>JAUCEA010000005.1:0-2602260 GCA_033557915.1 Phytophthora tentaculata
CCTTAAACCCTAAACCCTAAACCTAACCCTAAACCCCCTAAACCCTAAAACCCTAAACCCTAAACCCTAAACCCTAAACCCTAAACCCTAAACCCTAAACCCTAAACCCTAAACCCTAAACCTAAACCCTAACCCTAAACCTAAACCCTAAACCCTAAACCCTAAACCCTAAACCCTAAACCCTAAACCCTAAACCCTAAACCCTAAACCCTAAACCCTAAACCCTAAACCCTAAACCCTAAACCCTAAACCCTAAACCCTAAACCCTAAACCCTAAACCCTAAACCCTAAACCCTAAACCCTAAACCCTAAACCCTAAACCCTAAACCCTAAACCCTAAACCCTAAACCCTAAACCCTAAACCCTAAACCCTAAACCCTAAACCCTAAACCCTAAACCCTAAACCCTAAACCCTAAACCCTAAACCCTAAACCCTAAACCCTAAACCCTAAACCCTAAACCCTAAACCCTAAACCCTAAACCCTAAACCCTAAACCCTAAACCCTAAACCCTAAACCCTAAACCCTAAACCCTAAACCCTAAACCCTAAACCCTAAACCCTAAACCCTAAACCCTAAACCCTAAACCCTAAACCCTAAACCCTAAACCCTAAACCCTAAACCCTAAACCCTAAACCCTAAACCCTAAACCCTAAACCCTAAACCCTAAACCCTAAACCCTAAACCCTAAACCCTAAACCCTAAACCCTAAACCCTAAACCCTAAACCCTAAACCCTAAACCCTAAACCCTAAACCCTAAACCCTAAACCCTAAACCCTAAACCCTAAACCCTAAACCCTAAACCCTAAACCCTAAACCCTAAACCCTAAACCCTAAACCCTAAACCCTAAACCCTAAACCCTAAACCCTAAACCCTAAACCCTAAACCCTAAACCCTAAACCCTAAACCCTAAACCCTAAACCCTAAACCCAACACCCTAAACACTACACCCTAAACACTACACCCTAAACCCTACACTAAACCCTAAACCCAGTACGTGCCTAGCGCGAAGCGGCTCCGCTACCGTCATGGTACGACGAGGATGAGCGCTAGGATTCGCGAGTCGTTACCAATGACCTGGATGAGGCCCAAGGTCAGCAGATGTCGGATGAGCAGCACTGACAAGCGTTGTATTGACCTGTGGCCCGGCCACTGACGTACCCCACGCGTCGCGACTACGGCTTCTAGCCACGGGACCCTGCTGGGACGGCTAGTCGTGCTGTGCAGCAGCTTTTGGACACGTACGTATTTTTTGTGGGCCGGCGGTCGCTACTGCTGACGAGCAAGTGTAGAGACACCAGCTCCGCGAGCGCTTTCTGACTCCACAACTCACAACTCCCCAGGAGTACCGAGAGCGCCTACGGCTGCAGCTGCACCAGCAGTAAATGTCTGCCATGCGCACAGTTCCTGTGGTCCTTTATCAAGGAGGGACGATGGCTGTGTATGACGCACAATTCGCAAGCTGGGTTGAGCACTTTCGACGGCTCCCCTGCTGTGATGCACTTAGAGCTAGTTTTCTCCGAAACTGATGTTCGTCTTGAGTGACGTCTGCGCCTGGACTTCGCAAAGTCGAAGGAGCAACGCCACGTCCCAGGACCCCGTCGTCAATACTACGAGACCACCCGATCTCCTGCTCCCGCTGCGAGCGCCGCTCCTACTCATGAGCAGGCTGCTCAAGCCACCGATCAGCGCCTGAGCTCGGATGCCGATCTGTCTCCTTCCCACTCTAGTGGGAAGCGCTCAGCCCCTGGCGACGCCGTCGCGCGCCGGGGTGGCGCTTCGTCATCGGATGTGCCCGATTGTAAGCGTCCATGATGTTTGGGTAGTCTTGCCGAAGGGGGACCTCAAACTCCCACGAGTTTTTCGAATGAGGATAACCCTGCCACCTTACACGATACTTGATTTGACCCTGGCGTCGACGCCGCGCTACAAGGTGTTCCACGTGATAGTGGAGTTCACCGTGCTCGTCGAGCAGAGGTGGAGGAGGTCGAGCCTCATCTGGACCCTCGCGTCGCGACTCGAAGTGGCTTGTTTGCGCTGGATCAGCGCGTAAGCTCTCTGAACCAGTATCGTCGAGATACAACTGGCTTCCTGAACCGTCTTGCAGATAATCTCGACGAGACCCACCGTCGTGTGGGCTGGTTCAAGCAACCTTAGTCGGTTCAAAACCGGGTCGTGGACTGGAGCGTCAAGTCGCTCAGCTGCAAGGTCAGCTCGACTTGTTGCTGCATCTTCAGCAGCTTGCTTCTCGTCATATGGCCCCGCCACCCGTCGCTGCTGCCCAACCTTCGGGCGTGGCTCAGCCACCTGCCGGGTCAGCGCCAATGTCGTCGCGCTCACCTGAGCAGGGTCCTGATATGGCTTGAGTAAGCCGACGTAGAAGACCGGATGCATACGTCTTCTTCGGAAGGTTGAGCGTATACGCAAGGCCCTTCTTGGCCACGACCTTGAACGGTCCCACGAACTGAGGTCTCAATTTTGTCCTGAAGACGGCAGACACTGCATGAGTAGGTAGGTTTTTAGCGTTTAATAAAACTAGGTCCCCGACCTCAAACCTTTCCACATTGCCTCTGCTTTTCGCATCAGCATACTCCTTCTGAAGGTCTTGGCTCTCAGCCATAGCGTCGCGTACCTGTCGCATGACGCTCAATCTCAAAGAGACAAAGTCATCGACTTGCTTGCGAACCGTAACAGGGCTGACATCAGCCAGCCGCTCGGCTATTCCTCCAGCCACTACGTGGCGGCGTCAGCGGGACGCGAGGAATCACCAAGCCGTTCACATAGAACGGAGTGAAGCCTGTCGAGGCATGCACAGCATTGTTCAATGCAAACTCGACGAGTGGGAGCATCTTACTCCAGCGTTTCGGCGCCTCAGCGCATACGCTTCGAAGGATGTCCTCCACAACGCGATCCACGCGTTCAGTTTGACCATCGGTCTGCGGATGATCCGCTGTGAACATGTCCAAACGAGTGCCGAGCACTCTGAAGAGGGACGTCCAGATCTTCGTGGTGAATTGCGGGTCTCGATCCGAGACAATTGCTTCGGCAAGCCATATTGGCGAAAGACTCGGTCTAAGATCAGCAAAGCTGTACCTTCACCATCAATGGTGTCCAGCACCGCCGCTAAGCGAGCTCGACCGGTCCACGAAGACCAAGATACCCGTGTTGCCTGCCTTTTCATTCGAAAGGCCAAACACAAAGTCCATACTGATGGATTGCCAGCATTCCGTGGGGACAGGCAAGCTCGCCAATGGTGCCACCATATTCGGCGCGGACTTCGTCCGTTTGACACGTCACGCACGTGCGTACGTAGGTGCCAACCCACTTGTACATCTTGGGCCACCAGTACGTCGAGCTCACCAAGCCATAGGTCTTCTCACGACCTAAGTGCCCACCGACGGGCGTATCATGTACCTCATAGAGGATAAGATACTTGAGGTCCTCGTCGTGAGGAACGACCACACGAGGAGTATCCTCCGGGTCGGCGCTATAATACAGTAGGCCGCTATCGATAGAGTATCGATGTAGCCTCGCGCGCAAGCGCCCTGACAACTCCTTGTCCGAATCCTTCAGCTCCTCGCTCCCCAGCGCACGTAGCAGCGCTACACACATATCGTCCTGTGCGTACACATCGCGTATCAAGTCAGGCACCGACGAAGTCACCGTTGTGACATGGGCTAATTCGTAGTCCGGCCTGCGCGACAGCACATCGGCCACCACATTAAGCCGCCCTGGCTTGTACTGCACCTCGAAGTTGTACTCGGCAAAGAAGGAGAGCCATCTTGACATTCTCTGAGAAAGGTGATGCGTCTGTGTCGCAGTGCGTATCGACGCATGATCAGTATAGATCACAAAAGGCTTGGAACCTAGCAGATGTACCCTGAACTTAACTAGAGCATACTTCATCGCAAGTAGCTCTTTGTCATCAACTGAATAGTTCTTCTCTACAGCCTTGAGCTGGCGAGATTCAAACGCGATCACGCGTTCACGCCTCTCGGCGTCTGCTTGTAGTAAAGCACAACCGATTGCAAAATCGGAGGCGTCGCAGACGACGCTGAACGGACGATCCGGGTCCTGCAGCGCGAGTATCGGGGCTCGCAGAAGGCTCTCCTTCACAGCCTAGAAGGCTCCGTCGTGCTCGGCATTCCAGCACCAAGGTGCATCCTTCTTAAGGAGATTCGATAATGGCCGAACCATCTCCGCGTAGTTCGCGCTGTACTTGTGCATGTAATTTGCTAAGCCTAGCCACTTGCGTAAGTCCTTCTGGTTCTTGGGGATTGGCCAGTCCACAATGGCCTTGACTTTGGCAGGATCTGCCCGTAAGCCATGCTTCCCCATGAAGCACCCGAGGAAAGGGATCTCCTCCGCGCTGAAGACGCACTTGTCCAAGTTGGTATACAACTTAATCGTGCGCATGCACTCGAGCACCGCTCGTAAATGATCGATGTGCTTCTCCACATCTGACTTTCCGTGCTCAGCACGACTATGGACGAAGATGTCGTCGATGTACGTCTGTGCGTACGCACGATGGAGCCGGAACAACTGCGTCACGAGACTATTGACCGTTGCTGGCGCGCTCGGCAGCCCCTGGGGCATCACCAGTCACTCCCAGAGCATACCGCTCGGAGTACTGACCGCTGTCAGCGGGATACCGCTCTCTCTCATGAGCAATTGGTATTAACCGTCGACCAAGTCGGGTGCACTGTACAGCGTACAGCCTACCATGTTGTTCTGCAGAACATCCTTGCGATGAATCGGCGTCTGAGCCGGAATGGTGGCCGCATTCAGCTTATTAAAAGCATGCACAATACGCCACTTGCCATTCGGCTTTCAGACACTGAAAGCGGGTGTCGAGTGCGGAGACTTGCTCTCATGCACCAGCCCTGCCTCGTGCATCGCACGGAAGAACGCGTCAGCGACGTCACGCTGTTCCTTCGGCAAGGGCCACTGTCGCGTCAAGGAGTATTTGGTTCCTGGAACCAGATCCATCTCGTGACGCACGCCTCGATCCGGAGGCACACCCATCGGTGGGTTCCTTGACACCACGTTTCCATACTCCTTAGTCAAAGGATAGAACGGATCCGACGGATCTTTCAGGATGTTCAATCAACTCCGCGCGCTCAGCACCTTCTTGGTGTCCTCCAGGACCGCGCTGTCCACGACGGACGAAGTGTTCAACTCCTGCTCAGGTCTTATCAAGACCACTTCGGCTAACTCACCCGCCTTCAATGCCTCGCCGAACTAGGTAACGGACATCTCGTCCAGCTCTACCACAACATCAACAGCGGGCAGAGCGCCAAGGCTGATGTCGCCTTCGACCTCCCCCGTCACTCCATTCATGAGTGTGTACAGCTGCGCGCAGCGATCACGTGGAGCCTCACCGCTCGACACGTTGGTCACCTCGTCCGACGCCGAAGACGTCGCAGTCGTCGACGACGTCACAGACGCTCTGCGCCTTCTTCTCCTCTCCCTCCGCGACCGAGCCCGGCCGGACGAGGGCGGTACGGCGACATCTTCGTCACCACCACCGGGTGCAGCAGCACCAACACTCCACGATGGGGAAGCCGAGGTCTCGCAAGACACTCGGCTCAGAGCCGTGAGGTCCATGACCCTCACACGATGAACTTGTTGTCACTTCACCAGCATCCTTTGGGCCGCGTCCACGATGCCTCGACTCGCAGTCGACCGCGGCCCTAGGACCACGCAGCGGTAGGTCATCGACCAGATCCATACAACACAGTGGATTACGCGCCTTTCCGCGCTCGTCCGTACCAGGACACATAGCAACCTAACAAGTTCTGACATACCAATGTCCAAAACCATGACCGCCTCGGCCTCGTTCTCGCGCCAATAGCGCTTCTGCATGCTAGCAGAGGTGGGTTCATGACTCACCAAACCTCCACTAGGGGCAGGGTGCGTAGCACCCAGTGTTTTCGACTTCCAGTCGATCCATGGTTCATGGCGCTCCAGCCATGCCATGCCAAGGATGAGGTCATACCTTGAATCCAGGTCCAAGACCATACAGCGTTTCACGATATCGAAGTCCAAGAACTTCACACTAAGGTCAACAGAGACCTTTGACACAGTTACAAGTGTCCCCGTCGCCAGACGGACTGAGATTTCATCTCGCGTTCGCACTTCCAGTGCTTTAGCATACAGCTGACTCCCTTCCAGGGTGGAGCGACGGGCATAGTTGCCCGAGGCTCCCGAGCCAAATCAAGACTCTCCACGGCTTCGCAAAGCCCTTCACGTTCTCTTGAACGACCAGCAAGTCCGGCTTGCACACACGCGTAAGAGAGCCCAGCTTTGGGGCTGAGCCCCGTTGCCGTATACCTCCTCGAGACGCAACAGAACTCAATTCTTCCCCAGTTGGCCGCCCCGCGCCTACTGGGAGTAGCCGTTTCCTGGCGATGCCCCGGAGGGTTGGCTTGCCGGAGCATGGCGCTTGAAGCGCAGAGGGCATTGTGCCCTCAGATGCTTGGTGCTTTTGCACGAGGATGCAGGCGCGCCGCTCCGCAGCAAGAAGCTCCTTGTCTTCATCTTCAGCTTAGCTGAGGTCCATCGGTTCCGGACCGCTCGAAGAGCTCGCGCTACCAGCGCTCCAACCAGGTCGGGCCGACATGAAGTTGTGTTCGGCATTCAATGCCACGTTAACCGCCTCTTCAAAAGAGTTTGGTTGAACACGGAGTACTTCCGTTCGAGCTGCCCTCACTCGGAGTCCCTCCATGAATACGGTCACTGTGACCAGTTCCGGAAGAGGGTCCGCCGCCATCCCGGCGATCAGAGTTCTCAACTCTTGGGCATAGTCCAGTAATTCCTTCTTGCCCTGTCGGGTAGCAAGGAACCTCGACCGAACACGGTACGCCTGATTAGGCGGGGCCAACACGCGCGACATTTGAGTCGATCCCATGTGGAAAACGCAGTGTTCATCGACATACCGCACGTCAGTGCCCATTCGCGAGTGCAACCTCCAAGTTTGAAGATAGTCAGCGCGACGCGCTGTTGCTCAGACTGGAGTAGTGCCGATCCCATGGCCATCTCAACCTCACGGGTCCAGAGAAGGAGATTCTCTCCATCCTTCCCCTCGAAGGTCTTCACGCTCACCAGGAGCGGCTTCGGTCTCACAGACCCGTCACGCGTCACCGACGCTGCCGCTGTTGCGGCGCTCATCTTCTCTTGGACATGCTCCAAGAGCGCGTTCTCATAACGGGAGAACGATTCCGGCCTGGCTTTTACCGCCTCTGGTCCTTGCGGTGCAAGATGGGCCACGCCCTCCGGGTCAAGCAAGGACATGAGCTTGTTAAGCGCGTCCTGCTGCACCGGGGGCGAATTCGCGAAACCTGGGTATCCCATCCTCGCCGAGGATATAGTCAGCCGACTCAGGTGCGGGATTGACTACAAATGCTACCAAGTGCAGCGGGGCCGCCGTAGCTTTAGCGTCAGAGGAAGACGTCCGACTCAAAGCGTCCGTAATACAAAGTTTCTTATCCAAAGGAAATTTAACACAGCCCTAAAACCAGGGCTCAGAGTTATTAACTCGAAATAACTATTTTGCTCCAAAACCCGAAGTGTTTTATTTATCTTTATTGCGGCCAAGCCGCTATCTATGGTTAACCATCTACCATAGTTAAACCTAATCATATGCACAACGTGTGGCCCTCAACCTTTGCACTGTGGCCACCGTTAATTCTAGGCATCATCTACTGAGAGTCTGTTAGCTCTCCGGGTACCTCGTACCCATGGATGTACCACACCGTGTAACCCCGTTACATGCACTGCCCGCTGAAGCTCGTGAATCTGCACCCGAGGCTATGGAGATCGACGGTGTCGATGCATCGAACAACAACCGACGTCATGGTTCGCATCGGAATGGAGGTCGGAGCGGTCGTTCTCTAGCCTGCTTCAGTTGACGGAAGGTCGGTCACCACGCAGCGGAGTGCCGCGTGTCAGCTTCAGTGCTTGCGCATGTCGATTCCGAGTCAGCGACCGCTGACCAGCCAAAAAAAACGGTCTGGGCCAGTAGGTGAGGGGCGCCATACTGGCTGGAATGGAGGTCCGCCCCCCCCCCCCCTCCCGGTGGAAGATCAACCCCCTACCCCCCCCCCCCCCCCCCCGTGCTGCATGTACACTGCAATGTCACCTCCGCGCCGAGTGACTCGAGACTGATCATCGTCAGCCTCCACGTCGCCGGTGCCCGATGACCACTGCGCGCGCTCCTGGATTCAGGAGCGACCAACAACTTATTCCGCGCGTCATGTTTGCCGGTGCTCCCGTCGAACATCGATGTCCGCAAGGGTCGAGGAGAGGTTGCGGTCAAGTTAGCCGATGGGAAGTCGTGTCGCGCGGCGCTAGCTGACATTACCGTATACTTTCGACGAATTCCGAAGCAATGACGAGTTCCTCGTGATTGATATGAACTACGCGTTCGACTGCATCCTGGGTATGCCGTGGTTGTTGCGTTACCAACCAGAGATTGACTGGTTGGCCCGGTCAGTCAAACGTCGCAGTGACTACGACGTGAGCGAGGTTTTCACTTACATCTTGGTCGCCCCGAAAAATTGGCCTCATGCCACCGTAGTGGACCGGTTATCTACGACGCACGTTGTGCACAGAGCGAGCGATGGCCCTCTCTACACGGCGTGCGCGGTGCTATTACCCCTCGCAGCGATGCGAGGCCGAAGACCAACTGGCGGTCGAGCAGGGGCTCCCGTCGATTGGGCCGGTGGTCGAGCAGTTGGCGCTCCCGCTGAACAATACCGCGGTCGAGCAGGGGCTTCCGCTAGAGGGGGTTGAGGTCTCGTCCAGCGAGAGCGACTCATCATCTTCGAGTTCGCACTCGATGCGGCGAAAGAAGCCATCCAAGCGACGTCGGCTGAAACCACGTCGAGAGCCCGAGCCAAGTGACAGCTCACCGACGGGGTCGGTCTGCGTGCTTGAGTATGTGGAGGGTACCGCCAGCCACCAACGTACGCTCGAACTTGCAAGCCCACCTGGAGATGCACAATCGATCACTCAGCTTCCAGGTCTCTCCAGGAAGAACTTCCTCCACGAGGCGTCAACCTCGACTTACCGCAGCATTGCTGTCTAGAGTCTAGTAAGCTCTGCTAGCTACAGAAAAATGCTTTTTAGTGAAGAAGGCATGTTTGTTTGCACCGAGTTTCGCCAAGAAATATATATAAAAGGCTTCAGGTTACTAAGGGTCTAGTGACACTTAGTAGCTTGAAGCCCCGAGCTCATCGTCGCCGCCTCAAGTTTCGCGATGCTGCCATGCCTGCTGTGGGTCCCCTCGACATTGCTGGTGTATTGAGCGGGCCAAGCCCGTCGAAGCTAAAGAAGAAGCGTCGTGGTGCGTCGGGTTCAAATTGCGGTTACTCCGACGGGCCGTGCTCCACTAAGGACGACGCCAGTACGGATCGAGCATTCGCTGGTAGCTCGCATGACGCTCCTCCGTCTCTTGGTCCTACGAATTCAGGTGTGGTCCATTCGACTTCCAGTGTTTTGACCACGAGTGCTCCAGCATCGAGTACCGCTGGAATTGCTTCGGTCCTGACCTGATCGGCTGCTACGACCCTCTCCAATATTCGCCTTCCACATCCTCTGGGTCTTTTCGCGCGGACGCTGGCGCCTATTTCATCAGCCACGTCTGGCAACGCCTCCAGCCGGTTCCCTGCCGAGAGAGAGAGAGAGAGAGACAGAGACAGACAGACAGACAGACAGACAGACAGACAGACAGACAGACAGACAGACAGACAGACAGACAGACAGACAGACAGACAGACAGACAGAAAAAAGAGAGGATACGCGTACACGCGACGCTCGTGGCTGCTATGTTTGTGTGTTTAGCCTACCTACGCAAACGGAAAAGAGGGGGGCGTTGGTTCAGGGTCGGATTTGGTTCCTTTCGACTCGCTCATAATACTTGTTTATCCTTGTGGAAGGCGTATTGTTGTTTGCAGAGGCTAGCTACGTGTTTAGCGATAGCAATTAGTGATTCCCTACACCACAACGGGTGCCATGACCCGGTGTTACGAGAGGATGTTGACGAGTGGCTGGATTCGGCTGTTCTACTCCCGCCAAGTGCGACAGGCGACCTGGGGTGACGTGTGCTACGCGATAGCCTACCCAGAGAGCTCGCTAAGAACGACGCAAGTCCCCGACGACACGGTGTTGCTATTGCGAGCGATGGGTTTGGAGACGCGCAACTACCCGTTGGACATGACCCTTAAGGAGTGGACACCATTTGATGCAAGGCTGACCTCCTCAAGTGGAAGAAAAGGTTATGCGCTAAATAAGGGTGAAGGATCTCGCGAAGGGCAGACAACTGGTGGCCAGGGAGGCGGCTGAACCCGCTAATCCGGCGATGGTTCCGCTGCCGGATGCGCTGGAGAAGGATATCGGAGTCGCCTCCGGCTGTGACAGCGTTTTTATTTTCAAGGCCGAAGATTCCCCATACCTCCAGGGCTCACACATGATGACACCACGCTCAGCCGGTCGAGCCCGACGCCTAGCCACCAAAGACGACGGTGACTGGTACGAAGGGCGAAACCCGCGACGATCGAACATCATCGCGTCGACGTGGATCCCGAAATAGGCGCGACGACGATCTGACAGCGACTCCTGGGACGAGGTCGATGAAGACCCATGGGGAGAGGTATCGCGATAGATGAACGCACTATGTCCTGCGACTACAGCGGACTCGGGATCGAGAATTGAGTTGGCGTCGCATCGCCCTCTGGGCCGCATCAAGTTGTTTAGTGGCCGTCGTAACAAGAGCGCCAACTTGATGCAGTGGCTAAAGCACTTCGACTACTGGTAAAGGGGACCCGGCACCGCCGGGCAAATGACTCACAGCGTTCGAGCTGAGCCTACGGGATGGCGCTATCCATTGATTCAGGTAACTACAAAAGAAAACTCGTCGCAAGTGGAAACTGCTGTACAAAAGTACAAGCAGCCTCCGGCGGTCCGATACTTTTCGGCGACGCATGAGCGCAAGAAGCACATCTGCGACCATCTACTCCGACTTAATGGCTATGCGCGTTCAAATTCTCGCCTTCAGGTGGAGAAGGCCCAGCGAAACGCGAAGGGCCACGTCGAGCAGTCCCTTCTCACATGTGCGATGACAGGCTCATGCGCGATCTTGGGCGACTCAGATTAACGGCATCCGAGAGTTAGAGGACGTACTAAACGACTTGCTCAAGGGCTAAAAGAGACTCGCACAGTTCAGCAGTTCCGATACGAAGGTGAGTCATGCAATCGCAGCGATGCCCGGGGCTGAAGTGGAGGCCGGACTGACCAATATCGTTGAAGTCGTCAAGAACGAACGTGATTCGGCTATGTCCATCTCGAGCGACGAAAATCGGACCGTCCGCGTGACGATACGATTCGAGGGCCGAGGGTGAGTTTTCACTGACGCCGCCGAGAGCAACTGGGTGGTGGACGTAGCGGAAGACGGACTCCGAAGTCGGAACGAGGTCGAACCCGTGGTGATGGGTAGAGCGGCATCGAAAAGGCGGTGTCTAGCGACGAGGAGTCCCTCTCCAGATACAGCTAGTAGACTACTCGTCGTCAGACGACAATCTCGTTCGACTGGCGGCGGCCAATGAGACTAAGCGTCGAAACGCGGCCGAGGGGACTATTTAACTCCGTAGCATCAACAGCGGATGGTTGCCTAGTCTCGTTGGCTCTATTCCGCGGGTGCCCGAGAATAAATCAGCCCTCAAGTCCTCTTAGAGTTTAAGATCTATACTTCAATCACTAATATCGAGAATCCAAAACCCGAACTTCGTTCGGAAGAACACAAGCAAGCAACTAAGGATCAGGTGCTTACGTCGACGCTTGAATCCCTGTGTGCCTCAAGAAAATTCTGATATCCATTGTTTGGCCGAAAGGTCTACACTCTCTTCATATCGCTTGCCCTCTTATCATCTAAATACAACCCCCAAGTGAATCAGTCCTGACCTTACTGTGCGTCACATTGAGGTGGCTACAACCAGTCGATGCCTTCGCCTCGCGTGGTTCACACCACCCTGACCCCCCCCTGTCGTCACTGTTGCTTGCACCGATTAGTCGAACCGGTCATG
Organism: Phytophthora tentaculata; assembly: GCA_033557915.1. Classification (NCBI taxonomy): domain Eukaryota; phylum Oomycota; class Peronosporomycetes; order Peronosporales; family Peronosporaceae; genus Phytophthora; species Phytophthora tentaculata. The sequence goes on from JAUCEA010000005.1 coordinate 12,082, forward strand.
GCGAATTCCCGAAAGGCGACGGCGACGGGTATTGACTCACGCTGCGGCTCGGGACGGGTCCCTTTCGAGGCGAATCGCGATTTCACATAAGTCTCCTCCTGGACCGCATCATTTATGCGGGCGAGACGTCCAACTCCTCCCGGGTCTTATCAAGATCAATTCGGATAAATCGTCCGCTATCAAGGCTTCGCCAAATTCGACATTAGTTATCTCGTCCATCGCTATCAGAGCATCAACTGCGGACAGAGCATCAAGACTGATGGCTCCTTCGACATCCCGCCACTGCCTTCACGATTATGTACAGCTGTCCGCAGCAATCACGTAAAGCCTCACCGCTCGTCCCGCTGGGCACCTCGTCCGACGTGGAGATGTCACAGGCGTCCTGTGTATTCTCATCTCACTCTACAGACAGATGAGGGTGGCGTGGCAACATCTCCGCCGCCGCCACCGGGACAGCAACAAAATCACCCGCCGACGCTCAAGAGACGCTCGGCTCAGAGACATGTAGTCCACGACCTCGCTTGTCACTTTACCTGTATCGTCTGGACCTCGCCCATGATGCATTGACCCCCGGACGACCGCAGCTCTAGCGTCACGCAACGATAGGTAGTTAATCTGATCCATACCGATTCGTGAATTACACGCCACTTCACGTTTGACCTCATCAAGTCCCATTAGTGGTGGCATGCACCGCTCAGCAGATAACGTGTCGCACCACGTACGCCCCCAGGGCAAACATCAACCTCGCTGCTACCCTGTTCGGACATATCAATACCAGACACCACGGACACGTCGACCGCGTGCTTTCGCCAATAGCGCGTCTGCATCCTAGCAGAGGTGTGATCAAAGCTTCACTAGGTGAATTGATTTTTGGCTGGGACGATCTCGAGTTAACCTCAGATTTCAATGTCTTCATTCTTCCCAGTTCGCTAGCGTACGTCTATGTAGCGGAATTAACTCGTTAACCTTGGTAGCACTTTGCAATCCGTGCAACGATCAAGATGAATGACACATCGATGAGCAAAACGTCCAAGAAGAAAAAGCGCTCCCGCGGGCATACCAGCTTCCCTCATCTGTCATCAATCCAGTGGAAGGGGTTACACCACCTCAATGCGGCGTCAGGCACAGCCGTTATCGAGAGGCTAGTTATGTGGTGAAGCGCCCGTTAAGGTTTGGTAACTTGAAGCTGAGTGATGGATAATGACTCGATCTGACCAAGCGGGTTCGGGGTGAAGCAGAAAGGACACCGTGCCAGAGGAGGATGCGATCGGATTGCTGCCGCTTGAGTCGGATCGGCCTGGGACTGGAGATCGGACATACGATCCACAAGAATAGGCTCTTGATCCATCGCATACGAGCAGACTGATTTGTACCCATGTCAGGTAAAGTACGATAGGACCTTGAAGGGCCAGTTTTGGAAAGGTAGTGGGACGAAGAGACTTTAACTATTAACAAAATGAATGTTGCCTTGTCAACAACAAGTACCTTGGACTTCGAGACTGAAGCGGGAAATTGCAGTGGCCCATACAGTATTCAAGTCAAATGAATCAGTTGCACGTGTCGATCGCCGGAGTTAGCAGCTTGGCCGGCCCGACTGTCGTCGCTCTCGCCTCGACTAATTCTACACACCCAAGTCAGTCATGATCGACGACCTATCCGGCGCGTAACCTGAAGAGTATCCACGCTACGCCACCGCCCCCCCCCCCCCCCCCCCCCCCCCGCGAAGGTAGGACCAGCCCAGGCCAAGCTTCCCTTCAACTCCACCAGAGGAGAGAAACCAGCCCCGCCGACGGGTACACAACGTTAGTAAATAGCAACCCTACGGTTATCGGAGTACCCCCTCCGTTAGTCGGCAGTCCGGGGCACTGTGTGTAAGATCGGATCGCAACGCGATTTTGCTAGGGTTTAGGGTTTACCCACTCCACCACAATGGTGCGCGTGCCCGGATCTCCTGGTGACTCGGGATTTTAGTGTGAGTTCCAAAAAGAAGGGGAAGCGCCAATCAAGTTGGAACCAGGGACGGGGCGTCGTCGGATACTGGATAGCCAACGATGCTGGTGAATGAAACAGGATCAGCAGATCGACAGAGTCCTGGGAGGAGCTCTGCCGACAGAAACGAAGAGGAAGATCTTCTTGAAAATAAACCTCAACCTCCTCCCCATGCCTCCTCTGGAGGCACCACGGATCGATGTGAACCGTGATCCGCCTGATGAGGGACCCAAGGGGAAAACAGAAGGAACCTCATTAACCATTGCTCCGCCGACGCAGAAGACTGCGAACAAGAAGCAGTCCAAGGCGTCGCGAAGAAGCTCAAGGACCCAGCAGACTCGGACTGCAGTGACAAGATCGCAGCGACTTGGTCCGAAAATCAGCTAGAGGAAGCGTACAGCCGTAACTAACTTCAGTCGTACCTGACCAAAAGCTCAGTGATGAAATTTGTGCAGCCGAAGGTGCCTAGATTATTGACGGGGCCAGTTGCATCACCACCAGTCACTGCGAACTAGCTGGATGCAGTAAAGGCGTTGCTGCGCCTGCGCCGAGAAGCTGGAGTAACACCAGGTGGCTTCGAAATGAAGGACCACTTCGATCTGGACCTTGAGATGGTGCAGATTGCGAGTGGGAGCCCTTCGAAAAAAATGAGGGTGCTAGTCGGTGAGTCGGCGCAAGTCAAGACCGAGCTCAAGCCAGCGGCCTCGTTGTCACGCCTCCTTGAGTCCAAGCCGCGGACTGGATCGTCACAGCATTCGCTATATTCGCCCGCGGCCTCGATTGCCGGCTCGGTCAGCTCTGGAGGCGTCGAGCGCATGCAGCTTGATCCCGCAAGAGCCGCGGTGCTTCATGATAGATCGGATCGTGCGGCAAACACGGGGCCCAAGGCGGGTATTCCCGCGATAACCAGCAAATCGGGCAACAATCCCGATAATCTGCAGGTGTTCTTCAACTCAGCTATGGAGCGCTTCTTGAAGGAGCAGCTCGCCGCACAGGAGACTCCACCTGCGGCACCGGTGGCAACGACCGAACAGCAGGATATCGACATGGAATCGGTTGGCTCAGAGCACAGCGAATACGAACTAGACAATCTGGACTTTGCCGATATCCGCAAAGCAACTGTGGCCACAAGTGCCGCAGCAGACGAAGCACCAGCGATCGCTCTGCGCTTCCGTGTCTCATCGATATCGGAGCCTCATCAGTTATCGGGGAAGGATGACGATGAAGACCGCGCGCGAGCTTGGATCTAGCAAGGTACAACCGGTCTTCATTCACAACCAGGCCCCGGGCGACGGGAAGTGCTTGGTACTTGGTGGTCTCTTCACTGGATCGGCACGCAACTGGTACCGGCAGCTCAGCCTTACTACGCGAAGCGACTAAAAGGAACTTCTGCGAAATTCCAAGAGCCGTTTTGTAGGTTCGGAGTGTCTGTCTCGAGGGAGTACTACCACGAGGAGGCGTGACGATGAGACGCCGCTCGATCGGGTGAGTGTCGCAGAACTGAGGGCGAAGCTGCGTGTGAAGAACAGCGCGCCGGACGTCCTCCGCGAACGCGTGAAACACTTCATCGAGACACTGGACGATAGCGATCTGGCTGGTCTGCTCGCACAGCTACGGATCCCTAACGCGGACGCTCTTGGAAGACGTCTTGGGGTTGCGACAGCGGGCGAAAGACCGTCAGGGGCGAGCCCACTTCGGATCGAGCAAGTATCCCGAAAAGGCAACCACTTCTGACGCCACGAAGTCAGCCTCAACGCGCAAGGTGCAAGCCGTTAAAGCCACGTACAGCGACATTGACTCTGGCCTCTGTGGGTCGGAGTCGGACGGCGATCTACGCCAGATCTACCTGGCTGCGGCTGAAGCGGGGGGCTCATACCCAAGCGTATTCTCCATAGGAACCCGATCGAGCTACGCCTGGCGAAGCACCTCCACCACGAGACCCCGATCCAGGGCAACGACGGCCGCTAGGGCGTGGAACGTTCCAACATTGCATGCACTGCGACTAGCATCGTTACGACGGCCTGCACTGCTAGAAGCAACTGACGTGCCAGCGCTATGGCAAGAAAGACTACCCGTCGGACCGCTGCCTCTTTGTGTGCCGTGGGTGCGACAAGATACACGACACCGGCAAGTGCCAGATGGAAGAGTTCTATAACTTGATCCGTCAGTGGTACGACCCAGCCACGCATGGGTGTCTGTTGCCGGAAAGCACCGAGGAAAATTTAAACTACGACGCACGCGTGGCTGGGAGCCAGGACGAGTCGAGCTTCCCAAACTCTGCATCTGTGTACGTCGAGAAGAGATCGGATGTTAGTGAACGGAAAAACCTGATCGACAATACATATGATCTTCATGGGAAACATACCGGTGTTGTTGCAAGTCCTCGGAAGCCTGATGAGTTCGCGAGAGTTGACACCGTCACAGCGTTCGATCTACTGCTAGGAGAAATTCGTGGGTACTGAAAGTATCTCGCACTCTGTAAGTCGTTCAAGCAAGCCAAGACAGGAGGAAAGATCAACACCGGAAATGCGGACTTACTTTTAGATTCCGGCTTGAGCCCCTCATTTCCTCGTAAGGTTGGGTGCTACATAGATGAAAGTCAGCGACAAGAGTGTGTTGGTATTGGAGAAGGCGTGTACGTGACGAAGGGACGTACCAAGGTCAAGATCACCTTGGCTGGAGGGCTGGTGTACTTCTTTGACGTGTGGGTTGGCGATATGTCAGGCCAGGACGCGATCCTCGGCATGGACTTCATGCTCCCCGCTGGGATCCGCTTAGACCTAGCCGACGGATCACTCTGCTTGCCCGATGAGGTCTGCATCCAGCTGTCAGGACGACGCCCGCTATATGGCGAACGCTCGAGCCGTTGGCTTGAACGGGGTCGAGGTCGTAAAGGCGGGCAAGAGCATCAAGGTGCCACTGCGACCCAAGGCATCGGAGACGCTGTGGATCACCCGGGGTGAACATTGGATCCCCACTGTGGTCGACGATGCTGGGCGGAGACGGTACCTGAAGATTATCAACGTCAGCGACCGGACGAGGTATCTACCCACTCATATTCAGGTACGAATGTGGCTGTCAGGAGATCGTGTACCAACGCGTCAAGATTTCATCACCGTGGTATAGCGTCGATTCGCCGAGTGGCAGAACCTGGTACTACAAGCTACCACGACGCGGCGAACGAGGAAGAAGATCCGATCGTGGGATCGACTGAACTCATGGTCATCTACTTGCATTATGACACACCGGTGATCTACAGGTCGAGTGGTCGTCAACTGTCAAGCTGTGCGGACGCCCGACGTCTAGGGGGCTGAGGTGACTGACGAGAAAGAATCTGGAGCGGAGGTCGGGCGAACTCGTGCACCAAAAGACCATATCGAGGAGCTAGCAGCGGCTGACGACGAGGTCCCTATCAACACGCTGGCGGATGCTCAGATCGCACCAACTAGCGAGCCTGAAAGCGGGGTCGACGGATCGGCTAATGATCGAGTTGACCCGGATGCGGAAGTGACTGAGGCCGATCCGATCGGGGACCCGGCAGAAGTGAAGCCGGCCGCAGACGAGCCAAGCCGGCTTGCTGTGAATCAACCCCTGGAGGATGACCAAGTTTGCGTCAGATAAGTGGGCGAACTCTTAGCCAAAGACTTGGACGCTCCGATGGCGATCTTACCGGAAGTGACGACGACACCAGATGTTGTGAAGCATGAAGACATCCGGATCGAACACGAAGGCTGGAGCACGCCGGAGGACGAGGAACGGTTGAGTAAGATCATATGGAGCCGACAACACCTGCCGCTCGGAAAGGGAGCCTCTGGCGCCAGCTGCACGAGGCGTCTACTGCGATATCGATTCTGGTGACGCCAAGCCGGTAGCTCAGCGCATTCGTCAAGTCGCGCCCAAATTCCGTGTCAAACTGTCTGACTTGATCAAGGGTCTGCTCTCGGCCAATATCATCACGGTGTCCAATTCTCAGTGGGCGTCGCCGATCGTGGTGAGCATCAAGAAAAATGGCATCGACATCAGGCTCAGCATCGCCTATCGCGTCGTGAACAGCCTGACGCGTCTAATGGTATACCCCATGCCGCTGGTCGACGATCTGCTCGAAGACCTGGACAATGTACTCTGGTACTGCTCGCTGGATATGGCGGGCGATTTCTGGGTCGTGGAAATGACCGAGCGAGCTCGCCTGGCGTCGGCGTTCATCGCGCCGTTCGGTCTCTTCGAATGACTGCGTATGCCTGTTGGATTAAAAATCGCCCCGCAGATCTTCAGCGGCTCCTGGACAACGCGTTGTATGGATCTCTTCGGATCCCAGACAGTGACAACCAGTCGGGCATGGGAGGTGCTTTAGTGGCCTGTGAGCCGGACGTGCACTCTGGACCACCAGTGCTTGGGCGCTACTCGTACATCGAAAACATCCTGGTGGGCGCTGAGTCCTTGAACGCTCTCCGCGACAAAGTGGGTCGACTTCTGGACGCGTGTGACCGTTGGAACTTGTCGATCAGCGTGGTGAAGAGCTCATGGGTGTGTCGTAAGGCGGATTACCTAGGAGTGTGTCGGCGGATGACCTCGAAGCTCAACCGAAGAACCTGGAGACGCTGACGACTCTGCCATTCCCGCGCACACTGCGATCAATGCAGTCATTCCTTGGTAGCGCCAACTACTATAGTAGATTCATCAAGGACATCGCGATCTACTCGTCGATATTGTACAAGCTGCGAGAAGTGAATTTTCACGAGATGAACCAGAATCCCGATCAAGTTACTGGGGACGAGAAGCAGATCGCATCGGTGGACGAGACGGACAAGTGGAATTGAGCTTGGGTGGCGTTCGAGATGCTGAAGAACAATATCGCGGACGCACCAGTGCTCAAACAGTTTGCCCCAGATCGGACGCAGTGATTGACATTTACGCGAGTGCCTGGGCGATCTCTGCGTCCTTGATGCAGGAGCATGACGGTACGTATATACCTGTAACGTTCACCAGTCGCAAGCGGAATTCCAACGAGTTGAACTACGGTACCTTCCAAAAGTAGATCTTGGCTATTCTCCGGATACTGGACGTACGCTGGCCACGAGATCGATCAAGGTACTGACACGGCACTCCACGTTGGCGTGGCTGGAGCGATCGTCAGGCTTGCAAGGCCGGCTGGGCAATTGGACTGCATTGCCTTCGCCTTGGACGCTGGAGATGGTCAAATGTGCACGAGGAGAAGACGAAATCCTGGGCGCGATAGCAGCAATCATCACCCCACGCGAGAACGTAGACTCGTTCCTCCTCGAATGAAGCAGCCGCGCTAGTATGTAGCCTCAATCCGCCTACAGTTAGACAAGGCGAGTAGTTATTAGCCGTGAGCTTGGATGGATCGGCACCCGTCAAGCGCGGTGGATGTGCATGCAGCGCTGTCGTCTGGAATTACCGGAGTGGATCGTGGTTGCAAGCATAATCGAAATATCTGCCTGACCTCCCGAAAACGAGGCAGAGTACCACAGGCGGCTACTGCTTGCGTTCTACTTTCTATCCAGTTCAGACAGGGGACGTTTGATCGTCTGCGGAGACTTCAATCCTGGTAATCCGACAGATACGTGGCGAGTTGAGTTCAAGGCTCCTGGCTTGACACCTCTACGGCAGCAAGCACTGGATCGACTAAGGTCGTGGCCGTATCACGAATTCCTACACGTCAAACGAATTGAAGATCGGTTAGCTAGTAACGTGTTGCAGCAACAAGCAGGGGCCGTGATAACCTTGGAGGCCGACCGAGAAGACCTGATCGTCCATAAATCGACTGCCGGAGCTGTTGTTCCCGAAGCACGAGACACCAGCGATACACGTAGCGGCCGTGACGCGACCACGGGCGCGTCTGGAGAGCTCTCATATGTGCTGCAGTCATACATCGTACAGCGCATGAGAACAGATCGAATCAGGCAAGTGCAAGACGAGGAAAAGTGGATCACCGATCTCAAGACGTACGTGTCTGGTGACCTGGAGAAACTGAGGGCCAGCGAGGCGCGCGTCTGCGGCAAGATCGCCTCGAGGCGGCCGCCAATTCCTTCCTCACGGCCGCGCAGAACTTGCACATGCTGATCTCCTGTATCCAGATATCGCGTTTTGAGCGCAAAATTGGTTTGGAATGGTGTTTAATTGGTTGGAATTCGTCTATCTGATTGGCTAGGCATAGGAACTGTACTATAAAAACATGAATTATCCGTACGAATCGTTGCAAGACCAAATAAAAAAAACATTTACTCAAGAGCAGTATAAAAGTTCTCTGAAGCTAAGGCCTTCACGAAAGCGACTTCAGTACTCATTCCATTTCTTTCGTTTAAAAAACGAAAAAAGGTGATACCTGCTTATGCTGTACGAATCGTAAAAGTAGTCTCGCAAATTCTATTATCGGCACCAATACCAGTTTGAGCCGTCAGCAGAAGTTGCGCAGAGAGTTAGCAGGCTCGGTACATGTTGTAGCTGTTTGTCGATATTCGTGTTGGACAGTCCGTCGTCCCGCGACTTGTCGACCTCCTCGCTCCGAGCGAATCGCTCGAGTGGTTCCACCTTGATGGCTGCAAACCTGCATGGCGTTTCCGAACACCTCAAACGAGTCATTAGCCACCGTCACGCTGATGCCACGCAAGTCGTTCACATGAAAGTACATGTCGAGCACCTCTAGTAGTACTGCACGTAGCACCGGCGACGGCCTGAAGATCGACTACTGTTTGCACACAAAATCTCACTCGTAGTAAGCAAATATACCAACGTAAACAAAAACTGCTTGCTATACCGAGCTGACATGGTGAACGCGTGCAGTTAAAAACAGTTACAAGGAACACGGGATGGTAAAGAGGCCCGCACTGGCCGGGCCACTCCTCTTTTTTTCATTTTTGATCGTTGTCAAGAGAACTTGTCGATGACCGTCTTCTACGTTGTTGTGTCGCCATGTCACATCGCAGAGCAACGTGCTATGGTGGACGACACGCACGTACATGGTCGCTCAAGCAGCGAGTTCCTATAGCGTCATGATTACTACGGTCGTTTCTAAGCTTTGTTTATTTGAACGATGAATTCCATGTATCTATATATTACGTGAACAATATGTTATTGTTTAATTTCGGCAACACTTTGCCAGGGATGTTAAAGCAAAAGTATCCCGATAAACTCCCGCGTGGCTTGTTGAGTCCACCACGGATGGTGGGGTTGAGCTGCATCAAATATCGTCGTTGAACCCCATCTCACCCTTCCCAAAAATGAGAACGTCACCTATCCGGATCTTCATGCGATAGTAAATGTCTGCATAATTTCGGTGCAGCATGTACGTACCCCAATCCATGTCGAGGCGACCGCGTTGGGGTATTGGCAGCCACCGCACGCTTGAGCGAAGACAAGTTGACCACCGACTTTCCGACACCCTTATCAATCTCCTTGGACAACCACACGCACACGTATCGCGTGGTAAGCACCCTCATCGCAGCGCACAATGTCGTCGTCGTGCAGTTTAATGTCAAACGGGATCTCGTCCGACGGAACGTGTCGGACGTAAGCGACCAATCAAGATCAAACCACTTCAATTTTCGCAAAAACAAAATACCACATTCGAAACCTGTATATAGTATATTTTTTGATTATTTATTTGATTGAATTCTGGTTTGTGTGTACTGAACCCTCTAAAATGAATGATCCTACCTCTCCGCGCATAACGGAAGAGACTTCTGTACAATTTTGAACAGCGCAAGATGATCTCAAGTTAACCCGCCGAAGACTGAAAATAGAGATCAAAGAAAACACTCTTGCACGAAGGCATTGTGGCGGACAACGCTGGCTGAGAGTCAGGACGACGACAAGTGGCGCTGGCAACAGGAACATCGTGTGTATAAAAGCGAGATGTACAAGCGCAATCGCTCGGGCCTGCCTCGCTCATCTGCTTCATGAATCAGGCCCACCTGGGCTAAATGGAACGGCAGATGCGGCCTAATCTGCTCGCATATCCGATCTTTCAATCTTTTTTTCTGGAGATGGCCTAACGGAACTGGGGTTGGCGCTGGTAACGATGGAAGCGGCCGGGCTGCGAAGGCATCTGGGACTCATCCCATCGACGAGAGGACGGTGGTATTGCTCGGAATTGGCAATGAAGGCCAATTCAGCTTGCTGTATCGCTACACCATATATTGGCACAGCAAACATCTTGATGTCGGAGATCGTCCGAGCACCAAGTCGCAGTTCGATAGCACCTGGGCAGCTTCGAGGTCCCTGAAGATGGCATACGCGTCGGCTTCACCCAGCACGTCGTTTGATGCCGTGCAGACGATCTTATCACGCAAGAGGTCCGACATGTTCATAATCTACAGCATTGAATCAATTAGTGACAGTAAACATGATAATTCAATACAATACAATATTGAATCAAATATTTACGTAAATTTGATAAATGCCTTATTTAAAAATAGTCTGGCCACTGGCCACAATCTTTTTTTCAGAATGGCATTGTCCTTTAAATATTATGGGATCATTGTCCGTGATGATTCTTCACGTCCCGAGAAATACCAGCCTGCTGGTGACTATACTCCTCTTAGGGGGGGATTTGGATCGCCTCCTCCAAAGTAGCCGGATGGACGCGGAATACCTGCGTGCGTACTGGACCACTTTTAGCCCGTCCACGAAGACTGTTTTAATGTTCGTTGGGGGGCCTGTCAGCGATACCGCATCTTTTGCACGTATTCGTGTAGCCCCACGCTTCTCTTGCTTGCAGGCGAGAAAGCGCGAGCGTTGGCGGAAAAACTGGACACACCTGAAGTGGCTCGTCCGAGGTGAGATTTGCCTTCATGGCGACCTCAACCTCTCGGACCCAGAGGTGAAGGTTTTCCCCCTTCTTTCCCCTCGAGCGCGGGGACGTCAGCATGCCTGGAAAGCGGCTAATGAAGCCTCCAAGCTTCCGCGGACGTGAGGGATGAGACCACACTCGTAGGTCTCAAACGCAGCCAAGAATTCGTTTTGCTCGGCAGGCGTCACCGTCGCCAAGCTGTGGATGGTATATTGCCCAAAGATTACCCCATCTTCCAAACGGACTAGTATCTTAAGTCGCTCAAATGAATAAACACACTTCGGTACATCGTAGCTCAAACCGGAAATTACAGTGGATTCAGGTAATTCAATCTGCCCGCGTTGGCGTAGGATTGACTACTAGTGCTACCACATGTGACGGGGCACACGAGCATCTTGCATACAGGTAGTTCTTTGGGTATTTTTTACCCACGTGAACGTTATTTCACGGACTTGGAGCTAATCACTACTAGACAAGTAGATGTAAGGCTGATGTACTTATAGGTAAGCATATCTTGGGTTCTAACACAAACTATAAGTCACCTATAGTGAAGATATGTAGATATCCTATGGTTAGCTCCTAGAGCCTCTGGCACCATTTACCAGGAATTCACTAGAGTGGCAAGTCACTCTCCATGTAACGTGGATACACTGGCTGTACCCCGTTACAAGAAATGAATATGATTACACAGGGTGTTCAGGGAACGCTAGCTAGCACGCGTAACGAATTACTCGTTCCAGATTGGAGGCACACAAGTAGCATCTCACGCCTCCGCCTAAGAGTCCCCGTTCTGTGGATAATGAATAGCGCAAATGTCGTATCAAATCCCCAAGAACTGATATCACCGTCATGTGATTCATAATGGGTCGAAGAACGGTAGTATCGATGACTCCCGTTGCTGGTAAAAAACTTTTGGTGACGCGGCGACGCAGTAAATCACCTGGCGACAATGAGACGTGGTTAGCTCAAAGACACACGGCCGGAACCCACATTCAGCTACCGGACTTGAAGTCGGTGTCAAAGTTGCTGTTGAGTTGGCGGTGTAGGCGGTTGCGGCTAGCCATGCAGCTCAGAATTCTCCCGCACTCTTGCGTATTTGACGGCCCTAACATTTGCCCGAGAGCGGTTTTTTAGCGACGGTGTCGGGGAGGGGGGGGGGGGGGTCCAGTGACCGGATGTTGCGACGAAGTGCTGGTGGTGCCCAAGAAAGTCACAGTGGACAATATCTCCGACAGCAACGGCTTTGGCAAGTTGGTGGTGGCACAGAAGTTTCATAACGAACATGCTTATACTTAATATGTGTATTAGTAGATTTCAGGAATTAGTTACTACAATAAGAACTTCGTGCGCAAAGAACAGTAGAGCATTTACTCTCAACCAGACAAGGGCATCAATGAGTACGCGGTAGTATCCCGTGGAGTGGAATGGCTGTCGGTGAGTACTCCTACTGGAGGTAGCTAGTGCCCAACCAGGCAGTGTCAAGATACAAGAGGGTGAATTGGCCGTGTAAAGCTTAGCGAATTATCGCTGTATGTTGGATAGGCTTGTACACTATCCACTTATTATTTACCAGCCCTAGTTTAACTCCGATACCCCCGTACCACATCGGTATCCTCTCGTTATAGGTACTGCGAGGTAAATTTACCCGAAGAAGCCTAGGCCGTGGCTGATAGTATTGAGTCGTCAACAGCTTGTCAGCGGAACACACGGTAGACAGGGTACATAACCAACATGGTAGTGCAGTTTCGGGTACCTCATTTTTTTTGGAAGCCTACTAAAACGTCGTGGCTCAGTGAGTGTTGTTGGTATGGAAGTGTGCTACAACATTATCTCGCGTTTTACTAGACGAAAGTTCAGATAGATTCACCACCGCCTTCATTCCTCGTTACGTGACTTTTGGTCACTGTTAAAAATCGAGTAACAGGCGCGTTTTTGAGCGACCAAACAGTAACCACGGAAACGTCTTATATGCTGTGTTTATAAAAAAAAATAAAGGTCGGGCGGTAGCCAACCGCCCATTAGTAGAAAAAAAACTGTTTCCGGTAATGAAGGCTTGCAGCTGTCCTTGGTGTACCAATACTCGACAATATTAAGCCGACAGGATGTGACTACAGCAATTACGAAAAGTCCCCACCATCGCCGTCGTTATTACCACTGATAAGGCCTTGTAGCCCCCCCAAACCACCACACTCTTTCATCCACGCACGGCATGTATTCCGACCGAATGACGTGCCGCCTCCGTTTTCGGATGTACTTGTTAGACGAACCACCAATACAGCAATCATACCGTCCTCCTTCTCGGCATCTTGGAGTCTGAGGAAGTGACGCCCTGCTCCAAGCACGATCACCTTGCACAGCAGCCGGATGCCCTCGAAGCCCAACCGAGTAGCAATTTTCTCCATCATTACTTCCATTCCATCATGCAAACTCACCGGATATCTAACGACACAGAAGTTAGTAAGTCTCCATCCATGGCGTATCAGTCAACACGAGATCGGCTGTGTGCTGACAAACGGCGCCGCGCTGAGTCTGATGGCGCCTCCAAGAGCTGGATCATTTCAGAGCACGCCGGATCGTGTTTGTACGCGGCGGCTATCACGTCCTGAAGTGGCCTGGATGCCATAACCTCGAGCGCAGTGACGCCTTCCGTGGAGTAAACTGTGCAGTCGCAGTCGGTTTCGTCGCCAACAGCGTGGCGACCGAACTTACCGCGGGGATCAAAGTCGGGGCGATGCGCGAGCGCGTCTGCAAGAGTATTGGGCTTGCTGGCCTTGTAGTGCACGACGAAGTTGTAATAGGAGAATAGCGACAGCCAACGCCCCATGCGCTGGGACAGATGTGGGCTCTCCGTTGCCGTTCGCAGCGGCGAATGGTTAGTGTAAACGACGAACATTTGTTCGCCCAAGAGGTACACACAGAATTGGAAGTGTGTGTAGCGTTTGGCCAAGCGCTCTTTGTCGTGGACGGGATAGTTTCGCTCTGCCAGTTGAGTTAACGCGACTGGTAGCTTACCACACGCTCGCGTTCGCCGTCGTCGAGCTGCATGAGCGCGCAACCAATGACAAATTCGCTTGCGTCAGAGACCACGTGCATAGGTTTCGAGTGATCTAGGAGCGCGAAGACGGGCGCGGTGGATAGGCTTGTTTTAAAAACCAGCGCCAAAAGCTGCCTGGCGTTCCGGATACCATGACCACGTAGCATCAGACTTGAGTAGCTGTGACAACGAACGCACCGTCGACACGAAGTTCTTCGAGTAGCTATGGAGGTACGCCTCGAATCTTAGCCACTGTTGGAGTTGCTTCTGGCCCTGGGGTAGAGGCCAGACGTAGACGACCGCAATCGTCTCCGGGTCAGCGCGGACGCCTTCCTTGCTGACGTAGACGACCGCAATCGTCTCCGGGTCAGCGCGGACGCCTTCCTTGCTGACGTAGCTCCCGCGTACTGGGATCGCCGGAGTGCAGAAGATGAACTTTTTCAGGTTGGCATACCGTTTGTTGTCACGCATTAATTGGAAACCCTGCCGCATGTGTTGGAGATGAACCTCGACGTCGGTCGTGCCGTCCTCGGGACGACTGAGGACAAAGATGTCATCGGAATATCTTGGAACGATTCTGCGGAAGATTCGAAGTACATTGGAGACAATCCCGTGAAGATAGCAGGGACATTCTCCACCCCCTGCGGCATCCCAAGCCATTTTCACAGCATTCCACTGGGCATGCTGACAGCAGTCAGTGGCACGTCGTCTTCGCGCATCAAGATCTGATAGACAAGTCCATCAGATCGATTGTGTTGTACAGGGTACTGCCAGATATGGTGTCCAAAACCATGTCTTTGCGCGGGATTGGCATTTGCGCGCGGGATCGTGGCGTCATTGAGCTTGTTAAAGGCCCGCACGATGCGCCATCTACCCGTGACTTTCATCACGCAGAATGTTGGACGGCAATGTGGGGACAAACTTCAGCGGACGTGTCCAGCACGACGGCGTCTCTCGATTAAAGTATCGATGGCTTCGGTCTGGTCTCGCGGAAGCGGTTATTGTCGCGTGGCACAGTACTTGGCACCGGGCGTGAGGTCGATCTCATGTCGAGCCCCACGATCAGGAGGAAGTACGGCGGGGGCCTTATCCGGTAAGATCTCGAAGAACTCACTATACCGCAAGACCATGTCCAGCTGCATCGAAGCCCTGGGAATGGATCTTTTCATCCAATTGATCGAGTTGTAGCTACCAACTCTTCCCGACATCTTCATTCTGTCCCTCACCAGACTTTCTACCTTTCCCTCGCTTGGCTGACACCAAGTGGTATCAAAATCGCTTCAACACCATCGACGTATAGTTGTGGAAACGACTCGAGAGTATGGGGTGGATCCACCAAACCCATTTTTATCCATAAGCTTTACGCTTAGAATGCTAGCCGTATCAAGAGTGTCAATCATTTGACGACAGCCATTTGTTCGATCAGTACCAGACCCACCGTACAAATTCATTTTTCAAACATCGAAGAAACTTGTGCGTTTTAGAAGTGGAAAAGCAGACTGGGGGAGGGGGGGGGGGGGGTGCTTCTTCGTGTGTCTGGGAAAGGTGCAATGTCAAACTCACAGACGGAGCTTATAGTCGAGAAAAAAACTCAATATTAAAAAATAGTATAGTACCTACGAGCTTGGGTACTACCTAACACTGACATGGTAGTAGCTATACATATTACAGAGCTGTTAGTTAGTGCGTAGTATCTGGAGCTAACACTAACATGGTAGTAGCTATACATGTTAGCTAACTGTTAGTTAGTGCCTAGAATATTGAGTTAACTGTCAGGGGGGCAAATAGAGTCTGCGAACGGATTTGAGCAAGGAAAGTAGCACGAGCTTGTAGCCTTACCTTCTTGGTATTCATTGCAGCCGATTAAGGCATGCAAAGCGGTAAGCTATCCTTTATTGGTTTCTACGCTTGAAAGAACTGACACGGAATACGCAAATTTGGGAAGTTATAGTAGGATTAACTAATTACGGCTACATAAAATATTTGCATGTAACGAGTGGTGATGAAAAGTGCCAAAAGTATTCCCAGAACAAAAAATAAAACACTGAGGAACGCTTCATAATCAGCGTTATTCATACTCTCTCCTTTACGATACTGTCATAATAGTAACATTTGTAGTTCTGCACAAAATGTTAGTTAGTGTCTAGTAAACACGGCTAACATGTTAGTGGAGCAAGAGCTGGAATATGTTGTTTCGACAGAGGTCGAAGGTTGGTTTAATTGCTCGTCAGATGCGAATAGCGTTCAGTATTCACAAATTTTCTTAGAAACTGAATTAGGTTGTTCATTATCTACAGAATGTTGGTATTTCGATTGCCTACGTAGGGGTGATAGTGCTTTAGTGTCAGAAGTCGAGAAGCTCACGCGTAGACGACCGCAGGGACCATATGTGCGATCGATTCTGCTTGAAGAAATGGCGATAGATTATTGACTGCGTGTGTGTTGTTTGTGTCGGCCAGTTTCACGTAAGCATTTATCATACCGATATGAAGAGAGTCCGATACACACCCGGCGACAATGAGTTTATAATGGAAGTTAAAAGTGGCATTGACGACGGGTAAGTTGCCAAGTTGGGCTATGATAGCACGAAGAAGATGAAACAGCTTATCTTCGTATGTTTTGTGCATGTGAACAAGATAAAGATGAAGCTAAAGGCGTTGGAAAGTGTAAATATGACATGGGGGCTCCTAACCCAACCCAACCGACGTATCCCCTCCCACACTTTGAGTAGAACATTGAGCTTGTCATCCTGATCAGTGGGAATGACAATCTGTATACCCATTGCGTGAGGTGGGCAAAGAAGTTTTGGTCGCTGGTATGTAGACCTGTTCTTGTTCGAGATCACTTGATTTATCACTATGGTTTTATCTTTTTTAAAGGTTGTTTCAGCACGGTGTCGAGAGATTTACAGATACTAGCCTCACGAACCCTCTGGGTGGACGATATGCGGAGTAAAGTGAAACAACAGGCACGTGGAGAGCGTGGAGGACCTAAGTTGGGATGTGAATATCCTTTTCGAATTGCGTTAGAACGTGAAGAGCCTGAGCGACTTAGTTCGTGCGGACCGAACAAAGCAAATTTCCCCCGTTCGAGCTGCACGTATGGGTCTGATTCACGACGACACCAATCCAACTGGGGTTTAGAATGCCAGAATAACCAATCGCGGTGCATCGATGGTGAGTGCAGACGCTCCTCCATGTATTGTATATACGCTAGGTTCGTAGTATTATTAACAGTGGTCCCTCCGGCGCGAAGAAAATACCAGTCGGCGCCGCGTAGGAAAATAGTTCGCTGGGCGCCGCTGCCACGACGCGGTGGCTGGATGGAAAATCTCGATAAGCTGTCCTTAGAATACCGAAGCCGCTCGGAAGTATCCCGTCATCCCCCCCCCCCCCCCCAAACGACGTTGTCTCCGTTCAAACGAGGCTAGTGCTACAACACCAGATACCTTGTTATACGAGAAGGGCATCAATTTCCACCCCAGACCTTCAAGTGCCTGAGCTGCAGTGTCACGAAAGTGTGCATTCAGTTCGCCTCTGCGACGTACAAGAGCTACCCAACGATAACCATTACTCCCGAGCTACGTGAGCGTGAATGCTTCCATCGAAGTTTTATCGATATGTCCCTGCCACGAGAGCTGGTATTCAACTTTTCTACAATTCTGACCGAACTAGCTCCTTTGAATTTGGCTTATCACTGCCAAGGAAGGTGACCTGGTGGGGTCCCTGGGGTTTTCGCAGAGGAACTTATCATTTGGATTACATTTTATATTTCTCCGATGTTTGTTTCGTCGGTAACGAGTTGTTGAAGAAGTGACTTCCGCACTGGAAGCATACATATTGTTGGCGTTTAAAAATGAATTTAGTTTCTTTGGCAAATATGTCACGTGCCCCAGCTTGAGTCCACCCAGAGTAACACTCAGTCTATCCTTTTAAGTAACCAGTTCAAACCCAGCCAAAGCAACGTGAAGATGAATCCAGACACTCAGAGCTGCAGTGGCACACCCTTCCGTCGCTGTGCCTCACCGCCTACGTCTAAGGCTTGCTGCGTAACGAGAGCAGGCCAGTCTGGTCAGCCGCAGCGCGCCGTATGACGTCTTGAAGTTGTAGAAGTTGCCGTGCTGCGGAGATGGAGACCAAGGTGCTGCGTTGATACGGCAGCTTTTACAACTTCAAGACTTAATACGGCGTGTTGGTGGCTGTTAAACTACAACTTGCCGTCGTCGGTTTCACTGTATCGTATGGGGCCGCAGCTTGCTCAGAAATCCCTTCTTAAGCACCGACAGCACATAGATATCGTCGTGAAGATCAGCGCGCGCAAGCAAAAAAATCGCTGTGGTCCACACACAATTTTCTAATGGGTAGAGCAAAAGGGTGTCCATTTTCTTCACCGGTTTTGTTTCGGTAGTGAGAAACCCTCCTATTGGTCTACCGGTAAAGATACATTAATTTAAAACTATATATTGTATTGAACTTGACAATTCCAATAGTACAAATGAGTATTGCCAAAGCCAATAATTTATTGAATCGCAATTGTTTTTTCGACCTCTCATTACCACAAAAACCTGTTTCTTTAAAGTAGACTGCGAATTTAATAAAGATTTCGGATACTTTGACTTTAGAACGCAATATCTCCAAAACTATTGTTACGTATCCACTTGAAAAGCTCGCAGCTTGGCCTAATTGACCTCTGTGTAAGAATTTAAATGGTTGGTGAACACCACAGAAGAGCTTGCTGAAAAAGGCAAGGATTTTAGACGACGTTACTGTCAAAATTCGGTAACCTTTCGATGTGGTCAGATACAGAACAGATCTGGTTTAGAAACGGGTTTCCTGGGGGTTGCACCCCAGACCCCCGCAGCAGAAAAAAACATGATCTGGAGAGTGCTATGGGTCCGTTCACTGGCGAGCTCGGCGCTGGGCCCACCTCCGCAAATACCACGCGGGTTTGCTGCGGCTACGCGACCTCGCACCCGCTCACTCCCGTAAAGGAGACTCCGTCGTCCCATCGAATATCGCCAGATTGTCAGATCAGAAGTATACAAAATCAAATATAAAATATCTGGTCCGTTCTGTATCTGACCACAATGAGAATCTACCTGTCATTCATAATCGTAAAAAAGATTAGGCGAACAATATAAACAGACGAAGCAGGAAATAGGCACCAACGTCATGACCAACACTGGCTGTGCCGCTGGTGCTCGTTACAGCAGTTCCAACAAAGCACCTACAAAATTTAGGATTTTATTTTGTTGTTAGGAATCGAACAACTAATTGAAAGTCCCAAAATCTAGGATTACGGCATTTTAAACAGGTCGTCAAAGAGTCATGAACTACCGTTGCGCCCGTGATTATATTTTGTACATAACCAAAAGATCGCATTGACAATGGGATGGTGGTAATATTATTGTTTTCCAAGACTTGAGCTTGATACGTAAACGTACGGTGCACTTTTTTTTGGAAAGGATATCATGCTTGCAGGCCTGGGCTAGATACTTTACTCGAGTGCTTTGCTACTGTCTTTACTCCCCATGAACATAGACCGTAGCTACGAAACGTTAGTCAATTATTTGTATGGACATGAAAGCACGCCTTTAAGGGCCTCATTGTAATCCCGGACATATTAGAAACATGTTATGTAATGCCGTTATCCTAGCTATTATATGTGCTTTGCTGAAGCTCATCAGCATTTCGGTCGAAGGCGCTCTTAGGAAATGTACAACGCCACGGTATTAATAGTATAGATTGTCACATTAGCAGAACCAATCAGTTTCGTGAAAAAGTAGAATAGATTTTGGTTGGGATGAATTTCAAAGTCGCCTGACTTAACAAGCATATATTCCTCGTCATAGGTCATCCTTTTCAGTATGGCGCTCTTAGGGAAAGGGACAACACCACTAGGTAGTAGATATTTACTTTCAGTTGCGCTACTCATTGAAAAGTAGAATATATTTGGATTAATTATATGAATTACAAAATGTCCATCAACATGGTTTTTTTTTAGAAACAAACGCCAACATAAATCTGTACTAACCGATTCAGGCCCATTATTGCCACATATGGGTTGTGGTAAGTAATAACTTCGGTGCTAACTCACCCATGAGGCTAATGCAGTGATATATAATGTCAGTAGCCTTAAGTAGATGAAAAGTGGTTTAATATTTATAGTGCTGGGAAATCGGCACTGGTTTTTTTTTTTAAGGATTAACTCTATTTGTCTGCAATCAGTTCGTGGTCAACGAAGTGTGAGGTTTTGACTTATTCTTAGTATTATGTATCTCGGACTTCTGCTCGCCTGTATGCTCATATTCACAGTGTGGTTATGATGACAAGACTAATGTGAAGTGAAGTGACTCATTACAATTTAGTTTCTGATCTACGTGATAGGTTTTTTGTTGCACACAGGCCGGCTAGAACGTTAAGTGAAGCATATTATATTCTTCCCCTCCAAACGCTTTGAAAATTATTGATAAAACGCGCGGTGCCTCCTCCAGAGCGTCAGTTACAATCATTCTAATGGAGGCAGATACTAATTGCGGTTACATACTAGTGTCAGCATTCCAAAAAAGTTTTCTTTTTAATCAGAAACATATCCAGAATTGACGGGCAACATCTGTCTCTAGATAACACGATGAAGTAGTTGTGATAAGTTTACAAAACTAACCAGTTTAAATAACAGGAATTATAAGCCATTTTTAATGCTATGATAGATGCAGATTTATATGAAGGTTTCAAAACCCGACCGTTAACCGTTGTAGACTCAGTAGCAAGTTTTCTGCTTCATGGAACCTGCCAAGTGTAAAATGGAAGTGTCAAAAATGAGTGTATGAGAGACTCGCGTGTAGAGGAGTCAGCAAACGCTAGCACGGAGGGAGTAGTAAATGCTGATATTAACCATTATTCGATACGTGTATGTTCATCAGATTAGTCAAGGTCTAGTACTAATTGTACCTGGTATACTGACTAAAGAAATGTGAGGTTTCTTGTGTTACCATCCTCTTCCGTCTAAACTTTAGAACACACCAAACAAAAACAGATAAAAGTTTTATCATGCGACGCAAGATACATTAGTTTCTATAAGTTGAGCCTCTCTAAACTCAGTAAACTATGCCAAGCTTAATTTGTATATCGAATCTAGACTGTAAAATACACTGCTTCAGCGTAACCCTTGCTGACATGTGTGCGTGGTCGTTCTAGGCAAAATACTGCTCCAATATAAATGATCAACGTCGTTGTTACGGAAACTGAAAAAAAAAGTTTGTAGGGGACAATGAAGAGCCCCTACAAAGTAGTAAGAAACTTCATTCGTTTTTCTCATTTCTATATGGCCGCTGCAATTTGGCCGGCGTAAGTACGACAATGTAAATAAACCAGACTATGCGAGCAGTATTAGTTAGCCGGCTTATGCATGCCGTTACCATCGGTTACTACATGGTAGCTGCTAATAAGCCGCACATCGCGAACACATGTCACAGACAACTATATAGTTGAGCCAGTCAAGTCTTTGTTTTGAGCTCAAGTATATCATCCGTTTCAGCGGTAATCTTTTCGTATTGGATGGTGGTGTTCGGGCTAGAAGATATTTGCATTAAGCTGTCATTTTTACGTTTATCTTGGGCACCGGGAGAACACGGTAGTTGCTGGTACACAATTCAAAATCTACACAGAACCAACAGATTCTATGCGGCTTTTAGCGGAGCATACAGGTTTGTGGTAATTTCTATCAACCAGAAAAAAGCTCATTGGTGCATGAACCTTCTGGACACCCGATAAAAAACGCTTTCTATTATTCAACAGAAAACTATCTACGCTCAGCTTGACTCGTTTTTCGAATCACTTCTCGTACTGTGCTAAGAGATGATATCGTGGCTACATCAAACGTCACATTACGGATTTACAGCAGATCGAACGCCACAACTGCGGGATTTGGATTATTTTGTTCGTGGTGATTTATATCTAAGGGGTCAAAATTCCTGCAGTCACGGCTGATAGTATACAGTCGCTACGACTTACACACTTTTTGTACGAGGAGTCCAGGCCGTCCACCCAATTTTTACGATGGTTTCATACATACAAGAAATGTAAATGGTGGGTTTATGTTATGAGTAACACGTAGCCATTGATGATTCTATAATATTCATATTACCTTGTGCATATCTGCTCCAGGACTTCTGTCTGCTTAGTTTCAATGACCACTCTATTGTTTATGAGAACTACCGATACAGTAATAGAAGTTTTTATTGTAACGAAGTAATGGCAATGAGTGTATTCCGCTACTACTTTCTAAAAAGAGGTATGACCATAACGAAAAGATTTCGCTATTACAAATGAGCAATCATTTAAGATAAAAATTGTCTAAGAGACCGCCCCAAACAAAATGAGTCTTAGTAACAAAATGTGGAATTCTAGCTACTTATACGATGATGACCAGAGGTATTTCAGCTTCATTCTAAAACCTTTTCTGGCGTGACTACAGGCACCAGAATTGTCTCCTCCATGAGGCAACACCCCATTTAAGGAGGCAAAATCACGTTTTGCATATTTTACATGAGCACATTACTCTCGTTTCGTAGATTACGAATCTGTTTTTAGATATACGAGGAAGTATTCTAAAATTCGAAAACGCGGGGTGCAATAGCACCAAAATGTGTGCTATTGTCACATAATTCACACCGGAAAACACGGAAGTTCTTGTGGCCACGTTCGGAGCGAGGTATCTACCTCACACCCAGAAAGGTAACACCTAACTCAACAGTAGAGATAGATCTCGGCTCACCTCGGTCCATGCCTTAAGCCCGCCAAGCGTTCATTGGCGCAGACGAAGCTGTGTTAAAAGTAGTCCCGCGTGTGGTAGACACGTAGGTGTCTTCCATCGGCACCGTGCACCCTTATGGTACATATAGTGGTGGGACAAAATGCCCTACCACCATGCCATAGCGGCATTAGTCCCGGACGTCGACACCATGTACCGTGATGGTACTCAACCGTACCCTACAACCATGCCAACGCGGCGTTGGTGTCTGGCATCGCCATTATATACGCAACCGTGGTGGGGCAAAGTGCCCTACCATCATAGAATAGCGGTGTTGGTGTCTGCCACATGGGTCAAAACGCCCTACCATCATGCCATAGAGGCGTTGGTCTCTGACGTCGATACCATGTACTTAACGTGGTGGAGTGGCCTTCCAGCACCACAATGCCATGCCCGGGGAGCACCAGCGTCTGCTGCGTGCACTGCCTTGACCGAACTCTGATCAGTTACGTATGAACGTCTGCAACGCATGGGTCATGGCTATGTATATAGCCTGGTCTAACACCGGGCGCGCTGTACGACAGCAGCCACCCGAACGAACAAAACTTCCATCCGCCCAGCACAGAGGTATCTGAGCAGTCGCAGTGGCGACCATTCCGACTCAAATTTTCTCTGCATAGTAGTGGCACCTAGCGCCAATGGCATCCACCGCCATTTCGAAATAATGTGTCATGCAGCTCTAGCTCGGCTGATTACCTCCAGCATGTAGTCCATTGGCATCGACAATTGCTCTGTAAGGAGCAAGCTCGCCTCCGATACCAGGGAGGACAGCGATTTCCGAGGCTCTCCCACTCACGCTTTAAGCAGCTGAGACTCCCTCGGCTTGCGATCCACATTGGTAAGCACAACGGATGCCTGCCTCAAGCGGGGCATCCCGTCGGCATGGTCAGTCATATCACATTGTCGACCTAAAGGCATCTGACCTTCACGTTACCAGTTTGAGTCTGCGCGACTTGAAGTGGAACACATTATCCACGTCTTGGGAGACCAATGTGCCTTCACCACTTGGAGGTAGTGCCTCAATGCGGAATTACGCTACCTGTGGAACTGTGTTGCCCGCATACAGCGATTTCCCTATCAATTGTAGTTTCAGAGACCTTGTGTGGAGATATGTTACCCACCTTCAGATACCGAATTTAGTCTTCGTAAGCAGCTTTACTACCTGCGGTACTTGGTTACCCACAGTAACTGTGGACCTATGTTACCAACTTGGTTAGCACCAAAAGCCATAACCACTATCGAAGTCCATTCGACGCGGTGGCCTTCAGCGTAGGAGGCTGCTGGCGTAGCAGGCCCACAAATCGGACAGGAGTCCATGTTTTCGACATTTTCGCGGTAACGCATGGCCTCCCCACGCGCGTTGAAGATCTTAATGTGGTCGACTCTTGGAGAAAGACGTCCATGACGTGAGTCTTTGCATTTTCTTTTGACGCGTGTTGCGTCCAGGCGGTCTTTTTGCATTCGCCGAGATCATGGCGAAGGTGGAATGAGGACTCAGCAATGCCCCGTCAGAGCCCAGGGGCCGTCCGGCTCCCGTCACTTTGTCACACCATCAGCTCCGGGCTTTCGACTCACTTAAGGGAAGGCGAGAGCAAGGCATTGTTGCTCATGCCGAGGACAGTGAGTGATTCTACACTGGCAAGATCTGTCGAACATCAGTCTTAAGGTCCATCTGGAACCCTAGCTACCAAAGGTCATCACTGCACCGACCAGCCAAAGACCGCCACCCTGTACAGAGTGTGGTCCGGTGTCGTTATATCAGCCTACATTCTTGCGGTGTGTCAACGCGCCAGAGCTTACCAAAAGTTCAAAGGGTAATCGTGCCCCCGTTCGCAACGTGTACTACCAGCAGCTCACCACTGCCTTTCTCTGATGAGAGATATCTCTCTCTCGGGGCTAGGCCTCCGTGGTGCACAATCTGTGTACCCGTCACAAAGCCTCACGACTTCCCAGTTGGGTATGACGCACCTACTGGTCATTGGAGAGCACCTGACAGTGGCCTGCGCCAACGCTCCATTGGCTCCGTGCCTGAGGGGATGACTTCTTCTTCCAAGACAGGTGAGGGACATACACGATGGTAGTGTCCCATGCCTCCGCATCCGAAGCAGCGGACCGAGCTCTTGACTGAGCGTAGGGCAATGGGTTCGGGTTGACTGTTCGCACCCGCGGGTACGGGCCGCGCAATAGCAGGAGTATCAGGCGCACGAGGGCTCTGCTCCGTTCCCTGCGGAGCGGTAGCTTGTCCATGGAGGTGCACCACCTCCCGACGAACAGGTGCCCTCTCCACATATGCATGTCGCCGTAAACCAATGAATGTGGACGCTCGTTCGGGTCGCACTGCCATTTTCAGTACTCTTATGTTTTCATCATGTTTTTTTGAGCTTAGAACTGTATGTTGTTACGTGTTAAAATGAGTGAAACATGTTGCAAAAATATCAATCAATATGCAATATTATAATTCCCACCAGGAAGGCCAAGACGAACCGACGCCATCGTCAAAACAGGTGCAAAAGTTATACCTTTTGAAACGATTTCAATTCGAACAGAATGTCTCCATCAATGCGACAAGATAATTGCTAAAAAAAAGATGCACAATGGCATTTTATGGCTTGTAAAGTTTCAATTGTGAATACGTAATATATCGATACGGGGCATCCTCGCGGCTCTATCAAGCTCGTGTGCATGCATGGCTCAGCTGAAGAGCCACGACACCTTTAATCAGCAAACTACCCGCTAATGGGTAGTTAAAAAATGTTTTATCTCGGTATTTTTCTTTATTTAAATGGCTTATTGTGTTTTTCGATGCTTTTGTCGTTTTCACTTATCTTTATCATCGAATTTTAAATATTACATAAATAAATATCAATAAATTGTGTTTAAATTATAATGAAATGTGGTCGTTTTGTTTTTAAAAATGGAGAAATAAAAAAGACAACTCGATCCAGATAAGGTGGCTAATAAATTGGGCTGCGACGAGCTAAATCGACCGCTCAGATCGATTTCGCGACACATCGATATCTTGTAAATCGACCCTTTTTGTGTGTTTGAAAACGCAATTCGATGACACATAAATTAATTCCATGTCTGTCTTTCCCCATCACAGTTTTAAGCCTGGTTTTATCCGACGGTCATGCTCGATCTAAGCCATAAAACGGAACGACATTTCATCTGCAGAGCACAATATTTAAAAAAATATTACGGCTTGGCACATGTAGTATTGTATCTCCGACCTCTGGTGAAAATGAGTAGTTGTTGATTGGCTCAATAGACAAAATCTGAAAAAGTTTACAACAACAAAAAACGCCATCATGAGCGCGAACTCGATGAACGACGTGCTGGTCCTACAACTTGAAGCCATAAAGCGGCTCATGAACGAGTATCACCAGCATACGGAGGCCTATGTACAGCAATTCGGTCATCTTCTGCTGTCCCAAGAGCCCGTAAAGGCCCGCACAACGCTGCTATTCCGTTGCGAAGCTTGGTTTTTTTTATGACGACAAAGGCTTTTTTCTAAGTTAGGGGGCTGAGTTCTGCTTCGGCGCCTTAATTGTATTATGTTCAGCTAGTTTTTATACGCTGAAATTTTAATACAGTAACTCGCCACAAAGCTTGCCAATCCGGCATCATGCCAGTTTGAAATATCGATGCCCTAGCCAATGCGACATCATTTAGGAAAACACGCCCTATGTGATTGATGCAATTTAAAAAGTATTGACGTCCTAATCAATAGTGCTGTGTAAAACTGATATACGGAACAAATTCATTTGTTTACATCTACTACCTCATCCCACTTCGCGATTTTCATGTATGCACGCATTCGAGCGTCTTCGAGCCTCAGCGATTCAAGCGGTTGACCACATCAACCGTATCCAACATGAATTTGAGGAGTCGGGACGACGTCTGTCTCTCGAAGTTGAGAGGAATCGAACCGATGCTGCAAGAGATTGACAACCTTCTCCTCGGTGGACAAGGACCTTAAAAGTGCTTGACCACGTTGCGACTACGGTACAAGAATTTACCACAGGTGGCATCTAATATACCGATTTCTCCCAGCTAAAAAATGGAGCCAACAGGATTAGAAAACGTGGTGAGTTTTTCTATCCCTACTTATGCTGGAATGGGCGTCACCGCGGATGTGCACAGAGTGGCAGCAGTTCGACGAACGGAATGTTGGAGTCATATTTACGTCTCGTCGGCTTTTCCGAACTCTGCACGAGGTGTTCTAGACCAGCTACCAGCAGTGCGCCCCAACCGTGCTAGTCGCTACTAATGAAACATACAAGTTTCACTTTGGTTGGTGGACGCTGGTTTCATTGGGGGCGTTTGGGCTACGATACACAGCTGAAAACAAGTTTCAAACGACCGGGGTGGCTCCAAACTAAAACCCAATCGAGACGCAATATCGAACTATAAAGGCAACCGATATTAGTCGTCTGCGCGCGGCGACTGGGCATGTCCCGGCAGAGACACTTCCCAATATTTGATCGAGTGCACGATAGAAATTCGGCAGCTTGCCTCAGGTCCGGTTGGAGCAGAAGATCCACACGATGCCGTTGATCTATGTCAGGTTGACAAATATTATCCGACGCGCCGTAGAAAATCGAGACAAATGATAGATTCAGACATGACTACTTCTTCAGCACCAACTACTACACAATACGCAGTGACACCTTGCACGGGCCCAAGGTCCACGAGAACCGGTCCTAGACGTTCCAGAATTCCCGAGGTGGGGTGCTCAAACGAATGGAGAAGGTAGATAATCCAGCTGTGATATCTATCGCTTCACGTAGTGAAGTTATTGGAGAGAATCCTGTATGAGCACTACCAGAAGTACGCTATTGCTGAGCATCGACGAAATCGATACATCCGGAGGAAGTTCAAGTACGAGTGCAAGTCGTTTAACGAAACGGGTTGGCTCTGCTCTCACATATTGACATATCTACATCTTGTGGGCTCAGACGACCTGAGAGTGATGTTGCGCGTCCTACCGCACGAAAACTCCGGATCGACCACGTAAAGTGATCCGGTGGCTCACCCGTAGCGGTCAATGGCAATCCCAGTACAGTGTGGAAGCACTGGCGAAGCGCTTAGTAGACAAACCAGCCAGTGTGATCAATTGATATATATATATTGCGGTCCCAAGTCCCAACCGACAAAGATGACCAAGAAATCGAGTTCAACCACGTTGACACAATCAAGCCGCCCTTCAATCGCGGTGTAAAGAGATCCTGGAACATGGAGTATGAAGAGCTAGAGGAAGTTACACCACTGGATGTAGAGGAAATCGCTAGATCCTTTGACTACTCCTTCCACATGGGGCACAATATCGTGTCAAGCTACATTTGCTAATACATCGCCTGCGTTTAGGATTCAGAAGTATTCAGAAAAATATGAACGGCAGTGACAAAGGCTGCCCTAATGGCGCTGGGTTTTCGTGCCTGTCGTAGCACGGTAATTGTGGCAGAACTCAGGGCTCTTCAACGCATCAAGCTGCAAACCACCTCCACGTGCCTAGATCAAAAGCGAGTTAATACAAAAATCATATTTTTCTTCATTGAGTTTCACCCAGAGTAATACTCAGTCTATCCTACTAACTATTCACTTCAAGCCCGACCAAGCAACGTGAAGATGAATCAAGACACTCACTGCTGCACTGGCACATCCTTCCGTCGTCGCGCCTCGCCGTCTACGTCTATGGCATGCTGTATAACGAGAGCATCTACAGTAGGACCTCCGAAGTTAGCATTGCCAACATTATCTAAAAGATCCTATTTTTTAATGGAAACAGAAACCTTTTGTTGTAATGATACACTTTCTAGCAAAGCTTGTTATATCGCTTAGTTTAGGTATTACATACAAGAAATGAATAAAAAAACCGCTTGTTAGATTAACGAGCTGTGTGCGCCATCCGTTAGTATGGTTTTGGGAACCCTTGAAGCATCTTTGATATGCACCTATCCTCTTTTGCCGGACATTGCGCGCCAAGACAAGCTGAAAACCGATTCCTTTCTGCACCACGACTTCGTGCCACACGCTCGCCCAACCCAATCTACACCAACGCTACTGTGACACCCGTTCCACAATAAACCACACGAGGAATCCTTAGAGGATTTTACGCCAAATGCTTGTTGTAGCCATTTCTAGACAACGTGGAAATTGTTTCGCTTCCGTGGTGACCATGTTCAGTAGTATACTAACACTGCGCAACCGAGCGTAAGAAACTTGGATGCTTTGCATCACAACCAAAGTGGCATCAGCAAGCATAGATGCCGAATTCGTCATCGCTATCAAACTTGTCACTGCAAGAATTTGACTGACCAGTTGATGCGGTGGCTAAGGGCATGTGCTGTCAGGGCCTCAGCTTGCTGCAGATTTTCCTAAAACGAATTCTCGTGGGTTGCACAACGACATGCGGTGGTGGAAATCGAAACACATTCCTACGCCAATAGCTTCGATATCATTTTGACGTGTCAGTAGCTATCCTCATAATGGTAACCAACGCCTCACCAATCAACACAGTGCGCATATAAGAAGAAGCTGTACAACAGCCGTCACGATAACGGAGCTCATTTGATGTTAGACGAAGCTGTACAGCAACCGTCGTTACGAAACCGAATATCAATTGGGAAGAACGCTCCGACTGAATGCGGTTTATCTGCGCAGAAGTAAGAGCCAATTATACGTTTAGCATGGCCACCCCAACATGTCCCACAGAATCACCCCACAAACAAGTATACCAGGGTTAGGGATACCAACACAAACTGGAATTGGGTTAGCGGCGGGATACCCAGTCAAGACATTGTTAAGCTGGCCTAGTTTAAATAATATGGCCACCGGGTCCGAACGTCGCTAGTACGACAACCCTGCCGTAGTTAGCCGGTTAAACTGCAGCAAGCTTACCAACCAATACAATACTTCTATTGAAGCAGGTATATTTCAGAATTTCCAGGAATTAGATGCAGCTCGCTACCGAGAATGATGAACTTTCTTCAGGAAAATTCATGCAATCTATGTTTTTTTATTCGTTTGGCAAATAAGTATCAGCGGGTATTTCTAGATAAACCGAGACCCTGTCCAAACAAGTTTCTGCTGAACTCTCGATTTAGGAGATCAAGGTAAACCTTAAGTGTGGGGTCTGTATGACGGAAAACGTTTTTGTCGGAAACGAATTCCATGATAACGAGCGATGCGTCGTTAGCTGTATGTATCGTTTGTATTATGTAACAGATGCTATGCACATTCTGCTTATAGTCGCTACATGTATTGATCGGTAGATGCATACATCCTCGTCGTGCCTTGATTAGGTTACGAGATGAGATGAAGTGGGTCAACGGGAGGGTTCGGCTCGTAGTGCAAATTGATTTTTACACTTTCTATTGCCAATTAATGTATTTGAAAAATATTATCTGAGATTGGTGGTCATTATCAATACCGAGAAGCATGTGTGTTTCATATGCACGTATTTAAGTTGACCTTCTCAGCTATCCTAACTACGAAAAAGCGCAACTCCTATGATTACTGCTCGCACTTAGCCAATTGCGACCAGCGACGCCTCCAGCACGCACAACAAATCATTTTTGACGTGGGTGATTACGTGTTAAGATGAAGGGTGAAACATAAGCACCAAAATTAGCTACTCACGGCACTTCGCAATGGAGGAGTAGACAGACTTCCACACGTCGCGTTTAAACCCAGATGCAGACAGCTGGCTGCAAATCACGGCATATATACATGAAGATGTTGCGAGGTTTTTTCGTTTTCTACTGCCACAACTATGACAAGGAATATGCGGATGCAAAGAACAGAAGCAATTTGGAACGGGTTGAGGCCGGAGACCTAATTTCAATAAACGCCATTAACCCACAACATACTTCTACCGTAGGACATCTGAAGTTAGCATTGCCAACATTATCTAAAAGATCCTATTTTTTAATGGAAACAGAAACCTTTTGTTGTAATGATACACTTTCTAGCAAAGCTTGTTATATCGCTTAGTTTAGGTATTACATACAAGAAATGAATAAAAAAACCGCTTGTTAGATTAACGAGTTGTGTGCGCCATCCGTTAGTATGGTTTTGGGAGCCCTTGAAGCATTTTTGATATGCACCTGTCCTCTTTTTTCTGACATTGCGCAGAGTGTCAAGAAATATATTCAAACATGCCACACCGTAAAGTGTACACACCGCGTCGAGTTCCTCAAGGTTGTACGGACGCCGCACTGTATTTTCACTCGACAATTCACAAGCGCTTGGAGGAATTGTAACACCACCATTTACTCGTATGGCTAGATGATCTACTCATGTTTGCGGGTGATACTTAAGCAAGTTAGAGAGACTGTCCGAGCTGCTAGACTCCTTTGGATTTAAACTTAGCGTGACGAAATCAAAACTGCCAAACGTGAGGTACGCTCCTGTGGGAAAATTATTACTGGAGCAGGCGTGCGTCATGACCTGGACAGAGTTCGAGCGCTACAAGAGCTTCCGCACCCGACAAACACGGGGGAACTCCAAGTTTTTGACACCCTAGTATTGTGCACACCACGCAACGGAAGGCGCGATGCGACCATGCCTCAATGATGAAATGGATCGAAGAGGTACTTTAATGCAGGCACCGCCACTCTGTGCACGCT
Organism: Phytophthora tentaculata; assembly: GCA_033557915.1. Lineage (NCBI taxonomy): Eukaryota > Oomycota > Peronosporomycetes > Peronosporales > Peronosporaceae > Phytophthora > Phytophthora tentaculata. The sequence continues at coordinate 43,358 of JAUCEA010000005.1, forward strand.
TGGAACATCCGTGATAGCCGCATGTCTTGCCTCCACCATGGACCCAGCAGAACTTCATCCCCAAAACAACGTAAGGGTGAAAGCTGTAAAATAATGAAGCTAGTTATGTTTTACACCTATGTGCGCGCACCGACTTCAGGTTTTCGTATAGGACACCGTTTTGGGAGACTATACCAAAGCGCTCCATTCACGATTTGTATGGCTTTAAGAAGTCAAAATTATCGTTCCGCCACGCGGTGAATGGGCTAGGCTTGATCTCTAAAGCCCCCCACTACATCGCCCACCCAAGCCTTGCCCAGTCAATCGGGCTACTTGGGTTTTGAAAAAAAATCCTAATATCCGAAAATAATCCCGAAAATATAGCCGAAAAAAACATCGAAAATATGTGTATCGATATGATTGGATCAATCACAGCCGATTTTGCCGTGATGACTTCGAGCGGCTTGCCTGTCACCGCGTACGTGTTGTTGAGCTTGCTAATTGGAGAATGCGTTGCTCGAAACGAGAGTCATCACTAGCTGCAGCAAACTGCTTGAACAACGATGGAATGTCTTGTGCCAGGGACTTCGCAGGTTCCTGTGAGTCCTCGATTGGCTCCGGCCCTTTCCAACTCACTAAGATGTCGTAGTCCTCTTTCTCTGAGCATCATGCGTAGTCAACATATAGCTTGTCGACCGACAGAATCTGACCCTGGGCAGCTACATTCTCTCTAATCTCTTTGGAGAGCTCCAGTGAGCTGTCTGAATAGAACTTAAGTCTGGGGGGGGGGGGGACGTCCGTTTTCTCCCCTGTCACCAAGTGTCGTATTGCGAAAGAATGTGCATCAGCTCGCGTGACTTGATAGGGTCATATCCACGTCACCAAAAGTTTGTCCTGGTGTTATGGTCCACCCTCGATCAGAGACCATAATCACCTACGTCAAAGTTGGGCTTCTGTGCATTTGGTGGCGTCGTTGGTTGCGTTATGTCTGCTGCGCGCGTGTAGCAATCATTGGTTTGTGCATTGATCTGATACTAGCATTCATAGACGCAAGCCAAGCCTCGATGTCGCCTCGTTGCTCGGGTAATTCTAGTATCTTCCGTTGTTTAGGATGCACGCAGAAATCCAAAGGCGATGGCAATGACAATAGCTCGACAGGCGCTTTGTTACCTAGTGAAGGAACAGCCGTATGATTCAGATTTCCTTTTAGTATGGGTACGAAAAAGGTCCAGTCATGGGTATCCACTTCGTATTCGAGACACATAACCCGCAATAATTGGATAATATCGCGATTTGCACATTCGATGCTACCGTTTGTCCACGGGCAATATACCACTGTGAACGCCTGTTGTGCCTTCAGACGTCTACATACTTCTGCCACCTCCTCATTTTTGAAATGACACCCTTGGTCACTTATCCATACTGGCGAGATTCCATACCGACTATGCCAAGATAGGATAGCCTTAACAGCCACTGAACTTGTTGGGCTTGAGCAAGGTGTCAACTCTCAGAAACGAGTCGCTTCGTCTTTGAGTAAGTAGCTGTCCCCCGCATAACTGTCTCCAAGAAATAAGAAGTCCCAGTGAAGAGCACCGTTCCGTTCATTGGTTTGGTATGACTCTCCCCATGGTCGTTGCACGTTTTTCTTACTTCTTTTTACATGATGGCAAAGTAGGCACGCTGATAGGAAGTCCTCCACCCTCACTCTGAGGCGGACCAGATGAACGAACCTCCATATCTACTCCATGGTGGCTTCTCTCCCACGATGTCCCTTTGACCCACAATGAGCGACAACTACGTTGCCTTCTACCCCTACTTGGACCTCTCCCTCTTCGACTCTCATCACCCTTGTCGTTGCGTACCCGCCGCACGCCGCCACCCTTGGTATCGCCTCACCTCCTCGCATACTTCCGCTCTGTCCACTCCAACGCTTCACCCCTCCTCGCGATCTTCTCGTGATCCGCATCGGTGACCGCATTCTGCTGACTCGCAACCGCCACAATCCTTCACAACTTGGCACCGTCGTCGCCTGTGTGCTGCACTCCAGTCAGCCGTCAAGTCAATGACCTCCGGCTCCTGTTCTTGTTGCCCTAGTCCGTCATCCTTGAGACGCTGTCTCCGTCTACACTAAATATTAAAATAAATATATATTACAAAATTATGCTACGATTTTTTTTACAAAAATAAACATCATTCCGTGTGCAGACATTTTTCTTAAAATAGAAGGTATTTGTAATACTAAGAAGTATCAGAGATTTCCAAATCGCACATCTGACTCAAACACGGTCCATCCTAAAAATGTTGACCCAGACACGGTCCCTCCTGATAAACTTCCTGCTGCTGAGTCTTGCCCCGCCAAATAAAAGCTGGTATTTCGAAATGGGTGGTCTGCAGCAACTGCACTGAAGGAATACAACAGGTGTTAGTTTCCTGAGATGGCGCAACCCCTCCCCCCGATAGAATGTTCAAACTGCATTTTCTCGAAACGAGGAAATCGAGTGCCAGCTGCGCACCTAGCTTTTAAACGATCATATCTGTTGTAATAAATTGGATATGACGATTTTGTTTTGAACGGTCAACTACGTTAGTTGTTTGCTTCCGGGTAAAGTGTCTGTCTTTTGAGCAGCACCATCTCCTGTTGGTAGAGCCATAAAATAGAGCACAGCGAGAAAAATACAGTACCGTAGATGACAAAAAAACGGCAAAAGTCGGCATTTTCGGTTTTTTTTTCGAGAAATTACACATTGTGCGCACGTTCAATGATAAATTGTGGTGTTTTTAAAGGGATTGGTGACATTTTGTAATACATTTTTTTGAAAAATCGCCATAATTTCGGTTCTTTTTTAAAACGTTTCGAATATTCTTTCGAAAATGACAAAACATGACCAAACACACATGACAAAAACACACATTTTGAAGGCGGATTCTGTGTGTGTTTTGTTGTCATCTACGGTACTACAAATTTAGATGTAGAGCCGTCCGGGTCATGTTGTTTAATTTATTCTACTAGACACAATGTACGAAAGTAAACTAGAATGTTGTACTGCTTTGAGTTTCCTATTTATTCTTCCTACAGCAAATAGGTTCTGTATCAAGTTTTGAAGGCGCGAGTTGGCCGCGCCGCTTTGCGGCGTAGCGAGCTCGCGTGTTCCCAGTATAAAGTTTTTTTCTCTCTACAAAAAAACCCAGACACCTACTTCTGACACCACCTCGTCAAAACCTCATTTCCGCTTAGGTACAACTGCAATTTCCTCTCCCCTCATTCCAGAATCTGCCTCCTCGAATAAACATGATCAGACTCTTTTGCGCGATGGTTGGTGTGGCTGGGACGTGCAAGTGGACGAGAATGACTTGGTGGCTGAATTGAAGAAAGTGCTCAAGGCGGCGAAGCCGAAAAAAATACACTGTGAAGATGCTGACGACCTGCAGCTTTTCCTGGCGAGGAAGGACGGCGCGTGGCTTGTGTCGGATAGCGCTAACATGATTAGTATGCGAAGTGAAACTATTCCTGAGCGAGTGAATGAACTGCTGCATGATGAGATCGACCCAGTAAATAAACTTGGCGGATTGGTTAAGGATGCTCCGGCCGAAAGTGCGATTCACGTGCTGGTGAAGGTTCCCGAGGGTGCTGGAGTTGGCGTAGGACAAGACGTCAGCATGCATGTTCCTGCTGCTGTACCGATGGGTCCCAACTTGAATCTCTTTTCGTGTGAAGATCTCCTCGCATTTTTGGAAAACGACATGATTAACAAGGAAGCAATCGTATCACGCCCTCACATTTTAGGAGCCGACAAGTTACAGTTTCGCTTGGTTGGAAGAGAGGAGGCGATTACGACCGCAGCGAAGTGCTTCAGCAATATCATCGCGCGTAGTGGCACTGCAAGCACAGATCGCACGGAACAGGTTGTACCTGTTTGCTCTGGTATTTCTGGTTTGGGAAAAACGCGTATGCTCGAAGAAGGTGGCACAATTTTGCAAGAGATGGGGCTGGATCCCGATCACGTTGTCCGTGTGATTGTTCCATACTAAAACGGCTTAATCCCCAATCAGTCGAGGAAACGATGCCGATCGAGGCATCATTTTCGTGGTGGCTCTTGTATCGATTTTTCTCGACAAGAATTGTGCGCTTGCATTTGCAAAATGGGTTAAGTCGCGACTACCTCGGAATGGAGGTCAGTTAACATTGAGTGATGCCATCGAAGTCATCGTTCGCAAGCTGCGTCAGAGAGTGCATGGCAAAGAAAAGCCGTACCTCTTTGTTGGCGTCGATGAATATCAGAAGATTGAAAAAGTAAATGCTCCTCGAAGTGATCCCGACACGTCACTCCTGCGTGAACTTGTGCAAACCATAGTTGCATTCTTGCGCACGAAGTCGTCGAATCTGGTTGTGCTGCCCATGTTTGCAGGGAGAGATTTGGGTGTGATTGCATCGGGTTCAATTGCGAATTCCTCGTATATACGTGACGAAGCGGCTTCCCATGACCCTCTTTGACGGTGAATCAGGTGTTCACTTTTGTGGAGAGCAATGAAGCTTTTGCTGTGCTCTTGCGACACTCTCAGATTTGTCGCAATTTGTTCGTTCTTGGAGGTGTGCCACGATGGGTTGTCTGGACAGATTTCGTGGATTCCTACTTGAGTTCACCCTTAGTAGATACCCAAACGCTCGTTCGCATGGCGGCCTTTGCAGTATCGGGCTTTACGGCTAACCCAAACAGCACAATTGATGGCCACTTGAAGTGGTCAAGGCTTAGAAAATCCTCAACCTTTGTAGCGTGTGATGTTCGAGTTCTGTATACGTTGTTGGCAGATATTGGATCCACGAAGACACTGGCAATCAAAGCAGAACGGGACTTCGCGACGGCTTTGAACGACATGTGTGAAATGGTGGACTCAACATTGTTCGCCCTTCAACCGTGGCAGTCGTGGGAGATGTTCGGTGCCTGCTTTTATGCAGTGAGAATCAATACGTTGCTGGTGCTTGGACTCTCGACTCTAACGGTGGGAGATCTTCTACCTGGCGCGCGGATGTCTCATGAAACACGTCACATTTCTGCGAAACTTGTTCCGTCAAGAATGGTTCGGTGTGCGGAAGCCTTTGGTTGCTTAACCCCTCGACTCATTTCAAACAAACTCAATCAACAAGAAAAATACGACTGGACGTCGAGTGGTTGCATTGCAGTGAATGGCGATGACGGAGCCGGCGTCGACATTTTTTTGAGCTGAATGATGTTGTGACTGACAACGTGGTGGTCTTTGTAGACCAGAGAAAGCTACTGTTTGGTAAATTGCAGCCATGTCACGCAAAGGAATATCTTGGCAAGCTGAGTGTTTGTCCAAAGTTTCTCGTGGCACGTGGTGCGCGTTTGGTGCGAGGGGTCATGAATTGCGTTTCCTAGTCGAATCTTGCGACGTATTATGTGCCGCATGACTGTTTCCTCTTGAGCCGAGACGAGAGTGAGCAGTTTCATGGAATATTGGAGTATCATCCAGCGTGTATGCTGTTCATCTCGATCAATTCAGCGTGCAAAACAGCTCTCAATCATTACTTCGAGGCACTATGAAAGCTGTTGATAAAGCTGCCGAAGCCATCTAGACGAAGAGAAATGAACCCAGTGGAGGTTTCAGCAATTCCGAGGATGTGCGTTCTTTTATCAAAGTTAAGCGGTTGAAAGTCGACTTTGATGACGAGTATGCGGAGTTTTTATCGTAAGTGACAGGACACCGAGGTGGTGACAGACTAAAGTCATGCTCGATCTGACAATACTACTAGTATCGTAGTAAGTATGATTGAGGTCCTATCGGGTTTCGACAGCAGAGGACCAATCACGACTAGATTAAATGCTCGACGTGCGTAGTTGACGGGCGAGAGAAGATAACAGCATTAAATGTTTTGACACAACACGAAACGGCGTCTCATGGTGCTTTTCCCTTATTCTCTCCACTAATTAACATACTTAAAAGTATGAGTGCGCTTCGTACCTCGTTTAATTACAAGTAAAGTAAGACCTCGGACGAAACACGTACAGATCAATGCAGCAATGGTTGCAAGCTGAGGTGAGCGAGCAGTACACCAGCGATTTCAGCAAACGATTCTAGCAATAAACAAATTGATGCAGATTGAATTGAATAATCGGTTGAGCTTAGCCTGCACTCCATTCACGGCATCGCAGCCTCAGGCCCGGAAGGCGAGACATGGTCCCAGTCTTGCGAAGATCTGTGTAGTTGTTCTCGATAAAGCGACGGCCCTCGCGCTCGACCACAGCGCCATTGGCGTCCACGAAAATGAGTGTCGGGATCTCCTAGAGAAACTTTTGGGTAGCACACTTATCTCGCGGCGCGGCGAGACGTCCACCCAGGAGGCGCTGGCGCACAAGACAGTGGTGGGACTCTACTTCACGGCCAGTACGTGCCGTCCATGCCGAGCCTTCACGCCTGTACTGGCGACTGTGCATCGCAACATGACGCTCAACGCGTACAAGTCGCTGCCCATGAAGGACCAGCTGGACGTGGTACTGTTGTCGATCGACCGCAGCCCCATAGCCTTCCACGACTCGCTGCTGCAAACACCGTTCCTGGCGGTTCCGTTCCCGGTGTGAGGTAGTGTGGATACGCTAAGACGCGTCATTTTCGGTGGCTTGCAAGTTTTTCTTCTTCTCTTGAGGATTTGAGAGGTTATACCAACTGTTATATTCCGCCGGTGGAGGATTCTCGTTCCGCCGATGCACTTTGACTTGACTTCTGTAAGTTAGTGGTAGCGAGATGGGCATCTTGACGCACATACCGACGAAATAGACTTTATTGACCAACAACACTATTACGTATAAACCAAGCACAGCTGTGTTCATGTACTCTTGAGGGCACCTACACGGCACGATCACATGAGGATACCATCAAGAGTGCACCAAATTGGCTCTGCACGCTACAGTGCGGCTTGACACGTGCGGAATGTCTAGCTACAGAAGACGACAGGGTTAAACGATACGCTTCTCTCGGAAGAGCTCGAACAGCTGCTTGTGCTGCATCTCGCCGACCACAAACTATAGCGTTGCGTTCTTGTAATGATCACTATTGACCAACAAGTTGTAGATCACGCCTTCGAGCAAAAACCACCTTGCCAGAGAACGTTCCTGCTCACAATGACTACAGATTAGTTCCAGTCTTCGAATGAGCTGATGCAGATATCTGACGGATCGAACCTTGAGTCATCTTGATGTGTGAGAAGTGTACGTGTAAGTGATAATAAGTTGGCTGGTAGTGCAAGTAGATGCGTATGGAGCTAGGGTCCACGCCAAACTTTTCGTTCAGAACTTCAAGGCTAGCGTTTCTGGCATGTCCCCGAGGTGCTCGGAGCATAAAAAGTACCAAATACGTTTCCAGGAATACCCTTTTGGAACCAAGAAAATAGAGGTGCTGAAAACTTGAAAGTGCTGTAAGCCACTTTGCATGGAAGTTAACAGCGGTCCAAGCTCTATTTATTGAGTATTAAAAACCATTTTCTTGTGGCGGAATTTACCGGACGATTATCGATTTTTACCGGAAAGGGTTACATTTGAGGGGTACGAATAAGTTATTACAGTGATTACACGAGCCATAGCTCCTGGCAAGAGCAATTGGTTCTATAACGCCCGGTGTGGCATGATAAGGAAAGGCGGTAGTAGATAGAATGCAACTATTAAGCATCATGGTAAAACGCCGGGCTACAACCTATCTAGACTAAACCACTAACTGTTGAAGAAGCTGGAAGTTATGCTTGTGACGGCGATATACTTGGCACAGTCACCTGATTGATGCCACGCAGATATTTTGTTATCGTCTTCGAGGCAGTTGATCTCTGTAGTCACGATTTAAGCACCTTTAGCTTACTTTAGCTCTACTGCGTCATCAAGCGCCACACGGACACGTCTAAACATTGTTACATGTATGACTCGGATGCGTTTCAAAGTAATAAACTTCTGATCGTAATATAACGTTGGGTAGCCTGCCAGTGGCTAGTACAGACTGTATATTTCATGGTGCATATTAATCCTTAGCGTCGAATGGTAGTGGACGCCAAAAAATGTGGAGTATTTAGTACATGGATCACAAAGGTGTTTATAAGTGAACGTGATTCAATCGAAGCGGTTGGTTCAGCCAGTTCTTCACTTCAAAAAGTTGCGAAGTTAAGAACTGGCTGAAGCAACCGCTAATAGCACGGGAGATGGCACTGGAATGCTCCCAAGACAGAGGCTTAGCGGTGACTAGTTAGGTTCAAATGCGGCTTTCTTCTTTTTTTATCCACCGCATTCATATAGTACTCGCTCGCAATTCCTCGTTACAACTCTTACATTGACTGAGGAAAAAGTCGCCGCTTTTAAATGTACCCAATGGCGTTCAGAGTTAAGTTTTTCATTATCAAAACAGACTGAAATGCGGAGTATGTGTACGAGTACGGTGGATAAGGCAAAACTACCAATATATGTGGGTAATTTAGGCAGCCAAATAATGATATCGCTTGCTAGAATATACTCCCTTCTCCACCTTTCTAGATGCCATAATTCCTAAATGAGTCTTAAGTAAAGTGCGTGTCTAAATGAAGCTATCGCTCGACTACCTCTCTAGTTTGATCACGGAAGACTGCCCGGTATTTTCCGCTGGTCGGACGCATCTAACCAGAATTACTTCAGATTTGTATACCATTTGTTGAACATTTTCGAAAAATACCGGCAATCCGTCCGGTGAGTCCATAATGAGTGACCCTTGAAATGCGGTAAATTCCTGGTAATTCTACATAATACTGGACTAGAATGGCGGCTAGTGTGCTCGAGGTGGGCAGTGGGCTGACCATCAAATGCCATATTAGAGAAAACTGCAGTCATGGTAGTTTTTTTACAGGATTGTTCTACATTGATCAAGTTAATTAGGTTGTACCGCTGTAACGAGTTGGTGTGGCACGATGTTGACGCCACGAGTAATGGCGAGATCTTCCAGCAGGGCGACCAGAGAGTGTACGGCTATGACGAAGGGTCAGCTGAACCCAACATGGGCGGAGAATGTACGGTTGCCGTGCAAGATCCCACGCAAGGAAGGACGAGGAGTCGCAGACGGAGAAGGCGGCTGGCGGCGAGAGTGAGAACGAGCTCAGTTGCGAATTCGACGAGAGCGAGAACGAGCTCGGTTACGAATTCGGCGAGAGAGAGAACAAGCTTAGTTTGGAATTCGACGAGAAGGAGACTTTGTTGAGGAATTGACGGAAGTGCGGCAAGTCAGGACTTGTTGTACGAATCTACGGTAGCTGGACTCGGACTATACGAAGAAATTGTGTGTGAGAGTGAGCGAGCACCCGGACTCTGAAGGGTGGAGGCACCGGAGGATGGCGTGAGCGCTGAGAACGAAGATTAAAGAACGAAGGACGGACGTGGTGGACGACGACGCGACCCCTGGTAGAGCTACACGCTTATGAAGAAAACTGTCGGAGGGCCGAAGCTACGGCATTGGGGCTGTAGTTAAAGGTTAAGTACGCGGAGCCGGACGTTACGGACGTTAAGACGGACTGTAGTGGACGCATCGTAGGACGAACGAAGTACGAGGAGGACGAACGAGGAAGAGAAGAGAAGTGGACGAACGCTACTTCATTAGTGAGCGTTAGTCTAGCTAAGAAAGGGGTTAAAGTAGATAAATAAAAAGTAGGAACAGTGACGTTCCGGCCCAGGACTCAGGTAGAGTTCTGTCGGCCAGTATTGTGTTGCAGTTGTAGTGACCCAAGACGAACCCGGGACACTCGCAGGAGGCACATACGCAGTACGATCTGCCCAACGAGCCGGGCAAGACAAGTGGACTCGCTACATGGTGGTCATACAGGGGCATATTCTCGAAGGATAAGACAGTAGTGCGAAAGAACGACGGGACGAACGAAGAACGAGTGATGGACGGGTATGAGGTGATGGAGGACAACGACAAGGTGACGCCGATGACGGAGTCTACCAAGGAACAAGACGTGTTGTGGTCGCAGATGGAGAGCGATGCAGAGGAGAAGGATGGCGAGCGAGCAGCACGATACGTGGCTACCGTACGACCAGCGATGGCAGCTGCACGGTATGTACGTGCTGATAGTGGAGTACAGCACCATGAAGAGAACGACGATGTGGCCAACACCGAGTCAGTGGGGTACGATAACGAGGGTCAGTCTGAAGAAGGCGCCAATACAGAGCCCAGTGCAGTGTCGACTTACACGAAGTATGCCCTGGGCGACGAGGTGTCCGCGGCGGTGGACAAGAAGACGGACGAGCGTGACAAACAAGAAGAGCAGAATGTAGCTCGGATCCGCCAAGTGCGAAAGCTGGTGAAGAACCAGAAGAAGCGATCAACGGGTCAAGCGTGCCCTGGAGAGACGACGAGATGATGATCGTGCAACAGAGCGGCAACGCGTGGAAAAAAAGAGCGACAACTGGAACGACGACGACATGTCGATGAAGCCGTATTGCGACTGGAGGCTCGCCAGAGTCGACAACAACACGGGATGATGCGGCGTGAAGGTGAACTCGCGAGAGTTCGCTTGGTGGAAAGAAGTCACGAACAGCAGGAACAAGTTACCGTTGATAAGGCTGGAGAATACGACGTTGCAGCTGATGATGGACTGCCGACGGCATGTATGGAAGTAGATGGCGAGGTTAAAATTGTGAAACTGAACAGTGGCGCGAGATATACAGTCGCATGCACAAACTGGATGAACTACGGAGCACTAGTGTCGTATGAAGCTCCAATGGACTACGTTGAAGGCATTGGCGGCATCTTGCTAGACGTGCTTGGTGTATGGCGCTTTGAGATAAAGAACGTGTTCGGAGAGGTAATAAAGATGGATGCGTTGTATTATTAAGGGCTGTTCCGACGAGTTCCTGGTCGGTGATGACTTCATGGAGAAGCACCAGGCGACTATGGGCTTCCGGATGAACGAGCTAAGGTAACGCGTCACATTTGTTCCATTCAGGACTGTTAGTACTACGGACTGAGTGAGAGTGGCAGCAGTACGTATGGCAGCTAATACGTATCTCGGACGTAGCACGGCGACACCAGTGGAGATTACGGTGACAGCGGAGGATGATAAGACAGGTATCTTCGTACCGACTGTGCAGTTGGGCTCGGTAATGTTGGCAGCCACAGAGACAGGGGCCAAGAACGGAAAAGCGTGGGTACCGGCGATCAAACGCAAGTCACAACAGAGTGAAGCTACCGTCCAAGAAGGCACTCGGGACGTGGATTCCGCTGGACGATGACGTGGAAGTACTGGAGATGCACGGAGTGTTAGAACGAGAGCAGTTGCTCGAGTGGCTGAAGGAATTGGGCGACAGCGACACCCCGCTAGACAATGAGGACGAGGTACAGATTGGTCTCGAGGATGAAGGAGGTCGAGAACTAATAATGCGGCTGCTGAGAGTCTATCGAAACCAAGTAGAAGATACAGGTGATTACCCACCTGCTACGGCTCTCAACCATTGAACATCATACTGATACGGGCGAGGCAGCACCTATTATGTTAAAACGGCGGCGCCAGGCTCAAACAGAAGACAAAGTGATGGAGACGAACGTTCGGAAGATGTTGTCAGCTGGCGTGATTGAAGAAGGGAACGGAGCATGGGGCTTTCCAGTCGTACTAGTCAAGAAGAAAGATGAGGAAGTACGATTCTGTGAAGTTTATCGCGCACTGAATAAGATTACGAGTAAGGACGTCTACCCGCTTCCTAGGATTGATGAGACTCTGGAGGCATTAGGCGGCACTATCCTATTCACAACTCTCTATTTGCGCTCTGGATACTGGCAGATTTGAGTAGCTGCTAAAGACAAGGAGAAAACAGCATTCACAACAAAACAAGGGCTTTATCAGTTTGTTCGCATGCCGTTCGGTCTTACGAATGCACCGTCGACGTTTCAACGGATGATGAACAGCGTGTTGAGACGGCTGACATGGATTACATGTTTGGTATATTTGGATGACATAGTGATCTACACTCGTGGAGGAATAGAGCGGCATGTAATGGAGCTAGCATGTGTATTGGAGCGTCTAGCTACTGCTGGTCTTACGCTGAAGTTGAAGAAGTGCAGGTTTGCGACCGAAAGCATGGAGTGCCTACGTCATCAATTGAGTTCGGAGGGAGTACGTCCGCTAGACAGACTCGGGACAGCCGTGCGTGACTTTCCGCGACCTAAGGACACTGTTGAGGTGAAAAGATTTGTGCATTTGGCTGACTGTTACCGTAGTTTCGTGAAGGGTTTTGGGTCACTCATGGCACCCATGACCAAGTTGCTTATGAAGAATGCAGAATGGGAGTGAACCGAAGCCCAGGAATCTGCCTTTGAATACGTGAAGGTGATCTTAACGCGGAAACCCTTATTGATCTATCCCGATTTTCGTGTGCCTTTTCGGGTGACAACTGCCGCCAGTACAGTGAGACTTGGTGCTGTCCTGATCCAGGATCAAGGTAACGGATGACAACCAATTGCTTATGCAAGTAAAGTCAACAGTGATACGGAGTCGAAGTATGGAATTACGGAACTTGAGTGTCTTGCGGTGATTTGGGCTATAAAGCCTTTTCGACCTTATCTGTATGGACGCCAGTTCACTATCATTACAGACCGCACTGCATTAAAATGGTTAATGACTAGTTCGCATCTTACGGGAAAACTACATCGCTGGGCCCTTACGCAGCAGGAGTACATTTTTGATGTCCAGTATCGACCAGGCAATACAAACGTCGTGACCGACGCTCTCAGTCGGTCGCCAGCAAGAACCTTGGCAGCAGTTGGACGGCGGGTACGACGACGACGACGGACAACCGCTACAGAAGTATCAGATGCGAGAGAAGCACAGCCTAAGGACGGCGAGACGCCGGATGGGGGGTAAGATGCCAACGAGTGGCGAGGAGAATACGGGTACAGCGCGCAAAGAGCCTCAGCAGCTGACAAGGAACGAGTCCGTTGTAGAAGCAGATGATGGTGGACCTGGCGACGTGCCATCAATACCAGAAGCAGTGGAACAACATCCAGCCGACGACAACGAAGAACCAGTACGGAATACGGCACCTGTAGTGCCCATGACCAAAGCAACGACGGTAGTGTTATCTGAAGAAGGCGAGCACGGCACCGATGCGACCATGGAATCGACGGTAGGGACGGCAAGTTCGGGTGAGACGGAGGCAAGTAGTGGGGCGTCCAAGAACGAAGTGGAGACAACGATGGACACGCAAGCCGGGTCTACGGACGTGCGGAAAGCAGAGACGACGTGGTCCACGAAGGAGACGGGTGTTGATAGCGCTCATCAAGAGCGACGGGTCACTGCACCACGAAGCAGCGAATGACCAGTAACACGTGTGGCCAAGAGAAGGATGGAGGAAGCAGCGAGAGTAACGGATGATGGCGTGTCGATGAGTACGGCAGACGTGAATCGAAAATCGAACTCCCACAAGATGACGATCACCAGAGAACCATCAACCGAGGTATCAGGACCTGCACCACCACCGGGACGTGTGACGAGTAGTATGACGAAACCAAGGACGGTGGGTATGCAGCGTATGGAACCGGCGGTGATGCGTGGAGCAGGACGAGAACAACCGGTTGCGAATGGCAATCGGCAAGGCAAGGACAAGCAGGAGATCAGCATCAAGGATAAGAAGATGGGTGGAAAGCAGCGTCACAGAGTATCGTGGGCCTTGGACTAGATCACAGACGTGGCAAGTACGGTGGTAGCTGGTGTGGACGCAACGATGGACGACGATATCTCGCGACGTGTGACTGGAGAAGGAATCACGGCTGGGGAACGCTTGAATGAAGGCTTTCCAAGCAATCGGTCAGCACGACGCGCCAAAGACGACGAATGTGGAGCAAAGCCTGGAGTGGTGACAGACAGCACGACTACGCAGACAGTGTTATCACGACGACGACGAGAAGACGTGCAAGTTCAACGGCGGAGATAAGAAGCTGTGCGAGACAGCGTACAGCACGTGGAAGAGGCAGTGACACTGCAGTTGACTGACATTATGATCGGTGAAGCTCGGAATAGTAGCCGATTAGTACAGAAGATGTTGAAGAAGGGTGAACACAAGGGATCGAATGTGGATACGGAGCACGGGCTGGTGTTGATCGGGACGGCGGTGGGTAAGCGAGTCGTGCTACCACCCGAGCTCTGGCCCTTGGTGTTTAAGGAGAGTCATGATTCGATTTGGTCGGGTCATTTACGCGCGCCGCATACTTACGCGCGTATTGCTCAGCTATACTACTGGCCTGATCTCCAACGAGAAGTTCGACGATGGGTAGCCGGATGCCAGGAATGTGGAAGCCGGAAGGCGCGACCGTGAGAAGTGGTGCCACCTTTGAGAAGCATGATGGGTGGAGATGTTGGGGATCGCTGGGCGTTGGATGTCGCGGGACCGCTGCCACAGACGGGAGGTGGTCATCGCTATGTGATTGCGGCAGTGGAGTATGTCACGAGATAAACAGTTGCGGCTACATTAGAGCAACATACTGCAGACAATGTTGCCAAGTTCATCATAAGGGACATAGTACTGAAGTTTGGAGCTTTTGGAGAGTTGTCAACTGATGGTGCTTCCGAATTGACGGGGTATGTGATTGTGCAGTTGGTCTTGATGCTCCAGGCACAACAGGCAAATCCCGTGCCGTATAGACCTCAGATGATAGGACTTGTGGAAAGGCTCCACAGGACGTGGAAGGACTGCGTGAGTACCTATATGCAGGCAGAAGGACAAAATGACTGGGGCAATTGAGTGGACTTTGCGGTGTACGCATATAATTCCGGCAAGCACTCTACAATGGCCTTGTCGCCGAATGAGTTGATGATGAGCAGAAGGCTACGCCCACCGAACGAGTTGCTACGCAGTACCAGTGTATCGGAGGCGGGTAAACTGACAGAGTACCACAAGAAGTTGTTAGCTGCAATGAAGAGTAGCCATGAGTGCGCAGAGCGAGAACGAAAGAAAGAACAAGCACGACAAGCTAAGTACTACAACTGACGAGTGAAGAGTACAAAGACTTTCGTACGTGGCGACAGAGTGTGGATGTTTCAACCGCCAAAGGGGCCCAAAGCCACGAAACTAGTGCACTTGTGGATTGGACCATTGAGAGTGGTAGAACCTGTTGGCTACGAGAATTACCTTGTCAGGAGAGAGGATCACAACGTGGGGATCGAGGAATTTGTAGCACATGTGAGTTTCTTGACAACCTATCACAACCAAACTGATCTATTAGTGAAGACAGCGGCCGATCTAAACGCGCAACTGGAGTATGAAGCCCAAAGCGACGATGACGAGGCGACAGGAAAGGCTGTGCGAGCAACGACGGCTCAAGTACAGGCAGCATCTGGTGCGACAGACACACGGAGACGTCGAACGCCAGTGGAACGAGAAGACGAATGACAAAGTTGGTGGAAGTGCGCCGACGTAGACGGCAAAACACGAACGGGCAGTACGTGTTGGAATTCGAGCTACAACCAGCAGGACGAGTATCGCGAGACGAGCATGACGACTGCGGTACACGATGGATGTCCATCGTCGAGTATGAAGCGTATTTCCAGGCCGGTAGAGTCTTCCACGACAAGTGAAAAAGGCGTGTACCGAGTTGGTGTGGCACGATGTTGACGCCACGAGTAATGGCGAGATCTTCCAGCAGGGCGACCAGAGAGTGTACGGCTATGACGAAGGGTCGGCTGAACCCAACATGGGCGGAGAATGTACGGTTGCCGTGCAAGATCCCACGCAAGGAAGGACGAGGAGTCGCAGACGGAGAAGGCGGCTGGCGGCGAGAGTGAGAACGAGCTCAGTTGCGAATTCGACGAGAGCGAGAACGAGCTCGGTTACGAATTCGGCGAGAGAGAGAACAAGCTTAGTTTGGAATTCGACGAGAAGGAGACTTTGTTGAGGAATTGACGGAAGTGCGGCAAGTCAGGACTTGTTGTACGAATCTACGGTAGCTGGACTCGGACTATACGAAGAAATTGTGTGTGAGAGTGAGCGAGCACCCGGACTCTGAAGGGTGGAGGCACCGGAGGATGGCGTGAGCGCTGAGAACGAAGATTAAAGAACGAAGGACGGACGTGGTGGACGACGACGCGACCCCTGGTAGAGCTACACGCTTATGAACAAAACTGTCGGAGGGCCGAAGCTACGGCATTGGGGCTGTAGTTAAAGGTTAAGTACGCGGAGCCGGACGTTACGGACGTTAAGACGGACTGTAGTGGACGCATCGTAGGACGAACGAAGTACGAGGAGGACGAACGAGGAAGAGAAGAGAAGTGGACGAACGCTACTTCATTAGTGAGCGTTAGTCTAGCTAAGAAAGGGGTTAAAGTAGATAAATAAAAAGTAGGAACAGTGACGTTCCGGCCCAGGACTCAGGTAGAGTTCTGTCGGCCAGTATTGTGTTGCAGTTGTAGTGACCCAAGACGAACCCGGGACACTCGCAGGAGGCACATACGCAGTACGATCTGCCCAACGAGCCGGGCAAGACAAGTGGACTCGCTACACCGCTGTGTTGTCTCAGTCTGCTTTACATGTTAACGAATGTGGTAGCTAATCCTGATATGTGGTTGACGCAGCGTAGCCTACGCTGCAGATATTACTTGTAGCAATGCAGTTTTCATTTGAAGCATCGGTGCCTTTGAGCGTTACGGTGGTGATCATTCAGTACACGCACCAGCTAGTATAAGTCCAAGCTATGACTATTGGTCTGAAAAGCAGTAGCATACATGTTGCTGGCCATTAGTGAACACGGGCACAACTTGCATATAAGATAGTGGTAGCCGCCTTATTGCCAGGCCAAAAGTTGGGACGGGACTACCACCTCTACAATATGACTTCGTTTCGTTTCTCAGTGAGGAGCATTAGTGTCAATTAACTCCCTGCCGCAATATGACTTTGGTACACCCACGTGTCGTCTTCGCGGCCCAACCTCGTGCAAAATGTGCGGAAGAGGATGCTGATACCGAAGGACGGTATCAACATCCGTATTTTCGGTTTTGAATTCTGTAGCTGTAGCACAAGTCACAGATGCAGTGGGAATTTATTTATTTAACCGAATTCCTTCCTTGTTACAATATTGTTTTGTAATCCTGTGTTTTTGTTATCCTTTTCGAACGCGTGGCATTCTCGAATCGTTTCGCGCTACCACATCCGTTGATTTTCAAGAGTGAACGTCGGATGGCCGACGCGTACACGCGCACCGTAACCAGACATCCTTAAAAGTTTCCTCTAATGTCATGTATGCCACCAGGCTCCTGAATCCAGCGTAGCCTCGCGTGGAGATTTAGGCAATTACGCAGCGAAATCACCTGAAGAGCGATGTTAACGGATAAAGAACGTTAGCTTCATTACAAATCCCGCAGCGAAAGATCAAGCAAGGGGTTCCTGAATCGCGTCACGAGAACGAAGGACGAGCGTCGCGGGGCACAAGAATACAGCTACGCGCAACATTTCCATGGCACTCACACAAGACGTTTGCAATAAGAGCAGAGAGATTCAAGGTCGAATGCGTCAGTTCCGCGGGTTCCCTCCCGATTGCACACATGTGAGTACGATCGGAGACATGAACGAAAGAACGTTAATTAAGATCCTCGTGAATGTCACCAAAATGGGTGGATTATATTAAACAGCTACTTGCAAAATGTGTGAAGAAAACTGTTCTGTGCAGCACAAGGGTTAGGGGAATAGGTAAAATAACAGTTTGTGCCGGAGCTTTAGAAAATTTGTGCTGAAAGATGTCCACAAGCTCGCGTCTGTGAGGCGCGTGTGTCGGCGCCAAGAAGGTTACTTTGCGCATGGGGGGACAGCGCTCAATCCCACAACAGTTGTCCGCGAGTATCCCCCTACAACATCGTGCACCCTAAAGCTAGCAGCCAGCGTGTGCTACTAAGGCAACGCCATTGTATTTTTTGTGATGGTCAAAATCAAAATGACGTCTGGCCAACATTACAAAGGTAGAAAGTATTTAATATTAACTTGGTCTTCCCCAGGCTGCCCTTTGGCAGCCACCAAAAGAGGGGAGTGAGTGCCTTTCTTTTCCCCGGCACTTTTGTGCTTTCGCTGGAACACCTCTGGTTGGTGTTCTAGAAGAACAATTTTCTGGAACACGAACAAGCAAAAAATGTACAGAAGCGATACAACTCTTAGCCAATCGTATTGCTAGGATTTTCGGCACAGAACAGTTTTCTTCACTGGAACAAGGGCCTAAATGCTTGTTGTAGCCTACTGCTAACACAACCGTCGTTATCGGAAAAAAAATAGTGGCGACCGTGGGCTTCATTGTTGTAGCAGGCAGATGCTACGGCTGGAAAGTAGGCGCAGGAGATGCGTTGATGCGAGTATTGGGTTAATTAATAGCAAATGATGGCTATTAATTAAGCCAACTCAATCAGTTTTCGTTTGGCGGGTAGCAATTAACGATAAATTATGACTGTAATGTACCTCGCCAAAACTTACTACAGCCCCAAAGACATGCACTAGATCCCTGAGCGTGGCGATTCTCAGCCAGGACTGTCCATATTGTATACTTCCGTTTGCTTCTATGTACTTCAGGTCCGTAAAGCTTGGCAGGGTGTGGACTGTCAAGGTGTTATTCATCATTACGCGCGTGAACGGACTGAATGTGCTCGCCGACGAGTTCTCGACGGTTAACACATAGCTTGATAGAAAATGTAAGGGCAACGGTGTAGAAGCAAATATTGCTTCCGATTTTCTACAGGTGTCTGTACCGAAATCTAACAGAGACTTGGGCTATTCATTTCTCCATGCTAAGTTGGCTAAGTAGGAGTGTCAGGATTCGCCAATACCGTTTTTTTTTTTTTACCAAAACGCCAGGATTTTACCAATTGGCTCAAACCAAAAGCCACTGGTTCATGGTGGATTTTTGTGCATTTTCTCTGTTCACACAAAGTATGTACCGGTACCACAATATCACAACGTATTTTCCAGAGGAAAACATTCTTATAAGCTATAGCCGCACGACAATGAAAAAAAGAACGTGAATGTTGCTCGTGTCGGCTAGGGGGTCAAAACCCGGTGGGTTATATTAAAAAGCCACTTGCAAACTGTGTGCTGCTTTCTTTAATGCGTGTTATAGCCTACTGCTATCGTAATCAAAATTAGAGGCGACCATGGGCGTATTTCATTGTTTGTAGCAGATGCTGCGGCTGCGAAAGCAGGCACAGGAGATGCGTTGATGCGAGTATTGGGCTAATTAATAACATGTAGTTTTCATTTGGCGAGTCGGTCGACTTAGCAATAAACTATGCTACGCTTTCTACGTACTATATTCATCTCTAACTCAGTTTAACACCCATTCTAGTACTTCAAATCCAGAGGTTCCCCGTGCAAGCCACGGCATTACAGTAGATTAGTACTACTAAAGCCACATCATGAGGTTGTGTTTAGTACTATGAATACTACTAAGCTATTATTAATAGTACTAACGATACTAAATTCGTGACTACTACATAACCGCTTTCGAATGTGCATGTTGTACGAATGTCGTAAGATATCATTCTGTTCTGTAACGACAGCTCCTCGAACTTCGAATTGGAGCCTCAAAGTTTGGGAGTCACCGCTGTACCCTCGCCATGTCGTCTTCGCCGCCGAAACTGCTGTCATGAGGACGACTCGTGCTAATCTCCAAGAAGTGGGGCAACCCCCTGCCAGGTCACCACGACCTGTCCCGCTCCATGCACCGCATTGGTCACATACTCAAGCGTTCTGATATCATCATCAACAAACAATTCATCAATAGTCTGGAGACCCCAGGGAAAGCGAGCGTTGGTGAGTGCAACAACGAAGGAGAAGGGAGTCGCGAGCAGGGTGACTCGCCCGAAGGAGAAAAGATTCGCGAGCAAGGTGAGCTCTATGGCGACGACTACAACAAAGGCAAATTGGTAGACGATAACGTGAGTAAGCGCGTTGAACAGGTGAATACGGACTCACACGAGGTATACGGGTCCTTACAGCTTCTTGATCCCTAACAGCTCATACAGCAACTTGGCCAGGTTGGACGTAAAATTGGATCCACGGTCACTCAGCAGGCGGTCTGGAACGCCATGTCAACAAATCAGCCTTCGATCATCATGGTCACATAGGAGGTAGTATCCAGTGACGGCAAAAGCCTCAGCCCATCGGGTGAAGTATCCTACCAACACAAGGATGTACTTGTTTTCCCTCGGAGTGACAACCAATGGTCCAATTGCGTCGACTACGAGTAGTGAAAACGGCCCTGACAAGTCTTGGACCGGCATGCTTTGCATCAAACCGCTCACCACGGTTTGTGACCCTTGCCACCACTGCATATCGCACACTCGCGCACATATTCGACCACGTCCTTCCTCCATCTATCACAGTACACGTGACGTCTTACGTTATCGGCCGTCTTCGTCTTGACCAGGTGTACCGAGAAAATGTCGGCGTGACAGTAATGCAAAACGGTTTCAATGAGCGGCAACGGCATGACTGGAGCAAATACAGTTCTGGCCGGTCCCGCCCGTGCTCCCAGCTGAACGTGTCGCATCAGGACCCCGTTCCTGATTAAGTAGTGAGGCGACATCATCAGCACGCTTACTCTCAACTGTTGATCGAGTGCAAAGGCTCCGTCTTTCATGAACGCCTTCTAAGCTCGCACCCAGGGTTCCCGTTCTTGCTCTGCTACAAAATTGTCGTAGTCCAACCCAAACGCTTCTACGGGGGATGGAACGGCTAGAGGAGCCCGTCCCTGCAAGTCTTCCTCTTGTTCGTCTTGCGTGAGGGGTTCCAGTTCCGCAGGAACACTCCCGATCGGGGGGTCGTTCTCGATGACCTCACCAGGAACGCCTGCAGTTGGAGTAACCCCGACCTGGATTGGAACGCTGGAGGCGTTCCAACCCGGTGTCCTTTCGTCCATGGTAGCAGCTCCAAACGGCCGAGGCCGCGGGTGGGCTTGCAAGTCATTCAGATCTGAAGGGTCACCGTCATCTTCATTGAGCCGGTCGGCCATTAGATGTGCCCCAAACAACCAGTGCATCCGGTCGATAGTACAGCCGTGACAGCCCATCCGCGTTACCCATCGACGACCCCGGGTTGTGGTGTATCTTAAATCGCAGGCGTGATACCTCCATCGCCCAACGAGCCAACTTGGCATTAGTCGTCCTTGTAGTTTCACCGAAAATCCACGTAAGCCCTTGGTGGTCGATGTACAAGTCGATCTCAGCGTGGCTGAGATAACACCTGAATTTACACGTTGCCCAGACGATCCCGCAGCACTCGATCTAGGTCGTTCCACTCGTCTTGTAGGTCCAGTTCCGCTGCGACCCTACCAACATCTTGCTCACATACGCTATCGCCCTGTCACGCTTGTCAACCTCCTTCATGATGCACGCCCCGACGGCCAGGTGGGACGAGTCCACGTATAGCTTCTTAAAACGCTTCTTGAAATTGGAATACACCCGTATGGGTGGCTTCACAAACGTTGTAGTTGCCGGAACGCCACCTCGCAGTAATCGTTCCACTGGAACGGCACGTCCTTCTGCTTCAGGCGTTCCAACCGCTGCACAATGGCTGCAAAGCCAGGTGTGTAGCTTCTAAAATAGCTGGTGAGCCCCACGAACGCTCTCACCGTATGCAAATAATGAGGTCTCTCGATGTTCACCAAAGCCTCCTCCTTCTCAGGGTTCGGCACGATTCCCGTAGGCGTGACAATATGACCTAGGAACAACACTTAATCACGCCCCCCAATGGCACTTCTTCATTTTAAGCTTGAAACTCGCAGCGCGGAAGCGTTCCAACACTTGGCGCACTCGGAACAAGTCGGTCGGGAAGTCGTCACTGAACACCACGCAGTCATCGAGATACACCAGACAGGTCATCCATTTAAGGTCGACAAGAGCGTTCTCTATCAGGGGCTCAAAGGCAGGAACAGCATTGCACAAATCGACCGGCATCGACACTGGAACGCATGCGCTGATCAAGCAGCAGCCGTATAGCGTGTCGAAGGCCGAAGGAGACGTCATGGAGTCGGAGATACAAAAGTGTCTGGACCTTGGCCTCACAGACCATCGACAAGCCTGTGGGCTAGTCCGGTCTTGATGATCCGGAACCCTTCGTTTTTGTATCGACTATCGGAAACTGGCAAAGCTTGAGGAGTTCCGTCTTCCCAGGCTTCTTTGAGGTCTCAACAAACAAGTCTCGCATGTCCCTTAATATCTTCACAAAACGTCTCCTCTGTTCGGCACCCATTGATGAGTCCTAAAAGTCCACTTCGAAGCCGTCTTCTTCGACGTCCCTCAAAGCAGCAGCCATCTTACTTTCAGGCGCTCCAACCTCAGTCGCCTCGCTTTCGTTCACAGTGCTCAACACCGCGCTGATATTTCCGGGCGTTCCACTTGATTTGGAGCGAGTGCTATGAACGCCGACTTTGAAACGATAGTCACGGCGGCGACTTAGGTTCCCGACTTGATCGCAACTTCTTCAGCAGAGACGTTGCATACCTCCACCAACACCGTTCCTTCCATCACGGTGCAGAGCGTTCTTGCGACTCACAGTGATTCGGACGCTTCTGGAACGCCCTCTACCAGCACGACGGAGTTGTCCATAACCGTTCCACGAACATTCGTCCGCAATAGCGCTTGACGACCAGGTTCCAAACGCATTGATGACGATACCGTAGCTGCATCCGTTTCTTCCATCCTCGTCTGCCTAAGGGGATCACATCTCCAGTCCCTTTCAGCATCATCTTCTGCTCTTCCAGGTCAATCACCGCGCGGAACGCTCCTAACGAATCGGTTCCTAGAATTGCGCCCACGATAAACGGTCAACCACCACGCGTTTCAAGTGTCACGGGCAGGTTGATGACTCCACGCACTCGGATCACATGCCCCGGAACACTATCCAAACTTCCCGTCTAAGGTCTCAGAGGCTCAGAAGCTCGTCCGAGTCGTCTCAACATGCGCTTGTCAGCGAGGCTGGCGACAACACCGGTGTCGGCCAGCATATCCGACGGACAGTAGTCGATGAAGCCGTCTTGCTGTGCCTGCATCCCTCCGACACTGCAGATGACGCGCTTGCCCGCCGGGACGACACCTTCATCGTTACTCGCGGCTCCTCCGTTGTTCACTTTGCGTAGTCCTGGTCTCCTTCGCTTCTTTTGCGTCCTCCCTGCATTCGCGATATAGGTTTCGGGGGCCTTTTCAGCTATTTTGAGTCCCTTGTCGCTGATTGGCAAACTAAACCCACCCTATTCAGTAGATTTACCTTAACGTTCGCAGCGACCGGTCCCACTATTTCGGGGTTTCTCCTTCCCCTGTCACGCAACTTGTCGCGAATGGTCGGGGCCTCCGTCCTAAATTAGTTCCGATCCCCGGAGATCGCGCGATTAGGAACGCCTCCCTAGGCGTTCCACCCGTTTCGAGAAGGTAATAACGCAGAGCCTCCTCATCCAGAGAGTCTCCGTCCGTTTTTTTTTAGGCAAAGGCGGGGGACCTCTTCCGTCGTACCAGCGCGTTCCAAGTCCTTCGGGCGCTCGGGCTCGCGTTCCTTCCTGGCGCTCCACTCTTGTTTTAGGAGCTCATATACCTGGCCCCGAATTCTGGCCGTCCATCTAAACGGAAGCGCTCCAACTTCTTTCTCAGGGTCCTACGCAGCCGGAACGGCTGTGTCGTTGAGTTTAATACACATGATTTGCATGAACTAGCGTTCTTCTGCTTCCTCGGCCGTCTCATCCGATCTTGCGTGTTCGTCTTCCTTCTTCGAGACTGAACTAACCGATGGAGGCAGCCGCTCCGTTGATTCGCCAACCTCCTTGAAGTCCCGATTAGCTCGTGTCGCCTCTATTGACCCTTCCAGCATCCGGGCGTACAAATCCAGCCTATACTCGGGTGTTCTGCTCTCTCCTGACGAGACTTCCCTTGTGCGTCCCAGCACTACCTCCGATACCCCCAGCACCGCGCTCATTTCCTCAAGAGTCGGCGTTCCTTGCTCTTCAGCGTTCCGCTTAGCACGCAGCAGATTCTCCTCTTCGTCCACAGTATACAGCCGCTCCACAAGTTCCTTCTCGTACTCGTCGGGTTCTTAGCTCTGTGACCTCCACCGTGCTAGAGCATATTCAGCTCCTTGTCGGTAAACAGACGGTCATGGTGTCATGTAGGGTCCATCTCCTTAGTACGTTCGGTCTCTTGAGTGGTAGACGCACTAGCCACTCCTACTACCACCACCACCTCTTGACTTGCCCTTGCACCCGCGGCGTCTTCAGCCGTAGTTTCCAGAGCATATTTCTTGATCTCAGACTTCGTACCAGAGCGTTTCATCGCTCCACTCTCATCGCCCAATACTTGTTCGGAACGGTCAGCCGTTCCATTCCTGTCATGGTCCAGCGATCCGTTGCCTTTTCCGTGTCTACTCGTTCTAGCTCAAACACCTCCGAAGAGTCTTCAGTTTCCCAGTATTGTTGTAAGGTAGTCTGCTCCGTTTGGGCTGCCCCCTACATCCGTTCCCAGTATTGAGCCCACCCATTCCGTTGGGCTGCTCCTTTCCGCCGTTTCCAGTTCCACAGCTTCAGTATTTACGCCCAAGGCTGGAACACCTTGAGTGTCTTTCGCATCCGTCACACCTCTCACGAGAGTCCTCTCCAATCCACTAGCCGTTCTTCCTTCTGGTGGACCCTCATCTCCCTTCGTGTCGCCAACTATTCTAGAGGAAGCAGCGGCACTTCATTCTCCTCCCATCCGCCCCCCTTCATTGCTGGGGCGTTCCGGATGACGCAGCGGCGTTTCCCGCGGCCACGTTCTTCGTCAGGCCACGCAGTCGGTCCAGGCTCGTGACTCTTTTCGCCGCAAAGAAGGCACTCCATTCGACGGTCTACCCCGTTCCGATAGGGTCCTTAAGGCCTCAGCCAGTTGCACTCCATGGAGAACTGACCCAGCTCATTGCACAGATTGCATCGCCTCTGTCCTCTCGGGCATGTCACGCGACCGCATCCCACTCGCCCACAGCGACCGCATTCCACTTCGCTCTCTGTCGTACGGGTGTCGGGTCCAAGTCGGATCCACAACGGGCCCAAGTTCGACGGAGTGTTTCCGGTCGACGAAGCGTTCTTAGACGACGAGGCGTTCCCAACCGAAATTGGAACGCACTAAGCTTGGGGCACCGGAGGAGCCACCGCACCGATGTACCCTTGTTGCTTTCCAGTGCCCTGTAGTTGCTTCTGTATCACCTGGTTCATCTGCTGCAGTTGCTGTATCATCTGTGACTGCATCGAAGCCGTGTTACTCGAGCGATTCACAGGCGTTCCCTCGTCTGCGAACTCATCCCCCTCTTTGATCGGCATGTGCAGATTCTTGTAGATCAACAGGTCGCACGCCTCTCGGGCAGTAGCGACCATGTTGCCGTTCAACACTGCCTTCATCTGCTTGCTGCGCAGGCCGTCCAGGAAGAACTCGTACCTCATACGCGGTTTGTAGTAGTTAAGGGCCTCGCACATCGCCGAGATCCGGTCACCACACTAGTCGGCCGACTCGCCACGGTTCCGTTTGGCGGTCTTGAGGCGGATTCATAACTGGGCCGGGGTCTGGCAGATGAAGCGGTTGTGAAACTTCACTCGCAGGGTCTCGAATCTGTCGATCCGCGAGTTATTCCAGCACTCCTGACCCAATTTACCCGTTGAGGCACTGCTCGAACGCCGTCAACCGCATCTAGCAGTCCATTCTTCGCGTGCACCTCTCAAAGGAACGCCAGAAAGCACCAGCTCTCTCGCTCGTAGCCGTGTCGGAGAAGAACGTAACGATCACCTTCACAGCGTTCCGCACTTCGGTCGGGATACCGATGTTCGGGGCGTCTCGTTGAGAGTAAACTCCACGCTCCAGGGCGCCTTCGCTTCGATATTCGGCGCCTTGAGTACCGGGGTTCCCTTCCGAGTCCTTGGTCATTCATGTATGCCGGAGAGGCTCCACCGGTTGTTTGAGACATTCCTATGGTCGGCAGACCAGCAGAGTAATCCCCAGGATACACAGGAGTCGACATCACGGGGGCAGCAGACCAGGCAGGTAGCGCTCCAACGTTCTCCACCCGGCAGCCGGCTTTGCCATCGACTGATACTGAGAATAGAGCGCTCCAGTCCTAGGCGCCCCACCGATCATGCCGTTCCCGTAAGGACTAGACACCTTGAGAGGCAAGTCCTCATACGTGGGGAGGTGACCCAAAGGTATTCCAACCGACATCGAGGTTCTAGCTGGCTTCGGCGCTCTGGGGGTCAGAGGCCTTGAGTACTCGGTTCTGTGAGCGGACGCAGGCCGTTCCAACTCCACGCGCGCATACCTTGCGGAACAAGGCGTGTAGCGTGACTCATGTTCCTTGGCTCATGAGCGAGGTGTTCCAGCATTGGATCCACGAGACACCGATAGCTTTCGGATCACTTTTTCAAGGGATTCTTCCAGTAGCGCTTGTAGCTTCGAGTCGTTGGACGATGTCCATGACATGACAGACGTCGCCTCCGACTTGGCCGACGTCGACCCGTATCGATCAGGTGTAGCAACCGATCTGGCGGGCGTTCACACGGACCTTGCAGGTGTGGCCAAGGATTGAGCAAGCGTTCCCACCAATCCTTCAGAGCGTTCTGAGCGGTGCGAAGCCGTTCCAGGGGTCGCTATATCTTCTCGTGCCCTACGTCTAGGAGTCGTGTTCGTTGGCGTGCCCGCCGTCACGTCGCTCCTAGTGCTTCTCTGGGGCGCCAACGAGTGCCGCGACAGGTCGAATGAGTACACCACCTCTCTAAGCGTTCCCGCAGCTGTCGCCTTGGATCCTTCACTCTGTCCTAGTTGTTGCGCTAGGTGCTCCAGCAGACCGCCCAACCATTTTCGGTTCCGGGGTGTCTCCGGGTCAGACGCGGTCCCCCTCAGCGTCCTCAGTAGAGCCGAGACTGAGCACTTCCTCTCCCTCGGTCCGACTCGACCGCGCCTCGTCGCTCCTGATTTCAGAGCTCGCTTGGCGGGGTATTCCACTCCCGTCAGAAACACCTCGGCCCTCCCCCGTCGGAGTCCTTTCTTGTGTGTCGCTGCTCGCGATGCTTGACGCGCGCGCGTCGTCGCCATCTCCCTGTGCCTTATCTTAAACCAGTGATTTGGGTAGTATCGGGGAGGGGACTTCCTCCCGTTCCGTCACTTGTCTCACCGCCGTGTCCCCCACCAGACTAACCGGGGGTGCTCATGGTGCTCTCACTTTCCTTTTCCTTCGCCTTGGCGTTCCGTTACCAAGGGGCGGCTCACTCCGCGCTTACATTCCTACGATTCTTCGGTAAGAAGATACCCTGCTTCTCCACCAAATTGCCACAGTCTTGCTCCTTAGCCGGGGTCGTGTATCTTGCAGACCGACGTAGGAACTATAGGAAGTTTAACGTAAAAATGTAAAGATGTTGTATTCTGGAGCTCTTCTCTTTAAGAAGGGAAATCACGACTGAGCTTCTAACTAAAGCTTCAAACTGAGCACGCAGCTCCTTACCTCTCCTCAAATTCCCACGCAGATGGAGGCCCAACACAAATTCCCAGCACAATCTACCAATGGGCGTCCCTCCTCACACTTGAGCGCCGAAGACGACCTTGGATCCCCAGGTTTATAGGATATGCCCCTGTGCGTCTGCAACCTTCTGAATACAGTCTGCGAGAATAGCGAGTCCTCCTTCTAGCTGTATACCGTGACACTTGCCGACGACCGAGAGCAGCGAGGTGCTCCCATTTTAGGGGGGGGGGGGGGTAGAGGGGGTCTAGGGTACACTGACAGTCTAAGGTTTGGTATCGGGGCCGGATGTAGTTTACTGCGCAGGTACCTCAATGATAAGCTGGAACGCTACCTGCGGTTTAACAGCCACGTGCGTAGCACCGTGACTTAGACCCAAGCGGAGCCAGAAGGGAGCACTACCTGTGGTTTATGAGCCGTGTACGTAGCACGCGGGTCTAAGCCCAGGCTGAGGCTGGTGAGAACGCTACGTGTGGTTTGAGCACCGTGTGCGGAGCACTCGGGGGAAACCCAGGAAAATATCTAGTAAATAATGTTTGCTGATGCTGAAGCTAACTTTAAGACTAGTTACTGTTTGCGTTTCTGGTAGTCACTTTGGAGTGACTAGTCAAGTATTAATTTTCTACCTGCTTTTAATTTTCAGCTAGTTACGTTTTGCGTGTCGGCTAGTCATTTGTGTAAACACAAAAAGAAACATTATTTTTCGAAAGTGACTAGTTTAAAATTAAAAAGTGACTAGTTGAAAATTCGCACCCGATGCTGATGAGGAGGTAGTAAACCAAGTCCCCTCATAGTAGATATTACTCCGATCAAGGCTCAAGTAGTACGTGTAGTGGTTACTGGCTTCGTCGCAGTAGAAGGTGCCAATTACGCGCTGGCACAGCATGGGATAAAACAATGTCAATATCTTTGACATCGAAGTCAGTATCTGAGTTATTGTAACGGGGTACAGGCCAAAGTTTACCCAAGTTACATGAAGAGTGACTGGTCACTCTTTGGAAGGACTGGTACATGATATCATTGGCTCTAGGAGCCAACCATTGGATAATTACAACAGCTTCACTATAGGTGATTCATAGTTTGTATTAACTCAAGCTTAACCTTACCTATAAATACATTCAGTCTTAAACGTACGTTTAACTGATTACTTCGTCCCCTCAGACCAGGGACACGTGAACTGGCGTTCACTTAGAGTTTGTATACTCTCGGAAGCTCTTACTTCCTCAAGCGCAATGTGCTGTGCGACCCCGTCACACTTTGTAGCACTCGTAGCCAATCCACGCCAACGCAAGTAGACTACCTGAACCTCTGAGGTTCTGTCATCATGGACCGGAACAACTTTCCTCACCTGAACGACTCGCAATTCGAGTCTGTTCGGAAAATGGCAGGCATCTTTGGGATGGCGGCCTTGCAGAGCCTGGTGGCAGCAACACCGGCCGAGCAGATCGAACGTGTCAATGCCTTCGACACTGATGAACAAGAGCTCATCGCGCACGTGCGGGGAAACCTGCAGGCGCCGGCGCTGAAGGGAAGCCACCTCACCCGAACCCATTGCGGCTAAAGGTGAAACCGTACGAAGGGAAGGAAGGTGAGAACCTTCACTTCTGGGTTCGAGGGGTGGAGCTCGCGATGGACTCGGCTCTGATCTCGACCGAGCAACTCCGCGTTGTTTTGGGGCTCTCCAACCTTAGCGGCCGTGCCAAGAGCTGGGCGTACACGCGGGAGGCGACCTCGCCAGGATGTTTCACATCCTGGGCTCAGCTATGCGAACAGCTTAGAGCCGCGTTCCTCCCGGTGAACTACGAGTACCGTCAGCGCTCGCGCTTCCTCTCATGCAAACAAGGAAAGCGTGAGCTGCACGAGTACATCCAAGAGTGGCGGGAGCTTACAGCATCCCTAGTGGGAAAATCCATTAAACGAACACATCAAGGTGACAGTGTTCATGGACGGCGTTCGAGTGGGCCCGGCGCGCACTTAGCTGTTCCGAGTGCAGTCAAGCACCCTCGAAGAGACGATTCAAGTGGCCCTTCAAGAAGAGCACAGCCATCGCCAGGGCGCGTACGACGGCCTCAGCGTAGCCAGGGATTTCATACGCCGAGCCCCAGTTGGGCAAGTCCCCGCGGATCCATCCCTATGGACTCGGTTCCGCCGAACAGCACGACATTCGCTGTTTCGGCTGCGGAAAGCTGGGCCACATCAAGCGAGGCTGCCCCGCGGAGAGACACCTCAGACGGGTTTTCCCCAAGCCCGTCCTGAAGATTCGCTGGTAGAAGCCAAGAACCCGAGGCCAGGGGAACGCCGGAGGCTAGTAGGGGCGGGGCGCCCTACTGGGGAAGATCTAAGTCTTCGTGAGCGGTACGCAGGTGGCGCATACCACGGGAGCTTAGCCCCTGAGAGTCTTCGGCGAAGGCAGCGATGGGCTGCATGTAATACACGGACGTGTACGGGGATACGATCATCCCTTTCGAATCTTGATCGATTCTGGGGCGTCGAAGAATTTCGCACGCCGCCGGACAGTTGCTCGTAACAGCAACAAGTTGGTCGATGCTTTGAGAGAAAGCAAAGGCAACGGGACAGTGTCAGTGCGACTGGCCGACGGGAAGGTCGTCACTGTCCCCAACATCCAAATTGGTCTGGCTGTCAAGTTCGAAGACTTCGACAGCCCAGAACAGTTTACTGCTCTCGACATGGATCCCTACGATTTGATCCTGGGCATGCCCTTACTCGAGAAAGACGAGCCGTGGATTGACTGGTGTGGCAAGGCAATCGGTGCCAGCCGCCCTGCAGTAACCGCCACAGCATTGATGAGTCATGTTCCCACCTCTGTCAGGACATGGGGCGCCCGAAAGGCCACCAAAGTACCGAAGCATCCGGTGGAGGCTTGGGAGTCGTCGACGTATATGACGACTACGAGGAAGCTTTAAAGGTGGCGACGCGGACAGACGTCGGCCAAGTGGGTAACATAGGTCCACAGACGGTCGCTCAGACCTTAGCTGAAGAGAAAGACGCGGGACGCGCTTCCTGTGTGGGTAACACAGTTCCAAAAGAGGTCGCCCTGACCATAACTGAAGAGGAAGACGTGGGAAGCACTTTGACCGACTACATCGACAAGTACAGCGCAGGGGAAGCGGGTCTTGCAAAACCCTTGTCGGACCTCATGAAGAATGACGTCGACTGGCGCTGGGAGCAGAAGCACCAGGACGCCTTTGACAGCGTCAAGGCCAGCCTTCAAGAGGCGCCGGTCCTGGCCCTGTCGGACGAGACGAAAGCGTTCAGCGTCGTCTGCGATGCCTCCGACTATGCAATCGGTTGTGCATTGCTCAGGACGATGCAGCCGGACACGAACGAGCCATCTCGTTCCAGTCCAGGCAGCTTAAGGCCGCCGAACGGAACTATCCAGTTCACGACAAGGTGTTCCTTGCCATAAGTATGCCCTCGTAAAGTTTCGGGTACATCTTCTGGGCTCAAGGCCCTTTGTGATCTATACCGACCACACATCCTTAAGGACGGCGACCAATTCACCTCACCTCTCCCTACGAATGGCGAGGTGGCTGTCCTTCTCCGCGGAGTACAACTTCCGCGTTGAATACAAGCCGGGTAAGCCAACGTGCTTGCCGACGCCCTGTCTCGGCGTCCGGGCTACGAGTTGGTCCACATCACACGGGTGACAACGGATCTTTATGATCGGATACGCGTGGTGTATCTAGACGATGAGGCTATTGCGCCAATTGTCAGGTTCATGGCAGCCGGAACGGACGCAAAGTCCGACTGGCTTTCGCCGCGGCAGCGTTCCCGGCTTCACCGATATGAGTTGGCGGGTGGCCTCCTCTATTACCGGGCGGGGCCTACTGGTCCTCCACGGGTGGTCGTACCCAACGACGAGGATCTGAAGTTTGACATCCTCGCGGAGGCGGACGATGCGTCCTCCAGTGGCCACTTGGGCCATGAGAAGACCTTTCGGTCGATTTCTCAGGCATTCTGGTGGACATACATGTGCACAGTGGGTCGCCAAGTATGTGAAGACACGTGATACATGTCAGCGGGTGAAATTCGCAGGGCACGCTTCGGCTCCGTTACAGAGCCTGTCCGTACCTGCTGACTGTTGGAAGTCGATGAGTCTTGACTTCATCTTTGGACTTCCCGCCGACGGACACGGCATCACCGGGATCGTGGTTCTCGTGTGTCGGCTGAGCAAGATGTACCATCTTGCTCCGGTTCCCGTCACGGTCACAGGCGAACAGACAGCACGGCTGTTCGTCGATAGCGTGTTCCGCTATCACGGTCTGCCCGACACCATCGTCTCTGACCGAGACCCGCGGTTCACTGCTGCGTTTTGGAAAACGCTGTTCCCTTTGCTCGGAACTCGTCTACAGATGTCCACTGTCGACCACCCGCAGACGGACGGCCAGACGGAGCGCGTCAATCGAGTGCTCGAGGACACTCTGTGTAGCGTCTGCGCTGGAGCCCCACGTACGTGGTCGACCCAGCTCCCAGTTGTTGAGTTTGTGCTCAGCTATGCGGTGCACGCGTCCACGCGGCTAGCCACCGCTGGGTCTTTGGGGTCCATGCATCCTAAGAAAAACAAAAGTGTGAGTCATCCGGGCGGGAAAGTAATACCAACATGATAATGCGTACGCTTGCACGTCTCGCTTGAAGTCTTGTAGTAGCCGTCAGTACTGGTAGCGCACACGATATCCGAATATCCGCGTGCACATTGACTTGACGACTGTACAGTTGCTGTGTTGATGGAGACTGGTGATGACGTCGACGCTGTAGAAGCTGTGACACTAGCGGCATTTGTCTATATCAAATTTTAAGCCTCCACGACAAAAAGTTAGCATTGTACCTCGACGATTAAAACTTACTGCCGTGGACAACTTACATCACATGCGTAGTACTCGTTTCTGGAGAGACAGGAGTACACCCTGCTGCGACTCCAATACTTGTAAAATACATCCGGTTGTTGACTAGCGCACTTGTGAATACGAGCAGTAAGGTTGACGGCGTCGATGGCCTTGTACGGATCATCACTTAGCCAGGACTACGAGTTGTCACAACTGGATGCAGCAAACGTGGATTGAGTCTTGGAAATGAAGTATCCTTGCCGCCGATGAGGAAAAATATCCCCGTCGTTGCTCCCCTCCGATCCTTTTGTTGCTCCTGGAGGCAGAGTTCGGGAAAGTTCAGTAATTATTTTACTGACAGAATATAGGCTCACCAGTAAATAACTGGAGTTATTTATTACTGCTTTCAGTAATCTACAACACTACGTTCTGGTGCTCCCTGCTCATTGTTATTGTAACCAATTCAGCGTCCCAAAGTTTTCGATTAAGCTCTAGGAAAATTAAGGTTTCTAGTGTAGTTGGGTCAGCCCCCCCCCCCCCCCCCCGTCGAGAATAAGCGCTCTACGTCATTAGACGTAGGCGGGATCCGACGCAGATCAATAAACAGAGCTGATTACGTGCTGTCCGTCTGCAGTAGGCGATCGGCGAACGATAACGCAGCCAAACTCTCATTGCTTGATTGGTGTTCTTGAACTCCACGGAGACGTCTCAATTCGCGCTGCTCAGCTTGGGTCAGTTTTTTTCCTTGCCACTTATCACTTTAACGATACCACGTTCAAATCCGGCGACTTGACAACACTAGATTTTGGTCCCAAGTAGTGCGGAGCTGCCGGGAACTCTTTAATGATGCTGTCGAACAGCTTCCGAACCCCATCCAATGACACCGCCTTACTGTCGTTCTTCAACCTAGCATTGCTCTCGTCAGCTTAAATACGCTTGCTCACAAGCCAACTTCTTGTACAATCCCTCCTTCAACAACAGCTAAGTAGTGTGTTTTTCCTTCGGCCCACGCATCAGCGAGCTAACCAATGCGTTTTCCTCGTAGGTGGACATTGATTCGCTCTCGGACAGCAACCTCCACAGCTTATATTCGGAGCTTTAACGTTTTAGCACAGATCGTGGCGAGATTTGAGTATTCCCGTGCTCGTGGCTTCTCGCAGAATACCAACGGGAGATGGTCCATAATTATCCAGTCCACCCATTGGTAAGTCAGCACAGCTTCCGGGCCGCCTTGACAGTGATAAAAGCTTCCATGTTGCTCGGTCGACCAACTCGAATTTCATATTCAGAGAGAGAGATATCACTATGGTCACGGCGAAGATGTTCGACAGTGTTGGTGTATCCGCCACTCTCTGCCAACTTTCGTGTCTTGGGGCTGAGGCAGCACTTGTAATGTCCACTAGGGGTCTTGGCGAAGAGGACACGGGTGAGCTGACGTATGGTTGGGGCCATGGCAAACTGTGAAGTGGCAAGGCTGTTTAATAGTTCTGGAGCCCAACCAGCATTTACACCAGGTGTGTTGAGTGGCTGCCAGTGGATGGAGAAGCACTCCGAACGCGCTGGAACGTCTCGAATGTTCGCGAAGCAAATTTGTAACATTTTGCAGTTACTGATTCGTCGTCAATGAATTATTTCAGTAAATTTACTTGATAATATGTTTATTTTATCTACTGATTCCGAACTCTGCCTGGAGGACACAAATAACATCTCTCGCCGCCCAGACTTACGTTGATAAACAACAGTAATGGTTTAGAGTTAGTGAATACTAAAATATAACACTCAATACCGTTACCTGTACGTTCCTTTCTCGCATCAGAGGCGTAACCTGCTATATGGAGATACATTTTTTAGTTATTGAACAACAATATATTATAATTGTACAGAAAACTTTCCCGTTGACGCTTTCGTAGCCCGGATTACACTTGTCGACGGTCACATGAGCAATAATTTCCGTTTGAAGAACTGGAGATAGTGTTTTGTTGATGGCCAATTGGTACGGGTAGTCTCTAGATTCTGAGAGTACCATAGCTTCTCGAAACAGTATGTACTCTGCATCGACGGTGACCCACTTAGACGGATAAAATGAAAACGGTCCCTCTTCACCAATAGCTAAAGGCGCTCGACATCGCGTCACGTTGTCGTAAGTTGCGAATGCACCAATGTAGTCTCGAACCACAATTGTGGGCCAAAGCACAGTTGATCCCGGATTTGCTAAGCTCGCGTTCATAGCGGCACTCTGAGGGGAAGTATTTGGCGGTGCAACTCCCGAACTTGCGTTTCTTACTTCGACTCCAAAACTGACACCTCTCGTGACACTAGGAGGCCACCATCCCGGTGATATTTTCATTCCACTCGTAGAAATCAAGACGCCATCATGACCTGTCAGTTTGGTACATGCGACGCATTCGAATACACACCACGGATAATAATTCCAGAAGATGTCTTGTCCAGCTGCAGCTGTATTCTCGCCAAAATTGTGAGCCTTCGCTTCCGTGCTCTTGTCGATATACTGAGGAGTAAAGAATGACATGACACTCTTCAGGTTGGGTTAGGTTGTATCCAGCTACATGAGAAAACACAAATTAGGCCAATCAAAGGAAAAGGCTATATGAGAGGGATCGGAAGAGTCCGTAAAATCCTGTTGGAGTGGCGACTCTCGCTGCTAGGAGGCGCCCACAACCGAATAATGCTGAGCGACCGAGATATGGCGACCACGTTGCTTCGATATAGTGCCTTTCCCCAGCCACGCGATAGCCTATCGAGCAAATTGAGGAGGGTCGCCGTGTTGGTCGTATTTTTTTTTTGTCGTACTTTGTCCTAAGCGCACGGTGAGGCAGACTACGTTCCTTATTGTTTTGTTCAGAAACTTGTTTAGCGCCCTGTGCCAAGATCTGCCAACACCACGAAAACCCTGTGTGACGGAGACTGTCGCACAAACTTCAGCAACGATTACCGCTACCAACCACGCTAAAAACTTAGATGAACCGGTGTTCATTTGCGTATATGACAGCGGCAGTTATTATCCCGACGAGCCCCAAAAGACTCACTCCATATCGTTTTGTAACTGACGCCGAGTGTCCTCAAGTATCAAAATGACCTCGAAAAGGCTCGTTGATAATTGCAGATTCACCTCAGCAGCGGAAACGATGTCATCGTTTACATCTCGAAATCAAGTAAGGGCAACATGTCAAGGCATATCTCCACAAGTATCACCAGCTTCAGCTGTTATCGCGTCTCCACTCTCATCGATAATTTCTGTGAGGACCAATCTCGTCAGCGATTACCGAGAGGACTGTTGCTGAGTCTCCAACGTCGTCGGTGTCGTCTCAAAGGACCGTCATAGCATCTCCTACTTCATCGGTGTCCTCCGAAAAAAATGTGACCTTACCAGCAACAATGAAAGTAACGAGTGTGCTCTCCAGCGGGGTGTCAGGTTACTGGAAGAAAGAAATTACAACTCTTCCAAGACTATATTCGAAGCGCCGATCTACGGTTTACAACAAGATGTTTCATGGTGCGGCCAAGCCGGTGCCGTAGTCGCTTGAAGTCGAGCAACGCGATGCTGTCCGACATGACAATGTCTGAGCGCGGGTTGGCGTTGAAAAGGCTTGTAATAAGATGCTTCACGGTGCGGCCAAGCTGGTGCCGTTGAAGTCGAGCGACGGGATGGCGTCCGTCATGACAACGCTGGCACGCGTGTTAGCGTTGAAAAGGCTTGCAATAAGATGCTCCATGTCGTGCTCATAGATACTGTGTTTGAAGCTACTCTAGCTCGTTTTATTACATGGTAAACCATTTGAAACTAACTGCAAAGTTTTCGCGAATTCCAATGCTACTCCATATAACCACTTCGTAAGCTTTACTCACCGCTGCAGTTTTGAGTTCATCGAGAGAAAACTCAAATGTTGCCGGTGCAACGTTAGCAACGCCATACTCGAAAATATGTCTAAACGCCTTGAAAGTGCATCATCAACGGATAATTCTTGCAGCTTTGTCAACGACGGTAGCTTCACAAACGAGACAGCAGTGTACTACAGTTTCTGGTTGTTTCAACTCAATCATCGTTTTTTTCTTTCGGTTGATATGGCGAGACGTTCATTGAAGGCGACTGCGAGAAACCAACGCAGTCGCCTTCAGAGAACGTCTGGTGGGAGAGGTATGTCCTGCGTCGCGCTTTCTTGAAAACACCAGAAGATTTTTTTTGCGCGACCTATAGTTGCACCAGTGATCAATAACTCTCCGATCGGAGAGGAAGACAACGCTAGTGCCGAAGATTGTTTAATATCCTATAACGTGATGTCGAATTGGGTGCTCCGCGATCAGTGACAGTTATTCCTGTCCGTTTTCGACTCGCTTCTGATTGGTAAAAAATTTTTGATTTTATAACCGACTCACATTTCACTCAAACACTTTGCGCGGCCCAGACAAGGTACGCTGCGTGTATGTATGTATGTTAGTTAGCCGTAGTAGCAACCAAGACCAAGACACACAGATAGTCCGAGGCGCCTGGGGGTGCGTAGGGGGGGGGGGGGGGGGGGGGGTTATAACCTGCGGGAGTATTCCTGTAGGAGGGGGGGGGGGGGGTAGCCGGGCTTAGGGCCCACTCAGCGCGAGAGCACAAATTGGTAAGAATTGACGCCAAAAATCTGACCCATTTTGGCTATTTTTATTTTTGGCACTCTGTCTATTGACCGTAAGCCCTAATTATAAACCCCAGTTGATGCTGGCCGTTTCTGATTTCTTGATGGAAGAAGGGACCTGTAATGGGTATCACTAACGAGACTTTGCAATTAACGACCATGCCTTTTAGCGAAAGGTTATCGCACATCGAGCTACAGTGCTACCCGGGGCCCAACCCTGAGAATTCGACTGCACCATTTGCAACTAAAATCGCTCCGGGCCTCACGGCCCGTGACTGTGGGATAAGTGGTCGGAGATAACCTTTATGGGAGCAAGCAATCCCGGGTAGCACGCAGACGTTCAAGTTGTCAGCTCTATAAAATACTTTTGCTATATGCGGTGTACTCTTTGTCTCTGTGAACTTGTAAATGACCCCCAACAGGGGTCGATGCGTCTCGGGCAAAGATGATTGTTCGCAGACTAGAGCAGCCAACAGACCCTCTAAATATACTTCTCCTGCCATTTTGCGACCTTCTCCGGCTGCTTCAAACCACTTCCTATCCGATTTTTCAACCGCCGTGATATGTTTCTATTTTTTCTTGGGCGCTCCAACCTTTTTGGCCTTCGGGTTTAGACGTATCTTTACTATATCGTCGCCGAGATTTGAAGTATGGTTGGCAGTGTCTTGTTCATCGACGTCGCCTTCGGCCTCCACATCGTCTTCACTGGAACTAATTCCAAACTCTTTTCTAACAGCGGTATCTTCAGCAATCGTGGGCAAATCTGATTTTGATTCGTGTTTTGATACTGGCGCGGCCCTCTTTCTCTGGTGTACTTTACGCCACTGTGTCATCACAAAGTTGAGCATATCATCGAATTCGTTCTCGTCCTCAATATCGACCAAATCACTCGCGATTAAGTGGGTAGCCCGTACAGCCTCTCTGTAGCGCTGTGCGTGTGTCCTTACACTCTTGCGTTCTCCGCGGAGTCCGCATCCATTGAACTTCTCGTACGAAAACTGCCGGACTTTCTTGAGTTCTCGAACAGGACTCGTCCACCTAAGATGTACATTTTTTAATTAAATTTGTAAAATCTTAAAGCATGGTAAATTTCAGGATTAATCATGGATAAATCCTGTATGTTCTTACCTTTCGTCCATGCAAGTCCATGGAATTATTGGTCCTGCTATTCCCTCTCGCTTTCGGAAAGCAATTGAATGTCGGCACGGGAGATACTTCGTAATGGAAAACTCACACTCACACCGCCAGCTGCGAATGTTTAATTGGTGCTGCCTCGCATTTCCTGTAACTACGACGATATCGGAGGTATCATCGATGTTTGTAAAAGAGTAATTTTCAACTTTTTCCAGAGCAAGGGTATATTGTTTTTCGACCTGCTCAGCAACGTAGTGCGTTGTAAATCGCAGAACATTTGCCATCTCGTCGTCGTAGCTACTATTAACGTACTGACCAATGCGGGAAAGTCGATACTGATACTCGTTCCGCACCCAGCGGTCGTAAGCCACGAGAGACTTCACGCACATCGACATACTCATAGAACTATCCACACCATCCTTCAGTTTGCCAAAAAAGCTTTCGAGGCGATTATTTGTATGGGTTTTGAAGTGTGGGATATGAGCCCGACGATACATCACCCAACTGACCTGACAAGAATCCCAATTATTTTCGAAGTACTCGATAAAACCAGTATCACCAATCCGTCGACAGATTCCCCTCAGAGAATCATGTGTAGTTTTATACTCTTCTTGTGACCGCGCGTAAACCATCTTGTGGATGGCCGCGTCGATCTGACTGGCATCCTCACCTGATATTTTACCAAAGGCTAGTTTTGATCGCATCTCCTTTAAATTCTTGTTGACATGGAAATGACAAATCAAGATGCGAAATTTAGGGAAATGAGATTGAAGGACACGAATCTCATTGAGATCCTTATCCACGACAATAACACGGAGCAAATTAATCCGCGTCGGATATGATCTTTTGAAATGATCTAAAGCCCTCTCCATGTGCCAGTCACCATTCGCCTCTAGCAGAGACTGTTGCACCACAGCGCCTTCTCCATATTCATTCATTGCCATAAATCGCAGAAGTTGATAATTGCATCTGAAAAGAATATTTTGGAGGAATTTTGAGTAAATACTGGTGAAGCTACAAACAGCATTAACCTGTTAGTTTTGTGGTTGGTATCAATAAGCAAGATCTCGCTAAAACGTCCGTATATGCGACGCATGTGCGCAGTTGCCAGCTATACAACTCCAGTTTCACCCGTATCTGTCTCCGCGACCGAAGAAATGTTCTTAGGATCGGCTGCAGAAAATATCGCGATTTCCTTTGCAGTGTCCTCGTTATCGTCTCCGCCAGAGGTGGTAGAAGTATGTTCCCGCACCATTTTGTCCACCTCGACTTGTATAACATTCTGACCGTGTTCCAGTAAATAGTCGTACATGCGAGAGCGTTTCGCTCCCACAGCCAGCATTCCTTCAATCCTGGCTCCAACCGAGGCGTCGTCAACACCTCTAGACGACGGATAAGTAGCGTACGCTGCTGCAGACACGTCGTGGTTGTGCATGAAGCACCCCTTCTTCACTTGTAGCCTCCCCCCCTCGCCAAATTCCACCGGATGACGAATCGGAAAGGACAATCGGTCAAACGAACATGCTGCTTCGGGAGACTCTTGTTCCATCCATGTGTACAAATGTATGTACGCTGGTAAGGGTTGCACCCTTCTGGAACCAATTGAGATTGGTCATCCCCTTTTTTCGTGCGCTTTAGGCGTTTGTTTCGATCGGCGCGGGGCATGGTTTCTTTTACAGGCAGGACTTGCAGCGTTCGCTCACAGTAACCCATAAAATAAGCAAACCAGGCATTCCAATTCGCATGCCACATGAGGGGAGGGTCTACTTTCACAGTAATACCAGCTTTAGGTTGGGTGCCGCCTCCGTCTTGGTCAGCTCCACATCCACCCGAGCCACCACTCGCACTCCTGCCCCCAGCGTCGTCGTCGCCGATTCCCTCGCAGTCTTCGTGTTCCTCCCCGGAGATGCTGTTCCTGTCGCGTGTCATATTAGCGCAGAAAACTCGAAATGGAGGCTTCCGTTTCTCTCTGGCTCCATGTTTATAATACTGTATTGTTCCTTGATTATAATACTGGCCTTCAACGGTTGCGAAAATATTTACTTAGCTTTTCTGAACTCTAGATGCATGTACATGTAGTTGGTTAAATCTACGATACACCAACAAGAAGTTTGCAAACAGGTATGCTAGCAGTATAGCTGGTTATCTTTTTTTGGGTCGTATTCAGACATGGCCTGGATTTAGGTCGGGCCTACTCTTACCGGTAATTGCGCCATTATCGAGCTTTCTGTTGGCATATAAACCAATGCAGCAGTCGAGAAAGCCCCTCAGACGTCTCCTTTGAGCTAGACAGGTATTGCAATGCCGAAACTGGCAGCTCGTTGAGCGGTAAATCGAAAAATGACAAAGTAGGCACTTGGCTGACATTTAAACATCCCACGAAGGTTAGTAGCAGTTCGTTCATAATTTTACTGACTCTAGGCCTCATGAGATGGTGTCGAGGGCTACATGTTGGGACTGTGACAATATAACTGATATGAATTGACAGGAGATGGATAGATAAGGTAGCAGTAGTAGTGCATAGGCTACCAAGGCCAATGTGAATGCTTTAGACATGAGGTCGAAATTCGTGGTGTGTTGGAATACCTGTCAAACTCCTGACAAGGGTTTATTTTCCTCGTGACTGGCGTCATTAAAGTCGTCAGAGACCTATTATAATTCCTTTGGTGCAACATCCATGTGAGCTGCTCATGCGATAGCTTTATTAAAACGGTAGCCGTGCAAACTGTCGCACCAGACTTTTAAAACACGTAACAGTAAGCTGAGTAAGAAAGGCTTTACAGCTACCTGCCAGCATTTTGTCGTACTAGCGGGAAAGGTGCCCAAATACCTACGTTTCAGCCTGCATCGCACTAAAATCTTCCAGTACGATAACGCATCGTCGATAAGATACTTACACCTTCCACCACATTTGAATACATGTAGTTCATTCATAAAATTAGACTTTATATATAATTTAATGAACTACAATGGTCGTCCGTACTCTGGGAACATCCTAGCTGGCTGCGACTGACTACAGTTAAACCGTTGGCTGTGCCGGGAGGACGACATTCAGTCGTCGGCCGGTTTGACGTTATAATCGAACTTAGCAGATGTACTAAATTGTGCGAACTTAACTGGGTTAGGCAAATCTTCTTTTGAAACTGGGACAAAACAGTACATATGTACTGTACCCGCAAACTTCGTCTTAACTTCGTCCACTGCACACTGGCGAGTCGGTGTACACTTAAAATAAATATCGGAAAAGTACTCGTACCCCAATTAACTTCGCTCTTAGCTTTGATTGGTTAAAAATAATCGAGTGGAGCTACAACTTTCATTGGTGAGTTCTCTGGTGAGTGCAGACGTGTGCCTGTGCACTGTGTCGCGGCCGTGTATGGCGGCGTGCTGGTGGATTGTGGAGATGGCTGCGTGCTGGTGGACTGAGTTGGCGGTGTGCTGGTGGACGGCATGGCGGCGTGCTGGTGGACTGTATGGTGGACTGCATGTAAGACTAAGTGGCGGCCTGTTTGGCCGTGTGCTGCTGAAATGAGTGGCCCGTGAATGGTGGCGTCGTGTTGGACTGAGTGGCGGACGTGAATGGTGGCGTGATATCTGAGTGGCGGCCTGTTTGGTGGTGTGCAGGTGGACTGTTTGGCGGATTGAGTGGTGCACTGAACTACATGGTGAACGGCATGGTGGATTACATGGCGGACTGCGTGGCGGCTTGTTTGACGGCGTGCTGATGGACTGAGTGGCGGTCAGTCGTGAATGGTGGTTTGCCGGTGGACTGTGGAGATGGCTGCGCGCTGCTGGACTGTGAGGCGGTTTGTGTAAACACGTGCTCGTGACGTTTGGACGGTTCACAATAATGTTTCACGGAATATGTGCAATCTGTATGTAGTGAGTGTGTTGTCATCAGCCTCATTTTAATGCAGAGGTAAGGGGAGCACATTTGAGTTTTAATAGTTGTTATTGTCGTGTTGCTTGCAATTAAGACTGTCACAAAGCCGGACCTGCGGATGCCGAAGAAAACCGAACCCGCGGTAGCAATCGAAATGCTGCTCACTGTTGTTCGTTCAGCTCGCTCCACGCCTTGACGATACCAGTAAGTTTACCAGACCTGCGACGCTTGCGTTGCACTCCTGATGAAGCTGCGGTAAAACCGTCTATTAACACCACCTCACACCTTCTTGCCATATCTTTTAGTGAAGCTGTCCATTTGGTTCTGGAGGTGTCGCCTACATCGCCGATACCAGTCGGGATCTGAGCGAAATAAGTCTGTAGCTGTTGTTTCTTCAAGCTGTCGCTTGATGGAGCTCAAATAGTTCATCGAGGTTTGCCAATGAATGTCAGGGTCCTTAAATAAGAACGACATGAGCATTCCAAACATCTCCTTCGTCACGTCT
The DNA here is from genome assembly GCA_033557915.1 of Phytophthora tentaculata. Classification (NCBI taxonomy): domain Eukaryota; phylum Oomycota; class Peronosporomycetes; order Peronosporales; family Peronosporaceae; genus Phytophthora; species Phytophthora tentaculata. The sequence continues at coordinate 85,834 of JAUCEA010000005.1, forward strand.
GCGGTGTTTAGTCTCAAGTTTTACCTACATGCTTTCTTAGAAACGTGTTAAATTTTAACCTGGCCGAGGCATCTTGCTTCTTGGACGATGGGCCGAGCTCACTCTCCATCAGGTCAACTATCGTGTCGATATCAGCACTAGCAGCACCGTCCATGTTTGCTCTTCTTCTGTTTCGGTTACGTTCAATACATGACCTTTTCGCACTGCTGCTACACACAGGTTGCACTAATGTTGCAGGAATGTTTCACGAATGATTTGTCTTATCTTCGTAGCCGAAGATAAGTCAATACCCTACTGTATTGTGGAAATTCCTCAGCGCTTAACTGTGGGGAAATTGGGCCCAGAATTGTATATCATAATACTTCATATGTTGTAACAACACTTTACGACAGCCTGCCACGAGAACGAAGAAATTGCTACATGTAAATCGGTATCAAAGTTTCATAGAAATGACAAATAAGATCGTGTTGTACTCATTTAGTTTTCGAGGCTTAACGCTCTGGTGCCCGAAAAAAAACTCAAGACAATAGTTAGGTTTCGAAGCAGCTATGTTCGCACTATTCGTACGTTTTACGTTCAAATCGATGCACAGAATCCTTACATTTTCCGAAATCGTCAGAATTTCATCTTCACATTCACCTGCATCATTTAATTAAGTGCATGTGCAAACCTATCTTTGCTCCACATTATCCACCCAATAGACCTGTGTAAAATGGTACGAACTTAACCTGAGCTGCTTCTGCGTTTTTCTCCCGATTCTGTCTGTTCTGGTCTGAGGGTGAAGGTGCAGCCTGCACCGTGCAGGCACGCAAAACACGTATCGTCATCCAAGTAAGAGTTAGTACCTAGCACGCTAGTATGACCCTTATTTCGGTAAACCAGACGTTCGCTCTCAATATGTTGGTGTAGGTACAATTGATTTAATTGGTGGATTGACGTAGGCCGTGAAGGTTCTTAGTTTATTTTAATCTGTCGAAGCCGTTTGTACCCAGATGAAGCATTATCGCTAGCAGTACATGAAAGCCTATCGACTGTGTGGAGATATACCGCTTCTTCTTCACGCTAACCACTGAATTGAGCTGGTTCTGCTTGGGTTTCGCCCTTCAGGATCGATCATTGACCTTGATCAGCTCGAAAGTCGCGACGCTATCACGAGGATTGTCCATTATAGTGTTTGTTGATTCGGGAGCGCAAGTTGGAATTTGAACTCGTGGGCTTGTTTGGGAAGAGATTGTCAATCCAATTTGGTGCGTGGAGCCTCCAGAAATCTGTATCATGTACGGGGCTGTTGATGTAGGCACGCTAAAACGTATCAACTGCATAACCATAGCAGCTGAGTGATTCTAAAATAGGTTTCGAAGTTAACTGATTGTATTCGACGTACTGTGTATAATTAGTCAAAGTGCTTCTACTAGTATTTGTCGTATTAGTTCTGCGACTTACGCTGGAAATACCGGAGGGGGGGTCTTGCAATTAGTGTAAGTTTGGGCTATGCCCAAGTCTGCAAAAATTTACACTAAAAAACATATCTTAATATTAGCAGCTCTTTACATGGGAAAAAGCTTAATTATGAGCGGATTTGGCGGAATTCTGAGCGGGGTGTTGGTACTAAGATTAGGCAACGGAGGGTCGTGGCAGCTTGAAAATCAAGAAAATGGGAGTGGATTTATGAATGAACTACGAAGCATGCGACTAATTCATCTCCAATAAGTTTTCAAGCTGTTGGTGGACAAACAATCTGTTTTTTTTCACATCAATTTCCTAGCTCCTGTTTTGAAAATGGAGCGAAGCATTTTGGTGAGCACACGCATCTAGTGGTTCTGTATTTCGCGATGGCCGACTTCTGGAAGCTAAGAGAAGAAGTTGCTGTGTAATGAAGCGTCGGACTCAAACAAGTTGTCAGCTTTGGCCCGTCCACTAAGGATTAGGAAGGGTGACATCCAGCCATCGAGAAACTACTCGCAGCAAAGGAGGTGGGGGTGTCACGTTGAGGACGGATGGCGCGTCAAGGATCTCAAGACGGTAAGTTGACGGAGTGTCACCAATATGAGGATTTCGAAAGTATTCCGACGAACACTTTCGCCAGTCAGTCGTATATTTTCCCCGTCAGCAAAGAAGAAGAAACACCAGAAACAAGCAACTTTATTTTTACTACTTAGTGCGCTTTACTTTCAACCCAACGGACTACTCGTCACCCAAGTCGAGGTCCCTACTCACTCAACAGACCGCGAGTACCCGATCCCGGACAGGGAGGGTGTACGACACGACTGAGCCGGCCCTCCGTTGTGTATCTTATGGCCGCGAGAGAAAAGATAATAGAGAACCTTAGTTCTTGCAATAAAATTTATTGATTGATAGATATCGACAGTGACATTGATTAACACTGACAAGGAACGTTGCCCGCTTTTTGTAATACCGACTCCAGTACCGGTTTCTATTCAGTTATACCATACCGGCTTCAGTTACCGGCTTCAACAAATTAACATGATTTGGGCTGTCCAGCAGCACCTAAGGTACTTGCTATCCCAGTATAAAATCAAGCTTAAAACTGAGATGGGGGAAAGCAGACATGGAATTAATTGATGTGTCATCGAATTGCGTTTTCAAACACGCAAAAAGGGTCGATTTACAGGATATCGATGATGATTTGTCGCTCAGCCACCCTACCTGGATCGATTTGTCCCTTTTTATGGTCCTCGATTAATAAAACGACCACATTTAATTATAAATCGAGGATGAAGCTATAATAAGTGAAATCGACAAAAGCATTGAAAAGCACCATACTACTACTCCTACCACTACCAGGAATGTAGCTCTCTTGGACTCGCCTCTTGTATCCAACTCTGACTACCGCTTATACTATACGCAGTTACTTGTATAGCGGTAGTCAGAGATGGAGATTGATTGTGTGCAAAAGGAGGTACAGACAATCCTCTTTGTAGTGATACCGTGGGAAGCCACTTTTATTACTATCCGAAGGAATCACTATCTAGAGCTGTACCATTACAAGGGTACCGTCGATATTATGGCTACACTGCTGACGGAATCTATTTTTAGAGAAGGTCGATTACAGTGGATGAGCGCTTTTCTTCATGCTGACGCGATGGGTCTGTCGCATCAAGCAACGAGAGGTTTCAGACTCTGCAGAGCCCGTTCCGAGGGAAGTTGGGTCGCAAGCTCCGAACAACTGTAGTTTCTGGTGCTACTTGAGGTTACGGAGCTAATCGAAGTGTTGCTCCAGAAATAGATTCCTTGGAAGGAACAGCCACACCTCATAAATGCACTGGAGTTAAGTATTGGAGCATTCAAAAATATTCGAAAGGAAATCTATGATTAGCTTATCCGGAGTTTTATAGATATTCCTTACTTAAGTACTTCTCTAGCTGGGACTAATGATGCAGTTGGTGATAGCTGATTTTTTCGCCTCAAATGATACAGACAATCCTCTTTGAAGTGATATCCCAAATAGTGATTCCCTCTTGTTAAGGAGGTTAGAGATTCTCCTGCTGACCGTCAGTTTACAAGCCAAGTCAAAGTTACCTCTACCCTCCAGATTGTACTTACGATAATTAGTCTCTATTATTACTATGAAGAGGTCGGTAACTATGGATGCTTTACGTTTGTATATCTACGTCTGTGTTACACGCCTTCAGTTCGATTAAATACGAACGGAAATCCTCTTTCTCACTCATTCTAGAATCCGCCAACTCGAAGAAAGATGGTGACGCTTAACTGTGTGATCGTCGGTGTTTCGGAAAGTGCTTTTCTTGTGGACATTGATGAGAACAAGTTGGTGGGCCACTTGAAGATAGCGATCAAGGAGGGGAACTCAGCGACAATCACATGCGACGCCAAGAACCTGCAGCTCTTCCTGGCGAAGAAGGAGAAAGGCGCTGGGGCGTGGCTGACGGACAACGAAGACCTCGACACGTTGCTTCAGAGCGAAATTGACACGTCATCGTATTTGAGTATGCGTGCGTCGTGGAAGCTAAGCAAGCCGACTCTTTTCGGTGGTGTTTCGCTGGGAGAGGACGTAGTTCACGTGCTGGTGGTAGTTCCGGATGGGGCTGGAGTTGGCGTGACTACTGTTGCGCCACCAGCTCTACCAACGACCATACATCGTCACCCCGAACGTCTCAAGCGATGGGCTGCGATTAACGAAATAATTCGACAAAAGAATCAGGAAGGAAATGAGAAGACGAGTACTCAAGACACCAACAAGAAGCGAAAGAACAGAGATATCGATAGCTCGATGCCGTATGCAATCCTGTCGTGGACCGATCTTGAACCGATTCTGCCAATTGATGGAAGGTATGGATCTTGGACACGAAGCTCGGACGAAGCGGAGGGAGGGACGTCGCAGACGGCGGGACCGGAGCGAAGGCACTTGAGGGGTAGAATGAAGATTCGAAAGTGATTGAATTGTTGGAGCTTACATCCTACTGTTATAGACACGCGACCCTGCGTCCTATCACCTAGTGCATCTAATCAACCATCACTCACCGGTGTTCATCCAATCATCCTACTCGTCTAATCATCGGTGGCGTAAACAACTTACCGTAATCATCATAATCAACGTGGGTTCGGATTGGACCGGTTCGGGTTAACCGGTTAATGGGTACAACTGGTACACAGTACCCAAGACCAGCAACCCTTAATACGCCCCCTCAATGCGAAGTCCCACGAATGCCGAGAGCCACCGTCAGATCCGTGTGACGTGGTCCCGCAAGCGCCTTCGTCATGATGTCCGCTAGCATCACAGAAGTCTCGCAGTACTCAAGCTTGACTTCACCGCGCTTGACTTCATCGCGGATGTGGTGGTACTTGATGTCGATGTGCTTGGCGCGACCGTGGCTCACTGGGTTCTTTGTCATCTTGATGCACGACTGGTTGTCTTCGCGGATCATGAGTTCGGGTCCAGTCTCATTAGCGGCTGCCAGAATCTCGCATAGCAGGCGATGAATCCACTTGCCTTCTTGGATAGCCAGACTGAGCGCGATGTACTCCGCTTCGCTCGTGGACAGCGACACACTTGATTGCTTCTTGCTTCCCCAGCTCACAGGCGCACTCATGAGCATGAACGTGTAGCCTGAAGTGGACTTGCGGTCGGCGAGGTCGCCGGCCCAGTCCGCGTCCGAGTAGCCACGAAAGTCGATCTTGTCGCCCGGCTTGAAGCAGATTCCATGCGTCTTGGTGCCTTGCAGGTAGCGAAAGATACGCTTGACCGCAACCCAGTGTTCCTCTTGGGGGTTCTCCATGAAGCGCGATACATAGCCAACGGCGTACGCGATGTCTGGGCGCGTGGCGGTCATCAGGTGCATCAGAGCACCAACAGCTTCGCGAAACGGAGCGTTCACCTTGGTCGCCGCGTCGCTTGGAACAAGTCGAGTGCTCATGTCCACCGGACTCACCACGGCCTTGCACTCGTCCATGGCGAAGCGCTTCAGGATGTCGTCCACGTATCGCCGCTGGCACATGGTCACGCTGCCGTCCGGGCCGTCCACCAACTCGATCCCAAGAACAAACGCGCACTTGCCGCTGTCGGTCATCTCGAGGCGCGTCTTCAGGTCGGTCTTCGTGCGTGCGATCAGCTCGGGTGAACTCCCGGTAATCAGTACGTCATCCACGTACACCAGTACAAGCACGCAGTGACCGTCCACCACCTTGATGTAGAGGCACGGATCGAAGGCCAACACTTGGAAGCCGATGGAGCACACGAACTCGTCGAAGATCTCGTTCCACACTCGCGAAGCTTGCTTGAGACCTTAGATGGCCTTCACCAGTTCCAGGCAGTCGAAGTCACCATGCAGTTCGACGCCTTCCGGAACCACGCAGAAGACCACCTCCTTCATTATCCCGTACAGGAATGCTGTCACGACGTCGAGTTGGTCAAGGGGCCAGCCAAAATACTTGGCAATCGCGATCACCATGCGCAGCGTCACATACTTGACCACGGGCGAGAACGTCTCGGTGTAGTTAATGCCGTACTTCTGCTTGAAGCCCTTGGTCACGAGGCGCGCCTTGTACTTCTCGATCGAGCCGTCCGCTTTGCGCTTGATCTTGAACACCCACTTGGTACCGATGGCGCGTTGTCCGTTAGGCAACTTGGCAGCTCGAAACACACCACGCAGTCGCATCGACTTGAGCTCCGCGCGGATCGCTTTGCGCCAGTGCACTTGATCAGGACCGTTCACAGCCTCTTGGAACGTCGTCGGCTCCGATAGATCGGCTGCTGCTTCCACAGCGTTGGCACTGGCACGCCAAAACACTGGAGGCGTCGAGTCGTCGTCTTCATCTTGGTCCCCAGACTTTTCTTCTTCGTCGGGGTCGGCTCGGCGCGAGGAGGATACGTCCGGCGCACTTGCTTCTTCTAAGCCAGCTCGGTGGCGCACGGGGCGCGATCTTCTGGCAGTGTCGTCGTCGCCACTCGGTCGGTACTTGCGCTTCCCCGCCTGCTTGAAGCTCGTTTGGCGCGGTCCATCGTTGTCGTCCAGGTCCAGCGCGTCCAGGTCCAGCACAGCATCATCGACGTCTTCATCCGAAGTATGCGTCGAAAGTCCAAAGGTGGACTCATCGAAGTTGACATCGCGACTGATAACCACCTGCCCCGCCTCGATGTCATAAACTCGATACGCCTTGGACACTTCTTCGTAGCCGAGGAACAGCCCGGCGCGAGCCTTGGGGTCCCACTTGCGCCGTCTTTCCTTCGGCGTCAGGATGTACGTCTGGCATCCGAACACACGCATGTGCTTCACACTCGGCTTGGACTTGTAAACGATCTCGAACGGAGTCTTGTGTTCGATCTTGGGTGATGGCAGACGATTCTTCACGTAGATGGCTGTCATGGCCGCCTCAGCCCAGAAGCTCTTGTCCAGCTTGGCGTGATGCAGCATGCTGCGGCCAATCGTGACGATGGTCCGGATGGCGCGTTCTGCCGTGCCGTTGGTCTGGTGCGCGTACGGAACCGTGGTTTGCTGCTCGATGCCTTCGACTTCGTAGAAGGCCTTGAGCGAGTTGGTCGCGAACTCACGGGCTCCGTCGTGCCGCACAAACTTGACCTTCTTGCCGAACTGCTTCTGCACCTTCGTGACGTACATCTTGATGCAGTCCTCGCTCTCCGACTTGGCACGCAGGCAGAACCCCTTCATGCATCCGCTGGCTTCGTCCACGATCAGCAGCAGATACTTGCTGCCACCCAGTGACTCTTCTTCCATGGGGCCGCACACGTCGAAGTGGAGCAGCTCGAACGTGTCGTAACGACGCTTGTCACGGTTGCTTGGGAACGGCTTCTGGACCATTTTCCCTTGCTGGCAGCCGCGACACACGCTTGGTCCACTCGACTTGGAAGGTGCCTTCGCGTCCTTGATCATGTTGTTGTCGACCATCTTGCGAAGCACCTCCACCGGAGCGTGACCCATACGCGCGTGTAAGTCGACCGTCTTCCCACTGGTCGCCGCATTCGCCGATCGCTGTGGCGTCTGGAGCCAGTAGAGTCCATCCACGAGGTTTGCCGTCGCCACCACTTGCTTGGAGCCCTTGTGCGCAATCTGCATCTTGGTGCCGTCGAACACGACTTGGAACAGACCACTCTTGTTGATCTGTGGCACCGAAAGTAGATTCGTGCTCATGCTTGGGACGTACAGCGCGTTCTTGATCTCGATGTCGCGCTCGTCGCCGTTGGGCAGAATCACTTGTTCCACGATGGTCCCCACACCCATGATGGCCGCCTTGTTGCCGTCGGCCACCGAAAGTTCGCATTCATTCCGCTCAATCAAATGAGCGAACTTGGCCTTGTCGTTGCAGATGTGGTGCGTTGCGCCGCTGTCGACCGCCCACAACCCGGACACATTCTTGCCCGTCGAAATGCCACACTCCAGTGAGACCGCGAACGCCACTCGATCATAGCCGTAGTCGTAGTTGTAGCTGGCGTCGTCGTTCCTCCACTGGGCATTGTTGGCCCCGCGTCCACGGCCATTGCCATTGCCGCCGCGTCTTGGGCCCCGATTCTCGTCCTTCTGCTTGGTCCAGCACTTGTCAATCGTGTGCCCCAATTTCCCGCAGTACGTACGCTGGCGAGACTCTCGGTCGGTGTTGAACGCCTTGGCCGCGTCTTCCGTCTTCACCGTCGCCGTCTTCTCGCCTTGTCTCTTGATGTGCTCATTCGTCAGCACCTTCACGACGTCTTGCGATCGTAGTTCAGCGCTGCTCATCTCCAAGTTCAGCACGACGTTCTCGTAGCTCTTGGGGAGGCTGCGCAACAGGCAGATCGCCACGTCCTCATCCTCCATCTTGGCGCCGATGCTGCTGAGCTTGGCGCTGATGTTGAGGACCTCGTTGCAATGATGCAAGAAGTTGCCGCCTTCCGACATCTCCATGCTGAAGAGTTGGCGCTTCAGGTAGATGCGTCCAGCCTTCTGCGAACCACCGTACAGCGTCTTCAAGCGCGTCCACGCAACCCACGCTTCCTCGCAGTCGTCGACCACATGGTGGTAGTCCGCGTCCATGTGGAGCAACATCAATCCGAACGCGATGTTGCTCGACTTGACGTAGTCGTCCTTGGCCCGCGAGTCCGTGAAGCTTGGCGTCGTCTCGCGGTCCACGACATGCCACGTCGACTTGGTCAGGAACACGCCACGCATGTAGCGGTTCCACGTCGCGTAGTTGTCCCCGTTGAACTTGTCAATGGAGACCTTGGTCGAGGCGTCTTGGGCAGAGGACATGGTGCTTGGGCTCATAACCTGATGGAAGGTATGGATCTTGGACACGAAGCTCGGACGAAGCGGAGGGAGGGACGTCGCAGACGGCGGGACCGGAGCGAAGGCACTTGAGGGGTAGAATGAAGATTCGAAAGTGATTGAATTGTTGGAGCTTACATCCTACTGTTATAGACACGCGACCCTGCGTCCTATCACCTAGTGCATCTAATCAACCATCACTCACCGGTGTTCATCCAATCATCCTACTCGTCTAATCATCGGTGGCGTAAACAACTTACCGTAATCATCATAATCAACGTGGGTTCGGATTGGACCGGTTCGGGTTAACCGGTTAATGGGTACAACTGGTACACAGTACCCAAGACCAGCAACCCTCAATACCAATGGAGGACTTTAATCTCGAAGCGAGTGTTGTTCCTCAAAAAGTTGTGGAAGAGCTACGTGATCGGCTTGTGCAAGTACGTAAACTGTATGGGGATGTTTACTCGGGAAAGGAAGCCAAGCGTCAAGTCTTTATAACGGCTATTATTGAAGCTGTATGCCTTACTCTTGGTGATGCCACGATTCTTGTCGAAGAGGATGTGAAAGGAAAGAACGTACATGTGCACGGTCGCTTCGAGTTTGTGCTGAAGCGTGGCACGAAGCGTGTATCCATCGTCGAAGCAAAACGTGATGATATCCCGCAAGGAATTGCTCAGAACGTGGCCGGCCTCGAAGCTTTGTCTGACGTGGAGGGATTAGAGCGGACACTTGGTATTGTTACCAACTATCTGGAGTGGGTATTCATCAGCGATGACGATGAGAAAATTTGACGGATGAATACAACGCTCAAAGTATATGGAGCGGTGCCTTCACTAAAGGAACTTAGTGAAATTGTCGGCATGATTTGTGGTTTGCTCGCGAATAGCACTTACTAGTCTCACTGCGAGACTACTATTAAGTACAATCTGGAGGGTAGAGGTAACTTTGACTTGGCTTGTAAACTGACGGTCAGCAGGAGAATCTCTAACGTGGGAGGGGTGTTACTTTCTCATATTCACTTTCTACTGGCAGGGCGTCGTCGGTGGATCTGGTGGAGGCTATGTGCTCCGCAGTGCTACTTAGCAGCTCGATTCCATCAGTGTCATGCCCAGTGGATTCCTGCTCTTCTTGATTATCCCGCATATCCACCAATTCTCCGAGCCGCTTCTTCTTCCGCGGGCGACGTAACACCGTAAGCAGAGTGATAGCGCACCCACGGAACCACCGGTAGACTGCCGACACAAACACATTGTCCGCCTCTAATGCTCGAAGCGCAGTAATAATTGGATCCAGCAAGCGTACTATTGTACGGAAGTTACTCCAGAATCCATTATCGCGAATCAGCTCTGTGATATACCTAAGTTTTTTTTCCGACTTGTTGGTGTTCCTCGATAGCGATCTAGAAAGTGCTCGTAGTCAGAGCTCAGAAATATTTTTTCGAGTATGTCCTGACTGTTTAGAACCGTCCGCATGCACGCGTACACCGAGTACCATCGCGTTGGTACTAGTGGCAGCACTAGACTTCTTGCCCTCAGACCGATATCCCGCATACCCTGTTGCAGGCGTTTGAACTCATCTAGCAGCGCTAGATGCTCTTTAACAAAGCATGCAACGGCTACAGCTCTTACAGCTCGTACTTAGATCGACCAGATTGCGGGTAAACGACACACATCTTGCATGAGAAAATTTAGGACATGTGCTGAGCATTCACCGCTGACTACGTTGGGCCTTTGACTATGAATACGCCCCGTTGCACTCCTCATATTTCTCGCATTGTCTGTAACCACCGAGATTACACGTGCTCAATCTCGGCGATGACTTTTTCGATTTCTCCCGCAAGATAGTCAGCAGTATGCTGCTTTGACCTGGTTGACCACGACGACCAGAACACCGATGGCATCCCTGGAGCAACCACCATGAAGTTGATGATACCTGAGCTATTGGTGTCACTCCAACTTTCGCTGGCGAGCGACACGTAAAGCTGCTCATTAATGAGCTTGATGACGCTCAGACGAATTTCGTTTTGTACACGCATTAATAGCACATCGGCGAGCTTGTGTCGCGGTGGAAGCCTCATTGCCGGAGCCATTATAGCTATGAAATTTCTGAAGGCTTGTGCTTCAAGGAGCACAAATGGTAGAGCATATACGAAGAACATTTTAGCCAGCGCCATCTCAAATGCGTCTTGGTTTAAGTCGCTCTCGACGCGTTCAACAGTTTCGCTGGACACACGCTCTGGTTGGGGATCAGGGGTCGGGCGAAGAGAAGCTTGTACCTCTCTTGGAACGTTGGGGCACTGCTTCGGATTTGCTAAGTGCTTTAGCAGGTACCGCTGGGCTTGCCATTCGTCTTCAGCACGCCACAGTACTTGCATCGGCCGTGTTTCTTTGCGCCTTCGCGTTCAACAAAGTAATGCAGCCAGATTTCATCGCGAAGGCACCCAGGTTTTACAGGCGATGCTCGGGGTCGTCTGGGCGGCGTTCGAGAGCGCGAATGTCGGGCATGCTGAGCGTTTTAAAACATTTCGGGCTATTTTAGACATTCTTTATTCATCCAATCTAAAACCATCACGTAGCGAACAGGCTCTAATACACTCCGCGACAAAACGTTAGGTGCACCCACGTTTCTGGTCATAACAGTTTTTTTTAGGAATAGTTGGAAGCTGCTATTAGATATGTTATTCCAATCACAGAGCTCTATCGCTGACATATGACATGGAGCAAGATTCTGCAGTTTATAGATAGGCTGGCATTCAACTGTCTGGATTTGGGACCGCGACAAAACTTACATGTTAACCCACGTAACGCCGGTCTTTATTCTGTATTATACAGAATAAAGATTTATCTCAAATAAAGTATGGATAGATGATCGCAACAATTTATCTATTACATGCCCTCGCAGATAGCCGTGGTCATGACGCTGCGATGCCAGACAAAAAATACCTAACCAGGACATCAAACTTTCGACATTCCCGCCACGTAGTGAATTTGAGCTTTTCTATTAGCTGCAAAAGCTCGATGTAACGTCAGTCACAACTATCGCTATAATTCCCCGCCAATATCAATTGACACCTCTAGCCAAACGTGGTGGCAGACCGCCGCTTCTTCACGCATCAAAGTTTCGACCAGGTCCTAAGTTCTTCTCAAGAGAGAAGAACTCACCGGAGGCTTTGGTGAGCAGCCGTAATAAACGCAGTAAGTGTGAATAATGTACTTAATTCCAACGTATGCAACTAGTACATTAGCCAATGTTGTGATCCTCACAGTCGCTTGGCCCTCGTCGTCTTAGTCTTCGCGCTTGCGTTATCTGGTGAATTTTACGTCTGTATTTGTTATCGGTGCTGCGGAGTCAATGCTTCGTCACAGTTGCCGGTACAGACTCCTGTTCCTCAGCGTTCATGTTCGCCTCAAAGGCCGGAGCACGCACACTGGTCAGCTCCAGGTCATTCCCAGAGTCAATTTTATGACATTCTGCCGCCGATCTCGTGACACCGTACGATCCGCTGTAAAGCTCCGCTCTGTCCATCTATAGTTCGCATAAATACAGGACAGAATAAGTTTTTGTCCAAAACGCTTATTATGTAGGATACAGACTTACAAGAAAATGCCTGATCGTAACCGCGTCACTTCAATCCTCCCTTGTTCTTTGTAGTCCTGTTGAACTCGTTTATATCGACTTCGTACTCCGCATCGGATCCATGTCGTCCTCGAACTCTCACAGGTGCTACCGGGACTTCCAAGGCTTCAACTATACGTCGTCGACTTTGCCGCGGGCTACCTCCATGGAAGTATTCACGTACGTCTCCAAACAGGCGCTCTGATCTCAGAGCATCTTGTAAACCTTCGGTGCCGAATGCGCCAACACGAAATCGCTGTGGGCACCGTCGTTGCTCTTGCTACCTTTCTCGCTTTCTTCAGAGCGTCCTTCCGTATTATTGCTCTCAGTTAGTCGTCATTCTGTATAGGAAAGGATGAGTTAATTCTGTATCCTACGGAGAAGTCCTACCTGGCTCCGCTTCGACAGCAGACGATACTGCGACACCAATAGTGTTGGTAACGACACTGACAAACCTGCCGCGGACTCCACAACCGACTTAGGAAACACATGCTTCTACACTGGTGCTGCTGGCGCAGGAACCGGCACCAACACAGGTGGAAGGTGTGCAGGCGCTCCTGCAGCTTCATCGCCAAGATCAGTATTGGATGTCTCTGCCTGCGGTCTGATCTCCTCGACGCGCTCTCTCGCAGAAGTCGCTGGCCGAGGAAACGTGGTACGGAAGCGATTGTACAAAGCGAAGATCGTCGTGGAGTTGGATACGTGTAGCAGGAGCTTTCCCAGAAACCATCACTTCGTTCTTGTCTTGCAAGCACGCATGTTAGTTCATTATCGAATACAATATCTATTTGGAAAGAATATACGTACCAACAAAATAACCTTCACCACGCTTCGCATTGTCAAATCGCTCTTTCACGCCAGTGTTCGAGTGCGTGTGCACCAACGCGATGCCTTTGGACACCTCGAGTCCCAGCCTGCATTCTTTAGCTTGCACCACAGTATCTTGAGCGTCTCAGCGTCAGGCTCATTCATCGTTGTCGTTCAGGCGATCAAGGCGGGAAAATCTTGAATGGCTGAGGGAGCGTTGAGAGGGAAAAGCTTGTCGATTAGTAGCTGCAAAGAGAATTCTCAAACCTCTTATTGATTTAAACTGTATTTTCTATACATCAGGTGTAATCCCCGCCTATCTTCTCCGCGCAGATCCATTAGGATCAACATTTCAAATCATCACCCATACAAACATTAATATGCGGTGATAACAAGCGCTTCAAAGGTCTCGGAGTATGCTTACCTGCAATATTGCTTATTCTGTATAATACAGAATACGGTGCTACAAGGGCTAAGTGCAAAAACTATCTTGATTTAAGTATTGGGATAGGAGATGGGTACATAAGGTTGATATAATGTATATGGTCCGACCACCACGAAATGAAGATGTTTGCGGCATTTAACACCTCCTACTACTTCGTGACGTTACAAGCGTGTATACAAAGTGTCGCGAAGGCTAGTGTATTCGTTTTGCTTTGTTATGATGGCTCTGTTAAGGCCTCAATGGCTTTCAGTGGGCATACAAAATGGATGCCCGTCGTAGTACCATAACTGTATGGGAAACCCTAGGGTGATTGTGTAAACAACGATCGAAGCAAACTTTAAGGCCACTGAGCGCTTTTCTAAATATTTTGCTTGCTCCTACATGATTCTATACCTAATAACCGCCGGTATGATCGCTCAAAGTCTCCAGGTCATCCCCAGGTGAGCCGGAAAAAGGAGAATGAAGCAATTATCAACCTTCCTATTCTGTGATTGGCTGCTACAGACAGCCCGTCTCATATCCAAATACTTAAATCAAGACATTTTTTGCACTTAAGTTTTGTCGCGGTCCCAAATCCAGACAGTTGTATGCCAGCCTATCTATAAACTGCAGAATCTTGCTCCGTGTCATATATCAGCGATAGAGCTCTGTGTTTGGAAGAACATATCTAAATAGCATCTTCCAACTATTCCTAGAAAAAAAAGTTATGACCAGAAACATGGGTGCACTGAAAGTTTTGTCGCGGAGCGTAGCATCCTGCAAGTACATGTACATGCATGTACGCGCGATGCAACGAAGACCGGAGGATGCTTTCTTCTTGTGAAGATGCGTATACATTACATACGCACAACACTAGAGGAATTAAATTATTTAAGTAGGTTGCGGGCACTTTTGCAAAACGTAAGTAGTCGTCTGCATCTACGGGTACTTATCAGTAGATCGTAGGCTCTTACGAAAAGCATATCCAGGCCAGCAGGTTTCACAACTAGCAAGACGCCAGAAAAGATTTAAGAATGCTTCGCACCACGGGCTTGGTGCACAGGGTGGTTGTTACTGAGGCTCCTCTGACTCCAATGGCTGCATGTTGGGGAATTGGCGATGTCGAAGTCCTCACTTCGGGGGCACTTGCATTTCGGCAGTCTGCGTCAAGAGTAAAATGTTTGTGGTACTATCCGCTCTTGGCAGTTCAGGAGGGTTTTCGTTGATTTGTATTGCATGGTGATGTGTACTTGTATCAGGAACATATTGACTACAAGTACGTTTGCCCTCGTGAAGCCATGCACCTCACCCCCAATCGGAGTTTAACGGCTTTGCTTTGTTCCGTAAAGTAGGGCCTAAAAGGGATGTATTATGGTATACCAAATAGAAAGCTGTGTGCTCAAGCCTTAAGCCCGGTCCACATGACGAGAACATGTCTCGTATTAATATTTTATAAAGTAAAAGTGTTGACCGAGATGCGGGTCGGTCACTGCAAACATGCCTATGCTACGTTTCCGACATTCTCAAGAACGGTATACTGGATAATGTCGGATTCATTTTCCTAGCTAAAAGAACAAACAACACACCCAGCCCGTGTTCTTTTTCTTTTGGTTATAATTTAAGCAAATTGGGCTGGATCTACTGAAGTACTAAAGTACAGAAGAGGTAGATACAGACGACTACTTACGTTTTGCAAAAATGCCCGCAATCTACTTGTTATTAGTAGTACTTAGAGCGGTTTTGTCTTCGCCTCTTGGCGGCGTCGCTCAGCTCGTTTCGAGTTTGGTGCGCTGAGGCACGTTTCGCATCTCTACATTGTAGGACGGCGAGGAGGCAGGATCCTCTCTTAATTCGTCTTGTCTTTCTCTCTCTCCGGATTGATCGTCGGAGTGGCAATGGATATGGATTCCCTCGCCTTGCTCGTCAAGAGCAGCTCAAATCTCAGCTGGTATGGAACTTCATCGAGCCATCTTCGCGTGTCATATCTCTCTCTTCCTCGGATTATCGAATGTTCTGCATGACAGCAGATTTGCTCGACAGATGGGCTGGCGCGTCTGTCTCGCAGTGGAATTGCTAATTTTATCGGTGGGAACTTCAATGAGGACGTTGGCACGCCGAAATTACTAGTAGCCGCTGAAGAAGTGGCGACGAGGCGACATCCAGGGCTTCTCAGCGAAGAGTAGGAAGGCTTAGTAGGCGAGGCGACGTGGAGGAGAGCTCACATAGCGCCCTAGGTGGGCCTTGGGAAGCTCCAGACAAGGCGACGGCTTAGGAGAGGGCGGCGTCTAACCCACTGGAAAACAATACATGTTCTCATTTTGCCTTCTACTCTTTGGTGCGCAACTCAAGAGCCCGCGTCGTGCACACGCGGGTACAGATCAAAATTAGTTTTAGTGATTGAACTAGTCGTACAAGTTCGTCGTCGGGGTCGCTGCACAAGCTTACCCGACAATGTACTCGGAGTTTTCTCTGATTCGTTCCCTTTACCGATGCTACAGAACCTGTTTATATAGTGCATTAAAAATCTCGATTTAGGTACGGTATACAACGTTTTTAAATAGATAACCGTATTACTACATATTTTGTTGCTGCAGACGTTGTGTACCTGCCTGCCACAAATACGTGTCCTCTATGTCCCCGAAGACGCAGTCGGCCGTTACACTCTTCATCGCAGTAATCGAGCGGCGGAAATTGGAGAATGAGGCGAATTAACAGGAAGAACAGGTGAATCACCGCGTTAAAAAAAAACATGGAAGGGCTTCCGAAAATTAGTAGTGATCATAGTACTAAATACATTAAATTAAGTACACTATTAAGTTTAGCACTACTAAAGCTCCCATCATGAGCATAATATGTTTAGTACTAATAGTACTACTAAACTATTAATACTAACGATACTAAATTGATGACTACTACAGAACCCTGATCGCAAGTACTAACAATAGAGGGTATTCATGAGAGAAACTAGGGAGCGTCCGTTGGGGAGCACCGGTGCAGAAAAGAGCCTCATTTTATGATAAATTTGGCTCATTGGGAGAGTTATTGTGAATCTTTCCATATTAGTAAACGATAGTGATCGGGTGTGAGGAGCGTAGCCGGAGCAAACCCGAGCGGAGAGCCCGCGAAGCAGGGATGCTCGGTATTTGCGTAGGCGGGCCCGGCGACGAGCTCCCCAGTGAACGGACCCGTTGCGCTCTCCAGTACATGTTTTTTCTAATACGGGGGTCTATATAGTCTCTAGGCTCACTTTGTATTGTAATTGTCACTTTTCTGCACCGGAGCAATAGCATCTTCCTATCCTGGTACACTGTACCCGATGCTGCTAGCAGCTTACTCTATTATATATACTGTTCGCTATAGTGGACAGCTTCGCCATCACTATTTCACAATTCACTTCTCCTTTTCCTTCACAAGTCCCTAAGTCACGCTCTCTCTCTCTTCTCTAACCTCCATAGTTTATGATGCCCAAGCTAAGCCTCGCTACGTGCAATGCGCAAGTGCGCAACCCACGATGACAAGTCTATCCGTATGAGGTTCGATGATCTGCACCCCGCGTGGGCACGACGCGGGCTCTTGAGTTGCGCACCAAAGAGTAGAAGGCAAAATGAGAACATGTATTGTTTTCCAGTGGGTTAGACGCCGCCCTCTCCTAAGCCGTCGCCTTGTCTGGAGCTTCCCAAGGCCCACCTAGGGCGCTATGTGAGCTCTCCTCCACGTCGCCTCGCCTACTAAGCCTTCCTACTCTTCGCTGAGAAGCCCTGGATGTCGCCTCGTCGCCACTTCTTCAGCGGCTACTAGTAATTTCGGCGTGCCAACGTCCTCATTGAAGTTCCCACCGATAAAATTAGCAATTCCACTGCGAGACAGACGCGCCAGCCCATCTGTCGAGCAAATCTGCTGTCATGCAGAACACTTGCCTCTCCGAATTGCGCTCTCCGTCTCCACTAGCCATCATTGTCTGATGCCATTAGTTTCTTGTTACCGACAGCGTGGGCCCCGGGTATTTTGTCGACGGCGGCTCGAACGGGTATGAGCAGCCAA
This sequence comes from Phytophthora tentaculata, assembly GCA_033557915.1. Classification (NCBI taxonomy): domain Eukaryota; phylum Oomycota; class Peronosporomycetes; order Peronosporales; family Peronosporaceae; genus Phytophthora; species Phytophthora tentaculata. The sequence continues at coordinate 103,459 of JAUCEA010000005.1, forward strand.
CATCTTTTCAAAGTTGGGCTTTTATTGATGCTCGGCGCAGTATCGCTCTTGTAGCACAGATACATCTGTCGAGAGCGCGGAGTACGGTTCCCACGTGTTTTCCAGGCTATCCAGTCCAAGCCATATCACTTGTACTTCCCAGCGCTTTGAGGTAGTGTCGAATCTGATGCCTTCAAAGCGTTCCACCATGCGACCGCCTTGACTATGCATCGCATGTTGAAGCAAATCCTCAGTGACATCTGGATCGTTTTCAGCGTAGTACCGGAGACGGGAAACATGATGCGTGGTGACTGTGAAGCCTCATGGAGGTCTTTAACGTCAAATATCCAATCGCTCAGACACTTAACAATCCGCTTGGGTCCTTGCCAATTAATATTGCGAGCTTGCTCGGATATTGCACGACAGACGCTGCTAGTACGAAGTCGCCAATACCAAAGTTCGGCATCCTGGCCACCGCCACACGGCGAGCACGCGCTCGACACCGGCGCCTGTCACTGGTAGCCGTCAAATCTCGATGCATCGCACCTAGTGCTGAAACAAACTCGAGGAAATGTTGCTATTTTGCCAATCGTACGCCGTCCTCAGTCATTTGGGTCACTGACCCTTCGTCATCAAAAATCGTTGATACTGGGGTACTATTAGGAAGGCAAGTGAAAGCAGTCACCGGAGCAATGCTGTTAAGTCGATCGGACGGCTGATGGTTCAACGCGGCTTGTACAATCCCCAACACCGATTCCCATCTTGCCGGGGAGAGCTTCCACTCCCTGAGAAGTGCCCTTAAACACTTGAGGAGCTGCCGGTTCACCACTTCTACTGTGCCATTAGCCCAGGGACAATACGCAATAACGAAATGATGTTGTGCACCAAGTGTACGCGCTAGAGACTCCATTATAGCGTTTTAGAAGTGCGACCCCTGATCAAACACCATGTCTTCACAACGCCAAAATGCTGGAACCACTGCGTCAGACCCTTTGCACACGTGTCCGCGTCGGCTGTTAATCGGAATCAGCTCCACGAAACCACTGAAGTCGTCCTTAATTACCAACACATATCTGCTGTGCGTGTCCTCGTCCTCGGGTAGCGATAAGTAGTCGAAGTGTAACACTTGATTTGGCTTGGTGGCGTGCAACGATGGTCCAGACGGGCGAGGTGCCATCTTGCCACGGGTTGCTAGGCAGTGAATGCAAGTCTGCACAAAATGCTTTTACGTCTGCTTCGATCCCGTCCCACCAGCACCACGCCTTAATCGCCTGCAAAGTGGGGTTTTCTCCACGATGTCCACTAGCTCCAGCGTGGCCCACGACGCATATTCGCTCCTTTAAGGCTGTAGCTTCCTGAGGTAACCATACCTTGCCGTTCAGAATCACGAAACAATCTCGTACGGGGTCCTTGTTAATACCATCGACGCGTTTAGCTCGATCTTGTACCTGGCGAATCTCCGTAAGGTCTGGCCACTGAAAATTGCTTTCAACTAGCGGAGATACTGGGGACACTACTGCCAACGAATTTACTTGAGAGGTTGCTGTCTTCGCTTGTTCTGATGGGAGATCAACGGATCAATATATCTGCCCACAGATTTTGTTCACCACTGATGTGCTCGATCACATACCGGTTTGGCGTCAAAGTCATGGCCCAGCGCTGGAGCTTATCAGCTTGGTAGCGCTGAATCCCGGTATCCGTAGCGTAGGGGTCGAAAATGTACACCAAATTTCGATGGTCAGTAAACGAATGGAAGCCCTTAGGTCGCAACAGCAAGTACCCCAGACGCTTAACAGATTCGACGATCGCGTACGCTTCCTTCTCCGCAATTGGCCATCGCGTTTGAGCGTTCACAAATCTACCACTAAGAAAAGCCAAAGGACGATGGATGATTCTGCTACGGGTTTAGAAAGCTTCTCCTCAGGAAGTTGAGTGCAGACAGATCCCAAGAACTTCAGCGACGCGTCGGAAAAAAGGCAAACAACCATACTTGGGTCTGGGTAAGCTAGTGGAACCATTTCGAGTAGTGCTGACTTCGTATCTTGAAAAGCCAATTCATGCTGCTCTGTCCATCTACACTCCGACATCCGCACTTTGGCGAGCTTCGTTGTTTTCCGGCTATTTGTCTTTTGCGGCCTCATCCACGAGAGTTGCGAGAGGCGCGACCAGCTCCGAATACTTAGGAATGCTTTGTCCAATCCAATTAGCGGCACAAATGAACTTTTGGAGGTCTGCAGCAGTAGTGGGAGGTGGCAACTAGGACAACCCCTCGACCTGGCTGGGGGAAAGCGAGACGCTCTTCGCACTAATGATCTTCCCGCACCATTTTGCCTTCTTGAGGAAGAAATGACACTTATCTGGATGTAGCTTCAACCCAAACTTTTTACACAGGCTTGCAACACCTTTTCCAACGTGTCGAGTAGCTCAATTTCGGATTTAGCGTAACCCAGAATGCCATCTAATCTAGCCAGGATCCCGTGGTATAATAGAGGCCGAAAAATCTCCTCCACTACACGCTGACAGTACCCCACCGAGTCTGAACCACCCACTAGTACTCGAGTTGGAGTGACCATCCCCCGATGAGTCATAATAGTGGATAGCGCCTGCGAGTCCACGTGCAGTGGCAACTGCCAATAACCACGAAACCTGTCTATCGTAAAATGCACACATGATCCAGCGAGTACCCCAATGCGGCATGGGCCAGGTTAGTGGATCTGTCTGTGCTTTTACCGCGCGAGTGCCCACCGGCATTCGATATTCTCCAGGCGTAGCTTTCGGTACGACCCTAGGTGGCGACGCATAGCGGCTGATGTTGCTCACATACACCAGTCCTGCCGCCAGATGGTCTTCCACGTGGCGTTCCAGGAACTCCATGAGCTCCGGCGGGTAGCAACGCGACCGACACTTCACAGGTACAGTACCCTCGCGCATACGCACTCTTAGTGGTTCTACACGCACCACCAGATCTTGCCCAAACACCAACCGGAAAACATCTTGATTGCCAGCCAGGAGATTCCGAAGTCGCGTTAATTCTTCTTTGCTTATTCCAGCTTCTTTGGCCTCCACTAAGCGTGCCTCTAATGCTATCCGAACATCTTCAGGCGATATTTCAGGTAACTCCGGGGTGGCAGTTAACATCTCGTCCTTTTCTCCGGTAAAATTGTCCTGCCAAACCACACGAGTACTTATACGACACATACGGCTGTCTCAGTACGCATGATCGTTCTCCCCCAACGCCCCAAGACCCCATTCCTCCTGCCGCTCCCGGGCCTTCACTAAGGTTGCGTCTACGGAGTAGCCGATCTTTTCCATCACATAGTGAGAAAAAATAAGTAACGACGTCGCACGTTCTCCTTCATGGATCCAGGCGCGCATACGTCTCAATAAGAGTGGGCCGGCATCAGTAGCCAGCTCAATTTTCGCAAATGTCACCTGCCAATGAGAATTTATCACCTTGTTGCCGAACGGTCGGAGAATATGAAGGCTCCTCTTGTCAGCTTCACCTCACATTCTTCTGCTTCAGCTCGCTCCTTGAGTCACCACCGTCGCTTCAGCGCCCGAGTCCAGTAGCACATTGTCCAAAGTCACATAGTCTTCGACCTTGGCTCGCACACCCACCTGTGGCTCTTTTGTATAACCCAGGGCTTGTATGTAGCTAGTGATGGCTGTCTTCTTACGGTCTCTCCACGATCGAATCAGGCTCTCAGCTTCACCTGGCACGACCTTCGGACAATCCTTGACACGGTGTTCCGTACTGCTACACTTCAAGCAGGACCGGGGCTTCAACTGGCCTTCTCTCCGGCCTGGAGCCGGGGTATCCACTGTCCGGGGTTTGCTCTGAGGAGCGCGGCTTCGACCTCGACTGCTCTTACCACTCCCGGCACCATTGCTAGCCGAGCTGTCCCGTTTCGTTGTCGCTGTCGACGATTGCATCACCTTGTGGTCCAATCTTATGTATTCCTTACAGATGCATCGCAGCTAGACTGTAAACGCCACGACATTCTTTAGCAGCGACTTGTTCGCCTCCTTCTTCATTTCTTGACAACTTGCTGGAATTGATCAGGAGCCAATGCGTCAATCAGATACCAAACCACCTTTTTCGGCTCTGATTTCACCATTCACTACATATTTTCTTTTTCTAGCAGCTGATACATCTGATGCAACAGCTTAGAAATTCGTGAGTTTGCATCAGTTTGGGTGATATCCATCTTCAGCTTGCCAGCCAACAAGGTTTTCACCTTGTCGAAATCCAGCTCTCCTTCGATGCGGCCCTCCTAGAAATAATTCACCCACTCGGCCTCAGTGATCTCCGATACTGGTTTTCGAAATATCGAACATCGCGATGAGTCTCCGTGACTCGTCGTTGATACATGCTCCGACTGGCATACGAAAGGGCTTAAAGAAAGCCGTCTTCAATGCTCCCAGTTAGCGACAAAATGTTTCGTACTCTTTGATGAACTTCAACTTCTCTGGGGATGTAGATCCATAATACGTCGGGGCTGCTGATAGAGTCGGCATAGTATGGACACGCCTCTCCCTCTTCTGTTTATTTCTTCATATTCGGCCACCGGGGCTCCCTGACCTTCCTCTTCGTCGCTGGCTGCCGACTGCATTTCAACGTCCTCCACGTTCCTGCGCGGATATGCGAAGGGCCCACCTACATCTATCTGGACAGACGAATGGCGCCTCCTTGTCGTACTCAGCGACGCGCGATGTGACGGCACATTAGCAGTCGGTTTTGAAACCACAGTCGAACTCGTCGAGTCATCTTCCATGTGGCCAAACCCGTCTGGATTCGTCTCTATTTCTTGTCGTCAGTGCTTTGCTTCACCTACTATAGCACGACAGATCCCCGTATGGGACTTGATACACACCTTGCGGAGCCTGCTAAGTAGTGCCGGGAGCGCACACATGCGTACATGTGTGTAATTCCTAAGAGACAAAACGGGTGAGCCAACCCACCCTCCCCCATAGCTATCTCTGAGGTTTCCCACGGCTTCGTGGTAAAAGCTGGTCCCAATGTGCAGACGAAGCCACGGACCGAACGTCCGAATTGACCAGATGAAGACGTTTGGAACGTATCTCCGCTCGCGCCGTTGGACCAGCTTTCCTGGCCCTTGTCGATGTCATACGCGAACCTCTTTCGGTGGCTGAAGCACGGCGGCCACCTCAATTGCCGTTCTGGGAAGCTGCTATATGCACCGAAATTCAGGCGCTGATGAAAACCACACGTTTATTATCGTCGACCCACCACCAGGCGCACACGCCCTCAGCAACACTCCACTCCCGCATCAAAACTGGACCGAACAGGTGAAATTGTCCAATACAAAGTTAGGGTTTACGCTTGAGGAGACAAGCGAATTTATCTGTTAGACTATGCGGATACTAGAGCACGCATTGCAGATCTCTTCTGCGCCCGGTTATTATTCATTCTGGTTGTCAAACCGTTGCTCAAGATGAGCCAAGGAGACATGCCGGCGGTGTACCCGAAGGTCTCGCTCAAGAAAACCGTATACGTACACCACTTTAAAGGGCTCGAAGCCCCTGGCCAGGAACACAAAGTGTGGCGGCTCAAAAAGCCATCTAGGACCTCACGCAATCTGAACGGCAATGTAATCGAAAAACGTCGCTTTTCCCTAGGATTATGGTTTTAATGGCTACCACAAGGTAACGAATGTTTGTACTGCATTCTGTTACTAACGGCTTGTTGTTGGTATGTCTAAATGTGGGCGATATCCTAGTGGCGCATCCTAGTGAAGTACAAGTCTTACGGTTAATAACCGCGCTCAACTTGAAATATCAAGTTAAAGACATGGGCGAGCCATCGAACTTCCTCGGTGTTCGGGTAAAAGGACTGGGGGACGATGAAATTCACCTCTCACAAGCCGCGTGCATTGATGAAGCAATTCAACGCTTTGCTATGAAACCATCACGCCCGAGGCCTACTCCCATGGTGATGAAAGCCCGTCGCGATCACATCAACGAATCGACCACCACCAACTAATCTAAGTCAATGAGCAGGATGCCCTATCGCCAGGTTATCGACAGCTTACTCTACTTGGCACGTGTATCAAGGCCTGATATTTAATTCACGGTCAATCAGCTCCCGACACTGTGTTACACCTCGCCATTAAGCCTGGCTAGCTACCCTGCGCATACTTCGCTACTTTTCTGCCCCCCCCCCCCCCCCCCCCCCCCCCGATCTCAAGTTACAGTTACGCTGTCAAGTGATGGCATCGACGTTGTCACCGACGCCGACTTCACTAACGACCAACAAGACCAAAAATCCGTGTTCGGCTTCTTGATTTTCATGTTCGGCACGCCGGTAGCCTGGGGCTCCGTCAAACAGATGGTAGGAGCTTAATCCAGCACGACACCAGAGTACATCGCCGCTAATGACCGCCTTCTACAGACCGAATGGATGAAGTTTGTCGTGGACGAGCTACTCGCCTCACTCCACCAACCCGTCAAACGCACGATGATGATCGATAGCGTTTCATCAATACACCGGGTGAAGCGCAAAGGATCCTCCGCTAGCGCAGCGTCTCGGATCGTCACCCGGGCGCTTCAGGTTAAGCCATACAGGCTTCGCTTGTGACCGAGATGGATGCTGACAAGGGATTTCGTGAATAGGTCCGCTGTGTTTATCACCAGTCGAAATATATTCGAGCGCCATCTAGTCATTGAGTCACGCATCTTTGACCGCATGAAAGTGAATCTCGACCGCTTTCTGAGCGTTAGCGGGGTGGGGGGTACGGCGACGAGCAAGCGGCTGCACACGGTGAGAGTCAGGCCAATCAAGCCAGGTCAGTAGCTCCGCAGATCCCATTTTTCTAGTTGAAAATATCAGTTTATTCTGGATTAAGCCTTCTAACCCACAAACGAGCCTCGCTACTTCCTACATACCCGTCGCTACGCAAAAATATAAAATCTTATGTCGTCCATATGGAAGTATTATTGGAGAAATGAAATAGGCTTTGAGGTTGCCAGGCGGTCTTCCGAAAGTCTGGTTGGCTCGTATTTTCGATGAAGTACATGTCTTTTTTTCACAGACGAGGCAAATATGGAAATGGGATCTAGGGGTGGTGCCGGCGGTAAAATTCGACGCGCCGTGCTGTGTAAATGTGGATTGCACCCCGATTTGACCCTAATTCAATATATGGACCTCGAACAGGTGAACCACAGCGGCCTCAATCTAAAAATGGCCCGGTGTGCGAGACTACATGTATGATACGCGCACCGCATGGAATTCATGGGGGAGATGAAGGCAAAACACCAATTAGGGAGCATGTTTATCGTGGGGTCCATGGAGATAAAACGTGGAATCCATAGTTACCTCAATCAGTGGATATGCTAAAAGTCGTGTTGGAAGCTGTCAATTCATTTGTGTTGACTGTGTGTAAGATAAATGGGTATATGCTGGACGACATGTCATTTAAAATGTTGTTTAACTGCCCAGAAAGTGGTAGAAAAAAGCACGATCAAGCGTGTTGTAGATTATATTTGCGAATATAGATTTATGATACAGTAAGGCGTTCGTAATACATTTGGATAAAATACAGATCGCTTTTTTGTATTAATACCGCTGCTAGAGCGATAAAAAGCAAAATAAATTGTGCGGAACGATGAAGACGACGATTTGTGTGTGGCTATGAAGAGAGAAGGGTGGCGTTGAGTTGTAGGGAATGGTTCTAATGGAATGAGTTGACTGAGTTTATTCGTATTCGTTCGAAATACAACGATACGACTGAATATATGTGCAGTGACAAATGATAACAGGCATAAATATAAAGTGTGTAGATGTGAAAAAAAAGTGTTTATCAAAATATGAAATATGAATGTGTACATGGTATGACTTATAATGACTGATGTTCAACGTACATGGTAAAATAAATAGTTGTACAAGAGATATGATGATTGTGTAAACTATGAGAAATGTGAAGTATGTGTAGTTTTGATATATTGGGATTTTGTAAGAACATATGTTGGGTGGTGGTTCGTATAATGCATAATCGTAGGTATACATGTATCCACTAGAAAGTACAGGCATATTATATTAAATACGTTACCACAGTTAAACTGCTACATCTCTAGAATTTATAAATCTGCTTAGGAAGGTAATATGATACGAGCAAGGTTGTCAAATTCTATCATCGGAGAGACTATTTCTCTCAAAAGCTCACAATCGCAATTTATCAGCGAGCTCACCTGCTGCGACGACCGCCGCCCGACTTCGGGTACGATACGTTGTCGCCGTGGCGGTGAGTGAGCTGCTGCAGTTGCACTTTGCTAATCATCTACATGATACATCTACTCTTCTGCGCGTCTACTTATCTTCCACTTATTTACTTATCTACGCACTGCTCGGAGAAGTTCTGGACCAGTCGAGACCACCACTGGCGACGCCCGCGGCGGCCGGCCCGATACGGCCGTAACGGCACATACGAGTGGACGCGAAGAATGCAGCATCATGAGAGAGAGCTCCTAAATTACCATGTTCAGGAGGCACAGCGTCTCGATGCTGTGTCAAGTGGCTGCATGAAGACATTGAAACCGCTGCAAATTCAAATGAGCAAGAGCGAAAGGTGGACGGATGTTGTCGCGCTGCCTGGCGGCGCTACGTGCGCTCGTTGGACTGCCACTTTGCAGATCCTATCGTTCGCTCGACACATACTTCAACGGGCGAACTCCCGGTAATCAGTACGTCGTCCACGTACAAGTCCACCACACCTACATTTACAGACCTCTTTAAGGGTTTTAACAGTAAGAATTAACTGTAAGATCTACTTGTGATATTCTTTCACAGCATCTAGCCGTCTAAAACACTGAATTAATGCAAATGCTGTTTAAAAAATATAAATCCCAGCATTAACGTCGAGAAGTCTCGAAGAAAGTGAGTTTCGTACACCAAGTCCCTACAAGTTTATACCCATGCTAAACCTTTTCGGCGGAGGGAAACCTGTGCTGTTTATACAAATAGGTGGGAATATAAGACCTGCTCATTCGAAATGTGTATTGAATCGATACCTACTATTGGTGTGCTGCACATATCTCGTACCGTGATTTCGTAAAAAGGCGAGAAATGCCCCCTTTTAGCTATAAATGACTTCTACTTGTATTCTATAGTTCATATAAGATGCGCGCGAAAGGGTTACCCACCTATTTTAGTGTCATTTATGAGTCTAATTACCCATCTTTCCTTCAAGCAACATCATTTGGGTGATTGGGTTTTGATGTCTTCCCTAGCCGACACAAGCAACATTCACGTTCTTTTTTTCATTGTCATGCGGCTATAGATTATAAGAGTGTCACCTGGCTCATTTTCTATAGGTCCTAAAATTCCGTATTTGCATCTGTAGCCTCTTCATCTAGTTTGAAAGTGAGTAGCGGCACTTTTGGCTAAAAAATCCTGGCGTCACTCTGAAATAACAGTTTCATCAAGTACTACAGTTTAATTTGTGTGTAATAACTTTTTTCTTAGTCTTAAAATCGCACCTCTGTAAATACTCTGGACATATAATAAATCCAGAGAATTGCAGCGGCTACCGGACCCATACAGGAAAATGCTACTACTAGTACTACTTTTAAATAACGGGTTCTACCAAATAATATACGGTATACTATTCCATTATTATACCCTCAAATCGCACTAGGGTATACTATATGGAGTGGGTATACTTAGTAATGAAATTTGGGCGGCGTCAGTGATGAAGCATGCTCATGATCAAGCCCCACATTAAGCTTTCGAATGCCCGCGAAACCATAGAGTCTTTGAAGAGGTTATCGTTAACTTCAATATAAAAAAAATACTGGATAGATTCGAGTTTAATATACTTCAAGTATTGTAAAGAGACTTGCATAGCGCTTTCTGCTGCCCCCTAAACAACGTATTTATGCTTGCTTCTCGCCGTTAGTGTTAGCAAGGCTTCTGTGGGCCATGCTGTAGTGCACTCGAGAGAAATGAGCGTAGCTATGGATTGGCTAGCAGAAAGTTGTAGAGAATTTGATATAGTGGGTATATTATTTGGAATGGTATTATACCAAATTATATACCTTAAAAGTGAGCAAGGGTACTTTATTCGGAATGGGTATATTATTTGGTAGAACCCGTTACTACTGTATGTAGGCAACAAGAACGCTTTATCGAGTTTAATTAAAACTGAACATAATTTTTAGGTCATCTCAGTAACAGCTAAACAGGACAAACAACATTTCCATACAGAGAGAGTCAGACTAGTCTATTGCATAGTTAAGGTACAAGATGTCTGAAATGTCATAAGCCTTCGAAGCAGTGCCGGTTTTTCTGTGAAACCCGGTGACTGCTGTAACTTACAGCTTACAGTGTATGCCCCTCCTGGAAACGGATGACTCTCTTGTAGGACGCACCAGTAGCTCGATGCAGAGATGCAAGTACGTGCCGCGTAGTTTTGTGTGCGGATGACGCCTTTCCCTCTTGGATAGTGCCTCCAATTGACGAATCAGTGTAGTTTGAAGTCCATGTTTCGTGACTTCTACCGAAACAACATTTCCATACAACACAAGGCGATGAATGTATTTGTCGTTGCTCATGAGCAGGCAGCCTCTTGAGAGTCGGCAAAAATACCTACCTGTCTCTTTCAAGCCTAGGTAGGTACTTTGGGTGACCCTCAAGTAGGTATCAAAATGAGAATTGTATCGAACTCGGCTCAGATTCAAATTAGGCATCCAGGTTCCATACAATTATCAAGTCAACAATACAAATCCCTGATGATTGCTAAACGTTGACCACTTCGAGCTCTTGATCGACTTCAAAATATCAAACTAGCGCTTCAGTGTGGGTCCTAGGCGAACATAAGCTATCAGCAGTTTTGTTTCTATTGACCAACAGCGACTTTACCACGATCAACCATCAGTAAGATGTTAGAGGCTAGCCTTCTGACATCTTCTCGTAGTTTATTGTGTTCGTTATGGGTTCAACGTGTCGGACGTTCACTAATACGTGGAGCGAACTATAATAGGTCGCTCAAATACATGCTTTAAATGATAGAAGCACTAAAGGAAGGACATATCATACAGTATCCCCCGGCACTCCTCGTCAAACTACGCGAAACAAGCGTCGGAAACTATTTGAGCGGTAGAAGATACACCTGCTTCTTAGCATATAACGAATTGCAGGATTCCTCCAAATTCATGCTCTGTTGCACTGCGAGAGATACCGAAGTTTTACGAGTTCAAACCTAGTGCTTATCAAACATGGTTTGATACAATTCAGCTAGCTATACAAGCCTCCGTCGGAGACGGTTGAAGCCTAGTTTAGATGGTGGTTCCTATTAATAGTGCATGATTTGTATCTACACGATGCGTAAGAGTGCGGTATTTTGTAGAGAAAAAAAATACAACACGTTCAACCTGATCAAATTGGCATAAGGCGTAGGCTTCATCGCAGCGCCCGGGCCAGGTGGTAGATACCAACATTGATATTGTTGTTTTGAATTTCGAGTGAGCTGTAAGGCTAAACCTGGTCACTATTCGCAGTGGCATTTCCCAAATTCGGAAGTCCACGACCTTTTTACCCTGTGCTCATTATAGTTATAAGTTCACAATCATAGTTCGATTTGGCCATGATCTGGTCGCGTACCTTGGCAACAATAGCAAAAATATCGAATTAGAGAATAGAGTACGCGCAAGTGGTTAATCTGACGAGATCGTATGTTTGAGTCGGGCATCACGGCAAGGTGGAAAGCAGAAAGTGTATGAGCTTCTGGGGTCATGATGCCCCGATTGCAAAACGATGGTCTGGATTTATCATCAGTGACATGGTACTTATTAAGAGCGATAGCATTTCAGGCTTCCTAGCTGCGCGACAGCTCAGTTGCAAGTAGTCTAGCGCCACTCGCTCTGTTGGTGCACTCCAAAGGACATATTTTTGAAGGGTCGGTGAGTAGGCATTATGAATAGGTATTCTGTACTTTTTCTTGGCCCACTACCTACTCTCAAGAGGCCTGCTCATTTGAACGCGTGAGGCATGGATTGAACATCCTTAAAGGGTTAACCCTTTCGCGTGCATCTTATATGAACTATAGTATTGGAGTAGAAGTCATTTATAGCTAAAAGGGGTCAATTCTCGCCCTTTTACGAGAAAATTTTACGGTACTCGTTTTGAACTATCTCTTGTAACAAATCATTTAGGATACCATGGTGATGCAATCTGCAACATGAATATGACTGGATTAAAGTAAACTTTGATGATTACGAATCGTACGGTAAATGCTATGTCCCAACAGACAGTCCGGGATCAGTTGAACTTCAGAACAGAACGAATCAGCCATTAAAGGGCGCTAAATGCCTCACTTAAAGGGCGCTATATGGGCGCTATATGCGCCCTGTAAGTGGGGCATTTACTTAAAGGGCGCTATATGGGCGCTATATGCGCCCTTTAAGTGGGGCATTTAGCGCCCTTTAAGTGGCTGATTCGTTCTGTTCTTTGCACAAACCACTAAAAGGGCGACTTATCTGCGTCGTTTTGCCGCGAAAGGGTAAAATACAGACGTTGCTGCTGCCACAGGATTTTTTTGTAGTACACACTAAAACATTTATAAAATAGGACACATCTTAAACTCCTAGTTTAACAAAATTTTGTGTGAAGAATTTATCGGTAAGCTAAAATGGATCGATTGAGGTTTCGAGTCCACTGAAGACACAGTTTGAGTTGAGCTCGAGCCCCACCCTGTGGCTGAATATATAAGTGCTGGTCTGCAAATATGCAGACAAGTTCACTTAGTACACACAGGTACTTCGAAGTATATGTTAAGCGTCGTGAATATAGCGCCGTTCCAGGCCAGCTGAGTACACTCAGATATGAAACGTGCTACTAGTAGTATGTAGTAATATAGGGTCCTAATGTACAGTAGAGTTGGCGGGCGTGTTCATGAGGACTATTATAATAGTAGTGTGCCAAGGGTAATGTTCGGCATGACGAACCAGACACGGCATCGACAACTATACTAACAGTACAACAAAATCAAACCGTCGTGTATAAATTTTATTCAACGCATCTTGTCGCTCTCGTAGACCACTATTCGGTGCAAGATGCCCTGTTAGGTAACCTAACAGGGAGGGGTCTGACACCTCCCAAGCGTGAGCTTAGCTCCTCCCCCCATACGCACACACTGCCGCATTTTAGTAGCTGCAACCTGTAGTCGGCTCATCTTGGCATGCATCATAGTAGTTCTATTTGCTTGACTTGTACCTGTACGTAAGCGTGCTTTACGCATCAACCTTAACCATAACATACGCACAACACACGCAACACAGTCACCGGGTTCTCGACCGCAGCTAGACACCTTGCTATTGTCCCGGCCAAAAAGGCTCGGACGGAAAATAAAAAAAGTCAGCTGGCTCAAATGTTTTTTATCATAACTTGGCAGCCTGTTAAGCGATAAATAAGAGCTTGCCCTCTTCTGAAAGACCAGTGTCTAAATATACCGCCCAGAGATGGAGCGGCTCCCAAAAAGGAATGATCTAATTGAAATCGAGCCTGTAATTTATTTTCGCCCGAGTCGTCACAAACTTGATCTACCATAACTTTAGTTTAACGCGAAATTAAGAGACTAAACTACATCAGCGTGTTGGTCACTATGTTGGCTTCCTGTACAGCTTGTTTGCAGCCAAAACGGAGGCTCGGATTGGGAGCTATGGACCGAGCCCCTCGTCGATCGGTGACCTTGACGATGTTCCTGTTACATATCAATATTAACACTGCACTAGTCGTGCTACAGATGTATACAATATCACAGGCTAAACCCTTTTCACATCGTAATGATTGTTCTTTAGTATTGACTAGTCTATTCGAAATTAAAAGTATTTAACACCATGTTGATAAAATACACGATGAGCGTCAGATATTGTCATTTATCCAAAATGATTGGGAATCACCGGCTGCTATCCCGACTTAGCCAATAAATGGCATGGAAACGTCGTACGTGGCAGGCTTTCAATTGCAAAGAATTCTGCAACCAATAATGGGTCTTTTCGAAAGCCAGATTGAGGGGAAGGAGTTCGAATTTGCAAAAAAGGACCTCAGATTCGGACTCAGAACCCAATTTACCCTATATATCTAAATGTCGATATAGGTTTTGTAACGGGATATTTCCTTAATTTTAGTACAAAGTCCGTCCGAGGTTTGGTGGCCGGGACAATACTCGTCCACGCCGTCTTCCGAGCCTTCACTACGTCAGCAACTATCCCCCCCCCCTTCATCTCACCTCCCCTTCCCGCCACCAAGCCACAGCAGTCAAAGGCGCGGACGCGCGGGCTGTTGCGGCGCAACTTGCGCTCCCTTTTCAAATGCTTAACTGGCTGTTCGCACATCCCAGCCACATATGATATAAGTTTGTGAAGGTTCTGTATTTTTCCCCCGCTGAAAATAACTTCTCCGCCTGTGGCGTGAAGTGGCATTAATCTGACAGGTCGAGCCACAGGTAGAAAAAATCATATGTTTTCCACCTGTGGCAGCAGACACTCCGTTAAAATACCACAAAAAACTATGATATACCGTAAAACTCGACTTGTATCCGACAGCAATATTCCTGATGACGCGTGTGTCAGAAACCATGTAAAATTGAACATGGGAAAGGCAGGATAAAAAATAGTTCGGTAGCCGAAGAAATAGCATTAATTATAGGAGCAACTAACTAAGCAAATCTGCGTAATTAGCCTTTACGCCTCGCATTTACACGCATTTTAATGGAGATACAAAATGTAAGTACACTCTATAGTCGGTGAATGTGATTTATTTCGATGTTTTTATCATTTCCTCTCATTGCAGGCATACCAGATACATATTTAGCTGGATTGAAGATACAGATTAGCGCGCATATTTCTGTTAGTTTCACAATCCCAGGCGTATTTCTTCCTTGTTTTGGCTGAATGGACTGTCGGATATAAGATTGCGTCGGATACAAGTTGAGTTTTACGGTATCAATAATACCAAGCTGCGCTGCTTCAAAAACTGCTGCGGCTCGGTTTCAGCTTAGTTGGTGCTGTTGTTGCGGATGTAGTACGGCTCATTCATGAACTCCTCCTCGCAGTACGGGAACAGGGTGTCGTCATCCGACGGGGCGAACAGGTGCTCGCCGGCGTGGATCATCACGTAGCAGCCCGTGAAGGCGCACACCACAATACAAATAATTGACGCGCCCTTGTCGAAGATCGACATTCTGTTCCAGGACACGCGCATGTAGATGATCAGCGGCAATAGCAGACAGCTCGTCGTGTGGGCAGTGGCACCCGTGAAGTCCTGCAGGTCGAGGAAACGCTTACGAGCAAGGACGGCAACAACCACCAACATCGCAATGATGCAAATGCGGAGAGCGATGTAGCGAAGCGGGTTCTTGCGGTAGGGCTCGTTGAGCTCCTCCTCCGAGATCTCCTCGCCGAATTCCAGAGCGACGCGCAGGTGCGACGTACGACCCTCGGTCTTCTCAACCAGGCTCGAGGCAGACACCTGACGGTTAACAGTATCCATGGGGGTCGAGCTCTGCATGTACGAGCGCTTCTCTTGGATCTCCATGTCGAGGTCCACGTTGGCCTGGTCATGCTCAGCGTTGAAGCGGACGATTTCGGGGCTCTCGTGCATGCCCAGAACCAGGCGTTCGGCCATGAAAAACGGAGGCATCATGAGAGTCGAGAAAGCGATCGAAATGTGCATCTGCATGAACAGGTATGCCATCACCACGGCGCCACGGTCAGCGGTGAAGCCCAGAGGCGCCAGGCCAAGAGGGTCCGAAGTGCTCACAATCGAGTACAGGATGTTGCCAGAGAGCTGGCAGCCGCCGGCAGTGTAACCAGCAAGAGCGATCGCCACGAAGAAGCCCGAGATAAACAGGATCGTGATCACCACCACACGAGGCATACGCTGAGGCTCCGAGTGTTCACGCTGCAGGTCGGGCACCACAATAGCAGCACCGTACGCCAGAGCAAGGTTACCGAAGCAGGTCAGAACCTGGTGAGCCGTGATATCGGGCGACGGGATCGAGCCGTGGCCGCGCATGTTGTACTGCAGCACAACAACGGCGATGATATCGGCGACGATTGTACCCATGCAACCGGCGAACGCCATGCCAGCACTCTCCTTCAGCGTCGGGATCAGGCACACGGGCACAACCATGAGTGCCATGAAGATGATCCAAACAGTCTGACTGAAACAATCCGGGAAGAGCACGTCTAGCAGGGTGCTACCGAGCACCAGGAAGGCACACGGCACCAGCAGACACACGCCCATCTGAGAAACAACCGTGAAGAAGCGGCCCCACTTGCCCAGAGCCCACTCGCCCAGGTCACCGTACGTCCGCACGGACGAGGGCGCCACCAGCATCACCTTGGACAGCTTGAGCGTGGCGTACGTGTTGGCGAAGATCATGAAAGCCAAGGCAGTAGAGGCGTAAAACGGACCAGCACGGGCGTAGTTGGAAGGCATGGCCAGCGAACCGATACCGCAGACACAGCAGAAGAGGTTGAAAGACGCCTTGGCGTCCTCCATGGTGAAGAAGGCAGACTTGCCGTTGGAGGTCGCCATCGTGGAACGAACGAGAAGGTCGAGCGATGCGATGCGAAAGTGTTGCTGTTGCTTGCTGGACTTCTCCGCGAGAAGAAAAATTCCAAAGTGAGATAGCTAAACCAGCTCGCGAGGTAACCAAAACGAAGAGCGATTCAACCATTCTCTTTCTTGGGTCCGCCGCTGCAGACTTGCCTTTCTCGTGCAGGACATTGGTTGAGCTTTCCTGAACAAAGTCGATCCGCTTGACGGCTCTTTTGCTGTAGCAAGCTTACTGGACGCAAGTGTTCGTGCAAAGAAACTAGTACTTCGTTCAAGCGCGCTCCATAATGGAGTCCATTGTCAGTCCAACTTGGTGCACCAGTGCCAGCGATTAGAAGCTCTGCGCTGCAAAAGTCATGTCCCTGCTACAACAAGTTGCTGTTGCTGCGACGAAGATACGGAGCACCACATGAAGGTAAAGCAGTGAAAGCCCGTACAGTTCATCCGGATGTGAATTCAAATATATGTTCCAGTTTTAAATTATTTTAACCCTTGAATAATTAGCTCGGTCGGCACGTTCCAGGCTGCTGATTTTCCTACAACTAGCTTCAAATACATGCTCATGTACTTGCCTGCTGTAAAATTTGATATAGTAGGTCGTTTTAATCTGCAGCTTTCCCAACAAGTGGCAACGGGCGCGCCGGATGGGCTGCCACCTCGCATGTTACAACCATTTTAATCTCTTAATATCTGAAAGAGGAAGGATGCGCGGCACCATTTCATCCGAGACGGAGCGCCGCCCATCCCCTGTGCAGCAACTCGCAGGGTTCCGGTGCATGATACAGACTGTATCTGATACAGTGTATCATACTGAGCGCTAAATGTACACGAGCACATACATTTAGTGCAAGTCCGAAGCATGAACTGGAACCCCATACTATCCACTACAGAGATTTCCTCAGGGAAGCTCTGTAGGGAATCCCTGGCAGCATCTCCATATCCAGTTTGCATTTGTCCGCGACTAGAAGGTGTGTTCGATGGTACTTTTTGAGACCCGTTTCATATGATCGCGACGAGCATCGCGTCACCGGAAATGAACTGTTTCTGCTCGTGCTTTTAATATTTTTTTTTGTAAAATGAATTAATTTTTGGTGCACAGCACGGACATCGTGTATTTACGTGATAGCGAAAACTAAAAAGGGCGCAAACGACAACGAGCATTTAATCCAGTACAGTATATGTATACAGTACGTTTTGTATAAGTATACCTACGGTTTGTACACACGCGTGTTTCTTAGGGGCTGGTTTGGCTGGCGGGGTCTGGTTCTGATTTTAGATCTGTCGTTAAATCGCTCAATTTCAAGGGGTAGGTATTTGTTCGCTTGTTCTCGCAAGAGTTTTTCCGATTGTAGACATTACCATAGACTGCGACTCGGGCGGGCCACGTTGTGGTGTCTATTTTTCATATATCATATTATGATATACTGGCAATGAATGTCCCAAAAATTCGTTCTGTAATCGCTGCCTATTCACCAACTAGGACACCTTTTACATGTAATAGCTATTAACCCTTTCGCGAACACGGTGCTATCATTTGACTAAAGTATACTATAGAAGCCAGGACACTTCATAAACCACGGTACTCGCCACTGGCGAGTCGCCAGCGAGGGTGTCTCTTCCACATAGTGGTACGGGGATGGTGAAAGGGGTCATTCTGCCCCCGTTCATAGCTCACGGTACTTGCCTGAATATTTTTTTGCAGTATACTGGTTGGCTGTTATTCTGATGGCCGCGCGGAAATTTGGCAGCAAAATCAGCTATTGGCTGAGGCTTTTTTTTGACCAGCATGTTCACGTAATGTCAGCAGATCCATGAAAGATATCCTGTAAATTACTAGTCCCACTTTTCCCCAGGTTCAATCACGAGACGCAAGGTTGCCAAGGCGGGCGGCGACGGCTAAGTGCGTAAGAGTCCTGGCGATTTCGCGCCATTATCTAATGGAATGATAGTAGATAATGGCGCGAATTCGTCAGGGAAGTCGCGCAGTCTTCAAGTCTCCAGGCCAAAAACCTTTGTCAAATTTCCTCACGACAGCCGCACTATCATTCCAACAGCAGAGACCACCAACACATGCCTTACCTTCAGCGAGCAAGAGCGGCTTGCATCGCCGAGTTGGTCTACTAATGCTGGAAGCAGCGTGGTTGACGGTTGCAGGCATCCGAAACTTCACCTGGCAGCCAAGTGATATTTGTCTGAATCGAAGTATTATAAATAGCCTATGCATGTATCTTTGTTTCAGCATGAAAATACTGTTCGTGAAATTGAGTACCTGTTATTAATGATAATATCGTTTTGATAGCTGCTACTACAAACAGTCGTATTTTATCCCTTATATTTTGCTACCTAATTGGCAGGTGTTACAACTCAGCATCCGCATGCTCACTTCCACCACAAGCCAATAATCGTGGCGGAAGAGAGGAAACCAGTGATGACCAGACTTCGACCGAGCTGCCACCGGACCGAGGAAACCGGCGCAGCGATCGGTGGCTCGGCATCGAGGCTGCGAGTACGCCGACTCAGACAGGTGGACGAATGGCTGAAGTCTCTCCGCTTTCTGGAGTGGTGCTGGCGTGGTCGCTGGCGCGTGTCGTGTGGAGGTAACCGCCCAGGTGGAGGGCCCCGGCAAGCGTAAACGAGGTCGACCACGGGGCTCCAAGAACAAACCCACGCCTACTGGCGAGATAGCATCGCCTCAAACCAAGCGGCATCATCAACGTGCTACCTCCACCGAGCGGAGCAATCCCAGGCGCCTTGCTACGGCACTGTGTTGGCGATCTACCTGTTACTACCGGCATCGGTACCAGTCGCCCTCCTGTTACGAAATCAGTGGCCGCTACCGCCAGTGCTTTGTCTTCGTCGGTTGTAGCCGACGTAGCAATTGCTGCTTGACCTGTTGAGGCGTCACTATCAGCAGATGTAACAGCATGCACTTTGAGCCGGCCAAACACTGTCAAGCATCTAGTGACCTGTTCACGCATGTTAATAGGACATCTAAGACAAGACTACAACCTAAGTTCAAGCATATTTTCCAACATCCAGCTTCTGCTAGCTTTTGTGCCTACATCCCTGTACCGTTCTGGCAACAAGTTCTAGTGACCTACGCAGTGGTGTGAAGAAGTTGATCGAAAAACGCGAGATGTCATTACCCCACGTGCGCATCAGCGCACGGAGACGTCTCTGCAGCGCGGTGCCGGTGTGCCCTGTACGTCTCAGGCGATGGGCCACAGCGCCCCATGAGATCCGGCGCCCTCCGTCGCTGTAAGTGCTTACTATTTGGACGAGCTGCTTGTCGTCTTCGAAACTGAACGCAGTTCGCATGACAGGTCAAACTACACTGTGCAGAAAGCTGAGTAATTGTCTTGATCTGATTATACGAACTGACAGATAACTAATGGTGGGTAGTCAGTGCAGTGGTGCTGAAGAAACGGGGGAACAGCACGGAGCCTTTGCCACGTATGCGTTGTCACCAAAAAATCGTACTTACACTGGGTTTTGTTGACGCAATCCCCGTAAATTTCGTACTTATACGCATAATTTGCATTTATGTTTGACACACACTGCAATCTAACCGAGGGTTTGGGCTATCATCATTTCTTTGATTGGTCGTTAATGAACGCTCCAAAACACGGTGAAGTCTAAGTTGAAGTTCTGTCAAGGGGGGCAAAATGACCCCCTTGATAACGGTTTTTCTCTCAGGTTTTAGAAAAGGCATGAAGGGGGACAAAATGCACCATTTGGCCGCGAAAGGGTTAATAGTGTATTGTGAAATCCGCTTATGTTTAGGATACAGGCTTGGTTCTTTCAGTCGCCATTTCAATCACCCAACGTCTTTGATTGGTCAAAATAGAATTCACATTTATTCGACGTTAAGCACTGCAGTTTCCCCTACCGTTTGGCTCGCTGGTCGTCTCTGCTCATGATCCCTGAGGATCGTTTTGTCCGTACCATGCGGGCCGTGCAGCAAGAGTCCGACCTTGTAGGGAAATCCCTTGATTGCGAAGTTGCCGGACTTGTTGGGAAAGTTGTTGAGCAGCTGGACCACGTTTTCGTTCTCCTGAACGTCTTCTCCTCGACCAACGCGTATCGTTTGTATGCCACCCTCGCGTCCTTATCCATAATACTGGGACCACCAGTCTGGATGTAGTATAGCGGAGCGTGTTCTTGGTGTATCACTTGCGCTCCATATCCTCGTAGCCTGGATGAACGCGTCGATGCAATCCGAACCGTCAGGAAGCGTCGAGGAGAACTTGAAGTTGACGTTCGTCCCCGTGGTGTCTTCGTCTTCTTCTCGTCAGTTCCCTCGGGCTCCACCGTTTCGTGCTTGAATTGGACACCTTCCTCCACCTCCATCCACTCGTTCACTTGAGGCAAAGCTTCCCAGCTCAGACCATCCACGGCTTCTCAGTCATCGTCTTCGTCATCCAAATCCGAGTCGTATGAGGGCACGCTCGTGTCGCCGTTGCCGCTGTCCGAGAGCGTCTCGGTCTCTCCCTGCGGTCGATGCGGCAGGTCGCACTTGCACACCCAAGCGTCCACCATGATACTGTCCTTACCGAGGCTGTGTGTGGGGATCGTCCATGGTGTAAAGAAGAATCATCTGCGTTGACCTTGACGGCTGGCTTGCTTTGCACTAATATTAATGAGGGGCACTTTCGAGTGTTTAAAATTTAAATAACTGGTGTCGTGTTTAAGAAAATATAATTAGGTATATTTTATTGCTAGACGACATACTTAGAATGCTTAACTTCTTGATATTATTGATGTTCCACGTCCTCGATGTTCTCCATGCCCTCCATCGGGTCGCCAATGCTGTTAGGGTCTGGCAGGTCCATGAGGCGGAGGAACGACTCGACCTGGGGCTTGCGAGTATGAAGACCTTGCTCGACGCACTCCAGGCGATGTCCATGCGCCTCCCAGCCACGACGAAGTGTACTAACCTCAGCAATGCACGATTTCACGCAGTCAAGTGCTACATGAGCTGCCAGGTTGAGTCCATAGAGACGCTCCATTACACGAAAGTCACTTGCTCTTAAAAGCCGTAAGATATGAGGAGGAGGTGATGCTCGTATGGCATCGTCCCATGTGGAGCGGTCGAGGCTGCGGGTAACTTCGTTAGCCCACATGCGCCAGACATCAGCTTCGCCATCGTACGTAGCACCCCACACATCCTGTAGACGGCCGACGACTTCGCGAAGTGAGACTTCTGCGGTTGCGCCAGCGCGGTCTGTCTCAGGTGGACGAATGCAGTCTTGAAAGAAAGCTTGACGACCTTGCTTTCTATCTAGTCCAACACCGTAGTCGTAGATTAGAAGCGTAACCGTCTTGTCATGCATAGAATGCAGCCAATTGTTCCAGTCTTCCTCTGTTTTCGTGTTATAGACCAGATACTTTTCACCTTGAACATCATGGATTAGTCCAGCTTGCAATCGAAGCAGACTCAACAGTCCAAGCCCCGTCAGATTTTACAGCCCTTCCATTGATGTGAGAGCTGAATAGTCCAGTTTATCCTGGAAAGACGTCCCCCCAGCAACAAACGCATCGAACAAGTTACCGGAGGTTTCGCGCTCTCCTACGGCCCCCTTCACGATCGGCTGCACGACCAATCGGTAAATACTGGAGGTGGTTTGTGACGTACTGCCGTACGTGAGCTGCAAATGCGCAGCACTATGCTCTCGGGGACCGTGATCTTCTACCGTACTTGGAGCAGAAGGCGAGCTGCGCTCCACCTTGCTCCTGCGTTTTTCCTGCAGGTGCTCAAGGCTCGAGCTCCGACGCGCCGTCGTCACTGCAAGACTCATGTGTGTCTATGCCGGTAATGTGGCCAGCGAAGCCCGGACAGGACACCGCGTGGACTGTCGCCAGTAACGCCGCCAAGCTCAGCCTGAGCAAGACATCGTGTCTTGCTGCCAGTAACGCTGCCGGTGAAGCCTGGACAATACGCCACGCCATCTCATCCTGCAGCAGCGCTGCAGTGAAAGCATCGGATACTACCGTTGCTGTGCGAGTTGGTTCCGCAACGAACGCTGTCGTTGCCGAGACGATGTCGCTGCTCGTCCGTTAGGATAGCTGTAGCACAGTTAGATAACGACCTAATATAACTCGCACGGGTTGAGAGGAGTGGCGAAGGCACTCGAACGGAGTGCACTGGGCTGGACAGCTCACTCTCGAGCTTACCTCGAGCTCGCCAAGCCATCCTCAAGTCTCTGTAAGGCTGCGCGTTGCATGCCGGTGTCCAGTAGCATTTCCTTTTGCTGCAACGAGCAGCATTGTAACGGGGTCGGGGCGTCATGGATTCCTCTGCTGACAAGTCCACCGACAACGCCTTGTCTCATGGTTGACTGGTAGACTTCAGTGATCACAGGACTGCGGAGCCGTTCAGGGTAAGGCGACACTCAGGCGCGCTCTCGGGATGCAACAGGGCGTTGCCATATTCAAGACTGACAGAGAAAAAAAATACACTATCAAAATGCACATTATATTCTGTTTATCAGCCTCGGGTGATTGATCCGCGCGCGACTCGATCAGTCGCCCATCCAAATTTGGAGTAGAACCCACAATACTTGGACTCCTTCAAAAACTCTACTGTACATGTACCTACATAAATGTACATTGTACCATTGTTCAATGGGGTAACCTACTTGAAGTAGCGTTTTGTCGATGATTTGATTTTAA
The DNA here is from genome assembly GCA_033557915.1 of Phytophthora tentaculata. Classification (NCBI taxonomy): domain Eukaryota; phylum Oomycota; class Peronosporomycetes; order Peronosporales; family Peronosporaceae; genus Phytophthora; species Phytophthora tentaculata. Next base: position 126,686 of record JAUCEA010000005.1, read on the forward strand.
CATCGTTGTGGACGTTAAAAACGCAAAAATTCTCTGAAATTTGCTTCATAGCTAGGGGGGGGTCCGGGTGTGTTTCAAATTTCCGTAAAATTATATCCCGGGTATTTATATCCGAAAAATGCCATAAATTCATGAATAGTAATACACATATTCAGTGAGACTGTACCATGGACACCTATACCTGTGTTGGATTAATAAGCTTTACAAATCGTTGCTCTCGCGCTTAAGTACGCCTTTTTTAATATGGAATGTTGCACGAACTATTTGCGGAAATTAATATCTGTCTGAATGGAGGGTAAATGCGGGCGATAAGTTCTCTGGATTTTATATCCAGAGTATTTACAGAGGTGCGATTTTGCCTAAGAAACTCTATACGCTTATTCTCAACACTAAGAAAAAAGTCGGTTTCCAGTATTACACACAAACTAAACTATAGTATTTGATGTAACTGTTATATCAGAGTGACGCCAAGATTTTTTAGTCAAAAGTGCCGCTACTCACTTTTAAACTAGATGAAGAGGCTACAGATGCAAATACGGAATGATAGGATCTTTGGAAAATAAGCCAGATGAAACTCTTATAATTTATAGCCGCATGACAATGAATAAAAGAACGTGAGTGATGCTTGTGTCGGCTAGGAAAAAAATCAAAACCCAATCACCCCAATGATGTTGCTTGAAGAAAAGATGGTTAAATAACTAGAGAATTGGGCTGGTAGTGCACCTTTAGAATTTTACGTTTTCTATAAACGACTTTAGATATGTTTTATAAATATATATATATTAAATACGTTATCACAGTTAAACTGCTGCACTTCTAGAATTTGTAAATCAGTTTAAGAAGGTAATATGATATGAGCGAGGTTGTCCTTTTCTATCATCGGAGAGATTGTTTCTCTCAAAAACTCACAGTCGCGATTTATCAGCGAGCTCACCTGCTGCGACGACAACCGCCCGCCTTTGGGCACTGCCGTGGCGGTGAGTGAGCTGCTGCGGTTGCACTTCGCTACTCATCTACATGATACATCTGCTCTTCTGCTCGTCTACTTATCTTCCACTTATTTACTTATCTACGCACTGCTCGGAGAAGTTCTGGCCCATTCGAGACCACCGCAGGTGACGCCCGCGGCGGCTGGCCCGATACGGCCGTAACGGCACATACGAGCGGACGCGAAGAATGCAGCATCATGAGAGAGAGCTCCTAAATTACCATGTTCAGGAGGCACAGCGTCTCGATGCTGTGTCAAGTGGCAGCATGAAGACATTGAAACCGCTGCAAATTCAAATGAGCAAGGGCGAAAGGTGGACGGGTGTTGTCGCGCTGCCTGGTGGCGCCCGTGCTCTCGTTGGACTGCCACTTTGCAGAGCCTATCGCTCGCTCGACACACAACTCAATGTCCTCCACAGCTACATTTACAGACCTCTTTAGAGTTATTAACAGTAAGAGTTAACCGTACGATCGTCAAAAAAACTGAATTAATGTAAATGTTTAAGAATACTTGTACAAATCCCAGTATTAACGTCAAATCCCAGCATTAACGTCGAGAAGTTGTCGAAGAAAGTGAGTTTCTTACACAAAGTTCCTATAAGTTTATACCCATGCTAAACCTTTTCTACGGAGTGAAACCTGTGAAGTTTATACAAATTGGTGGGAATATAAGACCTTCTCATTCGAAATTTGTATTGAATCGATACCTACTATTGGTGTCTTGCACATAATCCCGAATTAATCGGGTGTATCCGATGCCGCTGATCAACGATCTACTGGAAGATCTCGACAAAGCGTTGTGGTATTGTTTTCTCGACATGGCCAGTGGATTTTGGGTGGCTACTACTCGTACGGTACGAGTCGTACCACTACCAGGAAGACCATCAAGAATGACACTAAAATTGGTGGGTGTTATTAAAAAGCCACTTGCAAACTCTGTGTTGCTTTCTCTAACAGAACCTCCATATAACAACTTTACAACAACGCCCAAATTGGGTGGCGACAAAATAAAAGAAGAGTTTCCGGGTTTTGTTTTGCGGAATAAGTGCCGAGTATAGTACCAATGGAATACAACAAGCGTGCTCACATCAAGCTAGAGCCATTTTCACGATATAAATCGCTGCTACAAACTTGCCCCATCAACATCATGTAACCGTGCGTGAGGCATCCTTACCCTAACCGCGACTTCTCGTCACAAGCAACCTTGGCTGCATTTTCCCCTTGACGCGACGACGAAGCGATGTCTTAGCAGTTCCGTGGAATGCAGCTGCGTTTCGGAGGCTTCGGGTCCCTTTCTGAACATCTTGTACAGCGGCTAGCCAACACGCAACCTTGTCGGTGTCTTCGCCAGCAGCATTCATGCTCTGGAGTATCTTTTAGTGTGTTGTTGCTTTGTGTACACGTGAAGTGGCACACTGGACCTTAATATGTCTGCTAGGTACAGTTGGTGTGGCTGCGTGGTCCGCAATATGTCTGTTTGGGGGATGCGGTGTGGCACAGAGCCGACTTTTATATGGAGTCTCTATTAAAATGCTGGTGACGGCGCTATGAGCTTGGTAAGCGCCACCTTTGATATTGGGCAGCGCTAATACCATTTTAGCATTCTCTAGAATACGTCAAAGGACCTTCGAGCCTTTTTTTTTAAATAATTACTCAGCTTTTTTGGTGGGCGCTTGCCACCCGGTCGTGTAAAGTTATTATTTGGATGTACTATTAACGCTTGTTGCAGCCTACTGCTCGTAATCGAAATCAGAGGTGACCGTGACGTGTTTCATAGTTTGTAGCAGATGCTGCGGCTACAAAGCAGGCGCAGAAGATGCGTTGATGCGAGTATTGGGCTAATTAGTAGCATACAATTTTCGTAGGTCGAATTAGCAATTAACTATGCTACGCTTTCTACTTACTATATTTCTCATTAACTCAGTTCAACACCCGTTCTTGTACTTCAAAATCCAGAGCTTCCCCGTGTAAGGCACGGCATTAGTTTTCTTAGGTGTCGTTTTGTTCCTGTCGCTCACAGTGTGAGCGTACATACTGAGTATAGGCGGTGGAAGCACTCCATATATTATGTACAACGTTGTTTCCTCGGGTCTTACACACGCCCGTGTAGGCGAGAACACTTCAAATAAAAGTAAGTTAGCAGGCGGTACGAACCGCTCGAAAAGTCCAAATTGGGGCGCCTAGCACTCAGGTTCTCGGTGAAGATACTACTAAATATCCCTACCGGGAGATGATCTTCAACCTTACATCTATAACATGACAGCTAGCTCCACACGCCGAGTTTTGGTCGTCCAGTGCCAATTTACGGTCCACAGTCCGGATGGCCGTCGGTCAACAAGCAATGTCTCCCGCGCCGGTGTGTGCCCTTCTCGCAGCACTACCTACTTTATATGCGTTCGTCAATCAGTTAATACACACACGCACTACTCCGACTTACGTTGTCTCCTACGCCGTGCCCTCGGGGTCCTGGCGTCTTCGTCGTGCAGCTCGCAACTCAGTTCCTCTGTACGTTCCACCTCCGATCCCCCTTCGTAGAGCTCCGTGCGTCACCCACTCCGTAGTCGTGTGTCAATTCGTCAGAGTTGGTCCACCTCGCGCACGCTGTGCTCGTGAGAGACCGCGTTCGTATGGGACTGGGGCACCGCAGGGCACTACTCAGCCGCGTTCGTGTTCTTCGTCCTTGGGCGCAGATGCTCAAGTGAGAGCAGTTCTCTCACAACCACATCTTCTGCGATCTTCACCCAAAAGACTTCGGCGGCGTTCGAGCGCCTCGCCAGCTTCACACCCACAGCCCAGCGCCATATAGCCGCACATCTACAATCAGCGCGACTCTTCGGTGCCCGCTCACTTCGTTTAGAACCACGACCGCTCCGGCCGGGGTTGAGATCTTCGCCATGGCGACTGTTCAGAGTCGCTGGCAGCCGCCGCCATGCCAGATCGCCCGAGGCATGGTTTTCCGTCGGTTTGCTGTTGCCTTCAGGCTGGTCCGTGGCCGGGCCCAACCTGTTACATGACTTCCTCGCTGCGGGTGTCTTCCACGACCCTGCCGCTAGCATGGAGCCGTTCGAACTCGGCTTCGGTGACCCAGCGGGCCGCCGCATGTCCACCCTTCGTAAGCCACCGTCCACCATCCGCATTTCGGGTTCTTCTTGCGCCAATCGGTCGGAACTCGTGTTCCAAGATGTACTGGCCGACCTTGTTGCGTCGTCTTCGTCGGCGTAGCTCCACGAACTTGGAGCCCGTACCACCTGTTGTGCATGCATCTCCCGCTCTACCTCGCTTGCAGTGCCCGTTCCCGTTCCTGTGCCACCAGCCTTCGCCGTTGTAAGTACAGGCGCTCTTGTCTTCGCGACATCGACCACCCGTGCGCCTTCAGTTTCATGTCCCAGTTGCTCGCTTATGTCGTCAGCGGCACGCTGTAGGAAGGACGTCGGCGACTGGTAGCTCACCATGAATGACACATGAGCGATCATCATTTCCCTCTTGCCCTTCTTGTCCTCCCGTTTTAGTACAAAATTTTCGTAACCGGCTGGCTCTACCACGCGCATCGGTCCCATCCACCGATGGACGAACTTAGTGGTTTTTGGGCCTCGGGGAGGGTTGTACACCCAAACCATGTCACCGGCTCCAAAGGTACGTCGCTGACTCACGTTCCTATCGTAGTAGCGCGCCTGACGCGCTTGCTTCTTATCTCGAGCTCGCTCGGCGCAATTGTGGCCCCGCTCCATCGCTGTCAACAGTCGTTCGTGGAATTCGTGCAGATCTTCAGCTTCACTCAGCACTGTTCGTCGCAGCAACTCGTTGGGCGGTCTTAGCCGTCGACCCATCATCAGCTCATTGGGCCCAGTGCCACGGTAGAATCCCGCGCAGAGTTATACGAATACACCGCACATTGTACCCACGCGCTCCAGTCAGTCTGTTTTCGTCGTTCATGAAGGTTGCCACACAGTCCTTCCACGAGCGGTTGGAACGCTCCCCCAGTTCTGTCATCTGCGGGTGATACGGTACTGGATTGATCTGGTTCGCTTGTAGCAAGCCAACGAGCTGTTATATCACGCGTCCGGTCATCTCAGGTGCACCATCCGTAAGTAGATCTCTAAAAGCCCCGAATTTCAGAACGATGTTTTCCATCAGGAAAATAGCGACGCATTCTGCAGTGTATTGCGTCACACTCCTTGCCACCGCATACCTCGTGACGTACTCGAGTGCCGCGATGACATATCGCTCCCCGCCATCTGCAACTGGAAATGGGCCAGCGACGTCAAGGGCCCAGCGGTCCCCGACGTCTCCTCCCCGCAGACTGCGCAGGGGTGGGATGACTGCACGCGGCCGTGCCTTGCTACTGCCGCTCTCCTGGTAACCTCGGACCCACCGGTTCACCTCTCGCCACATCTCGGGCCACCAGTACAGCTGCGATACTTTTGCGTAGGTATGCGGGCCTCTCAAGTGCCCAGCCCAGATGGATCCATGCATGGCAGTAGGATCACCCGTTTTCCGTACGCCGTATGGCCCACGATCAAGCCGTACAGTCGCTCTACTCACATGCCCTTGTAGTTGCCGTCTTCCAACATCTTCTGCACTAGTCGGCTCCGCTGTTGTGCCGCGGAGATCTCGTCGTCAGTGAGTTGCAACGCGGGGTTCACATCTGGTGCCATCTCGTCATCGTCAACCGTTCCATCGTGGGGTACATCCGAGGTCTCCGTTCTCACGTTCGATTTCGCTCCGCCGCGACTCCTCCTGGTTTGTGGTCTAGATGTCCTACGACCACCCGTTGCCACTGTTTGTTGCTCTGGGCCTGAGCCTCTCGTCATCTCCGTCGTACCTCCCGTATTACCGGCATGTGTCGCGCTCTGTAGCGACTGCTGTGTCGTCGTAAGACCGGACACGGTACGGCTTGCCTGTTCCGACTCCTCCCTGGTTGAGTCGTCAACCAACGGGTTCGCCCAAGTCACTCCTCTCTGTGCCTTGTCACCACGTGGCACCGACACTCGCGACGGCGTTTGTGCTGGACGCGCAGTCACTCCCCGCGTTACATCATCCACGGCCGAGATCGCATGCCGTTGTGCTTCAGCGGTCGACTGTGCCCGAGCAGCAGCACGAGTCTAAGGTCTCCGCTCTGCACTGGCTCCCGCACCGTCTGCACTTCGTTCTTGTGGTGTTGGCGATGGCGCCCCCGCGTTCACCGTCGTCGTCGCGTCCGATGCCGCTACCACATCATCTGTAGGGGCTGGCGTGGACGAAGGCAAAGCCGAGGGCGTCGTCAGCGGCTCTCGAGCTCTACTGGCTCCCGCATCGCCGTTTGTCGCGAGCACCTTCCTCGCAATCTGCGGTATGCTCGTATCGGGCGAGTCGAGGTCCTTACACACTGCCGCATCTTCCGCCGTCGGCGGCGACACCGGTGTCACGACTTGACCGGCTCCCGCATAGAACTGGTTCGTGGTCGTCCCTGCCGTACGCCTCTGCCAGCTCCTGCACCCTCCGGCGTTATCTCCGTTGGCCCGGCTGCCTTGTGTGCTATCGTCGCCTATTCCTGTGATAGCTTTGCCGCTGTCTCTGACATTGGTATTGTGGCCGCTGGCCGGACTGTTGTGGGCGTCGTCGCCGTCCTGATGGCCACCACTTCCGCCCTCTGTTTCGTTTCTTCCGTGGGTACGTCGTCTTCTTCCGTTTTAGCCTCGGATTCGGCGCTCCTTATCACCAGCCTCCGCGCCTTCCCTACCGCTGTTAATACTGCTGCTGGAGTCGGGGCAGGTGCTCGCGAGAGTGCGTCTGCTACGAAATTTGTTGTGCCAGCCCGATACACAATGTTGAGCTCGTATTCCTGCAGAGTGAGCGATCACCGGTGTAGGGGTCCCGGGGTGCGTCATCAGCCATTTTAGCGCGGCATGATCGGTTACAATTTCGAACACTCTGCCGTACAGATACGGACGAAATCTCTTGACAGACCAGACCACAGCATGACACTCCAATTCCGTAATGGAGTAGTTGCTCTCGGTGTTACTAGCGAAGGCGATAGGCTGCCCCCTCGCCCTTGGTCCTGCATGAGGCACGCGCCGAGCCCCACCTTACTCGCATCGGTGACCAGACGGAATGGTAACCCGAAGTTCGGATAGACAAGCAGAGGTTTACTCGTCAACATTGCCTTCGCTCGCTCGAATGCAAATTGTTGATCATCTGTCCACTCCCAATTACAGTCCTTCTTCAGCAACTTGGTCATGGGTGCCATAATGGAACCGACGGCTTCGATAAACTTGCGATAGTACCCAGCTAAATGAACGGAGCGCTTCACTTCGACGGGGTCTCGCGGCCGCGGGAACTCGACTACCGCTGTTATTAGACGTTCCACCGGTCTAACACCGTCGCTGCTCAACTCGCGACCGAGGTACTTCATTGTGGATGTTGCGAATATGCACTTCTTAAATTTCAGTGTCAGACCAGCTGTACTAGATGGCGTTCAATCCCGCCACGCGTAAAGACCACAATATCATCAAGGTAAACCAAGCATGTTGATCATGTAAGTCCTCGTAACACACCGTTCATCATTCGATGTAATGTCGATGGTGCGTTCATTAATCCGAACGGCATCCGTTTGAATCGATACAGCCCTTGCTTCGTGATAAACGCCGTTTTGTCGCGGTCCTCCGGAGCGACGCCAATTTGCCAGTAGCCTGCCCGCAAGTCCAGTGTCGTAAATAGCTGAGCACCGCGCAGGGCTTCGAGAGTTTCATCAATCCTAGGTAGCGGGTACACGTCACGTTTCGTGACTCTATTTAGAGCTCGGTAGTCAATGCAGAACCTTACTTCTCCATTTTTCTTTCGGATGAGCACGACCGGGAACCCCCAGGCTCCGTGCCCTTCTTCATCATAATCGGCGCGGTGCTCCCTGTGTCAATGTGGTGATAGATGTCTAGCGCGGTCAGCGGCGGGCAGTCACCCGTATTAACATATTCTTGTCGGTACGTCCTCAGGTGTTTTAGCACAAGCTCGCGTGCATCTGGATCTTCTCCTCCTACTCGAACTTCTTCCTCGTTTTCTAACGGCGTCTCCGTGTCGCCTAATGTCTTAAGCCAATCCTTGACGTGCTCCGTCTCCAACTCGCCGTTCAACTCGAGTACTTGCATGTCAGCCGCCAGTGGCACCCACACACCCAACTCCTTCTTACTGGGGAGCTTAGTACGGCCCCCACGCATATTGAGCACGGGGATCAGCGCCTTGCCGCTCATCACCTTCGTCACCGTCGGGGCTAACATGACGGCTCCGCAGCTGTGGATCGGTACGAAGACATCACACTCCCCATCAGGTGCAGCTACCGCAATCGACACAGGTGTTACGGCATTGCGCACTGGGTTGACTCACCGAACCAGCCTGATTGCAGCAACTTTGGTAGTGCCGCTATTCCCGCCATTGCTGCGGAACGGTATCACCATCAACAGCTCCTTTTCAAAGTAGCGTATTTCGTTCTTGTCGAAGTCCATATTCGCCTTGTGGGCCTTAGAAGTCAACATCCACGAGGAATTTACTTGTACACCCTTCGACTATACACGCAGTCATACGCACTTCCTGGCCGGAAACGTTCTTCATATCGAGCGCCCATACTCCGATTACCTCCAGGATAAAGCCTCCCACACCTTCTACGTAGTCCACGGGAGCTGGTTCTCGTACGCGTTCCCCTCTCTCCATCCACTCGGTGCCTGCCACCGAGTAGCAGGCACAACTATCCCACTTCACGTCATGCTTCTCACCGTCAATCTCCATGACGGCAGTCGGAAGGCCGTCGTCTGCTTCTACGTCAGGCCCCTTGGCTACATTCACTGCGGCCACTCCGCCCCGTTGGATCTAGCTTACTCTAGCGCTGTGACGCCCACGTACGTCCTGCGTTTGCGGTTCGACCCGCCGACGCTCCCGCCGACCCTCCATTTCTCTTAGAGCGGTGTCGGCTTGCTGTTGTCGGTGAACGCGGCGTTGATCGTCCAGCTCGATCACCGTCGATTCCACTTAGTCGATCGTTTCCAAACGGTCATTTCACGACATTTAGCACGTTCCACACGTCGTTGCTTAGCTTCGCGCTTCGCTTGTTTCCTCGCTAGCCTCACTTGTCCAAGTTGCTCTTGTCGGGTACAGGTCGCCCGGCCAACTCCATGGGGTACGACAACGCAGTTCCTGCCGACGTTGGTGATATCTTCACCGCCAACGCTGGGTTGTTTATCGTAGCACCCGATTCCCAGGGTTCCAGCGGTACTGTCGTCGACGCCCTCGTCGCACTGGTCGTCTTGGTGATCATCATCCCGGCGCCTTCCTCAGTTCCAGACCCGTCATCATTGTTGGGAGCCTCGTCACCTCCCTCGGCTGATAGCACTAGAAAAGTTGTAGGCGTCCCGACGCCTTCCTCAGCCGCCCGGTCGTACCGTAGTGCGGCCATCGCCGGCCTCACTGTTTCCACATAGCGTCGAGCCTTCTCTGCATCGCGTGCCACCACCTCCGTCTTTAGATTCGCCACTTCCACGGTCGTGATCATTTCCACAATGCTGATGGGCGTCTCGCAGTAAGCGTATCCTTTCCTCAGATCAACGTCCGACCCCCTTGGTGCTTCCTTCTTTCCCGGCGTCCGTCGCCGTTCTCCGTTTGTCGCCATCGGCCCCTCTCCAGTTGCCGCGCTCCTTCCGTCGATACTATCCGTCACTTTCACCTCGGGAATCGTTCGTTCCGTCGGACGCAGTAATCCCCTAACTACGCCCGATCGCTGTTTTCCGCCGTCGACTGTTTTACCCTACGTTCAGCCAGATACGCTTCAATTTTGGCCTTCGCGCCTGGATCCGGGCACTCTCTTGCAAAATGGCCGGCCTGGCCACATGCGTAACATCGGTTCGTCTCGTTCGGGCGTCTGTCCGGCGGCTCGTTCGTTTGGGATGGCCGCGAGTCACGCGACCGCTTCGGAGCCTTGGTCTGCCGCACTTGGCCTTTGCGACTTTTCTTTTTCAAGGGTGGCGACTGTTCGTCGGAATCGCCACTGCTTGAATCTCCGTCCGCTGCCACCATCATCACTTTCATCTTTCGTTTGGCTTTCCCGAGGTGCCTCCTGGTCGCCATATGCTGATCATGCGCAGTGTCCTTCGCCTTCCTCTCTCGCTCCCTTTTGTTCAGATTCCAGAGCTTCCCATTCCACGTTCGACCGGCCGGCGCAACCCAGACGTTACTGGTCTTATCGAACACGCCCTGCGGGTTCGTGAAATAGGCAAACTCCTCGGTTGTGTCACCAGCTTCTGTCGGTGAGGCACCATCTACGTCTACCGGCATGCTTCCGATTCCAGGGATCACCCGCATGGCGCCCGTCGTACTGTCCACCTGTATGGCAGAGGGTATGGTAGTCGTAGCCCACGGTTGGCCGATGTTTCGCATTCCGCGCGCTACGTTGTAACTGGCGTCGTCGATCTTAGTTGCCTTATCGACGGCTTCTCCCAGCGTCATCGGTGCAGGTGCTAGTTTTACCAGCTGGCGGGTCGTCTTCTCCGGTCCGCGGTGGAACTGATTGAGCAGCGTCTCATCTCGCACGTCGTTTTGGCCAGCGGCATCTCGTAGTCCGGATGCGAAGTCGGCGAAAGTCTCGCCGGGTTGCATTGTCCTTTGCATCACTCTCCATTCCGCCTAGGCCAAGTCCGGACGCTCGCCATACCGCCGAATCAGGGCCTCCTTCAGTTTTGTCCATCTTCGGTCATGCCCAGCAAGTTCCTTGTCAATCTGGACCCACGACTTGGCCGCGTCGTCCTCCAACTTGTTCCCCACCACGCAGTACAGCTCTTCGTCACTCCACTTACCGCGACCGGATATGCGTGCACCCTTGACGGCAAGATCCACTTTCGCTATCCCAGTCTCGACGCGTACTCCTCCAGCTGTGGATTTGACGGTTGCAAGTCAAGCTCCTTCACATTCTTCTTGTGTCTTCATCATCGTCGACGATCGCGCGCGCTGTCGACTTCGCAAGACCTGCTCTCCCTACGTCTCCGACGTCGTCTGGTGCCGTCCGAGCTGCTGTCGTCACTGCTGAGGCTGCTGGAATCGTCATTGGGAGGATTGGGCGGTCCTGGGGGTCGTACAGGTCCGGGCCCTAGGTTCGCTACGGAGCGCGTCGCAGCTGAGATCGGCTGAGCAGTGGCTGGGACCATAGACACTGGACCGGCACCGAGGGTAGTGTTGGGGCCATCATTACCGGCCGTATCGGCGTCGGCGATGTCGTCGATACGAAGCTCATCGTACCAGTCTTTGCCACGCCAATCTGCGCCGTCATTGCTGGCACGGCCGTTGTTTGTACCGAGATGACCGGTGCAAACTCCAGTTGGGCATCTGGTGGTGACGCTACTGTTGATTGTGCTGCCTCGAGCCGATGCAGACGGGATCCAGTGTCTCCCATCGTCGTGACAAGCTGCTGCATCATTACAATTAAGGGGTTCGCACTTCCCAGTGTCGTCTCATCTCCGGTATTTGGTATTCCGCCAGTCACGCTAGCGGTTCCTACCACTCCTGAGTTGCTCGTGGTCGTGGTCGCCACCGCCGGTGCCGAGGTTACCGTGACTGAGTGGGTGTCTCTCGTTCCCGCGACACTTACTATTCTAGCACTTCTGTCGCCTGTCCCACCTACCATGGGTGGCGTGCTGGCCGTCTGACCCCCTCCGCTCTGCGTCGAAGTCTGAGTCGACCCCGTCGTTCCAGGTGTCGATGTACCCGACGTTGTCGTTGTAACGGTGGAGCCCATTACAGTGGTCGTACTTGTTTTCCGGGTGTTGCCGCGGTAGTGGTACCCGTCGGGGTCGGTGATAGCAAGCTCGCCATCGATCGTGTCGTTATTCCACTTGCCGTGGGAGGTGGGAGCGCCCTTGGTTTCTTATTCGTTTGAGTATCAAAAAGCTTTAGAAGGCCCCTATATGACCACCATATAACGTGACAGCTATCTCCGCACGCCGAGTTTTGGTCGTCCAGTGCCAATTTACGGTGCACAGTCCGGATGGCCGTCGGTCGACAAGCAATGTCTCCCGCGCCGGTGTGTGCCCTTCTCGCAGCACTACCTACTTTATATGCGTTCGTCAATCAGTTAATACACACACGCACTACTCCGACTTACGTTGTCTCCTACGCCGTGCCCTCGGGGTCCTGGCGTCTTCGTCGTGCAGCTCGCAACTCAGTTCCTCTGTACGTTCCACCTCCGATCCCCCTTCGTAGAGCTCCGTGCGTCACCCACTCCGTAGTCGTGTGTCAATTCGTCAGAGTTGGTCCACCTCGCGCACGCTGTGCTCGTGAGAGACCGCGTTCGTATGGGACTGGGGCACCGCAGGGTACCGCTCAGCCGCGTTCAGTAAGGCAGAGCGCCAGCGGGGCACTACTCAGCCGCGTTCGTGTTCTTCGTCCTTGGGCGCAGATGCTCAAGTGAGAGCAGTTCTCTCACAACCACATCTTCTGCGATCTTCACCCAAAAGACTTCGGCGGCGTTCGAGCGCCTCGCCAGCTTCACACCCACAGCCCAGCGCCATATAGCCGCACATCTACAATCAGCGCGACTCTTCGGTGCCCGCTCACTTCGTTTAGAACCACAACCGCTCCGGCCTGGGTTGAGATCTTCGCCATGGCGACTGTTCAGAGTCGCTGGCAGCCGCCGCCATGCCAGCTCACCCGAGGCATGGGCCCTCAGGCTGGTCCGTGGCCGGGCCCAACCTGTTACACATCTTTGGGACCATTGCTCATGTAGACTTGTTTTTCAGACAAACAAAAGTCACCACGTTAAAGAGCGTAACAAGCGTATTTTGGTGTACCGTATGGCCTGTAGAAAACTTATAACACGTATGCGCACAGACTTGTGTCACTGTCAGAAAAATGGAGGAAAGTCGTCCTCGAAAATAATTAAATTTTAAAAATATATATTTGAAATTCCACAAAAAAACCTTTTGTTAAAGATTCAATTTTAAAAATTCCTCTTAATTATTTAATAAATTATTTAATTATTTAGCAGAAGGTCATCCACCACTTGTTTCACCCTCACCTCTACCAAAAAGTTGTAATTCAGAATTTTCTGGTAATTTATTATATTTATATCGATTAATTTTAGATTGTTTTTAATCAAAATTTAAAAATTAAAAATAATTTATTAGCAAAAATAGTTTCTACGCCAAAGACGCCTTTTGAAGTAAATTAGACCGGAATTTTGTGGGAAGGGGTGCGCACATACATGTATTTATCTGTAACATGTGCTTGAATGCGGTTACTGTAGTAAAACGAAAGTGTTGATTTACATGTGAGCAATGCAGATGCTGCGAAGCTGGCGCAGGAGATGCGTCACAACATGAAATCCCAACCTTCACAACGTTAATAGACTTATCTACCTAAAGAAAAAGGGAACGTTGACATTAAAAAGGAAAAAGGATGATAAATTTCAGAATTTTTTCGGGCGAAGCACGACTTTGTCTACTATTACAATAATAATAATTAAAAATGTATGCTATTAATTAACCCAATACTCGCATCAACGCATCTTCTGCTACGAACAATGAAACACGCCACGGTCGCCTCTAATTTCGATTACGAGCAGTAGACTACAACAAGCATGAACAGTGCACAGACTTTGCAAGTGGCTTTTAAATATAACCCAGCAATTTTAGTGTCATTCATGACGAACTTTAATTAACCATCTTTATTTCAAGCAACATCATCTGGGTGATTGGGTTTTGATGTCGTCCCTTGCCAACACAAGCAATATTTTCGTTCTTTTTTTCATTGTCATGCGGCTATAGATTATAAGAGTTTCATCTGGCTCATTTTCTAAAGGTCCTAAAATTCCTTATTTACATCTGTAGCCTCTTCATCTAGTTTGAAAGTGAGTAGCGGCACTTTTGGCTAAAAAATCCTGGCGTCACTCTGATATAACAGTTTCATCAAGTACTACAGTTTAATTTGTGTGTAATATTTTTTTTCTTAGTGTTAAGAATAAGCGTATAGAGTTTTTTTAGGCAGAATCGCACCTCTGTAAATACTCTGGATATAAAATCCAGAGAACTATTATTGTGCCTTTCATTAATTCTGCCTTCAAAATTATGGCATAATTCTATTCCCTTCTCAGCCTTAATTAGGCCTATGGCTCAGCTAATTCCATGTTAATTATGGGCTGTCTCAGCGTGGCCGGTTTTAGGACGGCGATGGTGGGCTAACTTAAGATGTAATTAGCTAATCCAGCCTGACTAAGAAGGTAACAGAGGCGTTTGGCGGTTGGCTATCCGCCATTCCGTCTTTAACCAGGCTTATCTCTGTGGATTGGCCCTTGATTGCTGCTCCGGGGACGTAGGGGAGATTTCACAATCTTAAGCAGAATAAGCATTAAATTAGGGTACGTCGCCTTTTTATGAATCTAATTCTGCCTGAATTAACGGTCCACCCGCCAAAATAGGTGGAAGGCACAATACAACAAAGTACTACTACGTACGTAGTTGTAACAAAACAGGGAAATGCTACAAGATCGCTTTTCGAGTTTAAAACCGAACATTAATCCTTAAACTGGGCAAACAGCATTTCCATACAACACAAGGCGATGAATGTATTTATCGTTGCTCACGTCGGGCATGGATAAAACTATCCTTAATAACACAAAACTATGATATATCGATAATACCAAGCTGCGCTGCTTCAAACACTGCTGCGGCTCGGTTTCGGCTTAGTTGGTGCTGTTGTTGCGGATGTAGTACGGCTCATTCATGAACTCCTCCTCGCAGTACGGGAACAGGGTGTCATCATCCGACGGGGCGAACAGGTGCTCGCCGGCGTGGATCATCACGTAGCAGCCCGTGAAGGCGCACACCACAATACAAATAATTGACGCGCCCTTGTCGAAGATCGACATTCTGTTCCAGGACACGCGCATGTAGATGATCAGCGGCAATAGCAGACAGCTCGTCGTGTGGGCAGTGGCACCCGTGAAGTCCTGCAGGTCGAGGAAACGCTTACGAGCAAGGACGGCAACAACCACCAACATCGCAATGATGCAAATGCGGAGAGCGATGTAGCGAAGCGGGTTCTTGCGGTAGGGCTCGTTGAGCTCCTCCTCCGAGATCTCCTCGCCGAATTCCAGAGCGACGCGCAGGTGCGACATACGACCCTCGGTCTTCTCAACCAGGCTCGAGGCAGACACCTGACGGTTAACAGTATCCATGGGGGTCGAGCTCTGCATGTACGAGCGCTTCTCTTGGATCTCCATGTCAAGGTCCACGTTGGCCTGGTCATGCTCAGCGTTGAAGCGGACGATTTCGGGGCTCTGGTGCATGCCCAGAACCAGGCGTTCGGCCATGAAAAACGGAGGCATCATGAGCGTCGAGAAAGCGATCGAAATGTGCATCTGCATGAACAGGTATGCCATCACCACGGCGCCACGGTCAGCGGTGAAGCCCAGAGGCGCCAGGCCAAGAGGGTCCGAAGTGCTCACAATCGAGTACAGGATGTTGCCAGAGAGCTGGCAGCCGCCGGCAGTGTAACCAGCAAGAGCGATCGCCACGAAGAAGCCCGAGATAAACAGGATCGTGATCACCACCACACGAGGCATACGCTGAGGCTCCGAGTGTTCACGCTGCAGGTCGGGCACCACAATAGCAGCACCGTACGCCAGAGCAAGGTTACCGAAGCAGGTCAGAACCTGGTGAGCCGTGATATCGGGCGACGGGATCGAGCCGTGGCCGCGCATGTTGTACTGCAGCACAACAACGGCGATGATATCGGCGACGATTGTACCCATGCAACCGGCGAACGCCATGCCAGCACTCTCCTTCAGCGTCGGGATCAGGCACACGGGCACAACCATGAGTGCCATGAAGATGATCCAAACAGTCTGACTGAAACAATCCGGGAAGAGCACGTCTAGCAGGGTGCTACCGAGCACCAGGAAGGCACACGGCACCAGCAGACACACGCCCATCTGAGAAACAACCGTGAAGAAGCGGCCCCACTTGCCCAGAGCCCACTCGCCCAGGTCACCGTACGTCCGCACGGACGAGGGCGCCACCAGCATCACCTTGGACAGCTTGAGCGTGGCGTACGTGTTGGCGAAGATCATGAAAGCCAAGGCAGTAGAGGCGTAAAACGGACCAGCACGGGCGTAGTTGGAAGGCATGGCCAGCGAACCGATACCGCAGACACAGCAGAAGAGGTTGAAAGACGCCTTGGCGTCCTCCATGGTGAAGAAGGCAGACTTGCCGTTGGAGGTCGCCATCGTGGAACGAACGAGAAGGTCGAGCGATGCGATGCGAAAGTGTTGCTGTTGCTTGCTGGACTTCTCCGCGAGAAGAAAAATTCCAAAGTGAGATAGCTAAACCAGCTCGCGAGGTAACCAAAACGAAGAGCGATTCAACCATTCTCTTTCTTGGGTCCGCCGCTGCAGACTTGCCTTTCTCGTGCAGGACATTGGTTGAGCTTTCCTGAACAAAGTCGATCCGCTTGACGGCTCTTTTGCTGTAGCAAGCTTACTGGACGCAAGTGTTCGTGCAAAGAAACTAGTACTTCGTTCAAGCGCGCTCCATAATGGAGTCCATTGTCAGTCCAACTTGGTGCACCAGTGCCAGCGATTAGAAGCTCTGCGCTGCAAAAGTCATGTCCCTGCTACAACAAGTTGCTGTTGCTGCGACGAAGATACGGAGCACCACATGAAGGTAAAGCAGTGAAAGCCCGTACAGTTCATCCGGATGTGAATTCAAATATATGTTCCAGTTTTAAATTATTTTAACCCTTGAATAATTAGCTCGGTCGGCACGTTCCAGGCTGCTGATTTTCCTACAACTAGCTTCAAATACATGCTCATGTACTTGCCTGCTGTAAAATTTGATATAGTAGGTCGTTTTAATCTGCAGCTTTCCCAACAAGTGGCAACGGGCGCGCCGGATGGGCTGCCACCTCGCATGTTACAACCATTTTAATCTCTTAATATCTGAAAGAGGAAGGATGCGCGGCACCATTTCATCCGAGACGGAGCGCCGCCCATCCCCTGTGCAGCAACTCGCAGGGTTCCGGTGCATGATACAGACTGTATCTGATACAGTGTTCATACTGAGCGCTAAATGTACACGAGCACATACATTTAGTGCAATTCCGAAGCATGAACTGGAACCCCATACTATCCACTACAGAGATTTCCTCAGGGAAGCTCTGTAGGGAATCCCTGGCAGCATCTCCATATCCAGTTTGCATTTGTCCGCGACTAGAAGGTGTGTTCGATGGTACTTTTTGAGACCCGTTTCATATCATCGCGACGAGCATCGCGTCACCGGTAATGAACTGGTTTCTGCTCGTGCTTTTAATATTTTTTTTGTAAAATGAATTAATTTTTGGTGCACAGCACGGACATCGTGTATTTACGTGATAGCGAAAACTAAAAAGGGCGCAAACGACAACGAGCATTTAATCCAGTACAGTAAATGTATACAACGCTTTGTATAAGTATACCTACGGTTCGTGTTTGTACACACGTGTGTATCTTAGAGAAAACGCGACTATTAATACTTCATGCATTTATGATATAGAATGCCCCAAAAATTCGTCATCGTTGCCTATTCACCAACTAGGATACCTATTAATAGTACATACTTAGACTCCTACAAAAATCTACTGTACCTACATAAATCTACACTGTACCATTGTACAAATTGTACAATACTACAATGGGGTAACCTACTTGAAGTAGCGTTTTGCCGATGCCACAACGAATTGCAATGGTGCTGCAGATCACAACAACTCTGTGTTTCGGGGCGAAACTTTCGACAACACTTTTGCTGCCTGCCCAAGTTCGAGCCACAACCGAAAATCCCGGAGTCCTACGGTGGGCCTAGTGCCAAGATCTTGCCAGATACGTGTAGACCACTAGTCTGACAAAAAAATATCAACGCACCTGTTAGCGTAATGTTCTGGTAGTACCGGACAAAATATCGGATCCAAAGGTACCAACCAGACTGGTACCAGACTGGTACCAGACTGGTACCTTTGGATCTTGTCTTTAGCGAGTTCTTTTTTTCTTCGGACTTACCATATAGTTTTGGTCGTCAGATTTGCATTAGTCTATGGATGCTAAAAGAGTGTACTAACATTTTAGATACCGTTTTCTCCATCGCACATATCCATGGATAGGTGGCAAGCGAAACAGAGATCGTATTTTAAATCGTCATAAACTGCAGTAGCACCACGTTTATGTTATTTCTTATGCCGTAAAGGCCGGGAAAGCACAAACAATTGTGCGACATCATCATTCGAGCTGCATCGACACACTATTTCAATATTATTTTAGTAAAGTAATAAACGGCGGGGCTCAGTGCGTGCCTTCCAAAGCCCCCATAAAAACGGTTTAATCACAGTCGGTTTAATCCCCTGTTATTATAATCACTTTTCGCCTGTCTGTGTAACAACATGGAACGCATGTCGATAAACCTGTGTGCAAAACCTACGTAAAACGTCGCGTAAAAACGGCTATTAATAGATGTCCCCATAACACAGTTGTGGTATCTTTATTTTTGTATCTACGATTAAAAAGGACAAAATGACAACGTTCAAAATTTCTGAAAATCGCTCTAAATCTATGCATTTTGAAGATGAGCCGGGGTCCTGACCCCTTGGCAGCAAGTGGCTACTAGCAACGCGGGTACGAGGTACTTCAAGCTGCGCCATACCAGTGCTCGAGGATTCAGTTGCAAATCGACGCGTGTAGCGGGGTACAGGCCAGTTTATCCAAGTTACATGGAAGAGTGACTGGTACCAGAGGCTCTAGGAGCCAGCCATTGGATAACTTCATAGGTCATTATAGGAGACTTATAGTTTGTATCAAAGCTCAAGCTAAGCCTACCACTCAGTCTAAAACTTACCTTTAACTGGTTACTTCGCTCCCTATAAGAAGGGACCTGTGAACTGCCGTTCACTTAGAGTTTGTATACTCTCGGAAGCCAGCTTTCCTAAGCTCAAGGTGCTGTGTGGCGTCCGTCACACTTGGTAGCATTTGTAGTCAATCCACACCAACGCGGGTAGACTCTTAAACTTCTGAAGTTCTGTCATCATGGACCGGACAACTTCCCTCACCTGAACGACTCGCAGTTCGAGTCCGTTCGGAAGATGACAGGCATCTTCGGGATGGAAACCCTGCAGATCCTGGTGGAGTCAACACCGGCCGAGCAGGCCGAACGTGTCAATGCGTTTGACACTGATGACCAAGGGCTCATCGCGCACGTGCGGGGAACCTGCAAGCGCCGGCGGCTGGAGGGAAGCCGCCTCACCCGAAGCCATTGCGGCTAAAGGTGAAACCGTACGAAGGGAAGGAAGGTGAGAACCTTCACTTCTGGGTTCGAGAGTCGGAGCTCGCGATGGACGCGGCTCTGATCACGACCGGGCAACTCCGCGTTGCTTTCGCGCTCTCCAACCTTAGCGGTCGTGCCAAGATGTTAGCGTACACGCGGGAAGCGACTTCGCCTGGATGCTTCACATCCTGGGCTCAGCTGTGCGAACAGCTTCGAGCCGCGTTCCTCCCGGCGAACTACGAGTACCGGCAGCGCTCGCGCTTCCTCTCATGTAAACAAGGAAAGCGTGAGCTGCACGAGTACATCCAAGAGATGCGGGAGCTTACGGCACCCCTAGTGGGCAAACCACTCAACGTACACATCAAGGTGACAGTGTTCATGGACGGCCTTCGAGTGGGCCCTGCGCGCACTCAGCTGTTCCGGGTGCAGTCAAGCACCCTCGAAGAGGCGATCCAAGTCGCCCTTCAAGAAGAGTACAGCCATCGCCAGGCACGTACACCGGCGTCAGCGTGGCCTGGGAATTAATCGCTGAATCCCAGCCGGGCAAGCCCCAGCGGACCAGTCCCCATGGAACTCGGTTCCGCCGAACAGCATGACATTCGCTGTTTCGGCTGCGGGAAGCTGGACCACTTTAAAAGGAACTGCCCCGCGGGGAGACACCGCAGGCGGTTCAAGCCTGTTCTCAAGGGTCGCTGGCAGAAGCCACGATCCCGAGGCCAGGGGAACGCCGGAAACCAGTAGGAGCGGGGCGCCCTACAGGGGAAGGTCTGAGTCTTCGTGAGCGGTACGCAGGTGGCGCGTACCACGGGGACTTAGCCCCTGAGAGTCTTCGCACTCTCGAATCGGGCAGCGATGGGATGCTTATAGTACACGGACGTGTACGGGGATACGATCATCCCTCTAGAATCTTGATCGACTCTGGGGCTTCGAAG
Source organism: Phytophthora tentaculata (assembly GCA_033557915.1). Classification (NCBI taxonomy): domain Eukaryota; phylum Oomycota; class Peronosporomycetes; order Peronosporales; family Peronosporaceae; genus Phytophthora; species Phytophthora tentaculata. Next base: position 146,895 of record JAUCEA010000005.1, read on the forward strand.
AACTTCGCACGCCGCCGGACGGTTGCTCGTAACAGCAACAAGTTGGCCGATGCTTTGAGAGAAAGCAAAGGCAATGGGGGCGTGTCAGTGCGACAGGCCGACGGGAACAAGGTCGCTGTTCCCAACATCCATATGGATCTGGCTGTCAAGTTCGAAGACTTCGACAGCCCAGAACAGTTTACTGTTCTCGAAATGGATCCCTTCGATGTGATCCTGGGCATGCCCTGGCTCGAGAAACACGAGCCGTGGATCGACTGGCGAGACAAGGCAATTAGTGCCAGCCGCCCTGCAGTGTTCGACAGAGCAGTGGTGAGTCATGTTCCCACCTCTGTCAGGACCTGGGGAGCCCGCAAGGGCCGCCAAGGTGCCGAAGCATCCGGCGGATACTTGGGAGTCGTCGACGTATATGACGACTCCGAGGAAGCTTCGAAGGTGGCGACGCAGACAGACGTCGGGCAAGTGGGTAACATAGGTCCACAGACGGTCGCCCAGACCTTAACTAAAGAGGAAGACGCGGGAAGCGCTACCTGTGTGGGTAACATAGTTCCACACGAGGCCTCGAGTGCCTCAGATGTCAGCATCACGACATCCCCAGACGAGGGTAACGAAGTTCCACGTCACGGTCGCCGTCGACGACGCCGCTACCGCCGCAAGTCAAGTCTGAACAATTTTCAGACTGGAGTCGTGCACGACGACTCGGAGTCCAGGGCCCGGGCTCCTTCGACTCCGTCGGTGGAAGACTGTTATCACATCTTCGATGGCGAGACCGGTTTACCCGTCAAGGCATCTGGTGTCCACTTGGAACCGTTGCCAGAGGTTGCAGAGATACTGAACCTCGAGGAAACGATGGCAGAGTCTTTCCTGGCCAACCTCAAGGCTGGGGAGATTGCCGAGATGGTTCTCATCAAACAAGAGACCTCTCAGGAAGATTTGAACCCCTCCTCTGTCTTGGACGAAGACGTCCTCGAGGAGTTGAGTAAGCAGCGTCAATCGCGCTTGGGTTCTGAGATTCTTAAGAAACCCAAGGATCCGGTGTATCCTTTGGTGATGGAGTATGCGGACGTGGTGTCGAAGCACCCACCAACCCAACTCCCACCGGTTCGAGGAGTACGGCACGAGATTGGTCTCGTGCCTGGTACGAAGTACTGTGTCACGAGACAGTGACCTCTCCCTCGCGAGCAGTGCGAGGTCATTGATGTCTTCTTCGTTGCGAAGGCGAAGGCAGGCATGGTGCGGGAGTCGAAGTCCCGCACTCGACGCCAACCTTCTGTGTTCGGAAGCCGAACGGGAAGTGGCGTATGGTTCACGCTTATAACAAGCTGAACAACGCGACGGTGTCGGCCCAGATACCAATCCCACGGAAGGATGTGTTGTTGAACAATATGGCCGGTACTGTACAGTGCGCTGGACCTGGTGGATGGTTACTACAGGATCCTGATGCGCGAGAGCGACATCCCACTCACAGCGGTGAGCACTCCAAACGGCATGCTTTGGGAGTGGCTCGTCATGCCTCAGGGCCTGTCTAAGGCCCCAGCGACGTTCAATTGTTTGGTTACGCAGCTCTTCAGGCCGCTGCGTACGTTCGTACTGACGTACTTCGACACCATATCCGTCCATAGCCGTGCCGAAGGAAGCAAGACGTGCATTTGGAGCACCTCCGTTGAGTGTTGGACGCCATGAAAGCCAACAAGCGCTATGTTAACATCGACAAGTGCGTGTTCGCGTCACCAGAGATCAGGATTCTCGGTTGCTTTGTCAGTAACGCCGGTGTTCGGGCCGACTTAGACAAGGTCAAGGCCATTGCAGCATGGCTGACGCCCCGATCCCAGAAGGATCTCAGGAAGTGGTTGGGCTTGGCCAACTATCTCCACAAGTACAGCGCAGGGCACGCGGGTCTCACAAAACCTTTGTCGGACCTACTGAAGAAGGACGCCGACTGGCGCTGGGAGCAGAAGCGCCAGGAAGCTTTTGACAGCATCAAGGCCAGCCTCCAAGAGGCGCAGGTACTGGCCGTGCCGGACGAGACGAAGCCGTTCAGCGTCGTCTGCGATACTTCCGATTATGCGATCGGTTGCGCACTGCTACAGAACGATGCAGACGGACATGAACGAGTCATCTCGCCCCAGTCCAGGCAGCTTAAGGCCGCCGAACGGAGCTATCCAGTCCACGACAAGGAGCTCCTTGCCATGAAGTATACCCTCGTGAAGTTTCGGGTACATCTTCTGGTCTCAAGGCCCTTTGTGATCTAGCATCCTTGAGGACGGCGACCAACTCGCCTTACCTCTCCGGAAGGATGGCGAGGTGACTGTCCTTCTTCACGGAGTACAAGTTCCGAGTTGAATACAAGCCGGGCAAGCTCAACGTGCTTGCCGACGCCCTGTCTCGGCGTCCGGACTATGAGTTGGCCCATATCACACTGATGACAACGGATCATTACGATCGGATACGCGTGGCGTATTGAGACGACGAGGCTATCGCGCCTATCGTGACTGCCGGAACGGATGCCAACTCCGAATGGCTTTCGCCGCGGCAACGCTCCCGACTCCACCGATATGAGCTGCAGGACGACCCTCTCTATTACCGGGTGGCGTCTAGCGATCCTCCACGAGTCGTAGTGCCCAACGACGAGGATCTGAAGTTCGATATCATCGAGGAGGCGCATGTGGCCTCTTGGGCCGTGAGAAGACCTTCTTGTCGGTCTATCAGGTCTTCTGGTGGACCCACATGTACGAGTGGTTCGCCAGGTATGTGAAGACATGTGAAACATGTCAGCGGGTTAAACCCGCGGTCCACGCTTCGGCTCAGTAGCAGAGCCTACCCGTGCCTGCCGACTGTTGGAAGTCGGTGAGCCTCGACTTCAGCTTTGGACTTCCAGCCGATGGCCGCGGCAACACCGGCATATCGGTGTTCGTGTGTCGGCTGAGAAAGATGGCGCATCTTGCTCCGGTGCCCGATACGACCACGGGTGAACACGCCGCGAGGCTGTTCGTAGATGGTGTGTTCCGCTATTACGGTCTCCCGAAGACCATCATCTCTGACCAAGACCAGCGGTTCATCGCTGCGTTCAGGAAGACGCTGTTCCCCTTAATTTAAACGCGTCTGCTGATGTCCGCTGCTGATCACCCGCAGACAGACGGCCAGACGGAGCGCGTCAATCGAGTACTCGAGGACACTCTTCGCAGTGTTTGCGCGGGAGCCCCACGTACGTGGTCGGCGCAGCTCCCGGTTGTTGAGTTTGCGCTCAACAACACGGTGCACGCGTCCACGGGGTTCACTTCGTTTTACTTGAACGGCTTCCGCCACCCCAGTGCATCTCACTCTTCGGGGAGACGCTGGATCCTCTGTTTTAAGTGGAGGAGAGGCTCGGAAAGCGCTATCCTCCCAAGTCTCGGATTTTAGACTGGTTTCTATGAAGAAACAAGTGGAGTCCTTTGTGGACACCAAGCTAAATGTTATCAGCAGGGTCCGCGATGCGATGGCAGCGGCCCAGGACAGACAATAGGAGTACACAGACAAACATGGAAGAGGAAACTTAGATGTGTTTAAAGGGGGTGAATTAGAGTTAATCGACCCTAGAAACCTATCTCGAAACACTGTCAGCTCCGTCGGCAGTAACAAGTTGAAGCATCGCTTCATCGGATCGTTCGCAGTCCTGGCCAGACACGGTGCGTCGTACACCATCGACCTACCAAAGTCAATGAAGACGAACCCAACGTTTTGTGTTGGACGTCTTAAGCGGTACCATGATCCGCAGGGGGTTGCTGACTCGTAGACCCACCTTGTTCCAGCTCCTGGAAGCGAGGAGCGGCCTCAGACGTCGACGAACGCTCGGAAACGTACGTACAAGGCTCGCGCGGGGCAGTAAGGCTGTGGCTTGGGTCATACGCCGCAGGGGGCCCGTACGACTGGGCCCCAGGAGCATACGCTGGGTAAGCACCATACGTGTACGACTGGGAGCGCGCATAACGCGGCTCCGGACGTTGTTGCGCGCCATCAACACGTCGGATCAGCCGGAAGGTCTCGTCCGGTCTGGACGAGAAGGCTCGGCGGTCAACCCGCACATGGAGGGCCGCTACATCCCGATCCAATCGATCCAGGCGGTCCTTGAGTCGAGCGAGGACCCCTCGGTTCCCGGTCGGGGAAGCAGCATCACCGCCTGTCCCAAGACCAAGTGCGATCTCAAGCACAAGGACGCGTTGACGAAGACGGTCAACCTGCCCTGCGTCGGACCCACAGGTGGAGCACTCGGGCGAGAGAAGCTCCCCGGAGGCACCTCATACTCGCACTCGTACGAGGGCACCTCTGCCCCTGCTTGACCGGAACGGAGAAGCCCACTACCACGTGGAGTGGGTTCTCCAAGAGCGGCGGCTTCGCGGTAAGCGCCAGCTCCTTGTGAAGTGGAGGGGTTATGCCCACCCCAAGAACTCGTGGAAGCCGGTTGAACGGCTCCAGGCTGAATGCCCGAAGGTTGTCACGATCTGGGAACAGAAGCGGCGGCATATTCGTAAGTAGCCCGGAGCTTCTTGCCCGAACGGGGTTTCGACGTTGTCGACACTCCGTACCCGCGCTCATCACGAGCGCTAAAAGCCACGCGCTTCTGAATGTCTCTTGGCTGCAGCCGCTTGCTGGCCAAATGGGCAAACTGGATACGAAGATCACGCTGGTCCGGGATGTGGGACAGCAGCTGATCTTCTTGGAGTTCCCGTAACTCCTTGGGTGAGTACTTGAGAGTCTCAACCCACGCCCAGAACATGCCTTCGCACGAGCTCCAGCTCAAACAGTTCTCGGGAAGTACCCAGGGGTAGCCCCATACAGGATAGAGACCACCCCGGTTCTCAGACTTCTTACGACTAGTCGCGAAGTCCTTGAGAGAGACCCGGTGCTGCGCGAGAAGCACACACTGGGCATCCACGTTGTCGCTGTACAACTGCTCCTTATGGACCAGGGCGCGTTCGTAAGCGCCCTTGGAAGTGTGGCCACCGATAAGCCAATGAGGAGGAGCGAGTTTCTCCAAGAAGAAGCCAGCCCCAGAGCACTCCTCGGGTTGATGGCAGCTCCCTGGCTAACGGGTGCCACCATCGAACCCCCATGCGTTCATGGGGTAGCTTGGAAGACCTCCTGCTGCCGGTCGAGGTCGTTCGAGATCTCCCGGGGCTCATCAATGGCACCCTCCTCCTCTTCATCCGAGGATACGAAGAGATCCTGGTACGAACAACCAGTCCTTCTCCCCGCGGAGTGGGGGCTCCGAAGCCATGCGCTTCTTAGAGTGCTTGGCCTCTTCGGCTGCGGCTTTAGCAGCCTGAGCACGCTCAAGGCCCTCGGCAAGCGAGAGGTTTTTTTGAGGTTTCTCTTCCTCGCCGTCACCAGCTTTGGGCGAGCCCTTAGCCTCGTCAGCGGGGCTCTTAGAGCGCTCAGGCGCCTCGGAATCGTGGCCACCGTGATCACTAGCGTGTGAGTGTACGCTGTCGTCGTCATGCTCGCTGGGCAATGTAGTGTGCCCTCCCTCGGAGCTCCCAGATACACTGTGGAGGCTCCTGGCCTTGACCTCGTCTTGTGTACCCGGACTGTGCTCACGGTATGTGAAGCGCGGGTTTGGACGCGTGTCAGGAGGCACAGAAGGTGACCGACTGCGGCGTAAGCTCGCGCGTTTGCTTACAGCCGCGTCGTCAGACGTATCGATCGCCTCGGAGACCACCATAGTAGCCTCCATGAGTGCAGAGCCTTTGCCGCGAGGCTTAGTTCTCTTGGCTTTCGCATTTACGGCGGCAGCCTTGGCGCGTGCTTTCGCACCGCCTTTCGCAGAGCCACGACGCATGCTGAAGGTCGAAGTGGAGACCGTGAAGAAGAGCGCGTGTGCTGCTCGAGGCTCCAACTGTGAAGTGAGCCACCGCCGCGTTCTCGCAGCTTGTCGATACCTTTCGACTTGAAGAATGAGAGTTTGTGACTCACTCTCCCTCATCCTGATTGGTCAGTAAACCGAACCTAAGTGGGGGAGGATGTAATGGGGTACAGACCAGTGTACTCAAGTTACATGAAGAGTGACTGGTCACTCTTCGGAGAGGCTGGTACGGCACCAGGGGCTCTAGGAGCCAACCATTGGATTATTACATAGCTTCACTATTGGTGATTTATAGTTTGTAACAAAACTCAAGTTAGGCCTACCTATACATATACTCAGTCTAATACTTACCTTTAACTGGTTGCTTCGCTCCCTTTGACAAGGGCCTTGTTCACTTACTCTCGGAAGCCAGCTTTCTCAAGCGCAAAGTGTTGTGTGAAGTCCCGCCACAGGACGAGATTGGATATGCGCGATCCCAGGTTGTTGTGTATCGCAGTGATACTACCACCCGAAGGTAGACACCACCAAACGTCCGTAGCGGTCCTCCGTAGACGCCTTCACGAAGAATTGATGCGCTATGAGCACGCACGAGGTGGCGCCATGGGCCTATATATGACGATATGGAGCGACGAGAATTTCCTCACAGTAACCTCCTTATGTCGGCGGGTTCGTATTGGCTCTGTCAAAACCTTTTGAATTTGCTAAAATCCCCAATGATCTCCTCTACGTGCATGCGTTCATTCTGCTGTCTGTCGGAGCGTTTCGCTTAGTTCTAAATAATTCCTCGCTAAAACCCAAGAGGGGGCCAGCCGCGCAAGTTGAAAGAGCACCATCAGGTTCTCGGCCTGCTGATGGCGTTCATCGTATAGTCGATGGAGAGTTAAAGACCCTATGCTCTAGCTTTGGACTGCCCCGATGATAAGGAGGGTTTCCCTAGCGGAGGTAGCAATGAAGCAGGCGCTCGTTGACTATTCGCCGGCTCAAATAGTATGGCCTACATTATCTCGCCAAAAAGCTCTGTCTCGCCTAACCGCAGCGCGAGAGCCTCTACTCTAGTTTACATGGGGATATTTAGACGGAAAAACTATCGAGTAAGAAGGATTTTGCTTCTTACATGCTTTGGGTTCTATTTGTGCTTAATAAACATGACCGATGACTGCTACACCTATATGTGTAGGTTCAAGAGCCTCATAATGCTCTATACAATCATTGACTTCATGGAGTTTTCGTTACCGGGACGCTATGCTTCAGCTTTGATGGGTCCATCGTCTGGTGCAAGGATAACTGTCCCGGTAGCTGGACTGACTCAGATACCAGTCTTCAGTTCCGCGAAAAGCTGGTAGATCCTACCTTTAATCCTGACACACGCTACGGTGTCATTGTTGATAGCGCATTCCCTTGTAGTGACGCCATGGTCCGTAGGATAAATACCCCTTTTAACCCCCCATTCACCGTACACATATTGTACATCATCTCGTTTGAGAACATGTTAGACCGGTGTACAAGCCTGGTTGTTGTACTGTAGCGGGATCAGCCAAAATCTGGTTGGGGCCGATCTCCACTCACTCACTGCGCCCAGATACCGACTAACGGAGGGGGTCCCCCGATGATCCGTGATCAGCTGAACTTGGTCTCACCTTGTGTACCTGTCGGCGGGCTGGATCTGCTCTCTCAAGGATCCGAAGGTGTCCGGTCAGTGAAAACTTAACCGTCCTGGTGGGACGTGGGATGTGTGGGGCAGCGTGGAACTTCTTCGCTCTGCACCCTTGAGATAAGCCCTCAACAGGGTCCTATTAGGGCGATCGGCCTTGATCCAGGGGTTTATGCCTATTTTAAGCAGCGAAATGTCCAAACAAGCTTGTTCCTTATTCTTCTTCTCCTTTCCGGGTTGCTTGCCACTTCCAATAGCAGGATCTTTAGTCTTGAGAGCGAATCTGACCTCCAGTCAAGCACCAAACGCTGGACGATCAGGGATTTATGCACTTAGAATAGGGAAAACTAGTGTAGGTAAATCTGGCTAATATAATATATTAAATGGAACTTTAGATAGCGGATACTAGCGTCGTAGCGTAAGATCTCGGTTAATAACATCGGTTAATAATAATATCGGTTAATATTATTAACCGAGATCTTACGCTACGACGCTAGTATCCGCTATCTAAAGTTCCTTTTAACACTTTATACCGGGCCAATATGTCTCGAAGACGTCCCGGTGCGAGAAAGGCCACTTGTGCACTTCAAAGTAAATTCGGTTCTGATTGCCCATATGCACCTACTGCCTACCCATCTCACCGTGCATCTTGCGCCTTCCTATACCCCATCCTCGGATAAGATCGACTCTCACCATCTCCGATCGGACTAACGATCTCGCGATCTTAAACTTTGACACTTGATCGCCGATCTCGCTTCTGATTGATCTTCGTCTTGATCGGCGATCTTGACCTTGCCTGTCGATATTGATCCTGATTGGTGATCTTCATCAGGATCGGCGATCTTGATCTAGTTTGGCGATCTCGATCCTGTTTGGCGATCTTCGTAAAGATCGTCGACCCTCTTCCTCAGTATCGCCGATCTTCAACTTGATCTTTGATCTTTAACATGATCGCCGGCCCTTCGATATCGCCTCGATCTCCATTAACCGCAGCTTATCTCCATCCGTGGAGGCTTGAGCTCCGTCTCCTGACCCTCTTCCGACTCGTTCCGCCAATCCGATCGGCTTGACTTTCCAGACGATCTTGACCTGATCTTATCCTTCCGCCGTAGATCTTGACTTCTGATGTCGCGATCCCTCTTCCATGCACCTTGGCGGACATCTTGATGCTTTCAGTCATAGTGTTTGAACTGAGATCGGTCGGCTGCCCACTCCTGATCTTCAGTCTCTGGCTTCAAGTTAGTCATGGGTGACACCGGATCTCCATTCCCTCGCCCCGTGGTGGTTGAGATCGCCATGTCTTGGTCCTTCCCGATCGTAAGTTGTCCTTCAAGATATCACAGTGTTAGACACTCTACGTAGCTCAAGTCACCATTTCAACTATTGCTATCGCTCTCAGAGTGTGCATGTGGCTGCGTTCGCTTGCGCTTTTCACCGGGTGATCTGTACTGAGTCTTTGCACTCTGCAAATGGAAAGGATATCACTTCCGCTGGCCCAGTGCTTGTGATATACTTGATGGCATGTCTCGGTTGGATAAGGTCCTTCGGGGAGTATGATATTGCAGAGGTAGCACCTACCTAGGCCAGAAATGTTACCCGACGGCATTTTGAATCCTAGTATCACAATACTTACTGAGCCTCTTGTTTGGGCCCCTTGGAGCAGTCTCTACAAAACCACTTGGTGTTGTGGCCACGCTTGAAAGTATCACTAGATGTTTTCTCGCCTTTGTATTTTGACCACTTTGCGCAAACCTTACACGCGCGCTGTTGTCGCTTATTTTCATCTTTATTTGTTATTTGAAAGTCGGAGCACTCCTCTGGAACATGACCATGCTGGCTACTGGCTGGTGAGACTGATGGGATCGGAGAGGGCGCTGGTGTGTCACCGGTAAGCTATAGTATAGCTGTTAGCTTCGATGTTAGTACTTTCAGCAACCATGAAAATTTCCATTGAAATCGTACCGTTTCCGCTTCAAATCGCCTTTGCTGTAGTTCACCATTTGCTCTTGAAGTATAGTCGGTGTCGTGTAGGAACACGCCAGAAATGTATATAGCACATTCCCACACCAACAACACCCACTGAGTTCCGATATCTCAGTCAGGCTTTAATGTGGGTATATAACCTGAAGGCCCAGGAGCTACCCTACCAGGTTGGGGTTTCCTCTGTGTCCCGTGTGTCCTGCTAGGCAAGCCACCGATGACTCAACACTGCTAGCCACGAGCAAAGGCTAGAGTGTTTTCTCTCTCTCTCTCTCAAATATACCCCGCGGTCCCTATAAAGATAGGGTACCGGACGTGTTTCAGACCTGACACAGGGTTGTCGGAGCTATACTCTGAACGGTAAGTAATACATGGATAGCGTACAAGCTTATCCAACACACAGCGATAACTCGCTATCAAATACACGGCCAATTCTACCCTCTTATCTCTTGGCCCTGCCGGGATGAACACTAAGCTGCCACCAGTAGGAGAGTTCACCGACAGTCATATCCAGGCTACCGGAGCTATCCCGCCACTACCGCGTACTTAACGATAGTCGGACGTGCCCTTGTGTGGCTGAGAGTAAATGCTGTTCTGTTCTTTGAGCACAAAGGCTCTTAATGCAATACCTATACAAATATACAACCAAACATGTTCGTTATGGATCTTCTTCACTACCACCGACGACTCAAACGGTCACCAGACCTTATACCGCCGCACCCAAAGAGTCGTTGGATCCATCGCAGCCGTTACTGTTGAAGATCTCACCCGCCTGGTCGTCCACAAGCGCCACTGACTACTCGTCCGCGTCGCTTGAGTTCTTCTCTGGCCGTAACTGCTTACACCGGCAACTCAACAGCAACTCAGCAGCAACTCAGCAGCAACTCTCGCCCTCCTTGTCCTTCTCAGGCACCACCACCAGTCAATCGCGTCGCTTGGTCGCTGGATTCACCGAAACTGTCCCTGCCGACGACTCACTGACGACTTGAAGTCCCGCCGAACACGGAAGAACTCCGACCCCGCGGCTTTATCCCCCCTGTCGCTCGCGCTTACCACGTCGCACGTTTGTCGCTCAGCCCTGGGTGGATTTGACACGTCGCGTTGTCACCATCTGGACTTTGAGCCAATCAGGGCGAGTCATCGGTACTACCGTACTTGAACATTTTAGCGGTCTGAGCATCGTGTGACAACGGCGGGGACAAGCCCTGTCGCACCGGCTGACCATAACACTTATTTCACTCGCTGCAGACGCAAATCACTACACCACATCGGGAACTCATGAGGCGGTCTTTTGTTGAGTCTTTTTCAAGTTTTCGCGGTAGACAATATAAGCGTTTGCCAGAGCCATATCTACAAGGCCAAGAAAGAGCGCTTTGTAATACTTCTTGAAGACGAAAGCCATTTGCAGAGAGTAATGCTGCAATCGAAGCTGGTCATGGACATCTACACCTCCCATCCAGCGGTGGTAGTCCGTGACCAGCTTCGGACACGGCACTTTTTCTTTGTTACCTCCCGGCAAGCGACGATCTACCCACAAAGGCAACATTGTGACATCGTTATTTAATAAATTCAAAGTAACTCAATATAAATAATAACTTACCCACAGTCTGCATTTTTGTCGATGTACCTGTCGATAGAAAGTGAACAGGTTTACTATCCATCCAGGAAAGTGCTTTCATACAAGGAACGTGCTTGTTTTCTGCCAAACTAAATGCGCCACACTGTATCGTCTTAGGGCGCTTTTTGCGTTTGTCGATCACTCCAGCAGCGCAGCCGATCCGAGCTACTTGGATCGTGCCAACAACATAGACATTCTTTGCTAATAGCTCCAGTGCTAAGGGTATGGAGGTGTAAAACCGATAAACCACAACTAAGTGGTGATCGGTACGACCGGCAGGTATCACCTCCTTTATGTTCCGAAGAACGGCAGCCGGGCCGGCCTCATTGTCTGTGGACTGGTGCCCAGGTGCTGCTTAACACCACAGTACACTTCGATTCTGCATAAGCGGTAACTACAAGTTAGTATATTTTCAAGTCTATAGAGCTTTCTTACTGCTATAAAAATATTAACATTAAGCAGTAGGCAGTTTTCGCACAACAAGTCACAAAAAACTTTGTGTCCCACTTATGGGGATTATCTTTCATGTAGACTCGAGTTCCATTGACAGGTGAGCGCGAGGGGAGCATACCCTCATCAAAGGACAGAAATGCTGGACACTCAAAGCCTTTACGAAAACCCCGTTGCAGCACTGTCACAAGCAGGCCGAATCTTTCACGCCCTGTCATTCTTTGCATTTGGGTCATTGTTATTTGAAAAATGTAAGCTTCTCATGATACGCCGAACCTGTAATACGTGACTGGTTTGTTAATCGATGAAGCACAATAAATGTTACGAAAATGCGTACCTGTTCCTTGGCATGAACTGACCAAACGTTCCCCGTGGAATTGCCCCGACTGCGTTCATTGCCCTATGGTACGAAAGACGTCTCTTATGTGGACACATCATCCGAGCGGTCATCAGTCTGAGCGCCACAACTAGCTCGTGCGGTTCAATTTGATTCGTTTCACGCAAGGCTTGCCGAATGTCTTTCCGCGTCTGAACTTCAACGCTATTATCCATCGCGAGTCTCGCCTTTTGTCATGTTTGAAATTTAGCCGCTCGCTGCATTATCATTTGGCCGTGGTATCGACTGGACTCGTTAGCGACACGTTGCCAGAATCGTTGGGCGTGAAGAATAAAAAAAAATGAAATGGCGACTCCGCAATGGCCAAAGCCGCTATGATGGCCGCAATACTCCATGGTAGATACCTGGGTATTCTTGGGTGGACGTAGATTCTGTACCAATTCCTCTAATATAAAGAAACGTAATACACGTCACAGATCGTTAAAGTCTACTGGCATTTGAACCCCCTTCTATTACGTACCATACCGCCAACCAGAATGCCTCATTGCTTTTATTTGAGGCTTGATCTGGCTCATTTGAAGAATTTCGTCGTTAGCATTCATCACGCCTTCGTCCTCGTCAGAGCTAATATCACAACACGCTTCGATATTGATATCCACATTCTTCGGAGTCAATTACCGCACACCCTTCTACATCCTCTGCTAGCGTTTGAACTTCACTGATGCATCCGTCATTCTCTGAGGCATCAAGATTGGAACAACCGCCAGTTGGTACTTCGGGGTCCCCGCCAGCAACTGCTAAATTCGTTTTTAAAATAGCTCCATTGTGAGCATCGGCACTTGTGGGTGGTGGACTCCTGTACGGGCTGGCAAATCCCTCATAATCAAAATTGGCTACAACAATATGGCTTCCGCCAACATTTGAACCCGCTGTTTCAAGGTTGTACCTGTTATCACATGTTATAACGGCGGCTGGATCGTTGGTCGCGCTCCCGAAGGCGCTGAGTAAGCTGCGTGCCGAGGTAGACCCACCATTAAGCTGAGCTCCGGTAGAATGTGTTAGTTGGTCGACTAATGCGTTTGTTGGGCTATGGTGAGTGAGAGGAGCACTGTCCATTAGCGATGTTGCTGCTGTTGTAGTGTTGGTCATGTCGGGAACAGGTGGGCGCCCTTGTGTTGATATAATAGGATGGGGCTCCACTATTTCATCGAGAGAGCTGGCAAATACACCATCGGGGGCGGTTTTTCACTGTTCCAGTACATTGAGTTGGCAAAGAACGAGACACTGACGTTGTTTCAGCTCGCAAATCCGCTTCGTGCGAGTGAAGTTGGTCTTTTGCGGCGGCGGGGGGGGGGGGGGCGAATGACAGGCAGCTGGAGCATCGCTACGCTGTCCATTTTGAACATCTATTTGCAGTTCCAATCACAATATCAGTTCACATACTTGCTACAGACTTATCGTTGCTCACTTACGAAGTTGAACGCCGATTCTCCTTGGTCATGCTTGTTCTTGCGACGTCAGCTTCTGCTTCTAAATGAAGAGTGGTTCGTGAACGCGCCTTTTCGGTGTCAGCTTGCAAGCACATCTGCAGTAGCGAGTTGTCAATAAATACAGCCTTTACTTTTAGCCCGAAACACTTGTTCAGAACATGGACGAACACCTATTCCGTGTGCAACCAAATATGCGATATTATTTTCGACCTTCATCAAATTTTATGAACTTTTGTATTGATCACGATACTATTCTAATTTAAGGCGAAATCATGTGGGAACGATGTAAATGCACACATTCGTACTTGTACATCGATCCAACATCGTGAATAAGGTGTTAAGGAGGGTGACCTGAACCGTCTTGTACCATCGGTACGGTGTGCGGCTCAAGTGAAATCGGGTGCAATAACCTTCGTCAGACGCTCAGTCGAAAGGGTAATTCGACGATTGAAACACCGCTTACCTTATGACGTCAATAAACGCAGAATCCGTCTGAAGAACCTCTTTCGTTTGGCCAACTATAGAGTCCGCATGGTAGAAGTAAGCCAAATATGAACCACGTACGTGTACGGAAGAGGTGATAACAAGAAATCGATTGTAGTAGCTGTTGTTGGGTTCTTCATTGTTATTTTGAAGATACCTTCTGCTGTTCTGCAGACACAGAAAGTGCTACTGCTTCTGTAGATTCGCTAACACTAGAATGAAGCTGCGCATTGGCTCCACATGAATCGTACAGCCTCAACAATCAAGAGGTGCCGGCTTGCGGACTCATCGCGAAGCGGTGCACACGAATCCGCATCATTACCCTTCTTCTTGTTTCACTTTGTCCGTGAGTTCAAGAGCACTTGGCCGGTAGGGATTGGTTTACGTTTCGTAGGATCCATTGACACTGTATTAGCATAACAATGAACAGCTTTGAGTTTAGCACTTTTAGATGGAGAAAATCCAAATAGAGAACGTGCATATCACCGTTTCTTTTGCACGCTACATCAGCCTCCACAAATCACAAACACTCAGCACAAGGTTTCCGGAAGCTTCAATATCTGCAAATAGAAACTCTAGGTCTCCAGGTCGCCCCAAAAGCCAACGAACAGATCCAGTTCCGTCGGTAGCTACTACGAAGGAAGACCATCGCCAGGTGAACCCCCTTAATGGAATCGCTGACGTGCGCGAGCTGGAAGAGAACAGGCACAGGGATGTGACAAGCAACCGTGTGGTGGTGGGGGGTCAAGACCTTTGTATTCTCAAAGACAACTCTAAAGAGATGGCTCACGGTATGCTGAACGTGAACGGCAAGCGCACGACATCTGAACCCTCTAGGTCTAACGTGCTAGTTCACATGTAAACGAAAAAAATCCGTGCGAAACAGCGCAAGGACGAGATGAAACGAGACGATAAGGACGCCGAGAAGAGACACGCAAGTATAGGGAGCGACATGGCGATCATGCTCATCTACTTTCAGTTGGACAGTGATCGCCGCGCTGAAGCCGAAGAACGCGGGTGTAGAGAGGAGCGTGCCGAACGCGCCGATACTCAGAAACGGTAACGGAAATGCATAACCAGATTAGAATTCAAGAGCTCCAAGAAGCCCGCGAACTGCGAGAAAAGCAAAGGCGAGTTGAAGCGGCCAGAGTGGCCGCAGCTGAGCGTAAGAGAGAAGAAAGTAAAAGACGATTCAAAGAAAGGCTGGCTCTGAATAGAGAGGAAGCCAGACAGCGACACGAGCAGATGATACTAGTGTTAGCGAATCTACAGAAGCAGTAGCACTTTCTGTGTCTGCAGAACAGCAGAAGGTATCTTCAAAATAACAATGAAGAACCCAACAACAGCTACTACAACCGATTTCTTGTTATCACCTCTTCCGTACACGTACGTGGTTCATATTTGGCTTACTTCTACCATGCGGACTCTATAGTTAGCAAAACAAAAGAGGTTCTCCAGACGGATTCTGCGTTTATTGACGTCGTAAGGTAAGAGGTGTTTCAATCATCGCATTACCTTTTCGATTGAGCCCATACCCCACTCTACACTCTGCCTGACGAAGGTGATTGCAGCCGATTTCACTTGGGTCGCAAACCGTACTGATGGTACAAGGCGGTTCAGGTCACCCTCCTTAAGAGATGTAATTATCCTACCGACCATGGCGTCACCACAAGGGAATGTGCTATCAGCAATGACACCGTAGCGTGTGTCAGGATTAAAGGTAGGATCTACCAGCTTTTCGCGGAACTGAAGACTGGTATCTGAGTCAGTCCAGCTACCGGGACAGTTATCCTTGCACCAGACGATGGACCCATCAGAGCTGAAGCATAGCGTCCCGGTAACGAAAACTCCATGAAGTCAATGATTGTATAGAGCATTATGAGGCTCTTGAACCTACACATATAGGTGTAGCAGTCATCGGTCATGTTTATTAAGCACAAATAGAACCCAAAGCATGTAAGAAGCAAAATCCTTCTTACTCGATAGTTTTTCCGTCTAAATATCCCCATGTAAACTAGAGTAGAGGCTCTCGCGCTGCGGTTAGGCGAGACAGAGCTTTTTGGCGAGATAATGTAGGCCATACTATTTGAGCCGGCGAATAGTCAACGAGCGCCTGCTTCATTGCTACCTCCGCTAGGGAAACCCTCCTTATCATCGGGGCAGTCCAAAGCTAGAGCATAGGGTCTTTAACTCTCCATCGACTATACGATGAACGCCATCAGCAGGCCGAGAACCTGATGGTGCTCTTTCAACTTGCGCGGCTGGCCCCCTCTTGGGTTTTAGCGAGGAATTATTTAGAACTAAGCGAAACGCTTCGACAGACGGCAGAATGAACGCATGCACGTAAAGGAGATCATTGGGGATTTTAGCAAATTCAAAAGGTTTTGACAGAGCCAATACGAACCCGCCGACATAAGGAGGTTACTGTGAGGAAATTCTCGTCGCTCCATATCGTCATATATAGGCCCATGGCGCCACCTCGTGCGTGCTCATAGCGCATCAATTCTTCGTGAAGGCGTCTACGGAGGACCGCTACGGACGTTTGGTGGTGTCTACCTTCGGGTGGTAGTATCACTGCGATACACAACAACCTGGGATCGCGCATATCCAATCTCGCTCCGATTCGCAACTGAAAACTCAAGAACTGGCATGGTGCAGCTTGAAGTACCTCGTACCCGCGTTGCTAGTAGCCACTTGCTGCCAAGGGGTCAGGATCCCCGGCTCATCTTCAAAATGTATAGATTTAGAGCAATCCTCAGAAATTTTGAGCGTTGTTATTTGTCCTTTTTAATGGTAGATACAAAAATAAAGGTACAACTGTGCTTTGGGGACATTTATTAATAGCCGTTTTTACGCGACATTTTACGTAGGTTTTGCACACAGGTTTATCGACATGCGTTCCATGTTGTTACACAGACAGGCGAAAAGTGATTATAATAACAGGGGATTAAACCGACTGTGATTAAACCGTTTTTATGGGGGCTTTGGAAGGCACGCACTGGGCCCCGCCACCGTTTATTACTTTACTAAAATAATATTAAAATAGTGTGCCGATGCAGCTCGAATGATGATGTCGCACAATTGTTTGTGCTTTTCCGGCCTTTACGGCAAAAGAAAAAAACATAAACGTGGTGCTATTCTACAGTTTATGACGATTTAAAATACGATCTCTGTCTCGCTTGCCACGGGAAAAACTATGGGTACGAGGTTACCGGAGTACGAGGACTCAAAAATGGGTGCGAACCCAAATAACTGTAAGTAATTTTGCTGCTGCAAAAAAGCCCTTCCAAACTAAATCTAGGACAAAGGCGGAGTCTAATGTTGCTACATTTATAAAATATTTCACAGTATACAACCACTTAGTTCACTTTTCAACGTGGCAAGGCGAGGAGCTTAACTGCCTGCGAAAGTGAGCGGGAAGAACGGAGCAAACGCCTATCAAACAAGTCGTTATGAGACTGTATTGCTACATTTTATCTACGAACATAGCTGAAGCGTTTGGGTGTCCAGGTTGCTTCTTCGCAGTAGGTGAACGGAAGCAAAAGATCTTCTTCCTAGGGAAATTTGCAGACAGACGCAGGCAACGACTGAAACATCTAAGTTTCTACTATCCCACCAATCAAGCGTTCGTACAACACCAGGTATAAACTAGTTCGGAAAAATGAGCCACTTATCCCAGCACGTTTCTACTTATATTGGCAACACGGCTTCTTTAGACTATTCAAAAAAAATGTTGACAAGTAGAAGCAACCTTCCATGGTCATTTAATATTACCCCCTCACTCTGACATACTGAGCTAAATTGCTTTTGGTCAACTCGGTTCGCCCTTTGGATAAAGTTGTATGTCTTAGATTTCAGTGCTAGATAGACGGGCGTGTATAGGTCATTAATAGGGCTCTCACTGCTCTTGAATGTCTTAATGTGGTGCCGCTTTTTTAGAAGCAACACCAATTCTTTGTATGAAGCTTACTTTTGGTCGGTCTGTCGGGAATTTTGAAAGTTTTTGAAACCACCTCCTGGATTGACCAATAAGGCTCTATCTTACCACAAGGTAACGTTGAAAATCTGAAAATCTGGACTTTTCCGCCAATCAGGGTACGCGGAGAAATATTCAGTTACAACTGAGAAATTTCGCGAAACCTGTCCGGAGGGATGTCAAAACAACGATGGTGGGATTGTGACTCTAGAATACAATATACGTGGTGACTTGATTAAATTATGGAACCTCTATAAAAGAATCTTGTCCCATCTCTTAGGAGCTGTCTGTCCGTACGACCGACCAGACTTTGAAGGCCGATATCTTAGCTCTTTCTGCTCTAATTGATCAAACAGAAGTCGACTTTGAGCACCAAGACCATACAATTAGCTTGCCTCCGGATTGCGATTTTCTTAAAGCGGAAACAATTTCAATTGGGACAGGTAAGATAAAATCCGAGCCAAACGATTGTAAATGGCTACATTTATGCCTAGTTTTTGTATGGGAGGGGTGAGCATGGTCCATCGTACAAAGAATTGGTGTTAAGAGTAACGCGAAATAGGAACTAGCAATCCTTGTAAGCAAGTTTTTATAAAAGTAAGCCTTGGCACGATTTTTGTCGTCATCTTTAGAGAGAAAAATCAACTGTTGCAAGTAATAATGGGCGGGGGGGGGGGGGCTATGAAATGAGAAGCACATCAAAATAGGTTTTCTACGAGTTTCGAGCTAGTGTGCAAGTTGTGGCACTGAAGGCAAACATTGAAATAGCGGCACCTCGCTGGCAGGTGGTGGATGTGGAGGGCAAATAGCTTGCTGCCAATGTGTAACGGTACCAATGGAGGATCGGAATCTGTGTAGCACGACCTTTACAACGGTGGATACCTAACTAGAGACTACCGACATGCTGCTATGAGCTAGAGGAGATTTATTAATTATACTGTGATAGGCATAGTTGCATTATGCAACTTGCATAGGCTACGGCTTTGTCCTAGATTTATTTGTTAGTTGACACTCGTTATTTTGACAGACTGAGGTCACATAGCATCGACTTTTACATGTATACGTAAGTGTACAGAGAGTATAGGCCGGTTAAATTGGAGTAAAGGTAGGACACTAGCGCGGACCTATTGCCGTGGACCCGCACCTCTCTTCGCTTGCTGCCTGCGCTCGGGGGGCGCCGCTGCGCGGCCTGCCCCACCCCGGCCTCTAAGCCCTCGACTCGGCAAGGCGCTGTGTTTGGGATTAGATATTAATCCCGAGGCAGTGTTGCCAAGACCGTCGGCTAAGTCCATTTTATGCATGTCGAAGAGTATAATTGTATAGTCGGATAGCCAGTTTGGCAAAATACTCTCTTCCTTGTTAGTTTGGAATGGCTATTTTGGAGCTGCAATATTACTGATATGGATGCGCACCCATATTTTGAGTCCTCGAACTCCGTAACCTCATAGTTTTTCCCGCTTGTCACCCATGTGCGATGGACAAAACTATCTAAAAAGTGGAATTTGAAATGATTGATACCAATATAGTTTTCTGGGAAAGCAGTGCAGTGTGCTGCTGGGACAGCCCAAAACAGATTAATTCGGATGAAGCCGGTGACTGACGGCGGTAGCTGAGCCCGGTAACCGAAACCGGTACACTTTTGAATTTAAAATCCCTCACAAGCTGAGAGGAGACTACTCTCAGTACAGAAGAGTCTGTGAAACGATGCCGTTACGTTACCGTTACGCCTAATGACGTCTGGAGAAAAACATGTTATAAAACAGTATTCATAAAGCAGTAGATGCGTGAGTGTATCATATTATTCAAAACTGTAAGTTTAATTTAAAAAATAATTAGGGTTCATTGGCAAGCTTATCATAGCCATTCTGTTCATGTTTCCTTAACATATTTTTAAAATATAAGTTTTACATCACCACAGTAGCAAAATGAGGTAGCGAGTCCAAAAAATGGGACTTCTTGTGCCAAAGCATATCCTGCGCCTGCTTCGCAGCCGCAGCATCTGCCGTGTCGAAGCTACTCTATGAATATGACTTTTAACCATTTTTTAAACCTTTGGTACTTTCATATACCTGAAATAGTTTGAGGATGGTGCGCAAGCGATCCAATTGAAAAATGAACCCGACGACAATACCCCCTCGGTAGTAATCCCTAGCTTTGGAATACACCCTCGATACGAATACATATTCGGCTCCCCAGCGGCATACAAACTCAAGTCAATTTCCCTTCCCACCCCTCAGTTGTAAGAAGGAATACAAGTTTAGGCAGTTTTGGGATGCTTAGCTATGAGAAATTCCTAACTGTACAGGACACCCGAAGGAATCCAGTAAATAGTACACTGTTAGGACTCCCAGATCGAAATACGTAATAAATATACAGTCGGCGATGTCTTGGCTTGTTTGCCCGTATTTCATACCATCGCATGCAGCCACCATGTACCACCTTACGAATTGGTTTGTTGTTACCTGAGCTGTCAGGGGGACGTACAGATGGATTGCTAAAGTTTTTGTTTGTTTGTTTTTGGGGTACTACTGGATGTTTTATAAGAATACCAGTGAGAAGATTGCCAGAAACCACGTCGAAATATGGAATGTTTGCCGGTATGGTAAAGTATGGACCAATATTATGGTACATCCCGCGATAGAAATTCCATTGGATAAGAATAAAAAGCGGTCTTCCGGCGCTACGACTACCGAGGGGTTTGTCTGCATCATGCATGTTTTATTAAAATATACATGATACTAACAATAATGTACGTTATGCTATTTTGCAGTATCACTTGAGGCTAATATATTAGGCTTTCCCACCCTACGCGTAGCCCTAGTTTTACGATGATAATTTGAACTTACGTTTTGACAAACTGAACTTGGAATTTGCCATTTTAAAGCTGAAAAATAGATAACATCGCATTGGCGACGGTGATAGATCGTTGAAAGGTAAATTAAACAATAATGCTAGCTCAGCATATCAACCACACATGTACTTGCCTGTATAAATAAGAATGTGGTCAACGTGACCACGTTCCACAGGGGGCGTCCAAGGAATTTATAATCTGCATCGAGGAAATACTTAGTATAGACTTTTAGCATCCATAGACTAATGCAAATCTGACGACCAAAACTATATGGTAAGTCCGAAGAAGAAAAGAACTCGCTACAGACAAGATCCAAAGGTACCAGTCTGGTACCAGTCTGGTTGGTACCTTTGGATCCGATATTTTGTCCGGTACTACCAGAACATTACGCTAACAGGTGCGTTGATATTTTTTTGTCAGACTAGTGGTCTACACGTATCTGGCAAGATCTTGGCACTAGGCCCACCGTAGGACTCCGGGATTTTCGGTTGTGGCTCGAACTTGGGCAGGCAGCAAAAGTGTTGTCGAAAGTTTCGCCCCGAAACACAGAGTTGTTGTGATCTGCAGCACCATTGCAATTCGTTGTGGCATCGGCAAAACGCTACTTCAAGTAGGTTACCCCATTGTAGTATTGTACAATTTGTACAATGGTACAGTGTAGATTTATGTAGGTACAGTAGATTTTTGTAGGAGTCTAAGTATGTACTATTAATAGGTATCCTAGTTGGTGAATAGGCAACGATGACGAATTTTTGGGGCATTCTATATCATAAATGCATGAAGTATTAATAGTCGCGTTTTCTCTAAGATACACACGTGTGTACAAACACGAACCGTAGGTATACTTATACAAAGCGTTGTATACATTTACTGTACTGGATTAAATGCTCGTTGTCGTTTGCGCCCTTTTTAGTTTTCGCTATCACGTAAATACACGATGTCCGTGCTGTGCACCAAAAATTAATTCATTTTACAAAAAAAATATTAAAAGCACGAGCAGAAACCAGTTCATTACCGGTGACGCGATGCTCGTCGCGATGATATGAAACGGGTCTCAAAGAGTACCATCGAACACACCTTCTAGTCGCGGACAAATGCAAACTGGATATGGAGATGCTGCCAGGGATTCCCTACAGAGCTTCCCTGAGGAAATCTCTGTAGTGGATAGTATGGGGTTCCAGTTCATGCTTCGGAATTGCACTAAATGTATGTGCTCGTGTACATTTAGCGCTCAGTATGAACACTGTATCAGATACAGTCTGTATCATGCACCGGAACCCTGCGAGTTGCTGCACAGGGGATGGGCGGCGCTCCGTCTCGGATGAAATGGTGCCGCGCATCCTTCCTCTTTCAGATATTAAGAGATTAAAATGGTTGTAACATGCGAGGTGGCAGCCCATCCGGCGCGCCCGTTGCCACTTGTTGGGAAAGCTGCAGATTAAAACGACCTACTATATCAAATTTTACAGCAGGCAAGTACATGAGCATGTATTTGAAGCTAGTTGTAGGAAAATCAGCAGCCTGGAACGTGCCGACCGAGCTAATTATTCAAGGGTTAAAATAATTTAAAACTGGAACATATATTTGAATTCACATCCGGATGAACTGTACGGGCTTTCACTGCTTTACCTTCATGTGGTGCTCCGTATCTTCGTCGCAGCAACAGCAACTTGTTGTAGCAGGGACATGACTTTTGCAGCGCAGAGCTTCTAATCGCTGGCACTGGTGCACCAAGTTGGACTGACAATGGACTCCATTATGGAGCGCGCTTGAACGAAGTACTAGTTTCTTTGCACGAACACTTGCGTCCAGTAAGCTTGCTACAGCAAAAGAGCCGTCAAGCGGATCGACTTTGTTCAGGAAAGCTCAACCAATGTCCTGCACGAGAAAGGCAAGTCTGCAGCGGCGGACCCAAGAAAGAGAATGGTTGAATCGCTCTTCGTTTTGGTTACCTCGCGAGCTGGTTTAGCTATCTCACTTTGGAATTTTTCTTCTCGCGGAGAAGTCCAGCAAGCAACAGCAACACTTTCGCATCGCATCGCTCGACCTTCT
The DNA here is from genome assembly GCA_033557915.1 of Phytophthora tentaculata. NCBI lineage: Eukaryota > Oomycota > Peronosporomycetes > Peronosporales > Peronosporaceae > Phytophthora > Phytophthora tentaculata. Next base: position 169,622 of record JAUCEA010000005.1, read on the forward strand.
CGTTCGTTCCACGATGGCGACCTCCAACGGCAAGTCTGCCTTCTTCACCATGGAGGACGCCAAGGCGTCTTTCAACCTCTTCTGCTGTGTCTGCGGTATCGGTTCGCTGGCCATGCCTTCCAACTACGCCCGTGCTGGTCCGTTTTACGCCTCTACTGCCTTGGCTTTCATGATCTTCGCCAACACGTACGCCACGCTCAAGCTGTCCAAGGTGATGCTGGTGGCGCCCTCGTCCGTGCGGACGTACGGTGACCTGGGCGAGTGGGCTCTGGGCAAGTGGGGCCGCTTCTTCACGGTTGTTTCTCAGATGGGCGTGTGTCTGCTGGTGCCGTGTGCCTTCCTGGTGCTCGGTAGCACCCTGCTAGACGTGCTCTTCCCGGATTGTTTCAGTCAGACTGTTTGGATCATCTTCATGGCACTCATGGTTGTGCCCGTGTGCCTGATCCCGACGCTGAAGGAGAGTGCTGGCATGGCGTTCGCCGGTTGCATGGGTACAATCGTCGCCGATATCATCGCCGTTGTTGTGCTGCAGTACAACATGCGCGGCCACGGCTCGATCCCGTCGCCCGATATCACGGCTCACCAGGTTCTGACCTGCTTCGGTAACCTTGCTCTGGCGTACGGTGCTGCTATTGTGGTGCCCGACCTGCAGCGTGAACACTCGGAGCCTCAGCGTATGCCTCGTGTGGTGGTGATCACGATCCTGTTTATCTCGGGCTTCTTCGTGGCGATCGCTCTTGCTGGTTACACTGCCGGCGGCTGCCAGCTCTCTGGCAACATCCTGTACTCGATTGTGAGCACTTCGGACCCTCTTGGCCTGGCGCCTCTGGGCTTCACCGCTGACCGTGGCGCCGTGGTGATGGCATACCTGTTCATGCAGATGCACATTTCGATCGCTTTCTCGACGCTCATGATGCCTCCGTTTTTCATGGCCGAACGCCTGGTTCTGGGCATGCACGAGAGCCCCGAAATCGTCCGCTTCAACGCTGAGCATGACCAGGCCAACGTGGACCTTGACATGGAGATCCAAGAGAAGCGCTCGTACATGCAGAGCTCGACCCCCATGGATACTGTTAACCGTCAGGTGTCTGCCTCGAGCCTGGTTGAGAAGACCGAGGGTCGTATGTCGCACCTGCGCGTCGCTCTGGAATTCGGCGAGGAGATCTCGGAGGAGGAGCTCAACGAGCCCTACCGCAAGAACCCGCTTCGCTACATCGCTCTCCGCATTTGCATCATTGCGATGTTGGTGGTTGTTGCCGTCCTTGCTCGTAAGCGTTTCCTCGACCTGCAGGACTTCACGGGTGCCACTGCCCACACGACGAGCTGTCTGCTATTGCCGCTGATCATCTACATGCGCGTGTCCTGGAACAGAATGTCGATCTTCGACAAGGGCGCGTCAATTATTTGTATTGTGGTGTGCGCCTTCACGGGCTGCTACGTGATGATCCACGCCGGCGAGCACCTGTTCGCCCCGTCGGATGATGACACCCTGTTCCCGTACTGCGAGGAGGAGTTCATGAATGAGCCGTACTACATCCGCAACAACAGCACCAACTAAGCCGAAACCGAGCCGCAGCAGTGTTTGAAGCAGCGCAGCTTGGTATTATCGATATATCATAGTTTTGTGTTATTAAGGATAGTTTTATCCATGCCCGACGTGAGCAACGATAAATACATTCATCGCCTTGTGTTGTATGGAAATGCTGTTTGCCCAGTTTAAGGATTAATGTTCGGTTTTAAACTCGAAAAGCGATCTTGTAGCATTTCCCTGTTTTGTTACAACTACGTACGTAGTAGTACTTTGTTGTATTGTGCCTTCCACCTATTTTGGCGGGTGGACCGTTAATTCAGGCAGAATTAGATTCATAAAAAGGCGACGTACCCTAATTTAATGCTTATTCTGCTTAAGATTGTGAAATCTCCCCTACGTCCCCGGAGCAGCAATCAAGGGCCAATCCACAGAGATAAGCCTGGTTAAAGACGGAATGGCGGATAGCCAACCGCCAAACGCCTCTGTTACCTTCTTAGTCAGGCTGGATTAGCTAATTACATCTTAAGTTAGCCCACCATCGCCGTCCTAAAACCGGCCACGCTGAGACAGCCCATAATTAACATGGAATTAGCTGAGCCATAGGCCTAATTAAGGCTGAGAAGGGAATAGAATTATGCCATAATTTTGAAGGCAGAATTAATGAAAGGCACAATAATAGTTCTCTGGATTTTATATCCAGAGTATTTACAGAGGTGCGATTCTGCCTAAAAAAACTCTATACGCTTATTCTTAACACTAAGAAAAAAAATATTACACACAAATTAAACTGTAGTACTTGATGAAACTGTTATATCAGAGTGACGCCAGGATTTTTTAGCCAAAAGTGCCGCTACTCACTTTCAAACTAGATGAAGAGGCTACAGATGTAAATAAGGAATTTTAGGACCTTTAGAAAATGAGCCAGATGAAACTCTTATAATCTATAGCCGCATGACAATGAAAAAAAGAACGAAAATATTGCTTGTGTTGGCAAGGGACGACATCAAAACCCAATCACCCAGATGATGTTGCTTGAAATAAAGATGGTTAATTAAAGTTCGTCATGAATGACACTAAAATTGCTGGGTTATATTTAAAAGCCACTTGCAAAGTCTGTGCACTGTTCATGCTTGTTGTAGTCTACTGCTCGTAATCGAAATTAGAGGCGACCGTGGCGTGTTTCATTGTTCGTAGCAGAAGATGCGTTGATGCGAGTATTGGGTTAATTAATAGCATACATTTTTAATTATTATTATTGTAATAGTAGACAAAGTCGTGCTTCGCCCGAAAAAATTCTGAAATTTATCATCCTTTTTCCTTTTTAATGTCAACGTTCCCTTTTTCTTTAGGTAGATAAGTCTATTAACTTTGTGAAGGTTGGGATTTCATGTTGTGACGCATCTCCTGCGCCAGCTTCGCAGCATCTGCATTGCTCACATGTAAATCAACACTTTCGTTTTACTACAGTAACCGCATTCAAGCACATGTTACAGATAAATACATGTATGTGCGCACCCCTTCCCACAAAATTCCGGTCTAATTTACTTCAAAAGGCGTCTTTGGCGTAGAAACTATTTTTGCTAATAAATTATTTTTAATTTTTAAATTTTGATTAAAAACAATCTAAAATTAATCGATATAAATATAATAAATTACCAGAAAATTCTGAATTACAACTTTTTGGTAGAGGTGAGGGTGAAACAAGTGGTGGATGACCTTCTGCTAAATAATTAAATAATTTATTAAATAATTAAGAGGAATTTTTAAAATTGAATCTTTAACAAAAGGTTTTTTTGTGGAATTTCAAATATATATTTTTAAAATTTAATTATTTTCGAGGACGACTTTCCTCCATTTTTCTGACAGTGACACAAGTCTGTGCGCATACGTGTTATAAGTTTTCTACAGGCCATACGGTACACCAAAATACGCTTGTTACGCTCTTTAACGTGGTGACTTTTGTTTGTCTGAAAAACAAGTCTACATGAGCAATGGTCCCAAAGATGTGTAACAGGTTGGGCCCGGCCACGGACCAGCCTGAGGGCCCATGCCTCGGGTGAGCTGGCATGGCGGCGGCTGCCAGCGACTCTGAACAGTCGCCATGGCGAAGATCTCAACCCAGGCCGGAGCGGTTGTGGTTCTAAACGAAGTGAGCGGGCACCGAAGAGTCGCGCTGATTGTAGATGTGCGGCTATATGGCGCTGGGCTGTGGGTGTGAAGCTGGCGAGGCGCTCGAACGCCGCCGAAGTCTTTTGGGTGAAGATCGCAGAAGATGTGGTTGTGAGAGAACTGCTCTCACTTGAGCATCTGCGCCCAAGGACGAAGAACACGAACGCGGCTGAGTAGTGCCCTGCTGGCGCTCTGCCTTACTGAACGCGGCTGAGCGGTGCCCCAGTCCCATTACGAACGCGGTCTCTCACGAGCACAGCGTGCGCGAGGTGGACCAACTCTGACGAATTGACACACGACTACGGAGTGGGTGACGCACGGAGCTCTACGAAGGGGGATCGGAGGTGGAACGTACAGAGGAACTGAGTTGCGAGCTGCACGACGAAGACGCCAGGACCCCGAGGGCACGGCGTAGGAGACAAACGTAAGTCGGAGTAGTGCGTGTGTGTATTAACTGATTGACGAACGCATATAAAGTAGGTAGTGCTGCGAGAAGGGCACACACCGGCGCGGGAGACATTGCTTGTCGACCGACGGCCATCCGGACTGTGGACCGTAAATTGGCACTGGACGACCAAAACTCGGCGTGCGGAGATAGCTGTCACGTTATATGGTGGTCATATAGGGGCCTTCTAAAGCTTTTTGATACTCAAACGAATAAGAAACCAAGGGCGCTGCCACCTCCCACGGCAAGTGGAATAACGACACGATCGATGGCGAGCTTGCCATCACCGACCCCGACGGGTACCACTACCGCGGCAACACCCGGAAAACAAGTACGACCACTGTAATGGGCTCCACCGTTACAACGACAACGTCGGGTACATCGACACCTGGAACGACGGGGTCGACTCAGACTTCGACGCAGAGCGGAGGGGGTCAGACGGCCAGCACGCCACCCATGGTAGGTGGGACAGGCGACAGAAGTGCTAGAATAGTAAGTGTCGCGGGAACGAGAGACACCCACTCAGTCACGGTAACCTCGGCACCGGCGGTGGCGACCACGACCACGAGCAACTCAGGAGTGGTAGGAACCGCTAGCGTGACTGGCGGAATACCAAATACCGGAGATGAGACGACACTGGGAAGTGCGAACCCCTTAATTGTAATGATGCAGCAGCTTGTCACGACGATGGGAGATACTGGATCCCGTCTGCATCGGCTCGAGGCAGCACAATCAACAGTAGCGTCACCACCAGATGCCCAACTGGAGTTTGCACCGGTCATCTCGGTACAAACAACGGCCGTGCCAGCAATGACGGCGCAGATTGGCGTGGCAAAGACTGGTACGATGAGCTTCGTATCGACGACATCGCCGACGCCGATACGGCCGGTAATGATGGCCCCAACACTACCCTCGGTGCCGGTCCAGTGTCTATGGTCCCAGCCACTGCTCAGCCGATCTCAGCTGCGACGCGCTCCGTAGCGAACCTAGGGCCCGGACCTGTACGACCCCCAGGACCGCTCAATCCTCCCAATGACGATTCCAGCAGCCTCAGCAGTGACGACAGCAGCTCGGACGGCACCAGACGACGTCGGAGACGTAGGGAGAGCAGGTCTTGCGAAGTCGACAGCGCGCGCGATCGTCGACGATGATGAAGACACAAGAAGAATGTGAAGGAGCTTGACTTGCAACCGTCAAATCCACAGCTGGAGGAGTACGCGTCGAGACTGGGATAGCGAAAGTGGATCTTGCCGTCAAGGGTGCACGCATATCCGGTCGCGGTAAGTGGAGTGACGAAGAGCTGTACTACGTGGTGGGGAACAAGTTGGAGGACGACGCGGCCAAGTCGTGGGTCCAGATTGACAAGGAACTTGCTGGGCATGACCGAAGATGGACAAAACTGAAGGAGGCCCTGATTCGGCGGTATGGCGAGCGTCCGGACTTGGCCTAGGCGGAATGGAGAGTGATGCAAAGGACAATGCAACCCGGCGAGACTTTCGCCGACTTCGCATCCGGACTACGAGATGCCGCTGGCCAAAACGACGTGCGAGATGAGACGCTGCTCAATCAGTTCCACCGCGGACCGGAGAAGACGACCCGCCAGCTGGTAAAACTGGCACCTGCACCGATGACGCTGGGAGAAGCCGTCGATAAGGCAACTAAGATCGACGACGCCAGTTACAACGTAGCGCGCGGAATGCGAAACATCGGCCAACCGTGGGCTACGACTACCATACCCTCTGCCATACAGGTGGACAGTACGACGGGCGCCATGCGGGTGATCCCTGGAATCGGAAGCATGCCGGTAGACGTAGATGGTGCCTCACCGACAGAAGCTGGTGACACAACCGAGGAGTTTGCCTATTTCACGAACCCGCAGGGCGTGTTCGATAAGACCAGTAACGTCTGGGTTGCGCCGGCCGGTCGAACGTGGAATGGGAAGCTCTGGAATCTGAACAAAAGGGAGCGAGAGAGGAAGGCGAAGGACACTGCGCATGATCAGCATATGGCGACCAGGAGGCACCTCGGGAAAGCCAAACGAAAGATGAAAGTGATGATGGTGGCAGCGGACGGAGATTCAAGCAGTGGCGATTCCGACGAACAGTCGCCACCCTTGAAAAAGAAAAGTCGCAAAGGCCAAGTGCGGCAGACCAAGGCTCCGAAGCGGTCGCGTGACTCGCGGCCATCCCAAACGAACGAGCCGCCGGACAGACGCCCGAACGAGACGAACCGATGTTACGCATGTGGCCAGGCCGGCCATTTTGCAAGAGAGTGCCCGGATCCAGGCGCGAAGGCCAAAATTGAAGCGTATCTGGCTGAACGTAGGGTAAAACAGTCGACGGCGGAAAACAGCGATCGGGCGTAGTTAGGGGATTACTGCGTCCGACGGAACGAACGATTCCCGAGGTGAAAGTGACGGATAGTATCGACGGAAGGAGCGCGGCAACTGGAGAGGGGCCGATGGCGACAAACGGAGAACGGCGACGGACGCCGGGAAAGAAGGAAGCACCAAGGGGGTCGGACGTTGATCTGAGGAAAGGATACGCTTACTGCGAGACGCCCATCAGCATTGTGGAAATGATCACGACCGTGGAAGTGGCGAATCTAAAGACGGAGGTGGTGGCACGCGATGCAGAGAAGGCTCGACGCTATGTGGAAACAGTGAGGCCGGCGATGGCCGCACTACGGTACGACCGGGCGGCTGAGGAAGGCGTCGGGACGCCTACAACTTTTCTAGTGCTATCAGCCGAGGGAGGTGACGAGGCTCCCAACAATGATGACGGGTCTGGAACTGAGGAAGGCGCCGGGATGATGATCACCAAGACGACCAGTGCGACGAGGGCGTCGACGACAGTACCGCTGGAACCCTGGGAATCGGGTGCTACGATAAACAACCCAGCGTTGGAGGTGAAGATCACCAACGTCGGCAGGAACTGCGTTGTCGTACCCCATGGAGTTGGCCGGGCGACCTGTACCCGACAAGAGCAACTTGGACAAGTGAGGCTAGCGAGGAAACAAGCGAAGCGCGAAGCTAAGCAACGACGTGTGGAACGTGCTAAATGTCGTGAAATGACCGTTTGGAAACGATCGACTAAGTGGAATCGACGGTGATCGAGCTGGACGATCAACGCCGCGTTCACCGACAACAGCAAGCCGACACCGCTCTAAGAGAAATGGAGGGTCGGCGGGAGCGTCGGCGGGTCGAACCGCAAACGCAGGACGTACGTGGGCGTCACAGCGCTAGAGTAAGCTAGATCCAACGGGGCGGAGTGGCCGCAGTGAATGTAGCCAAGGGGCCTGACGTAGAAGCAGACGACGGCCTTCCGACTGCCGTCATGGAGATTGACGGTGAGAAGCATGACGTGAAGTGGGATAGTTGTGCCTGCTACTCGGTGGCAGGCACCGAGTGGATGGAGAGAGGGGAACGCGTACGAGAACCAGCTCCCGTGGACTACGTAGAAGGTGTGGGAGGCTTTATCCTGGAGGTAATCGGAGTATGGGCGCTCGATATGAAGAACGTTTCCGGCCAGGAAGTGCGTATGACTGCGTGTATAGTCGAAGGGTGTACAAGTAAATTCCTCGTGGATGTTGACTTCTAAGGCCCACAAGGCGAATATGGACTTCGACAAGAACGAAATACGCTACTTTGAAAAGGAGCTGTTGATGGTGATACCGTTCCGCAGCAATGGCGGGAATAGCGGCACTACCAAAGTTGCTGCAATCAGGCTGGTTCGGTGAGTCAACCCAGTGCGCAATGCCGTAACACCTGTGTCGATTGCGGTAGCTGCACCTGATGGGGAGTGTGATGTCTTCGTACCGATCCACAGCTGCGGAGCCGTCATGTTAGCCCCGACGGTGACGAAGGTGATGAGCGGCAAGGCGCTGATCCCCGTGCTCAATATGCGTGGGGGCCGTACTAAGCTCCCCAGTAAGAAGGAGTTGGGTGTGTGGGTGCCACTGGCGGCTGACATGCAAGTACTCGAGTTGAACGGCGAGTTGGAGACGGAGCACGTCAAGGATTGGCTTAAGACATTAGGCGACACGGAGACGCCGTTAGAAAACGAGGAAGAAGTTCGAGTAGGAGGAGAAGATCCAGATGCACGCGAGCTTGTGCTAAAACACCTGAGGGCGTACCGACAAGAATATGTTAATACGGGTGACTGCCCGCCGCTGACCGCGCTAGACATCTATCACCACATTGACACAGGGAGCACCGCGCCGATTATGATGAAGAAGGGCACGGAGCCTGGGGGTTCCCGGTCGTGCTCATCCGAAAGAAAAATGGAGAAGTAAGGTTCTGCATTGACTACCGAGCTCTAAATAGAGTCACGAAACGTGACGTGTACCCGCTACCTAGGATTGATGAAACTCTCGAAGCCCTGCGCGGTGCTCAGCTATTTACGACACTGGACTTGCGGGCAGGCTACTGGCAAATTGGCGTCGCTCCGGAGGACCGCGACAAAACGGCGTTTATCACGAAGCAAGGGCTGTATCGATTCAAACGGATGCCGTTCGGATTAATGAACGCACCATCGACATTACATCGAATGATGAACGGTGTGTTACGAGGACTTACATGATCAACATGCTTGGTTTACCTTGATGATATTGTGGTCTTTACGCGTGGCGGGATTGAACGCCATCTAGTACAGCTGGTCTGACACTGAAATTTAAGAAGTGCATATTCGCAACATCCACGATGAAGTACCTCGGTCGCGAGTTGAGCAGCGACGGTGTTAGACCGGTGGAACGTCTAATAACAGCGGTAGTCGAGTTCCCGCGGCCGCGAGACCCCGTCGAAGTGAAGCGCTCCGTTCATTTAGCTGGGTACTATCGCAAGTTTATCGATTCCATTATGGCACCCATGACCAAGTTGCTGAAGAAGGACTGTAATTGGGAGTGGACAGATGATCAACAATTTGCATTTGAGCGAGTGAAGGCAATGTTGACGAGTAAACCTCTGCTTGTCTATCCGAACTTCGGGTTACCATTCCGTCTGGTCACCGATGCGAGTAAGGTGGGGCTCGGCGCGTGCCTCATGCAGGACCAAGGGCGAGGGGGCAGCCTATCGCCTTCGCTAGTAACACCGAGAGCAACTACTCCATTACGGAATTGGAGTGTCATGCTGTGGTCTGGTCTGTCAAGAGATTTCGTCCGTATCTGTACGGCAGAGTGTTCGAAATTGTAACCGATCATGCCGCGCTAAAATGGCTGATGACGCACCCCGGGACCCCTACACCGGTGATCGCTCACTCTGCAGGAATACGAGCTCAACATTGTGTATCGGGCTGGCACAACAAATTTCGTAGCAGACGCACTCTCGCGAGCACCTGCCCCGACTCCAGCAGCAGTATTAACAGCGGTAGGGAAGGCGCGGAGGCTGGTGATAAGGAGCGCCGAATCCGAGGCTAAAACGGAAGAAGACGACGTACCCACGGAAGAAACGAAACAGAGGGCGGAAGTGGTGGCCATCAGGACGGCGACGACGCCCACAACAGTCCGGCCAGCGGCCACAATACCAATGTCAGAGACAGCGGCAAAGCTATCACAGGAATAGGCGACGATAGCACACAAGGCAGCCGGGCCAACGGAGATAACGCCGGAGGGTGCAGGAGCTGGCAGAGGCGTAAGGCGTGTACGGCAGGGACGACCACGAACCAGTTCTATGCGGGAGCCGGTCAAGTCGTGACACCGGTGTCGCCGCCGACGGCGGAAGATGCGGCAGTGTGTAAGGACCTCGACTCGCCCGATACGAGCATACCGCAGATTGCGAGGAAGGTGCTCGCGACAAACGGCGATGCGGGAGCCAGTAGAGCTCGAGAGCCGCTGACGACGCCCTCGGCTTTGCCTTCGTCCACGCCAGCCCCTACAGATGATGTGGCAGCGGCATCGGACGCGACGACGACGGTGAACGCGGGGGCGCCATCGCCAACACCACAAGAACGAAGTGCAGACGGTGCGGGAGCCAGTGCAGAGCGGAGACCTTAGACTCGTGCTGCTGCTCGGGCACAGTCGACCGCTGAAGCACAACGGCATGCGATCTCGGCCGTGGATGATGTAACGCGGGGAGTGACTGCGCGTCCAGCACAAACGCCGTCGCGAGTGTCGGTGCCACGTGGTGACAAGGCACAGAGAGGAGTGACTTGGGCGAACCCGTTGGTTGACGACTCAACCAGGGAGGAGTCGGAACAGGCAAGCCGTACCGTGTCCGGTCTTACGACGACACAGCAGTCGCTACAGAGCGCGACACATGCCGGTAATACGGGAGGTACGACGGAGATGACGAGAGGCTCAGGCCCAGAGCAACAAACAGTGGCAACGGGTGGTCGTAGGACATCTAGACCACAAACCAGGAGGAGTCGCGGCGGAGCGAAATCGAACGTGAGAACGGAGACCTCGGATGTACCCCACGATGGAACGGTTGACGATGACGAGATGGCACCAGATGTGAACCCCGCGTTGCAACTCACTGACGACGAGATCTCCGCGGCACAACAGCGGAGCCGACTAGTGCAGAAGATGTTGGAAGACGGCAACTACAAGGGCATGTGAGTAGAGCGACTGTACGGCTTGATCGTGGGCCATACGGCGTACGGAAAACGGGTGATCCTACTGCCATGCATGGATCCATCTGGGCTGGGCACTTGAGAGGCCCGCATACCTACGCAAAAGTATCGCAGCTGTACTGGTGGCCCGAGATGTGGCGAGAGGTGAACCGGTGGGTCCGAGGTTACCAGGAGAGCGGCAGTAGGAAGGCACGGCCGCGTGCAGTCATCCCACCCCTGCGCAGTCTGCGGGGAGGAGACGTCGGGGACCGCTGGGCCCTTGACGTCGCTGGCCCATTTCCAGTTGCAGATGGCGGGGAGCGATATGTCATCGCGGCACTCGAGTACGTCACGAGGTATGCGGTGGCAAGGAGTGTGACGCAATACACTGCAGAATGCGTCGCTATTTTCCTGATGGAAAACATCGTTCTGAAATTCGGGGCTTTTAGAGATCTACTTACGGATGGTGCACCTGAGATGACCGGACGCGTGATATAACAGCTCGTTGGCTTGCTACAAGCGAACCAGATCAATCCAGTACCGTATCACCCGCAGATGACAGAACTGGGGGAGCGTTCCAACCGCTCGTGGAAGGACTGTGTGGCAACCTTCATGAACGACGAAAACAGACTGACTGGAGCGCGTGGGTACAATATGCGGTGTATTCGTATAACTCTGCGCGGGATTCTACCGTGGCACTGGGCCCAATGAGCTGATGATGGGTCGACGGCTAAGACCGCCCAACGAGTTGCTGCGACGAACAGTGCTGAGTGAAGCTGAAGATCTGCACGAATTCCACGAACGACTGTTGACAGCGATGAGCGGGGCCACAATTGCGCCGAGCGAGCTCGAGATAAGAAGCAAGCGCGTCAGGCGCGCTACTACGATAGGAACGTGAGTCAGCGACGTACCTTTGGAGCCGGTGACATGGTTTGGGTGTACAACCCTCCCCGAGGCCCAAAAACCACTAAGTTCGTCCATCGGTGGATGGGACCGATGCGCGTGGTAGAGCCAGCCGGTTACGAAAATTTTGTACTAAAACGGGAGGACAAGAAGGGCAAGAGGGAAATGATGATCGCTCATGTGTCATTCATGGTGAGCTTCCAGTCGCCGACGTCCTTCCTACAGCGTGCCGCTGACGACATAAGCGAGCAACTGGGACATGAAACTGAAGGCGCACGGGTGGTTGATGTCGCGAAGACAAGAGCGCCTGTACTTACAACGGCGAAGGCTGGTGGCACAGGAACGGGAACGGGCACTGCAAGCGAGGTGGAGCGGGAGATGCATGCACAACAGGTGGTACGGGCTCCAAGTTCGTGGAGCTACGCCGACGAAGACGACGCAACAAGGTCGGCCAGTACATCTTGGAACACGAGTTCCGACCGATTGGTGCAAGAAGAACCCGAAATGCGGACGGTGGACGGTGGCTTACGAAGGGTGGACATGCGGCGGCCCGCTGGGTCACCGAAGCCGAGTTCGAACGGCTCCATGCTAGCGGCAGGGTCGTGGAAGACACCCGCAGCGAGGAAGTCATGTAACCGGTTGGGCCCGGCCACGGACCAGCCTGAGGGCAACAGCAAACCGACGGAGAACCATGCCTCGGGTGAGCTGGCATGGCGGCGGCTGCCAGCGACTCTGAACAGTCGCCATGGCGAAGATCTCAACCCAGGCCGGAGCGGTCGTGGTTCTAAACGAAGTGAGCGGGCACCGAAGAGTCGCGCTGATTGTAGATGTGCGGCTATATGGCGCTGGGCTGTGGGTGTGAAGCTGGCGAGGCGCTCGAACGCCGCCGAAGTCTTTTGGGTGAAGATCGCAGAAGATGTGGTTGTGAGAGAACTGCTCTCACTTGAGCATCTGCGCCCAAGGACGAAGAACACGAACGCGGCTGAGTAGTGCCCTGCTGGCGCTCTGCCTTACTGAACGCGGCTGAGCGGTACCCTGCGGTGCCCCAGTCCCATACGAACGCGGTCTCTCACGAGCACAGCGTGCGCGAGGTGGACCAACTCTGACGAATTGACACACGACTACGGAGTGGGTGACGCACGGAGCTCTACGAAGGGGGATCGGAGGTGGAACGTACAGAGGAATTGAGTTGCGAGCTGCACGACGAAGACGCCAGGACCCCGAGGGCACGGCGTAGGAGACAACGTAAGTCGGAGTAGTGCGTGTGTGTATTAACTGATTGACGAACGCATATAAAGTAGGTAGTGCTGCGAGAAGGGCACACACCGGCGCGGGAGACATTGCTTGTCGACCGACGGCCATCCAGACTGTGGACCGTAAATTGGCACTGGACGACCAAAACTCAGCGTGTGGAGCTAGCTGTCACGTTATAGATGTAAGGTTGAAGATCATCTCCCGGTAGGGATATTTAGTAGTATTTTCACCGAGAACCTGAGTGCTAGGCGCCCCAATTTGGACTTTTCGAGCGGTTCGTACCGCCTGCTAACTTACTTTTATTTGAAGTGTTCTCGCCTACACGGGCGTGTGTAAGACCCGAGGAAACAACGTTGTACATAATATATGGAGTGCTTCCACCGCCTATACTCAGTATGTACGCTCACACTGTGAGCGACAGGAACAAAACGACACCTAAGAAAACTAATGCCGTGCCTTACACGGGGAAGCTCTGGATTTTGAAGTACAAGAACGGGTGTTGAACTGAGTTAATGAGAAATATAGTAAGTAGAAAGCGTAGCATAGTTAATTGCTAATTCGACCTACGAAAATTGTATGCTACTAATTAGCCCAATACTCGCATCAACGCATCTTCTGCGCCTGCTTTGTAGCCGCAGCATCTGCTACAAACTATGAAACACGTCACGGTCACCTCTGATTTCGATTACGAGCAGTAGGCTGCAACAAGCGTTAATAGTACATCCAAATAATAACTTTACACGACCGGGTGGCAAGCACCCACCAAAAAAGCTGAGTAATTATTAAAAAAAAAAGGCTCGAAGGTCCTTTGACGTATTCTAGAGAATGCTAAAATGGTATTAGCGCTGCCCAATATCAAAGGTGGCGCTTACCAAGCTCATAGCGCCGTCACCAGCATTTTAATAGAGACTCCATATAAAAGTCGGCTCTGTGCCACACCGCATCCCCCAAACAGACATATTGCGGACCACGCAGCCACACCAACTGTACCTAGCGGACATATTAGGGTCCAGTGTGCCACTTCACGTGTACACAAAGCAACAACACACTAAAAGATACTCCAGAGCATGAATGCTGCTGGCGAAGACACCGACAAGGTTGCGTGTTGGCTAGCCGCTGTACAAGATGTTCAGAAAGGGACCCGAAGCCTCCGAAACGCAGCTGCATTCCACGGAACTGCTAAGACATCGCTTCGTCGTCGCGTCAAGGGGAAAATGCAGCCAAGGTTGCTTGTGACGAGAAGTCGCGGTTAGGGTAAGGATGCCTCACGCACGGTTACATGATGTTGATGGGGCAAGTTTGTAGCAGCGATTTATATCGTGAAAATGGCTCTAGCTTGATGTGAGCACGCTTGTTGTATTCCATTGGTACTATACTCGGCACTTATTCCGCAAAACAAAACCCGGAAACTCTTCTTTTATTTTGTCGCCACCCAATTTGGGCGTTGTTGTAAAGTTGTTATATGGAGGTTCTGTTAGAGAAAGCAACACAGAGTTTGCAAGTGGCTTTTTAATAACACCCACCAATTTTAGTGTCATTCTTGATGGTCTTCCTGGTAGTGGTACGACTCGTACCGTACGAGTAGTAGCCACCCAAAATCCACTGGCCATGTCGAGAAAACAATACCACAACGCTTTGTCGAGATCTTCCAGTAGATCGTTGATCAGCGGCATCGGATACACCCGATTAATTCGGGATTATGTGCAAGACACCAATAGTAGGTATCGATTCAATACAAATTTCGAATGAGAAGGTCTTATATTCCCACCAATTTGTATAAACTTCACAGGTTTCACTCCGTAGAAAAGGTTTAGCATGGGTATAAACTTATAGGAACTTTGTGTAAGAAACTCACTTTCTTCGACAACTTCTCGACGTTAATGCTGGGATTTGACGTTAATACTGGGATTTGTACAAGTATTCTTAAACATTTACATTAATTCAGTTTTTTTGACGATCGTACGGTTAACTCCTACTGTTAATAACTCTAAAGAGGTCTGTAAATGTAGCTGTGGAGGACGCTGAGTTGTGTGTCGAGCGAGCGATAGGCTCTGCAAAGTGGCAGTCCAACGAGAGCACGGGCGCCGCCAGGCAGCGCGACAACATCCGTCCACCTTTCGCCCTTGCTCATTTGAATTTGCAGCGGTTTCAATGTCTTCATGCTGCCACTTGACACAGCATCGAGACGCTGTGCCTCCTGAACATGGTAATTTAGGAGCTCTCTCTCATGATGCTGCATTCTTTGCGTCCGCTCGTATGTGCCGTTACGGCCGTATCGGGCCAGCCGCCGCGGGCGTCACCTGCGGTGGTCTCGAATGGGCCAGAACTTCTCCGAGCAGTGCGTAGATAAGTAAATAAGTGGAAGATAAGTAGACGAGCAGAAGAGCCGATGTATCATGTAGATGAGTAGCGAAGTGCAACCGCAGCAGCTCACTCACCGCCACGGCAGTGCCCAAAGGCGGGCGGTTGTCGTCGCAGCAGGTGAGCTCGCTGATAAATCGCGACTGTGAGTTTTTGAGAGAAACAATCTCTCTGATGATAGAAAAGGACAACCTCGCTCATATCATATTACCTTCTTAAACTGATTTACAAATTCTAGAAGTGCAGCAGTTTAACTGTGATAACGTATTTATTATATATATATATAAACATATCTAAAGTCGTTTATAGAAAACGTAAAATTCAAAAGGTGCACTACCAGCCCAATTCTCTAGTTATTTAACCATCTTTTCTTCAAGCAACATCATTGGGGTGATTGGGTTTTGATTTTTTTTCCTAGCCGACACAAGCATCACTCACGTTCTTTTATTCATTGTCATGCGGCTATAAATTATAAGAGTTTCATCTGGCTTATTTTCCAAAGATCCTATCATTCCGTATTTGCATCTGTAGCCTCTTCATCTAGTTTAAAAGTGAGTAGCGGCACTTTTGATTAAAAAATCTTGGCGTCACTCTGATATAACAGTTACATCAAATACTATAGTTTAGTTTGTGTGTAATACTGGAAACCGACTTTTTTCTTAGTGTTGAGAATAAGCGTATAGAGTTTCTTAGGCAAAATCGCACCTCTGTAAATACTCTGGATATAAAATCCAGAGAACTTATCGCCCGCATTTACCCTCCATTCAGACAGATATTAATTTCCGCAAATAGTTCGTGCAACATTCCATATTAAAAAAGGCGTACTTAAGCGCGAGAGCAACGATTTGTAAAGCTAATTAGTCCAACACAGGTATAGGTGTCCATGGTACAGTCTCACTGAATTTGTGTATTACTATTCATGAATTTATGGCATTTTTCGGATATAAATACCCGGGATATAATTTTACGGAAATTTGAAACACACCCGGACCCCCCCCCCCTAGCTATGAAGCAAATTTCAGAGAATTTTTGCGTTTTTAACGTCCGCAACGATGTTAAAATCAAATCATCGACAAAACGCTACTTCAAGTAGGTTACCCCATTGAACAATGGTACAATGTACATTTATGTAGGTACATGTACAGTAGAGTTTTTGAAGGAGTCCAAGTATTGTGGGTTCTACTCCAAATTTGGATGGGCGACTGATCGAGTCGCGCGCGGATCAATCACCTGAGGCTGATAAACAGAATATAATGTGCATTTTGATAGTGTATTTTTTTTCTCTGTCAGTCTTGAATATGGCAACGCCCTGTTGCATCCCGAGAGCGCGCCTGAGTGTCGCCTTACCCTGAACGGCTCCGCAGTCCTGTGATCACTGAAGTCTACCAGTCAACCATGAGACAAGGCGTTGTCGGTGGACTTGTCAGCAGAGGAATCCATGACGCCCCGACCCCGTTACAATGCTGCTCGTTGCAGCAAAAGGAAATGCTACTGGACACCGGCATGCAACGCGCAGCCTTACAGAGACTTGAGGATGGCTTGGCGAGCTCGAGGTAAGCTCGAGAGTGAGCTGTCCAGCCCAGTGCACTCCGTTCGAGTGCCTTCGCCACTCCTCTCAACCCGTGCGAGTTATATTAGGTCGTTATCTAACTGTGCTACAGCTATCCTAACGGACGAGCAGCGACATCGTCTCGGCAACGACAGCGTTCGTTGCGGAACCAACTCGCACAGCAACGGTAGTATCCGATGCTTTCACTGCAGCGCTGCTGCAGGATGAGATGGCGTGGCGTATTGTCCAGGCTTCACCGGCAGCGTTACTGGCAGCAAGACACGATGTCTTGCTCAGGCTGAGCTTGGCGGCGTTACTGGCGACAGTCCACGCGGTGTCCTGTCCGGGCTTCGCTGGCCACATTACCGGCACAGACACACATGAGTCTTGCAGTGACGACGGTGCGTCGGAGCTCGAGCCTTGAGCACCAGCAGGAAAGACGCAGGAGCAAGGTGGAGCGCAGCTCGCCTTCTGCTCCAAGTACGGTAGAAGATCACGGTCCCCGAGAGCATAGTGCTGCGCATTTGCAGCTCACGTACGGCAGTACGTCACAAACCACCTCCAGTATTTACCGATTGGTCGTGCAGCCGATCGTGAAGGGGGCCGTAGGAGAGCGCGAAACCTCCGGTAACTTGTTCGATGCGTTTGTTGCTGGGGGGACGTCTTTCCAGGATAAACTGGACTATTCAGCTCTCACATCAATGGAAGGGCTGTAAAATCTGACGGGGCTTGGACTGTTGAGTCTGCTTCGATTGCAAGCTGGACTAAGTCCATGATGTTCAAGGTGAAAAAGTATCTGGTCTATAACACGAAAACAGAGGAAGACTGGAACAATTGGCTGCATTCTATGCATGACAAGACGGTTACGCTTCTAATCTACGACTACGGTGTTGGACTAGGTAGAAAGCAAGGTCGTCAAGCTTTCTTTCAAGACTGCATTCGTCCACCAGAGACATACCGCGCTGGCGCAACCGCAGAAGTCTCACTTCGCGAAGTCGTCGGCCGTCTACAGGATGTGTGGGGTGCAACGTACGATGGCGAAGCTGATCTCTGGTGCATGTGGGCTAACGAGGTTACCCGCAGCCTCGACCGCTCCACATGGGACGATGCCATACGAGCATCACCTCCTCCTCATACCTTACGGCTTTTAAGAGCAAGTGACTTTCGTGTAATGGAGCGTCTCTTGGACTCAACCTGGCAGCTCATGTAGCACTTGACTGCGTGAAATCGTGCATTACTGAGGTTAGTACACTTCGTCGTGGCTGGGAGGCGCATGGACATCGCCTGGAGTGCGTCGAGCAAGGTCTTCATACTCGCAAGCCCCAGGTCGAGTCGTTCCTCCGCCTCATGGACCTGCCAGACCCTAACAGCATTGGCGACCCGATGGAGGGCATGGAGAGCATCGAGGACGTGAAACATCAATAATATCAAGAAGTTAAGCATTCTAAGTATGTCGTCTAGCAATAAAATATACCTAATTATATGTTCTTAAACACGACACCAGTTATTTAAATTTTAAACACTCGAAAGTGCCCCTCATTAATATTAGTGCAAAGCAAGCCAGCCGTCAAGGTCAACGCAGATGATTCTTCTTTACACCATGGACGATCCCCACACACAGCCTCGGTAAGGACAGTATCATGGTGGACGCTTGGGTGTGCAAGTGCGACCTGCCGCATCGACCGCAGGGAGAGACCGAGACGCTCTCGGACAGCGGCAACGGCGACACGAGCGTGCCCTCATACGACTCGGATTTGGATGAGAAGACGATGACTGAGAAGCCGTGGATGGTCTGAGCTGGGAAGCTTTGCCTCAAGAGAACGAGTGGATGGAGGTGGAGAAGGTGTCCAATTCAAGCACGAAACGGTGGAGCCCGAGGGAACTGACGAGAAGAAGACGAAGACACCACGGGGACGAACGTCATCTTCAAGTTCTCCTCGACGCTTCCTGACGGTTCGGATTGCATCGACGCGTTCATCCAGGCTACGAGGATATGGAGCGCAAGTGATACACCAAGAACACGCTCCGCTACTACTACATCCAGACTGGTGGTCCCAGTATTATGGATAAGGACGCGAGGGTGGCATACAAACGATACGCGTTGGTCGAGGAGAAGACGTTCAGGAGAACGAAAACGTGGTCCAGCTGCTCAACAACTTTCCCAACAAGTCCGGCAAAAAAAATCAAGGGATTTCCCTACAAGGTCGGACTCTTGCTGCACGGCCCGCATGGTACGGGCAAAACGATCCTCAGGGATCATGAGCAGAGACGACCAGCGAGCCAAACGGTAGGGGAAACTGCAGTGCTTAACGTCGAATAAATGTGAATTCTATTTTGACCAATCAAAGACGTTGGGTGATTGAAATGGCGACTGAAAGAACCAAGCCTGTATCCTAAACATAAGCGGATTTCACAATACACTATTAACCCTTTCGCGGCCAAATGGTGCATTTTGTCCCCCTTCATGCCTTTTCTAAAACCTGAGAGAAAAACCGTTATCAAGGGGGTCATTTTGCCCCCCTTGACAGAACTTCAACTTAGACTTCACTGTGTTTTGGAGCGTTCATTAACGACCAATCAAAGAAATGATGATAGCCCAAACCCTCGGTTAGATTGCAGTGTGTGTCAAACATAAATGCAAATTATGCGTATAAGTACGAAATTTACGGGGATTGCGTCAACAAAACCCAGTGTAAGTACGATTTTTTGGTGACAACGCATACGTGGCAAAGGCTCCGTGCTGTTCCCCCGTTTCTTCAGCACCACTGCACTGACTACCCACCATTAGTTATCTGTCAGTTCGTATAATCAGATCAAGACAATTACTCAGCTTTCTGCACAGTGTAGTTTGACCTGTCATGCGAACTGCGTTCAGTTTCGAAGACGACAAGCAGCTCGTCCAAATAGCAAGCACTTACAGCGACGGAGGGCGCCGGATCTCATGGGGCGCTGTGGCCCATCGCCTGAGACGTACAGGGCACACCGGCACCGCGCTGCAGAGACGTCTCCGTGCGCTGATGCGCACGTGGGGTAATGACATCTCGCGTTTTTCGATCAACTTCTTCACACCACTGCGTAGGTCACTAGAACTTGTTGCCAGAACGGTACAGGGATGTAGGCACAAAAGCTAGCAGAAGCTGGATGTTGGAAAATATGCTTGAACTTAGGTTGTAGTCTTGTCTTAGATGTCCTATTAACATGCGTGAACAGGTCACTAGGTGCTTGACAGTGTTTGGCCGGCTCAAAGTGCATGCTATTACATCTGCTGATAGTGACGCCTCAACAGGTGAAGCAGCAATTGCTACGTCGGCTACAACCGACGAAGACAAAGCACTGGCGGTAGCGGCCACTGATTTCGTAACAGGAGGGCGACTGGTACCGATGCCGGTAGTAACAGGTAGATCGCCAACACAGTGCCGTAGCAAGGCGCCTGGGATTGCTCCGCTCGGTGGAGGTAGCACGTTGATGATGCCGCTTGGTTTGAGGCGATGCTATCTCGCCAGTAGGCGTGGGTTT
This sequence comes from Phytophthora tentaculata, assembly GCA_033557915.1. Classification (NCBI taxonomy): domain Eukaryota; phylum Oomycota; class Peronosporomycetes; order Peronosporales; family Peronosporaceae; genus Phytophthora; species Phytophthora tentaculata. Next base: position 189,895 of record JAUCEA010000005.1, read on the forward strand.
GTTCTTGGAGCCCCGTGGTCGACCTCGTTTACGCTTGCCGGGGCCCTCCACCTGGGCGGTTACCTCCACACGACACGCGCCAGCTTCATGGCTACCTGGTGCGGCAGCGACCACGCCAGCACCACTCCCAGAAAGCGGAGAGACTTCAGCCATTCGTCCACCTGTCTGAGTCGGCGTACTCGCAGCCTCGAAGCCGAGCCACCGATCGCTGCGCCGGTTTCCTCGGTCCGGTGGCAGCTCGGTCGAAGTCTGGTCATCACTGGTTTCCTCTCTTCCGCCACGATTATTGGCTTGTGGTGGAAGTGAGCATACGGATGCTGAGTTGTAACACCCGCCAATTAGGTAGCAAAATATAAGGGATAAAATACGAATGTTTGTAGTAGCAGCTATCAAAACGATATTATCATTAATAACAGGTACTCAATTTCACGAACAGTATTTTCATGCTGAAACAAAGATACATGCATAGGCTATTTATAATACTTCGATTCAGACAAATATCACTTGGCTGCCAGGTGAAGTTTCGGATGCCTGCAACCGTCAACCACGCTGCTTCCAGCATTAGTAGACCAACTTGGCGATGCAAGCCGCTCTTGCTCGCTGAAGGTAAGGCATGTGTTGGTGGTCTCTGCTGTTGGAATGATAGTGCGGCTGTCGTGAGGAAATTTGACAAAGGTTTTTGGCCTGGAGACTTGAAGACTGCGCGACTTCCCTGACGAATTCGCGCCATTATCTACTATCATTCCATTAGATAATGGCGCGAAATCGCCAGGACTCTTACGCACTCAGCCGTCGCCGCCCGCCTTGGCAACCTTGCGTCTCGTGATTGAACCTGGGGAAAAGTGGGACTAGTAATTTACAGGATATCTTTCATGGATCTGCCGACATTACGTGAACATGCTGGTCAAAAAAAAGCCTCAGCCAATAGCTGATTTTGCTGCCGAATTTCCGCGCGGCTATCAGAATAACAGCCAACCAGAATATTGCAAAAAAATATTCAGGCATGTACCGTGAGCTATGAACGGGGGCAGAATGACCCCTTTCACCATCCCCGTACCACTATGTGGAAGAGACACCCTCGCTGGCGACTCGCCAGTGGCGAGTACCGTGGTTTATGAAGTGTCCTGGCTTCTATAGTATACTTTAGTCAAATGATAGCACCGTGTTCGCGAAAGGGTTAATAGCTATTACATGTAAAAGGTGTCCTAGTTGGTGAATAGGCAGCGATTACAGAACGAATTTTTGGGACATTCATTGCCAGTATATCATAATATGATATATGAAAAATAGACACCACAACGTGGCCCGCCCGAGTCGCAGTCTATGGTAATGTCTACAATCGGAAAAACTCTTGCGAGAACAAGCGAACAAATACCTACCCCTTGAAATTGAGCGATTTAACGACAGATCTAAAATCAGAACCAGACCCCGCCAGCCAAACCAGCCCCTAAGAAACACGCGTGTGTACAAACCGTAGGTATACTTATACAAAACGTACTGTATACATATACTGTACTGGATTAAATGCTCGTTGTCGTTTGCGCCCTTTTTAGTTTTCGCTATCACGTAAATACACGATGTCCGTGCTGTGCACCAAAAATTAATTCATTTTACAAAAAAAAATATTAAAAGCACGAGCAGAAACAGTTCATTTCCGGTGACGCGATGCTCGTCGCGATGATATGAAACGGGTCTCAAAAAGTACCATCGAACACACCTTCTAGTCGCGGACAAATGCAAACTGGATATGGAGATGCTGCCAGGGATTCCCTACAGAGCTTCCCTGAGGAAATCTCTGTAGTGGATAGTATGGGGTTCCAGTTCATGCTTCGGACTTGCACTAAATGTATGTGCTCGTGTACATTTAGCGCTCAGTATGATACACTGTATCAGATACAGTCTGTATCATGCACCGGAACCCTGCGAGTTGCTGCACAGGGGATGGGCGGCGCTCCGTCTCGGATGAAATGGTGCCGCGCATCCTTCCTCTTTCAGATATTAAGAGATTAAAATGGTTGTAACATGCGAGGTGGCAGCCCATCCGGCGCGCCCGTTGCCACTTGTTGGGAAAGCTGCAGATTAAAACGACCTACTATATCAAATTTTACAGCAGGCAAGTACATGAGCATGTATTTGAAGCTAGTTGTAGGAAAATCAGCAGCCTGGAACGTGCCGACCGAGCTAATTATTCAAGGGTTAAAATAATTTAAAACTGGAACATATATTTGAATTCACATCCGGATGAACTGTACGGGCTTTCACTGCTTTACCTTCATGTGGTGCTCCGTATCTTCGTCGCAGCAACAGCAACTTGTTGTAGCAGGGACATGACTTTTGCAGCGCAGAGCTTCTAATCGCTGGCACTGGTGCACCAAGTTGGACTGACAATGGACTCCATTATGGAGCGCGCTTGAACGAAGTACTAGTTTCTTTGCACGAACACTTGCGTCCAGTAAGCTTGCTACAGCAAAAGAGCCGTCAAGCGGATCGACTTTGTTCAGGAAAGCTCAACCAATGTCCTGCACGAGAAAGGCAAGTCTGCAGCGGCGGACCCAAGAAAGAGAATGGTTGAATCGCTCTTCGTTTTGGTTACCTCGCGAGCTGGTTTAGCTATCTCACTTTGGAATTTTTCTTCTCGCGGAGAAGTCCAGCAAGCAACAGCAACACTTTCGCATCGCATCGCTCGACCTTCTCGTTCGTTCCACGATGGCGACCTCCAACGGCAAGTCTGCCTTCTTCACCATGGAGGACGCCAAGGCGTCTTTCAACCTCTTCTGCTGTGTCTGCGGTATCGGTTCGCTGGCCATGCCTTCCAACTACGCCCGTGCTGGTCCGTTTTACGCCTCTATTGCCTTGGCTTTCATGATCTTCGCCAACACGTACGCCACGCTCAAGCTGTCCAAGGTGATGCTGGTGGCGCCCTCGTCCGTGCGGACGTACGGTGACCTGGGCGAGTGGGCTCTGGGCAAGTGGGGCCGCTTCTTCACGGTTGTTTCTCAGATGGGCGTGTGTCTGCTGGTGCCGTGCGCCTTCCTGGTGCTCGGTAGCACCCTGCTAGACGTGCTCTTCCCGGATTGTTTCAGTCAGACTGTTTGGATCATCTTCATGGCACTCATGGTTGTGCCCGTGTGCCTGATCCCGACGCTGAAGGAGAGTGCTGGCATGGCGTTCGCCGGTTGCATGGGTACAATCGTCGCCGATATCATCGCCGTTGTTGTGCTGCAGTACAACATGCGCGGCCACGGCTCGATCCCGTCGCCCGATATCACGGCTCACCAGGTTCTGACCTGCTTCGGTAACCTTGCTCTGGCGTACGGTGCTGCTATTGTGGTGCCCGACCTGCAGCGTGAACACTCGGAGCCTCAGCGTATGCCTCGTGTGGTGGTGATCACGATCCTGTTTATCTCGGGCTTCTTCGTGGCGATCGCTCTTGCTGGTTACACTGCCGGCGGCTGCCAGCTCTCTGGCAACATCCTGTACTCGATTGTGAGCACTTCGGACCCTCTTGGCCTGGCGCCTCTGGGCTTCACCGCTGACCGTGGCGCCGTGGTGATGGCATACCTGTTCATGCAGATGCACATTTCGATCGCTTTCTCGACGCTCATGATGCCTCCGTTTTTCATGGCCGAACGCCTGGTTCTGGGCATGCACCAGAGCCCCGAAATCGTCCGCTTCAACGCTGAGCATGACCAGGCCAACGTGGACCTTGACATGGAGATCCAAGAGAAGCGCTCGTACATGCAGAGCTCGACCCCCATGGATACTGTTAACCGTCAGGTGTCTGCCTCGAGCCTGGTTGAGAAGACCGAGGGTCGTATGTCGCACCTGCGCGTCGCTCTGGAATTCGGCGAGGAGATCTCGGAGGAGGAGCTCAACGAGCCCTACCGCAAGAACCCGCTTCGCTACATCGCTCTCCGCATTTGCATCATTGCGATGTTGGTGGTTGTTGCCGTCCTTGCTCGTAAGCGTTTCCTCGACCTGCAGGACTTCACGGGTGCCACTGCCCACACGACGAGCTGTCTGCTATTGCCGCTGATCATCTACATGCGCGTGTCCTGGAACAGAATGTCGATCTTCGACAAGGGCGCGTCAATTATTTGTATTGTGGTGTGCGCCTTCACGGGCTGCTACGTGATGATCCACGCCGGCGAGCACCTGTTCGCCCCGTCGGATGATGACACCCTGTTCCCGTACTGCGAGGAGGAGTTCATGAATGAGCCGTACTACATCCGCAACAACAGCACCAACTAAGCCGAAACCGAGCCGCAGCAGTGTTTGAAGCAGCGCAGCTTGGTATTATCGATATATCATAGTTTTGTGTTATTAAGGATAGTTTTATCCATGCCCGACGTGAGCAACGACAAATACATTCATCGCCTTGTGTTGTATGGAAATGCTGTTTGCCCAGTTTAATTAATGCACGGTTTTAAACTCGACAAAGCGATCCTGTTGCTCAGCTTTTGCTCGTAGTCCGGTAGCTGAACGATAACTCGAATACCGATACTAACGTTACATGTAGTCATTGTTCTGACATCCGATGACAGTGTGACACTGATCGAGATACGCAAACATGATACTGCCGGCTCAGAACTCATCAATAAAGAATCAAACGTGCCTTCAAACAAGAATACTACATGTACACGATACACTGTATTTGCTGGTGTTCTACAAAGTAAACCACTCTATGATATACAGCCACCAAGCTGCGCTTCTCCACTCAACGCTGCCGCGGCCTAGATCTGATTTAGTTGGTGCTGTTGTTGCGCACGTAGTACGGCTCGTCCTGGAATTCCGTCTCACAGTACGGGAACAGTGTGTCGTCGTCTGACGGCGTGAATAGCTGCTTACCGGCGTGGTACATCACGTAGCAGCCTGCGATGGCGCATACCACAATCACCAGCATCGACGCGCCCTTGTCCATGAACGACATCTTCTTCCAAAACACACGCAGGTAGATGATCAGCGGCAACAGCAAACAACTCGTCGTGTGGGCAGTGGCACCCGTGAAGTCCTCCAGATCCAGGAAACGCTTGCGCGCCAGCACGGCAACGATCACCAGAATCGCGATGATACAAATGCGAAGAGCGATGTAGCGAAGCGGGTTCTTGCGGTAGGGCTCGTTGAGCTGCTCATCTGTAATCTCCTCGCCGAACTCCAGAGCGACGCGCAGGTGCGACATACGGCCCTCGGTCTTCTCAACCAGGCTCGAGGCAGACACCTGACGGTTAACAGTATCCATGGGGGTCGAGCTCTGCATGTAGGAGCGTTTCTCCTGGATCTCCAAATCGAGGTCCACGTTGGCCTGGTCAACCTCACCGTTGAAGCGAACGATCTCAGGGCTCTGGTGCATGCCCAGAACCAGACGCTCTGCCATGAAGAACGGAGGCATCATCAGCGTCGAGAAAGCGATCGAAATGTGCACCTGCATGAAGAGGTATGCCATCACCACAGCACCACGGTCAGCGCTAAAGCCCAGAGGAGCCAGACCAAGAGGATCCGACTTATTCACGATCGAGTACAAGATGTTGCCGGAGAGCTGACAGCCGCCGGCAGTGTAACCAGCAAGAGCCACAGCTACAAAGAAGGCGGAGATGAAGAGAATAGTGACCACAACCACACGCGGCATGCGCTGTGGCTGCGAGTGCTCGCGCTGCAGGTCAGGCACCACAATAGCAGCACCGTACGCCAGAGCAAGGTTACCAAAGCAAGTCAAAACCTGGTGCAGGGTCACGTCCGGCTTCGGGATCGAATCGTGTCCGCGCATGTTCCACTGCAGCACCGACACTGCGATGATATCAGCAATGACCGTGCCCATGCAGCCGGCGAACGCCATGCCAGCACTCTCCTTCAGCGTCGGGATCAGGCACACGGGCACGACCATGAGTGCCATGAAGATGATCCAGAAAATTTGGCTGAACGAGTCTGGAAACAGCACGTCCAACAGAGTGCTGCCCAGCACCAGGAAGGCACACGGCACCAGCAGACACACGCCCATCTGAGAAACAACCGTGAAGAAGCGGCCCCACTTGCCCAGAGCCCACTCGCCCAGGTCACCGTACGTCCGCACGGACGAGGGCGCCACCAGCATCACCTTGGACAGCTTGAGCGTGGCGTACGTGTTGGCGAAGATCATGAAAGCCAAGGCGATTGACGCAAACACCGGACCGGCGCGGGCGTAGTTGGAAGGCATGGCCAGCGAACCGATACCGCAGACGCAGCAGAAGAGGTTGAAAGACGCCTTGGCGTCCTCCATGGTGAAGAAGGCAGACTTGGCATTTGAGGTTGACATCGTAGAAAGGAAGAAAGTCGAGCGACGCGAGGCGAGGGTGCTGTTGCTTGCTGGACTTCTTCGAGAGAAGGCAAATTCCAAAGTGAACGAGTTACAGCACCTCTCAAGCGGTGCACACGGCTCAGGCCATTTCTCCATTGGGAGGGCGCTGTGCTCAGTGAGAACGGCGGCCGAACAGAGCCGATCCTCTTTTTTTCGGAGCATACTGGGCGCAAGTGTCGTGTCTGGGGCCACGACATGTTGAAAATGGCTGCATCACCGATGCCAAGGAATTGGCCGGCTTTGTGAGCTCATGTCCCTTACTTGCAACAAGTTGCCGTTGCAGCAGAGGAATTACCATAACTCAGTGAAAAGCACTGAGATGTGTCAAAATGATTGGGATAATTGCCCTAAAAAGCCGTGCCTCAGTGAACGCATAGCAATCTTTGAGCTCTCTTATTCTTAGTATAGATGTAGATACTGTATTACTGCAGTGACAGCACAAAATTTAGTACAACCGGTGTTCCTGCTAATTGGGTCAATTCGAGAAGTAGATTATCGCTAAAATCATCGCGTAGTTCATTAAACGCTTTCATCTTGTGTGTTTTTTAGCCGACTGCCATGGTTTGGGCTTCATGTCGGCTACTTAAGTGTGTAAAGTGCGACTGGAGTCTCTCCCTTTTCTCTGGGACCCACTTCTAGTACGCAAACAAAACCTACCATGCTCGTTTTGGTTGCCAACAGAGACTTTTATCTGATCTGCTCAATCTTTTAACCTTTTAGGCTGGATGCGGATTAATTGCAGATACTACGGCGCTTTGTTAACGGTCTATCGCCAGAATTTCTGTGCGGAGTTACCTCGAATATTAATTGCCTCTTTTACCACTAGCTGCGGGTTGGTTTTGCAGCTCGTTGCTTGTTTCTGGTCTTAAAATTTATGACAAGATATGCAGCAATATATCATTCGTTGGGACTATGGAAACGTGTAAATAGAACGTTAGATGTGTATAGTGAAGAGGATAGCGAATCATTAACGTTTACAAAACGTTGAATTAATCCCTTTGTGCTCTGTATCAACCTAAGGAAAATGCGAGCGTCATTGGTAGAATTCTGAGTGGAAATATTTGAAATGGTGACTTCCAGCGTGGATGTAGGAAAGGCATTTCAAGCATGTATGCAATTTTTATGAAAGTATTAGATAAAAAGATGTAGCCGCATATGAACCTACAAATTCATCTTTAAACCCCGCATTGCGAGCAATTTTACTCATTTCGGTATTGGTTCACATGGTGTCCAACAGCATCACTTCCACTTCTAAATATTTTTGCATTCTCATTTTTGAGAGTTCACTGAGATAGTCGCTTTTAGTCGCTAAGGATATTCTTTATGCCACAATTGGAGCTCCTCAACTAAACCGAGACAAATATTAGTACATAGCCTTTGTATTAGTACTATCAGCTAGCACTGACATCAGCGCTTTTTCCCCAGTGTTCAAATCGTTTTGACATCTCTCAGTGATTTTCACTGACTTATGGTAATTCCTCCATTGCAGCACTGCAGCAGCAGACTTGCATCCAGGCGAGATACGGAGCACCAGATGAACAAAGTCCCAGCGCAGCAAACCTCAGTTTAGGGATGCGCCATCGACCGTCTCAATTATCTGCTTGGGATGCTTTGTCGATCACTTTACTGTCACAGTGCAGGCTAAAGCGACACCTTGGCGCTGAGGGCACCTACATCACAAACACTCCACGTATAACTGAGTTGGAGTTAACGTGTACATGCCTATGGTCCCCGAATTCGTGCGTGTTTCGTGTCGAATCGGTCGGTTCACCACATATTTTCGCATCCCATCCTCAGGATAACTCACTTTAGGACCGTATCGCGAGGGACGACCTGGCCACAATTCGATCCCACTCTATTGCTTTTCCGGTGCAGAGCGTCCGCTCTGAGAGCGGCTCTCTGCTCGGATCGATGATCGCTGATGGCAGCAGCTGATACCCGCTCCGGATTTCAGTGACATCCACAGTGTGGATTCCACACTACGGATTCCGATCGAATCGATCAGCCAGAGCGAACGATCATCGATCGCTGTGGCGGAGCTATTATAATATATATAATGTGTATGTATGATCAAAATACATACATGTACATGTATCGCAGTTGTGCGTAGGGGACGAATCTAAAGGCGGTTACGTTGAAGACGCTTCGAGCTGGTACTGTAGCTTGAAGCTGCTGGCTTCGCCGTCCAACTTGATCTGCTGTACATGTATAAGTTATAGTAGTCTATAAATTATAGACTAATATGTAAACTCTGCACATACTGTATGTACAGTGCCTCAGCTTCCGGTGCATGGCACGAGCTCAACTCTTGCTCTTCCTAGTGTACCTACTTCGTATTTACATTACTGTAATACATGCTCAGTATACTGTACGCTACTATTTATAACTGTAAACTACCCTGTTCCCAACCGAAGAAGCATCCCCACATCCAGTTTTGACTCAAAAGTTTTTAGCGTGTCTAAAATGCATCAGGCGTAAGGGCCTTACTAAGGCGGTCGGCGAAGGCGATTCGACTCGAAAGGCTTCCACCATGAAGCGCGTCATGGTCGCGTTCAGGCAATGCTCTCTACATGTACATTGTACATGTACTTCGAAGTATTAATACATGTAGAGAGCATAAGTTTGCAATGCAAAGTACAAGGACCTGCAGCACCGGGGATCCGCGCCGCGAGGGATGTGACGATTGCCCGGTGCTGCAGCTCCTCGACATTTCGAAGAGCTGTGGATCTTTGGATCGGAGATTGAGACGGGTGGAATATCGCGAAAGGTCATCCTTGGCAAGGACCTTGCGGCAGCAATTTCGACTGGATGAATCACCGCGCCACGCTGCACCTTATAATAAACGGCGTGTTTGTCTGTAAAAAAGGCATACGTGTAACCAACCACCCAAACGATAGGATTGCATGTAAATCATGCGATTCACCGTACCGTGATTTGCGTTCTACTGTATGAGTAGTAAAATACATGTAGTTTTCGTTTGTGAAGACTCGCCCATGAGCCCCAACGCTGAAAAATATCCAAGGGCTGCACTACTGGTGATCTTGCGGGGTATCTGGATGGGCGAGTCGAGTATGTATAACGTGTGAATGCATCAGACTATTAATATACTTCGTAGTTAATCATTAAGATGCTCGTGTAATAGCGAAAGCTGCGAACCTGGTACAAGTACATGTAAATTGTGCACGCAAGTATTTTTTGCAGTTGCTGCGGTTGTGGAAAGGTGGCTACTCTTTTTGATTGCACGCCACGCATTTGTTGTTAGCACCCGCCATAGCAGCTTTGCAAAACGCAAAAAACTATCAACGTTCGAATTCAAAGAACCATTTCATTAATGATTTTTATATATGTTTTCATAGTAAAATGCTGCGGCTGCATTCTGTACGATGTCGTGCGATAGGTTACCAGTGGTAACTTACCACCAACACTGCAGCGGGGCTGCTGTAACGTAGCGTCAGTGGAAGACGTACGACTCAAAGAGTCCCTAAAACTAAGTTCCTTATCCGAAGGACTCTTACAGCCCAATAACAAGGGCTATTAAGAACACTAATGTTTTATGGTTCAAAATCCGAAGTGTTTTATTTATTTTTACTGCATGCTTAACTATCTAGCATATTTAAACGTAATCACATGCATATCGTTTGGCTCTCAGCCTATGAGGCTGCTGTTAATTCTACGCATCACCTACTGAGAGTCTGTTAACTCTCCAGATACTCCGTACCCCTGTGTGTGCCACACCATAACCCCGTTACACTCTCCCCCACCAAGATGAGAACACACCCGTTCTCGAAAGTTCCTCGGTGAGGTCTTGTCTTGTCAAGGAGATGGAGGTCACTTCACCTCGCAACTGCGTTCCATAGCTCTCCGAGCTCACCAACGCTCCTGCATCTCAGATGCCCAACACCACGTCCACGGCCCACGGCCAAACGTCACCTGCGCGACGCGCCCCACGATCCCAAGCGGTCCAAGACCAGCAACAGCGCTCAGCGCCTGTTCCAGAAGCTGAAACCTCTCTGTCTGTGGCCAAGTACCACCGAGAGCACCGTCGCCGACACGGCTCACGCTCTATGAGCTACCAAGAACCTTCCGAGCTTCCGGCTCCGCCCAGATAATGATCTCCTGTTCACTGAATGCGAGGAGGGCCAAATCGATCATGACGAGCCCATGGGTAGTGAGTCTCACTCAAACCCAGCCTCTACAAGGTCACACACAAGTGCCGTGTCGTCTCCAGCATCTTCGAAGAGGTCTTATCGCTCTACACGACGATTTCCACTGAGACGAGAGCTGCGGACACCGCATCCGTTTTCAGAACGACCGAATTTTGTGCGCGCCCTGCGCGATGCGCCTCCGCTACCGTCGCGGTGCGAGGAAGAAGATCGATACGACCCCAACGTCATTACAAATGACTTGGACGAGGCCCAAGACCATAAGTTGTCCGAGGAGCGTCGCTCGCAGTCGTTTCGACCCGTGGTTCGACCACTCATTCCTCCGTCACGTCGTGACTATGGCTTCCAGTCGAGCTAAGCACTTATGTGTGCGGACCTTCGGCCTCTACTGCTGATGAGCAAGTGTTAAGGCACCAGCTCCGAGAGCGATTCCTGACTCCACAAGTCACAGCTCCGCAGGAGTATCAGGCGCGCCTGTAGCTGCAGCTCAATCGCCAGCCGGTTCCTTCCATGCGAACCATTCCGGTTGTGCTCAACCCCCGGGGAACCCCAGTCTGCTTGTGAAGCAAAGTTTCACAACTGGGTGGAGGGAGCTCCACGGCTCCCCTCCTATTGTGCTCTTCGAGCTAGTTCCTCTGAAACAGATATTCGTCTGGAGAGACGCTTACGCTTAAACTTCGCAAAGTCTAAAGCTCGACGTCAGCTCCCGGGGCCACGTCCCTACCGTCACGAGGCCTCTCCACCTCCCACCCACGCTGCGAGCACCGCTCATACCCACGAGCCGTCTGCTTCAGCCACCGGTCGGAGCCTGAGCTCAACTACCGACCAGTCACCCTCGCAATTTAGCGGTAAAATGCTCTCAGCGCCTGGCGACGCAGTCGCACGCTGTGGCGGCGATATGGCAGCGGATGTGCCCGATTAAAAGCGTCCACGACGTCAGGGAAGTACTGCCGGAGGACAACCTCGAACTCCCACGAGTTTTGTGAGTGAGGGTAACCTCTCCACCTCGCAAGATACTGGGTACGACCCTGGCCCCTACGACTCGTCACAAGGCGTTCCACATGGTAGTGGAGTTCACCATGCTCGTCGAGCAGAGCTGGAGGAGACCGAGTCTCAGCTGGGCCATCGCGCCGCGAGTCGCCGCGACATGTTCGCGCTAGAGCAGCGTGTTGGTTCTCTGAACTAATATCTTCACGATACGAATGACTCCCTGAGTCGTCTTGCAGACAGTCTCGACGAGACGAACCACCGTGCGGGCTGGTTTGAGCAACCACAGGTGGTTCAAAACCGAATCGTGGATCTTGAGCGTCGAGTCGCTCAGCTGCAAGGTCAGTTCGATTTGCTGCTGCGTCTCCACCAGCTTGCTTCTCGTCCTGTGGCCCGCCTCCTGCTGTTACCCAGCCTGCCGTGGCTCAGCCACCCGCTGTTGACCAGCAGCCTTCCGAGTCGATGCCAACGCCTCAGCACTCACCAGAGCAAGGTCTTGAAACGGCTTTAAGCAAGCCCACGTACAAGACGGGATGGGTGCGCATTTTCTTGGGAAGGTTGAGCGTATACGCAAGGCCCTTCCTGGCCGCGACCTTGGACGGTCCAATGAGCCGAGGTCTTAGTTTCGTCTTGAAGACTGACACCGTCCGTCGTGGACAACGCGGTCCTGGAGGACACGAAGAAGGCGCTCAGCGCGAGGAGTGGATCGGTGATCCTGAAAGATCCTTCGGACCCGTTTCATCGTGTTGTTCAGGAATACCAAGACGTGGTATGTAAATACCTGCCGATGAGTTTGCCTCCGGATCGAGGCGTGCGTCATGAGATGGACCTGATCCCCGGAACCAAATAATGCGGGACAAGGCAGTGGCCTTTGCCAAAAGGGCTGTGTGACGTCATTGACGCGTTCTCCCATGCAAAGCACGAAGCAAGGTTGGTGCGCGAGAGCAAGACTCCGCACTCGACACTCACTTTCTGTGTCAGAAAGCCGAAAGGCAAGTGGCGCATTGTTCATGCTTTCAATAAGCTGACTGCGGCCACCATTCCGGCGCAGGCGCCGGTTCCTCGCAAGGATGTTCTGCAGAACGACATAGTAGGCTGTACGTTGGCTTACTCGACTTGGCTGATGGTTACTACCATTTGCTCACGAGAGCGAGCGAGATTCCGCTGACAGCGGTGAGTACTCCGAGCGGTATGCTCTGGGAGTGGCTGGTGATGCCCCAGGGGCTGTCGGACGCACCAGCAACGTTCAATCGTCTTGTGACATAGGTGTTCAGGCCCCATCGGGCGTACGCGTAGACGTCCTTTGACGACATCTTCGTCCATAGTCGTGCTGAGCACGAGAAGTCAGATGTGGAGAGCCACATTGACCGTTTACGAGCGGTGCTCGAGTGCATGCGCACGAATTAGTTGTATGCCAACTAGGACAAGTGCGTCTTCGGGGCGGAGGAGATCCCTTTCCTCTGGTGCTTCATTGGGAAGCAAGGCTTGCGGGCAGATCCTGCCAAAGTCAAGGCCATCGTGGACCGGCCAGTTCCCAAGAACCCGAAGGACTTACGCAAGTGGTTAGGCTTAGCCAATTACTTGCACAAGTAGAGCGCGAACTACGCGGAGATGGTCAGGCCACTATCAGATCTCCTTAAGAAGGATGCACATTGGTACTGGAGCGTCGAGCACGACGTGCCTACCAGGCCGTGAAGGAGGGCCTTCTACGAGCGCCGTTATTCGCGCTGCCGGACCCGGATCGTCCGCTTAGTGTCGTCTGCAGCGCCTCCGAACCAGTTGTGCTTTACTACAAGCAGACGCCGAAGGGCGTGAACGCGTGATCGCGTTTGAGTCTCACCAGCTCAAAGCTGCAGAGTAGAACTATCCATTTCATGACAAAGAGCTACTTTCAATGAAGTACGCTCTAGTAAAGTTAAGGGTACACCTGCTAGGCGCCAAGCCTTTTGGTGATATGTGGCTCAGTCGCCCCACCTTTCTCAGACAAATTGACCTCGGCAACGATGGCTTTTCATCTTTGCCGAGGTCAATTTCGAAGTGATGTACAAGCCGGGCGAAGCTGATGCTCTGCCGCGCAGGCCGGACTACGAATTAGCCGATGTCACCACGGTGATGTCGTTGGTTTAGGGTTTACTTGACAGTCTGCCAACAGCAATGTGGCTTCATACATACCTTATACGCGCTGCGTTTGCGCGCGATGACATGTGTGTAGCTCTGCTACGTGATATTGGGAGCGAAGAATTCAAGAACTCAGACTAGGAGTTGTCAGGGCGCTTGTGCAAGGCTGCATCGATACACGATCGCGGCGGCCTGCTGTACTACAGCACCGAACCTCAGTATAACCCTCGTGTGGTCGTTCCTCATGACGAGGATCTAAGAGACCCACGGGAAGGAAGTAAAAGAATAGCGCAATAGGAGAATCACCGCGGCGCATAACTTCAGGTGTAGGTCCCGTGTAGCCTTGCAGTAGACCAGTATAGCTTGCTCGATTGTCAACAGGTGTGTAGGGTTGCTGCAGCGTTTCATAGATTGGTTGCTGTACAGACCCCCACCCCGAAGCCGAAAGGTCTCTAAGCACGTCTGCTTTCAGTTTTCCAGTAAGAACAGCGTCGCTACCTTCCATCTCCTTTACAAAGGCCTCCGCAATCGATATCTCCACACGGTCTTGCTCCGAGTCAGTCTCCGAAAGGCATTCACTACCCGACACAGACCCAGGTTCCGACATATCCGACAGTACATCATCCCCTGCAGCTTCGTCACCCGAATCCAGATTGCCCTTTTCAGACGGTGCGTCACCACTCAGGATTGTGTTCAAAATGTCCGTGGTGTCAGCAAGAATATCTGTTCACATGCAGCACAGCACATAAGTGTTAGATAAATAACATATTCACCTTAGCTAAACCTGCATATCCATGATTGCTAAGTTGCATATAGTCATCTTACCGTTTCCGTCACACACGGAGTCTACGCTGGCAACGTCCTCGTCGTCTCCGACCGCCGAATCGTCATCGTCTTGGTCGCTTCCCGGCGCTTGAACGGGCGGGTGTGCATGCCAAATACGTTGAGGCTCAATTTGTGAGCGCGTACGCGTGAGGTCAAATGCAGCAGCGGCGGGATGGTCCGGTTGTCTCGGAAATGGAGCCTTGTCTTCATCCGAGTCTGCTGAATCACCTGGAGACATGCATATGCACGTGAGCTTAACATGTACGCTTCTTATTACCGTATTCCTTCTGTGATTAATGACGTTCATTCATTACTGACAACTTCATTAACCAATCATACTGCTTTAAATTTCGAACCGTTGTAATTTATGTGCAGACTGACTGCAGACAGGAAGGGTCAGCATTTACTTTTTAAAAAAAGCATCTGGAGATTGGTGACGATGCCGCAGCACCAAGGGAGACCGCGACTCGGCGGTACCGGGCGTAAGAAGCCCAAGCACCGTCGTGCCAGCTTTACTAATCGACAGAAGCTAGAGGTGTCCCAGCACTTTATTGCCTGTAGCGACGGTAAAAAAAGCCTGAAAACCTTCTACCCTCGCTTAGTGATGAAGCCAAGGAGCTGCAACGTAAGATAATCTACCTATGGCGCAAAGATGCCTCAGTGTATGCGTAGCACTGCAAAAGTGCAGCTGTGGTTGAAATGAAGTACTGCCGAGAAATTGGTGTCACGACAATACTGTCTCGAGAAGCGGAAGACTCTATTGTAAAGTGGGTGAACATTTTACGAAAGGATGGAGTACCTAAGAACGGCTTTCGCCGAGCGCATATTCTGGACCCTCTTCCAGCTCGAGAAGCTGAATCTGACGAAATTTCGCTTCTCGTCGAGGTGGAAGAAGGGACGCATGAGCTGCGCTTGATAGATAACAGCGTCGGAGAGGTTTGTCGGGCGATGAACTAGACTTCTCCGACGCCGATTCGGACAACGATGAGTCTATGTCTTTTGAATAAAACTGAAGTCCATTTTTCCACAATCATTTTATTTCGCACACGTCACATATTTTGTTAATGAAGGTAACTTTTATGCTTGTGGATAGTCCCCTTCAATTCAAGAATATGGCTGTCATTAATCACAGAAGTAATATGGTAGCCAAGGATTACTTACGTGGTTGTGAACACGACTTCGAACGTGACTTCCCAAGCGATATGGACGGAGACGTAGAGTTTGCCATGGCCGTCGCAGACGCTTCAACATCCGCTGCAGCAGCAGGAGGAGGAGGGTCCGGTTGACTCGAAGCTGGAGCCATGTCTTCACCCGAGTTTGCTGAATCACCTGAAGACATACATGCATATGCAATTTAGCTTATCTTGATCGGTGATTATTAGCCAAAGCTGCAAATGAAATATTACTTACGCGGTAGCGAGCTCGATGTCGACCAGCGTGGTAGAGCCGCAGGAGCAGTTGACTTAGCCTTCGTCCTCGCCGTCACTTTTGCATCCGGAACACTCTGTGCGCGATCCTTGGCAACAATCGAGCTCGCGCCGGCTGGTACAGGTCGCAGTGTGGCAGGATTACCCGTTGTTCTGACCGTAGACGCTGTACGAGTAGTGATCAAACCATTTTAACAAAGTTAGTTGATCATACAGCGAATCTGGCAAGACAGTAGCAGCAGTCTTACCGAGGTTGTAGAAATCCAGTAGCTCCTCCTCGCCTAAGAAAAAGTCGACACCCTTGACTCCGTCTGGGTTGGAGCCCAACCTCACTTACTTCCACATCGACGCAAGCTGGTCGACGGCTCCCCGCCCTCTCGGCCGAACCGCAAACCGCCCTTCCTTGCGTAGTGCAGACCACGCCACCTTGAACGGCACGCCCTCGCCGGTCCAATATTTTCCACGAAAACCAACCATACTTCAGCTCCGACTTGTCCCCTGCGCGCGAAAATTCCAGACTGACTGAAATATGTGGCTGTCGGAAGTCGAGATACCGTTACCTCCAAGATTAAATGCGATTTGCAGCATCACTGTAAAAATGATCATTCAAATTTGATAAAAAAAATACGAGTGTCCAGTCTGTGTTCTTGCCGACTTGAAGTGTGCAAAGCAGTGCAAGATGTACCTTTTTCCAATACTTAGACTTTTCTATCCATTCTCCACGAGACAGTTCATACTTTACTGAAATTAAGTCTAAATTGTCTTAAGTTGCATAATGCAACTTCAGGAAAACTCGTAAGATGCATTATGCAAGCGTCCGGTTTGAAGGGGTTAAAACGTTTAGTACCGCCGAATCCAGACGAAAAAAACAATCCCCTTTTCGCTGAGAAGTGAAGTCATGATCAAAGTAATTTGGGAAAGGAAAAAAAGGTTACTTAAGGGCTAAACTTTAAGGGGAAATGAGTTTACTGTCCAGCTCATTTTCCAATTTATAACGGAGAGCGATATTTGTACCTAATAATACAGGTTAATGACTGAAAGGATACTAGGTAGATCATTGTACAGTATTCGTGTCTATGAATCAGATAGCGGGTCGCTCTACCGTAATGAATAAGTAAATCTTAAGAAGAAGAAGAAGGTAGTCTATTTAACCTTATTTGTTATAATCTACCTGTAAAGTTTTAGCCGTTTTGGTAACTCAAGCTCTGGTTTCTTGAGCCACGGTTCTGGTGGAGGAGGAGAAGGATCTTGAAGTGGTTTCTCCACCACCATCGCTTATATGCAGTTGTAACCCTTGTATCCTGCTTTTTGCCGAATTCCACTCACTGCGAGCGACCGCATGTAGTTGCCGAAAGGTGCTTCCCCACATGTACTCCAACTGGTTCCGAGGTGACCAGGCTATTTCGCCGTGGTCGACTTGGTTTCGAAGTTGCCGCATTGCCAATACTGCACATTACCCACCAAATTCGCCGTGGTTGCACCTCGTACTCGCTCCTCCACTGCACGAAGCGTTCCGTTAGCCGTTTACGTAGGCGCTTTCTAATTGGAGGTACCATTCGCGCCGAGAAAAATAACTCTGGTATTCCTTCAGCGTCACTGCCCCGACCTCATATCCAAGCCAATGTCCAGAATTCGTTTCCAAAAGGCTTGTGCGCGACAACATGACCAGGCGGTGTGCGAGATCGAAATGTAGAAATCCTTTCATGCCGGATCGATTGGGCATCCGTTCTCTTGCTTGCCATCGTAATGTAGATTAAGCTGTAGTGTAGCAATGCGTAACGCTATCCATACTTGATAGTTCGTGAGTGTGTTGGCGTGAGCCCATACTTGTTTTGGCGTCTTGCTCAGCTGCCCTCGTATCCACTCATCCTGCTGCTCGTCTTCTCCCATTTAGCCAGAGGTTTGGAGAGTTGTGTCCCCACGGTTGCTCGAATCCGATCCTTTGCCTGCCATTTTAACGACTTCAATAGGAGATGGTTTTTCTTGGAAGATTCAACCGTCCAAGTAGAACCATGAATCTTTGGGTTGGGCTCAAAGAAGAAGCTTTTTCAACCAACTGCGTCGCCTTCATAGCCCCGTTGGCGTGTAGGGCGTGCTCTGCTACTGGGGTGGCGCAAGGAACTGTCCGATGCGAATCTCACTTTCGTAAAGGAGCTCCCCGCCGATTCGGCAAGAATCCGCAAAAAAGTGTCTGACCCTAATCTAAAACTCAAGCTCTACGAGTTTCGAGTAATGGAATTTTTCGACAACTGTCTTCGCGACAGAAACACGGTGCGGCTGCCGGTGTGCTTCGCTATTGCTAAAGCATTCCTGACTTCGCCCGTCAAAACGACCTTACTTAGAAACGTTGGGCCCAGAGTTTATTAAGGAGTATAGACCGAGGCTATGCGACATCCAGAATGGTGTCGAGGCGCGAATGGAGGCTGCCACAACCACACTGAAGACGAAGTGACCGTGGGCCTCGAATCGCGTCAATCTGGGGAGGAAGTCGCCGCTTCAGATGCAGCTGATGTGCCGTGTGATGGCACGGACCTCCAGGGGAGCGACATATCAGAAAGGATCAGCGAGCTGGACGAGGGCGAGGCACAATAGGTCGGTGGGTACAACTGTCATAAAGATGATTTTAATATTTTGGCTAGTTTGTCTTTGACGTTAACCTCAGTCAAGAACCTGCTAGCCAAAAATGCTGCTTATGGTGCAATTTCGGCTTCAATGAACGCCAGCATTGTTCGAGATCGACCCTACGGCGGTTATTGGGGGTCCATATATTGTCCAATCTGCTGGAAGATAAAGCCGTTAGCGATGTTGAAGAGCTTAGAGGTATTCTGCCACAGCACGCTATCCGGGCCTAGTATAAAACCCTGGCCCTCCTGGAGAACAACATCGCTGTACCGACATTCCTTTGTCAAAAGGCACACCGATTACTAAGTGACGATAGAGAGGGCAGTGATTTGAAATACAGTGACATAGGAGGTACATACTTTAAAATTCAATTCATGTCCACAGTCATTTCATTTTACATGTATTTTACTCTGCTACATATAGCAGTTGGCTCAGTTGCTCTATCTGCTGCATATAGCACAACATGTTACAGTGCCTAAAGCAACAGGCAGTATTACAAGGCTAGCCTCTACCGTATTTATAGTTAGTTTTACCATTTGTCTGAGATCCACCGAGTGTATGACTACGGTGCTTGTACGAAATAGTTTCACGAGGTTCACACTAAAGCGTTTTTGTTGGCGCTGCCATGGCATGTACCCCACTCGATGCGAGTCATATCTTAGCTAGTTGAATAACTAAACCCAATATCGTCTTGTTTTCACTATGTTTACCATTTTTGTGTGATTGTAGCCGTATCTCGTTCCATACAATCGCCAAGTGAATGCAAAATTTGCTAACATCGCAGTATCTGAAGAGCCGGCATTTTAGCGTTTCTACACGTGTGCCCTTTGAGAATCGATTATCCTGATCTCGAATTCCAGCGGTTCCATTGGGTGCCGTTCAAAACCCATATAAAACGGTTTAATCAGTTTAATCGGTTATTTAAAATAAATTACAAATCGGTTTAATGCTCACCAAAACGGTTGCTGGAACACGACCTTCGGGTATAGTGAAGCTCAGTCATGTGTTTTATCACGTTGCTACTTAAAAGTCGGATTAGAATTGTTTGATGAGACCAAAAGGTGGTCTCACCAAACAATTCATCGCGATTAAACTTTAATGCGCGACTTTTTATGTAGGTTTTGGAAGGCACCCATTGGCTAATCCCCATTTCTGAGATTTGATAGGTGTGCCCTTTGACAAAGGAATTCGGTAGAGGTAAAACGGCTCGGCTGTGTATCCACACATACACTAGGGGTTATGCAGTCATGGCACAACATACTGACTGTACAACAGAAGGTGAGGACGACCACGGGATGGGTTCGCTCTCTGGGTTTGCATGGCAAGAAATCACAACTTGCGTGCGCTTTCCTATCCACTCTAAAAAAATAAGTTTTCACTTATCGAAACTAGCTTCTTCTTTTTTTTTTTTTACTAACCCCAAATTTTCTTTTGGAAGTTGGTCTTTTTTTATAATGCAGGTAGTGGGCGCCTTGGTGGCGGCTAGATATTCTAGTTGAACTTCTAACGGTGCTGGTGGTAGCCTATCGCACGTGAATACTAACCGCGCAGCATTTTACTATGAAAACATACATAAAAATCATTAATGAAATGGTTCTTTGAATTCGAACGTTGATAGTTTTTTGCGTTTTGCAAAGCTGCTATGGCGGGTGCTAACAACAAATGCGTGGCGTGCAATCAAAAAGAGTAGCCACCTTTCCACAACCGCAGCAACTGCAAAAAATACTTGCGTGCACAATTTACATGTACTTGTACCAGGTTCGCAGCTTTCGCTATTACACGAGCATCTTAATGATTAACTACGAAGTATATTAATAGTCTGATGCATTCACACGTTATACATACTCGACTCGCCCATCCAGATACCCCGCAAGATCACCAGTAGTGCAGCCCTTGGATATTTTTCAGCGTTGGGGCTCATGGGCGAGTCTTCACAAACGAAAACTACATGTATTTTACTACTCATACAGTAGAACGCAAATCACGGTACGGTGAATCGCATGATTTACATGCAATCCTATCGTTTGGGTGGTTGGTTACACGTATGCCTTTTTTACAGACAAACACGCCGTTTATTATAAGGTGCAGCGTGGCGCGGTGATTCATCCAGTCGAAATTGCTGCCGCAAGGTCCTTGCCAAGGATGACCTTTCGCGATATTCCACCCGTCTCAATCTCCGATCCAAAGATCCACAGCTCTTCGAAATGTCGAGGAGCTGCAGCACCGGGCAATCGTCACATCCCTCGCGGCGCGGATCCCCGGTGCTGCAGGTCCTTGTACTTTGCATTGCAAACTTATGCTCTCTACATGTATTAATACTTCGAAGTACATGTACAATGTACATGTAGAGAGCATTGCCTGAACGCGACCATGACGCGCTTCATGGTGGAAGCCTTTCGAGTCGAATCGCCTTCGCCGACCGCCTTAGTAAGGCCCTTACGCCTGATGCATTTTAGACACGCTAAAAACTTTTGAGTCAAAACTGGATGTGGGGATGCTTCTTCGGTTGGGAACAGGGTAGTTTACAGTTATAAATAGTAGCGTACAGTATACTGAGCATGTATTACAGTAATGTAAATACGAAGTAGGTACACTAGGAAGAGCAAGAGTTGAGCTCGTGCCATGCACCGGAAGCTGAGGCACTGTACATACAGTATGTGCAGAGTTTACATATTAGTCTATAATTTATAGACTACTATAACTTATACATGTACAGCAGATCAAGTTGGACGGCGAAGCCAGCAGCTTCAAGCTACAGTACCAGCTCGAAGCGTCTTCAACGTAACCGCCTTTAGATTCGTCCCCTACGCACAACTGCGATACATGTACATGTATGTATTTTGATCATACATACACATTATATATATTATAATAGCTCCGCCACAGCGATCGATGATCGTTCGCTCTGGCTGATCGATTCGATCGGAATCCGTAGTGTGGAATCCACACTGTGGATGTCACTGAAATCCGGAGCGGGTATCAGCTGCTGCCATCAGCGATCATCGATCCGAGCAGAGAGCCGCTCTCAGAGCGGACGCTCTGCACCGGAAAAGCAATAGAGTGGGATCGAATTGTGGCCAGGTCGTCCCTCGCGATACGGTCCTAAAGTGAGTTATCCTGAGGATGGGATGCGAAAATATGTGGTGAACCGACCGATTCGACACGAAACACGCACGAATTCGGGGACCATAGGCATGTACACGTTAACTCCAACTCAGTTATACGTGGAGTGTTTGTGATGTAGGTGCCCTCAGCGCCAAGGTGTCGCTTTAGCCTGCACTGTGACAGTAAAGTGATCGACAAAGCATCCCAAGCAGATAATTGAGACGGTCGATGGCGCATCCCTAAACTGAGGTTTGCTGCGCTGGGACTTTGTTCATCTGGTGCTCCGTATCTCGCCTGGATGCAAGTCTGCTGCTGCAGTGCTGCAATGGAGGAATTACCATAAGTCAGTGAAAATCACTGAGAGATGTCAAAACGATTTGAACACTGGGGAAAAAGCGCTGATGTCAGTGCTAGCTGATAGTACTAATACAAAGGCTATGTACTAATATTTGTCTCGGTTTAGTTGAGGAGCTCCAATTGTGGCATAAAGAATATCCTTAGCGACTAAAAGCGACTATCTCAGTGAACTCTCAAAAATGAGAATGCAAAAATATTTAGAAGTGGAAGTGATGCTGTTGGACACCATGTGAACCAATACCGAAATGAGTAAAATTGCTCGCAATGCGGGGTTTAAAGATGAATTTGTAGGTTCATATGCGGCTACATCTTTTTATCTAATACTTTCATAAAAATTGCATACATGCTTGAAATGCCTTTCCTACATCCACGCTGGAAGTCACCATTTCAAATATTTCCACTCAGAATTCTACCAATGACGCTCGCATTTTCCTTAGGTTGATACAGAGCACAAAGGGATTAATTCAACGTTTTGTAAACGTTAATGATTCGCTATCCTCTTCACTATACACATCTAACGTTCTATTTACACGTTTCCATAGTCCCAACGAATGATATATTGCTGCATATCTTGTCATAAATTTTAAGACCAGAAACAAGCAACGAGCTGCAAAACCAACCCGCAGCTAGTGGTAAAAGAGGCAATTAATATTCGAGGTAACTCCGCACAGAAATTCTGGCGATAGACCGTTAACAAAGCGCCGTAGTATCTGCAATTAATCCGCATCCAGCCTAAAAGGTTAAAAGATTGAGCAGATCAGATAAAAGTCTCTGTTGGCAACCAAAACGAGCATGGTAGGTTTTGTTTGCGTACTAGAAGTGGGTCCCAGAGAAAAGGGAGAGACTCCAGTCGCACTTTACACACTTAAGTAGCCGACATGAAGCCCAAACCATGGCAGTCGGCTAAAAAACACACAAGATGAAAGCGTTTAATGAACTACGCGATGATTTTAGCGATAATCTACTTCTCGAATTGACCCAATTAGCAGGAACACCGGTTGTACTAAATTTTGTGCTGTCACTGCAGTAATACAGTATCTACATCTATACTAAGAATAAGAGAGCTCAAAGATTGCTATGCGTTCACTGAGGCACGGCTTTTTAGGGCAATTATCCCAATCATTTTGACACATCTCAGTGCTTTTCACTGAGTTATGGTAATTCCTCTGCTGCAACGGCAACTTGTTGCAAGTAAGGGACATGAGCTCACAAAGCCGGCCAATTCCTTGGCATCGGTGATGCAGCCATTTTCAACATGTCGTGGCCCCAGACACGACACTTGCGCCCAGTATGCTCCGAAAAAAAGAGGATCGGCTCTGTTCGGCCGCCGTTCTCACTGAGCACAGCGCCCTCCCAATGGAGAAATGGCCTGAGCCGTGTGCACCGCTTGAGAGGTGCTGTAACTCGTTCACTTTGGAATTTGCCTTCTCTCGAAGAAGTCCAGCAAGCAACAGCACCCTCGCCTCGCGTCGCTCGACTTTCTTCCTTTCTACGATGTCAACCTCAAATGCCAAGTCTGCCTTCTTCACCATGGAGGACGCCAAGGCGTCTTTCAACCTCTTCTGCTGCGTCTGCGGTATCGGTTCGCTGGCCATGCCTTCCAACTACGCCCGCGCCGGTCCGGTGTTTGCGTCAATCGCCTTGGCTTTCATGATCTTCGCCAACACGTACGCCACGCTCAAGCTGTCCAAGGTGATGCTGGTGGCGCCCTCGTCCGTGCGGACGTACGGTGACCTGGGCGAGTGGGCTCTGGGCAAGTGGGGCCGCTTCTTCACGGTTGTTTCTCAGATGGGCGTGTGTCTGCTGGTGCCGTGTGCCTTCCTGGTGCTGGGCAGCACTCTGTTGGACGTGCTGTTTCCAGACTCGTTCAGCCAAATTTTCTGGATCATCTTCATGGCACTCATGGTCGTGCCCGTGTGCCTGATCCCGACGCTGAAGGAGAGTGCTGGCATGGCGTTCGCCGGCTGCATGGGCACGGTCATTGCTGATATCATCGCAGTGTCGGTGCTGCAGTGGAACATGCGCGGACACGATTCGATCCCGAAGCCGGACGTGACCCTGCACCAGGTTTTGACTTGCTTTGGTAACCTTGCTCTGGCGTACGGTGCTGCTATTGTGGTGCCTGACCTGCAGCGCGAGCACTCGCAGCCACAGCGCATGCCGCGTGTGGTTGTGGTCACTATTCTCTTCATCTCCGCCTTCTTTGTAGCTGTGGCTCTTGCTGGTTACACTGCCGGCGGCTGTCAGCTCTCCGGCAACATCTTGTACTCGATCGTGAATAAGTCGGATCCTCTTGGTCTGGCTCCTCTGGGCTTTAGCGCTGACCGTGGTGCTGTGGTGATGGCATACCTCTTCATGCAGGTGCACATTTCGATCGCTTTCTCGACGCTGATGATGCCTCCGTTCTTCATGGCAGAGCGTCTGGTTCTGGGCATGCACCAGAGCCCTGAGATCGTTCGCTTCAACGGTGAGGTTGACCAGGCCAACGTGGACCTCGATTTGGAGATCCAGGAGAAACGCTCCTACATGCAGAGCTCGACCCCCATGGATACTGTTAACCGTCAGGTGTCTGCCTCGAGCCTGGTTGAGAAGACCGAGGGCCGTATGTCGCACCTGCGCGTCGCTCTGGAGTTCGGCGAGGAGATTACAGATGAGCAGCTCAACGAGCCCTACCGCAAGAACCCGCTTCGCTACATCGCTCTTCGCATTTGTATCATCGCGATTCTGGTGATCGTTGCCGTGCTGGCGCGCAAGCGTTTCCTGGATCTGGAGGACTTCACGGGTGCCACTGCCCACACGACGAGTTGTTTGCTGTTGCCGCTGATCATCTACCTGCGTGTGTTTTGGAAGAAGATGTCGTTCATGGACAAGGGCGCGTCGATGCTGGTGATTGTGGTATGCGCCATCGCAGGCTGCTACGTGATGTACCACGCCGGTAAGCAGCTATTCACGCCGTCAGACGACGACACACTGTTCCCGTACTGTGAGACGGAATTCCAGGACGAGCCGTACTACGTGCGCAACAACAGCACCAACTAAATCAGATCTAGGCCGCGGCAGTGTTGAGTGGAGAAGCGCAGCTTGGTGGAGAAATATACGTTAATGTATTATAGTGGTTTTACTCTGTATCAGAGCTGTGACTGTACATTAAAGAACTTTAGTTTTTGGAGCAACAAATGTCAGAAAAAGGGTCAAATCCATTGGTCCAAAATTTATACTACGTACTACGTAGTATTCCAGTGTGGGACTCTGTCTCGTTTTATTTGGTTGTTACGCTTGAATTCATTATGTACCAGTTTTTCTGGACGTTGCTGATCAGCAAATGCGGCAGCAAATTCAGCCAATTTGCTGTCGGTGACCGACTCGGTCCGGGAATTTATTTGCTGATACCCTACGTTGCTGCCAGCGGTGAAGAAACCTATCCTCAACTATCTGTAAATTATTTTGATTTGCTGTCTTATCCGCAGTTTGCGGTCCGCGGTGGAGATGCCCTAACCTCTGAATATTTAAGTGCCCTAATAGGGCTCTTAAGTGCCCTATTGCATGGTACTTTGCACCATGCACTCTGCAGGCACTTTGTAACGAACCTATCAAGCGGTTTGTACAGGGGTAGCCATTTCAACTAAGTTCGAGCCTGTTAACCTACAAAGTGGGAAACGCGTTAGGGACACTAGAGGTCTTAATATTTGCCCACAAAGCGAGAATTGTGGGTTTCCGACAGCCTAACCGCGAAAAACATGTGCTGAAACCCACCAGGTAGGCTGCCGAAATCCCACAATTGTAGAGGCCTTTTACAGTTGGTGGGCACAATTTCAGTTCGACATATGTCACAATATGGAGTATGTGTCTACCGGTAACTATTCGTAAGTGCTAGCATTCTCGTGGGCATCTACGCGCACACTTTAAGAAACCAGCAAGGTTCCAAATCATCCTAGCCTCGTTCTACATTGTGGGGACTATTTATGCATACATTTATATGCTGAGTGACCGATATGACCTCCCACCTTTGTATTTCTAGGTACCTAAATTAAGAGAGAGCAAACAGTAAAACCATCCAACAATTTTGATACCACAAAAGTGCTGCTGCAAACCGACAAGGTCTAACATCTGAAAGACACCCCTAACTAACCCTAGCTAAACCGTGTCGGTTCCTCTAAAGACCTCTACTTTGTACATTGCACCTTGCATTTTGTAGGTTGAAGTTTCTTTTGGGAGAGAGAACGCTTTCGCGCCAAAACACAACTTGAAAGAAACTCAAAGTATGCTACGAGATCTATTGGTGAACGACATCACTGTGGACGACATCCTTGCCATTTGAGAGCGCCGAGCTGCTCGACTGATGCGATTTCTACTCAGGCGCTACCCTCCACTGAAAGCTATCGTGATTGCGTTGCAGTGGCGTGGTAACGACCGTGTATTCGTCCAGCAAAGTAACCAATGATTCGCCGTGTTTCACCTGCTCTCCGGGCCGGGAAGCACGAGTCTTCTTCTTACTCGCTCCCATGCTGACTCGAGGGCGATTCCCTACGCTGTACTGTGGTCGCTTGCTGTTGTTGTCCCTTTGAGTTTGGCCTCTGTCAGTCACGGACATCACGTCAGCACTGTTCTTGAGACGCTTGACCTCGCTTACCGCTGACTGCGAGGAGTTGCTGGCGCCGGGCGGCTTGGTAGTGCTGGTCGCAGGCTTCTCGCTAGCCTTGAGTAGCTTTGTTTTCCCCGTCATTGTTGCCCTTGCCGCCGCGGTCGCTGCGCTTGTGTGTGCGTGCTTCTTGCACTTCGAATTGACTTGTGAGAGGTTTAGTGCATGGCGTTTCCGCTACAAAGTTGCCTTCAATGTTCAAAGCAAAGCTGGCGTATTCACTACAGGGATTTCGACATTGTTACTGGGTTTGCACTACAAAGTTGCTCACTAAGTTCGCACTCCCAATTAAGTGCGATTTTTGACTGCATACAAACTTATGCCCCACCAACTGTAAAAGGCCTCAACAATTATGAGATTTCGCCAACCACCCTGGTGGGTTTCAGCACATGTTTGTCGCGGTTAGGCTGTCGGAAATCCACAGTTCTCGCTTTGTGGGCAAACCTAATGACCTATAGTGTCCTTAACGCGTTGCCCACTTTGTAGGTTGACAGGCTCGAACTTAGTTGAAATGGCTAAACCCGTACAAAACGATTGATAGGTTCGTTACAAAGTGCCTGCAGAGTGCACGATGCAAAGTGCTCTTAAGTGCCCATATTATTAGGGCAATAACTTATTGCAGCATGTGATGCAGTTTAGGATCTACATTGAAGACATGAATATATGAATACCCTAGCGGTCAGCAAATTATTTAAATAACTTACGTTACTATAATGTGTGCATGTGGAGATCGATATCGTGCGAAGTGGGAAGATAGATAAGGGTAAAGGGAATCAATTTGCCGGAAATGTTCACAAATTTTGTTATAATTTTGCAACCAATTCGAATTTTAAAGCAATGTGGGTATCACCGATTAATTAGGCGTCTTGGCTTGCGATTGATAGTTCATACGCAACACAATAGCTCATATTCACGAAACCACAGGCCTCTAGAAAGTTCACATATTATGACAAGCTCCATTTTCAAATTGTACCAATTTGCTTAACCTTCCAGGTGGCACTTCTGAGCCAAAAATTCCTAACACTTGATCTAAATGTCGGCATATTCTACAATGTCTTGCAGCTGCACAGCTCTTTGGGTCTCAGGATTCGCATCACTTGAGGCTCTTCTTCGAACCCGCTTCGCCATGTGTCCTTCTTCACCGTACGTACCCTCAGCCTCTTGTGATCGCTGCACTTTCAGCGCTGCTTTCCGCTGTTTCTCTGCTTTTTGCCGAACCGCAGAGTTCTTTCGCGCCTCCGCCTTGCGCTGTTTTTCCTCAGCCTTACGTCGGTCAGCTTCTATCTTTTGCCTTGATTTGAGTAATGCCTTTTCTTGCTTAGCTACGTTCCTTGCATGTGTGAGTTGGGTCGGTGGGTTCTTGGTCACCACGTCCGCATACTGCGACACCAAAATATACACCGGATCCTTGGGGTTCTTAAGAATCTCAGAACCCAAGCGCGATTGACGCTGCTTACTCAACTCCTCGAGGACGTCTTCGTCCAAAACAGAGGAGGGGTTCAACTCTTCCTGAGAGGTCTCGTGTTTGATGAGAACCATCTCAGCAATCTCCCCAGCCTTGAGGTTGGCCAGGAAAGACTCTGCCATCATTTCCTCGAGGTTCAGTATCTCTGCAACCTCTGGCAACGGTTCCAAGTGGACACCAGATGCCTTGACGGGTAAACCGGTCTCGCCATCGAAGATGTGATAACAGTCTTCCACCGACGGAGTCGAAGGAGCCCAAGCCCTGGACTCCGAGTCGTCGTGCACGACTCCAGTCTGAAAATTGTTCAGACTTGACTTGCGGCGGTAGCGGCGTCGTCGACGGCGACCGTGACGTGGAACTTCGTTACCCTCGTCTGGGGATGTCGTGATGCTGACATCTGAGGCACTCGAGGCCTCGTGTGGAACTATGTTACCCACACAGGTAGCGCTTCCCGCGTCTTCCTCTTTAGTTAAGGTCTGGGCGACCGTCTGTGGACCTATGTTACCCACTTGACCGACGTTTGTCTGCGTCGCCACCTTCGAAGCTCCCTCGGAGTCGTCATATACTTCGACGACTCCCAAGCATCCGCTAAATGCTTAGGTACCTCGGCGGCCCTTGCGGGCTCCCCAGGTCCTGACAGAGGTGGGAACATGACTCACCAATGCTCTGTCGGTCACTGCAGGGCGGCTGGCACCAATGACCTTGCCTCGCCAGTCGATCCACGGCTCGTGCTTCTCGAGCCAGGGCATGCCCGGATCGTATCGTAAGAATCCATGTCGAGAGCAGTAAACTGTTCTGGGCTGTCGAAGTCTTCGAACTTGACAGCCAGATCCATTTGAATGTTGGGAACAGTAATCTTGTTCCCGTCGGCCTGTCGCACTGACACGCCCCCATTGCCTTTGCTTTCTCTCAAAGCATCGGCCAACTTGTTGCTGTTACGAGCAACCGTCCGGCGGCGTGCGAAGTTCTTCGAAGCCCCAGAGTCGATCAAGATTCTAGAGGGATGATCGTATCCCCGTACACGTCCGTGTACTATAAGCATCCCATCGCTGCCCTTCGCCGATTCGAGAGTGCGAAGACTCTCAGGGGCTAAGTCCTCGTGGTACGCGCCCCCTGCGTACCGCTCACGAAGACTCAGACCTTCCCCAGTAGGGCGCCCCGCTCCTACTGGTTTCCGGCGTTCCCCTGGCCTCGGGATCGTGGCTTCTGCCAGCGACCCTTGAGAACAGGCTTGAACCGCCTGCGGTGTCTCCCCGCGGGGCAGTTCCTTTTAAAGTGGTCCAGCTTCCCGCAGTCGAAACAGCGAATGTCGTGCTGTTCGGCGGAACCGAGTTCCATGGGGACTGGTCCGCTGGGGCTTGCCCGGCTGGGATTCAGCAATTAATTCCCAGGCCACGCTGACGCCGGTGTACGTGCCTGGCGATGGCTGTACTCTTCTTGAAGGGCGACTTGGATCGCCTCTTCGACGGTGCTTGACTGCACCCGGAACAGCTGAGTGCGCGCAGGGCCCACTCGAAGGCCGTCCATGAGCACTGTCACCTTGATGTGTACGTTGAGTGGGTTGCCCACTAGGGGTGCCGTAAGCTCCCGCATCTCTTGGATGTACTCGTGCAGCTCACGCTTTCCTTGTCTACATGAGAGGAAGCGCGAGCGCTGCCGGTACTCGTAGTTCGCCGGGAGGAACGCGGCTCAAAGCTGTTCGCACAGCTGAGCCCAGAATGTGAAGCATCCTGGCGAAGTCGCTTCCCGCGTGTACGCCCAACTCTTGGCACGACAGCTAAGTTTGGAGAGCGCGAAAGCAACGCGGAGTTGCCCGGTCGTGATCAGAGCCGCGCGAGCTCCGACTCTCGAACCCAGAAGTGAAGGTTCTCACCTTCCTTCCCTTCGTACGGTTTCACCTTTAGCCGCAATGGCTTCGGGTGAAGCGGCTTCCCTCCAGCCGCCGGCGCTTGCAGGTTCCCCGCACGTGCGCGATGAGCCCTTGCTCATAAGTGTCAAACGCATTGACACGTTCGACCTGCTCGGCCGGTGTTGACGCTACCAGGCTCTGCTAGGCCTCCATCCCAAAGATGCCTGCCATCTTCCGAACATACTCGTACTGCGAGTCGTTTAGGTGAGGAAAGTTGTTCCGGTCCATGATGACAGAACCTCAGAGGTTCAAGTAGTCTGCCCGCGTTGGCGTGGATTGACCAACAAGTGCTACCAAGTGTGACGGGGTCACACGGCACCTTGCGTTGGAGGAAGTTTAGAGAATATACAAACTTAAGTGAACGGAAGTTCACGTGTCCCTGGTCTGAGGGGACGAAGTAACCAGTTAATGGTTCGATTAGGACTGAATGTATTTATAGGTAAGGTTAAGCTTGAGCTAATACAAACTATAAGTTACCTATAGTGAATCTATGTAATTATCCAATGGTTGGCTCCTGGAGCCACTGGTACCAGGTACCAGTCTTTCCGAAGAGTAGCCTAGTTACTCTTCATGTAACCTGGGTACACTTGGGGCTTGTACCCCGTTACACCTATGCCAGAAATCGAGCCAGCAGTGAAACGCTGCATCATAAAAATCAGTTTCTTGCAGGTATAATAGGCATCTACTGCGGCTGCGAAGCAGCCGCAGTAGATGCTATTGAAGGCCAACATTAATCAGTTTTTTGCTATCTTTGTTTTTGCTTCCTAGCTTACGATTTTTTCTATCCCCGACTACGGGTAAGTTGTGTGTGTGTGTGTTTTTCAATGGCAGTTCGCACCAGAACTGAGAAGATGCATGGATCCGAAAAACAAATACTACACCTACTAGAAATGAAAACTCTACTGAAAAAAGTAAAGGTGATTTCACGGTCGTCCTCGACCAACTCAAAAATTGTTGACAACTCGAACAGGTCGCCACCTTGCTGGTGATTGATTTGTTCAGTGTGGAGCGAATCTGGCGCATAAGTGTATCTATCGCGCGCCTCTAAGATGCATAGTACCGATGCTGATAGTGCTGGAAGTTGATTGGGCGCCCCATTTTGATTTTCTCAGCATTTTTAGTTTCGAAAAACATACAGATGTCTCGGCATAACCTCTATCAAATCGCTGGACCGGCTATGGATGTAGCGCGAGTGTCGTTCGATGACATCCAAAAACCTTCTGTAACGACAGTTCTTCGAACTGCGAATTTTAGGTTTAAACTGCCTTTGAAACCTACCGCTGGAGAACCCGTTTTAGCTATTTTAGCTCCAAGTCGAACATGCTCTCAGTTCTAATTCAAACCAGTTTGGTACCGTTATCTATTTTAATATTAAAAAATAACACGCTGAAGAATACTACAGACGGACCCAAGCAATATTATTATGGATATCTTCAGCCACCACAAAGAAGTAGATGCCGTAATATGCACAACAGAGTATCTACGCTTCATCTCAAAAGGCATAAAAATATTATGAGAGCGGTTAAACATTTTAACCCCTTCAAACCGGAGATTTCTGGCTGCCATTTTCTACCAGATGCTGTATATACAGCGTTGGTTTTTATAAAAACTAGTATACTCTAGGGGAACTGAGTAGGATGGGATGTTACAGGGCCCGTGATTCGCAGGGGTGGGTGATAGCTACTGTTGTATATACACCACGCAAGGGGTACCTCTAACCTGTATATATACGCTACACATGACCTATGTACCCCGAAATGTGTGGTTGAAACATCGTGTGCAGCACAGTCACAAATTTATGTTGCGTCGTCAGAGACGATGTCAAGATGATACGAGCGGGAGCCGCGTTTCCGTAGGAAAAAATATCTCTAAATCTATAGAAAATGTGCCACATACGGGTATCTCCCTGTGCAATACTAAATACAAGTCAATTTACAGCTATCATCTTGCAATCAATGATGACGTTCAGCCCCTCTGGCCAATCCTATCTTACTATTCTATTACGTCTTGAGTGATGCTTGCTGTAATCAATGATGTGTGAGCAACTTGAGCTCGTGCAGTATGTTTGCTCGCAGACCAACTATCATAGAAAGCACAGTGCATACAATCCATGGAAGCTCAAACATTTTCATTCACCATGCACTACCACGCAATACCTCTCAACGCTACTCCGAGTCCACGCGGCGGCGCTTGGCAGACGGCTTCCCCGGAGACCCTGCGGTGTTGCAAACGCGGATCCTGCCCTTCAGTTCCTCGGGAATGGCCGTGCCATTGTTGAACTCCTTGTGCCAGATGTCCCAACAGCTCTGCATCTTCTTATTCACGACCCACTTGGGCTTGACACACAAATGTATGGGCCCGGGGAAGTCACATCCATCACAGAAGTTTGTAGAAGTTGTTCCCCGCTTGCCCTTCGGTGTCATCTGAGAGTGCAAACCTTGCAATTATTCTGAACGCGCTCCCTTTGACCTGAATGGTCGCGCCAGTCCTCACTCTGCTTCGCCAAATGTCCACATGATTCACCTTCAGTGACTTGCATATCCGGTTCCACTGGGGAAACTTCAGTTGGGCTTTCTTCGATTTGCACGTATTATACAGTCAGTATGATGTATATACAGCGTAACAAACCCATCTAATACAGCATAGTGAAACGTACCAGGTGAACAGTGTTCTCTTCGTACATATTGTCGGAAGTTAGCGTGATCAGCTGCATGTGCAATTTGCACATGTACTGGACATGGGTCATAGGTTTGACCTTCGTCTTCGCACTATACGCGCGGTGCACGATGTACCCATTGGTAATTGCTAAGTCCACCAGTCCCATAAAAAGACCACGATAGTACTTGCGATATGTGATCGCAAGTTGTACGGAGTATCATTGTAGGCGGAGTTGATCATGAACATCAACTCCGCCCATAAATCGATGATAGTCCTTGATGACTTTTGGCCAAGCCACTTCGTTCAGATCTCCATTTCTCTCCCGACGTACAACGCGGTCAAGCGCTAGATTTCGTTCCACACCGAGAAAATGCACAGGTTTGCTGTCCCACCAGCAAAGTGCAGCCATGTTGCTCACATGTTTGGAGCGCGCAAACGTCAGTGTACCACGCGGAATGTCCTTGGGCCTCGTTTTCTTCTTCGAAACCACAGCCTTGCAAAATCCGCTCCGATTCGTCATGATGGTGCCAATAGTATAGAATCCCATTAGTAGTAGTTGCACGGCCAACACAATAGATGTGTAAAAGCGGTCAACCACTACAAGTCGCATTTCCTTCCCGGGTGGGCCATCCCTGAACACGGCGCGCAGGTTTCGAACGCCAGCCGCAGGAACAGACTTCATATCAACAGCTCCAGACTCTGCAACATGTTGCTTTTGCCCGCAGTAGCCTTCAAAACTGGAAAGCACAACATAGTAAAAGACGCTTATACAGCATAAGTAAATACAGCTAATACAGCACAAAGATGTCATCACTCTTACCGAATACAAAAATGCGGAGCGAGCACAGCAAAGCATAAATAGCTTGGGGCCCCACTTGTGGGGCATATCTTCCATATACATTCGTGTTCGGTTGTATGACGATCTCGACGGAAGCATGGCTTCGTCGAAGGAAAGCTCTATACAAAGAATGATCGCACTTGCAAACGTCTTCTGCAGGACGCTGACAACCGAGCGGATTTCCCAAGCGCGATCCGTTTTTGCGAGTGGGTCTTGGTTGCTGTTGAAATGCAGGTTCCGGCTGATTTCCATGAATCGGTCACGAGCCATGGCCGAAAATACCACGGGAAATGGCTCCAACATCATCTTGACGCCAGTGATTCGCAAGCTTCTCCCGGTTTGGCGTGGTAGTCCTAGCAACTAGCAACCCAATATACACGCAGAGTTCATGCTGTAGTATGGGCTTCACAGAGAGGAAGTCTTGACGCACATCTCGAACCGTCTTGTTCTGCTGTGAAGCAGCGATCTCCTGTCCAGCAGCCTTGTCCTTGGCGTCGTTCTGTTTCTTCTTCTCAAATAGGCATGCACGTGGTACTCGAGCTGCTCGTGCATGTAGAAGTTGCTGCATTCCGCGATGTGCTGCCACAGAGCCACAGGCATGAACAGGAAGAAGAGGGAAATGGGATATCCCCCGCGCTTTAGCGCCTCTTCCGTTAACCCATGGGGTCCTTGCCAAAGATGCGAATATTCATTCAAATCGCTCACTGGTCTGTACGGCGTGTCCAAATACCCCAACACGTCCGGTGTCTCAGGCTCCTCCCACCCAGTAGTCGAAATCTCTTTCAGCGCAGAACCCAAAACTTGGCCAGCAAGCACCTTCTCCTCTCCTCCCATGGACTCCAGGAACTGGTCGGCAAAGTGACGCTCTTCGTTCGCGTACAACTCATCATCGTCTTCGTCTACACTACCGAATGCCACTGAATCGGTGTCACTGACGTCCAACTCACTCAGGTCCTCTTCTTCAGACTCATCTCCCGAGTCTAGTACACTGTATTCCTCGCCCTCATCCATGCTACAATTGAGTCCTCAGCAGCCCCGATGATATCTACAGTAGAGTGTAGGGCTGATATAGCGTAACAAATATAATATAATACAGGTTAGTTGTAATTTCTTTCATGTATATACAAGTTTGTGCGTGAAACGTACCGGACGGCGCACAGACCTCAAAAGGAGATTCTTCCTTCGATTCATCGTCACCGCCCGCACAGTTGTCAGGTTCTCCATGACCTCGCGACTGTTGCGTTATGGGGATGATATCATGGACGGGGACCACGGAATCTGTATATACACTATAACAAAACAGATATACAGTATTACACATACAGTTTGCAACTAACAGAATATTCAGATTCAAAGATACACGTACCAGGATTACTGGCCACTTGTGCAGGTGTCTCCACCAGTGGCGTCTTGGTCACGACTGGCGGCTTAAGCGACTGCTTGGACGGCGCATTCGATGACGACATGGGCTTGGACAATGCCTTGGACGACGGCTTGGACACGGGCGATGCCTTAGACGACGGCTTGGGCTTGGACGACGGCTTGGGCTTGGACTTGGACGACTTGGATGGCGCTTTGGACGATGCCTTGGGCTTGAACGACGACTTGGGCTCAGACAACGCTTTGTACGACGCTTTGGACGATGCCTTGGACGACGGCTTGGGCACGGACGACGACTTGGACGACGCTTTCGACGACACCTTGGGCTTGAATGACGACTTGGACGACGCAGACGCTGTGCGGGAGGAGACCGCGGCAGCGGCAGCACGATTTCCTGCTGCAGCCAGAGCTTCTTGGGCAGCGTTGAACCTCTCCACTGTCCGTTCTCGCGCCACTACACACCCCACAGCATTAGAATAGGAATAAAGCGCACATTTACTTAATATAAACTCACATTTTCCCGCGTATTCGACCACAGCTTGTTCACCAACGACGTAATCAACGCCTTCGACGCCGTTGGGGTCGCGCCCTGGCATTACACACTTCCAGAGCGTTCCAATGCCGCGTGGGGGAGGCTTGGACGTTCATCCGGCGGCCTTGAATGACGCCCAAACCAGCTTGAAGTTCTTGGGTGCGTGCTCGGGGGCTGCATCCCCGAATGACGTGCTTTCTCACGTACCAACCATCGCCTCTCCTTCGCGCGGCAAAATCTCAACTGACTGGATAGAATGGATTGGCGCGAAATGTATCTATCAAACATTATCTTCAATCTGAATGATTGTAGCAAACCTGTAAGTTCTCATTCTGAAATTTGAGAACTCGGAGTGGTACTGCAGCCCCAAACCACTTCATATTGACAACGGGGCACTTTTCGTGTTCAGAAAATTTATTGAAGATTTTGTATGCGCAGAGATTTGCAAATGGAAGCACCATACTGAAACACAGGCTATTTTCCTTATGCTGTATATACAGCATAAGCCCTCATAGCCGGGGCCCCTTTCCGCATCGTAACCCAGCTTATACAGCTACCGGTTTGAAGGGATTAAGAATGTGAACACGAACACAGGAACGAGAGAACACGTACATGTAGTTTAAACGGTATTTAACAAGTTACTGCATGTCTGACAGGAACACAAGGATATGACAAGTCGTCTTGGCTCGGTCACACGTATTATACTTAGTAGTATTCTAAATATCAATTTGGTACATTGAGGCGATCATTCGGGCAAACATCCAATCAACGGATTGGATGTGGCCGCTAATAACGGCCCTCTATCGAGATGTTTGAAGATGGGCAGTGAGCCTGACTGTCAGGCCCTAGCATACAAGACCCAGCCTGGGTCTTGTATGTTAGCACTGCTACTACTATACAGTAGTACTGTACAAACGCAATTTTGAATCCATGGAAGCCTACGCTACTGAATGGTGACAAATTGGAAAGCAGAAAGCAGTCTCGACATACTCGCAGGGTGGAGAATTAAGCGTTAAAATGACATGAAATCATTTTCAAACGTGTATATTTTTTTAAAAAAATGAACACGTTTTATAATTTAAGCATTTAAAAAAAGGTCTAACCATTTGAAGTAACTTAAATGTACATGTAATACTTCGAAGTAACGGTAAGCATCTACGCACACAACCTTGCTAGTTGAAGCGAGCCCATCATCCGATGCACATCACGCTGAGACCAGACCGACGTTGCAGTGGCAGCGAGAAACTCCGGACTCCTACCGGTAGTCGCCAGCGTCCAGGACCTTGCCGGGTCAGCATCTGCCATTCTGCATTTTGCATCGTCCGCGTCGCGCCACCTCCACCGCTGTCGAAGATGCCTTTCTTCACTTTCGAGGACGCTAAGACGTCTTTCAGCCTCTTCTGCTGCATGTACGGCATTGGCACTCTGGGTATGCCTGGCAACTTTTCACGTGCTGGCCCAGTGATCGCCGTCATTGCTATGGCCTTCATGGCCTTCGCCCACATTTATTCGTCCGTCAAGATGTCACAAGTCATTCTGCTTGCCCCAAGTCAGTCAAGACGTTCGGAGACTTGGGCGAGTGGAGCATGGGACGGTTGGGCCGTTGGCTTTGTGTCATCTCTCAAATGGGGTCACGCCTGCTGATTCCGTGCGTCTTTTTGGTGCTTGGTGGACCTCTCCTTGATGGGCTCTTTCCGGACGCCTATAGCGCCATCGTGTGGATCATCCTCGTGGCACTCATGGTGTTGCCTGCATGTCTCATCCAAACGCTTAAAGAAGGAGCTGGCGCCGCCTTCGCTGGCTGCATGGGCACCATTCTTGCTGACGTGATCGGAGTGGCTGTTGTTATGTACGGAATGCGCGGCAACCCTACTGTGCCCTCGCCTGATCTCAAGATCTCGCAAGTACTGGGCTGCTTCGGCAATTTGGCATTGGCGTATGGAGCTGGCATTGTCATCCCGGACCTCCAGCGACAGCACAGCGACCCGACACGCATGCCCCGTATTGTCGTGGGTTACCGTAAGTTTCATCTCGTGCCTGTTCCTGATCCTTGCCACTACAGCGTACTCGGCTGTGGGTTGCCAGATTTCGGGCAATTTCTATTCGCCATCTACCCGGATTCAAGCACCGGGATGACCTCGTTGGGGTTCAAGCCGAGCTGGGGTGCCGTGGTGCTGGCCTACCAGTTCATGCAGCTACACATCACAATCGCGTTCTCTGTGTTGACCAATCCAGCCTTCAACATCGCCGAGCGTTTGGCGTTGGGTATGCACAAGAAAGTAACCCCAGACATGGAAGCCAGTCTTAGCTACGTCGAATCCGGAACGCCGGTTATTATCCAAATGGAGTCTCGCCGTAGCTCCAAGATGTCCTACGTATCTATGGCAGACAGCGAACGGGAATTGAAGGACGACCCGGAGGCCGAAGCGGCAGAGTACCGTGGTGGGAAGAACACCGTCAAGTATATCGTGCTTCGCGCCGTTATTGTCGCCATCTTGGTTGTGCTCTCCACTATTTTCCAAGACCACTTCTCGGACTTCTCCGACTTTGTGGGGGCGTCATGCATCACGACGATTTGCATTCTGCGGCCAATCGTATTTTACCTCATGAAGGAGTGGAAAAAAAAAAAAAAACATCCCTATCTACGAAAAAGCTGCTGCTCTAATTGTAACCGTGGTGTGCTTGAGCGTTGGATGCTACGTCACATATACGACTGGCAAGAGTCTGTTTACCTCGACGGGTGCTGACACTGCGTTTCCGTACTGGGGTCTGAGTACGAGAACCAGATTTATTACAGTTACACAGCTGCACACAATCTGTGAACTTCCTCGCGCGGTTACATGTAGTACTACATAGTATTTGTGGCATCTTTTTTCCTTTAACAATACTAATCTTTTCTTTTCATCGGTAAAACACCAAGGCATGAAAGGTCGGATCAGTTTTTTTTTTTAATCTTCAAAGGTTGATGGGAGGAACGTCGCTCTTTCGTGTGGGGGACGACGTCGAGCTGTGGCGAGTGTTGCTGCATCTGAGCGTTCTGGTGGTGTGTCTGTTGATGTTTGAGCATGTGCTTCACCG
Source organism: Phytophthora tentaculata (assembly GCA_033557915.1). Taxonomy (NCBI): domain Eukaryota; phylum Oomycota; class Peronosporomycetes; order Peronosporales; family Peronosporaceae; genus Phytophthora; species Phytophthora tentaculata. The sequence goes on from JAUCEA010000005.1 coordinate 228,329, forward strand.
TTTGGAACGACACGCTGCCGTCTCCACTAAGTATCAGCAGTTGCTGAGCAAAGCGTATCGCGAACTAATGATCCTCGGGCTCATCGGACTCGGACTCAAAGTGATAAAGGAAATATCTAGTATTGACGGTAGCAGTGTGGCCATTACAGCCTTCCAGGTCGCAGATCTGACCATTTTCATCCTGGCGGTGGCACTTATCCTGCAGGCTGTCTGCATATTTCTCGCTCTGCGAAAGCACAACATCCAAGCAGACCGAGCCGAGCTTCTTTCTACCGAGGACTTGGCTAATATATTGTCGTCGTCACCTTTGGATCGGGCACAGGAGACTCAGGAGCTAGTTCACTTGCGCTTACTGCGTTATTTGTTCCTCAATCGATTCGAGCTGCCACAACTCTTCCCGTTTGCTAAGTACCTCCGACAGGCGCAAAATAACCAGATCACGCATATGACCGATGTGGGTGCACCAATGTGGGCGCTGCTACTTGGCGTGGCTTGGGTTCTGGAAGGGATTTCAATGGCTTTAAATTATGGTGAGTCAGCGTTGGTAAAGCGGCGTGGGCTAGTCATTGTGCTAATAGGTTTCTCATGGGCACTACTAGCTCTACATCTCGCTGTATTTGCTTACTTCCGGTCGTGCGTTCAACAGCTACTGAAGGCTGCTGGGATGTCAGCAGACCAATCCACCTTAGAGAGTCATCTCAGGTTCATTGCACGCGAAGAAGCCCGAGCCTGGACTCGAGAGGATGCAACCAAAGCCCTTTTGGTCATGCAAAAGGTGCAAGAGCAGCGCGAGCTAAAACATCGCAAACGATACCGCCCTACCGAAAGCAACCACAGGGTGAAGCCCGCGTCAACTCCGGGAATCGAGATTCGCTGGTTTTCACGGAAATATTGGCACTTCACAGTGATGATGCTGTTAATGCTTAATGGTTTCTATCTGGCGTTGGTGGTGCAGTGCGTGGTTTACCAAATCAAAACCGTTTACGCTGATCTGGGACTTCTGGAAGTGCTGGCCATTCCGCTCCCTCTAGCTTTGAACACGTTCCTTTTGCAACCGCAGATATTTCGCAGCTTTGTCCTGGTCAGCAGCATTTTTAGTGTGGATGGCACGACGATGATCGAGGTTGTTAATCACTTCCGCGAAATCATAGAGTTGCGCACTGACTTTGCGCTGTTATTGTACGAGAATATGCGAGCGAAGAAGTTATTAATTGGTGATCTGCAGTCGGAACTAGAGTGCCATGATCCGACTCGATGTGGATTTATTGTTGTGGAAAAGATGCGAGTAGTGCTCCGAGTTTGTGGCTTGCACCTGTCGAGTTTTCGATTCAACAGCGTTGCCAAACTTTTATTCGAGCTGAAGGACATGCAAATCGAGTACGCCCAGCTGCTCAAGCTGGTTGCTATCGCTCAGAATGAGGATCTAAGCGACAGCACGAGCATTGAACAGTCGAAATTGCATCATCACCCACTACTTCTGCAGAGTGTACTGAGTGAGGAGGACGACGAAGAGGAAGATGGGGCTGATAACACTTATTCACCTCCCCGTCCTCTACTGGCGCCCCTTGCTGCACCCTCCCCGAGCCGCGATAGTGTGAGTGAAAGCATCGCAGATAATTCTGACGTGGCCAACCTACCTACACAACCTCAGTTGACACGGAAAAACAGCAAATTTCAAGGAATGAGCTCTCGAACTCTTTGCGATCTTTTTCATCTAGAAATCACGGAAGGTCAGGCCATGACGATGACTTCGCTAGATAAAAGCTTCGACGATGTGTAAAAATGCAATTATTTTCACGATTGTATGTTTTTTTCACGTCTTAATCAGATTTAATATGCCGCCTCTCGGGCGACGATATCGTTGGTCTGAGAACTGCTTTGGCACTGGGCCGTCTACTTTTCCCAGAAGCACAGGAAAGAGGTAAGCGCAGTAACAGGATGAAGAACTAGGCCGGATGAGTGCCATATTGCTTTTTTAAGCAACATTAGAGATCTTTAGAGAAACTCACGCGGTTTTTATGGTGGGTTCGGCCAGATGGTGAACTGTGTAGGTGGCGGAGCTATTTTAGATGAACCAGAAAGAGATTGACGCTGGCAGTCTGGTTTTATCGGAAGTCCACTTGGCAATTAGTCTGGCGGGACACGATGGGCGTCATCCGGTTCACTGAGTCATACGACAAGGAGTTGGTGAGGGAGGTCATCGCGGTGAAACCTTTCGCCGGCATATGGGGGAGTCGTGGGAGCAAGTCGCTGTAGCTGTCTCGACTGCGTTTGGTATCGCAGTCAATGCGAACCTGATGCAAGACAGACTTGAATTACTTCGCAAGAAGGGGAAAAGCGGGTGAACTAATTTCGGCGTTGGGGAGTGGCATTGAACGCATCCTCGGGCAGTGGTGACGCTGACACTTTTCAAACTTCGACTCAGCCTCTGATTGCGATTCGACTTCTCTCCTCGTTGGAAGTGATTTCAAATGAACTAGCTGCAGGGCACATGCACACCGAGTCTCTCTCCCATTACGAGTTAGATGATGGAAGTGTCATTTTAGCAATCCCACTAACATTGTAACTTGTAGCGCACAAACTGTAAAATTACGCGATGTTAGAGAGTGAGCTTCCACCAACTTACTCGGTACGCTTGAACAGATGTTCCTGCGGTTAGGCTACAAGAAACCCACAAATCTGTTTTAGTGGGGTTATCTAAAGACCTCTATTCAGCCATTTTTTTCTAAAGGTTAAAAACGTTTTGTCTGAAAAGGACCAATAAAAATCGTTTATAAAACGTTATTTATCGCCATAGAAAACAGACCAATCTATAAAAATACTAAGAAAAACGTGATTTTTCTAAGCCGCTTTGCATGGAAATCTAGCTATGAGTAATAAAAGTCATTTATCCATAACATAATACTGAGGTAGGAAGTACGTAATAGCTGTACAGCATTAAAATTTACAGTTTGAATATTTTCTCTGGATTTTTTATCCAGACAGCCCTGCCTCGGTATTATGAACTAGATCGCTTGCGCTTAAGTCGAGAGGGCACTTAATTTCAGGTCAACTGTTGTTTTAGATTATTGTATTTTTCGGGTATTCATTTTGACTAGTCACTTTTTAATTTTTAACTAGTCACTTCTAAAAATAATGTTCGATCTAGTCACTTTTTGTGTCCCAAGTAGTCACTTCCATCGCACTTAAATGAAATTATACGGTAGTGCCAAAATAAATTGTAGACTAGTCACTGTTTCAGCATTGGGTAGTCGCTTAAAAATCGTACTTAACTAGATTATTTTCAAACAACGCCGAGCCGACGACCGAGCGCAGCGAGGTGTTTTCCTTTTAGGGGGAGGTAGAGGGGGTGTAGAGTACACTAATGATCTAAGGTACACTAACGGGCTATGGTTTGTTTTGGGGGGTGGGTGTAGTTTACTGCGCAGGTAGCTCAATGATATGCTGGAAAACTACCTGCGGTTTAAGAGCCGCGTGCGTAGCATGCGGGTCTAAACCCAGGCCGAGGCAGGTGAGAACGATACCTGCGGTTGAGTACCGTGTGTGGAGCACTCAGACGGAAATTCAGGAAAAGTATCTAGTTTATAATAAAAAGTTTTTGCAGCTTTTCCATTCCTATTCCCACATAAAAGAAGTTCTAGCAGGGGCAAATCAGAGCACGGATTCAAATCTATGGGAGAACACCTTGTTTCCCGTATATTCGCCAAATTTATGGAAATGTTTTCTTTTCCCACAGACTGAAATCTCTGAAATGGTATTTTACAATTTCAACAGTTTATATGGGAATGCGTGTGGGACCTTGCGAAAACTCTCTAATGTGTTTTGATGCTGAAGATAAATTTTAGACTAGTTACTTTTTCCACTTCAGGAATTTACTTTGGAGTGACTAGTCGAGTATTAATCTTCTACCTCTTTTTAATTTTCAACTAGTTACTGTTTGCGTGTTGGCTGGTCACTTGTGACTAGTGGAAACACAAAAAGTAACTAGTTGAAACCTTATTTTCGAAAGTGACTAGTTTAACATTAAGCAGTGACTACCGTCTAACCCCGCACAAGTGCCCAGGCGCTCTATTCGAATATTCTAAATTTAAAATTTTACATTAAGAGTTCGATCAGAGCGCGAGTCGGAATATAACGCCTAGCGTACATTATGTTAAGTTCGGTTCTTGTATAAAATACAATGCTAGCCAGTGAATTGCGGCCGGGCAGCATTCTCATTGCTATACCTTTGACACTTCGCTAGCATTGTCATTTCATCGCTCTCATGTTCCCTTTTTCCGCCATGGACACCAAAAAGACCAAGCAGAAACGCCGAAGCTACACGCTTAAGAAAAAACCGCCATTGTTGCTGAGCATGAGAAAGGCGTTACCGGTAGTGGCTTCTATGCCCTCCGTAGTAAGGACGAAGCGGCATCCGGGACGCTTCGCGGCTGGTGGAAGAACCATAAATTGCAGCAAGTCTCTAAAGACCGACAGATTGCTACGAGGACTGCGCGCCAGTTGAGTGGAGGAAGCCGCGGGCCCAAACACGGCGATGCTGATGAACGTCTGCACCGTTAGGTCCACGATAGGAACGCCAAGGGAGTGTGAAAGACGTCTACATTCGTCTACAAGCTCAGAATATTAATCGGAAGTTACACGGTCCTGATGCACCTAAATTCGACGCTTTGGCAGGCTGGCTGGCGAGCTTCAAGAAGCGAAAGTAACTTGTGTCGAGGCGTCAGACAACAACACGAAAGCTTCCCTCAGACACTGCCCAAACACGCCGCGAGTTTATCCAGCGCGTGCAATATCTCATTGCAACGTACCAAATTCAACCTCGAAACATCCTGAATATGGACCAAGTTCCCCGATACTTCGAAACAGAGCCCAAGACCACCATTGCTAATCGATGATCCCGCGAGGTGCTGCTACGCAAGGGCGGATCAAACCATAAAAGATTCACGGCTACCTGTACTACCACTGCTGATGGTAAACTGCTCCCTTCGCATCTTCCCTTCTCTAAGTTGAAGAACAAGCCAACCGTGCCTGATGGTGTGATCGCTGACGTCAATCGGACGGGAATGTGGAGTGACGAAATACTGCTGGACCATGCCAACAAGGTTGTGTGTAGACGGAAAGAGACGCAGCTATACTGTGAGCCTGTTGTACTTGATCGACTCATACGCCTACCATGTGAAGCAGATGGAGTCACGACGACTAGAGCGATACAACATCTTTGTGGTAATCATTCCACCCAAGCTAACCAACATCTTGCAGCCCCTCGACGTTGCCGTGAGCCGAAGTTTTCAAGCGTATTATAGGAACAAGTACGACGGCTACATCGGCAAGGCACGAGTGGATTCTGCATTGCAGACTCGAGCTGGCAACCCAAAGGTCCCAAGCTACAAGTCGGTAGGACAGTGGACGCTCGACTGAATGGCGACTAGAAGTCCGGACAGTACCAAAAAGGTCTTCGAGCTGTGTGGGTTAGTTAGCAAACAGGCTTTCGACAAAGAAAAGCAACATGCCCCTCTGCAGAAGATCCTCGCTGCAGACCTTGATTTGGACCGCTGGCATGAATTGTACGAGGATCTGCTGCAGCAAACCGATGACCGAGAACAACTCTGTCCCTCGGCACCGGAATGGTATCTCCCAACGCTCGCGCCTCTTCTCCTGCCTCATTCACGGGCTGGGGACCGCACGGGATGATTTCATAGCTGATCTCACTGAATACATGGCCACGCTAGAAGACTTAGAGGGACTGGTTGATACAACCTACTTGGAAGATATAAGAAACGGAGCCACGGACACTGGAGAGATTGAGCTCTATTCGGCCTCTAAGCCTCACAACTGGGCTGTAGAAGTCAAGTCGGTGAACGAGGACTGTAAGGCGGTGTCGATTTCTACCTACGCTGTGAAAAAACCCGACAAGGTGGTGCAGCTCGTGCGTAGTGGGTCATCTTTTGCTGTCAAGGTAGACAGCTTACTGTTTTTTTAATCGATTTTCAGCATAAATAAACACCTATTTTCGTTATAAAAAGAAAACTATTTGTGTCAGAAATGCAATTATAATAAATGATTGGTCACTTTGCAAAGCCTCCTTATACAACACAACTACCGAGGAAAAAAAGACCCGTTATGTTACACACTCGATGTGAACTGCACAGAGGCGGGTTTGAACTCCGGCCAGCAGCGTAGGTGGGTCAGTCCTTCACATATTTTAGGGCCCACTCGATCAACCTTCAAAGGTCGATGAATTTTTCGTTGCATAACGCCTAGGTGATATAACCAAATAATTTGTGTGAGGTGATAAAACCTGTGCTACAACGCCTAGGCGCTTTGTGCGGGGTAAGATGGTAATTGAAAGTTTGCACCCGTATTTTTCTCATTTATCGATGTGTAACATTTTGATGATGACGCCAGTAGCTATCGTGACTTGTGTTCATGATCCACTCGATTGAGAATATGTTTGGCCGCAAATTGGCTAGTTGCATTCGACTAAAACGGCGAGTCAGTGGGAGACATCAAACATGATTTAGCGCGCGAACCCGTGATATACCGACGTAATTATGCTCAAATTGCCATGCATTTAAATGACGCGCCTTGGCTAGCAGAGGGCACTCCCGGTGTCAGGACTCTTCTTTCAAGAGATAAAAGTGAGAATGAATTAATGTTTATAGCTAGATCCTTTTTTACTACTACTAACGTGCCTGTGTTTTTAACTAGCTTCATTATGCATGTTGTTCAATCAAGTCGCCTCTCCTCCTCCTTGTCGCTGCACTGCGGCTCGTGTCGCTCTTGTACGCCACCATGGCCATGTACGTGTCCCTGGACTCGTACATGTCATTCTCCTCCCATAAAGCTGTGAACTAGGACGGGAGGATACGACGAATGCTGATCTGTTGTGGGGACGCACCTCGGTTCTGATACCAGGAAATCCAGGGATAAGTCGCGTTTTAGATCATAAGAGTTGCGATAGTTGCTGATGACATATCTAGAAAGTCTCTGAAGACGAATACATGTAGCCGACATAGTGCTCGCACCAGCATCTACTCTCAATACGATCAGCCACCATGTCTGTGAAGGAGTACATGGGGGCTTGTATTTGCTCCTTCTTTTGTTCTCTTTCTCTTGTCGATGGAGCTTCCCTCTCCACCATACTTGCTACAGAAACGGCTAGCGGCAGAAATGAGCTTGGAAGTGTCAAGACTCTGCTTGGTAGCTTCAAGACCGACAACTCGAAGCACAAGAGCTAAACTATTAAGCTTACCAAAAGGAATGATCTCACAGCAACCCCTATCTAAGGCAATAATAACATATGGTCAGTTTGTGATTTGGGTCAAAGCCCCTAAATTATAGAGGCCTTATTTTCTTGGTTCCCAAAGGGAACTTTTGGAACCTTTAAAAGGATATTTTGTACTTTTTGCTCCGAATACAGCGATCATCGGCATGTCCATGCATGAGGTGCACGACTGGCTCAAGTTTAAATCGAGCCTGCAGCGCAATTGAGTTCAGCCTTGACTCAATGCCCTTGAAAGCAGGACTCCCAGGAAAGCTGGACGGACCTTCAGGACCCCTAATTCAGCTTCCGAAGGTCCCCTTCAGAAACTTCAGAAGAAGCAGTACATGCACCCACAGAAAACAGATTCTACCGGACACGGAGTAGGACATCTGTAAAAGACTTGAAGAGGGGTAATACTTTTAGCCCCTTAGTTCCCGGGCTTAAATGTGAGGGTACTTTTTGCCACGTCCCATATGTAACGATATAAGAATCTGTATTAGCCACCGTTTATGTACGAATTTTGACGGTGAGGTTAGGGGTGGATACGAGACCAGAGCGGTGTGCCCAGGACATTTCCAACATTAAGAGGCCTGATGCGAATTCAGAATTCCTCTTATGATGCGTGGCCTTTTTATCTGATAGTCCTTTTTTTCGTCATTGCACACGTCCATCATCGATGGGTATATTTATTATATTCAATAAGCAAATGGAAAATCAAACGCTTCAATTGATTGCAAGTTGCAAAGATAGATGCCTACTCACGTAGATGGAGCATTGCATCTCGACGCCGTGTATTCGTCAACGTCGGTGAATGCCTCCGCACACTCCCTATCACCTGCCTCGAATGCGTTGTTAGCGCTCTTCGTGCTACGTCTTCTCTTCTTACTCGTCCCCAGCGTTGGTCGACCCTGCTGCTTGTGTCCATACACCAGTTCGCAGTGTTAGTCGTATGCATTATCCTGCGTGTAGGAATTGGAAGTACGTGTTTTGGGCCCGGTGGTGATAGCTGTAGGTCCAAGTCACTGGTCAGAAGCAAGAGGTCGATCACTACCATGGATATATCGCTGCTGCGGAGAACAGCCTGAGTTGCCTGCGAACCGCGCCGGAGGGGGCTGGATCCGAGCTAGCGGCTGCACAGTCTACCGCCGGGGCTGATCGTTCCACTTTGGAGGCACGTGATCGGGCCGTAGCTGCCTCGACTCCGTTAGAAGGAGAGATGCGCCGTGCTCAATCGTTCTTGGATCAAGTTCGGGCGTCTTTGAATAAAGCGGAAGCCGATTGCAATTCGGCGATCGTGGCTCGTAAGAGCTGACCAGGAGACCATCACCAAGGCCGAATCTGATCGCGATCATGTCCGCAAGAGGCGTGCAAGTACCCTCGCGCTCTAACGCTGGACCTCGCTTTCGTTGTCTATCCTTCAATCTTTGTGTTTCCCAGGCCATGATCTTGACCGCGCCTTGTTCGACTTGAGCCCAGTGTCAAAGATGCATGACAAAGTGCTACATGATACCACAGAACTCCTCAGTGCCAAGGATGATGTTCTCGGAGATGTCGATCGAGCAGCGACGGTTTTAGCGCAATCGACCGAGTGCCTTCGGACTCGATATGCCGAGATCATGGAGAATCGGGTCAACCTGCCACCTGCATATTAACCCCTGTGTAAACGAGCACGCTATCGATCCCCGTCTCCGGCTCCGGGCCAGCCCGCTATCAAGAAACCGGCCTGTCACGTAAACACCCCTTCGAGCGGTGGGTCCACTGTCTCGGGATCAGCCGGTTCTGAGGCCGATCGTGTTGCCTAAGGTGGCTCTCCTGCCGTGGAGATCCAAGATGATGGAGGAACCGAAGAGGCGAAGGAAGAGGAAGAGGAGAAGAAGGAGGAAGAAGTAACGAGCGAGATCGAGGATCAGGATTGTGCCGAGCAATTCAGCTAGGGTTCTTCGACTTCATCTCCTCAACCCTCCTACCAGGATCACACTTCTCGTTTCGAACAGGAGTCCGACGACTCTACGTGAGCTTATCGTGCTCGATTACGATCGCAAACAACCATTTGGCTCGGATAGGACTGATAATCGTCCCACCTCGATCTCTGGTCCCGACAGTTCTGGGGCTCCCCCAGGAGGATCACCTCACGGGACTCCTCCTCCATCTTGTACTCCACCGTCTGGGGGTATCATTTCAATCTACATGACGCCATGCACGGTCTGTCTCCGGATCAAGTGTGGAACTGTCATGAGATCGCGTTTTGTCTGCAAGGCAGAAAACCACCCCGCGCCATCAGCCCGAAAAGGACGAAAGCCAATGTTTTGCGCTCACGATCGGGACGTCCGGGGGAGTCCGATCACGGGTCCAGCTTGCTGGAGTTGGGCCTGAAGGGAAACGACCTCATTGCCAGCTTGTTGAAGTTCATACTCCAGCCGCCGAGCGCGAGCGCTCACTTCGTCAATCTCGCGATGCGATCGCGACGGACGTCCCGGAGATCGCCGTTCTGCTGGTTTAGTTAGCTACGTAGATGGTATGTCGTGCGAGTGGATGCAGAGAAGGAACCGCCTTGCGAGGACTGCTGAAGTACGTCGACTACTGCCTATAGCCGAGCGATTTTCGCCTGTTGGTCATGTCGAAGACGCCCCAGGTCGTGCTGCTTCGAAGGCATGAGATTGAGAGTGTTCTATCGCGACCTAGTTCAAGGATCTCACAATTTTTCGCGGTACGTCGGAGCTCACTCTCGATGAAGACACCCAACGCTGGTCCAGTCTGCGCGGAGAGGATTGAGATCGAAGGGATCCGACATGGCCGGGAGAAGGAGGCGGAGACGCCCCATCGTCTGAGTCGCCGGGGTGAGTGGCGATAATGAGTTGGGGAACAATGCGAAGTGAAGTGTGGAGATCGGCCTGTCTCAATAGAAGTTGTGGAGTGATGAGTGCCGACCGGCAAGGGACGGGATTGACCAGATGGATGGGGTGAGACCAAAAACCCGGGACGCATAACGAATGATTGATATCGATGCGCGCCAACGTAGAACCCTACTTACGAACGAGGGGACGGCTGTTTAAGAGGTGGGGACCAGCGAAGGTCGGACTGTCCGACTATGATCAAGATCGAACCAAGCTTCAAGGTCTGGAGGAGAGATCAGGAGCCCAAGGGCAAAGAAAGAGGGCCGAAGAGCCACGAACAAGAGTCCATACGAGGCACGACTTACGATAGACTGGGCCAAACCTGGCCGATCAGGAGTGGAAAAGGATCGTAGAACATGTATCAGATGTCCCCGATCGAAACTCGTACGCACGAAGATGGGGGCCGGGGTGTGATCGACTATGTCCGGGGACGCCCAACACAAGCGATTTCGATGCAACGGACTCCGGCTAATAGGGATCGGGTGTTTACAAGTGAAGATCAGGTGTTCTGAGTCGAGGATCATAAGTCGACGGCCACGATCGGCCCAAGACTGATCTCGACCGATGTCGCGAGAGAAGACTGGTAGACGTTGTTCAAGGCCCCCAGAAGAGGGATCGAGTGCTCAAGATGGGCGATAGATGCCCTAAGGGCACGATCGAGTCAAGATTAGGTTGCGATCGGGCCAGATCGACATTGGTCGACATGAAGATCGAAGACTGTGGGACGAAGATCAAAGGTCCCTGAGTAAGGATCGGATGGTGAGATGTAACGATCAATGGTCAAAAGGGTCAATATCAAGAGTTCAATGGTAGCGATCGCGGCAGGATCGGGAGATCGCCGATCAAGGACAGTAGTTAAAGATCTCAAGATCGGTCATAGGTACAAAGGGTGGTGAGAGCCGATATTAGTTAAAAAAAAGGATATAGGCGGACGTAGGATGCATGTTAGGATGTGGTAGACTTAGGAAAAATGTATATCATAATCTTTTGACCAGGAAGCACACAAGTGTGTCTACCAAGACATATTGGTCCGACCAAAGTGCTAGAGGGGCCTTAAGTAGAAGGAGACTAGCGTCGTAGAGTAAGATCTGGATTATTATATTAGCCGGATTTATCTAAACTAGTTTTCCCGACTTATAATGGATAATTCCTCGATTTATCCAGACTTTGATGCTTGGCTGGTGGTTGGATCGACTCTCAAGCCTAACGATTCCGCTATTGGGAGTGCCAAGCAACCCGGAAAAGGAAGAATAAACAAGAAAGCGCTTGATAAGGCGCTTTATTCCTTATCTCAGACACAACCCCGTAGATTTAGGCCGCCCAAACCCTAGCTGAAGGGGAAGAAGCGGGGTGCGCTTCATGTGTGGGAAAGATAGTTCCACACGAGGTCTTGAGTGCCTCCGATGTCGATATCAAGACATCCCACGACGTGGGTAACGAAGATCAACGTCACGGCCGCCGTCGACGGCGCCGCCGCCACCGAAAATCGACTCTGAACCATGTTCAGACTAGCGTTACAACCAGCGACTCGGAGCCAGGGCCTGGGCTACCTCGACGCCTTCGGTGGAAGAGTGTTATCACATCTTCGATGGCGAGACCGGTTTACCCGTCAAATCATCCGGCATCAAATTGGAGCCGTTGCCCGAGGTGTCAGAGGTATTGACCTTCGGGGAAATTCCGGCGGAGGATTTCCTGGCCGACCTCAAGGCGGGAGAAATTGCAGAGATGGTCATCATCAAACAAGAGGCCGCTGAGGAAGAGTTGAACTTCTCCTCTGTTTTGGAAGAGGACGTCCACGAGGAGTTGAATAAGCAGCGCCAATCGTGCTTGGGTTCTGAGATACTTAAGATCCCCAAGGATCCGGTGTATCTTTTCGTGAAGACGTATGCAGACGTGTATAGCTCAGTTGGTAGATCACCGGACTTTTAACTTGGTGACGCCGCCGACCCAACTCACACCGGGTCGAGAAGTACGGCACGAGATTGACATCGTGTCTGGCACAAAGTACTGTGTCACGAGACAGTGGCCTCTATCTCGCAAACAGTGCGAAATGATTGATGCCTTCTTCGCTGCGAAGGCGAGGGCGGGCATGATGCGGGAGTCGAAGTCCCCGCACTCGACGCCGACCTTTTGCGTTCGAAAACCGAACGGGAAGTGGCGTCTGGTTCACACTTATAACAAGCTGAACAACGCGACGGTGCCGGGCCAGACGCCAATCCCACGAAAGGATGTGTTGTTGAACAACATGGCCAGGCCCGTACTGTACAGCGCGCTGGATTTGGTAGACGAATACTACCAGATCCTGATGCGCGAGAGCGACAACTCGCTCACCGCGGTGAGCACTCCAAGCGGCATGCTTTGGGAGTGGCTCGTCATGGCGCAGGGCCTGTCTAACGCCCCAGCGACATTCAATCGCTTGGTTACGCAGCTGTTCAGGCCGCCGCGTGCCTCAGTACTTCGACGACATCTTCGTCCATAGCCGTGCCGAGGAAGGCAAGACGGTATGGAGGTGCATCTGAAGCACCTCCGTCGAGTGTTGGACGTGGTGAGAGCGAACAAGCTCTACGCCATCATCGACAAGTGCGTCTTCGCGTCACCAGAGATCAAGTTCTCGGTTGCTTCGTCAGCAACGTAGGCGTTCGAGCTGACCCAGACAAGGTTAAGGTCATTGTAGCCTCGCCGACGCCACATGTGGGTCCACCAGATGGCCTGAGAAACCGACAGAAAGGTCTGTTCACGGCCCAAGTAGCCACTGGAGGGCGCATCGTGCGCCTCCGCGAAGATGGCACATATCAGATCCTCGTCGTTGGGTACGACCACCCGTGGAGGATCACTGGGTTCCACCCGGTAATAGAGGAGGCCATCCTTCAACTCATATTGGTGGAGCCGGGGCGCTGTCGTGGCGAAAGCCAGTCGGACTTTGCGTCCGTTCCTGCTGCCAGGAACCTGACGATATGCGCGATAGCCTCATCGCCTCGATACGCCACGCGTATCCGATCATAAAGATCCGTTGTCACCCGTGTGATGTGGGCCAACTCATAGTCCGGACGCCGAGACAGGGCATCGGCAAGTACATTGAGCTTGCCCGGCTTGTATTCAATGCGGAAGTTGTACTCCGCGAATAAGGGCAGTCACCTCGCCATCCGCTGGGAGAGGTGAGGCGAGTTGGTCGCCGTCCTCAAGGATGCTAGATCACAAAGGGCCTTGAGGCCAGAAGATGTACCCGAAACTTCACGAGGGTATACTTCATGGCAAGGAGCTCCTTGTCGTGGACTGGATAGCTCCGTTCGGCGGCCTTAAGCTGCCTGGACTGGGGCGAGATGACTCGTTCATGTCCGTCTGCATCGTTCTGTAGCATTGCGCAACCGATCGCATAATCGGAAGCATCGCAGACGACGCTGAACGGCTTCGTCTCGTCCGGCAGGGCCAGGACCGGCGCCTCTTGAAGGCTGGCCTTGACACTGTCAAAGGCGTCGTGGTGCTTCTGCTCCCAGTGCCAGTCGACGTCCTTCTTCAGGAAATCCGATAAGGGTTTTGCTAGACCCACGTACCCTGCGCTGTACTTGTGGAGGTAGTTGGCCAAACCCAACCACTTCCGGAAATCCTTTTGGGATCGGACAAGTGGGTCGCCAAGTATGTGAAGACATGCGAAACATGTCAGCGGGTGCAACCCGCAGGGCACGCTTCGGCTCCGTTACAGAGCCTGCCCGTACCTGCTGACTGTTGGAAGTCGATGAGTCTTGGCTTCATCTTTGGACTTCCCTCCAATGGGCACGGCAGCACCTGGATTGTTCGTGTGTCTGCTGAGAAAGATGGTGCATCTTGCTCCGGTGCCCGTCACGGTCACAGGCGAACAGACCGCACAGCTGTTCGTCGATGGCGTGTTCCGCTATCACGGTCTGCCCGAGACCATCGCCTCTGACCGAGACCCGCGGTTCACCGCTGCGATCTGGAAAACGCTGTTCCTTTTGCTTGGAACTCGTCTACAGATGACCGCTGCCGACCACCCGCAGACGGGCGGCCAGACAGAGCGCGTCAATCGGGTGCTCGAGGATACTCTGCGCAGCGTCTGCGCCGGAGCTCCACGTACGTGGTCGACCCAGCTCCCAGTTGTTGAGTTGCACTCAACAACGCGGTGCACGCGTCCACGAAGCTCACGCCGTTCTACTTGAACGGCTTCCGCCACCCCAGAGTGCCTCTCACTCTTCGAGGAGACGCCACGTCCTCTATTTTAAGTGGGGGGGAGGCTCGGAAAGCCCTTTCCCCCCAGGTCTCAGTTGTGAGACCGGTTCTCTGCGGAAACAAGTAGAGTCCTTTATGGACACCAAGCTGATTGTGATCAGCAGGGCCCGCGAGGCAATGGCAGCGGCCCAGGACAGACAGAAGGAGTACTCGGACAAACATGGAAGAGGAAACTTAAATGTGTTTAAAGTGGGTGAATTTGTGTTACTTGACACTAGAAACCTACCGCTAGACACTGTCACCTCTGTCGGCAGTAAGAAGCCGAAGTACCGCTTCATCGTACCGTTCGCGGTCCTGACCAGACACGGTGCGTCATACACCATCGACCTACCGAAGTCAATGACGACGCACCCGACGGTCTACGTTGGACTTCTTAAGCGGTACCACGATCCGCAGAGGGTTGCCAACTCGTAGACCCACCTTGGCCCAGCTCCTCGAAGCGAGGAGCGGCCTCGGACGTCGACGAGCGCGCAGGAGCGTGCACCCAAGGCTCGCACTGGACAGCAAGGCTGTGGCTTGGATCGTACGTAGCAGGGGCCCGTATGGCTGGACCCCAGGAGCATACGCGGGGTTCGCACCATACGCATGCGACTGGGAGTGCGCATTACGCGACTCTGGACGTTGCTGTGCGCCATCAACACGTCGGATCATGCGGAAGGCCTCCTCCAGATCGGACGAGAGGGCCCGGCGGTCAACCCGCCCATGGAGGGCCGCTACGTCCCGATCTAACCGATCCAGGCGGTCCTCAAGTCGAGCAAGGACCCCTCGGTTCCCGACCTGTGCAGCATCACCGCTGGCTCGATAATGCAGCGTAACTACGTGAAAGTACTCAGGAACTTACCACTTATATATCACCTGCCTCAGCCAACGAAGCAAGCTCTTATGGGGCTTGTGAGCCTAGCGTGGGTCGGGTATAAAGAGCTTTCCGGAATGATCGATCAGCAACGTGTTGTTGGTGGAGGTTACCATTGCGGAGAGTCCAAGGAGTGGAAAGGTGCTGGAATAAACAACACAAGCTGCATTCAAAAGCACAGACATCTTCCCTCTGCCTTTTGGCATAATGCTCAGTCGGATCATTGGAATCGAACCGGTAGCTACTCAATTACCAGCGGTAAACTCGGTGATCGCAACACCAAACCTTAGTGATCGCCGAGAACGAGCTCTTAATAGAAAATATATATCTTACGACGCGGTAAACGCAGTTTTGGAGGTCTCAAACAACTTGTTGTTCTTGCTCCATGACCAAATCGACGGAGTGGCAACGAGCCTTTGTGTAACCAAGGTATTGTCATGACGCTTCAAACAATGATCGCTGTTGTGGCAAAAGTGGAGGTAGAACGCAAGAGCAAAGCCGTCGATAAGGTTGCAAGGGGTGCGGGACGGAACCTGAAGGTTCAATTAAAAGAGCAATCTGACGCGCTGTAGGTGGCAGAACGAGAGCACAGAGCAAAACTAAAAGGCAATTCAGCAGCGATAAAGAAAACAAAGAAGATGGTACACGTCCGAACACGAGGGCGAAGCCTAACAAGCAGACTCCGATGGCTCTCGTCGAAGATACACGGGCGACCGCTTCGCTCTCCAACTCTGGTGGGCGACCTGTGCTGGACAATGGATACCGGACATACAGACCAGCAACTAGTAACGCCATCCAAACGTTTGGTATGAGGCACGAAGATGCATCTGGCTTGGTTTTGCTAGCTAATGCCACGCGCGGGTTTAACGTTGTCGCACCGGGGCTGCTGTAGCTTTCGTGTCAGAGGAAGAAATACGACTCAAAGAGTTGCTAAACCTAAGTTCCTTATCCGAAGGACACTTAAAGCTCAATAATCAGGGCTCAAAGTTATTAAGAACGCTAATGATTTTTATGCTTCATAACCAGAATTGCTTTCATTTATTTTAATGCGGCCAAGCCGCTATCTATATTGAAGTGTCTAGCATAGATAAACCTAAGCATATGTATATCGTGTAGCTCTCAGCCTAGTACTGAGGCCCCTGTTAGTTCTACGCATTGCCTACTGAGAGTTCGTTAACTCTCCGGGTACTTCGTACACCTGTGTGTACCACACAGTATAACCCCGTTACAGTTGCAGTGTGGCAGCAATTCTATGAGACTGGATGCGGTCACGACATTTGAGTTGCTTTTAGTAAACCGTTCCGGGTTGCGCCGAAATAGTTAAACCGGCTGGTCCATCCAGTCGAGGAGGCCTATGTGACGTTTTCGGTGGGCGCTCATCTCATCATGAGACATAAGTTGCTCATACGCGCTAATAAGTCGGTTTGCTTTGCACTTCTTCGGTATATTCATACACAAGGCCTTTAGGGTCCTAGGCAGCACCAAAACAATCAGCATCTGTCTGAACGCGATCTGTTTTCGCTGCTGCGTAAAGAAGCTCGTGTACATCACGAATCCCAAGACCAAAGAAGTGCTCAAGAGTAAAAAAACCTTTCTGCGATGCGTTGTATCCATGAGACCTTGCAGACCAACGCGGTGGGCGTAGCATTATTGACCGCAGGCCGTCATGGACACAGGGTGATAATCGAAATAACAGACGTACAATGTCATTGATGCAAGCAACTATAGGCATACCGTTGTACAGGTGAACAGATTGCTGCCACGCAGCCTGTGCTCATGCATTGTTGAACCGTCTCTATCAACCATATAGCTTGCTATGCTTCAATTGGTATTTGTCATAGTTTCCTAGTTTTTAGGAGACGTCTTATCAATTCCGATTAGTGTCCTATGGTGATACCCATTTCGTCTGAAAAGTTAATTTTGCCTGATACCGTAGATGACAAAAACAATCACACGACAAAAGGTGGCATTTTCGGTCTTTTTTTACAAAATGACACATTGCGCGCGCATTCAATGACAAAATGTGTCACTTTTACAGGGATTGGTGACATTCTTTGTCATTTGTTTTGAGAAAAAACATAATTTCGGTACTGTTTTACAAAAAATTCGTACATTTTTTCGAAAAATGACAGAACATGCTAAAATACATGCCAAAAACGCACATTTTGACAACAACTGATTGGGTAAAGATGACAACATTTTGAAGTCTGATTTTGTGTTTTTTTTGTCATCTACGGTAGTACTGGATCAGAGCATCAGGAATGCATAGATAAATGGAATTCGCCGTGCAAAATGAACGCAGCTAATTTAGAAATGATTCTATTCAGTTGGAGACGTAGTAACAGTAGATGCTAGCTGTAATTGGCCCACTGTGTGCCTACTACTTCGGCTAACACGTTAGCGCACGTGTATGAGTAAGCGTAAGGTGCGTTCCACTTAGATTAACTATACTTTAGTCCGAAAGTATAGATTTGCTTAAATAAGGAAGCAAAGCCGATTTACCGTAAAATTGAGAACTGTTTATTTGTTTTGTTTGGATTTTTCCTCCTAAAGTGATATCTAAATGAAAGGTATTCGCCAACGGATGGTTACAGAATCCTGCTATTCTAATTGGTTGAAGATGTTTACTTTCAACCAATGGAAGCTCTAAATGCATGCAGACCAATAGTCTGCCAAATGTACCCATTGGTGTATTGCACACCAACGTGGAAAACCTTCTTCGTCTCCAAGTGGCTACATGTAGCCACTTGCGTGTAGCCCCGTCATACTAACCGTCGCGGTCGTCCTGGGAAATACTGCCACTCGAGCCACAGCATTTTGGTTATCTTGTCGAGTTCTGCCATACCTCGCGGTTGACCGAGCTTAGAGTCCTGCTACGTCGCATAAACATTTTGAATACGATCTTCCACAACTCCATAGAATGAGTGTGATTCACAAGATCTCTTGAGTTCGTTTTTCTGCTTCCTAATGGGCTTGAGCCTCGCCCTCCTCTAGGAAAGATTGTGGCGGACAGCTTGTTCCGCCTGAAGGTCAGTTCGTAGGGCGTGTACTTGTGATAGACGGTTGGCTGGGCAGGTACGTGCTATACTGAGATGTCAATAGCCCATCGTGTAGACTTGTAAGCATACTGCGTTGGTTTATTTGCACGAAAGACTTCTGACAAAAGGGCCACATTTATACTACGATACGAAAAGGTAAGTGCTAATAAAAAACAGACTTGCTCCGCGTATTGTTCAGCCTTAATCATCGGTACGATGTTCATCGCGCAATGCTTGATAGGCTTTTGTAGTGCCGATCCCCAATTGAATCGTGTAAACTATGGCATCGTTGCTCAACTTCAGCACCTGATGCATGAAGAAGCTCTCTTATGCCGCTAACGCAAATAAACATCAGCAGCCTTACTCAGCCTTTATATTAAAGCATTCCTACTAAAGGATGGCTAGCTAAAGATCGTAAGCTGTTGGATTGCATATTGGAGACCCGATGTCGGAGTTAACTTGAGACCGGGTCCGCGAGTTAGACCATGTCGTCTGAGAAGCTAAGAGCCACGGGCTTCTGCATGAGGAGAGGGTCCAGGTTCTTGTGCTGGTTTCAAGAGCTGATGAGGGAACTTTAGCAACTAATTTATTCACTTCTGCTTTTCCTTACAGATCCATTGCGACATACGCCATAATCACCGTGGCAGATATCAATGCTTGTTTCTAAGTGTTTGAAACGCTTCATGCAAATTGCACAAATAAATCACATGAAATGATTGCATATCGAGGTTTTACCTTACGCTTTGTATGCCTGGCGTTTTTGCTTTTAGGGAGTTTTTCGTTGATTTTGCACAAAGAATTCCATACAAAACACCTGATTTGCACGACGTTTTCCGTAATTCCTGAAACAGGTGCATTTACGAACACCGGAGCATATCGACTTTGTCTTGTATGTCAGCGTGGGAAGGATTCTTTAAATAGCTAAGTAACTACTTCTCCAGCGAGTGACATAGTAGTACGAGGGATGCAATGTAATTCCCGAGGGTCCTGATCGCCAGATGAAGGACCATTTGTCCCCAGTCCAATATGTAAACCCTGATGTTGCCCATATATAGCCACCTACCAGGGGTCCCAGCGGGTTGTGAGGTGTTCCCAGCTAGCTAGCCGCTCTTTATACATTTGCTAACCAACTTATCAAGCGTTCTAGTGTAAACGCATTGGTGGTATATTAAATGTTACGCGCACCCACACCTGCTGTAAAGCAATTGAAAGGGGAACTTCTAACAGAGTTCGCACCGTGGAGCACGTGTAGTGCCTGTACGCACTCCATCGTTTAATTATGTGGTATCACTATTACGGGACGAGCAAGACCTTTAGCACCATTTCCAATGCTATGTGGCTTCGTCTGCCGCTACTCTTCTGACTGTTAACTAATTCGAGCGCACTACCTTACTACCATGACGTGAGGGCATCTAACCAACAAATTTGTCCTTAAAATGAGGACCAAATAAGATGCATGCTCGCCATATTCGGAGCGATTTTGTCCTTAAGGCCCCGATTATAAGAAAAAAAGTCGAGTACGGCAAGCACAATTACCACTGTCTGATATGACAGCTGAGACACCTGACGCCATTTTGTAAGCGAATGAATTTAAACTTGGTTTCACTATTGAATTCAAGAACCTTTGTCCTTAACTTAAGGACAATTCCCCTTCCTTGTCGTCATTCCAGACACCTTGCGGAAAAGCAGTTCCAGCAGTAACGTCGAAGTTTAAAGGAGAGGTGCGTACATGTTTGTAGAGAGCTAATACAGAGCCACATTTCAGTATCCATCCACATGGACATCTACCAAAATTGAGACCAAGCGAGGTCCTCAGGTGTCGGTCCTCTTTTTTGTCCCTTTTTTGTTGGGGCTAATCAGCCATACTGGAACCTAAAAGCTATCAAGGACTCTCGATGGTGAAGCGGGTGTTAGCGGGGACTCGTCGACCTGTACTCAGACGATTTTTTGCAGATGACGCCGTGAATTAAGTTCATTTTGCCATAACACATATGATTTATGCTGTTGCATTAGCTGTGAGAGTGTCTTGGTTACCTGTGTATTTCCCGAATAACATAATCTTTGGAAAAAGCACTGGTGCCCCCATGCGTTACAAATCGGTGTACTTAATTTCTTTGACTTTGACAATATTTGGTTATGTACCACCCAACTCGCCATGTGACCTACTCAAATACGTAATACCACTCTAAGTAGTATACCCTAGCGCAATTGAGGGTTTACTAATGGACTCGTATACTTATTTTATTTGGTAGAGGTTATACCATAGAACCCAGTATTTGCTTGATTTTTATCCTCTCAAAACTGTTTTTTGCATTTATTGCTCCTTCTAAATTAGATTATCCAGTAGAATATTGGGCCTCCACCACGCATACTATTAAATAAGAGCAACTACAGTATGAACTTGTGCTCAACTTGAACACATAGTATTGTGAATTTCACACAAACTTGAATATTCTGAGCGGAAAAGCAAACCTTTCAAGTCACAAACCAATCGGTCCTGTTGGTAAAACATCTGTTGCTATGTATGTAGCTCAGCCAAGAATTGCTCTTAGAAAGGTTCCATAGTCAAACAACCAAATCAATCGCGCAAAGCAAGTGCTTTGCGCGATTGGCGGAGATTTGACTCACCTGAGATTGAACTAATCAGCAGGCCTCTCTAATCAAGGTGCTTCCCTAGTTGGACTTTTTGCAGAATGCGGAGTTCTCCGATCTTTTTCTGCAAAGAGCGGAGTTCCCTGCAACCACCAAGCTTGACTGTTAGAGTAAAAGTCTGCAAACTTAATACAAGTATCCGAGACGTCTTTGCTTTTAGATAGGAAACATGTGTTACATTTTTGGGACCTTATCTAGAGCTCAGACTTACACACGACAATACTGCCAGGCGGACACTATAGCGGGTAGCTGTTTGGTTTACTTGACATGGCAGCCACGCTTGTTGTGGCTAATTTGGCCACAGGTACGACATGTGCTACTTTCATTGTAGTATCACCTTTGCTCGGCAGTCTTCTTTCCTTTTTCTTCCGGGCTATGAGCTCAACTGAGGTGGGCGGTGCTGGAGGCTAACACTGTGCGAACTTCACAGTGAGTTCTTCGGTCAGAACCAATTGGACACCAAACTCTGCATCAGAACCATAGAGCACTGTATACACGTCGATTTTGTAGCATTCGTCGGCAACCGTGAAACGCTCTATAAACCGATTTGAAGAATCTACTAGTAGCGCCACAATGTAGTGCTTACAGGGTATACCATGCTGATCAAATACAGTCAACGAGCACATCCGTTCCCCTGTATTAACCGTTTTGTGGCAAAAGGGCGCCCCATCGCCCTTTGCGTGTTCTGGCACAAGAAGGGGCGAATCAGGTCCTCAAAAGGGCGTATGGTGCGCCCTTTTGCAAAAGTTTAACTAATTGTGTTCTGTCTATAATAACATTCGACAAACAGTGCGATTCGTAGTCACCTAACATACTATAATATATATATATATTCTTAGATGAGGTGCATCATCAAATCATCTTCAATAATTTGCTATAAGAGAAGGTACGAAAGACGTACAGTGATTTCGTTTATAGGAGCATCGGGCGCCCGTTGAAAAGCCAATATCTTAGACTTGTATTGTATAATATACCGTAAATAAAGGCGAAGATGCAACATCGTCAAAAGGAGAAACCAAGTCAAAAACGTAAAAATGATTTGAGGATGTAAGAAGTCTAGTGTAGCCATGACATTAATTGTTTTTAGTTTACTAGCATAGAAAGGCAACAATATTTACGATATGTTGCATCTTCGACGCGCGTTGCATCTTCGCCGTGATTTACGGTAGTAAAGCGGCTCACGAAAGGATGAACATGTACGCTTATATAGGGTTGAAAGACCTCCAACACATAGGGTCGGACAGGAGTCAAGAACACATAGTGGAAATAGTATATATGTATTGATATTATTAAATCGTACGAAGGCTGCTATGTACAGTTGCATGTTTGTTGGTAGTGCCATCACTCTAGCTGCTTAGCTCTATAGAGAGAAATCTGTCAGCGACTTCCGAAATTCATTCTTCTCCCACCCAATAATGGAGAAGTCAGCCTCAACTGCTGCTGTGTTTGGGAACACTATCACCATAACACCACAAAACAAGAAAAGGCGAGCCCGAACGTCTAAGCATGAAGGGTCCTGAACACAGCCCACATCGAGATCGACTGAATATCCCCAGCGTACACGATGTATTTGGTCGAGACTGACAGCACACACGACGCGAACGTACGACGCGAAGCGCACCAGCTTCTGAAGCACCTCTCATATAACTGAGTTTTTGTCGGCTCAGGATCAAGCTTGGGCTGCGTTGCTTCAGTACTACACGAGGTGATCCAATGAGCGGAGTGATGGCAGTCTGGGCACGCGCTCCAAAGTCGACAGCGTTCTGATCGAATACGGCGCTACTGTTTGCTTGGATCGGTGCACGCTGCACCGAGCTGCTAGTGGACGGAGATACACGTCTGCTTTAACTACATGGTGAGTATGGTGAATGACATAGCAGTAGCGTTAGTTCAGCAGCCTACTCAGAGTATCATGTCTTTTGTTTCTTTGCTCATAGACATACTTTCCCTTTCGGAAACACCCCGGGTCTTCGCGACAGCTTTATAACCTTTGTGTAGTTTGAACAAAGCGCACAACTCCACGAAATGATTCTCCATCCGACACGAAATTGATAATCAGCTTGAAATGACGAGCTGATTTGATATACACGTTGTAAGAGGTGCATCGCCAGGTTTGAAGATAGAAAGAGTCCGTTCGAGAGATGATTGTTCCTGGGGTTAAAGAGCATTACACCGTAATGTTATCGACGATGCTTCTCTTTACAACAGCGTCGATGGGTTGCTCTGTGACCAGGGTCGTTAAGAGAGTATTGCAGTGATTCGGACGATTTAAAAATAGTTGCTTCGCATCGTGTGGCAAATTTTGGTATGCGGACCCGACCATCGAGTGTACAGATCGGTGGTGCGCCTTGTAGTTATCGGCACGGAATGGGGACCGGAAGTATTGCACACGGTTGGCTCTCTTCCTCTTGCCGTTCGGGTTTCCCTCTCTAGCCTACTTTAAACAGATCTGCAAGCTGCAGAAATGACCTTGGAAGTATGGAGATTTCGCTCAGATACCATAAGACCATACGCATGTATGTACATGACTTCATGTGCTGGATGAAATGGAGTCTACACGACTCTTGGCATCTTGATCGTAGTGTGAATTCACTTGTGAACTCTCTAATTTACCTGCGTAAGAGGAGTCTATACAAAGATGATGTGTTGTGGTAAGCCTCGAAGCACGAGAGGTAACATATAATATTACCAAGCTAGATGACCTCACAGTTGCGGGTTAAATTCTTGTGTGAAACGGATGACTTCTTTGTGTAGCCATTAAAACGGATGACTTTGGCTGTATTTCAAATCTCAAGGATAGATCGCTAGTGTGGTTTAAAAATGTGTATACCGACTGGATAATGACAGTGTGTACATATAGTACACGGGTATACATGTATTGAGTACATGTAGCGCACCGCGACTTCGGCTGCCTTATCTCCAGTGACCAGTTGTCTCTCAACAAACGGATGCATAGATAAGCCGCTTCATGTGTGTGTTGAGCCTACATGTAATCTTCTTGTTTGTTTGTTTGTTATGGAACATGGTTGTCACTTAGCTACCCTAGCGACATTCTGCGCCCTTGTCGGCGGCCGTCTCAATCCAGTCCACCCTGTAACTAGATCTCCAGCAGCGCTTCCACTCCGCGGAGTCCGTAGAACCCTTTGCTGCGTAGTTGTCAACCGTTCCGCCCTTGAAAGCGCGATGCCACCTCCTACGACGTTGCCGGCTAGTCCGTGGCGCAGTCTACGTGACCACGGAGCGCGTTCCCGGGGGTGATTAAGGGGACAGAGCATCGACGGTTGAATATTTAAAAATACACCGTTAAATAAACACGATTCCAACGTATTTTAACGTTCCGATTTTAGTGGCTACGGCTCATTGATTCGTGACTTACGAAAACTTCAACGACTATCTCGACACATTTGACGTACTACACAACATTTTGAGCGTGGCTGAAGCTCCTAATCTGTGCGTGGCTGTACCACCTTCTAAAGCAGGCGAAAAAAGAAAAAGGCCGAAGGATGCAGCGCCATGTTACCGAGAGGTTGGATTACACGTGGGCTCAATCTGATGCAGCAGTGCGGAAATGAGCATCGAAAGCGGGCAGGTAGGTTTTTGGATGATGATGATGTAATTACTCTGAAATTCCAACAAGGTCGGGTCTGCGTTTTCCCGAAGGTCACAGGTGATTGTATTTTCACGATGTGGGCGTGGAATGGGGCCAGGACCGGGTTCATGATGGTGGAAGAGTGTATTGAATGGGTTCGAAAGGTCGATATGGACAAAGCACAGATCGGATCTCTTTTTTGCTACAGTTGATACCGAGGACGTCTGCACCTGTGCGCGCAACATTGACATAAAGGACGACGAGGTGAGAGCACTTCTGGATATGATGCAGGCGAGGTAGAGGACGCCATCATGACGGCAGCCATAGATGCCATTTGCGTTGATTATAATAGTAAACCGAAGATTTCTTCTGCTAAGACATTTACAACGCAACTAATGGCCATGATGCACAGTGGAGGAAAAGGCTGCATGAATCACTGAGAACGCCACTATCGAGGCTACGGATGACAAGATTGTTGGGGCGCTGCGGGTAGACACCAATCACTGGTGCGGTATCGGAATCAGTCTCAAGACTTACGTATTCACCGTGATGGACTCACGCAACGATAAGGCTACGATTAACGTGCTCGAAGACATATTCAGGCTAGTCTTCGTGCCGCGGTTGCAACAGGAGACGAGGTGGAAACGAAATACCAGCAGACAGTTTCAGCAAATGGATTCAAACAGTGGTGGAGCTCTCGTCTTAGCTTTTATCGAAAGCTTCCTGTTCGAGTCTCAAGTCATTCCCTCGGACACAAACTTGCTGCGATTTAGATACCTTCTGAAGGTCATTCTGAGTTAGAGATTAAGTTTGTTCAGCTGTGTAACTTTCAATACACTTTCTCTTTCGCTTTGTTAGCAGCAGTGCATCAAATGATTAGACAGATCGTTTATTTAAGTTTCTTAACATAAAATAATGCATCGTTGATGTACAACACATAAACTAACTTTTAAAAGCAACCCCGTTGCTTTGAGGTGCCCCGCCTTTGATTCCGGCGAAGATTCCGTATGAGATCGGGAGTACAAAGTGCTTGTTGTCTTGTGGATATTGTGGTCCTTAGTCACAACATATTGTATCTAGTTGTGGTGTGTTGTGGTAATATACCCCAAAACGCCAATGTAAATCTTAGTTGCATGTTGTGGTAATAGTCTCTGCCTTTAGAGGTGTGACGGGATCACACAGCACCTTGCGCTTGAGGAAGTAAGAGCTTCCGAGAGTATACAAACTCTAAGAGAACGGCAGTTCACGTGTCCCTGGTCTGAGGGGACGAAGTAACCAGTTAAAGGTACGTTTAAGACTGAATGTATTTATATACCTCCGAAGATCCTCTCGCTCACCGAGGGTCTTGAGCGTGCTCGGGGTACTAAAGCCGCAGCCGAATTGGCGAAGCACTCCAAATAGCGCCTGGCTTCGAAGTCTCCGCTTCGCGAAGAGAAGGAGACTCGTGATCATTACCACGATCTCTTCGGCTTCTCGGATGAAGAGGAGGAGGGTGCCATCGGCAAGCCCGGGGAGATCACGAACGATCTCGACCAGCAGCAGGAGGACTTCCAAGCTGCCCACCGTATGCGTGGGGGTCCTGTGGCTGCACCTGTCGGTCGGGGAGTTTCCATCAACCCGAGAGGTCATTGGCCTCCCGAGGCGAGCTTTGGAGCCGACCTCTTCTTGGAGAAACTCACTCCTCCTCGTGGGCTTATCGGTGGCCACACTTCCAAGGGTGCTTACGAACGCGACCTGGTCCAAAAGGAACAGTTGTTCACCGACAACTTAGAGGCGGCCCGGTGCGTGCTTCTCGCGCAGCACCAGATCTCTCTGAAGGACTTCACACAACTTGTCGTAAGAAGTCCGAGAACCGGGGTGGTCTCTACCCTGTATGGGGCTACCCTGTGGTCTTCCCGAGAACTGTCCGAGCTGGGGCTTATGCGAGGACATGATCTGGGCGTGGGTTGAGACTCTCAAGTACTCACCCAAGGAGTTACGGGAACTTCAAGAAGATCAGCTGTTGTCCAAAACCCTGGACCAGCGCGTTCTTCGCATTCGGTTTGTCCACTTGCGCAGCAAGCGGCAGCTGCCAAGGGACATCCAGAAGCCCGCGACTTCCAGCGCTCACGATGAGCGCGGGTACGGAGTGTCATCAACGTCCGTACCTCATTCGGGCAAGAAGCCCCGGACTACTTACGAAGCTGCTGCCGCTTCTGTTCCTAGATCGCGACAGCCTTCGGGCAGTCAGCCTGGAGCCGTTCAATCGGCTCCCAGCAGTTTCCGGAGTGGGCATAACCCCTCCACTTCATAAGGAGCTGGCGCTTATCGTGAAGCCGACGCTCCTGGAGGACCCGCTCCACGTGGTAGTGGACCTCTCCGTTTCGGTCAAGCAGGGGCGGAGGTGCCCTCGTACGAGTACGAGTATGAGGTGCCTCCGGGGAGCTTTTCTCGCCCGAGTTCTCCACCTGTGGGTCCGACGCAGGGACCTGAGGTTGACCGCCTCCGTCGAAGCGTCCTCGTGCTTGAGATTGCATTTGGTCTTGGGACTGGCGGTGATGCTGCCGCCCAGACCGGGAACAGAGGGGTCCTTGCTCGACTTGAGGACCGTCTGGGCCGGTTAAGCCGGGATAGCGGACCTGCATGCGCGGGTTGACCGCCGGGCCCTCTCGTCCGATCTGGATGAGGCCTTCCGCTTGGTCCGACGTGTTGAGTATGCACAACAACGTCCAGGGCCGTCTTTGGCGCACTCCCAGCTGTACGCGTATGATGCGTACCCGGCGTACTCGGTGTATGCCCCTGGGATCCGTTCGTACGGGGCCCCTCCGGTGTCCGACCTCAATTGCAGCCTTGCTGTCCAGCGCGAGCCTTGGGCTGCGCTCCTGCGCGCCCGTCGACGTCTGAGGCCGCTCCTCGCTTCGACGAGCTGGACCAAGGTGGGTCTGCGAGTCAGCAACCCCCTCCGGATCATGGTACCGCTTAAGAAGTCCAACGTAGACCGTCGGGTGCGTCGTCATTGACTTCGGTAGGTCGATGGTGTATGACGCACCGTGTCTGGCGAGGACCGCGGACGGTCCGATGAAGCGGTGCTTCGGCTTCTTACTGCCGACAGAGGTGACAGTGTCTAGCGGTAGGTTTCTAGTGTCAAGTAACACAAATTCACCCACTTTAAACACATTTAAGTTTCCTCTTCCATGTTTGTCCGAGTACTCCTTCTGTCTGTCCTGGGCCGCTGCCATTGCCTCGCGGGCCCTGCTGATCACAATCAGCTTGGTGTCCATAAAGGACTCCACTTGTTTCCGCAGAGAACCGGTCTCACAACTGAGACCTGGGGGGAAAGGGCTTTCCGAGCCTCCCCCCCACTTAAAATAGAGGACGTGGCGTCTCCTCGAAGAGTGAGAGGCACTCTGGGGTGGCGGAAGCCGTTCAAGTAGAACGGCGTGAGCTTCGTGGACGCGTGCACCGCGTTGTTGAGTGCAACTCAACAACTGGGAGCTGGGTCGACCACGTACGTGGAGCTCCGGCGCAGACGCTGCGCAGAGTATCCTCGAGCACCCGATTGACGCGCTCTGTCTGGCCGCCCGTCTGCGGGTGGTCGGCAGCGGACATCTGTAGACGAGTTCCAAGCAAAAGGAACAGCGTTTTCCAGATCGCAGCGGTAAACCGCGGGTCTCGGTCAAAGACGATGGTCTCGGGCAGACCGTGATAGCGGAACACGCCATCGACGAACAGCTGTGCGGTCTGTTCGCCTGTGACCGTAACGGGCATCGGAGCAAGATGAATCATCTTTCTCAGCCGATACACGAACACCACGACCCCGGTGTTGCTGTGTCCGTCGGCGGGAAGTCCCAAGATGAAGTCAAGACTCATCGACTTCCAACAGTCAGCAGGTACGGGCAGGCTCTGTAACGGAGCCGAAGCGTGCCCTGTGGGTTTCACCCGCTGACATGTTTTCGCATGTCTTTGCATACTTGGCGACCCACTTGTACATGTGGGTCCACCAGAAGGCCTGAGAAACCGACAGAAAGGTCTGTTCACGGCCAAAGTGGCCACTGGAGGGCGCATCGTGCGCCTGGCAAACATCGGATCCTCGTCGTTGGGTACGACCACCCGTGGAGGATCACTGGGTTCCACCCGGTAATAGAGGAGGCCATCCTTCAACTCATATTGGTGGAGCCAGGGCGCTGTCGCGGCGAAAGCCAGTCGGACTTTGCGTCCGTTCCTGCTGCCAGGAACCTGACGATATGCGCGATAGCCTCATCGCCTCGATACGCCACGCGTATCCGATCATAAAGATCCGTTGTCACCCGTGTGATGTGGGCCAACTCATAGTCCGGACGCCGAGACAGGGCATCGGCAAGTACATTGAGCTTGCCCGGCTTGTATTCAATGCGGAAGTTGTACTCCGCGAAAATAGACAGCCACCTCGCCATCCGTTGGGAGAGGTGAGGCGAATTGGTCGCCGTCCTCAAGGATGCGTTGTCTGTGTAGATCACAAAGGGCCTTGAGGCCAGAAGATGTACCCGAAACTTAACGAGGGCATATTTCATGGCAACGAGCTCCTTGTCGTGGACTGGATAGATCCGTTCGGCGGCCTTAAGCTGCCTGGACTGGGGCGAGATGACTCGTTCATGTCCATCTGCATCGTTCTACAGCAATGCGCAACCGATCGCATAATCGGAAGCGTCACAGACGACGCTGAACGGCTTCGTCTCGTCCGATAGGGCTAGGACCGGTGCCTCTTGAAGGCTGGCCTTGACGCTGTCAAAGGCGTCCTGGTGCGCCTGCTCCCAGCGCCAGTCGACGTCCTTCTTCAGGAGCTCCGACAAGGGATTTGCGAGACCCGCGTACCCTGCGCTGTACTTGTGGAGGTAGTTGGCCAGGCCCAACCGCTTTCGGAGATCGTTTTGGGATCGGGGCGTCGGCCAGGCTGAAATGACCTTAACCTTGTCTGGGTCAGCCCGAACGCCCACGTTGCTGACGAAGCAGTCGACAACCTTGATCTCTGGCGACGCGAAGACGCACTTGTCGATGTTGGTGTAGAGCTTGTTCGCTCTCTCCACGTCCAATACTTGACAGAGGTGCCCCAGATGCACCTCCATGGCCGTCTTGCCTCCCTGGGCACGGCTATGGACGAAGATGTCGTCGAAGTACTGAGGCACGCGGCGGGCTGAACAGCTGCGTAACCAAGCGATTGAATGTCGCTGGGGCGTTAGACAGGCCCTGCGCCATGACGAGCCACTCCCAAAGCATGCCGCTTGGAGTGCTCACCGCGGTGAGCGAGTTGTCGCTCTCGCGCATCAGGATCTGGTAGTATCTGTCTACCAAATCCAGCGCGCTGTACAGTACGGGCTCGGCAAGGTTGTTCAACAACACATCCTTTCGTGGGATCGGCGTCTGGCCCGGCACCGTCGCGTTGTTCAGATTGTTATAAGTGCGAACCAGACGCCACTTCCCGTTCGGTTCGAACGCAGAAGGTCGGCGTCGAGTGCGGGGACTTCGACTCCCGCATCATGCCCGCCTTCGCCTTCGCAGCGAAGAAGGCATCAATCATCTCGCACTGTTCGCGAGGTAGAGGCCACTGTCTGGTGACACAGTACTTTGTGCCAGACACGATGTCAATCTCGTGCCGTACTCCACGATCTGGTGGGGGGTGGGTCGGTGGGTACTTGGTCACCACGTCCGCATACTGCGACACCAAAATATACACCGGATCCTTGGGGTTCTTAAGAATCTCAGAACCCAAGTGCGATTGACGCTGCTTACTCAACTCCTCGAGGACGTCTTTGTCCAAGACAGAGGAGGGGTTCAACTCTTCCTGAGAGGTCTCTTGTTTGATAAGTACCATCTCGGCAATCTCTCCAGCCTTGAGGTTGGCCAGGAAAGACTCTGCCGTCATTTCCTCGAGGTTCAGTATCTCTGCAACCTCTGGCAACGGTTCCAAGTGGACACCAGATGCCTTGATGGGTAAACCGGTCTCGCCATCGAAGATGTGATAACAGGCTTCCACCGACGGAGTCGAAGGAGCCCGGGCCCTGGACTCCGAGTCGTCGTGCACGACTCCAGTCTGAAAATTGTTCAGACTTGACTTGCGGCGGCAGCTGCGTCGTCGACGGCGACCGTGACGTGGAACTTCGTTACCCTCGTCTGGGGATGTCGTGATGCTGACATCTGAGGCACTCGAGGCCTCGTGTGGAACTATGTTACCCACACAGGAACCGCACCCCTCGTCTTCCTCTTCAGTTATGGTCTGGGCGACCTAGTGTGGAACTGTGTTACCCACACAGGAAGCGCGTCCCGCGTCTTCCTCTTCAGTTAAGGTCTGGGCGACCGTCTGTGGACCTATGTTACCCACTTGCCCGACGTCTGTCTGCGTCACCACCTTCGAAGCTTCCTCGGAGTCGTCATATACGTTGACGACTCCCAAGTTTCCGCCGGATGCTTCGGCGCCTTGGCGGCCCTTGCAGGCTCCCCAGGTCCTGACAGAGGCGGGAGCATGACTCACCAATGCTCTGTCGGGCACTGCAGGGCGGCTGGCACCAATGACCTTGCCTCTCCAGTCGATCCACGGCTCGTGCTTCTCGAGTCAGGGCATGCCCAGGATCGTATCGTAAGAATCCATGTCGAGAGCAGTAAACTGTTCTGGGCTGTCGAAGTCTTCGAACTTGACAGCCAGATCCATTTGGATGTTGGGAACAGTAATCTTGTTCCCGTCGGCCTGTCGCACTGACACGGCCCCGTTGCCTTTGCTTTCTCTCAAAGCATCGGCCAACTTGTTGCTGTTACGAGCAACCGTCCGGCGGCGTGCGAAGTTCTTCGAAGCCCCAGAGTCGATCAAGATTCTAGAGGGATGATCGTATCCCCGTACACGTCCGCGTACTACAAGCATCCCATCGCTGCCCTTCGCCTATTCGAGAGTGCGAAGACTCTCAGGGGCTAAGTCCCCGTGGAACGCGCCCCCTGCGTACCGCTCACGAAGACTCAGACCTTCCCCAGTAGGGCGCCCCGCTCCTACTGGTTTCCGGCGTTCCCCTGGCCTCGGGATCGTGGCTTCTGCCAGCGACCCTTGAGAACAGGCTTGAACCGCCTGCGGTGTCTCCCCGCGGGGCAGTTCCTTTTAAAGTGGTCCAGCTTCCCGCAGCCGAAACAGCGAATGTCGTGCTGTTCGGCGGAACCGAGTTCCATGGGGACTGGTCCGCTGGGGCTTGCCCGGCTGGGAATCAGCGATGAATTCCCAGGCCACGCTGAGGCCGGTGTACGCGCCTGGCGATGGCTGTACACTTCTTTAAGGGCGACTTGGATCGCCTCTTCGAGGGTGCTTGACTGCACCCGGAACAGCTGAGTGCGCGCAGGGCCCACTCGAAGGCCGTCCATGAGCATTGTCACCTTGATGTTTTCGTTGAGTGGGTCGCCCACTAGGGATGCCGTAAGCTCCCGCATCTCTTGGATGTACTCGTGCAGCTCACGCTCCCCTTCTTTGCATGAGAGGAAGCACGAGCGCTGCCGGTACTCGTAGTTCGCCGGGAGGAACGCGGCTCGAAGCTGTTCCGACAGCTGAGCCCAGGATGTGAAGCATCTAGGCGAGGTCGCCTCCCGCGTGTACGCCCAACTCTTGGCACGACAGCTAAGGTTGGAGAGCGCGAAAGCAACGCGGAGTTGATCGATCGAGATCAGAGCCGCGTCCATCGCGAGCTCCGCCTCTCGAACCCAGAAGTGAATGTTCTCACCTTCCTTCCCTTCGTACGGTTTCACCTTTAGCCGCAATGGCTTCGGGTGAAGCGCCTTCCCTCCAGCCGCCGGCGCCTGCAGGTTTCCCCGCACGTGCGCGATGAGCCCTTGCTCATAAGTGTCAAACGCATTGACACGGTCGACCCGCTCGGCCGGTGTTGACGCCACCAGCCTCTGCAAGGCTTCCATCCCGAAGATACCTGCCATCTTCCGAACATACTCATACTGCGAGTCGTTCAAGTGAGGAAAGTTGTTCCGGTCCATGATGACAGAACCTCAGCGGCTCAGGTAGTCTACCCGCGTTGGCGTGGATTGACTACAAGTGCTACCAAGTGTGACGGGATCACACAGCACCTTGCGCTTGAGGAAGTAAGAGCTTCCGAAAGTATACAAACTCTAAGAGAACGGCAGTTCACGTGTCCCTGGTCTGAGGGGACGAAGTAACCAGTTAAAGGTACGTTTAAGACTGAATGTATTTATAGGTAAGGTTAAGCTTGAGCTAATACAAACTATAAGTCACCTATAGTGAAGCTATGTAATTATCCAATGGTTGGCTCCTGGAGCTACTGGTACCAGATATCAGTCCTTCCGAAGAGTAACTAGGTTACTCTTCATGTAACCTGGGTACACTTGGGGCTTGTACCCCGTTACAAGAGGCCTGCCACTCACGCAATGTAATTTGTAGTAGAACGCACAATACTTGAACAGTCCAGTAATAAGACATCGACTATAGGAACAGGTTTGTACCCACAGTCAGTATACATGTGGCTGACGCCTACTAATACATGTACTTGAACAGATCCAGTAATAAGACATCGACTATAGATATAGGTTTGTACCTACAATCAGTATACATGTCGCCAACGCCTACAGTATCGTTAACACCCGGCATGGTGAATCGACGCATCACGTTCTGGTGCAATGACGTGGATACATTAGCTCTGTTGCACATCGAGGAATTTCCACAATACAGTACATATGTACTGTTTTGTCCCAAAGTTGAGCTGTCACATGTCACTACTGGTCAGTACATGGTAAGTTCGCAATGCGAACCTAAGGTCAACCGGGGTTCTAATAAAAAGTGTAAAGGATTGATAAATAAGCACAATTGATGAACTTAGCGGGCAAGGCTGTCATTTTACAGCACACAAACTTACTTAGCTTTTCGAAATACTAGTCTACATGTAACTAACGACTCATCTGTTATTGAAACGCTAGTACTTCGAAGAATTTTGTGCTAGAAGCGTGAAGGTATCACCTCATTTTAATTGTGCGAGCAACTCTTCTTCTAGTAAGAAAAACTAGCGCATAGTATGCATGTATGTAATGTGCTAGCTGATGATTTTTTATGTGAAGCCTACAGTTGCATGAAGTTAGCTAAATATACGATATACAATACTAACAAGAAGTTTGCACGTATGTATGCTAGCAGTACAGCTGGTTTTTCTATAGTGCCGTTGGTATGCTAGAAATATAATTGCAGAACGTGTGAAACTGGAAGATAACTTGTCGTTTGGCTTATTACTATCTAGTAAACCCATCAAGTTCGTGAATTATGGTAGCCGTTAAATTAGCTCTGACGATTTTAGCTACGTCACTTGGTAATATACCTTTGTAGGCACTTGGCTGGCATTTAAACACCCATGAACGTTAAAAGCAGCTCGTCATAATACTACTAGCTCAAGACCTCAAGGGGAAAGCAGCTCGTTCATAATACTACTAGTTCTTTCAGGCCTCATGTTGGGACTGTTACAGTAGGAATCGACGGAAGATGGATAGATAAGGTAGCAGTCGTAGTGTAGGGGCCACCAAGGTCAATGTGAACGCTTTAGACACGTGATCGAGATTCGTGGGATATTTCAAATGCCTGCCAAAGGTTCATTTTACACGTTACCAAATGGTGTGACCAAAGTCGTCAGAGACCTAGCTAGTCTTTATCCTTCGATGAGTTATAAGTTATCATCCATGTGAGCTGCTCATGCGAGTGCCTTAGTAAAATGGTTGCCGTACAAATTATCGGATCAGACTTTTTAAATACGCAGCAGTACCTGCCGTCATTTTGTTGTCCGAGCGGGAAAGGTGCCCAAATACAAACGTATCAGAAACAGGCTGAAACGCACTAAAATTATGCCAGTACAATAACGTAAAATGTCGGCCGTGATGTGATAACATCATAGCTGACTGCGACTAACTACAGTTACACCGTTGGATCTACCAGGAGGACGTCGCTACGGTTTGTTGTTAGAAACGAACTTAGCAGATGTACTGGATTCGTGAATTTTGCGAACTTAACTGCAGATGTACTGGATTGGCGACGCTTTGTGTAAAACTTCCTTTGAAATTGGGACAAAACAGTACATATGTACTGTATTGTGGAAATTCCTCGTTGCACATCTCCAGCCGAGACGTGCAACTTGCTCGTCTCAGCTTGCACTGCAAGTTGCACGGTGCAACTGTTGCCAACAGGCCATTAATGCGAAATTCGAGCGCTCTGAAATGACTTTGTGTGATATTTTGATATTAAAAATACTTTCATACTACTGGTACTAAAGTACCTACAGTACAACAAGCAATTGGCATTGCCAATTTGGCAAGCATCCATTCTGGTTCAAATATATTACAGTAGAAGTCTTCTGACTGTGAAAAGGACAGAAGGATCCATTTCAGGAATTTCCTAGGAATGTGGCACACTGCGCCACATTGGCGAAGGTGAGACTTAAAGTTGTGCAACTGTAGTACTCTACAACATCCGCGAGCTTAAGATCCGGTTCGTGCTGTGCAGGCTGCACTGGCAGTGACGAAGTCTCCGGTGCAGTGGCACTGCATCGGAGACTTCGGCATAAGGTATTACAGTAATAGAGCTAATAAGACCATTCATATCGGCACCTATAGTACAGTGTCAGCGGAGGATGAGCTCCGCGGCTGGTTGGTGATGCGGGAATGCTCTCTGGTGTATTGGCTGTGCAACCACTGGTTGCCAACCAGTGGTTGAACCACCCGTGAGGGTCCACCACCGCGGTCACCCATACCGTTGTCAAACGAACAGCTACGTTTGTCGGTGTCTTTCAACAGGAATTCTAGCTGCATCGTAGCTATTTTTATAGTATCGCTTTTATTTTACTAATTATAATATTAATAGAACATACCTGTCCAGAAAATAATATTGATCATATTACACCGTCCACCCTTATTAGTCGGAACCTCACTAATTGTGGTGGAATACTTTTTTGCTCAAAATTGCAATTTTCAAATGTCATTTTTGAACGCAATACCGGTCCAGAATTTGAATCAAGCATATGGAAAAACGCTCTCGATTAGATCTGCTCAAAACC
The DNA here is from genome assembly GCA_033557915.1 of Phytophthora tentaculata. Lineage (NCBI taxonomy): Eukaryota > Oomycota > Peronosporomycetes > Peronosporales > Peronosporaceae > Phytophthora > Phytophthora tentaculata. The sequence goes on from JAUCEA010000005.1 coordinate 263,900, forward strand.
GTGTCTTTTACAAAATTATGCAATTTTGTTGAAGTTCCCATTTTAGTGACGTCACTTATGTGCCAGTGCACGACTATTATAATAAGGGTGGCCGGTGTACCGATACGTATTAAATATGTATGTTCAAAAACGAGCGGGATGCAAAAAAGATTATCTTATTTCAAAGCCGAGCAATGTTTGGCAACGATGTCGAGGTTTGAATTTGAAGTTGAGCTTGCTGTTGCGCAACAACTCGTACACTTATTGTTAATAAAAGAATAACAAGACCGTCTAGTAGACCTGTGCGAACATCGAGAAACCTACAGTATTACCACTAACAGTATCCTGCCAGTACATGTACCAGTACAGGTACTGCGTACAGTGCTGCGATGCAACGAAGACCGAAATATGCTTTCTCCCTGTGAAGATGCGTACATACCGGTAGCGCATACGCACAAGCCAACAATGGCACTAACAGAAAACGTAGCGGATCGTGGCTATAAAAGCGAGAATTAAAGAATGAATATCTCGTAGGGCAAGCCGTGAATCATTTGTCGGAAAATAACAATGCTGGCAGAAAAAACTATCCGCTTTACTTGTTAAATCGTTTTTTATGAAGCCGACATGCAGAACGTCATGTGCTGATTTGCTACAGAATCCGGTGTCGAGGTGTCAGTGCCGGTGCGGCAGCGCACCAGAAAGTGCGGGGCTGGAGATGTTGGCGCGCTCATTGGCCACCACCATCTGACGTCGCCCACACGGCTGATGTCACGGCCTGCTGCTGCAGCCCCGTTCACCCCGGCGCTACCACAAAGATGCGTGAGAGAACTTACTGTATCATGATATTTCGAAGTACAGTATAGTGTACTCTTCGCTAGTTGACCTGTTCGTTCAACGTTGAGCTGGGGTCAAAAAGGCGAACCGCCCACCTCATTGAAGCTCAGTTCCACATTTCCTGCCTCCCGCTCAAGTGACCGACACAGCCGACTCCACCATGGCTCGCTCGGCCGTCTTCACGCTTGAAGACGCAAAAGCTGCCTTCAACCTCTTCTGCTGCGTCTACGGCATTGGAACGCTTGGTATGCCCGGTAACTTCTCCCGTGCCGGCCCCGTGATCGCAGTCCTTGCCATGGCTTTTATGGCCTTCGCCAATACTTACTCCTCGGTGGCAATCTGCCGCGTCATGCTCATCGCTCCGCGTTCGGTCAAGACCTACGGTGACCTCGGCGAATGGTGCATGGGCAAAACTGGCCGCTACCTTTCGGTTGTCTCTCAAATGGGCAACTGTCTCTTGGTCCCGTGTGTGTTCCTGGTGCTCGGTGGCAGTCTACTCGACGGCCTTTTCCCGGGAGCCTTTAGTGCAACGACGTGGATCATCCTCATGGCTCTCGCTTGTCTTCCTGTGTGCTTGGTGCCGACTCTGAAGGAAGGGGCTGGCGCTGCCTTTGCTGGCTGCATTGGCACCCTTATCGCTGATATAATCGGCGTCGCCGTTGTGATGCATGGTATGCGCGGCCACCCGAGTGTGCCTTCGCCTGACATCAACTTCAAGCAAGTCGCTGGAGCGTTCGGCAACTTGGCTCTTGCCTATGGTGCCGGTATCGTGATTCCGGCCCTTCAGCGCCAGCACAGTGACCCCACGCGCATGCCCCGCGTGGTCGGCGTGACAATCGCGTTCATTTCGTGCTGCTTCCTGGTTCTTGCCAGTACCGCGTACTCATCTGTTGGCTGCCAGATCTCTGGTAACCTCTTGTGGTCGATCTACCCCGATTCGGAGACTGGCCTGACCACGCTGGGCTTCGCATCGGACTGGGGCATGGTCGTCTTGGCCTACCTCTTCATGCAACTGCACATTACTATCGCCTTCTCCGTCATCTTGAACCCGGCATTTTACATTTCGGAGCGGATCGTGCTGGGAATGCACAAGCCTACCGTTGCTGACGTCGAGAGCAACCTGCTTAGTTACGCTGACGCTGCCACTCCTGGTGACGGGGCTGAGTACTCGGAGAAGGAATCTCGTGCTTCCAAACGCTCGTTTATCTCTGTCGCCGATAACGAGAATGTACACTTTGGTGAGCCGGATGCAGAGGCCGCAGAGTACCGTGGGACCAACACCATCAAATACGTTATGCTTCGTATTGTGATCATCATCATTCTCGTGATCGCGTCAGTGCTGCTGAAAGACCATTTCTCGGACCTGGCAGACTTTGTCGGAGCGTCGTGCATTACGGTAAACTCGATCCTTCTTCCGATTGTTTTCCTGCTGAAGAAGAAATGGGGCTCGCTTCCAATGTGGGAGAAGATTCCAGCCCTGACAGTCGTTGTGGTGTGCTTCTGTCTGGGCTGCTACGTGACGTACACGTCGGGCAAGAACCTGTTCGCTCCGAGCGATGATGACACGGCGTTCCCGTTCTGCGCGCCGGAGTTTGAAAACACTGTGTTCTACAACTACACGGAGGCTTACGAAAACTAATTGTCCTCTAGAGTTTGTCTAGAGTTAGTTGTTAAACTGTCTACAATCAAAGTTCACGCGAAAACAAAATAATGCCAACAACAATATTCCATTACGGTAGACGTTTCAAAGCAAGAAAAATAACGGTTTGGTAGTCACAATCTAGCAATTGACCCAAGTTCGTTGAACACTCTCTAGGTCTCGTGCTCGGCAGTATAGTTGTAGTACACGTTGTTCTCGAATTCCGGCGCGCAGAACGGGAACGCCGTGTCATCATCGCTTGGAGCAAACAAGTTCTTGCCCGACGTGTACGTAACGTAGCAGCCCAGACAGAAGCACACCACAACCACAGTAAGCGCCGGCGCCTTCTCCCAAAGCGGCATGACATTCCACTTTTTCTTCAACAGGAACACAATGGGGAGGATGATCGAGTTCACCGTGATACACGAGGCACCCGCGAAGTCGGCCAAGTCGTGAAAGTGGTCCTCATGATAAGCCACAGGATAACGTATTTGATGGCGTTTGCGCCGCGGTACTCAGCGGCTTCCGACTCCGGGTCACCCAAGTGTACATTTTCGTTGTCGGCAATAGAGATGAACGAACGGCGCTTGGAGGCGCGCGATGTGAGCGACTGCTTCTCCGAGCGTTCGATAGCATCGTTCGGGGTGGCCATGTCCCCGTAGTTCAACAGGTTGTTCTCGACATCAGCGACGACAGGCTTGTGCATTGGGAAAAGCTTAATACTGAACGCCTTTGGCGAGATCCTTAGTGGCTACATGGAAATGGCGACTTTCTTAGCGGGAGTTGAATCCTTAGTAAAATAAAAGATGAATCGTGTGCAGCAGATGAATTGTTAGTGACTGAATGAAATTATGTACTCGAAAAACGAAACAAACTACTGAGTTTTGTCGTTCAACCTAAATCTCGTTCACCAAGCATCCTACCTAGTCCGGTGTCATTGGAAAATACTCGTAACCTATTAACTTCGTCTGAAGGTTTTCATTGGTAGAAAAAGAAGAAAAAATAACACGTCCTATTCTATCAGTGGCAGAGCGCAAACTATCTCGAAGTTGGGCGCCCATCCTGTTGATGGCGTGCTCGGAGAAGGCGGCGCCCTCGCTGCTCCGTCGTTGGTGTTGCTCTCGTAGTTGGTGGCGCCCTCGTCGCTGGTGGCGTTCTCATCTTTGGTGATCCTGCGGCAGTTGCTGGGGTGTTGGTCCCAACGTATGTGAGATTTAGTTGCGTTTTAAATGAACTTAAATTCATCAACTGACTAGGCTACACCTCAAGTCTGCGTTGCACAATGAATGCCATTTAGGAAAACAAGGTGTTTCTTGAAAGTTGCACTAATGTTGATTGTAGCATTTGCTTATCTTCGTCGACGAAGATAAGCAAATTCCCTACTGTACTTAGAAGCTCTAACTCGTGGGCCACGTGGGCCACGAGTCGTGGCAAATCTTGTCAAACCACCGTCTTTTTTGTGTTCAACTCTCTAACTCACTTCAACTTCGTGTACGATGTACAATACGTATATTTCCGTCACCCTGGCATGTAGGCAGTACATGTACCAGCGGTGCCACCGCAGCGGGAAAGCTCTTCGATCCGCTGCCTTTCACCTCATCACTACATGTACTGTTTTGAAGGCTTCCGCAGAAATCCATGGCCACTCCTACCGAGACTACTGGGTTGACCTACGCCGTCACTGCTCACACCACCATGCCGCGCAAAGCTTTCTTCACAGCGGAAGACGCGAAGGATGGCTTCAATCCAGACATTCATTCCAGCACTTCGCAAAAATAGCTGGCGATGTGCCAAAATAAAGATTTTGAGAGTGCCGAAATTCACCGACGGTTCGGTATCGAAAAATAAACGTTTGTGCGTGGGGGGGGTATTAATACAGTAGTTATTATTAATAAAAAAACTAATACCCCCATGCCCAAGAATTCATTCCACGTCCTGCAGAATATACTACAGTAGGCCTTTCTAATGGTGCGGATTCCTAAATTTCCCACTTTAAAATTTATGGTGGTATGAATGGTGGTATAAGATGTGGGACAGTGTGAGAAAATACATCTCTTAGTGAAAATAGCATACAATAAACCCCTCCTAAATGAACCTTGAGAAACCTGATATCCTGTCGTACATGATATGATCGAGGTCCACCGAGTCAGTTCCCAGATTACTATGAAGTACACTTGATATTGCTCAAATGACAAACCTGATACGACATTTTTAGGACAGGAAGTAGTCTACGACTACGAAGTGGCCGTGGAAAAACTGCAATTGATTTTTATGTCAGCAACCACCAACCAGCAGCATTGGAATTGTTTGTATGTTCACGATGCAATCGAAGTCGGGCAAAATAAATTAGGTACGTAGCAATATTGTGTAACTCGTCTGGACTATTCATTACTCTGGCACAATGATGATCAACCAATAAATTCGTTGGGGCCTTCCTCAACATGCAGGTAGAAAGTACACAACAGACAAACAATACATCTAAGCTTTATCGTGTTGAATCTGAAAGTGTTCATCATTTTACGTGCTTTTAGAGGGTGCGATAACTCCATTGCAATTTTTCAGATCTTCCTGACATGGAGTTTCGCAAAGCGTCGTCACGCTGGTGTATATGGTAGCACTAAAGAAGGGCTTGTAGCTAAAGAACACAGGCAAGATGCCGTCGGTGTTACTAGAAGCCAATTATTGGTAAATTGAGATCAGATTCGTACTTCTTCTTTCCTATCGTTTCAGTGCTCTTGTCGTCTCAGTGGGTCGTACTTAGTACTTCCTACTCATTCACATGCAACATATACAACTTCAACGCTGTCTTCAAGCAGATCGCTCAACGCTTTCCCTTTTCATCCTTCAGCTGCTTGAACAGCACTCGTTCACTCTGCTTCTTGGTTGCTCGCTTGCCTTAGTTGTTGGTGACTTCTCATCTTCGCTCGATCCCATGTTGATCTTGATGTTCTCGCGACATTTCCTCCTCCGAGCGAGCCGCCCGCTGTCGCTCATGGTAACGGTCTATCAGCCCAGCAATTGAAGTGAGATTGACTTTCGGCTCACAAGTCGTTTCGGTCTGTCCAAGCCACTTGACCTTGTTCAATGGTTTCACTTTGACGCGTTTGAAGTCAATAATATCATCCACTAGTTCCACTTCAGTACCGTCAGCAAGTCGAACCTTGAATAGAGTTTGACATTGTTGGCGTAAATCCTTGTCGATGTAAGGTTTTAGAAGACTTGTGTGGAAGACGGGGAGCATCGGCTGTTTTGGAGGCAGCCTCAGATGATAGCTTCGACCAATGCATTTGACTAGATCAAACGGGCCGACCCATCGGGCTCCTAACTTCTCCTTGTCGTACCAAGGTGTCGAGCGGTAAGATGCAGTCCCGAATGCAACACCTCATCTCCAACATTGAAAACTTGTGGTTGTCGGTTTTTGTTATAGGCTTCAGCCATACGATCTTGTGTTTTCGCAATGCAACGCCGCGCTTTCGCCAATACATCGGCTCGATTTGTGATGAAATCCGAATGTTTTGCGTGAAAAGCACCAGTTGGGTATGATGGAAGGTTTAGCATGGCCGGTGTTCGCGGAATGTAGCCAATACCCGTAGCGGATTGGAAACGGACATTGTATGCGAACTCCGCGAGGCACAGGTGCGAATCCCAGCTGTCGCTATCAGCATTAGAAAAAGCTCCTAGATAGTTCTCCGATGTTTGGTTCAGGCGCTCATTCACCCCATCGCCCCTGCGGTAGGAATGCCGTATTCATCTTCTGTGTAACGGCCAACTGATCGCACAGTTTCTTCCAGGAGATTGGCGCGAATTTTGTATCATGGTCAGAAACCACTACGCTCGGCAACCCGTGAAGACGGAAAATCTCCTGGTGAAATCGTTGCGCCACCGTCTCAGCATTGTTGGTACCTTTCTCGGCCACAAAATGAGCTCTCTTCGTCAAATGGTCATCACAACCATCACACTGTCGTACCAACGGGATACTGGGGAGGCTGGTTATGAAGTGCATCGCTATGTGACTCCACCGCTGAGCAGGTATCACGTGACTGTGCAACAGCCCTGGTGCTTTCTCATATTACTTTCATTCCACGCAAATCTCACAGCCCTTCAAGTATTTTGTAATATCCTTCGTCATTCGAGGCCAGTAGTAATGTTATTCTACGAGACGTCAGGTATGGCTAATTCCAGGATGCCCGTATTCTGGACTGTCGTGAAATTCTTCGAGTACATGAGGCTCGAAAGCGAGGCAGCACAAGTCGTGGCGAAGTGTGATGTCTAGTACAGTCGCCCCTCACTAAGAGAATATCGTTTTAGATGTCGAAGTGCAGCCAGCAGCACAACGTCGTCCCGGCTCACAGCATTATTTGGGTCAAGTAGCTGTAGCAGCGCCTTCGTTGTGTCGTCCTCGTTATAGCTTTGAACAGCCCCCCCCCCCCCCCTTACGGTCGCAGAGAGTGAAGTATGTGGTGAAGCGCCCGTTAAGTTTTGACAGCTTGGCTTAGTGATGAATATCGACTCGATCTGACCAAGCGGGTTCGGGGTGAAACTGGAGTGGCCCCGTCCCAGAGAAGGATGCGATCGGATCGCCCTAGCTAGTTCGGATCGTCACCGCGTGGGTCGGATCGGCTTGGGACTGGAGATCGGATTTACGATCCACCTGAGAATGCCCTGGAATACACAAGGTGAGCCCTCAGCAACCCCATAGTTATCGGAGTACCCTCTCCGTTTGTCGGCAGTCCGGGGCACTGTGTGTGAGATCGGATCGCAACTCAATTTTGCGATACCCACTCCACCACAATGGTGCGAGTGCCCGGATCTTCTGGTGACTTGGGATTTCACCGTGAGTCCCAAGAAGAAGAGAAAGTGCCAATCAAGTTGGAACCAGGGACGGAGGCGTCATTCGGAAGCGGCATCGCCGACGACGATGCTGATTGAAGCAGGATCAGCAGGCCTGGGATGAGCTCTGCCGACAGAAACGAAGAGGAAGATCTTCTTGAAGAGAAACCTCGACCTCCTCCCCATGCCTCCTCTGGAGGTACCGCGGATTGCAATTCACATCGTGATCCGCTAGATGAGGAACCCAAGGTGAAAACCGAAGGAACCTCATCAACCACCGCTCCGCCAACGCAGAAGACCGCGAAGAAGAAGATGTACATGGCGTTGCGTAGAGATGCTCTAGCCCCCAGCAGACTCGGACTCGGATAGCCGTGACGAGATCGCAGCGACTTGGTCCGACAATCAGCTGGAGGGGGCGTACAACAGGAGCGAGCTTCAATCGTTCCTGACCAAGAACTCGGTAATGAAGATCGTACAGCCACGAGTGCCTGGATCGCTGACGGGACCAGTGACACCGCCACCAGTTACAGCGAACACGTTGGATTCTGCTACGTCTGCTACGAGAAGCTGGAGCCACGCCGGGCGACTTCGAAGCGAAGGATCTATTTGATCTAGACCTTGCGATGCTGCAAATCGCGCTGTTGGAGCTGTTCGAGAATCCGAGAGTGCTGGTCGGCGAGTCGGCACCGGTCAAGACCGAGCTCAAGCCAGTGGCCCCGTTTCCACGCCTCCCTCGATTCGAGTCGAAAACCGGATCGTCAACGCATTCGAACTATGCGTCAGCGGCCTCGATGGCCGGCTTTGATAGCTCTGGGGAAGTCGAGCGCATGAAGCTTGGTCCCTCAGGAGCAACGATACTGCAAGCCAGATCGGATCACGCGTCGAAAGTGGAGCCCAAGGCGACACCCGCGATAACCACCAAATCGGGGGACAATCCAGATAATCTGCAGACGTTCCTCAACTCGGCGATGGAGCGCTTCCTGGAAGAGCAGCTCGTCGCACAGGGGACGCCAACCGCAACACAGGTAGCAGCGACCGAACAGCAGGATGTCGACATGGAGTCGGTTGGCTCGGATCACGATGAGTACCATCCAGACGCTCTGGACTTCGCCGCTAGCCGCCACGCGACGGTGTTGACAACTGCCGCGGCCGCCGGAGCGCCAGTAATCGCTCCGCGCATCCGTCTTTCCGCGATATCGGAGATCAAGGAGTTCTTGGGGAAGGACGACGACGAAGACCGCGCGCGAGCTTGGATCAGCAAGGTAAAGCCGGCCTTCACCCGCGATCAGGCCCCGGATGACGAAAAGTGCTTGGTGCTTAGTGGCATGTTCACTGGATCGGCGTGCAACTGCTTCCCACAGCTCAGCCGGACCACGCGAAGCGACTGGAAGGAGCTTCTGCGCGAATTCCAAGTGCAGTTCTGCAGCCTGGGAGTGTCCGTCACAAGGCAGTACTACCATGCGTGGAAGCGTGCCGACGAGACGCCGCTGGAATACCTCCACCGTCCGAATGTCGCCGGACTGAGGGCGAAGCTGCGGGTGAAGAGCGGCCCGCCGGACGTTCACCGCTAACACGTGGAGCACTTCATCGAGACACTGGACGATCGCGATCTGGCTGATCAGCTCGCGCTGCAACGGATCCCCGACGTAGACGCTGTGAAAGACGTCTTGAGGGCACTGCAACGCGCAAAAAACCGTCAAGGACGAACCCACTTCGGATCGGGCAAGTATCGGCAGAAGGCAATCACACCTAACGCCACGATGTCGGCTCCGACGCGCAAGGTGCAAGCCGTTAAGGCCACGGACAGCGGCTCTGGCCTCAGTGAATCGAAGTCGGACGGCGATCTACGCCGGATCTACCTGGCCGCAGCTGAGGGAGAAGCTCAGGCCCAAGTGCTTCCTCCACAGGAACCCGACCGAGCTGTGTCTAGCGAAGCACCTCCACCGCGAAGCCCCGATCCGGGGCAACGACGATCGCATGGACGTGGCACGTTCCAGCACTGCACGCACTGCGGCTCGCATCGTCACGACGACCTGTACTCTTGGAAGCGACTGACGTGCCAGTGCTGTGGCAAAAAGGTCCACCCGTCGCACCGCTGCCTCTTCGTGTGCCGTGAATTCGTCGAGGTCCACGACATCGGCAAGTGCCAGATGGAAGAGTTTTACAACTTGATCCGTCAGTGGTACAACTCTGCCAAGCATGGCGGCGTGTTGCCGGAAAACGCCGAGAAGACGTTAAACTAGACCGACCCGAGCGTTCCAAGCTCCGCATCTATGCGTATGTCGAGAAGAGATCGGAAGTTAGTGAACAGAAGAACCCGATCGACTATACATATGATCTTCATGGAAAACATACCGATGTTGTTGCAAGTCTTCGGTAGCCTGATGAGTTCGCGAGAGTTGACACCATCATGGCGCTCGATCTACTGCCAGGAGAGATGCGTGAGTACTGGAAATATCACGCACCCAGTAAGTGGTTTAAGCAAGCCAAGACGGGAGGGAAGATCAACAACAAAAAAGCGGACTGACTATTAGATTCCGGTGCCGAGGTGTCCATCCTGGACGCCGCCTTTGCTCGTAAGGTTGGGTTCTATGTGGAAGAAAGTCAAGCGAAGAGTGTGTTGGTATTGGAGAAGGCGTGTACGTAGCGAAGGGACGTACCAAAATCAAGGTCACCTTGGCTGGAGCGCTGGTGTACTTCTTCGACGTGTAGGTCGGCAAGATGTCGGGCCAGGACGCGATCCTCGGCATGGATTTCATGGTACCGGCGAGGATCCGCTTGAACTTGGCCGACGGGACGCTCTGCTTGCCCAATGAGGTCCACATCCAGCTGTCCGGACGACGCCCGCTGTATGGCGAACACGTTCGCGCAGTTGGCTTGGATGGGCTCGAGGTGATAGACGCGGGCCAGCGCATCGAGGTGCCGCTGCGATCTAAGCCATCGGAGACGCTGTGGATCACCCGGGGAGAACATTGGATTCCCACTTTGGCTAAAGGGCCTGGACGGATACGGTATTTGAAGATTACCAACGTCATCGACAGGACGAGGTGCCTACCCGCTCATACTCAGGTAGGAATGTAAAAAGCTGTCAGGAGATCGTATACCAAGACGTCAAGGGTTCATCACCGTGGGATCGCGTTGATACGCCGAGTGGCAGAACTCGGTGCTACAAGCTACCTCGGACGCGGCAAGCGAGGAAGAAGATCCGAACGTGGGATCGACTGAGTCCATGGTCATCCGCGCAGAGTACGGCGCGTCGACGGGTATCCTGCGATGGCCCACTGGTCGAGCGATCGTCAGCAGTCAGGCTGTGAGGACGCCCGGAGTTAAGAAGGCTGAGGTCACCGACGAGGAAGAACCGGGAGCGCAGGTCGTGTCAGCGCGTGCGCCAGAAGACCAGATCGAGGAACTAGCAGCGGCTGACAACGAGGTCACCACCAGAGCGCTCAAGGATGCGCAGACCGCACCACTTAGCGAGATTGAAAGCGGGGCCGACGGATCGGCTGATGCTCAAGTTGGCTCAGGTGCGGGTGTGGCCGAAGCCAATCCGATCGGGGATATGGCACAAGTGAAGCTGGTCGCAGATGAGTCGAACCCACCTGCCGTAGACCGACCGACCTCTGGAGGATGAACAAGTCTGCGTCAGTGAAGGAGGCGAACTCTTCGCCGAGGACGTGGACGCACAGATGGCGATCTTGCCGGAAGTGACGACGACGCCAGAAGATGTGAAGCTGGAAGACATCCGGATCGAACACGAAGGCTGGCGTACGTCGGAGGATAAAGAACGACTGAGGAAGATCATCTGGAGCCGACAACATCTGCTGCTCGGAAAAGGGAACACCCCGCCGCCAGCCGCACGAGGCGTCTACTGCGATATCGATACTGGGACGCCAAGCCGGTAGCTCAGCGCGCCCGCCGAGTGGCGCCCCAATTCCGTGGAAAACTGTCCGACCTGATCAAGGGTGTGCTCCGTCAGGGTGTCCAGATCTCCGTGGGCGTCGCCGATCGTGGTGATCATCAAGAAAAATGGCGTCGGCATCAGGCTCTGCATCGACTATCGCGTCGTAAACAGCCTTACGCGTCTCATGGAATACCCCATGCCGCTGACCGACGATCTGCTCGAAGACCTGGACAAGGTGCTATGGTATTGCTCGCTGGATATGGCGAGCGGGTTTTGGGCCGTGGAGATGTCCGAGCGAGCTCGCCTGGTGTCGGCATTCATCACGCCCTTAGGACTCTTCGAATGGGTGCGCATGCCCTTTGGGCTGAAGAACGCGCTGCAGATCTATCATCGACTCTTGGACAACGCGCTGTATGGCTATCTGCGGATCCCAGACAGTGGCGACCAGTTGGCCATGATGGATACTTTTGAGGCCTGTGAGCTGGGTGTGCACTCTGGGCCACCCGTGCTTGGACGCCGCTCGTATATCGACGACATCCTGGTGACAGCTGAACCCTGGGACTCTCTCTGCGACAAGGTGGATCGACCTCTGGTCGCGTGTGACCATTGGAACTTGTCGATCAGCGTGGTGAAGACCTCATGGGGATGTTGCACGGTAGATTACCTGGGACATCGTGTGTCAGCGGACGGCCTCGAAGCTCACCAGAAGAATCTGAAGACGCTGGCGACTCTGCCATTCCCGCACACACTGCGATCGATGCAGTAATTCCTCGGTAGCCTCAACTACTATAGAAGATTCATCGAGGACCTCGCGATTACGCGTCGATCTTGTACGAGCTGCGAGAAGTGGATTTCCATGAGATGAACCAGAACTCCGACCAAGTGAATGAGGACGAGAAGCAGATCGCATCGGCGGATGAGACAGACAAGTGAGATCGAGCACGAGTGGCGTTCGAGATGCTGAAGAACAAGATCGCGGACGAGCCAGTGCACAAACACTTCGACCCAGATCTGACGCCGGTGATCGTCGTCTACGCGAGTGAGTGCACAATTTCTGCGGCTTTGGTGCAGGAGCATGACGGCACGTACATGCCGGTAACGCTCACCAGTCGCACGTTGAAGTCCAACGAATTGAACTACGGCACCGTCGAAAAGGAGATATTGGCCCGTCTCCGGATACTGGATGTGTGTTATACCACGCTGGTCACGAGATAGATCATGGTGCTGACGCGACACTCCACGCCGACGTGGCTGATATGATCGTCTAACCTGCAAGGCCGGCTGGGCAATTGGGCAGCACTGCTTTCGCCATGGACACTGGAGATCGTCAAGTGTACGCGGGGAGAAGACGAAATTCTGGACGCAATCGCAGCAAGCATCACCCCACGGGAGAACGTCGACTCGATCCTTTCGTCGATCGCTCCGAGGAAGCAGCCACATCATTATGGTGCCGCAATACCGCTTACAGTTGAACAAGGCGAGGCTTTGTTTCCAAATTCTATTATTAGCTAAAGGTAAAATTAAATTTGAATTTTGTGCCGTTGTTAGTCGTTAGTTTCGATGGATCGGCGCGCGTTCAACGCGGCGTAGGTGCGTGCAGCGCTATCGTATCGAATTTACGTGAGCGGATCGTGGTCGCAGTGGAGTCGAAGTATCGGTCGGACCTCACGGTAAACGAAGCACCGTATCACGGCCTATAGTTGGCGTTCGACTTACTGTCCAGCTTGGACATGGGACGTCCGATCGTTTGAGGCGACTCCAACCTGGTGATTCGACAGATGCGTGGCGAGATCGAGTGCAAGGCGCCTCGCTTGACGCCTCTGCGGCAGCAAGCGCTGGATCGACTGAGGTCGTGGCCGTCTCACGAGTTCCTGCATGTCAAACGCAAATGGAATCAAAGCGCAGATACGGTTAACAAGCAAAGGACTACATCAGCAAGCAGGCACCGTGATTACTTCGGAGACCGACCGCGAGAACCTGTTCGTCATCAATCGATGCCGGAGCTGTTGCCCCCGAAGGACGGGGCGCCGACAGTACGCGTAGCGGCTGCGACACGATCGCGGACGTGTCTGACGAGCTCTCCAGAATATCTGAAGTCGGACATCGTACTGCGCATAAGAACAGATCGAATCCGGCAAGCACAGGACGAGGAGAAGTGGATCGGGGATCTTACCTGTGTGGTGATTTGGATAAGCTGAGCGTTGGAAAGGCGGGCACCTGCAGCAAGATCGCCGGTGAGTACGAAGCCGACGAGAACGGGCTGCTCTTCTACTGCCCACACGCGAGAGGAAACGATGCCGACCACGACCAAGTGGCGAAGCTGGTAGTACCGGAGGACCTGCCGCAAGACATGCTCCATCATTACCATACCAGCTTGGAAGGCGGACATCAAGGAATTGAAAGAACGTACCAGCGAGTCAGATCGCGCTTCCACTGGTGTGGCCTGTTCAAGAGTGTGAAGCAATACGTGGGACAATGTGTGGATTGTGAGACAGGGAAGGGACGTCCAACACTTCAAGCAGTGTCGCCAAGGAACATGCAGGCGACGTACCCATTTCAGTACATCGCGATGGACCACATCCCGTATCTGCCGAAATCGCACAAGGGCAACACCGAGCTACTCATCTGGGTTGACCTGTTTTCGGATTACGTGGTAGCCAAGGCAAGCGCGTCGAGAACTGCGCTGACGATCGCCGAGAGCTACGAAGAATGTGTCTTCGGCCGATTCGGCGCGAGTGAAGTCATCCGACACGATCGGGAGCCAGGCTTCATGTCTGATTTCTTCCCCGCATTCAATCGCATCGTGGGACAGCGACAACGTGCCACTATGGCGTATCGCCCTCAAGCCAATGGATCGGCTGAGGGGATGGTGCAGACGCTGACCAGATCGTTGAAGATGTACGTCGCAGACGTAAACCAGAAAGACTGGGATGAGTACGCGGAGCGCTTGACGTTCGCCCTCAACACGGCGCATGACCGCATTCGCCGATAGACGCCGTTCAACTTGATCCATGGGTGGGACGCAAGATCCACCCTGGAGGCGACGCTTCCGCTCGCCAGCACTCAACGCCGAGACTCGGAGCCGCGTCGGTGGCGCTACAACATCCAGCGACAGTACCAGCAGGCCCGAGAACCGTTAATAAAGCGCTGCGCGAGGCGATCGCGGCGAGAGCAGATCAACGTAACGAGGGTGTGCGTCCTCATGACATCAAGGTCGGTGACCAGGTGTGGCTATATCTGGAACGTGTCAAGGAAGGCTATGCTAGGAAGCTGGCGCACCTATGGCACGGGCTCCTCAGGGTCGCGGAGATGATCGATCGACACGCTGCAAGGCTGGAAATCACCGGGCACTGAGTATCGACTGTTCCCGATCGTACATGTAACGAAACTGAAGCTGGTTAAGAAGTACCCGGACCGTCCAGTCTCTCCGCTTACGAACAATCAGACAGATCGCGTTGATTTAGATGAGAGTCTATTACCCGAGGACAGTTGGGAGCGTGAGCTGGACGAAGACGAATTCGAGGTCGATCGGATCGCTGATGTAAGAACAGGGCGGCGGACACGAAATGGACGGACCTTACGCGAATACCTGGTATACGGATCCAAAGGCAAGTATGGACACGCGGATAGTAACTAACCACGAAAAAAGCCAGACTACGGAAGAGCGTGAAGCCAAGAGCGAACTATTAACCACTGGATAGCAAGGTTAGTGGCGCGCACGAAACCACGGAGTCATGAATGAACACGAACTAATACAAAGCATAGAGGAGCCTGGAGCTCAAGATGTAGTGCGGAGCTACGGAAGAATACGCAATCACTGATGCGGATGGACCTGCATTAAATAACAGAGGGGTAAAATAGTTCAAGGACACGAAATCCCGACGTACTCGAATGTGGAAGATTAGCACCGAAAGTACGCGACGCTTCGCTCTGTGAATACCTTCTCTCCAACAACCCACGCCGCCTCTGCCTTGAAGCGGCGGCGCTCGGCTAGTCCTGAGCTTACAGCTCCAGCGCGGACTCGGTCCGTCACACGAAACGACTAGGTTTCTAATCTTCTCATTGGCTGCCGAGCGGGTAAACGGCGGTCTCGACTTGTAAAAAAAAACGGATAATACGGGCTACATCAGTACGTTCAAGTGGTTCACAGCGTACATAGGGAGATGTGCCAGCAAGAATATCCATATCTGCCAAGCGAAGCAAAGTCGTCATCCCTAACAATGACTATATATGTGTTTTAAAATATTTGCTTGGTAACATACGCTGCCACTCCACCAAACGGATTTAACGTAGAAACGCTTGTTTCGCAGGAGCTGTGAGGCTATACGTAGTACCAGTTTCTGTTCCCGGTAGCCTACACATACGTATACGTGGTTCGATATGCATAAGCATCATCCGCCATGTTGACTAGAAGAATATTTCGAAGTCCAATAATTTTTTTTTATTATTCAAAAAAAAAACTAAAAGTAAATTATTCGGGATATAACCTTAACCGCAGGGCACAACAAACTACCTTTTGGTCGATAGGTCAGGCAATATTAGGTCTCTATGGCTGAGCTTCTGATATGTTACTCCTATTGTACAGAATAAAAGCTTAGTTATGTTAGCACTGCAGCTTTTGCGGAGCGAGCGTACCTCCCATACAACTTTCATTTTTACCTGAAGGCCCAAATATCGAGCCAGCCGGAACCCTTACACAACTTTATATTTAGGGAATGGGCTCAAAGTGATCGTATAGTAGTAGTGCGTCTTATCACTCTTCTTCCCGATCACTTCAATGCACCTACCGGAAAAGTCGTAATGGTGGAGCACTTTGATGCACACGGAGCGGTCTTGGCGGCACGTGGCGCCTGTCTGTGCGATACAGCAGGGCCCAACCATTCTCTTCTCGAAACCCGTTTTCCCCGACGTACCTAGCCACCCGGAAAACGTACCATTTCGATGCGAAAATGGGGGCCACACTCAGCGCCGAGCGGTAGAATTGGATTGTTGCCCACTCTGTGTAATGGAGTTCCCCCTTGGTGAAAATGTTTAAAGATTTGCTCCAACTTTTGAGCCGTCGACCTGTCCGGGATGTACTGCTCGCTGTTGAGCATGCTGGTGGCCAGTTTTGTTGTGGATGCCTTGTCGATATGAACATATCGCTGGTAGCAGTCGCTCTTACTTCGACCGTGGAGTTTCACTGTGGTGTCGCTGTTTCCGCCGGTGAAAAGCGCCGTCGCCCCGCTGCTCCGAAGTGAGTGTGTGCCGAATTTGCCACTGTCGTGACCGACTCTTACAGCCGCGAGTTTCAGCATCTTGGTCACTGTAGATGCTAATATCGATGACCCGTCACGCACATTGCATAGTGGAGTGTCATCAGGAAAATTCGCGTTCCTGCTTATTCTACCAGTGCCCAAACGGCCCGGACTGTGCACAACCACGAGCTCCACATCTTTGAAGTGTTCTTGTTGTCGACTCTCGAAGCTGGTCTGTCTTGCTGCTGCGGATACGCAAAGTGACACTGCGAGTGATTCGTTTGCTTGCAGGCGAATCTCCGTTCTTGTCCGCAAATGTAATGTCTCTGTGTTGTATAGCGAGCGCGGGTACTACTCCATCCACCGCTGGGTACTCCGACCTACGCAGTAAAAAGAAAAAAGCCATGACCGTAACCCCCAGATGGCACGGTTGTGTGGTTTGTTGAAGGTGAGATGACCATGGCTCGGAGGATAGCTGGAGTGGTGGGTGATTTTCGACGGGGGGCAGCCGCCATCCGCTGCCCCCCCCCCCCCCCCCCCCCCCCCCGCACAGCGAGGGCGTTGCTTTGGGTCGAGTTGGACTGTGTAGTTGGACTGTCGGAGGTGATGCCAGGCGATGTAGCTGATCTTGGACAACACGGTGGAGGCTGAGTTTGGGGCGGCGCTAACCGACCCGGTCCAGCACTCCATTGCGAATAGGATGAGTTCCGCGGAGTTGTGGTCTGGAGCTTGCGGCAGTTGTGGTTGTAGCCACGGTGGGCTCGCCGCGCACACCCCTGGCGCCAGAACTGCCGGTACGTCACTTGGAGCTCATGGCCAGTGACGCGGCTTGAAGATCGCTGAGAAGTTCGTGTAGATGTAGCGTGGGCTGATTGAGACGTAGACCTGTGTCCAACCAGATACACTGTTAGTACACCTCCTGAAATGTGACCGAACATTTTGCCTAGAACCCGAATCCACGAGTGTGTTCTGGGCCCATGGTAAATGAGCCGCCAAAATGCGAAAGCAGTGTCGAGCTTCGGCGAGACCAATGCAGCGGTTAAGATGTTGAGCGAAGCTGTTGTCACTGCCGAGCTTGTTGGTTCCCGACATCGCCGTTTGGCTGTCCGTCCAGCATCGACTGTGCGGCCACCGCGGAGGGAGGATTTGTCGCCATACCGGTGAAAAGAGCATCGCTGCGATGCGACGCAGCATTTTTCGCGCACGTTGATGCCAAAGGTCATTGCCGTGTCTTTGAGCGTCATGAGCCGGCGTTCGTCTTCGTCGAAGACGATGACTATGTACTACTTTCGTGCGGGATCCAGCGTGCAGACGGCATAATTACTGGCGTTCATATAGTAATGTACATCGGGTGAAAGTAGCTGACGACCGAACAGCCGGGTAGAAATGCCACGGAGGGATCCACGTTGAAGTGTGTAGGTGAACCACCGCAGATCGTCTCGTATTGCCTCGGTGGCGGCGACGCGGCCAAACTATAACAGTTGGCCAGCCCATGCAAGAGCTGGTAAAACGGACGTGTGGCGGAGGCTGCCGAGCAGACACAGGAGCTCGTGCTTCGAAACCCGTGCTTGAGACTCCATTGTCTGAACCCGAATGAGCGCAATATGTGGTGTTATCTCCAATTGGGAGGTTGTAGAAATATTATTTTATCCAATAAATTTTAAGTTTTATCTTATGCGATTTGACCATCTCCATCTCCAGCTTCGTAGCGAACAGGCTGTTATAAAATCTATATTTATGTGGAGAAGCTACATGTCTCTAAGATCATTGGATCGGCCATATTCTTTATCGTGTCCGGCACGGATAAGATACGCTCCGCAGAAGCTGAAGTGTTAACTAAAATAAGCTTGTATGCTGTACAATAGGAGTAACATATTAGGGGGTTTCAGATATTCATTTTTGGCCTCATTTTTTTGGGCTCATCGTTTCGAGAAAAAAACCTGTGGAGGCTCATTTTTTGAAACGATGAGTCCAAGAAATGAGGCCGAAAAAATCTGATGTCTGAAACCCTATTAAAAGCTCAGCCAGAGACCAAATATTGGCTGAGCTATCGACCAAAAAGTAGCTGGCTGGTTTCTTCTGTCCAGCAGTGTAGTACTAGCGGGAATACATATAAGAACAAAGTTGCGCTATCCATAAAGGGGTTCTAAATTAAAAATAATCTCTAAATTAGTTTAGCTTTACTGTTAGCTGCAGCAAGAACGAGGCTATTTTACGGGCAGATCGTAGGATGTTTACCGCAGTAAGTGAAAATCAACAAATGCATCCAGCAAAAACGAGGCTACTTGCGAGGCTGATTCCCCAAAATATTAGAATGTCAATGTTAAAGCAACCAAATGATTTTTTTTAACTTCATCGAGTTGGGTTTTAAGAAGTGACAAGGATTACAATTTAAAAAAAATATTCTAGCTGCAAACGAACTGTGACGGGGTCACACAGCACCTTGCACAGAGGAAGTGCTTACGGGTATTTACTACCCAAGTGAACGTCAGTTCCCATGTTCCCGGCCTCAAAGGGAACGGTTTGTTACTTAGAAGAGTAGATTAAAGACTGATGTATTTATAGGTAAACTTAGCATGAGCTCTCATACAAACTAGAAGTCACCTATAGTGAAGCTATGTAGATATCCAATGGTTGGCTCAGTGAACCTCTGGTACCATGTACCAGAAAGGGTCTTCATGTAACTAGGGTACACTTGGGCTGTACCCCGTTACATCCTCCCCCACTTAACTGAAAATCACCTGATTCTCCAACCACAACTGATTCTCCAATCAGAAGTGAGAGAATTAAAACACTGAAAGGTGCAATTCTCACACTGAGCTGCCACACGGCTGGCGCGGCTCTCAGTTACGCCCACAGTGACTTATGCTCACAAAGCATACTAAGACCTGCATCTCCACTCTCACAATTGTGTTGGCCGCAAAGCCAACACTCAGACCTGCCTTAGCTCCTGCGCTAGGGCGCGCACAGTGCTTTGGCACGGAGGGCAATAGCATCCAAACGTGTGGCATTCGCCCACAGTTCGCACCGAAGGACACGACAGTCCTAGCGAACGCATCCGGAGCACGGTGTCTCCTGCAAGGGGCAACACCGATCAGGGCAACACCTACCCAGCAACGAAGGGAGCTCTAAGCTCACCTCGAGCCATGCCTTCGGGTCTTTACAAGGGTTCATCCTTGCGGGCGTAGCTTCTTCCATGCTACGCCCCGCGTCTTGGTCATCATACCAACGACGCATAGGTGTCTCACATCGACACCATGTGCCTTTACGGTACCCAATCGTGGTGAAGCATACGGCCGCCAACCACTAATGTGCTGGTGTCTGGTATCAACACCACGTACCACGATGGTACTCAACCGCAGATGGGGCGCATCCCAGCACCATGCCACTGCGGCGTTGGCGTCCGGCATTGATGCCAAGTACTCGTGCAGTACTAAACTCACGGTGGTGCAAGCAGCTACCACCACGGCGCCATACTCGGCGCGGCACCAGTTGCGACTGCGTGCGTTGCCTCGACCGATATCTGGTCAGTTGTGTGTGCCCTCGAGCACAATACACGGGTCATGGCTCCATCGACCATTATACCCGGCGCGTTGCGTACATCACGTACAGCAACCGCCTTGCGCACGAGTGATACTCCCGTTCACCCTTCTCGACAGGCCGTCATGGTCATGGATGTGTACAGGGTCACAGCTCCATACACCTGGCGTGCTGTATACAACGTACACGACAGCAGCCGTACGACTGAGCGAGGCGTCCATTCGCCCTGCTCATCTGGTCATTTATGACCAAGGAACCTGAGCAGCAATGCACCAGGTCCGCACTTGCCTCCTATTGTGGTTGCGTCTGCAACCACTGCTGATATTTTTTCAGCTTAGTGAAGGCGTCTAGCGCCCGTGGTGCCCACCACCACGCGAACAATGTTAGCGATAGGAACTAGGTCCCTAACTGTAACATGTTCATATTTCCTCTACCGTTTTGGTCAGAGTACTTTGTGCGTCTTGATTTGGTTAGAGCCATCGCGGCTCTTAACCCGGCTGATCGTATTCAGCCTGCAGTCGATGTCCATCGGCACCTGTCTTCGTTAGAAGATTGGTCTTATCTCCGAGACCTGGGAGGAAAAGCATTTCCGAGCCTCTCCCCCACTTAAACTTGAGGTCATTGGGTCTCTCGTGGCGTGTGATAGCCACAGGCGAGCACGACGGCTCTCTGCCTCGTGCAAGATCAGGGAGGAAACGTATTTCCGAGCCTCTCCCCCACTTAGACTTGAGACCGTTAAGCCTCTCGTCAAAACCTCTGCACTGAAGGAGGCTACTCCGGTAGCATTCGAGGCAGGGTGACACGGCTGTGAGCCAAGGCTCAAGCTATAGCAGCAGCCAAGATGGCCAAGCCCTCCAAGGAGCGCATGGCTTCGAAGTCTCTTCTCCGTGAAGAGCAGGAGACCAGTGGATCCTACATCAATAGCTTTGGCTCTTCAGATGAAGAGGAAGAGGGTGTCGTTGATGAGACGCGAGAGATCACGAGCGATCTCGACCAGCAGCAGGATGACTTCCATGCTGCCCAGCGTATGCGTGGGGGTCCGGTGGCGACACCCGCCGACCAGGAAGCTGCTATCCACCCGAGAGGGTATTGGCCTCCCCAGGAGAATTCTGGGGTCGGTCTCTTCCAGGAGAGACTCTCTTCTCCTAGTGGGCTTACTGGTGGCCACACTTCTAAGCAGTTTGAGTCTGCGTGACTTGACGTGGAACAAGTTACCCACGTCTGGTGAGGTCCCATTAACCTCCCCACTTGGAGCCATTGGTTCGGTGTGGAACTATGTTACCCGGCTTGGCTGTGGAACTCTGTTACCCACCGTGGATAGCGCCATTCGACATCACCACTGTCGAAGCCCATACGGCGCGACGACCTTCGGTGTTGGGATCTGCTGACGTGGCAGACCCACACACACCGGACAGAAGTTTATGTCCACCGGCATTGCCGCAGTGACACGTCCACTTCCGATGCGCGTCGCAGACAGCATCTTGGAAGACCGATCACGCCGTCGAAGATGTATAACACCCTTCGGCCGGCCGTGTCGAAGGAGTCCGGGCCCTGGACTCCGAGTCGCTCCGTGGCGACGTGGAACTCCGTTACCCACATCGTGTGATGTCTCGATGGCGACATCAGAGGCACTCAATACCTCGTGTGGAACTATGTTACCCACACATAAAGTGCATCCAGCGTCTTCCTATTCAGTTATGGTCTGGGCGACCTTGTGTGGAACTGTGTTCCCCGCACAGGAAGAGCACCCCGCGTCTTCCTCTTCAGGTATGGTCTGGGCGACCTTGTGTGGAACTGTGTTACCTACCCAGGAAGAGCATCCAGCGCCTTCCTCTTCAGTTGTAGTATGGGCGACTGCGTGTGGATGTATTGTCCACACAGGAAGCGCAAACAGCACCTTCCTCTTCAGTTACGGTTTGGGCGACCGTGTGTGGACCTAAGTTACCCACCTGGTTAGCGCTAACGGGCATAACCAGTGTCGAAGCTCATACGGCGCGACGACCTTCGGCGTTGGACGCTGCTGGCGTAGCAGTTCCACACTCCGGGCAAAAGACCCATGCCCACGGCTTTGCCGCAGCGGGGTATGACCTTGTTGTACGTGGAGCTGTCAGCGAACCGACAACTCCGTGGCGCTACTGCGTCCTGGCGGTCTCTTTCAGATGCCCAAGGCATGACAGAGGTGGGAACATGACTCACCAATGCTCCGTCATAGGCCTGGGCGGGCAGGCTATCGTAGCCTTGCCACACCAAATGTCCGGGTCTGTGCCTTGTGTTCGGCACATCCAAATTGCTCATGGCGAGAGCTGCGAGCGACACCGCGGTGCGCGAGTTCATCGATCGCAAACGTTCAGGTCCGTCGAGGACCATTGGTACTTCCTTCACCATACCAAAGGCAAGTCCACCAGAGACCAGTGCACGACTGCCACTCTGACGTAGAGTGCAGTCAGGTGTCGCTATGCCAAGCGACATTCCGGCGGCGTGTCAACGCACCAGAACTTATCAAACGTTCAAGGGGTACCGTACCCCGTACACCACGTGTACTACCAGCAGTCCACCACTGCTCTTTCCCGGTTTGAGAGAGCCATGTCTTTCTGGGCTAAGTCTCGTTGCGCGCACAACCTGCACACCCATCACGAAGACTCAGCGCTCTTCAGTAGGTCATACCGCCTCTACCGGTGGCTGGGGAGCCATCGCCCACCTGACCGTGGCCTACGCCACTGGCCCTGGGATCCACGGGCTGTCTTCTTCCCGAAGACTGGTGAAGGACATACACGCTGGTAGTATCCATGTCCACCGCACCTGGAGCAGCGGATCAATCTCTCGACTGAGCATAAGTCCATGGGTTCGGGCTCGCTGTTCGCACCTGTGTTCACGGGCTGCGCCACACCAGGAGCAAGAGCATCATTATGGTTCTGCTCCGTTCCCATAGGAACACCAGCCTGATCGTGGCGGTGCTCCACTTCCCGAGAAGTACCAGCCTGCTTGTGGCTGTACTCCTCTTGAAGGGCGATTCGAATCGCCTCCTCCATTGTCGTCGCATGCACGCGAAATAGCTGCGTGCGTGCAGGACCGACCGTCATCCGCCAACGTGCGCATCTCTTGTACGTACTCGTGCAGCTCGCGTCTGCCTTGCTCGCAGGCGAGAAAGCACGAGCACTGGCGGAACTCGTTGTTCGCCGGTAGGAAGGTAGCGCGCAACTGATCACACAGCTGCGCCCAGGATGCGAAGCATCCAGGAGACGTCGTCTCCCTGGTGTATGCCCAGTTCTTGGCACGTCCACCAAGGTTATACAGGGCAAAAGCCACCCGAAGTGGCTCGTCCGAGATGAGGCCCGCCTTCATGGCGATTTCAACCTCTCGGACCCAGAAGTGAAGGTTTTCCCCTTCCTTCCCCTCGAACGCGGGGACCTTCAGCCTTACCGGCTTAGGCCTGGTTGCCTGGGAAGCGGCCATTGAAGCCTCCAAGCTCCCGCTAACGTGCGCAATGACACCACGCTCGTAGGTCTTAAACGCGAGTACGCGCTCGTGTTGCTCGGCAGGCGTCGCCACCGCCAAGCTGCGGAGGACATCTTGCTCAAAGATCCCATCTTCCGAACAAACTCGAACTGCGAGTCGTTCAAGTGAGGAAACTCACTTCGGTCCATCGTGGCTCAAACGTCGAGACCACAGAGGATTCAGGCAGTGCAATCTACCCGCGCAGGCGTAGGATTGACTACAGGTGCTACCAAGTGTGACGGGGTCACACAGCACCTTGCACAGAGGAAGTGCTTACGGGTATTTACTACCCAAGTGAACGTCAGTTCACATGTTCCCGGCCTCAAAGGGAACGGTTTGCTACTTAGAAGAGTAGATTAAAGACTGATGTATTTATAGGTAAACTTAGCATGAGCTCTCATACAAACTAGAAGTCACCTATAGTGAAGCTATATAGATATCCAATGGTTGGCTCAGTGAACCTCTGGTACCATGTACCAGAAAGGGTCTTCATGTAACTAGGGTACACTTGGGTTGTACCCCGTTACACGAACTCAAACCGATCGTACAAGTGAATATACAGGGTGAGCCAGACAGGCAACTTCATACTTCTGCTGCATGAATAACATGTGGATGTGTATTGTCAATTCCGTCCAAATTTGCCGTTTTCGAGCGGTCGGTCGAGTCGCTCACATACAAACCCCAAGTGATTTGAGAACAGCTCCAGCAATTGTACAGCTGTCACTTGCCACATGGAATCGTACTTAACATGGGAATACTATTAATATTATGCCGCCAAGCGAAACTCGGAGCAAAACTCCGGAGCGGTTCAATCGGCCGGTTTGGAAATTTAGACTAGACTCACAATACTATCCACGGATACGTTCATAGCGGTTCGGAAAATGGCCCTATGTTAGGATAACACGAGAAAAGAAAAAAAAATAGACTAGGCGGTGTTTGTACAAATACTCTCTGTAGCGCTGCAAGTAGTCCTGGCTGCAAGATTAAGATACAGCGATAGCCAAAAACGAGGAAGACTTTGCTTCGAGAGCTCATAACAATCAGTCCACAATTATTTTTTTTACCAGAATACGTTGTCATAAATAGTATATCAACTAGAGGCTCAGTGTTTGTAGAAATATAACGCACAGCGCACTGGGAATCAGCATTCTGTAAAGACTGTTTAAACAAAAACATTTCGCGCTTGGTCCCTGATTAATGAACTTGCGTATTGATGATCGGGTTCAAAATATAATTATCCCGCCGATTAATAGGACCAAACCTAAAACACTCTCGCATAGCGGCATCGCTCGGCTATTATCAGGCTTCGTCAAAATGGGCATTCGTGCCTACTGCCTCTGTGAGGTCTACTGTAAGTAGGCATCTTGAAAATCTTAATGTAGGCATCATGCATTATACTATGAATTTGTATGAATCGGGTCTATCTTTAAGATAGACCCGATAGTATCTTAAAGCCATGCAATGAAGCGGCACTGTCAACTGGATAGCGTGCATGTATCTATTAGGGAAAAACCAATGAGGCGCGCCTGATGCGTGCACTCCACGCGGTTACGGCACAGAAGTTTGCTGCGGCAGGGTGCGCTCCGACTGGTTAGTCCAGTCAAACGCTTCAGTAAGCTCAATCTGGCTAGCTCCCAAGCATTATTGATATCGCAGACCACGTTTTCTTCTGTGATTGTTGTTGCACTATTTGCAAAAGACATTTAAGCTGGCATCATCTGCACACTTGCTTTATACTTAAATAAGCATGATGCACTGTTAGGAGATACGAAAATTATTGTCTCTGAAGTTGACATTGAATTTCGGTTGTTGCTGTTCAATTATCATAGCGTGCTCAGCACTTGATCTTAGAACTGGCACCTCGCTACTGAGAAGCTGTTCTGCCCAACTACACGTAGGTGCGGTGACGCCATTGAAAATTCGAGTGTTGACCTTCACTAGCTCAATACCTTCGTTCCAGTTTAGATCGTACTGTGTTGTACATGCACTAGCAAACTCGGAAGGCTGCACGGACTCGTTTGAAATCATCCTCTTGTTTTTGGAGCAGGACATGACCATCTTGATACCCGAGTTTGATGCCTATATCGGAAGAATATTTATGTAACGTACGCTTCTTACGCCCCTGGTGTTGTTGTATTGACCGAATTTGGCCAAAAGATCGATTCTGGCAAATTGGGATATACAATGACGCCGTATTTGCGCTCGCCCTTTATCCCGCTATAGGTTTTGCACTTGCATATGCTTTTTTCGAAACAGATCGTTAGCATAACCTGCAAAATCTAGCGGAATCGCTGATGTACCCATCATCTTCCTGGAGGCACTTTTGAAAACTTAATGTAGGCAGTACGCCGGGTCTATGCACACAATGCCTACATTGACGAAGCCTGGCTTTTATTGCCATACACGGTATTATACATGTACTTCGTATCAAGATTGAGGAGTTGACATGTGAGATGGCTGCAACCACCGTCCATTTTGAGCTGAAGTTCATGTATGAATAGATTCTCGATGACTGCCGCTGTTCACCAGCAGGTAGATGTGACTAGGTGATCTACTGTGGCTCGGGGACAAGACCACCCTCCACTTACAAAGGAAAGCTCCGGAGCTACACAACATCCGCCACGACGGAAGTGGGCCATTTGGTTTACCAGTACTCTCTATCACCTATAAGAGCCATGTCAACGGCAGAGCCGCATCACTACGCCGCCCACTCAGCAGTACGAAACTCGAGACGATGGCAGTCTCACCGAGAAGATGTAGACTGTTGGCGGTGGTTCCTATCGTGGCGTTTATCCATGAGGTGATGGCGCAGGAGACGGCAGGGTCATTATCAGCGGTGTCCTCGTCGTCAGGGTCTTTTACGTCATCCTCGGGTTCAGAAGTTGGCATCGTTACTGCTACAACAGTAGCCCAGGAACTGGCTCAGGAATGGTTCACCGCTAACTTTTGCGATAACGAGACTCAGTTGGCGGTTGGCGTGGACTCTGACTTGAAAAATCTGTCCAGCAGCGATATTATCTGCAACGGTGTACCATCGCTTCAGCGACGCTCGGATGAGCTGCTGCCGAACTTCGGCTGCCCGGATATTTTCACGGCGATAGATGCATCGTGCGCGTGTTTGGATAGTGGCTATAGCGACTCGGAAACGTGGGAATTCCACGTCGTAAAACGAAGTAATGACACTGAATATCCGACAGCACTCACTTCGGCCGATATTCTCCCTGTCGACTCGATCAGGACGATACTGGTGCTGTCAACTCTCAAAACGCTGTAAGTATCTCACTCGAGACTATTTTCCAACAACAAGAACTAATCATTGGTTTATGACGTATACAGACGTATTATCGGAGACGGAACTGTGCCTCAAGATATCCAGTTCATACCGGAGGATCGACGCATTCCTGGGACTACTTTACCTATTGCAACCAGTCCCAACGGCTCAATCTCCATATCCACAGTGTAAGACTTACGCTCTCATCGTGCTTGCAATGATTCGTATACTAAAAATCTGGCTGCAGGGAAATCACCAACATCAACATGTTCTCCATTACGCTCTCGGCGTCCTCGTTCCTGCCACCAACTACAACCAACCTGTACGTAAAACTCGGTATAACTACTGTGATCTATTTATTCTTATAATTGATGTTTCGCTTCAGCACGCTTCGAAACTGCAACTTGTTCGGCTTCGGCTTTCACTTCTTCGATGGGGTGACCCAGTTACAGCATTTGTACGTCAAAAATATCTTCTCTAACGGAGCGTGAAGAGCTGGAATACTGACTAATCGTGCGCTATAGGGATCTATCGTCAAACTCACTGACGGTACCTTACGCTGGCTCAACAACTCAGAGCTCTTGCTCGAACCAGTTTTGCGCTATTGAGACTCTGTAAGTTGTTTTCTATTCGAACCATCTCGGTCTATTACTGACATCAATGCCTGCTCTGCTTTCTCAGTAACCTCACCAACAACAGTCTGACAACATTTCCCTCGGTAGTACTTAACATCGAAAATCTGCAGGAGTTGTAAGTGACACAGCAGATTTATACAAGAATCTGTCGAAAATGCAACCTTGACAACTCTGTCCTTTTTAGATATATCGCTCACAACGACATCACGGATTTCAACATCAGCAACGCCACGTTCAACATCATCAGGAATCTCAGAGCGTTCGAGTCTGATCTCCCCGATGAGTCCACGACCTGTCCTGGTGGTACGTGGCAGACAGCACACAGCTCCAAGTTTTGCGTAGCCAACAGCACCATCGCGACGTCAGGTACGAGTCTCTATCATTCAATACTCACCAACAAGCTAACATTCGTTTGTAGAATCAAGCTCAGGAACCTGCACCCAATGCATCGCGTACGCTGGGGTCATCGGTGGCTGCTTGATTGTGGGTCTTATTGTCGTGCTACTCAGGCAACGAGCCCGTATACGTCGTCGAGCCTTATCTGCTTCTTTGGTGTCTTCGCCTTCGAGCTACTATCTGGCCAGAAGTGGGAACGAGACGGTTAACATCCAGATATCTGACCAAAGCACCACTGAAGCCTTACTAGAAGACCCTATCATCGTCACCAACCGCATCAACTACAAGGACATCAAGTTGGGCAAGTGTCTTAGCAGAGGCGGCTTCGGTTTAGTGTTCGTGGGCGAGTTTAAAGGTCGTCAAGTTGCAGTCAAGAAGATCCGTCCTGATCGTAGTCAAGACCCCAAAGACGTCAAGGCGTTTCTAAAGGAGATTATTCTCATGGCTGAGCTTCATCATCCACGAATTGTCGATTTTATCGGCGTTGCGTGGGATAATTTGAAGCACATTTCCGCGGTGATTGAATTCATGGAGAGTGGAGATTTGAGGCACGTGTTGCGTAGCTTCAAACGTCAGGGGACTCCGTTATCCTGGAGGAACCACAAGACCTCGATATCACTGCACATAGCTGAGGCGATGCAGTATTTACACTCTCACAATCCAAAGGTGATCCACCGCGACTTGAAGTCCAAAAACGTGCTGCTCAACATGCACCTGGAAGCGAAGCTAACCGACTTTGGCGTCTCTAGAACGCAGTACACGGTACAGACGCACCCTATGACTTCAGGTATCGGCACGTCTTTCTGGATCGCACCCGAGGTTTTACTAGGTCGAGACTACAACGAACAGGCCGATATCTACTCGTTCGGCGTCGTATTATCCGAGATTGATACAGACGACTACCCATTCTGGAACGATGCGAACCGAGACGGTCCTCGCGGTAAACTTCAGGAAGCAGATATCTTACGCCAGGTTGCGACGGGCAATAAGCGGCCACAGTTCTCGACGAACTGTCCTGCCGGCATCATGCTGCTGGCAGAGAGCTGCTTACAGGAGAACCCGGAAGACCGACCGACCGCTGCTGAAATCGTAGAAACACTAGAGCAACTTCTTCGCTCGAGTCTTGAGCCAAGTTCGTCAGACTCGTCACCGTCCTTCTCCTCAGGCTCGAGCTGGACAGTAAGTTAAGCAAATCAATAGAAACTTGTATCATAAGTTTGACTGAACCGACGTTGACTGGCCCGTACCCAACGGTTCAAGACAGTAGCACACCGTGCTTTGGTGTCTGTGTAGGGCCCTACACTGTTGGGTGCACTGGAACGAAAAGCCGGATGGGATATCCCATCTCTATACAATCTGTTCGGAGACCAAGACGCTATGCACCCGGTTGTCCTTAGTCGAAACAGACTTGAATCTGAACGCCCAGTGATAGATCAATTGACAATCGAGTCGCTGTGTGTACGATGAGATGGTGCGTATCGCTCTCTCTGCTGCTATCGACAAGTGCAGCGCAGAGTTCGTCTTCCTCGGCGTCTTCTTCATACTCCAGTGTTGGTGTAACGAAAGCGGAGACCCTCGCTCAAGACTGGTTCCAAGCCAACTCGGCCGACAATGTAACGTACTTGGCTGTCGGCGTGAATTCCAAGCTCTCGAATATTTCGAGTAGTGATATTATCTGCTCGAAAGGAGTGCCCTCGCTACAGAGACGAACGACAGAATCGCTGCCGAATAATGGGTGTCCTGCTATCTTCACGGAGTTGAACGGGTCGTGTACGTGCCTACCGGAATATAATAACACCCAGTCGTGGGAGTTTTTCGTGACGAAAAGGACGATGGAGAGCGAGTATCCGCTCACTCTGAACGACTCAAATGTGTTGCCGATCGACTCAATTCGGACTCTTCTGGTACCGTCGAACGTGGTTTCTCTGTAAGTTTCACGGCTGGCAAGCGGTAGCGTTTTTGCTAAACTTTTAGTTTTCATTATGATAGGTCGATTACTGGGGTGGGTGACGAGCTTCAGTCTATTTCGTTTGTACCACAAGATGTCGCCCTACCAGGATCAAATACTCCTGTTGCTGTCAATGCAGATGATACCAGCGACGCCAGTTCTATAACCGCAGTGTAAGTATTCAAAACGCGCGGATATATTACTTGTTTCTAACAGCACTAACAGATTTTCTGATTTTTAGTCGTCTCGAAAACATCGACATGTCATCCATCGTTATGAACACTGGGTATTTCTTCCCATCGACTACTCTCAACCTGTAAACGTAGAGTGAAATGATGCTGGATAATCTATGAAAATACGCGGACTCACGGTTTTTATATATTACGGCAGAACTATGCGCAATTGCGGTCTGGAAACTTTCGGGTTTGACTTTTTCCAAGGTCTAAGAACCGTCGAATATCTGTACGAGGGTGGCGCAAGGATAGAAGCTGTGACTTTGACTAACTTTCGTGTTATCCGGTGCATGTAGGGATTTTTCCGAAAACAATCTTGCTAAACCGTACGCAGGCAACACTATCAGCAAGACTTGTACAACTCAGTTCTGTGCGGTTCAGATTCTGTGAGTATTAAAATAACTATGTTCAAATTGCCGACATTCTAATGTTTTTTTAATTAAAATTGTGCAGGAATCTAACAGGAAATCAACTGACAAGCTTCCCGTCCGTCGTCGTCAACCTCGATGATCTCAGTGAACTGTACGTTATCCGACGTTCCAGTGGGATAAAATGGATATTACTCATCATTTTTTTTCGTTTGATAAACAGATACATTCGCAACAATAACTTTACAGATTTTAACGTCACCGCATCAGTCTTCAACTCAATATCAGCGCTGCGAGCGTACGAATCCGATCAGCCAGACGAATCAGCAACATGCTCTAATGGAACCTGGAAAAATGCACACGGAGTCACGTTTTGTGTGCTTAAAGATACTGTTGAAACCAAAGGTATGTTAGGTATCGTGTATAACTTGTATTACATTTATTCACCTTATGTTCTAATAATGTAGATTCTTCGAGCGACTCCAGAGTGCTGGCTTACATTGCCATGACAGCAGGAGCTGTAATGATCATCCTATTTTTCATTTTCGTATGGATAAAATGCTTTCATCGGCCAGATACGGAGCGTTTATCTTCCTCCTCGAAAATGGACTCCACCAGTACGTCCTATTTGGATGAAACTAGACGTGAAGTAGACCGCATTCTCCTGGATGACCCAGTGATTGTGACTAACCGGATCCAGTATAAACATCTGAGACTCGGTAAGTGCATCAGCAAAGGGGGATTCGGATTGGTATTCACAGGAGAATACAGAGGCCGTCGAGTTGCCATCAAGAAGATCCGACCAGATCGCAGTGGAGACGTGTCGGAGATTGAGACCTTTTTAAAGGAGATTATACTTATGGCGGTGCTGTATCACCCGAGAATCGTCGAATTTATCGGGGTGGCATGGGATACTTTACGACACTTATCTGCCGTTACCGAATTTATGGACAACGGCGATCTCCGAGAAGTTTTATACGCTTTCAAGGAACGGGGATGTCCACTATCCTGGGAAACTCATAAGGCCCCAATTACGCTCCATATTGCTGAAGCTCTCTCGTATTTGCATTCTCAGCGTCCCAAAGTGATACATCGAGACTTAAAATCCAAGAATGTGCTGCTCAACATGTATTTGGAAGCAAAATTGAGTGATTTTGGGATATCTCGAATGCGGTATGCTATCGAGACGCACATGACTGCAGGAGTGGGGACTTCATTTTGGATAGCTCCTGAGATTCTGC
This sequence comes from Phytophthora tentaculata, assembly GCA_033557915.1. Classification (NCBI taxonomy): domain Eukaryota; phylum Oomycota; class Peronosporomycetes; order Peronosporales; family Peronosporaceae; genus Phytophthora; species Phytophthora tentaculata. The sequence goes on from JAUCEA010000005.1 coordinate 295,447, forward strand.
TTGGTCAAGATTATGATGAGCGGGCAGATATTTACTCTTTTGGCGTGGTATTGGCCGAGATCGACACTGATGACTATCCATACTGGAACGACAATCATCCAAATGAGCCGCGAGGTAAAATCCAAGAGGCAGAGATTCTAACTCGAGTTGCTGCAGGACAAATCCGACCGGATTTTTCAGCTGATTGTCCCAAAGGAATCTTAGCCATAGCGGATGCTTGTTTGCAAAGGGATCCCAGAGATCGACCTACCGCTGCAGAAATTGTTGCCGTGATGCAAGATTTAATTCATCCATCACGCCGAAGATCTTTATCGCCGTACATTTCGGACGACGACTCAGTTTCCATTTGGTCGGTTCAAAGCCCAAGGAATATAATTTTATAGGAGGTTTTGGACTACAAGTACATTCGAGTTTTTTTTTGCACTCAAAATACAAAGCGACTACGTCGGCGTTCGGCGTTGCATCATCTGACTAGGTTATTTTAGCGTTTCAAAGCGTTGGTCACCAACTTGGCGAGATTGGTCATGACTTTCATAGTGGACTTGCGCATCTTATGATCGAGACGGTATTTTATTGCCCGTCTGACTCAACGCCTATTTGCCACCTCTTGTCGGTCAAAAGAGTCCTTGGTCCCTCGCCGCCGCCACGGCCGAACGGATTGGACACAAATCGGGTGGTTGCAGACATGTCTTCTTAAAACCACGAGAGATGTCCCATTGAAAAAAACATGTCCTAGGCATGGCCACCGCTCAGTAAAACTGCTCACAAAAAGTGATCTTTCTTAACTATTTCACGTATTGCCGTCAAGAACAAGAACAAAGAGAACACTTGGGATGAAATGAGTGCGACTAAACTTCTTACGAGCGTTTCTAACGATACAGGGGAGAGTCCAATTACCGTTTCAAGATAATTTTAATTTTACGAAATAGTGACAACGGCTCGGCCGTCACTATGAGACCTCACGTTTTGCTAAGAGCACCCTGATAGTCTTCTACCATTCCTGTTCAACGGCAAATAACGGACGCAAAACGACGGTGGCAGGCAGCCCATTCTCAAAACCTATTATTGCAATGCTAGTGCTAACAGTTCGTCCTGTTAGCAGGGGCTTTTGAAGCCAACACTGGGCATCGGTTAGCCTCTTTGAGACACTTGTCAACTTGCCACCAAATTAACAATCTCCGAAGTCCGAGTCTTCCGAACCCTGCACTGACCAACCCCAACGTCTACTTTCACCACACATGACCCCGTTCTCCGAAGTTCCAAGTGATCTACAACTTGATGGCATCATGTTCTTCCCTGAACACTCTGCACAACCAATTGATGATGAAATGAACTTTGGACCGGTCGTCGTGACCACAACAAATGTTCAATCTTGGCAAGGCAGACGACCAGAGCTAGAGCAGCTGGTTTTTGTATCTCCACGAAACCAAGTTCTTCCGACTTCAATCGCATTGATGATGTCTAAGAGCAATCGCCAACGAAGTCCGTCTATTTTGGAGTGCTACGCAAAGACCATTCCGCTGTCTGCGTCATGCCACAGTATCCAAAAGCGTTGCTTGTTCCCAGATTGCACCAAAATGTCCGTCAGCAAAGGGTTGTGTCGTGGACATGGTGGTGGTCGTCGGTGCCATTTCGCCGGCGGATGCACCAAAAGTGCCCAAAGTCGCAGCATGTTCTGCTGGGCACACGGCGGTGGCCAACGCTGTGACGTCGACACGTGCATGCGGTCACGTAAGTCGAAACACTATTGCGTTGCTCACATGCACCTCGAGACGGACGACTACAGTCCAACCTCCTCGTTCGGTAAAAGTCCTCGAGTACCTCGTACGCGGCTGAGTCGCTTTGTCCCGGTTCCTACACAGACTCACCGGCAGCTTTCTCAACGGTTGCCCAGTCTATGCCAAGCACTTAGTGCTGCGTCGCTTTCGCTTCCTACTTTCCCCATTCTTCCTCAAATTCGTGCTCGTCTCACTGAATAACCGTCCATCTGGCTTCATGTGCAGAGTCATTTTACAAATTTTCAACGTACAAATGCTAAAAACATTTACTAATGATAATTATTACGCAATATTATTTTACTTAGTCTCTATTTGCTGGCCAGGGTCGATACCCACTCTTATATTGGGAGGGAGGAGCCGGCGGTGACGGAGTTCTCGTCGGCCATATTGCCTCCGAGGAATATTGCGTTGGCACGGTTCGAAGAAGCGCTTCGTTTAAACTGGGCAGCTGCAGAGATGGCGTAGAAATGCCGGAAACTTCCCCCGCGTATTGATGCTGAACGTACTTTTGGTCACGGACAACATCACCCGAAGTCATCCGCTTGTTTTCTTTGTTGTGGACGACCGAGAAGCTGCTGTCGCAGGAGATTGTGGACTGTCTGCCGACGCTATCGTCCGAGTCGGCGCTAGTGTATGAGCTAGAAGAAGTTTTGGCTCTGGAAGCCTTAGAAACTGACTTCACCTCAGGCTTAGATGGCTTGTCCGCGTCTGGTTTCAGAGGCACAGTGAGCTCCATGTCAACGTGATCCACGCAAAACCTCTTGGTCTTGCGGCTACGGCGGCAATTTGGCGCCTCGCAGCGCTTGCCGCCGCCATGCGCCCAGCAGAATGGACTGCGACTCTGAGCACACTTGGTGCACCCGGCCTGTTGACACCTTCGGCCACCGCCATGGCCACGACACAGACCTTTACTGACTGCGATCTTTTTACAGCCCTCAAAGGAGCATTGCTTGGCACCGCAACCCGAAAGTAGGGCACGTGCCAGTGAGGGTGCGATCTCATCTTCTTTACCCACAGCTGTAGAGGTGGATGAAGCCACGGGCGTGGACCCTCGCGTCCTCTTCTTGCCACTTGTGGCACTCGGGGGAGAGCGAAGTTTTATTTGATGGACTCCAGGAGGAGTAGGAGAGACAGCGGGTGGTGTTCTGAGTCCTGCATTAAGAACCTGACTCTGTGAGGCCCAGCTCCTTTGCTCCTCTTCGGCGTAGCTGGAGATTTTCATTGCTTGGAATGCAGCTTGTTGCTCGGCCGTCATCCGGTCAGGAGACGGCATGCCGCTGTACGGAGAGCGGATAGGAGGTGGCGAGGTCTGGTAGTGCAGTGGTGGCTGCTGTGCGTACGCCGGAGAGGCCTGAGCGGCACTGTAGGGGCCGGTGGCCGTCGTACCGTCCAAGTATTTGCCCATTGCGCGAAATAATCGTTCGCGCACATTTCCTTCGGTACTGACAGGTCTCGGAGGAGCTCCTTGGATTTCTGATACGCGATGTAGGCCTCCATCCACCACAGAAGTCTGCAAGAGCGGAAAGGAACGTGCTACGTCCATCGTGTCGACGCGGCTTCGTTGCTGTTCCAGCACTTGAGCGGCAGCCATGACGAGCTGCTCAGACGTAGGAGAGCCGCTCTGGCGCTGCACGTTCCAGGCCATGGCGCGTGGGAACAGGCGGTGACGCAGCGGCAGTCCGGCGTCCGCATCGGGTGTGGACGCGTGGTCGGACATGTCGGTGCTGAACTTGAGTTGTAGGCGGTCAATTTGGTAATGGCCTGTGGTTGTACCGCGGTCAAAGCGCTCTCACTTTTGCACGCTCTCAACTTGAAACAAGTGGCAGGTTTTAACCTACCTTTTAGTTTGAACCAATCAATGAGATGTTATTTAGAGTGAAAATTATCTAACCGCTCATTTTTAGCACGACGAGTGATGATCACAGTTGCATTGGGTTAGGTCTGATCTCTTTCAGTTAGTAAGCGAAAAACAAGAATTAAAAAGATAATGCTATACGAGGTGGTTATTGAGGGCACAACACGCCTTGTAAACCAAGTTTACCTTGGTTCCTAGATGATAAATGCTTGGAGGTGTTGCTGCCAACACTGCAAGGCTGTCGGTGGCCCGGAGGAGATTATTTATTCCAATCTTGGCCCGTCTCAATGAAAACAGCTGGTTGCACTGATTAATGCCCCTCACTTACATGTATTACGATATGTTTGCCTTTGTTTCTCATCGCACTGGTAAACAGTCTCTCGCCAATAGGCTTTGCCAAACAACAATGACCCGGGTGACCAAGAGGACCAGGAAACACTGCATTGCCTTCGGAATAAAAAGCAGCATTGCGAGTACAAACAGCGTCCAAGCCGAAGATAGCGGTGCCTTGGGACACTCCGCAGGATGTGTGATAGGGGCAGGGCCCTCGTGGTACCGTCGCCGACGGTCGTCGGGGTCAGACGTCGTCACGCCGTGTTCACCAAGCAGGGGCGGGAAATGCTCAACAAGGGTCAACTTGGTCCACCACGGTTGTTTGGTGACACCCATAAATTGATAAATTGAAAGGAGTCGTTTGCATGCTCAGCATGACTACAATTTGCGGTCTACAAAGGCCTCGGTACCGCAGCTCAGGTGCCACTGCTAACCCCCAGAGTTGATTTTTGCGGCGACGCCGTCGGCAACAGCCAACCTTGCATCAGCGCTATGCGAAACGCTGGAAAGAGCGCCATCCCCTGCAACCACTTCGTGGAGAATCTCGGCGAATCTAGAGCCAGGCGCGACGCAGCCGCGAGGGCGGAGAAGAGGAGGCATTTCATGACCACGACGGCGATAGCTCGACATCCATCGTGTATGGTACATGCACATGAAGAACTTGCTTTCGAGTAATTGAATTTAGGTGATCGTCTAACCAGCAATAGTCGAGAATCGACTACACCAAAATACTTGAAGCGATAGATAGATGACAGTTGCAGGCGGTGATGCCGCGGGTGGACCAACTTCGTTTGGCAATCGTGTTGAAGTCCGCCACGACTGCGGTATGCGACGTGAGCTCCTCGCTCCGTCTCCCTAGTCTTGGACAGGGTTGGCGTGGCGCACACGCACGCACGTGGGTTAACAACTCTGGTTGTACGGTTGACACAATGAAATTGCAAGTTGCAGAAGTAATTCATGTGTCCACCGTAGAGTCCACTCTCCTCAAAAATTTCACAAGAGGTATCCCGGCTATTTTAACACCAATCTTCTTCTTCTATTATTAATAGTCGAAGAATTCGTTGAAGTACACTAATGCAAAATAAAAAGCTTTCAGTTGTGCAAATTTATATTTAGGTCATAGAGTTCTTCGTTGTCTGTGAGTTTTTCGCATGCCTGCCGTGCCCCAGCTCGACCTCAAGATTTCAGTAGTCAAGATGTTGAGGCTCCTTTGTTTAGAAGAAACTGTATGCGAGCGCAGTGAGGGCAGCAGCAGCGAGACCCGAAAGGGACAACTTGGAGGCGGATGAAGTTGAAGTGGACCCAGACGAAGACTCGGACGTACTTCCGCTGCTGCTCGTGCTCATACTCGTACTCGAACTCGCGCTTGCACTTGCACTGCTCGTGGTGTCCTCGCCGAGCACGGGGTCATAGTGCAGCATCTTCGTGTAAGACGGGAAGACCCACTCAAACATAGTATCGGCACCTAAAGTGACAACGGAAGAGTTGGTCACATCCTTCTCCACATCGTCGAGAATGACGATGGATGGTGCGTCCATGAACATGGAGTCTCCCATGTCCACACGTTCAATGGGGTTGCTGGTACTGTTAACCTTCGGCTTCTTCTCCGGTTTACCGATGTCTGCACCCTTGGGGCCCTTCGCGTCAAGCTTGACGGCGAGAGTCAGCGTATTGGTAGTGGCGGCAAACGGCCACACGCCTATGTCCACCGTGAACTTTAAAGCTCCTGCGGGCACCATCAGATCTTGACTGCCGTACTCCACAGTAGCGTCGCCTTGAAAAATTTGTGCCTTAAGGTTGAATGTCACTTCAGTCTTGCTACTGCCGACTTCGACCGTAGACACAAATGTCGTTGAAGACACGGTGGCGCCATCGATCTCCTCCTCCTCAATAGCGGTCCAGTCGCTATCTTTGGGTTTGAATTTGGTGACTGACGCAACCTTTTCTCCTTTAGCATTCAGCTCGGTAAGACTGGCAACCGTAAGTCGCATGAACTTGCCATTCTTGCAATCACCAGACGGGCAAACTTCCATGTTGACGCCCTTGCTGTCGAAGTTGGCTGCTGTCTTGATGTTATCCTTCATGGAGCCCGAGCCATCTTCTGGGGCGGTGAAATTACGGGCAGACACATTTGCCACGAGGCACGCGAGTGCGAAGGCTGTCGGATTAATGATCTTCATGGCAGGAATTGGTCGTTAAAAGAGTGGCTTCTGGTCGCTTCGGTCGCCTTGTTGCTTGCTTGTGCGCATGAAAGTGTATTTCGGAATGACCCTGGTTATCGAGGAGCAACACCAACAACATCCCATGGCAGTCCATGCCAGGTAAAAAAAAAAACAAGAAAAACTATTATTATCTGTGATTGATGAAGCTGTAGCTATTTGCGTCGGCGATGCTTTATTGCTCTAAATCCCCAGAGTTGTTCCTGGAATATTAATAACTGAGTCTTAAAAAAAACATGAAAACGGGCCAAGCTCGCTGATCCAAAAATACTTAATAGCAATACAAACGACCGCACTCCTTCTGAACGATCGTTGAGATCGCTAACTACGCAGCCCGTTCCTGTAAATCTTCATAATTTATTAACTAATCAGTAGATAATAGTTTTCTCTACTGCTGCGTATCGTCCGAGTCGCAACCTAAAGTCATGACCAGGAAGAGTCAAGGTCACGGGGAGTCACAATTTGTGCCTTCGTCCTCGCTCAAATAGCGCAAAAACCTGTGAGCTCGACCCGACAAACGATGAATCGAGCGTCAAGCATTGTGAGCTATTCCTGTCGGTGCTCTTCGTCGGTGACGGGCAAGCAACAAGTGGAGCGACTCGACATTGTGGGCGAGTAGGGTGGATGCAGTTATTTGGTAAGGACTCAATGATTTTCAAAGTGACTGAGGCCTTAGCGGAACCTACGAACCATAAAACAACTTTGCGTAGCTGCATGAGGTTCTAGAAGATCGATGACATCGCTAATAGATCTGGAAAGTTCGATTGTGCCCCATCTAGGAGAAGTTGCGGCTTGATGTCCAATTTGTGTGAGTTGTTAAGTTCTCTGCTCAGACAGTCCCTGGGTGTAACTGGTCGTTAGGTCTATTTACCTGCTGTTCTCTTCGAGTTAATGTCTACTCGAAGAATTAAGGTTGTGCTGTTACTATTTTCGTCGAATGGCTGGACAAATCAACAGAAAACTAACCCTATCTTGATTCTTTCTAGTATATAATAATCTCACACGGCATTCTATAAATACTATTGTGTTGGCATACGTCAACGGCGTTGACCTAACGCATAGAACGTTGCGTTCATCGAAGGATCGTCGTATTTATACAATTACAAAATACCTCTGTATGATCTCTGGGATGCTAACGAACGTTTGTACAGCTATATCTATTCCGAACAGTGCGCCATGATCCCGTCTACTAGCATCTAACTAGGTGGCTTGATTAGGAATCGCAGCAACGTCAACGCCTACAACGAAAATGGACAAGTTAACTCAACGTTATTGTGATTTTCATCGATTTTGGCAAACAGGAGGTCTCCTATCCCGAGATAGGGGGTCCGAAGTACCGAGGAGATCCGATCTAGCAAACGGGAAGCTCAAAACTGTGTAAAGGGGTTAGGTGCAGATGATCAACTCAGGTCAGTTTTACAAGAAAGTCTCCGTTTTGCCTTTCAGAACGGTAATAATGAGTGGTGTGGCGTCCTCAGCCCATCCCCGAATGTCGAGCCTAATTACAGTTCTTACCGTTGCGTTTGAAAATTGCAATCTCCTTCATGACGTATTGCGATGACTTTCGTTGGCGTGCAGTGGCACTGATGCATGTCTACGACGTTCCGAGTTCATACGTATCTGAGCTATTTGGCCCTAAGCAGCGCACCCTTCGTCGATGGTACGCACTTTTTCTCAAGAAAGGCATCGTCAACGAGAAGCAGACCCACCAGACATGCACGCGTTGGCCACCCGAAGTACTTGTCGCTGTTGAAGCTTACGTAGAATCTCACCCCACGTTTTTCATCGAGAAGCTGCGCGAGCATATTATCAAGTATTTTCCAGCTATAACAACAGTTTCGACAGCGACGATTTGTCGCGTGCTTAACTTTGATCTTAACCTCAGCCGGAAAGTGCTGTCCAAGGCTGCACGCGAGGCAGTCTCCGCGGAAATTGAAGTCTACCGCGCCAAGCTTCTTCCAATTTTTTCTTTCGCTGAGCAGCTCGTCTTTTTGGACGAGACTGCCAAAGACGGATGCCATACTCAGCGGCGCTATGGGTGGTCGAAACGGAATACTCAAGCGATTGCTAAACTGCCCTTTCAAAGAGGAAGACGGCTGTCAATTCTAGCCTCGCTGGACGTCCATGGGTTTTTCGCGTGGAAGTGGACTGAAGGAATGTTCACTCGAGAAAAGTTCCATGAGGCATTTGTGGAACATATTATTCCTACATTAAACCCGTGGCCTCTTCCTCGCTCGATTGTCGTGATGTGTAATGCTTAAATTCACGTCTATCCAGAGCTCCAAGGAGCCATACACCAGCGTGGAGCTAGACTAATATTTTCACCACCTTACTGTTCACAGCTCAACCCGATTGAGCCTTGCTTCGGACTCTTAAAGCGTTGGCTTCAAAGACATGCAAACCTCGTTTTTCCATTGCATCTAGATCAAGTTCTTGACGTTGCTATGCGAGCGTGTACGCGTCGCGAGGATAAAGGTTACTTTGGCACTTTTCATCACTGTGGCTATATGACAACCGCAATTAGAGCAGTAAATTCTGCAACTGAGTTTCTCGTGATAATTCGATATAACCATAGCGCTGGACTTCCTTCTCGTGAGCCATAAACCGGGGATGCGCTCCCTACAGTCTTCTAGAATTGCGCTGCGTGTCATCTTAGCGTCGATATCACTTGAGAGTTTGATCATATCTCCGTCGTCTTGCTCGCTGCTCATAGTCGTAGGTTGGGGTCCAGGCTACAGCTTGATTCTCTCGTCCACTTGTGTGCGAAGCTTGGCTTTCTGCTTCCGCCACCCCAGCAAAATGGATCAGCACACATCCAGCTCGCGCGATGCTTGCGTTGTATTCCAGCCTTCCGCATCCAATACCGCAAGCGCCTCGACCTTGTGCACATCTGACAACGCGTTTATGTTGCAAGAAAACGGTTATTTTAAACTACAGAAGTGAGAACCTGATTTATAACACAATATGTACGGGTAGCTCGGCAGACGTATGGTTACTCGACATCTATACATAGCGTACCCATACGGACACGTACGGGTTACTCGATATACGTACGGAGTATTCGACACCTATACATAGTGGGTTACTCGACACCTATACATAGTGTACATGTACGGGTTGCTCGATACACGTACGAGTTACTCGACATACGTACGGGTTACTTGACGCCTATACATAGTGTACACGCACGGGTTGCTCGACACCTCTCCCAAGCAGTCTGCCCCACTTAGCATTTTTGGTGGACTGGATAAGCTTTAGAGATTCAGGTCATACAATGCGTGATGATTGATTAAATTGTCCCCCTTCCTAAACTACTTGTTTATCGTTTCTAAGACGTCCTGCGTGAACCCAGGCGCGGAATCTTTTTTATCGCGTCCGTTTGCAGCAGTCGCCGATGACGCCGGATCTTGTCGTCGAGGGCTTTCAGTTATGCAGACGTTGCAAGTGCTTCAGTACAGCACTTGATCAACGGGAACTGACGTTGTGGTCGTTGCTTAGAAAGATAAGGACAGCTTTCTCAGCTGAAGCGCTTGGTCCCAGTAACCACCCGCTTTGTTCCAGAACGAAACCATCAAGGAAATATAGTTTCATGAAGGCGACAAGCAGTTTCGCTTTCCATCGTTGCTGTTTAGGTGCTTGTGACTGCCATCGCGGTTCTTACGTGTACCACGCAATGTTGCGTGTAGGTGGGTCAAAGACCCTCCGCGTTGTTTCTTATTCAGCCTATTGACATCGTGTATGCATTCGTCTGAACATCTTCGTTTACGTGTCACAGGTGGGGGTATATTGTTCAGCTTTGCTTCGAGCGCATTTATACCTACATCCTGCCGTTTAATGTGCTCAGTTAATTGCTTCATCACAGACGCCTGATAGTCGATGATGTTCTGCTTATGCTGGGTTCCTGCTGTTTCTGTTCATTGTCGCTAGGGTTTTTACCGTGCGGCTGGGATCCTTTGCACCTAGACAGGGGCCTATCTAGATGTGATGACCACGCAAGGATTTCAGTCGAGAAATAACTAGCATGAGCAACAGCCACTTCGATACGCTTCACGACAGAACTTTCAGGATTGAGATCCTGAAGCAACGGGAAATAACGGGTGTCGATCGCGGTAAGTACGTACAGTACTTAGACTCTCCGGTTTGAACCTGTAGCAGGTTGGGAATAAGATGCGCAGCGCTCATTCGATTGACACCAGCGTCAATGGAGCGTTAAAGCTGGATAAGTATCGGATCGGGATGTTTGCCTTGACCTTATATCCTCTGAGAACCTTAGTTATCTCGTGGTCTTCTTGACTGGTGTTGAAGATGTAATTAAACCCTTTATTCGTTGTACTCATATTCCAGGAACCTCTCTGTCGAAGATCCACCGAGCTGTCACCTTGTGGCACCCATTCGCATGCTGCGCTCCTCCGCGTCGAAACGAATGCGATGTTAGAGCAACGTTTACACCAGCAGCTGGCGCCACAAGATCGAGCACGCGTTTAACATGAGCATAGATGGTGGGAGCGGCCTCGACTCGATGTTGCTGGCGTAACGAGGCCAGTAGGCTCTGGGTGCGTGTTCAGCAGATAAACCAAAAGGCAAATCCTGGGATAGCGTTCCGACCGTAGTATGACTTAGTCGGGAGATTGCCAACCAGCGCCGGGCACGGTGTAGCTTGAACGATTAAGTAGCGCGATGGAAAGCAAAGAGCACGCTGCGAAGTCCACATCAAGGAAGAGCGACTGCCCCTGCTCCTACGCTATTTAACTTGGACCAAACGAAGAAACAAATGCGCTGCCTGCGTCGACGGATATGTTTTGCTTGTCGACCACCGCTAGATCAGACTCCCGACCAAATAAGTACCAAAGTAGGCATAGCAGCGCAGCATCCCAGGGCATGGGAAAAAAGTTTAATAACATTATTATGGGTTTTAAGTTTTTTCAAAACGCTTATAATACAGAAAAGATAGTAATACCGTATTTTTCTCCAACCAATTTGCCAGCCAGCCACCATCCAGTCATTCTTCCACGGCACCCGACAGACTATATTGCGCCGCGCAGCCTCACTCTCACTTTTCAATTTACTCCTTCCGTGAAAAACACCTCTTCCTATCCCTCTCTCCTCCCCATTGATCGCCTCGTTCGGTTTTGCGAATGAGGCGACACCCGATATCTACCAATGGATGACGTTCCTAAAACAGAGGAATCTACCAATAGCCGAAGTGGAGAACAAGTTCACAGGATCGTAGATGCGCTTATGGTTGGTAATGCAAAAGAGGGAGAGAGATTAGAGCTGTTACATTCTATCCTACTCCCAGTCTCTCCTGAGCCACACGATCTCCAGATTAGTGCTGCCGTTGTTTGGAAAAGTTTCGTAACTAATTATACCACTCGTGGGAGTTAGAGTACCACTTTTATCACTTCCTTACCCCTTTTCGCGTGGTCCACATACCAAACGAGCCAAGGCCAGTTTAAAGTACTCATTAAGCAGCCACGTCACAAGTGGCGGTGGCGTCCGACGTTGGAGCGGCGGTTGTCGGAGCTCTGGTATCCGACGAAGCTGGCGTCTTGGTGCTGGATAGGATGCTCGTCGTCTCTCCGAGACCGTATAATTGTCAGCAAAAACAGGAGCACCTAACGTCGAAGCTGAAGTCGAAGCTAAAGTCGCAGTTGGAGCCTCCTTTGTCGAGTCGGTTTCGGTGGCCGCTGGAGTATCCGAAGCCTAAGCATCCGAAGATGACGTCGTCATGGTCGACGACGGCTTCTCTGTGGCAGCAGGCTGTTCAAGGTTGTATTGAGAGTGGCGGTGGCGCCTGATGTTGTAGTGCTTGTGGTCAGAAGTTCCGTAGTCGAGGCTGGAGTCTAAGTGCTGAATATGTCCATGTACATCATGAAATACAAGATAGCAAGAAAGTCTACCATGACAAGACATTTATAGCTTTAATAGAGGACTGGTTGGATTAATAGAGGTTTGCTTGTATTAGCTTTACGGCTCACTATGCACATGTACAACGTCTTCATTCCTTCCTACACTGGTGCAGTAGGGTGGGCAAATTTTCGTGAAGTCTTAAATATCCAGCAACTGAAATAATACAGTCACACAGCTGTGTTCGCTTCAGAATACTCACCTTGATGTGACAGAGTGTTTCCGTGATGTAAACAACAACAAGCTCAATGAATCCCTCGTCTTCGACTAGTACCAATGACGAATGGCCGAAAATGACTAGCAATCCATTTTGCCAGAAGCATGTTAAAATGCTTTTGCTCCTGCCAGTTATTTTTCGGAGAGTATCAGCAACATCGGAAAATTCTGTTTCCAGTCGTCGTTGTAGTTGTTGAGCTGAATTTCTGATGAATTCATTTAGCTCACGGCTATGGAACTTTGACATGTGTTCAGAAACTTTATCGTACGCAGTCTTGAACGATATCATCATTTTGCATCGCTTGCAATATGCAAACGCTGCGTGTTTGTTTTGAAGTTCTTCATCGGAAAGATGCCATAAGGAAGGGTGTGGAAACAGTTTCACAAACTGCCACAACCCAGGCTTGTGCTGCCGCCGGGTTGTAAATAGTCGTGGTGGGTCGGACTCGAGGCGAGTACCAGACTTGGGGGTGTGCCACTACTTTTTCGCCAGATTCGAGTTTGGATTGTGCTCGTCGCTGTGCGGCGCCACTGGAAATTCCACGGTATGGCTGCGACGTGCCGATCCCGACGACGCGCGGTGACTTGCAATTGTGCGTTGTTTTTTATTCTGACTTGACACTTTCCTCGAGCTGACCGGAGGTTGTCTACGTTGCTTGCGTTGTGGTGTAGACTGGTGCCTAGAACTGAATAGGGGTGTTTGTCGCTGACTTGTTCTTCTCGGAGGTGTAGTATGTTCGGTGTGGCGAACAGAACCTTCATAATTGCCGTGAGGCGTGTTCGAACGGCTGCGTAGCGAGTAGCTTACAGCGCTTCCATTCAGCCCTTCCTCGTTACAGTTTACATCTTGATCAACGCGGAAGGATGGTGTCGAGCCAGCACTGCAGGTCCCAGGGCCGCGCATGACACTCATCAATGCTGGACTGCGCAAAGCACTGGGGGCGGGATCCGGAGGCCTGAGCTTCTTTCACCGGGTCTGCAAAAGAAGATGTGACTTTTGAAGATCTTTTCATTTGGTTTTTGTAATGAAAGTATGGGTGAGTTTGAGAGCAAGTTTTGATTGGTCAGTGCGTTTAGGGGGGTTGTTTGGAAAGTGGGTGAGTTTAGAAGTTTAGCTTTACTATTTCGATAGCTCTACTCCAGATTCTGGAGACTGGCGTGGATCTGGACTCCAGATCCACGCCAGTCTCGAGGTCCAGAGCAGCTTCTCGCTGCTCCACGCTGCGTGGCACGCACGCCTGTTCGCATCTCGGCCGCTGCAGCGGTACACTCCCGGCCAAAATTATACGAGCACCTACAGAAGACGATGTAACTATGCCAATTCTTATCATTCTATGAAACGGTTTTGACACAAGTTCCATAACACGGTTCGGAAGAGCTGTATTGTGCCAAACCTCACGTTTACGCTTTCTACAGGGTAGCTCACTTACAAAAAACCGATGTTGCCCATCGGACATAATATATGAACACCATCACTCCCTTACAAAAATCTATATAAATGGAAAACCTGATAAAAAATGATATACTAGGCATTTGTATCGGATGAGCTTTAGATCGACGGTGCTTGGGCCCAACGAGGTGGGAACCAAGCAAAAATGGCATAGTATCCACGCAAATATAGTTCTAAATGACAGGTGAATCTTACCTAGCTGCTAGAGTGATGTTAAGTGAAAAATGTAGTGGTGCAGTGTTATCACCATGTTGGCCCCATGATTTGCTATAGAAATGAGCAGTGGACGAGGAACTCTATTATTATCTACTAAAGTGCGCAAGCTCGAGCAGTGCAGCTTCGTTCCCTTACAGTAAGAGCCATCGTGTTCCTGTCCAACTCAACTACACGTGAAACTGATGAAATAGCTCGGCTGTATGTGCGATACGAAGCTCACCCGATACAAATGCCTAGTATATCATTTTTTTATCAGGTTTTCCATTTATATAGATTTTTGTAAGGGAGTGATGGTGTTCATATATTATGTCCGATGGGCAAAATCGGTTTTTTGTAAGTGAGCTACCCTGTAGAATGCGTAAACGTGAGGTTTGGCACAATACAGCTCTTCCGAACCGTGTTATGGAACTTGTGTCAAAACCGTTGCATAGAATGATAAGAATTGGCATAGTTACATCGTCTTTTGTGGGTGCTCGTATGAAGCGCTAGACAGGCGTAGTCGAGTTTGACGAGACTACGCTCACTCTGTTGTACCCGTAGGTATTTTGCGGAAGGCAGAAGATGGCCACAAAAGGAGTGGGCCGAGAACGTACGTGTAGGAAGCTCATACTAGGATGCTAGGCGTCTAATGTGCGCGCTGGGGCGTCAGTGGCATCATCGAGTTAGAAGAGAACGTTTTGCTAATAAATGAGCTAGCCAAACCGAGTGAGCCTACTCGAAGCATGCCCCGCGTGTGGTCATCGAAGAACCGGTGTTACAAGAGAATAACTGGCCTCTGCACAAAGATATTTGCACCTCAAACTCTGCGCATCACTACATGTCGTTATTCCTGCACAGTACCGCTACCTGCAGCCGGCATCCCCTCCAGCTACATCAGCGCCAACGTTGTTGAGTCTCGCTAGAAGTGTGGGCGGTGCGCAGCTTGTAAGCTCTAATACACAGAATGTTTGTTAATAAAGTTCAAAGTTCCAGGTAAGATAGTGTGAAGACATCTCGAAAAACGACTCTTCGAACTTTTTTCCAGGTTCGAAGGAATTGTATGCTTCTAATTCTCAACAAAAAAAAACTACGGTCGACAGCAGCATCAAATAAGCTTATCGTGACCTGCAGCTCGCAGACCAGACTGTAGGGGCTCATGCGTCCCATGATAGGACTCCTACGCAATGAAGTTGTGCTCGCTGGTCGAGCGCGGCATGATCCTGCGTCAGACCTGACCGTCAGGCTGACGTGAAGGGAAAACGTCTCATCCACGTTGAAGTTGAAGTGCCACAATTAATTTGGTACAATTTACTTGACTTGAGTAATCGCGTTTTTGGCTCACGTCAACCGCGTCAAACATTACGCCAAGTGCACGTAGCCATCATCCATTCCAGAAGACTCGAATACAGCGCGCTATTTCGCTAACTCCTCGCGATGTTCAACTGGATCTGGCCGCAGAAGTTCGTGAAGGACAACGTCGTCGTCATCACCGGTGGCGCCATGGGACTCGGGCGTCTCGTGGCGCTTCGCTTTGCCGCACTAGGCGCCGTCGTGATCGTCTGGGACTTACACTCGGATCTAGGTCAAGAACTGGTACAAGAGATCGAAGCTACAGGCGGCAAAGCGCGATTCTTTAAGGTGGACGTGACAGACCGAGAGCAGGTCTACGCCACAGGCCAAGAGGTGCTCAAGGAGTTCGAGGCTGTGGATATCCTCGTCAATAACGCCGGTATCGTCGGTGGTCGCCCCCTACTCGAGTCCTCGGACGATATGATCGAGCGCACTATTGCTGTGAACACCACGTCGCATTTCTGGACCATCAAGGCGTTTCTGCCAATGATGAGCAAGCGGAACAAAGGCCACATCGTGTCGGTGGCCAGCGCCGCCGGTATCTTCGGGTCTCCCGGGATGGTGGACTACGGAGCCAGCAAGTTCGCAGCCATTGGACTGATGTTGAGTCTGAGACAGGAATTGCATGCTATGGGGCTCTTTGGGGTGCACACGACGATCGTATGTCCTGGGTTTATTACGACGGGCATGTTCGAGGGGGTGAGACCTCCACCTTTCACGAGATGGTTGACGCCTGAATTCGTGGCCGATCAGATCGTCAAGGCTGTACGCAGGAACCAGTGGCGGGTGCTTCTACCCTCCATCTTGAGTGTCATGGAGTTTGTGTCGACCATTATGCCCATGTGGTTCGTCGACTGGTTCATCCGCATCACCAAGACGTCGCAGGCTATGAAAAACTTCAAGCAGACACGCAAACATGCACTCAAGGAGGAATAGATCATGTCACTGAGCGTCGTCTAAGTTTAAGGCTTTTGAGCCTTGTGTGTAAAATCCAGAATGTTTGTTGACAAGTTGAAGAATGACCAACACTCTTACTAGTGCAAGCTGTTACCCACGTCCCTCTCTTCAGTGTCTATCCTCCTCGTTTCTCTGACATGAATCCGGTTAATCGATAACGGCATAGGACGTCAAGCAAGAGCCTCCTTCCTTCATGGCGACCAGCGCGCGATGGCTTCTAGGCGGTAGTCGCCATGTTGTAGTGGAGGTAGAGGTCCCTCCGGGTCCACTAGGTATCATGCTGGACGGTGACGACCTGGATCGCCCTGTGCTTGAAGGTTTCGCCTAAGTGTCGCCCTCTGATCCGCAGCAGCGTGGAGCCGTGGAGCTCAGCGGTCGCGTGCCAGTAGGAAGCGTGTTAGTAGCAGTGAACGAGCATAACTTTATGCAGTCAGACTTAAGCTTCTAGGACGTGGGCGACGTGCTGCGTGAGACGAGTCACTTGCAACGCACACTCAAGTTCCACGTACCACTGGATGAAGAGAGCAACGTGCCATTGAGTCAGCAATTTGCGCCAAAAAAAAGAGGGGCCCACCGCCGAGAGAAGAAGAAGAGGAGGAAGATGAGGAAGTAGAATCGGACGATGAGGTTCAGGTAAAACCGAAAACAGTATCGTCACAGCCGTTGGAGACTCAAGACAGTAGCTTGCCATGGAGTCAGCAGTACGCACCCAGAAGAGGGCCACCGCCAAGAGAAGAAGAAGAGGAAGATAGTGATGATGACGAGCCTTCGGATGAGATGCAGGTAAATCCGAAGGTGACACCGCAGCCGCTGGAGGTACAGGGCAGTAGCTTGCCATTGAATGCACCAAGCAGAGGGCCACCGCCAAGAGAAGACGAGGAGAATGAAGGGTTCGATAGAGACTCTTCATCGGCTGAGGAGTCTTTCCAGGAGATCCACATGGCGTCAGCACAGGGGAGTGACGAAAGCACGAGCTGGACACTGACAGGATCGAACTTGGATGAGTCTTCCAATACGCCACTGGCCAGTAGTGTGAGCTCTGCATCGCCCGAAAAAGAGGAAACGAACCGGATTTCACCCCAGACTGCAACACCGACACAGCCACAGCCATCGCCTGAGAAGCCGAAGCGACTGTCACTTGAAATCAACACTCTTCCGTCGTCTTTACCTAAAGAATTATCGTTCGGCACAATGGCGAAGCTGGCAGAGACTCGTCATTCGATAGCGACGACTCAAGCGATTCAGACGACAGCGAAGACTTCGATGCAACGAGTAGAGGTGTCACATGGAAGCCTGCCAAGGCTCGTTCTGCTAGAACTGCCAGCTCGTTCTCTTCTGATCGTCCAGAAGGGGTGTCACCGCAGAAGCCGTCGCCTGTGCCGCTATCAATGGCGTCCAACGTCTCCTCAGGCACCATCGCGGCTTCGCTCATGGTACAGACGAACCAGTTTGACCGTGACGACTCTGTAGACGACGAAGACGCCGAGTACGTGACCGCAGTTGCTCCACCTGGTCCGTTGGGCCTTAATCTGGATGGCGGGGTACTCGACCGCGCTGTTGTGATGGGATTTTTGAGGTTAAACGATGGATCTAAACGCGCGCTCGAACGTAACGGAGGCATCGTCCCTGGCTCAGTGATTGTGCGTATTAACGGAGAGGATGTCTCGCACGTCTCGCTCAAAGAAGTGGGCGTAGAGCTCAGTGATCTGAGTCACCAACCGCGCACTTTAGTGTTTCGCCTACCACCCAAGCCACAAGACAATCAACGCTCTAATGTGCAGTCCAGTGCTATGTGTCGTACCCCCGCGATGCCTCAACTTGAAGAAGATTTCGACAAACGCCGTAAGTTCGAGCTGGAATTGATCATGCATTACGACAAGCAGGTTCTGTCACGTCGCGATTGCTGGTTCTGTATCGATGCCAAGTGGATGGCTCGGTGGGTGGATTTCGTGTGTCGAGGTGGCCCTGAGCCTGGCCCCATTCAATGGATATTTACGCTGAAGCATTGAGTGATGGAGAGGTGAGTAAAGTACTCGAAGTGCCACGGCCGAAAGCAGCAGTTCTGGCCAATAATTTGCTGGACAAGTGTCTGGTTCGTCCAAGCAGGAAACGTTAAAATCTGACTATGAGGATGCCAATTGTATGCTGCAGTGCTTGTTTGCCACTTATTCATTCGATTCATCCATGGATAATTTGTGTTCGTGCAACAAAACCTAAAGCTTGTTATCTCTGCTGGCATCAGATTTTTCGGACCGCATTGTGGACCAGGCCAAAACAACTTTATTAGCACCGGTACCAGCATGCAACGTTAGCAACACAAATACATGTAGTGAATTTCGTCAGCAAAAGTGAATGTGGTTTCGCGTCCTAGACGTATTTGCACACGAAAAAAAAAACTGCTCAAAGGAGCAAGCGAAAAATGGGTGTTATGCAGAAGCTGTGATGGTGGCCTTCTATTTTATGTGTTCTATAGAAGCCTTATATGCATTATAACGGGTGTTACCAGAATGCAGAAGCGAATTTGCCGTGTACGCTCAAATATAAAAAGAATGTTACCGCGTTGCCGAGTAATTGACAAGATCCCACGGTCGAGGTGCAGCACGTCCAGCTGTCAGACTTACTGTCGAATTTCTATTCGATTTTTTTAACAGTGCCGGACACCATCGAGGCCGCTTTTGTGACCCCCTAGCTATTTGGTACGATTGGAAAGAAGAAAAATAGAGCAAAAAAGGTAAGAAGAGGACAACTCCAGCACAATTCTAGATGCCGAGTTATTTTTGTATGAGGTATGCTGTTTTAAGCCACCTGCTTTCCACTTTTTGCACGAAATCGTGTCCCACATGGTTGTCCCCTAATCCTTAATTTGGGTGGGATATGGTACCCAAAATACTGTTTTGGGCAGCTTTCGTGCAATTGTGGGCGAAATGATCTGGACAGGGCTCCGGGAGCAGACCGGTTTTCTGGATATTGCGAGGCCGTTTCTTCTCTACTGGTGCTGGTTTTGGCACCGTAGCAAAGCTCGGTAAAAATGCCACCGATTGGCACTTGTTTGAAGCAAATCTGAAAAATATTGAATTTACTATGCCTATTTAGGGGCTCAATGGTGTCCGGATGTGTAAGAAGAAATACAAAATCCGGATAAAGCAATTGTGTAACGAATAACGTGAAAAAATCTTTTATCCGTATTTTATCCAGGCTTCAAGGATAAAATATCCATATTTGGATATGTGATAGTTCACTAATAAAATTTATCAGATAATTTGATCATCTAACGGATAGTGCCGATTTTTATACGGTACACAATTGTTGTATTATACCGTCTAGTTGCAAAAGGTATTCAAATTGGTCCGGTATTCTAATTTTTTGTTCTAATGAAGGATACCGAACATAATGGGATATCGTCGCTCAATTACCCTCGAAATAAAAAAAATCGCGGCAAGTATAGGTACGTGGAAGGTTGAACGTTTGCGCTACATTAATTTGCTGTGAAAAATAAGGGGAAATTATTTTTAGAATGAAAACTATGCTTAATAAAACCTATTATGAGTATTTTAGTTTACATTTGTAACGTAAAATAGTTCGCTTGAATCGTTGGAATATAGATAGAGGTTCTCCGCCCCTCAATATATATTGCTGCTGATTGCGTGCTGGTTAAGCCCCGAAAATATTGTAGCCAGAATCATATATTTACCACATAGTTTGCCTCCATGGAGCTGCAGTCAAGAGAAATATATTATCTTTTTTTGCTCTAAAGTAGAAGAGGCAGCGTTAGGGGTATTGTATTTGGTACGGTACTCAATTGATAAAGTACCCACAGCAAGGTACAGAAAATGGGCTTAGTACACTATTTGGATAAGTACTCTATTCGGCATTATCCGTTAGCAGCGAATTCCTCAAAGTTGGAGATTCAGTGGATTGAAATAGTTAAGTGCTCACAGTTCTTTTCGGTCCGTGGATAGCGGATGTGAGCTGAAAAACGTATAATTTGAAGTTTTTGAGAAAAGTGTTGTTGTGGAATACCTCGATAAAAAACAAAATACGGATAGGTTTCCGACGGATATTTCTTCCAACAATGGAAGAGACCACTCTTAGCAATATTTCAGAAACTAAAAAGATCTCTAATAATAATAGCAGAGGTTTAGTGTATTATGAGCCGATCATAATTAATAAATGATCTTGACCACTTGAATTCTAACATGTAACAACCATGCTCAATTACTATTTCTCTTTTAATTAAACTCTTCCCGTAATTAGTAATATAAAACTCTAACGCACCACTTTGAGTGACCTCGCCAAACACAAACCTCCGACATGCGACGACAAGCAAAATCCGAGTACTTGTGCGTACAGTATTGCATATTTCCATATGAACTTCGAAGGACTATTAAATACTTGAACTACTTTTCGACTACATATCAACTCCTACCGCTGACATCCACTGACGTACTTCACTGTTTTACCTCATCTATAAGTACCACTATATACTCGGTGATTTTCTATCGTACAACTGGTATCCGTCAAGGCGGCCAGATGTGCATGACATGCGCCAGTTGAGAAAATTGCCATCCGCATTGCTGGCTACCAGCAGTTCATTCGGTGGATCAATTGTCTCCCTATGGTGCCCATGGCTTTTTCCATGTGAACTTTCGGGAAGCAAGTGCTTGTATAATACATGTACATGTATTAACGGCGTCAACTTGACGAGTCGTTGAACGAAAAATCTTTATGAACTGCAACTTACAGAGCCAAAATAGAGCTCCTCGCGACGTCTTTAGCCTGGCGGCATTCTCCGTTCCTAGTAGGAATCCTACCGTACGTAGGTAAAGAGAAGTACAACACATTTACGTCCTGGATCATTGTAGATGGATGACCTGAGATGGTTCAGTAAGACCGTATTTTTCAGGGATCCGGTCTTCCTTCCCGTTTTATTTGTATCTTGCGGTTTGGCGATTTGAGGCGTGTGTAGCGGAGACCGTTCAAATCGCAATGTGCACCCATCAGCAGATGGACTGCAGCGATAAGCGAAAGCTCGCCATCCGAAAACTCATGCTGTCACACGAACAGGCAACAGAGCTTAATCTAACAGCTGGATAAGTGCAACACCGTGATCAAATTGCCGCCACGAAGAACGCCTCTGTCCGACGTCCATGGAGCAGAATAATGGTGCTTTACGCTCCAACTCTCTCATTTCCAGTTTTCCTTTCGAAGAACTACATCAACAATCCCAGCGATTAATCAATCTTTCCATTCTCCAACAATGCAGATCTTTGCTGCTGCTGCCATCGCCGTCTGTGCACTCACCGCCACCAACGTCGCCGCTGCTGGAGAGGAAGGAGCTCCGTGGGGATACAAGACCAACGACACCAGCATGGTCTCGCCTGATCAATGGGCCGAGAACTACCCCACTTGCGGTGGCCAGCGCCAGTCACCCATCGACATCGAGACGACGGCCGGCTGCATCTCCGAGAAGCGCTCGCTCACTTTCAGCGGCTCGTGTTCCGAGTTCAACGTTTCGCAGTCGGAGGCTAGCGTGAACGGCGGCTCGTGTACCGCGACGGCCAATGGCGCGTCGTACAACATGCTGCAGTTCCACATGCACGTGCCGTCGGAGCACACTCTGAACGGCCACTACCTTGGCGGTGAGGTTCACTTTGTGCACAGCAATGCGGACAGCTCTGTGCTTTTGGTCACGGGCGTGTTTTTCAAGGCTGTGGAGGGTGCGAGTGACCCGTGGGTGGTGTCGGTGCTGGACGCGCTGGACCACGTGAGCACGAACACGACGGTGTCGGCCACGTTGGCACCGTACGCCGACCTGGTGAACAAGGCGGCGGATGCGCAGGGCGTGTTCAACTACCCTGGCAGCCTGACGACGCCCGGTTGCAGCGAGATCGTGGACTGGTGGGTGGTGAAGAAACCCGTGGACGTATCGCCTGCCGACCTGGAGCGCCTGCAGTCTCAGTTGCGTACATTGCAGATCACGGACGACGGAAAGAACGCTCGTCCGGTGCAGCCTCTGAACGGCCGTGTCGTGACGGCACTGCTGTAGGCGTCGTGCATGCTGGGCTTAACCCATAGCAATGTAAATATGAAAATTTGATCGACAAACGTCTGGTCTACTTGTACATCGGAGCCGTTTGGTATGTGTAACTCCTTGTCGTTTTAAACGACAAGGAGTTAGGAAACGACTCGTTAAGTGCGTGTGGTTCTCATGGTTCGTCTGTATGGTTTGATTTGATGATTTTCAAACATCGTCAAATCGATCTGATGACCTAGTGATATATAATTGAAGTCGCATGTGCGCTGGTACATCTTCAGTAGACGTACCGGTAGTATATGCACTACTCTAAGCTCTACAATAGCAGCCCACTCGTTTTATTTGCTTTTGTGTTTCAAATAGTTTTAATTTTGATTTTATTCTCACGGTGAGCTCCCGCTAACCGAGGCAGCTACTGTTCGAATGGTTTTTAGCTTCTGTATTGGTCTATGCTCTGTATTGTAGTGCAGCATTTGCAAACGATACGCGGCCATCGTTGTTCTGCCCTTCCGCGGGTCCTATGGCTATACATGTAATCAATTTCTAAAACCTGCTACAGTCCAGTCTGTAGATCTGGCGAAAGGCGCATACTTTTCTACTGGAAGCTCGCCTATCGCCGAGACGTAATATAGTCGGATTTCGACCTAGCCGATTGAAAATATGAAACTACAACACTCTTCTAGATGGACCAACCGAATCCACTAGTGTTCTCCCGAGCGAAGGAGCAGTTGGTAGCTGTGGTAATGAGCGGGCAGTTGAAGCATTACACCAACTGGTTGGATGAGCGGCACTTCGACGCTCTACGGGCATATATCCTCTGTTGTCAGTAGCGTGCTTGCAGGATTTCCGTGTCTCCCCTCTACTTCGTGGTAGACAAGCTCTAGTCTTCCGTACCGGTACGTGCAGCTCTTCATGGTCATGAACCATACGCATGCAAGTGATACACGCACATGACATTTAACACTTTATACATTGTATGTTAATAACCATTAAATTTGATTGCGAGCGGTATTATTATAAGCTCCAAGTTCTTTTCGACTGACGGTCGGACTTTAACACGCTTTGCTATGTTCATGTGGCATGAATCATGCTGTGTCAAACTTCGCATGGTCGTCAAAATTGGCCAAGATTCCAGTTCAGCTTACAACGGTATCTCATTCATTTTCGTAAGCAAAGTATCCGAGTCAAACGGGCGATCTGTGCTTTTTCGCTGTTTAATGAACTCAGTAAAACATTAAATCAGACGCCAAAATCTCCAATAGTGGACCGCAACTGCACCAGCTTCGTCGGACCATACAGGCGAACCATGAGAACCACACGCACTTAACGAGTCGTTTCCTAACTCCTTGTCGTTTAAAACGACAAGGAGTTACACATACCAAACGGCTCCGATGTACAAGTAGACCAGACGTTTGTCGATCAAATTTTCATATTTACATTGCTATGGGTTAAGCCCAGCATGCACGACGCCTACAGCAGTGCCGTCACGACACGGCCGTTCAGAGGCTGCACCGGACGAGCGTTCTTTCCGTCGTCCGTGATCTGCAATGTACGCAACTGAGACTGCAGGCGCTCCAGGTCGGCAGGCGATACGTCCACGGGTTTCTTCACCACCCACCAGTCCACGATCTCGCTGCAACCGGGCGTCGTCAGGCTGCCAGGGTAGTTGAACACGCCCTGCGCATCCGCCGCCTTGTTCACCAGGTCGGCGTACGGTGCCAACGTGGCCGACACCGTCGTGTTCGTGCTCACGTGGTCCAGCGCGTCCAGCACCGACACCACCCACGGGTCACTCGCACCCTCCACAGCCTTGAAAAACACGCCCGTGACCAAAAGCACAGAGCTGTCCGCATTGCTGTGCACAAAGTGAACCTCACCGCCAAGGTAGTGGCCGTTCAGAGTGTGCTCCGACGGCACGTGCATGTGGAACTGCAGCATGTTGTACGACGCGCCATTGGCCGTCGCGGTACACGAGCCGCCGTTCACGCTAGCCTCCGACTGCGAAACGTTGAACTCGGAACACGAGCCGCTGAAAGTGAGCGAGCGCTTCTCGGAGATGCAGCCGGCCGTCGTCTCGATGTCGATGGGTGACTGGCGCTGGCCACCGCAAGTGGGGTAGTTCTCGGCCCATTGATCAGGCGAGACCATGCTGGTGTCGTTGGTCTTGTATCCCCACGGAGCTCCTTCCTCTCCAGCAGCGGCGACGTTGGTGGCGGTGAGTGCACAGACGGCGATGGCAGCAGCAGCAAAGGTCTTCATTTTGATGTTAGTGTTGAAGTGTAGTTGAAAGAGTTAGTTGTTAATGTGGTGCTTGGAGAGTAAGGTTAAAAGTGATGGTGCTGCAGCTACATTTTAGATCTGCGGAGCCTCGTGAACTTTAGACGGGCATCTGCCGGGCAGCAGGGCTTGTACTCCTCTGCGACAAGAACATCTCGACGATGTTGAAGAGGAGGGCAAGGTTTGGCAATACAACTTTGACGTCGTCATGAGTTGGAGCTGTCGCTGTCCAACGTACTATATCCATCTGTTGCATGTCGACGGGGTGGTGGCATTGTAAAGATCGACACCCAGCAGCTCCTGGCGAAAAGCTTGGCGTTGTGGAGTTACACACGCGTAAGCAAATCGTTTAGCAGAATCCAATGACACTTCAACGTTGGAACGAATCAAACAGCCGAAAGCAATTTCACCAGCAACGCTGATCTCGGGAGCGGCACGTCCTGGTTTTGCCTACCGAAGATTCATTGCTCCGAGAGCGCAGAGCGCATCCGTGTTCTTTTAACTACCCTACGAAATCTATATTGTCCGCGCTCTTAATTAACGAGAGTTAGAATGACTGCATTTCTAGCTGAATCCAAATTGAACATGAATAGTATGCCACGTAGGCTTTGTCGGATGTGAGATACATTTGGAAAGCGGCTACATGTGTCACAGAATCTTGGCCGACCATGCGAAGTTTGACGCGGCGTGAACATAGCAGCTCAAGTTGAAGTTTTTCACGCAAGCAAGATTGGCTGCCAGTCAAAAAGAACCCGAAACTTACCGCACGAATGCCAAATCAGGAGCATTTGCATGGATGAGGTCCATTCTCCTGAAGAGCAGCACGTAGAGAAGACTGAAACTTGTCTTCGATCGAAAGAGAAGTGCACTCTTGAAAATCCAGAAATTCGCCGAGCGCACATCGAAAACGCCTCTCTTACCAGCGTACCAGTTGGTGTAATGCTTCGATCGTTCGCTCTTTCATGTGGTGGAAGCTCCACATCGCCATGTGCTCGGGAGAGAACTCGGCTGAATTCCGTCCCGAATAGCAACCTGCCTAGCTCCGTCCTATCCAGTCCTGTTTAGTTGGTCGAATTATTGCATTATGAGGGCGCTGAGTTGAACCTGCTGCTCAAGTGGATTCAAAAATGCTGCAAGTATCTCGGACCCAGAAAAACCAAATAATGTACTATACAATTCATATTAAAAAGTCGATACCTGGAAGTTCACTCACTGCTGTTGTAAATAAGAACAGGAGTACTTAGAACGACGAATCTATTATTGCTTCAGTATTCAACATTTCCCTTTATGTGTGTGTGGTTGGGAGAACTTTAGCTTCTGAAATAAATCTCCTTCATCCAGAAATGGAATCGCGTTCCAGCAACCGTTTTGGTGCTCATTAAACTGATTTGTAATTTATTTTAAATTACTCCGTACTATTAAATTAATCTGATTAAATCGTTTTATGCGACCTTCAAGTATAGTGTAATTCGGTCATGTATAGTGTAATTCGGTCATGTTTAATCACGTTGCTACATACCTATAAGTCGAATTAGAATTGCGACTAACAATTTAATCACGACGAATTGTTTGGTGAGCCCACCTTTTGGATTCATCAAACATTCTAATCTGACTTTTAAGTAGCAACGTGACTAAACACATGGCTAAACTTCACTACACCCGGAGGTCGTGTTTCAGCAACCGATTTGATGCGTCATTTTAGAGATTTGTAATTTATTTTAAACAAGCGAGCTCGCTGCGCCGCTTTGCGGCATAGCCAACTCGTAAGTAAAAGAAACATTTTACGGGAAGCAAACATTTCCGACATTTTGATTTACGTTCGTACATAGTTTTTAATGAAAGGAATCAAACAATTAAAGCGCATACGGTTCTTTATCTCATTGCGTAGTACTTACAGTAAATGATCACTGTGCTCTATTCTATCGTGTTTCCACTTTATAGAGCGCTCTAACTGTGGCACATGTTCCGGACTTGGTCCAAAAAAAGTTTCGATTCTTAAAGAATAAGCATGAGCCTATTTTTAGGTAAATTTTACAGCTACTGAAGTACTAGGATCACAAAAAACATTGCCTGTCGTGTCGAGGACGTCGGAACGATACAGTACCCGCGTCGCATGTGTCATATGCCGCCTTGATGAGACCAGTCGAGACGAAAGTGCTGCTTCGAACATTTGCATCTCCGCGCGATAATGTCACGCAGTTTGCTGGATGATCGCTAGGTCGTCTTCAACTTGTTTCTGCTTCTGTCACAACTTGTGACATATTAACAATCAAATTCTGAAAATCCGAGGCATTCGTGGATGGCAACAATTTCTATAGCATGATGGCTGTCGAAGCCACACTCTCCTTTTAGCAGTTCTATTGATAATATAGTACGAACAGACAGTCCTTGGTTGATGCCTTGTTGCTGTAAATACTGAGTGTACGCATCTTACGTTTTAGTAGGCCGCTGGGGAAATGTCAGTGACCTACATTTGCGCTATCTAGAATTTTCGCATTGGCCACACAGCTTGGCACAGCCAATCTATAAAACATTCTGTATACAGTAGCTACCTTCTAGAATGTGATACTCAATTGTCTCATGAATGTAATATAATAAGTGATTTCCTGTAGTCAATCATAAGGCCGGATTTGCGTAACATGACAGACAGACAGGCGGACATTCATTTTATTTATTAAGATTACCGATTACACAAAAGTAAACTCCGTTTTATATGGGTTATAGAAGGCACCCATCGGAAAAAGGTTTTGAGCTTCCATCTGTAATTTATTTGGCTCTATCCAGATTTTATCCATAATTCTCTCGTAGAAAGTTACCAATTATTTTTTTTGATTGGAAAATATCCATCGTTAATTTATCCGTCATTTATTTAGATGTTATCCAGATATTCGTTTTTCAAACAAGTAAGCTTTACTGGTGTAACGTGTCTTCTTTTCCCCTGCACGCCGGGGTTGGGCGCCCAATGCTGATGGCGTCCCAAAGTCCGGATGGCCGACGATGAACAACTCTGTCCACCGCGCCGGCGTATGATTCACTGACAGCACACCTACTTTATTACCGTCCAAAGTACAATCAAATGCACTCGCTACAGCTATGACTCGCCGTACACTAACGCAGCGCTGGCTCCTCCAGTAAAGCTTGCAACCGACGATTACTTACTCACTTGGGTGTACACCCCGAGTGCCTACCCTTCCGATCGCAGCCGTCAGCAAACTTGGGCCACAACTGCAGTCCTGTTCCGATCATTTCACACGCCACCAGTGTCCACGTCCGCAGTGCACAGTCTGTTGCCAACGCAGCGGTCGTTCCTCCCGTTCCATCCGTTTGCATCCTGGTTGGTACGTCGACCAACACCGTCCGCCCGTAAGTTGCTCCAATGGACACCGATGTGTCTACCAGATCTCAATCGTCCCGTTCGCTCGTCTCCTTCCGCTTTATTGAGTCCTCAACCCCACCAGCGACTTTGTTGGTAAACTGGTTGCAAAGCACTTGGTTCCAGTATACTTCAGCAGCCGACCAGAAATTGGTATCTTTGTTGGTAAAGCACTGGGGCTCAGTATACTCTCGTAGCTTCCAAAGCCTTTTTGCGCCCCGGGCGAATCTCGAAGTGCCTGCCTTTCGCTTGACAGATTTCGAATTGCAGTCCTCGCTGGCCTCACTGCTGTCCAAATACTCGATGTATCCTTCGAACTTGAATACGACGAGCACGTGCCTACGCTGTCAGCCGCCAGATCCAACACCTCGGTAGCGGCGGCTGTTCTGTGCGGCTTCACTGCCTTGTCCGTCCGTCCGTTTCATCTATTGTCTACCGTGTCGCACTCGATAGGAGACTCATCGTACTCGCTCGTGTCACCGTACGCATACGCATCACCATACTCGCGCGTGTAACCGTGCACGTTCGCACCACCGTACCCTTGTGTGTCTCCGTGCCCGCTCTCACCAGACCTGTTACATGCAAGTTGCAGTGAATATTGTCACCACTTTAATACTGGAAGATAGATAGCGAAGGCTAGGTTTAGTGGGGCCCGATGATTTAGTTGTCGCCAACTGACCACTCGTAATATTTTATAACCAGTTCCCTGACTCTCGCAAAATATGCGAATTATTATTATTTTCGTTTTCTTGTGAAATGGTTTGTATTGCACGGTCACAAGAGTGAATGTCCATGTTTAATGGGGGTTTTCAGCTATGAGTCCATCAATTTGCCAGCACCCTATGCTTTTACAGTGTTAACGAAATGTTCGGTGGTATGTGTTTTGGAAATTCTCCATGCTTTCGAAAGAGCTAAAATACTGAGCTTTCGCTATTTTGCATCTAGCAGCATGCACTCAGCTAAATCATTTAATGGGTTCATCGACCACAAAACCGATGGGTGCCTTCCACAACTACATAAAACGGTTTTTTTGCTAGCGTTAGGGAAATAACCCCATATTAAAATCGGCGATTAAACGGAATTTATTTGGTGAGACCAGAAAGTGGTCTCATAAAAAAATATTATTTGGGCTTTTATCTCTTTTAATGTCACCCTCAACTCGCAATTTTAGTGAAAAATAGACTTGAACAACGTATTGTATGAAATGCCCCCCCCCCTCAACGAGAGAAACCGATTCAAATTGAAGGAGTCGTATTTTTAAAAGCTTTTGGCACGAAAGTTTGCACTCACTTGATTCCTTGGGCCCATTTCGAATCTCGCTGGCTTGCGCTAAAACCACTTTCACGTGTACGTCCTGGTGTTAGTGAATTGATGTTAGCGTTCGAATCCTAATATGGCAAACAAACTCTACGTCGACTGTTATGTAGCATCCCGTCCTTCCATCCAGCTACATCCATCATGTGTAAGTTGAATCCCATCTTCTAACATCCTGGACTGTACGATGCTAATGCAAAATGTATCGTGTATAATGTGGTTTATAGATGGTTCATTCTGGCATGCAAGATCGGAGCACGTCTTCACCAGAAGCTCATCCGGCAAACGATTACTCGAAATCTCCTTCAGCAGTCAAGCGACAGAAGCTGGCGTCAATCGCTGCACTCAATTCGCCTCCAACACCTCGTCTACGGTCGGGGCACATGATGTAACATCCTTCTGTCATCGAGGCGGCCATCATGAAGGTTCAACCTCTCGGTGACCTAACCGGCTCGTACAAGCTTCTTAAGGCCGGCTCAGACCTGTCCTGACTTGGTGTATCGGAAGAGCCCTTCGTGCGCTCTCCGATCCGCTCTCCGATGCACGCCAAGGACGCGGAGTCCTGCGGGTGAGGTCATAGGGTAATACTTGGGTAAAGTCCAATTCTTCAGACCTCCTAGCAGAGATGGTAGAGCCCAGCAAGGCTATCGAATGCGCCTGAAGACGCGCACAACTCGCGGGGAGTTTGTTGGCATCAATGCCGGCGAGCGCGGTGGAATGATGCGCCTTCTAAATCATTCCTGTAATCCAGCAGCACATTTCCACGTGGTCCAAACGTGAACCAAGTTGGCTGTCGTTGCGGTCACTGCCCGCGACATCTTGCCCGGGGAGGAGGTAACGGTGTCCTACGGGGACACACTGTGGTTTTTGTGCAGATGTGGCTGGTCGGGCTGCCAGTATCGCGACATGCAACACCTTGCGTGTACGGAGATCTGCAAATCTTAGCGGTCAGTGACATTCACTTCGCGACGCGGTGCAGTCAACCATGTAGTTCTTTTCTAGTGACCGAGTTGTTTTTTATAACTTCAACCCTTCTATTCAAATTCAAGAAAAAATAGTATGTTTTGTTATTTTTTCATATTTCGTCATTCTGCTTTGTGGACATGGAGGCGATCAGAGATCCCGCGTCCCGGCGAGTGGCCTTGAATCCTCGCGTCGATGAGCTCCAAAATCGAAATCCCCCGTCTGGTGAAATATGTTTTTATAAGTTCAGCTCACTGAGAATTGAATTGATTTTGAAGCGAGGAAGGAGAAACGGCTACCTAGCAATGAGCAGATGCTTCTCTGCTCAATGGTGGGCAAAGTCAGACCGTTAGGGAGGAACATGGGGGGGGGACGTGGCCAGGGGATACAATGCCAAGCGGCCCCAGACGGCCAAGTACGCGGCTACGATTCTGTGGTGAAGTGCTTTTCGAGAAATGAGAAAATGGGAAGTGACAGCTGGACACTATTCGAGATTAATGACATGGTCGATCCGAGTACAAGGATCTGGATCCGGGGAGGACGGATCGGGGCAGAGGCTTTAACGATTTGGACGGTAGGCGGCGAGGCTAACTAGGACCCAAGTGGAAGACCGCAAGGGCCGAGATCTGGATCTCGCGAGACCCGAGTGAGTAAGATGGATATCTAGGCGATCTAAGCCCGGGACCCGAAACCAGGACCCAGAAATATTCCTGATCGGGGGTATTCCGGATTGGGGGTGGATCCATGATTGGCCACGATATGATGATTGCGCCACGGATCTGGGGAAGTCAGGTGCGGATGCAGCTGGGGAGATGGACCAAGGAGAGAAAGGACAAGTAGCCAGGCCTGGTAAACGATTTGACGAGTAAAGGACAGACGAGATAGAGATCCAGGCTGTTATAGGCTTAACCTTTAAATCAGAGACGAATTTGCATTGTACTTCACAAGTGCCTTCCTGCTCCCAGGAAACCGGATTACTTTGGCCGTACGGGATAATAGAAGGTTGGATATAGTAGATCTAGAGCTGGTTGTGACATCTGGATAATATATTGGCCAGATCATACCACCTAGTGAACTTATCCTACGAGTACAGATCTAAGGTTAACCAGATTTACAACTTGGCTGGGTATACCTATCGCCTCTCAACTCTCAAGATCCCGCTATAGGAAGCGGCAAGTACGACGAAAAGGAACTTAAAGACAAGGGAACACACCCGCAAGGCAACCCTACGGTCGGATCTCAGATCAAGACCGCCAGATCTTACAAGCTTGAAGGACTCGCTTGTGATCTGGACCCTACATCGGACGTAGAGCGAAGATCTTCCACTACTACTCCACCAAATCCCCACGTCTCGCCAAGACATTCAAGCTTCTACCCCTTGAACACCTCCGCAGTTACCAGAGGAGCAAGATCCCGCTCTACCGACGGGTACACAAGGTGAGAAAAGTTCGGCAGATCACGGATCTTAGGGGGGCCCCCTCCGTTAGTCGGTGTATGTGTACTGGTGAGAAGTCGGATCCAGCAATCTCGCAGATTTTGCTGATCCCGCTACACCACAATGGTGCGCGTGCCTGGATCTACTGGTTTCTCGGGATTTCACCGTGAGTCCCAAGAAGATGTTCAAGTGAAGAAAGAACCGGGGAATCAAGTGTTGACGGACGTCGGATCGACGTCGACGCCGCTGAATGAAGCAAGATCCGCGGGTCGACAGAGTGCTGGGAGGAACTCTGTTGAAGGAAGAGAGTTAGATCCGGATCTAGAAAGGAAACCTCTCTATCCTCCCCAAGTCCCCTCGGGGACCACTGCGGATTTTGACGCAAGTCAAGATTTATTGAATTCACATGTTAAACCAACACCGTACCTGAGATTAAGCCCGCTAGTCGAAGATCCGAAAGAAATGAAGAAGAAGACGAAGACTACGCGGGCGAAGATGGAAGCTCCAGGATCTGAGGAAGAAGCCCGATCCGGATCGAAATCGACCTGGACCACTCGAGATCTGGAGTTTGTATACCGGCACAAGGCACTCCGTGAGTTCCTGCACCAAGATCCCGTCATGAAGATCTTGGAGCTCGAGCAGATCGAGGATCCGAAGACGCCAGTCTTGGCTCCGGTAGAAACGACGAACAAGCTCACGGCGGTGACGGATCTGCTACGTCTGCTCAAGGATGCAGGTATTGTGGCGGGAGCATTCGACGCCAAAGCTCTGTTCGAGCTGGATCTGAATGTGATCCAATCAGCAGCTCAGGATCTCTTCGCTCAAGTCAAGATCATCGCCGGTGAAGCCCAGAGGGTCCAAGTTCCGATGGCTTCACCCCAGATCAGCCAGACCGCGTCGTCCAACTACGCTTCGGCTGCGGGGGACGGATTCGACACCTCGTCGGAGCCACGGCGTAGGAGCTTGGGACCGTCGGGCGCGTCGATGCTGAAGACGCGGGCCAAGGCCCAAAGGCAGCCGCCAATTCCGCCGAATTCAGATCTGACTAGATCTAACCAAGTTCAAGCCAGATCCGCCCAAGATCTGCTAGCAGATCCCGCGCGAACAGTGCAAAGGAGGTGTCGACAATGCCAGATCAGGTGACGGCGACCGCAACGTCGGACGAGTCAACTGGATCACTGCAAGTATACTTTCAAGCAGCAATGGCCTGGTTCCTGGCAGAGCGAGACGCGATCGCTGCACCCTCGACGACAACAGCGTCGATCAATCCCGGATCGCGCGTCGTGGAGATGGAATCGGTTGAAGGAGACAGTTCTCACGACGAGTACGACCCAGACGATCTGAACTTTCCATCATCAGCTCATGCAGCTGTATCCACCGCAACAGCTGGAATGGATGGATCGACTATGATTCAGCGAGTACGGATCTCGGCGATCTCGGGCCTGAAGGAGTTTACTGGCAAGGAGCAAGATGAAGATCGAGCACGAGCATGGATTAGCAAGGTCAAATCGGCACTCATGCGGGATCAAGCGTTTGATGCAGAGAAATGCCTGACCTTTGCAGATCTGTTGGCAGGACCTGCGAGAAACTGGCATCGACAACTCGGCAGATCTACCAGGAACATGTGGTCGGATCTGCTGCGAAGTTTCCAGATCCAGTATTGTGGGCTGGGGGTACCTGTCGCGATACACTACTACCATGCCCGCCGAC
Source organism: Phytophthora tentaculata (assembly GCA_033557915.1). Lineage (NCBI taxonomy): Eukaryota > Oomycota > Peronosporomycetes > Peronosporales > Peronosporaceae > Phytophthora > Phytophthora tentaculata. The sequence continues at coordinate 328,813 of JAUCEA010000005.1, forward strand.
AATCGGGCGAATCGCCACTGGAATATCTTCATCGTCTCAACGTGGCCGGTCTGCGTGCAAAGTTGAAGATCAAGGATGGGGGATTGAAGGTACTGCGGGAACATGTGGATCATTTTATTGAGACATTGGGAGACCCGGATCTCGCCGATCGGCTGACACTGTTACGACTACCGGATGCGGACGAGCTCGAAGAAGTGCTACGTGCGTTGGATCGCGCCAAGCATCGTCAGAAGAAGACAGCAGCTGGATCTGGCAAGTATCGGCAACAGGCTCCAGTACCCACAGCCCCAGCGAGACGAGTGCACAAGATCCAAGCGCCCGACTCAGGATCTAAGTCTGATTCTGAAGGATCCAACTCCGACATTGAAGATTACCGCCGGTTCTGCATAGCCGCCCCCGAAGATCGTGCGATTAAGGCAGGAGGCAGCTCGAAGAAGCCTGATTTGATTTCTGGAGACCGCGGAGTTTACGGATCTCGGGATCAAGGAGATGGGACAGGGCAGATCCGCTGTCAACGATGTGGTTCGAGGAAGCATACGGACGCCGAAAGTTGGAAACATCTGATCTGCGAGAAGTGAGCACATCCAGGCGATCACTGCTTCTACGTGTGCCGCGGGTGCGGCGAGATCCATGACGCTGGTAAATGTCCAATGGAGGAATTTTACAATCAGATCCGCCAGTGGTTCAATCCAGCCAAGCATGGAGGACTGCTACCAGAGGAAGCCGAGAAGATGTTAAACGAGGACGCTCGCCGGGTTGGAATCCGGTACGAGCCGAGCGTTCTAGGTACTGCATTTATGCATTTGTGAACAAGATGTCGCTAGATCAAGGTAGCAAGATACGAGATCAAGTCGATAATACACGTGATCTGCATGGGAGTTCTGTTATCAAGATCTCAAGTCTCAATCAAATCGATGAATATGCTAGATCCGAAGTCTCATCGACCTTGGATCTACATCTCGGTGAGACCAGGGGATTTTGGAAGCAGCAGGATCAAGATCGATGGTTTACACCCACTGAAGGTGAGATTGTCGCTGAACATTCCAAGATCCGCCGAATCGCGGAAGTCCGCGTATCTGAGGTCGAATCTATGGACCTTTTGCCTGGGGAGTCCCGTGGATATTGGAAGTATCACGCTCCGGGGAAATGGTTTCGACAGGCCAAAGTAGGAGGCAAGATCAACAATGAGAAGGCGATCATGCTTCGAGATAGTAGCGCCGAAGTGTCTATACTGGACACCACCTTTGCTCGTAAGGTGGGGTGCCAGATCGACCGAAGCCAGATCCAAGACTGCATTGGTATCGGGGAAGGTGTATACAGAACGAATGGAAGGAGTCGGATCAAGATCACGCTGACAGGTTGTCTAGCGTATTGGCTTGTGATCTGGGTCGGGGATCTAGCTGGCCAAGATGTGATTCTAGGTATGGATTTCATGGTACCTGCCGGACTTAGGCTGGATCTGGGCGACGGGACTATGTGTTTCCTTGACGAGATACGGATCCAGCTTAGTGGACGTCGACCCTTGTATGGTAACAAGATGAGGATCGTGAGAGCAGATCAAATGACTTGGTTCGAGCCTGGAGAAGTGTGGGAGTTACCTGAGTCTCTGAAGTGGACAGATCGCGAGAAGCTGTGGGTCACACGAGGCGAGAAGTGGGTGCCTACGGTGGTCCAAGGATCTGGCCGATCCCAGTATCTCCAGCTCACGAACATCGGTGAGCGGAGGTTACTGCTAGATCATTATCTGGAAATTGGTCGCTGGCTGCCAGCGGACGGAGTACCGAGGCGCCCAGGATATGTGTCGATTGGATCTCGTCGCTATCGATAGTGGCAGAATCTGGTCTACGAGGCGACTACCGAGATCAAATCCGAGACGTCAAGCGAGTTGCCAGAAGAGCCGATCGGACCCCTAGTGGAGAAACCGGTGTATCCCACGCCGCGTATGATACTAAAGAGGGACCAGCAGACTCCGATCAAGGTCGTAATGACTGGATCGCATGTGCCGAAGGGTGATCACGGCGACCCTTATCGGGATCTGGAGTCGGTGGAGCCCGGATCTCAAATCGCGGAGAAGTACCGCAAATATGGAGGAGGTTCGTTGTCGGATCCAGAGACAACGTCAGCCAGGGTGCCCAGATCATCGCCGGTGATGGTGACGCTGGCGAAGCAAGAGACGTCAGCCGGGGATCTGCCTCTGGATATCTCAGATTCTGAAGTATCGAAGGAGGAAGAGGAATGCGAGCAGGTATCAGTGCCACCTGGGTCGGAATCGGGTGAGCTGAAGCCAGATCCCAATCCATTTTCTGCGGCGGAAAAATCTCCACAAGAGACATCACCGTCGGATCCGGATCCGCCACTGGATGTGAAGGTCCCTGAGGAGACGAAGTATCTGGCATCGAAGGATCCGCCACTCCTGTGACTAGAGCAATCGGACGTCGTGAAAGGAAAAGAGTCAGAACTGGATCCCGATCCTGGTATGCAGCCGGCTAGCGCCGATCGAGATCAAGATCGAACAGCGAAGTTGGAGGAGATGGAGGATGAGTAGATCTGCTATCATCAAGGTGGCGGTCTGTATACGGAAGATATCGGAGATGATATGGCCGTAATCCCTGAAGTACCATTAACAACCGAAGAAGTGAAGATCGGGGATATTCAGCTAGATCCTGGCGCAAATTATCCTGCGGAAGTGGAGAAATTACGCCAGGAGATTTGGAATAGCCGACATCTGCCAATTGGCAAGGGCAACGCGCTGCCGCCGGCGGCGCGTGGGGTCAGGTGCGATATCGATGTCGGCGGCGCGAAGCCGATCGCCCAGAAGGTGCGAAAGGTGGCACCCCAGTTTCGTGAAAAGCTGTCAGACCTGAGAAAAGGACTGTTGCGAGCCAAGATCATTAACTTCTCGACGTAGCCGTGGGCAGCTTCGATCGTGATCATCGTCAAGAAGAATAGAGTGGATATCCGACTGTGTATTGATTACCGACTGGTTAATAGTCTGACAAGGTTGATGATCTACCCTATGTCCCTGATTAACGACCTGTTGGAAGATCTCGACAAGGTACTCTGGTATTGTTCGTTGGACATGGCAAGTGGTGACATGACGGATCGGGCTCGTGCGATCTCGGATTTCATCACCCCTTTCGAGCTCTTTGAGTGGAATCGGATGCCCTTCGGATTGAAGAATGCACCTCAGATCTATCAACGTCTGGTCGATAATGCGCTATATGGGTTCACCCGGATCCCAAGATCGGGTGAAGATTCTGACAGTGAAGACCCGTTTGAAGCGGGCGAACCTGAAGTTCCGGGTACGCCGTCAGTCCTTGGACGAAGATCCTACATTGATGATATCCTAAACCCAGCGGATTCGTGGGATCAGCTGTGCGAACGAGTGAACGCTCTACTGGAGGCGTGCAATAAGTGGAATCTCTCGACCAATGTGGTGAAACGTTATTGGGGAATGCGCAAGGTGAACTATCTAGATCATCGGGAGTCGAAGGATGGGCTGGAGGTGAATCCGAAGGATCTGGCAGCATTAACAGATCTAGCTTTCCCGGGTTCGCTCCGAGCCATGCAGTCATTTCTGGGTAGCTTGAATTATTACAGTCGATTCATCGATGATTACTCAATCTTCGCTGCTGTACTCTATGAACTACGGGAGGTAGAATTTGCTGCGATGGCCAAATCGGACGTGCGGACCAAGATCGAGCAAGTCTTGACGTCGGAGAACTTAGATCCGGAAGAGGTGAAGCTGAATCGGGATCCAGATCATAAGGGTCCGGACGTAGACTCGTCTGATCTGAGCAAAGAGCCCCTCGAGGATATCGAATCCCGATGTATCCGAGCCCACAGAGCGTTTACTGAGCTGAAAAACAAGGTCGCGACACCCCCGATCCTTCGCCACTTCGATCCGGATCGCCAAGCTACGGTAGTCGTTTACGCGAGTGATTGGGCTGTTTCAGCAGCTCTGATGCAGACACATGATGAGATCTATCATCCCATCACGTTCGTTAGTCGAACGCTCAAATCTAATGAGCTCAACTATGGTGTGGTGGAGAAGGAGATCCTCGCCCTTCTGCGAGTCTTGGACCTAAACTACAACTTGCTCGTGGGACGACCTATCAGAATCCTGACCTGGCACTCTACGTTGGCCTGGCTTTTCAAATCAGCCGGCCTCCAAGGACGCCTGGGTCAGTGGGCCGCTCTGCTCTTGCCATGGACATTGGAAATTGTGAAGTGTTCAAAGGGAAATGACGAGACCCTGGGAACTCTGGCTGCAAGCATCACGCCCCGATCCAAGATGGACGAAGTGCTAATTTGGATCGCGCTCAAGAAGGAACCCCGACGCCAGATTCAGGCTCCGATCCCGACGGTACAACCCGACGAAGATCTATATGTGGTGAGTTTTGATGGATCCGCACGTGTGAAACGTGGGGGAAGTGCCTATAGTGCGGTCCTGTGGAAATTACCCGAATGGACAGTGGTGAAATCCCGATCTGCGTACGCCGAAGGGCTCACAGTCAACGAAGTCGAATATCATGGGCTGCTGTTAAGTCTGGATCTGTTAATCGAGGCTGGTCCGAAGAGATTGGTGATCTGTGGCGATTCAAATCTGGTGGTCCGGCAGGCACGATGTGAGATCGACTGCAAGACACCGGGATTGACGTTGCTGAGGCAAACGGTACTGAATCCGCTTCAACAATGGCCAGATCATGATTTGGTACATGCCAAGAGAGATTGGAACGCCAGTGCAAACAGCCTAGCGAGTGCGGCATTGCAAAACCAATGTGGGATTGAAGTTGAGGAGGAATCCGACTACCGAGATCTCGTCACGCTAAATCGATTGGGGGGGGGGGGGTATCGTAGCGCAATCGGAGGGCCAAGTCGCGCAGATCTCAGGTGTAACCACCCGATCTAGGCTAGGCCAACATCCACACCCCAGATCCTGCAGGAAGAGTATGTGAGAGCGCTCCAGATTGATCGGATTCGGAAGGCGCAAGACGAAGAGACGTGGATCTTGAATTTGAAGAGATACCTAATGGGAGATGTGTCAGAGCTTAGTCGAGAAGAGGCCAAATCCTTTAGTCTCATTGCTGCCGATTACGAGGTAGACCTGAACGATCTACTCTTCTATTGTCCTCCCACTAAGCGGACCGAGGAAGATCGCGATGGATTGATGCGATTGGTGACGCCGGAAGCTCTACATCAAGACATCTTACATCACTATCATACCAGCTTGGAGGGGGAGGCATCAAGGTATTGCTCGGACTTAGCAGCGGATCCGAGATCGGTTTTACTGGAGAAGACTGTGCAAGAGTGTGCAACGTTATGTTGGTGAATGTGTGGATTGCGAGACGGGCAAAGGTAGACCTACGACCTTGGGCGAATCGCCGGGGAACACCCAAGTGACCTACCCGTTCCAGATCATTGCCATGGTTCATATCCCTCCACTACCTAAATCCTACAAGGGCCACACGGAGTTGCTGATATGAGTGGATCTGTTCCCGGCATATGTGATCGCAAAGGCAAGTGCGTCCAGAACGGCCCAGACCATCGCAGAATCGTATGAGGAGTGTGTCTTTCGCAGATTTGGTGCCAGTGAGATGACCCGGCATGATCGTGAACCAGGTTTTATGTTGGATTTCTTTCGCGTGTTTAGCAAGATCTTGGGGCAGAGACAGAGAGCCATGATGGCATACCGACCTCAAGCTAACGGATCTGCGGAACGCACGGTTCAGACGATTACGAGAGCGCTCAAGATGTACGTTCAGGATCTCGACCAGCGAGATTGGGACGAGTACGCAGAGCGGCTTACGTTCGCAATTAACATGGCCCAAGACCGAATCCGAGGCGATACCCATGTTTTTCTGGTCCACGGATGGGATCCCAAATCCACTCTTGAAGCTATTATTCCTGGAGGCAGCACCAAGAGGCGAGATCGAGATCCGAGACGGTGGAGATACCGGATCCAGAAGCACTACCAACGTGCCAGATCCCAGGTCCACCGCCAATTACAGGAGGCGATGGCAGATCGAGCTGAACGACACAACGATGAGGCTCGTCCACACCAGATCCTGGCCGGATCTCAGGTGTGGTTATACCTAAATCGGGTGAAGGAAGGCTACGCTCGTAAATTAGCCCACCTGTGGCACGGACAGTTCCGAGTAGCGGACAAGATCGGTGAACATGTGGCAAAACTCGAGATCCGTGGAACTGATTACCATCTATTCCCGATCAGGTATGTGTCCAAGTTAAAGCCGATGAAGGAGTACCCAAATCGGCCCAAGAACCGGCCGACGGTAGATGAACGGGAACTCGTAGATTTGGACGAGATCCTGCTACCTGAAGACAGCTAGACCCCAAATCTCGGGTCCGACGAGTTCAAAGTGGAGAAGATCACAGATATGCGATCCGGCAAGCGAGCTCGATATGGTCGGACCTATTGCGAATTTCTAGTCCACTGGAGTGGATATGTCAGACCAAGTTGGGCGGATGAGGCAGATCTGAATTGTGGAGCATTGCTACATGAGTTCTTGCGGGATCACACGAACCGGAATCGGTTTGGCGTGATGCAATCCCACGAAGAATAGCCCTAGGCGGTCTACTTGTGTGAGTTGGTCACACTAGTAAAGAATATGTGGAAGGATTCACAAGGAGGTTGTGGATCGGAGGACGGGCATTGATGCTCATGCATTCAAGTGATGTGTACATGCAAAATCGAGAATAGTATATGCAAGATCCAAGACGGAGAGGCTCAAATTTGGAGACGAAGACTCTAGAAATGTCAGTGACCTACATTTGCGCTATCTAGAATTTTCGCATTGGCCACACAGCTTGGCACAGCCAATCTATAAAACATTCTGTATACAGTAGCTACCTTCTAGAATGTGATACTCAATTGTCTCATGAATGTAATATAATAAGTGATTTCCTGTAGTCAATCATAAGGCCGGATTTGCGTAACATGACAGACAGACAGGCGGACATTCATTTTATTTATTAAGATTACCGATTACACAAAAGTAAACTCCGTTTTATATGGGTTATAGAAGGCACCCATCGGAAAAAGGTTTTGAGCTTCCATCTGTAATTTATTTGGCTCTATCCAGATTTTATCCATAATTCTCTCGTAGAAAGTTACCAATTATTTTTTTTGATTGGAAAATATCCATCGTTAATTTATCCGTCATTTATTTAGATGTTATCCAGATATTCGTTTTTCAAACAAGTAAGCTTTACTGGTGTAACGTGTCTTCTTTTCCCCTGCACGCCGGGGTTGGGCGCCCAATGCTGATGGCGTCCCAAAGTCCGGATGGCCGACGATGAACAACTCTGTCCACCGCGCCGGCGTATGATTCACTGACAGCACACCTACTTTATTACCGTCCAAAGTACAATCAAATGCACTCGCTACAGCTATGACTCGCCGTACACTAACGCAGCGCTGGCTCCTCCAGTAAAGCTTGCAACCGACGATTACTTACTCACTTGGGTGTACACCCGAGTGCCTACCCTTCCGATCGCAGCCGTCAGCAAACTTGGGCCACAACTGCAGTCCTGTTCCGATCATTTCACACGCCACCAGTGTCCACGTCCGCAGTGCACAGTCTGTTGCCAACGCAGCGGTCGTTCCTCCCGTTCCATCCGTTTGCATCCTGGTTGGTACGTCGACCAACACCGTCCGCCCGTAAGTTGCTCCAATGGACACCGATGTGTCTACCAGATCTCAATCGTCCCGTTCGCTCGTCTCCTTCCGCTTTATTGAGTCCTCAACCCCACCAGCGACTTTGTTGGTAAACTGGTTGCAAAGCACTTGGTTCCAGTATACTTCAGCAGCCGACCAGTAATTGGTATCTTTGTTGGTAAAGCACTGGGGCTCAGTATACTCTCGTAGCTTCCAAAGCCTTTTTGCGCCCCGGGCGAATCTCGAAGTGCCTGCCTTTCGCTTGACAGATTTCGAATTGCAGTCCTCGCTGGCCTCACTGCTGTCCAAATACTCGATGTATCCTTCGAACTTGAATACGACGAGCACGTGCCTACGCTGTCAGCCGCCAGATCCAACACCTCGGTAGCGGCGGCTGTTCTGTGCGGCTTCACTGCCTTGTCCGTCCGTCCGTTTCATCTATTGTCTACCGTGTCGCACTCGACAGGAGACTCATCGTACTCGCTCGTGTCACCGTACGCATACGCATCACCATACTCGCGCGTGTAACCGTGCACGTTCGCACCACCGTACCCTTGTGTGTCTCCGTGCCCGCTCTCACCAGACCTGTTACATGCAAGTTGCAGTGAATATTGTCACCACTTTAATACTGGAAGATAGATAGCGAAGGCTAGGTTTAGTGGGGCCCGATGATTTAGTTGTCGCCAACTGACCACTCGTAATATTTTATAACCAGTTCCCTGACTCTCGCAAAATATGCGAATTATTATTATTTTCGTTTTCTTGTGAAATGGTTTGTATTGCACGGTCACAAGAGTGAATGTCCATGTTTAATGGGGGTTTTCAGCTATGAGTCCATCAATTTGCCAGCACCCTATGCTTTTACAGTGTTAACGAAATGTTCGGTGGTATGTGTTTTGGAAATTCTCCATGCTTTCGAAAGAGCTAAAATACTGAGCTTTCGCTATTTTGCATCTAGCAGCATGCACTCAGCTAAATCATTTAATGGGTTCATCGACCACAAAACCGATGGGTGCCTTCCACAACTACATAAAACGGTTTTTTTGCTAGCGTTAGGGAAATAACCCCATATTAAAATCGGCGATTAAACGGAATTTATTTGGTGAGACCAGAAAGTGGTCTCATAAAAAAATATTATTTGGGCTTTTATCTCTTTTAATGTCACCCTCAACTCGCAATTTTAGTGAAAAATAGACTTGAACAACGTATTGTATGAAATGCCCCCCCCCCTCAACGAGAGAAACCGATTCAAATTGAAGGAGTCGTATTTTTAAAAGCTTTTGGCACGAAAGTTTGCACTCACTTGATTCCTTGGGCCCATTTCGAATCTCGCTGGCTTGCGCTAAAACCACTTTCACGTGTACGTCCTGGTGTTAGTGAATTGATGTTAGCGTTCGAATCCTAATATGGCAAACGAACTCTACGTCGACTGTTATGTAGCATCCCGTCCTTCCATCCAGCTACATCCATCATGTGTAAGTTGAATCCCATCTTCTAACATCCTGGACTGTACGATGCTAATGCAAAATGTATCGTGTATAATGTGGTTTATAGATGGTTCATTCTGGCATGCAAGATCGGAGCACGTCTTCACCAGAAGCTCATCCGGCAAACGATTACTCGAAATCTCCTTCAGCAGTCAAGCGACAGAAGCTGGCGTCAATCGCTGCACTCAATTCGCCTCCAACACCTCGTCTACGGTCGGGGCACATGATGTAACATCCTTCTGTCATCGAGGCGGCCATCATGAAGGTTCAACCTCTCGGTGACCTAACCGGCTCGTACAAGCTTCTTAAGGCCGGCTCAGACCTGTCCTGACTTGGTGTATCGGAAGAGCCCTTCGTGCGCTCTCCGATCCGCTCTCCGATGCACGCCAAGGACGCGGAGTCCTGCGGGTGAGGTCATAGGGTAATACTTGGGTAAAGTCCAATTCTTCAGACCTCCTAGCAGAGATGGTAGAGCCCAGCAAGGCTATCGAATGCGCCTGAAGACGCGCACAACTCGCGGGGAGTTTGTTGGCATCAATGCCGGCGAGCGCGGTGGAATGATGCGCCTTCTAAATCATTCCTGTAATCCAGCAGCACATTTCCACGTGGTCCAAACGTGAACCAAGTTGGCTGTCGTTGCGGTCACTGCCCGCGACATCTTGCCCGGGGAGGAGGTAACGGTGTCCTACGGGGACACACTGTGGTTTTTGTGCAGATGTGGCTGGTCGGGCTGCCAGTATCGCGACATGCAACACCTTGCGTGTACGGAGATCTGCAAATCTTAGCGGTCAGTGACATTCACTTCGCGACGCGGTGCAGTCAACCATGTAGTTCTTTTCTAGTGACCGAGTTGTTTTTTATAACTTCAACCCTTCTATTCAAATTCAAGAAAAAATAGTATGTTTTGTTATTTTTTCATATTTCGTCATTCTGCTTTGTGGACATGGAGGCGATCAGAGATCCCGCGTCCCGGCGAGTGGCCTTGAATCCTCGCGTCGATGAGCTCCAAAATCGAAATCCCCCGTCTGGTGAAATATGTTTTTATAAGTTCAGCTCACTGAGAATTGAATTGATTTTGAAGCGAGGAAGGAGAAACGGCTACCTAGCAATGAGCAGATGCTTCTCTGCTCAATGGTGGGCAAAGTCAGACCGTTAGGGAGGAACATGGGGGGGGGACGTGGCCAGGGGATACAATGCCAAGCGGCCCCAGACGGCCAAGTACGCGGCTACGATTCTGTGGTGAAGTGCTTTTCGAGAAATGAGAAAATGGGAAGTGACAGCTGGACACTATTCGAGATTAATGACATGGTCGATCCGAGTACAAGGATCTGGATCCGGGGAGGACGGATCGGGGCAGAGGCTTTAACGATTTGGACGGTAGGCGGCGAGGCTAACTAGGACCCAAGTGGAAGACCGCAAGGGCCGAGATCTGGATCTCGCGAGACCCGAGTGAGTAAGATGGATATCTAGGCGATCTAAGCCCGGGACCCGAAACCAGGACCCAGAAATATTCCTGATCGGGGGTATTCCGGATTGGGGGTGGATCCATGATTGGCCACGATATGATGATTGCGCCACGGATCTGGGGAAGTCAGGTGCGGATGCAGCTGGGGAGATGGACCAAGGAGAGAAAGGACAAGTAGCCAGGCCTGGTAAACGATTTGACGAGTAAAGGACAGACGAGATAGAGATCCAGGCTGTTATAGGCTTAACCTTTAAATCAGAGACGAATTTGCATTGTACTTCACAAGTGCCTTCCTGCTCCCAGGAAACCGGATTACTTTGGCCGTACGGGATAATAGAAGGTTGGATATAGTAGATCTAGAGCTGGTTGTGACATCTGGATAATATATTGGCCAGATCATACCACCTAGTGAACTTATCCTACGAGTACAGATCTAAGGTTAACCAGATTTACAACTTGGCTGGGTATACCTATCGCCTCTCAACTCTCAAGATCCCGCTATAGGAAGCGGCAAGTACGACGAAAAGGAACTTAAAGACAAGGGAACACACCCGCAAGGCAACCCTACGGTCGGATCTCAGATCAAGACCGCCAGATCTTACAAGCTTGAAGGACTCGCTTGTGATCTGGACCCTACATCGGACGTAGAGCGAAGATCTTCCACTACTACTCCACCAAATCCCCACGTCTCGCCAAGACATTCAAGCTTCTACCCCTTGAACACCTCCGCAGTTACCAGAGGAGCAAGATCCCGCTCTACCGACGGGTACACAAGGTGAGAAAAGTTCGGCAGATCACGGATCTTAGGGGGGCCCCCTCCGTTAGTCGGTGTATGTGTACTGGTGGGAAGTCGGATCTAGCAATCTCGCAGATTTTGCTGGTCCCGCTACACAACGATTCCCTCCGACGAAATTTCGTAGCCTTTACGGCAAAGCTAAGCCAACTGGGGCTAATGGAAAATCCCGCCCGGCATCGGCCAATTGCTCTTGCCCAAGAAATCCAGAAGGAGGTAGAGGAAAAAGTGGGCGCTCAGGTCATGCACGAGGGAGAAGACGACGGGGGCGATGACGCAGAGCTCGCGCAGTACGTGACCGAGGCCGTAGGAGAACGTCGCTCAGAGCGTGGCGAAGCCAACGTGGTCCAAGAGACAGTGGGTTCGTCCAAGGGCGAGGAAGGCAACAATACCGGTCACGACGGACGGGCGGAACAACTGGAAAACGACGCGCAACCTGCCGGACACACGAGGGTGGTCACGAGGGGTCTCATCGCCACTGGTGATGGCGATTTCGACGTAGGCGTCGCTGACGGGCCGGATGAGGACGTGCCACAGGACGCAGAGGTTGAGTCGGAGGCCGCTGGGCATGTTTCTCTGTACGGGTAGACCGAGACGCCAGTCAATTGCGGCTGAGCAAGGAACGGAGGTCGCCGAAGGCCTCCAAACACCAACACCTAATACGCCACGCCCGGTTGGACGCCCTATAGGCTCCAAACACGTCCGACCTTTGCGAGTCCGGATGGTGCTGTACTATCGAAGGATCCAAGTCGGGGCGAAGCAGATGTTCTCCCTTCGCTTGTCGTCCCATAATAACTCTCCAGAATCCAAGTCGTTAACGCTGAGGGTAGAGTGATTTCAGTCGTAGTATCCATGATTTGCTGACATATCTCAATGCATAAGCCATACACTCTCTTTTTCGGGTTCCGTTGCCATGCTTTGCTTCTGCGTAGGCTTGATAGGGGCCGGCGGTGTATACCACCGATTGAGTAGCGAATGTATTACTGACCTTGTTCTCAAATACAGCTTGGTTGCGTAGTCTCCATAGCATGCCGGGTGTTGTCGTGGCCCAAATATGTCACAAAATGATCATTGCAACCGTGTGGTGGTGAGTCCATCTTCCAATACATTGTTGAGCTTGGGCAAAGAAGGAAGTAGGGATTGTTGGTGCTTGCTGGACGCCAAGGCGGTTTTTACTCCTTGAATTGTTTTCAGGTACGAGCCGTGTTCCATACCAGTTTTGAGTCCAGGTCGTCCAAGCATTGTTTGCCTTCACACATTCCCAAATTATGTGATCTATCGTTTCTTGAGCACATGAACATTTTGGGTCGGGACACGCCCGGGTACGAGACCAATTTGCATGGAACAAACTCAGATACCCTAGAGCCATGCGGTATATCGTCCAAATTCGGCAGTCAGTAAACAAGCCTTCTCTGTTCCAGATTTGACGAGGACTCTGTTGTAGAGCAGTTTGTCCTTATGCAGACGAGGAGGATTGTAGGGTGATTTTATCGAGAATTGGTTGCAACTTTGGGCCCGGTAGCATCTGTTCTCTTTTGGCTCTCTGTTTCCGAAGTGTGGTGGCGAGGTGGACTACCATGATCGGGGCTTGAGTATGCCAAGGGTACAGGCTGATGAAAGGTTTCCCTTGGAATGCGAATCCTACAACCCGTTTCCATGCTCTTAGCTCTTGGTAATCATTGATACTTGAAAAGCCTTTGTTATTCTCCAAAGCCAACCGTTTTCATATTTTGACATGTGAAATACAGGTGAACCCTGTTCTATCGACGTTCTTGTGCCAACTGTAACTCTGTTTCCGCTGCTATGCATTGACCAGAACAACTTGTTGTCCAATGATGGTAGTGATGTCGGTAAGGGCGGCTGCTCTTGTAGGCTCCATAAATCCCAAGGTAGACAACATAATACCGTCTTACACCAAAGCGTACTCGTGATACATGCTGCTTAACTTGATTACCAGTCTTCATTGGTGGTGTGATGCTTATCGAGTATACTCCATTATCGCTCTGGTATCTTGTTGTCGATACTAAATTTTCATTGATACCGCAAGGTCGAATCATAGGGAAGTCCTGATGGCGCAACGGTTTTCTGGAAAAATCTACCACAGCTGCGCTATTATCCCATGATGCAGCTAGTAGAAAGTAGGCTTCCGGGACCTTCGCCAACTGAATGGGCTTGACAGTGGCAGCAAACCCCATTGCATCGCTCTGATTCCAGAGACACGCTATCTTTGACCGTTTGAGGCGCTCACGACGCATGTGGTTTGGCTGGTACAGGCTGGGGCCGTTTGCTTGAGCTTTCCATAATTCCAAGGTTGCGAGACTTTGTGCTGATATAACCGGTAAACCTCGGCGTTCTCGTACTGCTTTCTGAATCATTTCTGTAGTGGTAGGCTTATACCGGCAGCAATACCCGTCATAACCTTAAGTCGGATGAGCTGCTGCATGACACGCCAATGCATACGTATCTAGAGGTCCCTGTATCCATCGCTCTGCCAAGTTGCTTCGTGTTCACGGTGCGCTCGCTCAATATATTGTAATCCAAGCCCCCCCCCCCCCCCCCCTGCATTAAGAGGTGTGAGCACAAGTGCAGGGTCGAGCTTGTGAGTGAAGCTGTCCACTCCAGTCCGACCAGTCCAGATAAATTGTTTCTGCATGTTATTCAGCTGTTTCAGAATTGTCTTGGGTGGAACGAATTGTTTGTCCGTATATAGAATTGGCGGCAGCGCCACCACATTGAAGAGAGCAACCCGTTGAAGGATACAGTTGCTGCTGGTAGCAGCGATTCGTAGTCTTCTCTGATTTTTTTCAATTCGGATTTCCCCAGTTTTCAATAGTCGAATTTGAGTTTTCCACCCAGTAACCTAATTGTCGTGTGGTTTGTTGTGGCTGTAAGAGGGAGTATCCAGCCCATTTCGATGGTGTACCTGCTGTGTTTAATCCAATTAGTACACTTTTTCGGTTGTGTCCTGAGTCCCGATAGACCCCCAAACGGATCGAGAGTTTTATTGACAGTAACGATTTCGTTAAGATTTGCCATGAAAATCGTGCTATCATCTACGAAGCCTGAGAATTTGTGTTTCACATCAAGGTTCCTGGTAATTGGTATACCCGATAGTTTACGATTCCTAATGATACTTTGACCAAAGTGTCTACCGCGAGGTTGAAGATTAACGGGGCTTGTGGGCAACCTTGACGAATTCCTGAACGCACCTCACAATCAGTCGAAGTCCGGTTATTCACGAGAAATCTTGCAGTTGTTCATTGGTGTAGAAAATAAATAACTCGAATAAACTAGTGTGAAATCAGTATTCACGAAATACAAGCTCGACGAAATTTTGATCAAGAGTGTCGTACGCCTTTCGTAGGTTCAAGCACAGGATCGCCGCTCCATTGATCCAATAGATAGCAGTTGCAAACCCTTCTACATGATAAGAAACGCACCCCGACCATGTCAGGTAGATATATCCTGAGCTCGACGTTTTCCTTCTACAAATGCGACGAGTTCAGGATATAGAATCGGGGGGGGGGGGGGGGGCATGTCTACAAATTACTTAAAGTGAGTATTGTGCATCAAACAAACTAAACAAGATGTATTGCAAATATCGCCTATTTACGATTGAAGATGGATACATAAACCTTAGGCCCTGGCTTAGCAAGATTTCCCATACTAGCATTTGGTGGCTTCAATTCTGGGCAGACTCAAGGAGTACCAGTAGAAATGTGGGGATGCTGCAGGTGGCGGTGCTGGCATCCCTCCCAACCGCATCTACAAAAGAACCAGAGTTTGTTCCCGTACGAAATCGTCACTTGTTCCCCTGGGTAGATTTTTCTGGCTGTAACAGCAACGACAGTTAAACGCCCTTCTGTTTGCACCTCGTGTAACCTGGCGCAGGGATTGCACGAATGATTCAATAGACGCTTTTTTCCAGTCTTATGCGCGTCAATCTCGACGTTTCGTGTTTGTCTGCGTCTTTAGACGCATCGTATAGCATTCATGAGTAGGCTCGTTGGCTCCAGGCGTTCCGCCCAGTTCATCTCCCCAAAGTATTGGCCAATCACTTCACCGGCTGCAATCCGAGCTGTCGCAACCAGCCCGCGCATACCTGTTCGAGAGCTCTTGCTGATCTGGAGAGCTTAACTCTCGTTGAGACTGTTGCCGCATTCCCCGGTAAAGGAACAATTGAATTCGGTACAGAACCGACTGTACCGCGCATTCGAGCACTTCATGGCGTTGCAGAGAATAGCGCAGCCACATCCACGGCCTACACGATTCCCCGTGTCAACCGTGCTGGAGCATAGCCGTTTAGGGCTGTATTGGGAATACAGGAGGCGGACGTCGACCGGCCAGGAATCCACCAGCCACTGCTCGCAGCCTCTAGCAGTTTCTTTCACTCCCATGAGCTGGAAACCAGGAGAACTACTCTCGGACAGCGACTAGGAGAGTCGACGCAGTGAGGGAATTGGCGACTGGTGCGAATACGTCTGAGTCCGAGTCTTCAGATTCAAAACACTCACTGAACCAGCGAGGAAGGGTCTTGTCAGATGTGACTGGTGAGTCCTCTTCACAGTCCTTCTTGTAAGTCCACGACATTACCATCGTAGAGCGGGAGGAGCACGGATTTTTGGGAGCTGATGGAGAAGTCTTAGTTTTAGTAGACATCCGAGAAGACCTTTGCATCATACCTGCTGAGCTCGAAGAGACTAAAATCGCGGGAGTGGTCGGTGATAAAGCTCGTAGAGAAGATGGTGAACCCATGGTTGTCTCCGACTTCCCTTCACTGTCACTTTGTAATGATAACCCCGGATCATCATGGGAAACTGTAGTGGTACCAGAGAAACCCGGATCAGTTATTGTTGATCCGCTTGACGATCGTCTCGAATCTCGACCCGTGCCCTTCGCGGCCACCTATACAAGCGCGAAGGCAGTTAACGGACACACGGATATGGCTGCTCCTTTGTGGACAAGTGGGTGTTCGAACACACGACCCGATGTCAATATGGGGAAGCTTGTAAACTGCTCTTCGAGGCGTGCAGAAGGATCCAGATTGCTAGCTGACAGCACTCGGTCCTCACTAGAGACAGGAGGCGACGAATTCTCAGCGTCGTGATCCAATCTTGGCCACTTGGACGCGGGCTCACCCATTAAAGAACTTGCGCCGTCCAAGAATCGTTTCAGTACTCGAGATGCACCCGGAGACGAGTCATGGGTAGCTACCCGCCGGCGGTTTGAAGTTCTCGCACACGGAACATTGTCTTCAACAAACAATCACGACACACAGACTCCACTTAAGGTTTGTATGATATTAAGATACACAACGAACTTACAAAACACGATAGGTGAGGATCGAATTGTTCTAACGACGTGCCGGCTTGAGCACCACAAAAGGATATCTGAAATGGAGACCTCCGAGACACAAACCGCGCGCAAGTTCGCGCCAGCGCCGGTTGAAGATCGGTCCGCAAATTTTAATGTTCCTTTTCATTTAGGGTGACGTTTGAAACTATAATGAAGACAAGTCGATTCTTATAAGTTGCTAATTAAGGGGGGATAAAACAAGTGATAAAGCAGCGTTAATGAATTGTTTGGTAAGACCACTTTTGGTTTTGATCAAACATTTCCGTTTTTATCACGCTGTTTCATAGTTGTTCTCACGGTTAGCATGCAGGTTTTGAAATTAGCCAATCACAGAAAACCTGCATCCTTCCAACCGTGAGCTCCTGCATCCTACCACTTTATAATTATCGTCCAATTAGAGCATCGTAAAGTTTTTGGTGTTTTAAGTAGTTGTTAGGACTAGCACCAACACAGTAGCATGGTCGCTAAGGAAGGAGCTCCAAGGGCTACAAACCTACGCCTGGAAGCTCAAGTCCTGTATGATACGTTAGAAGACTTAAGTGACGATGACGAAAGCAAGAGTGAGATGGAGGACGCTAACTCTGTGGCTCGTGCATTTCAATCTCGTTATCTGTACCGGAGTAGCATTCTTAAGGCTGCACAATGGTATCCTGATAGGATTTTCCGCATGGATCCTGATCGGGCTCGCCGTGACCTTCGCATAAGTGTGGATGGATTTCGCTATCTATTGTCGTGCGTGGCCGATCATCCTGTATTCGAGCGGGCATGCGGAAAGCAACATCAAGCGCCAGTTCAACTTCAACTGGAAGTGTTCCTTTTTATCGTTGCAAACACTACCATACTACCGAATCTCGCAACATTTTGGGATTGGAGAAGGTTTGTACTGCTACTAGTAGTGTATTTATCGGGTAATATTTATTTATTTATGGCTTGAATGTCTTAATGCTAAAGGGACTGTGAAAATTTTTAGTGATCGTGTCGTGGAAGCGATTCTTGCGTGAGAGAGTTGTCTCGTAAGATGGTCAACTGCTTCTGAGCGCGATAAAACTTCGTCCCATGTGCATCAAGTCAACCGTCTTTCCCAATTATGTAGGCTTCGTCGATGGTACGACGTCAGCCTAAAATTCGCTTCAAACAACAATCCAGAAAGTTATCTTTCGCGGAAATCTGACTAAATTGTTTTATGACTGGGGGTAGGCCTTATTAAACGACGTTATGATAGTTTTGAAAGGCACTCAATGAATGAGGATATAACGGAATTCGAAGCAAGAGTCTAGTATGTCGCAAACTCCAGAAATGAATTCTTGATAATCAACTGGTGTGCTACATGCTAAAGTTCTGATTCCAGTCGATCAAAAACTGAGTGCTGACGAAGCGGCAACAATGTACAGCCGATTTCAGAAATAGAAACGAGAGCCGCTATCAACCATTTGAAAAGGCAAAAAAAAACTGATAGAACGACTGGTTTAAACCACGACTTCTACAAGGATTTCATAGATGAACTGGCACCAGGTCTCACGAAACTTTTTAACGCGATACGAGATGGTGATGGAATTCATCAGTCCTTTTAGCAGGCTATAGTGGTTCCTCTTCGGAAAAAGGGTGACTCAACCGATGTCATGGATTACCGACTGCTTGCATTGTTAAACACGACTTGCAAGATCTTCGGGGGAATTTTAGCAGAACAGGTACATCGCTATCTACCTAAATTAATCACTTTTACACAGCAATGATTCGTGAGAAGAAGATCGATCGACAAAACCGTGACGAAATTAAGGGCTATTCTAGAGCAAAGTTACTACGACGAATCAACACCAAGAGTGAAGGCTATGATGTTCTGTACACCACTTCGTTTTGCAGAGGGCAACGTGCCGGTTATCACATCTATGAAATACAGGAGCAGATGATCTTATGCACGGTTGTAGGCTAGTGCAAGCCTACTGGGAGAAACACGTGGGTGTCTGTGGCCGTTACATACAACTCGCTACGAGCGCGGGGTCGAAAGGAACGAGATTACGACTCAGTGAGGCGTAAATTTAGGAGTTTGTAAGCCAAGTCAAAGCCCTCCGGGAACCAAGGTCATGCGATTCCGATGCGCTACAGGCCCATTCGTATGGCGCACGAAATCCAGCGGGCGATCGAGCAGAAGGGGTGCGATCACCAGTCACGATGGGCTCGATGACGGAGAGGATGAGACACAGATGCAGAAGGAAGTCAGAGCTGCGACCTCGGGCAGATTGCAATTAACCATATGTGGTCATGGGGCATCTGGGGAGGCTGGAGTGGCCACAGATTCTCTACCGCTCTCTGTAGAGAACATCGAGGAAGCTGACGGAGTGGTGATGTCGATCCAACAACGCGTCAATGTTAGCGAATCCATTGGCGGAGCGCCCTTACCTTGTCATGATCTCCCTCTTGGTGCGGTGATGACCAGCCGTGGCGTGTTCGATGTCTCCTTCGCTGAAGACGTCTGGTCAGATGAAGATGAGAACGCGGACGACTTACAAAGTGTGAAGACCACTGATGGAGTCGCCACAGAGATTCAATCTGCCACTGGAGACGCGGCGCATCGCCGGACTGGCTTATCTGGAGTTCAGAGATCTCCTGGTCGCTCCAAAGAATCCATCCCGACCACCAGATAGCTTCAACTGAGTCCAGGTGCGGCAATTTTGACACGAGGCCCTCGTCGAGATGTTCAAGACGCTGTGGAAGAATCTACCACAACGAAGAAAATTTCAATCAATCGTCATGAAAGGTGTGACCTCCGGGTCGTACGCGATAACCTAGACCAAATTCAGGCAACAATCGTTGCAGACAAAGGGGGGAGATCAACATCTGAAAGCTCATACAGAAACGAAACATACATGGAGAAACGGCGTGTCCGTGCGCGAAATCGCACACGCTTTTGGCGTGCCCGTGCACGAAAGCGCATTGATACGATGGAGCAAGCTTTCAACAATTCTCAGACGAAACAAGTTGCTAGCGGAAACGAGATTATGAGGCCGCTAGTCTACTTATGAGAGGAAAGCAACCGTAGATGCGTGGAGGACGACCGTCGCAGACGAGCCTACAGGCAAGAACGCGTAGCTGCCGGAAAAGCTGAACGCGAGGAACGAAACAACGTCAGGCGAGAAGAGGCCGAAGCCATTGAACGCCGCCGACATTGCGAAGCACTAGCCCGCCACGAAGAAACGCTTGCGCTTCAAAGAAGAAAATTCCGCCAGCGACACGACATAATGATGCTGGTTTGGCAACTCAACAAAGACAGAAGACAAATTCTGAATAAACCACGAGAAGAAGAGATTTACCTGCATAACTACATTTAATCCAGGTTATCTACATAGGAATGGAAGCGAGTAGTGCGAATCTGACTAATGCCTACCGCTCAAACTTGATAGTTAGATAAGCGGCACAAGTTATCTAACCGGATCCGCATCTTGTCCACGCCATAAGGGAGGGGAAGGAACAACCTCTTGTATACCTTCTCTACTAATCACATCCCCCAATCTGCACTCTGGCGCACAAACGTAATTTCAGCGGAAACTGCACTCGCGGCCGCACGCACAGACGGAACTAGACAAGATAACTCGCCATCTTTGAGAGGCGTTTGTATTCACCCCGCCATGTCCTCGGAGTAGGGGATTGCGCTGTCAGCGACAACCCCGTAGCGCGGGTCTGGATTGAGAGTCCTGTCAAGAAGTGACGGGCGGAACCCCAGACTCGTGTCCGAATCGTTCCAACTGCCGGGACAATTATGCTTTGCCCAGACGATGAGCGAGTCTGCTGCGAAGCACAATATCCCGGTCACGAAGACCTGATGCAGCCACCCATTGTAATAGGCGTTCTGGATATCACGGTTTGGAGGTTCTTGTACCTGTGCTTTATTTCTTAAAATACAATATTAATTATGAGTAATTGCCTTAGATTTGTAACGTACCTTGTAGTTCTTAACATCGAGTAACCCCAGGAGAACTGGAGAACTGAAGAACAAAGAGCAACAAGCTCGGCTAACGCTTTCTGTCGCTCGTACGTGGGCCATACTATTCGCGCAGAACTGTATACTTGAAAAGCCGCTGATAAAGCCTACTCCGCCCTGTTGAGTACTCGAGTCAACGTTGACGGCGTGATCCCAAACCCCTTGCACAGAGATGCTCTCTTCATCGGTCTGACGTAAAAGGCAAGCAACAAGCCCAGCACCTGGTGGTGATTCTGCAGTGTTCTCGGTCTTCCGCCCCGTCGGCAAAATGTTGGAATTCGATAGAGCTGCTTAAAGCTCTCTAGATGGGTCCAAAATGATTCACTTCAAATTAACAAATAGAAGCGTTAGTTAGCAAAATTTACTCTTAGCTTAGCCTCTCTTCAGGTAGGAGATCTTGTAAGGTCGCTTGAGCTTTGCGTCACCGGCGCAAGGCGATCCAACACATAAGCAGCGCTGCTTCACCCATCACGCGGGGGTTTCTGTTCTTGTAAATCGCGAGAAGATCGCGAATACAGGGAGAAGCCAGTACCTGTTGCAAGAGAGGGGGTTGAAAGTCCGTTCCCGCCCAAATGTATCTTTAAAATGTTGAACATTTTCACTAAATTTGTCCTAAATTCAATGTCCCGTTTTGATCTACCTTACAAAATACCTGCTTTACCTGTTGGGACTACTAGACAGGGACGGAGTCTTATATTTAGTGACGTTTTGAATGTCGTTTTTTTAACCATTGATATCGTCTGTTTTTATCACAGATTTGCGGAGCACAGCCCAGTCATTAAAGTTCTTCGATAAAGTGATCTGCGTCTGTTTTGAAAGGGACCCATTGGGTGCCTTCCATAACTAGTATAATAAATTTTAATCGCCGGTTTCCTATCCGCCCTTTAAACTTCGCACTCATTAGATAAACAATCGACATAAACGGTTATTAAATATCCGCCGCCCGTAACTGTCATTAATGGTTTTGCCGTGTTCGATTTTATGTGCCGCAATTGGTGCACATATCTTGCTTCTAATATTGATATCCAAACGAGACTCTTTGAAGATGAATACAAATTATAAAAGGGAAATTCCAATTAACGTCCGTGTTTTTAAAATAATCCCAAAATGCGTCCATAACTTACTGTCTACATGTTCAATAGAATGATGTGTGTCCCTTTTGTACCGTATCCATTATGTACCATGTATCCAAAGAGTGAGGATGGAAACTACTTGTACTGAGGGATACGAAGTACCGAAAACTCCCATACAAACAACCGAATCATTTGCCATGTATCTAATAGAGGCTCTTCATCAGCGTTTCGGGATCGCAAACTTATCTGCCGACATGGATTCGCAAGTCAACATGGTCTCATCGCACACCGCTGTCCCTTCCCATTGACCAAACATCAGGGCACCATCCACTCGGGGTAACGGGTCATTTTGACAATGGACGACTGGATCTGTGCCTAAGTGTATTTGTTAACCACGGCAGCACCCGAGGTCACGGCTGGCATGACAATACCACGTTCCTGTACATGAAGAGGTAGCACGCGTAGAAGGCTACTACTTCGTACTAGTAGCACATTACGTGGTAGATGTAGTAGAGTGGGAAGAGCTCCTGCTCCATTAATACCGGCAGCGACGGCATCTCGACAACCAAGTTCGATCCTACCGTTTTGAAACTTTGTCTTGCATCCATTTATAGATCGCTAGCATATTGTTGCGTGTGCAACCACCGTTGATGATGTACCGACTACCGACGGTAGGAGTGCTCACGATGTTCTCGATATAATAGCCAGGAATGTGGTCAAAGCCTCGCACGACTACAGCAATCCGTACGACTGCTTCAGGTGAGGAGGAAGATCTGCGGCGACTCGCGTGATTCTCGCAACCCAAATGTAGGCGCACTATTATTAAGAGTGTTGGCAGTACTCAATTAGACGTTGTGGACGCATTTTGGAATTATTTTCATAGAACGGACGTTAATTGGAATTTCCTCATTATAAATACTTTCTCTATATTCAAGATATCGATGCCTTCGAGCTGCAACTCAACTGGCTTGACATCAGGAACTTCACCTCACGTCATTCTCATTCTTCCTCTGGGTACCTTCTTCTCTTCACTTGCGTTCTCCAACGATTAAACCCGAATACCGTATTTTGTCGTGCTTTCGAGCGAGAGCTGCGCAGGAAACTACACGACGAGCTGATCCGGCTGGAGTGGCAACGACCTATGCGCATGCACCATTACGTAACCTTGAACTGCCTTAAAGCCCCAAGATCCGCATCTTGGATGGATACATGGACCGCAGGGACGGACAAAAAATTCCTAGCGACTTCTACTCTCTCGAGGTACCAATTATTGAGCTCCAGTGCTGCATAAACGAACTTCTCTATTTTTTGTCTTAAATTGCTATGTTGAGAAGCTTTCTGCCTGTTAGACCGCTTCACTCCCTACAGCCATATACTTCAGTATCGACGAGGTGGGGGCGCTCATGCAGACTGCGGCACCACGATCAGGTATTGGGGATGCTCTTAGCGTTCTACAAAGGGTTCATGCAGCGGACTTCACTATGTAAAGAGTTCTGGGCGCCACTGTTGACCGTTACACAAGTTATAAGCACGGCAGAGGACGCGTTAGCTGTGGCGTTGACGAACTTCTATCGGGCTCGGATTTCATGACCTTCTCCGGTGAGACAGAAGGCTCTTGTCCTTCTTGTGTGGCGGCGCCAGCCGCTGTTAGAGTTTACCTGGTGCTTTATCGATGGTGAAAACTACCGTGTACGTGGGGCTCAAAGATATTTTATTTGTTTTATTATTTGTAATTTAATAAATAGTTGCCTTTCTTTTTTAACTTTGGCTGTGCTATATTTTCTATATCTAGGTACAGCATCCTTCCAACACTGATCTCAAAAATTCCCAGTACAACGGGTGGCTCCATGCTGTCATGTAACCGGGACGTTGTGCTTCAGTGCCGATGGGCTTATTGTCTGGACAAAGAACAACTGTCCGGTTCGTGGAATGATAGAGACACTAGTTTGGACTTCTACTGGAAGCTTTTAGACCCTACTATGAATCCTGACGAGCGCTACGTGTGTCGTCGCCGACAGTGCGTCCCCGTCTGGGGAAGAACTGGCCGGTAGATTCTTAACCCCTTTGAAAGATGATGTTTTAGAGCGATTGCTACCCTCAGTGCGCCCTGCAGCGAGCCGCATGTCCGCTGCTATCGCTTTCCTTCGGCAATCTGCGGAGTGGGGCATGGGGTCTGTAGAGAAAGCGTTTCTACAACTCCTACCCCTCTCCCGTACGACACCAGCAAGCGTAGACTTGGCTTGTAATCTCTTTTGATTATCTAACTATCGAGTTCGGACCGTGGTGATCAGCAACAATCGAACCACGCACTTCCACGGCCACGTGGAAGTCAATACAAGTGAGCCAGCTCACTCTATTTGAACAGATCGCACTTGAGAGTTATTCTTGAAGTCTTATTTGTCCCTGTAAAATGCAGCTTAGGCTATCGATCTGTATCAATATAGCCAACACGTTGGTCCTTCTTTGCTTTCTCTCTTATGTTCCAGTTAGTCTTTATGTTTGAGAGCTGTCACAAGCAGCAGCACCTCCTCATGACGTTGCCGGGCTTCTTCTCGGTACAGGGCAAACCTCTCCTCGTGACGGAGTCTGCTCTCGACCGCCTCAGCTGCCCCCCCCCTCCCAGCTGCTGCTCCCGGAGCTCTTGGGCAGCCGCAGCCTCGTCTCGCCCTTGACGACCCGCAGCCAAGCGCTCATCCCTATCCTCCCTGCGGCGCCGGTCCTCCGCCTCGGCTCGCTTGTCGCCTTCTTCGCGACGATACACCAATATATTCATCGTATGGGCTCCGATTGAGCCGTGCTTGTCTTCGAGATCTTCTAGTTATTTGCGTAGAGTCTCCACCTTCGTACGTGCACGCGCTCGTTTGGTCTGCGCATTTGTGCCGTTCGAAGTTTTAACGCCTTCCGAGGCCGTGCGTTTCCCTCCACTGCCTGGATGTCGGGTTCTAAGCTCCTCGATATTGTCACGGATAACTCAGAGATCACATCCCCTGAGTCTGTTGATCGTTATGTTTTTGCCTGCATGACGATATAGATGTTAACACCCCGTAGCAGTGGTGGCCAAAAGCATTGCTGGGCATTGCGACAGTGGTGGTACAATTAATTAATAGTGTGCAGTAATCGACGAGTTCCCAAACGTGATTCCAAAACCAAACGGCCAATCAGCTGGACTGTTTTAAACCACTTGAACAAAGTATGACCAGGATTATCGATTTCAACTGCCTTCCAACTGCCTTTGAAAAACCTTGAGGTTATTTTGGTCGGCTTCCTCGTCCGGACCTCATTACTCAAAAGGCCTCAGATCACGCACGGGGAGACCTCGCCGGCTTGCGCCTCGCTCAAGACGTCTAAAGACCCCAGGAGGACAGAATGCTCGGACAAGATACCCGGTTGATACTCCACACAACATCGGATTAAAGACCCGACAGGGCTAGCATTACGCTACCACTTTTGTGCGTTGAACCCGCTCTTGCGTGGCTCTCGTTCTGCGACTCAGCCTCGGACACGCTGGAACGAACGCTACACAACTGTGAGACTGCTTTTTTTATTGACGCCGAAAACGCGTTTGTGGCTGCTGGTGATGCCCGCCACGCCACTGAAGCGGGGCAACGCTAACATCGACGCGCATGCCTTTATGTTGTACGTGGAGCCGTTTTGTTTTTTGCTGTTACGATTGACACATTTGACGTGTTTGTATTTGGCGTTAGGCTGGAGCACCTAGCTCTAGAAATGGCTTTATACGTTATTACGGTTCTATATAAGAGAGAATAGAAGCTAATTTTCTTACAGCTCCAAGTCCTTCTATTGGGGGCTATCGGGTGTGCATCCATCGACAATGTCTTTGTTTGTTCTGCGTGCGATGAAGGAACAGAGCGCGTCATAAGCTGAGCGATGTTCAAGGCGTAGCTTTCTCCAGCGTTTTCGCAGCGATCCAATGGTCTTGGAACGGCCCTTTCCATCGATACCCATGAGAGCCGCGTTTGTCTTCTTGTCCAAGTCCTCGGCCAATGACCAGAGCGCCTGCTTCCAAAGTCGATGAGCGACACCACCTCGTTCCAATGGCTCTCAGAACGTATGTCCACATCACGCCCTGCTGCTACTAACATGATGTTGATACATGCATTGAGGTCAGCGCGGGCAAACAGTTGTTTTTTCTGTGCTGCCGTGTGCCAGAGCTCCTGGACGTACCAATTGAAGAAGCAGCCTGCCAATGAATGAGTCTCTACGATGATGTCGTCGCGCGAAGGAGCAGGTCGAGACGATGTGGCGCAGCTACACAGTGAAGCACCATCAGGATTGCTGTGCTTAGCTTCTTGCATGGCGACGAGTTTGTGTAGCGTACGCTGCATGGTTGCAATGGACGACAGCATCTGCGTGACAGCAGCGGCAAGCACAAACCGGTCCCCCCCCCCCCCCCCCCCCCGCGCACCGATCTCCAAGCTGAGAATAATTCTTGCTCTCCCAAGCTGATCGAAACTGCCGACCCCAGTTCATACAGGTATCCAGCGAGACGGAATACCCCAGGGCGGCGTTAGTAGCATCCAACGCCTCGTGGAAGCGATAGATGTAGTGCGATGTAAAGCCAGTGACCGCCTGTTCCTTCGCTACTGCTGCCGCGACGTCCTCCAGGTGGATCAGTAGAGACGCCAGAGCAGCATCCAGGACCATTCCGTCGACTTTGAGGCTTGATTCCGTGAATCCACTGACGTTCTTGGAGAGAATACCACCAGCGTAAGTAGCTGTGCATATTGGAGAGCGGGAAGTAACGCTTTTAACGTGGCGATACTTGGGGTGACGCATGGCAGATAGGGATCCTTGTAATCAGCTAATATCTTTCCGACACTTTGATCTTCACGAGTGGTGGTCCCAACGTGCGCGAACGCTTTCGTAAGGGAGTCGAGTAGCCACGCACCGCGTCGAGATTCACTGTATTGTGAGCTGAGACGACGCGTTTGCGTACGCAACTGAACCTCGACACAAAGAGTGGCTGGTGAGTCCTGGTGTTAGATCGGGAGGCAGCGGGGCGGGGGCCTTCGCCAGCCGGTCTGATACCAGCGTAATAAGATTGTTGATGTACTTGGACACATTAGGTCTTCCACGCACGCGCTCGGCAGGGGGCGCTTCGACCTCGTCGTCCTTTCTTCCATGATCTCCCAATAGAGAATAGCTTCCTTTTGACTATAGGTTTTTTCTCCCGGTAGATTAGAAGAAACTGCGTGGGGCACCAGTGGAAAGACGTAGCTAGAATTCTCCGAAGCACCAACGAATAGCATTCCTAATGCGTGCAGCACGCACTGCTCCCAGTTTGTTGCAGATTTGTAGATAGAAATTCCTTGCACCACCGAAGTTTTTATCCGGGCAACATGCAGAAACAGCTCCCCCGATGCCGCCATAGATAGCTGATTCTTCCGAGCAAAGCAGGTATCTATTACACAACCGAGCGTATGTCACATCAGTGTTAGTACGGCAGCATCATGCAAACTCTTATAACCCGACCCGACGCCCTTGATTGCAGTTTCCTGCACCAGGACACACAAGTCCTGGAGTGTGCATCCAGGTGCCTCCCCTGTTGACCATCTAGCAAGTTTCGCTCCTCAATGGTAGCCCCCATTTTGTCGCGAATCTTTGCTATCATTTACTGTCTGACAAATGGACAGGATATATCTCCCGCAAAAGGTTAACCACTTGGGACATATAGCCAACTGCAGTCGCCTAGGCGAGATGGCTGCCTCGTGCACTCGGTTTTGTTTGTAGGAAAATCGAAAAGGCAGTTAGCAAAGAGTAGAAATTGACTTAGCAATGCTCCTGGAGTTGACAGAGTCTTAGCAATGGTAGCAATAGACTTCTCGTTCATGTTACCAAGCTTCCAGGAAGCACTTCATGACTGCGGCCTCCTGGCCCGACGTCCCTTGCGGGATGTCAAGGCCTCTTGGCGCTCGCTGCACCGTATCAAATGAAAATCCCATCAGCCACTAGTTTAAGCGAAATATTGCGCTGGCAATTTGTGGGTATTTATGAATAACTCTTCATTTACACTAGGGGGTTGTATTGTCTTTTATCGGATAACCTCGAAATTTCCCAAGATAATTGGGACACTATTCGGAATTTATCATAACGGTCGCTGATTTGTAAAAAGGTTTTGAATGCGTTCTCATTGGGTGATAGTTGCGACTGTCAAAACTTTGCGATTCGTGCGAGGTGTCCAGAAACTTATCGTATCCTACAGTAAAGCATTGCAATCAGGGATTGACAGTACTTTGATTTTCTTCCGAAGTACTACATTCGCGTAGTAGTAGTAGGCCACATTTTAATTTAGTACTAGTAGTTTCTCATTCAGGAAAGTGAATTACTATAGTACTAGTACTATATTAGTTATCCAGTAGTTTCCAGTAACTTCAACGGTCGACACCTGAGTTCTGCTGTGAAGTCACTGAAAAGAAAATCATTGAAGCTAGTATTTATCTAGTACGACATCGACAGCTAACAAAGCGCTACATAGAAGACAGCATCAGACATCCGAACAGACGCCGACGAAGTGTCCATTCCTAATTGTACCAGTCCTGAATTACTAGTGCTAGGCCAGTGCGTTGCGTGCAGGCGCGGCTCTACCACTTATGCAGGAGCGATTTTTCCGATAGACTCTCCGCTGGTAGATTCGGTACTGTCATATGCGTTTACGGAGGGATTTCGACATCACGACCCCCCCCCGCCCCCGCACTGCGTTTTGGTCTTGAAATCTTACACGACTCGCACAGCCCTATCAAGCCAAACTGCTACCGCTTCCATGTCTTAGTGCTTGGTTGGGGCTATCAACCAGCGAAACACCAACGCTTAGAACCAGACGCTCACTGCGTTGATCAAAAGAGCAAAGCGTCCGGATTTCTTCAGCTGCGAGGCAGTAGCTCGACAGTAACCGGACAGTAGCTCACGTTCGAAATCTGAGTTACTGGTTACCCTATTAGTAGTAGTTTGCACATCGTCTCAAATTACTACCTACTATAGTACTTTGAGTAGTATTTTGCAGTAGATAGTAGTGCACCAGTACCGTTAGTACAAAGTACTGTCAATCAATCCCTGATTGCAATACATGTACCCAGCAAGTTTGCAATACTACTGCAACAATTGAAATTCCAAATTTGATCGTTTAACTTCTCGATGGAACATGTAGCCCCCACAATTGTGATCAACAAGAACAGAAACGGAAAGCTCAGCCGCCTCATGAGAGTCCGAACGAAGGTACGCATTCGGTCTATCAGTGGCAGGCAAAGGCCACCTCGAGACAGTGCAATGGCTACATTACTCTCTCAACTGTATTGCTATATTACCAGGTGATCAATCGCTTTTTTTCTCTTCATTGTCCGTCGCCGAGTTCGAAGAGCTACTGTAAATGCGGTTGTAGCGCTTACGTAATTCCTCCCGGCGGCGTTCCGCCTCGGTCTGTGGTGCCGGTGGAAGCGTTGACTCAACAGGGAGCGACGACGAGGCCTCACTAGCAGCAGCAGAAGCAGCGGCCTGTTGATGACTCGACGGGATCGGACGTTTGTCTTCTAGGTCTTCTTGCGCCGGTGCTGCAGTGGCGGCTTCATCCGTCACAGATACCGGCGCAGCAGCAGTAGTTGAGGCTGCGGTCGGCGCAGATAGCGGAGCAGATGCCGGAGTACTGGTCTGTGGCTGTGCTGCTGGCATTGCAGGTGCCGATGTAGGAGGTTGCGGCACACTCGGAGCTTGCTGGGGAGTGCCGAACTGAGCGGCGGATGCCTGTAGCACCGCCAGCTGAGCATGTAGGAGATCGATTTGACGTTGGATACTGTCCGGGTCCATGGCTGGCGGCTGCATCCCCTGTTGCTGACCTGGCATGTGACCCATCGGGGGCATTCCAAACGGAGGCATCATGCCGTACGCACCTGGCATTCCGAAGCCGAACGGTGCGCCCATACCAGGAGCAAACATCATTGGCGACATGTACGGATTCGGATATCCTGGAGCAAACGCGTGACCTGGCGCAGCAGCAGGGGGCGTCGTAGTGTGGGCGGCACCGGCACCAGGTTGAGTAGCCGGTGGAGCCACTCGTCCAACGGCAACCCCAAACCGGAAGCGAGGAGCTACCGGCGCAGCTCGAGGTTGAGCATCAGCACCCGGCGCTGGTGCCGGAGCAGGTGCCGGAGCTGCGTTATTCTCTGCCGCTCTTGGCGCACGAGCTGCCGGCACCTCAGGGACGGCAGCGGGACGACGTGGCCCCGTTGGGATTGTGGAGCGACACGTAGGACACGTCTGCTGGCGCTGGACCCACATTTTCAGACAATCGACATGGAAAATGTGCGAGCACGGCAGCTTCTTGCACGCGTCGGGGGTCATCTCTTCACGACAGATAATACACGTTCTATCCGTCTCTTGTAGCTCCTCTTCTGTTGGGTTGGGGAAGCGTTCATTTAGATGAGCTGTGATCTTCCTATAGCGGAAGTACGAAGCAATACGTCGCTGCAAATTCTTGATGGAGATCCAGAGATCACGCACAATATGCAGCGGCATGCCATAATACGTGAAGATTAGCATGAAGAAAGCCTAAAAAATAATATCCGTTAAATAACCACGGTAGTTAAATAAAGATTGAAAATTATTCAGATCGTACCAAGTAGACGACGAGTTTGGTAACCTCCGACACAAGTTCCAGGTAGAATAAGTACGTGAACTTGTTGGTCCATGCACCGTCCATTCGAGAGTCCACCACGTACAGTACGTAGCGCAGGAATGTGGCGATAATAGTCACCAACAGGATCAAAAACTACACAAAAAATCGGTTAGCGTAGAATTTTCCCACAATATATATTCCAGATATCCCCACCTCAAAGCCAAATAGGATAAAGACTGAAGGCCCAATCTCCATGACCTTCAGCGAGCACCACACCACGAATCCAATGTCCACAGCTGCAAGCATGGACATTAGTCCCACGAGCCGAACGTGGGTGAGTCTGGAGATCACGTCCGTTTGCTCGATCTAGCAACAGCATTCCGTTAGTGGATTATTTTTTTAAATAATATATGAGAATCCGTCACCCACAAATTCGATCCTGGACTGCGAGAGCCAATGGAAGATCTTGAGGAACACGAGCGCCGTGAATAATACCATGACGTGGAACGAGATCTCCTCGCGGAAGATGGTTAGTGCCAGACACGTCTCCGTCACGGCGTAGCGTACATTCTCGTGGAGCAACTACCAGTCATAAAGTATAAAATTAGAGATACTATACCCTATCAGACATAAATCGTAGCAGCCCTTTACCTCAACTTCCGCATCACGAAGAGTTCCGAGAAAAAATGACTTGAGCAGCCGCCCGAAGAGCGTCGTGAGCACGAGGCCGGCGTTTCCCAGCACCAGCACGCTGACCTTCGAGGTCACGAGGTAAATGACCGATGGGTAGAACTGCTGCCGCGTCACGTACGTGTACCAGAGCAGTCCCATGCAGGCCGCCAGGCTCGCGCTCGAGTACAACCAGAACTTCATCTGAATGACGTCTACGTGGCAGAAAGGATAATGAAGCGTGGTATAAATAGCCAGCCAATCATATGTTTTTACTCAAAGTTTGACGAATCAAAAGACGCAAAGTTTTAGT
Organism: Phytophthora tentaculata; assembly: GCA_033557915.1. Taxonomy (NCBI): domain Eukaryota; phylum Oomycota; class Peronosporomycetes; order Peronosporales; family Peronosporaceae; genus Phytophthora; species Phytophthora tentaculata. Next base: position 360,248 of record JAUCEA010000005.1, read on the forward strand.
AAAAGATTCATTTAAGAAACCGGTATACTGGTTGATGTTAACGATGATGTTGAAGCAAGGTGTCGTGCTTCAACGTCATCGTTGCCTTTTTAAAGTCCTACTTTTGCATGTAGGGAAAATAACTTATTTGTTCTTTACCATGATGTTTCATCCGCTAGAAGTGGAAGTCCCCGATAACTGGGTAGTGATCCGATAAGTCCACAAGAATTTCGTCACTAGCACCACGAGACGGTGCCCAATTCTTTGTCGCCTTCAGCTGGACAATCTCAGTTGAAGCAGCAACAGGTTGGCGATGGCTACGGTCTACCATAACGTAGTCCAGTCTCTCTGCAATTCCTCCAGAACTCGGGCCATCCACCGCGAGGCTATTAGTGTGTGGATCAAAGCTGTAAATCGGAGATTTTTCACGAAGCTGAGGCTCGTCAACTTCGAGCAATTCCAGCATTCCTGCATATTCACCGCCGGATGTCTCCGCGTGTTTGTTAATATTCATATCTCCCGCATAAATTACCGGTTCGTGTTTCGGTAAACGCAGAGAGTTGACAAAGTCGCGCATCAGAGTCAGCTGACAATTCCTCGTAGCAACAGCAACGGGAGTTTCCCAAGCCTGTAGATGCGTCCCCACTATATGCACTGTTTGGGTCGCATCAGCGCCTGCATTGGTCTTGACTGGCACGCGTACTTGGAAATAGATAACTCCTTTATCAGCGTATCGATCTTCGCTCGATGCGACGTTGCCGAAGGTCACTTCTTTGCAGTTAGCCAGAGGATATTTGCTCATAGCGAAGCATCCTCCGTCGATCGCCTTCTTGGAGCCTAGAAGTGACACGTCTCCCACGATCTTGGTCTCGTAGATAAAGCCTTGAGACTTCATCCCAGACACCAGTTTCTCGCGAGCAGAACTGCAAAAGGCTTCACAGAAAATCACCACGTCCACATCCTGCGACGCGAGACAGCGAGGGATAGCTGAAGCACGCTGTGAGGCCCACGGGGACACTTTCTCGTTGAAAGACGACACGAAACTAGGCAGCAGCCAGACGTTGTACACCATAACACGCAGCTTGAAAGGGATCGCGTTTCTCGGCATCATAGGGACTGACTGTCGCTCCTTCTGCTCCGTTGTCTCTGGGCAGTCAACAGCTTCGTGTTCGTTGCTTACCGTTCCCAACCGAAACACGGTTGGTGAGTATTTTGTAGCAGTGATCAACTCACCGTGCATGCCAAGGAGCTGACCGGCCCACTCGCCATCTACAAGCTGCATGAAGACCTGACTGCCGCATCTCAGTGGGCCCGTGTGTCCGTAGGGTGACACTAGCCTCAACGTCGTCTTGTGCGCGTCACCTCCCGATAGCATAGCATGACCTCTTTTTGAGTCGGGCGCAGCAACAATTCGAACCGATTTACGCACTTTACGGCAGTACAAGTGGATGGCATCTCCGAATCTCGCAGCACGTCGCGGACCTGAGAACTGTTCAGCGTTTTCAACGACAAACTCGATCCCTACGTCGTCGTCAGCGTGCAACGGCTTACAGACACTGAGATACGACGCCTTGTTGAGTTGGTATTTGCCTACACCGCCACCCAGAGCACTCAATGCGAATACCGCCGACAACGGGCCGGTCAGAGCCACGCCGGCCACTCCAGCCGCCACCGCTGCCGCTTTCTGCGAACCAGAGAGCGCACTACGCCTCGTCAAGCCGACAGACAGTCCACCCAGAGCTGTCAACGCGATAGTGCCTCCGAAATGCACCAATTCGTCACATGTTGAAGGTGCAACAACCGGCGGCGGCACCCGCCACGGAAACGGCGCCGGCAGATCGAGCAGAAGGCCGTCCACGCTGTCCCGCGAGCTAATGGTCGTGCTGGTGCTCGTCGTACTGCTTGAGCGTCCGAGACGACGGAAACTTGTGCTTCCTTCTAGTTTATCCACACAGTCTTCCTGTACCACTTCACTATCGTCCGACTCCGGCCGAGGCGTCACGAAGTCTCGGAACGTGTCGGAAGCATGAACACTCTCGATCTCCAGTAGTTTATGCAGGTAGCTATTTAGCTGTTTGCGCAGCTTATCCGCCGCTGCAGTGCGAGCGGATTGCGCTCGGAACGCGTCCCATCCGAGACGTGAGGGCTTCGGTAGTTGGATGCGACGAGCGTGTAGCACCGAGTGGAAGATACTCTCGATGGAAGCGTGGAAGCACTGGAAGTCGGCGTATGAGCGCTGCACAAGCCACAGAGTGCGTGTTTGAGGGAACCGCAGCGAGATAACGTAGCTCCAATGCTCACTCTTGGATGCAGACGCCGAGACGCGGGTGATGCCTACATCCGCGTCCGTCGCTAGCCATGGAGCCGCCAGCTGCAGAGAATTGGTTGGAGATTGGTGTGCGAGCGCCAGTGGCTTCCTTCTCCATGCCAACATGTCGAATAGAGACGCAGGGGCGAGGAGACGGCGCGTCCGAGGCAACAATGAGCTCGTCCCCGCCGGCATCGTGACGCACAGAGAGTCGGAACAATGTAACAGCCGTATCGATGCAAATCGCTAAAAGAATTTGTAACATCATGTTATTTAAAATGGTAGAAGGATGGACTATTTGACATTTACTTAAATGAAGTAAGATTTCATTTACCCGTAATAATAGATTAACCATCATTAACCGTTATATCAGGTAATACAATATTAAAGTGTTTTGTGGATCGCCTCAAGCAAACGTACTCCAGTACAGCGACCATCGGACCGATGATCGGTACATTCACTGCTACGATGCAGTAGAAGCGCAGCGTGAAGGTTGACACGCGAATGAATGGGCGACGTTCACCGTTCATCCCTAAATTACTCAGCTTCAAGATATGGCTCTCTTGCTGTCTCTCTTACAGGCAAGCGAACGAAATGACGGTCAGTCACATGCGTGGAGCCTCTGCACTAGCCACATAACGGACAACGTTGCGATGAAAGCACTTGAACAGCAAACAACTCGTCTCATGTTACGCTACGTTTACTCCACTGATCCAACTACATCAACAAGCTACCCAGTCGGTAAATGTACGAGTATTCCGTCAGCAATTCGTGCTGCTGTGGAGTGAGTCCAACCTTATTAAAAAGACCTTGCTTCTCCGTCACAAGGACCGCTCTCTGCAGCACACGCCACTTCTCCGATAAGTGGACATTGGTGCAGACGTTCTTTATCTTCACGAGTGCCAAGGTCAAGTGACCTCCAAGCACGAGAATGAACTCGATCGTGTAGTGTTGACCCAGTAGAATCAACGCCAGCAACACATTGACAGCCACCACAGCCCAGAGCACAGTCATACGGTCCAGTACAGCTACAACGATAGCAACAAGCTTCCACCAAAATATCTCCAGTCGAACAATGCTGCACGTGATAGAGTCCTCAGACAGCAGCAACACCTCCGCAACGGCCAACACAAAGTCTTCAATCGACCTGTAGCCCACCACCTGCCCGATGATCGTCTTCCATTCACCATCATACGCTGCAGCTTTGGTTGGGATCTCCATACTCTCCGAGCATGGCAAACCTTCATGTTTACACCAAGACAAACCGTCCTCGTAGCCCAGATCATACAGCCACTGTATGTCACGCTGCGACGGAGGGTACATGGACCACCACGGCGGCACGTAGCGCGACGGACGGATGTCGGCTTTCGCGAAGAAGTTCGGAGTCACAGTGATCGTGCGAATACCGTCTTTAAACAGAGACTGGTTGTCCAGCAAGCCACCGTCAATAACGTATTCACCCTCATGCATGAAAGGGAACCCTACTAAAGGAGTTGCACAGCACGAGGCCACCATCGTCTGCAGCAGGTGCAACGGGTTCTTGAAGTGCGACACTCGACGTGTAACCCACGCGGACAACGATGTGTACACCACCGTGACTTTACTGTGGAGTTTGTTCATGTTGTTGACGTTCCCGTGGCGTGTAATGGCGTCGATGAGGTAGTCGCGCATCTTGAACGGTCCTGTCCAACTCGCGTGCGCTGACGGCACGTAGTCGTTAACCACGGAGTCGCAGATCTTGTCGAAGTCCGAGTTCAACACTAGCGATACGATGGAGAGACAGCCAGCTGAAGTGCCGATGAACTTAGCGTTCTTGTCCACCTTCTGCTCTCGCAAAGCCTTGCACACGCCGTACATGTAGACCATGAGCCAACCACCACCGGAGAAGGAGAAATGCAGCGGCTCCTCGATCGATTTCGACGGGTGTAGTAGTTGACGAGGTCGAATCACGGCGACGGAGCGGCAATGGCGAGACTCAATGAGTAGAGTGTGACGGCTCCGTTGCGGCAGCTTTGGCAGTAGATCTCGTTCGCATCGTCTCCATTTCAGGGTGGATTGGCGACTTCCTCTCCACGGGCGAAGGTGCTTGCAATGGGCTTTCAGCCTATCGACGAAGCTGATCGTGATGCTGCGCTTCTGAAGCTGCGGCATTGTGTTCTTCTAGAAATGGACTGGAGTGCTCAAGACAGGAGAAATTGCCAAGTGATGCTTGTGATCGATCGAGCGGAGGTGAGCATGAACCATCCACGACCATTGGGGTAGAGTCTGTTATAGTCGATATGCTTCCACCGATAGCATTTTCAAGGTGGCGATGCAGATGGCCACTATGGAGTCCACCACGATCCACTCGAAATAAACTGCGATTCATTATGCACAGCTCAAACGTTTGCCTCGGGTCATCACGAGTCAAAGACAACAGTAGGGTCAAGTTACTCAGAGTAATACGCTACAGTACCTCACCTTGTAATAATTGACCACAAAGTGTTTGGTGAATTTGGATGCCAGATTTCCTTAAACCTTTTTTTTAATTTTAATTTTAATACTTCAAAAAAGTAAATACTTGTACATGAAGTACATGTAAGGGGAAGTGTCAATTCGGGGCTGGAATGCCAGTTAGGGGCGGTTCATTTGGCCAATGAAAGACTCGAGCTTTGCATTTATCAATTGTGATTAGTCACTTATAGGGTACCATATAAGAGACAAGGCAAGATCAATAGTGAAATCAAGTCACTGAAATCGGCCCGAATTGACACGACCATCACTCTTAATTTTATTTTTTTTTGGATCTATTGTGATTTGTCCATTGGCTAGAAGTTTCAGAAATAGCCAGCAAAATCTACAAAAACGACAGCTTTCGATTGGTACCCTTGGTGCCGCTTTGCTTGAATTAGATCAAAAGATACAAGTAAAGCTAGAAATGTATGTTTGAACCGGCCTCGAATTGACACTTCCCCTTAACTTAGGCATGAGTCTTTTATTTTCAGCATCCAACAGCCACTTGTGATAACTTTACTCATATTACTGCATAGTAACCAACCTTATCCCATTATGCATTTAGCCAGAAGCGGATTGCTAGTAGTAAAATACTAAATTGTACGTCGGCGTTCTTGAGCTGTACATGAATAGCAGTACAGTAGATACATGTACGCCCACATACTATATTCCTGGGACTACCAGGCTGGTAGTGCTACGGTCACGTGCCCGATCTTATCACGGTGACGGAGTAGCAATGGCTAGACTCGATCAGTAGAGTAGTGGGCTCCGTTGCGGCAGCTCTGGAAGTCTCCATTTCAGGACGGATCTCTCCACGGGGTGGTAGTCGACATGCTCCCACCGATAGCGTTTCATGGTGGATGCAGATGGCCATAATGGAGTCGGCCACGATCCACTCGAAGTAACTACAATCCATTATGCATAGCTCAAACGTTTGCCTCGGGTTCAGCACAAGTTACTCTAACCAAACAAATAATAAGGAAGAGTAGCCTAACAATTTAACATGAGGTGCTTTCAAAACTTGTGATCAGTCCAAAGGCAATTGTAGTCGTCCGGGTGCCAAATAGCGTGCAGTCTTGGGAAGCTGGTTGCGTCGCGAAGACCCTGGCATTCTACAGCTTCGGGGATCCAGATCGACTGCAGCTCCGGCAGTTTCGGAATGCCTTCCACCGTCGTCAGAGGTGTGAGTCCCAGGTCCAGTAATTCTAAGCGTGTGAGCGAGGCCAACGGAGCCGCGTCCTCCACTTTGGTCGCATTCAGCCACAGGCGACGCATCTTTCTCATCCCCGATAGCAGCCCAGCGTCCTTAAAGTCCACACGGCCAACTAACGACAATTCTTCCAGCTTTGTCAAGTGCGACAGGAACTCGAACGTAGTCTGATGATCCTTGTGGCGACGTGCTAGTTGTCGCTTGCCACGATCAGGTAGAGAGAGCACTAGTTTCTCTAAATTCACGAGTGCTCCTAGCGGAGATAGATCTTCAAACAGGACGTCTAGTAACTCTAGCTGTGTCAGCTGTACAAAACCCTCAAGAGGGAGGAGGTCCATGACCTGAGCAGTGGGCGGTAGTGACATCGTCAGCCTCGTAAGCGCCGGCATGTCTCCAAGTGCCGCGATCTGAGCCAAGTCGTCCGCACACCATTGCTGCAGTCGCAGGTGATGTAGAGTGGACGACGTTAAGGTCAACGGCGAGTAGTCCGTGAGTGGCGGCAGCTCGAGCGATGTCAACGCTCTTTCTCTACTCAAGTATCTAAGGAACGAACTAGGGACGCGATGCGCCATGGGGATCGTCAGTCCTCTAGTGGAAACTACCGTCGTCCCTCTCTCTTCGACGTCTTCCTGCAGTACATCGGCGATATCGTCTTGGTAGTTGTGTTTGTACATTCTCAGCTTCGTCAGGTTGTGCAGACTACCCAACCATTCGTGGTCTACAGGTGGGACGAATAGTTCCGTTTCCGTAGTCGGTTCTCCTCTCTCTCGTGTGTCTAACAGCAACTGCTCCAGCAACTCCAACGCAGCCAATGGACGTCGATCCCCCACGTGCGACCAGCGGATATCCAGATACGTCAGATTACGCAAGCTCCTCACGAACTCCAGGTCCGTTAACCTCGTGTTCTGCAAGTGCAAAATCTCGAGGTCGGGGCAATTCAACGTCAACTCCAGCGCGTCGGACGATCCGATGTTCGTAACTTTCAGCGATCGCAACGCCGTCAAATACTGCAGCACGCTCAGATCCGTCGCGACCCAATTTTTACTAATGTCTAGCGTCTCCAAGTGGGGCAAATTCTTCAAGGCACTAAATTCGACGACCCTAGTTTCGGACACATCCAGAATATGCAGCTCCGGTAGCGCTTCCAACACACCCAAGCTCGCCACGTTGGTGCGTCTCACACTGAGCGACTGTAACTGCGGGAGAACCACCAGTGGCGCCAGATCCACCACGTCCGTCTCTGCCAAATTTAAGGCTCTTAAATTCCATTCAGTCGGTTCGATGTTCTTATTTTCGGGTCCTGGAACTGCCATCTCCAGTAGCTCCGATAGCGTAATATCGGCATCGGAGACGTTCAATTCCTGTAATGTCGGTAGAAGTTGCAGTACTGCCGCCACGTTGATTGCGGGCTCCTCTTCCTCGGGCTCGTCGTCCTCTGGAGTCCAGTACGGGTAGTCCCAGAACCGCAGCGAGTGTAGAGCGGGTAGAACGCGCAGCAGATTGAGCAGATGCATGCCTGTACGCGGCACTTTGACGGTGGTAACGCAGCGCAACATCTCAGGCTTCATGTGGCGCAGGAAACTGTCAGCATAGTAGCTGGCGGTCGGTAGTTCGTCTGTGTTTTTGGTCAGAGGCGGCGGGGGCACGCGTAGTACGCCCTGGGACAGCACGAAGCGGCGCAAGTCCGAGGTCGCCAGCGAGCGGCTGCAGGATGACAAGCACAACCAGTCGCGAAATGACAGGAAGCCCACGATGAAGCGCAGCACGTCCGTCTTGCCATCGAGGTCACCCAATACATGCTCCATCGTCTTGATTGTCGAGAATGCTTTCTAGGTTATCCTGTAACTTGGGCTGTAGGATAAACTGGACTTTAGATGAAGCCATTGGTATAGGTCAGACTTGAAACACACTCCACTGGAGCCTGATACAGCCTCCTGTTGGTACAAGTGTCCTGGGCTAACAGTCTTCGGTACCATGCTGTTGCATGTGGCGATTCTGGTACTCGAAGAAGATACTTTTGTTTTTAATACTTCAAGTATAAACGATGTTTATTAGACGATAAATACCTCCAGCCGTGCTGATGAAGTTTCTTTCGTCTTCTGCTGGATCGCATCAGTTCGGTCTACATGCATCATGAAATTGAACCATAACGGATGCTGTTGTGAGGTCGAAAGCTGTGAGTTACAGTTTGGAGATTCACGGAGCAATGCCACCGGATAAAGTGCACTGCATTGTTCTGTCTGGAGAAGCCGCTCGTTGTCAGAGGATCATAGCGCGATGGCGGCACAAGATTAGTCTATTCGCCACGCAGAACAAGTCTGGGCCGCTGCATTTTCGAGAAGAAAAGAATCCCTGGAAAGTGGCTAACCGTCCAGTAAAATAGTAACGCATTGGTCACGATGTCTGGGCCCTTGGGCATGATCCCACCACACGTCCATCACTGCAAAAATGTTAGTGGTTCATTATCTACACGTTGAGCCTCTCAAACACTTACCACAGCAAAAACAAAATCTAAAGAAAAATACAAGAAGTTCATACTTTTAGATCTCCTCCGCTCAGTCGGTTGAGCGCATGTGATAGTGGTGCGTAAATCTGCGAACATGCTCGGACGTTTTGAGCCTAATAACGCTGGGGAAGTTTTTCCAACACGCAACTCCAGCGCGAATATCGTCAAACGACTAGCTAGTAGTTCTACTGACTAGTAGTCAACTAAAGCTGGTATTTTGGAGGGCCGTTGCACTCGAAGGGACTCGCAGTTTCAATAAATTGGGTGGAAGACGCTTCGTGCTTCAGAACCCGTGACGAGGAACATGATTTTCCGAACAGCAAATGCTTCAAAAACGGATGCAACCGACGATGCCTCTCAATCCTCCAAGAGCTGGATTGGACGTTACCAACCACACTGACGCAGAAGATCATGGCAGCATAGTGCCCGACCGTTTGGGAGCTGTTGTCACGTGAGCCTGGTCCGCTCTCATTCTACAATTCGCCTGCATCTGCAAAGAGCGACTTACCCAGTCTCCCAGCTATCTGTACTCAGCTTCCCAGCTATCTAATTTCTAAGCATCCATGGTCAAGTTTAGCGTCTCCCTTCTCTTAGCCGCCATTATCACGGCCCCCGCCCTAGCTGGTCACAGCCCAGAATCCGTCGTGGTGTACACGTCGGGCGAGACCACCAGCGCGACCACCAGTGGAAGCGCCAGCGCTAGTACTGCCACGGAGCCGCCTACGACAACTACTGTCGATGATGTAACCTGTGAGCAGGATGCCGATATGCCAGACACGTGTGACGGAAGCGACGGCTGGTACCCCGTGTCCGTGGTCGGCGAGGAAGGATACTACTGCGCCCAGGGGCCAATCTGTGCCGGTGAAGTCGGGAACTGTCCGGGTGCTCACGGTGATCTTACTTTCGGGTCCAGCTGCGTGAGCATTAGCGAGGGTACCTACGGTTGTATCCCCAACACGGAGTGCCCGACTACCGAGTCTACGCCAGTGCACGACGGTTGTGAAGTTGCCACCGATACTCCAATCACGGAGGAAACGCCTTACACACCTAAGACGAAAACAGCTCCGCCACCCGTGTACACTCCGGAACCGACGACTGCGCCACCCGGTGTGACTGAGGAAACACCGTTCACGCCCCCTGAGACTTCACCTCCCGTTGTTTACACTCCAGAGCCGACTACAGCCCCACCCGTAGTTGACACTCCGGAGACTAAAACTGCTCCGCCACCAGTGTACACTCCGGAACCGACGACTGCGCCACCCGGTGTGACTGAGGAAACACCGTTCACGCCCCCTGAGACTTCACCTCCCGTTGTTTACACTCCCGAGACGACTACAGCCCCACCCGTAGTTGACACTCCGGAGACTAAAACTGCTCCGCCACCAGTGTACACACCGGAGACGACAACTGCACCACCCGGTTTGACTGAGGAAACACCGTTCACGCCCCCTGAGACTTCACCTCCCGTTGTTTACACTCCAGAGCCGACTACAGCCCCACCCGTAGTTGACACTCCGGAGACTAAAACTGCTCCGCCACCAGTGTACACTCCGGAACCGACGACTGCGCCACCCGGTGTGACTGAGGAAACACCGTTCACGCCCCCTGAGACTTCACCCCCCGTTGTTTACACTCCCGAGACGACTACAGCCCCACCCGTAGTTGACACTCCGGAGACTAAAACTGCTCCGCCACCAGTGTACACACCGGAGACGACAATTGCGCCACCCGGTGTGACTGAGGAAACGCCGTTCACGCCCCCTGAGACTTTACCTCCCGTTGTTTACACCCCCGATACGACTGCACCTCCGGTGGTTTACACCCCGGAGACGACTAAGGCACCACCCATAGTTGACACTCCGGAGACAGTCACTTCGCCTCCCATCGTTTACATGACTCCACCGGTGATATACACCCCGGAAACAACTACTGCTCCACCAGCGGTTGACACTCCAGAGACTGTAACTTCACCTCCTGTTGTTTACACGCCCGAGACGACCCCACCCGTTGTTGACACTCCGGAGACGGAAACTGCTCCGCCACCCGTGTACACCCCGGAGACGACTACCGCACCACCCACAGTTGACACACCGGAGACAGTCACTTCACCTCCTATTGTCTACACACCCGAGACGACTTCTCCACCAAAAACTACACCGCCTCCAGAGACCGTGACGGATGTCCCGACCTACGAAACGAACCCTCCAGTCTACACTCCGACTCCAGACCAGGTTACGGAAGAAACTCCGGCCGAGACTCCAAGCCCCGACACCGAAGAGGTCTACACTCCGGCACCAACTCCAGACCAGGTCACGGAAGAAACACCGGCCGAGACTCCAAGCCCCGACACCGAAGAGGTCTACACTCCGGCGCCAACGGAAGAGGTCTACACTCCGGCACCAACTCCAGACCAGGTCACGGAAGAAACACCGGCCGAGACTCCATGCCCCGACACCGAAGAGGTTTACACTCCGGCGCCAACGGAAGAGGTCTACACTCCGGCACCAACTCCAGACCAGGTCACGGAAGAAACTCCGGCCGAGACTCCAAGCCCCGACACCGAAGAGGTCTACACTCCGGCACCAACTCCAGACCAGGTCACGGAAGAAACACCGGCCGAGACTCCAAGCCCCGACACCGAAGAGGTCTACACTCCGGCACCAACTCCAGACCAGGTCACGGAAGAAACACCGGCCGAGACTCCAAGCTCCGACACCGAAGAGGTCTATACCCCTTCTCCGGAGCAGAACCCTGAAGAGACCCCGGCGACGGAATACCCCCCCTACGGCACGACGGAGACGCCTACCGATGCTCCGGAGCAGGACACTGAAGAGACCCCTGCGACCGAGTCTCCTTATGGACCAACCGAGCCGCCTTCTGATGAACCAGAGGATGATACTGCAGAGACCCCAACGACGGAGTCTCCGTACAGCTCAACCGAGACGCATACCGAAGCACCCGATGGAGAATCGGAGGAGACTCCGGTTGAAACTGACGCACCGGACTACGACTCGGATGCTCCAGCGACTGTTGTGATTATTGATGAGGAGCCCGATATCGTGGAGCCTGCGACCAACCGCCGCAGCCTGCGCCGCATCTAATGATGAAGTCGGAACCACAGAGATCTTTCGTTTCCAGTCAAGACTCACGAATGGAAAGTTCGGCTCTTGTTGCTTCTTAGTGTTTCGTGTTTAACTCATCCACAGCCGCCGTCTTTGTCGCTTAGTAAGATTGGACGCTTCGCTCGATTAATACATATTCAATTTCTATTGCTTTTGTTCAAGAACAACCAGGATGATCTATTTAACAATATTTTACAGCGGGTTGTATGCGTAGGGTGTAGTAGTTAACTGGTGTTCTGAGTCAACCACAACGGACACCGACACACCACTAACCGAGGATTCTGTTTCCGTAGTCGAGGAAGCTGTAGCGTGCGAATACGAGGCATCGTTAATGTACGCGTCTGACCCCCAATTCGCTAATTGCTCGATCATACGGAACTCGCGCACGTATTGTCTCGTGGCCGTCACCACTCGCCAGTGGAAAATCCCTGTAGCTATAACCTGCAGCACAATGAAGACCGCCTTGGTTTCGTTCGCGCAGTGATCGATGCATGTCGTTGCGAGTTCCGCAGACAACGTAATAAATACAAGCCAAACGAGTTGCGCCATTTGCGCGTAATTTAACGCCGTGAAAGCCAGCACGTAAACCATGTAGCTTTGTTCGTGCGGCCGTTGACATGCGAGTAAACCAATAGTTCCCGTTAGGATGCCCACCACCGGAACAGAGTAAGTTGGCAATGCGAACCACGCCCAACACGTCAACGCATACACCAGGACCATCCACCCACAGAGCCACCGTACACGCTCGACAGTTGTCATCCCCACGTCCGTGTACATTGCAGCTAACTGTCTGCAGATACCGCCGCTAAACGGGGCCTCACTTGCGTCCGACTGACGACGCGTTCGCTGTCGGTCCGCTGGCGATTGTCTGGTCTCCCGTCTTGACGTGACGAAGATGCGTGGGAGTCTACCGTCCTGGGTGACAATCGGTTGCTGCAGGACGCCAATGGGGCCATCCGCGGAATCACCGAAGAGTGAGTACACGTCTTGGTCGCAACGGTCTTGGCTAGCGGGGTGTCGGGGACTGGGAGGTGGATTTCCGAGCATGTTATGACTCGGTGCCATTGCTCGAGGAGCTCGCAGCCAGAATGGTCTTCGTCCTCGAGGGTATCTGTCGAGGAGTCGACAACGCTGCTGAGATACCGTGTGGATACACTCGAGCAGTTTTCTACCAATCAAATTGTATCAACAGAGCGGAAAACGGCCACGGAGTCCCGGACTCGAGATTTTCTGAACCTGTCGCCTTTACGTTGCGCGGTGGGAACACGGCGACATGCTTCAGCTCCACACACCTCCGACTTGAAATGCTGTACATCAATACAGCTCTTACTCTAAGGTAGGGCGTAATTGTATGACTTGTGCCATTCGGTCAAATTATGGGACATCCTTCGGTAATTATCTGTTTTTTCCCCAGTATTCCGAGGAGCATCCGTAATTTATTCAGATTTTATCCAGATACCGGTACTGCTGTACTTATTTAAGTACAGTTCATTGAACGATTTGAACATCAAGAATCTGGATAAAATCTGAATAGTGACGGATCCACTTCCGATGAAGGGTTGGTATTGAATGATTATCATCCCTTTTTCATACGGGGTCCGAGACCCGGTCTTTGTGACTCTAAAGCCAGCCACCAGACGCATAACTAAAATTTAGTTTTTTGTCCAATCAAGTGTTTGAGCACAGTAATGGACTCCTTAGAGTTTGTGGGCTAAATTCCAAGGGCCAGGTTGCATGCGCTACATGAATACCAATTACAACTATTCGATTCGCTCTACTTTCTTGTACTTTATAAGTATTTACTAGATGTCCATCACCAATGCACTGATCAGGATGCAGGTTTTGCTTTCAAGTGTGAGAATGCACCTCAATCTACCGTCGGTACATATAATGTTATACTAGGTCTTGAAGTTTATAAACGGTTACTCTGCAATACCGGGTGAAAATGACGTGACTGTTCGGCGGCAGCCCGTTGCACTTGTTCTCAGTGAGCATGAACACTCGCAGGGCCTTGAGTCTCGGTTTCCATGGTTCAACTCCGCAACTTGCCTCCAACTCGGCGGATCTCGGACCAAGCACTCAATCGGCATCTTCCGGTGCAAGATGATTGTCGATGTTACCTTCGACTCGATCCGCCATGTCGTCGGCACTAGCTTTAGCGCTAGGTGCCGCGGCGCTTTTGTCCTCGACCGACGCTCTCACCGACCTCAAAACCGACTGGGAAGCCTACGTCAGTGGGCTTACCATTCCGGAGGTCATCGACATGACCAACGGCGGTGCCATTGACATGCAGATCGGCCGCTCGACCCACAACTGGGCGAGGGACAGATCCATTGCCGGTACCATTTACTACGCCAACATCGTGTGGGCCAACCATTAACGTTGCCAGAGGTGTGCCAATTAGCGTAACTTAGTATTTAAATACAACGAGCTGGAAGCTCCACACCTTCTCCAAAAAGGAGTCCAGTATAAGCTCGCGCAGCATGCGTCTGCGTGTTATCCGTACTGGGTGTCCCTGTCGTCACACATGTGCGGCATGGAATCGCTTGCGAGATACGACGGACTCCCGATCCTTTTCATCCACAAGAACCAGTCCCAGGAATTCGTCTACCTGAACAACCAGTCGGCATCAACGAAACGTACCACGACCACTCGAACGGGCTCACCCGACTTGGCTGGTCTCGTGGGCGCGTACATCTTCAGTGATGCAGAGTTGGAATCGTCGCTCAACCTCAACATTGAGACCGACATCCCGCTTCTTTGGACGGACCGTCTCATCAGCAACACCGGTTAGATCATGTACTCGGATGACAACTGCAACGAAGGTGCTACCTTGTGCATGCCCGAATCTTTCGAATCGGTCAACCTGGTGACGATATTGCTCACGCCACTTGATCACGTATATCCTACGTTGTAGTCGTCCTTGTCGACGGAGTGAAGTACATGCAGGATACACCATGACGTGCGCAAAATAAGAGAGCCCTCATTAACGCAGTACAAGAGCTGTCGCCATCGTGGGTCGTGAGGTTGGGCGTCACCGTCAGCTCGGCGTCCTCCGCCGGCGCGTACGTCTTGACGTTCTAGTTGACGCTAGCAACTATAGACAGCGCGTCCATACTGCTGCCGATAGCAAATCCAACTTGCTTCATGAACGTGGCCATGGCTCACAGCACTCATACATCTGCGCAGCTTCGTTTAACACCTTGGTCGCCCACGTCGAATTGGCCGAGTACTTGCAATCATCCAGACCACGATCATCTCGAGGGGCCCCAGACCATATCGGTCGAAAACTTACCCATACTAAGATGAGCCACGGAACTTAGTGCCCATGGAGGTATTATTGGCATTTTGTACAGCACCAGGTTCAGGTCCAAGTCAAACGGGATTGCGTCGTTCAGCACGTCGCCGACCACCTGCCAAAGCAGCAGTTCTCGCGCTTACAGATCTCGTTGATCAGCCTCTTGTGCTCGAGGTGCGTAGTTATGCATTCACCTCCGGTGCACTCCCACTTTCAAGGCCTGTCATCACACCACTCCGTGAGATCTATACCCGGTTGCCCTGGCACACTATCCGTCATTCCGTGGGCGACTTGTCAAACGCCGCTTGGTGAGTGCTGCTGGTGGTGCGGCACACACACAAACCATATTTAGCCAATAAAAACATATAAGTCCCGGAGACTGATAACTCGATTATCTGACCTGCTGTACAGGTGATAACCCTGCCTATTTCTCATTGTACATGTACATCATATGCCATGCACTAATTTTTTTTGGCATATGATGTACATGTACGCCTCTAACTCAACGACTAATCCATGATCTGAATCCTGAAGAGAAAATTAACGTTTTATTGCGGTTTTCAAGGTTTTTGCCGCCTGATTTAGCAATTCATCTCTGAGGGGTCCGATTTGTAAAACTGACCTCTGATAGGGATAGGTTGAATTATCCTGGTGGCCCAAATCTGAGCTCTACATTTCTCATCACTGGCCACGGAGAAAGCAGAGCAGACAGTGAAGCAGCGGCGCCTCGCAGCGCACATACCGCTGGTAAGTGTATTACTTGGTGGAAAGCGCGTTGACTCACACCCAAGCTGTACAGCAGGTTGTAGAGGGCCACGATGAGGGAGGAGCCGAGGAGACCAAGAACAGCGTGGGTTGGCACCAGTAGAAGCGGACGACGCGTGGAGATGCTCGTGGCGGCGTGTTCAAGGCAGATGAAGTCTAAGGACTCGTACGTATCTCTCCACTGGTTTTGTGCGGTGCTAACAGATCTATTTGATGCTGCTCACAATGATGCACAGGATGCCAAGGAGCTATCGCTGTACGTGTCCTCTCCCAGTATACTGTGCTCAAGGTGATCCACTGATATAGTTAGTTGCCGTCTATTAATAACATGCTGGAAGGATTGCTGCGTTAACAATAACGCTTGTATTAATATCACGTGTAGGATAAGAAGCGAATGAGTTCAGATACGTCGGACATCATATTGGCCTGCAATATAGTCTTATTATCAGGACGAGCAAGCACTGTAATACCGTCCAGCAGGAAACCTTCACTGCACAACTTGTTTTTCCGTCTTCCAGAAACGAGGTGAACATTTTGCGTTTGGAAGTTTGCTGCCATGTCGACTAGCAGTTTGGATGGATCAAGAGACAGCAGTATCGTGTCTGGCATAGGCGCTGCTTTGATGACTCCATCGGCCACAACACCATGGGCAGTTGAAGCACTTTGTGAGCCCAATGCAGGATCTCCACCATTGCCAATCCGGGCGGATGCAATACTGACTATAAGAGTGGGAGAGCCCCTTGGCCGCGCTCGAGGTGGCTGGAAGAGTGATTTTAATTTCGAAGTTGCTGAAGGCTATACTGTTTTCGAGGAAAAGTGTATTGCAAAATATACTGCGCTCACGACGACCCCTGAAGTCTCCAAAAAACCTCTCGTACTACCTGATGACTCTTCCATATACTTGCGGCGAGCTAGGAACGACACACAAGCCAAGTTTATCGAGCTGACACCTGATAACTTATTGGCTACACTTCAACATCGATGGAAACTCCTCACGGCCGATGATTTGCGTCGCATTGGAGACTTCCGTTTTGAGGCATTCCTCTACGTTCAGCGGGCAGCTCAACCAGAGCAATTTCATCGCGCTACCGCACGGCGTATCGACCAAGCCCGCATGCAAAGGGTTGCTTACGAGACAGCCAATGCGGTCCAGTTTGGAGCTATAACATCGCACCATCTTGATGTCGTACATGCAAGAAGACCCGAGTCATCTCCTTTTGAAGTTCCTGGTACAACTGCACAGGCAATAGAGTTGGACCGTCAGCGAGAGGCTCTACAGCAGCAGCAGGACGCCGAGCAAGCAACACCAGATACAGTAGTCGTGAAAATTAGACTGAACGGTCTATGGATGCCAGTGGAGGTCGACATTTTGTTGCTTCGGCGCGCATTACGGCTACCAGATCATGATATATTCTCTCGGGGTATTCACCATGAGTTCACACCAACTCGGCCAGCCGACGGATCGATGAACGACGACGACCATGCAGATGACAAGCCCATCAACTAGAAGACAACGATGAACTCAGTGCAGCAAGTGCTAAGATGATTGCATCGAATTGTTTTGATTATTATCGCATAAAGCTACTCATTTTCTGCGAATAAGCTGGTCAAAAACTTGGTGTCCTCATGATTTTGATGCACACTCTTGCAAGAAGAAACTCAACACGGGTGGAGATGTGGCTGAAAATGTAGGCTCATTCGGTATGTCGGACGGGCCGGATGTGGATTTGCTCCTATCTAATACTGCGTTGGTTCCGAAATTGGAGGTTCCGCTGGACATACTAAATAAGCTCTTGAATACCTCCGATCGCCAGCCAGAGGTGGCGCAGCCACCGTCGGAAGATATCTCGTTGGTTAATGGCGATCAAGGGTATGACGATACGAACGGACTTGTGGATACTTCGAATATAGTACGTGAAACAATAACACCTTGTTTTGCTTCTGACAGAGACTGTATTCGTTTCATAATTCACCAGCATGACATGGTTAAATTGGAGAATGGAGAGTGGCACAATGACACAATTATTACCTACTACACCACAGCTTTTATTTCGGTCTATGGAAGAATTTTCATAATGGATGCAAATGTATTCGGACATATTTTCGGCATTCAAGGGTGCCAAAAGAAATATCGTTCGAGCGTATGAGATTTGTCGCAGAGTGACCACTACATTCCCGTATGATAAGTATGATTATCTGATTGTTTCTGTGTGCATGGGCTTGCACCGGACTTTCGCTATCATTCAAAACCGTTTGGTCCACGACGCGATGCGCAAACGCATCATGGCACATGTGGGTTCGTACGGCATCACCAAGGTGGAGACAGTTAAGCGGGTTTTGTGTGATTACTTTGATCAGGAGCTGAAACACAAATACGAGGCTGGGGCTGAGCGAACTTTGTCGTCAAAGACATTCGAACAAGACCTATACAAGCAAATGCAGATGGCTGTGGGCTTTTCGTGATTTTGTTTTCATTAAACGAATTATGGGTGCCTTCATGACACGCAGCGCACACTGTATGCCTCTTATCGGATATGTGCAAGCCTTGTACACTGTCTAGGTCAGTAGGGTCTAACGCAAAAATGTTCCGGAATGATGTAAGATAGAAATTCAACCAGACCAATATATGATGGAAACAACATAGCAGCTGCATTAAAACATAAACATTTTACAGCTTACCTTGCACTATCTCGGAGTTTTGGCTTTTGCCTCGAACCTATTTCTCTCGGACGCCTTCGCGCTTGCTCTATTTCAACACACGCAAAGCTACGTGGTGTACGCCACTATCAGCGAGTTCGGGGGGGGGGGGGGGGGGGGCAGAGGCGCTCTGGTGACTGTAGCGTTCAGCCTGTTCGTCGAACCTGGGTAGTAAAGGTGAAAAAGTTAGACTGAAAGCATACAGGCACTGTCGGCAACGGCCTGACTGAAAGTAAGATGCTGATAGCCGCTTGTTCACAAGTGGTACATTTTTGTTGGCAGGTATGAAATCAATAGGCATGAGCATGAGTGATGGGTGGGTGTGGCTGTATTTCTTGTAACCGGATAGAAACGAAATTATCAGGACGATCGTGGAGATGCAGACTCATTGTTGAGCTTGCCGCCTCATGAGCACATGACTGTTGAGCCCAAAATGCATAGATATACAAGATAGCGATTTTCACAGCCCAGAAGGCGATCAGGTCATTTTCTACCGCCTATGAAGCATTCTGTTCGATCACTCTTTGGCCTTTCACATCAGTGTTTCCCTTCGCTTAACCTCGTACCTATCTGAGAGAAACTGTGTACGGTACGCAGGCCCGATAAGGTCATTTGATCCGATAAATTTTGGTATATATAGCGCCAAACTCACGAACAAGGAATCTGCTTGTGCCGCATGTTTGATTTCTGAGTTCTCGCATCGACGGCTCCATTGCAGCAGGTTTTGGTGAACGTAGGGCTTCCTGATTAATATTGCTTACGAATCTATAAGGTAAGCTCAAGCTCGTTCGAAAATGGTGTCTTCGGAGTACTGAATCGCACAAGATAAGCCCGCGAAGAACGTCTCGCCCCCGCCCCGCTCGCCCTAACCGACAAGATGTTGCAGATATTAGAAGGAGGCTTAGGTAGAGGTTACTAGCATCGTAGCGTAAGATCTTGCTTAATATATTAGCCGGATTTACCTACACTAGTTTTCCCGACTTTAAGTGTACAAGTCCCTGATTATCCAGACTTTGGTGCTTGACTGGAGGTCAGATCCGTTTTCAAGACTAAAGATCCCGCTATTGGAAGCGGCAAGCAACCCGAAAATGAGAGGGAGAACAACACGCTTATATAGGCATTTCTGTGCCTAAATTAGGCAAAAAGTCCCTAGATCAAGGCCGATCGTCACTAATCAGGCCGTATTTAGGACTTATCAACCGGGAGCAGAGCGAAGAATTTCCGCGCTGCCCCATACATCCCACGTCCCGCCAGGACAGTCAAGTTTTCGCTTATCGGACACCTTCGGATCCCTACGAGAGCAGATCCAGCCCGCCGACGGGTACACAAGGTGAGACCAAGTTCAGCCGATCAAGGATCATCGGGGGACCCCCTCCGTTAGTCGGTGTCTGGGCGCGGTGTGTGAGTGGAGATCGACCTCAACCAGATTTTGGATGATCCTGCTACACCACACCTCGACCGATCTGATTTTGGTTCAGCAACAAATCCACCCGTGTGACATTCTATAGCGCCGGTCTAATTGTGTTTATCACAAAGAAATGTTAGATAGTGGATTTGCTCTCACTTCCTCGCAGCTGCCTTCAAGCAGAGATGGCTCCTGCACTATCAGCTAACTGGAGAACTCTCAGCTTTATAGAATTCATCTCTAGCTCATTGCGCAATTCCATCATCGAACATAGAACCATGGCTCTCCCCAGTCCCCCCACCCAAGCCTCGACATCAACCTCTGCTTCCACGTCGAATCCTTCCGGGACGACCCGGGCCGGCAATCGGCCAGGTCGTAGACACCAAAATGACCGTAGTCAAAGCGCAGCAACCACCTCAACTGCCACTAGAGCCGCCCGTCGTGATTTCGACGGACGCGCCGCACGCCGCGCTTACCTTCGACTCCAAGAGCGCGAACGCTCGATACCACCAAGAGCCGCTACCGGATGAAGAAGGTGACGGTGACTCCGCTCATCCCGTGCTTGACATATTTCAGGGTAGCATCGGCTCTGATAGTGTCCTGAGGATGACAAACCTTACTCCCACGGAAATAGTGCGAGTATATGGACATGTAAGCGGATTCATGGCCTCAAGGTGGAACGTTGGACGGGGAAAAAGGAGCACGCAGACGCCTATTGACGTGTTTTTATGCCATTAAGCGTATTAAAGAACGGTGGTGACTGGGCTGTGCTGGCTAACAAGTTTGGCATTAAGCCTGCTGCATTTGAGAAGGACTTTCTCGATCTCCTCTCACCGCATCTCTACTACCTTTATGTCGAGCAAGCCTCGCGCACCAACACCATGAAAAGAATTGTTCTGCAAGGTCATGCATTTAATCACTAACCCGAAGCCCGGTATGCAGTCGACGTAACCTTCCAGCAGTCCAACATGCCCAGCGGGACGCAACAAGAGAGGGCCGAAAATTATAGCGCTAAACATAAACTGCATGGCTACAAGACAGAACTATCGGTGATTCCGACAGGGTTGGGCATCAATTGTTCCCCCCACTGCCGTGGATTCTCCGCGGACAGTGCCATCTTTCATGATAATAAAGCCTTCCATCAGTCTGCTGCAACGAAAACACCATTGGAAGAGAACTTGCCTGATAATAGCCCTCTCCACGATGTTTATCCGGAGTTCTCGCGGACAAGGGATATCAAGGACTGGCAGATAGGTTTCGTGGTCCTCATCCTAAGAGACGACTACCCACGGCTACGCTGACTCTACAAGAAGAAGAAAGGAATAGCTCCATTTCTTCCGACAGAATCATTGTTGAAAACTATTTTGGGAGGCTCTGCTCTCTGTGGGCTGATGCCAGCGATAATTATCGGTGGCGGGAGAAGAAGTACGAGATGTACTTCAGGGCGTGCGTCGCCTTGACAAATGTGCAGGCACAAGTGCATCCACTCCGAGCGGATGACGGAGAAAACTATCGTAACTAACTGCGGCGCCTGTATCATATCGGCAGGGCCCGAGTTGAACGACGACGAGAATCGAATCGTCGTGCTTGAGAACGTCGACAACTGCGATTAGGAACAGAGCTCCCCCCTATTCAAGACGACGAGAGCGATAGTTCTGCCGATGATGTGTTGACCCAGTTAAGCACTGCGTATTTGGCGGTGGCGGTTAGTTGATCAGTCTGTACCAAAGTTTTCTTGTCTGCTTCTACGAGATAGAAGGAGGCATAGTATGCATTTTCTCAACTAATTATCACCTGGATTCCCTATCCAACCATACAATGCAACCTACAAAGCGACCAGTTTAACATTTGCATAGGATACTGGTCGTCAGTTAATCTGCATCTCAGCATCACCTTGCAGCTCACTATCAAGGTTTGATGCCTACTGAAATATTCAAGTTGCGGTATCTACAGACTGATATTAAGAGTTTCGTCTACTCATCGTAGTAATTCACTGACGAAGACGCCGCCTTCTGGATAACGTTGCGCGGCTGAAAGAGCTTGTATTGCTTGCATCGTTAGTCGCTGATTGCTACACATATATTCACGAACTTGCGCGAATGTATTATTTCATCCGCGTGATACATTTTTTCAGGACGCGGTACCGCACGTGTCCTAAGCGAAGTTTTGTCCTAAGCGAACTTCGATTATGGCCAATGGCAGCGCTTTATTTAAAACAGATGGCTTCGAGTAAAGTGTCCTTCCGCGAGCTAATTATAGGCAGCAGTCACACGGGCTTTGATAAAGAGGCAATAGGAAGAGCGTCGGCGTTCAAAATAGCTAGGACCGTTCGACCGAAATGCTATCAACAGCTCTACATCCTTGAATTTATTAAGACAGGTCATACACGAACGGAACATTCAACTAATTATGAGATTTGCTAGTAATCCTACCCGTAATCTGCGAACATGGGTGTTCGCTCAGGTCAGGGGCGATGCGGTATACAAATTTATGCGGCACTTGACGGTACATGGTATTTTAATTTGATTACGGTGCGCCGAGAATAAACTACGTTGCGCTGACTGTGACTAATCCTTATGAGCAGATTCAGAGAACAGTACAGACAATCCCCTCCGTAGTAATCCCTAGACTTGGAATACACCCTCAATACCAATAATTATAGCATACATACTTAAGCTAACTTCACCTCTCACCCCTCAGTTGTAAAGAGGAATACAATTTCAGGCTTATATTAATTTTGGGGTGCTTAACTATGAAACAATCTCATGAACAGGACGTTGGAAGGAATCCACTTAAAATAGTATCGATTTCTAACTTTATATTCCTCAGTGTTTCCTCACGGATTTACTCATATCCCTTATATCCGTCGAAACATCCAATAGCATCCCCATGAACAAAAAACTTTAACATGCCAGAACGTCCAACCCTGAGCACATCTGTGAGGTAATATGTGGTGGCTGCTGCGGAGGCGAGTTAATGCGAGCAATAAACTACAGTAAGATATCAACAGCTAGTAGTATATACTACTATGTATTATATGTATTATCAACTTTGTTAGGTTTGATGGTCTTTACAGTAGTTTTGACTACCGAGTTTTTGTAAACCATGATCCATTTTTATGGTACATTCCACGATAGGAATCCCCTTAGACAGGAATAAAAAGCAGCCTCCCGACGCGAGGGGAATGTCTGTCACAAGTGTGGCCCAAGGTGTGACAAAACATCCAATAAAAAAAATTGGACTACCGGGTATCCACATAGCAGGTCATTGATGGATAGCATCAATGACTTCATTCTGCTATTTGCCGCTTCTCCCCCCGAACTTGAATCCCGGGAGATGATACTCAAGACGTGCGTCCTCGTGGTACTTGCCGCTGTTTTCCCTACGTCAGTCGAGGCGCAATCCTGTGCAATTGAACCGTGTGGGTACACGGGCTCGGACCAGAACATAAAGATCAGCGCATGCTGTAGTAAGCAACCCATGGATTTCACCGAATGCTGTCGCAGAAGTTGCACTTTCGGCTCCCCATGCAAGTGAGTTGAATTTCAAGTCCAGCGTCGACTTCCGCAGTTTAAAATCAGAGCTGTTTTGTCGTACAAACTTTTTCTTCGGTGTAATTTGCTTCAGTTGTACTTGACGATACCAAATCGATTGTTTTTCAAAACTACGACTTGTCCTTTCCATTTTGCGACGCTGCCAGCGTTCGTTCAAGCTGTGCTCGCAATCCACGACCGATACCCTTAGTAGCAACTGGGTTTGACGTCGTAGCTCCGCTGCTTGTTGATGCACTTCTGTGCAACCTCCAGTCAAAGTTGTGTGTATTCACATTTGTGGCTGCAGGCTGCAGCTCGATGCCTCCTCCCATTAGCGAGTTTCCGATTGTGAATGCAGGTGGGCCGCTAGGTGGAGGCCCCAAGTCGATGGCTTCGCTGTTGCAATCCTCGGTCTCGTGGGTGGTGCTCGAAGAGGCTGAACTGGTGTCTGGAGCAGCCGTCAGCCTCATATTCTTAGCGGTCTCACCGTCCTCGCTGATAACACTCGACAACGACATTAGTCTATCCAGACCAGTATTTACCTTGGGTGGAGATGACAACGTCGTGTTTAGGTCCTTAGCAGTCTCATTGGCTTGGCTGATCAGTCTCGTCAACGACCCCAGTCTGTCCAGACTCGGATTCGTCTTGGGTAGATTCAAAATCGAAATACTCCCACCCGACAAAGAGTTTGAGAGCAGGAACGATGGTGGGCCATCGGGTGGAGGTCCAAGAGCAGCAATGACATCCCTGGCGACATTATCCTTTTTTGGAGAACTTGTAGCGTCCTTGTTGCTTTCCGACGGTTTTAAAAGAGAGAAGCGATGAATCCCGCCTCCATTAAGTGAATTCTGCAGAGTTAACGCTGGAAGCAGTTCTGGCGGAGACCCCAAACTTGTCGAACTGTTCCCGGTACTTTGTGTTGATCCCGACGGATCCAGTCGATAGAACCGGGCGTTGCTATCGGGACTGCCAATTTCACGAGGTTTGTCGCTTTTACTTTCTTTTACTGAGGCTCGCTGTGCATGATCAATAGCCGTTTGCAGTGCAGCCAGTGGGTCGAATTTGTACGTTTCAAGCGATCCGTTATGTGTCGATCCCGACGTAGGAGGAGTCGTAGAAATAGTCGTGTCAGTAGCTTTCCCATTAGCAGTCGAGAGATCTTCCAGTGCTGAGCGATACGAAGCAGAAGACGAGGCAAGTTGGTGCAGCGCTGATGATAGCCCTGCTGTTCTGTCCATCAGAAGCCCCGCCGATGAGGACTGTGGGAAACTCGGTTGTAACCCTAAAGGCATGTAAGGCCTTAACAGGTCGCCTAACGTACTCAGTCCATCGCTATCATTGCGGGCAAACAGCGGGTTTGCTCTAGGCGGGTCCTCAAGCTTCACATCCGACAAGTGAGACACGAAACTTGAGCTCGTGGACGACGTAGACGCTACTACTGACGTCTCAGTGGACGCTGAGTGGATCCCGGGGACATTGGTGGACGATGTCGAGTGCTCGTCTGTGGAGCTACTGTGAGTGTTACTATAGCTACCTCCTCTCTTGATTGGTTGACGGAACTGCGGCTCGTAGAAAATAGGTACATGCTTTCGGTTGGGTCGAGGCTTTGGAGGCGAGTCTGGCACTGATGGAGCTTTGGCAGTGCGTCGGCTTCTTGTCTTAGTGGGCGCAGTGGAGGGCGTTGAGGAGAGCAGATTGTCCTGCTGGTCGCGTCGCAATATCTTCACCCTGAGGGTCCCGCTCTCGGCCTTGGCTGTGAAGGCATTCTCCTTGAGCTTGCGCTTAGTCCCGGAGCTCTCCGTGTCGGCCATGCTAACAGGCGTATACACTCAGAATGATGGTGGAACACATACATGAATGTACATAATTTACGTGCCGAACACTTATTTTATGTGTGTGTTCATTTTGGATTCGTTTAGAAAGGTTTATCCCCAACTAGCGAAATATGGAGATGCCATTCAGCCCCAAGGGTGCTGGAGGGAGTCCCTTCGAGAGACAGACCCGAGTGGGGTGACGTACCTGAAGTGGTGCGTAGCTATTTCCAACTTATGGCCCAGGAACTGCGTCGATTGCATAGTCTGGTGCTTGGAAATCAGCAGTCTATCAGTGCAAAAGATCGTAAGATCGAAGAGATGCAGACTCGTTTGTCTGAATTGAAGGCACAACTGCAGGACCAGCAGACGCAGGCCACTCTCCATGACCTACACAAAGGTCAGGATCTCTGTTTTCTAGAGCTGCGGTGCCTGCCACGACTCGACTTGGGGGTCGTGGGGACGACGGTGCAGGTTAGTGGACAGGTTGAGGAAGTTCGAGATCCTAAAAAAGTGCTGCTCCAGAAGCAGGATGGGGTGGTGCATGTGTTGTTGCATCAACGAAGTGTGAAGGCGTTGATACGGCAGCAACAACATGAGAGGGAGACCTCAGGACAGTCTAGGAAGGAGTCGTCATTAAAGTGCAGGCAGGGATATTCGTGAAGGTGGCTAGTTGGGTTTAACCCCTTTAATTAAAAGAATAGTGTCAAGGTTCTGTTAGTATTAATGCAACCTCATCAAGAAGAAAATATTATTTTGCTGTCAGGATGACACTGCAGGAACTTCAGGCGGTGACGAAGAGCTTCCGATTGTTCGAAATCCTGGTCTGGAATGGCTCGTGTAGCATGATCGATTGCTGTCGGCATTCCCAGCACTCCTGCTAGCTCAAGAATACGTAGACGTACAGCCTGCCACACGAGGTCTGCCTGCTTAGCATCAGGATAATCCGGTTGTAAGGCCTGGAGTTGCTGGAAGGCGTTAACTCCACACGTAAGCGCTACCATCCAGCGATTCAACGTGTCTGCATTTGTAGCGACGAAAATGTCGCCAACCCTCTTGGTATTGTCGTCTCCATCAACCAGGCCAGCGAGTTGAAGCGAAAAACTATTCAACGGTGTATCGTGCAGTACGATCCCTTTAATGTTCACCAGTGGGATGGATGTTATCTCAACGCACGTCTTGGTCTTCACTTGAATCGTCGATCCATCTTTAGTAAGCACAAGCGTCACCTCTTCTGTCTGATCGCGAGGATTCGATCCTCGAATGCGTTGGAATCGCATCCCACGCTTGGCTTCTTGAATGCCGATCAAATTCAGTCTCTACATACTCAGCAGCTATTAAGCTAAATACGCCCCAAAATATTTCTTCTATTGAATCTGACCTGAAGTTCATAAAGTCGCTGCGGTAGGGACTTGTCCGAAAGCTGCGGTGTGAGCTCCGAATCCGTGAGTAGAACATCCTATAGAGTTTCAAAATTCAGGACGAGTAGACCACCAGACACCTCAATGGACAACGAACCTGAAAGAGTTGGTGAGCTCTGCGTGGGTGAAGTGGCAAGGGGAGAACCGGCGTTGTCATATCTTTTTTGTATAAAAAACCACTGCGACGAAGAGTCTCCACGCGCAATATATTTACTCATTTATTCTTGTTCTTTCGACGTGGCTCTCTAGTTTGCAAGAAAAATTTAATGAAGTTGACAGCGCCCTGCATCTCCGTCAGCAGTTCTTCAAACTCTTTCTCATAACTCGTAAAATCTCCCACGTCGCTCTCCGCCACAGCGTGCAACAACTTGGCTACAAACACTTGCACTCGTCGAGCACACACGAACTCCGAAGCTCGAGCCACAAAGTCCAGCGTCTCCATCAATGCTCCACGGTTGCGAGTACGCAGAGAGGATTTAAGCGTCGGGATCATCTGAGATGTCACCAATTCCGCGTAACCATCGAGCATTTCCGCCATCGCATTTCGATTTTGGACATACAACACCAACGCGGCTTTTGTGTCTATCGGTGTGAGTTTCTCCAGTTCCTGGGGTGTCGGGAATAAACGTTCAGGTTCCATAATGTTCTCGTCGCTCTCTTGTCTCGTTTCTGTTGACTGGGTATTCACTTCCTGTAGACCATCATTTGAGGTCTCAGAGTCCAAGTCGTCGTCCGAGTCGTAGTCAGAGTAATAATCGCTCTCGTCAGGAATTATGCGACTACCAACCAGCAGATCAGCGTGAAGTTTCTGGAAGTGGCCACCGATTCCATCCTGCTGCACTTGTTGTTGTTGTCTGTGCATCTGCATGAAGAGACCCACGTGCTTGAAGCGATCACGGAAGTGAGCAGCCAGTGGTGACAGTTTTGCGTCGTCTTGAGCCTGTTCGTATAGTGCATGGTACGCTTCTCTCTCCTTGAATTTGATTAGATCAACCATCGCTGCGTCTTCCTTCGCGAAGAGCTGGAACACTCGCTCATTTAGAGGGATTGTATTACTGGTGTAAGGTGTTGCAGTTCTTGAATCGATTGACTCGGTTCCATAACGAGCAGTGTTCTCTATTGCTCTCGTTGTCTTTATATCATCAGATCTGGCAGTACGACCAACTCTACTTCGAGCTGTTCGTCTGGTCACTTGAGTGGAGTTAATGTCACTTTGGTTCTGTGAAGCTGAGTTGATCTCGTGTCGTGTTGTGTTCTCAACAAGGCGCTCGTGTTCCAACATTTGCATGACGTTACGGAACTGACAGCACAAATTGTAGCCGATGGAAGACGAATGGCACAACGCACAGCTCGGGACTAAAGAACATGGTAGTGAAGTAGTCCGAGTCTCAGGCTTTTCAGGTTCTGGGCGTGAACTACTCGACTGATCTCTTCCAGTGTCGGCAGCCTCACTACAACTCAACGTGCTTATCCTTGGCTTATCCACAGCAACATGACTTCCACGTTTGCTTCTTCCACTTGCGCTGCTGTTAGGACGACTGCTTCGCCGTGTCAGTATCGTCATATCCGCAAGTCCGACAGCCACGTTCATACTTCGAGCTTTGTCACTTAAATGCCGATTAATATGCTTAAGTCGCCTCTCCTGGTGATCGGCACAGCGACTTTCGATTTGACGCGTTGACGCCGCCACTTGAGCCCGAAGTTGCGCTGTAAATCCAGTACCTCCACGTAGATTACGACCATAAACTTTCGTCTGACCTGCTCGCATTCGTTTCGACTGTTTGAGTTGAGCTTTAGCTCGAAGCAGAAGACGTTCCATCTGCTGCTGAGCTAATGAAAGCCCCGCACTGCCGCTACTTGAGTCCAACAAGCGGAGTTTCCAGGCACCTCGACGCTCTACAACGTATTCTCCAGATTTCGTATCTTTCCCAGCGACAGCAGGTGGCAATTGACGTAGAACCGCTACACCTGCATCAGAGTCCGCACCGAGATAAAACCAATCCTGTTCCAAATAGACTTCATCGTTGTTGTATACGAAGTTCTAAGAGAAAAATACACATTAGCTCGGGTTCTACAAAGTCTGCAAATAAAATAAATAACTTACGTCTTTTTGCTTACGGCGCTGGCACACAGCGGAACGAATGATCCACTTGCCTAACATCTTTGCGGTTTTATTCCGCAGTCGAGATTGAATCTCGTCCACTTGCATGTCGCCGTCATCTCGGCTCTAGGAGAAGAAGAAAGTTAGATTTAATATTTTCTAGCCATTCTAGAAAATCCAAACCTTTGGTAGATACGCTGTTACAGGGACCGGATACCCGACAGCAGTAGGTGCTTGTACGTCGTTGCGAATGGAATCATCGTCCAGTAGACCGAGGGCTTTGAGTTGAGGAGCTTCGCGCACCTTAGCGCCAAGAACTCCACCTTGTTCCCACGACACATCACCTGGACCCACACTAAGTTGTAGCCATACGGAATCGCCGTAACGTATCGATCCAGCACTTCGGACGTCTACAAGATCCAACAACGTGAAGATGGCTCGATCCTTGTAGCCCTTGGCTTGAGGAGTTTGCAGCTTCTCGAGCGACTGTACACGTACATGGCCATCCGGACTGCCTACCATCATGAGGTGGCCATTGAACAACTCCAGAGCCACACTGCAGCCATAGGAAAGTCGCGTTGCTTGCGAGTTGAAATCATTACGAAGCTTCTCTGCATCGGATACTAGAACAGCATTAGCGGTTGTGTTTATACCAGACGTAGAAGTTGAGGTTTGAATCAATCCAGATCCTTGATTTGCTAAGCCTTGACTTTGAGCTGTCAGATTTTCGATTCCGTGGCCATTGTTACTGGGCGATGCAGGAGGAATTATGGGGGTGGACTCAGACGTTCCTAGTGCGTTGAGTCTCTTCATGATCTCAGCTGAATTGGCATTCGATCCGCCAATTACACGCATGCCAGCACCGATCAACGCCGATGAAGATGACGTGAATATACCGAGTGTCCTCTGTTGCTCATGAAGTCTCGCTGAATGATGCAGATCTGGTAAACTCGCGACATTGGGTAGAAGTGGAGTCGAGCTTTTGTGCATTTTGCTTTGTCGCCTGCTAGAATTTTCGCCTTCTGGAAGCGACACTTTCGATCCTCGTTGTTTAGATTTTGGGTCATTGCGGCACCTTTTTTCACTTACTTGAGCCAGGAATTCATCGTCTTCGTCACTTTCATCGCCATCTACGGACTCAGAGAATACTGCCAACCGCTCGCGTGAAGGTTGATTGCTGCGCTCGTGCACGAGGTCCAAATACTGCCAAACATTGGACGATCGACCGAACGTGTGAGGACGAGAACTCGACGGCATCCGAACGATGGGAATCATTCGCTTCTTGGACTTCGTTCAATTTGCAGATGCAAGTTTTATATTCGCACGAAACGAATTATCTAAAACCGGAAGTCTAAAGAAAAATGTGATATCACCAACAGTACTTGTGTTGAGATCTTCCAGTACAGCGTCGCTTTATTTCATCACTACAGCGATGGATGATCGCCATGCGCGGCTCCAATCTCTTCGAGAACACATTCGGTATATGCATGTTCAAACTGTTAGCAATCTCTGCAGAATAAAGTGTAGTAACTTAATCTTGGCTTTAGATCGATTTGCGTTCATGACCAAGCGCAATGGGATGCAACGTGGAAGGTATGAACCGCTTCTTGTGACTTTAACATTTCAAAATATTTTACCTCGCTGTTTATTGTTATCAGGAGGTGCTTGGCGACTTGATCCATTCTCGACGTGTGGTTATTCCTCCCCATGGATTTTTCTACGTGTTGGAAGCTAACAATGTGGTTCTCAGTCGATCTGAAGCACGACTACTAATGAGTCAGTTCCAGGAACCAAATGGAGCTGTAGTAGCAACGAAGTTTCTTCGTTGGATTGCACTGAATGCACCTGCCGACTACGTGAATCCGGATCTGCTGCTCACACAGCCGCCACAGCCTTACCGACGTATTAAAAAGATTCTGGACTATGATATCTTCGACGGAGCGTGGGAAGTTATCAAGTTGGAAAGCACTCGATACAGATCTGAAAGTATCGCTAATGAAGGTGCAATGAATACGTCAAGATCCAACCGATCCGAGTCGAATCATAACCAATTAATGACCAGCGACTACGATGTCGCTAAAAGCCGGTCTTGCGAGCCTTCGTGGCGAATTCCAATGGACAATGAGACCCAAAAAATCGGAGGGTTGGCCTCTCACTGTCTTGTATCCGTCGTGGTAGCCGCGTTAAACAGCGACACTGCGCCAACTCTACGAATTATCGGCACAAGCGATGAAGATGTCAAGGTATTGGGAGATTTTCCCATCGCATTTCCAGACCCTCAAATTCCTGTTGAGACTGCAGAAAGTATCACGAAGACGCACGTGTCGATCAAGCAGCAAAGTGCGCTGCAACTAGCAAGCGAGAGTAGTTGCGGTCTTGCTGTTCATCTCGTGGAGACCACAGTCACCGAGCTTGTTAACGCAGACCCAGGCTCTGACGTCCAGCCTCCGACCTCAACAACTCGTGAATGCGTGAACATTTACGCCGTAAGAACCGATACCTCGAGCGAAGATAACACGACTACGCTCGACTTGACGTGTCAGCTTGTCGCTGTGATAACCTCGGCACAAAGTTCAGAGCTCTCCATTTCTTCGATTGTTTTGTCCCCAGACTCCAAGATCCTCGCTGTCACATCCGTAGGCTCTGCCATTGTTGCCCTGTACTTCATTAACCACGACGTCGAAGCTGAACATCAGCCGTCAACGCTCACATCTCCGGTGTTTCAAGTCGACCTGGAGTCAACTCGCTCGCCGTTTATGGAGGACGAATGTGAGCCTAAAGTCCACTTTCTAGTGGTACCATGTAGCAGTCGTCCTCCGACACGAGCTGTGCCTACAGCCTACGCACTGGCAGTGTGCTACGAGCTCAAGGTACTGAAGTATTTGCTCCCATCTACACAGAACACCAGTACCAGCTCGTCGTCTACTGTCCTAGACCCAGGTCACTTGCATTATTTCTTGGAATTCACTGTTAGTAACCGAAAACGAGGCATTGTCTTGAATCGAGACTGCACCACCAGTGTACGCTTGGTTCTTTATCAACAAGCTTCCCAGACTGGTTAATTCAGCACTCCCTCTCATTGAAATAGCGCCCCCAAAAGCCCTCGCTCTATTGTCGCTAAAACTTGAATATGCTAGCGTTTTAACAGCAGAACCCACTGCGTACACACCGCCTCCTTCCCCAGCAATACTTCCTTTGATGTTACAGCCAGTCAACATAGCAATAACTCGGATCGAAGCATGTAAAGCTCCACCCTGGAAAGTACCGGAATTATTGCGAATGATAGTCTGCCCCATCGTTAAATTTGTCCATCGACTAATCTGAATAGCAGCACTATTCGATGCAATATCGAATTCGAATACTGAATCTTCAATATTCACAACTTCGTCAACAACAGCGAGTGTGCTTCTTTCAGTATCGTCGTTCACGTTGCCAAATAAAATAGACCCGGTTAGTTGAGCCGTATTTTTCCTTCCTACGAAGATTGTCGAGCCAAATCCGACGTTCTTATTGCGGGTAAAATTCGAATTAGAAACCGTGGCTGTAATTGTCGCTCCGGGATCCAAAATGATAGCTCCGCCGCGATTCTGAACTTCATTGAGGTCAAAGAATGACTCGTTTACGGTCAACTAGCCTCCGTTTGTCATATAAATTCCTCCGCCGTCGTAGAAGGCGAAATTATCAAGGAAAATACTGTCAGAGATGTCCAAAAGCGCATTCACGGCATCGATGTCAGCTCCAAAATCGTATCCGAAGCCATGATCCAACGTCGAGTTTCTGATGCCCACACTGGCGCTAAATGAGTACATGCAGATTAACCCTGGTCGGAAAATACAATAACCTTACAATTTTGTATAAAAAAAATACCCGCCATTTGTGCAACAAGGCTTGCAACTATACGTAGGTTAGCATCACTTACACAAAAAGTACTTGCCGAAGACCCAAGACCGTAGCCTACATGTACTACCTGAGTAGTATTTCATTCGTTTCGAATCTGCTCGGAGGTATATAGGAATACTATAGACACAGGCAGCTTTTCATTTTCAATGTCAACGTATACTTCGTCGATCGAGAAGGCTATAGTGCCTTATGAAAGATTGTAACTACTGCACCAAAGTTTTCTCGTACGGGACGAGACGTTTGCATGCACCGTGTAAGTTTTCTCGTGGGGTTAGTTCCTGCTCTGG
The DNA here is from genome assembly GCA_033557915.1 of Phytophthora tentaculata. NCBI lineage: Eukaryota > Oomycota > Peronosporomycetes > Peronosporales > Peronosporaceae > Phytophthora > Phytophthora tentaculata. The sequence goes on from JAUCEA010000005.1 coordinate 393,084, forward strand.
AGCATACAACGACGAGAAGTCTTTGTGTGATCCAAATCAGCAGCAATATTGAAGCACAAAGGCCCTATATCCCTTTGAAAACCGAGTTAGTGTGACACGAAAGGCGTGATGCACCATTTCGATCGCTGTTAATAAATGTCGTACCTTTGCACGGTGATACTCGGCGCAGGATATCTAGTGTATCTAGCATTTCGTGGTAGGCCTACAACACCCATCAAGGTAGCGAGTTGCGGTGCTGTTCATGTAGCACCGGCAGCACCGCAACTCGGGCTGGGTGTTGTTTCCCCCACCTTCCGATACAACGGCAGGCACATTCGTCGAAGCTTGGTGCTGAATAATTGCCTTGTACTGCAGCTATTGGCGTGTTACCGAAGAACGCTGTACTTTTGCAACCCAATAATCATTTTTACTTGCTTTTTGTAAGACGGCGGGTTGCAAAACCGCTCCAGTATCGCCACTCTTCCTGCAACCAAAGTTGCAAAAGGTACCATGTGTTTTTGGAAGGTATTGGCATGGAGCTGGCAAATACTGATGCCAGCAACCGTCAGTGGCCAATCAGATCTGCTGATTTTGAGAAATACAACCTCGGTTGCAAATGGCTGATAATGTATTGGTGTCATCACTTTGCCGTAATATAAATTCCAATTTGAGCCTTTCCAATAGTAAAAATTGCCACAATTTAAATAAATTGAAACAATGTTACGCTGTTTACTCGTTCCCCAGCGGTGTTGATAGTGTATTGGTAAAGGTGCCATGTTGATGTCCTTTCACGTAGCCGTTCGAAAGCAATACCATTAGGGCGACGCAAAGTATTTGCTAGGAAGATGGCGGGGCCAGGGTGCTTATCAAAAGTAAACATAATTAGTTGTTCCTTGTTAAAGTAAACTGCAACAATAATATATTCATTTTAGTGAAATTCTTTAATTCATTTCGAAATATAACCGTTAAGTAACGATGTGGTTGGCGCGTCTTAGCTGTATTGGTCTATACTGGTGTGATTTATCACAAGCATAGTTAAATATTTTATTCCCTTCACACGCAGTAAGAATAGTTTAAGCTCAAAGATAGGTAGGTTGATAAGGCGGAACGTATAGGTTTCATATACTTTGGTGATCTAGAATTCTGATGTGGCTGTAATATTGCCAGAAGGCAAACGGCCCGGACTATACGAACTAAATGGTCGTGTTCAGTGCTCTGCCCCCCCCCCTCCCCCACCCACCCCCACCCCTGAATTTCGTCTAGCCCACTCACTATGAGCTCATCCTACTGGTATCCATAGTTGTGTTGTATAGCCAATGTATTGACAGTTTAGCACACAGTTAGCTAACATGTGCACCTGCAGCACTATTGTAAGATGTCGGCGTTAAGGGTATCGTACAGTTTGCCAGATTCTACCCGAAGGCATTTTTGCCATATTTATTGTCAATTATTGGTCCAATATGATATTGTATTGGCTTTGGCAACTCCCAATAATAATAAATAGTATTGCAGAACCCAATTATGTATTGAATTATACCTCCTCCAGTACCAGCCAAATTGCCCGTTAACGAGCAATTTGTCATGGACAAAATATTGCTATCTCCTTTTGCAACACCAGATCCCATTGCCACTGCACGTCCAGTTTGAGAAGCGTTGTTCTTGATGAAGGAGCAGCTGGTTAACTCCACGTTACTGACGTAACTAGCATAGATCCCTCCCCCATCTGACGCGTTCCCACTTTGAAACAATGCGTCACTTAATACAAATACTGCGGCGCCAACGTATCCCTCCGTTCCTCGATAAGTCTTCCCATCTTGAAATGTAAGTCCACTGACTTTTACTTTGCTAGATGGTGCACTGTAAAACCCACCACCGTAGCCTGTAGATAGATCCACATTGTACCCTCGAATTGTTGATTGAGGAGCGCTATAGCTCAACTTTAACATTTTCGACATCCCCTTTACAGATACACCCCCGCCGATAGGTCAGCTGTGCTGGATAGCACGAAAACGTTTTCGTGTCAGACTATAGCGTTCACAACAGTGATACCACCTCCTGTTTCATTAGCGACATTAGCCGACACGACAGAGTTCAACATGGTGCAAGTCGAACCGGTTTGTACTATCATTCCCCCGCCTGACACTGCCGAATGTGTGGATATCGAGCATCCCTGAACGGGTGCTGATCTGCTGTTGACGGATATCCCACCACCCGACTTAGCGTTTTTCCTGAAGAAACAATCAATTGTTTGACGGCTCTCAGTCCAGTGACAAACAGATTTCCACCGGCTTCCGACGCCTGGTTCGTTAACAACAGGGAGGATGACAATGACGTCTTCGCCAATATTTTGCTTGCATTTAGGTAGATCCCGCCTCCAAGCTTCAAACTGCATTGTTCGATCGAAACACCGTCGTGAACGATTGTTGATTTCTCAGTGGAAATGCCACTTCCTACTGAAACGCTTGTAGCATACAATATGTTCGTGCCTTTCAGCTCTATCGTCGAAGTTGTAGCGTAGAGACCTCCACCGTTCACGGAGGCGTAGGAGTTAGATAGTACGCAGTTTTCCACTACATGACCAGCATCCACAACGTACGCAGCACATCCTTCGTTTTAGCCACAATCGTTTACTATAACCCCAGCCACCATTGTTTCTCCGACCAAATACATTCCTCCTTTGCTAGTCCGCTGAGAGTTTTTCAGCACAAGCCCGCCGCCTTCCAGCGCCATGTTGTCTTGAATAAGCACATTCAACCATTCTATAGTACTATCCACAATAGCAACACCACCAGTTGACTCGTTCGCATAACCATTTTTGTAACGGGGTAACGGCAACCAGTTACGAGGCGTACACTGTTGCAGTAGGAAGTAGGCAAATTAGACTCTGATATTGAAAGTTAACGGCGTGGTCTCGACACGTGAGACCACGCCAACCAGTAGTTGATATCTAAGTGCTGATTGGCCACCGCGGTGGACGCGGTGACGAAGTGTGACGATGGCCCGTCACAATTTTCCACAGTGACATCCAGAAACCCTGCGTGTGAGTCGTAGACGTACTGTGCTCCATTCACTATACACCACAACAGATCAGTACACTAATAAGAAATTAGTTAATTATGTGAATCGCGTCACTTACATGCTGTATTTCCCCTAACGTTTTATAGAGATAACCCTTTGTTTGTCAAAGTTAGCATTGATAGTACCGGAGACGTACACACAACCGCCAGTATCTGCGTTGTTGTTTTGTATGAAGTTGATATCTTGAAAAGGACTGATTTTCCACTTAGTGCTAACCCTCCACCAGTTTCTGCCTTGTCTTCAATGATAACACAGTTCTCCATTGTCAGGAACCCATTATTCATAGCAAGACCTCCTCCACTAGATGCTTCATTGTTGGAAAGGTTTACACCTTTGAGAGAAACAATACCGTCAGCGAAAACGCCACCTCCGCTCTCTAATCCAACATTCTCGAAGAGCTGAGTGTCCGTCGTTGACAGCAAACTCGTTCCTCTCAAAGCCACTGCTCCACCATGAGTAGCAGTACCTTTAGTCACGTTAGATTAGAGCATGGTGACCTTTGAGTCCTCGAGATACAAGGCTCCACCTACGTCAGCCGAGGTTTTCGTCATTGCCACTTGATAAAGCGTGATGGTGCTATCACTAGCGTAAAGTACGCCACCGTCGTGAGTGGCACTAGTATCAGATATACGCGCTCGTAAACTCTCCATGAACAAGTTTAAATACTCCACCGTCTTCCACCACGCAGTTTTGTAACGCTAATCCTTCCACCTTCAAATTAGAAAACGTCGAAAGGAGAAGGCACGATGATTCACTGCTGTCAATACTCGTCCATGGTGGGCCTTTCAACGTGGTGATCGTCAAGTCTGCTGAGTCCACTTTCAGATCGCGATTTAAGGAGCCCGAATATGTTCCAGGATACACCAGAATTATACTCCCAGTCTTGCCTAATTGCACAGCTCGAGAAAATGGCGTCACAGCTTTTGAAGCGGTTCCTCCCTAATCCGTATCCATCATTTCACCAGTGCCCTGTGCGTCATCGCCGAATTCCCCCGATACCACGATAACCTTTGCGGGGTTTATGCCACACACTGAGTGGGAACAGTGTTTAGGAACTGAACAACAAACAATTCGGTTGTTGCAGCCTTCACCGGTAAATCCGACGCTGCACTTGCAGCTGCCGTCACTTTGTCTTCGCCCGTGTCCTGAACACACATTTCCTGGTAGAGGAATCCGTGTACTCTCCGTCGTTCTATCGATCTCGTAGTGGACTTCAAAACCCTTTGCTTTGACGCTCGCGCCGCTAATGAATGCAATAATCACCGAGCCTTGGCTTGGTAGACGAAGCGCTCCGTTCGTATACAACCACCTTTCCACAGACGCTCCTTCGTCTGCGCATCGAGAATTTCTACATAGTCATGATTTGCACACTAGCTCGAACGTAGAAAACTACATAACGAGGTCAGTTCAAACATAAATGACCGGACTGCTGCCTTGAAAGAAACGTTACTAATACTTACCGTTAGAGTAATGTATGAGTACGAACTCATGGGACTGATTTTCCATTCCTTGTTCCTCTTGTTCGAATAGTTGAGCTTTCGAATATGTCCTGACTTGCCCTGGCAAATAGCGTCAAGTATGTCCTCTGAAGGATCCAATGTCGTCACAGTGACTGGTTCACTGAGTGCTGATTGTGTAGTCCAAGTTCTGTAGGGCGTCGCTGTGGATAGCGTAATCTTGTCTACGAAAGTCGAACTTGTCGTAGTACCGATATCCACCCCGCCTCGCTCGATGTGGTATATAGTAACTCCAGGGTATGCATACCACGATAGTTCCACGGAGTCACGAGACATTGAAATCACAGCAACACAGTGAAAATTAGCAAGCCTTTCGCTCTTCCTTCTCTGCACTTGGTCGTCGTGCTGCTGCTGTTCATCTTCTTCGACGCCTCTTCTTCTATGTAAATTTCGTCCATGGCGACACACCGAAGCTGAGCTTATGCACGGCCTCCTCATCGGCCAGAATTTTACCAGTGCGCTTACATCACCTTCGAAAGTTTCTGCGTTGTAGCTTCCAGAATTCCAATGACCAAGTCGGTCATCCAGTCTAACGCGCAGACGACTTACCATCTTTACGAGAGGATTGCGGCGAGCGAAGGTATATCGCTAGCTTGATAATCTAGCGAGGCGGGCACAATTTTTTTTAAGAAAAGAGGCCTCTATATAGTGACACATTTTAAAATATCCTCTACTCCTTTGATATAGTGATACATCATGAGGAGGGTTGTTTGTGCTAGTATTGTAATTTCGGTAAATATTTGTGGAGTCATGAAGATGGGGAGAGTCGGTTCCTCTATTTGAATTAAGTGTCGCAAAGAGAAGGCAAAAGCAAGGTAAAGACTGTAGAGTGGGTGCAAGACCGAATCACGGATGCATACACAGGGTAGTGCCACTACTCACTACTTGTGTGTTCTTGACTCCAGTGAAATCATGGGAGCACTTGACCAAGATCACAGCATCCACTCAGGATCTCACGACGCAGTACGTGGCTGTAGGATGTCAAAACGGCTCCATTGTCGTGTGGGACGTGCTGCGAGACGTCGACTACGCCTTCCTCTCTTCTGAAGACAACGCTCCAGGCGAGATTAGCACCGTCGTGTTGTATAAGACTGTATACATCGTAGCGCTCTCCAATGATCAACACCATCTCTACTTTTACGACGTTCGAGAACGCGGTAAGCCAGTGCTGACGCGCGTAGTGTCTCCACCTTCGACCAGTTCGATGATAAGCCTTACACTGCCAACGCCAGATCTCCCGCTGGCGCTTGTGCAGTTTTCGAGCAGAATGGTCGTTTTCTATGATGTCCGGACGGCTGAGGCTATCGGCAGCTTCCGTCATGAATCAGCAAAAGGTCTTACTTCCACGAGTCTTAATGGCAACCAGGAGGTCCTCGCTGCAGTTGCAGGACCTCCTGACGCACTGGTGAGCCTGTACAGCTGGCGCGATATCCTCTTACAATGCTTTCCCACCTTCACCGAGACGCTCGAGCAGCGCCAACAAGAACTGGTACGTTAGTTCTCCTGTCTGCCCCTAGCTCTCCACTCATACTTCGTCATTGCAGACCAGCTCCAACATCAAACAGCTCCTCTCCAGCGACAGAGTAACAGGCTCTTCCGCTCCCGCTCCGCCAAGTGTCACTACTCAAGGCACCCCCATCGATCTCCTTGAAACGCTCTTCTTACGGATGGCTGGTGAGCTCCCATCATCTCCCCAGCGAGCGCAGAAACCAACCACTCTGTCTCCCGTTCAGTCTCCAGTAGGCCTTTACTCCACATTTTACGCCTCCCTTCCCAGTCCAGACCTTGTCGATGAACCTACAGTCACTAGCGTTTTGCTGCAGCCACTCGTCCCTGACCACGACGCCTTTTTCGAGCGATTTTGCAGAGAGAATCTCGACCCTCTAATCATCGCAGACAATGAAGCCAGACTCCATCGTACACGTCGAGAGCTTCTAAAGGTCATGGCCGTCGGAGGAGCCTGGTAGTCTGAAACAAAGAGAAGGTAACTCAAACCCCCCGTCTAAGAGCATAATGCACTTACATTTCGCCTTCTCTTTAGTGTCTTGACGAGAGAATTGGCTAGTCCTTTACTGAAGAGAGCGCCACGACGTTATTACCGAACTTCCAGCATTTCGACGCCTTCAACGGCCTCGTCGGCACCTTCCGGTAATGTGTAGGCACCGAGAACGCGCCGTTGAAGAGCGAGTCCCGTCTCCTGCGCTTCTGCGGCTCGTCTTCGTCCGAGAACTCGTCTACCTTCTCCACTAAGCCTCGATGCTCCAGCTGCCCTAACGCTGCGGTCACCACAGCCAGCGACGCGAGGCCTGTCGCCTCGGGCCCTCGCTGAGCTGAATTGACGGCGTCAAAGAGCTCCGAGACGCTGCGACGACGACGCAAGTCCATGGTCTCCAGCACCAACGCAGCCACCTGATCGACACTGGCCTGGGCAGGCGTCGGAGCTGCCAGAGCGTCCACTTTGGCTTGATTCCTGCAGCTCGTATCTTGACTAACTCGGTCACTGCCGCTCCATCCTGCCATCGTCGCCGCGGCCGCCATCGCCGCTGGAGACACGTACATACTGCTGTGTTTGTACTGGTCGTCTCGATGATACGTCACGCCTTCGTACTCGAACGATAACGTCGACGACTCGCGAGTGTAAGCCTTGCGTAGCTGTCCCGTGCTGCCGTAGAGGAGGTCCGAGTAACTCAACTTGCCTCGCTTGGTGCGCTGGCCCTTGTGTCCTCCTTTATGCCACTGCGAGCCTGGGTGAGGTGGCAATGGCAAGGGTTCTTGGTCGGCTTCTTCCGGGACGCTACACTTGGCGTGGGTCGGGTCCCAGTGGTTCATCGAGCAGTACCATTTGTCCGGCAGAGTGGAGGATTTAATGTGCTGCGGTAACTTGCGCCACTTGTTGCACTTCTCGCACTGCGCCCACTCCAGCACCGTCTTTTTGACGCCACTAGTGGTGCGTCCTCCTCTTCCTCTGGCGAGATTCTCTCCGTTGTTACTGCTAGCCTCGGTGCTTCCTCCAGTACCAGACGCTGTGATGTTCCCAGTCCCAGACGTTGGCTTTGTAGCTCCCTTACCATGCTTCGGCTTGGTGAGATCACTGGCCCAAGATGTCGGCGTCATCGTCCCGCCACTCGCAACAGCAGACACTGACGCTGTGGACGTGGCATCGAGAGAGGACGAGGAAGCTCGCGCTTTCTTGGACGGACGCCCCTCCTTCTTGTTCTGCTTCAACAAGAATGTATCGACTTCTGGAGGATTAAGAGCGCTGCACTTGGCCAGCTCCGGCGCCCACGTGTTCAAGCTGCAGTACCACACAGCCGGCAACCGATCAAAGTTGATGGACGTCGGGACAACTCGCCACTTGCCGCACTGCGGACTCTCGCACTGCACCCACTTGACTTCTCGGTATTTCTCCTTGAGTTGCTTGGTCATCTTGCGCTTCTTGGACGTCTTGTCCTTGTGCTTCGAGCGCGAGTGCTTCTCCCTGTCTTCCAGCGCTGCCATGTCGGTTGCAGAGCCCTTCAGAGACCCTCCTGACCTCTTCAACACTCCTGACCCGGAAGTGGAGTAGCCGTCGTCTCCCGTACTGGACGCAGTGGACTTGGACTTGGCCTTCAACTTGCTCCTCCGCTTTCCTGCTTGCGGGGACGGATTCGCCTTCAGAACTTCCTCAGCAACGGCACAAGACGCGAATCGCTCGTCCCACGTGTTCATGTTGCAGTACCAGTGATTGGGCATGGCGTCCAGGTTGAAATCTCTGGGCACCGTCCGCCACTTCTTGCAGCTGTCGCATTGCACCCACTTGGCCTCGTTCACTTCTTCCTCCTCCTCTTCGCTCGTCTCTCTCTTCAGAACACGCGCTTCTCGCTTGGCCTTGTTCTTCCTCTTCTTCTTGCAGTAACCTCTGCCGACTTTAGCGGTTCGTGGAGTGGCGTCAGCAGTAGACTCCGCTGTGCCTTCTTCGTCCTCGTCCTCGTCTTCGCTTGGAACATGTTGGAGCATCAATCCGCCTACAGAACTCGACGGGATCAACACACTAGCGGACGGAGACTTGGGGATCTCCAGCTTCAGATCGCCATCGATTGACGGCCGCTCGCTGCTGTCGTGACTGCCGTGACGCTCCTTCTTCCGCTCTGGAGTATCCTCTTCTGCAGATGAGCGCGCATCTATCGAGTCATTGTCACCCGACGGACTCGCAGGAACAGGAGAAGAAGGCACCGGAGAGTTCGTCCGGTCCTCGTCTTCGTCTTCAGCTGGTCTCTCCTGCTTTATCGTCCCCTCTGGGTTATCTCCGTGAGCTCCAATCACCTGGCTACTAGAGTGTTTCTTCTGCAGCGAAGGACTGGCCATCGACACGTCGGAATCGTCATCGTCGCTCTTGCCTAGAGCCTCTTCCAGTCGCTCTTGTATCCGCTTCGTGGCAGTTGATGGGCTCTCGAATAACGCTAATGAAGACGTCGGTGAACGCGTCGCTCCTGCGTCCGTAGACGGCGTAGCGACTGCAATCTTGGCCTCAATGCGCCGACCGGAAGGCGTAAAGGGACTGCCCCTGTCTCCATCGGCATTTAACGACTCTCTCTTGCTGCGTTTCCGCTTCTTGCTGCTGTCGTCGTGCTCCTGTTCGTCGTCTGCATGGGAGAGACTGTCTCTCTTGTGTTTGTCTTTCTTCTTCTTCTTTTTCTTCTTCTTCTTGTCGCGTTTCTCTCGTTTCTCCTTCTTCTCCTTCCTCCTGACGCTACTGGCCGAAGCTTCGCTCATCACTTCGTCTTCATTCTCGTCCTGCGCTTGCACTTCACTCAACTGCCTCGACACTGCACTCTTCAGCTTCATATCCCCGTGTTTAGGACAAATTATCAGCTTGGACGAGATCTGACGGACGCAGTTGGACGGCAAACACTTGGCATGATACGCCACGGGGCAGCGCATACACCTCACAGCTTCCTGTTGCGCTCCTGACTGGTTGCAGCCCGCACACGTGTGAAGCGGACAGATAAAATGCGTATTGATGGCAATTCTGGCCAATGGGAACTGCGTAATGCACTCCTGGTGGTAGAATTTGCCACACGAGAGCGCGCGACACTTGCGCACCGGTCTCTTATTAGGGTCAGTGCCCGTAGACGCCGGTGCGTCGTCCTTGAGCGTCTCGATACCCGTCTGTTTACAGTGGAAGCACGCGTGGGTCTTACTCTTGCAGCTGGGGCACAACCAGGCTTCGTCTGAGGCCTCAGCAGCTCTGCTGCTGGGCGGTAAACAACTCAAGTGGAAGGCGGAGATGCAGGGACCCGCACAGACCACAAGATCGTCTCCTTCGCGCTCGCATACGACACAAATGTGTTCTCCCTACAAGAGAAAAATGATCTTGACGTTAAAACGAGCGTTAAAAACCGAGGGAAAGCGTAAGATGCAAACGTACCTTGCCGCGGTCGCTATCCGGCTCCGTTTTAACCGCCTTGAGGCTCGGAGAGGCCGAAATCGACGCCTGACGCTCGCGCTGCCGTCGCTGGTCTTCCTGGAGCTGCGCACGCAGCTTCTTTCGCCGCTTTTGGTCCAGTGGCACGCGGATCAGCACAGAGTCGGAGCTGGAGCTGCTACTGGAGCCAGAGCTCGCATCCGAGTCCGCCATGGAGCGCGACGAGTGGGGGTTACTCTGGTGCTTATCAAGACTGAGTGGGCGTGGTTAGCTATTTGACAGATGACTGGATAAAAATGAAAAAAAAACGTCTAAAATATGATTGGAGAAAATGAAATTGACGGCGGGTCTAGGACCTAAACCCGCGGGTCTATGGCAAGCCTTTTTTTTGCGAGCTGGCCCGTGAAACGTTGAAGTGGCTGCTCCTCATCATCGACACTCCGCTGGTCTCCAATCGGTTCGTACAGCTTTCTGCGAAGGCGATCCGAGCATCATCAGCGTCACCAACGGGCTCAAATTCGTTCAGGAAACACTTTGGTCTGGCGTCTTTTCCTCCCAATGTTGCGACTCAGGCTCTGCAGTAGAGCTTGGAGCAGACTCAATGGAAGCATAATGTAAAACACAACCTTACGTTTCCTACTTAAGTCTCTCAGCTCTATCTTCTCCTGATCCACTGGATCCTCGATGCCTTGTTCGTAACTGAGCTGAGCTTGGACAAGCATACAAAAACAAAGAGATCGCGGTGACCTTAACTCACGGACCATATTCCTCAGCCTTGTCTCTCTGTGGGAGCCTGCGTGTGTTGGTTGTACATCAAACTGACAGTGCAACCAGAGCCGATTCCTACCCCCCCCCCCTCCGACTACTGTCGGAACACTCATGTTCGGTCTGGTAGTAGCTCAGCCGTCATGCCAAGGAGATCGCGGTACTTGCTGAGGCTACGTTGGGGCAGGGCCTTGGTGAACATGTGGCCGGGTTGTTCGTGTCATCGACCTTGAGAATCTTCATCAGTCCTTTCATCGGTTGGCCGCGGACGTAATCCCAACGCAGTTCGATATGCCGGGCCCGGGAACTGTATGCCGGTGTTGTAGCCAATGCAATGGCAGCATTGTTGTCCACGCCCGATTCGAAATGTGTTCTGATATTGATAGCAGGGAGAACTTCATCCAGCAGATTCACTATTCGTTGGCCCTCCACTGCATCTTCGCACGCGGCTACAAATTCGGCTTCTACCGTGAATCGGGCAATGACTGTTTGGCGCCGAGCTGCCCAGGCTACAGCACCGCCAGCAACGGTGATTACAAATCATGTGATACACTTGCGGGTATCCGGATCATTTCCCCAGTCCGCGTCGCAGTTTCCACTAGCGAGAATCGTCTAGCCGTGACGAAGAGTCGTAATATCCCCTTCCATTTGCTGCCAGCGTGTGATCGACGGTTGTTACGTTTCTTGCGATACTCTGCTAGCCATGGATCTCGCTCACATATATACTTGACAATCGGAACGGAGTGCGTAGATTCCCAGTACGTCTACAATTCGCTGCTTTCGTAACCTTGGTACTGGCCGATCACGAACCTAAGCCGATTGTCAGCTTCGATTTAGAAGCTGAGGCGCAGGTTCGCCCCAAGGCGTCTCATCCAACAGAGCATTGTCATTAGCTTGGGGTACTCGTTGGCCGGAGGCCGGGGCCGTAAGTGCGGCTTGGGAAGATCCACTCGGGGCAAAATGGCATCGCCGGGAATAACAGGTCCACGGTTAGTTTGCAATCGTGACGTTGACCAACGAAGCCATGTGCTACGGGTCGATTTCGGCTACGATCAAGCGTCTGGGATGGGTGCGACCTGGGATGCATTGACATTCCGGACCGAAAGGCGCCACAGGTGACATGGCACCACTCGGAGAAGCGCCACTCGCGCCACGGGATTCGCCACAAATAAACGAATAAACGACCGAGACTCGAGCGATTCAGAGACCACGGATATCCTGAAGTGAGATCGATAGGAGCAGGATCCCGATCACCACCGTTGTCCGGATCATCTTGATCGTTTGGGCCAGGTATCAATGCGGGCACATAACGGCATGGGGTAGCATGTTGCCGAATGCGCTCTTCGAATCTGGATGTAGAAAGTGTCTGCAGCGTTTGTTCTTCTAACACGAAGTTGGCCATCTCGGCCGACTTTTCGTCCTCATCATCCTGAGTGCTCTGTTTGGTAGCTTTGCCCTTGCCTTTTCCGGTCGGAGTGCAAAGAGTCCCCGTGTCTGGAGACGTAAAAGATGCCGTTTGGGTTTGCGCAAGAACTTGGGTGGCGAATAGGAGCGAGGTGTCGAGGAAGGATGAGCGACGGCGGGATCTCGCCACCCCCGCCCATGTTGAAATCGAGATCCTCATGGCTATCGAAGGTAAGAGGACGAGAGATTTGTTTGTTGGGACGAGAAGAAAAGGAACCTGGGGGCGGAGATGATCCCCTGAGGACACTTAGAGGGGCCGGAAGACGACGTGGGAGCTGGATCCGGAGTTGCCGACGGCCGTGGAGTAGCCGATCTGAAGCGAGACGCCCCCCCCCCGTGTTGATCGCAGCAGTAACAGAGGCGAGACCGGCTAGTGCCGAGTTGTGCTCCCAACGTCGCTCGTGCTCGAACTTCCGGAGATCAGATCGCAACACCCGACACTGGTCTTCGATATCAGCTACCTGACGCTTGCGTTTTGCAACGGCTTGACGGGTGGGCGCTTATTTGGTACCTGTGAATACATGAAGGAATCAGCGACTGGATAGTGGACAAGATGTGGGTCAATACGTACGCAACTCGGAGCTTTGAGCCCTCTCTAGATCGGCGTCCCGGGGAGCGTCATTTCGCTCTCGGATCATCCGGTCGAGATTGGCTGGATGATATCGCGGCGGTTGCGAGTGTTCCGCAGATCGGTGAGTGTCGGGAAAAGCGTTTGTCACCCACGGTCTTGCTCGCTGGCCACTTTTGCCAAAGAGCTTTTCAGCTCAGCGAGCTGCTTGGATACGTGACGATAGTCAGCGGATGATATGCTGAGCATCCGCAGAGTGACCGGAGCCTGAAGCGGCGGTACTGGTTGGTGGTTAGGTACCTCGTTCTCCTTGAGAAGAAGTTGCTTAGAAACCATTTGGGCCTCAGCGGTCTGCAACGCCAACGTTACCCGATCCAGCGAGTTCTCTGCCCGCTGGTGAGGACTTTCGGTGTCCGAGCGGCCACGATTGGGATTATCCCGCTGGACCTGGAGGTCCAGGATGTCGTTGTGTGCATGATCCATCTCCTGAGCCAGACGGTCACTCTCAGACATGACATTGTCCCAAGCCCCGTGAGCCGATCTACGACCTCTTCGAGATGCTGGGATGGCGTTTCTGTAGATCCATCTGGCCTTGAACATCGGGATCGGAAGCCTGAGCGGCGCCAACTAAGGAATCTCGGAGGTGTACAAGTTCGTTATGCAGGTCGTGGGTCTCGACAGCCCGACCGACATCTCTACGTTTTAGATGTCGAATGACCGTACCTGTCGGAGGACGGTGATCAAAGATCGACACTAAGTGGCTGTAGCGGTATCGCGATCCGCCTGCGTGGTACGCAGTTCTGTGGTAAGCTGGGCTTCCCGGGTCGACAGCTCTCGGATCGTGCGGCGCAACCTGCCCGAGGAGGGTGTGTAGTAGGCTGTGCGGGTCCGGGTGACACGGGAGCCTGCGGACATGGGTGGTAGCGATGATCGATGTGAATGCAAAAGGTCGGATCCGGAGGCCGACGCCGAAGTCACCAGCTGAGCAGTTGGGGGCGCGGTGGACGCAAGACCATGGCCGTCGACATGCGTCCACGAGCAGCGGTCCGCTGGAAGACGATGGCGGTCGAGAGGTTGGCGTGCTCGCATGATCCCGTAGGTTTATGGTTGGAGGGTCGCCGGAGCCTAACATGAAAACGAAGTGTACCGAGAGGCTGAAGACTAGGAGTCAACACCAGCAGGTAGGTGGGAGTGTGTCTTGAAGTGAAGCACTTGCGAAGTGAGCGTGGAGTGATGCTGTTGTGCGGCAACATCTTCACGCAGGAGGCGGTTGCGGTGGAGTGGATTCTGAGAAAAGAGAGAGAACGATGGATCGTGGCCTGGGTGGCCATTTTTGACTCAGTCAGTCCCTCTAAGAATCACTGGAGATCCAGTGGGGCAGAAGAGGCAATCCCCGACCAGGCACCAAGGGACGCGGGTGCCAACGTCGTTTTCCCCAAAAAGACGTTTAGTGGGTGAAGTACAGGATCAAGTGGCAACGGGACAGCAGAGGCCCAAGTGGAAGAGCGGATCCGGACCCTTGCATCGCAAGAGTGATAGCAGTCTCAAGAGTACTCGGGTACTCCCGGAAGAGATAGTCTATCTTTCAAACCCTTCAAGAACGTGACGACCTTAGTCGCCTCGTCCATCGGGTTTATCACGGTGTTCGAGACCAAGTATCGTGTGGTGTAGCGAAATCAGCAAAATCTTGCGAGACTGCTAGATCCAACTTCCACTAAGCCCGGGCACCGACTAACGGAGGTGGTCCATCGATGGTCCGTGATCTTGTGCTGAACTTTGCTCACCTTGTGTACCCGACGGTAGAGCAGGATTTTGCTCCTCCAGTGACTTCGTGAAGGTCCAAGTGGAGAAGGCTTGAACGTCTTGGTGGGACGTTGGGGGGAGCAGGACGGAATCTCTTCGCTCCGCTACCGTTATGGTCCAGATCCTAAGCGATTACTCGAGCTTGAATCTGGCGGCCTGGATCTGGATCCGACCGAGGGGTTTCCTCGATGGGGGCGCGTTTGCCCTTACGGTCTTACTTTGCTATTGCTTGTCGCTTCTATAGCGGGACCTTAGGGTAGTTGAGAAACGAAGGATCTACCGACCAAGCAAATAACTCCAGCCGATCTGGGATTTGAACTTGAGGGTAGATCGCTAGGTGCCACCTAGCGATCTACCCTTATTTGCCACCTTGTAGGTGGTTAGATCCGGTATGTATATTACCAGATATTAATAACCAACACTAGGGCACTTGCAAACACTTCGCGCGGCTAATGCAGATCCTCTTCTTCACGGGCGCGGAGCACTTGTTGTTTCCAATGCAAATTCGTTTGTGATTTATGGTTAAGTATTATCCCATCCTAAGTCACTCTCCTCACAACTGGCAGACGACCACCTGTCACCGCCTTTATGTCCTTGGCACTTCTGCCCATCGCCAAGTACCTCCTTCAACGTGGGCTCGCCATCACCCAATCGTAGATTTTGAGATCACCCTCGATCACCATGTCGAGATCCGAGATCCAGATTGCCATCAGTGTGAATCCAGATCGTCTTACCAAGTGAGGAGTTTAGTCTGAAGCGGCTAAGCTGCATACGGAAGTGCCGAGGATAGCACGTCCAATGACTGGAAGGAAGGTCCGGGACCATGGACCTTTCAAATGCTTCTGCTGTTGGACGCCAACATCGTAATTGAGGACAAGTGCGACGTTACTAATGTGGATAACGGGCACTTTGCGCGGGAGTGCACGGCAGCTGTGCACTCGGCCAGGGGCTGACGTGGCGGTGTCGAGCATCGCCCCGAACGTTAAAAAACGCGCGGAATCAGTTGACGCAGTGTTCTCTACTGGTATTGCAGCCGCGCATGTCTACAACGGACACGTGACTCGGAGGACTGCAGCCCCCAGCGAGAGGGACTCTCGATGCAAGAAGCAATATAACAAGCCAAATCTTCTCATCCATAAGATGAGTTCGAAGAGAGCAGGCCCTCCTCGTGTTTTGTTTGACTCAGGTATGTCGAACAACTTTGTTAGACTGGAAAGTCTTTCGAAGCTCACATCCGAGGAGGTTAAAACACCTCGAAGTGTTTTAGAGGTGCGGCTGGCAACGGGTACCACCGTGGGAACGGAGAAGCACGTTGTACACGTGCGCTTCTCGTACAAACACCGGGTGTTTGTGGATGATCTTATCGTCCTGGACCTGGACGATAAGTGTGGCTTGGAATTGGGCATGCCGTGGCTCGCACGGTATGACCCCGTGATCAACTTGGAGAAGTGCGCACTTGTACTCTTGTACACTTCGGACGCTACGCGACAGTGAACGATGGCCCTGTCAGTGTAGCGCATACACTCAACGATGTATCCGATTACTTCGTTGAGGCAGCACCCAATGGTGCAGCCTCCGGTGCACACGCTCAAGTCACAACGACTGAGGCAGTCGTTAAGTCTGTCTCAAATCAGAAATTAGATTTGAGATACGTTCCGACTTCAATGATCATATCAACTTTGGGAGTCGATCGATCAAGTATGGAAGGACTTCAAGTCACAGACAGTGATTGCGTTAGTCCCGTGGCTGATACATCAGATATGGTTAGAGGCTCCAGCTACAATCAGTAGCTGTGATGTCGACGTGTCATGGCCGCGGTTGGTTCAAATATCACGGATGGCTCCGCCAAAAGGCGCCGAGGTGACAAGGACGTGTCGTTTGACTCCGGGAGTCGGCAAAAACTCGATATCAACATCGATGAGGGGGCTCCGCCGAAAAGGAGTCGAAGTGATCATAGTGTGTCGGCTCCGGGTGCTGACAACGCGAAAAGTAGGGCTGGCGGTTGCAAACCAGCTCCAAAAACGCTTGCGTGCCCGCGGGTAGCCGGGCCGAACGGCAAATCGGATTGCAATCAAGCCGGGTTTGATCATCCGTGTCCGCGGAAAGAATCCGCCGACGGTTACAACAACAATAGAAACCCGTCCATGGCCGGACCTGGATGAGGAACACGTGAAGCCGAGTTTACAAGATGAAAAGACGGCGCAAGCGACGGAAGCCGCGCAAGTCTCGGTCCGGGACCGATACGATACATGAGATGTCTGCCGGGCAGCCATCGGAGAAGACGTCGTCCGTCGAGTCGTTGAACGGCTTGACGCGGACCCCTACTGGTCACCAGTACCGGTCTATGCATCTGGAGAATCTTTCGTCGACTGCGTCGGAGTTGAAGTCGCTTCCAGCCATGACCTGGATGCGCTTCGAGAATTACGTGCACGACGGACGTATTGAGTAGATATACATCCTTTCATATCTCGAAAGGATGAGGAGCAAAGCGGAGGGGTTTAGGCAACTCCACGCTACAAGTACCACTGAAAGCGAACATAATTTCAGCGCAAAGACGAAGCAGCAGCGCTTCGAGTAGCAGAGCTGGGCCTCGCTGAGGTTAAGTCCTTTCTACGATGTTCCGCTGGAGCACAAAGATGTGATCCCGGATGAGATCCCTGCGGATATCCGGTAGGACAAGGGCATACAACACGAGATCGACCTCACGCCGGGTATGTGGCGCGAGGTCAAGTAAAGATGATCGACGACTTCTTTGAAAGTCGTCGCAAGACCAGGGCAAATGCGGGCGGCAGTGGGCCACTTCCGCGAGATCAAGTGTACGCGATCGAAGAATGTGATACATACACACTTCAATGCAACCACACCGCCGAGCGATTCGAGATTGACCATCGTCAGTCTCCATGTTGTCGGTGCTTGGTGACCACTGCGCGCCTGGATTCAGGACAGATATTCAACTTATCCCGCACATCGTGTCTGCAGGTACTCCCGTCGGACATTTCTGTTCGCGAGGGTCGCCGTCAAACTGATGGTAAACCGTACCGCGTAGCGCAGCCGGAGATTGCATTACCGTATACGTCCGGCGGCTACCGAAGCAATGACGAGTTTCTCATGATTGAGATGAACTACGCGTACGATTGCATCCTGGGTATGCCGTGGTTGTCGCGCTCCCAACCGAAGTGTTACTGGTTGGACCGGCCCGGCAAACGTCGCTGTGACTACGACGTGAGCGAGATGTTCACTCGCCTCCTGGACGCCCAGAATGTCTGGCCCATGTCACTGTCGTGGGCCGGTCACCCACGACGCATGTTGCGCACAGAGTGAGCGATGAGTGTACACTATTTTTCAAAAACACATGATGATTAGCAAAACATTCTGTAGTATCCACCTATTATTAAAAATATCAATAGCTTTTTTTGGCCTCATTTTTTGGGCTCATCGTTTCGAGAAATAAGCCTGTGGAGGCTCATTTTTTGGAACGATGAGTCCAAGAAATGAGTCCGAAAAAAAAAGAATAACTGAAATTAAGGCCCACCCCGCACAGCTTGCGCGGTGCTGTTACACAATGGACCCTCGCAGCGACGCGAGGACCAACTGGCAGTCGAGCAGGGATGTAATGGGCCAAAACTGTGCGCCACTACTTTGGCTTACACGTTAGCGCACGTGTATGAGGAAGCGTAAGGTGCATTTCATTTAGGTTAACTATACTTTCGTCCGAAAGTATAGATTACTTAAATAAGGAAAGCAAAGCCGATTCACCGTAACGTTGAGAACTGTTTATTTGTTTTGTTTGGGTTTCCTCCTAAAGTGATATTCTAAATGAAAGGTATTCGCCAACGGATGGCTGACAGAATCCTGCTATTCTAATTGGTTGAATATGTTTACTTTCAACCAATGGAAGCTCTAAATGTATGCAGACCAGTAGCTTACCACATGTAACCATTAGTGTATCACACACCAACGTTGAAAACCTTCTTCATAACCAAGTGGCTACATGTAGCCACATTTTATGTAACGTAAAGCACCAGTTGAGCGCATGATTTTTGAATGCACCTGGAAATTCTCCAAAATAATGGCGAGCAGTGAGCTATGCAGATACATTTAGCAGCATCAAAGGCATGAAAAGCTGTAAATTTCAGCACGATTTTTAGTTTTTCTAGCTAGCTACCAACGTCAAAGATATTGTAAGTGAAACGTTTGCATTTTGGGACAAAATCAAGTGATCATTTTAGTGCACGATCTGCCTGTAAGACTAAGAAGAAGCCTCATTCGACACAAGCTCTCCGTCAGTATCGACTGTTAGCCTTGCCTTCTTCCCCGATGGCCCTGCAGTGGGGGCAAGAACAGAATTTCAGCCCGAGCTTCAGCTTGCACTTCGACTTGCTTGCGCTTGAGCCAAGCTTCCTGTCAGACCGCTCCTTGGGCACCACCGTTGCTAAAGACGACCAGGCGCCTGGTCATGTTTACAAGAGAAGGAGAGAGCAGCCCGGTTGCCTTGAAACCATTAACCGCACTCTAGGGCGGTCCATAATGGCCGTTTTGTAGGCCGAGCATGCTATCGTGATGGCATCCTTCTTGGACAGCACCATGTCCACCGAGGTTAGCAGCCTCGACGTCAGAGATTCTTTCACAGCCGATTTGAATGGCTTGAATACAGCAACATCCAGCGGCTGATACATGTGGGTTGCATTCGGCGGTAAAGCGAGTAGCAAAATTCTCATCTCGAAGGCGGCACCTACAGTCTCTATCAAAATGTACCTTGTCCAAAATGATAACAAAATTATATCAATATAAGAAGGACGTCATAATATTGAAGCAGCCACATCACGTACCGAGATCAAGATGCGTGGAACTGTTGTCCAGCACTAGGTCAACAGGAAATCGAATGCTGAGTTTGGCTGCTTCCGCGGCAAACAAAGTTAGCCAGAAATGAAAAATGCCTCCGTTACTAAAGCCCTTGGGAGCACCAGGTACTCGAGCGCCATCAATAGAAAGAGCCACCTTGTCGGTCTTGTATATACGAGTTCCCGGTACAAAAATGAGCGGAGGAAGAGCTGCCCCTGCAGCATTAACCGCAGCTACCGCAGCGTTTCCTTGCACCAGACGTTGGACGACCCCTTGAGCACAAGAACCCTGCTTGACGTGCCTTTAGGAAGGAGGTTTCATCCATGTTAAAAACACGATACCCTGAGAGCTTTAGCTCGACCACACGCTTTCGTAAAGCTTAGAAGAGGGTGTGTACAGCATCAGCGTCCACCAGATCCCAGACTCTAGCAATAGTTTGAGCTGCCCTTGGAGTCAGTACTATCGAAAGGCCCGTACCAGCCTTTGGTGAGTGGTTGGAACAGCATTCCAGCCCTGGTAGTAGCTACATGTAGACGCTCGTAGATCATGTTTGCACGCTCGAACACTCTAGCCAGACCCACGGGGAATCCAACACGCTGCGTACCGGCAACCAACGCCACTAGGTCAGCTTCCTGCTCTGAAGAGAGGGCTGGAGCTGGTCCGCGGCGTCTCTTCACGATATCCCCCGTCGACTGTAGCTCCTTCGACTTCTTAAAGAGCGTACGAAGAGGGATCGACGATGTACGAGCCACCGCTGTGAATGCCTCCCCTCGTACGCTTGATCCAGCGCCTCTTTAACATCTTCCTTCTTGTAGCACCCGCGGCGCACCACCATACTCACGACACGGCCCCTCACGTATGTGCGACGAATAGAAAACACACCAGCAATGCCAGCACAAAGCTTAGATCACTAAACAAATTGTATACCTGCGAAAACGGATTCTCTCGTGTCAAAACAGATCGGTTTGCAAGCACTAAACTGATTTAGGTGATTTTGACCATGATATTGTATTAAGAATAATAGCGCGCTCTCATTGGACAAATCCGTGCACAGCGCACTAAACTGATACCGTGCACTCAAACGATCTCTTACGTTAACCCAGTTATACCACTCCCCGTTAAGCTAAGACTCACTAGTCTTTACATATCACTTTAAGTATTGACGAGATCTCCAAAATGCTCAAGAGCCTCGAGCTTATTTCGCAATGAGCTCGCCAAAGAAGATGCTCGTGCAAGAAGCTGCCCCGGCAGACGCTGCTACGTCCGCGTCTGAGTCTGCTGGCACCACCACCTCGGCGTCTGCGCAAGCGAACACGCCTGTGACAGATTGTAAGCTTTCAGTTGCCCATTACCACGTCCACGAAAGATGATGACCCCTCGCCTTCAGCTGCCGACAAAACCCGATCCACGTGCTGGATCGCGACAACACGTAATGGTGGTCCGGGCCCTCCAGAATCGATGCGTCCACGTAACGGGGAAGAGGCGCAGCAGCCAGTGCCGGTGCTACCGTCTTCTTCGCGTACTGCACCTACAGTACGCGCTCCTCGGAAGTCCTCTGCATCTGAGATCGCTGACAGGTTCGGCGCCACATCACCGCCGAACCCGATAGGGTTGTACGTGCCCAGCGCCATCAACGATGGTGCTAAAGCCTCCATCTTGCGCTTTGACTCGTCCACGAATCGAAGGCGTGACTACTACACCGGACTCTTCCATGGGCTCCGATGGAATAAGTCGAAGAGAACCTCGCGCAAAAGCAAAGTCCCCGAGTAGGTGTCACTTTGTCAATCTTGGAGCGCCTTTGTTGTGAACTTCAACAATAATTCGAGCGGCTATGGCGAGAGTATTGTTGCGGCGCGCCAGCGCTTCTCGAGGCGTCATCTCGTCGATCGTCACCATAATGACGCTATGGAGGCGGGAACTCCTTGCGCAGTTCCAACTCAAACTGTGTGTCCGCACTGGGGCATTGCGCCTTACTGAGCAATATCTTCTCGGGTACACTTCCGTGCGCGTACCCGTCCCACTGCGAGGCCTCCGTGCTCAATTTGAGCAGCGTGACGCACCCCATTCTGGTGGTTCTCGCAGTTCAATGAGTTTGTCCGAGCAAGGCAGATAGCCGTGGCGTCGATTATGTAAGGTTGATGGACCGGATTGCCGTTTCAGAACGGGTGGGCGGCGAGATACGAAAGCGGACACAGTCATGAGCTAATATCAGAACGAAAAAAACTGTCTGCTTGAGCGTTACCCCAGTATCGTAGCGCCATCGAGCAGTAGTTAATCAAGATGGGGAGAATTTTGCATTGTTACTGCCTTATCCTGTCATGATCTATGATGGGAAAGGCCCCAGAATGTACCAATAGCGACTTGCGCTCGCTAGCTGATGGATGTTATTAAATGTGATTGGAGAGACCGAGTACCAAGACGCACCACTAGTGGTAAGAGTTTGGTAGCATCGGATCTTACGTTTATTTCAAACCACAATATATCACAACCAGCGTATAGTAGGGTTATCACGGTTGGAATGTTTGAAGGTTGTAGGTTTCAGCAGCCAATAAGGTTAAACCTACCTGTCCCGTCCTTTTCAGCTCCAACCTTCCTTATAAAAGAGGAAGGTTTGGGAAAGAAGTGAAGGTTTGACGCGATTGGTGGAAATTCAAGGTAGAAGGTTTAATTTGATTGGACAGCGCCGTCATTTTCACACCTATATGCCAAGCAGCGTGGTGGCGGTGAAGCTGCACGTGGCACTGCCTACGAAAGATACAACGACTGCTACTATCTCGTGTAGGGGAAGCTGCTAGACGCGGTTACACAGGATACGCACACGTTGTCAGCTTACATGTTGAGTTCTAAAAAGAGTTTAACCTTTGCTATTAATACATTTATTCATCTACCGGCACTTTTTAGCCCCCACACGCGCAACTGTGCGTGTGTGGGCCTCACGGTTGAAAAGAGTAGGTTTCATTTGATTGGCAACTTAAACCTTCAAACATTCCAACCGTGATAACCCCTAGTGTACTCTTCATCCGTTTGATAAGGGCACAGGCGCCAGAAGAGTAAGGTATGCCACTTGTTTACGTTGGTCAATCGTACGACGAGAGGGTTACGGAATTTTAAGTCGATATGGTTGGGTGAGAATAAGCTGATTAATCGTCAAGGATATGTACCGACAGTACTCAGACTGAGTGTTGACGTCTGCTTCGCCCTCACCTCTTGCAACATATATAGATGTGGTAGCTTCCCTATCTAGGCTGATCCTATACACTAACATGTACAGTTGCTATACATGTGGATAACATGTTTGTAGGTGTGTAGTATTTGTAGATTACGTGCTGATGTCAGTAAAAACCAATTGGTAATTTCGGTTTTCGGCTATTAATATTCTACAACGGGGCTCATAAGACGCAGAGGGTGCCCTCATGGAGTTGGAACATAAGAAGGAAGTGGTGCTTGACCGTCTTACACCAAGATACCTGCTCGTAGATGACGAGGTGGGCCGCTACACAGAATTTTTACAATACAAACGCAGATGGATTGCAACCCTAGTGTTGATAAAAACAGTTTGTCAACAGCGCTAACTGTTTGTTAGTGTGTAGTGCCAATGATATTCATGTTAATGGAGTAGCCTATCCCTATATCACCGTAGGTTGTCATCCCATGGCTCAGTTGATGAGTGCTATGCTGAAGTGAATATCGCTGACTGTACAATGGCTGCGAGATGATTCTACGTTGTAAAACCGCCGCTAACCAAAATTTACCGTGGGCAGATCTCGAAACGTTCCTCTTAAGCAGCTCGGTGGCGTTGCAAAGCCTGGCACTGACCGAAGTCTACCTAATATACATCTTATCAGTGATACGTATCCTTAGGTAGATACCGGTAAGTGGCGTCACCCAACAAAAGAATTCCCGTTCTGATTACATTATGATGCTTTAAACATTTCAATGTCTTAGCGCGATTAGCCCCGCATCTAAATGAATGAATGAGGCGCAAAGAGCATCCACAACATGTTAACTAATAGCAGTTGCCATCTTGTCGATCTCCCCATGCGACATTTGCCGCACCTCTTGCTCTTACTTATTGCTAGTAGACATATTTTCTTCTTGTCTCATTACTTCTCATTGATATCATTTTAAAAGTTCAAACAGCTGAATTTTATGTTGTGGTCCGATTATTAGTATCCACACACTGGTACATGTGCAGCTGCGTAGTAACTGGGTGGCGAATTCCGCAGTATAATAGATCTTGATATTTACCCTTCGAGACGAGAAATGAGCAAGAGCTGACAAAATAGCAGAATGAACGAAACGTCTTTTTTAGTATGATGAAAACTAAATTATTATATTTACTGTCTGGAATAATATAGTTAGAGAACAATTAGTGATATCACACCTATTTCAAGGAATCTCTGTGTTCCACACTCGACTAGTTAGAGTCTGCGTACCCCGGTATGCGTCGCGAAGTGATTTCAGTTGGCAGGCCCAAGGTAAATGCTCTAAACAAAGTAAACGCATGAAATATAACGTAAACGTATTACATACGTTTACTTTTGTTTAGAGCACTCAGCTTGACAAGCACACATTTTGTATATAGGTCCCAGTACTTTATAAATGATCTGATTTCAAAATATTGCATATGAAAGACAGGAATATATTAATAGCTGTCTGGAATAAAACGCTCCGGGGCGAAAACCGGGGCAGAGGGTGATAGTTAGAAAAAGGGTCAAATCCGTCGATCAGAAAATATATTCGAGTGGAACAATGCGACCGTTTCGAATTTCAGTGGAACTAAGTACTGGAACAAACACGGGTAAACTATCCGTCATTTATTTAGATTTTATCCAGATTATCGTTGTTCCAAAGGTCGCGCTGATTTAAGTTTCCCATTATGTTGTATTTGGTATCGTTCTCACATTTACACCTCCTAAACTTGTCTGTCTGTCTGTCTGTCTGTCTGTCCGTCTGTCAATCCGTCCGTCGTTTTCCTTCCTTCCTGCTTTGACCTTCCGTTTCGCATGGCTACACTCAGCCTTTCTAATACTTCTTACTCCTATCCTATCAGCTGCGCCTATCTTTCTGACTCGACCTGACTACGCCAAAATTACAATTATAGCCAAAAGCACCACACTTTTAACTCGCGCCCTGATTGGACAATTTTTTCGACTCAGTTTTGATTCAAAACACAAAATTGGATTTCCGGGCGACGGCGTGACGAGGACAAGGTGCGCTGGCTGTAGAATAGCAGTAGGGCAGGATTAGCTGTAGCTGGATGTTTGTACGGACGTGGGGGCTCCTTGCTCTACTATATACTCAAGAGAGACCTCTCAGGATACAGTCTGAGGCTTGCCCCGAGACTCCAAAGTGGTATGGCTCAGTGGGTAGCGATAGCAATTAGGTTGGGGTGGGTGTGACTGGGAGCGTCTACCATCATGCACGCGCCTAGGGGTCCACCGCGAGTGTCCACGCTCTAAAAGCGAGTGGCGCGTGCTGCCAATTGGCCAAACCGAAGTTGCAGCCACATGCGGAAGAATCGTAAAGTCCCGCAATACAGAAGTGCTCTTAAAGTGTGAGCTCCCATTTTCCAAAACACACTTTGGGAGAGCACTTCTGGCGGGACAAAAAGGAATGCAGTAGTCGGTCTAACAAGAGCAAGGAGCCCAAGACCAAGGACCAAGCGCGAGGACAGCCCCAGAGCAAGATATCAAGACAAAAAACACTTTAAGAGCGTGAGTGAGGACCCCCGCGCCTGTACATTAAAATAGCATCAGAATGGACAGTTTTAGAGCATTTTATAAAACTGTGTGAGCCCCGTGAGGGACAGGGTTGTTCTCGGACACCCTGCGCGTGCTACTGACATTCATTTAACGGTTGGACGGTATCGAACAGACCTGGGCAACCACTCAACAGGGCTGAGGCAACAGTTTTGACGTACCCAAGAGGCAACAGCGTGAAGCGGCGTCTGGATTACCATGTACAGCTGCTTGGTCACCAGTGGTGCAAGGTAATTTGGACCCGCGGAACGTGAGCTGAGGGCAAGGGGAGGGCCTAAGCAAAAACTGACTAGACCAACATGCTGACTGGAGTGACGATACCCCTAAGTTGTTTGCAATCCGAGGAACCGGGATGGGAATGACAGTGGTGTGTTGTATTCACAGAGGACAAGCTAGGAATCCGATGCAATGCAAACACGAAGTTCCTATTAACTACTTAGTCTTCAGCTCTCTCGTCACTAACGCGATCTCTTGCTTGCCAAAAGGAGTCTGAGCTGCCAAAATGCAAATACAATGTGAGAAACTCCAGTGACCTTCACTCATGGGCCACCTGCCGGGTCTCTCCTGTGGGAGGCTGCATTGGTGCGGGTGCTACTTCAACTGGCAGAGCAAACTGAATTCACAACAGAGACGACGGAAGTGACGGAGGTGACGACGACTGAGAGATCGTGGAGGAAACCGTGGAGGCGACCGTGGAGGAGACTGAGGCAACGGAGGGCAAGAAGCCCAAGTCGAAGAAGCACCGCAAGCGGAAGCGCAAGCCGACTGCGGACACCTCCGAATTAAAGCTGCAAGATTAACCCTACAAAAGCCTTCTGCCGAAAAAACAAACATAAAAATTCAATTGAAGGCCACTTTAGTTTTAAAATACTACCAGCATCTCCTGCGCCCGCTTCGCAGCCGCATCATCTAAACTAAACACAAACCATTCAACCTGATGCGAATCGTTACTCCTTGTTGTAGCGCCCAGATAAGTCTTCTGCGCAAACGACGGTTGCGCCGGCATCGTAGCCCTCCGTCAGTCGTGTGTATGCAAAGTTTTATGGCCGCGGAAAAGAATGAATCCTTTATTAACATTGACAGATATTGACACTGGCATATTGTCAGATGATATTGATAGATACTGCCGTGAACCTGACCGCTTATTGTAATACCGACCCCTGTACCGGTTTCTGTTCAGCTACCATACCGGTTTCAGCTACCGGTTTCAACAAATTAACATGATTTGGGCTGTCAAGCAGCGCCTAAAGCACTTGCTATCCCAGTAAATGACCGATACTATTATAAATACATATTGTTGTCCTTTTCCTTTTTTCTAACCAGTCTTGTTCTTTTCCGCTGCTGGCCGAATAGTTCGTACTCCCTCAGAACCGCTCCAACTTAACTCCTTGCTAACTTCGCGGCTACAGCTAACTGTTTTTAAAATTATTGCCGACCAAATGTGCCAATCCTCAGGCAATATATATAATTGCAATAACCGCGCATGGAATTTGGAGTAGAGCGCATAATATGAAATGGAAGATAATATCTTATGCAGCTATAATTGGTAGTGATCAGCTTGAAATTAAAGGTTATTAAAGGGCTGACCCTTTGAGGGTTTTACAGATTAGAAAAACTTAAAGGCTCTCGACCTGTGTACTCTCCCGGAGCAAGTGCCCCCGGTAGCATATTCAATTCCTAAGGAAGGATTCGATTGGGGGAATGGTTTTCCATGAATTAGAACCTGCTAATTTATTAGCTGAGAAAATAATCAAAAAATGGTCCAATACAAACAGACGTGTCTCAAAACTTAATCCTAAGCGATCTTAGAAATCCTGATAAACTTATAAATTTCATGTGTGTCGTTCGAACCGTCCACCTCAGCTAAGTAAGGTATTATATTAGCCATTGATGTTGCGCGAATGGAGGTCAATTAGTGAACCAAACTTAAAAAAATAGTTTTATGGAGCTTCGGAGCTTACTATTGGGCATCAGAATGAAGGTGCCGCCGCCGTCCTCCGGGCTCCGCCCGTCGCCACAGTAGGGGGGACCTACAGAAGATAGCAGTATATAGCCCTCACACCTTGATCATACAAAGTTAAACCACATTAAAAACCTACTCACGTATATTAATGGAATGAAAAATATAGGGAAACTGTTCTTAGCGAGGCCAAAGTGAAGCTTGAGCATCTGCCGTGTGAGTCCAACAACAGGAAGATTAATCTACCGGGGGGGGGGGGGGGGTCTACCTTAAACTATCGCCGTTAGTGGACAAACGCACACAGCTCTGACCGCTATAAAACACATGAAATGACGAAGCCATATTCTGTATACGGTAGGCATGAATTCCCGAGGAAACAGTGTAGCCAGCCGCAAGCAAGCAACGGAGCATTTTTAAGCACTCCATACTCGATGTTAATCCGTTTTTGTAGCCCTTGTACGTTGTATAGGTGGACAGTTCTATAGTAGATGGTACTTTAAAAACACTGGGCAGATGCTGCGGCTGCGAAGCAGGCGTAGTAGATGCATTAAAGCACCAAGGGCGTACAAGACCGATTATATTGCGCTATTATTATGGGTCAGCCCAAACACGGCACTACAAACTAAATCCGCGCTGCAGTAGGGCATTAGTAAAACAAAATACCAGGTACTGTCGCTTAAACAAATGTATTTCTACAACGAGAAAACAATACAGTCAAAGCCGTACAACTAGATTTATACTATTCAATTTCAGGGTAGATTTAAAGTGGTTTATCAGTACAGGTGCAGACCGCTGAACATTCAGAAGAGGAAGTTTCCCCGTCTACCGTTTAAGCGAGGGTGTTACATGTATGACGCTTGCGTGAGGAAAAGCAACCTTAACAAAACCTATGCATAATGTTTTTTAAACAATATGCTTCTTAAATTTCAGAGCTTCTTCGCGCACAGCACGACTTTGTTCTATTCACTGTGTTGACTTAGGGCCTGTTCCGCAAAAACTCTAAAAGTGAACAGCGGATTTGATTTACCTCTGGATTGATGTTTTCCGCTGTTTTGCATAATCCGCTGGAACCTCGTGCGGAACGCCCAGATTTTCATCGCTTAGCAATGTAATGAAACTCTTAATAGTGATATGTGATACACGAAAAGAAAATAAAGTTTATTAGAAAAAAGAGATGATGCGAGTTCTACCTACCATGTATATGCAACTCTCGTCGCCCATCCCATAAAACCTGGTTGTCGCGTTCGATTGACTGTGAGAACACATTCGTTTTGTTTCTCGAGGTAGATTGATTTCACTTAGCGATGATATCGATATCCTATGTGCATTGAGTGTACACAGCGATCAAGTCGTCCCATACAGAATCTAGAGCCGTCAACATTCCGGTTACCGTCTCATCCAAATCCACTGTTTAACTTCATTGCAGCGTATCTCCTGTACTTATTTTTGGCTCTGTTATCTTTCTTTGCAGTTGCCATCGTATTTGCCGTGACCTACTGCTGTTGCTGCCTTCGCGTCGCTTGCTCATCTCCTTCTGGGGCGTCGACAATTCGTTCGCGCTCTTAGAAACTTCGTCGGTTTCGAGAATCTGGTGCGGCTTGGGCAGCATGAGCCGTCATGGACGGCAGGACGTGGACCAGCGCGTCGAGCAGAGCCGTTGATCTGCCACGCCATGAAGCCTCTCATGTTTGTGGCTGGTCTTCTTCTCCGCAAGGAGGCCTCCACTGGTGGTCTGCTGACTGTTTTCGCCTCCTGTTCGCCAACCTTGGAGCCGTCGCGTTCGACCGCAGTGGCGACGTGTTCCTCGTTCGGGCGTCCGCCGACCTGGCCAGTCTTCCAAAGACCAGTCATGTCTCTATGGTGCAGACACTACACTGTACTATTTTCACATTTGCTATTACAGGGATTGATCCAACCACCCGCTAAAATATCCTCTATCTGCCCGAATTCGGGCGGATAGAAGATAAACGATATCGCCTCAATTTCCTCTGGAATCAGCATGCGGAACACGCAGACTTTTGAGCGATCCGCTGGATGGTAAAGTTCCTCTGGAATGGTTCCAATCCGCTGGAAATTGTACGTGCGGAACAGGCCCTTACTGTAATGATGTACTGTACTGACATACGGTACTGAACCCTCGAATGTCGTACGAATGTTAGCCCAGGTTTCGCTTACGTAGTACCGTGGAATTAATCATTCTTATTATTGATCCGGTCCTCTATGAGGCATTCCCAGTATAATGTATCGTGTGTCGTGGTAATTGGGTCTTTCTAATGGGGTAAAGGCAGGCCTCTTGAGAGTAGGTAGTGTATCAAGAGAAAGTACAGCATGCCGATTACTATTTTTTTCAAAACGCCTACCGAAGCTTGGAGTCCACAGACTCTTTTTTGGCTCTCACCCCGCGATTTAGTATAGGCCGTGCACCTACGCCGTCTGTCCAAAGAATAAATTGTTAGCTCAACACTCTGCGTCAATACCGTACTCGTCAAAACCACACTTCAGTGCCATATCAAGGCTCCCAACGTATGAAGAAGAGCTTGGCCTTCGACCGAAGTGCTGGTGATGATGTGACGGAGGCGCGGAGTAAGTTCTGCGAGACATTTAGGAAAGAAACACCCCGGTTGCCGTGGGAAGAAATAAAATCGGGTTACCGGTGGGTCTGGTATTTTTAGGCCGCGCCCAAAAAATGCAAACATACTAGAAAACTAATTAAGTTTGCCGCTAAGTGAGCTACGTTCTCTTCGACCACGCCATATAGATCTAAATGGAACTGTTTGCTCTTTGACCGTGTTACATGTATTAAATTATATCATCCAATCCATACTATGGATCTGTGAGCCCGTTCGGCGCCTTCTTTCACTAGCTGGTGGATGGGTGATCTGCTTACTAAATTATCGGTCGTCTCCATCGACTGGTTTGACTTTATTATCGCCGCTGTATTCCTACTTGACATTGCTTTTGTGTGTTTTGCCGGTGAGAAGAAGAGCCACAAAAAAGAACATGGTCGTTTATTGGCGGACGCTCAGTAATACTTGGGGCAGACTTTAATAGGTCGCTCCAATGCATGCTCTAAACGATAGAAGCGTGTGTTAATCCGTTGTTTTGATATCAGATTGACTATAGGTAAAACTGACCATACAGTAGCTCCCGGCACTGCTCGTCAAACTACGCGAAACTAGCTTTGGAAACCATTTGAGCGGTGTCAGATGGACGGCCTCTATCATCTTACTGATGATTTATCACGGTTAAGTCGCTGTTGGTCAATAGAAACAAAACACAAATTTATTGGTAGCTTATGTTCCTTTGGGTCTACCTAGGACCCACACTGAAGCGCTAGTTCGATGTTTTGAAGTCGATCAAAAGCTCGAAGTGGTCAACTTTAGCAATCATCAGGGATTTGAATATTTGACTTGATAGTTATATGGAACCTGAATGCCTAATTTGAATCTGAGCCGAGTTCGATACAATTTTCAATTTGGTACCTATTTGAGGGTCGCCCAAAGTACCTACCTAGGCTTGAAAGAGGCAGGTAGGTATTTTTGCCGACTCGCAAGAGGCCTGGGTAGAGGCCAATATTTTTTGTCAGTCGATATCGTGCGTAACAAACAGTTGCCGTAGTACAGATGAACCTCCCTTTGCTAATGCAGCCCGTAGAACAACTTTTGATCAAGTATAACAAGTTGATCATGTTAAGGCGGTTGATGTGATACACATTCATGAAATTTAGAGGAAGTCGAGCAAAATACTTCAAATATGGAAATGTTTTAGAAATATCTGACGTGCCAGACTTGTTCAAGACTTCTTCTCTGACCCTTTTAGATGCAAATTTCCGATGAAAACCGTTTAGAATGGGCGGGCAAGTAAATGCATGGTGATTTGTACCCTTATTCTCGCCAACACCTTTGATTTTGACCTCATTTGACTGTTTTTTTCTATCATCACATTGTATCGAGTTTCAAGTTGGACAGTATTGTCAAGGCAGTATAAAAGCAAGTCTACCAGTCCGGTGGAATCAAAACCTATCGAGTACTGCAGGATATCACGATACACGAGCTCATCTTAGACAGGTTCATCTGTAGCACTGTGCTACTGCTACATTGATGTGCTACTAACACATCACTGAAAATGAAAAATAGCCGATGTATCCTTCGTATTCACATGTCAACCCACCAGCAACATATTAATACGGGCGCAAGCTTCAGTATACATGTCATGCTCGAAATTTCAGAGCTTCTTGGTGCGCAGCGCTATCTTGCATTAGATTTTTTCCGGTTCTTGACTGGCTGGCAAATATCAGCACGAAAAGTCACACTAATCAGTTCCAGCTAGAAGAATTTTGTTATCGTACGCGCTGCGAATGAAGAACCTTCTATCAAGCTCAAACACGCTTATGTTGAAGCTGTACAGCAGAATTTTACGCGGGTTTAGAAAACTGTTTATTTCTTTTCTGGTTCAGACAAGTATATGCAACTTTGCTGTCCGCACATCTATCTAAACCAGCGTGGATTTACTAGCGTGTGATGCTGCAAACGTTAGGCCGCGTTAAAAATCTCATTGGTCTTCTTCATCTGTAAGTATTCGATTCGAACTTCCCTGTCCGTCGTGGTAGCCCGGCTATCATGTATGTTGAACACCCTCGAAAAGAAGTTCTTGCCAGTTATACCCATGACTTTCCACTCTGCGTAGAGCTCCGATTTCAATGTCGCCGCAGTCTTTTCCGGATCAAGCTTTCCCTCCGTCTTATAAAGCAGCGATGCCAGCGCTCGTTTTCCATAGACTGTTTTCAGTACCTGGAGCACAGTAATAGCTGCTTCCCCACCCTTTCCGTTGTTAAACATGTCCAGATAGCTCATCCAAGCCCTGAAGACTGGCGAGCTAAAAGGTGAAGTTGTCGGACTGTTAAGCTCTAATTGCTTATAGATGTCGACAGGCGATATTTTCTTGTTTAGCCATGTTGTAAAGTGCTCAAGCTGTAACTCCGCAGCCAATGCTTTCGTTGTATCCGACGACTTTCCCGACGTCTTCGCCAGTTCGAGCATTTTTATCATCGGAACTTCTCCATATTTGGTGGCAAGCGTCTCAACCACCGTCACTGTATTTTTCGGGTTCTTTTTGTTGTACATGGATACGTAGCGCTGCAAGATGCTCAGCTTGGGGTTGGCCAGGACATCGTCCACGTTGATACCGAACTCAAGTTTTTTTAGCACGTCGACCGAGCGTTTGTTCCGGAATAGCCACCACTTGAGCTGAAGCTTGTCCATTGTTTTCAACGCTGGCGCCGCAGCCTTGATTGTTGTTCCAACAGCGGAAAGACTAGCCGCTCTGCTCTCATAATCGCCTTCACCGGGACTCAGGAGCCTTTTAGGCGCCTTGTAGCTCTGAAGAGCTCGCCGAGCAGACGGATTGAGTGGGATCGCGTTGATGGTCGCGCTGAGAATATCCAAGGCGAGGATTAAGAGCGTAAAGCCCAGAAAAGTAGTGGAGTGGAAGCGCATTCAGGTAGTGGAACGCGGACTGGCAATCAGTCTTTGTCAAAGTGACAGTTTGGCTACGGATGACGGGACAAATGCGACAAATGCGACAAGCAATATTAGTGGAAAGTCCGAAGTATATGTCTCATACACAACTGTTAATGCTCCAACAGCGTAATCATCGACCTGCATGTTCTGTATTATAGACAATAATACAGGTCGATGATTACGCTGTAATAATTTATTGATAGCTCTGTACTTTTGTATTGTACACATTATTGATAACTCTGTACACTCCAGGAAGTAATATTGCACGTACGCACTTCAGATCCATCGTTTTGAGATTGATACGCGTTAGGCGGGGTGAGCAAAGTAGGGGGGGGGGATAAGTGGAGGGAGTGTTGCTGGTGTTTTTGTCCTTGTTGACGCGCAGGGGAAGAAAGCAGACACTCTACGTGACTCGGCGGTTGTCGGGCTAGTGTCAGAGCTCATTTAAGCTTTAAACGCGAATTGTACATCTGCGACGTTAGGTCGCTATGGAATACGCATATGTAGTATTTTAAGGTCCAGATATTTACCCTGAGTTAGATAGCAGGCAAGTTTGTGAGTTCAATAATTTATGTGTTGCTGCACCCGACTGGGAATGTTGTCAATACAAAATCCAAGATCAATTCTACACTTCCGAGAAAGAGGGGACGGGTGTCACTTGCATCTTTAGGATTTGCTCCGCTTCGTCGCAAATGGAGTCGCTGCGCTCCTGCTATAAAAAGAGTCTCTCACCTGGAGTGTGCAGTGCTCGACTCGCTTCTAAGCTCGGCGCTGGTCCCGCCCCCTCAAATTCCGCGCAAATTTGCTGCGGCTACGCGACCTCGCATCCGCTCGCCTTCTACGTTTTGATTTGAACGCGAATTCACCTCCTCGATCTCAGTCGGGGGTTCTATTGTGCCTTTCTGCCAAAACGCCCTCCGATTTAAGGTCCTACGTAGGACTTCTTTGCTCCTACGTAGGACCCTATAAAACCTACCTTGGAGGCCAGAAAAAGCCTAGGCTACAGTATAACATAAAACGGCACAGCTGCAACAAACGTTGTTTATACTCGACTCCATGCTATTATAGCATGTAAATACCGAGGCAGCAGGCACGTAGATCTCTCTTCGTGCGAAGCGTTTGTCTTGCTGTAGTTGCGATACATAGTGATCCTATTCAGCTGTATATATATGTATCGTTTGAGTCTGAATACAGTAACAACAGACCTCCGAAAAGCCGGGGCTATCTATGCACCCTACGATATTGATCTCGTCCGCAAGACCTACGTAGGAGGGAATGGCCGCCGAAAGCTGGCCATTCGGGCCTTATTTTCAAAAACGGTCCTCTTACGTAAGATCAGAGCTCTTACGTAGGACTTGATGTTTCACGTACCAATACAAATTTAAATCGCTACCATCATCAGAGCAAATCCTAGGTTAAACCCTGCCATCTCCTCCCTAGGACCTGCTTTTGAGGCCCGAATGGCCAAAGTTTGAGAAAGGCACAATAACCACTCTATTTAATTATTGAGGATATTAAATGGCACCGTGCTTAAGCGAATACATGCATTAGAGACCTTTCGGCGAACGCGGATGTGAAACTTTCGCAACCGCATATGAGTTGAGTTTCTGCCGTCTCTAAGATCAGACTTAAGTGGTTTGAATCCGAGAGCTTTCGCAAACTGCTTCGATTTCAGTTTCAGCACCACATGATGGTGTCGAACTTCGACTCGAGAGTGTCGACAGAATGTCTATGAGGCGGCAGCTCTTTTGCTGATGGCATTGCCGCCTCCACGTTCTTCGTGTGTTACTTACTATGTGCTGTAGAAGCTGTTGCCCACCGATCGGGGAGCAGTCGACGAAAAAATTGCTAAAGGCTTCCTCGTGTTAGACAGGACTAGCCGAGCACCGCAGCTACGCGATGGTAAATTAGGCTTAGTCATAATTATTAAGGCTACCCGCCTCCGATTCGCTACGGCGGGATTATATAATCCACAATTTATTTTGTACAAAGCCTCCAATGGGGGCAAAATGCCCCCTTTGACTGAAGTTCAACCTACTTTTGGAACTGGCCAATCACGGCCCTTTCAGTCTTCCCCCACCCCTCTATATTTTACCTATTGCTACAAACATCACTGAAATGTATGCACATAAGTACGATATGTGGTGATCACAGGTGTAATATATATAGATAAGTACGCGATTGCGTCAGCAAGATCGCAAAAATAACCACACACGTCATTGTATTCCACATATGTCCGACTTTTGCCCCATTAGCAACGATTGGAACTCACTTGTTTTCATAGTGAAACATTGTTTAGCGCAACACTGCTGCCACTCCTTGTCTTTACTCAACATACGCACCAGTTTCACTTTCGACGACGACAAGCAGCTTGTCCAGCTCGCCCGGACTTACATCGACGAGGGCTCGCGAATCTCATGGCGCGACGTCGCTCACCGTATGCAATCTACAGGACACACACCACCTGCACTTCGACAGAGACTTCAGTCGTTCTTTCGAACATGGGGCAAGACATCACGCATTTCACCGCGAGTTTCTTCACCGAGATACGGCGTCCGCGTGGACGCCTTCCTGCCGTGACGCACCAGCTTCGGGTCCTCGCTGCGGGATCAACAACTCCAGCGACGCGGACAGCCGCAGCTGCTGAACCTGCAGCACACCCTACTGACACAGCAACACCTACGTTGCGCCCGTCGTCTCCACAAACCGTGCCAAGTTCTCCGCCACCCTTTGTGCAGTCTGGTAGATCGCCGCAGCATACATCAACTACTGTTGAGGCCCGTGGAAGCCTCACGGGCTTTACCAGTCTCCACTTCTCGTGCATTAATCCGTACAACCTCGCTACAGTCGTGTTTTGGAACAACATTTTGATTGAGCCTGCTACGGTCGAGTATGTAAAACGCGAGATCAGTACGATGGAATTCTTACGTATCTTCGTCTGGACCGCCCCTATTTGCCCGAGACATCGCCTTGCTTCTCGCTGATTTGCTCTTCGTTTGAGCTATTTCAAGAGATTGACGTCGCCTGTAGCTGGAAAGCTGAGCCCCAGCGAGCGTATTTCTACCGCTCAAAGTTACTTTAAGTCAGTTGAGATTTCTATAATGAAAACTAGCTACATACGCACTTCAAATTGAAACGATGGTCATCCGTTACTTCTAGCAAATAATTCATTTAGTGAAATCAAGATAAATACGCACTTCAAATTGAAATGACGGTAATGTTTTATTCTAATCAAACATTTACATTGTAAAATCAAAATAAATACGCACTTCAATTTGAGTGATAACCAAACATCGCTTCAACATGAAGTTTCTTCAGGACTGCTATCATACTTTCATGTTAGCTCGAAACAAATCATTTTCACAAGCAAATACACAACTTGTTGATTACAAATAGATCGAGCGGACAACACTCTGTCGAGCCCCATTAGCCGCTTCATCGCCTTGGTTAGCGCCAGTCCTGTCGACGGTGACGCGCTTTAGCTTGTACAGCTCCGAAGTGGGTCGAATCCTACCTTTGGTCGAAAACTTTTTGCGTGGGAGGTAAAAGAGATGATACTTTTCCCAGCACGTCCAGGTAGGTTGTTGACACATATAAGGCTTGGTAGCGACGAAAACGTGCTGGCACAGGCATACACTGCGCTGCACGCAATTGTCCGTATTCTCCGTGACGTACCTGTCCTCCCACCTACAGACGACACACTGTCGTCGCTTCCTGTTTGACTCTGGCCATAGTTGCTTTGGTGCAACTGCTGAGGACGGCTTCTGTGGGCTACCAACGTACCCGCCGTCACCGCGCCCACCCGCAAGCCACACCGCGGTTGACGGCGACATCTCCTCCCGGTGGATACGTCCAAAGCACCCACTCGCTGAAAACCATTTTGCGCTCGCTCGGTGTTTCCTTCCATTTCCCAGACAGCAGCTCTGACAGGAGCTGGACGATGGAATCGCGGTGGGAATCACGGGAATCCGTGAGACCTAGCGCTAATTTGCGCGTGAAGTACGCGTTAGCACGCGCGACATCAATTAGTGCGAGCCCCATCATCTTATACCATTTCTTGAAGAAATGGTCATCAGCCAAAGAGAGTCGCCCGCGAATCTGGTCATGTCGATCTACTCCCTGCATATTTATGTTATACACCTTGAGGCATGTTGGTGAGCTGAAAGTCTTCTGCTCGGAGCGGACTTGGCGGGTCACACTAGTTAGAGTTGACGCGTCGGCATTAGACACTACTGTTACAATTGAGCTGTCGTACCACGACGCCGCCACAGTGTTTCGATCAGCAGAAACGCGTTGGCGAGACGTCACACGAGGACAGTCTTTCTTCTCCAGTAATACGTGCCTCGGAAAAAGAGCACTAGACTTCCTCACTGTCCCTTTCCCGTAAAACCCTTTTAGTCGCATAGCATCGAGTAGTTGTAAGGAAGTGTAATAGTTGTCTGAGTTGACAATGCGGCCAGTTCCATAGATTGGCCGAGCTACTTCCAGTACACACTGGCGAATTGCAGACGACACGGCTAACTCGTCGCTCAAAGCTTGAGCCTCCTCCTGCGTCGTCACACCCGTCAATCTCTCAGTTACATCGCTCTGACAGTGTAGTCGGAAGTTTAGCGAAACCCATGTAGTCAAACAGCAGAGCATGTAAATTCGAAAATGGTACTTGCCGGTAGGCTTCATAGGGCTGTATACAATCAGTGGCTTGCCGTACTTTGACCTGCACGCGACGCTGGCTTCATCTAGCGCCACGTTTCGTCCGGCTTTAACATACTTTGGCCCTGTGACCTTGAGAAGGTTGAGCAAGGGCCTGATTCTGGCGGCCTGATCACCACTGGTATGGCTTGCGGCAATGCATCGGGAGCAGAACGATTGCCGGAGCTGCTTGAATCATCGTAGCGGCATCACGGCGTCTAGGCTGACTGAGCTTCCTCCAAAAATAGTGTCTTCCACCTGGTGACCCCAGTAGTTACTGTACTCGCCTTTATCCACTAGCGCCATATAGAACAGGATACCGAGAAAAGTCATGATCTCGTCCAGTGAGAAAGGTTTTGCAAGTGTGATGCCATGCATGTGTGCATATTTGTCTCTCCAACGACTTGCTGCCAAAACGAGACCGGAATGTACGCGAAGAAACTGGCAGAAGCTGAGTGCTCAAATATATGTTTGAACTGTGGCTCTAACGTTGTTGTAGTTGAGCCGTCCGGGTGGCGAAATAGATTTGCAGGCTCTTCGCTCATAGCTCCAGGCTCGAAGCGCATGTTCGCAATAGCCTCGACCTCGGCAAGCGTTGTCGAAAGCTCCATCGGTGGGTCGAACGCCTCCATTCACTCCTACATCCCTTCCACATCGTCGTCAATCTGGATTCCCTCTCCTTCATCAACAGCACAAAGATTGCTCCATCCTACGCGTGACGAGCTGCCATGTAGGGACCGGTAGTTAGCGTTTCTATGCTGAATCATGCTGAGCTTCAAATGCTCGTCTTTGTTTTGGTACTGCCTGTCAAGCCATTGTACCTAAACAATTCATTGACTATTCGGCAGACTCGACCAACAAGATAGGCACTTCCCACGCCGCCGTATTTGTCTTTGTTTTTCTTGCGTTTGGTCCAGCCCTCCTTCTCTGGGGAAAAGGCTACGAGCGTATCAACATACAATGCCGGAATGAGCGGTGGTTGTCTAGGGCTCTCTCGAGCAGTGCCAACTGAAACAATGCCGGCGAAGCCGACTCCTGCGCTGGGGCTCTTTCAGATGTGGTTGATTTGTCTGCCCCATGACCTGGAATTGTGGAACCACTCATCGAGCATTCTGGTAGTACTTCTGCCACCGATGGCAGTGAACCATACACTAATCCTGCGTTCGGTTCGACGGACACGGGTTTAAGGCCTTCAACTTGGCCCATGACTTGGTCAAGACTGCGTTGTGAAGGTACCTTCCCCCCGTCCGGACAGCTGTGCTTTCGCTGTGGCTCGTCTCCTTCGCCCGTAGCCTTCGGTTTGTTCCTTCACCCTTTGGTCTACCACGCTTTCGTTTTGGGGCTGCTGCTGGTGCAGCTTCGGCTGTCTCGACAGCAGGTGCGAGTCCAGAAGCAAGTTGGTCTGGCCTTAGGTGGGTGACACCGCTGGACGTGGCGTCTACGGCCGGGGCTGGCTGCACAGGCGACGCCTCTACAGCGGTAAGAGTGGCGTGTAATGGTACAGCTTGAGCATGACCAGCGTTCGCAAGACTGGTAGCTGGCGCTGGCTCTTGTAGCCAGCAGTGACTCCCGTTTCCAGCGTCTTCCATACTGGTTGTCCTTGTTGGCCGCGTGCAATTCCAGCAATGGCCACAAATGGAGTGTCCCTTATGTAGATCTGAATTTACATACTAACATACATAGAAATACACCAGTTCATTTGGATTGTAAGACTAAGATAATGCATCTTTCCAGTTTGAATCCACCTCAACGCTAACAACTATTGCTACAATCTAAATTTACATACTACAATGCATATAAATACAACATGCCATGAGGGTGGCAAAACTAAGATAATGCAACATTTCTTTTTGAAACCAACACAACACGAATAACTATTGTGACAATCGAACTGTCGGGGGCCTGAGCGCTTAGGATGAGCACTTCCCTGCACTGGAAAGCATTAGGGCCCTCTCCATCACTGTTATATGTAGTTTAGTACTCTTAGTGATCCGGTTCACTGGCGGTATTAGCAAAATACAGGGTGTCGATGCAAGAGTCCCCGACGCTGAAAGCTGCTTGCTGGACGCTCTTCACGCGCAGCGATATCTTGCAGGTGGGACCTAGTATCTTACGGTATTCGGATTAGGATCTGTTGATTTACGTCATCACCCCACCCGGAGCCTCCTCAAATCAGGAGACGTCGTTTATAATATTTGGTGCTCAGCAACAGTGAATCTTTATTTCAGCCAATCACAAAAATTGAATAAAAGGCAAAAAAGGGGTGGCGGTAGTACCGTGGTCAAACGAAAGGGGGCAAAATGCCCCCTTTCGCTGTAAATTTCCGCCCTACCCCTCCAAATTCTCATCTCCCGTCCTCTTTTCAGAAAGGGCATCAGCGAGAGGAGTACCGCGGCCAACGAAAAGGAGAAAAATGCCTCCTTTCGTTTCTTTACATCTTGAATTGTATGGTATACTTTATCGAAGTGGCTATACGGCGTTCACGAAAGGGTTAAGACCCTATTTTTCAATCATAAGACGGAATCCACAATTTCATTAATCAGGGTACAGATACCGTCTACAAATGGCTTTACTTAAGTATGCTACACTACTCTCCTGACAAAAATTATACAAACACCCCTAAAAGACGTCGTAGCTCTGCTAATTCGTATCAATTTTAGATACGGATATGACACAAGTACCAGAACACGGTTGTGAAGAGCTGCATCGCACGAAAACTCACGTTTACGCATTCTATCGGGTAGCTCACACACAAACACCGATTTTGCCCATCGGACATAATATACGAACACCATCACTCCCATACAAAAATCAATTTTAATTGAATACCTGATAAAACTGATATAACTAGGCGTTTGTATCACGTTAGTTTTATTTCGTTCGTGCGGCACGTTCACACGTCGTTTAGCACATTACTTGCACGTATACCATGCAGTTTTGGCTGGGTTCCTACCTCATCGGACCCAAGTATCGTCGACGAGGAACTCACCCGATACAACGCCTAGTTATATCATTTTTATCAGGTATTCAATTAATATTGATTTTTGTATGGGAGTGATGGTGTTCGTATATTATGTCCGATGGGCAAAATCGTTTTATTAAATGTGAGCTACACGATATAATGCGTAAACGTGAGCTTTAGCGCAATGCAGCACTTCACAACCGGGTTCTGGTACTTGTGTCAAATCCGTATCTAAAAATGATACGAATTGGCAGAGCTGCAGCGTCTTTTGGGGGTGTTCGTATAATTTTGGCCGGGAGTTTATTAATGTAAACGACGAGGGCGCATGACTTTGAATATCGTGCCCTATATAAATGTATCAGGCGGAGCAAATAATACATTTGAGCAAGGACGTGAATAAACGTATACCGGCGGATCGTCCACGTGGCGCATGTTGCTTAAGCTTTGCCAGCCCAATGATTATTTTTTTTTCAGAAGCGAATTCAAGCAACTAAACCAACAAAAGATGCCCCGCTGTCGCCCACGCGAACTCCCTTCCAGTCTCCCGCGCCTTGACCCTTCAATTGTTCTTGACCCCGCACTGGAAGGCATACGGCTACAATCCCGCGCAGCAAGTCTGGAGGAGACGCGGCGTCATCGTCTACTGGAAAAACAAACCTCCACTGCACGTCATTCTTGCCCGGTTACGCGGTCGACGCCAAGTAGAGGAGCTCGCTTGCGCATGCCACCATGCCCAACTTTCTGCAGAGACGACACGTGAGCGGTACGAGAGACTTGCAGCAAGATAGGATAAAGAAGCCCAGCGTCTAAATCAGCTTCGTCTTCGAGTTGAAGCCGGAGAAGATGTTGGCGTATCTGAGACTGATGCTAGAAAGCTCCGTCGAGTCGCTGGCTTTGGCGCGAAACCCCGCTTAAGCGGAGCCGATCATAAGATAATACTGGAGCTAAGTGGTGCTGAAACCCAACGTGCTATAGCGACACGACTGGGAACTACGCAAGCTACCGTGAGTAGACATCTTCGCAAAGACGCAAATGGGACTCAAGTTGAGCGTCGTGGCCGGAAAAGGCTTTTTACTAAAGAGATGGTATTTACTGCTGCACGATTTCAGTTTCTATGCCATACCACTTCCTAAGCAAACACGTCGGCATTTCTTCGCCTCGCATTCAATGTTCAGGTGGAGAAGAAGACAGTGAACAAGCACTTAAAAGAAGTTGCTGGTTTTCGATTGG
Organism: Phytophthora tentaculata; assembly: GCA_033557915.1. Taxonomy (NCBI): domain Eukaryota; phylum Oomycota; class Peronosporomycetes; order Peronosporales; family Peronosporaceae; genus Phytophthora; species Phytophthora tentaculata. The sequence goes on from JAUCEA010000005.1 coordinate 434,626, forward strand.
GCGACTTCCGCCGTTTCCCAGCTGTGACGCTACCTTCAACAATCTCAAAATGCAGGATTCCGAATGCAGGAGATGCGGATAGTAATAACGACACGTGGTCCGGGTGATCCGTGTAAAACTCGTCCGGTACCGTAGGTACCCACCCGGCAATAGACCAAGCTTTACGCTTTGCCTGTCGTGTAAGCTTCATCTCGTCGTAGTAAATTGCCTCAAAAAGCGTGTTTTAACCATACTTGGTCTGTATAGTTGACGCATAGGTGCACCTTTGGTCAATTGCTCGATCAGAGTTGCGCTCTCTGGAGACGAATTTGGAGTTCATAAAGCAGATGATGACACATAATACGGACAAATACCGGCGGGAAAACGACACAAGCGCGCGCATTTATCATGGATAACGCAAGTATGCACCACCGCTCTATCATCACTAATTATTTTGAGGGAGAAACCGTTTCTAGGTTTATTTCGGTTGAGTTCCTTCCCATTACTCCCCATTTTTAATCCCATTGGAAGTGGTACTTGCTCTTATCAAGTCTAAGCTGTGGCGCAATCGATCGTCGGGGGCAGTAACAGATGAAAGCCGTGCAATGCTCAAGAAAAAACTTGCGGAAGTGGCGCTGAGCATCATAGAGCACGATGTCCGTCAAATTTATTTTCAAGTTGAGCATTTTATTCGCAGCGCACTGGACAAGTCACCTGTATTTACTAAGCAGCTTTACGAGAATAGTCACAGTTGAGATGAAATGGGATAATGCCCGTTGCTACCTGACACAGTAGAATATCTTCTCGCTAGCTATCTCCCACAAACATTTGATGAGCTTACGCCGGAAATAAACCGAGATATCGAGCGCGAATTCATGTGCAGCGACTCGCTATTCAAGCAATCCAGCGTTTTAACCGCGCAAGGTGATGCTGCGGGGGGGGGGGGGGGGGGGGGGAGTAACTGCGAAGCGCTCCGAGGGATAGATTAACCTTCCTATGTTAGTTTGTAGGTGCAAGCAGATGTAGACTGGCCCTTGTTGCTGCGGTCACCACTATAATAAGTAGTCGTCGATGCTCGCTGGGTGCCTGTTCGAAGTAGTGAGCAAACCTTGCACGTCCTCTGCCATCTATTTGCTTGCGTTCCCTCGTTCCTCTACTCATCGACTTGACGGGCAGCGTGTGCAGTTGTCTGGTTGACACCAACCGGGACCGGGACGTACGCAGTTCTGGCTTGGGGTGGCTGTGCGCCTTGGTGAAGAGATCGCGGGTGGGCTGGCTACGGGTTGGCGTCATCGTCAAATCGAAAATTCCAAAACTGCTGAATGCCTCTGGGTCATTCAAGACTGCTAAACACCCTGAATCTGGTGTATTGAGCGGCTGGGGAAGCTCTCGAACGCTCCGGAGATTAAACGTCAATTTTTGTTTTAGTTGTGTTACAAGTTTGGTACTATTGCAAATCTCACGAAAATAACTACCGGATTCAGATGTATCCTGGCAGAATCACTATTCTTGTACATATCCGGTCGACGAGTAGACAAAAATATAGAATTACATTTTTCAAATATTTGGTTGTTGTGATGATAGCAATTCAAACGCTGTTCCTGGGCACAACTCGGCTTCAATGAACACATTAAGGTACTCACTATATCAATGCGATCTTTCATTATGTAGTGCGGGTTTGGCTCCGTAGAGGCCGGAGATCAGTAAATTATGCAGTCAATGTTTTATCTATGCGTTTGGTTAGTACAATAGTTGTCGTTGCAAAAACACACTTCCATTGATATAAGCTGGGGCAAAGTCCCTTACAAAGAGATTTTTCTCGGTTTAAATACACACACTACGATTTCACAGACACTTTTGAAGGTACTAGAAAAGGGAGAGGTTATATATTTTTTAGCAACTTCACACCAGAGATTATTTGAAACATACCCTATCCCAGGTGGGTGTTATTGGCAAAACCGTAAAATTCTTAATGTGTGAGGACAAATACACACATCGACGGAATATACCGCCTATGGAAAAACCAGCATGTCCGAGCCAAAATAGATATGCAACAACTGAACAGAGCAAGGGCAGAATTAAAAACTCGATAACGCCCACCAAGCCAGATGAAAATCAAATTCGCCATTATTATAGTCATGAAAAATAAATGACAGCTTAGAAGAAATACTAAAAAGCTTAGAAAAAAGAAGGTTGACGTGTATATTGTGGTGTAGTGCTATCAAAAAAATTCTACCAGACATCGGAAAATGAGGATCAGGTATCCAAGGGCAAGGATCGGGGCTCGAAGAGCCGTGATCAAGATTAGCCAAAGATCGACGAGATAAAACTCGCAACCAATTGGATCTGGCACAGGCAACCCCGAGTATCAACGAACCGGGAAACAGGGATCGGCCCAAGTGAAGTATACTTCGAAGTACGTGATACTCCCGCCTGAAAGGTCGCCAATACAATACTCAAGTTATTTTTTGTCCTGAATTACCATTCAAGGACAAAAACGCTACACAACAGCCGTACTTAAACGGATTTGTTTTTGTCCCTTTTTCAGGGACAAAAATATTTGAGCTAAAACACTTACAGGCCTTTATTTTTATACTTTTAATTTTAAAAATATACCACCAGCATCTCCTGCGGCCGCTTCGCAGCCGCAGCATCTGCACTATACACAAACTGTTCAACCTAATGCGGTTCGTTACTCCTTGTTGTAGCGCCCAGCTAAGTCTTCAGCGCAAACGACGGTTGTGCAGACCTCGTAGCCCTCCATCAGGCAAAGTTTTATGGCCGCGGTAGAAAACGATATCTTTACCCACATTGCCAGAAATTGACACTGGCATATTGGCAGATATCGACCATGATATTGATTGATATCGACTGTGAACCTGACCGCTTTCTTTAATGCCGACCCCATTACCGGTTTTTATTCAGCAACCATACCGGCTTCAGTTACTGGCTTCAACCAGCTCTTTGTTTCTTTTACGACATTCGAAACCACCTATCCCAGCCTTCGTGAAGCTCTAGTTCTGAGACAGTGGCAAAGCTGCGGCGCAAGCCGAACGTTAAGTAAATATGGAAAAGGTTACATCAAGAATCAGATATTTGTGAACTTAAACGGAGAAAAGACGGTGATTGGCTAAAATAGAGAGAAGACAGAAGCCGACTAAGCAGATTTTCAAGAATACTCACTCTTCAACTTACCAGCACTACGGAGTGATGCATCTCTGCGAAATCCACGGGTACGATGTAATGAACAGGTTGTACGCTGCGGATTTGGCTAGTACTAACTCAATCGTGCAAAGCTTCAATGGATCAGCGCGCCTATCAAGTCCTAGCGATTCATCTCGGCCAAAGCCAGAAGTACGATTTCGTTAACATTGTATGCAGCGGTGGGCTGGCTAACACTATCTTAAACATGCAAAGGCTCAAGGGATCGATCCGCCACGACCAGATGTAGCGTGTGAATGCCAATGTATGCCGCTGTCCGCAACAATGATTTGCCTTTCCAATTAAATCTACACTGAAGAAGATCAGCTAACCACTGAAAATGTCTTTTGTTTCCGCAGGAATGGACCCGCCTCCACGTTAGTTCAGTGTCGTCGTTGTGTCACTACGTTGTAATTGGGCGTCGACGAGCTTTCTAAACCATTTATCTAACATGTTATGTTCAGGAAACGCCCAAAAACCAATTTCTGTGCAGATGCAGGAGATCTTAATCTTAGTCGCAGTAGGCTGGTAAATAACACTGGGCCGGCAGCTTACTGCGCGCATATATTTAGGTGTTTGAGTGAAAACATAATAGTATTTTACGCGAAAGCAGAATATTAATACCACCAAGTTAGATAGCCCTAGAAATAACAAGGTTTTGATATTGTTGTTAGAAAAAAAGCAATCTCAGCCTTCGCGAAGCCATAGTTTGTTAGTGAGATCCACAATTATTGTAGAGAAATTACTTATTCAAAGAAAGATATCTTATACCTCCGTATTTTGTTATCCATTTCGGAAGGGTACTATGATTTGGGAGAGATGGTCACATTCAATCTATCGAAAAGATTTTTTCCAGCTTCATTACAACCGCAAATTCTCAGCGAACTCACTGCTGCGGCGGCCCTCGCCCAACTTCGTGCCATACTTCGTCGCTGTGATTTGCAAAACGCCTCGACTCGACGGCGTGCAAATCCGATTCAATCGGGGTAGCTAATCGAAACGATTATACAGTGCTCCCCCTCGTTAGCCGTAACGGAGTCGTGTTCAAGATTATAGTGGCTTTTGCAAATCACTGAAGGTATTAGTGGTATATACGGATTAGACCCTATCGGTTAGAAAGGGGTATAAGGAGGTAGTGGGTGCGGCTAACGAGGGGAGCACTGTATTTGTACCATCCCTAGTCGGAAGTGAGGGTACCTCCTGTAATATGTAAAAAAAAATATACACCATTTCTAGATCGAATTGAGAATTTCCCAGGTCAAAACAAAAACAGCTAGATTCAAAATGAGAAAATGCCAGAGAAGGGCGAAGAATCGCCCCGCCTATTATTAATAATCGTTTGAGGGAGTGAGATTTGAGGCACCTTAGAGTTGTCAAGCCAACGTCTTTGCTCGAAAAAAACAGATATACCCTTAGAGTTGCCAAGTCAACGTCTTTGCACGAAAAATCAGATATACCGGTGATGGGATAATAGAAGCATAAGTAATTTGAGGTTTTCTTGTTCGGGGTTAGGAAGCGACGAAGTGTTGATATCACAGCCCAACCAGGAATAATTCGAGATCGTGCACGAACCGGTAATGGCAGGTAGCCATAATCAGTAATGACAAGAAAGAAAGTGACAATTGATTGAATGAACCCTAGAAAAGGCCGAAAATGTATGAGGGTTAACAAGAAAAACTAACGATCGATTGATTCGGTACATCTAACAACCTTTTCAATATCTCAAACCATTTCCGAAATTTACAACGTTTGCGCCTGCCCAAAAACCTATCTGTAATGGTCACCACGATTGAAATCTGAAATGGTCAAGAATTTTTCATACGATTTGGGTTGGATACAGAAATTCTACACTCGCATATGCTGCGGTTGCGAAGCGGCGCAGGCAAGTGGCTTTGGCTTTATGAGGAATTCTGGAGGAATATCCGTGTAATACGAACTCAAGTTCTCTGGACAGTATCAGCCAGTGGTTGGATGGGTTTAGATCGTCATCGTTGACCATCAGTCAACGATTAAGGGGGTTTTATGTCTTGTACTTTCCTCCTCAATATATTGAATCCCTTTCCAAACGGACTCCTACTGCTCAAGTGTCTTCTTCGTCTCCTTGTACTGCTACACTAACCTCGTCATGATGCTGCAGGGTAGCTTGAAATGCTGTTAGGTTATGAGCCCAAGGAGACGAAGAAGACACTTGAGCAGTTGGAGTCCGTTTGACCTAGCTGCACGTTTACCAGCACGTACGCCTCAGACCGACAGCAACAATGTATCCGACTAGTTCGTTGCGGCTATGAACAGTGTGGGGCTTCGAAGTGTGGAAGAAGAGTGTGAAGAAGGTAAGAAGAGGTCGTTTATCTTGAGTGAGGCAAATTCCAAAGTGATTCATTCTGTTTAGCACGCCTGCACGCAACATGCAACGCACCTCATGCTGGGTGCGAGGAGGAAAGCCCCAGGCACAAACACCCCCTTTGACTCATCCTGACCTGTCAGTCAAGAGTCGATCCCTATCACAACGTGACGGGCCTTGACAAGAATGTGAGCTTCCTGGAAAACCAGCCGAATAGCTCAAACTCCCCCTGAACTCACGTTTTCTTGATCATGTCGATGCCATTTTCCTCCAACAAGCGAAATGAGCTTCATACAGTTCCAGCTATCAATCCGCTACTCCCCCCGAGCTCTCGCTTGTTGGTCTGGATTTTAGTTCTCGTCCTTAACTTGATTAGCCCCATTTAGAACGTTTTGAACTGAAAGTTGCTCTCGTAGCAGTTCGAATCGCTGTGGTCCAAAAGCTTTGGTAAAAATATCGACCACATTTTCGGTGGTAGAAACGTACTTGATAATAAGCTTGTTCCGTTCCACCAGCTCCGCCAGTTTTCTGCTTTTCTTCGCGTAGCGTTTGACTCCAGTCAAATGTCTGACATGGTACGTGTGCTGGGTGCACACGTACACTGATGTCAAGTGCAGCTGGTTGGGTGTGATTGGTGGTGCTGCTACGACGACAGAAAAGATTGGCGCCACAAGTGGAACGTCGACAGGAACGGGAAGCCGCAGCGGCTCAGCGTACTTCGGGTCTGCAAGTAGTGGTGTGACGGGTGCCGTGACTGCGAGCTCCGCGACGATGACGGGATCTGCCGGTGGCTTGATTGAGCTGGTGGGTGGCCAAGGTGCTGTGATTGGAGGTTCTATCAGTGTGCACTTCCAAATTAGACGGCGACTGACAGGAAGCAGCAACAAATACAGGGACCTGGGGGGGCGATAGGGAGTGCGCACCACTCCACGGGCCATACAATCTTCAAGAGAAACGAAGGGTCGCCCGCTGCCTCAAGGAAGAAGGAGACGACAGCGAGGTTACCGATGGACGCTCGCAAGGGAGGCGGCTGGAAGGAAGGAAAAACAAAGAAAGAGGGAAACCCCACAATGGACACGGGTTGGAGAACAGTAGGGAGAGGAAAAACCATGAAGAATTGGAGCGCAAGCATGCGCAAAGAAAACGGACGGAGGAACAGAGAGGAATCAAGACAAGCCAAGGCACTTTAAAGAGCCAAGTTCACAAACAATGACAACAGGGAATGCAAGAGGGAGCACGAGAGTGCGTCGATACAAGGAAAGTGGAGGACCGGGTCAGGGAGATGGAGCAATCGTCTACGCCCAGCTACTGGCCTACCTGATAGACGAGGTGCCCCCAACTTATGTACTACACCCTGTGCTCAAGCTTAAGGAACTAGCAACAACCAGGCGATTCATGGACCATCTCCGAGCACTTGGTCTGGAGAAGGCGTCTTCAGAAGAAAAACAAAACAAAGAGATAACTGGAAGGACGAGATACCAGGAGACGTGATGGACAAGTACAGCGGAATTGAAAGCTACTGGGACTGCGACAAGAAGAAACATATCCAAAGATTGGCGGACCTGATGCACCAATGGGTAAGAACGGAAGCAATGGACCAGTAGGAACTGGAGAAGTGACTAAGACACTTCACATTTACCAACGACCCAAGACAAGAACCAAGAGACGATGACAGCAACACCAACGGGAAAACCTTCAAGAATGCAGTGCAAGCAGAAGGCCAAACAAACGAGGCGACACCAGGAATACAAGTTGATGAATATCAGATGTGGTACGACCTCTGTATGAAGACAGCTCAGCCAATTCGGAAGCTTCGGCAGAGGACGCCAGAGGAGGACCATGCGCTCCAAATGATACTAGGTCACCAACTAGAACTCCCAATTCCTCTGAGATTCCTGATTCAGTCAATGGACGCACAAGAGCTAGCAGTGTTCACTGACATATTCATGGCGCTAGAGTACCCACTCTACGCTCATCTGGCCCGGGGCCAGAGATTCCCGGAGAACCTCAGCAAACAAGCAATCATGCAACAGCTCAATGTAGGTGCGGAGGCAGCAGAGTCGCACAAAATGGAGATCGAGGAATTCCAGAAAGCAGTCTCCAGAATGGAGATAAACACGCACAGCAGAACAGTAATGGTAACATTCAAGGGTAAGCGCACAGCGGCAATATGGACAGGATGGAAGGTGCCATTGGGAAAACGGATGTTAACCTTGATCGATTACGAAAGACAGAAAGAGGAGGCACGGGAGAACAATTCACTAGTACAGCTAGACTACTATCAATTCAGGCTACCAGTCAAGACAAGGACACTCACATCGTCGGACTTACACTGGCTTCTAACTTCCAAAATAGGAGCTAAGGTGCAAGCAATGGGGCATGTGGAGGTCAAGGATGCAGAGATCAATGACAAGCAGTAGAATGTCACAATAGAGGCCAAAGCCTGCCCGCTGAAACTGAGAACAATATCGGCTATAATGATTGAAGGGGTGATGATAGTGCTTCACCATCACACAGTTTACGCGAACTGGCCGTGTGCCCAGTGCTGGGCGCCGGGCACTCTGCCAGATATTGCAGGACTGGGATCGACGGCCTGGAACAAGAAAAAGAGGTGCACACCATGCGAGTACAAGGCAGATTGCCGTCCAAAAAAGAGGCACACAAGAAAGTCCTAGATTTCAATAAACAGCCGCCCACTCTGGAACAGCTCATGGCCACGATCAAGGGGATATGCGAGTCAACAAATGACGCCAAGACGGGCAGGAAGGGAAAGAGTATGCGACGCCACGAAGCAGGAGCGGCAGAGCCCCTCAGCAAGAGAAGAACGGCACACGGCCAAGCCGCCCGGGCGACTGGGAGCAAATGAGAAGAGCGGCAAGGCAAGCAGAGGATTCGGACAGCAATGCATCACAACGAGGAGGAAGAAATGAACGAGTAGACAGGCAGGGAGAAGGTTCAAGACGAGGACACAGATGAAAATGAAGGAACATCAAACAACGAAATGATGGAGATGTCGGACAGTGACGATTTCAAAGAGGAGTCGAACGGGACTAGAAGTACGCAGGAGGGAGCCCAGAAGCATGGGAGTGGACACGAGACCAGCGGAAGCAGTGACAACATACACTAAGGTGGCGGTCACAAGCAGGCTTGGGCACCGGCGGCGAGCCAAGCACCGGACTCGGGCAGCAGAGGCACAACAGAAACCGCAAGCAAGCGGGAGGGACGGGAAAAAGGTAGCAGCGAGTCATCACGTGCCCCTCGCAGCAGAGCAAACTCTCCAAAAAGGAGGGTACCGGCAGAATGGGATGAAGAACAGATGCAGGAGAAGACAGGACCAGAGGGCTCCCCAAAGACGAGTCGAAAGCCAGAGAGACAGGGAGCAGAGGCGACGCGGACAGGAGACACCAGCCTCCCTGAGGAAATGAAGACAAAAACTGCTACCCAACAGCATATGCAACAATTCCTAAGGGCCGCAGTAGCAGACATGAAGGATGAAGAAATCAGGATGGAAGCAGACACAGACAAGCTGAAGACTACGGAAACAGATGACCACGCCTGGGCCCAAGATGGGTACAAGATAACAGGACAAACAATGGCTACATATGCAGGGCGATCGATCGGGGACTGGTTACATCTTGTCGGCGGACATATAACGGACGTGCCGGCCACGGGCCAATGTGGATTGTTTGCCTTCCACGCTGCTCTACATAATGTGCAGGACGGCTTTAATCCACTGGCGCAAGATGTAGTGGATGCGACAAACGCTTTAAAAAAGCAAGTACTCAATGGAATGATATCCAACTTGGCGGATGAAGCAACGCTACATCCAGTGGATCTACAGGCAAATCTGACCGCGGCAGGCCTGGATCACAGACGAAATGAGGATATCGCACTAAAGATATGCGCGTTAGCCGATCACTACGTGGGGCAGAGATCCAAATCAATCAGGACCTCTGTTGCAGTGAACTACTGGGTAGGATCAGCACACCTCAAGGAGATGGCTATGCACGCAAGAGAAATGATACTAGTGCTGGATCAAGACGGAAGTGGCAAAGCAAGACTCCAGACATATTCCTATAAGGTTGTCACCCTAAGCACGGACATCAAGGTCGAGGTCGGCACAGTAAAAGCGATCGAAACTGACCTAGGTATGAAATTGGTAAAAAGCTTAATCATGAGCGGAACACTTCCGATCATGATGGTGCTACAGTACCGAGACACCGGAAATCACTACCAGGTGGTTACGTACGAGCAGGGGCGATTCGAGATCTATACAAACAGGTGGAAGGAGCTCGCACAAAAGCGAAACGAAGTGATGAACGCATATGGAGCGCCAAGCCTGGATCCGGAGCCGTACGACGAGCATAGAACTTCACAAACGGCGAAACAGGAACTCCAAACGCATCAGGAAGGAGGCCAGGAGGGTCGCAGGTAGGATGCCCAGCGAATGCAAGGAACAGCGAGACCAACACCAGACAACAGCGTTGAAGTCAGGAGAGTCAATAAAGAAGGACACGACGGACCAGACTCAGGAGCAGGGACAGTGAGTTGAACAAAAGGAGGAGGAGACGATCAAGACAAAGGCATCAACGGACCAAGAATACAGAGAGAAGGCGAACATTAATCAAGAGCCGACGGCAGGTGAAGACATGACAGAGCACCTGAAAGACACAGTGGGGCCAGCAGCGACCCCACGATACAGACAGCACATCCGCACAAGATAGGGACCCGAACGAGGGAGGAACGACGACGGCGCACTACCCACCCACACAACCCAAGACGAAACCGCAAATGGGTAAAACTACAACACAAGGGAAATCACCGACCCGGTCAAAGAGACGAACGTGTCGGGGCACGAGGAAGATTCAAGACATTAATGGAAAGAGCAGCCCAAAAGCAGAAGAATATGGCCAGCGACAGCGCAGCCGTAGTTCAAGGCACCATTACGGATACTTTCAAGAAAATAACGGCAACAGACAGAAGTAAACATTTAGTTAAGGATTTCAGGTTTTCAACAAAACCATTAGAGCAAGGAGAAGACAGAAACTTCACGGGAACAACACAGCACAGCACAAAAATGACAAAATGATTGGATGCGCCACCTACAATGTGAGAGGGCTGGCAACCAATGGCGGGGTTGGGAACTACGCTCCAAGGACTGAGAGAGAATCATGAGAGAGGAAAGCGAGACATAGTATTCCTACAGGAAACCCACCTCAAAGAAGACGAAAACGACGAGGTGGCAGCCCAATACGCAGCCATGAGGGGCTTCATGAGGCAGGAAGCACACACAATATCGATATGGGAGTCCGGAAAAGAGAGGAGAGCGGGAGTGGCCATACTAGTACATCCATACGGAGCAGTAAAGCACCTGAAAGGCTGGGCAGTAGATAGATGGACCGAGCACCTGATAATGGCGACTGGAGAAATTACAGGGGAAACGTATCTATTTCTCAACATATATGCACCGTCACATGGACTCACGCGTATCAAATTCTACCACATGCTCCACGGATTGACAATACCGGCTGAGTACAAAATAGTACTAGGCGGGGATTTCAATTGTGTGATACACGGAGATATTGATAGAGCCGGATGGGCCAACAGGGAAGACATCGGGGCGACAGAGCTAAACAAGTATCTACAGCAATTTGGCCTAGTGGATGCAGGGGCGTACAACATGCCAGAGGAGGTAACCATTGCAACGAAGGTGGAGTACGCGAGGAAATATCACACCTACAGATACAACACCGGTGATCAATGCTGGAGGTCCTCACGGCTGGACCGATGGTACATTAGAAGTGAGGATTGGAAACGAGTACGGAAAACAACTGAAGAAGCGCCATGCCCTTCAGACCATCAAGGAGTGCTACTCGAGTTACATTACCCGAACGGAGGAATCAGAGTGAAGGAGAGAACATCGGTTTATCCATCGGTTTATCCATGCCCGCATTACGTAAAGGCGGCCATCCAAGACATTATCACCAAAAGATTAGAAGAGTTCATGAAGTCGCTAAGCCAAGTTGACTCAGAGACCACAGCAGCAGAATGGGACAACTTCAAGTTGAAGATAACCAAGGAAATCGGCAATCTCAAAAGGGAAGCAAGAAAAAGGACAACGGCTGGTTATAGACAGCGGATCCACAGGCTCAAAAGAAAACTCCAAAGGGGTATGGTGCTGGCTGACCAAGGAGGGCGAGTGAAGCAGAAGACAAACACTAGGACAATTAAGAGAGGCACAAGCCGCATACCGAGCGGTGAAAAAGAGATTTCTACAACATAATTCGGCTTGGAGTTCGAAAACCTCAACAATGTTCTTTTTTCAGAGGATCAGCACCAAATACGGGGACAATTTTATCCCGACGTTAACGGCGGACGATGGAGCACCGGCACGTACCCATCACGACAAGGCAAACAGGCTGGCGGCCGCATGGTCCGAGATCCTCGCAGGAACCACCAAGACACCCCAAGACTATACAACGTACGTCCACGGATTCAAATCGAGGTGGGTAAAGTGCGACTTGAGTTCACTGGACGAACCTATCACGGAAGAGGAGGTGACTACAGCAATAGCGAAAAGCAAGGCCGGGATGGCCTGTGGCCCGGACAGTTTCGGCAACGAGTGGTATCTGGACTTCAAAGAACTTCTGATACCAATACTGACGACGCTTTACAACAAATTTCTAACCACCGGAAAGACGCCCAAGTCATTTGTGGAATCGTACATCGTCAGCATAGGCAAGGGTGGGGACAAAAGCAATCCCATCAACTACAAGCCCATTGCGCTACTGAACACAGACTATAAGATCTTCACACGTATGCTGGCATGGCGGGTACGGAAATATATCCACGAACTAGTACATCACACCCAGTTCGGATTCGTGCCAGGGCGCACCATACATGAGGCGATTGATCTATTGACGGCAAAGACGGTAGCGCATCAAGACCCAGGACTGACGGAAGCGCAGGTACTACTGCTCGACTTTGCAAAAGCCTACGACACACTGGACAGGAATTACCTATACACGGTGCTGGAAGAAAAAGGATTCCCACCTAATTTTGTCAGGATTGTACGAGGCATTCATTCGGGCACACAAACAAGGTTTATGGCGAATGGGGACCTCTCCAGGCCCACCCAGGTCACGAGAGGAATAAGGCAAGGATGCCCGCTAGCACCCCTGCTATTTATACTGGCAGTGGATATCCTATACGACGCAGTGGAGACCAGCATGAACATTACGGGGATCGATTTGGCGGAAGATGATAGCTCCTTGATTTTGACGGTGGCAGGATATGCAGATGACACGGCGGTGTACATAAGGAAGAGATCGATGCAGGCCGAGGTACTGAAAGTTGTGCGCACATTCGCAGAGCTAACTGGTTTGGAACTAAACGTGGATAAATTAGTGGCGATACCTTAGTGGCCTACAGGATGACGCAGGAGCAGAGACTCAGATTACCGGGAAAGAAGGAGACAAAGAAGCTATAGGAGTGGTGCAAGTAACAAGATATCTAGGTCATGTAGCAGGAGCGGGAGCGACAGTCGATTTGGCCTGGAATAAGGCGTTTGCAGCGCTAACAGTACGACTGGCGTTAGCGGCAGCAAAATCCAACACAGTAATGGACAGAGCAGCCATAGCAGCAGCAATCATTGTACTCAAGCTACGGTACATTGCCAGACACGCCTGGCCAACAGAAGCGCTGGTCAAAGAGGCGGACTGGCGGATCCGTAACTTCGTATGGAGCTCCCCAGACCACCTCGAGGGTGGTTACGAGGGGAAATTGCGGAAATGTCACCGACAAAGGGTGGCATTGGGATGCCCAGCATTACAGGAGAGATGATAACCCTGGCAGCTACATCGGTCGGGGAATGGACGCTTGCGACCAAGCCATTCAAGCGAGCAGCAGGACGCAGATTACGACAAGCGGAGGGGGTGGAGGACACGCATCTCACTCCAACAGGATTGACGGCCAAGGTGGCCTTCAGATCAGGAATTTGGTAAACCGGTATACCGGTGTTTCTGAATACGATGAGAGTACCTGAGGTCGAACACAGAGAGGGAATACTGACAGAAGGGGAACTAAGACGAAAACTTAGACACAAATACGGGCTGACAACAAGGTGGAACATTAAAGGGCTTCTCTGTGAATTCGTGGACATATTCTAGGGACCGATGCACAAGATGATCAAGCACAGGAGGGAACAGAGAGGAGAATTCATGCACCAAGCGTGCGTCCAGCAGGAACTGAAAAACATACACATACTCGACGCGCAAGGAGACAAGAGTGGATGGAGACGGTTTTCAGCCATAGTGCAAGAAAACAAGGCCACCCGGATCAACGAAATAGTAAGATTGGAGTACTGCGGATACGGCAGGGTGCTATTCAGGCCAGTGCGACACGCCGTACCGATGACCAGTAGGGACGCACACGATTACCGAGATTTCTGCCTCTCGTTACTGGCAATGTACCCGGAACTGGCAACCTTGCCGAGACCTGAAGACGAAATGCTAATCAAGCACGGACTAGAGGACCCTCACCGTCTCTTCAGAATAGCAAGGGCCGGAGGGCGTCAATTGATTGTCCACGAGTGGGGCACGATATCGATGACATTCGACATCACCACAATAGTGGGGAAACTAAATGAGGCAATTGCCGACCACCTGCGGGTGGCAGCAAGGGACGTGCAGCTAGTTCCACAGCCGGACATAACAGACATGAGGCTGGTATGGAGTGACACGGCGAAGTGGGCGACCTCACACAAGGCATGGAAGGCAATAACAACAGCGGGAAAAAGACAACAGGCAGCAGCATGGATGAAACAAACCGGGGAGAACACATGTCACAAGTATGGAGCGCTAGCAAAGGCGCTGGCTAAACTGGAATGGACGAGAGTACACAATCTCACTGGGGTCACTCCCTACAGAAAGCAAAACCTCATCAGAATGAAGCATTGGAAGCTCAAGATATGGAGGGGGCAGGAGTATGGTTTCTCATGCCCCAGGATACAATGCAGAGGCTCGAATACATGAGGACAACAGCACTTAGTCTGGGAATGCCCACTTGCGCAACAATATAGCTGAAGTGGACCCAAAAGTGGGGGCTGAGCGACGACAAGAAGCACATAAGTGTTGGAGAAAAGAAGCAGATTATGCGTTGCATTTTCACCCTGAAGTTGCCCGGGATCCCAAGATGGCTAATGGAATGGGGGCAGCAGCAAGCAGAGGATTACTGGGACACACTATACCATGTAGCAAACATCTTATGGGCAGCAGCAAGCAGAGGATTACTGGGACACACTATACCATGTAGCAAACATCTTATGGGCAGCAGCAAGCAGAGGATTACTGGGACACACTATACCATGTAGCAAACATCTTATGGGCAGCAGGGTGTGCTGTGATATTCACGGAGCTGTGGCGATGGAACATACAACAAGTACACAATCAGGATCACAAGCCACAACCGGAGGAAGAACTCCAATACACAGTCCATGCACAGATAATGGAAGAATTCAGGAGGCAACGAATCGGGTTCCTGCCGGTCGCACCACAATCCAAGAGACAATTAGACGTGGTGAATCAGGTACTGAAGCGATGGGCATCAGAGGCGCCAATCCGATCGATAAACATGGAAGACAATGTGCTCAGAGTTGCCTTTTTTGACGGAGGTTCAAGAGGCAACCCCAGAGCAGGAGGCAGTGGCAGTGTCATCTACGAAATCAACCTAAAAAGCGGCACCGGGACCATGGTATGGGCAGCGGCTACAGCACTGGGTAGCAAGAGAACCACCAACAATACAGATGAGTTTGTGCGGCTGCACAGACTCTTACAAAAAGCAGTGGACAGTCAATGGACAGGGGTGCAAGTAGTGGGAGATAGCGAACTGATAAAACGGATGATGGAAGACAGGAGGCCTCCCAAGGCAAGGTGTCTACAACACTGGTACAGATTAACAAGGAGGCCAGCAAACAAGTGCGAAGTGGCCAAATGGATACACCATTACAGGAGACACAACAAAGCAGCCGACTGGCTGGCAAATTACGCTATGGACCACCAGTGCAGTACAGTGTTCTCAGTTCAGCAGGGCGTAATAGGGCATCCGCTGAAGGAAGGAATAGATGAACTCATCAGGAGCGATGTCTAGCATTGGCAAACAGGAGGTGAATGAAGGATGAGAGGCAGGATAGGCGACGTCCTAGAGGAAGCGGAAAAGGGGATGGAGATCTCGGATGGAGACAGATAGCTCGCCGAGTATTAGAGTTTGGGCGGAAGCACTGGTAACACAATACACCACAACTATTATTATTATTCTATCAGTGTGGGCAGTGGAGCTGCAATACATGTCCAACTATGGAACAAGACATTCCGGTGTATCCATTACGAGCAAGACAAGTGGCGATGTGTCGATATGGAGCGCGTCCTGGAGTCAAAGTGTCATTGAATGATGCTAGTACGATATCGGAGACGGTGGCGTGTCCAAGGTAACGGTTTGGCTAGATGTTGTGAACATGACTGGCAAGTCGCAGAATAATACGTCGGTGACATCGGTGTACTAGTTTGTGAACATGGGTAAAGCGCTAGGTTACAGGCGTGACATACTCTATGGCGCTTTATGATAAGTGCACTTGATCACGGTTGTGCGGACTGCGGCTGCGGATGATTGGCTGGCTGTGGTGAGTGACTCTGTGCTAAATAAGGAAGGAGACGACGTCAATACAGGGCTGTCTCCGATGGCGTGCCGGAGTGGGCAGATCATGTCGGTAGTGTCGATACCGGTCGGACCTGTGTCAGTGGTCGTGTCGGTATCAGTGGTGAATGCCGTGTTGGATGCTGGTAATAGCGACTCAGCTGAGCCATAAGTGGCTGGGAGAGCCGAGGACGTGGCGGTGGATGCGGCCGAGTAAGGCTTGGTGACGGGCTTGTCGGTGAACATGGTTGAGCTGGTAGTTATACTGATGGTCGTGTAGTTGGCCAAGCTGAAGGTCATACTGGGGCTGATGATCAGTTGGGTCCGTGGCCGTGTTGGGGTTGTCGGTTTCCGTGTCAGTTGACTTGCTGGTCGAACTGGTGGTTGGGCCTGTGGTGATCTAGCCCACAAACGTGCCAGCGGTCCCGCTGAAGGATTAGTTGCTGGAGGATTCGGAAGGCTCGGAGGATTCGTAGCTGGCGGGCTCGATGCGGGCAAGGTCGAAGAAGGGCATGTGCAGGTGAATATGATAACCGCGCCGGAGGTCGCGATGCTGACGAGCCTGCGTAAAGATTCAGAAGTCCGCTCAGGGAGATGTATTGTTAGTTACGGTGTACACGTTGGAGGTCTCGCTGATGGACTTGTCAGGGCCCACGACGATAACCGAGCCGCTAAGCGCAGCGGTGGACTTCGGGGACGCAATGGGCACTGTGGACACTGTGGACTTGTTGGAGTCCGGACCGGTGGTGTCCGGGGTAGTGAACTTGTTGCTGTCCTTGGAAAAGAACATGCCGGTGTTTGGGCCCGTGGACTGCCTGGACTTGTCATTGCAAGCCGTGCCGTGGTTCTGTGAGACCACTTGGACAAGTAGGAGAACGAGAGTACGGTGCAGTACACGAAAGGTGGCTTGATGCTCATGGGGGATGGCGGATTTAAGTTGCGGTGAGATAGCGGTCAGTAGTGGCACGCAGACTCAGGGGGAGCGGCTGCCTTCAGTGGCATGTCGGAAGTGAACATATTCACGAAACGTGAGGCGGTGGAACATGGAGTGAAGGTGCGGAACTCAATGAGTAACACCTGCTCGTGCACCGGCTGGACCACGTTAGAAGTGAAATGATTCACAAGCTTTTGAGCGGCAATGCGTGAGCGAAGGTGGGGAACTCGTAAACGAGTAACACCTGCTTGTGGTCAGCGTGAACTTCCCATAATTGAACAAATTCATTGATGTAGGATTGCCATGCTGGCAATATCAACAGGAGACGAGAACATGAGTTCAGGGGGGGTATGAGGAAATCTGGGGGAATATCCGTGTAATACGAACTCAAGTTCTCTGGACAGTATCAGCCAGTGGTTGGATGGGTTTAGATCATCATCGTTGACCATCAGTCAACGATTAAGGGGTTTTTATGTCTTGTACTTTCCTCCTAAATATAATGAATCACTTTCCAAACGGACTCCTACTGCTCAAGTGTACTTCTTCGTCTCCTCGTACTTTTACACTTACCTCGTCATGGTGCTGCAGGGCAGCTTGAAATGCTGTTAGGCTTAAGACCAATGAAATTCGCATCCAAGATATAGCGGTAATTGTCCGGATTCCACAGCGTAACAAATATTTATAACAACAAAGTCGTGCTACGCACGAAGAAGCTCTGAAATTTCGAGCATGACATGTAAACTGTAGCTTGCGCTCATGTACAGTGTACAGTACACGTAGTGCGATTTGCCGCTGAGCTGAATACAGTTCGAACATTTTTAGCGAGGTGCTGTGCTTGATATCCGACGGCGTAATTATACTTTGCGGATTATTATTGCAAAAAAAAATACTTGAAGTAGCACAGAAGGGCTTCGCGGCTTTAGTAAATAACCTCCTGTTTTCGTTAGAGTTGTCTGCATATAACTCGTCCTAACAATATCATCGTGGTTGTTTTGGTTGGCTGCAGGTCTTCGACATCGCATATTCATGAGGAAAAAAAAGCGGCAGCGGAATAACTGCGACTCGACCAATATTTCAGTATACTTTTTGTGACGATTGCAGAAAAAAAGTGCTCCAAAAATTTATATATTTCTTTACTCACGGTGCCACTGCACCTCAACTCAGTATGGTCAACAATAATACTTACCGGGCTTTGTATCTTGCGCCTCCATTCCACGTCTTGATATGCCTCCAGGTTGTCCCTGTGCCATCTTTAAAGTACTAAATATAAATTTATAAATATTACCAACTAACTGTAAACCCGAGAACAAAACTGACATCTTCACGAAAAGAAAGAAAGAAATGGAAAGCTACAAGTAGACAGGGTAACTTCGCGAAGCCCTAGTTTTGATATCAATTTGATCCAGAAATGGTGTACGAGAAATGCCTCGCCCCCCCCCCCCCCAGCATCCCAACTTCCCCCCGACTAAGCAATGTATTCTGGTTAAGTGCTGATAATATTTCGCGTTTAAGGGGTTAATTGGTTGGAGCAGTGGCCGTAGCCTCCACCTGGCACTTCTCTCGAATACTGATAGCTAGGCCTGTTGCCTGAGCCTTGGTTTCGTGGAGTACTTCGTTGACGTCTTCGGGTGCTTCCGAGTTAAGATCGAGTGTGTATCTTGCGATTGGAGGAGCGTCTCCAGGGCCGTGCAGAGCTGCTAATAAACTCCAGACCATCGGCGTCACGAAGCGGAAATCCTTCGTTATCTCAAGTCCTGGACGAACAAAAGCGACTCGATTCGGATCTTCGCCCATAGTAAATCCAGGCTCCAGCAACTCGTGGTTCGTGATCGGGCCTGGCTCAGGTCCCCCCTTGCCGACAAAGAGAGCCCAACGATTCATCCACTCTGAGTGAACTGCAAACCAGAACTCTTTGAACTTGAGTTCCTTACGATCGTGGCTCATGACCAGCTGAAGTTCAAAGCGTCGGCGTAGCTCTAAGTCTTCCTTGTAAGTGGGAAGAGAAGCCTGGATCAGACTCATTCGCTGCATTGAGGTGGCTGACATTCTCCGAACTTTCGGGGCTGCAGTGGGTGAAGCTACTGGCGTTATCGAACTCGGTGGAAGTGGCTGGACTGTCAGTTTGATTGGAGGAGGTAGACGGAAGCTTAGACGTCGAGGTTCACCACTCGTACGCCCAAGACGTTCTCGAATACCTGCCAAGGATTCCTGTGATACATCTTCGCCATTAATCTCCACGATCTCAGAACCGGAAGATACACTACCGCTCCGCTCTAAGGTGCCGCGAGATCCATCAGGTAGCCGCACGAAGCCCATCACTACCGCCCGATTCGCAACAGTGCCATCGAGATTGAGACCAAGAGATCCTGGAGGAACCTCCACAGTCACGACGTTATCCGTTGCAATAGACACATACGGACGTTTATCGGATACCAGAGGACGATTTTCCAGTCCCGTGACTTGCACGAACGAAGCAGGTCCGCCTGGTTTCGATGTTGAAGGAAGTGTTAGCTCAGGGGGTGGCTGTGTCGTCTCCTTTGAAGCCGTTAACGTAGTCGCAGCACGAAGACCATTCCAGAGCGTGCTTGGCCATTCACCTGCAGGTTTGGAGCTATCGCTGCTCTCCACCAGGTTCGTTGAGCTACTTGTAGGACCCATGATAAGCTTCGATCTGTCGTCATCTTGAGGGTTCTTCTGGTTGTTCTGAGGTGGCACTTTGAAGCGCAATTGACGTTTCAAGTGAGCAGCTTCTCGTAGAAACGTACCGATCTCCTCAAGCGATTTCCTTGGCTGCATGAAATCCAATTTGTCCATTCCGACCAGTACACTGCCATGAGGAACGTTTCCACTCGCTTCAATGGCTCCAGGTGAACCTTCACGGGTCACTGGGGCAAACTCGTCGAGTAGAGCGGCGTCGGTGCAACTACCATCGAGCAAAATACCCAAAGGACCAGCAGGGACGGAGATCTCGACAATGGGCCATGTCGTGATGTCCATCCCAGCGACTATAAGGCTCGATGATTTGACTACCCCACCAGAGATCTGGGAATAGTCCCCCGTCGGCGTTCCTGGTGCCTCATGCAGAGGAGCACGCTTCGCTGACGTCGGCTTGATCGCTGCAAGCATCGACAACATGGCCACGGACTATTCTTCCTAGACCACTTGGGAGAAAGCTGGACAATCGCACAGTGATAATTTTACGGCAAGTGGGGTGCAGAGTGAATGTCAATTGTCAATTTTGGATCTTCACTCCAATTGCAAGTCCTCAAGCATGACCCGGTCCTTATCTCGCTCCTGATTCTCAATCTATTTCCAGACCCGCACGTGAAAACGCATACGCTGCAGCCTCACAGCCTCATCCTTCGACACAACGTTATTTACATTGACCATCATTCTTTTTTTCTTATCGCGTAAAGCGGTGTCTTCAAGTGTTGAAGTAGTATGCAAAGCAACCGCTTGATCCAATCTACTGAGAAGCTGTATCCAGACGCGCTGGGGGTGGCACAGCCGAACCATTCACCACAGCAGGAGCACTCTGCGTCCGCTGTTCCCCCTCATCTTCGCTGTCCTTGCTGCTACGCGGACTGCCGCCCAGCGTAAGCGCCTTGGTGAGCGAAATCGTGGCCTTGACCGTGCTAACCGCAGCACGGAATTTCCGGCGCGCGTTGAACTTGCGCAGTTCCTCGAGCGCCGTGGTGAGCTGCACGTCCTTGACCGCGTCTCCCGCGATCCACGGGTGTTCGAGCAGCTGACGCGCCGTCCAGCGCTCCGCAGGCTTCAAGATCAGCATGTTACTGATGAGATCTTTGGCCTCGGCCGACACGTCGTCCCAATAGGGCGAGTCGAACTCGTAGCGTCCGGCCTTAATGAGTCTGAACAACACGCCCTGGTTGTCATGGTGGAACGGGGGGTATCCACACAACAGAATGTATGTAATGACGCCGATACTCCAGATGTCCACCTCCTTGCCGTATGGCTTGGACATCAAGATCTCCGGCGCCACATATCCAGGCGTGCCGCAAGCTGTCGACAGACCTGCGTCTCCGTTCTGAATCGCCTTTTTAGCGAAGCCAAAGTCGGCGAGTTTAATGTCTGCGTCGTCTTCGGCACTGCTAAGCAGCAGATTCTCGGGCTTTAAGTCTCGGTGGACGACGTCTGCGTCGTGGCAGAAGGCGATGGTTTCCAGAAGAACCTTGACGAGATCTCTGGCTTCTCTCTCCGAGTAAAAGTTCTTCTTAACGATCCGCTCGAACAGCTCGCCGCCTGGCATGTATTCCGTCACAAGGAAAAAGTATTTTTCCTCTTGGAACACGTCGTAGAGTTTGACAATATGCGGGTGTTGCATCTCCCGCAAGATCTTGACTTCAGCCACAAGAGCCTGGAGGTCGTCGGCCGATAGTTGCGCTCGCTTAATGCACTTGATGGCAAAGCGTTCGCCCGTTGTCTTGTGTGTCGCCTCCCTCACGACTGAAAACGTGCCCGCTCCCAGCTCTCTGCCCAGTGTATACACGTCGGCGAAGCGTTTACCGCCTTCGTGGGCCGCGATCTCCTCGAACTGCACGGCAGGAGGCGGCGGAGGCACGAGGAAGCGGACGACGCGCTCGGCGGCGCTTGTGCTTACAAGGATCTCGCGGATCTTCTCGAAGCTCCAACACGCTGACGCGTCCGTGAAGTCGTGGGCGTTTACGCCCAATAAAAGCGAGTTGGGGCCAATCTCGCCATGTTTCTCGAGGGCTCCAGGCTCGGCTGAGCCGCCCACAGGACGGAAGCCGTCCACGATGACATGGCCCTCGCCTATCAAACTCTTACTCACGATGAGACCCAAGGGACCTGCAGGCACGACGACGTCCACGCGCTTCCATTGGGACCGGTCGGGAGGCGTCATAGCGGTTGGAGTGTTACTTCAGGACTGAGCTCTTGGATGAAGAGCTAAAAATGGCAACGTTTGTGGAGCGTCACATGTCGCACTTAACGCTTGGCATAATGAAATCAAGTGATTTGACTGGGGGTGGACTTCTTTTACTTGTGTCGGAATATCCTGCAGATAATTCAGTGCCCATAGCGTTGCGACTTATTAGAGTTTTGTGTGTGTCGATGCCGAGAGCACACGGTGGGGAGGAGACGGGCCACGGCGGAAGAAATATCCATCGCCCAAAGCGCCCGAGAGAGACATTGAGATGGAGCCCCGAGGCGAGTCAGGAGCTGCTGCGGCTACGCTTCTTGACGCTACGAAAGTTGTTTGATGACGCGGAGACGGTGGCGGACGTGCACGAGGCCTGGGGAGTCGTGGCCGCTAGACTCAATGATATGGAGGAGGTGGAGACGGAACTGGACGCTGTTAAGTGCAGCAACCAGCTCACGAGGCTGCGTCAGCAGTGGCAGGAGAGCAGCACGGCGCAACTACACGTGATGATGGCTGAATGCTTCAGTAAGAAGCCGATACAGGAGGACAGAGTCAATAGAGAGACAGCGGAGACTGCAATGGAGGAGGCGAGGAATGAAGATTCTCCAAAGAGAAAGAAGACGGCGAGACAACAGACTGAGGTGACGTCGCCATCGATTGCTGCGACTGAGCGGGAGTGTCAAGCTGAGGCGCCGCTATCTCCAGAAACAACTCCGATATCCAACCAGGCCGTATCTCCAGCTCCTTCGACTGGTAGTCAACACGAAGCACCGATGTCTCCTGAGCATCTAGTTCCGGTCTCTCCCCAGCCTGTAGAGCAGGAAATACCGTTAGCATGTCAAGTTGAAGTCCAATATGTTGATGTGGAAGAGTTTCCTCGACAGAACGAAATCATGCGCGCTTTGGAGAAGCGATCCGAGCAGCTTGAGCGACTGGCACAATCTCACCAACAACTCGCCGATGCCACACAGAAATTGATGGAGGCTCTACTCAATCGGTAATCTGAAGCTTACCGGTTCTTTTTAAAAAAGTATTTTACACCCCCAAATTTAATTTACGCACTTCAACTTCGAAAAATGCTAAGTTAGTATTAGTTGCGCATTTTAGCTGGTGCTTAGTGATGAAGTCGTGGTCCCGTAGGTGGTGGAGTAGCAACCACTTGCATCAACACACGTCGTTTATAACGCAGGCACTGGACGTGTCGCTCCATGGACCCTCGAGAGCAGACGCCGCGTGTGCCAAAGGCGGTGAAACAGAAGTTCCATGGCTATACGAGCTGCAACTGGCTCATCCGTTGTCTGCTGTCGACGTATCTGGAACTCCGTTATCCAAAATGATGACAGCGTCGAGATACCAAAATGTGGTGCGTGCGATGCACAAAGTGACTCCAATGCTTGTCCGACTTAACCGTTTGAACATTCTGGTGTTCGGCTCGATTCTGTTCCTGCCCGTGGCTGTGACACGGCCGTGGATTCCTCTTCTTGGCGCGATTTCTTTGGTCCCGCCGCTGACTTTTTCGCTCTTCTTCTCGATTGATATCATCGCGCTGCTGAAAAGGAACTACGAGTTCTGGTTCATCTCTGTGCTTAATATTATCAACTGGGTCGGTATTGCTAACATCTTCGGCGATTTCCGCGCGGTTGTGTGTCTGACCTTCTGGCTGAACTCGCAAAATATCATTTCTATCGACGCCAACTACAGAACATACCAGACTACCGTGAAATCTATTGTGATGGCAGGACCGTCGATGTTGGCACTGGTGTTTTGCTGCTCCTACCGCCTAATTGTCGATTCTACGTATCCCTCTTTTTCAGTTGGTACTGTGACGCTGCAATGGCGACAGATCGTCATTTTCTCGGCGTCGACGCTTATAATTTTCATGTTTAAGAAGAGCTATGCCAAACTCCGCCGTCGACGGGTTCAAAGTAGAATAGCTAGCAATACCGGAGGAGATCGACACGTTATCTCCTGCGTGGTCTTGCGAGCTCGAATGCGCCTGGCGCCTGCGAAGAATCAACCGCAACTTCGACTGACTAAATTTGTGAAGAAAGAAGTAGCTCTGGTTTCGTCTGCGCAGCAGCTACGACTTGCATTCCATGGATCTTTCATCGTGGATTCCAGACGAGTACCGATGCCACAAGAATATCTTGAATTCTTTCTCGATCCACGAATGCGTGTTGTACTGTACGTGATGGCATTGACAGGACTCATCTTAACAGCAACATCGTGGGCATTATTACTCCAGCATTCGGAGCACGTCTTAGCTCCTGCTGTTGGCGGGTTTGTAACTTCGTTCCTGTTGGTGTTAACAACACTAGCTCTCGTTCAAAAGGACCTAGTACGCTTGCTTATCCGGAAGTTCGATGCGCTGTTTTCAACCTTCCAAACTACAGCGTTAGCGCTGTGTTTGCTGGACATGCTGCAATGGCAAGTTGCATCGAGTTTGCCTGTTATTTCCTGGTGGCTTTGGTTTCTTTGGGTCGTAATTCTCGATGCGCTTACTCCTTGTGTCACCCGCCAGCTGCAGCTTCGTAAGTTTGCTCTTCCAGCTATTTTCATGGTTCTGTTTATTGCCGGGACTTGTGCGGTGGATATCGTGTTAAATGTTGATAAGTCCTTCAAGTCACGACTTCTCTTCAGCCTCAGTTTGCCTCATCTCGGAACTTACCATGAATACACGAATACTATAGCAGTGCAGCGCGCTGTGACAATCATAGGGTGGAACGCGAGACTTGTCTTCGAATTGGCGTTCTGTGACCCGAATCAATTGATTTTCATTTGCAAAGGAGTCGAGTACACCAGTCCGTTCCGCACATTTTCAGAACCACTATCACAAGAGCAGCAGGTGAAGAAAAAACGATGGAAACTATTCCGACCGATAGGTGTTGCTCCTGAAGTCATTGTGCAGGCTGAACTGATGCCAAATGGAACCGATTTAGCCTCATCGAGTGAGGCTAACCATCCTAGGTGCTCGTTAAGCAACGCTGTTCGTTAAACTTGTTGAAAGGGTAGAAAGCTGGGCCTAGTCTTGTCCAACAAGTTGCAGGTATGTAGCAATCACGAAAACAAAGGTAATAGTGTAGATACGATACCTCACGATGTCCAAGTTCATCATTTTGCGCTCACTTTACTCGTGGCCAACGACAGTACTCTCCTGAACTACTATGACTCCGTACGCCGCTGTCTAATCAATGTGCGAGCACGTCCAGAGGTCGTCACCAAGGAAGTGCACCATCTCAATAGCCACGCCCTTGTTCTTGTTCCGACTACATTCATAAACCAAGCTGTTAAAATAACCTTCTCACACCATAAAATGACTGCGCGACGTACATGTCGTCGGTGGACATGGTGAGGATGCCAATAGCCATGGCGTGTTCCTTACCCTCCGCCATAATAGCCTGTAGATTAAAAATAATAAGTATCACTTTACAAACCCTACCAACCAAATGCGTTGTACGTACTACGGGGGTACCAGCCTCTAGTGGCTCGGGCATATCACCACCAGCCGAGGTGAGACCAGGGCACATGACGTTGGCGCCCGAGAGCACGAACGGGATCGCGCCCTTGTCGGCGCGCACCTGCTTCATAACGTGCGGCACCTTGTGCAGCAGCTTGAGCATGGGCATGAAGGGGCCGTCACGCTGGTTGAAGAAGAGAGGTTCACCCTCGTGCAGCACGATCTGGATGTGGTTGTGGCTAGTGTCGAATATAACATTTGCGGTTAGATAGTTTTGCTACGAGCACCACGTATCGGTACGACGAACCATTTCGCAACCACCATCGGAGCCTTCTTAGGCATGAACATTTCAGCGTAGGGCTCCAGGTCCGGGTACTGCTCCAGCACCTTGGAGCGGATGCTGCGCTGCTGCGAGGACTTGACCTTGCTGCTGGTGCTCACGTGCTCATCGACGCTGAACCGCTTAAACATGGGGGAAAATGAATTGAGCCAATCAATATCAAACACAAAATGCACTGTGAAAATTTAACTGATTACAGTACAAATGACAAAAACTTTATCTTATACTAAAACTCAATTTTCATGGCTACATCATCATCTTCATGGTTCTCTTCCGACGCACTACGTCTTCTAAAGGCCCGTAACCGGCGCGAAGTGACCGCCTTCAGTGACCTGATCGCATCGCATCAGCAGCTCCTGTTCCGCTCGGCGTTAGGTGCGAGTTCGTCGTCTCTAAGTGCGTCTCAGCGTCTCACCAGTCTGCAGGAACAAGACGATGCGACTGCGCAGAGATACCTGGCAGCTATTCAGAAGCTGGAGCACGAATTGGCGGACAGAAACGCACAGTTGGCTAAATACGCTGGACAGCAACTAGCACTGGTAAGCGAGAGTAAGACGCTGCTGCAGGAACGCGAGCAATGGGAGCAGCAGCTGCTACTAGTGACTAAGCGTCTGGATGAGGAGATGGTGTTAAGTCACGAGAAAGATAAAGCACTTAAGGAGCTTGAAGACGCTCTACTACTGACCAGAGAGGAGCTAGCGAGACAGAGAGCGCTGCTAGAAAACAGCGAAGCGGAGGGAAATAGACTCAGGAAGAGAAACGCTGAGCTGGAGACTCAAGTGCAGGAGAAGAACGCGCTGTTGCATGAATGGATTCAAGCTAATAGTGGGGAGAAGGATGGGGAGCCATCTCCTGCACTTGTGGTGATGGCTACACAGGAGGCAGCAGAGAGTATGAGTCATCTATTGCTAAATGAGGAGGAGGGACAGGGCGGAGAAGGTGAAGCCAAGTTGGTGACGCATGTGACGCATTCGATACGTGCTCATGCCACCGAAGTGAACTCGGTTTGTTTCAATACGTCGGGAAAGATTTTGTTTAGTGGCAGTAGCGATGGTACAGTGAGGGCGTGGGAGGCAGAGGCAGCGTCCTTGTCACCACCGAGAGCTCTTGGAGAGTACAGAGGAGTGGGGACAGCTCATCCGTTGCTGTGTGTGCGAACATCGGAGGATGGATCGCTGGTCTTGGGTACAGGCTGTGATCGCAAGTGCTTTGTATGGAGAGTAGGCACTGGGCGAGTCATGCAGACGCTTACAGGACACAAAGGCAAAGTGTTGGCGGCCGAATTCTCCCCCGTCGTGCCGCATGAAGTGTTCACAGGCTCTTCAGATCGCAGTCTGCGTGTATGGGACGTCATGCGTGGTGTTCGGCTACAAACTGTGAGCTGCGTATCGAGCTGCAACGACATTGCGGCACCTACTGGAGCAGACGCAGGCTTTGTGCAGTTCGCGAGTGCACATCAGGACGGCGCGGTTCGCTTCTGGGACACCAGAACTAGACGTTGTGTGCAGGAGCTACGCGATCTTCACACGGAACAGACCACTTCTGTGAGTTTCGGAGGAAATGAGTTACTCACAAACTCACGTGATCATACTCTTAAAGTCATCGATCCGCGAACA
This sequence comes from Phytophthora tentaculata, assembly GCA_033557915.1. Classification (NCBI taxonomy): domain Eukaryota; phylum Oomycota; class Peronosporomycetes; order Peronosporales; family Peronosporaceae; genus Phytophthora; species Phytophthora tentaculata. The sequence goes on from JAUCEA010000005.1 coordinate 462,086, forward strand.
TATGGCGTATTGCGCGAACTGCACCATAAAGAGTATCAATGTGGATTCGACTGGGGTCAAGCGTCTCTCAGTCCAGACGGTAGATATGCGCTCGCAGGAGGAGCGTCCGGTGTTCTCTTCATCTGGAATGCACGCACTGGGAAGCTCGAGAAGCATCTGAAGCCTGGACCTACAGGTCACCACGGTGCTGTGGCGTGCTGTGTGTGGCGTCCTGATGGCCAGGGCGTCGCCTCCTGCGACAAGAACGGCGTTGTGGTGCTCTGGGAATAAAACAGAACCCCCGCTTTGTATTGTGCAATTATTGGTCGGTTTCTAGTCCTTGAGGTCGAAGGATGTACCGCAGCCGCAGCCACTGACTGCGTTGGGGTTGTTGACTACAGCGAAGGCGCTGCGGATCAGTTCCTGCTCGTAGTCCACGGTGCTGCCTCGGATAAGCTCCAGAGATTCTTTGTCCACTACCACTTTGCCTCCGTGTTGCTCGAAGACCACGTCTTCCTCTGCGTCGGGCGTCGCGTCCTTCTCGAACTCGATGACGTACTGGAATCCGGAGCAGCCGCCACCTTCCACAGCCACGCGAAGCATTAAATTCTCCGTCTTCTGTCGCTCAGCCGCCTCAATTAATTTCTAAATAAAAATATATTCGTAATAAAAAAAGAAAATGTTAGTGATAATGAATTCATATACTTGTTTGAGGCAGTTTGGGCGTACCTGGGCGGCGACCGGAGTGATGATGAGGTCTGGGAGACCTGTGTCACGTGTCACTTGGACATTGGAGATCCATCGCGGCTGCTGAGTGCGCAGCACGCGCTGCACAGGCCGCGAGAGCATTGACCGCATGTTCATCATCATTGTCGTTTCGAGAATGAAGGTGCATGCATCGCAAGTTACCTATCATCAATTAGTATTTTCTCACTGAATTGTAAATATTGCGTGAAATACAGTTTGTTTTGTGTTTTAGTTGTACAAAATGTCAAAACGGGGCATGGCTACAGTTAAAGATAGCTTCATTCAGTGTAAGGGAATTTGCCAGTTTATTGGCCTTGGCCAGTTTAGTAGCCCAAGGGTTTTCTACCAATGCCGTCGTTGTATCCATCCGATGAAAGGTTTGATTTGACAAAAATATAACCAGTTGGTTTTTGTTGAAAACCTCAATCACTTAATATCTGGACCAGTTCACTTCGCGCAAGAGCCCCACCGCCTTCACAAGCGTCAGCACCAATGGTGCAGCGTCACGCCCAATATAGCGACGATGATCGAGATGCCGCTGTTGCTGCTGTCCTGGCTGGGGCCTCCATGAAGACAACAAGCGAAGTGACCAACATACCGTACAGTACGCTGAAGGCGTATGTGGCTGCTGCTCGCAAAGGATCGCCACGAGAGCCGAAGAGCCGAGGTCCGCCGCCCCTGCTACCACGCGATGTAGTAGACAGTCTTCGGGACTGGGTGCTAGGGAGGCAGCAGGTTGGTCACCCTGTCAGCCGCCGCGAACTCCTTGAAAAGGCGCAACAAGTTTCCCAACTCATGAGTGGGCTGTCGGTGGGGGGGAGGTTGGCTTCGTCGCTTCTTGGAGAGATACCCCTCGCTAACACTGAAGCTTCACAGGCCATTACGAAGTCCCGTAACGAGATTGAAGTGCGAGACCTGTCCGTTTTGTTCTCTTCGTTGACAAAGGCCATAATCGAGCATAATATGGGTGCTGCTCGTATTTTTAATGTCGACGAAACCGCAATAATCAAAACTACCCGAGAACACAAGCAAGTAATTGTGGCTAAAGGCTCTAAAAATATGTGGCACAAGCAAGTTAAGACGCACTTCCACCTCAGTTTTGTGTCCTGTGGTAATGCGAGCGGTTTTGTTGTCCCCCCGCTGTTTATTTTCCCCGGAAAGAGCGTTGACGATGATATTTTCGACAAGTGCAGTATACCTGGCGCCGGCGTGACCACGACAGAAAAGGCCTTCATGACTGCATCGCTTTTTTGCCAATGGCTACTTCTTTTTCGGATGCGGTTCCAACTCCTATTAAAAGACCGCTGTTACTGGTTATGGATGGGTGTTCTTCCCATATTTCACTACCAATTGTCGATACTACCAAGAACCTCGGAATAATACTTGTCTGTCTGCCACCCAACGGCACCCATATCCTACAGCCCCTGGATGTTGCGGTATTTTCGCCTTTCAAGACCAGTCTCAAGCTGCTTATCGACAAACTGCTGCCGACCATTGATGAGGGTACGTGGACAAGCAAATAGCCTTGGGTGTTGCTGCCCTAGCATGAAACTATGCATGTTTGGGAAGTAATCTTTGTGCCGGCTTTAGTAGCTGTTGAATCTTCCCACTCTCGCGTGTGAATATGTACGCTATGCTAGAGAACTTTGAGCGAAACGGGTTGCCTGCTTCACACAGAGAAGCTGCCTGGCAACAAGTGTCGGATATTGTCCGACAGGATTTCCTCATTCTGCCAGCTCGAGCACTAAAAAAATCCAAGAAAAAGCGGAAAGAGACTGGAGGTCACATTCTGACGCGCGAGCTCCTCGAGAAAGAGAAAAAGCCAAGCAAGCGTGCCAAGAAAAGTAAGAAACCGACGAACGTGAGAAGCCAGGAGGAGGCGCCTGTGCAGATAATGATGGCGATACCACCAGTGATGGATGTGGTGCCAGTGGTGTCAGTGGCTGAGCCATCAGTAGTGATGCAGGCATGGGTTTAACCTGCAGCAGTTGATAAACCCACCAAAATAGTGTGCTAATGTCACTATCACATTAGCCAGGTTCGATTCTCCCTAACCCTAAAGGTTCACAAAGTCACTGAACGAGCAAGCACGGCATAGCGACATTCAGAGTAAAAAGGCTACTAAACTGGCAACAGCGTGAATCCGACATTCTGCACAATTTAGCGTGTAGGCAAATTAAAACTGCAGCTTTCTATACCAAAAACATAACAAAAATCGCCCAAAGTTTCAGCTTTCTTTTGTCGCAAGTGGCATCTATATATGATTATTATTCTTGGAGTTATCTTCCTTTTTGTGCTGTCACTCCGAGAGGGCTACTAATCTGGCAATTTCCCTTACTTGTCCTCTTCTTGACCATTGCGATGGGTATCATGCCATTGCACGTGAAGGCGCAGCAAGAAAGAGAAGAGAGCGATAGTATATCAGTTCACTCAAAGGTTGATGACAAGCGCGTCCAAAGTCGAAATGATGCAGAACATTTGTACGAACTTGAACTAGCTCAACCTCTTCCGACGTTCGAGCTGAACAAGACGTTGATGTCCAAAGTTTTACCGTCTACGCTGCACGAACGACTGTGTCTAACCATGCACCGATTTCTAAACTCGTTCCTTGTTCGGCTTTTTCGAGTGAGTTTGCTGTGTTTTGGCTGCCTACTTTTCGTGCCGAATAAGTACATCCTACCAGGCGTTCCATTCATGGTTGCTGCCATTTTGTTGCTTCCAGTCATCTTTGTCACCTTCGTCTCGCTCGACCTATTGGTATTGTTAGCTTGCCAGTACGAATTTTGGTTCATTACAGCTCTAAATACTCTTAACTGGGTAGGATTGGGCATGATCTTCGGGGACATCCGAGCCATCTCGTGCTTCGGGCTTTGGCTAAGTTCACAGAGTGTTGTGCTTATTGACGCCAACTACCGCACGTTCTCGACAGTCAAGTCGATTGTCATCAGTGGACCATTCTTGATACTCTTGGTTGTGTGCTGCTCTATCCGACAATTGAGGTCGGAAAACTGACACTTCAGTCACGTCACGTTGTCGTGTTCACAGCGTCGACTTTGTCCGTTTTCGTTGTCAAGAAAATTTACACAAAAAAAACATCGCTTGCGTATTCGTCTCCGCGACCGAGAAAGCGATCCCGACGCTGCGCAAGGTTTACACACCATCCCATGCGTTGGCCTGCACGCTCGATTGAAACTAAGACATTGTGGCTCGAAAAATATTTTTTTGGACGAACTCAATTCAGCGCATCGACGGTGAGGAACCTCCTACTATTGACGCCGCGGTCCAGGCCTACCGACGCAGCCTTGAACATCTAGAAATTGAAGCTTTCTCCTCACGATCCTCTCGTTGTAGACGCAAGGAACGTGGTATTGCCTGGCAACCTCTTGAAGTGGATGAAAACTCCGTTTGCACAATTAGTAGTGTATACTACCGGCGTTGTAGGGCCGTTGTCTCGTGGTGGCTTTGGTTTCGCTGTCTGTTAGTATTCGACTCTCTAACGCCGAGTCTTACACGTCAGCTCAATATCCGCAAACATTTCGGTCTACCTGCAATTATTGTGATGCTGTTGTAGCGACGGGTTGTGCGCTGGAGTTGATTATTGGGGATGATAATGGGATCTTTTATTCTCGTCTATTATGGAGTATCAGTCTGAGCGGTGCTAGTTTTGACATTCATACTTCTAGTCTGGCGATACAACGCACTATCACGATTGTAGGCTGGTTCCCTCGGTTGCTAGTAGAGCTTGCGACTGGAAGTCCAGACCAATTGCTGTTCATTCATCGATAGGTTGAGTTCTTTAGCTCATACCCAACGTTCACCGATCCACCGTTTTTAGACGCGGTCGATGTATCATTTCGATGCGTAAGACCCGGCGTGCACACGTCGAATGCAGTTAATAACTGAATTGACGATCCATAGAGGTGTGATGGACACACAGTACTTGCTGCCAGTGTCGGGTGCGGCAGCGGTTACCCGTCGCGCACGACGGAGAAGATCGAACGGTCGGAAGCTGGCGAAAGCCAGTCGAAACACGAAGAGTTGGCTTGAAGTCCCGTGCGGTATCAGCTGGCGTGCGACTGAATGGGTCAAGTCGGCACGCCGGTAGGACGGGCATTTGGACGGAATGGACGGACGGGAGGTGGCCGCAGTTCAGAATCTGCTTCCACGAGGGAAGAGCAGGTTGTGGAGAACTGCTTGATCGAGCAGTTGGCATCGAGAACCCCGCGGAAGGCGGAGAACGGGCTGTGGCTACTTCAGCCGCTGAGAGCGACAAAACGGACGGAGGACTTGAAGTCGGTGCGTTGGTGCTGGCTGCAAGGACTCACCTTGGACGGACGGACGGGATCGACGGCGACTTTGGCGTGCAGTACCCGGGGTCGGACGAGTGGAAGGACAGGGAGACTCGCTCCCAAGTATGAGCGGTTGTGAGAGGACGGTGTCAGTGTGCACGCTGAGCCCAGACACCCAAGCAGGTGTCGCTGGAAGCTCGTAAGGCTAGTACGCGTACGTTGGAGGAGTAGGAGATCTATTGGTGCATATTTGTACGTAAATAAAGTAGGCAGTGTTGTCTAAGGGGCACACGCCGGCGCGGGGCACGTGTTGGACCCCGACGGCCATCCGGATCTTGGACTGCGTGGCCCTGGCGACCAAACCCCGGCGTGCAGGGGAACAGAAGGCACGTTACTGAGGGGTAGGAATGGTTTTCGAGTGCAGGCAGTTATCGCACGATAACGTCTGTCCGTCTAGCGCAGTGTATACCTGCCGCCTACTAGGGATTTTAGAGGTATAACAAGACGAAAAACTAGTGTTTAGACAGCTCTGAAAAAGGATCCTACAGAACCCGGACCAATACGCCATTCATCAATCACTGTCTCGTGTAGATGCGACGAGTTTCCTTACGATAGCGCCCCCTAGTTGGCGCGGTTAGCTACACAAAGCGGTCTTTGCACTCGAAGTTCTGATTTTTGCACTCGAAAACCATCGATAACAACAGCAAACTCTCTAAAATAGTTTGTTGACCTCTCAATGTGTGAAATCGTCCACCCGACGATATTTTATTAGGAGTCACACCGTCCCTCTAAAATAGCTCGAGTCCATTCTTACCATTGACCTCAGTCATCTTTTCGCTGTTTGCGTGAATGCAGTCTCCGTCGCCGCGTTAATTATTCTCCGGGATGACTGTGGTTCGCATTGTCCAGATTCCGCGACGTCACACCACGCCGGACGAGAAGTTCCTCAGACCAAGGATACAGCTGGAAAGCCAAGAGAATGCAGCTTATCTGTACAAATTGGAGGCCACCCGGTCCCTCCCGGTTGTTGATCTCCGACACACTTTATCGCATCGATGGCTGGGGCCACAGAAAAATTTAAAGTTTCTACGCTGGATAAAGAAGAATTTTGATTACATGCATCTCGGTCAAATATTGGGGATTTTACTTACGGTAGTCGTGGTGGCTGCACCACGTCAAGTTGGTAAGATTTTAGGGCCGATTTCTGCGTCACTCTCGATGACTTCTTTGATGAGTTCGATGGCCACCGCAAGTCTCGACGTGTTGAGGCTTCTCGCTCGACATTACGAGTTCTGGTTCTTTACAGTTGCTAATCTCGTGGCTTGGACACTGCTCGCTTTCTTTCTCGCCGATCCACTACGAGTCGTGTGTTTAATTCCGCTTTGGCTCAATTCGCAACTCGCAATCTCGATGGACACCAACTTCCGCACGTTCGTAATAGCTATACGCAGCAACATTTTGCTGTTGACTGTGATGATAATCATCGTCGTTCTCGTATTCCTTCAAGTCGTAGATGTCGACGAAGCTCGATTTGACACGTTGATATCTTTAACCGGTGCTGTAGATGATGTCACGTTACCATTACTGGGACTTTTCGAAAACGCTTTGGCTACTTTGATCCCCTTCATAATGCGAGTGCTGTACACCAAGCGAAAGCTCTTCGCGGCGCATAGTGCCGGGTCCAAACTCATCCGGTGTCAACTGTATCGGACCCAACTCGTGCTGCGTCCTGTACGGTACTCAAGAACAGCCAGTCTAGGCGTCGAAACCAGCAGTAGAGGCCACGTTCTGCACAAACAACTAGGCATCTCGTCCCCAGTCATGTCCATCGCAAGCGCCAACGATACAGCTCAACATCATCAGCAGATCACACTCGTGGCACTGCGCCTTAGCGCTATCGATTCACGAAACACGGTGCTGAAATCGTGGCCTGTGAAGCGTCCCGGTCGCTTCTCCATGCTAAAACTCGTCGCGATCTACGCCACTGGATCATACGGACTAACTCTCACAGTCGCAACGTTAACTCTTCCTCCAGGAGGGGAGCAATCAGGAAAGGAGTACGGAGTTCCTGTCGTCGGATTCGTGTTAAGCTTGGCCTTCTGTACCGTGTTTGCATGCGCCAGTCAACGCGATATGCTGCGTGCCTTGTTATTCCACAACTTTGGCTTCCTCTTTTCAATGCTGCACTGCTCCATGGCGTGTCTGTGTGCCTCGGATATGTTGAGTTGGGACTATCGATGTTGGGCGGTGGCGAGTGCCTTCCTCTGGTTCGTGTGGGTGCAGCTACTGGACGCTGTGACGCCTCCTGTACGACTCCAACTCAGCTTCTCCAAGCTCCAGGTGGTGCCGGTGGTGTGGTTGCTATGGGCTCTAATGCTCACAGTGGCGTACGCGAGTGTATTCACCCCCGCAGAGACCAGTGGTCTGCATGGTCGAGATCTCTTGTACTTCCACGTAGGTCGCAATGACGCTGTAATCAACACCAAGATCATCCTCGTCAACCGCGTCTTCATCATGTTCTTCTGGATGCAGCGTCATGCATGGAACGTCTTTAAAGGAGCGTTCAAACGTTGCAGGTTGCTAATTAGTCCGCCAATACCCTCAGAAGATCCGGATGAAGATGCTGTTGATCCTGACGAAGAAGAGCTTTGTATCATGCGTGGATCTCTAGAGTATTTCTGTCCATTCGACACTTTTCCGGGTCTAAGACGCAGGATCCGAAGCTTACGCATGCCACCCAGTAGTCTTAGTAGTATCCGCAGGAACTCGCTGACTGGACGGCATCGTATTCGACGTCTCAGCTCTGCAACGCTGTTGACTGGCGTGATGGTTCCTACCGAAGAGCAACGACGGAAAACCAGACGAGGAGCGTTCGGACAGCGATCCAGCACTTCAAGCGTTAACCATACAGTCGTTGCTGTGCGAGAGAAGAAGAAGGCGTGGGAAGAGTCCGTCCCTGGTACGATTAGTGACGAATAAGCCAAAGGTGAACAAGTAATGGTACTTTATCACTCTAATTAGACCCATCAGCACTCATCCGCTGTCTTGTGGATCCGCGCGATGAATAATCCGCTTGTGTTTTGTGACGGGGTGAAGCGTAAAGTTCCAGCGAGTCCTCCTTCCTACAAAATTTCAACGAACGTACACATTAGTTCATTTTTCGGTAAGTAATTTATCCAGACGAGCTGTCATATACTGTACCTCGCAAGGAACGTCCTTGTCGATGACGATCTGGTCCAGCGTCGCTAGCGGTTCGTCTTCAAGAAACTTTGCCACAATGTCTTCATTCTGCTTTACGGATAACGAGCACGTGCTGTAGATCATCGTGCCTCCAGATCGTAGCAAACTGAAGCCATTCCGGATAAGTCCATGCTGTAATTTAAGAATCCGGTCAACTTGGCTTGAGTTCAAGTGGTCACGCACGTATTCTTCCCACTTTGTGGCCGTATTCAACCGCTGGAGATGACGAATCGACCCGTCGTGGGTGCATTCGGCATCCACCAGCACCTTGTCGTACAGTGTCGAGTCCAGAACCAGCAGCTTTTGGCGCTTGGCGTCTCGAGCTCTTGCGCTTTTGTTCTTGCGCTTCCGCTTGCGATCTTTTGAAACTCTGGACGCGATCTCCTGAGTGTCTAATAGCAGCTCCATCCCGTCGATTTGCACACATTCTGTCTTGGGGCCGATGTTGAAAGTTCTGCCGTCGGCATGGAACAGGCGACATCTCCACTTGTTGTCCTCATTTTGAGGCTGGAAGAGCTCGTACTTGTGCACCAATTGCCTGCAAGCCCCCAGTCTTGATCGTGAGAAATCCACGCCCGTGACGCTGCCACGGAGCTGCAGGAGGTCGGCGATCATGGTCAACTTGGCCCCTGGAGCGCAGCACAAGTCCAGGACGTGCTCTCCCGGTTTAATATTTAGGAGTGTTACGGCATAACCGGACGAGATATCGATGCCGTAGACTTGTCCTTGCTTGTAAAGATCGACTCGAGCCAATGGAGCTGCAACAGGCAGCGAGTAGAAGCCTGGGAGCCATGGAATAGCCCTGGGATGGACGTCTGTGGTTCTTTCAGCGTCTGCTGTTTCTTGCATTAAATTGGCAGCGATTGACTGCAGATGCGGGTCCTCAGCGTCTTGGTTATTGGTAGCGCTGAGTTGTTTGAGTCTGGAACGGTTAGAATGTGGAGATTAGTGAATTTTAGCAGAGGAATGATACACCCTTTTAGATGAATATAATCCCGTACCGGAAGAAACGCAGAGAATCACCATTGGTTGACGGACTGAGAAGATCTTGCGGATTCACATGGTGGTCTGACAGGAAGCGCAGGAAGCCTGAAGACTCCCACACGGACTGGTCATCCCACGCCTTCGTGGCTTCATTCGTCATCTCCAAATGTTTTTGTACCTAATTCTACTGTGGAAACCCAAAATCGCGAGGTCACTAAAACGGGAGACTCAAAATGGTGAAGTGCCCATGGCCACTGACTAACAATCGAAGCAAGTGTCAAGATGATGTCGGCCCTGGTGCGCAATGCCGCACGCCGCCCGGCCATGATGGCTTCCCGCCCAGCTGCCCAGCAGCAGCGCTCGCTGTGGGCCGCAGTGCCTGAGGGCCAGGACGCAAGCCGCGTGGCCAGCCGTATGCAGACGATCCTGGCCGAGGACGGCACGCTCAAGACGCTGTCGCTCAAACGGTTCCACGAGAAAAAGTGGCAGAAGCGCAAACGCAAAAACGAGGAGCAGACCATCCGCCGCGCTAACCGCCGCGTCGGTTCCATGATCGACTTCATCCTGCGCCGCAAGAAATCGTGCGTGTCTCCGTCCTACCGGTGCCAATGCTTTTTAACTGTGCTGATCTTGTTCTTGAACTTTGTGGCTATGCAGGGGCCACTAAGCAACTTGACGCCTTATCACGGCCAGAAGCGCAGACTAGAAGGAGAAGATCTCGGTGAATATAGGGAAGATGATTGGATGTTATTGTGGGGTTACGGGGCAGATGCAACAGGTTCCTTCGTTAAGGGAAGCACCCTATAAAATCGCAATACCTGATCTAGGCGAGCCACGTCTTGATGTCGGCGATCTGCTTCTGCACGGCGCTCTTGCTGGTGCCGCCCGTAACGTTCTTGCGTTCGACACTGACGTCGAAGTTCCAGACTTCCAGCACGTCCTCTTCAAACTTGGGGTGAAGGGTGGACAGCTCCTCGAACGTGAGCGCGCTCAGAGCCTTGTTCTTGTCCTCGGCCAGACGCACGGCCGCGCCGGCCACGTGGTGAGTCTCACGGAAAGGAACGCCCTTGCGCACCAGGTACTCGGCCAGGTCCGTGGCCAGCATCTCCGTGACCAGGAAGCTGCGCATCTTGTCGCCGTGCGGGGTCATGGTGGCCAGCACGCCCGTGGCGATCTGGAGGCAGTCCTGGATGGTGTCCACGACGTCAAACAGCGCCGTCTTGTCCTCCTGCAGATCCTTGTTGTACGAGCGCGGCAGGCCCTTGAGCGTCACCATGAAGCCGTTGAGACGGCCGATGACAGTGCCGCTCTTGCCGCGCAGCAGCTCGAGCGCGTCCGGGTTCTTCTTCTGCGGCATGAGTGAGCTGCCCGTGCTGTAGGCGTCGGCCATGGTCACGAACTTGAGCGTGTTGTAGATAATGAGGTCCTCCGACAGCTGGGACAGGTGCACCATAAGCATGGAGGCCCAGAAGAGGAATTCGGCGATGAAGTCGCGGTCGCACACGCCATCCAAAGAGTTGGGCGTCAAGTTGGCGAAGCCCAGCGACTTGGCCAGAGCCTCGCGGTCCAGGCCGAACGAGTTGCCGGCCAGCGCACCGTTGCCCAGCGGCATGTAGTCTACGCGCTTCGTGAGGTCGGTCAGGCGGTCAGCGTCACGCAGCAGCGCGGCTCCGTGGCTCAGCACCCAGTGCGAGAAGCGCAGAGGCTGGGCCGGCTGCAGGTGCGTGAAGCCGGGCATGAGCAGGTCGATGTTGTTCTCGGCCAGCTGGTTGGCCGTGCCGATGAGCTCCTTGAGGCCGTCCTGGATGCCCACGATGGTGCGCTTGAGGTACAGGCGCACGTCCGTGGCCACCTGGTCGTTGCGGCTGCGGCCAGTGTGCAGCTTGCCGCCCACGGCACCAATTAGCTCGGTCAGGCGACGCTCGTTGGCCGTGTGGATGTCCTCGTCGCCGTCCTTGGGCTGGAAGGTTCCGGCCGCCCACTCTTCGCCGACCTTGTCCAGTCCAGCTACGATCTCGTCCGCCTCAGCCGTCGTGAGCACGCCGCTCTTCTCCAGGGCACGCGCGTAGGCCTGGCTGCCGTCCAAGTCCACGCGCCACATGCGCTTGTCCACGGAAAGCGACTCGTTGAACTTGTTCATGACAGGGTCCACGTTGCCGCGGAAGCGACCGCCCCATAGCTTCTTGGCCTCCTTCGTTGCGTCCGTCATGACTGTAGATCGGGTGGTTTAAGCGTTGCTTCTATCAAGATCTGACGAACGCTAAACATTGAGATTAGAGCTTACCGGTATAAATACTGGTACGCTTCTTAAAAAAGCGTTTCTAAATAAAGCTGTCATTTCTAACACTGCGACGAAGATGGCGGATGAAGTAGTAGACGTGCCCGAGGCGAGTCTGCGCAACCTAGTGGCGCAGAAGTCGCTGCAGTGGATCTTCGTGGGCGGAAAGGGTGGTGTGGGCAAGACCACCACGTCCTGCTGCCTGGCCATCCAGCTGGCAGCGCAGCGCGAGAAGGTTCTCATCGTGTCTACGGACCCCGCGCACAACCTCAGGCACGTCCACACTTCCATCTCCCCCTGTAGACATATAATAACATGATTCTCTACATTGCAGCGATGCGTTCGGCCAGAAGTTTACGCGCGAGCCGACGCCTGTGAACGGTTTCTCAAATCTGGCAGTCATGGAGATCGACCCCAACGTGGACGTACGTTGGCAGCTCTAGAGCCTACCTGCTCGCTCTACATACTAACTGCTGGACCTCCTTTGTTATCTTTAGCTCGAGGAGATGAATTCCGACGGCGTGCAGGACAATTCGGGGATGGCCTCGTTCATGAAGGACCTGACCAACTCCATCCCCGGTATCGACGAGGCAATGAGCTTCGCTGAGCTCATGAAACAGGTGCAGAACATGGACTACTCGGTCATTGTGTTCGACACGGCCCCCACGGGTCACACGCTGCGCCTGCTGAGCTTCCCTACGGCTCTGGATAAGGCTTTCGACAAGATTTTGTCGCTCAAGAACCAGTTCTCGGGCATGTTCTCGCAGGTCTCGGCGCTGCTGGGTGGTGCTCTGCCCTCGCAGGAAATGCTTCTAGGCAAGCTGGAGCAGACGCGCGAGGTCATCCAGAAGGTAAACGCACAGTTTAAGGACCCGGAGCGCACCACCTTTGTGTGCGTGTGCATCCCCGAGTTTTTGTCGCTGTATGAGACCGAGAGGCTTGTGCAGGAGCTCACTAAGTACGAGATCGACGTGCACAACGTGGTGGTTAACCAGGTGCTGTACCCGGAGGAAGGATCGACGTGCAAGAGCTGCAGTGCTCGCCAGAAGATGCAGCAGAAGTACATCGACCAGATCTACGACCTGTACGAAGATTTCCACGTGGTCGAGATGCCTCTACTGACCGAGGAAGTGCGTGGCGTACCGTCGCTTAAGGCCTTCTCCGAGAACCTACTGGCACCGTATGAGCCCAACCAGTAACGACATACATAAGTACCCACGTCAGCACTTGCTGAGAGATAAAGCTGCTTCAGTGAAGAGTTACAATCTACTGCAGCCTCTTCATCCTACTCGCTGTCACTATAACCTGCTACCAAGCTTGCTACCGGTACAGATTTGGCAGGAGTCTTGGCTTTGGCCTTCTTCTTCTTGGCTATTACAGACGTCTTCTTCTTGATTGTCACGGCCAGTTTAAGTGGTGGCGTCGCTGTCGTGTCAATGCCAGTTGACGCCTTGGTCTCGCCCGTAGCGTCGCTTACGGGTCTTTTGAGCGCATTCTGCCTCTGCTGCGTCTTTTGCCTCTCCTCGAACACTCGATGCGCCTCCTGTCTGTCCTCCTCTAGCTGCTTTTCCTGCTCCTCCTTGCTGAGCTTACCCACATCCGCATGCTGTTGCAGTAGTTTGTCCGTGTCCACCTTGGCGTGGCGCTGGTTGATGGCTTTAATCTCATCCAGTGCGTCTAGAATGTCCATCTCGCGCTTGGAGTCAAGTGTGCGGTTTTCAAGTGCCTTCATGGCGTCTCCTTTCTCCTCCTCGGCGCGCTGGGCGATGGCCGCCGCCTCCTCGTCCTCGTTCTCTCGCCAGGGTTCAAAATTGCGCTGGCAACCGTGCTCAGCGACGTAATCGCCGCGTTTGGGGTCCGTCTTGAAGGTGATTTCGGATGAGCACGTGATGCATTTGATGTAGAAGCGATAGATGCGGATACCGTGGTAATTCTCCTCCAGCACTTCTTCTTTGCGCGAGTTAAACTTCTTGCCGCGGTACATGTACTCGCCGCAGGTGGCGCATTGGATGGAGAAGGGAAGCATCATGCGAACTTCCACCTGCTCATTCTTGGGCTTCTTGCGCCGCGGGATCAGCGACGGATCGAAGTCCGGCGGGAAGTACTTGTTCAGTACCTTGCGCTCACCCATGACAAGGTTGACAAGGTAATGCAGCAGTAAGAAAAGTCGTAGTGTCCAAGATTGAAACGGTTACCGAAATCCATGGACTTTACTATCAGACAGTATTACCGCCCCAAACCGGGAGGGAGCGGGGTAGGTGAAGTTATTCTCTTGGCCAGGTGTGCTCCACACGTACCTTTGCTGTACACCACACCAATTTTGTGTGCGCCTCACACCCAATCCCGACTCTGCTGGTCTCCGTATTGCGGACTCTGGCAGCGCTGTGGCGCATCCGAGCGCCTCCAGATCGTCGCCATCCATGCGAACAATAGCATGCCCTCATTTGCGCTTGCAGGAAGCTTCAAATTGCCTCGACTCGAATTGCATGCAGGCCAAAAGCGCAATCGAGGCGTTTATTTTACCATAACCAGATCCTGATCACGTAGATGGCCTTTCAAAGTCACGTTAGATCTCGCGATCACGCAAAGGCGCCGCGAAAGCGGTCTGCATCTCCGGAACGCTAATCCTACGCAGTCTGATCGCACGCCAGCTGTACTGTTGCAAGAGCGAGGATCGGCGCAATACTTACGCAACTATTATACGCATCAAGTTGATTTCAACCGGTTGATATCTCGCGAAAACTCGACGCCAAACAGCCCATGCGGTTCGTGGCCATGCAACAAGACACAGCGAGCGGGTATCCCGACGATACAGCTTCAGATGCAGGTAAAAACGTCGTCAACTCAATGACGGTTCGTGCAGCAGCAAAATGTGATCATCACCACTCTGGAATATCGAGCTTCTACAGCTCACATCCTATCGACACTTCGCTGTTTGCATCTGCTGTCAAACTTTGAGTCAAAGAGGGTTTGTGACACAATTTGTGTCGGTGGCGGACAACGTATGCCTGCCCAGCCGCTTCGGGATCCGCTGCCGTCGATCGCCCTGTTGAGTGATGCAAAATATGATCAGTCCGATTGCTTTTCCAGGTCGCGTTTCTCGTGGGCAGAAGGTTTTCCCCTCCCGGCATTGTCCCTCCCCTCCGCTGTTCATTCTGTTGGTCCAGTGTCCTAAGCTTGATATTTGTAAGAACCTGGATTAGTGAGTCCCGGCGTTGCATCTGTTCCAGGAGGGATGACTCGTCGAAACCACTCACCCGACACAAACGGTGCTTCCACCCTTAAGCCAGACCACACACTGTCGTTGCTGCTCAAAGCGATATGTTATTTATACAGGATCTGTTAAATCTGTTTCATAAGCTATATAAATATTTTGTACTTAAAGTAGTCATTGGTAAACATCACTTTATATAGCGATACTGTTAGCTAATCAAATTCAACTTAATCTTAGAGTAATTTACTTTTGACCAATCAGCATGCTCAAATTGCATCCCGGTTGTCTAGCCCCCTCTCGTCCCCAGCTTTTAGCCCATTTTGGAACTGGTGACCACCAGCACAAGCCTCTCCCCGCGACCCAATCCCATGGCTCTAACTCGCGCCTCCGTCGCCGCCGGGCGCATGCAGGCCGCCTCTCGCTGTCCGTTCATGCACGCGCTTCCCACGGCTCGCGCCGCTCTGCTGCCCAACATCTCGCAGTTGGCCAAGATGTGCCCGCACATGTCGTCGGTCATGGGCGCTGCGGCCTCTGGCGGCTCCAAGAACTCGCAGGCCCACGCGACGTCCACTACGTCGGATGCCACGCTCAAGCGCATAGCTGACCTTAAGAAGAAGGCGCAGCAGCAGAAGGCCACGCAGCTCGGTGGCCCCAAGCCGTACTCGTCGGCCATCGCACGATTCCCCACAACCCCCACGCGCCAGACGCGTGTGGGCGGCCTCTCGTCCTCCCAGTACGAGAATGGCTTCGCACAAACCATTGACACTATCAAACGCGAGGGCCGCTACCGTCTGTTCGCCGACCTGGAGCGCAAGCGCGGCAAGTTCCCGCGGGCCACACATCACGAAGACTCGGGCAACACTAAGGAGGTTGTGGCCTGGTGCTCTAACGACTACTTGAGTATGGGCCAACACCCTAAGGTCATCTCAGCCATGCAGGAGTATCTCATGAAGTCTGGAGCTGGCTCGGGCGGTACCCGCAACATCTCGGGCACCAACCACAACCACGTGCTACTAGAAAAGGACCTGGCCGACCTCCACCAACAGGAGTCTGCACTTCTCTTCACTTCCTGCTACGTGGCCAACGACAGTGTGATCAGCACTCTAACCAAGGTCTTCCCGGACATCGTCATGTTCTCGGACAGTCTGAACCACGCCTCGATGATCCAGGGCATCCGCCACAGTGGCGCTAAGAAGTACATTTACAAGCACAACGACATGAAGGACCTCGAGGTGAAGCTCAAACTGGCCGACCCTAATGTCCCCAAACTTATTCTCTTTGAGAGTGTCAACTCCATGGAGGGTACGGTGGCCCCGCTCCACGAGATCTGCGACTTGGCCGACAAGTACGGAGCTATGACCTTTAACGACGAGGTGCACGCTGTGGGCCTGTACGGCAACCGCGGCGCTGGCGTCGCCGAGCGCGACCACTGCCTCGACCGTATTACCATGGTTACGGGTACCCT
Organism: Phytophthora tentaculata; assembly: GCA_033557915.1. Classification (NCBI taxonomy): domain Eukaryota; phylum Oomycota; class Peronosporomycetes; order Peronosporales; family Peronosporaceae; genus Phytophthora; species Phytophthora tentaculata. The sequence goes on from JAUCEA010000005.1 coordinate 478,282, forward strand.
CGCTAAGGGTTACGGTATCATGGGCGGTTACGTGGCCGGTAACGCCGCGCTGGTGGACGCAATGCGCTCTTGCGCCTCTGGCTTCATCTTCAGCTCGTCCATGCCTCCTATGCTCGCTGCTGGCGCTCGCGCCTCGGTGAACCACTTGAAGGAGAGCCAGGTGGAGCGTGCTACGATGCACGCTCGCTCCCAGGAGCTTAAGAACAAGCTGGTGGACGCCGGTTTCCCTTTGCTTCCGAGTGTGAGCCACATCATCCCGCTTATGGTGGGCGACGCTGTGAAGGTGAAGGAGGCCTCGCGTATCCTCATGGAGAAGCACCGTATCTACGTGCAGCCCATTAACTTCCCCACTGTGCCCCGTGGCGAGGAGCGTCTTCGTCTGACGCCCCTGCCGACTCACTCGGACGCTATGGTGGAGGACCTGATGACTGCTCTGGAGGATGTTTGGACCGCGCTCGACCTGCCGCGCCACTTCGTACTTAAGGGTGAATACCTGCCCAAGGTGGAGTGGGCCAACTCGCCTCTGGAGATCGCTGGGGAGTTCGTGGTCGAGTCGGCCCAGGAGGCTGCCTGCGCTGCCTAAGTGCACCGTGCGGTAAGCCTCAACGATGGAAGAGCTTGAGGTGAGAGCCGCGTACCAAAAATCACACAAGTATATGCGTAACTACACTACCAGGAGGGCAAAAAGGAAGAGGTTAACTCTCGGTTAATGTATCCTCGTGCCTGCTTCTCTAAAAGAGGGCGGTAACGGGAAGTTCCATCCTGTAAACTCTATTTTAAGCTGCTGGATCAACAATGCGACTTTATTTGTAGTACTAACAGTACTAGTTGTTCGCTGTGTTTAGTTTTGATGCGAGTTTCCTCGCTACCAGCAGCTCCGCTGACACGGCGTGCGAGGCGTAGCGTACGAAATCTCAAGAAACCAGCGACGGTGATATCGAAGATCAAGCATTCCTGGTTAGCGACGCAAGTGAGTCATCGTGGGAAATATTCCATCGAGAGACTTCTCGCTTTTCAAGAGTACAGTCAACGCACGTCAAGACTTCGTGTATTTCTCGTATGTATCGGAACGCCGTTGCCTATGATCGCAGTCGTAGTGGCTCTGGAGTGTGTACCGTTGCAAAACCCGAATGCCGGTTGGAAAGATAATTACGGTCTCTGGATCCGCAGTGCTGTAATTTGTGGCGTCATTGCGTCGACGATGCTCATCGAGCTGAAACATTTAATTGAAGGCGTCACAATCTCCCAATGGCAGGCGATGTTTGTCTTGGGTTGCGTGATGGTGGGGAATACGGCGTTGTGCATGACTGTTGCTGCGTATTTGGCGTTCCCGATTCCCTTCATGAGCATCCTCATGGTGCCTCCGTTACTTGCAATTGTTGCCGTCTCACTTCGAATCGCGTTTGGAGCCACACACTTTAAGAAGATGCTCGCTCATCCAGCACAAATGTATGGGTTTGTACTGTTCATCTTGGCCCAAGCACTGACGCTGCTTGTGTATCCAGTGTACCAACTTCTTTTTGACGCTTCTGTGAATACAATTTATGAATTACCCGTAATGATGCTGCTACCTGTACTCAAGTTGATCTTGAAAAATATGGTCGCGTCAAGTATTTATTACGTGGAAGATATGCTACCAGAGTCGGTAATTTTCACGGTGGATTTCTTCAATGCTGTGTACATGGCCACCTGCATGCAACGTGCGTCTTCAACCGTCACAGTCACAACAATCATGGTCGTTGATGTTTTCCACACTGTCCTTGCTCTTCACAGTCTGTATCGAAATGCATCAGCGATCAAGAGACGAATGAATCGAGATATGAACAGCAGCACTAGCACTCTTAAACTGCTAGATGTGGGCTGCTCGCTGTGCCAATTCCGGGATAAATTTGAAAGACAGGAACTCTCTCAGATCCAATTGCGGTCGTGTCTTCCCCACAAACTCTCGTCAGTAGGAAGGAGTTTCCTCGGCCGATTGGAAAAATACCCTCTGAAACAGGCCGTCAAAGCTCACAGAAGACGCATCGCTAGTATTTTACCAATGCCAATTGCAAATTCCCCGCCTCCCAGTCATCAGAGCAAGTGGAAAACTGCGAAGCGTCTCACCGCCAAGATTTATGCGGTGTCGGTGATTAACATTTCAACAGTGAAGCCACTTGTCAGAGATAGCGCATTCAGGACCAGGAGTGTTATCTCCTCGTTTTCAGTGCCTGCATCGCGGATTCTTCAGCGGATTCTTGAGATTTTGTTCACGACGGAATGTCTGGTACTCACTGAGTACTTGGAATCGTTTACTCCTATTTTCTACGCGAGTTTCCTGCGTGTTATGGTTCAGCTTCCAAGCGCTAATTACCATACAGAACTTGATGGTATCACGAGAGATACCGTACAAGTCACCGTACAAATTGTTTTCTTGTGTGGATTACTCGAGTGCGCCTCGTTCTTCGTTCTCGTTATGGTTATTCGACGCACAATCGGCATCCACGCACTCTACCACCTCGCGTTCGTATTGGAGACGCAGATGGCTCTCATCCAAAGTAAACTGATTGTCTGGATGTTGTTGACGTTAACTTGTCGAGAAGTTCATTACGGTGAGTTGACAGAGCATTCTTCAAGTTTAAATGCTAACAGTATCGAATTGGATTTACAGGCTTCGACTTCAGCTTCCGGTTCGCTTGGATAAAAAGTAACAAATGAGGCAGCCGATTAAAGACTATATTACCGGTATCTAGGTCGGTTTTGTACTTCCAAACAGAATTTATGAGCGCTCATTTCCCGTGGAAATACTTGACGCTTGATGCGACGGGCACGTTGCTGCGTCCAGCGGAGCCTCCAGGCGCAACCTACCTGCGTTTCTGGGAGGCGGCATCGGGCCCATCCTTCTCGTCGTCTCGCCGTGCCGCGTTGGTCGCTGCGCTCACGTCGAACTTCCCGTCCGAGTTCAGTCTACAATCGCGCCGCCGACCAAACTTTGGATCGGACGGCACAGCCGCCTCTGCGTTTCTGTGGTGGCACGAGCTCGTACTCAACGTGATGAAGCGCGCAGACGTGGCGGACTGCGTCGCTGTTAACGCCGAGCAAAGCGAACGGTTCACGCGCGATCTGTACGCGCATTTTGCACGTCCGGAGGCCTGGACGGTGTACGACGACGTGCGGCCGGCACTCGAGAAGCTGTGGGCTTTAAACGTGCCTATGGGCGTCATTTCGAATTTCGACGAGAGGCTGGAGCCGCTTCTAGAGGGACTGGATCTCAGAAGCTTCTTCGACGTGGTCACGACGTCCTTCAGCCAGCCGCACATGAAGCCACACGCGTCGATTTTCCTCTCAACTTTCGAGCAGATGCAAAGAGAGGAAGGAGACGTGGAACCAAGTAGATTCTTGCATGTAGGAGATCACTTGTCTAAAGATTACAAGGCGGCGAAGGACGTGGGGGCACACGCGCTGTTACTATGGAGAAACATGGAGACAGCGCCACCTACAGACGTGCACGCGATTGAGACGTTGCACGATATTTTACGTTGAACGGATCTGAACGTTTAAATAAATATTTTGTGATTTTCTTGCAATATTTTACGTTTTTTATAAGATCGCAAGACGGTTTGTTTTTAGTGGGGAAGTCGTTTGAAACCACCGACGCTTTGATGTGTCAAGTGCCATCTTGGAAAATTCCAAACGAGACTTTGAGGGCGATGGAGTCTTCGGAGCTTCATGTTACTACAGAAGACGTTGCTCAAGTGGTGGCAGAGCTGCGACGAGATTTCGACGGAATGTGTGTGGCAATTGCGAGTGAACTTGCACTCTGTGACGACCCGACCCGATGGCTCGATCTGTTGACAGTTCTGGTACTTGAAGACGATGCACCGGACGTGAGAGAACGACTGGAAATGGATTTCTTGCCTCAAGTGGTGCAGATTCTACTGGGAAAATCATTCGAGTCGGGAGTGGAAAAAGTCAACAAGTTCCTGCAATGGACGCTCGAAAATGTCAAAAAGGGTCTGAAAAGAGGAGATATTTCTCGATTGTCGTGTCTTGCCCGGATTCTGGATGGACATCGCAGATTCTACCTGTATCACGGCACTAGCAACGATACCAGTGGCTTGGAAAAGGCAGAAACCCAGGAAACTTCAGACCAGGCACTTCGGTTTACTGTTCGAGGATCGGAATACACATCTCGACATTTTCTGCGCAATATCGACTACTGGGGGGAAATAGACGGATTTTCCGTTCTTGTGGATGTTTTACAAGCTGGCGCTTCGTTTGAAGTGCTGCAGTGTGTTCTACGTACCCTCTACGACGTGAAAGACCATTTGAATCCAGATTTCTTGGCTGGATATTTGCCAAAATTGACGGATGCGGTGTGTATTTTCTTAAAACATCTGCAGTCTGCCGAGTTCTACGCGTTATCTCGAGATTCATTGCTGGAGATCGTGCAGGTCATGGAGCTGCTACTCGTCAAGATTGAGCATGATGTTGGTGCGTCGAAGAAGCAAATTGAAAAGACTGGAGACTTCGCTGCACGTGAAATCTGTCAGCAGCGAGTGCAGATTCTTCGCCTTGAAATATCTTTTAGATTCTTTCAGAGCACCTCGTTGGAAAAACGGATCTACGGATTAACGGAGATCGTGGTGATCATTACGCGTTTGTACAATGATCAGATCCAGGAGCAGGCAGACGCTACGGCTGCGTCGCTATTCGCGATCTTGAACTATCTGGTCAATTGGATGCACGAAAAGCGGTTAATGCAGGAACTTTTGGGTGAGAAGATGCACGTCGAGTTGATCAAGAGATCGACATCGCTTTTCCAGTTTGTATCTGAACTGGAAGTGCTACCGACAGAGTGGATTGACTTGGTATGGAACTGTTACCATACCGAGACGGATGACGAGCAGGAGTCTCGTCCAGTTCAGAGACGACACGAAGCTTTTCGCTCGACAATCCACGATTTGCTACTGGAAATGGCGACGTTCATGGAATATCCGTCGCTTATCCATCTAGTACGACGGATTGAATCTGTTAGGGCGAAGCTGGACTCAAATCAACTTGGGCTTCTTGCAGCAATCGCCGCCCGAAGATTTCTCGTAGACATGGCTTCAAATCTGCTTGATGACAGCAAAACATCCCTGAGGCAGCGAATTTTAATGCATTTATGGTCAACCGTGCTACCATTTGTGAAATCTGAGGATTTTCGGGACGAGGTCTTGCTTCGAATGCATGAAATCCTTCGGTTAGAAGCGGCGAGTGAAAGTGAAGGTACTGCAGGGAAGCGTGAGTGTGCAATGGTGGCCGAGTTTCTCCGTCTGTGTTTGGATAATATCCATCGATGCGAAAATCTTGGATTGTCTTTGAAACTTTTCACTCAATTATCTGCTCTTGTCGTCGAAGTTGGCATTGTCCTGTCGAGCAAACGGCAACGCCACGAATCGTACGTTAGCGTCTTGCTACATGAGACTATTCAGTACAAGGAACGCCGTCGACAGACACTTAACACGGCGGATTTTCTCCAGATGAATGATGTTGAACGCGAAAAGCTTCCGATTTTGACGGATCACGTTGGTGAGATCAAAAATCGGTTGCTGGCACTCCGAGCGGCGTGGATTTTAGACGAATGCGGCGAGGATAAAATCTCCTCGTTCACGACAGAACAGCTAGACAAAGTGTGGGAGCTCCTGATCGCTGACGCTTTTCTGCTGGACGAAGCTGCTCTCTGCTTCCAGTGGATTGAGCTTTGTCTGAACACACCAGTGCCTAAAAATCTCAACAGAGAGAACGCAGCCTCTCCACACACTCTGATGCCAGTCAGCATCGCGGAATATCTGCTGACGGCCAGGTTTTCCACTTTATCCGGAGACCACATCACGCTGTCAACGTTGTGCTGTTTCCACAATATTTTCCGTCGAATTAACATTCTGAAAGGAGGTTTGCAAACGTTCAGCACTACAGGTGAGATTGCGTCGCCAACTGGAAGATCGAGCAGCGAGAAGGACGAATCCGTGGAGCTTATGACGGGCCAACCGCTTGTGGGTATGGATGAATTATGGCAACTGGCAGTCAGAGCTACGGACCCGGCAGTTGCGGAGGAGATTATCACGTTACTCGCGAGTTTTCACTTGGCTTTTTCTCCTGAAATCCGTCAAACGGAACTCCCTTTCCAGCACAAAATGCGATTTATCGAGAAATGTATGGAATTCATTGCGACTGCAAAGAGAAAAGCAGAGCGTGTGACGGAGACCGGTGAAGGTGACGAAAAAGAATCCAGTAAAGTTGCTACGGACGTGGCAATTGTCAATCGCTGTGTGGATTTACTGCGATATTTCTTGGAAGCCTGCAAGGCTGAAGGCGAGTCTGCGTTGAAAGATGAAAAATCCATGCTTCAGAATCTAAAGAAGGAGGTGAAAAGTGAAGATAATATGAGCACGGACAAGAAGGCATTCCGACTGGAACATCTGGAAGATCGGTTGCCGTATTTGGAGATTTATCCTTCTCCGATGAAAGATTCCCAGTCTGAATTATCTAAGGTTGGACATTCCACAGGCCGTCGACCGAGCTGGACGTTCCGTCAGCAGCATGCGCTCTTAGATGTTATTGTTGATACAAACGAAGAAACAGAAGTCGAAGACCCAGTGAGTTCGCTTGAAGCAGAAAATCTGCCACCGAAGATCGGTATTCTACTGAAGACTGGCAGCCCTACGACGCCAAGTTTGCGCTCTCCGTGTGTCCGAGCGAATTTGAGCACACCACAAGCTCCTTCTCCGCAACGTGGACCAGACTTAAAATCCGAAGATATTGATCAAGCGCTAACCGATTTTGCCAGCAAAAAGCCATCAGATTTGGGAGATTCGCGTGAAAAATCCACGAAATTGAATTCGACGTATGGGATTATGAGCCAGATTCTGGCAAACCAAGGCTCGTATTTTGACGTTTTACTGGAGCTGGTCGACTGGAATGACACGACGTCACAGAGAACGTGGGATCTGCTGTGCCGTTTACCAACAAACAACGAGTTACTTCGGAAAATGATCCGATTGCGTCATGCAGATAATGAGGGAGCGGATTGGACGGATTTGTTGGATATTTCAAACATCCATCGACTGCTGTACGCGCTTCGGTTAGTGGAAGCTTTGTTGATACCAGTTGAAGCCACGAGTAAGGGAGAGCTGAATTCAGGGCGTCGACAGTGGAGAGAGCGGTTTGTACGCTTGGGAGGGGCGAAACATCTGTACGAGACGTTGTTAAGATGGCCGAAAGAGCAGATAATTGATGCTCGAGATGAGATTGCGTCTCAGTATGCACAGAATATCCGTGCCACGTGCCTCGCAGCCATCACGCGCGTGCTCAACTACTTTTTCGACTGGAATCGACTTAATATTGAGCTGAACAGCGTGTCACTGTTTGACTTGCGGTTGCAGAGCTCGACATTTCCTGAATTTGTAAAATCCATTGAGCTACCATCCATGCTACAAGTAGCAGTGCAGCTCAGTGCGAGATTTTCTTTGCAAAAATCCGATAAGGAGACCTCATTTTCCGAAGAAGCGGCCGAGGCTGTGTGTTGTGGAGTGCAGTTGAGCTGCTCTCTCATCCGCTTTGAGCCACATCTCGTGGTATTTCAACCGGATTCAGAGAATGAAAAATCCGGTGAGAAAGGAGATAATTCTCACGTAATGACAATGTCTGGATGGCTAAAGTCGCTGCTGGTGGATTGTCCGTCGAAGTCGACAAGAGGTCACGTACTTCTCACGCTCTCCGAGATGGCTACGACGTTCGGTGTCGTGGATTCTAGCCCCAATCGAGAAGTTTTCGAGGCGCTCGTGGTTGCAGCGTGCTCTCTGGTCTCGGATGATTATTTGAGTGGGTCCTACAATTACTCAGTTTTGGAGGAATTGTTTACTTTGTGTCGGGTACTTCTTGGATGTTGTAGGCGAGTTTGTGAGCACAACGCGTCGAGCCCGGAGGATTCTTGCGATATGGTAGCAGCGAAACTGGTGCGAAAACAGATTCCTGACCGCCTCGTGAAAAATCTGTGTCGAATTGTGTCTGAACGTCAAGCTGCGACTGCGAGAAGTATCCAAAGCCAAGAGGAGGGGATTTTGAGTGGATATTTGCAGCTTCTAGCACTGCTCGCCAGCATGTCAGAGAAGACACGGACAACGATTCTCACATGCGATTTGAAGAGCTTTTCGTTAGATTCGAACCTTTCAAGACCGGGTGAACACATGGCCCGCTTCGTTTTTACAAATCTGCTTTTTGGAGACAAAATATCCGAAATTGACAGACCCAGCGCGCCTCTTTGCAGAGCCAGTTCTACACGCGAACTCGCTCAAAGGATGCTGCTAAACTTGGTATTTCCTTCAACAAACGAAGAACCTTGTGATACTCCTGGCCTCGAAGACGATAAGCTGGTCTTGCTGGATTATCTGCGTGAGTTTCAAGCGCGTGCCCTAGAGGCTGTGAATCTTGCTGGTAGACAGTGGAATTATGCACCAGCAGATTCGTTCCTAGACGCGAATACACAGCACGTCGGCCTTGTAAACCCTGGCTGCATTTGCTACATGAATTCGCTGGTGCAGCAGCTTTTCATGATGCCGAAGTTCTGTGGAGGGATACTCGCGTTGGATATTCCACAGATAATATCCGATCGATCATCGCAGTGGCAAGACGAAGTTGAGCAACTTCAAAAATTGTTTGTGTCTCTTGCATACACAAATCGTCGCTCTTCTGATCCGATATCCTTTGCTCGCTCCCACAAAGACATGGACGGGAACTCGACGGATGTTCATATCCAGATGGATGCAGACGAATTTTTCAGTCTGCTCTTAGACCGCTTGGAGATGTTTATCCGTCCGAAATCCGCTGATTCTTCAGAATCCAAGTCGGAAGATTTCATGGCTCAGTGCTTTGGAGGCGTCTTAGTGAACCAGATTTTAACGCAGCAAGGGAATCTGTCGGAACGCGAGGAAAAATTCTTCGCTTTGAGTGTGGAAGTATCCAAAAAACGACATTTAGCAGAGTCTCTGGAACTTTATGTACGGGGCGAGACTCTGGAAGGGGAGAATGCCTATTTCTGCGAACGAGAGCAGCGGAAAGTGTCGGCTACCAAGCGAGTTTGCATAAAAAATCTGCCTCAAACTCTGATCTGCCACCTGAAACGCTTTGAATTCGACTATGATACGATGGAGAAGATGAAGATCAACGACTTTCTTGAGTTCCCAATGGAGATCGACATGTTCCCGTACACCAGCGAAGCGTTAGCAGCTATCGACACCGGCAAGTTCCATGAGAAATCTATACTGTACGATCTTGTAGGTGTCGTGGTGCACTCGGGCACTTCAGATACCGGTCATTACTACTCGTTTATCAAGGACCGACATGATACGGAAAATCCACGGTGGCTCGAGTTTAATGACGAAATTGTACGTGATTTCGATGTGGAAACAATGGGTGAAGAGTGCTTTGGTGGCGAAGAAGTGGCTCAGAAATGGAACGCGATCCAGGGCACGTATTCTCCTGTTGTTCATATGAAGAAGAGAAGCGCCTATATGTTGATCTACGAGAGACGATCCGAAGAAAATCCGTTGCCGGAATCCGACAAATCCACACTTTCGAGCCAAGTGCAGACACTTGCTACTCAGATTACGCAGGAAAATGCCCGATACGAAGGTGTATTGAATGCGTTCGACCCCAGTTATGAACAGTTTATAAGCGATTTGGTGGAGAGTGCGACTCGGACGGAATGTAACCCGAAAGTTGCCGGACAAGCCTGTCAACTTGGATACCAGTTTTTGTTTGGTATTAGTTCATTACGCTGTCGCTCTACTGATTCATCATCGAAATCGAATTCAGCGATACTAAGCCACAAAATAAGCGCTCATGTTCTTTTATGGCTGGCTGAGTATGGCAAGAATCCAAGCAGTGATCATGATGACGAACGAGTGAAGTTGAGCAAGTGGATTCTCGCCCAAGTTGTTGCTCCTCCCAATGCGTCGCCATCAAAATCTTCAGCTTTGGAAAACCAACGCACGTGGCTCTTTGACACGTTATTTCTCACTTCGGAGGGCCAAGAACTGACAGATAGTTGCTTTCAGATCCTTTTGGTTGCTGTCAGAGTTCTTGCGAGCGAAATCGCAAAAAATCTGGAGGTGGAACAATCTCTTGTGAATTTTTTCCGAGAATCCATGAATCTATTGTACTCGCGAGAGCCCCATCTAGACGTGAGTGACCCGGTATCTGGTTGCGTCTTGACGCTGTCGATGGATGCTAGAATGATCGCTATTAAGCAACTAGGCGCGTTTTTCGACAGTTGCATCAGCGAATCGACAGAAAATCCAACACCGAATTGTGCGAGTAAAATTCGGCGTGTGTTTCTGGAGAAGTTACAGTTTTTCAACCACTTTCTGTTGACGTTGCAAACGCCATTTACACCTTCCGATGTCATTTCTAGTTCCTCTGTATCCTCAAGAGGAATTGCGCCTCTGGCTATCGAGACGAGATCCACAAGTCCGATACGTGAGCACGAACTCCGAGTTGCCATATTTGATCTGGAAATGAAGCTGCTAAGAAAAATGCTGAAAGCGTATGAACCAGAATCTTTGCCGATGAACACTACACTGCTGCTTAGCCACGCAGCACTGAAGAACACGGTGTTGTTCGGGTTAGAAGAGATTATCCAGCCTATTCTGACTCGGATTATCTTCGAAAGCGAGAATCCAAAGTGTGACCGCCTAGTGTCTTTACTCATCGGCGTCTTGGAAGAAGTGAAAGATACTCACGCGGATAAAATACTCGCTGTATTTGCAAGACTTTTAGACGAAGAGCAAGAGAGATTTAAGCCTCAAGAAGGAGATAAAAGCTTGGCGTGGACGGTTCATCGACATGTCTTCTCGCCAACCAGGGGAATTTTAGAGAGTGTGACGTATTATCGAGATCACGGCTCCCGTGAGTACACTCGTTTATTACTGGAGTTTGTGGTTCATCGTGCTAGCACATCCTCAGCACTTCAAGAACTATTCAAGGAGGATCCAAAGTTCTGCAAGAGTGTGAGTTGGATCCCTCAGTGGCTGGCAGATCATCTCGACTCTGACGGTAAAATTAGAGAGAAAATCCGCGAAGATAGTGAAATGCAGAAACTATTTACAGATGTAGAGAAAGCTTTCGGGGTGACAATTCCAGTATATTGCGAAGATATTCGAGAAGAGGTTTCGATGGCCTCCCCTCCAATCTCTCCGTCCGCTATAGCCGCCGAAGACGTCATCTTGGAGGCATTGGAAATCAAGGAAAATCAGTATGACAAGCACAGCGATCGTGGCTCGATTAAGCGATCGATTGGGGGAATACGACAGCTTGGAACAAGTACAATCGACGAAATCAGACCGGAACGGGAAGACTCGCAAGCGGATACTTGGAAACTGCATCGATCACGTGAAGATCTGTCGAAGCTGCTTCGGATAAATCTAGATACTACGCACAACAACGCTCGAGAGGCTTAGCCGACAGGATAGTGAGTTGTATTCTTAACACGGTTATCAGGAGCATATCCTGCTTTTTATCGACTTTGATTGCTTCGAGAACTTCTAGTTCCTCCACTTTGTGGACGCTTGACTGGGTTATCTCGACTGGAACAGGTACGGATTTTACTTCTTGTGCTCACAGTAGCAGACGAACAGCGCTTGAGTTTGGTGGCTCGAGAATCCAACTTCGTGCTGGTTACTACTTGTAGACTGCTTCTGGATGTGGCGGAGCGGCGAAGAGGTTGGTACGGGAAATCTGCTATTGAACATCTGGATGTTTCGCTATTATCTGCACACGCTGAAAAATACAAAAGACGGCTACGCGGCGACTTGGCGGTCAGTTCGTTACTCCATTCCCCACTGTTTTTATCCAAATCTTCGCTTCCAAGACTGGATACTGAGACGCACGTGGACACAGGAGACCGTGGCGTATCGGTAGAAAACTCGTCCACAACCCAGGGTCCAACTGGGGACAGAGCGACAGATTCCAAGTCGTCGTCACTGTCAACGTCCACCAAGTATAGAAAACCGTCGCCGCAGTCGCTCGAATGCTCAAATTCACGTCCTTTTCGTCGCGTTCTCGAGGTTGCAGATGTTTGCTTTGGATTCAGTGACTGCTTCTCTCTGGGACGGTATGTTGAGCTGGAATGGGGTCTGGATTTTTGACGTAAGGAGCTAAAATCCAGCGAAGAAATCTGGTTGCTGGCAACTCTACCACCTCCAGCTTTGCTTGTGACTGCGGGTGCATCGTAAATGACAGCAGGTACAGCGATTTGGATGTTTTCTGCCATAATCTGATTCAGTTGAGAGCTTGAAAGTGGCCGCTGCAATAAAAATCCGCTAGATGATTCACTGATAGTCGCAGGCACAGTTGCAGCGACGGCTTCCATCTTCTCAATCGGATTCTTTAAGTGTCTGCGTTGACGCTTCTGATGACTATTAATTTCAGCAGACTTGTCGTATTTTACAGCAGATTCTAGATGTTTTTCTAGTCCGACGTCTTGGCTTTGCTTCTGGAAAACTTGGTCGCGTAACTCGCGGATAATCTGCTCCAATTCTTCATCCGTACGATGTCGGGGCGGTGAATCCTGCTCCATTATTGTCGATTTCGTTGCAGTGAACGGAGGAGATTGATTGTTGTGCTGGATATTGCTGTCATTTCGCTGGATTGCAGCATTGTTATCGCGATCTTCACTGCCACTTAAGTCACTGGTCGTACCGTACACGCCTTTCCCAGCGCACATGATTAACGGCGTCGACTGTGGCTCCATATCCAAAGAACTAGGAGATTTTTCTTCGACTGCAAAGGATGAGAACGTGAGTTCTTGTTTCCCCTTCGAAAAGCGTGCATTAGTCCCGGTAATTCGTCTCCCTTGTCGTTTGATAGATTTTTTGGCAACTCGCGTGTGTGGGTGTGATAAAGGGGCTCCGAAAGTGCTTGAAGCTGTCAATTGCGCTGGTGGTTCTTGGTAGTAATAGTAGCTGGCACTTTCGCTCCGAGAAGTTAAAGTGTACGCTGCAGGACTAACGCCGAAGCTGCCGTTTCCAGTATTCCCCCACCGCATGAGCTTTGGGATAAATGATAGAAATATTGAGTTGAACGTTAGTTGTTTGCTACCAAAAAATATAAATACCTATCCCAAAATTACATGTAGCAAATAGTAGAAACTTCTGTAGCGGTGCAGTGGATCGTGGCCAAACTCAAACGAATCTTGCACCATCTCATCGACAATAGACGAGGATGGTCTGGCGGTCGGAGGGATAGCGGATCTTCTCCAAGCGGTCGGAATGGTGGAGGCGTTGGCAACCGTCCACTCTGCCAGTGCCTGTGCTGATGAAAAATCTCCTCAAAAATCTGCCGTTCACGCTCCCGGTTGCGTTGGTTCCGCGCCTCCAGTCGCTTATGGAAAATCCAATTTGAAATGTACAGAGCTTTCGGGTCTTCAGATTGCAACTAGTGGTAGTCTACAAGAAGGAACACTCAAGAAATGAGAACAGAAGCTAGGCCATCATGTGCAATATTAATAAAGCTCACGTCGTACCACGTCGTAGAAACTGCTTCCACAATCCCGAAGAGTTCTGCAGTTGGTGCAGATACTACAGTCACAGTTGTCGTAGTTACGGTACAGTACTGGAATGTTGCACAGTAAACAATTTTCCGAGTCCTCGTACCTTGCTCGTTTGGGTGACTCGACAGAATTCTGGAACACTCAGAAACCCACCAACACGCACGAGAAGTGGCTCTGGGAGTCGACTGAGCTCTGCATCGGAAGGCACCAAGTTGGCGCCGCTCGAGAACTCGGGGAACAAATTGCGCTCCAGTCGTCCAAAAAAATCATAAAAACTTTAAGTTTTGGATTTCAAGATTTCTATATGGATAGCGACGCACCTCCAGCGAAGAATCTCCAGGTTGCACCGCCACTTGTCGATGCAGGGCACACGTCCTTGTTCTTCATTGTTTCGCTCTCGAGGCTTCACAAACTCGGAAATTCTACAATAAAAAAATGTGGATTGAGATCATTATTTTTATCTGAGACCGTCGGGCAGACGTACTTGAGACTGAGCTGGACGCTCTTGGTGCTCGACACAAAGTGAACGAACAATTTGGTTCCCACGAGCAGCGCGCGCACATGAACGTCCTCGTCTTCTTCGGCCGTGTCCGACAGCTGGTAGCGCTGCTCTGGGCAGCAGATTTACGTCTCCCATGAAGCTCTCAAAACGGTGAAGACGGTTCGGGTCCATGTTGAAGCCACGCGCGTTCCACCCGTGCTCCTGTAGCAGCGTGTGCGTCATCCAGAGCAAAGCTCCAGCGGCTGATACCGCTTTCATGTTACGTGCGACTTCGTGTTCCTTTTTTCTTTTCGGGGTGTTTTTGTGTGTGTTTTCTTTCATGAGGCTTTACGATCGTGTTGTAGGTTTTCGATGGTTATCACTACGGTTTAGTTGGTGCTATTCCGGATGTAGTACGGGTGGTCCATGAACTCGGCCTCGCAGTGAGAGAATAGCGTGTCGTCGTCCGACGGCGTGAACAGCTCCTTGCCGGCGTAGATCATGACGTAGCAGCCGGCGGCGGCGCACACGGCGATCACAATAATCGACGCGCCCTTATCCAGGAACGACATTTTGCGCCAGAACACACGTAGGTAAATGATCAACGGTATGGGCAGACAGCTCGTCGTGTGGGCCGTGGCACCTGTAAAGTCCACCAAGTCCAGGAACCGCTAACGTGCCAGGGACAGCGCACACCACCAGAATGGCGATGGTACAGATACGAAGAGTAATGTAACGTAGCGTTGCCTTTGTACGGCTCGTGTAGCTGCTGCTCCGTGATCTCGTCGCCGAACTCGAGCGCCATACGAAGCTGGCTCATCTGGCCTTCCGTCTTCTCGACCAGGCTGGACGTCGACACCTGGCGTCCCGACATGTTGTTGGGCGTCGAACTACGCACGCACGATCCCTGTAGCTCCAAGTCCTGTTCCGCATTCGCACGGTCCTCTGCGCCGTTGCACCGCACAACCTTGGGACCCACGTGCATACCCAGAATGAGACGTTCGGCCATGTAGAGTGGAGGCATCATGAGCGTCGAGAAGGCGATAGTAATGTGAACCTGCATGAAGAGATACGCCATCACCACAGCTCCACGGTCGGCAGTGAAGCCCAGAGGGGCCAGACCCAGCGGGTCGGACGTGCTCACGATCGAGTACAGAATGTTACCCGATAGCTGGCAGCCACCGGCCGTGTAACCCGCCAGAGCGATTGCGACGAAGAAAGCTGAGATGAACAAAATGGTGATCACCACGACGCGAGGCATACGCTGTGGCTGTGAGTGCTTACGTTGGAGATCCGGGATCACAATAGCGGCACCGTACGCCAGCGCGAGGTTACCGAAACACATCAGAACCTGGTGGACCGACACGTCCGGCGACGGGATCGAGCCGTGGCCACGCATGTTCCACTGTAGCACAGCTACGGCAATGACGTCGGCAATAACCGTGCCCATGCTGGCCGCGAAGGCCATACCGGCACTCTCCTTTAGTGTTGGGATCAGACACACTAGAATGACCAAAGATGATCCAGAACGTCTGGCTGAACGAATCTGGGAACATGACGTCCAGCAAGGTGCTACCCAGAACAAGGAACGCACAGGGCGACAGGAGACACCCACCCACTGTGAAGCACCGTGAAGAAGCGACCCCTTCTTCACGGTGCTTTCACAGATGGGTGTGTGTCTCCTGTATTTGCCCAGAGCCCACTCACCGAGATCTCCGTACGTCTTCACAGACGACGGGGATACCAGCAACACGCGGGACAGTTTGAGCGTGGCGTACGTGTTGGCGAAAATCATAAATGCTAGAGCGATCGAGGCGTACACGGGCCCGGCACGCGCGTAGTTGGCGGGCATCGTAAGCGATCCCATGCCGCAGACCGAGCAAAAGAGGCTGAACGAGGCCTTGGCGTCGTCCATCGGGAAGAATACCGACTTGTGTTGTGCGGAGGCGCTGGATGTGCGAGGCGCCATGGTTGATCGAAGTTCGCGTGCTGTGGTTGCTGCTAGTGGTGCCAGTGTCGGAGAGAGGAGAAATTGCAAAGTGAGACGCCTCGTGCCGGTGCTACCGTATTAGAGGTGTCGAAATCGTTGCATGTCTGCGTTGCCTTGGAGTCCCGCAGCAATGGCGTGTAACCTGGCCAGGTCGCCGGCGCTCTACATCGCTGAATGCCAGCAAGCTTGACCTGTGCACCACAAGAAACTCCGAGGAAAGCGAGACACCGAGTTCGAGTCGAGCCTCGACTGGGATTAATGGTGTACTGTACTGTACTGTTGAAAAATAGAGATGCTTTGCAAGGTCTCGTCTATCAATTGTATACAACGTAGGGGTATTCCTGGAACCCTTCAAATGGATATGCCGGTTTTTATACTGTATATTTGTATTGAAAGCTTGTAATTTGAAATGGGTACCTCAGTTTATATAAGAAATTGTATGCTGGCTTTCGTGCAGGGTCCAAACGCATTGTTGAACTTACTTAACAGCCTCCGCCGTTCTCTCAATGCCTCGAACCGGTGTACTGAAAAGCTTGTAGTTCTCCTTTCACCGCATTGTTGCTCAGCCTGACTCGGCGAGGTCCCTTTTTTCATTCTCTTCAGTGCGCAAAATCCTTTAACTACGCCGAAATCTTGACATGACGGTAATATCCGACACAAGTTGCTGCTTCATCTAACAACCTTCAAGTGTAATGCTGACAGGCATTTCTTGCTTCTCGTACGTGGGGACAAGTCTCTCTACTGTATATTATATGCTATATACTATCGATCGACCCAGCAACTTTATGTCATGATTGACATGTGAGTACAGAGCATTTTGTAGCGACAGTGATGCGATGCTACCGCGGAACCGAGTCCTTGAGACGCTGCGTACTGAAATCATATTGTGCACAAATGACAGAAGGTGGTGGTCAACATTGTGCAAGACAAAAAGGAGGTTACAGCACTATCTGACTAAAAGATGGTCAACAACATTGATTGCTTTTCCGGATCAGCACCAATAGTCGTGCTTGGACTTATGCTAGTTGCATTCGCTTACGATAAAACGAAATGACACCAATGCTTCAATGAAAACAATATTTCTGTAAGTCATATCTACAGCGTAGCTTCCGCTTCAACAAGAACAACCCACGACTAGTTTCTAAGCCCGCAGCAATCGCTAAAGCAGACTAAGATCCTGTAGCGGTCCAATCTAAGTGGTTGGATCCATGTACCGCAGCGTGGCAATCTTGTAAATCTACTGTTCTCTCTTGACTACACACCATACCGTAAATCTCACTGGTACCGTACAAGTATGTGATCATACTATTGCCACTTAAAGTCTACTAGCCGCTCTTCCAGATCATAATCATGTTTAAATGCCTTTTATTACTCATAAATGCAACTTAAGCCGCTGTTGACTTCCATGCAAAGTGGTTTACAGCACTTTCAAGTCTTCAGTACCTCAATTTTCTTGGTTTCAAAAGGGTACTCTTGGAAACTTTCAAAAGGGTATTTGGTACCTTTTCTGTTACGAATACCCCCAGGGGACCTGCGGGTACGTGACGAGGCAGGACGAACTTCAGTTTTGGGGTGACTCACAATCTCGCGAGCGTCGCAATCTTCATCGACAGCACGTGAATGAAGAGATATGTTTCTCGCTAAAACTTTGATGGAGAAGTAGCTATTTGATAAAATACAAGTGTACCTTGTATTACTGCTACTGGTTCAATTAAGTTTACTGGTCATACATGTAAATGCACAGTGCTATTATAGTTTTTAAAGGTACGTTTAAGACTGAATGTATTTATAGGTAAGGTTAAGCTTGAGTTAATACAAACTATGAATCACCAATAGTGAAGCAATGTAGTTATCCAATGGTTGGCTCCTAGAGCCACTGGTACCATGTACAAATCCTTTCGAAGAGTGACCAGTCACTCTTCATGTAACTTGGGTACACTTTGACCTGTACCCCGTTACATCCTCCCCCACTTAGGTCGGTTTACCGACCAATCAGAATGAGGGAGTGTGAGTCACAAACTCTCATTCTCAAAGTCGAAAGGTATCGACAAGCTGCGAGAACGCGGCGGTGGCTCACTTCACAGTTTGGGCCTCGAGCAGCGCACCCGCTCTTCTTCACGGTATCCACTTCGACCTTAAGCATGTCTCGTGCCTCTGCGAAAGGCGGTGCGAAAGCACCCGCCAAGGCTGCCGCCGTAAAGGCGAAAGCGAAGAGCTCTAAGCCTTGCGGCAAAGACTCTGCACTCAAGGAGGCTACTAAGGTGGCCTCCGAGGCGATTGATTGGTCTGGCGACACGGCTGCGAGCAAACGCTCACGCTCACGCCGTAGCCGGTTGCCTTTTGCGCCGCCTGACACTCGTCCGAGCCCGCGCTTCACATGCCGTGAGCACAGCCGGGTACTGAGGACGAGGCTAAGGCCAGGAGCCTCCACAGCGTATCTGGGAGCTCCGAGGGAGGGCACTGTACCCAGCGAGCACGACGACAACAGCGTACACTCGCACGCTAGTGACCACGATGATCACGATTTAAAGACGCCTGAGCGCTCTGAGAGCCCTGCCGACGAGGCCAAGGGCTCGCCTTATGCTGGCAGCGACGAGGGAGATAAACCTCCGAAGAACCTCTCGCTTGCCGAGGGTCTTGAGCGTGCTCGGGCTACTAAAGCCGCAGCCGAATTGGCGAAGCACTCCAAGAAGCGCCTGGCTTCGAAGTCTCCGCTTCGCGAAGAGAAGGAGACTCGTGATCATTACCACGATCTTTTCGGCTCCTCGGATGAAGAGGAGGAGGGTGCCATCGGCGAGCCCCAGGAGATCACGAACGATCTGGACCAGCAGCAGGAGGACTTCCAAGCTGCCCAGCGTATGCGTGGGGGTCCTGTGGCTACACCTGTCGGTCGGGGAGCTTCCATCAACCCGAGAGGTCATTGGCTTCCCGAGGCGAGCTTTGGAGCCGACCTCTTCTTGGAGAAACTGACTCCTCCTCGTGGGCTTATCGGTGGCCACACTTCCAAGGGTGCTTTCGAACGCGACCTGGTCCAAAAGGAACAGTTGTTCACCGACCACTTAGAGGCGACCCGGTGCGTGCTTCTCGCGCAGCACCAGATCTCTCTGAAGGACTTCACAACTTGTCGTAAGAAGTCCGAGAACCGGGGTGGTCTCTACCCTGTATGGGGCTACCCTATATCTTCCCGAGAACTGTCCGAGCTGGAGCTTATGCGAGGACATGATCTGGGCGTGGGTTGAGACTCTCAAGTACTCACCCAAGGAGTTACGGAAACTTCAAGAAGATCAGCTGCTGTCCAAAACCCTGGACCAGCGCGTTCTTCGCATTCGGTTTGTCCACTTGCGCAGCAAGCGGCAGCTGCCAAGGGACATCCAGAAGCGCGCGACTTCCAGCGCTCACGATGAGCGCGGGTACGGAGTGTCATCAACGTCCGTACCTCGTTCGGGCAAGAAGCCCCGGACTACTTACGAAGCTGCTGCCGCTTCTGTTCCCAGATCGCGACAGCCTTCGGGCAGTCAGCCTGGAGCCGTTCAGTCGGCTCCCACGAGTTCCCGGAGTGGGCATAACCCCTCCACTTCATAAGGAGCTGGCGCTTACCGCGAAGCCGACGCTCCTGGAGTACCCTCTCCACGTGGTAGTGGACCTCTCCGTTTCGGTCAAGGAGGGGCGGAGGTGCCCTTCGTACGCGTACGAGTATGAGGCGCCTCCGGGAAGCTTCTCTTGCTCGAGTGCTCCACCTGCGGGTCCTCTCGTCCGATCTGAAGGAGGCCTTCCGCTTGGTCCGACGTGTTGAGTACGCACAACAGCGTCCGGAGCCGTCTTTGGCGCACTCCCAGCTGTACACGTATGGTGCGTACCCGGCGTACTCGGTGTATACCCCTGGGATCCGTTCGTACGGGGCCCCTCCGGTGTCCGATCTCAATCGCAGCCTTGCTGTCCAGCGCGAGCCTTGGGCTGCGCACCTGCGCGCCCGTCGACGTCTGAGGCCGCTCCTCGCTTCGAGGAGCTGGACCAAGGTGGGTCTGCGAGTCGGCAACCCTCTGCGGATCGTGGTACCGCTTTAGACGTCCAACTTAGAACGTCGGGTGCGTCGTCATTGACTTTGGTAGGTCGATGGTGTACGACGCACCGTGTCTGGTCAGGACCGCGAACGGTACGATGAAGCGGTACTTCGGCTTCTTACTGCCGACAGAGGTGACAGTGTCTAGCAGTAGGTTTCTAGAGTCGAGTAACACAAATTCACCCACTTTAAACACATTTAAGTTTCCTCTTCCATGTTTGTCCGAGTACTCCTTCTGTCTGTCCTGGGCCGCTGCCATTGCATCGCAGACCCTGCTGATCACAATCAGTTTGGTGGCCATATAGAACTCCACTTGTTTCCGCAGAGCAACCGGTCTTACATCTGAGACCTGGGAGGAAAGGGCTTTCCGAGCCTCCCCACACTTAAAATAGAGGCCGTGGCGTCTCCTCGAAGAGTGAGAGGCACTCTGGGGTGGCAGAAGCCGTTCAAGTAGAACGGCGTGAACCCCGTGGACGCGTGCACCGCGTTGTTGAGCGCAAACTCAACAACTGGGAGCTGTGACGACCACGTACGTGGAGCTCCGGCGCAGACGCTGCGCAGAGTATCCTCGAGCACCCGATTGACGCGCTCTGTCTGGCCGTCCGTCTGCGGGTGGTCGGCAGTGGACATCTGTAGACGAGTTCCAAGCAAAAGGAACAGCGTTTTCCAGATCGCAGCGGTAAACCGCGGGTCTCGGGCAGACCGTGATAGCGAAACACAGCATCTACGAACAGCCGTGCGGTCTGTTCGCCTGTGACCGTAACGGGCATCGGAGCAAGATGAATCATCTTTCTCAAACGACACACGAACACCACGACCCCGGTGTTGCTGTGTCCGTCGGCGGGAAGTCCCAAGATGAAGTCAAGACTCATCGACTTCCAACAGTCAGCAGGTACGGGTAGGCTGTGTAACGGAGCCAAAGTGTGCCCGACGGGGGTCACCCACTGACATGTTTCGCATGTATTCACATACTTGGCGACCCACTTGTACATGTGGGTCCACCAGAAGGCCTGAGAAACCGACAGAAGCCGGAAACCAGTAAGGGCGGGGCGCCCTACTGGAGAAAATCTAAGTCTTCGTGAGGGGTGCGCAGGTGGCGCGTACCATGGGGACTTAGCCCTTGACAGTCTTAGCACTCTCGAATCGGTGAAGGGCAACGATGGGATGCTTGTAGTACACGGACGTGTACGGGGGATACGATCATCCCTTTTGAATCTTGATCGATTCAGGGGCGTCGAAAACTTCGCACGCCGCCAGACGGTTGCTCGTAACAGCAACAAGTTGGCCGATGCTTTGAAAGAAAGCCAAGGCAACGGGGCCGTGTCAGTGCGACTGGCCGGCGGGAACAAGGTCGCTGTTCCCAACATCCAGATGAATCTGGCTGTCAAGTTCGAAGACTTCGACAGCCCAGAACAGTTTACTGTTCTCGACATGGATCCGTTCGATGTGATCCTGGGCATGCCCTGGCTCGACACACACGAGCCGTGGATCGACTGGCGAGACAAGGCCATTGGTGCCAGCCGCCTTGCAGTGACCGACAGAGCATTGGTGAGTTATGTTCCCACCTCTTTCAGGACCTGGGGCGCCCGTAAGGGCCGCCAAGGCGCCGAAGCATCCGGCGGATACTTGAGAGTCGTCGACGTATATGACGACTCCGAGGAAGCTTCGAAGGTGGCGACGCAGACAGACGTCGGGCAAGTGGTAACGTAGGTCCACAGACGGTCGCCCATACTTAACTGAAGAGGAAGACGCGGGACGCGCTTCCTGTGTGGGTAACACAGTCCCACACTATGGTTTCACCTTTAGCCGCAATGGTTTCGGGTGAGGCGGCTTCCCTTCAGCCGCCAGCGACTGCAGGTTTCCCCGCACATGTGCGATAAGCTCTTGCGCATAAGTGTCAAACGAATTGACACGTTGGACCGGCTCGGCCGGTGTTGACGCCACCAGGCTCTGCAAGGCCTCCATCCCGAAGATGCCGGTGAAGATATCCGGGGTGAGACAGTCGTTACTGTCGAAAACGCAGAATAGGTTCAAGGAACGGGGTTTTTCGATGAATCTTGAGACAAACGGTGAGGCTATGCACACTGGAGCCAGAACATTCGGGCCATCTTCCGAACAGACTCTAACTGCGAGTCGTTCAGGTGAGAAATGATGACAGAACCTCAGAAGTTCAGGTAGTCTACCCGCGTTGGCGTGGATTGACTACGAGTGCTACCAAGTGTGACGGGGTCACACAGCACCTTGCGCTTGAGGAAGTAAGAGCTTCAGAGAGTATACAAACTCTAAGTGAACGGCAGTTCACGTGTCCCTCGTCGGAGGGGATGAAGTAACCAGTTAAAGGTAAGTTTAAGACTGAATGTAGTTGTAGGTAAGGTTAAGCTTGAGTTAATTATTTGGGCTGTCCAGCAGCACCTAAGCAAGTACCTTAGGTGCTGCTGGACAGCCCAAATCACGTTAATTTGTTACAGCCGGTAACTGAAGCTGGTATAGTAACTGAATAGAAACCGGTAATGGAGTCGGTATTACAAATAGCAGGAACGTTCCTAGTCAACAGCAATCAATGTCAGTGTCGATATCCGTCAATGTTCCAGTGTCAATATCTATCAAAAAGGTTTTAGTAAGAACTATAGTTCTCAATTATCTTTTTTTCTATCGCGGCCACAAGCTACATAACAGAGAGCCGGCCCAGTGGATGAAATAGCGAGCAGGGGACAGCAGCAGGTTTAACGATTGTGTTTGGAGCAGATGCTGCGGCTGTGCAGCAGGTGCAGGAGATGCTGACAGTATTGCTGTATAGAGAGAAGTAACTGAACGACTCGTATGTTATTAACGGTTTCAAATGCTTGTATTGACAGTTGAGCTACACAAGAGGCCGTCCTCAAACCAGTCCATTTGATGTTGTGTTTTAGCCGTTTTGCAGCTGACTTTGTTACATGAATACCATGCCAGTTTGGGTAAATGTTTAGCGAAGCCGAGCAAACGAGCCGCTCGCTTCGGTTGGCACTCGAGGTGCATTCTCAATTGACATTTTGTAAGCCTTTCACCAGGCACTTATCGTACCTCAGGAGATATTGCACCTGCGTTGCACGACAACGAAGAATGTTCTTATGCACTACGCTGCTCACTTGCAAGCCATTCTCCAATATGGTGACTGAGCCCGTGTTCCAGCAGGCACCTACAAAGCGTCGCTGCTTCGGTTGAGCCCCCACGTCGCACTCCGCTAACCAACAGCGCACAACGTGCGCAGAGCAAACTGCAACTGGCGTGTGTGTGCTCCATTTTTTATGGTCGCCGAAGCTTTCGGTGGTTTTCTAGCTGGTAGTCTGGCTATCATGCCGGGTGGCGCACACTTACTCTCTATTCACACGGAGGCCACTCACATACCGGTCATCGTCCGGATAATCACCACGGGGTCGAAATCGATACCCGCTCGCGCTCTAAAAAGTGAACAGTAGACACACGTCGCAACAGTGATAACGACGAAATCTACCATTGACTATCGCCTCGGAGGCATGGCCGCCCCTATGGAGGAAGTCACTCCCACAAACACGGACGTGCCCACGGAAAACAATCGTTCGGGGAGACTTCGAGGTTGCTCAGTTGGATGGCGCGATAAAACTGAAAGCAACAAAGAACATGGATAATCTCAAAGGTGCGTTCTCATATACTTTGTGCGTTAGCTTGATTAAATTGTTTTTTTTTATGCGGATAATGCCGGTAGCATCAACCCGTATTAGTTAAATTCAACAAAACAATTAATTAAAGAAATTTGTGAGCAAAAACTAATATTGCTGTCAAAAGTCGCTTTCCCATCCTTCGCGGAGCCCTAGTACAAACTATGAATCACCTATAGTGAAGCTATGTAGTTATCCAATGGTTGGCTCCTACTGCCTCTGGTACTATGTACCAGTCCTTTCGAAGAGTTACCAGTCACGCTTCATGTAACCTGGGTACATTTTGGCCTGTACCCCGTTACATTATTAGAGTTCAGGCTTAAGCTAGTAACACAATACACCTCAACTTATACGTATTATTACATTTACATAGAGACAGCCCAGCACTACATCACAGCAGAAGGAAATGCCCGCTTTCGTTATAAACACTACCGTAGACCAACTTTGTCAACTCTATAGCTTTAGGAGCGTATGGGCCCTTAATGAAAAGCTGCGGGTATATATAGTTTCGCTACATTATTTTCTGCGCGATATCGAACGTGAAACTCGAGATTAGTATGGCCGCAAATCGTCATTCAGTTCCTTCCGCTCTGAATTTGAAACTGGTGTTTTGCTCTTTTTTTATCATAACTCAGTCACTTTTCAAGTTTTTCTTACAGAATTATGAAGCGGGGCCAATAGGAGAGCATTATGCATCGAATTCCACAATACGCAGGCCATAGAAAAACGATATCATTCGGAATTATTTTTTTCGTTGCATTTACTTGCGGCCGGAGGAAGTACTACTATGTAGTACTGTAGTAGAATATTCTAATACTAGTATTCAAATACTAATGCCATGCCTTGCACGGGGAAGCTCTGGATTTTGAAGTTCTAGAATGGGTGTTGAGCTGAGTTAGAGAGGAAAACAGTAAGTAGAAAGCGTAGCATAGCTAATTGCAAATTCGACCTACCCGCCAAACGAAAACTGTATGAATTAACCCAATACTCGCATCAACAAATCTCCAGCGCCTGCTTCGCAGCCGCAGCATCTGCTACAAGAGTGGAACACGTCCACGGTCGCCTCTAATTTCGATTACGATACATGTAGCAGTAGGCTACAATACGTATTAAAGAAAGCAGCACACAGTTTGCAAGTGGCTTCTTAACCCTTTCGAGGCAAAAGGGCGCAGAAGTCGCCCTTTTAGTGGTTTGTGCAAAAGAATAGTTGGAATCAGGGCGCATTTAGCGCCCTTTTACAGAAGTTCAGCTGATCTCGGACTGTCTTTCGGGACATAGCATTTACAGTACGATTCGTCATCATCAAAGTTTACTTTAATCTAGTCAACTTCATGTAGTAAATTGCATCACCATGGTATAGTAAATGATTTGTTACAAGAGATAGATCAAAACAATTCGAATTAATCCCTATAGGGCTTTTCCTACTACTACTTGTACCATTACCAGGTGAAAACGAATGTATAAGAGAAAAAAAAATGTTGTGTTGTATGAAGTTAAAATAGTAGTTAATTACATGAGTAGTTGAATTCTTAAAGAATGAAGAAGTATATATGGATGAAACAATATCTTTTGAAGAAAATGTGTATTGTTGTTTGGACGGGCTGTGTGTTGCGTTATGTAGTTTGTGTGGTGTTCTCGGACATTTATTTCAGAGGTAAGGAGAGATGCGATTCGATGTGTTGTTTTGTGGATTCTTAATTCCGGTCTAAAAAATGGTGATGTGCCGGCAGAAACGAGAGATCTTCTTATAAACTTCAACTATTAGGGGTCCGTGGATCCTAATATCTGAGTGAAAAACGATAGAATAACTAAATGTTGCCTGTGACGTCCGGAATGGGTCCTAATAGTATTACATTGTGCTGCAAGAAGGTCACGGAAACTTTGAACTAGGTCGTCTCCGACTTACACTGGGACTGGGGGTACTTTTATCTAGATTGAGCCTATCGTTCTAATAATAAAATTCAATTGTTAAGTGAAAAAAACTCATGACACTCCCCACCACTTTAGTTTCAAGGTGTGATATGTCTTACATTGGGCGGAATTATCAGGGCGGTACTTTGCGGACGGGACTATGACTAGAACTCCTTGCGAATTTTTTGTACCTAGTCGTCCCAGATATGCTTATAGTAAAACATACAGGTTCTTCTTCGGCTTTGATAGCGATGGCGGTTCTTGGAGGGGGGGCGTATAAACATGCTCACCCCAACAGGATTAATTGATGATGCTAGCACTTCCGCCCCTATTTTAATGCAGGATACCTTTTTGAAAGCCATTGCTTGTTAGGTAATCTTCCAGTTTTCACGTACTTTTAAATTAGAACAAACAACTTTTGTTTGCTTTATTGAAAAGAGTTGTCGACAAGATTACCTGCTACTAAAACAAAACAATAACATTTTCCTTCGTCGAACTGGACTACCGCGAAGATCCCTGTCCCGGCCACCAGCGATGGCGTCAAACGCCCCCGCATAAACTGCATATATTAAAAATAGGAATCCGTTGTTTTCTCTTTAAAATTTATGCTGTGGTTGCACTTCGATGTTTTTTCGTCTGGATACCTACCGCTAGGCATGCGGTGTGCGCGAGCCGAATGCGTGCTACAGTTGAAGTGACAGGAATAGCGCGATCTGATTTGCAGATCATTTGGTATTCAGTATTCTGATTGGACGTCAAGTTCAATTCGGCCTATCATGGGATCTAAGGCGAAAGGACAATCGTGACATGTGGCGCGTACACTGTATACAAGTGTGTCCGTTGCATATTACGATTAGCATACATCTTCTATACAGGTGTCTCCGTTGCCTATTAGAGTGTCCGTTTCAGTATACTATTTCGTAAATGCGGACTGCCCGTAGTAGGAGGTACTAGTGGCGAGGGAGGAAGAGGTACTAGGTCTTCTAACTCAGTCAATCTCACTTTCATATGTCCATTCATCGACTCACATCGATTACAAGCCTAGTTCGCATCGTCCTCTACTCTTAATTATTGCATTGATAATAGGACCTCGTATATCCTTCTAAATGCTCCCTTTTTGTCTGCGTTGTTCCACATCAACGCCTAGCGCTCTCCTGGCGTCCACTCTGACGCAAAAAAGAAGGATAGGTTTTTTTGATCGAAAATTGTTTTTGCTATAAGAAAACATTTTTGTTGTTGTGGAACGCTAATATAACCCAGGTTATAATAAGTATTTCGATATACACAATGCCGTGGAATTAAACCGTTCTAGGCTGTCCATCACTTTATGAAGTAATCCCAGTATAAAGCGGTAGCTAAAGTGATCAATGTATTTTGAAGTACAACAGTGTCAGTGTCGGCAAGAGAACCGAGCGGGTGGAAGCAATCAAAAGGCTAAGACAAAATCTGGTGTCAGCAAGTGGGTATGTGGCGTTGTGTGAGAGTGTTAATTTGTATGTAAATTTAACATTCCAGAAAGCGGGCGTGCAGTTCGAAGCGCAGCTTATTTTAATTACCACGCGGAGAAGAATAGTGCTGCGGTGTGAGCGTAGGCGTAGCTTCTTCGGGCAAAGCACGACTTCGTAGAGGACTAGAAGGTTGGGCTTGTGTAAAAGAGCATCTCCACCGGCGTTGTGTGTTTTAGTTTTCTGGTAACAGAGAGGGTTGACTGCACGATTTTACCGTGATTGTAGCGCGTTTTTACGAGCACTTCGTTAGTGCTCACACCGATCTCAAAATTACACTTCAAAGTGATTACTTATTCACATATGCCATTTTAGTTGTTCTTATTTTTTACTATACTGCTCACTGTTGCTGGGATAGCTTTTATTATTGTTTGAAACTACTTTGCCTAACGAAGCTTTGATATTTAACATAACATATTCGGTTTAATCGTTTTCAGTAAAGTGCTTTTGTACCCAACAAATTCCTATCCTCAAGAGATATCTCAACAAAAGCTACAACCTTTGCAAAGGCATCTGCTGCAGTGCGGTTCCACTACAATTACATCCGTTGCTAAAACTTAGAAACGCTCGTTTCTAGCAACCGATTACGTCACGGCAAAGTTTGGAAGGCTGCAGGGGTGACACTTTTAAAGTTTGATGATAATTCATTTCGAAATAAGTATCCATACCAATAAATACAGGTTCAGTAACCGGCTCCAGACCTCAGATACGTAGTCAAGTCCTTCAAACGAGACTTCAACAACCAGCCTCTGTTACCAACTTCACATTTATGTGATCTGAGGACACAACCACCTTGCTATCCCAGTATGAAATTACATTTTTATTTCTCTCCTATTACTTTAAAATAGTTATTTAATTTAATATCAAACCCTGCCTACTAGGTACATCTCGGCTCCCATCAAGTCGTTCAGTCGACTTCATGGAAGCTTTTAAAAAAGGTCAGCTAATGTCAACTTCTGTCTTACTGGTAGCCAATTCATAGCAATATGCGGTTTTCTCATGCTCAGCTGACTCCTACTTTTTCGGTCGCTGTGGTAGCCACTCTTCCCTCATCGGGACATCCCTCGTTGCCGCTCGCCAAATTTGTAGGGGTGCACAGGGGCCGGTAAGTTAATCTAAGTTTCGTTTTTGATTGGCGACAACAAAAGAAGTGCTCTCAAAAAACGCAACGACGAGTTAATTGAACGTGGGTGTGAAATCGTAGCTAGATGTGAAAGGCTTGGAGGCACTCGACACTCAGGAGAAGAACTAAACGTTTACTACATGCACCGAGAGGATTCATGGAGAGCAAGTTGCTGAAATCGCACTTGGGCCGTTTGTTCTGCTCATGTCCATTGCCCATCGTCGTGGCCGAAGCCGGGTCGGCTAAGGGTTCCTTTTTGACCTATGTTTATATGCTATACATTTTTGTCTCGCCAGATAAAAAAGTGGCCGGAACGACTAATTCGCATTTCCTGCGCTCTGTAGCAGCAGCGGTGAATTCGTAGCTCTTCTTTTTCTAGTACATGTACTGATGTGGATATTACTTCAGTAGTTGCAGCACTATCGGTAAGCTATCAGAGTTACATGCTCACTAATATCTACGTAAATATTTGACCTTTTTACCCAATATCACTGGAAAAGTGACTAATTAATATTGTCTTTTGCCTCCGCGGATGTATAGCCGATCACAAACCATGCACTATACTCGATTTATAACGGATATAGCTCAAGTTTGTATACTTAAAAACTATGTGCACCACATTGACAAATTCTTCAATTTAATCCTGGTTGGTCTGTACGTACATGTACATGTACTTCGTAAAACGAACCACTACAAGGATAATGTTAATACGGTAGGTGTACTGTAGGTAATAATAAGCGTGTTTATTTAGATAAAGAGACATGTGTATAGGTTGTAAAAAGTGTGTGACATGTAAATTTTGGGAAGTAGTGTTAGAATAAGGTAGTTTTGTTGGTAAAATTCGGAGCGTAGCGACGAATCCAGAACAAAATGACAAGCGTCGTGTGTTGTTTGAAAATTTCTAGAATGCTACAGATTTTGTCAAAATTCGGAGCACAGCGAGTGTACCGTCTGTCGGTGGTGCCAAGGACGTCAATGACTACACGAACGACCTCGTGTACCCGTATTTACAGAAGTACCCTGGCTTGTCTGTCAAAAACTACCAGCAGAACTGATAACAAAATCACACGGCCACCATAAGATGGACGTGAAAACTGAAGAGGCAGTGTTCCGCCAGCAGTGGAGACAATCTCCGGAGGAAGAAGCTGATATTATGCGCTGGATACAGGAGATGGAAGCGGTCTTATTCGCCCATCAACTTTTCCTCACGGTGCACCAACCTTTTGCATACGAAAGCCGGATAGCTTGAGGATAGTTCATGATTCCCGCGCTTTGAAGTTGACCACTGTCCGACGTACTATGCCAATGGACGTCTGTGAAAACTCACATGGACTAGGCTTAAAGTGTTTCTCTATATTTATCTCTAAATATTAGTTGTGCAGAGGTCGCTTTATGTGAGAGGTCGCCTGATTTGTTGCCTAGTTTCTAGAAATGGCCACTCTTACTGAAATCAAAAGATAATTTATGCAGTTGCACAATGAGAGGGTGAAGCGACCCTTCGTTTACTCAGACGATAAAACGTCAAAAATAAATATAAACTCTCTTAAATAAATTTGAGCAGCCGCTTAGGCCATATTCGGCAGACATCCAATGCCACCGAAAGACAAAATTCAGGTGCAGATGGAGGGTTCATACTACTTTTCCTGTCTCAATCTGCTAAGTGGATACTACCCGTTTCGAATGAGGGCGAGGGATATACCATACACTGCATTTCAAGCCCAGGATGGACTCTACGAATACTTCGTAGTTCCTATGGGACTATTAAACACCCCAATAACATTCAACGCGGGTATTCGGCGAGTGTTGGAAGACATGATGGATATCTTTTAGAGCTATTTCGACGACATCTATGTGTTCACTCGGAGTACCGACTTGAAGGAGCACCTGGGAGCTTTGGATCGCGTCTTCGCCGGACTGATCGAGAACAAGTTCTACGTTAAGCTAAGCAAATGCGTTTTCTGTCCGGCTTCGATACCGTGTCTAGGAATATTATTGGTCACGATGGACTCCGATTCAACCCTGAGAAGGTTCGAGTCATTCAGGAATGGCCACAGCCAGAGACCAAGCATGACTTGCAATCGTTCCTGGGTACGGCGGCGTATGTTTGGCGTTTTTGTCAGAAGTTTGCAGAGGATGCGGGGTCACTATTAAAGTTGTTGAAAACTATGAGCAAGCATATTGAGTGAACAGACGACCTGACAGCGCATTTTGTTCGATTCAAAGAGAAGGTTGGACAGACACCCGTACTTGTTATCGCTGATTTTAACAAAGATTTCTTCTCGAGGGTGGATGCGTCGGATTTCGCTATGGGTGGAGTTAATTTTCCAGAAAGAAGTGCGTGATGGCGGAGGTTGAGAGACCCGTAGCGTTTGGCGAACGCAAATACAAAGCAGCAGGACTGAATTACTATACACGAGAAAAAGAACTGCTAACTATCCGGCCCGGTCTTCGAACGTGGCGCGTGTACCTACTGGGCAGACCGTTTTTCGTGGAAACTGATCATAAGTGTTTGGAGACTGCCTTCAAACGTAAGTCGATTTCCCGCCGAATAGCTAGATGGTATGACGAGTTGGCTGAGTATCAGTTTGCAATACGTTACATCAAAGGACAGCATAACGATGTCGCTGATGGAATTTCCCGGAGACCTGACTTCTTGGTGCCAGCCGACGTTGTGACTTTAGCAGCTATAATAACACTCAGTCGCCTACGTCAACGTGTGTGTGGTGGAGTGGGTATCGCAGAATCGAGTTGCGATCCGATCTCATACACAGTGCCCCGGACTGACGGAGGGAGTACTCCGATAGCCGTGGGGTTGCTGAGGGCTCACCTTGTGTACCCGTCGGAGGCGCTGGCTACACTCCTCTGGTGAACTTGAAATGAAACTTGACCTGCGGTTGGTTCCGTCTTGGCGAGGCGCAGCACGATAAAGGGTGGCGTAGCATAGATATTCTTCAGGCTACGTGCCTGGTATGTTGCCGATCTTGTGCCTGATCGACTTGGGTGTGTAGCGTTCCTTTACGAGGGTATATAACCTTTTCTTGCGAGGCTTGACTGCTTCCCATAGCGCGGCGGGGGGGGGGGGGGGGGGGGGGGGGGGGGTCGAGGGCGAGGGCGACGACAGTCGGGCCGGCCAAGCTGCTAGCTCCGGCGGTCGACACGTGTACTTGGTAGTTTTAACTTGATTACTGTATGGGCCCCTGCCCGCTATAGTATCGAAGTTCAAGGTACTTGTTGTTAACAAGGCAAAACTCACTCTGTTATTACATAAAGTCTTTCCGGCCCACTACCTTGCATATGTAACGATTGCCAAACTGGCCCTTCGAGGTCCTATCGTACTTTACCTGACATGGGTACAAATCAGTCAATCCGAATGAGGCGGATCAAAAGTTTCTCCGGGTGGATCACGTATCCGATCCCTCGTCCCAAGCCGATCCGATCCAACCAGCTGCAATCCGATCTGAGGTATCGCGTCATCCTTTGGGACGCGCCGTTCTTGCGTCACCCCAAACTCGCTTGGTCGGATCGAGTCGACATCCATCACTCAGGTTTGGGCTCGTCAAAACTTAACGGGCGCTTCACCACACGTGTGCGTTGACCTCGCAAACTGCCTTAACGCGGAGCGTCTGGATAACTCGAGAGAGATGGAGGCGTGCCGCCTCCGGTAACTTGATCTGCGGCTGCGTTACGACGAGGCCGTCCGAGAGTTCCAAGATCGCGTCGAAAACCTGGAGGTACAATTGGCAGCGGCAAGGTCCCTAGGCCCTGGTTGTGTGGCCCCACCCGACGTTTCGAAACGCCTCCTCGCATTGGAAGCCCAGTTGTCTCAAGCCCGCCCCGACACCGTTGCGGCAACGAAACGGGTGCTCAGGTTGCCGCTAAGCTCCAAGAGTCCGCCAAGTCTCACAGGGCCGCTCAAGTCGAGGTAGATCGCCTTGCTCGCGTAGTGGCTGCGAAGAACCGGACGATCGAGGAGATGAAGACGACTTGCGCTCAGCGAGTGAAGCGTACCGACACCATCCTCGCAGCTCGCGTGACTGGGTGTCGTAATCTGGAAGAGGTGATCGCTCTCCTGATACAAGAGCTCACGACTGCATCGAAGAAGGCTCAGCAGGCCACCCAACAGCGCGATCAAGTGCGGGCTGTGTTGGATTCCACTGGTAGGTGCTCTTTTCGTGAGTTGCAGGTTACCACCTCCGTGCTAACTACTTCTATTCTGCAGTCGCGTACATAGCTTCGGCTCGGAAGCAGATCGCGCGCCTCAAGAAACTCCTCGCCGAAGTAGAAGATTCGGGTCAGTGCGTAAGACATGTGCAGCCGAGGTGGTCACTCTCATAACCAAACGTGAGAATGTACAGCGCGAGCTGGACCGACGTGCGACTGAGGTGGGCGTACTTCGCGCCGAACGCGATCAGGCGCATGACCGGCTCGCCGGTATTTCATCGTTAATCACTCCTGTCGCCTCCACTAGTAGCGCACCGTCCCCGGCGCGACCTGCGAGCTGCAAACGTCGCCGGTCTCCCAGCCGCTCTCCGCCTCGATCCTACCGGCCCTTAAAAATGTCCTCGGGCGGCCAGTCGTGCGCCGTCTGCTCAAGCTTCATCTTGCCACTCCATCGATGTCTTGTCCGTCGCCGCAGCTTTGTCTAGTCAGACTTGGGAGCTCCCATATCCTTCCCGCGTCCCCTCGGACAGCGAAGATGATGAATTCTTCGCCGCCTTGTCTCAGTCCCGATCTACTCAGCGCCGATCCTGCGTCGCTTCGTCATCCGCGAACAGTCGTTCTTCTCGTAGATCCAACATTTCTCGGGTTTCTAGCGGCGCATGATCAAGGGCGATCGGCTTCTCATGCGTCCGCTTCGGGCTCAGGGTCGCCCCTGACGGTGGATCTGGTGACGGCACTTCCAGCAGTTACGGTGGTTCAGACAGCAGCAGTGAGGAAGAGTTTGACAACACTGCTGGCAGCCAGGCGCCTCGTGAGCCTCTCGACCCGCTATCTGATGCGGCGTGGGTCGCTTTGTCTCCCACACGAGTCTCTCGGTGAGAGTGGATTCCCAGCTACCGTGGCAGTAGTTCTCATCAGGCTCGCGACGTGTTCCCGTGGGTGATCGCAGACATCCGTCAGACCTGCATCGTGGAGATCGACCACGATCTTCTTTTCCATCAGCTATTCAAGGCACTCGACAGGCTGTTTTCTCTCCGCTGTCAGACACCTTCTCCCCAGGACTGGAACGAAGTCCTGGTCGATGAGGCCGGCGTGCGACGCTTGGAGGTCGCGCGGCCGTGGGACGTGCTTGCGAATCGACCCCGCCCGTATTCGTTTCGAGTAGAGGGCTGGTTCATGTTCATGTTGGAGGCTTATTCCTCTAACGAGGACGAGTATATCTGCGCTTATTGGAACTCCACTCACGCTTTTTCGATCAGCATTGCCAAGCGCCGATCAAGCCGCTATCTCTCTGCTGTGTACACCCACCCACCGCAAGCAGCGTCGCTCTCGTACCGGCGCCCGGTGGAAAACATTCCTCCAGCAAGTATTGATCGGCATGCTGGGTGGTCACTGCGATCTCGATCTGCTGCTGGGCCCTTTCGTTCTCCACTTCCCGCGACATGGCGAAGCTGGGTGTGGTATCCTGGTTTGGAGCCTCATGCTGACCCTGCTGATCTGCTGGATGCCCTGGCTTTTACGGATTGTGCCTATCGCTGGCACAACTACTACCGTGCCACCCACGCTGCTCATCCTGCGCGCCAAATTTCACGTCTGGCTGGCAAATTCACCGCTCCAGCTTAGTTCCGCGTCGTTCTTCCACGATCTCTTCCCGCTTTCTAGTCGATCCCCAGCGTCACGTAGCAGCAGTTGAATAGGGCGTATCTCCCTAACTTGATAATCCCACGCGATCTTGTTTCCAAAGGCTCGTATTCTAAAGCTTCTCTTGTTCTTGTTCTTCTTGGATTTCCTCCAGCCCAATCGGCAACTACCATTCTTCCGTCGTGGTTGGCGTATCAGATCGGGCGATCCACTTTACGCATAACATTTTCCACCTCCTCCTTGAAACTCGCCGCCGTCCTGCAAGTCCTTCTCCTCTTGCGTTTCCACGGTAGCCAGTCCCCCGTAGATGTTCCTCCGCTCACTCCTCGTGTGACTGCATCGCCTCGAAACTGTTTCGACCAGTCCGTCCGGGCTCGAAGTCTCTCAACAGTGCTGTACAGTTCAGGTCTGCGTCGATCCATGAGGGTTTAGCATAGCCCCTTCCACCGTGATCTTCAATGGTCTATCCCTTTCTGAGGTTCCTGCCCTCCCGTCGTCCGTGCCCTCATAGATGCGTGATCTTCCGCGAATCTGTGTGCTTCTGTGGTTTCGCCGTCTCGTGGAGTGTAGTTCCCTTGTCCATGCTATCGTGTTTAACCGTGGTATCGAGTTCTGCGACTGGTGATTTCCGTCCGTGCTCCCCCTTGTTTACGTGAATATCTGTGGTGTCGTGGTTCGTACTCTTCCGCGGTCGGTGGTCTTCCTCTGCGGGTTTGAATCGTTCAGTGCTTCCACTTCCATCTATGTGCACTCTCCTAAGTGCGGTTTATGTATGTCATACACCGTTTAGGTAAGTTCGCACCTTCTATCACTTTGCGCAAGTATATTTTTTATGGTCAATAGAAAATTTTATATTGGGCACTACCTCGCAGTTCTTTGGTATAATGAACAGTGTGGTCTTGTACAGCTTTTAGACTGCGGTTAGAAAAATTATAATTAACTTATGCAGGCACACTACGCATGTTGTAATTTGTAGCTGCGCGCAAAACACTAACATAAAGACACAGCAAAAAAATGGAGATAAAACCAATTGCGTTGTTAAAATTCAAGTTTTGTTGACTGGAGAAAAATCCTCACCAATTCAAATAGTAAAAATAATTAACTTAAATAATCACATCACTTCAAATTTAAATAGTAGTTTTTTTGGTAAAGGTATTGTGTTACTGACATTATCTGCCTGAACTCTAAAACCCACTCCTGACAAGCTCATCACACTTGCCAGGTCATACCCCTCAGCCTGTACCCTGGTGTTGTCACTCAAAATCACTCCCTTCCCCCTCTGGCATCCCTTTCCTGTTTCCTCATCCATTGACCTACGTCATTTTTTGCGTACTTCTGCACTGCGTTGACAACAACGTGCTCCTCGCCGCCAATGTCAGCTGCAGCCATACAACTGGTTTTGCGATCCATCGCCAAATTAGCTCGTGAGTCAGCAATCTTGTTGTGCACACTATAATAGTGCGTCCAGCACGCCACGTCACACTTGTCCGCCATCCTCCTCACTATCTGATACCAATGTAGCATTGTACAATGCTTTGACATCTTCCTCTGGTCCATCCAACCGATGATGAGCGAATTGTCATCAACTACATGAATGTTTCTCCACTTTTGCTCCACAGCTCTGGTCAGCAGCCTGTGAAGGCCCACAAATTCCGCCACGTTATTAGTCGTCGACATGTTAGCCAGCGCTGTAGCCGCAGCCCATACCGGAAGCGGCATTTCTCCTTCTTTTGTGCTTTCAGTCCACACGCTACCATCTCCTCCAGCACCTGGGTTACCCCTTGATCCGCCATCGAAGAAACCAATCCTTACGCAGCCTGTTGGAGCGACTGGCTGCATCGCTGTGCTCAGGTCCTCTTTCCAGCGGTCCAGAATAATGCCCGCTACGGTGATCTGCTCCTTGTTAGTGTAGGTAAGCGGGTACAATCCCAACCTGTACGTCATAAGCGATTCCTCAAGAGCTCTATCACACCTCGCCACTGCATGGTGCATCGTACCAATTGGCTGTCCATCGGGGTAAATTTGATCCAGGTTCCACCTCCATTTCCCAGTGACACAAACAACACAGCCAATCCTCCACATCGCATTTGCGACTGTGAAAGCGTCGTCCCATATCCCGTCTTCCTCCGATGCCAGCCTGTCCGCCAACCATGTTGGCACTACCTTGAGCTTCAGGCTGAATATCTCTTCGACTGCTTTATGAGTCTCGAGGCCTTCCCCCCATCCCCATCTCTGCAGAAATCTCTCCCAGATACACCGTGCCTCTGGGCACTGCCAAATGAGATGCGCAGGGCCTTGCTCGTCCACTTCCTGACACGTCTGGCTTGCGCATTTGAAGCCCCTTGCCTCACCTGCCCAAACCCGAAGTCTACCCAGTTTGAGTTTGTAGATATTTTGTGTGTGATAAGCTGTGACTCCTTCCAGCTTGTATAAATTCTTCCAGGTGAGGGACGCCAGTGCTTTTGCAATGCTTTCGTTTCGGCAGAGCCACTTCAGTTGAATTCCAAAGGAAGCTTTCTCTGCGATCGCCACCTTCTTCCTGTTGATCATCTTCTTGCACTGGCTGGTAGTTTGGTTCCTTGTAGAGCCGCATGTCCACATTGGCGCCAATCTGCTGACCATCGCATGTGGCGGCAATCGAATGCTCTCCCTCTCTACGCCGAGCACCTGCCCTATTGCTTCATCCACTGCTTTACTGCCCATTTGCCACACTAATTCATCCGTTGTGAAACCCCACCTGTGCCGGATTTGTGGCCCCGATTCTGTCACTGTTACTGTTAAGAGATGATGCTTATCCACCAGGCCGTATTCTACCCTTATCTGTGTATCATCTTGGGGTCGAAAAGCTAACTCTGGGAATTGCGCAATGAGAGAGAGGCATATCTCTTTGAAAAGCCATGCTAACCTGCTTGGCAAAGAGATCTCGCGACAGGTTGGTACAAAACGGAGTTCCCCTTTCGCTTCATAAACCACTTTGACCATCTCCTCAATAGTTGTAGATTCCACTCCCATCACAAGCTCTCGATATGCAGTCCATGATCTTTCCTCTCCGTTGTCATCTCGTGGAATCACGCTACTCAATGGCGCCGCATGAAAGACGTCTCGCATCATGTCGCCGCAAATTTGTCTTTTTCGTTTCCTCCTCCGTGCGCAGTCTCGCGAGGCTATTTCCTTAAAACGACAACTTAGTCCGTCACGAGTCCACTGCGCCATCAGCCCGTTCCTCGGCTTTAGTTCCTTCCTGAGGATCCTTGCCTGTTGCAATTTCTTGTCTGAGTCTAGGAAGTCGACTGCGAACAATTTTTGCGTCCACCTCCATCCTGTCCTCCAGATGTTTGGCCCCAGCAGGGCTTTGGGCAACTCGCTGACTGGTATTAGAGCCATCGGCACCTGCCTGTATCTCCCTGGTAGGATGTCCCCCACCACTTGTCGTTGTCCGTCGTCAGTGAGCGCCCATCTGCCAGTTGCCATCGCCGCCATCGCTATGAGCTCCTCCTCTAGGCTTGGGACTCCAAGCCCCCCCCCCCTCCCGGCTGGAGCTGTGCCTCTGCAATCGGTGCATGTATCCATTCCGTGGAAGCCACGTTCGGCTCTGCAAAAGATGCGTGCCATATAAAGTTTCTAATTCTCAGGTCTCCTTGCTTCACCAACTCTGCGTTAGGCCACGCATGCCGGACCGCGTACATCAACTTTGGAATGACGATCGCTGATGCGGTCATGGCACGTTGCTGTACTGTATTGGTTTTCTGCACTGCGAGAGATAACCGGATGGTAAGTGTCTTGAAGGCTTGGTCCAGGCCTCCTCAATAGTGTCAGCACTCATGCAATGTGTCCCAGGTACTTGGTGCTACTGGCTACCTTGACGCTCTGTTTCTCCTCATGGCTTACATCCCCAGTCAGCCTGCCCCCTTGGCCCAGATCAATAGCCACCGATTTCGCCACATTTAGCCTGAGGCCAGCTACTCTTGAAAATCTGCCCACCGCTTGTATCACCACGTCTTGCATTCTTGCATGGGCTATGTATATCGCTGTATCGTCAGCGTATCCTGCCACTTTGAGCTGGTGGTATGGTCGTTTGGGATCCATCACGATCCCCGTAATGGCAAGATCGTGTTTAATCTCGTCATACAGCAAATCCACAGCGATGATAAACAAAAGCGGGGCCAACGGGCTTCCCTGCCTATTCCCGCTTGTTACGTGCACTGATCTTGACAACTGACCATTCGCAAGAAACTTGACTGTCGTGGAGGCGTGGATCTGCTCCACAACAGCAAGGAATTTGGGTGGAAAGCCCTTCGCGTGTAGCACCTCCTCCAGGTACACTCTGTCTAATGAGTCATTAGTTTTAGCAAAATCAAACAAGAGTACTTGAGCACCTTTGTATTCCGGTTCTTCCGTACTGACAATCTTGGCTGCTTCCAGTAGGCCGATAGCATCATGAATAGCTCTACCAAGTACAAAACCAAACTGGGTGCTATGAACCAGACTGTTGATGTGCTTTCTAACACGCCAAGCCAGTATGCGCGCAAAAACTTTGTAGTCCGTGTTTAACAGCGCTATCGGTCTGTGATTGAGCGGGGATGACGCATCTCCTCCTTTCTTGATGCTGAAAATATGTGCATCTTCAAATGAAGCTGGCGTTGTCCCACGATTCAAGCTGTCAAAATATAGTCTTGTTAAAATCGGTACTATCGCGTCACAATGGTCAATGTACCATTCGTTGGGTAGGTCATCGGGGCCACAGGCTTTGCCTTTCTTACACCTCGCAATGGCCTCCCTTACTTCTTTTTTTGAAATGACTGTATCCACATCAGACAGGTCCACCTCACTCCAAAACTTGCTGTGATTTTCAACGAAGGACCGAATGTCTTCCCGTTGCGTCGGCATCGCCTCCGAACACTGGCTGTCATGAGTCCGCCAGTATGTTGGCTTTATCATGGACTTGCTGCTGCGGCACATCTCCACTTTGTGTTAGCGTCGGTATAGTGCTATCTCCGAATCGCGTACATATTTTGCTGAAAAAATGCTTTGTTGACTTCCGCGAGCTCCACACGCTTTTGGATTGCAGCCATCTTTGCTTGAGTACCCTGTGCCGTTTTTGCGTCTCTAAAAGTTGTTTTAATATTGCTCCTCGATCGTGTCCCCCACCTTCATGTGTGGTCCCACATCGTTGCAATCGGAGCTTGAGCCTCCGGATTCTGTCTGTACCCCGCGGTAGTCCTCCGCTTAGCTTGTTTCTTGAGCTCCTTAATTTTGCGTGCCAGCTCGCTTTTGAATACATCCCAGACCTCCTTGGTGTCTCTCATGCGTCGTGATTTCAAGTAGCTTCGTGAACGCCTGTAACTTCGACGTGATTAGGCTGGCCACAGCTGCCTGTGCATATCGTGGCGCCGGGTACAGCTTGCCTCTCTTCATTAGCCTAATCGCTCAATCCCAAATCGGCATTCCCACCGCGAATTTAATGTTCTGTAAGTGTTGAAAAAGTAATTTGGCTGCTCCGTTCGCTGGTGCGTACACATTGACCATCAAGTAGGTAGTTCCTACCAGCTCCGCTTGAGCCATAATCAGATGTTTCGACCAGCATTCTTCACGCCAATGTTGCAAGTTCGTGACCGATCCGTACGGGTTCGAAGTATAGCCACCCCCGCTTTGCGTCCTTCCCCTGAAGACCAAATCGAGATTGTTTTTTCCTCCTTAATCTTGTATCCCCATATTGCTGCAATTTGCGCTGCTGCTGTGTCGTGTTCCTACTTTCGTAGATGAGTTTCTTGCAAAAACACTATATCTTTCTGTCCTCGCTCGTGCCTCTCCTTCCACCCCTGCAATCTCTATCCAATATGACAAAGATGCGTCGCCAATCCTCTAATGTTGTATGTAAAAGCGCCGATTGTCTCGTGATGTTGATTTTGCGTAATCGTACAAGCCCTCTTTCTTCCTTGCAGGGCTCGCCTTCTGCGTCTGACTTCTTTGCTCAGTAGTTTGAAATTCTGTGCGGTCGTGCTTCTTCTTTCAGCCTTGGTCACGTCCTCGTAGTAATACTGCATCTTCGTCTGCTGCCGTCGCTTCCTCAGCGAGGGTCGACTTGCCTCGCCTCTGTTGATTAAGTGACGTTCCGTCAGTGGTGTTCTTATCGTTTACGTTTGTTCCACCCGCGTGGCTGGTCCCGGCCTCCAATACTTCCAAGTTCGCGGTGTTCCCTACTTTCGGGCTGCGCCTTCCTGGCACCGGAGGGTAAGCCGCGAAAGCCATTCTCCTTGCGCTGTTTCGCACTGAGTTGTTCTTTGCTTGCAAACTCTCCGCTCGCTTGGGTGCCTTATCAGCATCTCCCTCTTCCCCATGGTCGGTCGCAGTCTCATTGTGGCTGTCTAGGGCTATGTGTCGCCCACTAGGCGTGCTTTCATCAGCTTCCTTTGTGACCCGTGTTTCCACAACCTTTGCTGTCTCCTGTTTAGATATTTGCTTCGTGTGAAGGTACTCTGCCTCTGTCCGTGCTGCTTTTCGTATGACCCTCAGTTCAACTCGCTGCCACTTTGGCAGTCTCGCCCTCGTCGTACGGCTCCGAGTCCAGACTTCGCAGCTGATAGTCTCTTAGTACATCGTTACGTTCTATTCAAAGGGAGTCCATTTGCTCCTGATACGCTCGACGCCTCTCGGTGTCGAAAGTAACAGCTTGAAAATGGTTTCCGATAGTTCGCCAGTATAGTATCATCACAATGGGCAGTATACCAGCTGCGATGAGGTCTTGTATGAGCCCCATCGCTTTGGTAGTGGGCATCGCTTCCACTGTTCCTGTCTCAATTTTCGTTTCGTTCGTGAGGATACGTATCTCATACCTGTACACATGAATCCTGGCAGCACCCTTGGTGTCTGTGTCTAGCACGAATACCCTCTCGAGCGCGTAGACTGCCATCGCCTAGATGTGTGCTGCTCGCACCCAATAAGATATTGGTACCGTTGTCTTGACCGATCGTTTGCGCTGAGCTGCATAGTGGTTGCCAAGGGCGATCACTTGTTCTTCCCTCGTGCTGTCTCCCCCCGGTTCGAGCCCTATCGCCTCCAACTTACCCTGAAAGTCAGCTGGGTGGAGCATCAGTTCATTTGTCAGGTTGGCCAGCATACCGTTGATCACGTTCTTTTTAAGCGCATTTACAGCCGTGGTTATCTCCGCCGAAGGGGGGTTAAGCGCCACCGTCTGATTGCGCATGGCTGCGTAGAAGGCTATCCAGCCGCAGTGCCCTGTAGCGGCCACGTCCGTTAACACTCCTCCATTTGCCGCAAGCCAGGTACTTAGATGATACGCCGCATCCGTCGGTGGTAGCGACCCAAGGAATTCACACTCACTTGTATCCAGCTGAGAAGTCTGGTTGTGTGCGCCGCCTTGCACATTTATCTCCACTTTCACATCCGCCACTTCGTTACCTGGCATCTTGAGTTTCTCCATCTTCTTCGCCGCCCTTTTGCCTTGCGCAATTTTAACAAATTGGTGCACAAAACTCTGCATTATATGTTTGCCCCCTTGCCCACTTGGCTGTGATTCTGTGCGTCTCGGGGAGCGAGCTCCCTGCCCGTCTTCCCTTTTAGGTGATTTAGGTGGCGCCTCCTCTAGCGACGATCTCCCTTCGTCGCCACCTCGACTCCATGACCCGTCGCTTAGGCAACATCGGTCTCGCTCAGCGGCCTTGCTGCTGCCCCTCCTCTTTGCCATGCCCTGCTATAGTCGAGGAGAAGGTGTTCTTCTTCAGCCCCTCCGATGACATCCCGCCGCCGGCCTCACTCGGATCCGACCTACCAACATCCGAAGGTGTTGCGGTATCTACCTTTGGTCCCCGGCTCTGGTACTCTCCGTGTCCAGCGTTGTGTTCTGTGATCTCGTACTAGCGCCTCCATCATCCTCTGTCTTAGCTTCTATCCCTGCTCCGGCTTC
This sequence comes from Phytophthora tentaculata, assembly GCA_033557915.1. NCBI lineage: Eukaryota > Oomycota > Peronosporomycetes > Peronosporales > Peronosporaceae > Phytophthora > Phytophthora tentaculata. The sequence goes on from JAUCEA010000005.1 coordinate 520,322, forward strand.
CATGTCTACGTCTTCGTCTATTTCGGCCGATGGACCATGTCGCTCAATCTCATACTCAGCCACTTTGGGCTCCAATGAGCTTATCCCTTCCTTGAGCTGCTGTGACTTGTTGCCTTGAGTACTCTCAGTACCCCTCTTTGCCACACTATATACCGCTGCTCGCTTAGCCGGCGCGTTTGCTGTCGTGCGCTGTTCCTCACCCTCGTCAACCCATGTTTGCTGACCCCACTCCTGCGGCAAAGTAGGCCTGGTATTGAAATCCGCTGCGTTGCGTTCTCCCCTTGCCTCCCTTGTCTTTTCCTTCTTGCGTGACTTGGCCCGTGTGGAGTTGCCGCTCCCGGCATTGCGCCCCCGAACACTTTTCAAGAGAGCGTTTAGCTCCTCCAACGTTTTGGGTCTCTTACCTTTGTAGTAATTCCTAGTTGCGTTCCCTTTTCCTGAATGCAAGGTCTGGGTTATGACTACCGTGTGCTCCTCGCGCTGCCTGGGTATGTCATCCACCGGTATCTGTCAATATTTGGCTGAATTATCAGGTGCTGCACAGGCTTTGCATGACCACTGATAGTACACTGTGTCGTGGTAAACCATTATCTCTGCACTACCGATTGTCACGATGGATGTCCGGCGTAACCAATCCGGACACATCTCCGCCTTAATCCTCACAAACCATTGCTTGTCGTTAGTACGTGCCTCGACCAAGCCTTTGTGCGTTAGTGCTTGTACTTCTAGCTCCAGCTTCTCTTCTAACACCTAGAGCAAGTCAGTTGACGTCAACATTCCTTTTCTTATAGCTCCAGCTTCTCTTCTAACACCTAGAGCAAGTCAGTTGACGTCAACATTCCTTTTCTTATGATGACCGCGAAGCAATAATAGTCGAGTTCGATGAGTGCGTGCGTTAGTTTGGCCTCTTCTTTTTGTCTTTCATAGTCCACTAATGTAAGTAGTCCGGTAGCGAATAGAAGCTGCCATCCTACCCATCTCTCTGCTGCGCTTCTTCCCCTGAAGGTAATCGTTAGTAGCCGTTTGTTGCAGTCTATTGAGATCCGCGAGACGGTTGTCTTGAAGTCTTCTACCTGTAGCTTCTGGGGAAGCGCCGCCTCCACGCCTAGATAAACTTCTGCCAAAAGTGCTTGTTTGCTTAGATTGGAGCCGAAACGCATACCTGGGGCCAGGTGTGCATACAGAGCGTATTCTAGTGCCATAAAGATGTCTTCAAAGAGTGCCATCTCCCCCGCGTCCATGGATTGCACTAGGAATCTTGGTGGGAAAGGCAACTCAATTTCATGTCGTAGTATCATGCTTAAAGCCTTTTCTTCGTCTTCCGTCCTTTCACGCAAATTGGAGAGTGGTTGTACCGGCTGTAAACACAACTCTCGTAACCGTCTGCGCTCGGCCGTAAACTCATCTTCCTCCCCCGCTGAATCGTTGCTTTCCACCGCGGCTTTGTAACTCCCCACCTTGTACTGGCCAGTGTTGGCAGAGCCTCCACAATCGGGGACGTTCTCCACCTTGTGATGTATCCACTCCTCTTTCTCCTTCTGCCGGAGACCCTATGAAATAACCCACTGGTACATTAGCTTCCTCATTCGTTCTGCATGTGTCACATCTCGATAATTCCACTCGCTGACCGTTCCTTGGTACCTTAGTCGCTGCTCCTCCGTGGTCGGATCAGTCCATTCTCCCGTAGAGAATTCTGGTTGCTCACATCCTCCCCCTTGCTTCTGCACTCTTGGATGTATGACTTAACTCGCCGTTCGCTTGCCAGCTCGTGCAGTCTTTATACCATATGGAACAGGTATTCTGAGGCCGCATTTTCCAGCAGGTACTTTCGAAGCTGGGCAAAAGCTGCTCGTCCGTCTCCTGCTGGGAAAGCCTGGCGTTTGCCACGGGGCGTGGTCTGCCCTTCAAACTTAGTTTTCCCTACTCCCTCTCTTGTCCAGTTGGTAAACTCCGAGCTGTCGTACTGCTTTGCTTTGTCTGATCTTCGTTGCTTCCCTCTGGACGTGTATCCCTCTTGTTATGCTGCCTCTTGCCCTGCCCGGCCGTATGGCATCCACCCGTCGTTTCACTGGGGGAAACGACGCGATCACCTGCCGCCGCCTCCTTCATGCTGTGCACCATGTCCGGCTTGTTATCGTCACTTCTCTTTAATCCCCAGGCAGGGCAATCTTTCCCTCGTCGCCCTTTCACTCATTCCCCCGTTCGTTTTTTTAACGTGAAATGTGTATCCGGGGGTTACGGCGCCCTTCCACGCCCCCCCCCCCCCCCCCGGTACTCTTGTTCCGCTCAAAACATTCGCCCTCGTTCGTAAAGCAAGATGTCAGGCCATCCGTCCGTCCACCTGCCCGCATGAATCTTTCTTGCTGCATCTACAATACCGTTTTCGCATTACTACACCCCTCCTATCTCACCATTTTTGTTCTAACCAATTCGCCTGCACCTATTATTGGGACCCACATTAGCAATGCCAAAGTTGCAATCATTAACAATGGTCGGACCGCATGACCTGCGACACTGACTGGATCTGTTACTCGAGCAAACTATATCTCACGTTCTCGAGTGGACGAAAAAAAAATGTAGCAGAACGAAACATGATGAAACGAAAGCCGCAGGTGTTGACTTTAAGTAATTTAGATTGTCAAAAACCTGTCCTATGAACTGCAAATTAGACACGCCGCCTCGTTTTGTAAAAGTGCTGGAATTGTGCCTCACACAGTAATGTACCGCTGATCCGTGCATACGCTACCTATTAATATAGGCAGGCGGTGCTCGTATGATAGCTGCACCTTGGCACCAAACATCTATTCTTCTATATATTATCGTTATTTGTGTGTATGCATAATAATTTTTTTTTAGTTTTATAATTAATTTCATTGGCATGCTATATCGTAAGTAATTGAATTTACTATTTAAAAATGCACCTCCAAATTAGCGCGCGACAGAAGCAGCAGCAGCCTGTTCGATGCCCAGGCTCAATTACGTTAAAGTAAAAAAAATCTAATTTGTTAAGAAAAGTTTGTTGTTGTAATCTGATTTACTTTAATAATAAATGACCATTTACTGGGGAAATCCTTTTTGTTTAATGTACATCAATCTCCCAAAACGTATTGCATACTGCCTTGGCTAAAGCAGTGTATCAGTCATGACGGCGGTATTCGCTACTTGTTTTTTCATCTGTGTGGTGTCGAGCCGCTGACGCCTCGAGGCCAAAAAAAATCTCGTGTTCTAATTACTAACTCATTGGCGCAATCAGTAGCTAATCTTCATTTCAAGGCCGTTATTGATGGTAGATTAATTGGGCATAATTTAAACTATGTACCCTTGGCCTCTTTATTACACGAACTACATTCAGTGCGTACAGTGAGGTTTACTTAGCTCTTTGTACGCATACAAAATTCATAATGTGACCCGATAGTCCATAGAGCTCTTGATTGTTATCTTTTTACATGCATGTGCGAATATTCACAGTGTTTCAGACGTCATTCTAGTAGATATATGGTGGTTCTATGAATGACAGGTAAAATTATTTAACAGCATCGAGCTTGTCAGCTGTGATACATGTATATCAGATGTTGCAAATGGTTAGCCGTACCCGTTCGAATAAGGTTTAACCGTAACCACGGACGGATTTGGTTAATCGAAAGAGTGGCCCAGTCCTTATCAAATGGGTACCAGATTCCAACCCCAAGAAGCGGTTTGACTTTATCCGAGAGTAAGCATTTCTTGATTTATATATATCGCTTGGCTTCTTTATCAAGCGTTTGTCTTCCCCTTCGCTCATATTTAGGGAGAGAGGGGGGGGGGGGTAGCTTATTCACTTATTCAGAGCGCAAATAGTGAAAAGTAATTCTTTTTGGCTTATTTGCATTCTTCATCCATTATAATCACCTAACCGATCGCTATTTCCGGCCAACCATGGTTGACCAAACGACTCAGACAGTTGGTTATGATCATCCGAAACTTGATTGTGGGGAAGCGCAATCCGATTTTTCTACGGACGGATGCTAAGGCGGTTGAACATGGCCAAGGTCGGATCCTGCGGGGTGGAGCGACAACGATCATGGTAGGTCCGAGCTCAGATGTCTGAAGGTGAGACCAGTTACCCGTGGGCAAGTATCGAAGACTGAAGAGCCACGCCAAGAGTCTGGAGTAGTGAGCGGGCCAAGGTCTACGAAAAATGACTTGGGACAGATGGTGTCGAACCTGGCCGATCCGGGTGTCGCGGCGCACCGTAGGACAGGAATCTGGAGTCCCAGAGTGAAGATCACGCGTCGGGAGAGGACGATCGGCGGTCGACGATCGCGATCAGGGAGTGATCGGTCCTGCTCGAAGACGCTCACCGTATGCGATCCCGAGGCTACAGACATCAGAAAGCAAGCCGCGATGGTCTCCGATTGAAGATCGGACGTGTGGAGGCGGAGATCTGAAACCGACGGCAACGATCGGGCCACGGCCGATCTCGACCGAGGTTGAGATAGAAGACCGGGAGATGCTATGCAGGGTCTCCAGAAAAGAGATCGAGCACCGAGGACCAGCAATCGACGGCCCCAGGGCGCATTCGAGTCAAGAACGGTTTGCGAACGCACCCGGTCGACATGATGATCAAAAGCTATAGAATGAAGATCGAAGATCCCTAAGTATGGATCGGGTATTGAAAGGTAGTGATCAAGGCTCAAAGGGTCGCGATTAAGAGTCCACAAGGAGCGACTGCGGCCGGATCGGGAGATCGCCGCCCGAGGACCGCAATTGACGATCGCGAAATCGATCGTAGGTAGGAAGGATGGTAAGAACCGCCCTTATGTATTGGTATCTCAAGAAGTCATGACGCCAAATTTTCCGTTGCGTAGAAGTATGTCACAGATATATAAAACCTATATCGATAGTTAGATATTAAGGGGTAAAATCACACTCTAATTTAGAAATTCAGGTCCTTTTCCTCCAACCCGCAGTTGTCAGTAAGTTATAGCTATTTGTAAAGCCTCACATCGAGAGTGCTAACACTCTGGAGAAAAGAGTTGCCCTCGTTCTGCAGTAATTATCCATTTCGATTGGTTAGTTCGCTATCTCACTTTCCAATCACATGAATATCAAGAGGAAAGCCTTGAGTGCAGTGGGATCGACGTGACTCTCATTCAAACAATCTCGCCCTATCCATTTAATTCTGTATACGTTCCTAGAGGTCTACAACGCTGCAACAGCATTCTCCGTTTCCTGTACGTGTTGTTACACATCCATTCGGTCTCAATTGCACTACTCCAGTCTTTCGACAACCTTGGCCACCACGTCCGCATCGTTTTTAGCGGGGGCCATTGCAATGCGGTTCTTTTTTTTTTTAACTGTCCCTACAAGAGTTCGATTGGCTGTAACGTAGGATGATAGGGTGCCGTGTAGCATACCGAATGGCCATTGGTAGATACTATAGTGCCAGCCCTGCACGATGGTGGAGCTCCACGAGCTCCAGCAACTTTGGAATGGTGGCTTTGGGGTTGAACAGCATGCCAACTACCTTTTATAAATCATTCACAAAGAGTTATCATTTTATAGTTAGAATTTTATAACCACAAAAAAATATTTGACAAAAGCGTACCATTCTTCCGAAACCACTCTTGAGTGTAGGGTTTAAGCCATTTCTTGCGTGAACTCTTATTAATTGGGATATGAAGCGCCGTCCATGTAGATATTGCATGTACCGTAGGGTTTCAGGGTTTGACAAAGCCCCTCGAACCATAGCTCAAACAAGGGGCGTTGAAGTTGCCGTGATAGTCCTCCTCGCCATCACTATCCTTTTCAAGGTCGAGTTCCAGACTCGAGTTGAGTGGTTGACAAAGTGGCCCGTAATGGCAGCACCACGGCTAACAATAGTACCAACGCAATGATACAGACACTAACTTAGCAACAATACCAAATCAAGAAAAAAAAGTCACAAACATCTTAAACCACTTCCAGAACATAGATTGCAATTATCGTACGATGGACCTTTTCAAGATCTACCAACGAATTCTTTTTTATGTTTACCACGTCTTATCAGAGCCACGATTGACATTGCAGAAGGATTCGTCAAGGTAGACCTCAGGTCGGGCCACTCCCATGCGGACAGATCAATTTTCTCCCGGGATCTTGACTCGGTTCGATAGCTTTTGGTTCAGATAGAATGTGCGAAAGGCGACATTGCCTTCAGATTCAGCATATATCTATGCCATTTCACCCCCTCCAAACAGTAGAACTAGCTCATGCAGCACTTGGATAAAAGTCCCCACGTTCAAGTTTACCCCACACGTGCGGGACACTTCCTCCGCAGTATTTTGAGCTGTGATAGGTTGAGCATGTCGATTCTGAGCGACGACAAATTCGCGAATTAGTGGAGCAATGGCCTCAGTGTCATACGACTTGGACCTGCCTCGGTTGTTGATATCGGGCTATACAATGTTACATTTTGAATATAAAGTGTTAAAATTTAACTGATACTTTTCAGTTAAATCAAACTCGGCTTCGAAGTACCTTAAACTCTGTGTCCAGGAACTTGTTGTAGACGGGCATGACGCATTCTACCGTGGACGAAGAGCAGCCCCGGGATGCTGCAACAAGATCCCTCGGTTTCCGCGGAAGAGGCCTTGTTGTTTCTGGAGAGTGGAATAATGGTGGCTTGCCACCATCATTTCTTTCTCTCTTGGATTGTATTCGCGTCGTTCTACGGGAATTTTTGTTGAATGATGAGGCTATGCGCAGCTGCGATTTAATCTAATATGTAGTTGAGGCGCTGGACCATCCGATGACGGTCTCAGCGTCTCGGTCCGGTTCGAACTCGAACCGCAATGAACCTTTTACTAACATGGTTAGAAAAACCGGTTTCACGACCTCTTGATATGACAGTGGAGGAAAGGACAGGATGCGTTTTGGGGTTTGCAGACAGGTTGTAGACATATGATAAACATCAATCGGAGTTGCTTTTTTCCGGGTGTAGCTCAAGTGACCTGTAGTTGTAACGGGAATCAGATTTGGCCTCGGACGACAGGTCGATCCAGGGATGAATTTTGGTCCCACATGTCTCTTCTTTCAAGCATTTGCTCTCACCATCAAGTCACCCAAGATTGCTAAGTGGAGGTCAAGTGGGTGTAAAATCGATCGAGATCGTCAATTGAAGACAAGTGCACAAGGGCTTACAGCGGGGATTAGTTTTGGCCTTGCAAACAGAACACACAAGAAATGAATTTTGGCCTGGACGAGATATGTGTCTACTACGCTTCTAAGGAAAGGATCTGATGAACAAAGAGTTGCTTTTAAGTAAAGTGCACAAGTGGGTTTCGTCGCGTTCTGAATGTCACTAAGACATATTGGCCCGACTAAGTGTTAAAAGGAGATTAAGGTAGAAGGAGGCTAGCGTCGTAGAGTAAGATCTTGGTTAAGATATTAGTCAGATTTACCTACATTATTTTTCCTAATTTTAGTGCACAAGTTCCCGATTATCCATACTTTGGTGCTTAACTTGGATCGGCTCTCAAGACTAAAGATCCCGCTATTGGAAACGGTAAGCGACTCGGAAAGGAAAGGAGAAACCAGAACACGGTTATTAAGCACTTCGGTTCTTATTTTAGGCAAAGGTCCCTAGATCATGGCCGATCGACCCCTAATCGGACCTTAACTCGGATTTCATACCGGAGCGCAGGGCAAAGAAGCTCCGCGCTACCCCACACATCCCGCGTCCCGCCAGGACGGTCAAGACGCCTTCGTCTGAACACGTTCGGATCCCTGAGAGAGCAGATCCAGCTCGCCGACACGTACACAAGGTAAGACCAAGTTCAGCAGAGCACGGGTCATCGGGGGACCTCTCCGCCAGTCGGTGTCTGGGCTGCATGAGTGGCGATCGGCCTCAACCAGATTTGGACTGATGCAGCTACACCACATGATCCGAAGGGCTATGACTTTCCGGAAATTTGCGTTTGCAACTGTAGTATCGTCCGGGTAGTTTGAAGCATTTTGAACACACGACGATGCGAGGGAGAAGGGGGGGGTACCCACATTGAATGATTTCCTAATGTATTAGGCTTCCGTTTGCCTAGGACGACGCAAATGTAGGAGTGAGCTAAACCAGGGGTCTGACGGTGGCAAGCCCGTTTTTGCTCAAACATTGCCAGCGACGCATTGCCAGAACGCCAAGTAACCACAGGAAGTGAAGATGGATTTTTCATTCACAGGAAAAGATGCAGTTAGCTTTATAAGTTTTTATACAGTCCACTGGGACTCTGGCCGTCGAAGTTACTGCTAAGTCCACGGCGGTCCAGTGTCGGACACTAGAATTGACATCATCCACTGTCTCCAACTTGCCAGGTGCGAGACACATTTGCGTGAAGCACTCCAAGTCAGGACAGCTGCGGTGAACTAAGCTAGGAAGGCCGACTCAATCTACACAGCCCCCAAAACTTGGTTTTATCGTTCTTCGTTGTACGGGTCTCTTCCACAACACTGGCTCACTGTGTACTGGCTGCGGTCCCTACAATGGCCGTTTAAACGTCGGGGCTGACGATGACGTAGTGTCGTCCCACCCCGCGTCACAGATATTTCCTGGCGACGGCGAGGACATTGAGAACACCGGTTCTTGGTACCTGCTCACGGCTCGACGTCGCCGCTTGCTTCCTCCTTGGCGAGGCCGTACCCGCCTTGCGTCACCCTGGTATCCATGCACTTCATCAGTTGCCAACGGCTCGAAGCCGCACTTGGCCCCACTTTCCGCACGCGCTATTGCTCATCGTGCGCCACTCGGTGCCCTTGGTCATGTTCCCGTCGGTGTCAGCGCTCGCGCAGCGATTGATCATCAGTCCTTGTCGCGACTTGTCCATCAACACTCGATGTGTAAAGGGGTTACACGGTGTGGTGCACACATGGGTACGAGGTACCCGGAGAGTTAACAGTCTCTCAGTACATGATGTCTAGAATTAACGGTGGTCTCAGTACGTAGGTTGGGAGCCACACGTTGTGCATATGATTAGGTTTAACTATGGTAGATAGTTAAACATAGATAGCGGCTTGGCCGCAATAAAGATAAATAAAACGCTTCGGTTTTGGAAGCAATAGAGTTAATTTGAGTTAATAACTCTGCGCCCTGGTTTTAGGGTTGTGTTAAAGTTCCTTCAGATAAGGAACTTTGTATTACGGACGCTTTGAGTCGAACGTTCCTCTGACGCTAAAGCTACGGCAGCCCCGCTGCACGATGGCCTTTGCCAGGCCACCCACAACCTCGTACGAGTTCTCGATGAGCTTCAAACCCTTGCCACAAACCTGGATATCAAAGTCTTTGAACCATTATTCCACCTTTGCTCTTTCAACAGCTCTCCCGCCAAGATGATACCTTATGAGGAAGGTGATGCAGGCGCTCGTCCATCACGTTTGGGCTATCGTCGGCGTAGAACGTGAGTCTCAAGGCGCACACATCCAGCTATTCGTCAGTGCTCAACACGGAACAACCCGTACCGGGTACCGAGCGCCGATGCACATATCGTGCTGGCACTGACCGATCCACGTCATTTGCAACTTGTTGCCGTGCTTCTCGTCCGCTCTGGGCCTGGGAACATAGTCACCCACTACAAAACTCACACCGCGTTCACGCCTCTTGTTCAGAAGTCTCTACTTGTGCCGCTGGTTTTCCACTACACAGTCTATTGACTGGATACTGTCGCAGCTCCGTCACGTATCCATCAATCTCGGTACTGCAGGCACCGCCAGTAGCTGGTGTCCTTCTGGTATACGTCACAAGAAATATAAATGGAGGTACCGATAGTACTAAATCTATACACAAGACGTCCCAGGAATACCTTCACCTAGTATAAAGTAATGTGTTGAACTGCCCTGCGTGAAACTGAGTACACCAGAGAGCGGTCGCCTTCATCACCAAGGCTTACCGCCATTGTACAAAATCATTCTTTGCGCGGTAAGTACTGAAGCGAGTTGTTCGATGCCCAGCTCCGCATCCGGTGTAGCCTCGCGATCCAATCCAACAACCCAGAAATATTTCTCATCCATCTCCTCCAATGGACAAATTACTCCAGTAAAGTTCTTGGCCCCGCATCATCTGAAGATTTACGTTGTACTAGGGCATGCTGTCCAACGCAACCCACCCGTTTCAACCGCTGGTGGTTGAGGTGTTTGGATTCTTCAAGCGTAAGCTAAGGGCTATAGCTAACACATTCATGGGTCCGGATGACAAAGACTCTATATCGGAGGATGTTGTGCAGAAGCTTGCCGGACTAGTGTGGTTGCAATTTTCGTGTAATATCGAAATGGACGCCAAGGATATATCCACTATTACTGGCAAAAGTTTTGGCCTCTCTCGATTACTTCGAGCGTACTGGCGCAGGTTCCCGCGTGGTTACAGCACAAGACGCATGATCAAGTTGAGATACAAGGGCTCCCACGTTCTCCAGCAAAAAGAAGTGGACTACTACTACAGTGACAGGGCGGTTGCTTCTTACAACAGTTAGACGATGGACTAAATGCCAAGAAAAATAAAAATAAAAAGCTTTTTTTCGAAGGATCCGAAGGTTTCACCTTCGATTGAAAAAATATGTAGGAGGCAACACACACTCCTATCCAAGCAATTAGGCAAGATATAGCCGTAACGTAAACCTACCGATATATTATCCACCAAAACGCACACAGCCATTGCGCTTGCTAGATGAACCCTCGATACAGAGCATCCAGCTCACCGACAGGCATAACACATCCAAACAAACTTGATCAGACACTTACCTTGAAAAAGGACCCCCCTCTTAGTGCTTGAGTCGAAATACATTCTGAATGTGTGTTGCCTATGTCTTAAAAGGGAGCTTGACTGGTGCCACACCACAGATATCCGTTTTGCCTTCAGCAAAGTCCAGATTTTTTTGTCTGAACTAAGCACATACTTCCCAGGATAGACTGCATATTTCCCCATTCATACGTTTGAACGATACATCAAGATCTGATCTCACAGTCTTCCAAACGTTCCCGCGATGACCGATCCTAGTCGATCTCCGACCTCGACACACCGCTGATCTGGCCCCATTGGCGATCGCGACCACCACTCTTGATCACCATCGCCAATCTCCGCTTGCACCAGAACCCCTCTCGATGGCAGTTATCCAGTAGCCACCTCGGCCACGATATGCATATATCGTGGTGACTCCCACGTGACCGAAAAATTAGATTCTCATCCGACTTGCTTACGCTTATTTGATCAGCCATACTGCACCTTGCGTTTCTGCCCGGGCGTGTCAAGTATCAGCAAATGCCAACGCATTCGATATCACCACGAAAGCACTAGGCAAGTACAACTTTAGCAGCTTCAGAAATCCCACCAAGGCTATACCTAGGAAGGAAAGCTCAGGAAAGTCCGTGGTGCCCTGTCCTCACCAGAAGTTATTGGATCCGCCCGGAAGGATATGTAAGAAGCTCTTACATCACACGACCGCTGGTTTCAGTGACAATGTGTCGCTGCGAGCGAACAGGAGTGCAAGCTGCTGGTCATTTCTTAGCTACTGTGCCGTTATGTGCTGTGTCTATATTAGTCCTTCTGCCTTGCCACGCAATTGCAGAATACTGCGCGGCTGTTTGGGTGGAACCGCTCGAGGTTGCGGGCGGTAATGCAAGCACGACTGGTACTACTACGACGTAGCAGGACTCCAGTGCAAGTGCCCTGTGTGCTAATATAATACATCTACTGGTCGAGGAATAAGGAATGGTTTGTTCATTTTAGTTGTTTATCATCTGTTAAACGGACAGGAGTCTTTTTTATTCCAAGGCGATTATTGTTAGTTTTGCGGGAGTTTACGGTTTCGGACCAACTGAGTAAATCTCCGCTCAATCTACACCTCCGCATGATTGGACATAAATAAAATTTGGTACATGTAAAAAGCTCAGAAGCCCACGTTGCTGTTGTCGCTAATGCGAGACCTAGAGCGATTTTTTGGCAAAATCTAGCTGGCTACGAGCGTACCAAGAGCTGGTGGGAGCTACCAGTCATACCTGAAGCAGCTCACCGGCAAACGAACTCGCCGTGCTAGTAAGCCAAGTCCGTGTGCTTCAAGACGCTGCGTGGCAGCACCGAATTAATTGGAATGAAGGTCGGTAAGATGTAGAGCGATGTCATGCGTGACTATACCTAAGGTCAGGAACCCGTTTCGTGTTTTTTTTCTGAACCCATGTCTATTTGGAATCATACCTCCTAAACGAAGACGAGTTGTTTGTTATCCATATTTGAGGCCTGCACCACGCTTAAAATTGGGGTGCCGTTTGCAACCTATGTTTCAGGCACCGTTGCATGAACGGCTGCGTTTTGCAACCCTATCATACAAATTATCAGTCAAGTCGTCCATAGTAAAACTAAATAAGGTTGCAAACTCAGTGGTTTAGAACGCGTCGTGGCACGACGCACAACAGAATCCACCGCTATGAGCACCAGCCGCTACAAGGTAGAGCTCGTGAAGCTCATGTCACTCAAGGACGGCAAGACTTACGAAGCTGCCCATAACTTCACGACGGAGGAGCTCCTCAGTATCACACCGGCCGTGGTGTGTCGCTGGATGAATAAGAGAGCCTACGGAGATCCAGATCCAAACGAAGACATGAGACCAATACGTATAAGATCAAGTACACTAGAGTACGCGAAAAATGCCGTTTCCTCGACTAAATACGGGCATACATAAATGCTGGTGGAAGCTCAGCTTTAAATCCAATTCAAAGAGATGTTGGGCGGTGGATCGCAGCTCAACCTCGCAATCATCGTCAATAGTCAAAATGATGAGACCGAAACTGGTAGTAATACTTCGTCTTCAAGACAAGCTGTGGCTGGAAGTGCTAGTGGGCATGATTATCAACGTAAATTTACTGCTCTACGGGCTCAAATTACGTCAGGCCGGCGGTACATGATAGATACTATGAATTATGATTGAGATTCAACGAACCCGAAACGAATTGCTTCGTGAGCTTCAAAAGGTTCACGCCGTAATGAAACGACTGTCCATGCAGCCAATCGCTCGCCGAATTCTGCCTTCTCGCGGTGTACTACAACCAGCCAAAGATCCTACGAGCACTCAACCTCGCGCGCGAGCTACCGGTGCTCGTCTCTCAAAGAGACCTAAGGATCTATACGAACTGTGGCACGAATATCAGTTTGGATGCAGCGGGTTGAACGCAGCTAAGGAATTTACACCAGCTGAGCGAGGCGCAAACAACTTTGCGTACTCCAGAAGAAAAGTGTTTGGGACCTAATTACTAAACCGGTACGCTCCGGATACACAAGCGATGCTGCAATAGACAATGTGTATCAAGTTTATGGTAGGCAGCTATCGGTGTCCAGCATTTTGGTTGCTCTCCGCGCTGATCGCAGGCGTGGAGGGCATCTGAGTCTACGTTAGCCTTCAGCTTGTACACTACTGTAGCCAATCGAAACAGTAAGATCAAATATTAACCAATCAAATACTGGTTGCAAACGGAGCTGCACAATCGGTCAATATTTATACTGAACATATTTTCGAATTATTAATAACAACTGTGCCAGCATAATACAGAATAGGTAAGTGGACAGCCGTTTCAGATTTTGGATGGCGAATAAACCTGAACCGAAGATCGGCCCCATGTCCTGCGACGCCAACCACATGGCGTTCCCGTTGCAGAGTATTCACTCACACTCTGACAACAGCATGAAGTTCACATTGCCCCTATATTAATATAGGTTAGGAACACCACCGTCGATAATTGCTAGTACACAGGTTGCATCTGCTCGCAGCGTCGTTGCAGCTTCAACAAAGCTTTCGTTGCCTAACAGGATAAAGAGACCTTGTAGAAAACTTCTCCGCTACTTAGTTGACTCCTCGTGCGCTACTCCAGCTGGGGGATCAAACGATTCATTTCTCAATTTGCATTCGACAACCAACGTCGACAGCAAGTTCACCTTAGCAACTACCACCACCCGCATCAACTTCCACTAGCAACTATCATGAAGTTCTTTGCCACCGCATCCGCTATCGTCGCTGCCTACGCTCTCACTGAAATCACCGTGTCCGCTGCAACCACGGGCGGCGCACCCTGGGGGTACAAGACCAACGATGCCACCGTGGCCGGACTGGCGCAGTGGGCCGACCACTACCCGATTTGCGGGGGCTCACGGCAATCACCCATCGACATCACCACCACGACAGGAAACGTGGCTACGCGTTCACTGCCGTTCAGTGGCGAGTGTGCCAGTTTTAACCTGACACAGACGACTGACACATTCAAGGCGAGCGTCGTCGGTGGTAAGACATTGAGGACAGTATGGTTCTAGTGATGGCCGATGCTAATACGTCCGTGACTACTATGTTATGCTGTTTTCCCAAAACAGGCTCTTGCGCGGCGTCGGCGAATGGTGCCTCGTACAGCATGGCGCAGTTCCACATCCACGCACCCTCGGAGCACACACTCAATGGCAAGCCGTTGAATGGAGAAGTCCACTCCGTCCACAGCAACGCGGGCGGCTCCGCCCTTATGGTCGTGGGCGTCTTCTGACAAGTAACAAATGGAGGCACGACTGACCCGTGGATGGTCTCGGTGCTCGACGGGATGAAAGCTGTCACGCCGGTCGCACCAACCACGATGAACCTGTAAGTTTTTGCTCCAATGCGCTTCGACTTCTGCGCAAGTCAGTGCAACTTGCTGACAGTTATGTTCTATTTTTTTTGCAGTGGATCGTATGCTGCCGTGGTGAATGCCAACGCCGTCCGCTCCTACAACTATCCGGGCAGCCTCATGACCCCTGGTTGTGACGAGATCGTCGACTGGTGGGTGGTGCAGCAGCCCATGTCGATCTCATCGGCCGATTTCACGCGCCTGCAGACGCAGCTGAAGGAACTAACCGTGACGGACAACGGCAACAACGCTCGCCCCGTACTACCGCTGAACGGACGCACCATCGTCAGCCTACAATAAGCCTATTGATAGTACAGACCACCCCGTGGTTGCCTCGAACAATAATGTTAAACCGATTTTTTTGTCACTTTTAATTTTGTGTCTTTGTGTTGCTCCTTGAGATCCCCTTCACATTTTCAACACAATCACATTTCTTAACTTCAGTCAATGCATGTAGTCTTAATGTACGTCGAACCTATCGTATTAAGAAAACTGATCATTGCTGCATGACATGTCCTGTAGCACAGAGTACTACGCTCGAGCGATTCGATGCGTCACTTTCTTCGTGTATTTAGGTGATCGCCGATCGTAAAAGATTTGCACAGAACAACTTCAACGTCAGCTCGATTTTAGCGTCATTTCCTTCCATGTGACTCTTCCAAACCTGTCAAGAACGAAAAATCGGATGGCAACTCCTCTTCCGTTAAGCTTAAAGCTTTAATCCGCGCATAATGGTGGTGAACTAATGACTTAGCATAGACCGTTTTCTGATTAGCAAGAGAAATGCTACTGGCGCAATGTGCGAGGTGTCGTGTAGGAACACGCCAGAATTTCCGTCTGTCAGTACTCCCACCCACAACATACGCTAAGTCCGCAAAAACCTAACGCATATTCGGGCGAAGCTTTAACCTGAAGGCCTTGACTCTGCCCTAGCACCGGGTTGATAATAGACCCTGTGCGCCCTGACTTTGTTGATAGGTACACCGAGTGCTTCTAGCAGCACTAGTCACGTGCGACGACTAGGCTGCGATCACGCACACACTTGCAATAACCTCGCTGGCCCTCAGTAGGGAAGGGTCCAGGGCTTGTCCAGCCGGGAAGCGAGGGCGACCGGAGCTTGGCTCACTCGGTCTGTAGGTAGTGGAAGGCTCTTTCTTCGCACTCCTCGGGTCGGACGACTCGTCCTCAACACTTCGGTACAGCACAGTCTTCTCCTTCACGTCTCTTGGCTTTACCGGGGTGGGCAAACACTTGAACTTCTCAGCCAACGTGTTCACCAGCAGGCATAATCCTGGTGGTCGAGCGGGACCAGACACTACGGACACTTACCGCAGCCGGACTTGACTCTTGTGCGATCGGGAGGAAAATCTGCTCTCTTAGTTGCGCATGAAGGCGCTTATCTCATAATCTACTCTTTCCTATGTCATATACAAATATCTAGTGTGAACTTGTCCGTTATGAGGAGATCTTGTAATCACCGAGGTTTCGGCGGCTGGTGGACGAGGCCTCGAAGAGTCGCCTTCCGGATACCATCCGGATGTGTCCTGTCGTGGCCAGTCGTTACGTCGTGGTGTGAGACACACCGCCTCGTCTGAATGGCTCAGTCACTTTCCCGTGGGCTCTTTTCCACCAATCAGTGACAGGCCATTCATATCTCCAAAACTGATCCTTGTCAATCAACAACTGCGGCAACGGCGGCGGCAAGGGCGCCTTCGATACCAACCGTTTCCCGACACGACAGACGCATATACCACCTCTCCGAGCTTCTTCGATACCTGCAACAACTCCCCACTGAAGTCACCATAACTTTTAATCAACTGGAAAATTCAGCTCGCAGACGGCGTTAACGCCTTCCAGCTCGCAACCTGTATTCGGCAGATGATGCAAATCAAATCAAACGCTACCCCAAAAGATATTAAATCTACGTCGGAGTGCCTCCTAACAAGTTTCCGGTAGCTGTTATTTAATACCAGGTAACACGAACAACGAGCGACTCACCCGCAATTTGCTTTCGACAACCAACAACGAGGTCACCCTTTCGCCCTCGTCAACGTCCACCAGCAACTACCATGAAGTTCATCGCCATCGCATCCGCTATTGTCGCTGCCTACACTCTCGCTGAAACCATCGTGTCCGCTGCAAACACGGCGGCGCACCCTGGGGGTACAAAACAAACGACGCCGCAATGGCCGGACCGGCGCAGTGGGCCAACCACTACCCCACGTGCGGGGGTCTCGGCAATCACCCATCAACATCACCACCCCGTCAGGAGGAAACGTGGCTACGCGCTCACTGTCGTTCAGTGGCGAGTGTGCCGATTTCAACCTCACGCAAACGGAGGATACGTTCAAGGCGAGCGTCATTGGAGGTAGGTCCCGATGAAATGCTATCAAATCAGGTGATTGGTACTCAAAAGGGAACGCCAATTCTAACGCCATTGTCTTGTTTCATTCATAGGCTCGTGTACGGCTAAAGCTAACAGTGTTTCCTACAAGATGGCTCAGTTCCACCTCCACGCACCGTCGGAACACACATTGAACGGCAAACTGCTAGACGGCGAGGTCCACTTCGTACACAGTAATGCAGACGGCTCTGCACTTATGGTGGTAGGCGTCTACCTCGACGTCGTGAACCGGAGCAAAACGGACCCGTTCCTGGTGGCGATCTTGGACGAAATGGAAAACGTTAGCCCGACGAAATGGACGTCTATGAGACTGTAAGTACTTGTACCTTCATAATCTGAATGGATTCTTGTGCTGACAACAGGATCAGTACTGGTTTCTGTAATGTTCATACTCCAAGTTTGTCAACGCCAACGCAAACCGTCTTTACAACTAACTACCCGGGGAGCCTTGCGACGCCTGGATGTGACGAGATTGGGGATTGGTGGGTGGTGCAGAAGCCTGTTGTGGTGTCCCCCAATGACTTCAAGCGTCTGCAGACCCATCTGAAGGAGCTGAAAGTGACGGACAACGGCAAGAACGCTCGCCCAGTTTTGCCGCTGAGCGGACGCAAGGTCATTAGTTTCAAGTAATTTCAAAACAACGATTAATGTATTTGGCTTTAGATCCCCTTATTTATATTATAGAGTTGGCATGCGGAATGCTTAATTTACGAGTTCTGAAGTAGAGTGTAACTTTTGGCTCTTACTGTTGTCTGGTATCGGTTATGGAACATCGCGGAAATGGCGAAGTAATAAAATCCATTGAGCAGATGCGCTATACGATAGATACAGTCTTCTGCATTTTTTAGCTAGTGTTGAACCAGGTATTCTTCTTTCCCGTCGAAGAAGAATTATCTGGATTTTAATCCAGAGTTATGGCACTCGACCTAAAGAAAACCTCTTACGTTTTATGTAATTCGTTAGTATAAAGTCGTACTGGGAGAAAACCGTTTCTTTATTCTTCTATAATTTGGTTGACCTGTTATATCTAGTTTCATTTCTTATATCACAGAAAAGTGTTGTGGTATTCCCTCCTTAAACATATTCGTATGTACCCATACGTAACTGAATGCACCATTTGGTACTAAAAATAGATTGGCTGACCTCTTATAAGCAATACCCGGTGGACATCAGAAAAACACAGAAGAATGTTGCCTGTGGCGGCCACGGGTAACATCAAAACCCATTCACCCAGAGAATGTTGCCTGAAGGAATTGGGTGAAATGCATCTATCTGTGATTTGAAACAACCCAGTGGGTGAAGTAACTCAGAAGTTGTGTGCATTTCCTTGTGCAATAACACCTGACAGAAGCTATAAGCACGTGATTCTTCTATATATAGCGCGTTATGAGAAATGCCGATTTTATTGATTCGATCCAGCTATATCAGCATTTCCAACATTGCAACTTTTCCGACTGTGTACTGGGCCTACTTAAGTACAGCAAGACGGTTCCTCATCACATAAACAACACCGCTGTAATACGCGACCGTCGCGTGCAAATTCAGATATGTTTGTGTCCGGGTCGTTAACGACAGAAACAAAAGCGAGAGTACCACGATTGCGGGCTACAACTAGAAGATTGTAGCACGTTAGATGCTGCGGCTGCGAAGCAGGTGCAGGAGATGCGTCAAGTGTCCAAGCCATCTCCATTTAAACGAAAAACTCAATGATTTTTTAATTCCGACATATAGCGTTTCAATTTCTCAGCTGCTGTTTATATAGTTTTATGAAAGGATGATTGAATGTACTTTTAGATAGATAATCTCTCACCTAAATTTGTCACGACTATTTACTATGTACACTGGCCTCTAGCTTTTGATTCTTGTTAAAGCCCTCGTCTTTACATTCACGACTATTTAGCTCACATGGTTATTCGAGTGTTTTGCGAATAAAATCCAGAGCTTCCCCGTGTGAAACACGGCATTAGTTAGACTCACTGTTTTTGACATTCATCCACACTGGGTGAAGGTATTCTTTCGTTAAAGATTATTGAGCTCATAAAATACTTTTTGGCTCAGTCTATATGCGGTGCCTAGTGCACAACATCCCTCATAGTCTTGCGCAAAGCAACATTTCAATGGGAAGGTATCCATAAGAAGTACTACAGTTTTAATGAACACGAATCTCTTCCGGGAAACTCATCATCGCAAACGGATGGGGGACCTGCACGTAAGGTCGCCAAACGCAATGTAAACTCCAGTATTCATTACCTCGCGGATTATTGTCACGGAGAACGATCTTATCACATACTATTCTCTAAATTTTAATCCAGACAATCGACGAGCTTTGCGTTCCTAAAACCGATGCTGCAGATTTTTGTTCCTGGGTCGAGTTGCCGGTGTTTCAGAACTGGAGCCCCGCCGTTTTAGCCAGAAGATTAATGTACGGCTCGTCTTTCACCTTCACTACTGTATCGCCGACCTATTCACAGTTTGGTCCAACCGCAGAACTCGTTTGCCACGATTATTGGGGCATTTACATATATTTGGACAATGTATTTTGTGCACCTTTGCATTCACAACAGGATCCATAAGCAACCAACTAATGAAGTTTGTTCTATATCGTGCCGAATGTGCACAGCAATAAAGCTCGTTTTTCTCTAATCTATATTTTTAAAAAAAATTAACATGTAAAGTATACCAGCCGTTTGAGCTGCAGTTATGGAACTTTGGCCGTTTTGACATGATAGAGCGCCGATTCGCTTATAATACCGTGCTTCTTATCTGCCAATCACATACCAGTATGCGTTGTTACCGAGAAGTTCATCTTTCAGCCTGGCCCATCCGATACAAATTCCAATATAAAATCTCATTTGTTTACAAATTCTAAGTCAAAGTTTATTTCGCCCAAAGCCTACTAGGATTTCGGTCAGGCTACTAGTAGGCTTTTCACCTGGGGAGTAAAGATTAAGATGTTAGCGACGACCAGGGATCCGAAAATGCAATTTCTAGATTAATATTTCCTCCAGACATAAAAAACTAAAAATGCATTATTTTAATTAATCTGGGTAAATCCAAGCTGCCCAGATATGGAAGCCTAACACACCAAAACTAGCCTGTTGGTGTTCACCCTCATCATGGTTGTGCTTGTGAGGCGAAATTAGAAGATATATAAGGAAAATTGACCACCCAAGTCCCAACCGCAATACTTTTCTAGTCGAGTAAGCGAAATCAGCACAATTTCGGTGCTATTCAATGTAAAGAGCAAATGTGGATCTCCAGTCAGTCTGCAACGGCAAATATAATGCTTCTACAAGGAAAGCGAGGCTGTGGAGATGCCGAGATATCTGTGGATACGCCTGACCTTAGTATTATTGCTGATAATGCAGAAAAGGCAAACCTATATTTATTAATTAATTCTGCATGGTCAGGAATTGAAACAGTTGGCGGGACCCCGGGGTCCCATCCGGACCCTGGTGCCCCCACAACCAACCGGTATTAATAGGTGAGTATATGAATCATCAAAAGAGCACATGACCCATTCAACGTAATTCATATTAGGAATTTCTAAAAACGTTTGAGGCAATGAAGAGTTGGATGATGCGTTGATTCGGATCGCAGTTTTTCGCTTTCCGGTTTCTTCAACGGCGGCTGACGATCGTCCTCATGCTCCTCACATGTGCTCAAGAAGCCGTCAACCAAATAATGAGCTGCTAAGCATTAAACCTTCTTTTCATGCGACTGTTCCCTAGCATAAACACCAATTACATGGATTTTTTCTCAGAGGTGATCTATCTCTATCCAAAATAGACTGACCTCGTCATATCCGTCTATCACTAGCGGTTAAACGGAATGATTAATTTTTTGGGATTCCTGGCGACCCTTCCCCCGGCGGTACTGAATCTACATTTGTCCTAGTACACCCAGTAGAATGGCGTTGAGCAAAACAGAATTCCGCGATGCTGACTCATGTTGCACTGCACTATCGCTGGATTTCGCTTAGTCGTCTTGATGAGCGCACATTGTCACCTCAGTTGTGAGATGAAAGAATGTGTTGGAATTCTGCTGAGTCACGCGTCGGACAAGACCCAAATCGAGTTTTTCGGTTGGATCTTTTGGATTCCAGAATTGAAGCGTGCGAATGTTTTGGATTCCAGATTGAAGCGTGCGACTGTACGAATTCACATGTCAAGTAGCAAGCCCCGTTCAAGCAGTATCCCTACTCTGGGGTAATCTAATAATGACCACAGCTTACAGTGTGTGCTGCTCCCAAAACACCGGGAATGCATGCATGCATTGAGAACAGCGTTTACTTTTAATAAAAGCGTAAAAAAAGAACTATTTTAATAATGTAATGAATAAAGCTCTAAATCGTTAACTGATGCGGAACAAACGCAATAGCACGATAAAGAAGAACCATGGTCACATACAAAAGCCAAGTGAATTCCGGTGGTGCAGGTTGGAGCAGGTGCGTCTTGGGTTATGGTAGCTGCGTCGAGCATTCTCTGACCAACACTACCTTCAATTGCTGTTTTTAAAGCTGTATTGGTGCTATATAGCAAGGTATGCGCGAAAGTTAAGGTGCCATTATTAGTTTCTGGGAGCGTTTGCAGTTTCACGTACAAGCGCTGAGGACGAGCTGAGCGACCCCAGGAACTCGTTTGCGAAATATAAAGCTAAGCAATCTCTTTATCTTATCTTACTTATTGCAAAAGATAATCCAATAAAACGCCGTAGAAGGTTCACAAACTAACATATAGTTGAGCCTACTAGTAGGATGAAAAGCCTACTAGTAGGATCAACGAGGAGTTAAGTTTACATGTTAAGCTCTGAGGCCGCGTTTTGATTCATAGCTTAAACGTCCTACACGTACTAATAATCTTATAGAGTAAGTAAGCTTAATTTTTTATTTATAGATGAAATGTCGCTCCGTTTTATGGCTTCGATCGAGCATGATTGGCGGATAAAACAAAGATTTAAACTGAGATGTAGAAAGGCAGACAAGTATGTGTCATCGAATTGCGTTTTCAAACGCGCAAAAATGGTCGATTTACAGGATATCGATGTTGATTTGTCGGGAAATCGATCTGAGCGGTCGATTTGCATGTCGCTGCCCGATTTATTAGCCAACCCTATCTGGGTCGATTTGTCTTTCTATGGTCCTCAATTTATAAAACGACCTCAGTTTATCATATATTGAAGATGAAGCTACATTGAAAAACACAATAAGTCATGTTTTTGTGGAAACTAAGACGTCGGTCGTTTACCGTTGACCGATGTGATCGTCATATTGGGGATTTCGCCCACCCAATATTTTGTCTGGGCATTTCGGTATGTTGTTAAACCCTTTTAATACGATCAATGTTGCGGAAAATCCGTTCTTAAGTAGCTCGTAATATAATACTGGAAAATCAGAGCGAAGTACAATATAACGGACTGCAAGCCCTTTAAGACTTCGATACTAACTATTACTTTTAATATCCCTGCTAGTCGCATTACATGTTGCTATTTTCAAAAGTTAGTTTTTGCGCCAAAATGTTTTTGATCGACTTACAAATAGCCTAATTATACTCTACAATTTTCTCAAACTTACGGTTTTCGTTTTGCGACGAATCAAATCTTGTTTTTTGAGCTCGGGAGGAATCGCTGTCCCATTTCGCCATGTCTGGTGCCAGATCTGGCCGCAGGTAAGGCTTATACCATGCTCAAGGCGGCGCGCCTTGTTACACTGTGTTACTCGACCCTTCTTGCATCGTGCACACCTCACAAAGGTAGCTAGTATCAAAACTTCTTCCACCAGGTCCAGCAAACGCCGAGCATATCTTACATAACGACTGGTGGCTTTTCGTTTTAGCTTTCGTCTTTTCTGTGGTCTTTTGCACTGCGTGGTGCTGGTGAGGGAGCGGCTGGGTAACAAGATCCGCCATATCATTCACTACGGTAAAGGCTTCGTTTGTCTGGTTTAGTAGACCCACGTACAGCCGACGCAAGTATGCCACGTGCGTGAGGACGATGATATGTAGCTAGTGCTATAAAGGACGCAGACACTCGGGCGATCAAGGAGACTTCTACCTTGAGTAAGCTCGATTAAATAACATACTAAAAGGCCCAGAACAATTTATTGAGTGGGCGAAATAAATATTCGATTAACCCTTTTACTCCAGAATTACGGATTTCCAGAAACCGAATAAAATATTCCGAAGTCAACATCAGAATTTCATCTTGCGTATTTCGCATATAGAATTTTACATGGATAAACCGAAACATTTCGGCTAATCATGATGAAGTGCAGAACGAGAGAGGGGAACCGATATAAGAATCCGAAAGACCAGTAAAGCAGCACGCTCATTTGAAATCTGCAGCCTTCGAGAGACCAACATTCCGGGATGGAGAAAACGCTAACACAAGTGTGGCCGGAGCAGAAGAGAGAGGGCTGGAAGTCGAAGTGCTCGAAAAGGCT
Source organism: Phytophthora tentaculata (assembly GCA_033557915.1). Taxonomy (NCBI): domain Eukaryota; phylum Oomycota; class Peronosporomycetes; order Peronosporales; family Peronosporaceae; genus Phytophthora; species Phytophthora tentaculata. The sequence goes on from JAUCEA010000005.1 coordinate 543,799, forward strand.
TAGTAACTACTACAATTACATCTCACCAAACGCCAACTTGAAGGGCGTAGACGGCGTCGATGTCTTTCTGGGTACATTGGGGAGGTTAATTGTTACTTCTGTTCATTAAATTGTCACGATTTGGCGAACAGGCGAGATGATGCGCTACTGCAGACAACACGGGTTGCTTGAGATTGTGGACAAGGGCCTACCCGCTACAGCCCAAGCGCTTACTGTTGTAGCCTCGGTGGACGGCTATACAGCACGAATCAGAGACACCACCACAACGCTTCTCGCCAGTAAAGATCGACGGAGAGAAGTCTTGTGGTGGTGGCTCTGTTTCGTCGGAGCGACCAACTCGTAAGCGCCGAGACTTTAACAAGGCCAAGAAAGCATCTGTCAAGCGGACTCGGACGGATACGCCAGCACTTGCTATTGTCTTACAGCGTTGGCAAACTAACAGATCTTGTTATTGCTATTACGAAAGGAATGCAACAGCTGTTCCGGGTCGTTCCGATCTTTCTGTTCCGGATATCACTGACCTTGTCCCGATTGTTACAGAAGAATTCATTACGGACACAAGCGATTACCGACAACCTAAGCCTTTAAATACGCCATCGCTGTTGGACTAATTTGATTCGAACAACTTTTTGGAGGAGCTTCAAGCGATCGACTATTTGAGTCACTGGAGTCCGACGATTTGAGTGATGGCGGAGATGACTGGCTACTGGCTCTAGATTCGGATGCAGAAGAGGACGAGGGGAGTACATCCTACTAGACGACGACGGCCGCCGTCGAGATGGTTGGGAGTACGAGGACGGTGACTGTGGCGAATATGAACTGAAGTAGTCAAGTGATGAACCCATCGTGTTTCACCTGGACGACGCTGACTTGAACCAATTACAAACCGAGGAGTAAGACTTATATACTGAGCTGCTTAACGGACAACTGCAGCTGGAAGCTGCACCACTTTACGGTGGCCTGTGTGGCCCGACAAAAGCTGCTATGGCGTACACCGAGAACTCTTTGGCAATTTTCTACTGCTTTCCGCCAAAAGGAATCTGTCGCCGGATCGCTATTGAGACAAACAAGAATCGAGTTGATTTTATCGACAAAGTTGCTCAAGGAATGAATGAACGTGATAAGGAGTGGCGAAAGCCAATTCCGCCAACTATAGTGTCGACTATCGAAGAGACAGGGCAAAGCTCAGACGAATTGTTATATCCAACCACACGAGCTCGCCAGACTTACTGGTCTCCAAATTGGAAGGGCCCCAGAGCCGAAGCGTGAGAGTCTTTGTCGACACTGGACAACGAAAACGAGGGAGCACTAGCCCGAGGAACATTAGGGCAGTTTCTCAGTCGTGATAGATTTCAAGACATTACCAGATACATGTCCTTCAACGACAGAGTTTTGCAAGCCGGCAGTGGTGACAGGGCCTTCGAAATCCGTCCCGTGACCCAAGCTCTCCGAAAAAACATTCTTTCGAGGTTTCTGACTAGGACCTCGTATCTCCTTCGATGAAGGCATGGTGCCGGTGCGACACAGACGCCGTCCAATAAGGCAGTATATATCCAACAAACCGAACAAATGGGGGACCAAGTTCTGCATGACTTGCTGTGCTCAGACAGCGTACTGTGCGGGGTTCGTAATAGATTCCATGCGCACTATCCGTAATATACTCTGGGTTTTCAGGATGTTACTGTCTGTGGTGTAATTCTTTGCTATAATCTCTGCGATAAAGTTAGGGTACTCCACTAACATGTTGGCGAAGTTTAATAGACACTAACTAACAGTTAGTGCAAAACTATACATGTTACTATCATGTTAATATCGTAAAGGAGAGGGCATGTATAACGCTGAGAATGAAGCCTTCTTAAGTGCTTTATCTTTTGTTCTGGGAATACTTATGGCACTTTTCATCGCCACTCGATACCAGCAAATACATTATGTAGCCGAAATGAATGCATCCTACGATCATTTTGCAATTTTTCTGATTTCACCTCAGTTCTTTCCAGCCTAGAAATCCATAAACGATATCATACCGCTTTGCATGCCTTAATCGGCTGCAATAAATACCAAGAAGGTAAAGCTACAAGTTCGTGTTACTTTCCTTGTGCAAATCTATTCGCAGACTCTAAGTGCCCCTGACATATTAGCTCTAGATTCTCGGCACTAACTAACAGCTATCTTAACATATATACCTACTAACACGTCAGTACCCTCGGTAAAGTCAACACGGATGAGTCGATGTTGCACAGCAAGCAGTTGAGTGGAATCAGATGCATACACTTCGGGGTCAACCTACTCAACGTTTGATCTGCACTGTCAAATTCTACACATCGATGCCATTGTTACACAAGTTATAAAGCATGGGGCATTTTCACGTGGGAACCATTCGTAGCGATCGCAAGATTGATGCAAGCAGTTATAATTCAAGCAGAAACGACGACCTAAAAGAATATCATGAGGAACTTATCCGATTGCACACTGGTGCCGTCAATCAGAGTTTGTGGCTGTAAACCGGATGGATTCAAAACCAGTCCGTTTCTTGGCGACCGGGTGCCACACAACCAGCGCATGTATCGAGGCGGAGTCAATACGAGAAACACTCAAAGAAATAGTGCTCAGCACTCAAACACACACTTTCAGCATTCAACGCAAAAACTGAACGGACTTGATTGTCGCATCATGGACCACCTCCAGGGCGATGCATACCAGAATAGTGTGACCCACACAAATTTCATACAAAACCATTCTCAGCCAGCACGCAGACACGTAAAGCGCCACCGCGCTCGACAGCGTTTTGCAGGCTCTACCGAGGCACACAAGCTATCCCAACAAGAGCCAAGCGGCTCTATCGCTGCGCAATAGTCACGCCAAGGTTATGCAGCAGCTGTATCCAGGTCGGAGCCCAGAAGTGATGTGAAAAAAGACCCGAAAGGGCAGCTTGCATGCTGCCCGAAGCTGTATCGCGCGGATCGAACGACCAGGGCCGTGGTGGAGAAGATGAGGGTGGGATAGAATTGGCTGCTGCGCCCAGCTGATGTTAGTATGTGCCTAGCTCGTGATGAGGCCCAGGTGATCGCCTTGAGCTCGCCGGAACTATGTTGGCCCTCTGTACGTATACCACATCGATTGGAGTGTACAGTTTCAAAACCTCTCATTGAGGTAGCGTTGCTCGCGGTGACTTGTGCATCTGCTAAACGCGACCTCCCGTATCTTCGTCTTCAATGACTCCAAAATCTCATTGTCGCGCAAATGTGATGCAGCATAGTTGTGGACAAACCGCTGCACCACCGATAGCGGAGGTAGCGACTCTTCATCGAGGTTAAAGCGCCTCAAAAATCCGCTGCGAATGCGCGAAGGCTTCAGTCCTTGTGCTGCCCACTCACGCACGACCGCCTTCATTGCGTTGGTGAGCACGGGCTGGGGATGGCGCAGGTGACGCGTGCGTGCCTGCCTCATCCACTCTCATCAGGTTGAGATGTTGGCAGGCGAGGGTCTTCCCACGCCAAGTACACGGGGAGCGAGGAACGACAGCAGCGCATGTCGGGCAGTTGCAGGCCTATAGGCGTTCACGCATGGCGTGAGGAGCTGCGTGGCTGCACAGACCGCACGAAACGAGGTGACTCTTCGTCACCTTGAACGTCTTCAGCGATTCCAGTAGTATTCCTGCATCGCTGGTGGGCATGACAGGGGTGATGGCGGTCCAAAGGATTCTGGCGGGCATGATTGGTTTGGTAGGTAAGAGGTGGGGGGAGACTTGGTGCTGGGTGGGTCGTCAAATAAGCGAGTGGCGGTCGACCATTACGTCAGAAGATCATTTCTATGTGAAATAATTGGTCAAAATGATAATATATGCTTCCATACGATTGGCTGGAAGCATGTGGGTGATGGAGGTCACCTTCTTGAGGTGGTCTCCCGTTCGAAATGCGCAGCAGCCAACTACCCTAAACTTTAGTGGCTGTGGGGTCCCTATATTTAATAATACCCTGTATAAAATGATATATACGTAAACTGATACTACCCTAATATTTGGTAATCACACACACACCTAATTGGATGGGGCCCCTTACCGTATACTCTGACCCTCATCACATGTTCTCGCCTCGCTCGCAGTCGACTTATACGCAGTCAGGCATATCGTTCGTCGACCTTGTCACTGCTGCACGGCATTGCAGGGTAAGCGATCGTGGAGTGCTTACGTGTGTGTGTGCGTACCTGCTTGTTCGTCCGTGCCCGCTGGTCCCTTCTACATGCTGAGTTTGCTGCTATCGCGCGACCACCCGCTTTCTCGGTGACAATGGCAGCGGAAAGTTGAGTATCACTTATCTTATACTATCCTTAATGCTGACGCTGTGTTGTCTGATGCAGCAGGGTTTCTGCGTCGCCTATGCTGTCCTGGGAGTGGGCACCCGTGCTATCGTGCCGTTATCATCGGCCCGTCCCCGTGGGCTTCTTGAGTAACAAGTGCCGCTATGGCAAAGGTGGCAACGGTGGGAAAAATGACAACAAGAAGCGCCGCGGTGAAGTCGCAGGTCACAAGATGCTCGAATAGTGGTAATAAGAAATGTGAATCGTAGGCCATAAACGCAGCCACTAGTGGAGAGAGCGGCTGAGTCGGCAGTCCACAGACCGCGCTGTGCTTCTTGCCATGACTGGAGCTACTCTCTGTAATTTTGATAATGAAGTGCGTAAGCGTGACAGCTCCACGCCTCCTATCCGTCTAGAGCTTATGTCCGGTCACTTAAAGCCACATACAAATATCAAAGTAAAGACCGACTGTCTCACAATCATGTGTGAATTATCGGTCACTGGGAATTCATACAAAAACTATGATCTCAACAATATCGAGTGGCCTAATTGTTGCTCAAAAAGCAATGTAGAACCCGCACATCTTCATTTCTGCTCGTGCTCGTTGCTCGTTACTTCGCCCAGACAAGAATCCATGGGAGACAACATTCTATTGTGTGGAGTGCTCAGAAGCAAGGGTCCGTGGCTTACCTAACGACAGCACCAATACCATGGGGAAGATATACCTATGTCAAAAGGTACGTCAGCATGACCCCAATGGACTGGTGAGTTCAGCAACATGCAGCCAAACATGACATGACCTTTGGCGAACCGGATCCAGCATTTGCACCGGGCTTGAAGACGATTCGATGCGTGCACCTACGCGCTGTGTACGTCGTGGAACTTGCGAGGGCGATCAGGTAGAGAGTAGTGAGAGCTCTGCAGTGGGGACAGATAGCGCTACTGACAGTTATGTTGTGCAGACTGCGTACATCTAGGTACATAATCAATAGCCACAACGAATAACATTCCTCAAGGCTCCTTAGCAAAGTGTCAATAACGGGGGTCCAAACATCCCCACCGCTCAGGCATCTATGTTGCAATGTTTGTGGGCAAAAATGCGGCTCCGTGTACACAATTGACTGCTTCCACCCCGACTATTATCTTTTCAATTTGAACCCTGTCCCTCACCGCCAATCGCCGCGTAGAATGCTTCAAATGAAAGTGAATCATCGCGGCGTTTTGCTCACAAAAAAATTGGCTAGAATCGGGCCAAAAATAACACCATGAGGTCGGGCCAACATCTGTCCCTTAATTTAAAGTTAGCTTGACCGGAAATGTGCACTGACCTGAAACCTGCTTCAGACGGATACTACCGACCCCAACCGCCACCGTTTGGGTATTTTGGAATCCACTCAGCGCAAGGCAGCCATCGCCGCCAGCACCATGAGGCGTACAGCTACACGAAGACTTGGACTTGCCAGAGACTAGCTGCTTTAGTTGGTAAGTTCTTGGTGATTGTCTCATCGGTGCACGCGCAACGGAGCGTGTAAAGCACTCAAATATATAGTCACCGGCTTCATATGCTATTGATGATAAAGACGGTGAGCAAGGTGGGGCTGGACTACCTCCTGTCCATTTAGAGTTGGCTTGGCAGCGCCACGAAAACCACAAACCGTTTTGCCTGTCGGCAAGATTGAATGGGTCTTTGGCTCTGGAGCGGTTCATGTTACTTGAAAACTACATGGGGCGAAGGCACTGCTCAGCAAAGAGTTACTGGAAGAAACAGCTGGTGTTGCGGAGCGTGTTGCGGGTGTTGGCTTAGTACTGAAGTCTGTTGTGAATACTTCGATAGAACTCCATCAGCTCCTGGCGGTGCATCTCGCCTAAATGAAGATCAAGCTTCTCCAGCTCGTCCTATCTCAGTGGACAAATATCTGGATAGACAGAAACAAGGTTTTTTCCAGCAAATGATCAACAAAAGAGGTTGAACTTTGCGTGCACTCACGATAATTTTGCTAAGCTTGATAGAGTCTTTCGCGTCTTCTCATCTTAGCCAGCCAGCTTATCCGCGAGTGCTTGTCTCGACCATTGTGCAAGAGTTGTGATGCCTCAGTTCGAACACGTGCACATTCAGCTTGAGCTCTCGCTGCCTCCAAGCGATAAATTAATCCCAGGGGACGACCTCGTTTCGCTTAGTTGGCGTCAGCAGTGGTGGGGCATTTGGCGCGGTCCTTTAAAATGCTTGGTGAGAAGACACTGCCGAACAAATTTAGCCACTTTTTCTCCACCATCACTCGGTAAAAGCGCTCCTTTTGCACCATAAATATGGAATTCTGGCCACGCCCCCTGGGCGCCGCAGTGAGCGACACAAATTCAGGTAATGAGGTGTTTTGCACTGGTGGGGATCCACGGGCGGTTGGTGAACGTCACATACACCCATCCACATTCTCTGAAGCCAGTATCGCTGCAGTCCGGACTCGCTGCCACCTCGCACATGTGGAGGGTTTGTCCCGCTTCACCCTCTGGTCGATACTGGTTTGTGTTTCCTACACGCTCTGATGTTCAAGCAGCTCAGGAGGCCGCCTCACGGGAGCTCTGTCGTTTGTCTCACGCGCTCCAGAGGGAGATTATGTCTTGCCAGACGAAATTCCTTTCAGGTATGTATGCTCGATAGTATAATGGAGGCACACCAGCGCATAGACCACCGCTGCAAACGGTCTCGCATGTGCTTCAACTCCACACTTGATGCAAAAAATTATGTCAAAATGGTATGATCGCAGTACAGACGGAATCCGTTAGGGTGAAGAAGTAGATACTTGAGATCGTGACATGCTATACCGATTGAAAATGCTTTCTTTTCCACCACCGACAAGTTTAGCTTCGAGTGCTTGAATATGCCACCCTTGCAAACAAATTGTTCATGCTTTTGTTCGTTCACAGTGTCCCACTGGTGTACCTCGGTCACGATAATGCTGCTTCCAGCGGCATACGCGTCCGTGAAGAGGAGTAGTTCGGCTTTGGGATCAGGAAACAACGTCATCGCAGAGTCTGCGACTAGGGCTTCTATAGCATCGTACACAGCTATTCGATAGTGTCCCAAGTAGCGGTCACATTGGACGCATTGCGGTTGCGTCGACCTATCCCACTTCGCTTCACGTTCAGCTTGGTCTGAAGTGGGGCACTAGCTCAAGCAACGTCAGGAAGAGTCATACAGCCAACTAGATGCGCACACAAAGAACTGTAGGTCCTCCATAGTTGCTAAGAGGTAGCCAGGCTAACGCACCGACCCGGGTGGGATCGCTGTGAATGCCCTCACTTCAGATATGACGTCCGCACCGCAAAACTTCCAATTTGAACAGCGAAAACTTGATCAAACTAAGCTTAAAGTTGGCGTCCGTGGCGATTCTGAGAATCACACCGAGCGTCTCGAGCAACTCACACTGCTGGCGCGGACAGAATGACACACTGGCGCAGGTGTGGGATTAGAGGACCCAACTGGGTTTGTACTTTGAGTTCATTGCTCCTTGCGGGACCCGCCTCGGCGTAAACACACCGCCCGTGTGCTGAACGAGAACATCGCTTGACTGGCTGGATGAAAAGGCAACTGCCAGCGGCCTTGTACAGGTCAAACACGCAAAGACTTGTTGCCGCTAAAGGCAGCGGTCGTAGAAACTGACGACATCATCCCAGTGATGGGAACGGTCGCACTGTTGATGGGCCTGTAATTGATGGTCAGTCTGAACTTATCTTAAGTCCCGGGTTTGCGCACTGTAACCACTGCACTAACCCATCGTGACGCATTTGTCTGCACCACTAGCCCATCCTTCACCAGGACCGTTACGTATTCGCGAAGGAATTGAGCCTGAAGGGGTGCATACTTGCGCGGTAGGATCCGATCCGGAACTGCGTCTGGTTGTAAAGTAACCCGAAGAGATTCCACGTTCGCACCCGGACCTAGGTCCAGTTCTACGCGACGAACATCTGGATAATCCTCGAACAGCTCTCGTAGTGTATCGACATGCTCATGAAATCCTGTTGGAAGCTGCACGCTCAAGTGGCTTGTTAAACTGGCTAGAGGGTTTCAATGGATTATGAAGCTCCATAATTCATTGATTCATTGAGCCCTATAATTCATTGGAGCCATCTAGTCAGTTTAACAAGCTATATCATCCCCAACGGGAAATTCATCCACCTCACCGTCGAGCAGTGATAGTCCGGCCAGCTGGACAAGTTTGCTCTCAATGTTAATATCGACACCTTTTAGGATATCCCGCCCAAACAAAATTCGTCCCTGGGCGAGTGCGACGTTTAACAGCAAAGTTTGTCATCCATGGCTTCAGGCATCTGGCTCGACTGAAGTAAACCAAAACGTAGGTTCCGGCAATCCGTTTTTGAAACGATTATATTGGTCATCTACTTTGCCTTGCAGTGGGGCTAGTCTATTCTCAAGTGCGCTGGTAAGACTGCGTCTCTCTATGGACAGCTCACCAAGGCTATTTTGATGGAGTAGCCACCGGGCTTCCGTCGTCACCCTGACTTGTACGCGTGCCGATTATTATTGAATCTTTATAGGCTGCGGAAGGCGCCCAACGTGTGGAATCGTACGCTGCATAAATCGTTGCAGCGGCTCGTCTCTCACGATTAGATCTGATTACGGGCTATATGCGCAAAAGATGGGAGAGATCGGTGAGCTATGCCCTGACCGTTTACACTGATGATTTACTATCCGCCGGATCTGGGCCGAAGCATGCCGCACTGGCTATGCAAGATGTTGAGCTCACGGAGCTTGGCCGCGTGAAGTATTTGCTTGGTGTGGAGATATTGGTGGACCGCTATCCAGGAGTGGATGAAGCATTGTCAGCGTCACTATTTTTAAACGTTTCATCATGGCGGAGTGTTACAGCTGCACTACAGCAGAGCAACGACACCACGGCAGATACACCCACCAGCATACCAAAGCTACGTTCCATACCACGACTTAGTGGAAGCTCTCCAGTACATGGTTTTGGGGTCCAGCCCGGGCTTTATATTGGAGCCCTGCAAGTTTCTCAGCAATAAACGTACGATGATTGCTTCATGGCGAAGCGAGTGCTCCAACATATTGATCATGCCGTCAGCTACGGGCTAGTGTAGTGAATCTACAATTGGTGTACCGCGCTACGAATGCGGCCTGTGCGAACGATCCTGTCAACCTCATGATCATCAGTGGGTACGATACGATGCTTTATTGCAACGTCGTGCCGTTTGCATCTCGAAAGCAAGAGCTCAACACACGAAGTACTGCCGCGACTGATTACACGACTAGGGGCGAGGGCACAAAATTCTTGTTGTGGATGTTAGGACTGTGCAGCGAGATCCACTGAAAAGTTGAACGCCCAGTACTGAGCGGCGACAACCGAGCAGTACATCTCGCCAATGAAACAGGGGAAGCACACCATGGCATCAAGAACAAATATCATTATTGTTTTGGTAGCGGATCGACTAAAACGGAACATGATGAGACAATCGACATGGTTGCCGACGTGGTGACTAAGGCCTCAGGTTTGAGCGTGGCCGGGAGAAGCTTAAAGTTCTTCCGCCTCCGAAGCTGGATACGACTAGTAAACCAGTCAGAGATACAACAGTGAATAACGTTGGCCTCAATGCCAAGGGTGTTTTAGTATGCGCTGCTCTGTTTAAGCGAGAGTGCGCTGGAAGAAGCTGCCGGTGCTACAGGTACTGATGACCAAGGTCGATCATCTGCCGTGGTGCACTCACGGCCGAGTGGGGGTGTGAAGTGTTGAATTTGCGCTCGTCAGAGCAGCTGCCTGAACCGTGACACGAAGCGTGGCCAGCAAGAGTTCTTATGTCATCATTAGGATCGTCACAATCTACAAGCCATTCATTTTATTACAGCGGGTGCAGGAAATGAGTGCCCCCCCCCCTCCCTCTATGGCTAGGGTTAGCAGCCCCAGAAGCCAATTCTTGCCCGTTTGGCGCGAGATTGGTATGGGAACTTCGTGGTGAGAGCAAGTAGAGGGCAAACGGCATAGCGTATTAGTATTGGGCTCTAGTATTTATCAAGGTAAAACTAAAATTGGAGGCGTAGATAGTGATCGCCCCCATCGTAATCAGATATCTCCCTATGCAAAGTTATAGTCATTCAGAATTGATGCGAATCAGCTTAGAACTCCGGGTGGCCACCCCGAGCTTCCTTCGCTGCGTCAAGGTGCTTGGGCGTTGAGCGTGCAGTCTTACGGACTAAGTTGCCATTTATTGCAGGCCAAATGCACCGCAACTTCACCTTTTAAGTCCTCGAGTGAAGAAGCCGGGGACCTGTTGAGCTCCCGCTTCATCTCCACCCAAAGAATATCGATGGGGATCAAGCCCGGGCTTTGAGGGTGATGTCTGGAGCTGATCAGCTTGAGCCCCTTTGGCTACTTGGTGGTAGCTTTGGCGCTGTGCGTCGGTGCGTTGCCCTGCACAAACTGCGTCGGGATAGGTAGATTCTTTAAAGTTCTTGTAAGCGGAATCTGCGAGCGCAAGCATGCGGCGGTAGTACTCGCCGTTGGCCGGCTCCTCGTAGATTTGAAGAGGGCCAACCTCATTGCCGCAGATAGTGGCCCAAACCGTGATCGTTTGCCGGCCGGGCTTAAGCGTAGGAACAATGCAACGATCGGCGACCACTTCGTGAACGCGACGCCAGACCTACACAAGACCGGTAGTCCCGTGCAGCTCCACTCGGGCCTGGTCCGCAATAAGGACGTCGTCTCAGCCCTCCTCCGCACGATCGCCGTGCTTGCGGGCGTAAGCGACACGCAGGTTCAATACCTCTTGGGCAGGAAGGGCTTCTTCCTGGCCGAATGCTCATCGAGACCGATCTCCTTGATTCGGGAGCTGTGAAAATGCCTTTCCAACCTCGTCACTGACTTGAGCAGCCAGCTTCGCCGCGCTGACAAAGCGGTCCGCTTCAACAGCGCGGACGATACAACGGTCGTGGCGGGCCTCCGTGGCCTTTCCGGCCAGTTCGAGGTGTCAGCTTCGCGTGTCCATGCTCATCGAAGTGGGCGACAATGGAATGATCGGTACTTCTCGGAAGTTCGAACAGTTTTCCGATCGTAGTGTATCCTAGGCCGCTCCGGTGCTTCTGTGCGCACAGAGCCCCCTGTTGTGTGACCACTGATGGCAGTGGGATTTCACTGATGCTTGGTAATAAAGAATTGAGAATGTCAAGCTGCCGAGTTCACACCCGACCTGGTGCGATCAGTGTCGGCATGATGTAGATAGAACGTTTCCCATACAAATTACTGCAACATTCGTGCAACAACATGTATCATTACAATCCTCTATATAACGCCATCTCTGGACAGGGGGAGATCACTATCTGCGCCACTACTTCTGTTTTAGCGCTGATTAGCGGGATGTTGAGGCCAACAGCCAATCGGCGCTTTCTCTAATGTCTGCGCTTGGCCTTTTGGCGCGCTCTCGTACCAAGTTTGCGCCAAACGGGCAAGAATTGTCTTCTAGAGCTGAAAAAACCTAGCCATGGAGAGGGGTGTGCTCATTTCCTGCACTAGCTCTACGTTTATTTTAGATTTGGAGGTCACTACCGTCTCCTTGCACCACCGCGAGCTAGCGTTACGATCATGCGTACTGGAAGCCCTATTGTCTCGTACACCAGCCTTTGACACCGGTTGATATCCCCATCAGTACATATTCGCTTTGATGCGCACAACGGCACGTCAGGTGGTTGTCATGGAATAACGTGTTCAGTAGCAGCTCCTCAATGTAGCCAGACCCAACGGTACTATCCTTGTGAAAACAGAAGTTCTCCTTCCGTTCTGTAATGGCAGCCCCGCTCGTCTTATCTAGCAATTTGTATCCTTTCTTGTCCACAATGTATCCAATATGTATGCAGGCCCTTTTTTTGGTCCAGCTTGCCCTTTGTCTTGTGCGAGGCGCGATTAATCTGCGCATGTGCCAGGCATCCTCGGCCGCAAGGTATGTCAACATTAATCACCTCATGAGATTTCTTCCCTTTCAGAGAGCCCACCAGACATCCATCGTGACAACAGCATGTAGGAGATCTTCGTCCCACATTATGTTTGCAGATGCATTGCGTCAAGTATCGACCAGGTACGCGACATGATCACTCCATTAGCACGCTTCACGAATCCATTCTCCTCCGGGCTGCATTTCAGCACTATGTCTGCACAAAAACAGCTTGAGTTCAATGCTGGCAAATCAAACTCCCCGCATCCGTCGGCGTGAAAGACCACGATTTTTTGTGGTTCTTGGATTTTTCTCCAACTTTAAGATTTAGTGCCGGATGTGCTGGCTTACATCCTCTTAGGACTGGAGCGATTGTGCCCACTTGCATCTCAATTATTTGTCAACTAGGACAAAAAAACATAGTTATGTTTTGTCAACGATGACTTCATTGATCGAGCACGTACCTACAGAAAACTTGTCCAGTGATTTGAAAGCGCGACATGGATTCCTGCCATAGGTCGTCCTTCTTTTTTCTCTTTTGATGCTATGCATGGAACACAATCGTAAAAGCTCAGATCTGTTACTGCAATCTGTCACCGTGATTGCGGGCCTGTGGATAAGCTGCAGAGTCTGTTTCCCGAACGTTCGAGTTGCAATCTAATCAGCAGAGCGGGGAACAGCATTGCACGCAGCACGGAACCAATGGGTTGCGGTATAGGTGACGGTGCGATGAACAATTGGGTTTTGTGCACGCGGCGCAAGTCACAACTGGGCGGTGGCATGCGCCATGAACTACAAATACGCTGGACTCGAGCATGAGCACAATTATCCCGGAGGCCGTCGACTCTCTAGTACTCTTATCTTTGGCGCGACCGAAGCCTTTCCTGTTGTCGTCTGGTTCAAGACTACTGATCTACGTACGGATCTGAATAAATTCAGTACCTTCATAAGTGCAATGAGACTAAGTTCACCTTAAGTTCGGTAGAAGTAACCATCAAATATGGCGGGCATCAGATTCTGGCGGTGGTGTGGAGATGTCGATCCCACAGCCAATCTTCGAGGTGATCAAGCCACTTGAGTTTGTGAGCTGGGAGCATGTAGCCCTAATCGGGTGGCATCGTGGAAAACTACGTAAAGAAGATACGCCACCAGTGCGTGGCTACTGCCGACCCTTCACGTAGTTACCGTGAAGGGTTCGGTGAGACGCAAGGTGCTCTTTAATCTGGCTACGTACGTGTTGAAGAAGTCAGTAGGTTCTGTCACAGATGCAGACAGCATGGGTGCCGCGAAGGCGTGCTGCCTATCGACTAAGAATGAACTTGTGTCTGATGTCATACTCTGTTCCTCCAGAAGCTCAAGATGGGTCTGTATATCGATAATGATTACGCGGATCTTCCGCTATTGTAAAGATTTCAATGGTATTGTGGTGGGCAATGGCCTTCCATGGCTGATCGTAACCGACGGTGAGTCTGAAGCTGGCTGTAAAAGCTGAATGAAACTCGTTGCCGGCTATTGGTCGAAACCCTTCAACCTCCTCATCAAGGCCCAGATTACCCGCACGTATCGATTTGAAGAGATGTGACTGTAAGCTTAATGACGAACCCTTTTTGATTTGATATTGGACTTGCGAAACTACAACAACGGTCACCTAAAATATCGGAGGATTGTCCTGTCAAACCTGATACCAAACCGGCGAGCATGAACTGAAGGTCCAGGAGACCGGGAGCCGGAGCTGCAAGTGGTAGTCCTATAATGGCTAAAATGGACGTGGTTAGGCGTGCGAGAAAGAAGTGCTACTTGACTTGGCGTTGAGTACAATGGCCGGTCCAGCATTGCTGCGCGCCGTGCCATGTCTATTTTGTGGCTTTTGATGGACACGCATCACGTTTTACCTAGCGGCAAAAAAAGGTCGTTTGCCTTTTCATCTGTTTCTAACGCACGAGCTGCCACGTTTCATGTACCCTCAATGGCTCTCCCAACACCGCTTGCTCCCACAAACTCCTCTAAGGCGACGCCCATGCGAACTTATTGGTTAGAAAAGCAACGATGCCTTCTTGCACTTGAATACCGCTCACTGGTAATGCCTCAAGCGCGGTTGTACATCAGCATTGGCCGCTCGCTGGAGTGGATCCGAATCCGCATCACTGTAAAGATCTCGAATAAGTGCAGCACGACCCGTGTGCGGTTGACGGTTGTGGATGGCATAGCTTGTACGGCTCCAACCAGTTTCGCTTGTAGCGTTGTGCCCTTCTGGTAGGCATTCGCCCAGCACTCTGCATCTTTAGTGTTGTTATGAGTATGACCGCCACAAGATACCAAAGTTCGCAGGTCAAGCCGACATCAAGTGATGTCAAAGTACACACAGAAGGATACCTGACACTCTGTAGGCACGGTTAGCAAGGTCTGAAAACATCTCAGTGGTTTTTTGTTGTTGCTTGTGTTGGTTGTTTTGGAGTGGCGAGAAATCGATTCATTTTGAAAAACACTCTTTTTATTGGCCTCCTCTCCTGCAAAAATCACCTATTGGCAGGCCTCCTTAAAATGGGATTTTTTGCAACACTTCCCAGAATTCCCATATTGTAATCTGGATTTGTCCTATGTGAACATGAGCAAAAAATACTTAGTCACCGCAACGAAAACTTCTAGTATCTTGTTTATTTTGGGGTATCAGACAAAACCTAGCAACGTATTGCGAACGCATACGCGGAAATGACACGAACTGTCGCTCTACAGTCTCAGAAGCCAAAGTTTTGGAAGACCGTGACGAAAACAAGGATTCTCATCGAGCTAATGGCCTCAAGATAGCTCATCGCGATGTTGCTTCTGCTGCTGTAACATCTGTGGTTTGCTGCTTCTGCACGACATTTGACCGCAAAGCTTCCAGCTCCCAAACAAAAAAATCATGGAAGATTTGATGGCTTGAAAATCGAAGTGTCGATTCTTAAGGGGGTCAGACTGATATGAAACACACCTTCTAGCGCGAAATTGGCTCGCCACTTTCGACGCTCATCTTTCTCCCATCGCATAACAGAATAGCCGCTCTTTACGGTAGCTGTATTGGGGAAGGTTGATGCCATATCTCCGCAGAATTGCTGAAAGTTGGGATGTGGGAGCCGACGTTTTCCACCCTTCCTCGAACGAAGTAGTCGCATCCAGTGCTGCATCTATCGTCTTATTCGCGGCTTCGGTTTTCGGTTATCATACTTTAGGCTGGCGAATCCCCAGCCAATTTTCTGGATCTCGACTGAGTTTCAGTCGGCTTTCCAATCTCAGCTTCTGACTTTCAAGGATTTTGTTGAATATCGGTAGTTGCAGCTTTACTAACTGATGCGGCAGTACTTGCGGCATTTAGTCGATCGCATGATTCATAGAACCGCGCTCAGCACTAATAGCCAATATGCCAGTAACAGCAGCTATAAACATTTTAGCCACCGACAAGAAAAGTTGTGCTTCTTATCATCACTTATGGTGCTCAATGCTGCCTCCATTTCTGTGTCGCATTCCACAATGTAGGCCTCGCCGGCCACGTGGCGTACTATGTATCCTTCTGATATTTCCATTTTCATTAAATCAACTCCAGAAAGTTGCTCTATTCGTTGGAGAGGCAGTGAGCCCTCCATGCCAATCAAGATCGCGTACGAGTCTGCAAGCTCGTCAAATCCCGCTAATGTCGCAAGATCTTGTAATGCCAAAAACATCAAATTGCTTCTCATGCAAATGCATTTACAACAAAAAGGTAAAACCACCAAGTTGTGTCAAGAACCGTGACAGGTGCTGGATGCATAGTTCGTGTGCGTTAGGTGTAAGCCAGGCCGTGCATAAACAGCCATCGGGTACCAGGCACGTTTGGCATATAGGACCAAATGCTGCTGCCTCCAAATATGTCCAATTACATTAGCGAGTGATTAAAATCTATCGTCCATGAAGTCCTATACACACCGTGAACTAGAAGATTCAATTGATGCAGACCACATCACACTCTAATTGCCTTCTTTGTTGCCGTCGTTGTTTGACTGTGGCGTCCGCCCGCCCAGTTTGCGCGGGCAACATTTGTCAGTTGTAAAAAAGGATGCACTGTAAAAACGAGGCTGATTGGCTGCAGATACTTAAAAAATATATGAGGTGATTTTACTTTGAAACTACTCGTTCTTTCTCATCGAAGCGATGTTTTTATGTGTCTTCCAGGGGGCTTTAACCCTTTTACTACGACACTACGGATTCTAATTTATGGAGTAAAAATATTCAGCAATGTCCGTCACGAAACTGAACAACTGCTCAGGTTGTGAAGCTAAACCACTGTATTGACCAGTCATTTTAGCTTCTCCATCCGTCGGCACACCAACGAGAGTATCTAGCCACTGAGGGCACACCATCGAACTAACGTTGGACACATGAGCGGTCTCGCACGAGAACCAAACAGCGGAAGAGCTAGCAAATGAAATTCAGTAATTATCTGCTCTTCGAAAAACGCACTCGGACGTCGAGATAGGAGATATTATGTAGAGTGGGTGAATCAAGCGCCTATGAGGGCCCATTCGAATAACTGAGAGTGATTGCCAACTGCTGTTTGCATATTGCACATACAGCACGACTGTAGTTTGAGGCGAGTGTGTCTGGGCAGCCTGTGTAAACCGCCATATTGGTTTCATCTAATACAAGCTGCCGCCATTGTGAAAAGAAGCACCAAGTGCTACAGCCCCAACTAATAGTTGAAATCGTTAACGTGTTTTAATCGTGATTTTGTAATTTCAGTCATCCGTAGGGTTAAAAAGAGACAAACTTGCTTTTGAGCCCGACCATCAAAGCCATCGAGGTGAAAAAGTAGCAGCATCCACAACGGCGAATTGTAGATTGACCCGAAGTTCGTGAGAATCGGAAGCGAAATGGGCACGTAGGGTCTCTTGGTAAGATACATCAACATCAAAAAAAGATTTTTGGTCATGTTTGGTTGGTCAAGCTCTGGTATGACCGCTTGCGTGTACATCCGTGCGAAATAACGTGAAGTAGTGGTGTCATACATACAACTAACTATGAGATTATCCTTTTTCGCGTGATATAATTGGCTGAAAATAACAGCTGAAATTGTGAATGCAAAGGTTCAACTTTGGTCAACGATTTCGGGGATCATTAGTTTTTTTATTGCAGCATCTTCAGTTTTTAGCAATATTTATCAGAAAGGTATCAATTGGTACATTTTCCTTCACGTCCATATACGTTACATATTTCTAAGCTTAGCGCTTCCTTAGGCTAGCCCAAGTATAGAGGTTTTTCGGACTGATTTCGCTGCCACATGGAAAACCCAAACGTTTTGGCCAATCATATGCTATAGCTCACTGTTTTGTCCAATTAAAGGTCTACTGTGGACCACATTAAAATGATCTTAAACTAATCAGTCGACTCTTATTATAAGGCAACACGATACATCATAGGTTTCCTTTGCATTCAGAACGGACTGCAGCAAGCCAACAACAAAGCATTCATGCCCAAGCTCGTGTGTCACCTCAGACGGCAAGAACACCCGCGCCACAAGAAGACGCATCAGGTCGTGCTACGGACGATGGGGGTCGCGCGCGTGTATCGCCACGTTCGGCTCGCGAATCGCCGCGGTCAGATCGTGTATCGCCATGCCGTGAACGTACTCGAACACCGACAAGGGTAACCCCCCTCGCCACAATCTCGAATGTCGCGTCTGCCACGACAGCGTACACCTCCCGTTTCCCGATCCACGCCATTTGGAGCTCAGTTAGCGCGTGATCGACACCCAGTTCCCCTTCTGCTTCAGCTCGAGTCTCACCAGCTCCTGCTTCAGCAAGAGCTTCTCAAGCACCAGCTCGAGCTCGATGTACTCCCGCTCCTGCTCCTACAGGCTCTCTTCGAACAGCAGGCGCGGCTCAAAACTCTACAGATTCAGATGAAGGACTGAATCCTCACGACGCAGCTCCTTTACGTCCCTCTCCCCTGTTTGCATCCTCTATTGCCGATTCACCTGTTGCCCGACCTGAGCCGGCGCAGTCACTACTACCAACGACATCGTCGCATACTCAGTCGCGTCAATTTCAATTAGTGGTTCAGCCCATTGTCAAAGCCACGTTTAGTCAGCGAGATGAATCCGGCGAGTCGCTTGACGACTTTGCAGCAAATGGATCTTCGTTTCAGGAGATTGTACACAAACAATGGGAGCAATTTGGTCGTCACTTAAACAGTAGAGCGGTGAAACACAAGGGGATTTTGTCAGTGGAGACGCCTGAAGAAACACAATGGTTCAAGATGATGCAGAATGAACTAAACAAATATCTTGTTGACACCACTAAATCGGAAGCCGCGTGGAACCAATGGCTCGCTTCAACCAGAGGTAAACTGCTAAACTCTTGATCTTTGAATATGGTACTGCGATTTCTAAGGCAAAGGACTTAGATACATTTGAGGCAACGTGCATTCGGCCTAAACAAACGGATCGGGATGGTGCTACTGCTGAGGTATCCCATGGGAAAGTTGCAGCCGAGCTAGAAACACACTGGGGGTCCAGTTTCCAATGACATGGCGGCTGTGGGCAAATCATGTCGCCAGAAATCTCAATCGTTCAACATGGAGGGAGGCGATCTCAGAGTTCCCGCCAGTTCATATTGTCCAGCTACTACGATCTCCAGCTTCCCAAGTGGAACAAAGACTATCAAGTCTCACTCGATCCGCCAGAATGGCGCTAGAGAACGGGGCGCTTGCAGACAATGAGGTGCTCCGACAAGTTTGGATTGCTTTTGACCAACGCTTGAACGCTCAAAGAGAAAAGCTGACGTCGAAGAAAAATATTATTGAAGCCTTTATTGGCGACATCGAATTGATGCATATCACATATGTCGTTGATCCGCTCTCACAAATGGAGAACTTAGCTGGGTTCGAGCATGAGGGGTAGCTAGTAGTTGTCTGGGTCGAGCGCGTCGTCGTTGCGTTCATCTCTCGCTCTAAAACCTAAATCGCATTCGTCATTGTCCGGTTCTTGCTCGTTCGCCCAGATATCTGGAAGTTGCCGCTTCTCCGTAGACATAGGACCACTATGACCAAAGACTCCCTGGACCTTCCAGCCGCAATGCTGGACAACTCTTACCATCTTGAACCCCACGAAAAGGTGAAAAGTTTTGACAGCAAATGGTAGGAGATCTCGCCCGTTAGCCTCGTTGTCGTGACACTAAACAACTTCTTCACGTACCCGAACATATACTCAATCGGGTTGGAGAATGGGCAGTACGCTGGGGGGAAAATGGGTACAACACCTATACTTCGGAGAAAGTGAATGATTTCTGGGTGCCGATGTATAGACGCCCCGTCCAGGATCCACACGGAATGCGCGCCAGGATATGGACGAACGTTTCCGCGCTTTGAGTAAGCGAAGTCGCGGCAACACTTGACGAACTCAACCCAATCGAACGTCCCTTGAGTGTCAAAAGTAGTAAATCAGTCCACAACACCAATAAATGCCAAAACAGACACCCTTGGTTTGCGTTGGAAGTCTCCTCTAATAGCTAGTTTTTGCCCTTTGAGTGAGTAGCCGCGTTTCTGGATCATCCCCCTATAATCGAAATATACTTCATCTAGAAATACCAGATTATGATGGCTCCAGTCGATGTGAGCCAGCTCGTCTACGAAGCGGAATATATCGCGCTCTTTGATATGCATGGCTCGTCGTTCAAGAATTTTCCACGTCAGCCCGTACTCGTGAATAATGCGCCAAATGGAAGACTTAGATATCGTAATGTGATAGGCGTGTACGAACGCCTCCTGCGCTTCATCTAAATAGGCGAGTGGATGCTCTCTATAGAACGCGCACAGCCATGCTCGGTGATCGACAGATAACTTCTTGTCAGACGCTTTTCTAGCTCGTTCAAATTTTCCAGTAGCCTCATAGACACGTATCCAGTTGCCGATCATGGTCTCAGATTTGTAGTACACGTGAGCGAGCTCCTTCGTCGAATAACCGAGGTTATAGAACCCGTACAAGCAGTGGAGCACCGTGTTGGGACGCGCGTGTTGCTTGGTTACGGCTTCCTGCATGCCGGGATGCGAGTGAGCGCCTTCTGCATCGTGGCAAGACGTTAGCGTTATTAGAAAATTCAATATGAACAACCAGTTAGAAAGCAACACTCTGCCATCTCCTGAGTGGTCGAACTTGGTGCGCTCGAAGCCCGGCTCCGCACGCGGATGCTCCAGCGTACAGATAGCTCTGAACAGCGGATTCCGCATGCAACCTTGCAAAGAATGTGTTTTAGCCAATCGTATCAATCCAACGATTTGACTGCAGATTGACCAATACCTTAGGAGTATCAAATTTGTATGAAATTAACAATGACATATGATAGGATGAGCCATTCGCTGTGACAAATGTCCGCTGCGATTTATGAATCGAACAATCCAGTTTTGAGTAGAACGCACAATATATATCTACAGGTTTCTATAGCATTTCGTGTAAAATTGACATCCCGGCGACATATTTTTAAATTTCACATCTTCACGAACTTTGCATTACGATATCTTTGCGACCAGGTGGCCGATTTGCTTCAAACTTCGACCAAAAACATCATCGTAATTTAACGATAATTTAGACTAATCAGTTGCTCGTTTAAATGTTTTCTGTTATTTAATTTTTTTATGCCCACCCATCCCGCTTATATTTCGGACGGAGGAAGTAACGGGTTGGGCCATACCCGGTTTCAACTGAATATAACCGGCTGGAATCTGAATTAACTCACTCCCTGAAATGCCGAATTCCAACCCGGATTCAACCGAATTGAAACAGGTTTAATGGTACCCATGACCTTTACTTATCATTATTTGATTCTGAGACAGCAGCACTGCGATGCAGCCCAAATCATGTTTTTTGAAGCCGAATTAGGTGAAGCTTAAGTAAAACTACTCGTTGTTCAAAATTGCGAATCAGATGACAGTGAACGTAAGAAAGAGAGGAGACAGAAGCTGACTACTTTTCAAGAAAAAACTAACTCACTTTTGAACATAACAAGCAGGCAGAACACGCAAGGGTACGCGGCGTTTGTCTTCGGCCTGCACGGACCTGAGTCTATGATGGTGGTGGCCCGCTAAACAAGTTGTTTAACAACGTAAGCTTTTGAAGAACTAATAACATCTTGTTGTCAACTAACTGAAACCAAATTTCTCTATTTATTCACAGCATTGTTCAGTGCGCAACATCACGTATTTTTCAGTAACTTTGTGTGGACTACTAACATGAATGCGTCTACAAGGCTATAAGTGAATCGTCCTATTGATTGGCAGATAGGCGCTGGAGATGCTATTGAAAGTCGAGACTTATCCTGAAGATACTGTATATCTTTGGTTTTGAACTTACAGCTTCGAATTCCAGCCCGAACATGGGTAAGTTGCATTGTGGTGGGATGTCGACTAAGTGCTACAATAGCTGTGTTTTTTATTATATCATTCTGAATGAGAACAAAAAACAGCATTTCACCAAGAAGCCCCACAAAGTTTTCGTGCAGAAATAATATTTGACAAATGCTAAAAAAATTCAACTTGCGCTATTAGTAGAGAACTTAGCAGTGATGCTGGCAGAACAAAAGGACTATCTCAGCCTACGCGAAGCCCTAGTACACTGTTATTCGATAAAACATCCAGTTTCAGAGGGTACCTATATATTTGAAACAATTCAAATACAACCGTTTAAATCCGGACTATTCGCTTTTATAACTCGGTTTGATCCGGATACATCCGATTACATTCTCAGCATAAGCTACACTAGGCGGTGGACATACAGACGTTTCGTTATATGTTGCTTTCTGTGTTGATCCCACAATTTCCTAAATAAAACCAAATATACTCCCATATCGCAACCGTTCCGACACCCTAGCCCTTTCCGACATGTTTCCAACAGTTCGGACCCAGGAGAAAGAAGAGCCCCAAACTTTAAAACATAATATAGAATATTCAATTAAGTGCGAGTCAAACATTGGTTGAGAGATCTCAGTCAGCTTTCGTGAGGCCCTCACAGCCGCAAGGAAATGGCCTGTAGAGGCCTCTAGGCCGATAAATCGGCAATTTTACGTTTGCATGCTTATTAGGTCTCGAAGCAATGTGCACCCGAGGCTGCAAATTCATTTGCGAGGGGGCCACAAGCAAAGGGGGGCCACTAATGAGAGCAAATGAAGTCAATGTGGACGTTACCCATTGGCACCTATATTCGCCAATGAAAGGCCTCTCGCCATCCATTGGCTGTTATCATCCAATAGGCACTTGCCACCTGTCTGTCAATAGACACGCACCGATGAGCGCCAGTTAAACAGTTGCCGACAGGAGCCAAAATAGCTCAGTCTTCATTTTTCAGCGGCTACTGAGCAGATCTCCGACCCCCTCACCAGCACAGTGCTGTAGCTCAAGGAAGAGCCAGGTGTTCTGCCCCAGAGGTGCCCGTTCAAGTCGGGCCGGCGCTATCCTTTGTGATTCGGTTGGGGGGGATGCTGTTTGTGGTGCTGGCTCAGGACAACGCTAGCGCAGGACGACGGAGCTGCTGCTGGACGACGCTGGCTTTGGACGACGCTGCTGCTTGGTGTGTGCTCCGCGTGGTGTGTGCTGTGCGGGTGGTGCGTGTGATGTGTGACTGCTGGAGAGCTGATGGACGTGCGCAAGCGCTGCACAACGCTGCTGTTGGTCGATGCGGTCGCCATTTCTCGAGCTGGTGCTGTCGCTGCTGGGCGACGACGACAATGATGCTGCTGCTCGACGGAGGTGCAACTGGACGACGAGGTCGCAGCTACTGGGCGACGCTGGTGGGAGCTCATGGTGCTGTGCACTGGTGGTGCTACTGCTGCGTGTGTCACAGCGTGTGTGTTATTATGCATGTCTATTAACAAACTCAATATGTATTTGCTTGCATGGAAGCTTTCAGACTTACACTTGACCTGATACTGCGAGGATGTCTTGTGTATCGACAGGCGCAGGATCGGCAATGCTTCCGATGGCAATCAATCGCTTGTGCGCAGTGATGCGCGTGTCCAAGATGCCATCCTTGTGGAGCGGGCGCAGCGCGCAGGACATCTCCACTTCCCTTCACGTTTGTTCCACGCGTCTTCAAGAAGGAAATCACGGCTTCTTCAGCGCGGCGACCGGCGTCAAGGACGTGGTCTCGGTAGTCCTCCGCCTTCGCATCCAACTTAAAGCCTCACTCGAGGAACAGCTTCATGACAGTGACGACGTGGCGCGACTCCGACTTCTGGCGGGCGGCAGAACTCCAAACGGGTGGTATCATCGTATACCACTCGCACCACGTGGTAGACAGGTGCACCACTTGCTTCTTTCTGCGTTTGGGCTTGAGTTGTTGGTCTGACGTTGCTTCTTCTTGTTCATCCACAGCTTGTGTAGCTTGTGTGCTTGTACCATTTAGCAGAGCAGCCTCGACGATTGTCAAGCGAGCGCTCAACGTGCGATTCATCGCGATAAGCTCCTCAATGACAGCGCTGTGATGACATCTTCTGCATTCTCTTGCCTCATTTTGTTGATCATTGCTCCCCTCAGACTTTGGCGACGGCGATCTGTTCCGGGCAGCTGACCAGGCGATCATGTCGTCTCGGGAAATTCCAGACGCGTCCAAGCATTCCTTCACGCGAAGCACGATTGGTGCAGAAGGGGACAGCAGCTTCAGCTGAGGAAAATACTTGACCATTAAAGCGGTAAGTACTGCAAGAACCTTGGCACTAACGTTGACACGGTGGTCTCTTAATCCCGAATATGCGCTGAACAGTATGTGTTGTAGGCGCGCGAGTTGTTTCTGCGTGGAGTGATCCAAGACCGCCACGTCAACCACTTTCGGCACGTCGCCGACACTCCACCCGCTTAACACACGCGCGACCTTGCAGTCTTCCTGTGGTGTGTTGAACACGTACGCGAAGCCTTTGTTAACCTTGCTCATGTCCCAGGCACCCCGATCGAAGATCCACTGCCGGGCAAGCTTCTCGTCCGCGTCCGTATGCTGAGCGCCGCCGCGTCGGAAGGAGTGCGACGAGAGGGACTCCGGCGCTCCAGCGGGGTGTGCGACGCGCTTGAGGAGGCGGTTCACGTACGCTTGGACACCATCTTCTCCGCGCGAAGTCTCCCTTGATCTCAATGGTGTCGGCAAGCTTGGACATGCAACTGGTGGGGATGGTGCTACAGCAGCAGTGTCGGCCGGACTTGGGGCTAATGGCGTGCCAGCGACTGCAACGCTCAGCGAGGCCGGGTTTGCCTCCAGCAATTCAGCTAGCGGAAGCCCGAGATAATTTGGGATGGCATCGACGGGAACAAGTTCAGGGAGCTGGCTGAGCTGCGAGCCGCATGGTGCATCCTGTGTTGCCACCGCAACAGCCAACGCGTGGATTGGGCAAGTCAGGAAGTCCATCTTGTCTAGCATGAGCGTTAGTCCCTGCTCCTCAGCGGTCTTAACGCGCAGCAGACGCACGTAGACGACACCGTCAGCTGACACTGACACGTGCTGCTTTTTGATGTACCCCAGGTCCGAGGAGCGCCCGAAGCAATGCCACATCAGACACGTGAGTGCAGCATCCTGGTAGTCGGCTTGCACGCGAGCGTTGCTGTAGACATATTGTGTAAGCGCACGCAAGTCCTCTGTCGTACATGGAGACGCCTTGTTAACAATACCCCCCCCCTTCTCTCTTTTCAAACAGTGCTTATCTAGAGTTTTACTTTGCATCAGTAGCTGAAGCTCGGTAGGCACCCTTAGGCGAGGATATAGATTAAATAGCCAAAGTTTTACGGTTCTATAATATGAAACGGCAGTGTTGCGAACAAGTTTTTCTTTCTTACCTTCATGAGTAGTTAGATAGAATCCAAACAGGTCCATTATTGAGGCGAAGCGCTTACCAGTAGTGTCAGCCACGATACTAGCCTGCAAATGCTATAGGCTTACCAACTCACCTTCCAAAATTAGCTTGAAAGCGCTTACCGCGGTGGTACGCGCTTTCTACGTGTTTGCTGGCACGAACGATGCCAGGCTCATGGCAGTTAGTCTTCTTTTTAAATGTGCAGTCCTAGCCACCAACAATAGCCATTGGTAGGCGACGTGCTATTCTAGAACAGTGCCTAGAGACCGGAAGTGTCAAAATCTGCCAGAAATATATTTACGACTATATTCATATTTTGTCCCTGGTTCCGACAAAAAATTGTCGGAAGGTGTCGGAACGGAATACCCTACCCCTAATAATTGCGATTGGTCAGAATTGACATCTCTAGACATATCATTGGATAATATCCAGCCTCTGACACCTATCAAATAACCTGTTGTCGGAAAGACGTGTATATTCATCCATATCTGAAAGAGGCTCTATTACGGTGGACTTCGTTACTTTGCGCTAAATGACCAAAAGCTATACTGGCAAGCCACTCTATTACCGGTGTGATTCATCCATATCGAATATCACGGGAGTTCCCACAATAAAGGAGGCCTGCTTATTGGTCGAAATTATAAAAAGTGTTAGTCGACGTAATCGGTCTCACTTGGAGTTTAGAGACCGGCATGGTGCGGCCAGCCAAATGGACGCGGCAGCTGCTGTGTACGCTATTGATAGGCACTAGCATCTCTGCAGCCCATGCGCAGAATTCCGCGTCCACCACACCCACTTCCGTGACCACAGCGGAGACTCTAGCGCAAGAATGGTTTACTGACAATTTCGACGACAATGAGACGCAATTGGCTGTGGGAGTCAACTCAGCACTGAAGAACCTCACAAGCAGTGACGTCATATGCAACGGATTTCCATCAATTCAACGTCGTACGGACGACACGAGTCGAAACGGAGGCTGCGCAGCGATATACACGACTGTGAACGCTTCATGCTCGTGCTTGGCGACTGGGTACTTGGACACGGACACGTGGGAGTTCCACGTCACGCTCAGGACCGATGAAAGCAGCGAGAATTATCCAACGACTCTCACGTCGTCAGATATTCTCGCTATCGACTCGATCCGCACTCTGTTGGCTCCATCCAACCTCACGACGTTGTGAGTAAAAACTATAAACTTTTTTAATCTTTTTTTTTAAATCCGCCTGGTAGCTAAAGGGTTAGTGCTGACGGATATCAACTATCGATAGGAGGATTAACGGAGAAGGGACGTATCCACAGACCATCACGTTTGTGCCGCAAGACCAAAACCTGCCAGGATCAACGCTGCCTATTGCAAAAACCGTGGACGGATCTATTGGCATCACAACAGTGTGAGTGACTTGGATATTAAGTCAAGTGAACATACACGTATTGCAATAAACTAACGAAATTCTTATGATATTGTCAGGTCACTGGAGAATATTGACATGTCCTCGATCACCCAGAGCGTATCGACGTTCTACCCGGCGACGACGCTGAACATGTAAGCTGACACTTTATATAGCTGGAGTTGTTTATCCTAACTTTTTATTGTAATTGCAGCACGCTTAGAAACTGCAATGTGATCAAATTTGGATACGATTTCTTTGGTGGATTGGATAGTGTGCGGTATCTGTACGTATTGGTCATTTATTTTTTTATGTTACAGTAGCTTCAGATGCTGATGAAGTTGTTGTTGGCACCAGGGATATGTCTTCAAACCACTTGACAGCTGCATACGTTGGCTCCTCCATCGCCCACTCCTGCTCCAACCAATTTTGTGCCGTCGAAGTTTTGTTAGTGTCTTATTGTTGGGCTTACCGTAACATACAAGGACTAACATGTGGATATCGCATAGAAACCTCACCAACAACAGCATTTCAGCCTTCCCAACTGTGGTCTTTAACGTCGACAACCTGCAGGAATTGTGAGTAATACACAGCCTTTATTTTTGCTTATTTATCTGATAAAAATAATACTTCAAGTTACTAATGAATATTTTTGTGAATTGCAGGTACATTGCTGAGAACGACATCACCGATTTCAACATCAGCTCAACGGTTTTCAGCGCAATCCAAGCTCTCGTAGCTTTCGACTGTGATCTTCCAGACGAATCTGCCACTTGCCCCGATGGAACTTGGCAGACAGCGCACAATCGCAGATTTTGCGTCACAAATGACGCCGCCACAACCGGTATGTTCGAGATATATTCAGCAAGCTGAACAGCTTCGTAACGTACTTATAACTCTCACTATTATTTATTGAAACAGCAGACACATCTTCAGAAGGCTCCAATTCCTTGACTATCGGTTTGGTGGCTGGGGGTTGTGCTATTGTGATTTTTACTGTAGCATTTGTCGCTTGGAGATTTTTCTCGCACAAGCAAATCCAGCGCATGTCTTCTTCCAAGAACGATTTCTACTCGCAAGAATTCGGAGATACTCTGGATTTTGACGACACTCCAGTGCACGTGGACTCAGTATTCCTCAATGACCCAGTGATTGTTACGAACCGCATCGACCATAAGCAGTTAAAAATGGGCAGATGCATCAGTAAAGGAGGCTTCGGCTTGGTCTTTTTGGGCGAATATAAAGGTCGTCGCGTGGCGATTAAGAAAATCCGTCCGGACCGCAGCGTCACGACGGCGGAGATTGAGACTTTTCTCAAAGAAATTATTATGATGGCAGTGCTGTATCATCCACGTATTGTGGAATTTATCGGCGTGGCGTGGGAAAATCTAAGACATTTATCTGCCGTCACGGAGTTCATGGATAATGGAGATCTACGCGAAGTGCTCCATGGATATAAACAAAAGGGCGAGCAGCTCTCATGGGAGTCACACAAGGCCACGATCGCACTGCATATAGCCGAAGCGCTGGCGTATCTCCACGCTCTCAAGCCCAAGATTATCCACCGCGACTTAAAATCCAAAAATGTTCTGCTCAACATGTATCTGGAGGCAAAATTGAGCGATTTCGGCATTTCTCGCATGCATTATCTGGTCGAAACACATATGACTGCGGGCGTAGGCACGTCGTTCTGGATCGCACCCGAGGTTTTGCTGGGTCGAGACTATGATGAAGCGGCGGATATTTTCTCGTTCGGTGTGGTTTTATCGGAGATCGACACGGACGATTATCCGTACTGGAACGACGAAAATACGTCGAATCGAGGTAAAATCCAAGAAGCGGAGATATTGAGTTTGGTGGCGGAGGGAAAATTGCGTCCGAAGTTCTCGGATGATTGTCCCAAAGCGATTTTAGACTTGGCCGACTGCTGTCTGCAGAATAAACCAGAGGATCGCCCCACCGCCGCTGAAATTGTGGTTATACTCGAGCATATGATCCACGCGTCGGAGCGCAGTTCGTCCTCGCTACACTCGGGAGCCTGGTCGGTCACGAGCTCGGATGTGGGGAACTCATGACGCAGCACATAAGTTTTTTTAGGATTTTTTTAGGGGTAAACAAAAACTATTTATTTGGGATAAATTCTGCAGATATTATCTTTTGATAAGCTTTGCCATCCGCGATCAGATCGCAGCGCTATGAAGAAGCAGAAGTCGACGTACACCGCGCGTCGAGTAAGCCTCGCGCGATAAAGAATGCTATTTATTATTAAGGAAATGATTGCAGGATTTGGGTTGTTGCTTTATCGCAGGAGGAGGCTCAGAGACCTCGCTAGGAGGTCAAGCGACTCACTTCGGAGCTGCAGGAGCTTCAATTTAACACACTATCCCTCGAAGATGCGGCGTTCTTCGACCCAGCGGTGCAGCGTATTGTGGCGGAAAAAACCGTCTTCTGACCTCTGTGGCGAAGGGTGAGCTGCTCAAAACAGTGGCGGAGGGAAGTGCCATTTTGGGGGCCTTGGCCCCCCCCCAAAATTTTTTTTGCCGATTCCCTATTTTTGGTCGCTTTTCAGGGCAATTTTACATGTTAACGAAAATAAAAAAACGGAGTGTTTTTGAGAAATTTTGAATCGAGGTCCTCCTTTTCTGAATTTTGGTCGTTCCTCAAAATCGCCACTGCTTGCAGCAAGTCTGGTGAGATAAGGAATCGAGATTATTCTTCATGAGAGGTATTTGATAAGATATGCAAATTGTTTACAGGGATCGCAAGAATCCGCTGTACACGCAGATCTGCCTGACCAAAAACTGGAGTGAACGTCGGAAAATTTTAATGGCTGTACGTCAGCTGAAGTTGCGCAATGCTTTTGATTTTTTAATGGGGAGATTCAAGGACCCCCATAAACCGCTTACGTCGGATCGCCGCTACGAGACTCCTGGTGGTGATGTTCGCGCTGTTCATGCAGAAGTGATGCATTTTCGTGGAGTTGAGTCGCTTGATAAAGTTTGGGAGGCCGTGATGTTTCACTACAACAACATCGAGATCGACATTTCGGAAAAGTTCGGTCACACGACTGTGCGAGACGACTATGACTTAATCGAAGGGAGAGTTCACAATATCAGGGTTCTTTCGCGCTCGGAAAACTGCACAGCTGTTGAGAGCAGTATCGTCACACTTTTTGACTGAGGACGATGAAGGCTTTGGTGAGCAAGCATGCGGCATTTTGGCGCTTGATTGTATTGATGAGGACGATGAAGGCTTTGGTGAGCAAGCATGCGGCATTTTGGCGCTTGATTGTATTGATGAGGACGAGCTGTATTCATACTATCCGAAAGAGCGTGTTCGACTGGACACCTCAGGTGCCATTATGTCGACGGCAAACAGGGAAAGTAATGGAGAACTGGTTGTGACACTGCGGCGTGCTGCATTTCTAAATCTCCACAATCCACAGTTCCCTCTTTCAGAAGGCACACGCCTAGAGCTACAGGCAGGGATTGGGCGATGGGGGGACGTGCTAATGAAGGCAGTTCGCAGCTACGTGTACGGAGCTATGTAAGGATCGATCAGCGAATACGTGATGCCACCTTGGTGCTTGTTGTTTTCCTAGCGCAATTCGGAGTGTTGCGACGATCGATAATCTATTGGTGTTCCTACACGTATTGGTACGTGTAGTAATCGGAGAAATCGGTTGCACGTATCGGCAAAATCTGTCCAACACCTTTTCATAACGAAAATCACACAAAAGAAAATAATTTCATAATTGATACTGTGTCTTGGAACTCAAATTTCATGTATCACATTTAACAAGCCATTTGACGAACCCAAATATCATCTTCAATTGACACTCCAGCATGACATCAATTCGACTTCTTCTCGTATTGCTCGCGGCGTTTTGCATGCGTTCCGCTCTCTCCCAGTCGCTCCGCCGTGAAGCTGCGCACCCACGTCCCCAGCCTTCAAGCTCGCTCCAGCTCCAGATGCAAGATTTGTGCTCAAATTTCATCATCATCTGCAACTTTGTTGCCAAAAGCTGCAATCCCGCAGCTAAAACCCAACCTTGGATGATAAACCCACCATCATCAGATGAAAAACCCAAATGTATCGAGAGCTTCAACTTGTTCTACCAGCACAGCAACACTTTGACGAATTGTATTCAAGAATTATCCCAAGATTCCAGTGAAAAGACCCAAGCACTGCTGTTTCTGGAATTCTACTCAGCCTGGCAGCAGCAAAACGCCTGCAAGTTGTTCCACGCCACAGAGGCCAAGGCAGCTATGGAATGTTCAGGTGTAAAAGCCCATCGGCCCTGGAGACAAACAACGTGGCCACTGTATTGCCACGAAGTCTTCACTATGTACAATAGTACCCGACACGATTTGGACGAACTTTGTGACCGAACTTCTAACTCTGAGGCGTTCTGGGAAGGATACGTGGACTATATCGGCTCCAAGACATGCAAGCACTACTACGACATGGTGCGAGAAGCAAGAGAACGAGGGTGTGGACAAAAGGAAAAGGCATTGCATGAAGCGGAGTGCCAAGAGATGTTCCGGTGGTACGTGGATAACAAGGAGGTGATCGAGACAGACTGCTACGAATTGAACGCCAGCAAACCATTTTATCGGGGATTTTATACGTGGAAGAAACAGCACAGAGCTGAGGCCTTAATAAAGTTTTTTTTTGCGTAAGTTGGAATTTTATTAAGGAAAATCAAATTTGTGCAAGTTTTTCGTGTGATTATTTTTAGCAAGCACCTCGAAGGGTCACTTGTCGTAAAAGTTATAGATTTTTTTTCGCCAGATGAAGATATGGGCGGCATGTGTCGTGTTATTTTTTTCACAGTCAATCGTCGATGCAGGTATCGTGATGTAATAAAGGGAAATGGGGGGATGTGTGTTCATACGTTTCTTGTCTGCACAGAGTTTGTGTACTATGACTTTAACGGAACCACAGGGTTGGTGCTAAATGGCAAGGCTGCTACGAGTAGCTGTGCGCCATTCAAGCCTGTACGAAACAATAGTAGTATTCTTTTGTCGTGGAAGGTTATATTCTAATATGGAGGCAATTTCGTTGCCGTATCCAGACTGCCTACTCGAAATTCGCTGGTGCTGCCGACACGCGTGAAGCCACACTGGAAGTCACATCGACCGAGCAGCTGGAAGCGATCCGTCTTGAGACTCGAGACACGGAGAATCACACGACAAGCGGTCGGATCGCAGTGGAGACGGCCATGCTGGGTCATCGTGACACGTTCGAAGCGAGCGAAGAGAAACTTCGATGTCCTGTGCGTCTGCGTCTCACGGCCTCACAACCACATCAAGTCTCGTCAGTTTGGTATGCACAGCAACTTCCAGTTCTTCAGGGATTCGAGACAAGGTTCACTTTCCAGATCACAGACCAATCTAAACGCTGTTTCGAAGTGAAGGATCAGAATTTTGGACTCCACGAATACCGTAGCTGCGCAGTTCATGGCGGTGACGGTTTTGCGTTTGTGCTGCACTCGCATCAGAACCGCACGGCGACATTAGCGATCAAGGGATCAAATATGGGGTTTTCTGGCCTTCAGAACTCATTGGCTATCGAGTTTGATACCTGGTTTAACGATGAAAAGGTCGGAGAAGATGTCTTCTATGACCATGTAGCCATTTACTCCCGAGGTCAAAACAGTAATACAGACGCTGAGAGCGCTCGGATTTCTGCGGCTGCTGTACATGACCTCGCTGATGGCAAGATACATGTGGTCAAGATCCGATATTACCCTGAGCTGAAGGTGATACTTTATTTTTTCTTACATATACTCTTGCTGACGAAGCTGTGACTGTTTCTTAAACGTCAGTATAAGTACATGCCATACTTCTCGGCGACTACCAATCTAGGCAAGTTTATTAAAGACGTATCTGAAGGTCGAAGAGTAGGGACTCTACTGGTGTTCATGGACGACGGGATCACAACCGATAAACCCATTTTGGCTATCCCTATAAACCTGGCGGCTACGCTGAGGTTGGATTCCGACGAGGCATTCCTTGTACGTTAGAAACTAGACTACAACTGGAGGTTACCATCGTGTCAGCTAGTGAATAACACGATGCTTGATTTTGTAGGGATTTACGGCGTCGACCAGTAGCTCTTGGCAGAAGCACGATGTGCTTGGTTGGTATTACTGCACAGAGGTAAGTTTTGAGCTTCTCAGGTGAGAAACATATCATTAACAAGTTACTATATATTGATGTAGCCGCCTTGTCTGGACCAGTACGACACCGAGATGAAATTCGACTTCGACTACAACGAGCAGTCGATGCTATCGACCGCTTCACACGGTAACTCACTTTATCCGATCTTTATCTACCCAGACACTGTGTCGTGGGCCAAACGACAGGCATATTTTGCGTCCAACCAGAAGGTCGGACACGTATCGTAGCGTTGCAATTGACTCTCACACAAAAAGATTTGCGTGATTAGCCCAAGGAACTCTGGGGAATAAAAGTTGAGAGTTCTTGAAACGGAGAGAATTAACTGTATGCATTTGAAATGGCTTCTCTGCAGTCAAGATCAAAACAAGAGACGCACACGTTGTATTCTATGCATGTATCACTCTTGGCGATAAAGGTGAAATGTCAGCAGCTACTAAGGAAAGCAAAAATGTCTAGCGTGCTGGTTGGTACGTTCTACACTTCTAGTTGTAGCGCACGACCTTACGGCCATTCAGAGGCTGCACGGGGCGAGCGTTGTTGCCGTTGTCCGTGATGTGGTACTCAACCAGGTCCTGGTGAAGGCGGCCGAAGTCGACAGACGAGATCTTGATCGGGTCCTGCACCACCCACCAGTCTGCAGTCTCATCGCATCCAGGGGTCGTAAGGCTGCCCGGGTAGTTGTATACACCGCAGCCCTTGCTGGCCTGACGGATCAGACTCGAGTACGATTTCCTGTATCAACATCATAAACTTCATTAGTAATTTTAAAAAAAATAAGTAAAAAAAAAGAATAACTTACAGCTGCACCACGACCGCAGCAGAGCGCTCATCAGTCGAGTTGACGCTCTCAAGAGCGTCAAGAACGGGGCCCAACCACGGGTCCGACTTGGGGCCAACCTGGAGGAAGATGCCGACCACCAGAAGAGCCTTGCCATCGCTGGACTGGTGCACGAAGTGGATCTCACCATCCAGAGCCTTACCGTTCAGCGTGTGCTCCGAGGGAGCGTGCAGGTGGAACTGAGCCATATTGTACGAGGCATCGTTCACGGAAACAGCGCAGTTGCCTGTCAAATTTACCACTTCCGTTAAAAACGAAGTACATCTCACATGAGATTTGTCTAAATGTTACCTCCAACGACGTCAACCTCGAGAGGCTCGTGCGGCTCCGTTAGGTTGTACTGAGGGCAGCGTCCGCTGAAGCTGAGCGGTAGCTTCTTGCCCTTGCCCGACTTGGCAGACGTAACGATATCGATGGGCGACTGACGCTTACCACCGCAGGTCGGCCAGCTATCAGCCCACTTGTCGGTGTTCACCATGCTGGCTTCGTTGGCACGGTAGCCCCACACGGGGCCAGTGGAAACATCAGCGGAGACGGTCAGAGCACAGGCAGCGGCGGCAGCAGCAACGGTGGCGATGTACTTCATTGTGTCGGAGCGCAAATGGATCGGAATCGAAGCGAGTTGTTGCGTTGAGAGCAGATTGAGGAATGAGGAGCTCCGAAATGCGTTGCATTGCGGTGAGGAGCGCTGCAAACAAACGAGGAGCCAAGTCGGGATAGGATGCAATGCCCCACAGACAATCCGTGATGGCGGAATACGTGGAGAATCTCCACAGCAGATGAACTCGGAGTGGTAAGGACGTGCCCGAAAACAGCCATCTGTCCGATCGGCTATCGCAACAACAGTCGAGTCAGAAGGTTTACACTTGTGGTGGAATGCTTGTCAGCGACTTTGTAAGTATTTGCGTTTTTTAATCAATTTTCAAGAAACTGTGATAAAAAGTATGTATGCGTAAACGAATTTGTATCACAGTCAATTTCAACATAAAGTGGACTTTGGAAACAAATGATTTGCTTTGTGTTTTGTTTACCCTTGGCCTGTCTAGTTTTGTGGCATAAAATTGAACTGTACAGGAGGTTAGGCATGAACTTCTCTATTTGATTTGGCGTTCCGCACGTTAGCAACGATTTGCACTTAATCGAGATGGGGTTCGACAGGTGCTTCCAGAGAGCTCGCACACATGTGCAATTGATTGTCGCTTCGACGCTTGATATTGTTGTGAATGAACACTGCAATTTGCATGGTGAATGAATGCACTGCACCATTCGATTTTCTCGACATCCCTCGCTGGTGAAAATCTCCAAATGTCTTCGGTCTGTGTTAACACGCTCGCTCGTTGCATTGAAAAAAGAAGAACGCAAAGCGGGATTCCACGCTGTTCTTACAAGTTCGTTAGAGGAACAGCAGGTTGACATCGGACTACACAAAACTTTGTAAACACGAGCCGGGCGTTTTTGGTTGTCTTAAAAGTCTCCAAAATCCTCGAAGCCATGGACGCTGCCGATATATTTCCTTCAACGAAAAATGGAGATCTCTTCGTCATAACCCCCCCCCATCGTGACACGAAGCTGTGGTGACGTTGATCACTTGAATGAAGCAGCACTATCAAGCGTCACAGGAGCGTTGTCGATGGATTCAGTTGCCTTTTTGACTTGAGGTAGAACCCCATAGGTACAAAACGTTGTCAGATTGTAAGTTGAAGTGTTCGCTCTCACAAAGATCGCTGACAAGTTCCCAGTGGGAAGTGTGAAAAATACCCGCGATGTTTAGTGCATACATGTAGTCCGATTAGTAAAGGATGCATGCACTCCTCCCCCCTCAAGCTTTCAGTATTCAAGCTATCGATATTCAGTTGCAGCTATCCAATGCATGGGTCAAGCAGCTCCGTCGTTCAGTAGATCCCTCGCCATTTAACTTTCTTAACTGTATTATATTGGTGTTGCTAGCTAATTGAGAATCTCTTTGTTTACCGATTGAAGGCAACACAGATCTCATACATGCCATTTTTGTTTGTGAACACCGTTTTCTGTCAGCAATTCCATCCATTGAGGACGGATTTTGCTCTCTCTGCCCTTCGGTTGCTACCCAGGATCTTTCTTGGCCGACAGATTTGATCCTGCCTGCGTTGTTATTATTGTACTCCTCAAAATTCATGACACCAACTTTTGTAACCGGTCACATTTAGTGACACCATTTAGCCAAAACGAGTCGTATTTGGACAAATTTACCCTTAAAAGAAAGCGGAAACCCTCCTTTATCCAGTACAGCCCTCACTGTTTCGTTATCTGACTATGGCGAATGCAAATGGAGCTCGACTACCCGTAGTTACCCGGAGGAAAAGAAACAATGATGGTGGGCATCATGGGTTTCTCGAGTATTCAGGAAATACTAGAGCAGTAGGACGAAAAGTGCACGAGCAATCTTGTCACTTAGTGTCTTGGCAATCTACCTACGGTGGCTGCACGTGCTAATGCCTTTTACAGCAAGCGGTAGATAACCACCAGTAAGGCAAATTTTGTCTCAATTCTAAGCTAACGGTTAATATCATTTACCTGTAATAATACAATTTTGGGAGTGCGATGAATTGAATAAGCGATAGTGATAGGTAATCAAGTTACCTCTAGGAGTATATATGAGGATAGTGAGATGCCAGCTGTTGGTTCAAATGTCGCGACTTGACGAATTGCGTTGTCAGTACGCCTTTCCCGCGAAAACCACATGAAACTCGATATTGTCCAATAATACCCCTCCAATTCTGCATAAAGAGGCCAGACCAGTCCACGAGCATTTTGGGGCTTCCGAATTACTTTTTTGGACAGCATGTAGCGTTAAAACGGCTGCGAATTAGCTAATTCTGGCCTCATTTTCATAATCAGAACGCGCGAAACACCTATATTTCTAAACATCGATATAGGTTTTCGTAGTACAACGCCCTTCTATGACTTGCCAAACTTTGGTGTCACGACTTCTGCGTAGTACAATAATACCTACAATTTTAGCACCGTGAGGCTGGTACTATTAATACCAGCCTCACGGTGCTCAAATTGCTGTTAGTCCGCATTCTACATGTTCATGCACTTATCATACTCGTCATACATGCTCGCTGCTGTTCTACCGAAGGATTGTAGGGTACACTTCTTCGACTAACCACCCACACCACCGTGTATTTATTTAATTAAAAGAGTTAATTAGGTAATTGAGACGGCGTTAACAATCATCGCTTACAAATCGAGTCTTAATAATTGTGGTTCTCACGGTTCGCATGTTTTTGCATGTTTCACCAGCTAATAGGATTCCTGTAATTTTTACCTGCAAAGCTGCACAGACACTGCAAACTGAGAGTCGGTATCGTGGCCACCTGCAATGCTTGTTTTCTACCCATCTGCAGGTTAGCCTTCTGTCAACGTTCCGCGAATCTGATTGGGCAGTACAACCTGCAACCTGCTAACCTGCCAACCGTGAGAACCACTATTATAATAAAAGTAATTTATCCATATATATGGATAATAAGAGTTGAATTACTTACAGTAGTACAAGTACTGTACAGTACTGTAGTAGATCACTTGCCTTAAGCGATTCACGCAATCGTTCTACAGTGTATGCGCGTGGCGATTTTCCCAATCAAGCAATTTTTGGTGACGAAGAAGTCGTACATGCTTCGAGACATCATGCAGTAGCTCCTCGAGTGCCTGCAAACCCAATTTTCGTTGGACAGTCGCTGCGCTCTAAAATTGCCGGTACATTAGGCGCTGCGATATCGTTGACGGTTGTTTTAAGCAAGAGGTTGACTAAAGCATTTTTCTCTGCCGAGATCTCAGCGTGGTGTTTTTACCTTGTCTTCCCGGTTTATGGTGAGAAATCTGTACCCACGGTGGAGTGCAATACATGGCGCGAGAATATTGATACATGTATTTAGTCACATATGTATTGTGACGACAACTTGCTACCGATCCATGAATCCTTCATCAGGCGTAAGCGTAAGCACAGGGCTACTGTACAGGCAATCCTCTCGTCTGTGATAGCTTCGGGAGCCACCAAATTATCATAAACTGGAGTTATTAATAACCAGAGTGTACAGTACCGATCCAAACGCTGGACTCGGGTTTAAGTATATACAGGGCGGTTTGAACGGCGCCATTTTTGGGCGCTGCACTTTATACCAGGGGCGGATCTTCATACAAAACGGGGCCCCCCCGAAAATTTTGGCTCATCCCAATTTTTAGTGAAAAATACCCCGAAATAGTTAAAATGGGCAGTTTTAAGCCTGATTTTAGCGTGGTTCCCCCTAGATTATTGCCAAAAAAACCTTATTTTTGGCTGTGCCCTTCAGATTTCAGGCCTGGCTCCGCCCCTACTTTATACTATAGATTCGGGCACGCACTAGGCGCGTTGGTAGGTCCTTGATTGCCGTGCTTTGTAAGCGGAAGAGATCACTCAACCAGCTTGGTTTAACAAAGTTAACATTACTGTACACGTGACCACAATGCTGTCGACCTATCTTTGTCAGCCCCCCCCCCCCCCTCTCCCCTCCAATGATAAAATCTCCAGCGCACATCAGCTGCACTTTAATGCAATTATACTGAGGGCCCGTCGGCCAGCTGAACTAGGCCATAGCACCGGGATTCTCCCGGGTCCAGCCCAAGGAACTATCGGATCCGGCTTGGGCAGTGCTTCATATCCTACCGTTCACCCTCTACTACTGGAGAGAGACACCAATGGAGCAACCCTTGGTGTATCATCTCCCCGGTGCTCCGGGTTATCAGCAAGGAAATTGCGGATGGAGATTGGGGAGCCGGGGGCTATTTACCAGTGGGTCTCACAACGGCTGAGCGGCAGGACGCTAAGGTACGTCTTCCGACTCCGTCACGCCGTAACTAAGAGCGCGTCACACCCTGATCACCTTGACAGCAACCCCATGCAGCATCAAGGTGAGATGCCTCAACAGAGGCTCAGCAGGGATGGGAGTGGAGGTGTCAGGAGGTCTCTACTCCATTCTCGAATCACTCGCGCGGTGAGGCCTCGATTGATGCAGCGCCGTTTGGCTAATTTTTTT
This sequence comes from Phytophthora tentaculata, assembly GCA_033557915.1. Lineage (NCBI taxonomy): Eukaryota > Oomycota > Peronosporomycetes > Peronosporales > Peronosporaceae > Phytophthora > Phytophthora tentaculata. The sequence goes on from JAUCEA010000005.1 coordinate 582,346, forward strand.
CCGCCCCTGTCGGACGTGGAGCACGCCAGTGCTACCAGACGTCACTTCCGAGCAGACCGTCGGCGGAGCATTCGCGAACGTCAACGAGACGAAACAGTAGACGAAGGGAGAAATCGACCCAACCCCCGGCCCCCTGTGCTCTAAGGTGATCAGTTTACAAGTGCTTGCTTAACCAAAATGTGAATGGGTTTGGGAGCGGGGCGTCGTATCTGGACGCATGGTTCCGTTCTTTTCGGGCCAAACCGTCCCAGGGCCGGTTCGAAAAACAATTGCTCCAAGAAACACACGTAGAACAAGCAGAGGTGCGGCGCTTCACGGACCACCACGCCGCAGGATGGGGCTTCAGGACCGGTGCGGGGACCTGCACGTACTCGTACTTGTCTCCATCTGTGAACAAACGCGGCGGGGGTAGCCATTTTGATCAACCCTTATGGGGGCTTCAAAAATGTGGGGCCTGCTTTGGAACAGCATTAAAGCCCCCCTTTAGGGCTCTTCTGGGGGCAACGAGTTCTGTTGCTCAATGTATATGCCCCGCATCGTGCCACACATCGTGAAGCCTTCTATCGCAAACTGCTCGACTTTGAGCTCCCGTCGGGATCGCTGCTGGATGTAGGTGGAGATTTTAACTGCACGTTGGACGCGCAGGCGGATCGTAGTCATACCTCCAGATCGGGTGCCCACGATTCTCCGGGTCTACGCGTGCTCCTTGATAACTGGGGACCACTCGACACGGTCGCGGATGCACGCCCGCCTCGCTGGTCAACAGGAGAGTTTGGTCGACCATTACGCAGCGACCTATACGTACCGCTATACGGTATCGGGCCACGGTGATGCCTCGTCACGACTTGATCGGTGGTACCTGAATGCGGCGCTGTATCGATGTCTGGGGGGTTGGGAGGTCGTCTCTCCACGAGTACACGTCGACCACAGTGGAGCCTTGGTTCATCTACAACTCCCTAACAATCCAATTCGCATTAAAAAGGTCGGCAAACTATTCCCGGTGCCGTTCTACGCGGACGAGGCCGTTCAGGCCACAACCTCGGACCGGCTCACCGGGTTTCTAGACTATCTCCTCGGGAGATATACCTGCGAGGGAGCTGGAGGACCGGTGAGATGCTTTCAAGACCAGGCCGGCCTCTGTCACGAAGGAGTGGATCCACCACCGACGTCGTAGTCAACGCTACTCCGCCCGACAGAAGGTCCGCAGGCTGAAGGCCGAACTGAGACATCTTGAGTAGTCTGAGGCAGGTGCTCCGGTCACGGTGGAGGTCATTGCCGATGGCATGGCCGCCATAACCCTGGACGATGTCGCTGGAGCCTCACCGAAGGCTTGGATTTGGCGCAGGATCGCCAATTGTCAGCGCTCCCGCTCGTTCAATCACTAGATCAAGCGTTTGAGGGCGCTACCTACTGGGACGGCAAAACGACGAAGGTTTTCTTCCGGAGGGTCTCAAACAAATTCCAGGACAATACGGTACACCAACTCGACCCTATTCCAGGCTGCCATGAATTGTGCATGATAAAGCGAACAGTGTTGCGGACGCCTGGAGCCCCATCCTCCAGCAAGAGGTAGAGTGCCCAGAATCGCAAGTGGATGTGACTGCATGGATTGGCCAGGTGGTGGATCTGACTGCGATGCAGGAGGTCGTGGCCTCCAGCGCTGAAGTCGAAGTGGCCGTTCTAGATTGTAAGCTGGGGAAAGCGACTGGCCCGAATGGGCTCTGGAACGACTGGTATCGCAAGTATGCTGCTTTCCTGATTCCAATCTTTACTATCCTGTTTAACAAGTGGTATTCGGCGGGGTTTTTCCCCCGGTCCTTCCTTGAGGCCAACATCTTTCGCCTCAAGAAGGGAGGGAACCTGCGGGATGCTCTCAATTATCTCCCCATTGCTGTTTTAAATACTGAAAACAAGAGTTTTACGAAGATTTTGACCAAGCGAGTACGACGAACTCTAGCTGATCGGATTCACCCTAGCCAGAACGGCTTTGTGCCTGCCCGAACAATTCACGAGACCCTCCACTTGTTCGAAGCCGTGCAGAGCCAACTGGACTCCTCGTCGGGTCACTTAGAATCCGTGGTCCTATTTCTTCACTTTACGAAGGCTATGACTCCCTGTTGAGAGGCTTTCTGCTTGGATGGTTACCCGGAGCAATTCGTAAGGACCGTGGCGCAGCTCCACGACGACACGACTGCAAGGTTTGTGGCCAATGGCAGAAAGGTACGGGGATCTGGCAAGGTTGCCCGCTGGCCCCCATCCTGTTCATCTTGGCCCTTGACGCTTTGTATCAAGAACTGGACCGTCATCCCCAACTCCCTGGTATCAAGCTCCACTCGGAAGGGGGGAACTTGTGGTGAGCGTTGCAGGGTATGCGGGTGATACCGCCACATTCCTGGAGTCGTATACGCAGGTGCCTCTGCTCCTCGAAATCACACGAGCCTTTGGAGCAGCATCAGGGATTCTTCTGAATCAGAAGAAAACCATGCCCATCGCATTGTGTCCGCCTGGCCTTCGCGGCTTAATTGAGTTGCCGGATCCATTACACATCCTCCCGGACGGTGAGTGTGGTCGGTACCTTTGCATACATGTCGGAGGACGGCGCGATGCGGGATGGTCCTGGGTGCGGGTGGAGAACCAATTAGTGACACGACTTTCAATGGCAAGTTGCAAGACCTTGATGGTGGACATGCGCAGCGCGATTGCCGCGGCGGTCATTTTTCCTAAGCTGACCTATGTAGGCCAACACGCGTGGCCGTCTTCCACCACTATCAACCGGGTGGCTAAGAAGATTAAGAATTTCGTGTGGAATGGAGTATTCGCGCTGGAGATCCCACGTGTCGTGGCGTGGCTTGATGCGGATTTGGTGGTACTGCCCGAGCCGGGGGAAGCATGGCGGTGCCTGATCTCAGAGTGGAGTTGTTGGCGATGGCAGCAATGGTAGGGGCCCGGTGGGTGCTCCTAGGCACGCACACCGGTCATTTGGCGGGGAACATTCTTTTTGCTCATGCGAACCAGTTGCGGGGTGTTGTGCCACGGGTCTACGTCACGCCGAACGCGTGGGCGGATGGGCCGGGGTCAATCCGATACAAAAAGACGGTGTGGTCGACGGGGGTGAATGTGATCGTCACAGTGCCTGGACCAGCCGAGATATTAGCTTCAGCTAGGATGGTTGGGGCCCTCGCACACTTAGCATCCAGTTTCGGGATGGTATCCACCCGCTGGCAGGGTCGCACTCTTCTGGTTGACGGGACGGATTGCGGGCTTGTTCGACATATCGAGCATTCATCAAGGCGGATGCGGACTTGCATGGGGGAGTGGTTGCCGTACGCGAACATTGCAGTTTTGCATTTGATCGATGGCCACACAGGACGCTTCTGGACCGGTGGAAGTCCTGAGGCCATACGGAAACCTGGCGGTCGGCTGCGAGACGTGGTGCACTGGGTGTGCGACGGTAAGGGGCTCCTCACCTGTCTCACTTGTACGCCCCTTTGGTCATGGCTACGCCGCAGACGTGGTCTGGCTGCAAGGCTACATCATACTGCTGATTACCAATTTTCGTGGGCTGTTGCAAGCTCGATGTTACAGTGCGGAGGTGCGGATCTGCGCGCAGCCATCAGATCATCCTGTCACGATGGAACTTGGGTTCGAACAGCCGCCTGTCGTGTGGGTCACCACCGATGCCAGATGCTGGTGTTATGGAGGTCGGATCCTCAGCACTCGGCACCTTACCGACTTTGTTACTGCGAAGCTGAAGTCCGGGGTCAACGTGTCAGCCGTTCATCCGCACCCACGAGTGAGTTGTCTCGTGTGCCTTTGGGCACTGGTGGCCCACCAGGCAGCAATACAAGGCTGCGATAGCAGCCCGGTCTGATCACAAGGGTCGGGCCAGCGGGTCCAGGCGCGAACTGCGGTGGCAGCGCGCAAGTGCTGCGGCCGCTACAGGGCTGGCGAAGCTAGAATGGAGACGCTTGCGGAGAATTGTCAGACTTGGCCCCTGAGGGGAGCAGCTGCTGTTAGGCTCCGGCACGATGCCTACTCGCTCTATATTCTTACTACGGGACTGCCGGGATGCCCCCATGCGGCTGGTGTTCGTGAACGCGCGGTCGACCTTTTTCACGTTTTTTGGGCGTGCACGGCGGCCCAGATCCTCCGCGAAGTCTGGCTTCGTCGATGGCGTTGCGACGACCTATCGTCGGAGGTTCTCATTCAGGCATGCTTTGGCCCTGAGCTACCCCGGATGCCCGGGGGGGGGGGCTCTCGTGCTCTAACTGTTCCCGTCCATGACGGAGGATTCCATGAACCGCCTGGCCCCAGCTCTGACGGAAGTGGCGGCAAGCTGATGGCGACTCGGCGCGGCACTATACCTCCATTGTGCGTGGCGGTGGCGTGCTGGGCATTTCGACCCGCTCAAGGTAATCACCAGAGAGTACTACACGGTCGTGCTGGCATCGCGGTTGGAACAAGGGTATGCTACAGTACATCGTCGTCGTTGCCGGCGACCGCGCGCTTGTCATTACGACACGGCGATGCAGGTCATGCTAGCGATGCTACAGACTCCCCATGTGAGGTCGGCTAGGCCAGTGGCGACTCGGGCGACCTGTTACCTGCTGTTCTCAGACGGGGGATCGCGCGGCAATCCGGGTCCCGGAGGCAGCGGCACGTGTGGATACAGCCAGTGCTGGGTTCGATCTATGATGGGTCAGTAGTATTGCCTACGGATCACCCCATATGACCAACGGCCTCGCCGAGTCCTTAGGGCTCCTGCGGGGTCTCAAAGAGTGCCAGCGAGTGGGGCGGTCCCTGCTGCATGTCGTCGGGGGATAGCGTCTTGATCCTGCGACAACACCGACAGAGGGTTTACCCAGGGCGCCACATCTTCGGGGTGTATACTTTCAATATCGGAGAGCGGTGGACCACCTGACGGTGCTGTCGTGGCAGCATCACTACCAAGAGTATAACAAAGATGACGAACGCTCTGGCTAATATGGCCATGGACACATGCCGAAGCATCCAGGTTCATCTTCCCAGAGAATGTACCGACTTAGAGCGCTGGGCCACCGTGAGGGACGATGCAGTGCGCGATGTAAAGCACTGACTCCAGAAGAACTCTTGTGAGAATCTCTCGAGGTTCGTGGCCTTCCAGCCGTAATGTATCTGGGGTCCTGAGGGTATACGCACTCAGGCAACGGGCGGGTGTATTGAGACGCACGCCGGCTAGTTCATAGGATACCGTTACTGACACAAGTAACAAACATGTTCCTTTAATAATATTTTTTAGATAAACTAGACCTTAAATAGCAAAGTCAATGCTGGGCTTCATCGACTGTGCTTCTATAAATGGTCTATTTTCATAGTTTACTACCTTTGGTCAGTCATAAGCGATCTTTTCATAATATGAAAAGAGCATGATATTATCCCTAACCACTATAACAATGAGAGGATGGAGGGAGATTTGACATAGGCTTGTATACCGTCGATCTTGGGTAGCCTTAATCACTATTTGGGATATCACGGTCGAGAAGATTGTCTGTACTTGTAATACTCCCTCCGTTTCACATTACAGCTAAACTTTTCTAAGTGGCACCCCATTGGTTATGCCAAAACCGACTTTTCATTGAAATAAAGGAAGTGAGTATTTTCCCAGACTGGGAGTAGCCCTTGGCACCTATTAGCACATCTTTGGAGTATATCCGACTTGCATTTTTATTTCTTCGTATCCGTACCAGGTATAGCGTATACTCAACGTATACAAGTGTGTCCCCCTCAGCAAACGCGGGTTCCGAAGGAAGAAGGATGCCACCGCGGTCGCGAAGCGCGCAAAAGCGCCCTCTTTCCGGTGACGAAGTCGACGACGGGAGTGACAGTCATGCATCTGATAGCTCCACTTATGAGTGGCAGCCGTCACCCAGCCCGCCGCGAAGTGAGACCCGCGGCGAGACGACACAGACAACGACTAGCATCGGTGAAGAGGCCACTCAGGTTAGAGTCATCGCCCCGCCGCCGGGAGGAGCGCAGTTCCAGTCATGGAAAGCCTTCGAGGCCTACCTGAAATCATATCAGGCACAGTCCTTCCAGGTATGCATTCATATTCTTCAGTATATCTTTATTATCTTTACAATGTGCTAAAGAATTAAATGCTTTTCAAATCTTTCGATCCCGAGCTAATACCACGGTGGCTGTGCGAAAGTCGAGGATTGCGAAGCAGGGTTCTAAAGCGTCTCCAGTTCTCGCCGAGTGGCTCCAGTATGCCAAGACTTATGTCTGCATGCATTATGGGTCATATCCGTCCAAGGCTACGAGTAAACACCCTCGACAGGAGAGTCGCTCACTGGGATGCACAGCACAGGTACGAATTGCTTCTTTGCCGTGGCTATCCGCAGGCCTCTAGCAGTCTGGCTCAATCGGGCTGAGTCGAGCTTGTTCGGGCTCAGTCGGATACGGTCCTGAACAGCCGCGTTTGCGTGAGGTTCATGATTCTGTTGACCATAACTTCGTGTTATGTTGTCACTTTTCATGTAGATAAATGTTTGCGTCCAAGTGGTCGACAAGGTCAACAACATGTTCGCATTTGTGATGACTAGGTGTCATCTCGAACACAATCACAGATTGAGCGAGTATCCGTTCAAGGGCCACTCGTCAAAGCGTATCTCTCTCGGTGAGGGTGCATTGCAGACTTTAAACGAGCTACGGAAGGCGGGAGCATAGAGAACAAGTATTTTGAAGTTTAGCAAGGGCAATTCGGATAGCAACCCGACGCCACAGGATGTCCATAATCTCGTCCGCAAGTTGAAGGATCGTGAGCTTGGAAGTAGACCGAACTCCAACGATAAGCGTTTGAAGAAATGAGCGTCAGAGTTTGGCGATGTGGCTGGGAACGGGAGCCGTATATTCGTTGATGACGTGGGCGATAAGGAATGGAATGCAAGCGATTGTTGTTTTTACAACTTAATGTTAACTACTAAGATCTAACCTTTTGTTACGTACAAAAACGCGACCTGTATAACCTTACAGGCAAAGCACATGCGTTCCATATTCAACCAGTTCCCGGAAGTTCTTTTGATCGATGCGACCCACGGGACGAATCGCTCAAAGTATAAAGTCTTCTCGTTCATGGCCCATGACACCTTCGATAAGGGCCAACTAGTACAACATGCACTTCGACGGAACGAGCGATGGGAGACGCTGATGACGGCTCTTGAAGAATTTAAACGCAATAGTCCTGGCTGGACGAAGTTGCGATGTGTGCTGATTGACAAGGATTTAACGTAGCTGATTGCGCTAAGGACAGCTTTACCTGACGTGACCATTCTACTTTGCCAGTTCCACGTCCTCAAACATTTGAGGGAAGAGATTGGTCGCTCTGACAACGGCTGCAACAACTGGCCACTAAAGGCCAGCATCACTAAGTTGGTCCTGTGCTGCGTATCGAACACTACATTTCGCGAATGAATGAACTTGTTGCTATACACATCTAGTGGTCTGTAGCTTTTGTACGTATCCGATACTGCCACTTTACGGCATAAGCAGATAGTTTTTTGTCCTTTCGTAACTGTTCTGGTAATAGCGCAAAGCAAGTCCTACCCCATATATGAAGATCACTAACGCCCGAAACTTTGCCATAGACCATTTCATATGGTGTCTAGTTTCCCGAACGATTCATAGGGGTCCTATTCTGCGCGTACGTCATGTACATAAGTGCTTCTGGCCACCAGCGTTTAGCCATACCAGCATCTTTTAGTGCACAGCGAACTTTACTCATTTTGATTTGGTGGTCTCGTTCAGCTGCGCCATTTTCTTCTGGGCAGTATGCGTTTGACATTTGAAACGCTATACATTTTGCTTTGTAAAACGTTTTGAAGGCCTGGTTTACAAACTAAGTACCTCCATCCGATCTTATACGCCGAATTGTAAACTTTCATTCACGTTCCAGCTGAAGGAGTAGTGTTTTAACTTTGTCATTGACCTCCCCTTTATTTATCCTATTGTTCTACAGTTCCATGCACACCCATGAATTTCATAGGTCCGTTTATGTCTATGTGGATGGTACTTATAGGATGCTCATCTCGAGACCCCTGAATGTTTTTATAAGGCATCCTTTTCGTTTTCATTTCTGCACATGTCGAGCAGAAATTTTTTATCTTTCTCAGTTTCGAATTCTCAGTGTATGGTATGCCTTTTACGAGTTGGTTGCTTATAATTTCAATGAGTTTTTTTTTGTTAATGCGCCCAAGACGCACATGCCATTCTTTCATCATGCTCTCAATTTTACTAAGATTTGGGGATATCCAGTGGTTTGCAAGGCATCATTTTAATGGCGTTGCAAATTTTTTGCCTTTCTCTTATTGTGCAATCTTGTGCATTGTATGCTCCATTTTATGCCTTTGCTACAAACATTAGTTTGTGCTCCCATAAAACAAATTTGTACAAACCACTATAACTGGTATCCGCCTGCTTAATCCAGTTTTCAGTCAAAATGATTGACTTTCCGTGAGGGACTAATGCAATATTCCCAAACTGTATTGATTTAACCCCGATTGGACAAATTAAGGACAGTTTATAAGTACCAATAAATGTATTTCTCAGTTTAGAGCCCTGTCCAAGTGTAAATATGTAGTCTGAGTTGGGCTGCCTGGTCACGAAGACCGAAGAGTGTCCACTTAAGCCGTATCCGCATCGTGTATCAAAACCCCAACAGTTTTCTGTTAGCTCATTGAGTGGGCTCAACAGAAAGGTATACAGTAGACTTATCTTGTCTTCAAAGGTTTGACCCTTCTTCCCCAATTCCTCAGCAGCAGACGTGACCGATGCGCTGTTGGCGGGTGTGACTTTCGCGCCGACAAACTCATTCATGTCATCGTCACTGCTGCTTGGCGGGTCGCTTGATACCACCGGTGACGCAGGCGACGTGCCTGTTGGCGTCATCGGTATATCGCTTGACTCAGACCCCTTCGGCTCAGTTTTACTCGGGGTGGCCGGCGTTCCATCCGAGATGTTGAGCCGCTGCAACGCGGCAGCATCCACAGGAACTGTCTTGTGGACCGTAGACCTGTCAGACTGCAACTTATGTGCTTTGATGTGCTATAACATTGCAGCATCTACAGGAATCTTCTTGCGAGTCTCATTCTTGACAGGCTGCAACTTTTGTGGTTTCGTCAGGTCCGTCTTTTGTTTCTTGATAGGACGCCCATCACAGTAGATGTTCTTGCGTCCGACGCCTGCGCTCCTATCCGCTTTGCGTTTAGGGCAGTCCCGCTTGAAGTGCGGTCCAATTCCGTTCATTTCATTGACCATGCCGTTGCAGTAGTTACAGGCATTGAAGAGCTCACCATCCATAGGGAATGGAGCCTCCTTACGCTTGCCCGATCATTTTAGACGGACCTTTCATGCTCGGGGCCGAACGCTTGACCGCATAGCTGGCAGGGATCGATGCAGGAGCTGGCTCCCGGCTTGTCTTGCCCATAGCCTGAATCTCGGTCTTGCCTTTTTTGCCCAAGATTGCCTTCATCTTTTTCTCCACCTTTTCCAACGTGAATCCTCGGGCGTAAACGTCACGCTCGGGGCCCACAGGTGGCTAGGCAACATAGCCAGCACCTTGCCAATCATGAGCTGACTGGGCAGCAAGTGCACCCGAAGCATCTCTTGATCTTGGCGGTTCAGTCGGTCCGCACAGCCCGCAGACGCTGAAACAGTTCCGCCACACTGGTGAAATCCATAGCTAGTGCAGCCTCAAACTCTTGGATCATGTCGCCCACGCCCTTCTCATTGTTCTGACCGAAATCCGCTTCCAGCTGCAGCCGAAATGCGGGCACAGACTGTGACACCAACGGCGTGCTCAATTGCCCCATATAGCCGTGCGGCAGCGTCTGGTTGAAGAGGTCCCGCAGGTACGATTCCTTCTCGGAACGCCATCTCCAGCTGGTGCTGCTCACGCACCTCAGCGGTCGCATTTACGCCCGGCTCCGCAACTTGGATCGGCCGAATTAGCAAATCCTGATATCCTAGACAGGGCAGGGACGCTTTTCCTTGATTTCCGCAATCCGACGTTGATGCGTCAGGCTTGTGAGAAGGGTGACCACCGCTTCTTTCCAGCGCTGACAGTCACTCGGCTTCCCGTTGAACTTAAGCCCAGCAAAGCGCCCTTTTTTGTTCTTGACCATTTTCGGGCACTCAATACTTGAAATGTTGAACGGCCAATTTAACCAAGTCTAACCGAACTCAATATACTTTTATTAATTCTCTTAATGCCCTCCAATAGACTGATGCGCTCAGCCGTTGGCAAAAGGAGAAGTGAGCTCCATTTACCAGCTAGACCATTATCGCGCGAGGGGTGCCGCCTGCAGAGGGCTTCCCCTGTGTAGGCTCTTTTATCCTAACTGATTGGTTATGTATTTGTGACTCAAAGTGGCTTCACCCATCCTCATTGGTGGAGCCGCCTATCTAATCGGTGAATACTTCCCACTAGCCGGTAGGTTTACTGGCCTTACAGCCATTATAATAAAATTCATTCTAACAGCGAACACCAGCAGTGTATTATAATGGCTGTGGTAGCTGACTCACTGCTGGCCCATAGGCGAACAAGTTGGGGCACCGTGGGCTGCATGATTTTGTCTATAGTTAGCACTGAGCAACTGATACAGTTGTCGTCATGCTCAACGGACATGATAGTACGCTAAAACACCGCGTAGTAGGCACTGGTTTATTGCACTGTCAGATACTGCCTACCATCGGCAGCGTCCGTGGTGATTATAACAAAGAATTTACTTTAGGTTAGAAACGTATTAGACCATGCCACTTGATCACGCGAGGAACAAACATTGGCAGGCATTTAGCGGCAATTAATCGCCTCACTAAGCGCTCTCATTCCATTGAATACGTTGACATAGTCGTTGATGACTCTCTATAATGCTACTGCCACCTTATCCAACCTTCCGTTGATTTCTAGTGATTCTATTCTCGCATTCGCCACCATGCATCCGCGCAGGTCTCGAAAAATACCGTATCATATTGTACGACCTGCTTTTACCCTCCGTAATAAGTTATCCGATATTCACGCAAACAATAAATGATCATTGTCAAATACAAAAATGTACTGGCAGTATCACGTTCTCATCGTTCTAAAAGACGCAGCAACACGTTCACGTCTGCTGGTATGCGTTATGAGCCGTGGTCACATCCCAGTAACTTCTGTTGGCACGTAGCAACATTATCACTTCCGGCGTCAGCACAAGCTTGACCTGACAAAATAGCCCTTCGCAGCGATTGCTGGTAGGTGGCAACTTTTCGATGAGCTTGGCGTACGAGGACGATGTCTGCCGGGCGCCGCTCGCCTTCTTCGATCTGAGCACCGACGTCACAAAGTCCCCCTTCTCCTTTTCGTCGTCTCGCTGCTTGCGCTTTCTGCCTGAGCTTGCCGATGCCACTGCCACCTCAAAAGACTTAATGGTCTTGCGCTCACTGGCCGTTCGACGTCCCACCTCTCCCTTAATAACCAAGTAAAGTAACATATCAACATAATTAGTATTATCAAATAAAGTTAAATGTAAATAGTAGTACCTTCACTACCGCAGGCTCAAAAGTAGGAGAATGGGCGATAGTAGCTGTCGCGCTCAGTTTCACCTTGGTCGCTAGGAAGCGCTGCGCGACGGAGTCGATCAACGCACGAACGTCGGCGAGTGCCAGGTCCTCCAGATGCAGTTTTAGAATTACGCTTTGAAAGACCCGTAAGTCCTTCAGTAGCGCCTGATGCGTCGGTGCATCGCCGCCTTCGGGGTGAGGTCGAAGACGGAGTCCACCGGCTTGATCCCGTCCCGAAAACGGGCATAGCGAGCCAATATCTCGGGCGTGGAGCTCCACCGCCTGACGTTCGGCCTCAGGGGCGAGAGAGGCGTGAACAAACGCATAGCAGCGCGGTTGTTGATCGTGCGCAGCGCCGCCATCAGCGTGGTGACCGAATCCACCTCTTGTAGTTCCTCAAGTAGGTCTTAACAGGCAGATTAAAGCCACAGCCAATCCGGGGCGTGTTCAAGCGGGTCGCAGTAGCTTGGTTGCACAATCATCACCAATCAGAAACACTTTGCCCGGTTCTGATATGTGTATCGCCCTATATCTAGATGTGGGTACTTCGAGCTCCCGAAGCTCGAGCTCTTTAGAATTTCCCCTTGACACTAGCCCCGATGTCGATCTGCACTTTAACAAGGAATTCGTCTGCGGGTGTTCACCTGCTGCTGGGGCACTCCATGATCAATTGTGACGGTTCCGTTATCGCGAATCGCGCTAGTGCAATGAGCCTTGTGCAATTTCGCATGCTTGTTTCTGCGGTCTTGGGTAGCAACTTTGACCATAACTGGACCCCCCACGTGATAGAAGTGTTGTAGCCGTTTTAAATTCTTGCGATCATTTCCACGTAGGATAGCGTCAAATCTATTTTGCTGAGGTAACTCCAGGTCAAATCTTCTTCGAAAAGTAGATGAGCTGGTGTAGTGCCTATGATACTATGGTAACTTGCTCGAACAGCAAACGCAACACTTGACGTCAATCTGATCCAGGATAGCAACGAACGCAATTATTCAACACTAAGTGCACTCTCTCGCAAATAGCATTGAGTTGGGGGTTTCTTGATATAGATCGATTTGGCCTTGCTGGCATAACTAGCCAGCGTATCACTGAATTCAGTAGTATTGGATTCATTCCATCTGTCAAAAATGACAGTCTCGGCCGTGGATAACGGCAAATCCAGGTGATATCGAAATTGCTCGCTGTTGTTGGACCATAATTATCTGCTGGCACCAAAAATTCGAGCCACCGAGTAGCCGCATCTGCCGCTGTGAGAGCGTATTGACGGTCATTACCGTTAGGTCCAATTGTGTCAACATGAACGACATCAAATGGGTCAACTACCGTCATATCTTCAGAAGGTAATTTGACGTAGGCCTTTTCTTTCACCAGCCAGCTTAGCTCGCTAGCACGTTTGGCATTTTTGCAGTAGTCAGCAATCGATCTCTCCAATTCCAGACCAGTAGAATGTTGATTTCATAGTGTGGTATTGACTTGATCCAGGGTGCACTAAATATACCAGTCCACAAATTCTTCGCGGAGTGCCACTGGAATTACAATCCGTTTTTGAAACGTCTGAAATCTTGTGCCCATGATATCCTTCACACGATAATCAGGATTCCGCTAGGACTGCACAAAGTTCAGTATGTTTTCATCTTCTTGCGGATGGCGCTTGATGTAGTCCCACTCTAGCACGCATTCCACCGGATCAATCACCATAGATTCAAGCGCCATCGCTCTCGCCAACTGATGTGCGCTCATACTGCATACGGGAAAAAGCGTTCGCACCAATACTTGTATTAACTTTCCTTGCACGTCACGCGGTACTCAGCGAGTAATAATTCCCCTTTTGACTCGGGGAATTTTTGCTGCGGGATAGATCAAATTTTTATGATCTGTGCACAGCACATTCTTAATCCCAATAGCATCATCCGATACGCTTTTAGTAGCTCCACAACGGACAGCAGTTCGAGCTCCATCGTAGTGTAGTTGCGTTGCGCTGGGGGAGAGAATTTGTGAGTAACATGCTGTTAGCTTGCCGTCGTGTTGGATTAGCCCGCCGAACTGCTGCCCACCTGCATCTCCGTAGATATCAAATAGATTAGTGAAGCCTGGAAAAACGAGCAGCACCGTATTCGCTAGCGCCTTCTTATTTCCTTTGAAATCCGCATTTCCACCGAAGTCAGACAAAACTTGCTTTTGGCGAGGTCAACTACGTGAGCGGCTCGAGAAGCGCTGTCTTGTCAGAAATCAACTCACGAAAGTAATTAGTCACCCCTAGAACTCTTCGAAGATCTTTTTTTTCCGTTTTTGGTGCTGCCAGCTCGAGAATACCTCGGGTTTGCTTCTGCAAACCATTAGCGCTCAGGGTAAATCCGAGGTAATCTGCAGTTCTTCAAAAATAGGGCTCTACTTCCCATTTAGAGTGGAATTAAACTCCTTAAGTCGCGTGAAAGCCACTCGCAAGTGCTCGATATCATCCTCAGTTGTCTTAGAGAAAATCAGAAAATCAACTAAATATACGATGACGAAGTCCAAATCTCCCAGTGTTTTGGACATACACGCTTTATACTCATCAGGTGCCGTGGAAATGCCCATGGGTAGTCTCTTTTATTGAAATTTCCTGAGTGGGGTGCAGAAGACGGTGAATTTCCGGCACCATTTAGCTAACTGCCGCGCGTAGTACCCCCATGTTAGCATCCAACGAAGAAAAATATTTTGCACCACCCAAGCGTGCAAAGACTTCACGAATCAGCGGCGTGTAATACGAATGCCGTTTTAAAACTTTGTTCAAACACCGGAAGTCCGTAAGTAAACGCAGTCTGTCGTCGGGTTTATTCAGGAAGAACGCAGGAGACGTCCACTCATTCTCGTAGATCTACTCAATCCATCCAACTGGAGAAGACGATGAATTTCCCTGTGGGCTCCTTCTTCGTCGCTTCTTGGGGCAGATTTAGGCCCATACAGCATGCGCGACATGACGGTTTCATACTGCTGAGGGTTCTTGTCCTTATCTGGGATCTCTGCACACACCATCTTGTCAAGGATCTCGCGCGTCCGAGGTTTGTCTTCGTCGGCCAGAATACTCAGCACGTGGGTGTGGGGAAGTCCTCGCTTCTGAAACTCGACGACGAAACTTCGCGCTCGCACTCGACCCAGAACGCCGTCTTTCAAATCATCTAGCGTCGCGTGTAATTTCTGCTGCCAAACACGCGCCACGATATCCGGTCGATCTTGGGCCGTCTGGGTCCCGGAAGAAATTGCTTCAAGAATCTCGTCCCACTTGGGGTTACACGTTTCGGTCAGGAAGACGTCAGGTCGCCCGTATTCACGAACGATGGCCATGGAATCTTGATACGACTTATACATCGAACGCGGGCTCCCCGTGCGCGATACTGGTAGAATAATCCGCTTGCCAACCTGATTGATAAAGTGGGTATTCCTTCCTCTGCCTACTTCATTCCTATCGGGGTTCACCAATATGTTTTCATCCCGGTCGTATTCCGACAGTAGCACTTCTCCTTCCCCCAGAGCAAAGTGTCCTTCGTTGAGCAAAGCATCCTGAACACCCTTATATTGCTCAGCGCGAAGTGTTTTCTGGTTCTTGGCCACCCACCGGAGCTGTTCTTGCTCACATTTTGCACGCTGATCTACACACCACTGTTGAGATAGACGTCCCCCTTGGTGGAGAGCAGACTGATCGTCCACTTTTTGGTGTAGGGGGTAAGCGACGTGTTCACGAAGTGACATCTTGGTTTGTTTACGATACTCAGCGCCGTTCGCATATTGGTCTGTGTAAGTCCAGCCCTTCTCTCCGTACGGCAGTAGAAGTGGATATTGGAGTGGATCGTAGTTTGCGTCGGTCTCGAACAAACTTTGTAGTCTGCGGTCGCTCGTATCAAGGAGCAGATCCTGAGGCTGAGCCAAATTTCCGTCCTCATCCAGCGTCGCCGCAAACCTCAGACACTGTGGGGCGGTTATGCGCTCGAGGTTGAGCGGATTTGTCGTGTAGCCGGAACACAAAGTCTACAGCATCCTCTGTGTTGTGCTGGCGTACTTGCTCTCCAACACCGAGGAACTTTTTGGATAATGGGTTGTGCTCTGCCATCATTTGCTCAATGTCCAACAGCGCAACGCGATCCAGATCCGCGAATATACCCCGACATCTCTCGGCACGATGTTGCATGTCAGGATTCATAATGTAGATCTGGGCAAACTTGGGAGCAGCTCGCTCACCCGTCCGACGGTCGATTGGAGGCAATAGAGATCCTAGATAGTGTCCCATAGCACCTTGAATGCGATAAGTGTACACTCCGTGTGCACCTGCAACACTTTCGTCTTGACGCACGTTTTGAAACGATCGGTTTGAGCACGAAGCTCCGATTGTAAAAACAAACGCTTGGTTGTACGCGCGGATATGACGACGAAAATCGGGGTCTCTGTACAGCTGAAGCAACTTTGTTTGGGGCGGGACGAAAGGGAGGCAGCTTCACCCTACCGTCTAAGCAGCAAGAGATGGCCGACTCGCCCGGTCAATTCCAAGCGTTGCAGAGCGGGCACACCGTTGTAGGCGGGAGCTTGTGCCGGCCGTTATCCACGTTGTCACCCGTGACCATTGACGCATCAAATTCTTCGAGGGAAATGAGAGCGTGGCCATGACGAACGCATTGGCGTCTAGTGCGCACCCGCTCAAGTTCTTGTTGGCGCTCTTCTTCTGTTAGTCGAGCTCGCCGACCCGTATGGCGTTGTCGATCCAACTCACGCTCCGTGCTGCTCCCTATCAGTTTCCCGAAGCGCGGAACGTTCGTTTTCGTTCAGAAGCTCTCGGTTGACAACGCGAGACATAGTATTAGCCTTCCGCTCGTAATCGCGGCCTTCCTGGTTCAGCCTTGCACGTCTTTCTTGATGGCGAACTCTATCCTGCTCTCGCCGTTCATGGAGATCCTCCTCGCGTAGCTGCTCTTCGGATACGTTTGCGCTCAGCAGCTTTCTTCCTCGCACGGTCACGCTGCGAGAGTGTCATGTTAGCTCGTTGCATCCGCGCTCTCTCGGCAACCCTGGCACTCTCGCGATCTACCCGAGAGAGTGTCCGGTTAGTCCGCCTTTCTCGGGCCCGCTGTGGAGCTGAGACCGGCACCTCTTCTTGGATAGGAGCTTGTGGTACGACTGGCACTGTAACGACAGCCACGTCTTTAGCTCCTGCTTCATACACCGCTTCCATTTCAGCCGCAAACCGCCGCTGATGTTCCGCAGCTTTAGACTCTTCTGTCTTCTTCAGTAACTGCCACGCGACCTTCCGTAACTGCTAGAACATCCGCTGCAAGCTGAGGGCCTTTAGCTCTTTGTTAAGGTCGTAACGCTCCTTTCTTCGCTTTGTTTGACGTTTTTTTTTTCGTGCATCCTTGTCCTCTTGTGCTGGGGTCGAGTTAACGCGTTAATTCTCGCGCAGAGCATCTTCGAGTTCCTCACGGGTCCTCTACCGTTTAGTCCGAGCCATAGTTCTGCGAATACGAAAACGTGACGAGTTAGACAGTGTCTAAGTACACCGCACGTAGCAGTAGGCTTTTATAAAGTAGTGTCTTGGACGTCAGCGTGCTATCCGGGCTTGCTTGCTCCCATCAAGGTTATCCCACAGTCACGGGCCGCGAGGCCCGGAGCGGTTTTAGTTGCAAATGGTGCATCGAGTAATTGAGGGTTGGGCCTCCAGGTAGCACTGTAGCTTGAGGTGCGATATCCTTTTGCCTTAAAGGCGGCCGTTAATTGCAAAGGCTGGTTATTGATAGGCTATTACAACCCCCATCCGCAACTGTTGGTCATAATTGGCCAATTACGGTAATAACCGACCAATTATGGTACCAACAAGCACGTACGCAATGTGCGTGCCCCATCAATTACCATTAACGACCGGCTTAACTGGTTCGCTGTCAGGTTTGCGGTCAATGGACCAGGTTGCCATAATGTGCTCTCGCGCAGAGTGGGCGGTGGGATAAAGCCCCGAGAACCCAAAGGGCTCTGGGAATAAATCCCCTATGCACGGCTACCTACTTGCAGGATTAATCCCGCAAGTTATAAGCTACCCCCTAAGCAGCCCCATGAACCTCGGACTATCTGTGTGTGTAGGTCTTGGTATCTACTAATGCAAAGTAACATACATACACGCAGCGTACCTTGCGTAAAGTGTCGCTCACGGCTTCCGGTTTGAAAATGGGGGCAAAAAGAAATTTGAGCGGCGCACTTAAGTACGATATGTAAACCACATAGACTATGTACAAAACATAACTTTTTGCAATAATTCTGTGTTAGCCAATTGGGGCCGCCGTCGCTGCGCTAGGCAGCCAGTAGAAAGCCTGTATTCTTGCGTTACAATTACTAACCCTACCCTGTGACGGACAGACAGACACCGCACTCCGGTTGGGTTTGAAGACTAGCCGGCCGCCACCGCTTCGCGGCGGAGGTGGCATGGTTTGTTGGAGAGAACGTGCTCGCAGATTGAAGGGCTTCGGTTTACCGCATGCATCGTGTTCATCGTGCGCTTCGAGGTTCCGTGTAAGTTTGTAGATTCGAGTACTTTGTGGTATCACTTGTATCGCGTGTTTCGTGCGCTTCGAGGTTTCGTGTAAGTTCGTGGATCCAAGTGCGTCGTGGTCTTATGTGCTCCGTACGCTTTCGTGTTCTGTGGCCTCCCGCGGGCGTCGCCGCATCCACGTCACTGCGAGCCTTATCTTCAGCTACAGGTCCTGACACTCCAATCTGGAAAGCGCGGGTATTGGGGGCAGGTTCTTCGCGATTGATCTCCTCCTCGAATCGACGTTGATGCTCCGCGGGGTCATCTTCTTCTGTCTTCTCCTCACGGTCCACACCTAGACCAGATATGCGCAGCTGGCCTAATTCAGTTACCGCAGGACCTTCAGCTAAGTCGAGCTCCTCCAACCCTTGGATAGCCTTGCGATAGCGCGCCTCTGCGTTACGAAGTCTTTTTTTACGGAGTTGCCTTTCCTTCCTCGGTTCCAGTTGCGTTGGTGACGCGTTCTACTGTCGAGCTCGTTGTATACGCTCGTCCAATTCCTCGCGAGTTATTCTAATCACCAGAAAGAGTCAGTCGGGTTTAATAGTCCACAACGTCTACCGTACTATAAATAAAACCCTTTATTTTCCTTGGATTCGTTGCCATGTTGTCGAACCTTGAATTGGGTTGTAGCCTGATTCAGATGGAACAAAATTACATTGGCGGTTCGACTCGAAAGTCTAAGTGCGCTGGGAAACTATTTTACAACTGTTGTATGTATGTAAGCGCCAAAACATGGACATGGCAGCTTAAGTAACGTGGTACACGAATAGAACACCGGACTTTCCTTTTCTGTACTTATCCAGAAGCCCTCTGTAAATACAACACACCACTGTCATTCCCATCCCGGTTTCTCGGATTACAAACAACTTAGGGGTATCGTCACTCCCGCCAGCATGTTGGTCTAGTCAGCTTTTGCTCAGGCTCTCCCCTTGGTCGACGTCTTACAGCCCTCAGCTCACGTTCCGGGGGTCCAAATTACCTTGCACCACTGGTGACCAAGCAGCTGTGCATGGTAATCCAGACGCCGCTTCACGCTGTTGCCTCTTGGGTACGTCAAAGCTGTTGTCTCAGCCCTGTTGAGTGGTTGCCCAGGTCTGTTCGATATCGTCCAGCCTTTAAGTGAATGTCAGTAGCACGCGCAGCGCGTCCGAGAGCAACCCAGTCCCTCACGGGACTCACACAGTTTCATAAAATGCTCTGAAACTGTCCATTCGGATGCTATTCAAATGTACAAGCGCGGGGGACCTCACTCATGCTCTTAAAAGATTTGTTTTGTCTTGATCTCTTGCTCTTGAGCTGCCCTCGCACTTGGTCCTTGCTCTTGGGCTCCTTGCTCTTGTTAGACCGACTGCTGCATTCTTTTTTGCCCCGCCAGAAGTGCTCTCCCAAGGTGTGTTTTGGAAAATGGGAGCTCACACTTTAAGAGCACTTCTGTATTGCGGGACTTTACGCTTCTTCCTCATGTGGCTGCAACTTCAGTTTGGCCAAATGGCAGCACGCGCCACTCGCTTTTGGAGCGTGGACACTCGCGGTGGGTCGACCCCTAGGCGCGTGCATGGTGATAGACGCTCCCAGTCACACCCACCCCAACCTATTTGCTATCGCTACCTACTGAGCCATACCACTTTGGAGTCTCGGTGCAAGCCCCAGACTGTATCCTGAGAGGTCTCTCTCGAGTATATAGTAGAGCAAAGAGCCCCACGCCCGTACAAGCATGCAGCTACAGCTAATACTATCCTACTGCTATTCTACAGCCAGCCCACCTTGTCCTCGCCGCGCCGTCGCCGGGAAATCCAATTTCGTGTTTTGAATGAAAACTGAGTCGAAAACAATTGTCCAAAGCGACTTAAAAGTGTGGCGTTTTTGGCTATAATTGTAATTTTGGAATAGTTAGGTCGAGTCAGAAAGATAGGTGCAGCTGATAGGATGGGAGGAAGAAGTATTAGAAAGGCTGAGTGTAGCCATGCGAAACGGAAGGTCAAAGCAGGAAGGAAGGAAAACGACGGACACACACATACTAACAGACAGGTTACAAGTTTAGTAGCGGTGCTATTTGCCAATGCTACTCAAGCCTGCCGACGATGTTGATGAGCTGGCTCCGGCAAAAGTATCAGCAACGTTACGGCACTCGTATAGCAGTGCTAGTTACGGCACTCGTATAGCACTGCTATACGAGTGCCGAAACGTTGCTGATACTAGTGTTGTAAGTTACCGCGGTATTAACTCCTAATACCTTCCTAGCGGTAATACGAGGAGTATTACCAAAAAGATAACACCGTTTTCATATATAAATATTGCGTAAAATGTCGTATTACATTTTAGCATTTTTGAAAGATGCGAAGTCTGCTGCTGCAGTTGTCAGCGCCAAGTGGGCCAAGCGCGGATGTGAACGCGCGTTACAAGTAGGAGCAGAAGGATCCCAAGGTCCGCCAGAAGAAGGTCAAGATCATTGCGGCTGACTTACGGGCGCTCAAGACTAGATCAACGTGCGTACGCGCTCATGCAACCGGTAGGAAACGGCGTGCGTATGGTGTAGATCCAGCGCAGCAGCAGCACCAAGGTCGTGTGTAGACGAGCAGAATGTCCGCATCACGCCCGGTAAAGATTTGCAAGACATCTCCAGCGAGCAGCCGGACCGTAATACCGAGCCGCAGCGCATATTTTAAGCTTACAACCCTTATGGAGGATCCCAAGATCGACAGCAAGTTGTTGGACGAGGACTGCGAGGACTGCGGCATGGCGAACCGTGGCTACTTCTACCCGAGCTTTGAGCCGCACTGCACGACCGCGACTGCAGCAGCTACCAACGCGAAATCGATCCAGCCAATAGTGTTGTTTGGGTTATACAAGTTCGACGGGATGGCGATGGACGACGTCACGTCGGTGTATGACGGTCTCCAGTGCGAATTTTACGTCATGTTGTTCCTCTTGTGGCACCAATGAGAGTTCGCCTCCAAGGCTACTGGGTCGAAGCGCAGACTGGCGACATTGATCAAGCCTCGTCCCGGTACAAGTCGGGGGTGATGCGAGGGCTGCGGACGTCCTTCTCCTCGTCGCATGACTTGATTGACGAGGCCTTCCTGTACGACGCTCCTGTTCCTGGCAGGAAACTAGGCGCTGGGCCTTCCTTTACCTTTCAACGCAGTAGTCGACACTTACCGATGATAGACCGAGCTCCGACCAAAGGTAGTGTGCTCAGTGTAGACAACTCGGACATTGTCAACGAAGTGGCAGCGCAGGTTCTGCAAGAAATGAAGGAACATGAGAAGTTGGAAGCGGAAAAGAAGGCGGCGGAGGCGGCGTTGGCTGTCAATTCGGACGGCAACGTGGCGCAATCTCCGTCGTCCCGTCGGTCGCTCGAGTACGAAGCTTCTGCTGGTAATTTATCGCCTGGTTCCCCCAAGGTAGGGAGAGACAACGTCTTCTCGAAGCAAGTGGACACGGATGCAGATGAGTCCGAAGTCGGCTTCCACGCGCGTGTGAACCAGTCCTGGCTAGAGAAGAAGTACCCAAGAGCTCACGCATATTTCCAGACGGTCATTTGGAAGCCTCCCGCTCAATGGGATAAAGACATCCAAGTGGCGATCACAGGAGAGAAATCTGACCGGGATTTCTACACGGCGTCGCTGTCTGTGCTTCTGTACTTGTTGGTGTATGCTGTGATCTTCTACGAGGAACTGGGCGAGGCAGACTCCAGTAGTACCTCAGTGGCCGATGCAAACAGTCGAGTGTCGTCGTCGTCTTTGCTGTCCGGTTACCTGGTGCTACTGGTGCTGATCGAGCTCGTCTTCATCATCTGGGATCGCGTAGCGTTTGTCACTGCATCGCTGCAGTCGAAAGTGATCCTGCAGTACTCGTACACGCTCGTGCCACACCTGACTGTGTGGTATTTCCTTCCTAGTAACACCAACATCTACTTCCAGCAGCGACCTGCACTGGTACCGTTCTACCTGTTCCAGTGCGTGTATCTCTGGCTAGGAGCGCTACAGATTCGCTACGGGTACTCGGCATATCTGGGCAGTCGCTACAACTACACGGAGGAGACCAAGCGGAAGTGAGCGAGATGTTGTTTGGACTGATGATGCAGGCGCCGTTCCTGTCCGAGATGCGCGCGCTGCTGGACTACATATGCACGAAGACGTCGCTAAGTTGGCAGCACTGGGCGCTCTTGGAAGACACCGTGGCGCATTTATTCGGTGTCAAAGGCAAAAGGACGAGTCAAGAACGCCGAGATCTTCCAGGAGAAGCAGCGACAGCCGATGAAGGCGAAGCTCACGTCCGCGGATGTTATGATGCTGTTCCTGATCATCTGTCTGGTCGGTCCCTTGGTCATGTTCAGCTCCATCAACCCGAGCACAACCGCCGACGACGTGACCTTGATGGCCGTCGTGCTCGGCATTGAGGACGAGCAGGAGACGATGAACTAGCTGTACTCAAACAACGACAGCAACAGCCCGTCGTGCAAAGTGAACCTGAATACCGACAGCGCGTCCGTACAGTGCGTCGAGTTCGATGTGTTCTCGACTGACATGTGGGCGTTGTCACCGCCGCGGATGGACCTGCTAGTGACGCAGCTTCGGTCGACTCAAGCGCTGAACTGGACGATCTCGTTCACCTTTACACGACCAATTCCTACAGATGACGAGGTGATCTCTGCGAAATACTCGGTCAGAATGACGAATGAACACCGGAACGCGTTGATGCTGATGATCAAGCAGACGGTGACAGACGATGACAGCACGACGTTGGCTGATACCCAAATACGAAGTAGAAGGTTTATATCCTGCAGTTGTCCAGCCGACGACGAGTAGTGGTGGACGATTGAGCCTGTTGTGAGCTCGTCCGGCTCGAACTATGCTCGTCCGCGTACCCGTTTTGTATCGTTTCTGTGTCAGATAGAATTGTTTGTCCTATGGTCAAAGGCTCACAACCCGACCGTGTCCGAGGACATTGCCAACGCCTAAATCGTGGAGTCGTACGGCATTATCCACTCATCCCCAAGGACCTGGAGGACTAAGTGCCGCGCCACTCCACTGACCTGCACGCGGAGTTCGCCAAGATCAAGAGAAGAAGCCCGATCTTCCGGACGAGGATGATTACACCGCCGCTAGGAGTAATTGAAGCTGGCCACGGAGCGTGCGCAGGGTATTACTGCGAGCAAGAAGATGACGGAGACTCGCCTGGCCAGCCGGAAGGCAGCGAGCTCGATGGTGGGTCTGCGTCACTGTACAACCAGGAATAACAGAGACATAGGCTAAGGCCACCACAGAGGCCGCCGTGACGATGGTATGCGAGGGCATCTTGGTGCACCCCGCACCTCACAATTTCGGTGGTGGCTTGGAGCAACTGGCAAAGAAGATGAGGTTCTTGGCGGTAGAGTCTGTGGGCGCTCCAGTGCACAAGCGCACTAAAGATACACATCCGGACGATGTCACTTTAAGAAGCAGGCCAGGTCGAACGTTGTAAATCAGAAGGATCGTACGCGAAAGATTATCGACAGGTACGGCAGGTCATTCGCCTACAAGATGATCACAAGGATCGTGGTGCCGTTCCAGGCGGCGGAATGGCCGAGGTGGTGAATTGTTTCTCAATCGAGCTGAGTGGTTGTCTCGCGACAACGCGCAATCATTGCTGCTTACTACGTCAGTATTTGCATTACGTGATGGCCCCTTCGAGACCATGAAGCAGACAGGGTTGGACGAGCTCCTGGTCAAGTTGATGGTTCAGAGTCTACAATGCGAGAAACATTATTGATACCACACGTGTGTACCAGATAGAGTCAAGCATATTCGCAGTGGTGTTATTAAGCTCGGACTATCTGTACAAGAACCTACTACTCATCGTGTCGGTTGACTTAATTCTCCCGGGCAAAACCGCGCCTGGAAGCCATGCGGACAGGTGTGATATACCCGCTTGCTGGCGGCGTTGGTGCACTATCTCTTTCGACACGAAGGAGCTAGTACTCGTCTGCCCTGGTGAAGACACTTCCGGTTGGAGTTGACTGTGTGAGCGGGAACTCGGCGTGCGTACGTATTGTTTGGCGTCTGTTCGCAGACCGTGGAGAAGTCAAGCGGCTTCCATGGCTCTCGTGTGCCATTATCCATTGTTCCGTACTAGAAGGCTGCACGAGCTGGAAGTGCGGTTCAGGCTCAGCTTGTGTCTGTCCGAATAATGGTCGTCTTGCTGCCACGTTGCCACCAACACTGTGTCTCTGCGAAGCACCAATGCGTTGGCTAGAGGCCTCTCTTGGAGTTTCGATATCGCTGAATTCCGTGCTGCTATCGCTGTCCTCAGCGCTGTTTACTACATCGTCTTCAGGCTTGTAATGTACTGGACTGGTTGCTGTCTTGTCACCCACGTTCGTGCACAAGAATGCCAATTTTTCAACACGAGCAGGCTTCAGGCGATTGCGCCGTTTGCTGTGAATGAACGAGTGGATACTCCAAGACCGCTCGCTTGCTGCTGAAGACGTTGGAATACACAACATGCGTGTGGCAAATTCTCTGATGGCAGAAAAGTTGGAGCTCCTGAGCCGCCACCAGTCGAGAGGCGTAATCTTGAAGCCTGCTCCAATTGTTCGGACGACCATCCATCTTTGGTGCAAATAAACTTCATCACCGCATCCCGGAACGATTCTTCGGTCACACCTGGGCGCAAGCCAATACGCGCAGCAAGTGAGACGCAAGCATTGACGGCTTTATCCAAATCGTCGGCATCAAAGCCGTCGGGGGATTTTGAAGGATCCAGCAAGTATGCAGCAAGCACAGACTCTCGCTTCATCGCCTTCCAGCGCTCAGCAATGATTGTTTGTATTCTGGCGAGGATTCTGCCATCGACGTCGTCAGTCTGTGTCTTGAATACTCGGTGATTATGTGAGCTTTCGGAAATAATGGTACACCATTGACAAACAGCACCCACCCGTCTCCAACGACCCCAGGGCTTTGACAACGGGCTCCGTTAATCGCATGACTGCTCGTGCATTCATCCAAAAGCTGCTGTCAGCCAGGATTGTCTTTGCACGTTCGAGTTTGACCGCGGCAGCTTTGTAGCGATCGAGTAGAGTTTCGTTGGCGAAAACTTCACCAAGGACCTCTTCGTTTCGGACGATGCTCGATATGCAGTTGGTACTTGAGTACCATCTCGTAGAGACAGGAACTACTAATGCTCGGCGTCTCTGGTGCGACCCAAGCTTCTGTCGTTGTACCTTTCGAAAATGATAAAGAAGAGCTGGCCTTTTACGGACAAACTTGGTGACTGCAACAGCGCTTTTTAGAATATCAGCAAGATACGGAATAGCAAAAAACACGTCCTTCAGTACCAGATTGAGCGTGTGGGCGGCGCACCCATTGCAGGTTATGGTTGGGGATCTCGCAGTCAGCAGCTCCCAGGACTACACATGTTTGGTGCATTGTCCGTCAACAATAGATTCCACTTCGGAAATGACTCTTGTCAGGGCAGCAGCCATGTATTCTCCCGTGTGTCTGTCATCCCGGGTTCGAACCGAACACCAAAAAAATCGGGCGAATAAATGGAGATACAACCATGAGTTCACGATGCTTTCACTGTTAGGGTCCGACCACCCATCACATACCACAGCAACAATCTTCTCGCCCTGGAGCACGACTTTCACGTTCTCCCACTCCTCCGCGTACTCCTCATCGAGCAACTTTGTTGCTAGTTCTTGGCGTGTAGGGAGAGGCATACCAGGTCGATAGCACGTGAAGATATAGCGTACAGCGGGATTTTCGATTACTCGAAATGGAATTCCAGCTGAATAGAAAGCTGCCGCGATGGCCCGATGAAACTTCATTTTCTCGAATTTACTGACAGGCTTATGCTCACCAGGCTGATTGTCCGTCGAGCCCACCACCCGGGCCCTTTTTGGAGAAGCAGTACTAGCGGGCACGTCACGAACTCGCTTTCCGAGGTATTGCGAATACTTTGCCCGGACACTCGCTGGAACAGCCGGACACCAACGAACAATGTGCGGTACTAAACTCTTCTTCGGCTGCGCATGGCGCAGAACCTTGTGGCAGTGCTTGCATTCCAAGTCTGGATGCTGCTTCTTCGGGTGAGACCACTTTGGGACTGGCACCACAAACTCACTCCACACGGGATGACGCGGAGAGCTAGAGCGCGTCTGAGGAACGTGGTTGTCAGGACCTCTTCTCTGCTCTTCGTTGTATTCTTCCTCCATGATGTAAGTCTGGTTCTCGCCACTTGTCGATTTGAGTTGTGCTAGGAAGAAATGAATCCTTCATCAGTCGTAGACTACGAGTTGTCGCCAGATCTTCAACGACACGTAAGCTAGAATTTCCTTCCACATAAGGTAGTCGTCGATATCAGCTCCACTACTGTATCTTCGATAACATCTTTGTCCTCACTGCGATGGATGTCGAGCGCTTCAACTATCAGCAAAAATACGTTGTCTTGCCACATATAGCCAATCAAGTGACTCCATTTGAATATTAACCTATCAGATCCACGTTGCAAGCCATGATGCACAATCGGTCAGTTTTTAACTGTACAGGTACAGGTCAGTATTTATACAGTACATGCAAGCCCAGACTGGAGGAAGTGCTTTGAACGTGACGCGTACACTTGCTTTCAGTAAGACTGACTGATTTTGGATGAGATCGGATGCTCCCAGCTTGGGAGTCCCAAGTCGGCTGTTGTCCGATGGCCTGTTGTTCAACTGAAATCGGACCAATCACAGCGTGGTGAACATGCATGTCTGTGCTCATCGCCGACACCTGCGAGCGAGAGAAGGGAAGAGTTGGGGAAGCGAGGTCTGCATCCCTGTGCGCCATTCCGCCAGAGGCCTCGGATCGAAGCGCGCATGACTCACGACGGCTGCCCCTCACTGCTACTACTACTGACTCTGTGCAGTCTCAACCTCCACGTCGGCGTCCAGGCCTTCATGCTCGACTTTCGAGGTAGGAACAAACCCCCGACGTCTCGTCGTGAAGGAAATCAAGTGAATGGATCACTTGGAGCTTCCGTAGTCTCACTGTTGTGTGTCATGGCAGTCCCTGGTCTCAATACGCTGTGTGAAGCCGTCTGTCCCTATCTCGGCTGCTTGGCTGAAGCTGAAGTCCATGTCTCCACTATAAACGACGACTTGTTCCCGACCGAGATGCCACTGGAGCTGCTCGGAGAGAAGACCGTGCGCAATTGTACGTGTCTGCACTAGGTTTTTGCCGACACAGAGCTGTTAGAATTAATTGTGATCTCTACAGACCCTGCGTTCCCGCACACGCCGCTGCTAGTGGCGGCAGGAACGCGTGATTTTGTAGTACTCCGCTGGCGAAGCTTCGAGACGCTTCTGTGGCCTGTGGAGCGCTTCATCCTCCAGCGATACCCAGACACAGAAGATCAGCCACAGTGGACTACTCTGCTGGATGAGAACACGTCAGAATTAATCGACTTGGACGTCCATCTCGGCCGGAGATACGCCTACCGTTTACAGGCCATCGGCAGAGAGAACGTATCGAGTGCGTACGAATATCATTGGACACGGGTAGATGACGTTAAGAGCACCACAGCTGCATATCGAGCCTCAGCAGTGCTGAGCTCAGTGGGAACACTTAACGCCGAAGGGCTTCGCTCACTTGGCCTTATTTTCGCATGTTTCTTGACGGTCTACGGACTCATGCGGGCCAGTGTCATGGGCGTCCAAGGCACACAGTCCCGTAGTTATCGTCTGAAGAGGATAAGGAAGTCTACGTCCGAAGGGGTCGCCCCCGCAGTGAGTATGTCCACTGGACAGGGGGTCTCCATGCTGCCAAGACGGTCTTCGACGTCGACATCCAGCTCGTCACCGTCCGTGGAGATTGATCCTAGCCTACGCGGCAGCCTATTCGAAGCCACTGCTGCCAGTACGACAGCTAATACTAGCTTGAACCGTGCGCACAGCAGTATGGACGCTGCGCTACATCACGAATCATCCCAGACGTTCCGACCCATGTCGCGCTCGATCGGGAGTATCGCAAAAAAGGCCACTCAATGTCAGCATTGCGGAAAGCGCTTCGGACTCTTCCGGAAGCGCTATATCTGTGATATTTGCCACTCCGTGTCACTGTGCCGGAAATGTGGTTATCAGGCGTCAGTTGACAGCTTTGCCAACGCGAGAACTGGCATGCAGATGGACTCGGTTGGCGGGCGAGGCATGGGTCGACGCCGGTTAAGTATCAGTCAGCAACAGCAGAAGAAGCTCAAGATCCGCACCATTTGTAGAAACTGTTGCGACGAAATGTACCGCTACTCCACCCACGCGAGCGTGAGACCGTCGTACATCCCGTCAGAAATGTAAGCGAAGTTAATGGCTATCAATTATCTTGTCCCCTTGTAAATTTGCATATGAGTCTTAATCTATTTTAGCAGCGGGCAAGGCTCCAATTTCAACTGCCCGTTGGTTCACCTGCCGTTGCTGGCCCACTTTCAGGCGGAGGAAACTCCTGGAAATTGAGATTGTTGAATCGATCAACCGTTTAAAGAATGACTGGTAGCATCGCGCACGCGATCGTGTGTGCCTCTAACATCGTCAAGACTGGGTTGCGCGGATCTACATTGCCGCAATCAGCGCTGCAATCGCGTTACTGTACTACATGCACCATAATTCCTGGCGCGAATGAACTCGCTGACATTGACACGCGGCGGGCTTCCACGTAAATTGCGTCGCAATGGATATGTGTCTGCGACGCCAAGTCCCACCCGCTCCGTTGTTTGTGGCTGTGCCCATGCACCAGCTTCTTTTGCAGGAAGCAGACTACCTCTCACTCGATAAGGCTTCAAATGAAGGTCATCGCAGATTACAACGGCAGCAAAGCTTGCAAGTCGCATGTTGAAGTTGCTGGCTGGCACCATTTTTGGTGCAGAATGTGATGAATCCTGTGGGAATACCTGCCGCAAGCAGCACTAGCGAATTCCAGGGCGCCTATCCGATAAATCCACGTCGTTTATGGCGGCTGAAGAAGCTGCGCAGGAGCTGGAAATCTTGGCAAGGCAGCACGCGCCCTGGAAAGACGGCGCAAGTTGCAATGGAGGAGCAGCTGCGGCATTTTTATACATGTATACATTCTATCCGAACCCATCTCAAATTGGCAGGCGACTTATGCGTGCGTGTGACGTGACGCTCCACACTGTCGCCGTTGTTGCACGATGCAGCGTGCAGGTGGTGCTGCCGCTCCACAACGCGAGCCAATGCCAGTGGCCGTTGGCTGACACGCGCCAATCAATCGGCCATACGCGTCGCTCGTGTCGGCGCGGAAGCCGGTGCGCCGCGGCGACGCCTCGAACGCTGAAAAGCAAGCGTGGTGCTGAAAAAGTGAAGGTTCGCGGAACGTCTCCTCGGCTATGTAACATAGCTACACTTGTCGCAGGGTACGTAGTGTTCTTACCTTCCACATCTAATATTTCACCTACGTAAATATATGTAACTGCTTCATTTCATTCTACTGTGATTTCGCTCAAAAGCCAGAAGACTGTGACAATGCTGTCTGAGTGCAGTCGCATGCGACCTCCGAGAACAAATCCTGAATATCGCCTCATCTGCTTCGTGCTTTGATGGGTTGCAGTGGTATACATGTACGTTTGTGTACACTCGCCCCTTCGGAGAAAACGCCTCATTCGGCAAGTTGCCAGCAAGAACACACCCCAATCCAAGAAGCCATTGCCGAAGTATGAGTGAACTGCAAGGCCGCGTATTCGCCCGCCAGACCGCGTTCAACGCGCTCGCCGAGGATCTACGTGAGCAGACGGCGGAGGCGCAGACGTATCTGACCGAGAAGAAGGCCGAAGTCTTCACTGTGCACCACTCGGCGCTCGTCAAGGTGCCTCAGAGCGTGCGCGGTAAGGAACTCGTGGACTTCCTGGACAAGTGGCTGACGCCCGAGGAGGAGAAGACGGAAGAAGCGGCCACCGCTGAGCCTGAAAAGACGGAAGAGGTCGCTACGGAGGAGAAGGAAGCTCCTAAGGCCGAAGAGGAGGCTCCCAAGGATGAAGAGGAGGCTCGGAAGACTGAAGAGGAGGCCCCCAAGGCCGAGGAAGAAGCTACCAAGGAAGAGACCGAAGCCGCCAAGACGGAGGAAGCTTCGAAGGAAGTCAAAAAGGAGGACAAAAAGAAGGATAAGAAGGTGGAACAGCCCTCACCGCACCGTGCACGAGCCAAGGAGATCGCGGAGGCTCTGGTACTCTCTGGTTTCATCACCTCATACAAAGACCGAGTCAAGAACTACCTGGCCGAAGCTCCCAAGGAGTTTGTGACCGACAACGAGCTGTTCGTGCCTCTGTCTGAGGCCATCACAGAGTCCAAGGACACGACGGTGTGGAACGTGGTGGACGGCGCCATCTACGCATCGCAGCTGAAGCGCAAAGCTGGCGTGTTCTCGGCCTTTACGCAGGGCAAAGACGTGTATGTTGTGGCCAATGAAAAGACGAACAAGATTTACTTCTTCGAGTCCGACGTGGCTCGCTCAGCTCTGGCCGAATACGCCGCGGCCGATGGCTTCGTGCAGTTCGACAACGCTCACTTCCAGTTCGGCGTGAAGCTCGTGTACGGCGACAAGTTCGAGCTGCTAAACTTGGTGTCGAAAGAAGGCCAGGAAGCTTTCCTGAACACGCTGTTGAACGTCGGGGTGCAGTACCGTGAAGTGTACAATCTGGCAGCTGAGGAGGCCAAGTCGTTCTACGAGCTCAAGGACTTTGACATGGACAAGAAGGAGATGAGTATGGAGGACTACAAGGGAAAAGTCGTGCTGGTCGTCAACGTGTCGAGCAAGTGCGGCCTGACCCCCACGAACTACCCGGAGCTGCAGCAGCTGCACGAGAAATACCACGAGGAAGGTCTCGTGGTGCTGGGCTTCCCGTGCAACCAGTTCGCTGGCCAGGAGCCTGGCACACACGACGAGATCGTCGAGTTTGTCAAGCAGTACAACGTGACGTTCCCGCTGTTGGAGAAGCACGATGTGAACGGCTCGAACGCGCGTCCAGTGTTCACGTACTTGAAGGCGAAGCTGCCTGGAACGTTTGGCAACTACATCAAGTGGAACTTCACCAAGTTCCTGGTGGACCGCAACGGTCAGCCGTTCAAGCGTTATGCACCGAAGGATCTCCCGCTGTCCTTCGAGGAGGATATAAAGGAGCTGCTGGCCAAGGCACCAGAGCCGGAGAAGGCGGAGGAAGAGACCAAGGAGGAGGTCAAGTCGGACGAGGAGACAACGGAGAAGGAAACTGCTACGGAGGAAGTCAAGGCCGAGAAGAAAGAAGAAGTTGCGGCTGCGACTGAGGAGGTGGCACCCAAGGCGGAGGCTGTCAAGTCGGAAGACGTGGCTGTTGCTGTGACTGCGCCATAAGTGGAGACTTTGCTGGCGTTCGCATGCTGTCAAGTTGCTGCGTAGCTTATTGATCGAATTTTATTGGTACCTTTTTGTAATAGCAAAATCAGCGATTGCATGTTTTGCTTTTCCTGGTTGGCTTTGTAATCATCAAGAGTGATGGTCAAACTTCAACTTGCTTCAAATTGCAACTTGGTTGGCGCCAATACGAGAAGGGGATCAGCACCCAATGAAAGTCTCACCGTTAGGTTGGTGAGCGCTGTGCTACGAAATCACTTGCCAAATCCTCCACGATGAGTGCAGCGCAAACTATGGCAGTCCTGGCGGACAGCGCTCGAGAAACGGAGCGAATGGAGCGCGAGCGGTTCGAACGAGAGCCGTCCTTTGTGACTGCGATGTCTTCATCTGTCGGCACCCCTAATACTGAAGGCTCGTGTCTGCCTTCGTCTGTAGCGGTGGAAGGTCGTGTATTTCATCGACTGCAACGTTTCCATTTGCTGTCATCGGAGCTTAAGGCGCAGTCCGACATGGTTGCTACGTACTTGCTAACACCGAAAGTGCGTCTTCAAGTGTTCGAACAACGCAAACATTGGTGGCAGCATCCCCTTCACCTGGCGAAGGCTGGACAAGGGACGTTCATCCAAGGTCGCAAGCTCCTGAAGGCCATTTTGAAGTATTTGTTGCTGTCCCGCGCGGCCAACAACTCCCTCCGCGACGCCCAGCAACTTGCTGAGTCACTTATACTTAGTGGCTTTCTATCACCTGCTCACGAGGCCCCAACAGCCGACGATGAACCACTTGAAGAGATGTACATTCTGGATGACAGCTACTACGAGCTGGTGGCTCCAGGAGCCACTGCCGTTGTTCCTACACCGCACGTTGCCGTCTCTGCTACTGCTGATACCTCAACGATCTCTCCGCGAGGTGCCGTGGTCTTGCCCATACAACGTCTCCGAACGCTCAATAAGCCAACGCGACAGCCTGAACATTCACTCTCTGTTTGGGCAGTGACCGACGGCGCAACGCGTGCAGGGTTTCTACAGCGTAAATCTGAGAGAATTCGTGTGCAAAAGCTGCTCAAACTCGGGACGACGATGAATCGTTGCTACGCTGTTGTAAACAAGACGAAGCGCCACTCGCTTGTGTTGTTCGAGTCGGACGTAGCAAGACACGATCTCGTGCGTGTGGAGCTTCCAGCAGCAACTGTTGAGTATTATACTCGAACGGGTGACGATGCTGCATGCTTCGCTCTGAAGATTCGTATCGACGGTGGCAATTACGGAAGCAATGACACTGAGATTCTATATCTGCACAGCAGACCTGAGCAGGAGCAATGGCTTCTGGCGCTATTGGATGCCGGTGCTGCGTTCTTGGAGACTCATCCTGCCATTCTCTCATTCGCAGGCTCAACAGCTTCGTTGTACTCGCTTCGTGATACAGACGCAAGTGGCAATACTTTTTGCCTGTCAGAGTTACGAGGTCACGTCGCCTTGTTGACGAATGTGCCCAGTAGTTCTTGC
Source organism: Phytophthora tentaculata (assembly GCA_033557915.1). NCBI lineage: Eukaryota > Oomycota > Peronosporomycetes > Peronosporales > Peronosporaceae > Phytophthora > Phytophthora tentaculata. The sequence continues at coordinate 615,321 of JAUCEA010000005.1, forward strand.
ACCGCCAACACCGAGCAATTTGTGGAGCTGGCCGAGTTGTCTTCGAAATATGGAGATGCCGGTCTGAAGGTGGTGGCATTTCCTAGTGCGCAGTTCGGAGACGCAGAATTTGACAACGACGAGGGTCTCGTTGAGCATCTGCAAGAACTTTTCGGAGTCCGCTTCCCGGTGTTATTCACGCGAGACGTGAACGGCCCGAATGCACGCGATGCGATGCTTTTCTGCAAGACGCGACTGCCCGGTGCTGTAAAATCTGCAGCTAACGCGTTCATTGAAAACAATTTCGTAAAGTTCCTCGTTGACCGCGACGGCCAACTATGCAAGCGCTACGGGCCCCGTGATTCACCTCTAAGCATGGGAACGGACATCCAGAACCTGTTACACGCGACGCCGTCGTAATGGACTTGAAGCGGATTGGCCGAAGTTTCAATGCGAACTTTTTGGTGAATAAAAATGTTATTTTATACTAGTATCCGCATCATGCTTGCTGCAAGCGTTGCGACCCTGGATACGAACGCCTAGCCGGCTTCATACTTTTATACACCCGATGCGCTCGCGGCAACAATCGTACCGTGCAAAATCTATAGGCGTTGGGCGATCCATTCCGCCCGCTTGAGGTGCGCGATGTAGCGTTGGACTTAAAAGGCTTGGAAGACTCTAAAATGACACTCTAATCGAGGAAGGTCTTTTTGTACGCAGCATTGAGCTGCTCAACGACGAGAAGAACGATCATTGCGTTGGGCGCGCAGCGAGTGTAGTATGTCCAGTAGCCACGCCAGAGCTTGGACGGGCCCTCCTTTGTAATAATCTGCTTGAAGCAGTCCGTCACACCCGTGTACGGGTTCTTGCCTGTAATGGGGTCCACCTTCATGTTCATAAGGCGAGACTTTACCAGGTCAAAGGGCAGTGACGTGAAGGCGCAGGCGAAGCCGGACACGGCGCTGGCGCCAATGTTGGTGACGAAGCCGTGGCCGTACTGGGCTGAGATCATCTCCTTGGCTTGGTCATACGAGGCCATCATACCCAAGTTCATAGCGGCGCCACGGGCCACGAGCGGGATGCTACCACGCCACAAGGTGGCCACGCCTTCGGACCCGGCAATCTTGAAGATAGCATCGAACACGTTCTTGTAGCCGCGCGATTCACCGGCCTTGGCCAGGGTGTCGGCTTGCATACGCACAAGGGCCACGTCCATAGGGCAGCCGAGCGTGGCGGCAATGCCGCCGGTCACAATAGCGGACGCGGACTTGACAGCCAGCGGCAGCGACGCACTCTCGCCGTTGGCGACGCGGCGCGCAATCATCTTGTCGGAGAAGGCGCGGTGCATGCCGAGGCGGGCCGTGCCGTAGACCATTTGACGCGCCACAGCGGCAGACAGACCGGCGTACAGACCGGTGACGCCCTCCTTGGCCACAACAGAGCGGGCCACGCCCAGGCCGGTGACGTTAGAGCCCGTCTGGCCGGCCAGCTGAAGATGCACCTTAACCAGATCGATGGGGTGGATGGCCACGGCGGCGAACACGGCGGCCGAGCCTCCACAGATGTATGGCTGCGCGGCCAACGCGAAGGGGGACTTGGTTGTCGTCGACATGGCGGAGGATTGAGCTGCTCGAGGAGGTTTCGCGAATGGAGCGTTGTCACCTTGGGGCCAGGCTGTGTTCGTCTTGCTGGATTGAGTAGGCGTAGGGCTTGCTTGACATTCCATTGACTTGCTTTCAGTATGGGGCAGGCGGATGAGTAACACATGGCTCACCACCAAGCAGAGCTGACCTGCCATATGTGACTCGTATTGCAGTCGTAAATGACAGGATATAGAAATAGTAAGGTCAAACAGAAGCACGAGGCCATACTGAGAGCTTACAAGTTGAATCACAATCTTAGTCGAGCTATTGTATAAAAGAGGTTTTGGAAAAGACATTGTTTGCGAAATTGTCTTGATTCACGCGCCGCCAAAATACGGCAACCAAATCTTGTGAACATCGACACTCGGGAGAGCTTCTACTCTTTGCCGCGGCGTATCCCTTCGTCGCTCAGTAAAAAATATACCAACGGCAACCTACCGCAAGGCGCGACCAAGCACTGCAGCATTCCGACGAGATGGTGCTTTTGAAATGTTAGGCGAGATTCGTGGCGCTCGATGATCGAGTCGATCATCGCTCCCGTACACCAAGCAGCAAAAAAGTGCAGCTTTTAGCGTGCAACGCCGGGCTGCTTGTGCTGCGCGATGATTGCTATGCAACAAGATCACCGTTGCAGATTGGGAGGATTTTCGATGGGCGAGACTCTCGCCGACTCACTGGACGAGAGTCCCCCAGTGAGTCGAGTGGCGCTGGTTGGTCTTTCAGCGGCAGTAAGCTTGAGGCGAGCAATGACTTGCTGCTTTCTAAGATCGCTGACAACTGTGTTGAGGTTGAAAAACATGTTTAATTATGAAATTTCGACCAGGGAGTGCAGAGCACTTTGAAAGTCTACCTTAACTTAAACAGCATAAGAACTTCTGGGTGTTAAACTGCATTTAGCACGATAAAAAACTGGTGGTGCCTGCGTTGTTGTGATACCCTGTGGTCTAAAGTGTGTGGTTTGACAAACGTGAATGAAGAGCTTTACAGATTCCGCTCCACTTCTGATATCCGAAAACTCTGCTTCTTACTTAGGATATTAAATTTAATGAGCGACACTTAGTTGAGGCTGCGTGCGTCAGATTAAAATATAAGTGTGAAATTCAAAGTTGACCACACTCATAATTGGTCGCAGATATCAGGTTGGAAAGGGTATTGAAGTTTAGCGGCATCAGAAGTGGGAGCGGAATCTGTAGTTCTAAAACTCGACAGCTTTCTCCATAATTGGCCAAAACTCGCATCAAATCCTTCTTTTCCGTCCAATCGTCTCGCGGTTTCAACAGAACAATTCAGTACCGCGTCCTCGAAAATCGGCGATGTCGGCGCTGGCAGCGCTGCTCGTGCTGCTAGCTTCCGGAGCACTTCTACCTGCGTCTTCCATCGATGTGCCCGTGGAGACGAACTTCGAATTCACCGGTCTGCACTCCGACTTCGCGCAACAATACTACGTGCTCAACACGGAGCTGGACACCACTGCGCAGCTCTCGGACGTCAGCGGAGACGCACTCCCCAGTTTGCTACAGCAACAGCTCAGTACCAATTCGCTCTCCTGGGGTGACTTACCGGGTCTTCTACAGCGAGCTTTCCTCTGGGATGCTGGCTACGTATTAACGCCCGCACACACACTGGCCAAAGTGTACACCCGATGCGGTCGCTCCATGGCGGAGCTGGTGGTGCCTCCCAAGGCCTTTGAGCGCGCCGGTTGTCAACTGAGAGAGTGCGTCCTACCAGATGGAGAGATCTTCCATCGTTCACTCAATTGCAAGGCCTCGCAGCTCTCCAGAGCAGTCCAATGTGCTGTAGATGCCGCTGAAGACATCTCGGCACCCGCATACGCTGCAGTCTGGGGAGACGGCGGAGAAGCCGACACTCTACCTGAGGTGACAGTGCAACGTCACGCCTACGTGGACTCGGACGGGAAGCCCAATTTGATCTTTGCACTGCACACAACTGCCTATGAAGTGGCATACACTCAGTGTCCACTGACCCCTGCAATGATCATCCCTTGTGCGCCGTATAATCTAGTGAATCAATCCAAGTTCTGCACTCCTGAACCTGGCCAAGTGGCGTCTGCGTGGCTCACAAAGTACGCGGCAGATCACAAACAGGACAAGACATGGCTGCTGGTACCGCTCTGTATCGTAACATTCGTAACATTCGGTACAGTTGCAGTCTACCGCTACAAATCTGCATTACGCGACGAAGCTCGACGAGAAGTGGATCTGTTTATGCGTGAAAACCGACATTTATTCGATAACGGGGCAGTGGAGGCCTTCCTAGTGCCTAAACGTAAAGGTAAAGGACGTTCTCGTAGCTCTCATACAGCGGGAACTAGTCGACAGGGTCGAAGCTCGTCCTACTCGTCGTCTTCCAGTCTGGACAGCGACAATAGCGCGTACAGCCCTCGGTCATTGATTAGAGATTCCGAGACGTCTTTGAGTTACGACCAAGGCGTCGAGAATGCGGCAGCTTTCGAGCACTTTGACGCAACTATCGGACTATCAGCGTCTGCTTTCGACCCTTTAGCGTCCAACGCACGCATGAATCCACTGCAGAATGACACAGAAGCGCCTGTACTAGACCAGGAGACGGAAGATTCGTCTGATGATGCTACCGCTCGAAAGAACGAGATGGCCATCCGAAGCTTCCGTTTGTTCGAGTCTCACCGTAAGATTCGTAAACTACGGATCCCCATTGGCGACCTGCAACTGCTGCGGCCACTGTCTCGAGGCACAACTGGCGAGATTTGGCTCGCACTGCATCGTAACACTCAGGTCGCACTCAAGCAAATGGTGCCGGAAAAGCGTCGATTGTTACATGAAATGGAAATGTTCCTGGCCGAAATCTACCTCATGGCGCAGTTGAAACACCCTCACATTGTGACGCTGAACGGCATTGCGTGGAACACGCTGGAGCACGTGGTTATGGTGCAGGAATACATGGAAGGAGGCGACTTGCAGCACTTTCTAGCGCTGCAACGCGGTATCAATACCACCACCTCAACAGCCCCAGTCAGCTCCGGTAACACGCTTGTAAGACGCTCCAACTCTATATCCGGTGGGTTACCACAGGTGGACGAAGCGGTCGCCGTTGCAGCGGCGTCCTCGGGCTCATTTGCTGGCGGTTTGATCCACTCAGTGCATTCCAGTCACTTCACATGGGCCAAGCAGAAACTGGCAATCGCCCAAGCTGTCACGAGCGCTTTGGCTTATTTGCACGCGCTGACGCCCATGGTGTTGCATCGTGATGTTAAATCTCGCAACGTGTTGCTGTCCTCTTCATTGGATGCCAAACTGTGTGACTTTGGCATCAGTCGACGCAATTGCAGCGGTAACGACGACGAAACGAACCTCACAGCGACAGCAGCAGCGGGTACTTTATCGTGGACTGCACCGGAGTTGCTGCTGGGCGAGGAGTACACTGAGAAGGTGGACATTTACTCGCTGGGTGTGCTCCTCGGCGAGCTGGACACTTGCACTTTACCGTATCACGACCCGAACTCCCTTTCCGAACGACTGGTGCAACACCCACTGCGCTTGATGAGACGCATTATCGACGACGGACTGCGTCCCCAGCTCTCGGCTGACTGTCCGTTGCCGATCACGCATTTGATCGCAGCATGCGTGTCACGCAACCCGAAGTTACGTCCAAGTGCTGCAGATGTAGGAGCCTGGCTGGCTAGTGCTCGGGGAGAGCGACTGCTTCGCAAAAGCTCCAGTGTGTTGATCTCGTAGGGGACAATTTGTGGAGGAGTGTGCTTGTTTATTTAAGGTTAGTTTGCAGTGTTGAATTATAGTACTTCGAAGTACATGTTGGTCTGGTGGATGGATATCCATCGCAAATATTGTGCAGTTTTGGTATGTGAACCTGCTCGAAAAAGAGAAACGTGTTACCTATTTCAATCCGATAATTGACTAAGCTGACAAGGTGATCGTTGCTCCACGCAACAAGCTCTTAAAGTCAATAAGCAACCTGTTCATATATTGTAGGTAGCTAAAGGTGAGCCTTAGCACCCTGCTGCCACCTCACCTTTCACTCCTCCGTGGCTTTCTGGGCCAACAGCGTCTTGATATCCTCTTCGAACGACAGCGGGCGGTCCTTCGGAGCGAAGCGCTTGTACGGCTGGCCGTTGCGGTCCACCAGGAACTTGGTGAAATTCCACTTCACAAAGTCACCGAACGAACCAGGCAACTTCGTCTTCAGGTACGTGAACACCGGCCGAGCCGTGGCGCCATTCACGTCGTGCTTCTCGAAGAACGGGAACGTCACGTTGTACTGCTTGACGAATTCCATGATCTCCTCGTGGGTGCCGGGCTCCTGGCCAGCGAACTGGTTGCACGGGAACGCCAGCACCACCAGCCCCTCGTCCTTGTACTTCTCGTACAGCGTCTGCAGCTCTGGGTAGTTCGTGGGCGTCAGACCGCACTTGCTAGACACGTTCACAGCCAGCACCACCTTTCCCTTGTACTTGCTCATGAACACCTCGTTGCCAGCCATGTCGAAGTCCTTCAGCTCGTAGAATGACTTGATCTTGGCCGTGTCCTCCACGTTGAAGACTTCGCGGTACTGTGCGCCAGCGTTAATGAACGAGTTGAGCCATTCCTCCTGCTTCTCCTTGCTCTCGGCCGCGAAGATCTCCGTGGTTTTAGGGTTTGCCAGTTTGATACCGTGCGTCATGGACGCATCGAACTCGACGGTGGCGTCCGAGGAAACGTCCACGGTGGCAAGAGGCGTGGTCTTGTTGGTCTCCGACTCGAAAACTGTCACATTCTTCTGCTTGTCGTTGGCTTCGACGTACACGAACTGCTTGCCGCCTGTGAGCTTGGCAAACAGACCCGCGCGCTTGCGGTGTAGATTGCCGGCCTGGATAACGCCCTCGGTCTTGTTGTCTGAGCTCATAGTTCTTCAGGTGGTTACTTGGTGCTGCGAATTCGTAAATGGGCGGTTATGAGGGGGGAAGGTAAGCGAACAGAAACGTGTGACATGTGTTGACTAGGATAGATTATTCCGGCCTTGATATTGAGAATGGTACATACATGTAAACACGAGTGCGAACGTATTCGAAGCGCAATGGGAGGTGATACATACACAGAGGTGTCACGCTATAAACTGCTTACTCCGCTCCTCGATGGAGAGCTTTGAATCCGAGGCCAAGAAGGTGTTGTCCAGCAAAAGTTTTGGAACGCTTTAGCCCTCAATCAGAGTGGGGTTACGTCTGTGGGCACTGCGGAAATGGTAGAACACAAGATCAAGGTATCGTCGTCACGGAAAGAGACTAGTGCCTTGCCCAGATCAAAATGAATATGGTTACTCAAGTACGAGCTGATAGACAACGAAACGATCGGGATGTCTGGTTGAGGGCGGATCAGCTTCATCCGCACGAACACACCGTGGTCGAGCCCGCGGTTCACGAGCTTCGCCTTTAACTTGCTCTTTTCAAGTTGTTCCTTCACCCTCTTCGCGAAAGCAGAGTCGTCCTTAGCAGGATATTTGATTTGGTAGGCCTCGTCAGGGAAGCCGTAGTAGTCGCAGAGCATTTCAGGGTTGGTAGCATTGGAAATCTCGAACCCGCTGCTGGTGGAATCGAAATGAGCTGACACGAGGGGGATCCGCTTTGGCAGGTTTTCGTCCTTTGGGTGAAGCTTCTCGAAAAGTGATTTTGGCACTTCTGGACCGGTAACAGTTTTTTCATTTCGTCGAATCCAGACGAGATCAGCCACAGAGGGCTGGGGCCGTTGGAGATTGCAGCAACGGGGTGGTGGAAAGCAGGCATAGTTGATCGGCGTGCTGGACTTGTTGGGGTGAAAACAAATTGCTGAATGAGGCTAGGACTACTGTAGAGTTCCGACTGCTGGGCTGGTAGATACAATGAGCTAGTCGGACCAAATCGAGGGCACCCGAGGTCCGTATCCGAGATTTATAAGTAGTGAAGGTAGTTTGAAACAATTTAATACCGTAACAGATATTATGTTGTCGTTTTGCTCGGTGGCAATTTCAGTTCTACAGACCCCTCGAGTCGAGGACCTCGACGCTCTCGCAGGAGGAGGCATCACCCACGACCAAACATCTTCTGACGACACAGAACTTTATTGCACACGATGTCGACGTCAGCTCAACTCACACTCAAACAGTATTTGTTAAGAGTGTTTCAGCCATTCGTTGGCGTCCTCCCATGTCAATAGAGTTCAAACTCCGCTGCTCGTGCCCATCGCAAGAGAGAGAAGTATTCCTTGGAAGACGTGAAACGAGGCTTTACTCTTCCGCTACTTTCTGGGCCAACAACGTCTTGATTTCCTCCTCGAACGACAGCGGGCGGTCCTTCGGAGCGAAGCGCTTGTACGGCTGGCCGTTGCGGTCCGCAAGAAACTTGGTGAAATTCCACTTCACAAAGTCACCGAACGAACCAGGCAACTTCGTCTTCAGGTACGTAAACACCGGCCGAGCCGTGGCGCCATTCACGTCGTGCTTCTCGAAGAACGGGAACGTCACGTTGTACTGCTTGACGAGCTCCATGATCTCCTCGTGGGTGCCGGGCTCCTGGCCAGCGAACTGGTTGCACGGGAACGCCAGCACCTCCAGCCCCTCGTCCTTGTACTTCTCGTACAGCGTCTGCAGCTCTGGGTAGTTCGTGGGCGTCAGACCGCACTTGCTAGACACGTTCACAGCCAGCACCACCTTTCCCTTGTACTTGCTCATGAACACCTCGTTGCCGGCCATGTCGAAGTCCTTCAGCTCGTAGAATGACTTGATCTTGGCCGTGTCCTCCACGTTGAAGACTTCGCGGTACTGTGCGCCAGCGTTAATGAACGAGTTGAGCCATTCCTCCTGCTTCTCCTTGCTCTCGGCCGAGAAGATCTCTGTAATTATTGGGCTCGCTAGCTTAATTCCATGTTGCACATCACCACTAAATTCCACAGTAGCATCTCTGACCACGTCGATTTCTTTTAGGGCCTCGAAGGCCACGTCCGACTCAAAGACGTACACAGTTTTCTTGTGGTCGTTGGCCACCACGTAAAGTGGCTCCTGTTTACCAAAGAGCGTGGCCAGGAATCCATCTTTCTTGCGATAAAGAGTTCCCGCTTGGATTGCTCCATCTTTGACACTCCAGACCGACGTGGTCTTGTCGTCTGCGAGGCCTTTGCCAAGTCCCAGGAATTCCGAGTTTTGAGTCTCAAATTCAAAATTTTCAAAGAGAGCCGAGCTATTTTGAGGTGTCAAAAAGCCGCTTCATCGGCTACTTTGGCAGTGTAACTCGGAGAACGATTGTCTTTTGTTGCTGGTCGAGTTCTCGGTCGATAACATGCAAAAGAGCGTCTCCGGGGACTTTAGGGAAGGTAGACGGGGTGAAAACCTGCTTCTTGACCTCGGGTGACAATAGGTGCGTCTGGATTCGGCTCACGTCGCGCTGTAGCTCGGTCGGAAGCGCCTGGAAGTGGCGCCACAAGTCGAAGACTCGACCTTGGAGAGCTTTCGGTGCCATAACGATCCAATGTTTTACTGTCTGCTGATTGGTTGAGAATTCTTATTTTCGGGTTGAAGTGCAAATTTCGGTTTCGTTAGGTTTTGGTGTGCTTTCCAGCAACTCATGTGACGGGTGGCTAATCAATCGGTGCGGTCGGTGTTGATGTCGTCCATGTCGCGACTATATGTGGTCCTGTCGAAGTGGGTTCGGATACGAAAAGGAAAAAGATACTTATCGATTTCTGAAATGTTCGGTGTGCGCGACTACCGTGGTGAATGGGCCGTGGTCCCTTTACCAAACGAAGACGATCGCTGGAACGTTTTACTTTCAGTGACATGCGTTCTGCATTTTGGTGGACTGGCGCGAGCTTGATACTTGGGGATTTGAATGGTGCAGTGATCGCTGCTTCGAGTAGATCGAAGAAGAATAGAAACACGGGCTGTGGCTTGATATCACGTCGCAACATCGGTTTGTAGAGAATAACGTTATTTGCAGTCATGGGTCGGGGCTGTGAGCTATGACGGCGTGGCTATTCTCCAGCTCCGCACAAGGCATTTTTCTCTGCTTCACTACAACTACACTAAGTTGTATACGCATTTCCGACTACACCTTCGCATCAATGGCGCCCTCCCAAGAACACGTAGGATTTTCGATCATACCTTCCAACCCGAAGAAGAAGATGTGTAAAGTGTACAAAGGTAAAGAATTTTGCGATCGTCTATGTTCGTGTTAGTTTGTAGTTCTAACGCGTGGTATTGCAGTGATCGTACTCGGTGACAGCGGTGTTGGGAAGTCGAGCTTAGCGCGTCGAATGACCAACTCGGATTCTCTATCAGCCAACGCTGTCATGCACAAAGACTACCTGTCGAGAATAGCGACCGTGGAAGGTTCCGCTGCTCCGTTGAAAGTGCAGCTGTGGGATACTGCCGGCCAAGAGAAATTCGGGGCTGCTCGACTGCCAAGCTCCTTCTTCCGTCGTGCAGATGCCGCGCTGGTCGTATACGACGTCACGAATCGGCAAAGTTTCGTTGGGGTACTGCGATGGGTGTTACAAATTCAATCATACCGAAGTGCTGCAGCGATAGATTCTAACTTTTCCGTCATACTTGTTGGACACCAACACGGCGATTCAAATGCAACACGACAAATTCACGAAAATGAAGGACGCGAATTCGCTAAATTGATCGCAGCTTTGCACTTTTTCGAATGCTCTTCAAAAGATGGCAGCAATGTACAGGAGTGTTTCGATGCTATCGCTGATGCCTTAGCCACCAGAGCGCCGTGGAAATTATCGAATGTTGCACTACCATGCACCAAGCTCACCATTGCCAGCCTGAAACCTCGTGGCTCGTTCAGGCTTGCTGCTCCGAGCAGTGGTGTTAAAATTTTGGAAACTTTATCAATCACTACAGCCCGAAGTCCAACTTTGAAAGCGCTGTCGTCCAAAACCGAAATGCCTATCGTCGGCAAACCATACATCGGGACGCTCACTGTGCTATTGTCAATGCCAATGGTTTTCCTCTGGCTCGACGATGACGCTCTACTGCGCTGGGCTGAAGCAATGGGGTTCTAATGAACACAAATTGACAAAATGAAAGTTATTCGAAGTATGCGAGAAGCAGACAATGATATTTGGGTATGAACTTTTAACACTACATGTAAACAAGAGAAAAAAAAAGTTGCAGTTGTATCGCCATAACCAAAAAGTCTTGCCTACACTTTTTGCACTTACGCCACAATCTTCGGGCCGATCAATGGTACGTGACTGAGCACCGACACCGTGATGCCCTTGACCGTGCCGTACGTGGACGACGACGCGTGCACCACCTGCGTCTTGGTGTAGTCGGCCACACCGGCCACGGTGTTGTAGACGGCCGACGAAGCGGACGAGACCTTGTTGGAGGTGAAGTCCTTGGCCTGGACGGCCGTCTCGCCCGTCTTCTTGAGCGCCGTAGAGGCCAAACCCAAGGCCTCGTCCTTCTTCTTAAGCGCGAACTGCTGGCCGCTGTACAGCGTTGTGAGTACCGCCGAGATACCGGCATCCACTTTATCGTCCAGAGCGTTAAGACCCGGGCCAACCCAGGCCGAGTCAATATCGAACAGCGTCTTGCCACTCACCTTGGTGAGTACCGTATTGGCCGTGCTCTCGCCGAAGCGGGCAAAAGGGGCCACGACGCAGAAGCTCGTGGTGTAGCCGTACACGCGCTTGGACGTGTCGTAGTAGTAGGACGCACGCATGAACCACGGCCGGTGGGTCTGGAACGTGGCCAGCGTCGTCTCGCTCGATTCCCAGTCAGCGCTGTACAAGAGCAACGCCGTACTGGGCGCACCCTTGGCCCCGAACGTGAACGTCATCTTACGGTTTACCGGGTTGTTCTGGAACTCGGCCAGCGTCTTTTGCGTGCTCACGAGGGGCTTCTTGCCCTTCTCCTGCAGCAACTCGATGGTGAGCTTGGAGTCGGCTGGGGCCTCGTGCACGCGCAGTGTGGCGTTCTCGTCGATGCGCACGTCGTGTTTCTTAAACTTGGTTGTGTACTCGGCCTTGCCCACGGCGAAGCGCACGGCCATCTTCTTGCCGAAAAACTCCTCCTTGCCGAAGGTGGCCTCGATGCTGTGCACCTTGATCGTTAGAGTTCCGGAAATCGGCATTGCAGTGATATGTAGTGGTGAGATGATTGGATCTGTGTCTCAGGCGACGAATTCAGAAATGAACTTCTCGAATGAGCATGTCAAGAAGCCAGTCGCATGCAATGGATACCAGCCAACTTGGTGATGCGCATGCGCCGTCATCGGTATTCGAAAAATCGAATGGGACCAGATTCTACGTCTTAAAGATGGATTGATGTCTCGAGTCGAGATCATGGCTAAAGCCACAACACTTTTTGCTTTCATCACTCAAGTGCTACGGAATGTTCTCATGAAGACTCTTCATTGACCGATCCTGCAATAGGTCATAAAGTCCGCTGCAAGCTCTGCCCATTTCTCGAAATGAGCGCACGCCTGTTTTTGCGCAAGGTCCGACGACGTACATCATGACACAACGTCAACCTGAACGCTCGGGTGAGCCCACCGAGAAATTGGTTATTCAGGCAGTCACTTAAACATAGTCTCTCATTGGTAATCACTTTTTGTAGCCGTAGGCCCGCAAAATTTCAGACCCCAGCTCTACCAGAGCCTGCCGCCTTCGTGTTGCCACCATCGTCACTTTAGACACAACAACCGCGCTCTCATTTCGAGGTTTAGGCTGGGCATCATCCAGGCACGAAAAAACGAGCTTGTAAACATTGCGAGCCTCTCGAGTCACCAGCGCGTTCAGGTTGCCATCACCTCGCGCGTCACCGCTGGTTTGACCTGTTCCACCGCAAAACAGCCACTTGAGACTCGTCTGTAGACTTTCGTAACCAACCAACACACTGTGCAGATTATGGCTCGATGCGAGATTCCGAAGAATCAGCAAAATTTCGAGCACGACTACCAAATACTTTGGTGACGGTGGCTGCTTTGACTGTATTTGCAATTGCTCTATCAGGACCGGCAGCAACGTGTCTTTGACGCCGCGCGAGGCTTCAAATCGAGGCACAAGGTTCGGCCGCTCGCTCCACTGCCGTACAACACGGATCCCTTCCAATAGCACCAGCCTGACGGCCTCACGCTCAGTGGAGCTTGTGACTTTGCTGGCGTGATGGTAATGATCGATAACTGAGCAGACGAGATTCAGTAGATTTTGGTCGCATAGCAGTCCGTTTGTCAGTGCAACTTGCAACTCATCTTCGAATGTCTTGTGTGGTAAAGCAACAATATACGTGAGCGACGCGAGTAGTGCATTCATCACTTCTGGTTGAAGTCGCCACTTCTCGATTACTGCAACAAACCACCACGTTATTTTATTTTCTGGCGAGAACAATGTTTCCATCGCTTTGGCAGGGTATTGCCGAAGTAAGAGCAACACCATTTCCAGCCATGAGCGAATCGAATCAAGTTGCCGATTGAAAATCGAAAAACTGTCAAGCATGCATCTTGCAATTTTCAGCATCCACATTTCGCCTTGCATTGAACCCTCACCGTTAAATAGCAGAAGATCTGCTGACCGAGGAGAGGAGTAGAGTGATACTAACACTCGGAGAGCAAGAATCACAAGTGTTTGCGCTCGTCTTCGTGGCGTTTCAATGTGAAGGAACCGATCCATGACACCAGTCAGATCATCCAAAAGACGCTGTGGTCGAAGCTTGGTGATATTAAACTCGTTGCAGCGAAACAAAACCTCACTTGCACGCAGTGAAGCCTCCTGTACTCGAAGAGAGTGCGGGTGGGCCGATCGCATGGCCAATAGTTCGTTCCACATTTCGAGCTGACCGGCTCGACACTGAAAACGGAGCGATGCTTGACACGCTAACGAAATGGCTCGACTCAGAGCCCATTGTACTTCTTCTTCATGTAGATGCATTCGCACTAGTTCGTCCAACAATCTCACACGCGTTGGAGTCGTCAACGTCGCGTCCACTGCAAGTTGAGCCTGACGATGGCCTGCCAACACGTTGAATACTCGAGTCAGGTTAGTGTACACGCTCTGAGTGCTGGTCGGGCTTGCTTCAAGTTCAACAAACGCATCATTGATCTCCTGTTTGGCCGACACGAAGCCGGTAGCGTCCATGAGCTTCGTATGTTGCATCATTATGAACTTGTAGGTCGACGGAACCGCTCTCCAAATGAACCCTAGAATAGCGTGAAACGAACACGTTCAGTGCGTCAACATCGTCAAAGAAATGACTACCATGGCCGCATCAACTACACTAAAGGGAGCTTGTAATCTAAGTGCAGAGCTGTACGACCGAGTTGAGCTCCTTCCGGGGCAACTTGACTTTGCCTTGTTATCTTCAAAATCCATTGAAAAGACCACACAATACGATCAGGACACGGAAGAGGAATTTATCTGCATGGACGGAAACTTGGTCTACGCTCGGTTCTTCGCAGATTTTGGCCCTTTGCACTTGTCGAAAACTGTGCGTTTCTGTCGCGAACTAGAATCTCGTTTGGACTTGTCGAGTGCTTCATCCGTACCAATAAACAAAGGCAATCGACTGGTGCTTTATTGCAGTGATCATCCTCACAAACGAGCAAACGCAATGACATTACTTGCGATCTTCTTGGTCGTGGTTGCTGGTCGCACACCCGAGTTGGCTGTGACTCGAGTGCTAAACGACGGCAAATTTCCACCACCGTTCGGCTTCCGAGACGCTTCTTGTGGGGTCTGCACATTCTTCATCACCTTGCTTGACTGTGCTCGAGCCGTGCACAAGGCGATATCCTCATCATTTTGGAGCTACCAGACATTCTCAATAGACGAATACGACCATCTCGATAGTTTAGAGAACGGCGATATTAACTGGATCGTACCTGGCAAACTGATCGCCTTTAGTGGCCCACAACGTGAACGTATTGTTCTGAATCCCGGGTCTGGAGCAACAACACTGCTCGCTAAGGACTATGCAGCTCTCTTCCGTGACATTGGCGTAACATGTGTGATCAGATTCAACGAGGCCACCACGTACGACCGCAAGGCTTTTATTCACGCAGGACTACGACATATCGATATGCCATTCCCGGATGGCAGCAACCCCAGCGACGAAATCCTCTACAAGTTCATCCGCGTACGAGAATCTGCAGTAGTTGCCATCAAATCCAAGCCGTAGCTCAACCTCTTTGTGTTTCTTTGCAGATATGCGAGCGCGAGACAGGAGCTGTAGCTGTCCACTGCAACGCTGGATTGGGACGCACAGGTACAACCATCGCCGCCTATCTCATGAAGAACTACCGTTTCTCCGCTACAGAAGCGATTGCCTGGTGTCGGATCTGTCGGCCAGGCTGCATTGTCGGCCCTCAACAGCATTTCCTCGCCGTCAAACAACCCCAACTGCATTCTCTCAATTCCATTTTCGAAATGCCACAACCTGTTGCCAAAACGCAATTAGTTCATCAACCAAGAAAAAACTTGCACAAAAAGTTGCAACGTTTGCCACGGCAAGCAAAAACTTACATCAGTTCAAGGTGAAAAAACAATTTATATTCATTGCCTTCTCTCCACGTGGACCCCGTTTTCTTGTAAAATTGTTTTTGGTCCCTTTCTGTCGGAATCGATCCCGCGGTCAATCTCCCTCACTTCCCTCGCGGTCCAAAGCACTCGCTATCAGAATTCCCTCAACGTATCGAAGAAGCCGGCGTCATGCTTGGAGGTCTTCGTCCACGTAGCAACACATATTTAAATCTTGTTCGTGGGCTGTTACACCGCTCCGTCGTCATGCTCCCTTGTCCTCCCCACAGCTTGTACGCCTCATCGTACGCCGTTTATACTCTTTTCCTGTCCCGTCACTTTGTTTTTTCTCGATTTTTTCTTCATATCCACCGCATGCACATCGACGCGAGCCGCAAACAGCGCTCACTTGGTTCCCGTTACCGGTGGGGTTGACCTACTGTCGGCTCCCCACCTCAAGCCCGTATTTTGGGCCCGAGTATAGGTATATAGCTCGCGACAGAATACGTCACACCCCGCACCGCACCATACGTCGACGACGACGCGTGTTTCACTTGCGACGTCGCGTAGTCAGCTGCACCAGTTACGGTACCGTATACAGCACCAGTAGCTGAGGCCACCTTGTGCGTCGTGTAGTTCGTGGCACGGACCGCCGTGTGGCCAGTCTTGTGGGCGACGTTAGATACAGCGCCGATAGCCTTGTTCTTCGTCATGACAGCGAATTGCTGGCCCTCGTAGAGCTTTGTGAAGGCCACGGAAATCGTAGCATCCACTTTGTTGTCCACAGAGTCGAGAACAGGCACGACTAGCGATTGATCCACGTCAAACAGCGTCTTGCCCGTTACTGTGGCCAGCACCGTGTTGACTGTGGCTTCACCCAGACGAGCGAACGGCTTCACCACGCGGAAACTCGTCGTGTAGTCGTACACGTTCTTGGTCGTCTCGTAGTAGTACGAAGCACGCATGAACCAGGGCCGGTGCGTCTCGGCAGGTGCCAGAGCCTTCGTCTCCTGCTTGGACTGCGTCCAGTTGGAGCTGAAGATCAGATACATCGTCTTGGGCGACGAAATGGAGCCGAACGTGAACGTCATACGATGGCGCTGAAAGCCCTCCATGAGCTCTCGCAGGGTGCGCTTCGTGGACACGAGGGGCTTCGTCTGATCTTGCTGGAGCACTTCAATCGTAACTTCCTCAGACTCGGCCGTCCGCTGCACATTGCTGTGGTAATCGCAAATGATTGCGTAGCAGTTACGAACACGAAGACGTTAGATAACTGAAATTGCAGTTATCGCAAGGCGGCAGACGTACTAGTGTAGAGTTTCGTCGATCTCTTCGTTGACCGACACGAACTGCGTTTGGCGCTCGTTGTTGCCAACAGCTAGTCGTATGCTGAGCTTTTCTCCCGGATCGCCACCTTCGGCAGCCTCGAGTCGATGGACTGCAGTACAGCGAAGATGTTAGTCAGGCCCTGTATACAGCGACCAAGTGAATACAGCAACAGCGACGCACCCTTGACGGCCAGTGTCCCGGACACAGCCATCCTGGCCTGATCCCCGGTCGAGACTTTGCGCTTTGCTGGCCAAATCGGAAATGAAGAGCTCGTTGGCCCCAATTTTCCGGTAGCCCGCGCCCTCTCGCATGACCAATGGGTGCCTTTCTTGTTGCTTTCGCAGCATCTTTCCCCGCCCCGTTTTGGCTTGGAATTTGTATGCTGCGACAGATGGACACAATTCGACCTCGCCTTGCCAAATGCTCAGCATTTTGCTGCTGCACCTGCAATTTTCAACTTGCTGTAGTTTCATAGTGGCGGGCGGGCACAGAGAAGGCCGGACGACGACGCTGTCTCACTAACGGCTGCGAAATTTGTCGGCGCATTTGGAGTTAGTATGCCAAAGACATCCCAGCCAGTGAACACTATCCGAGCAGACGCCGAGATATCGCTTGTCCTCTGTCCCGGCGCTGCGCAAGTGACAGGGTACTTCGACATGCAACTCTGACGTAGAGCTTGTCATTTTGCCAGTTGTCAAAAGTTCCATACAAAATTCAAGTCATTTCCAGAATAAGTTGAAGCAAAAGATCGCCCATGTACGCCAACGGCGGAGGGGTCCATTCAGCGGCAGAGTCCGTGTTTGCCACTTTTAGGAGAGAGCCTCTCAATATTTGAGCGAGATGTCTACTAAGTGCCTCGCTAGTTCAGTGTTCGCGACGAACGCTGGAACGAACTTCTAGCCTGGAATTCAGGCGTCTGCGGCAGACTCTGCCTGGCCGAAGGCAATTGCGCAGGCCCGGCGCTGGTCGGTCGTGAGTGGCAGAAGTGAAGGCGTGGAGGCAGGACTGTCAAGAGCAATCGTTGTTGCCAACAAATTGTGGGTCTGCGGTCTCTTGCTCGACGAGCTGACCGAGTTGCGCAGCTGCCGCGCTGGCTAGGAATCAGGAGTGGTGAGCACCAGCCAAGTGGGATCGTTACCGACGAGTCGTCGTGAGTCAGTTGCAGTCGATGAGGAGTTTCCCGAGCTTAGAGAATCTCTCCGAAAATGGACTTCAACGCAAAGGGCGGACCTCTCTGCTTCTCCGTCACAGCAGCGTGCCATGTTTGCCAAACTGGGCTGGCAACCAAAATTTGCATTGCAACCTGATTGATTGCACCTTCTGAGCCGTTTTCTCTTCCTCGTCCGCAGCGTCGACTGCCTCGGCCTTAGTGGCACCTCTCCCATCATCCGAGCATTCCTCGCTCGCACCCGGAGCCAAGCTGACTCACCCAACTGAGTTGGGCCAACTCGCGCCATCTCGAGGCCTGACGGTGACGACACAGCAAAGTTACCAGCAGCGGAGCGAGACAAGGAGTATACAACCCGCTGCCACCCTACGCGGCGCAGTGCGCCATCTTGTGAGGCTCTACAGAGGCACTTGTACATGTAGCCACCAGGTTCGAAATCGAGCGTGCATGAAGGCAACGGGAGCAACGTCGGACTTGCGTCATGCCGGCCAGCATTTTTTGATAGTACACAGGTGCATACAATACATGTACATGCGCAGTAGCGCTCGTGTACACACTTACTACTAATAGTACATGTAGAACTGTACTACACAGCGACAGTCGGTCGGTCCGACTCGGTGGCCTGTGGAAACTGCTCGTCCGCCATCAGCTGCTCTCATAGTCGGTGAGCTCTGCTCGGACCGACATCACCGAGCCTCGGTGATGTTTGAGTCAATCACCTGCTTGTATACGCGCACGAGACCGAGAGAGCCTCCGGCGGAGACTGCGCCTGCTTTGCTAAAAGGATCACCAAGCAACATGAAAGTGGCTCTATTTGGTGTGTGCTACTGTAGCACTTACATGTAGCACTGCTACATGTGCACGTGTACACTTCCGGTCCGGAAGTTCCGAATGACAGACCAATGCACCTGATACCGTCGAGAAGTATTACCGATACATGTACTCTAGCTGAGCTGCTTCCAGCGCTGCCAACACCGTCGAGGACGTTGCGTCCGTGTGAATAGCATCCGCGC
The DNA here is from genome assembly GCA_033557915.1 of Phytophthora tentaculata. Lineage (NCBI taxonomy): Eukaryota > Oomycota > Peronosporomycetes > Peronosporales > Peronosporaceae > Phytophthora > Phytophthora tentaculata. Next base: position 633,940 of record JAUCEA010000005.1, read on the forward strand.
TCGGCAATTGCCCTTTTCCGGTGGCTGCACGAGATCTTGCTGTAGTGGCGACACATGTACGGTATATGTGTCACCACTTTACAGTCCCTTTCAACATCGATGGATCCACGCCGAGCGAACACTGAGCTTACGGTGAATGGCATCCCCATGGCCGGATGCTTCCTCCGTCGCGTTCAGGAGAGACGTCCTCGCCATCTCGATCGTCTGGACAGAAGCGCCCCACACTTGCACCGATGTTGCAGTTTATAGACCGGGCAACTTTGTGCCCCCAGTTCGAATGACGCGTGCGGTGCATCACTCTTTGGGTCTACGATCGTCCAGCATCGCAGTCGACAGCTTTCTCTGCGTTTGACTATGCCTTAGCTCTCTGCCTCCATCTCGGCGGCCACTTCCTCACTTTCCAATTTCTCAGACCCACAACTGATCTGTTCACCATGCCGACGTCCGGAACTCTCACGATCAAAGTACACAACATGGAGGCCTCTTTTGGCGAAGAAGATTTCCGCGGCAAGAAACTGGCTGTACGCTTCGCCGTGGGCAAAGCCGAGCACACGACCAAGTTCAAGAAACACGACGCGCGCATCGACGAGAACGCCACGCTGCGTGTGCATGAGGCCCCGGCCGACGCCAAGCTCACAATCGAGCTGCTGCAGGAGAAGGCCAAGAAGCCGATTGTGAGCACGCAAAAGACGCTGGCCGAGTTCCAGAACAACCCGGTGAACCGTAAGATGACGTTCACGTTCGGAGCCAAGGGCGCGCCAAGTACGGCGTTGCTCTCGTACAGTGCCGACTGGCAGTCGAGCGAGACGACGCTGGCTACGTTCGAGACCCACCGGCCGTGGTTCATGCGTGTGTCCTACTACTACGACACCACTAAGAACGTCTATAACTACACCACGAGCTTCCGTGTGGTGGCTCCTTTCGCCCGCTTCGGCGAGAACACGGCCAATACGGTGGTCGAGAAGGTCAGCGGCAAGTCGCTGCACGAGATCGACGAGGCCTGGGTGGGCCCTGGTCTCAATGCACTGGATGACAAGGTGGACGCTACCATCTCGTCCGTGGCCGAGACGCTGTATACGGGCCAGCAGTACGCGCTCAAGAAGAAGGACGCGGCTGTGGATGTGGCCTCCAACGTCGTCAAGAAGACGGGCGAGAAGGTCTCAGGCGCTGTTGGAGCCACGGTACACACGGCCACCAATGTTAAAGACTACACGACGGAGAAGGTAGTCTCGGCCACCTCAAGTGTCTACGGCACGGTGACCAGCGTGGCCGACTACACCAAGACGCAGGTGGTGCACGCGTCGTCGTCCACGTACGGCACCGTCAAGGGCGTCACCTTCACGGCGCTCAGCTACGTGCCCGTGATCGGTCCTAAGATCGCGGTGTAAGCCGAACATCGATATTTGTTTATAAGGGCTCCTAGAAAACCCAATCAAGATCTCCCGACCGATAGGGAAGTACCTAATAGCGTATAACATTCGACATAACTTGCTCATTTGGCACATTCGACACTGTTCGTCACGCGCTATGCGCTGTGTTTGCAGAGAACGCATTGACACTTGCTTACCAGCTTAAAACGTTGACCAAGTCTTTTTGCGTAAAGTGCTCCAGTAAAGCTTTACGCACATAAGGGCTTAAAAAGACACACAAAAAGCTTTGAGCTCCACGCGGTGGCCACTCATTTTTATAAGTCAATGGTGACCTTATTGAGATGACAGTAGGTCTTTCAGAACCGGTTATCAGTAGAGCAGCTAGCGACCAACTTTTACCTACGCTTGTCATCTCAAGATTTTTTGAATCGTCGACCCGCGTCCTCTTAGTAGTTAATGATTTCCGCGATCTTTAGCCTGATCGTCTAGTGCAAGTTCAGACGAACAAACTTCAACCTTCTTGAGTCATGGTCCATGCAGTCATTGCGCTTCCCGACATTCCGAAGAAACGGCGAGCACACCAGTAACACGAAGAAAACCCCTCGAGTGCTCATCCAACTTTGCAACACTGTCGAGCAATATTCCAGAAAGAGGTTGCGCGCCTTCTCCTCCGCATTAATGTCAGTACTATCGTTACTGGTGTACGGCTGGAAGCCTCGCCCTATATCGTCGAGAACGGTAAATACCGGTCCAAAATCTCGCACTATTTTCAAGACGAGATTTCCATCGGCGAATGCTTCTGGCGAAGCTAAGTAATCTGGCATCTGCGCTCCGTCAGGCAGCTCGATTAGGTCCCTATTAACCACAGTCCACGCGATAGCGTCATCCATGGCCTTCATTAGCGCATACGCTAAAGTGTTACGCCCGCGCATTATCGAAACTTGCACAAAAACCTCCCGATCGACCTCTACCACTATCGTCTGGCATTTACACAACGACTCCTTAATTCCTCCTCCAGCAGGGACTATCTCGGGCCATTGCTCGCGACAACATCGGAGGTATTGCTTTCCGAACCGACTTTTCCCACGTCCGACGTCATTATTTGCCACACGCGTCGTCTTCTCGATGCTTGTTTTTGGCGCCGAGGAACACTTTGCGATGGCAGAGGTCTGCCACAGCTTGCTCTCGGTTGGCAAAATACAGCGATCCTTCAGTTAGAGAAAACGTTGGATCAACCTCCTCTTTCCACCGCGGCTTGGGAACAGCTCGTGGCTGCATCACACCAGCAAACGGATTAAGTTGTGGCTGCAGTGAGAGCGGAAGCACCACCAGCACGTGAATCACCTCCTCTCCGAGCGAAACGTCAGGCGAAAAGAGGCTCGGCAAGTTCTGCGTCCATGATGCGAGCATCTCCATACATGAGGTGTCAACTATTCCGCTGCGTAATACGTCGTCTGGCAACCACGCGCCGCCCCTCTTCGCCAGGAAGAGCCGGAGTTGGTCGGCAGGAAACCGGTGCATCTTCTTCGCTTGATAGCTTCCTTCAAGTCATTCACTGAATCGCACTCGCCTACTAGCACCGAGAACGCGCTTCCCACATCTCCAACGATCGAGCAGAATAGCTTGATCATCTTGTTTCGGAAATGGAATTTCGCACTCGGGAATAAATTTGATGGAGTCGGGCAATATCAATCGTGTGGCTTTCGTATCTTTCATGAAATTTTCCCGACTTGATAATATCCAGATTGGTAATATCCAGACAGCAAAACACGAAAATAACCAAAAGCAAAAATCTAACTTGATTTTAGTTCTCACCAGGCACCTTCTTGTTCCACTCGCCCGTCCGAGCCCTTTTCTTCTTCAAGCCATCCTCAAGTACATCCAGAGCCTTCTCCTCGACGTCGACCAATTCTGAGGCAACAAAACCAGCACCACGTATCGTTAGTTCTACAGCAATTCACGACCAATGCATACAACACATGAACGTACCGATCGTCGAAGCGGCGGTCCGAAAGTCCTTGAATGCAGCGTCTGCAGTCTCAACGGGCGACAGTTTCTTACTCTCCTTTGAGATCGAAAACAATTGCAGGAATGGATTCTTCTTGTACGACACAGCCAGCGTCTCGTCCTCCGTGAACAGCAGCTCGCACGGCTCGTTCGCCAGCAGATTCTGCACGTCCTCGTTAGAAAGCTCCAGTTCCTTTAGCGTACCAGCCACGATCTTGAAGAATCGCACGTGCTGGTAGTTCACAAGCACGGCCACGATGTTGGTCTTGGGGCCAATGGCCAGCGACACATTGATCAAACTCTTGGCGGCCTGGCGGCCACTGTCGTCACTGGCTTCCTCATCAAGAGGCTCCAGAGACACCTCAACACCGGGGAGCAACGTCTCTGAGGCGAGTAGTTTGCCTGTCGTCATCTGCCACAGCTTTAAAGTGTTGTCCATCGACGTGGACACCACGAGGTCGGGGGTCACAGTACTGCAGGCCACCTTGGTTAGACTGGCAGCGTGGCCCAAGCAGTAGCTCTCAATAATTGCAGCGTTAGGGAACCTAGACACTCGCAGCTTCTCGTCACGGTCGGCCGTGAGTAGAAGCGTTGAATCGTGGTTTACAGCCACGTGGGTGACCATTGACGTGGTGTGGCCCAGTAGCGTCTTGATGTCACGGTCTACGTCTGGGAAGGGCACGGCCACAGCCTCGCCCGTCTTCTGGCCCACGATAACTGCGTATTTGGTCTCTCCACTGGGTAGTTTTAGGTGGCCTATAGCCATGCACGTTGCGCTACGAGGCACCGAACGCGAGGCCTTGAGCACAAGCGTCTCGGCCGTCAGGTTTAGTTCGTAGTGGACCAGACGTCGCTCGTCCACGAGCATCAGCAGTGCCAGAAGATCGGACCCGTGCGGACGGAATAACTCCACGGTTGTGATGCGGTTGGCCGGCGGCGCAGGCTGCGTGGCCTGCTTCTTGGGCTTCTTGGCTTCGTCGTCCTCCTCAACGGTCTCCGCCACGCCGTCCTCGCCCTGCAAGACCTCAAATCGCAGCAATTTTTGCGTGGTCGAACCGGCCGAAGGCAGCACAAATACCGTCGTGTTGCGCAGCGTCACCACGATGCCCTGCGCCGCCGCCACAAACACACCCGTCGCCACCATATTGACACACTCAAGAAATGGCTGGTCCCAAAATCAAAATCGGACGAAACATGGCTACATGTACCACTGCGCGAAAGTGGTACACTGTGCCATTTTTACTTTATCCATCAAAGTGAACCGCACATTGCGAATTGTGCTCGACACCAAGCAGACAAAATGCTCGCCACGAGGTACCAACCATCACTCTGCTCCAGTTGTTGCACCATTGGCACCATCTAACAAAGACTGTTATGCTCAAGATTGCGGCATGGATCGATGCGTTCGCTGCTAGCTCGTTCCTTCAGCTCGTTCCGCACTCACTCATGCGGAGAGCTGCGTCAGGAGCCGCATGAGGGTCAGCGCGTGACGCTGAGCGGCTGGGTGGACGCCATCCGTCCGTTTGGTCCCATCTCGTTCCTGTCTCTGAGAGACCGCTACGGTATCACGCAGCTCGTGCTGGAGAAAGATTTCTTGCAATCATCAAGCGACGTGGTGAGTAAAATCCGCCCCGAGTCTGTGGTACAGGCCTCGGGAGTCGTTCGCGCACGGCCAGCCAATATGCGCAACGACAAGATGGCTACAGGCGCAGTGGAGGTGGTCGTAGACGAGATCACCGAGTTGAATTCGTGTGTGAACCTCCCGATCCAAGTGGCCACGGGATCCGAAGCGGCCAATGAGGACACGAGATTGCGTCATCGATACCTCGATCTACGTCGCTCTGCACTACAACAAAATCTCGTTGTACGCTCTAAAATTTCGCTCGCTGCACGCAATTTTCTGTGTTCCGAGGGATTTTTAGAAATTGAGACGCCGACACTCTTCAAAAGCACGCCGGAAGGCGCGAGGGAGTTTCTGGTGCCTACGCGCACTGCAGGCCAATTCTACGCGCTTACGCAGAGTCCGCAACAGTACAAGCAATTGCTAATGGTCGGCGGACTCGACAGATACTTTCAGCTCGCAAGGTGCTACCGTGACGAAGGTGGCCGAGCCGATCGCCAACCAGAATTCACTCAGATCGATCTGGAAATGTCGTTTGTCACTCGTGATGACGTCATGAATCTCATGGAACGTCTGGTTAAAGAAATATCGAAGGCAGCGGGTAAGGAATTACCGGACCGTCCGTTTGTTCGCATGGCCTTCGACGAAGCCATGCACCGCTTCGGTGTGGACAAACCGGATACTCGCTACGGTATTGAACTGACAGATGTGGACGATCTACTGCAAGAATGCGAGTTTGTTCCATTCAAGACTGCGCTTGCGAACAAGAACCCAAAGATCCGCAGTAAACGCGGTGTGGTTCGTGCCATCAATGCGAAATCCCTTGCTAGCAATGGATTCTCCCGTAAAGACGTGGATGAGCTGGAAAAAGTGGCTAAACGTTTCTCGAGAACTGGCGCTTTTGTGGTTAAAGTGGAGGCTGACAAGAAGTGGAAATCGTCGCTGGCGAAGAAACTTTCCGCTTCTGAGATTGAACTGCTGAACGATCGTCTTGACGCTGAAGAGGGAGATGTTCTTATCTTTTCTGCGGGTTCGTATCATGATGTCAACTCTCTGCTGGGACGTCTGCGTACACACACGTCACAATTGCTGTATGCTAAGGGGTTCTTGCAAGAAGAACTGGATCCGAATAATTTCCACCACTTGTGGGTGATAGATTTCCCTATGTTTGAGCGGACCGAGGATGACAACGGTAACGTCCTTGAGAGTGGCGGTAAGATTGCGCTATCGGCGACGCATCATCCGTTCACTGCGCCTCGCCCCGACCACGCTGTGGTTTTGGACGAGATTTTAGCTAAAGCTGGCGAGAAGAGCTTGTTGGAGGACCCCGAAGTCGCTGAGAAGCTCCTGCAGATCACTGCACAGCACTACGATATTGTGTGCAACGGCTGGGAGTTGGGCGGAGGTTCTATCCGTATTCATCAGGCTAAGTTGCAGCAAGCCGTTTTCGAGGATGTGCTAGAGCTACCGACTCTGCAGCGTCAGAGCTTCGAGCATTTACTGCAAGCTCTGAGTCACGGGGCTCCTCCTCACGGCGGAATTGCCTTGGGGTTGGATCGTCTTGTTGCGATTTTGTGTGGAGCACCGAGTCTTCGCGATGTGATCGCGTTCCCCAAGTCATCAACGGGTAATGAACTCATGACTAATGCTCCAGGACCTGTGCTTCCAGAACAGCTTGAGGAGTACCACATCCAAGTGAACGAAGAAGGGTAGGCTTCGGATATTCAGTTTTGACATTTGGTTCTTAAGGATAATAGATTTCTTGCTCATAATCTTTTGAAATGTCAATATAAATGACATTAAAGGGCATCTCCACCGTGCCATAAGTATCCCCCTACAGTAGATCGTCTTCGGCTTAGCTTGGAATACCAGTATTTCTTCATTTTTCCATTGTTTTATTAGTGCTCCAAGCCCTCGGCGGGAGGAACTTTGTTCTGCCACTGCCTCGTAGTGGCGAATAGATCCATAAGCGATGCGAGCTGGACAGCGAAAACACATTGCCCATTAGAGTATACTTCGTACTTCGTAAATGGGTTCCGTTAATAATACTTCGAAGTAATAACAAATGATTTTTTCAACTGGTATTTGCCCAAACGCTGGTTTTTGTGGCTGCGCGTAGGTTAACTCCCGTCTTAGTTCCTATTGTTTCGGTACGGCCGGTTCGTCACCACATGAACAAGAAAACTCTTACATCAATTGTTATTTGGAATAAAATGCCTTGCACCAACAAAGTGATGGCTCAACATTTGGTCAACAAAATGTATGCCAAATCGAGTTACGCAGTAATTAATCCGGTGAGAGCTGTCCATACCTAAAGGTATTCCCAGTACATGTATTAACTTCTTCGCCAAATATTTAGACTCGCTTAAAAAAAACTATTTAGACGTTAGCAGTAGCGTCGTAATCCTAAAATGAGCAGTTCTAAAAAAAACTTTTCGATTTAACTGCAGAATTATTATACTTCATTCCAAGGTTGTTATGGGCATCGAGGTAAAAAAACGAGGTAATCGTCGAACCAGCGTCGCGGTTCTCAGCATCTTGGCATGGACGTGTAGCCTTGAACTCGTGTGGATTCACATTCTGGTGGTTCGTCATCTTCTTGGTGCATTTGACCACCTTGGCGTATAACGCGAGCTTCGCATTATTCTATTGGAGTGTTGGCGGGTTTTATTTTATGTTTCTGCTTGAGAGTCACGGTGTCGGAATGCCATCCTCTGACTTTCACACCATTTCTTACGTGCACGTGGGGTTGGCTGGAATACATGGGTTCTACTTGGTAAATATGGTTCTCGGCTCTGCGACGCAATGCTCGTTAGCATTTAGTCTAAGGTCGAGTACTTTTTTGAGCAGTGGAAGGCTATCCGGTGAAACGGAAAACTCCGTAAGCCTCATTAAAGAAGAAAAAAAGAAATCGAATGCATGCTTTGACTGTGTGTTAAGCATGTGGCTTCGGTTCAAGAACGTGTTTGGATGTATCACACGTAAGAGCCGTGGGCTGAGCGTATACAGTAAATACTTCCACTCCATGCTTATCTGTAAATTGGTCGAGACAGCTCTCCAGACGATGCAAGCCATTCGAATGAGCATATATCTTTCACATCCCCACCTTAATCGTTTTTACGTGGGTTTGCTCGTAGTCAATTGCTGGTCCTCCGTCATTATTTACTCTTGGTGGTTCAAGAACGACGAGGCATATCGACGATTCGCCTTGGTCATGTGCGACTGTTGGCTTGATTTGCTGTCGACCGTCGGTGTGGCTGCATGGATAGTTTCAAGCTACGTAGGTCAGTACAACACTCAGTTAAATGGTTTCAGTGATCTGTTGTTTGACGACGAATGGTTCCCAAAGATGATGAATGAAGCGCAGGTGGTTATGGTGACATCGTGGTTAGACTTGTCCATTCGCGTCATTTTCTCATTGGGTATCCTCGGAGCCACTGCGAAAATGAAGGAACTGCTTTACCGCCAGTCCAGTCGGATAGCAACGGATACTCCCCAAACTAACGCCAATCAGTTGGATTCGGTTGGTCCGCTTGTCACCGCTCAACGTACGATCAGCAAAATTCAGAGCGGCCGAGACGAAAGTGTTGCAGGACGAACCGGTTGGGAAGAACACCACGACGCAGCACACTCTGGACAGAGAGGTTTCGTAACTACCCGACAGCTCACGAGGAGTTACGTAACCTCAGCAGCACAGAACAGCGAGCACAAGCTCGCTTCCATTTCCTTTAATTCATTCTACAATATACCATCTACTACTCAAGTCACCTCTCTTCCTGCTATCCCACGACACCCTGCAGCAAGACCGTGCAACAGAAAGCAACCCAAAAGAAGCTAACAGCCCATCCTCTCGCTTTTTGAATGAATATCAGCGCCATGCAGTGCTCAAAATGGTGCATTTCCTGTTGGCGATGTGGGGTATGGTAGTGCTAGCATTGCATATTGATGCATCTCTGCGTCCACCACTGATTGAATGCAATCCTAAAGTGAGCCCGATGGCTGGAGCGCTCCCATCCTGCTATGTCGTCAACTTTAACTGCTACCAGCTTGGGATATCAGGACTAATGGATGAGGTTGAAAACGAGTGGAAAATATTAATCACTACACGGTTGTGAAGCTGCAAATACTACACTGTCCAGCTATGGAAGTGCCTACATATATTCAGCGGTTCCATCAACTTCGAGAAATATATATGCGTATCACTCGACCATTGTTGAATGGAACGCTAACGCGGCACTCTCGGATATTCACCACCCGAAGTTAGAATCAGTTTTCATAGCTCGAAGCAATATAACGGATGTCCTTCTTCCACTTGGGCTTCAGTCGCAAGATTTCCCGCGTACCGTAGTTGGGATATACTTCACAGAGACAAATCTGAGAGTCTTGCCAAATGATCTCGATACGAAATGGCCTCGGTCAATCTACATTGAGAATAGCTAATTGACTGCAGTACCACCATCACTCGCGCGTTTATCGCGAGCACTCTCATTGGCGGGCAATCCAATTCAAACTGTACCGAGGGAGCTGTTTGAAGGTGACGATCTTCAATATACAAGTTTGAGTCGCACTCTATAGCGTGAATTGCCGCGAAACGTATCGATAGACCCGCTGGCTCCAGTGCGCTGAATGCCTCATCACCTACTATAGATGCTAGTGGATCCACGTATTGTCACGATCTCGAGAAGATCCTGAGTGGTGAGGCATCAACGTTTTCTGAGCCCTTTCAGCCTGGTCACTCGACAGTATTCATGAACGCATCTGACGCGAATTTAGATATTTTACGCCGAGCTGTAGACTGCACAACAGTGACTGCCCTCACGGCGTACAGCATTGACTATGGGGATGGGTTATTTGCTCTTGACACTTAGCAAATGAATTCGACAGATCGACGCCACAATTTTAAATTTGTTGCTGTTCTTTTTATTTAAAGTTAAAACTTAAATATCCACAGTTTTATGACTGGATATTTAAGGTCTCGTTGCAGCTTCCGCAGCCACAGTAGGTATGTCTCACACACGTCCACTTCGTTGCCATTTTGAGTGCGGATGGCAATCACTCCGTGTTGCATGATGAAACCTTGCCACTCGCGTTTTGTCCTCATCAATTTTTATAATATTACTTCTATGGTAGTAGGAGTCTTAGTTAGGACTGCACAGGTCACTTGTTGAGCGTATTCCCTCTTTGTCGGTCATTCACACCATATTAACACTCTTGTCCAGTTCATTGTACTTCAACTACTTCCCCAAAAGGTTGTTGTAACTTTCAACTGTGTTCGAGGAATCCTCGACGAGAATCCATATATTTTTTAATTATTAATAATTTTTGTTAAAAAAAGGAACTTTTCAAATAAATCATGGATATGTCCGTAAGGTATATAAAATTCTTATAGGTTTGACAAAATTGTTTAAGTTCTAAATCAGGTGTGGGATTAATTCTTCCTAGAAGTTCTAATCCCAAATGATGAAGGTTTCAAACAGCTTTCGCTGAGATGGTCGGGACATTATATACCTTGTTACAATGCCGTCCAGGAACTAAACTGACCCTCACCTCAAAATCATTTTTCTTGTTCACTTATCTCTTAAAAAATATTGAAAGTTCCATATAAACAAGTCCAACTTTGTTGTTCCAAAGTTATGAAGCCTTCAAGAATAAGATCTACAAATAGTCTAGAGTAGTTTGACTATTTTACTTGGTACTCCAAAACGATATCACAAATTCATCGGATCTTTACAGTCCTTGATACCTGTATTGGACCCCGGAGACGAGCTACAGCTTTGTTGCAGGGTTTGGAAGCTTGGTAACACTGGGAGGTGCTTTTGCTGGAAGGGATCGTAACTTTTGCCGGCATTGAAATGCTTCGAGATGGGGGTTAGCATTGTTCTCCCATCGATTAGAGCTGATGAACCCTGTCGAACGTATTGTAACGACAAGGCATCTAGGTCGCTCGAGCGACTGCACGTCACTGGACCGTGGTAATCCGTGCACAACGGTGTGTGGTACCCGCTGTTCTGGTCTTTCCGAGGACCACCCACTTCTGTGGGTTCAGCTTTGAACGGGGTCTCTGGAAGATCGATTGACGGCCTACAACGCGCAAACACTGCACTCGTTTTGGCGACGTTGGGTGACAATTGAGCCTTGTGCTCGGAGCAGACGCCACCGCGGATGGCTCGACTCCAGCAATCAGTGATACGACAGATCGAGTTGCCCCCATGGGCCTGGCAGTAGCTGTTTGCCAATGCTCTCTTATCACAATTGAGTGATAGGCATTTACGATAACCACCGTGGCCTACGCACAGCCCGTCGTATTGCACCACTTTATTACAACCTTCCAGTCGACAACGCTTGCCTCCCCCTTTATAATCAGAACACCAGAGACTCATTAGCTGTTGGTTCTAGTGGACGCCATGGACATGCTGCGTACCGTGTGAAATACAGGCCCCACCGCTCTGTGCTCGCTTCTTACAGCCCTGATAGCCGCACTTCTTGCCTCCACCGTGGATCCAGCAGAATCCTCCGGTTTGTGCACTTTTGGTACAGTCCTGGGCCTGGCACCGCTTACCACCGCCATGAGCGACACAAAATCCCCGGCTAACAAGGGCGGTGGTGCAGCCCTCGACCGAACACTTTTTCCCTCCGCCGTGCGAGATGCAGAGCCCACCGCGCTTTGCCGCCTTCTGACATTCTGGAAACCCGCACCGCCGCGGGTGCGTCCGTGACCCGGAAATCGAAATAGTCGCTCTAACATCGACAGATTTGCTATCGTCACTATCAAAGCTACGTGCGGGGGAGGCTGCATTCCTGCTGCTCGAACGCATCTGCGTGATCCAACTCAAACTCGTAACTGCGACATAAAAACCCAAGCAAACTAGTCTGGTCGTAAGCACGTAGATTGTGGCGAGGACAAGCGTGATATCAGCTGGATAACCCAGCTTTCATTGTCCTAAAATCAGGTCTGATACAGCTGTCGAAATGCGTTTACAGAACTGTCGCTTTCGCGTTACGGCAGGCCACAATCGACTACACTTGACCATCTTAAAAGGGTTTGCCCAACATGATGGTCACGTACTTTCAGTGTGTACAATGTATTACTGGAGACCTTGAGGCGCAGCGAGCACTGTTGGATTATGACGCAACAGAATGCATGAGCTCACTCTGCATGTTGACAACAAGTTAAAGAGTGGAGATAAAACTACTGTAGTCTTCCGGATAACTTTTATGATCGATGTTGGATTTAGTTTAAAATTTAAACTATTACCCCTTGCTCGACTGAAACCTGGACTCAATTCGGTGAACATTGCAATTTACTATAATGGAAATCCTGTCTTTTTACCAACAGCTAAAAGTCTAGGCTTCCATCCTGTAAAGATGCCTGGAGAAATCCTTTGTGTACGGCTCCTACGTTCAGGGGAATCCCTAGAGATTGCCACACTCATTCACTGTTATTTTTAGTCCCCACATTATGCATCCAAGTGGATGATAAATACACATCGATCGTAGATCATGGACTCCATGCCACAGTCTTATTGCCATTCACGTAAAAACACATTTGCACCGAAAAAGATGAAAAAGACAAGTTGAAGTTGACACAGTTTTTGCTTTCCAAATGAGAAATAGTCCTACTCAAAATATCCGATCATATCATGCCGAGCAGCGACGGCTGGAGCTGCCCGATCTGTTTGAGTCGATTCGAGCGCCCCGTGCTCGTCTCCTGCTGCGGTCAAAGCTTCTGTCGCTCGTGTCTAGATGATGCACTGCGCCAAGCGGATGCGTGCCCAATGTGCCGATCTCCGCTTCTCTCGGGGCCATTTTCCGTGACCTCGAACCGAGCACTCGACGATGCGCTGTCCGCGATGGTTTCTTCCTCCCCACGGCATTCTACAAACGAGAAACGACCTCCCACAAACTTCGTCGATGCTGCAGAGAGGAAGTTGACAACTCAACAGCAAAATTCCGATACAGAAGTGCAAATATCGGTGCCAAACCCTATAGAATCAGATGACAGTGAATCATCGTTGATACATGGTGAGCAGCGTCGAGGCCCAGCAGATTCTCGATGGCGAGAGAGGCTGAGATTGTGCAGGTGAGTTTGAATATAATTTATAAGCGTGGATGAGACCTAAAACATGTTGAAATTGTGCTGACCAGGATACGCAGCGTTCAAAGCTGTCAGCATAGGAGGCCGTGCGTAAGCTCGCGATCACCTGAGCTCCGACGAAGGCTGCGGCAATGGCAGCTCTGGTGCAGAGTGAACTGGGCGTCGGTGCAGTGCGTATTCTACGTGGTGCTCTTCTTCGTGTTTGTCTTCTTCCTTCGCGTGCAAGAGGAAGAGTTTGCAGATACTACTGGACACTTACGTCGCTCTAACTAACACTGAATTAGTACATAACAATCACTTACAAGCCCCACATTTGTATTTCGAGTGTCTACTTGCTGTTGTTAGCGCGAACCTCGTCAGCAAGTTTTTTCAGATGTTCCAGCTTGTCTCCTCCAGCGACACGGAGGCTGACCCATTCCTCCATGCGGGTGCCACCGAAGTGCTCGTACAACTTAAGCGCACCTTCGTTCCAGCGCAGACACCACCACTCCAGTCGCCCTTTCCCTTCACTTATACGTTGAGTTTCTTCTGCCAACGCGCCGAACAAAAGCGTTGCCAGCCCCTGCCGACGGAATTCTGGTCGTACGTACAGATCTTCGAGGTACACACCGGGTGATGCCAGCCAAGTACTGTAGTTGTAGAAGAAGAGCGCCATACCCGCGACCTGCTCAGCGACCGTTAGCACGAAGCAATGAGCCACTTTCCGACTCGGTGCACTCGTCAGCGGGAAGCCGGGAATGTGCTCGGGAGGAGCGTCGTCCGCAAAGTTAACGGTCTCCAGTAGCCTCTCGGGTGTAGGCTTGTTCAAGTCCGACTGCTTCTCGAATTCCGCGAGCTCTTGGATCATAGCGGCGATCTCGTGAGCGTCAGAGCGTAGGGCACGACGGATCTGCGGCTGTTGCGCTGACATTTTGATGAGGTTGAACGTTGCAAAGGAGGTCGATTTGGAAATGACACGATGAATGAGGGTCGTAATTCTGGAATCTGGACAGCGTCTTGCGTGCTGCTAGTACTTCGACGTAATACTGTATTTCATCGTTTATGGGCGGTTGTACAGTAAGTCGACTCGTATCGGATACTCTTCGTCAGTCGACTTCGATTCCTATGGACAACTTTTTAGCTCAGAACGTTTTAAAGCGAACTACTTTTTAGAACTCGTACTCGCATTCTAGAATTGGGTCGGATCTGGGTGCTATCTGCTTGGTTCCAGTGTACTTAATGGTGACGACCTTCTTCTCGACAGCTGCGATGCGAGCCGCCTCGGCGATGATGGTGTTCATGCGCGAAGCTCCCCAGTGAACGCGAGGGTTGGCGTTGCCCTGAATGACGTCGATAAAGCTGTCGAGCTCGAGCTGATACGCCTCGCGGAATCGCTCTGGGAATGAGTGCAGCAACGTGTCGGCGGTAATTCCAGCCTTGGTGGACTGTACCATTGCCGTCTTGCTTGGGTTCTGGACTTGTAACATGCCGTGCTCGCCAGCCACTTCAATCCGCTGGTCGTATCCGTACTCGGCGCTGCGACTTAGGTCCATGGTACAAACCACACCTGTGGTGGGGAACTCCAGCCATACACTGGCCTTGTCCATGACGTTGAGCTCTCTCAACTCTTCAGACAAGCTTGTCCCGTGTGCGTAGACCTTCGTAGGGTACTCACCCACCAGGTCGCACACGTAGTCGATGTCGTGTACGGCCAGATCGTGGAACGGGTCTCCGCCAGTCTTCAGGAACTCCACAGGAGGACACGGGTGATCACGGAATACCGTGTGGATCGACTGCAGCTTGCCGATGCTTTGCTCGTCCACGCACTGGACACGCAGCGCCTCGTAGCTAGGATCGAACCGCCTCTGGAAGGAACAGAAGAGCTTCACGTCGTTCTTGTGGCACGTTTCGTAGGCTGCGTCGATCTCGCTAACAAGAGCGGCAACAGGCTTCTCAATGCCGATAGCTTTTACTTTCTTGCCCAGGACTCCAGCGGCGCAATCGTTCACAAGCTCCAAGTGCGTGTGGGTTGGGGTGGAGATCCAGACGCCGTCGACGGGCTCGTTCTGCCGCTGCAGAGCATCCCCAGCCTCCGCGAAAGTTGCAAAACACTCAGTCCCGTATTGACTACTCAATTCATGCAGTTGTTCCGTGCTGGCATTGGAATCGACGATCGCAGCGATGGAAACGCGCGGGTCGTTCTGCATTCCGGTCAAACGGATACGACCCATGCGCCCGGTGCCCACGACCGCCAACTTGACGCGACTGGAACTGGATGCAAAGGTCCGAAGGTTGGTCAGCGCCGAGGCGCGCGGCAGACAGCGAGACGCGCGCGAGAACAGCATGGACGCGGTGAGGACAATGCAGGAATGACACAGGTCGCTGACTAAGTGTCCGAGTTGAAGCGGGGAGGTGTGGTGGACATCGTTCAGCCAATAGGGAAAGGATTCGCTGGTAAACTACCGGTATTTATTCGATATGCAACCACACCACGTCGATGCTGTGCAGGTCAGGTCCCAAGTGTTAAAATGCACTATAATTGGTCAAACATGGAACCAATACAAAAGCTTCAAACATCTTACTTCTTAAGGACACTTAATAAGTGACAACACTTGCCGAGGGATGTTAATGGCGAGGAGGACGCGTGGCGTGTGCCCGCTTTGTCCTCCTCACTTCAAAACTGACGGCCTATTAACTTAGTGCTTAACATTTCAGATACGTACCGAGACGTAAAGCTCATGGTGAAAGGACACACTAGGAATGGCCAGGTCCTAGGACTGGATAAGTTCCATGTGGTGGACTACACATGTGGCGAGACAAGGTGCTCACGCACATTGAGACGCTGGATGAGAAGTACCAGCGAGGGTTGTTGGAAAAGGACCAACCCGAGGCTACGGTTGTCATGATGGACTTCCTTGAGGGTACGCCTGAGAAACCTGTCATTTCGGTGGCGGGGGAAATTTCTCAAGAAGAGGCGAAGGCCCAGCGCTGGCGCTACCAGCACTGGACTAGGGCTCGGTCCGAGTTGTTGAATCTATTCAACCAAGAGTTGCCTAACGTTTTTCTAAGTGGGTTGCCGGATCAAGTGTCCAAGATGAATCCTTGCGACATATGGAAAGAACTCGAGGAAAAGTACGGGCTCGGGGATGCGGGAGGCGTAATCGAGTTACGTCGCCAGTGGGAGCGTCTTCTTGGAGCAAACTGGACCAATTTGAGGGCCCTATTTGCTCAGCTAAAGAAATTGCGAAACGACATCAACTGGAAGATGAGGGGTCTGGTTGGCAGGGACATGGTGACCGAGACCTAGCTGTGCATGGAAGTGCTGTCGTTACTGCCGAGCGAGTTTGGGGAGGTTCAATTAGCATGACAGAAGAGTGGTTTTCTATTGAAAACGTGGAGGTGAATCTCCGTCGCGTTTTCGGTGATCGCTCGCGGAAGAAAATTTCGATGCTGACCGATAAGAGACACCCGGCAACTGTCATCGTGGCGAAAAAGTTTACGCGGAAAAAGAGGAACCAAGGACAATCTTCCGAAGCATCATCGACTGAGTGTTTCTACTGCTTCGAGGGCGGTCATTGGAAGAAGGCTTGCCCAGTGATGGCTGCTGATCGCAATCCAAAAAGGCCTGGAGGCAAGTTGCTCTGATCGAACATCCGGGCGGCTCCTGTCACCGAAACGAAGCGTGCGATGGCGGTCAAGAAAGGCGATAAATCGACTACCAAGAGGGCGAAGGTGAACCAAGACGAAGAAAGGACCCCAGCCGAAGCTGCCAAGTTCGAACTCAATTTGAGTAAGGAAATTGAGGATGCGGACGAGCTTGAGTACAAAGGGGATGTCCCAACGAGTGAAGGCAGCGAGAATGAGCACCGATGCACTCAATGGAGATTGATGATGAGGTAAGGAGAAGATATCCTGAATATCTTTCTAAGTTGAGGGAGTTGAAAGTGACTGATAATCTATGGGTGGTTGATACAGGGGCTGGACATGCTATAAGCTCGGACAGAAAGTGGTTCAGCCGGCTTAGTAAAGGACGGACTCATAGTTTTGAATATGGAAACGGAGGCACCTCGTCAACCAAGTTACAAGGAACAGTGAGATTTAGTATTCTCAAACCCAGAGGGTACTATAGTGATATCTCAATACAAAATGTTACCTTTGATAAAGAGTGCGGTAGTAACTTGCTCAGTGCATATTATCTTGCTACACAAGGGTATCACCACATTCAGTCAAAAAGTGGAGAGTACTTGTACTTCTTGATAGTAACAACCGATTCATATTTGCTGCAGTAGCAATAGAAGAGGTGTACTATTTACCGAGCAGACAACTGGGTAACAATACAAGAGTACTATCCGTTGATAGTAATTCTCAACCGAAGATCCAAAAGATATAGAAAGAATGGCACCTGCGGCTGGGTTATGTTGGTAAAGCCAGACTGATAAAATTCCTTGCCGGCGGAGTAATCAGAGATACACCACAGTTGTCCAGAAAGGAAATGGACCGGGTATCATTCTTCTGTCGTACATGTGAGATGGCTAAATCGAGGCGAATGTCTTATAGAAACATGGTGGGAGAAAAGGTAACTGTGCCCTTGCACACGTTGCATATGGACTCATTGGGAAAGATAAGACCACAGGGCTTATATAATACCACTGGGCACAATTACGCTCTAGCAATAGTGGACGATGCCACTGCTTATAAATGGTATTTTGTACTGAAGTCCCTAAAAAGAGGTTGGGACTATTGTTAAAACCCTTATTAAGCAGCTGGAGAAGCAGTTCCCATTCAAGGTAAAACGGATAAGAACAGATGGGGGTACTGAATTTGTCAACGAATTCTTAAAAGGGTACTGCAATAAAAGTGGTATTGTGTACCAAAAATCAAATGTGGAGTCTCAAGAAGAAAACGGGTCTGCTGAGCGAGCTCACCAGACAATAATGGGCAAAGTTAGGTGCGCATTAATAGGATCAGTATGGCGGCTAAATGGTGGCCGGAGGCATTGAAATATATGACAGCAGTAACTAATAGGATTCCAACAGCCTGGCTTAAGGGTAAAAGTCCGTACGAAGCCCTTTTTGGGACTAAACCAACAGGGGTTGAGCTTCACATATGGGGAAGTACATGCTACGCCCATGTACCAAAATCTAAAAGAACCAATCCGAAGCTTAGTGAGCGGGCTTTAGAGTGCAAATTGTTTGGTCTTTCTGAAGACTACAAAGGATATCGTCTACTCGATATTAAAGGAAATAGGTACATCAACGCCCGAGATGTAAAATTTGGGGCATCACATACTGAGGGACTGATCTCATGGTCGTTTCCGCCCGGAAAAGTTGAGGGGAATGAGGAAATAGTCCTGGAAGTAGGTGCAAAGGGAAAGAGAAAAAGGGAAATAGGGCCAGAAGTGGCAGCCAAGCGACCAAAATGTTCTACCGAGCAACAAGAGACTGTGTTGGATACAGAAACAGTGGGAGTGACGGAGCAACAAGTTTATGTGCCACCTATCCCTCGCAGTCGTAGGAAAATGACTCAGAATTCCCGTCTAAAGGATTATCAATTAACGCTGTTACAATTAGCATAAAAGTGATACCGATTCCACGGTCAATAAAGGAGGCCAGGCGAGCTCCACACGCTCAACAGTGAGAGACGGCGCTACAATTTGAGTATCAGGCACTAGTTGCAAATGGTACTTGGGAAATAGTATCATTGCCAAAAGGGAGAAAAATATTAGGTTGCCACTGGTTATTTGATGTGAAGTATAACCCAGATGGAACAGTTGAAAGGTTAAAGGCACGGTTGGTTGTTAGGGAAACACACAAACCCACGGTTTTGATTCCAATTAGAATAGGATTTTGTGGGTGCAAAAAGGAGTACTGTTTGTACCGTCAAAAGTGGGAGGTAAATGGAGTGGCGCATATAGTACTTGTTTGCGTATATGTGGATGATATTACTATCGCATCTAGTAGTATGACATTGATGCAAAAGGTGAAGAGCCAATTGGCCTAAATATTTACTATGAAGGACCTAGGTGATATCCATTATCTTCTGAAAATGGAGATCAAAAGGGATAGGGCAAATAGGATTCTGAGTATGTCCCAGCACAAGTACATTATGGACTTACTACAAAAGTTTGATATGACTGAGTGTAACTCAGAACCCACACAACAGGCAAAGAGTATGGTACTTGAGAAAGAGGAAAAGTTAAGTCCAGAGGAAATTTCAGCACAACCATTCGATTACAGAGGTTTAGTGGGGTCACTGATATGCCTGGTGCGTGGTACACGCCCACATATAACAAATGCTGTCAGATAATTGAGTAAATTTCTGTCATGCTACAATAAAAGCCACTACAAGGCAGCCCAGAGAGTACTAAAGTATCCGAAAGGAACGTCGACGTACGGACTCGTATTTGACGGGAAAAGTAAGGAAGTAATATATGAGCTGTACACAGACGCGAGCTTCGCGAATGCTAACGAAAACCAAAAGTCAGTGACTGGGTATGTGAGTATTATGGCAGATGCGTGTATTACTTGGAAAAGTTCAAGGCAAAGTACTGTGAGTCTTCATACAGCGCAGGCTGACTTAATAGCTGCGAGTGAAGGTATAAAGGAAAGCGAATGGTTATGGGTACTATTAGAGAAATTGGGATTTAAGCAAACACTGCCAATAATGTGTTGGTGTGATAATAAGGGATCAATTAGTATCATTAAGGACCCAGCAAATCATACATCGACAAAACACATTGATATCAAAGGGCTATATGCTCGAGAGATTCATGATAAGGAAAGAATAGTAGTATCATACTGCAACACAAATGATATGATTGCGGATGCCCTCACGAAGGCACTGCCTCAAACTCAATTTGAGAAACTCAGAAGTCTCATGGGTGTAAGGAACCTAACCCCCCCTTACCACAATAGGGATTGGGTCGTTGGACGTTCGCACTCTGTATCACAAGATACTTTGAAGTTGAAGAGCCACCATGTGGCATATCCTAGCCGTCCGGCTCAAGTTGAAGCGCAAAGATACTTCCCAAAGTTGAAGTGCACCAATGATAATACTAATGCGGTTAAAGCGGAACAATAAGACGTAACGTTATGATATTGGTTAGTGATGGAAGGTATAGATCTTGGACACGAAGCTCGGACGAAGCGGAGGGAGGGACGTCGCAGACGGCGGGACCGGAGCGAAGGCACTTGAGGGGTAGAATGAAGATTCGAAAGTGATTGAATTGTTGGAGCTTACATCCTACTGTTATAGACACGCGACCCTGCGTCCTATCACCTAGTGCATCTAATCAACCATCACTCACCGGTGTTCATCCAATCATCCTACTCGTCTAATCATCGGTGGTGTAAACAACTTACCGTAATCAGCATAATCAACGTGGGTTCGGATTGGACCGGTTCGGGTTAACCGGTTAATGGGTACAACTGGTACACAGTACCCAAGACCAGCAACCCTCAATAGTTAGCTCTCAGGCGTTCACAAGTCAATGGTTATGAACTAGACTACGACAGAACACGATAACGTGCGGAAATCAAGTAAGAGCCACCGTTGACCGCATCTAGGAAGGGAGGGGCAAGCCCCAGCCGTGCTTAATGGAACTTTGCCGAAGCGCTCCCCAGTCTCTGGATGGTGGTATCGCAGACCGAAGCCTGGACGTTTTGCTTGACTGTCGTTGCCCCCCCCGAAGGGCTTAATAGCGGCCAGAGGCGCTAAGTCGAACCTTTATTGTTGATCGCAAGTTTGAGAGTGAATGAGCTGAAGGAAATTGGTGCCAACAAAGGCGGTAATGGTAAAGGTGCAATATAGAGGCAGAAACCATAGAGAATCAGAAAAAGAAAATTGGTTGGGTCACAAAAATTGGAAATTAGGGAATAGGTATGGGTAATGTGACGTCTCAAATGTCAAGTGTCGAAAAATTTGGGAGCCACCAATTTTGGATCGACAGATGTGCGAAAAGTCGCGACAACGAAAAGTCACGTGCTATTTGTGAAAGGTCGCAGCTTGATTCTGTGGATAAGGCATGCAGATGAGTTCAAAAGTCAGGATAGGAAAGAGTGTGTTCACTATTAAGAACCTAAATAATCCACAATGTAACCCAGAAATACCAGAAATACGAAAGGTTCTGGTGGATAAGTCGTAACTGGATTCAGGATAAGGGGGTTCATATGCGACCACAGGATAAGGAAGATGTGCTTGAACTTTTAGTGGGAGTGTTAGAATGCACTATAATTGGTCAAATATGGAACCAATACAAAAGCTTCAAACATCTTACTTTTTAAGGACACTTAACAAGTGACAACACTTGTCGAGGGATGTTAATGGCGAGGAGGACGCGTGGCGTGTGCCCGCTTTGTCCTCCTCACTTCAAAACTGACGGCCTATTAACTTAGTGCTTAACACAAAGCCTCAGCCTGCTGCTGTGTCAAGCTGACACGCTGCACTGTCAAGTGGAACGAACAACCCTCGATACCGTCACGCTATCGCTGACAGCGATAGCATGAGCATGGTCTGATGCCTCTTACTTGAAAAACCTCGAAATACCGGTATAAATATGTTAAGTTGCTCAAATGTTGACACCACAGCCATCACTTGTCCAAGAGTGCAAATGCTGTCTCGCCGTGCTGCCTCGCGCTCGGTGGCATCGCACAGCCTGCGGAGCTCCCCGCTGGCCCAAACTTGGTTGGCATCAGTGCAATATCCTTGTAATGCCGCACGCGGATTTGCGTCTGCGTCAAACGCTGGCGGTGGCGTGCCCGGCGACTTTGTTTGCCACCTGCGGGACGTGGGCATGACCATTCCGGGCGGCAAGAAACTATTCGAACGCGTGAGTCTCGGCTTCCTACGTGGCGCCAAAATTGGCGTCTTGGGTGCCAATGGTAGCGGTAAATCCACGCTGCTCAAGATCATCGCTGGTGTGCGCAAAGATTTTGACGGTGAGCGTTGGGTCAAGGATGGACTGAAAGTCGGATACTTACCGCAGGAGCCGCAGCTAGATCCGAGCAAGAATGTGTATGAGAACATTATGGACGGACTGAAGGAAAGTCAGACGCTACTGGCCAAGTTCGATGAGGTTTCGATGGCGATGGGGGAGCCCGACGCAGATTTTGATGCGTTGTTAGAGGAACAGGCCAAGCTGCAGGATCAGATCGAGACCTTGGGCTGCTGGGATCTGAGTCACGAGGTGGAAAAGGCTATGGCTGCACTGAGAGTTCCTGCTGCTGATGCAGACGTAGAAGTTCTCTCCGGAGGAGAGAGACGCCGTGTAGCTCTGTGTAGATTGCTGCTTGAGAAACCGGACATGCTGCTGCTTGATGAGCCCACGAACCACTTGGACGCCGAGTCGGTGCATTGGCTTGAGGATTTCCTACAGAAATACCGCGGTACGGTGCTGTCCATCACGCACGACCGCTACTTTCTAGACAATGTGGCTGGCTGGGTACTAGAACTCGACCGAGGCGAGACTTACGCGTACGAAGGCAACTACACGGAGTGGCTGACACAGCGTCGCAACCGTTTCAACATGCAGCGCAAGAGCGACGCCATCCGCGCGAAGCAGATTGCGTCCGAGATCGCGTGGTCTCGTGACCATCAAGGCAGTAAGAAGGCCAACAAGGCGCGTCTCCGCAAGCTCCAGGAGATGGAGTCCAGTGGCTTCAAGGCCTCGTCTAGAGTGGAGGAGGGACAGATCGTCGTGCCGTCTGGTGTGCGTCTGGGTAACAAGGTCATCAAGGTTATTAACCTGCGCAAACAGCTCGACGACGGCCGTGTGCTGTTCGATAAGCTCTCATTTGAGATCCCTCCTCACGCTATCGTGGGCATTGTAGGTGGCAATGGTATGGGGAAGAGTACCCTGTTTAACATCATTGCTGGCATCGAGCAACCTGATGAAGGCAGCGTTGAACTCGGTAAAACTGTGAGTCTGGGCTTTGTGAGCCAGAGTCGCGACGAGTTGAGCGGCAGACGCTCCGTGTACGAGGAAATCTCGGGCGATAACGAGTTCGTGGAGATCGGAGGAGACCGCATTAACACGCGCGCGTACATTGCCAGCTTCAATCTGCGTGGCGGCATGCAAGAGAAGAAGGTCGGAAGTCTCAGTGGCGGTGAGCGCAACCGCGTTCATCTGGCCAAGATGCTCTTGGGCGGCCACAACGTGGTGATGCTCGATGAACCGACGAACGACCTTGACGTCGACACGCTGCGCTCGCTGGAAGCCGCTCTCACGGACTTTGACGGCGTGTCGATGGTCATCTCGCACGACCGATGGTTCCTGGATCGCATTTGCTCCCACATTATCGCGTTCGAGGGCGAGGGCCGCGTCGAGTTCTTCGACGGCAACTACACCGAGTACGAGAGGG
This sequence comes from Phytophthora tentaculata, assembly GCA_033557915.1. Taxonomy (NCBI): domain Eukaryota; phylum Oomycota; class Peronosporomycetes; order Peronosporales; family Peronosporaceae; genus Phytophthora; species Phytophthora tentaculata. The sequence continues at coordinate 657,370 of JAUCEA010000005.1, forward strand.
AACGCAAGCAAACATTGCCTTAGATTCGTATGTCTACCTACCTTTAATTTCGTGCTTCATTGCCGAATTTTGGCCTTCGTATTTTCGTGTTTGTTTTCTTACATGCATTCTGAAGAGTTGCCATACTGCAAATGCAACTTACTCGCTCCTTCTCGCGAGCTCCTTGAGCAGCTCACCCGTCGAGAGCGTCTCGAGGTCGACGGCAGGCACGTTGAGCCAGTCCACAGGGTTCTTAAGGACCTTGAGGGTCTTCTCCTCCCACGAGCCAGCGGCGGGCTGGTGCATGTACTCCCAACGAGCGGTCAGAGGCAACGACATGAGGATCGATTCCACACGCGAGCCAGGGGTCAGCAGACCGAATTTAGTGCCGCGGTCGTACATGATGTTGAACTCAACATAACGTCCACGACGCATCTGCTGCCACTCTTTCTGCTGCTTGGTGAACGGCATGTCCTTGCGCTTCTTTAAGATCGGCAAATACGCGTCCAGCATCGAGTTGGCACAGCTGCGGATCATCTGGAAGTTCTCCTCAGATGTATCCATTAAGTCATCGAAGAAAAAGCCACCAATGCCACGGCCTTCCTGACGGTGGGGGATGTAGAAATACTCGTCGCACGCCTTCTTCCACTTGGGGTAAATGGCGGGATCGCGCTTGTCCAGCTGCGTCTTGTACACAGCGTGGAAGTGACGAGCGTCCTCTTCGAAGAGGTAACTGGGTGTCAAGTCGGCACCACCGCCGAACCAGCCGATCTTCTTGGGTTTACCGTCCTTGTCGAAGTAACCAGTCTCTACCTCGAAATACCGGTAATTGAGGTGGATGGTAGGGGCCATGGGGTTGTGCGGGTGCATCACGAGACTCACTCCACAAGCGTAGAATGGCAACTCGGCGCCTTCCTTGAGGTCTTTGCCTCTAGCAGTCATCTGCTTCACAGCAGCAGGCGGCAGCTTGCCGTGGATGATGGATACACCCACACCAGCCTTCTCGAAGACATTTCCGTCCTGCAGGATGCGGCTGCGACCACCTCCGCCGTGTCCCTCACGTTCCCATTTATCCTCACGGAACTTCTTGCCATCCACGGCCTCAATACCCGCGCAGATCTCGTCCTGGACGCGCATGATGAGCGCCTCCATGCGCTTAGGCAGCGGCGCCTTGGTGTCGAACTCGATACTGCTCTTGGGGGCCTTGTCTTCGGACAGAGGTTGGTACAGGAACTCGGACGTGGGGATAGCGCCCTTGCAACGACTCGGCTCCTGCTGGGACAAATACGAGGCGCCTAGCGCGGCGGGTATCACAGCAGCAGCCATCCATGGCCGCGAAGGCTTCAACAAGGTGCGGAAGTGACGCATGGACGCTTGAATCCGGACAGCGGGCGGCAAATCTCGCACTGAACCTGCGGCTGCCAGCAAAAGTATCCGAAAGTAAACACGCACTTTGTCATCATAAATGCGAACTTAACGAGCGGACGATAAAACCTGTGTAAAATGATATATCGAGGTAGCGATTTTGACAGGTTACGAACTACCGATGTGAAAGTGCTACTAAATGAAGTGCTGGACAGTGTTCACTCCATCTGAACTATGCAATGAATGCAACTTTCTCACTACAGATAATTGTGCATTGTTTGAAATCTACACGCACGAACAGTTACCCAGCTTCTAGTGTAAATGCAAACTCGGGGTCAACACGAAGTTTAAGGCTCCGATTCCACCTTCAACCAGTCCACGGGGTGTTTGAGTACTTCATAGGTCTTGCCCTCCCATGAATCCTCCTTCGGCGAGTGCATGTACTCCCAGCGTGCAGTCAGAGGTAGCGACATCATGATCGACTCCACACGCGACCCGGGCGTCAGCAAGCCAAACTTAGTGCCGCGGTCGTACATGATGTTAAACTCAACGTAGCGCCCACGACGAATCTGTTGCCACTCCTTCTGCTCCTCGGTAAACGGCATGTCCTTGCGGAGCTTCAGGATGGGGATGTAGGCGTCTAGCATCGAGTTAGCGCAGTTACGAATGCACTGGAACGTCTCCTCGGACGTGTCCGTGAGGTCGTCGAAGAAGAAGCCACCAATACCGCGGTGCTCCTTGCGGTGAGCTATGTAGAAGTACTCATCGCAAGCCTTCTTCATCTTAGGATACCACGTGGGGTCGCGCTTGTCTAGCTGCGTCTTGTAGACCGAGTGGAAGTGGCGGGCATCCTCCTCGAATAAAAAGCTCGGAGTCAAGTCGGCACCGCCGCCAAACCACCCAATCTTTTTTGGATTGCCCTGCTCGTCCTTGCCGACTTCGATCTCGAAGTAGCGGTAGTTAAGGTGGATCGTGGGTGCCATTGGGTTGCGCGGGTGCATCACGAGACTGATGCCGCACACGTAGAACGGCAGGTCCTTTCCGGGCGGAAGCTCAGCGTTGCGTGCCGTCATGTGCTGAGCAGCGGCAGCGGGTAGCGTGCCGTTAATGATGGACGCAGCTACACCAGCCTTCTCCATGACGTTGCCATCCTGCAAGATGCGGCTGCGGCCACCGCCTCCGCCATCGCGTTCCCACTTGTCGGTGCGGAACTTCTTGCCGTCCACGGCTTCAATGCCCGCACAGATCTCGTCCTGGACGCGGAGAATGACGTGCTCCATGCGCTTGGGCAGGGGCGCTGACGTATCATATTCGATGCTGTCCTTGGGCACCGTGTCTTCTGACAGCGGGTGATAGAGGAATTCGGGACTGGTGGTCATGGTGAGGCGTTGAGAGAGTTGCTAGTTTTACTGCTTGAGCCGGAGAAGGCGAATACGAGACTGCGGTGCGCTTCAATGGACGCATTGCTTCGTGCAGATAGAAGACGCACACCGCCCGGAGTCACCGCGAGCGTTAAGGTGGCAGCAGAAACGCAGCGAGCCATTCGTGCAGAGATGGGCAAGTTGACGTTGTAGCAAGTCACAGATCCGAACTTAGCGCGCGAACTTAGTAGGCCACTTAGGTAAAAATCTCCAGCGCTGTAATAGAGGTACATGTTCGAGAGAGTGCTACATGAACTTCATCAACATGAACGCTTACCTCTCCACGATGAAGAAGACGTGGTACCGGCGTTTGTCTGCGTGACGAGATCAAAGCGCCAACCCGCAAAATCATGTACTTGTTGGCGTCGGCGGCAAATAGTGACATCCCGCGATTGAGTAACACATTAAAAAAAACGTCAGCAATTATTTTAAAAAGCAGATACCGGTATGTATACTGTAGGTTGGTCCGTTTTCTATGGCGAAAAAATTAACGTTGTTTTAAACGTTTTTATTGGGCCTTTTCAGACCAAAAACGTTTTTACCCTTTGGATGAAGCTGAATATTGCTCATTAAAAAGCGATATGGCACTCATCCGGCCTAGTTTTACATCCTTTTACTGCTTTCCGGTGCTTATGGGAAAAGTAGACGACCCAGTAGCTCCCAGGGAACGGATATAAGGACCAAAGCAGTTATCAGACCAACCATATCGTCGCTCGAGAGGCGGCTGCTGACACTGAGAAACGAAAGCTTGGGTAGCGAACGGGATCAGATACCCCGGTAGTCCATGCTGTACAATTAAATCTGATAAAAATGTGAAAAAAACATCTAAGACGTTTTACTCAATTCAATTCGCGAAAAGTTCAAAATTACCAATCCATACCGGTATGATCTCCGCTACTGGTATAAATTATCCAAGACCAAGCATATGGTCGTTCTGGTCATCGACACATCTGGCTCAGCAGTCCGCGATGTCCGAGCTCCTGGTGAATGTGCTGCAGATGCAGCGAGATCTGCAGCGCGCACGTGAGGACAACGCGTATCTGCGCACACTATTGAAGCAGATGAACGCCATCGCGCCGCCGCCTCAAAGCCTCCGTGCCAAGGCTGAGAAGCAGGACTCAGACGACAATGAGGACTTTGACCGCGCCTTAGCACGACGACAGGCACGTCTGGACACCGCATCCAGTACCAATGGAGCGTCGTCCACGAGTCTGGAGCTTAAAAGCGCCAATGACCGAATAGCACAGCTAGAACGTCAGCTTCTGGACGCAGAGGAGGCCATCTGCCACCTTAAAGCCGAGAAGCTCGCGGCATTGCGAGACATAGAGCGCCTCACCGCCGCGAATACGGACGGAGGGAAACCGGTGATCAGTCAGAAGGATGACAACGAGCAACAACGCAAGCTAATACTGGAACTTGAGACGAGGTTGGCTGAGCAGAAGCAGGCTCATGCACTTGAGCAGGAACAGCGTATGGCTGTGATTCGTGACCAGGAGCACGAGCTGAAGACATTACGCGGACAGTTAGAAGAGAAGGCAACGCAATACAAGGAATTGCAACAAAGACACATGGATCTTTTGGAGATGGATGACCAGACGGCGGCGACCATGAAGCAGCGCGTAACTAGCGGTGTAAGTCAGTTCAGTATCTGCGGAGAAGAGAGCGATGGCGACGACGAAGCCAAAGTAACTAAGCCACAGAGGAGCATCCCTGCACGAGCAAGAGCGCCAGCTGACGCGGACTCAGTGAATCCGAAATGGCACGAAGAGCTGGTGCGTCACCCGACGCCCCACTTTGATCTGGAGTCACCGGAAGTGGCCTATATTCTCCGAGCGTGGACAAATAACATCAAGAAGATGCGCTACTTACGTCGCTGGCTCATCCAGGTGGTTAAAACGAAAGGACCGCTGCCTGAGGACTTCCCTATGGGTGTGGAGCTGCCTCGACTGCCTCCCGAGGTCCGTGACGGCTTCCTAACACTCGTACTGCCGCTGCTCCGCCAACAAACCGAACGGGAGATCCTCGCGCATTCCCGTCTTTACAACGACGGAGTTCATACCGACCTGCGTTTCCGCCTTCTGCCGCGTGAATAACTTAAGCATGAAAGGTAAATAACCTTATCTGTTATTTCAGCTGCAGGTTACAGTATTCTGTTGTGATCTCGTTAATGACACATGCTATCTGGGTCTGCAGTCGATCGACCTCTTCCTTCGTCGCCAAGTGTATCTGCTTAGAGGGGTTCTTGACGTGACTAGTGTCCACAGCCTCCCATGACCGCTGTGAACGAAGAAACAGTTTCTGAGGATCGAAGAGCTCTCGTGTCTGCACCTCGTGAGTAAATCTCTCCATTTTCGTCTCCATCTGCTGAACTTTCGAGCGCGATTTCTGTCGAGACGTCCACTTTTTCCATTCCTGTTTGTAGCCTTGCTCGATTCGTTGGATGGAGTCAGCGTGTGCTTGGAAAAGTGTTTGAACTTCTTGAATTTGAGCTCGTAACGCCGCGTGAGGAACGCTGTCTGTTGCAGTGATCCGACTCATTGGGGAGGCCGAATCGCCGCTGTTATTGAGCGATAGTACAAGGCTGTTAATCCACTTGTAGAACTGAGCTTCGTCTTCTATCATCTGCACTCTTAACAGCCAAGAAAGTTAGAATAAAACCCTGCAAATGCACTACTCAACATAGCGCACCTCTGTGACAACACTTGAACTTGTTTGGTCAACTTTGTTGTTGGCCCATCTAGCAGATCAAGGACGTAGGCTGGAAGAAGTTCGCCCTGGTGTTCTTGAGATTTGTTTTGCAGGTTTTCGAGACGCTTTAGCAGTCGTCCGTGGTAGCGGGTGTAGGCCTGTAACTCGTTGAGATGACCTTGTAAGCGACCGAAAGCGCTGTGTAACTGGTGCATCTGTCCGTCCATGGATAACTTCTCCTCACATGGCGTGATTGCACTTGATACCGCGTCGATCGCAGCCTTTCGAACGCATGCAGGAGCGACATCCACATCCTTCACAATGCATTAGACCAGAACGTCAGCCAGTCAATGATATTCTAATAAGTAAGAACTTACATTAGGAAATGGAGGCAATCGCGGTTGCTTTGAGCCTGTACAGCGCTAAACCAAAAGAAGTGAGAACGCTAAAACAACTTAACCAGGACATAACAGCTTTCCATACCTCAAGAATATAGCGATGTTGCCTCTGAAAGAAGCTGGAGAACGCCAGCAACCACGCGACAGCAAGCAATAGCACTTGGCTTGATGGGCGTGGTGCGTTAAGGTAAAACGCAGTACACACGAAGCCCCATTCGTAGAGATAGAACCGCACCAACTCCATCTGAATATCTGAACAGTACCGAAGTCAGAAATTATTGCTGAGATGGCAGCACGAGCTCACTGACCGTGCAGTCCAGCGTCGAGAAGCGTATTAGCACCTTGCATACGCTCTATCTCTCGACTGTCCACTTCAAAGTCCGCAAGTACCACAAGCACCAAGTCATGCAGCAGTCTCCATAGCGCCCAATACTCGCGCTGAGCAGCGACTTAACTGTCAGAAATCTGGTAGAAGAAGCTTCTTAGCAGCCAGCACGCACCTCCGTCGTCTGGTTCTTCTTTGCCTTGCGCAGCAAATCTATGGACACGTAGCGCACACCGATGGACTCGAGTCCGAAGCGCAGCAGGTAGCCAAAACGCGGCGTGGGCCCTGGAGGCTTGGCGTCAGGGCGCATTCGTGTGCAAACGTGTTTGGCGGGGAAGTGTGGTGCACACAAATTAAATTTGGAAGTTTATCGGAACAGCGCGGAAAGTTGAAGTGGAGTACAAATTGGACCAAATCTTTTTTAAGTCCTGATCAAAAGTGGTCCAGACAGCTGAGCCCGCGAAACGCTCCAGCTGGGACGTTTTTATTCTGCAGCTCACAGTCACTTTGTCAATGCTACAGTACTTTCAGCTGCAGAGCTGGATCATGAATATGAATGCTATGTAGTTTGATATGATTGTGAAAGCTGCGTTGGCAAACTGCGTCTTACAAGGTCCAAGAAGATGAGATGTCTGCGCAAGTCAGTTTGTGTGCTGTGTACAAGAAGCGCACGATGTGTACACTGTTTCCGCCTTCTAACATTCCATCATCCACTGCACGTTCACTTCTTTATAGACTCCATAAAATGGTTGCGCCAACTACGGTGAAGACGTCAGCGATTTGTCTAAGCAAAAAGATCGCCGACAGGCGTTTTGTACCGATTCCCTCCTCTATACGATACTAGAAGTTAATCATTTTTGATGATTTAACCTGGAGTTGTGTAAGAAAACAAAACTCAAGAAGATGCCATTTTCGACGTGTCTGTCGTAGCGCTGACCGGACATCCACACGCACATCGACGCAGCTGCCTTTTGCTGCCCTCAATCGCTTCATCCCGACGCAAAGGCAGCGCATTGACACCTCATTATGCAGAAGTTCAGCACCTTGGGGCTTATTATGCTGCCCAGGCAAGGGAAAAAATCAATTTGCATCGATTTCTTGGATTACGCCCTATTGCAGTTTACATTGCAGTTAGCTTCTCGAGTGCAATTAAGTATTGCAACCCGCAAGGACCATGCAATTGGGCATCGCAATTTAAAATTGCAATACTTCACTTCAACGTACATGTAACTTTAGATGTTTTATAATGTCTTATCGCTTCAACACGGCTAAATGCAGCAGGTGTAGCGTTGGCAGAGCAGTTGCGGCATAGCATCTCGCGGCGTCTACTCCGGACCACGCTCTCTACTTCATTTTCCAATCCGCTCGGTGGGCAAAACAGTCCTTACGCCCGTTAAACCCTCGCCGTCCGCGCACAAGATCTTCTTTGCCACTACTAGAGATAGCCCTGTCAAAGCACAAATTGCGCCGCGATGAAGGACGGCAAATGCAGAGTAGCCAAGGCTATCAGATAGCCGCATGCTGATAAACGAGGATAACAACCATTTATGTAGATCAGTGCAGCAGTTGGGTACTGCAGGTTCCACTCCAATTGGGTATTGCAATATCTAGCTCATCTCTTCTTTTAATTGCAATACATATCCGGCGGATAGATCAATTTATTTTTTCCCTTGCCTGATACTGCCTAAGGCCATTCCTTCCCTCGATTTCGCTGTACATTTATCCTCGGGGGATTGCCAAGTTACCAGCGCATTGCTCGTCGTGCAAGCCCAGGCTGCTTCTGATTCCCATCGATGTCTCAAGACTGTTCCATTTATTATAGCAGGTCGAAACAAGGGTCCCACTGTCGTTACACGACCAACTGAACTCCAGACTCTCCAGTCTGGAGAGTCTCCAATCAGTCCCCCCCGTTGCGGCAACGGGGGGGGGGGGCTGATTGGAGACTGTGGGCCACAGCAGTGCTGTTCACTTCCGAACTTGCTGCTCTGGTGTCACTAGCGACTCTCCATCCTCACATTGCAATGTCCACGGCCGTCGAGATCCTGACCAATTCCTCGGTCACCACGTCGAACCCCAGCTCCACTGGAACAACGGGGTGTACTACCATGAGAGCGGGTCATCGGGTCCGCCTCAGCTACCACGACGAGGCTTACCGCCAGCGCACAGAAGAGTGCACAAAGAACCTTATTGCGGATGCGTCATCGGCCACGAGCTCCACCACCAGCGCGCTGCTGGCCAAGAAGGCCCTCAAGTACCGCAAAGTGTACGACCGCATGACGGGTGTGGACGTGAATGACCCAAACTTCGACGTGTTCGAGTTCCTGGGCGTCGACTGGTACAAATCCTCCTCCATGGAGACCTCTAATCACGTATAAACATTTATTTATTGGCGTTATCCCGCTTTGCAGTATCCTGGTGGACGCTGTAATGCTTTCATTTGCATAAGCGCGACAAGTTTTAGTGTGGTAACTTTATACGATCGAACTCAATTTGGTACAATAGGTAATTAGCAGGTTGCTGAATTGCGACAATACCTTCCGTTTTAGCTGCTTTCCAGCATCCTTAGCATTTTATTCACCAGCCACACGATGCTCTACCTGTCCATTCCACCAACCGTGTCGGAACGCAAATCTCCAAATATGGAACTTGGATCGAAATAGTCTGTTGAACGGTCACAACGCTGATCTCGATGATCCATGGCAACTGAGCAAGATACACATAGGTCTGTGCCCGACGCAGATCTGCAGAAATGCTATGAAGCTTTCACTCGGCGCAGACTACTCCGTGGCGAACGAAGTATCCGAACCCCTGAAGGATTCCAAAGACTGCACAAGAGATATCAACGCACGAGCAACATAGTAGCAGAGAACAGCAAGTCTGTGTCTGATCCAGCTACGCCAAAGGACGAAGAAGCTGAGGATTCTGGATGTTTACGCAGCGTTTTGAACGTATTTTTCAACCAGAAGATATTGCGAGTGATTACCGAAACTTGCTGGCGTTTGGCAAATTTTGGCGGTGGTACTTTGAATGATCATAGGGTGAGCTAGACATGTGGGTTTGAGACTGAGTAAGTAGCTAACGAGGTGACATTGAGTCTGTAGGATTGCGCAGGCTTGGAACTAGCTGTAGAGAAGTATTCGACTTTCTCGTTACGTTTAATCCAGTGGGTCATTCCCGAGTTACCTCGTCGACAGGTTCAAGAACTTGTACAGTACGATTGGGAACTTGACCGCAAGTTTGACGAACTTGGACGTGATGGTTTGAGCTTGCAAGGCTTTAAGCTTTCACTCCTCGATCTCCTGATTTCGTGCACGGTACGAAAACTATTGTAAACAATGCTAATCACTACTAATCTGCAGGAATTCTGTGTAAATTGTTATGGGTAGGATGGTACAGTGGCCAAGAGTCTCGAGTTCCTGAATCTGATGGCGCGTTGGCTACAACATTCACTTCCCCCGTATATTATACAAGACACTACGCCGCAAGTTGCCCAATACACTGCAGCTAATAGTGGACTCAAACAGCCTCCGAAAGCTGCTTTTGTATGGAGTCCAGTTCCGTTTTCCGTAATTACTCCTTGTCAAATCGGAGAGCAAGGCTTATACTGCGAGCTGAAAGTAAGTGCAAAGTACTTAAAAAAAATGGGTTGTTTATTTTACTAAGGCAATCGTGGTTCCTATTAGACTAAAGTTTGTTCGGCACCGATAGTTATCATGATCCTGGCTGCTAATGAAAAGTAGGTACAAGTAATACACCGAAGAGATATGGCAACAAGTGGTCACACTAAGGATTCGTTGCTATCTCTCTAGTCCTATCGAGCTCGTACTTGCTACAAGCTCCAAACGTCTTCTCCGGATCCGTAGCGATGTCAATAACAAGGTTGCGCTGAACAATGCAAGCTGTTGGACATTCTGTATCAGCTCAAAGACACCATCAATACTTCTGGTTCCAGGATCTACTGTCAGCCGTCAAACCAAAGCGCTATATGCGTGCTTTTGTACCCCTCGTTATGATAACCACAGGTTGGATTCTCGTGTGGAGGAAGGTAAAAGTGACGGCAGTAACAAGATATTGCAACCCACAGTAGAAGCCATCCAGGAACAATTCGAAGCACAGAACGCAGTGTCACCAGCAGCAAAAGTTTCTTCGGGTATAACACTGTTTACGAGTGTCCCGGAGCAAATTTCCCTTCGCTTCGAAAGCAAGAGCAGCGTTTATTACAGAATGGAACGAATGAGCACGCGCACTTTCATAGTGGAGCGCAGTGCGCAGCTTGGCGAGGAATTTACGATTAAATTGACAGGTGCGCATTTTCAAAGTAACAATTCCGCGGGAGAGCCACCGGTTTTGAGTACTGTTGAAACAAACTCAACGTTCAGCGTCAGCGATAGCTACCCACACGATAGCGATGTCAGACATCCCGACGCGCACACGTTTGTCTTCATCCTCAAAAGCCCCGTGCAAAAGAAGCATGGATTAAAAAAGGACCAAGCCATACAACCGCAACAGTGGTTCACCTCCTTGAATGCTGCCAACGCCACCAAAACCATCACGTTTAAATCTCCTGAAAAAATTGAAGAGGTGAAGAGTGGCGACAAAGTAAAGGAGTCGCAGAGCAGGGAGATGTACCAACTCTTCGTTTTTACGTTTCATGGGGTCAACATTGAAGTCGCTCGCAACGCTGAAATATCACAACGAAAACGAGAAGAATCCGATCCAGAAACTAACGAGACAGAGGCAGATAATCCCGACGTGGTCACGGAGGTGACGACTGCTCAACTACATGTATTGAAGGATCTCTTGCAGCTTCAGAGGATGCGGCAACTCGAGAAAACTGCAGAGCCCCTGCCCGATATGGTTGTAGGGACGCAAGTGAGTACCATCAAGCCCGTCACCGCAGAATCTCTTCGCAGCAAGGTACGATAAAACCCATTCATTCCTGGATAGTATCTAATTTTTACTGCAATAGATATTTCGTTCGCGTCAGGACGAACGATATGATCGCTGCCTGCAGCTACAAGTTGAATTTCAGAACAAGATTCTAGAAGAAAAGACAAGAAGGAAAACTACAGTCCCTCGAAATTCCAACCACTTTACTGACAGCGTAGAAACCTCACAATCTCCGATGTCGGAGCTCGAGAAGCGCGTGAATCAGCTAACTACTTTCTTCCACGAGATGGCAGTGCACCAGCCTCGAGATGACGAGTTACATGGTAACGCTGTTGAAGCGGCTGAAGCTGTGGAAGAAGAGCATTTGCTTAAGAGATTTAGTGCGATGTTCGACCATGACGCAGATTTACAGAACGTTTTAGACGAGGAAAAGTGGAGCACGGACCCCGTCAAAATCGCTCGCCGTCGAGATTCCATTTACACAAACCTGCCAAAGACGATGCTTTTAGAAACGCAAGAAGACACTCGTGAAGATAAATGGACGTTCGAGGACTATGAGAACACTGCGCAGTATATTGAACAGCTCATGCTCGACGTAGCGAGTCACGCGACGCAGCAGCAAGAGAAGCAAAGCTTCGAAGACGAAGAGCGAAAGCGAGCAGTCATGACGCAGCTCGTAGATTCGTGGCAATACACACAACATCGAGTGTATGAAGCAGCGACACGGAGGCGAATCAATGAGATGGAGCTGAAACGACGTACTCAGTGGCTGCAGTCTGAGTACATTCAAGCAAAACGGGGCGATAAACTTGAACGTCCAGTGTTGATCCTGCCAAAGCAGCGCTTCCTCGTTCAAGAGCATTCTCTCCCTTCAAATGCGATATGGGAGGTATCTAAAGCTCCGAACAACCAGAGTATATTGTCGTCAGGACCAGCAGTAGGCCTCGGTAGTCCGATGCGACGTTTGTCACCTCTTACAGAAAATGCTTTAAAGCCCCAGCGTCCGTCAGTTCGACCTGCAACAGTATCAACAGTTGAACGTCCCAGCAACGTAACAGCCTTGCGCTCTGCAGCTATCTCACGTGCCCGAGTACGACGCATCCGAAGTGCCCACTCTACCACTCGAGGTGAATCCTCATTTAGTACATGTAGAATGCAAACTACTTCGGAAGAAGTGTCACCACAACGAGAGATACCTGGGTGTTCTATACCGATACCGAATGCTGATACCAATGTGGACGACAATGACAGCTCGAATGATTCAGGCCAGACAAAATCTCTTCAGTTTAGCTATGGCCCAGCGCCATTACCCCTAGTACTTACTTCTCCGACAGAATTGGATAATCGTGTGGATACTAATGTGAAAGACACGTCGATGGAGAGAAGTCCTGTGCAAGGTAAAAGGAGACGGAAAAGGAAGAAGCGTTCTGGAAGAAACCCAACTGACATCCACTTTCGACGTCGAGTTTTGGAGTTGGTATCAATTTCCGCAAAACTGAAAGCTCTCGATAGTGAGGAATGGAAAGATGAACAAGGCATCGGAAGTATTGACGAGCTGAGTAGTGTACCGTGTCTCCCAAGCAGATGATCGTTGTTTCTGAAGCGACATCGTGGCGACAACGGACATCGAGCTCCATTTGTTTTCACAGGTAAAATGCAACATCTTACAAAACTCAAGATATCAGGAGTCAGCAGATGCATTTGGATCGTATTTATGCATTTTCCGTAGACTTCTCACTTGCAGTAAAGCTCATGCGGTTCATGCTGCAGCGACACCGCAGCCCCTGATGCGACGTTCCTCTCTCATTTCCTGCTCTCCATGGTGTCTGCTACGTTGCTTACATCGTCGGTGACGCTGCGATGGCGAGCAGTAGGTAAAGATGTTCCTGATCCGGTGGCATTCGGTACTGCAGATGAAGAAGAAAAAATCCACAAGAAACTGGATCAAGACGAGAGCTGGAAATTGCTACCTGAATCCCCACAACTCACACTCGAGTGGCGACTTGGCGCTTCGAGTTATTTCGAATGACACTGAAAAGGTGATTTTACATGATGCCAATGGTGTCGCCCATCCCGGTGAACTCCTGGCCATCATGGGACCTTCAGGAGCTGGCAAGAGTTCACTACTCGACTTTTTATCCGGATGAAATAGAAACGTTGAAGGCAGGATTTTGGTCAATGGAATGCAAACATCGATTGGATAGTTGTATGGCGCGTGCAGTGGTACAGCAGTTGAAGCAACTTGCATTGAAGAGGACGGTAGTGACAGCGATCCATCAACCGTCCTCGGAAGTGTATGCATTGTTTGATAGCCTTTACCTGTATCTACTTGCAGAGGGTGCAACGGTGTTTGCAGGGCCTGCACGTAATGCGATCACCTATTTCGCTTCGCTTGGACTGCCGTGTCCGCAATTTATGAACCCTGCGGACCATTTCATGGAACAACTTGTAGTACTCGAGAGGGCAACGGATAGCGGAGGGTCCAGCGACTGAAAGACGCGTGAAATCAGCAAAAATCTATTACTTGGACAGTGTCCAATAATAGACACCTGGAGATCTTGTGGATATTCTGGTTTACGAAGAACGAGAAGAGGATTTTGGATATAACTTCGAGACGAGCCTGTCCCTCTGGGGTCAAGTGGAAGTGCTGGCTCACCGTAACGCGCTACGTCTGGCGCGTGATCCTATGGCTCTCCGCCTACAAGTACTACAGACTCTTACCTCATTTACTTCCACCTTGAAGTGGATCAGAAAGGAATTCGTAACTTTTCCGGAGCTTTCTTCTACATTGTGACAGATCAAGTGTACTCTGCGTCGATGCCTGCTATCATTTCCGTACCCGTGGAGCTTCCCATTGTGTATCGAGAGCTGGATGTGGGGCTGTACCGTATCGGCGCTTGGTTTCTCGCTAAAAATCTGTGTGAATTGCCTTCACAGCTTGCGCTACCGACTCTAAATCTGGTTCCGATCTATTTCTTGATTTTTGGAATCTTCGGCAATCCAGGATTCCTGGTGTTTATGCAGATGCTTATCCTGCTTTTGCCACGAATACTGCATGTGTGGCGTTTGGCTACGCTGTATCCTGTACAAGTATATGTCGACGAGTGGATATCGCTCCTATTGTGGGGAATATCGCCATCATGCCATTATTGCTGCTCGGCGGCATGTTTGTGGATCCAGAGCGAGTGCCTGCCATGTTCCGGTGGCTCGAACTCGCGACACCCTTCAAGTACGGATACTTCGGCCTCATGCGCGTACTCTGGCGTAATGTAGCGAGCGTACCCTGTGATCTGGAAAGCAACGCGGACTGTACCCCCATGAGCGGACACGATGTGCTGGAGAGCTACAATATTCCAGATCAATCGGTATGGAGTGACGTGTGGAGTCTCACAGCTCTCAGCCTGTGCTTTCGTCTCTTTGGCTTCGTAGCGCTGCATCTTAGTGCTCGTCACAAGTAGAAAATAGATTAACTGTAAACTTTGTAACTCCGCTACCCTGTAGTATAGGGGCGTATACACCTTTACAGTAGGCTTCAGTAGTCTACGAAAGCGACGGCGCACCAGCCTCAACTTCCACGATGGCCTCGATTTCCACTGCCACGTTGAGCGGTAGGGCGTTGGTGCCCACAGCCGAACGTGCGTGCTTGCCCTTGTCTCCGAAGATGGCGGCCACAGCGTCCGACGCGCCGTTGATCACACCTGGCTGGGCCGTAAACGTATCGACGCAGTTGACGAAGCCTGTGAGCTTCACCACGCGCTTGATGTGATCCAGCTCGCCCAGTTCCTCTAAGAAGATCAAGAGTTAGTTACGGTATGGTCTCCGAATACCAGTTCAAACAACACACTTCCGTACTCTTGAGTGTGGCAATCAGAGCCAAAGCAACGCGTTGTGCCGCAGCATAACCTTCCTCCGTGGTCAAGTCCTTGCCCAATTTGCCAGTGATGAGCTCGCCCGCAGCCGTCGCGGGCAGGTGGCCAGCTATATAATTCAATGAAAACTATGATCAGAGCGGAGATTTTCCAAGTGAATGGCAGCAATCTGACGATTTACCGGTGTAGATATAGTCCCCCGTGCGCACGACGTTGACGTAGTTTCCCTTGGGGGCGCCTGCGGCGGGCAGTTCGTAGCCCAACTCGGCCAAACGATCCTCGATCTTACCCATTCTCTTGGTATCTTTGAAACAAAAGGAAGTATTAATTGCATATCAAGCTTCTATAGGTATACAAACATAAAACGTCCACCTTTTTTCTGACGTACAGGAACTAACCAAATTAATATATTTTAACCCACGTAGAGTAACCAAGTTGCACAATCGGTCAATATTTATCCCTTCGTCATTTAACGTGTTAAATTAGGTACATTTTTCAAATAAAATGCAATATTTCATACTCTAGTTTTTGATTGGCTCTTTCTTAGGCGCTCAAACCACGGCCACTCGTTCACTAAACGGCTTTCCGCTCGCCCAAGTTTCGTGTCATTTGAGACCACGCAAAACGAATTTATCCTTTAGCAAAATCCTATTTTTCGAGTTATCCAGACCATCGGATAGAATTCGTCATGAGCTTTCGATTAATAAACTTCTTACGTTCAAGGGTGAAGTTTGCGCCAAGTTACGGTCGTTTGAAAATTTAAAAATTCATTTTTTTTCCTTAGCTCGGTTTTTGTTTTGTTGGCTAATCTAGAGTAAAAGTGAACGGGTAATCCTAATATGACATCGGCTTTATCGCCTACGGCATTTACAATTGAGATTTGAACTAAATTAAGCATCGTTTTGCTCAAGCTTACTGCAACAAGTTAGTGTTTGTGCCGTTGCAGCTCGTTCAAGCCCACGGTCAACACAACCACCTTGTGTTACCCTTGGAGCTCTTCACCTGTTGCCCCTATCCAGCTCCAGGTGGCGATAGTGGCGCTCGCTATCATTAGCTACCGCGATCAAGACCAGTCGCCACGCGTCTACCACCGCCGCTACTCCATCGAAAGTTCGAACTTAGCGTCTGTTGGCTGATAGAACAAAAACAAAAAATCGGTTTTTTTCTAGACTGTTCACATAAGTCCGATCCAGATGGTCAAGTCTTAAGACCTCTTTTACACAAAAAAAACTCAATATGGTGGATAAAGATCGTTTCTTTTTGCGTGGTCTCATTTGGATTTTTGGTTGCTGAGATACAGAGCGCAGTGATGAGCGAAGACTACACTAGCTTCGTGCGCATACTGAACGAGGTGACGGGTGAGTTGGAGTTGGGCCCGTGTACAGACGACGACTTGCTGCAATATGACGAGGATTGCGACGTCGCTAGTGCTACAAATGTTGACATCATTTCAGCCACGCACGAGACTATGCGGCTCTGCCTCCATGAAATCAACGCCGGAGATACCATTGGTGTCGAAGGCACAAACGATTCGGTAGCTCCACAGTAGCCAGGGACGACGCAACCTACGATCCCACAACCCTATTGGCCGCATCGGATCTCCCACCAACCGCACAAAGGCCACCACAATGTGCCCCGGTTGTTACAGCCGAGTTCGATGACTGCGGTGGATGTGTTTCAATTTCATTGAATCTGCCACGACGTAAACACCATTGTGATAATTACGAACAAGTACACCAAGACGAAGATGTGTGATAGAAGTAAGTGGAGTGAATTGACAACATCAGAGCTGCGTATTTGGATTTATATTGTGAATTTTATCGTGTCTTCCGTGTTACACGACCGGAAGACTGCTGGAAGCGTGATGCTCGATACCCTACGTATCCATTCTCGAACGGCATCGCACGAAACCGCTTTTACCAAATGCGTCGAATGCTGCATGTTGCCGATCCCGATGCTGAAGAAAACTGTTGGTACGCCAAGGTACAGTCGTTGGCGTCAAGACTAGCTGAAGTTTTTCAGTCGTATTTCGTTCCAGCCAGCAACGTAAGTGTGGACGAAATGATGGATCGGTTCTCCGAGTGGTCCGCGCACACTGTACGTGTGAAAACAAGCCCATTAGTGAAGACTACAAGATCTACTCCTTGTGTGCAAAACGGATACTGCTACGCATTCGAGTTCTCCTCGCGCATCGAGGCAATGGCAACAGTTCCGAAAGTGGCTAATCTCTCCGGTACGTCGTGTGTTGTCCTCCATTTGCGTAAGCAGCTACCGCATTACACGAAGCATTTTAATGCATACATACGCAACGTTTTCTTGAGTATTCCGATATCTAAAGAGCTGATGGCACTGAGTATTGGTGCGTGTGGGACCGTGCGCTCCAACACCGCAAATTACCCCGAGGAAATGGGATTTCGAGGAAGAAAGCCACCTATCAAGCATGACTAGAACACTTTTATCGCAATGGCGATGAGCGATGTGCTGGTGGTGTACAGGATGGTTAACGGACCGGTTCAAATGCTATCGACTATTCATACTGCGTTGGTCCAGAATGGTTTGCAGAGAGGAACCGGTCCCGGCCGCATAAAACCTCAACAAATGCAGCAACCGTACGGCGTGTTTTTGGCGGTGAGCCGCGGAGAATCCTATCGATCCCTAAGATTATTGATGGCAACAATTATAATATGAACGGCGTAGATGTCGGTACTGTTGTGGCATCACCGAGCAGCTATTTCTAACATCGATTACTTGCGTCGCAGTGCAAGCTGGTGTTTACCCCTCAACGGACATGTATGATGCCAGCTAATTCTGGGCTGATTATTGCTCTGCGTGCAAACAGGAGGAGTTCGTGAGCTGTGGTAACGCTACAGTAGGAACCGCAATTAGTGTCAGTTCAGAATTAGTGTCATACGGAAATTAGTGTCACTCTAATTTCGTGACACTAATTCCCGTGTAGAAAAAAAATCATATTCAAAGTTTTGGGTCTGATAATGTGGTATAATCGAGCTAATCGATGGTGGTGCGTGGCAGAACGCCATACGAAAGGACGGTTCGAGGTTGGGATAGATCGTGCTGCAAGTGGAAGTGAAAAAAAGCGATGCCGAAGGTGCAGGGACTGAATATCCGGTGTATAATTAGTCTAAGTGACGCTAATTTTACAGCACATAAATTAGTGTCAGTTCAAAAATAGTGACACTCACATTAATTATCGTGAGGAAATTGAAAAACACCTTACATAAATTAGTTTCGGTGACACTAATTGCGATAGGTACTGTAGCTTCAGTAGAAACTGACGCAGGGCAGTAAACAAAATTGCAATGTATACTGCATTTTTTTATTGGTTGTTGTGGTATTTCCCTATCTTTTGTTGCGCTGTTCCACCCTTAATCCCATGTAATAGTTTATTGGGGGTCCTCTGATTGTACCGTAGTACAACCTACATATATTAAATACATCTCTGGAACAAGCTGCTGTGTTGCTCAGTGTCAACAGTAGGATCAGAGGCATTGACAGCGTACTTGATTAAGGTTAGCATAAGTTTCTCCGACAGAAGTACTATCCACTGAGATTTATCCATGCACTCATCATTATTATAAGTGGATAGGGATATATATTGGCGACAGAATTATTAGAATCGTCAGGGCAGGCTGCTCGAAAAACGGTTTGTTGAACCGCAACTGCTCCTGAAGAGAGCACGAAAGTAGCCTGGGTCGCTGGAATACGGGGACGTCAACTCCTCGCCAGCTTCAATGTCATCAGATGGAACTATCGCAATACGGCGTGACGACCCATCAGTTACCCGCTCGCGAGTGGTTGATGAATTTGACGATATTCCCGTAGTTGTTGGGGCAAAGGAAGAGCTTGCCATACTCGTCAGTATTTTCCATTAAAATCAGATATCTCCCTGAGCAACGCCTTCCACGAAAGCTTCGCCAACAATTTCACCTTGACGCTCGATAACAAAGTGCACGCCTTGAATGAACTTACCGGCGAGGAGCCAGTTACCACCTCCAGACTAGTTCTTGATTTCAGATAGATTCGGCATGATCCAGTATTACCGTTAAAATAGGTTTGCGTGTACTTTTGCGGATTTTAGTGAGCCCGAAATGTGAAACTCCAACCCTGGGTTCACAGTTTCAAATTCTTGTCGGTATCCTGATGCCCTCTTGGTCAATTAAGTAAAAAAAATCAGCGACATTGCACGCTTCAGCAAAAGCCGCGCGATTACATCGAAAGAGATTGCAAGATTCAATGTGACCATTGCTGAAAAGACATAGCTTACAGTATTGGTGACCGTGTATAGTTTCTATCTCATCTGTGTAGGTAAAACAAATCGAGATTTTGTACTGATGTGTCCGGCTCACATCATTTAATTTTACTTTTTTAAAAAAGATATTTTTGAATTACACATGCAATTAGCTAGAGAGGTGAGAGAACCGAGATTGACTTGAGAGCTAAGAGATGCTGCTAGGCATGCCGAAGAGGCGCGTTAAAGTCGTGATATGTGCACTCTATCCGAAATGAATCAAAGAAGAAAAGTAAAGATTTTTTGCATTAGTGCATAGAATATCGCTTCATATAACGCCGCTTAGCTTTTGGCTGGTACTATTATTAGCCCAACAGTTGCTCGGGAAAGAGAACCTGTTAACGTTATAGGGCGGTCTCTTGCTGAAAGTCGCGGATCTGTGCTCTTTCGCACGTCGGGCTTCGAATCCAAAAATTATCAGAATCCAGTTCCTGATTCTTATGGGTTCTGTGTAAATATCAGAAACGTGGTTCTGGTTCGGTTCATTATTTGAATTATTAGAATCGTCAGGGCAGGCTGCTCGAAAAACGGTTTGTTGAACCGCAACTGCTCCTGAAGAGAGCACGAAAGTAGCCTGGGTCGCTGGAATACGGGGACGTCAACTCCTCGCCAGCTTCAATGTCATCAGATGGAACTATCGCAATACGGCGTGACGACCCATCAGTTACCCGCTCGCGAGTGGTTGATGAATTTGACGATATTCCCGTAGTTGTTGGGGCAAAGGAAGAGCTTGCCATACTCGTCAGTATTTTCCATTAAAATCAGATATCTCCCTGAGCAACGCCTTCCACGAAAGCTTCGCCAACAATTTCACCTTGACGCTCGATAACAAAGTGCACGCCTTGAATGAACTTACCGGCGAGGAGCCAGTTACCACCTCCAGACTAGTTCTTGATTTCAGATAGATTCGGCATGATCCAGTATTACCGTTAAAATAGGTTTGCGTGTACTTTTGCGGATTTTAGTGAGCCCGAAATGTGAAACTCCAACCCTGGGTTCACAGTTTCAAATTCTTGTCGGTATCCTGATGCCCTCTTGGTCAATTAAGTAAAAAAAAATCAGCGACATTGCACGCTTCAGCAAAAGCCGCGCGATTACATCGAAAGAGATTGCAAGATTCAATGTGACCATTGCTGAAAAGACATAGCTTACAGTATTGGTGACCGTGTATAGTTTCTATCTCATCTGTGTAGGTAAAACAAATCGAGATTTTGTACTGATGTGTCCGGCTCACATCATTTAATTTTACTTTTTTAAAAAAGATATTTTTGAATTACACATGCAATTAGCTAGAGAGGTGAGAGAACCGAGATTGACTTGAGAGCTAAGAGATGCTGCTAGGCATGCCGAAGAGGCGCGTTAAAGTCGTGATATGTGCACTCTATCCGAAATGAATCAAAGAAGAAAAGTAAAGATTTTTTGCATTAGTGCATAGAATATCGCTTCATATAACGCCGCTTAGCTTTTGGCTGGTACTATTATTAGCCCAACAGTTGCTCGGGAAAGAGAACCTGTTAACGTTATAGGGCGGTCTCTTGCTGAAAGTCGCGGATCTGTGCTCTTTCGCACGTCGGGCTTCGAATCCAAAAATTATCAGAATCCAGTTCCTGATTCTTATGGGTTCTGTGTAAATATCAGAAACGTGGTTCTGGTTCGGTTCATTATTTGAATTATTAGAATCGTCAGGGCAGGCTGCTCGAAAAACGGTTTGTTGAACCGCAACTGCTCCTGAAGAGAGCACGAAAGTAGCCTGGGTCGCTGGAATACGGGGACGTCAACTCCTCGCCAGCTTCAATGTCATCAGATGGAACTATCGCAATACGGCGTGACGACCCATCAGTTACCCGCTCGCGAGTGGTTGATGAATTTGACGATATTCCCGTAGTTGTTGGGGCAAAGGAAGAGCTTGCCATACTCGTCAGTATTTTCCATTAAAATCAGATATCTCCCTGAGCAACGCCTTCCACGAAAGCTTCGCCAACAATTTCACCTTGACGCTCGATCACAAAGTGCACGCCTTGAATGAACTTACCGGCGAGGAGCCAGTTACCACCTCCAGACTAGTTCTTGATTTCAGATAGATTCGGCATGATCCAGTATTACCGTTAAAATAGGTTTGCGTGTACTTTTGCGGATTTTAGTGAGCCCGAAATGTGAAACTCCAACCCTGGGTTCACAGTTTCAAATTCTTGTCGGTATCCTGATGCCCTCTTGGTCAATTAAGTAAAAAAAATCAGCGACATTGCACGCTTCAGCAAAAGCCGCGCGATTACATCGAAAGAGATTGCAAGATTCAATGTGACCATTGCTGAAAAGACATAGCTTACAGTATTGGTGACCGTGTATAGTTTCTATCTCATCTGTGTAGGTAAAACAAATCGAGATTTTGTACTGATGTGTCCGGCTCACATCATTTAATTTTACTTTTTTAAAAAAGATATTTTTGAATTACACATGCAATTAGCTAGAGAGGTGAGAGAACCGAGATTGACTTGAGAGCTAAGAGATGCTGCTAGGCATGCCGAAGAGGCGCGTTAAAGTCGTGATATGTGCACTCTATCCGAAATGAATCAAAGAAGAAAAGTAAAGATTTTTTGCATTAGTGCATAGAATATCGCTTCATATAACGCCGCTTAGCTTTTGGCTGGTACTATTATTAGCCCAACAGTTGCTCGGGAAAGAGAACCTGTTAACGTTATAGGGCGGTCTCTTGCTGAAAGTCGCGGATCTGTGCTCTTTCGCACGTCGGGCTTCGAATCCAAAAATTATCAGAATCCAGTTCCTGATTCTTATGGGTTCTGTGTAAATATCAGAAACGTGGTTCTGGTTCGGTTCATTATTTGAATTATTAGAATCGTCAGGGCAGGCTGCTCGAAAAACGGTTTGTTGAACCGCAACTGCTCCTGAAGAGAGCACGAAAGTAGCCTGGGTCGCTGGAATACGGGGACGTCAACTCCACGCCAGCTTCAATGTCATCAGATGGAACTATCGCAATACGGCGTGACGACCCATCAGTTACCCGCTCGCGAGTGGTTGATGAATTTGACGATATTCCCGTAGTTGTTGGGGCAAAGGAAGAGCTTGCCATACTCGTCAGTATTTTCCATTAAAATCAGATATCTCCCTGAGCAACGCCTTCCACGAAAGCTTCGCCAACAATTTCACCTTGACGCTCGATAACAAAGTGCACGCCTTGAATGAACTTACCGGCGAGGAGCCAGTTACCACCTCCAGACTAGTTCTTGATTTCAGATAGATTCGGCATGATCCAGTATTACCGTTAAAATAGGTTTGCGTGTACTTTTGCGGATTTTAGTGAGCCCGAAATGTGAAACTCCAACCCTGGGTTCACAGTTTCAAATTCTTGTCGGTATCCTGATGCCCTCTTGGTCAATTAAGTAAAAAAAATCAGCGACATTGCACGCTTCAGCAAAAGCCGCGCGATTACATCGAAAGAGATTGCAAGATTCAATGTGACCATTGCTGAAAAGACATAGCTTACAGTATTGGTGACCGTGTATAGTTTCTATCTCATCTGTGTAGGTAAAACAAATCGAGATTTTGTACTGATGTGTCCGGCTCACATCATTTAATTTTACTTTTTTAAAAAAGATATTTTTGAATTACACATGCAATTAGCTAGAGAGGTGAGAGAACCGAGATTGACTTGAGAGCTAAGAGATGCTGCTAGGCATGCCGAAGAGGCGCGTTAAAGTCGTGATATGTGCACTCTATCCGAAATGAA
This sequence comes from Phytophthora tentaculata, assembly GCA_033557915.1. NCBI lineage: Eukaryota > Oomycota > Peronosporomycetes > Peronosporales > Peronosporaceae > Phytophthora > Phytophthora tentaculata. The sequence goes on from JAUCEA010000005.1 coordinate 680,356, forward strand.
TCAAAGAAGAAAAGTAAAGATTTTTTGCATTAGTGCATAGAATATCGCTTCATATAACGCCGCTTAGCTTTTGGCTGGTACTATTATTAGCCCAACAGTTGCTCGGGAAAGAGAACCTGTTAACGTTATAGGGCGGTCTCTTGCTGAAAGTCGCGGATCTGTGCTCTTTCGCACGTCGGGCTTCGAATCCAAAAATTATCAGAATCCAGTTCCTGATTCTTATGGGTTCTGTGTAAATATCAGAAACGTGGTTCTGGTTCGGTTCATTATTTGAATTATTAGAATCGTCAGGGCAGGCTGCTCGAAAAACGGTTTGTTGAACCGCAACTGCTCCTGAAGAGAGCACGAAAGTAGCCTGGGTCGCTGGAATACGGGGACGTCAACTCCTCGCCAGCTTCAATGTCATCAGATGGAACTATCGCAATACGGCGTGACGACCCATCAGTTACCCGCTCGCGAGTGGTTGATGAATTTGACGATATTCCCGTAGTTGTTGGGGCAAAGGAAGAGCTTGCCATACTCGTCAGTATTTTCCATTAAAATCAGATATCTCCCTGAGCAACGCCTTCCACGAAAGCTTCGCCAACAATTTCACCTTGACGCTCGATCACAAAGTGCACGCCTTGAATGAACTTACCGGCGAGGAGCCAGTTACCACCTCCAGACTAGTTCTTGATTTCAGATAGATTCGGCATGATCCAGTATTACCGTTAAAATAGGTTTGCGTGTACTTTTGCGGATTTTAGTGAGCCCGAAATGTGAAACTCCAACCCTGGGTTCACAGTTTCAAATTCTTGTCGGTATCCTGATGCCCTCTTGGTCAATTAAGTAAAAAAAATCAGCGACATTGCACGCTTCAGCAAAAGCCGCGCGATTACATCGAAAGAGATTGCAAGATTCAATGTGACCATTGCTGAAAAGACATAGCTTACAGTATTGGTGACCGTGTATAGTTTCTATCTCATCTGTGTAGGTAAAACAAATCGAGATTTTGTACTGATGTGTCCGGCTCACATCATTTAATTTTACTTTTTTAAAAAAGATATTTTTGAATTACACAAGCAATTAGCTAGAGTGGTGAGAGAACCGAGATTGACTTGAGAGCTAAGAGATGCTGCTAGGCATGCCGAAGAGGCGCGTTAAAGTCGTGATATGTGCACTCTATCCGAAATGAATCAAAGAAGAAAAGTAAAGATTTTTTGCATTAGTGCATAGAATATCGCTTCATATAACGCCGCTTAGCTTTTGGCTGGTACTATTGTTAGCCCAACAGTTGCTCGGGAAAGAGAACCTGTTAACGTTATAGGGCGGTCTCTTGCTGAAAGTCGCGGATCTGTGCTCTTTCGCACGTCGGGCTTCGAATCCAAAAATTATCAGAATCCAGTTCCTGATTCTTATGGGTTCTGTGTAAATATCAGAAACGTGGTTCTGGTTCGGTTCATTATTTGAATTATTAGAATCGTCAGGGCAGGCTGCTCGAAAAACGGTTTGTTGAACCGCAACTGCTCCTGAAGAGAGCACGAAAGTAGCCTGGGTCGCTGGAATACGGGGACGTCAACTCCTCGCCAGCTTCAATGTCATCAGATGGAACTATCGCAATACGGCGTGACGACCCATCAGTTACCCGCTCGCGAGTGGTTGATGAATTTGACGATATTCCCGTAGTTGTTGGGGCAAAGGAAGAGCTTGCCATACTCGTCAGTATTTTCCATTAAAATCAGATATCTCCCTGAGCAACGCCTTCCACGAAAGCTTCGCCAACAATTTCACCTTGACGCTCGATCACAAAGTGCACGCCTTGAATGAACTTACCGGCGAGGAGCCAGTTACCACCTCCAGACTAGTTCTTGATTTCAGATAGATTCGGCATGATCCAGTATTACCGTTAAAATAGGTTTGCGTGTACTTTTGCGGATTTTAGTGAGCCCGAAATGTGAAACTCCAACCCTGGGTTCACAGTTTCAAATTCTTGTCGGTATCCTGATGCCCTCTTGGTCAATTAAGTAAAAAAAATCAGCGACATTGCACGCTTCAGCAAAAGCCGCGCGATTACATCGAAAGAGATTGCAAGATTCAATGTGACCATTGCTGAAAAGACATAGCTTACAGTATTGGTGACCGTGTATAGTTTCTATCTCATCTGTGTAGGTAAAACAAATCGAGATTTTGTACTGATGTGTCCGGCTCACATCATTTAATTTTACTTTTTTAAAAAAGATATTTTTGAATTACACAAGCAATTAGCTAGAGTGGTGAGAGAACCGAGATTGACTTGAGAGCTAAGAGATGCTGCTAGGCATGCCGAAGAGGCGCGTTAAAGTCGTGATATGTGCACTCTATCCGAAATGAATCAAAGAAGAAAAGTAAAGATTTTTTGCATTAGTGCATAGAATATCGCTTCATATAACGCCGCTTAGCTTTTGGCTGGTACTATTGTTAGCCCAACAGTTGCTCGGGAAAGAGAACCTGTTAACGTTATAGGGCGGTCTCTTGCTGAAAGTCGCGGATCTGTGCTCTTTCGCACGTCGGGCTTCGAATCCAAAAATTATCAGAATCCAGTTCCTGATTCTTATGGGTTCTGTGTAAATATCAGAAACGTGGTTCTGGTTCGGTTCATTATTTGAATTATTAGAATCGTCAGGGCAGGCTGCTCGAAAAACGGTTTGTTGAACCGCAACTGCTCCTGAAGAGAGCACGAAAGTAGCCTGGGTCGCTGGAATACGGGGACGTCAACTCCTCGCCAGCTTCAATGTCATCAGATGGAACTATCGCAATACGGCGTGACGACCCATCAGTTACCCGCTCGCGAGTGGTTGATGAATTTGACGATATTCCCGTAGTTGTTGGGGCAAAGGAAGAGCTTGCCATACTCGTCAGTATTTTCCATTAAAATCAGATATCTCCCTGAGCAACGCCTTCCACGAAAGCTTCGCCAACAATTTCACCTTGACGCTCGATCACAAAGTGCACGCCTTGAATGAACTTACCGGCGAGGAGCCAGTTACCACCTCCAGACTAGTTCTTGATTTCAGATAGATTCGGCATGATCCAGTATTACCGTTAAAATAGGTTTGCGTGTACTTTTGCGGATTTTAGTGAGCCCGAAATGTGAAACTCCAACCCTGGGTTCACAGTTTCAAATTCTTGTCGGTATCCTGATGCCCTCTTGGTCAATTAAGTAAAAAAAATCAGCGACATTGCACGCTTCAGCAAAAGCCGCGCGATTACATCGAAAGAGATTGCAAGATTCAATGTGACCATTGCTGAAAAGACATAGCTTACAGTATTGGTGACCGTGTATAGTTTCTATCTCATCTGTGTAGGTAAAACAAATCGAGATTTTGTACTGATGTGTCCGGCTCACATCATTTAATTTTACTTTTTAAAAAAAGATATTTTTGAATTACACATGCAATTAGCTAGAGTGGTGAGAGAACCGAGATTGACTTGAGAGCTAAGAGATGCTGCTAGGCATGCCGAAGAGGCGCGTTAAAGTCGTGATATGTGCACTCTATCCGAAATGAATCAAAGAAGAAAAGTAAAGATTTTTTGCATTAGTGCATAGAATATCGCTTCATATAACGCCGCTTAGCTTTTGGCTGGTACTATTATTAGCCCAACAGTTGCTCGGGAAAGAGAACCTGTTAACGTTATAGGGCGGTCTCTTGCTGAAAGTCGCGGATCTGTGCTCTTTCGCACGTCGGGCTTCGAATCCAAAAATTATCAGAATCCAGTTCCTGATTCTTATGGGTTCTGTGTAAATATCAGAAACGTGGTTCTGGTTCGGTTCATTATTTGAATTATTAGAATCGTCAGGGCAGGCTGCTCGAAAAACGGTTTGTTGAACCGCAACTGCTCCTGAAGAGAGCACGAAAGTAGCCTGGGTCGCTGGAATACGGGGACGTCAACTCCTCGCCAGCTTCAATGTCATCAGATGGAACTATCGCAATACGGCGTGACGACCCATCAGTTACCCGCTCGCGAGTGGTTGATGAATTTGACGATATTCCCGTAGTTGTTGGGGCAAAGGAAGAGCTTGCCATACTCGTCAGTATTTTCCATTAAAATCAGATATCTCCCTGAGCAACGCCTTCCACGAAAGCTTCGCCAACAATTTCACCTTGACGCTCGATAACAAAGTGCACGCCTTGAATGAACTTACCGGCGAGGAGCCAGTTACCACCTCCAGACTAGTTCTTGATTTCAGATAGATTCGGCATGATCCAGTATTACCGTTAAAATAGGTTTGCGTGTACTTTTGCGGATTTTAGTGAGCCCGAAATGTGAAACTCCAACCCTGGGTTCACAGTTTCAAATTCTTGTCGGTATCCTGATGCCCTCTTGGTCAATTAAGTAAAAAAAATCAGCGACATTGCACGCTTCAGCAAAAGCCGCGCGATTACATCGAAAGAGATTGCAAGATTCAATGTGACCATTGCTGAAAAGACATAGCTTACAGTATTGGTGACCGTGTATAGTTTCTATCTCATCTGTGTAGGTAAAACAAATCGAGATTTTGTACTGATGTGTCCGGCTCACATCATTTAATTTTACTTCTTTAAAAAAGATATTTTTGAATTACACATGCAATTAGCTAGAGTGGTGAGAGAACCGAGATTGACTTGAGAGCTAAGAGATGCTGCTAGGCATGCCGAAGAGGCGCGTTAAAGTCGTGATATGTGCACTCTATCCGAAATGAATCAAAGAAGAAAAGTAAAGATTTTTTGCATTAGTGCATAGAATATCGCTTCATATAACGCCGCTTAGCTTTTGGCTGGTACTATTATTAGCCCAACAGTTGCTCGGGAAAGAGAACCTGTTAACGTTATAGGGCGGTCTCTTGCTGAAAGTCGCGGATCTGTGCTCTTTCGCACGTCGGGCTTCGAATCCAAAAATTATCAGAATCCAGTTCCTGATTCTTATGGGTTCTGTGTAAATATCAGAAACGTGGTTCTGGTTCGGTTCATTATTTGAATTATTAGAATCGTCAGGGCAGGCTGCTCGAAAAACGGTTTGTTGAACCGCAACTGCTCCTGAAGAGAGCACGAAAGTAGCCTGGGTCGCTGGAATACGGGGACGTCAACTCCTCGCCAGCTTCAATGTCATCAGATGGAACTATCGCAATACGGCGTGACGACCCATCAGTTACCCGCTCGCGAGTGGTTGATGAATTTGACGATATTCCCGTAGTTGTTGGGGCAAAGGAAGAGCTTGCCATACTCGTCAGTATTTTCCATTAAAATCAGATATCTCCCTGAGCAACGCCTTCCACGAAAGCTTCGCCAACAATTTCACCTTGACGCTCGATAACAAAGTGCACGCCTTGAATGAACTTACCGGCGAGGAGCCAGTTACCACCTCCAGACTAGTTCTTGATTTCAGATAGATTCGGCATGATCCAGTATTACCGTTAAAATAGGTTTGCGTGTACTTTTGCGGATTTTAGTGAGCCCGAAATGTGAAACTCCAACCCTGGGTTCACAGTTTCAAATTCTTGTCGGTATCCTGATGCCCTCTTGGTCAATTAAGTAAAAAAAATCAGCGACATTGCACGCTTCAGCAAAAGCCGCGCGATTACATCGAAAGAGATTGCAAGATTCAATGTGACCATTGCTGAAAAGACATAGCTTACAGTATTGGTGACCGTGTATAGTTTCTATCTCATCTGTGTAGGTAAAACAAATCGAGATTTTGTACTGATGTGTCCGGCTCACATCATTTAATTTTACTTTTTTAAAAAAGATATTTTTGAATTACACATGCAATTAGCTAGAGAGGTGAGAGAACCGAGATTGACTTGAGAGCTAAGAGATGCTGCTAGGCATGCCGAAGAGGCGCGTTAAAGTCGTGATATGTGCACTCTATCCGAAATGAATCAAAGAAGAAAAGTAAAGATTTTTTGCATTAGTGCATAGAATATCGCTTCATATAACGCCGCTTAGCTTTTGGCTGGTACTATTATTAGCCCAACAGTTGCTCGGGAAAGAGAACCTGTTAACGTTATAGGGCGGTCTCTTGCTGAAAGTCGCGGATCTGTGCTCTTTCGCACGTCGGGCTTCGAATCCAAAAATTATCAGAATCCAGTTCCTGATTCTTATGGGTTCTGTGTAAATATCAGAAACGTGGTTCTGGTTCGGTTCATTATTTGAATTATTAGAATCGTCAGGGCAGGCTGCTCGAAAAACGGTTTGTTGAACCGCAACTGCTCCTGAAGAGAGCACGAAAGTAGCCTGGGTCGCTGGAATACGGGGACGTCAACTCCTCGCCAGCTTCAATGTCATCAGATGGAACTATCGCAATACGGCGTGACGACCCATCAGTTACCCGCTCGCGAGTGGTTGATGAATTTGACGATATTCCCGTAGTTGTTGGGGCAAAGGAAGAGCTTGCCATACTCGTCAGTATTTTCCATTAAAATCAGATATCTCCCTGAGCAACGCCTTCCACGAAAGCTTCGCCAACAATTTCACCTTGACGCTCGATAACAAAGTGCACGCCTTGAATGAACTTACCGGCGAGGAGCCAGTTACCACCTCCAGACTAGTTCTTGATTTCAGATAGATTCGGCATGATCCAGTATTACCGTTAAAATAGGTTTGCGTGTACTTTTGCGGATTTTAGTGAGCCCGAAATGTGAAACTCCAACCCTGGGTTCACAGTTTCAAATTCTTGTCGGTATCCTGATGCCCTCTTGGTCAATTAAGTAAAAAAAATCAGCGACATTGCACGCTTCAGCAAAAGCCGCGCGATTACATCGAAAGAGATTGCAAGATTCAATGTGACCATTGCTGAAAAGACATAGCTTACAGTATTGGTGACCGTGTATAGTTTCTATCTCATCTGTGTAGGTAAAACAAATCGAGATTTTGTACTGATGTGTCCGGCTCACATCATTTAATTTTACTTTTTTAAAAAAGATATTTTTGAATTACACATGCAATTAGCTAGAGAGGTGAGAGAACCGAGATTGACTTGAGAGCTAAGAGATGCTGCTAGGCATGCCGAAGAGGCGCGTTAAAGTCGTGATATGTGCACTCTATCCGAAATGAATCAAAGAAGAAAAGTAAAGATTTTTTGCATTAGTGCATAGAATATCGCTTCATATAACGCCGCTTAGCTTTTGGCTGGTACTATTATTAGCCCAACAGTTGCTCGGGAAAGAGAACCTGTTAACGTTATAGGGCGGTCTCTTGCTGAAAGTCGCGGATCTGTGCTCTTTCGCACGTCGGGCTTCGAATCCAAAAATTATCAGAATCCAGTTCCTGATTCTTATGGGTTCTGTGTAAATATCAGAAACGTGGTTCTGGTTCGGTTCATCATAGGCGTGTCAAAGTGATTGCTAGGAAAATTGATAAACAGCCCTCACTCCCAATCCCCAGCCGCCGGTAGTTTGAAATAGCTCTAATGAAGGGGGCCCTCACCGAAATCCCATCCCGAATGAAGATAAACGGTGAAAATCGTTGTCATGCATGTTGTGTTCAATGGTCTCGTAGGACCGCAAGACTTGCACCATAGCTGGAACTTGTATGGCTGGAACTGTTATAACCGCAATAGCCGTTGGCGATGGACGTGCTAACGTGCACTTATCTTCGTGAATTTTGATTCGCTGCCCACGTTGCTCATACATGCACTCCACGATAGCCCGATGGACATGAATTTCTTCCTTAAGCATGTCATCACATCCCTGTTTATATTTCACAACTCGCCTAGCTAATGCTGCCCCTGTGCCATTCTACGACAGGGCTTGCATGGCGGTGCTCATCATGCGCTTAAGTCAAATGACGCTCCGCTCGAATCACCACCTAGAATGCTTCAATCTCCTTCGTTATAGCGACGTGTCTCTTTTTGCGTCTGCTGCTTCCGTGCCACTTCGTAAATGACAAGTAAACCAAAGCACCAATCCGGACATTTCAATCAATCGTGGTAGCATCCGCAATATCGATTATTAAGCTGAACGTTCTCTAACTTCCATCTTAGTAGCTTATTTGGATTCACGTCAATTGCACTCAACGTTTTTCTTAATATTCATGACAAAGAAACGGCTTCCCGTACACCCGCTGAGCCGCGATCACTGGCCTCCGCCATTTCCAGAAAGCCACTGCGCCATATAGCACCAGGTAAGTCATGCATAAAACGTCGCACTCTTCCCATAGCTTGTGCGAACACAGTAAAACTATGAGCTCTGTAGTGTTGGCAGCGTAGGACGACGCTTTGATAAAGTAAGCAGCACTAAGCCAAAAGTCCCTTGCTTGAGTTCATAATGCATTTACAGAAATGCGTACTTCCTCTGTCCGGAAATATAAGCCGAGCATCTGTTTAAACTGTGTCAAGCGGTGTGCTCACAAATTCAAGTCATTGGATAGTACCGTCGTATTTCGAATAAGTACGTATATACAAATGCTGTCGTTGTTGTCGGCCGCTGCACTCCAGACCCTACAGGTATTTAAGTGTTCTACGTGGTACTGTACAATAGAATCAGAAGCGCTACATATCTACAGGTCTCAAAATCATTTCGTGTAAATTGGTATCCCGTCAACAGATTTTCAAATTTCTAACTTTCACTAACTTTGCGTTCCGATGTCTTCGCGACCAGCCGGCCGATTTGCTTAGAACTTCCACCAGAATAATCGCCGTAATTTAAACGGTAATACAGATCAATCTGTTGTTCGTGATAGGTTTTCAGTAGTAAAAATATTTGTGCCCGCCCATCGTGCTTATATTTTAGACAAAGGAAGTATCCGCTCTCTGGTGCTGCCATCTAAACCTCAATAACACCTGTGAAGCAGCCAATTCAGAACGACACTCCCCTCCTTGGCTACATATTTTTGGATATGCTCCATTTTCAGTACTTTGAGTGAAGCTATCTTTCCTAACGTCAATCCGAAAAATAATCTGCAACTCGAGAGATGGAATGTCGACTAACAACAATTTTAACTTTGGTGAGAGATAAAACGATTCCGTTGATCATGGCAACATACCCTCTTAGCCGACACAAGTAAAAACGACGCCAATGGTTTCGACGACATCATACTCTGTTCGTCTTGATGTCTCATGTAGTTTATTTACTATGCGTGACTAGAGTGAAAATGTGTAGGGTCAAAGTGTGATATTGCATTTTTGGATATCAACTATTGGTGCAATTGTTCATACTTCAGTTATTAATTTAAGGTTTATTTAGTATCGTACACAAAGCAGGTGCAAAAAAATGCATTGATTTGGGGGAGTCGAACCTTGAAAAAAGGCTTATATTGGCTTTAGGAATGAGCAAAAAGCCCTCCAGGATGACGCGTGGTACTACAGGTCAACGCAAAACCATCCAATGGCCCGTTTAGGCAAAACCGGATCTCAACAAGCCATAACATTCAATTAGAGGTCTGTATTCGATATTAGCAGCGCATTTTATGCATAAAGAGGTGGAGGTGGCTGATTTTTAATATAATATCAGCAGGATTAGGTCGAAAATATAAGGCGCTCTAAAGAGAAGTTCGACTCCCTCTATTTATGATATTGAGTGGCAAGGTTGAAAACCCCACCAAGCGATGTTAAATAGGGCTTCACGTAGGCTGAGCTAGCTTTTATTTTTTTTTATTTTATGGTAGCAGCAAAACTAACATTTCTGAATCTAGGGTAATCTAATAAAGACCTGGTGGTACTTTCCGTGCACAGCCATATAAATTTACGCGGGTGTGGTATATTTGACGGTGCTTGCTAGTGAGGTAATTTGAGCCATCGATCTCGCACTGACAGAATCTGGTTATTACTGCTATCGACCAGCTAACTGCGATTAAGGTTGAAGAGTGCATCGCTTGCGCTGAATACTTAGTGTACAAGAAATGGAGTACACTAAAACAACAAAAATGATACAGACCACGAACAGAATGATTAGCATTCGTAGGCAGTGAGCCAACATATGTGATTAGTCTTACGTTTATATCACTGATTAGAGTAAGGTTTATTAGAGCTAGTATCGAGATCTCTATAATTTATGGTTCGGTGTGTTCTCTGTAATTCCAGAAAGCTACAGACCAACACATTACCGCCTACTATCCAGATGCGCAAGAAAAGAATATAGATTCGGTATTATTTTGCGAGTCTCCTCCTTTTTCGAGACGCATCGAGAGTGGTTGTCACGCATGCCTATGTTACGTTCTTGCTTCATATGATGGAAACATGGTGCTGCTGAAGATGTACATTCATCTGAAGACGGGCTCCCGCCATTCCCTGGCCACATTAAATGGCGCAGGACCCCCACCCGGGGCCCAGGTGCCCTCTGGCGGCAGCAGCAAGCCGAGGCCAAGCGCGTAAAACAGTCACCAACTTAGTCGGGCTGTACACAAAGACACACATTCTCCCGCAAGACGACGAGGCCGCGTCGGCCAACGTTTGTCGCATGGGAGCAAGATGCTGACAGAGCGGCAGGAGCGTATTATTGACGAAAGTTACGGATAACGGCTAAAATTCGATCGAAATGTGGAAAATGAGAGATGGGAGGCCAAGTTCCTCAAGCACTTGCAAGAAGACTAGAAGCGCAGCCCGATTTAGACGACAGCAATGAGTTGGAGGTGCCTTTGAAGGATATATGTGCTGGCTGCGACGATCGAGATTCCGAGGCGGCTCCAATTCAAATCACAAAGCCAATTTAGTTTTGGTTAAAGTGCTTTATCAAACAGCCCCGAGGAAAAGCAAGAGTCTACTGAAAAGGACTGAGCCGACCAAAGACGGACCGAATAGCTTGGAAGCTAGGGTTGTGAATGTGTCAAAGCTTGAATCAAGCGACGCTGCGCTGAGTGAGAGCTTAACCCTGCTCGACGAAGGCATCGCCGGACGGTAGTGGCGGCGAGGAGCAGAGGCAGAGCACTAGTCTGATGATATGGAGACACGTAAATCTGCAAAACACAAGAACACTGAAAAGCCACAAAAATACAAAGATTAGTTCGGGCTCCAGTGGAAATTGTAAATGATCTGGTTAATGCGATGGTAGGCGCTGAGGCATCGGGCCAATTCGTGGTAGATTTCCACTGTATTGGGATTCTTGGGAAGCCTTTTTAGATGCGTTTGCGGACTCCCAGGAGTCGACAAACCATTTCTTCTCTCACGAGTGCTTCTATCGTGGCGGTTAACCGGCAAATTTCTTCTGAACATGAGAAGACGATGAACATGAATGCAGGTACACCTAGCGAAGAGGGAAGAGACGAGTGTTGACGGATGTTAAACCGCATCCGGAGTCGTCGTCGTACATCAGGACCTATCTGTGCCCTTATGCGGTGGCGGCGCTCACGATCACGCGCTAACTGAGCATAACTGGTCAAACTATGCAGAAAATCGCCGAATCGTTGATCCCAGTATTCTCAACGATTTTTCTGTGTTGAGCAAAAGCTAGAGCTAAGCCAAGAGAAACATTTTGCTGTATCTTCGGGCGACGACCGGTACGATATTTTAAGCTAAAGCTTGGTGTATTTTTTGCAAGTTTCTAAATCCAAATATTTTCAGGCAAGACTACAACGCTCAAGGACGTGCAATACATGCTTGAAATTAAGAGACCTGCGCGAAGAGGAAGGGCGATTTAGAGCAAGCTCGCGATGTTCTGGAGGAGTTTGCCTACCAATCCGTTGGTAATACGGCTGAAGTCTGCGTTGACAGCGACAGCAATGATGTACGCGTCGTAACTTTTCGGTCTGCGAGGTAGCGACGGTTTTTTTCAGCGTTTTCGGAGGTTATTTTGATGTGTTCTACGCATGGTACGAACGTAAACCGATCCAAACTCTTTCCTGGCTGCAGTGCACGACGTTTTTGGGAGGGTAAGCGCTTGAGTTATGTCCGTGCGAAAATTATACATAAGGAAATGTAACTGTGTTGCTAGTATTGGTTTTACTCTGACCAGGGTCAATACGTTCAACACGCACTCGTGCAGACAGAGGAGAAAGCCAATCTGGCTTTAGCTGTCGCTGCGTTCAGGAAATCTAACCATGCATGGACCAATATCGAAGTTATGATGCGAGATAGAGTGCTCCATGAGAAAGACGTGCTGCATGAAGCCTGGTCTAACGCTACGCAATTGCTGTATCGGTGGCATGTCGAAATGTAACTACGGCGGCAATGATCTCATTTGGGGGAGTGAAGAATACAGCGACCAAAACGTCGAAGGGAATCGTGAAGGGTTTCGCCAACGCTGGGTCGCAGCAGCAAGATGACGACTATTAGAATACGTTGTTGGAGACACTGCGCAATGACAAAGAGAACCACGTCTACCAGAAATTCATGCAGCACTGGGACACCACCACTGATGAATTGGTGATGTTCAAATGATGGGGCGTGCCTCACTGGAAAAATACCAACAATCGCTTGTAGTCTAAACGGGGTCGTTTGAAAGAGATAGTCAACGGTAACGTCACCATTGATGAGCTGGTCTTAATTCTCATCACGCTTCAGAATTACGCGGAGGAGAGGTATCTGTCAGAGTTCCACCGCGTTGGTAGTAGGCCTCCAATGGCCGAGGACCCTGAATTGACAGTCGTTGCAGTGCAGCTGAATAATTACGCGTTCAAGATGGTCGAAGAGCAGTACAAGCCCGGGGCGGGTGGTAGTGCCTCCTACGAAATGGATGTGGATATAGCGGCAACGCCGACGAACCCGCTACAGGATCGAAGCACGAGGTCGACCGTAGGTAAACCATTTTGTAAATTTTAGGTTTCCTGTTTACAGTCTGTTCCATTTTTAACATTATCGTGCTGTTTTCGAAATCTACGTGTGATTGTCTTTCATGAAGGCGTTCCTACTGCCATGCAGACACGTCACGTACCTCCGAAGCAAAGCTAATTTCAAGACGGTTATACCGCCGATGCGTACGATTTCGCCAGGATGCATTGTCCAGAGCCTAGTGAACAATATTGAAGGAGCTTTCTTCAGGGCGACTGAACTGCATCACGTGCTTACCTATTAGCCCTTTTGCTGCAAAAGGGCTAATAAATTGCTCTTTTAGTGGTTTGTGCAAAAAACAGTAGGAATCAGCCTCATGAAGGACCCATTTTGCGCCCTTTAACATAAGTTCAGCTGATTCCGGACTGTATCTTGTGAGATAGTATTTACAGTACGATTTGTAGTCACCAAATTATACTTTAATCCAGTCATAATCATGTGGCAAATACTTGAACGTCGCAGGAAAGATAATCACCACAAGCAGGGAGGGATCTATGACGGATAACAGCGGTGACTGTTCAGCGGTGTCCCGTATCCGCTCAAGGTTGACCACGGCAGTCTAAGCACACGTACTTCCAATACTGCCAGTAGGTTGCTCACACCTAAGACGATCGTGGACATCTCACCCCTCGATGAGCTCCAGGATTTCTGTTAGCGAAAATGTGTGGGAGTGTTGTCATTATGCCGCGTCCCAAGAACTGCGTCAGACAGTGCATGATGTAGACCTCAGCGGTGTCATTGTATGCCAATGGCCAAGCTCTTTGAGCGGGAAGCCCCGCGCAGAAACTTCTAGGTTAGTGGCTTGCCTGAAGGATCTGGCCTAGTGCCAGCGTGCTGGCGCTGGCCTTTCCTTTCGGTCCGAGCGTCTCGGGTTGTCCTGTGAATTGCGGACCGTTGGCTTACTCCGACTCGCGAATGCAACATTAGCACTTCAGAACTTTTTCACGTAGTGTATGATTAATAGATATTGCTGTTAAACAAATAAACCCCCATCTCAATTTTGAAACGTTGGGATGAACCTTGCAGTTGGATTAGACGCCTTAGGGCCTAGGCATACCGACATAAACATATTCTGCATCTCTAACTGGCTGATTTTGCTTGTTTCTTTAAGCCTCCTTTGTTCCTGTAAGTCTACTGTACAACCAGCACAAAGACGGCTCCGGTGATACACCATCGAGTGCCTCGGCGAGACGAAGTACGCCCAACCAGTGGCGCCAACACGGCCGCCATATTCGCCTGCATTACCAAGGCCTTGATCGTGTACGCCCGTGCGTGCCATGTCCGTCGGCAACGGCAACGCTGATATCACGAGCAGGCACGCCGCAGAATTGCAGAGGGGCGACCTCGCTGTATGGGTCAAGTCTGTTCTATATTTGCCTTGTTAAATATGAAAACTACAGGTGACACGACATATGTCCCCGCAAGCGTGAGCTAGTGAGCTAGCACCTAGCGCCACGGCTACATAACGCTTGAAATGGTGTCTTTGAGCTACATAATGCGGTGGGAGGGCCTTGCAAAATTGTTGGATTTGAGGGGATTAGTTAGATTTGACTCATTTTGTGTAGGAAGAAATCCTAACGTAATGGCATAAAGGCAAGCTATTCTGACTGGCCGGTTATCGCTTCTTGCCATTATGGTTTCATGTCGTGGCAACTTTGACAACCCCTAATACATAGAGAACCGTCTGTATAGTGTAATAAAACGCACTGTTTTCCACCGATTTTGAGCGATCTCCCTACTTCAAACGATTTGGCGAGGTATCTGAAAACGAACGCGCAACCGTAAATGTCCATGTACCCACATACAATTCGCATTTTGCATAATTCAATTCATTTGCCGTTGCAAAATACAAAGTGAATGCTTCCTTGTTCCAAATACTAAATCTGGAACTGCAGGTACCTCCTCTTTCAAACTCCACGCCAAAGATAGTTTAGAGGAATATCAAAAGAGAATAAACCCTTCGGGAATTTTTAATCCAAAGTCCTACCCGGGCTTGTAACGAGATCAGAATCCTTTGACAATATTATCAATAATGGATAGTGTCAGTTCGGGGTCGGAATACCAGTTAGGGGCCGGTTCATTTGGCCAATGAAAGACTCGAGTTTTACTTTTATCAATTGTGATTGGTCACTTATAGGGTATCATATAAATGACAAGGCGAGATCAAAAATGAAATTAAGTCACTGAAACCGGCCCCGAATTGACACGACCATCACTCTTAATTTTATATTTTTATTGGGTCTATTGTGATGTGTCCATCGGCTAGAAGTTTCAGATATAGCCAGGAAAATCAACAGAATCGACAGCTTTCGATTGGTACCCTTGGTGTTGCTTTGCTTGTATTAGATCAAACGGTACTAGCAAAGATTGAAATTCCTGGTTAAACCGGCCTCCAATTGACACTTTCCCTTACCTAAACTCAACGCTATATAGATACGATCTCAATTTCAATCATTTGTTTCTGTTATTTGTAAAAACTTTTTGGATATTTATATTATCTATGAATGTTCACCCATCCGGAGAAGATAAAAAAATACACTTCCTGTTAAGCTTATCCGATACTTTCGAGTAGCATCCTTGGTTTACCCAATAACGGGTTCTACCAAGTAATATTCGGTATGCATGTACTATTACTATACCCTCAAATCACGGTAGGGTATACTATGTGGAGTAAATACCAAGTTTGCTCAACCCTAAATACGTTTGAGAATAAGTTGTTATAGGTTTTTCGCCTCACCGCATCTTTGCACCTGAATCTCACCTAAAATCGGGCTCCGAAAAGTCTCTAATGTGAGCTATCCTAATAAAAATACGGCCCTCGTGTTGGAGTGTTGGTCATGGTTTCGAAATCGAAATACTTCGTAGCAATTCTGAATTCCTGTCACAAACCTGTTGCCCCGACAACCCTAAATTACACAACAGGCGTTTCAGATTGAGGGGTAAGGTCAGCAACCAGTTTCGTGCTTTTTTCTGAACCCATTTCTATTTGGAGTCATATCTCCTAAACGAAGACGAGTTATTTGTAAAAACAGAGTGCTTTAGAAAGCTTGCATTTTCAAGTTTATTCTGTGTACATTTGCGCCATCTGATAGTGTGCAGAAAGGGTCTAAAATTTGGCAAATACACAACCAGCAAAAACGACTCGCAATCAGTATCGTAGCGCTTTTTGACTTGCTTTTAAAATACTTCATACTTCAAATCTCAGCATTAAATCACACAACTGGATGAGACATGCCATTCGTACCAATCAGATTGTAGTGTTTCTTAAATTCTACAACTTGATTGGTTAGATGAAGCAACACGAAACTGGTTAGAAACACGAAACTGGTTGCTGACCTTACCGGTAACAGTATATTCGCAACAGATTTAACCGTTTGGTTACTGTAGTGGCGAAAGGACGTTGGTCCTACATGTAGTCATGCTGCTGATCTTTGCAGCAGGAGGATACAGGTACAGCGCCATCGATTGCTCAGAAGTAGCCGAAGAGGCCCATGCCTTTTGATAGCTAATTCTGCAAAAAACTGCGTCTAGCTAAAACGACCAGCGCAACTCGACAATGACTGTTGTGCAAGGCGTCAATATCGCAACAATCACCAGCCACTGCACCAATGCTGGAGTAGACACGATCACCAATTTGCCTCGCACATACCGTGCATACCAATACACGAGCTATGGCGCTCCAAATGCAAAGCTTCATCTCTCCAAGGACGTCCCCATTACTCCGCTTGAGCCCACACAGCTACGTATCAAGATCCGCAGCACAGCACTCAACCCCGGCGACCAAAAGACCATGCAAAAGAAGACTTCGGACTTGCCGTCACCGGATGTCAACCCTCTGCTGACAAACCCTTCGGTTTGGGGTTCGACGTCGCCGGAACTGTCGTCGAGACGGGCGCCGACACGCACCAGTACAAGGTGGGCGAAGATATCTTCGCCATGATGCCGTACTCCAACTTCGGGACATTCGCCGAGTTTGCAGCAATCGACGAGCCATTTGTGGCGCTTAAGCCCACCAACGTCACCTTCGAGGAGGCCGCCAGCATCCCGTACGCCGCGCTCACTAGCTATCAGGCGCTACGTAAGCACGCCAAGCTTAAGGTGGGTGAACGCGTGCTCGTCCTGGGTGGCTCCACCGCGACCGGCTTGGCGGCCATCTAGTTGGCGCGCGCCATGGGTGCACACGTGATCGCCACGGTTAGAGGCTGCCAGGATTACCTTCTCGTGCAGTCACTCGGCGCTGACAAGGTCATCGACACGTCCAAGCAGAGCTGGGTCGACGTCTTGGACAAACACTCCATCGACGTGGTGTACGACTGCGGCGTGGAGCGCAAGGCGTGGAACCGTGATGCCCAGACCGTGCTCAAGAAGGACACGGAGCGGTTTGTGACCATCAACCCCATGATGCACCCGCGCCCGGCCAAGTTCGGCGCCAAGCGCATCGGCGAGATCAGGGTACACCCAAGCGGTGCGCAGTTGAAGAAGCTGTCCAGGGTGCGTTCAAGCCCGTGATCGACTCTGTTTATGCTTTCGACCAGCTTCTGCCGGCCTTGGCAAAACTGGAATCCAAGAAAGTGTGCGGCAAAATTGTGCTTTGCATAGCTCACTAGATCGCCTCGGGAGTCTTGTATATCTGCATTACCTACAATATGAATTGGTTCTTCAAACATGAATACGTTTGTCGGGCTATTCCTGTTTACTCCTTGGCCACCTCGATGATAATCTTGCTCTTCGCACGGTGCGACATACAGATTTTTATGGCCTCCACCAGGTTCTCCAACGGGTGCACCGAGTCAATCACGGTCTTCACCTGGCCGGCTTTAATGAGCTTTTTTAGCGTCGAAAGGTTCCTCCTATACTGAAATTGGGACAGACTACACATACGGTAGATTCGTACACACAGCCATAAACCGTATCATGCAGCCATAAACAGAACAAGACTCGAGATACATTGAAGCCACTAAGACTATAATAGTAGTCTCCAGACATCTTTCATGTGTCATTAAACTTCATACCGGTACGTTGGTTAAGATGTTCTCTTCATTCGCATTTTCACGACAAGTAGCGAACCCAAGGCCACCGCAATGATTTATTGTCTCGGCCGTTTCCCGGGCTCGACCGATGCGTGCCGCAAAGGGGCGAAGGGTGCGCGGAAGGGACAGTGGGCGAGCCACAACAAGAAGAAGACGCAAATGGGTTGTAACGTGATAATTAAACCTGTTTCCTCGCCGATTTGGCTACAACGTCTACATGCACCCGAATTCAAGCTTCGTACAAGTAAGAATGCCCTCGTGGCACCTCAACGACGTAGATGCACAGCCATACCAAAGAAAGCACCGACTGATTTGCAATCTGGCCTCGTGTTCGCGACAATTGATCGACTAAAAGAGCAATCTGATTTTTTTCGATCGGGTACAATGGTGCGATGAATTATCGGGATTTCGGTGGGATGATACATGGGAATCTGGCGAGATTTTGTGTGAAGATGGCTATAGTAAGGCGTGCGATGTATTGGACGCGTGGAAAGTATCAAATATTGCTAATTTTTATTTATTATGCAAGAAAAACGGTCACGTTCATCACATTGGAGCTTCACCAGAAGGAATGTGTGCCTTCTATGCCATTGGAATTGCTGCAGAAATGCTTGGTATTGTAGGGTGGCATAGAATGTTGAAAGCGAGCCAATTTATGGAGGAATGCAAAGCAAGAGGCAAACCAGTTTCATCCACTGGTGTGGCGTATGGTGAACTTAGGTGCTACATCAAGTTTGCAAATGCAAAGAGCCACCAGCAAATTAGCACACGGTGCCTGGACAAAAAACTTTTGGTGGGGTGAGCGGAAAATATGCTCAGTCGCGTTTATGCAAAACGCCACTAGACGATGGTGTTCATATTTGTGCAAGCTACAGTTCGCTTCGAGTGACGCACTGCTTTGTTATTCAAGTTGTTAATGGGGTTAAGTTAGTTCATGATGACGAGATTTTTGGCGTGGCAATCGAGGAGTGTGGTCTATCTTGGATTTATGGTATTTCGTTTGTTCGTCGTGTGCAATCTCATGGCGTATGAAGATGGAATGCTGGAATGTTTGCTGCTTATTTGTTGGAATGGAAGATTTTTAGCTTTCCATGGGTTTTATCCTGGAGTTATCGATTTACGAATTGAGCAGCATCACTTTCTTTTTCAAGTAAGACTCTGGATAAACATCATAATACATTTTTTAATTTGCGACGTGGGGATTTGAACACTTATGGGCTTTAGTTGGTTTGTTATGGGGTCTTGGGATTTCTATAATTCTAGACGGCGTCTCCTGTTCGCAATCGTTTATTATGGTGAGATGCTGTTTGTATCATTAGTTTCGATGGTTTTTAAATCGTTCCCTATGGACGCATTCTTGTTTCCACGGCGAATTCTCGTTTTTTTATGCGAGGTTCGAGTTTAAATTTGGATGGGTACTACTCGGATACAGGTGTATACGCTTACAATTCTTCGCAGCTGACAAATTGCTGGATCACTCGTTTAACATTACAATTGATACCAAGAATTGTAATTCAGCGGAAAGGTCACGTTGCTCGGTACGCTTGGAAATTTGGGTTTCTTTTTGGGTGGTTGTCATTTCAGTTGTTTTATGGACAAAACTATGAGACAACATAAAAAATTACAATTCCTCAGACTTAATGAATTACCGGCTATCGTCCTAGAAGTGATTTGCCTTGGAATCTTATCGTGTATTCTCTTGGCACCAAACACGTTGTCATTCCTCAACTCGCGCTCATTCTCAACAGTCTCAGTCGTCGATGCTCGTCCACAAGGCTGTCTGGATGCTTGCGGAACGCAGTGCGAAACTATGCGTCGCTGCGCATGGCGGTAATCGGCACCGAGCGCTTGAAGAAGGACTCAAAGTGGCTGCGAGGGCATGGTGGGAGGCGCTTGCGGCAATAGTGGTAGCAAGTTCCGCTTCATGACCGCGAACAAATGATGCTAGAGTACCCTGATCCAACCTTCCCGCCTGGAACCGACGGAGTATATGACGAGAGGCGTAAGTCACCTCAGAAGAAAAAACAGAAAACGCGTGAGTCGTAGCCGCCCCCCAAATGACAACAGAGTTTCTGACGGTGAGCAACCGAATCTTCAAAGAAGGCTTGAAGCCATGTCCGCTGCCCGGTCCTCGCATCATCATCTCGCGTCAAAGGAGCATCTTCTCAAACTACAAACCGAACACAATCGAGGGAGTTTGTGCGGTGTCGTCGACGCAATGATTCACAGCGTGAAACATGCCATCCTTTTAGCTCGCTCGAAGGATCGTGCTACATCACCTGATGAAGCTTTTGGGGCCGTGTGTTCCAGGGTGACCGATGTGATGACTTCAGCCTTGGGAGTTATTCGGTTCGAGCCTGAGCTCGTTTCGGAATCGGATGAACATCAGCAGAGTTTGCAAAGGCAAGAATCAAGAAGGCGTTTGACTCCTACAAGAGCTGTGTTGTAGCAGTGCACAATATGTGTCGAGAGGAGAATGTATCCCGCGATCCGGATGCCGCTGTCTTACATTCAACGCACAAGTTTTTCGGAAAGACAAGTGGGATTCCAACACTGTAGAAGACATTGATTTGAGAGACGGCAGGTTTTCTTTTTCTTTTACTCATCTATATGAAATTGAATTATTAATGCTGGAGAAGCGCTGGGAGGTCTTCCGATTAGTGTGAATTCTGGTTGTGCTGTATAGGGAGGCGTATCGGAATGTGGCACAGATGAAAGTGATTCAGTCGTGGACTTCTCTTTCGCCTATGTACGCGCTTGTGAGGCTCTAACGGTCTGCTTTTTTTTTATTTTGGTCTTGATTTGGCTTGCTTAGAGCAACTTCTCTATGATTGGGCCTTCGCGTTTATACCGTTCTTCAGCTTTTCAAGAGGATCTCGCCTGTACGTGTACGGACTATACTTTCGCTGGGCAGCAACCAAATGTGCACAGACTAAAAACCTGCTGTAGTATCGACATTCGCAAGTATGGTGATGCAAGTCTACCAGCCAACCGTCATGGGGTATGAAAATCTGGTGGGAACGACGCAGAGACCACTTGGTAGCAAGTTCATACAAATCTTTTTGTTTCCGCCGGAGTTCTTCTTCTTCGTCGTCGTTCGTGGCCTCAAGATTTTGAACCAGCGTACCACCTTCTTCTCCGCCTTCAGTGTCAGAGCTATCGTCAGCGCGTGTCTCGTTCGGTTCCACGCCAGAAGTTAGCACCAGAAACAAACCGGTTGCTCGGGAGGATGGCTCTTGCGTTAATCCGGTCCCCGCGTCTGCAGCTTGTAAATTCTCCCCGAAGACAGTCCTATACTCCTCGGCAACATCGACTTGGCTACTGTCTGGAATCTCGTAAACGCGATACAAATTTGAACTACCGGTGCTTGTGAACTGTACTCGAGAAGCTTCAGCCATGGCTGCTGCCGCCTTCACAATGTGTGTTGTTGGTTTCGGAATGTAGCTGTCTCTAACCGGGGATAAAGGTGTAATTGTATCGATAAAGTCAGAGAGCTTCAACAGAAGCTTTCGCATGTGATAGCGACGTCTCATTAGGAACTGCTTTAGGGCCCCGTTCAGATTCTCGCATGGATTGTTTGTCGAAGCGTATCCCTTAGGTGTTTGATACGCCTGCCACTGTCAATAGCGACCCGTAAGCCACTGTGCCTCGAAATAGTCTGCAAATGCGGCAAGATGTGTTGTCTCCCTCCACTTTGACACCTCTGTATTCCGGGTTGCGTTGAATTCTTTTAAACTATCGGAGAAGTGCATGTCCACAATTGAACCCATAATACTCAAGCGATCTTGATGGGAAGATGCTGAACACGCTTCCGTACGTTACAAAGGACATGAAAAAAAGCACATTAGCTTTTTGGCACCAGCGAACATCACCGATTCCACTACAACTCTTGCTAGTGCACTGAAGCCGCCTTTCCGTCATAACGCGCTGACCGCCACAAATCCGGAAAATATCGACGTCTCATTTTAAGAATACAGCCGAGCAGCACATCAATCCTCCCGAAAACCCTCAAAGCCATCTTGAGAGCT
The DNA here is from genome assembly GCA_033557915.1 of Phytophthora tentaculata. Taxonomy (NCBI): domain Eukaryota; phylum Oomycota; class Peronosporomycetes; order Peronosporales; family Peronosporaceae; genus Phytophthora; species Phytophthora tentaculata. The sequence continues at coordinate 702,110 of JAUCEA010000005.1, forward strand.
TTGTAGTTGACGCCATCGCTCCATCACCGTCTTCACGCTTGTTTCATTTTTGGCGTCTCCTTCGGAAGCTCCTTCATGAATACCGATTGTGCTTTAAATTGGTGCACCTCATACAATATATTTTTGTATGTGGCGCTAAGGGTGCATAATGCGCCAACACTGATGAGTTCTCCAAGCATAATTATGCCAGCCGGCCAGTATACCTGTAGCCACCTTTGTATGGTTGATCTCCATTCTGCACCGTTTGTATAGTGTTAGCCCATCTTGTATCACCAGACCCCATAGCTGTATATTTGGTAAATAAAATCTGTATATTCTGACACCCTCCTCTTCTTTAGCTCCAGCAGATACTCCGTGCAAGGTGCGTTGAAGATCTGGTTCGGTGTGGCACCAATGGGAGACTCAATCGGCTTGTCGATAACGCCGATGGTCACGGAGATACCGGTCTGTTCCTTAAGCACTTTCTGTGCCGCGTCATTCCACGACTGAGACTCCACGCCGCAGTCGTAGATAAGGTCCACCGAGTGCTCGGTTAGCACTTCGCTCCACTTGGCACTCGTGTAGTCGATGACCTGGTCGGCACCCAGCGACTTGACGAGTTCCACGTTGCGGGTGGCTGCACGTAGCCACGACCTCAGCACCCGGCGCCTTGGCGGTCTGGATGCCAAACACACCCGTGCCGCTGCTGCCGCCTAAAATGAGCACACGCTGACCCTTCTGCAGTTTGCCGTACATCACCAGCGCCTGCCAGCTCGTTTGGCCGGCAAAAGGCACACCCGCGGCCTCGTTGAACGTCATGTTGCTCGGCTTGTGCGCCACGCGCTTCGTGTCCACGTTGATGTACTCGGCGAATGTTCCAGTGGCGTCGAACCACGGCATGGCGAACACCTCGTCGCCAACCTTGGAGTCCTTGACGTCACTGCCGACTTCCACCACCTTGCCGGACAGTTCAGGCGACACCATGGTGGACAGGATCATGGACGCGTAGAGTCCAATCTTGTAGTCGATGGGGTTGAGCGACGCACTGAAAGCCTTGATCTTAACTTCATTGGGCTGCACGAGCTTCTGCTCGGCAACCGGGTTGAACTTGATCTCCTCGAGGAAATCGCCCAAGTACTGGTACTCACTCGTACGCCTTGAAGGTAGCGGGGATGGCGGCCATTGTTGGTAGGATGTTGGCTTGTAGTGGTTGGTGGACTTGTCGTCGAGAGCTTTTTGGAAAATGAGCGCGGTAGTCTACCGCTTTCGCAGCGACTGACGTGGATACAGTGTTGATGTGGCTCGCTTGCCTCGAGACATGCTAATCACGAGGGCTTTGTGATCTGATACTTGAGATTATGCGCCAAACTATGCTTTTTCAATTGTAGATTGGCGACAAATTTAGAACTGTAACATGTAGAGATTTAGAGGGCGTTACTCATTCAAATCTCAATTATAATAAATTCGCTTGATAGGCGGTTCTATAGTAACCGTCTTCCGTTTATCTGAATTTGTAGCGTAGGTTGTTTGATGTACGTACTGCATTCTAGCGATGCTCAACCACATTGACTTGTGTATGCCTTATCAACAGTGTGGCGATGGATTTCGTATTTCGTATTACTTCGTGAGTTGAGATGTTTACACGGCTGTAATGCACGGAGTTTGGGTTTGCCCCATTTGAGCTTGCTACATGTGGCTTGTAAGCACAACGTTTCGTGTTAGCCCAAAACAATGTTTTGTGTATTTTACTTTCAGCTTGAAGTCAATTTTCCTAACCTCCGTCTCTTTAAAAAACGTTTTAATAAATTATAAGTGCGTATCGGTAGGTGGTGCGCGGTGCACCTCGTATCACACTTGAATTCGACCAGCTAGTAGGCTGACAACAAGCAAAAAGTAGTGTCTAAAATATAGGGGGAGTCGATTATTAATACTCTACTGATTACTTTAGTACCTGAGCCTCCTGGTTATCTTAAGCAGATTACGCATCATTGTATCCTACTGTAATGTAGTACATGCACATGCACATTGCTATCTCCACGGTGTGACTAAGCAGTGGTACTCCGAAATTTGTATGACATGTACAATACATCATTCGACCCTCATTTTTCACTCCCAGTTTATCATTCTTCTAAAAGAACCCAAGCACAAAAGTCTCCAAGACCAATCCAACTCCAAGCTTCACCATGGCGAACATCCCAACCACCTTCAAGGCCTACAAGTACTACAAGTTCGGCGACGCGCTGGAGGAGATCAAGTTCAACATGAACGTCACACAGAAGCCGCTGAAAGCTGACGAGGTGCGGGTCAAGATCTTCAGTGCTGCCGTGAACCCTGTCGACTACAAATTAGTTACGTACGGTCCATACATCCTGCCCCACCCCCCCCCACCACCGAGAACCCGTTTCGCGTGGGCTTAGACATGGCTGGCAAGGTAGTAGAGGTCGGCAGCGACGTCAGCGACTACAAGGTCGGCGACGAGATCTTCGCCATGCTGGGCCTCATGAACTTTGGCTCTTTTGGCGAGTATGTTAACGTTGACACTAAGTTGGTGGCAATTAAGCCCAGCAATTTGTCATGGAACGAAGCTGCAGGCGTGCCTCTTGCCAGCCAGACGAGCTGGTAGGCTCTCGTAACGTCCGGCAAGCTGTAGAAGGGTCAGCGCGTATTGATTCTCGGAGGTAGCAGTGGCACTGGGGTGTTCGCGATCCAGATAGCAAAGGCTCTCGGCGCAGAGGTCATCACGACGTGCAGTGCCCGCAATACTGAGCTGGCCAAGTCGCTTGGTGCTGACCAGGTGGTGGACTACATCAAGGAAAAGTGGGGCGAGGTGCTGGCCGAGCACTCCATTGACCTCATTTACGACTGCGGTATGGAGCCGGCCTCATGGAACGACGCCGCCCAGAAGGTGCTTAAGGTGAGACCGGCATCTTCGTGACCATCGGCTCGAACGACAAGCCGATCGAGTCGGTCATCGATGCCACGATGAAACAGATCGTTACCGCGCCGTGTACGGAATATCTACTGGAGCTCAAGAAGCTGATCGAGGCCGGGAAAATGAAGACTGTCATCGACTCTGTGCACCCGTTGGAGAACCTGATGGATGCACTCAAGGTGCAGATGACGAGCCGCGCTCGTTGCAAGACCATCACCGAAATTGCCAAGGAATAAATTGCTGTTAGTGGGGTGGATCTGAGCCTTTACCTCGTAGAAACGCTTCAGCATCTTGTTCTTGTTCCGTCGCAGCTTTCGGTTTCACCTTGAAAGTGAGGCTGTGGTGAGCAAAATGCAACTTAAAATTGAACCTTGCGAATTAAGCACAGGAGCGTCTTGTGCTTGTCAAAAGCTTTTGCTCACTTCGAGATATCTAACACTCCAGATCAACATCCAAAAAAATATCTCCAATTCTTCTCAACGTTTCGACAAGAATCTGTTTGCCTGAAATATGAATTTCGATTGCCGTTGATTTACATTCAATTTGCATTAACAAGAAGAAGTTGATGTAAGTAAAAAGTGCAACCGGTAAATGCACTTTTGAGAGCCTTACCACAGAAACGCAACATGTTTGGAACCTCTATTCAAGGTTCCTCATCAGGTGTTGCACCTTACGTATCCTGTAAAATCTGCTAGTGTCATCGAGCTGCTTGTCTAGACGTCAGGGTTATCAGCTACGAGAATTTCTTTCTAGCTAGACTCCGCTTGATCACGCGGTGCCGTCCCAGGCGGCCGTCTCACAAAGAATCTCTGCGCTATGGCTGCCGAGTTGGTGTCACGAGGACACTTGTGCGTGTGCAAACGTCGATGAAGCAAGTATCTGTTGGGTCAATTTCTCGTTAAGTATAATGCATTTATTAACGGCGCTGATGCAAAATCAACGTAAAACACGTGACAGATGCGTCGGAACATGAACTTGAACTCCCAACTCGGGACCCAAGCCCGTCGACAATCTCATTGACCTGGGCCTATCGAGATGATGCGCTACAGTCTGTATCCTACAAAAGAAACAACAAAGTTGGGTGACGGTGCCCCTCTTGACAGCGTACATGTCGATTTGCTTTTAATGGAGATTTTTTTTAGCTGATTTGGATTTTGTTTTGTGTTGCACGTGTGAGTGAGTTTCATGACCATCACTGTGGAAGATGTGTACTAAAGTATTGAGTTAAAGCAACATCGCACCCCGTACGGAAATAATTGTATTCTCTGGATTTTATATCCAGAGTTTTAGGAGGCGAGTCATTCTGACCCAAAAACTACTCTAACATTTTATACAGAGAGCCCAAACTAACGTTGTCAGCTTAAAACTTAAGTAAACTTACTTCAGCACTTCATTCATCTGTTATATAAGATCTGTATTGGATTCTCGTACCCAATATAGTGAGTTTTCTCTCCTGAACCTGCATACCGTGGCATTTCAGCTTGTATCAGAAACAGCTCCTTTACTTTATTCAAATAGTTTGGCAATATATATCTGATATCCTTTGTACAAGTGATGTGACCCAGGTGAATGTTGCTTGTGTCGGCCAAGGGTCACGGTAAATTACGACTGGCCGAAGTAATTTAGCCCTCGTGAATGTTGCCCGAAGAGATATCAGCGTACTGAGCGCAGGTGATGCGGCTGCGGAGCAGGCGCACAGATGCCTAAGACTTCCGCTAATATCCTTCTTGCCGTCACAGTGCAACTCGCTCAGTTGATAGCGTCATCGCTGTTAGAACAAAAGTGCCCGAACAAAATTCAGGGTTCACAGAACGAATATCGAAAGGCCAGTCGCGATACATAAATCGCTTGTACGACTTGCACAAATTATTGTAAAATCCAGAGCTTCTCCGTGTAAAGCACAGCTTTGTTCTATTGAAAGTGCTTTAAGTTTTTTTGGTGCGGTCATTTCAAAAACAGACCTTCATAACAACTCTGGACTCTGGATTAACATTTAGAGAACAAACTATTTCACATAACTGCTTGCTGTAGCGCCACGGCAATTGCGGAAAATAAGAGGGTATTGATCTGCCTGCGCTGAAAACTACACCCGCCCCCTAAACCAAACCTTAGACCATTAGTGTACCCTAGACCCCCCTCTACCTTCCCCTAAAGGGTCGCTGCGCTCGGTCGTCGGCTCAATGCTATCGCTCTGTCGCACAGTAGGACTAATTGGATGTTTAGTGACAGGTGTTGACTGTTTTTTTGTGGTTAATGTTGCTTGAGTGTGGTGGATTATTCAAGATGACAGATATTATAGAATATTGAGTTGTTATTTGAAATAGAAGTGAATTTGTCCTAATCTTCAGCGGATGGGTCAACATAACGCATTTTATAAGAATCTACGAGCTTATGCGATGACAGATACGTTTGACACGTTTTCCAATTCCGAAATATCGTTTTCTGCAGGGTAAGTGATGTATGAGGACTCTGGGCACCAGTACGACCGCTGGGAGGACTCTGGATCTGGATTATAATCCAGAGAACATCGCCATAGATCTTCATAAAACTATTTGGGGAAACCGAGGTGGTCGACGCAAGTTGCTTGAGTTGGTGCAGCACGAACATTCACCCACGACATATTATGAGTTTGCTGGCAATTACTTCCCGCTAGTTGTGCCCAGTATAATTTAACTGCCAAATGAGTGCCGTGTGAGAAGCACTCGGACGAAAACCCAGGAAAAGTATATAAGTCAATATTGTGTTTCGATGCTGAAGTTAAATTTTCGACTTGTTTTTTTTGCATGTCAGGCAGTCCCTTTGGAGTGACAATTAAGTCAAGTATTAGTTTTCTACCGTTTTTAATTTTCAACTAGTTTCTCTTCAACCATATATGCGGTTTCGATTACAACAGTACTAGTAAATATAAAATCCAGAGCTGTTCCGTGCGAATGCGCGGCTTTGTCATTTAGTTTTATTTATTGAAATCATCATGGGTCTTCATAAAACTACCATGGCGTATCAATTATAGCACGTAATGGTGGTTCTCTTTCGCGTATTTACATGTTATTCAAAGAACTAGGGCTGCGCGTAGGCTGGGATAGCTACACAATTCTGATTTGCAAATACCAGGAGATATTTTTGCTATATTTGAAGCAGAAGAAGTCCCATTCTTCGAGCTCGCTATTCAGATTATTTTGCTTCTGTGGTGAAGCAAAACTTATTGTATACATTTGTTAAGGAAACGTGAACAGGTTGGCTAAGAGTTTACTGATAGGCAAGTGCTCCACATCTTGTCGTGTACGTGGTATAGCATGAGGTTCATAACTGGTTGGGCCAATTCGAGGGTATCGGTTGGCTGCGTAGACTGCCGATGTGAACCAGCGCGAACCGTAGCTGGGTAAAACCAAGAGATGGTAAATGTAGAAGCACGCAAGGTGCCAGTTTCTCTCTACATATACATTTATATTTCTACATATAATTATATATATATATATTATATTTATATACCGGGAGGGACCTGTAGGGCATCACAAACATTATATTGTCCCAAAATGTCGACTTACAGGTAACATTACGAGACCTACAAGAAACATTCATCCAACGCCTAGATGATTTCCTAGTTTGAAGCTTATCTAAGGCTGAAAGCCTCCGATGTAGCACCACAAATCATTTACTAATCAATCCCTATCTAAGGCTCAATTAGGATAGGACCGGTTACATGTATTAGCAGGCCTATATAATTTGTATGCAAAAGTGTCGACGTGAAACCGACGTGAGAATTTTGTACCAGGACTGTACCACCGCTGTTTTCGACCAATTAATTGGCGTTTAACTAAGTGAATTTGCGGAGGTGGAGATATTCGGCGTAGCTATTATTGTATTGATCGCCCTCGTATTTTCAGGAGTTGCCGTGGCGCTATAGCAAGCAGTTATGTGGAAGGCGTGATTCCTCTTCACCATAGTTTGCGGGGGATGAAGAAAGGAAATACGATTGCAGTGGTTTGTAATAAAGTATTTTACTTAGTGATACAGACACATTTTGGCAACGGTTTAGCAATTGCATATAGCTTCACCTTCATAAATTCATAAATGTGAAGCTATATGCAATTGCTAAACCGTTGCCAAAACCTTCATAAATTCATAAATGTGAAGCTATATGCAATTGCTAAACCGTTGCCAAAATGTGTCTGTATCACTAAGTAAAATACTTTTTTTTTATTACAAACCACTGCAATCGTATTTCATTTCTTCATCTTCATTCCAGCATATTTTAAAACCAGCTATCCCAGTCTCCGCATCACCCCTAGTTTATATATATGGGCAGAATGAACCTTTATTTGATCGTGATTGTGGTCTCCGCAAACAATAATTTCGTGTGATTTAATTGGCGTAATTGTTAGGCATATAATTTGCACAGCCCTGCACGACTCTCGATGTAAGATGAATTACCAACAGTCAGTGAAAGCACTGGGAGATGTCAAATAATATGATCACTGGGAACTGACTATTAGAGCATCTTGAATGCGGACCCAAAATGGGGTTGAGACCTCAGTTTGAGATAAATTACGCCCCCTTGTCTTTCTGTGACGGGGTCACACAGCACCTTGCGCTAGAGGAAGCGGGCTTCCAAGAGTATACAAACTTTAAGTGAGCGGCAGCTCACAGGTCCCTTGTCAAAGGGAACGAAGTAACCAGTTAAAGGTAAGTTTCAGACTGAATGTATTTATAGGTAAACTTAAGCTTGAGTTTAATACAAACTATAAGTCACCTATAGTGAAGCTATGTCCCAATCTGTTCCATATCTATTAGTATGTTCATCTATCTAGCTTGTTCTACAACTATAGGCAGATTATTGTACTGGTCTCACTATTGGCATCTACTTCAGATCCCTCATGAGCGGGTAGAAACGAAGCCGTGACAGCCGAGCACTTATTGCTTCGGGGAAGTCTTCCCTCCCGCGCAAGCTTGGCCTTGGACATGTGTCGAATTTTGAACGTGTTGTCTCCGCCAGCAGCAACACAGTCGTCCATAACGCATTGAAGTGTTAGGAACCCTGCATTTATAGAAAGAGGCGGCAGCTCGTCGAATTCAGTAGCCACGTTCGCCACTAGCTCATCCAATGTGTGAGCAGCCATTGTCTGCTGGCGAGCCTGGAGATCGTTGAACACAGCCAGATCTAGCACGTTCATGTCGGGGCTATTGGGGTTTGGAACCGCAACTCGACGTTGCAGCCGGACTCGGCGACGGCCTCACGCCATTCTAGGTCATCAGGTTGGATATGAGGGGAGGCGTCATCTTGTTGCACGATAATACGCCTCCATTCGGTCGCCCCAGGAAACTTGACGGTAGTAACTTCTCCACAAGTATCTTTCTGTACGAGCATTTGTTCACAGTAATTTGATAAGGCACCAAAGTCCCCGCCGGCCTGTTGCGGCTACTGCGCCTAGCCAGTTCATGAGTTAAAAACGCCCACGTACCGAGTTTTTCATCGAAAAACTCCCCCGTAACCGGATCGTGCCGAGGTCTAGCAACGGCCGCTAGCACCATAACCTTGAAAATGTGCCGCTTGGTCTTGGGACGCAAAATAGACTTCGGCTCGTCAGGAGTAAGATGCGCCGACGCTTAACCTTGCTCAGATAGAGCAGTTTTTCGTCGACATGGACTACATTCTCCATGGCATCGAAAAGATGCGTTGTTGCATTAATGTGCTCCAAGCTAAAAGAAACCCTGCGCTTCTTATTGTCTTCAAATAAAAACGGTTTAGCCACAGAAGTCTCCACACGGATATTGCCGATACGCAGCTCTCTAAAAAGCGTCGTCGGGGGAATGAAACACGCCTGCGCCGCGGCTAGAACGGTGCTGCGCTCCAGTGGGTCAACAGCGCGCAGTTGTTCTAGGGCGCGGGACCGGTCTGCTCTCGGACGCCCGGTTCGGTGCACCATCGACGGCGACGCGTACACGCCGGTACGTTCGTTGTTGGCGAGCGAGCGCCGCCAAACACTTGAAACCGTTCGAGCTTCCACCCCGAACGCTTCGCCAACTCTAACAAGGGTACCACGGCGTAAGACGCCACCGACAGTTTCGTTGAGGAGTGCGGAAACAATAAGAGAACGTTGCTGGTCGGAGAGGTTGCTGCGGGTTGAAGCTTGGGGCACGCCGGAACGAGGCATCGTGCAGTTCTTGGTAACTTGGTGGCGGTGGAGGTTGGGAGGGGCGAAATGAATACTGCTAGTGCTGCGTTGGCCTAGATGGAGGGTACCCACAACTACTCAATTGCTCCTGGAACCACCAATTTTGTGAGTTGTGCTGAGTAAAGCACACTGTTGAAATCGCGGTGTTCCAGCGTTCCGAACCGCACCAGTTCCGTGTATCAATAGTCTGTTCTAACTAATTGCGATCCAAATTAAGTGTTTCAGTCAATAGATATGGAACAGACTGGTAGTTATCCAATGGTTGGCTCCTAGAGCCCCTGGTACCATGTACCAGTCCTCCCGAAGAGTGACCAGTCACTCTTCCATGTAACTTGAGTACACAGGTCTGTTCCCCGTTAAATCCCCCCCCAACTTAGGTTCAGTTTACCGACCAATCAGAATGAGGAAGAGTGAGTCACAAACTCCCATTCTCCAAGTCGAAAGACATCGACGAGCTGCGAGAACGCGGCGGTGGCTCACTTCATAGTTAGAGCCTCGATCAGCAAAGCGCTCTTCTTCACGGTCTCCACTTCGACCTTTAGCATGCTCCGTGACACTGCGAAGAGCGGTGCGACGACAAACGCCAAGGTTGCCGCCGGTAAGGTGAAGGCCAAGAGCACTAAGCTTCGCGGCAAATGCTCTGCACTCGAGGAGGCTACTCAGGTGACCTCCGAGGCGATCGATACGCCTGGCGATGCGGCTGCCAGCAAAGGCGCAAGCTCACACCGCGGTCGCTCGCCTTCTGTGCCGCCTGACATCCGTCCGAACACGCTCTTCACATGCCGTGAGCACAGTCCGGATACTGAGGACGAGGCGAAGGCCAGGAGCCTCCACAGCGTATCTGGGAACTCCGAGGGAGGGCACACTCCAGTTCCCAGCGAGCACGACGACGGCAGCGTACACTCGCGCGCTAGTGATCACAAGGGTCACGATTCCGAGACGCCTGAGCTCTCTAAGAACCCGGCCGACGAGGCTAAGGGCTCGCCCAAAGCTGGCGATAACGAGGAAGAGAAACCTCACAAGAATCTCTCGCTGGCCGAGGGACTTGAGCGTGCTCAGGCAGCTAAAGACGCAGCAGAGGAGGCCAAGCACTCCAAGAAGTGCATGGCTTCGAAGTCCCCACATCGCGAGGTGAAGGAGACTGGTTGTTCCTACAAGGATCTCTTCTTATCCTCGCATGAAGAGGAGGAGGGTGCCGTTGACGATCCCCGGGAGATCAGGAAAGACCTCTACCGGCGGCAGGAGCAGTTCCAAGCTGCCCAACGAACGCATGTGGGTTCGGTGGTGGCACCCGTCAGTCAGGGAGCTGCCCTCCACCCAAGAGGTTATTCGAGGCGAGCTTCGGGGCGGACCTCTTCTTGGAAAAGCTCACTCCTCCTCGTGAGCTTATTGGTGGCCACACTTCTAAGGGCGCTTACGAACGCGCCCTGGTTCAGAAGAAACAGTTTTTCGTCGACAACGTGGAGGCTGCCCGGTTCGTGCATCTCGCACAGCACCAGATCCCTCTGAAGGGCTTCACGACTTGTCGTAAGAAGCCCGAGAACTGGGGTGGTCTCTACCCTGTATGGGGCTAACCTTGGGTTCGTCCCGAGAACTGTCCGAGCTGGAGCTCATTCGAGGACATGTTCTGGGCCTGGGATGAGACTCTAAAGTACTAACCCAAGGAGTTACGGGAACTCCTAGAAAATCAGCTGCTGTCCAAAATCCTGGACCAGCGCGATCTTCGCAATCGGTTTGCTCACTTGGTCAGCAAGCGGCAGCTTCCAAAGGACATCCAGAAGCGCGCATCTTCCAGCGATCACGATGAGCGCAGGTACGGAGTGTCATCTACGTCCGTACCTCGTTCGGGCAAGAAGCCCCGGACTACTTACGAAGCTGCTACCGCTTCTATTCCCAGATTGCGACAGCTTTCGGGCATTCTGCCTGGAGCCGTTCAATTGGCTCCCACGAGTTCTCGGAGTGGGCATAACCCCTCCACTTCACAAGGAGCTGGCGCTTACCACGCTGCCGCTGCTCCTGGAGAACCCGCTCCACATGGTAGTGGACTTCATCGATCTGGTCAAAGAGGAGCGGAGGTGCCCTCGTACGAGTACGAGTATGAGGCGCCTCCGGGGAATTTTCTCGACCGAGTGCTCCGCTCGCAGGTCCGACGCAGGACCCTGAAATTGACCGCCTCCGTCAACGCGTCCTCGTGCTTGAGATTGAACTTGGCCTTGGAACTGGCGGTGATACTGCCGCCCAGACCGTGAACCAAGGGATCCTTGCTCGACTTGATAGCCGTCTGGACCGGTTGAGCTGGGAGGTAGCGGACCTCCATGCGCGAGTCGACCGCCGGGCCCTCCCGTCCGATCTGGAGAAGGCCTTCCGCTTGGTCCGACGTGTTGAGTACGCACAACAACGTCCGGAGCCGCCATTGGCACACTCCCAGCCGTACGCGTATGGTGCCCGGCGTACTCGGCGTACGCCCCTAGGGCCCGTTCGTACGGGGGCCCTCCGGTGTACGATCTCGATCGCAGACTTGCTGTCCAGCGCGAGCGTTGAGGCGCACGCTTCTGCGCGTCTGTCGACGACTTCGGCCGCCCCTCGCTTCGAGGAGCTGGACCTAGGTGGGTCTGCGAGTCAGCAACCCCCTGCGGATCGTGGTACCACTTAAAACGTCCAAAGTAGAACGTTGGGTGCGTCGCCATTGACTTTGGTAGGTCGATGGTGTACGACGCACTGTGTCTGGCCAGGACCGCGAACGGTTCGACGAAGCGGTGCTTCAACTTGTTACTGCCGACAGAGCTGACAGTGTCTAGCGGTAGATTTCTAGTGTCGAGTAACACTAATTCATCCACATTAAACACATTTAAGTTTCCTCTTCCATGTTTCTCGGAGTACCCCTTCTGTCTGTCCTGGGCCGCTGCCATGGCATCGCGGACCCTGCCGATCACAATCAGCTCGGTGTCCACAAAGGACTCCACTTGCTTCCGCAGAGAAACCGGTCTCACACTTGAGACCTGGGAGGAAAGGGCTTTCCGAGCCTCTCCTCCACATAAAATAGAAGACGTGGCGTTTCCTCGAAGAGTGAGAGGCACTAGGGGGTGGCGGAAGCCGTTCAAGTAGAACGGCTTGAACCCCGTGGACGAGTGCACTGCGTTGTTGAGCGCAAACGCAACAACTGAGAGCTGTGACGACCACGTACATGGAGCTCCAGCGCAGACGCTGCGCAGAGTGTCCTCGAGTACTCGGTTGACGCGCTCCGTCTGGCCGTCCGTCTGCGGGTGGCCGGCAGTGGACATCTGCAGACGAGTTCCGAGCAAAGGGAACAGCGTCTTCCGTAACGCAGCGGTGAACCGCGGGGCTCGGCCAGAGACAATGGTCTCGGGCAGACCGTAATAGCGGAAAACGCCATCGACGAACAGCCGTGCGGTTTGTTCGCCTGAGGCCGTGACAGGCGCTGGAACAAGATGCACCATCTTGCTCAGCCGACACACGAACACCACAATTCCGGTGTTGCCGTGATCGGCGAAGGGGAGTCCAACGATGATGGCAAGGCTCATCAACTTCCAACAGTCAGCAGGTACGGGCAGGCTCTGTCACGGAGCCGAAGCGTGCCCTGCGGATTTCACCCGCTGACATGTTTCACATGTCTTCACATATCTGGCGACCCACTTGTACATGTGGGTCCACCGGAAGGCCTGAGAAACAGACAGGAAGGTCTTCTCACTACCCAGGTGGCCACTAGAGGGTGCGTCGTCCGCCTCCGCGAGGATGTCAAACTTCAGGACCTCATCGTTGGGCACGACCATCCGTGGAGGATCACTAGGCTCCACCCGGTAATAGAGGAGGCCATCGTTCAACTTATATCGGTGAAGCCGGGAGCGATGCCGCGGCGAAAGCCAGTCGGACTTGCATCCTGTTCCTGCCGTCAGGAACTTGACGATGGGCGCAATAGCCGCACCGTCTCGATAAGCCATGCGTATCCGATCATAAAAATCCGTTGTCACCCGTGTGAGGTGGGCTAACTCGTAGTCCGGACGCCGAGACAGGGCGTCGGCAAGCACGTTGAACTTGCCCGGCTTGTATTCAACGCGGAAGTTGTACCCCGCGAAGAATGACAGCCACATCGCCATCCGTTGGGAGAGGTGAGGCGAATTGGTCGCCGTCCTCAAGGATGCGCGGTCTGTGTAGATCGTAAAGGGCCTTGAGCCCAGAAGATGTACCCAAAACTTGACGAGGGCATACTTCCTTGTCAGGAGCATTTTGTCATGGACAGGATAGTTCCGTTCGGCGGCCTTGGGCTGCCTGGACTGGAACGAGATGACTCGTTCGTGTCCAACCCCATCGATCTGCAGCAACGCGCAACTGATCGCATAATCGGAAGCGTCACAGACGACGCTGAACGGTTTCGTCTCGTCCGGCAAGGCCAGCCCCGGTGCCTCTTGAAGGCTGGACTTGACGCTGTCAAAGGCGTCCTGGTGCGTTTGCTCCCAGCGCCAGTCGACGTCCTTCTTCAGGAGGTCCGACAAGGGTTTTGCGAGACCCGCATACCCCGCGCTGTACTTGTGGAGGTAGTTGGTCAAGCCCAACCACTTCTGAAATCCTTCTGGGAGCGGGGCGCCGGCCAGGCTGCAATAGCCTTGACCTTGCCAGGGTCAGCCCGAACGCCCACGTTGCTGACGAAGCAACCGTGAACCTTGATCTCTGGTGACGCGAAGACGCACTTGTCGATGTTGGCGTCAAGCTTGTTCGCTCTCATCACGTCCAACACTCGACGAAGGTGCTCCAGATGCACCTCCATGGCTGTCTTGCCTCCCTCGGCACGGCTATTGACGCAGATTTCGCCGAAGTACGTCTGTACGAAGGTACGCAGCGGCCTGACCAGCTGCGTGACCAAGCGATTGAATGTTGCTGGGGCGTTAGACAAGCCCTGCGGTATGACGAGCCACTCCCATATGCCGCTCCGAGTGCTCACCGCGGTGAGCGGGATATCGCTCTCGCGCATCAGGATCTGGTAGTATCTGGCTGCCAAATCCAGCGCACTGTACAGTACGCACCCTGTCATGTTGTTCAACAGCACACCCTTTCGTGGGATTGGTGTCTGGGCCCGCACCGTCGCGTTGTTCAGCTTGTTATAAGCGTGAACCAGACGCCAGTCCTCGTTCGGTTTTCGAACGCAGAGGGTCGGCGTCGAGTGCGGGGACTTCGACTCCCGCACCATGCCCGCCTATGCTTTCACAGCGAAGAATGCATCAATCACCTCGCACTGTTCGTGAGGGAGAGGCCACTGCCTCGTGACACAGTACTTCGCGCCAGGCACGAGATCGATCTCGTGCCGTACTCCACGATCTGGTGGGAGTTGGGTCGGTGTGTTCTTTGTAACCACGTCCCCATACTCCGACACCAAAGGATACACCGGATCCTTGGGGTTCTTAAGAATCTCAGAACCCAAGCGCGATTGACGCTGCTTGCTCAACTCCTCGAGGACGTCTTCGTCCAAGACAGAGGAGAGGTTCAACTCTTCCTGAGTGGTCTCTTGTTTGAAGAGTAGCATCTCGGCAATCTCTCCAGCCGTGAGGTTGACCAGGAAAGACTCTGCCGTCATTCCCTCAAACTTCAGTAGTTCTGCAACCTCTGGCAACGGTTCCAAGTGGACACCAGATGCCTTGACGGGTAAACCGGTCTCGCCATCGAAGATGTGAAAACACTATTCCACCGACGGTGTCGAAAGAGCCCGGGCCCTGGACTCCGAGTCGCTGCACGACACCAGTCTGTACATGGTTCAGACTTGACTTGCGGCGGCGGCGACCGTGACGTGGAACTTCGTTACCCACTTCTGGGGATGTCGTGATCTGACATCTGAGGCACTCTAGGCCTCGCGTTGAACTATGTCACCCACACAGAAAGTGCGTCTCGCGACTTCCTCTTCAGTTATGGTCTGGACGACCGTCTGTGGACCTATGTTATCCACTTGGTCGACGTCTGTCTGCAACTCCACCTTCGAAGCTTCCTCAGAGTCGTCGTATACGTCGACGATCTCCAAGCATCCGCCGGATGCTTCGGTACCTTGGTGGGCCTTGCGGGCGCCCCAGGTCCTGACAGAGGTGAGAACATGACTCATCAATGCTCTGTCCGTCACTGCAGGTCGGCTGGCACCAATTGCCTTGCCTCGCCAGTCGATACACGGCTAGTGTTTCTAGAGCCAGGTCATGACCAGGATCAAATCGTAGGGATCCATGTCGAGAACAGTAAACTGTTCTGGGCTGTCGAAGTCTTCGAACTTGACAGCCAGATCCATCTGGATGTTGGGAACAGTGACCCTGTTCCCGTCGGCCAGTCGTACTGACACGGCCCGTTGCCTTTGCTTTCTATCAAAGCGTCGGTCAACTTGTTGATGTTACGAGCAACCGTCCGGCGGCGTGCGAAATTCTTCGACGCCCCAAAATCGAACAAGATTCTAAAGGGTTGATCGTATCCCCGTACACGTCCGTGTACTACAAGCAGCCCATCGCCGCCCTTCGCCGATTCAAGAGTGCGACGAATCTCAGGGGCGAAGTCCCCGTGGTACGCAACACCTAAGTTCCGCTCACGAAGACTTAGATCTTCCCCAGTATGGCGCCACTACTGGTACCCGGCGTTCCCCTGGCCTCGGGGTTGTGGCTTCTGCCAGCGACCCTTGAGAACAGGCTTGGGGTTGAACCACCTGTGGTGTCTCTCCGCGGGGCTGTCTCCTCACTCGTTCGGCTCTCCGAGTACGATGCCGACTGATGACCGCGACTGGTCGCAGTCGATCCGCACCCACCCCGTACCTTCAACAACGGCGCGCCATACATCTGGTACTTCGCGTCTGGTTGCGCTATCAATTGCACCTGACTCGGTATCAGAGTCGTACCGTGTCGCCCAGCCCCCTTACAATTTGAACGTCGAAAAGAGAGAGTTGTTCGTTTATACATTTGATTTCAGCTTTTTATTTGTAAAAACTCACTTTCGCTTTTACATTTATTTTTGAGCAATTTTAACATGTAAGAATGATTTGAACTACAGTACGTTGCCAGTTGTTGTGTATCCTGTTATTACCTCTAAATTTCGGTGAATTTACCTACGTGGAGATGTCCTCAGATCATCGAAACGAAATGCTAACTGTATAAGACCATTCATCTGAAGTTTGTTTGCACAAAAATTAAGGAGCAGCACACCAAACTGGCCCCGAAATAATCCCTATTGGGCTGTCCGTATTACGTGACCGTAGCACTACCAGGATAATCGTGACAAATTTAGGGTGAAATAATATCTAAAATTAAATTCAATCATCGTTTAGTAAAACTAAAAGCAGCAGCTGAGAAATTGGAAATCTCTATGTTAGAAATTGAAAAATATCAATTTTTAATTGTTTTCCGTTTAAATGGAGATGGTTTGAGCACTTGACGCAGCCTCAGCATCAGCAAGTGCTACAATCTGGTAGTTATAGCACGCAATCGTGGTGCTCTCGCTTTTGTTTCTGTCGTTAACGATCCAAACATATCTGACACCACCAGTGAATTTGCACGCGACGGTCGCGTATTAAAGCGGTGTTGTTGATATGACTACTGTAAGAACCGTCTTGCTGTGCCTTAAGTAGCCCCAGTACACAGTCGGAATAGTTGCAATGTTGGAAATGCTGATACGTAGCATGCGAGTTAGATCGAATCAATAAAATCGGCATTTCTCTTAACGCGCTATAGTATAAGAATCACGTGCTTGCAGCTTCTGTCGGGTGTTTTTGCACAACGAAATTGCACACAACTTCTGAGCTCCCGATGAATACTTCACCCACTGGGTTGTTTCAAACCGCAAAAAGATGCATTTCACCCAATTCCTTCAAGCAACATTCATGGGGTGAATGGGTTTTGATGTTACCCGTGGCCGCCACAGGCAACATTCTTCTGTGTTTTTCTGATGTCCACCGGATATTGCTTATAAGAGGTCTGCCAATCTAGTTTTAGTACCAAGTGGTGCATTCATTTACGTATGGGTACATACGAATATGTTTAAGAAATGAAAATAGAGGTAACAGGTCAACCAAATTATAGAAGACGGAAGAAACGGTTTTCTTCCAGTACGAGTTTTTACTAAAATATCACATAAAAAGTAAGAGGTTTTCTTTAGGTCGAGTGCCATCCCTGGAGAAACTCTGCATTAAAATCCAGAGAACTCCACTGAAAAAAAGCACATCAGTGCTTGTGATTTAGAACTGTGAATGTATTTTAGATTCGTTGCAGTCAGGAGAAAAGCGTGAAAAGTTTTTCTTTTAAGCAAGTCACTGCCAACCGCATTGCTTCCAGTGGGCGGACTCACCCTACCTATTTTCAAATCAAGTCATTCATAAGCGAAAACTCGGTGGTAAGTAAGTCTTGATTAGAAGTTGAGTGTATATGTTAATCAACGCTGTGGAACTGTAAAGCCAAAATATTACTTCGAACGTATAATCGTTGATGATTTTCTGCTTTTCAATTAAAAAAAGTTACTGATGATTATCTGCTTTTAAACTACATGTGGCAGAAAATAATAATGATACATAATAAAGGAAATTCGATTCTTGAGGCGACTTTACAAAGAACATGTACTATGGATAATGCGACGGGTGCCTTCCAAAACCCATATAAAACGGTTTAATCAGTTTAATCGGTAAATTTTAAATTACCGATTAAAACATTTTAAAAATATACATTTCAAATCGCTTTAATGCGCATCAAAACGGTTGCTGGAACACGACCTTCGAGAATAGTGAAGTTCAGTCATGTGTTTAATCATGTTGCTACTTAAAAGTCGGATTAGAATTGTTTGATATGACCAAAAAGTGGTCTCACTAAACAAGCCCACATTCTCTGGTTTAGGTTGCACATACAATGTTACTTCAATTTAATAGTATGAGCTCCGTAAGAAGTGCGAGCGCCCGGGCGAGCTCTAAAATTTAATTATGTTGCGTGCGGTGAGCTCGACAAATTCCGCTAAGTCTTATTAATACATGCAACTGTAACAATCATGTGCAGTAACTTACTTACAAAGCACAAGTTTTGTTTAGTCATGGAGCAACGAGGTACCAGAATTAGTCAGCACTGACTCCTCATTGTTGCACACTATAAAAGAATTTGCACGACTACGTCGCGAATCTTTAGCAACTGCGTACCAGTCCAGATCAGTTTGTGATCTTTGACGAAGCTCGATCGAGAGGATCCGATATAAAGCTTTCATTTAAACGAGTCTGCCGTGCTGACATAAGGACCGAAACTTACGAAACAAGTTGATCCAAGGGGCAGGCAGCTGGGACCTATTCAATCACTGTGGATTGCTATTATAGCTTTGATGAAGTTGCGCAGAGTATTCTGCAATCCAAAGCTACGTACTGTGAGTATCCGCAGTCGACGTTCTGAACTGGGTTAAACACAACACGAAGGCAGAGTCTAGTGACGGAATGTTGGGGTGGGCTGTGAGTGGCATTCACTATCGGAAGACTCAGCACAATCAAAACACCGAGTTGGTTCCCGAGGAGTAGTCTCTGAAGAAATTGTACCATAATAAGTTGTAAGTAACGACGTGCATCTACGGGCATGACAACGAGGTCTGCGTCACTGCGCAATGCGCAGAGCGCATACAGGCGAGTGCGAGCGAGAGCATGAAGTGGAGGAAAAAGTGCAAGAGCAGCACAACCTCGAGGTGGTCTGCTTATCCCCAGCACAAGAGAAGACCTGGGATAACGCTGAGATCTTGAAGTTTGACGAGCTGGATGAGGTCGCGTTTTTTGCTCTGTCATATTTGTATCGGCAAATATTATTTTTTTCAGAGATGTTCTCTGAACATCGAGCCAAACGTAGGCAGTCACAGGCAACATTACCATACTTGATCAGTGTTACGTTTTTATCAACGATTAGATTCAGGTTTATTAGAGTGAGTACCAGATCTCTACAGTCTACAAATTGAAGTTGTGTTATGAGAGGAATCAGACCAAGTCCTAAAATTTACACCAATTTTAATTATTTCTCAAAGGTATATTGATTCCGAGAAGTGATTGTAAGCGAGTATCGCTTTGTGCTTTTACTGAATTTAGATAAACTTGTATTTGGAGCGGAAAGTCTGATCACTGCTACTCTGAAATGCCATGAAAAGTTTGTCATCCTGCAACATTACGCTAATCTAAGTAAAGTTGCGCAACCAGTGATATTTATCATCAAGCAACTTACCTTAGCGTTTTAAAGTTGCATTACGGCAGCATGGTTGTCTTCGAGCAACAAAAAGAAAGCTGGTTAAGTGCGTTTAGCAATCAGTATAACCTCTAATACTGTATATACACGTATAGCGATACGTATAGCTACGACATCGTATAGTTTTGTTAGCAGTGAATCCGTCCACTCAATGCACCAGCGAGGAGTACCACGAAAACTACCATGGTGATATCGCATTCCACAACAGAAGTGATATCGTTGTGACTTTTGTGGCAAGTTAGCCGCGACTCTCGTCCGAATGAGACTGAAATCCTGAGCTAGTATAGTAATGAGTCAGTCACCAAGCAACGAGAGAACAAAGAATTTACACGAATGCTATATCTGATAAGGACAAGAAAACAAGTGAAGTAGTACCTTCCCTTTGATTATGGTATACATCTCTTTTAAATACGACCACAACGCTTAAAAACTCAGCAGGCGACTTACACTATCGGGTTCTTAAATTGTTTTCAATGTTTAAATATATTGATCAGTAGTACTTCGTTGCATATTGATCAAAATGACAAAGCTTTACAGCATTTGTAGCTGAAAATAAAAAGCTGGTTCGAAAACGATAGGAATTGTATACTGGTCATATCAGTGACTTTGGCGTGCTTCTCCAAGCTGGTTCAAGGTCTAAAAAAACGTGAACCACCTTGGAGGAGTACCGCCACGTTTCTAGCTGGCGATACTCGCCCATCATTAAAACTGAAGATTTTCGAATGCCAAAATTTGAAAATCGTAAAATAAGTATTCTCTCTGATCTTTCAGCCACACATTTATTATATACAGCAGCTGGTAAAGCTACATTTTCCCTACAGATAGAACAGGTTTGATCATCGGGGCAATCAATTGTATTCGTACTTCAGAGTACTACAGACTCCGCCCAGAAACTGAAATGCACATTCAGTTTATACCCTCGCAAACGCGGTCATACTTCTTTCAGCATTTTCGGCCAGAACATACGTGGTACTAATGATTTGCAAAAATCCATATCCTATTGGTACCTGATATCCTTTGGGAACTTAGAAGGTCCACCCTTTTCAGTTTCTGGGCGGAATCTGTATCCATAATGGATGTTGAACTCCACCTGAGCGAACATGCTCTGTTTGCAATGAGTTATTGACAGCCGTATTGCACTGATATACAGTAGCTCTGTCAACTGTCTGCCAAATGTCTGAAATGTTTATTCCCACGTGGTCAAGTAAGTCATCAGAGAAATAGAATAGAAGAGCACAGCAACTTCAGGAAGTCGGCAACTTGATTCGTTAAGGTAGCCAAGCTTGCCGCACACGATTGGAGTACTGCATAAATAAATGGAACGGAAAAGTAATTAACTAGAATAAATGGGCTTTACAGGAAAAGCTTTCTACACCAGGACCTTAACGCTGAATTAATAAAGAAGTCGACACAGTGGGCAACACACAGTAGATAAACTTAAGTAATATATATTCACTCAAAAACAGTATCAAAGCTTCTCAAAATTCCATCAAACGTCTGTTTGGTATACAAACCCCGCGATACTTAAAAAAAATACGAGTTCTCGCAAACGGGAAACCTACTATGTAGTTAAGTAAATTCATTCGGACGGGAAGTACGTCAAGTTGGGCACTTATGGCACAAACGAAGCTTCGATTCTGGGCCCACTCTTAAACGAATAAGCTTAATATGATTACACAATTTGATTTCGCATTCTAGAGTAAACGTGACTGGCAATTTAATATGTTACTTGTTCTATTACCAGTCGTGTTCTCGTAGAATGCGAAATCAAATGATTTAAGCAGAAGGCATATTAATCTTATTCGGTTAAGAATATGTTTTTTTGTGGCGCCACAAAAGAAGCTGGTAGCCCCCGATGTGCAGCTTTTCGTAATGTGAATCCATGTACTACAGTTGGAGAGTGTAGCCCCTCCCATCTAAAAAAGTGTTGACCACGAAAACGTCTTATCACTTTGGCACAAGTTGAGAACTGCGAATCCCCCGGGCATCTGAGCCCGGGTCCCCAATAAATTTCAGAGAACAACAACAATGTTGTAACGGACCTCACAACGTAGGCAGACCAGACAGCGTTAATGACGGTGAAGGTGACGATAACGAATTGAAGTACCGTCTAACTTTTACTATAAGCATAAGTGTCGACGCGCAAGAAACGCTCGAAGCTGGAATCCAGTGGTGTAGGTAGACGCACACAAGCGAATTGCCAAGTGAATCAGCTCTTGCAAAAGCGAGAAAGATCTTAGCGGAGAAAACAAATGAAAGGTAGTAGAGACATACCTTGCTGACAAATTGCTGTTGGCACTTTGGATCCAATTGAGGCACCTGGACGACCCACCGAAAAAGAGCTCGTTGAAGATGTGAAAATGGAAGCCGCAGAAATGGACCATTTACGGATCTGGGGATTGAAATCACGTCAGACTCGCGCGAGTGCGCACTGGTAGCAGAAAGCGAAGCGAGCTCCGAGCTGCCGTTTGTGAGGCGCGCTGCTCTTCAGCAGACAGACGATGGATTCAACGCGCGCTCTGTCGCTGAGCTCATGACCAGAGTCTGGTCCTTCACACCGCGGGAAGACGCCAAGGATTAGATCCTAACGCACGCTGATTTACAGATCATAGAATGGGCCACAACGCGAGTCGCATCTTATGCTTGACGTTTCATGTTCTGTATCCATGGTCGGCGACCGTTGGTTTGCGATTAGCGTACTCTCGGTGGGGCTCGAAATCGAGCAACAACTCGTTGCCAACGAACTTGCAAGCTGCTGTAACCGGCTGAGATCTCCAGAGAGAGCATGAACTGCTCCTGATCGGTTGGACCTACGCACATTGCCCCCGTAGCAGAGCCCAACGCAGCGACTAACGTGCGACGTCGGCGTGGTGTTCGAAAAACAGTAGCGCTGATTTGGTTCGGGAAAAAGGTTCGCCGAGTGTTCCGGCAAGATGAACCACCCGTTACACAAAACGCGACGAGCTTCAATTTGGCCCGCAACCGATGATCACTTAGTGTTTGTATGCGGGTTTTGAGCGCTCATCTCGGCACGTCACTGCTAGGATCGCGCTCAGCGCCATGCATGCCTATTATGGAATTCACGGTAGGCACCGTGTGGACAATTACGGCTGCGGTGATGTCCTTTGCAAAAGCTTTGAACAACTCGCTGCCTGGATTCCACGTGGTCTTCTCGAAGCTCACCACTACCAACGTAACTTGCTGGCGTTCAACGACACCTTTGTGGTCGGAGATCGTCGCCCGCGAACGGTAAGGCCGTTTTTGCCTCTGGGTCTGGAGAGATCTGCACCCATTGCCGTGAACGAGGCGGAGTTGATCCATTGCACTGGCAGAGACCATTGTGATGTGCGATACTGCGATCGAGTCCGCATACAAAGTACATCATGAACTGTACATATAAGCGAATTGCAGTTGCCTCTTAGCAAATGCCGAACTAAAGTTTGCCAGCTTTTTCACATGGATCCCATATTTCTGACATCGGAGCTGCTCCCACTGTCGTCCAGATAAGATGGGCCCGAAAGTATCTTAACGCCCCGTCTCCCGTCACTGGGACGCGATCCCAACGGGTCGCGCACAACGTGTTCTGATTGGTCAGCATACATTTTTGCCGTATGACCACCGGCAGACCCGGCGGACAATGCTGCCCCGCCGCCGTCTCACAACAAACGTTCCCGGTCTCTCTTTCCATGGTTCATTCGCGGATTTTCATTCCACGTGACCAACCACCCAGTCGAATATCGAAAATCTTGCGGCAAAAGGCAATAGTCCAGCGTCTCAAATGCCGTCCGCGAAAACCGCCCGTCCGACTACGGACTCGACTGCTACTAGACCCGCCAAGCGCGCGCGGGTGTCGTCTCACGACAAGGCCAAGCCTGCCAATGATGCGACGGATCTGCCTGCCGCTCTCGCAGCCTCGGCCACTGCATGCAAAGTGCCCAAGTTCTTGCGCTCGCTGTATGCGATCCTGCAGACGGAAGACCCGCACATCATCTCATGGGTGCAGAACAAGGAGCTCACGCCTAACAGCGTCACAGCCTTCCACATCCTCGAGATGGATCGCTTCGAGCGCGAGATCTTGCCCAAATACTTTAAGCACCAGAAGTTCGCCAGCTTCCAGCGTCAACTCAACAACTTTGGCTTCCGCAAATGGACCAAGACGCAGTCCAGTGGCGTCTGCACGTTCAGCCACAACTGCTTTCCGCCAGATCTGTCAGCTAACAACTCCAACATGTCCATCCGGGACCAGTGGCGTCAAAAGAGCACGCAGGTGATCCCTCCACCCGCTTCGATGCTTAACGGTCTGCCGATGAAGAGACGCATCGTGGGCAATGGCATCGCCAAGACCAAAGCAAAGCCGATAGACATCTCCGCACCCCGTCGACGCCCTGTCAACGTCCAAGTTCCAGTCGGCATGATCGACCCGTTCGCGGACATGTACCGCAGTCCCAACGCCACTGCAGCCATGGAGAGCAACGCGTTCCGTCACAGTCTAAACCACCAGCCTGTTCTTAAGAAGCTGGCACGTCCGAACTTGACCGTAAAGCAGGACACAGCCGAGCCGCTCAACAGCCTCGAAGCGTTCTGCGACGACTCGTTCAAGCAGTTCATCTTGCCGCCGCTGCAGCCGCACCATCTGCTGTCTGCTACACCGGGAAATACCGCGCCGCCTGCGTCGTTGACGCCTTCGTTCTCCAACTCCAGTACGTTTGGGCTGGGTGGATACCGCTTCACAATGACAAACAATAACAGCGCTGCGTTCTCGTCGGACTCGAGTTACAACGGCAACGGACTGAAGCCATTTGACTTGAAGCACATTGACACTCAACCACATCCGTATCAAACGGGTAATACCCAATTGAACGTGGGCAACACATCGGCTGACGCAGCACTACAGGGCACGTTCTTGGAGCCGTGGATTTGGGACGCACAGACGTCGTCGTCGAACTTTGAACTCGGCTCGTTCCCACTCGAATTCGACTGCAAAAATGAATTTGATTGCAAGAACGAGTTCGACTGGCAGGAAGGATCGGGCAGCAGCAATTACCAAGAGGTGTCCACCACTGTGAGCTGTGGAATGCCGACCAAAGAGCCGTGCCACCAACAGGATCGCGGTGTGCCGTCCAACACGGAAGAGTTCGGCTTGGACAACCTGCTCTTCGTCGAGTAACCGAAAACGAGCCAAAAAATATTGAAAAAAGGAGACGACGAAGTAGCCAACACGCCCCTTTTAAGTGGGCGCGTACCAACACCGACAAGGCCTTCGCGAGAAGCGCACATGGATCGGCGTAGCGTGTAAATGTACTGTACGTGAAGAAACACGAATAACTCCAACGAGTGCTAAACATTTTTTTTTGAACTAAAGATTCATTGTATCATTACTTTTCGAAGTTTTATAGCTACATCAATCTTGCTGCGCTGGTCAGAGGTGACTGTGGGTCTGACTGAGTTCGAATCACACCTTCGCCGTCGCAGGCGGAGCAGTTCTGTTCCAGCACCATTGAGTTGTACACGATCTTCTCAATGCGATGGCCCAGACATCGTGGACAGAGCCGAATCGGTGAGCTTCGAGGTGGGAGACTATTGCTCTGCTGCTGTTGCTGCGCCCATTTGTCCAGCATTCCGCTGGCTTCAAGTGCTTTGCGGCTAGAGTACCCAAGCCAATTCATGCCGGCGTTAGCGCTGGGTGTCGGCATTGCATGCTTCGCGTCTGCGCGGACGGGAATTTGAAAATGGAGTTCGTGAAAAGCAGCATAAAGCGAAGAGACGCCGTGGACGGTTGGTCGTCGCAGCACTTTCCTCACCGTGTCTCTTCCCAAGAAGCGAAAAGCCTCTAAAGAAGCTTCTCGATAAAAGCTCGAGTGGATACCATCCATCCAATGCATCCAACAGACCTTGACAAATAGCAAAGATAGCGAGGCTGTGTGGATTCAATAAACTGCGATCTCCCCGGACCAGCAGCAAATTGTTGTTCATTCCGTGACGTACCCGCTCAAAGCGTGAAGGATTCAAAGGATTGCTGTTCATTTCAGCTCTCACAAACTCAAATACTATTAGTCCATACCACGGCAGCCAATTTCGTGGCTCAAAAATTCCACTCAAACCGACTTTACCGTTTGCCGACAATCTCCGGCCACAAAGATGTCGTTGGCTCAACGGAATTTTTTGGGCGTTGGCCGAACAAGCCACAAGTAGCTGTGCGTTTCCGCTTCTCACAATGACTCGCGTGGCATTGAAGAAGAAGAAGCTTTATTCAGCAATTCTAAAGCATTCGATGGATTCAGTTCCTTACAACTTGTGAGAAGAAAGTTTGCCAGCGAAGAAGAAGGGAGATCTTGGCGACTACTGTAATCCGTCACTGGGAATGCTACATGTATTTTCAGGGATATAATTGTACTCACTGCACCTCATCATCTCTTTCTTGATAAAACCAAGCGGGCCTGTGCTCCAGAGGAGATCTCCGCGCAGTGATCGCTCTGCAAACTTCAAGGACCAACTTATGTGGTGCACAACGTTTTGCTCAAATAAAAGCCCCACCGAGATGTACGTCATCCATTGACAAGCTGCTGTGTCAATGACGCGGGTGGACGAGAAGCTCGGCCGCGCGCTGGCCCGCCGCCGTACGGTGGGCACGCTGCGCACGCTGCAGATACAGGACGAGAATGCTCCTACCGCCGTGGACTTCTACTCGAACGACTATCTGGGGTTCGCGCGGTCGCAGCCTCTAAAGGAGCTCGTGAAGACTCGTCAGAACGAGCTACAGAGCCAGCACATGCACATGCTGGGAGCCACAGGCTCACGACTCATTTCAGGCAACTCGCGGTTGTTTATGGAGACGGAGGAAAAGCTAGCCGCGTTCTACAACAGGTAGGACGCTATAAAGAAGCTTACATAGAGCTCTGGACTGACTGAAATCGTACTTGAACTACAGTGAGGCAGCGCTGCTGTTTAACTCGGGCTACGCAGCCAATGTGGGCGTCATGTCTTGTGTACCACAGGCAGAAGACGTGGTCCTATACGACGAACTGGTACACAACTCGTGCCACGAAGGAATTCGACTAAGTCGCGCGTACGCCAACGACAGATCCTTCTCGTTCTGCCACAATGACCTCGAGGATCTCGATCGTAAATTACAAAACTATTCATCTTCGAATGGAGATGATACACAGAAACCTTGTGTGTATGTGGTCGTGGAGTCACTGTACTCGATGGATGGCGATTTTGCACCCTTAGACGCTATGGCTGCTCTCTGTGACAAGATGGACGCGTTCCTAATTGTCGACGAAGCCCACAGTACTGGTGTGTACGGTCCTCATGGGTCCGGTGTTGTTCGTGAGTTGGGCCTGGAGAATAAGTATAAGAACGCTATCGTGTGTCGCGTCCACACATTCGGCAAGGCCATGGGCTGCCACGGCGCTGTGGTGTGCGGATCTCAAGTGCTGATCGACTATCTGGTCAACTACGCGCGGTCCTTCATCTACACCACAGCGTTTCCCTTCGACCAGCTCGTGTCTGTTATCGGCGTACACGACTTCTGTGGTAGCCCCACAGCCGAAATATTACGCAGCCGTGTCATCGAACTGGTGCAGTATTTCAAGCAGAGAATAAGCCGTACACCGAGCATCCCGCATGAAGCTCTGCTCGCCAGCGACTCTCCTATCCAAGGTGTCGTATTCGAAGGCAACCATCGCGTATTGAGGGCTTCCCAGCAGATGAACTCGATGGGCATCCGCGTGATCCCCATCCGCTCCCCGACTGTCCCGAAAGGTGCAGAGCGGTTCCGCATCGTTATCCACGCTGACAATACGCGCGACCAAGTGAATCGACTGGTGGACGCTCTTGGTGCCATGTTTGAAGCTCGTCGCGATTCCAAATTATAGAAAGATACAAAGATCTAGATGAATTTTTGGGGTGTTAATTTTTTTTTGAATTTAATTTTCTGTTATCCAATGTTGATAACTCCTAGACTGCATTGTCGACGCGCGCAGTGCTGGCACCGGCACGTAGCGTGACGGACGCGTCGTCTTGGACGGCCGCCTTAGCCATCGCTCGCTGCAGTAAGCGCGCGCACCCGATGTTGCCGCTCTGCTCGGCAATAAACAGTGGGGTATGGTGGTCCACGTCTTCTCGGAACGGGTCGGCATGGTGGTCAAGCAGCAGCTTCACGCAGAGCGCGTGGCCGCCCAATGCCGCCAGATGCAGCGGCGTGATGCTACGTTCGTCCGCGGCGTTCGGGTTAGCGTTGGCCGTTAGCAACAGCCTCGTGCACTCGTTGTGGCCACCGCGCACAGCGTAGTGCAGTGCCGTGAGATTCTCAGCGCTGCGGGCGTCGACATTTCGGTCCGTGGAGTGGACCCAGCGTTTGACGACGCGCGCGTTGCCCGCCTCGGCTGCCTGACGCGCGAAGCCCGGGAGGTCCGACACCGGGTTGACGCCTCCACTGCCTCCGTCCTCCTCTGTCACGGATTTGCGCTTCTTGCGTAGCAGCTTACGAGCCATGATCTGCACTTGCTGTTTCTGGTACGATGACGTAGCTACGAGGAAGACCAGAATGAACACTCCCACGACTCCCAACGCGAGTGCAAGCGGCTGGATTTGCATGCTTCCGGGGGCCGAGGCGCCCACGTTAATGCGAGCGTATTCGTGCGTGGTGGCGTCGATGGGCTTCATGGCGAGTGCGAGGAGCTACAGATACCGGTACCTCCCCGCTCAACTGAAGTTGGTCAAGTTGTGACGCGTAGGCAAATAGTTTTGACGAATCACTGACTCGTAATCAGACATTATCTTTGTTTAAGTATCGTTTTGTGAAAATTGTGAAATCGACGTCAAGTTAATCGCGTTTAATGGAAGGTGGCGACTTGTATAGCGGCTTGGCGCTGCCCAAGAAGACCAAGCGTGAGCGAGAAGAGGAAGCACAGACCAGCAAGAAAGTGGGCGCTGTTACAGCTAAGGAAGATGCGGTGAAGCGCCATCGTGTGGAGAAGCCACTGGATGTGCCAGCCACAGTGGCGAAGCTTGAAGGATACATGGTACACGAACTCATGCGTCAACGGCCATTTGCGTAGACAATTTGTCATTTCTTATGCAATATTCGTGTGTGTTGTAGCTGGTGGACAAGAAGTTTGCCAAGGCCAGCGCGTTATTTTGCCAGTTGATGTCCGATCAATTGTCAACCGAGTCGAGCGAGCTATTCATGAAGACGTTGACGAAGGTGATCAAGGAGAAAGGAGAAAAATTAAGCGGCGAAAAAGAATTTCAGACACTAATCGAGACTCTGGATGCAAAGCGTGGCGTGCTCTTGGATGTTGAAGGCGATGAGCGCAGTGATCGAGAGCGAAAGCTGGACACATGGAAGTTTCTAGCAATCACGCACGCACAGCTCTTTACGGATGAAACGTACCAGTTTAATAAAGCTGCCAAAGTGGTGAAGCTTCGATTCGAAGAAATGGTGACCAGTAATGATGGTCAGGACGGAGAGGAACGTGCGCGGCGACTGCATTCCGAGCTGATGCCGTTGCTGCGCACGCTGTACAACAAGCTTAATACGTCGTGGGCTACCACAATTGTCGAGGGGGTACTTGCGCTAGGGACTCGTCACCGTCTGCTGTTTAACGAGCAGGATCGAGTGGAAATTGACGCGTGGACCAAGGGTATGCAAGATCGCCGTAGTGCACCCGCTGTTGCTAGATCCGCCGGCTCCGATGCCCGGCGCAATATCATTGCCGCCAACGGACCCAAAACCTCGGAAGCTGGTGCAAAGGTGCATGGCAGATACAACCATCCCCTTTTCAACAAAGAGATCTAGCGCTAATTAACTCTAGTTGCCCTAGGTTTATTATCACGTTAAAACATTAACATTTTCACGACTGACCGTAAAACTAGCATATGGAACAGACTTAAAATTGATTGGCTCATGAACTTGAAGACGATATCTATGAATAGATTAGATTTGTATTTGTATTATTGGAACTCAGTAAGAAGGCGAGACGCACTCTGACTACACGTGCTACAACCAATGGAGCCTGGCAAGGCCAATCTCTTGGCCAAGTACGGCCGACAGTCGATTAACATACGGGACGTATTCCTGACGGCACCTGATAGTGCGGCATTCCGTCGAGATTGCGCATTTAACGAAAACAAGTCGATTGTATAGAGTCTCCTCAGGCCACAGAAAAGTATGGGAGTGTACTTCATATGCATGCCAATGACAGGTGACGTTATCAAAAAAAGGTAAATCGAAGCGCGCCAATACCAAAAATGCTTTCTGTCCCCCCAATGCATGGTTTATACCCAACGCAAGCCTCTTACACTCTCCTAGATGTGATTCTGTTGGTAAGTACTCAAAGGAGCAGCTTATGGAGATGCCTAGTTTTAAGAGCTCACTGGTTCACACCGACGACGTCTCCGTTGTGACATGGGCCGACTCGTAGTCCGGCCTGCGCGTCAGCGCATCGGCCACCACATTAAGCCGCCCCGGCTTGTACTTCACCTCGAAGTTGTACTCGGCAAAGAAGGAGAGCCATCTTGCCATTCTCTGAGAGAGGTGAGGCGACTGGGTCGCAGTGCGTAACAACGCATGATCCGTATAGATCACGAAAGGCTTGGAGCCGAGCAGGTGTATCCTGAACTTGAATAGAGCGTACTTCATCGCAAGTAGCGCTTTGTCATGGACTGGATAGTTCTTCTCTGCAGCACTGAGCTGACAAGACTCAAACGCGATCACGCTTTCGCACCCTTCGGTGTCTGCTTGTAGTAAAGCACAGCCGATTGAGAAATCGGAAGCGTCGCAGATGACGCTGAACTGACGATCCGGGTCCGGCAGAGCGAGTATCGGCGCCCCCAGGAGACTCTCCTTCATGGCCTGGAAGGCTCCGTCGTGTTCGTCGTCCCAGCACCAAGGAGCATCCTTCTTAAGGAGATCCGACAATGGCCGAGCCATCTCTGCGTAGCTCGCGCTGTACTTATGCAAGTAATTGGCTAAGCCTAGCCATTTGCGTAAGTCCTTCGGGTTCTTGGGAACCGGCCAGTGCACAATGGCCTTGACTTTGGCAGGATCTGCCCGCAAGCCATGCTTCCCAGTGAAGCAACCGAGGAAAGGAATCTCCTCCGCGCCGAAGACGCACTTGTCCAAGTTGGCATACAACTTATTCGTGCGCATCCACTCGAGCACCGCTCGTAAACGGTCAATGTGATTCTCCACTTCTGACTTCCCGTGCTCAGCACGACTTTGGACGAATATATCGTCAAAGTACGTCTGTGCGTACGCCCGATGGGGCCGTTACTTATGCTCCGTTGTTGTTAATTGCACAGATTATAAGCTATAACGGCAATGAAGACAGCACCGCATATTGATACTGTCTCCAAGTTAGAAAGAGCTACATTTGTAACGGTCATCAACTCAAGAAATTAGGCAGTCATCTGGTCTGCTTTACAGTAAAATGACATTGCAAGCGGTACAGTACCTGTTTGTAGCGGAAAATATGATTGTAATTGTTGGTAAAAAAAAAGCACCTTACTGAAAACGACGAAACCGTATTTATTATGTAAAATTTCATATCTTCTTCACATGAAAGAGACTTCGTTTCAGAGAGTAAGAAAGACAGCTGTCCCAGCCTACGCGTAGCTCTCGTCTAACTGCACAAGGTATGGTGAATTTGTGTGAAAAGGTAGATTGTTTTACGGGTCGAATGTGGCTATGGTCATCGTTTGGTGTACGGGCATCCGGCGTCGTTAGCCTCACGAATAATCCGATGTAGAGTCAGACCTAAAAGAGGGAATAATCGAAGTCTAATTTGAGCCTAATTACGACCGCTTCGACAAGTACAAATACAGCACGGTGGTCTCCGAAGCGGTGCGGTCTCTTCGCCATTCTACGCGAACACATCCTTCTCAGTGATGGTTTCCAAAATGCTACTGCGGCATTGATCATGTTTTTTTTTCCTTTTTGACAAGTCGCCAACACCCTACGCGACAGCTCGCAAGATGCCGAAGAAACGACGCAGTGAACTTTACGTCAGCAGCAAAGCAACTCCCCGACGACCCCGCGATTGGCTTCTCTTGCAGCGCTAGGACCGCCACCATCGACGCCCCCTGCAGCGCCGCCGCTGTCCTCGCTTTCATCCATGTCTCCCGTAGCCGCCGTGCTGCCTGATTTGTACACGCCTCCATGTTCCCTCTTTGCATCGTCCATGAAGTTAGCATTGCCTGGAATTACCGGAACGTTGTCAGCTTCGGGGTTGCCGCCTCCGACTCTGTCAAGCCTTGCAAACGGGTACTCGCAGATGGCCTTGGTACAGGTTGCTATTGCTTCGCTAATCAATGAGTGTGCGTGGGTGTGGGTGAGAGAGAGAGAGAGAGAGGAGGGGGGGGGGGGGGGCTGCGTTTACACGTGTGCGTATGTGACACCCTACCCCACGACATCCGGTGCATACAGACGCACGTCTTGCCGAGGCAGATACGAGCTTCACTGGTTTCATAACGCACACGTGCCGCGACGACGTGCTCCCTGCCACTTCGACGGCCGGCACCTCTGAAGCGGTGAAAGAGCGAGTGGACAAGATCGCTGTCGCGGATCTTGACAAGACGGTCAACAACACTTGACAGGTCGTCAACAAAAAGTTGTACGTTGGAAAAGAGCGTGCTGCATTGTACGAGCTAACGCGAAACCAAGTCGTTAACAGAGTGCATCGATCGCGTCTCCTGCACTTTGGAGATAGCATCAACGGCCGAATCGAAGTCCCTCCGCTGACGTTGGTGAATAGAACGACAATACAAAAAAATCAGCTCCATTATAGCTACCGTGAGGGTGAAGTACTTCACCGAATCATCGGGCAGGCGCACCCCACGCTCATCCAACTCCTCTAGTAACACCAGTTTTCGTTGTTCATTGGCAGAATCTTTTGTTGTGTGGCGAGGTATATTCGCCAATGCATTGCGATCATGTGCCACGATAGGGCAAGAGTTGGATAGGGTCAAGAGTTGCTACGTCCCAGAATTCTATGCTATCGCTACTGGCTGCTCCTACACAGCTTACCGGTACGCCCTCCACTTTGTAGTCGTTGCGAAGGACCGCCAATGGACCCACTTGCGGCTACGAGGCGGCTTTGATCGGCGAAATCCGTGACCAACTGCGTAACCCGTCCATCAATGGCTGTTTTTCCACTGGAAGCAAGCTTCGCAAGTGTATTAAAACACTGCGAATGAGCGAACAAGTGGCAAGAATCGGGATGGAAACCGGCAGTCTTGATATGGTAACGGTTACCCCACTCACAATCGTGTGAGAGTGAAGGGGGTCGCCTACGTCAACGGCTACATTCAGCGCCAAAGTCACGAAGAGGGCGTCACGTATTCCACAGGGAATGGATTGAATTTTATACGTATTAAAACCGTGCCTGGATTGAAATGTTCCCCGTCGAGCTGTGGAACGTTCACCGTTCTGTCGTCAACCGCTCCAACAACCCCCTTGGACGGTTCAACAGAGAGTTGATCAGCGGGGTTTGGAAGTGCCCACCCGAAACTTGCCGAAGTTCATCACTATGATCGGCGTTCAAGCCGGTCGCGTCCGCGCTCCTCATTAACCGCCATTGTAATCACCCAATTGCTGTGAACTTGGCCGAGCAAGTCACGAGTGCTCACAACGCATACAGTCGCATGTTCAGAATACCCCCGTTTATTCAGGACTGATGGGCTCCAATGGACTAGGACTCTGATCGTGCCGACGGGTCTAATGATAGTCAGAAGGCAAGATTTGTTTTAGTGTGTAGCAGGGTCAGTTTAAACTTTGCAAGAGGAGATAGCTAATAGTAGCACTGATGCCTTTACCACTAACAAATTTAATTGCCTACGTTTAAATAAATGATGCTGCTTTCCTTCCAGAGAGTGATCTTTATCTGAATTTTAAATATGATCGCCAACGTGGATTGGGACTGTCGCCGAAGGCAAACTAAGTGACGCGGGCAAACCCACGCAATGTGCAGTCAAGCGCCGTGCGGGGATGCGGGAAAACTCCACGCACAGTAGATGTGTACGCTGTGTTCTTCTCTCTCTTTTTTAGTGGCTATGTCTTGCCAACCTCACGTTTCTGAGTTTGTCGAAAAAGAGCCATCATATCAGTAGACCCACGTTAGACCACACACGCATTTGACCCGCAAAAAAAACTTATCGTGCGGAAAAAATCCTGGTCTCTGCTGTTGTTTGTTTTCGTTTCGTGTTATATATCAAGCGTAGAGTCAGAAATAGATACAAGGTAGGCATTTTAGATATGAACTGACGGGTCCCCAGTCCACTGAGGGTCTTGGTCGTCGTGTTCTGGCTGGTGGCTGCCGGCCGCCCTAAAAAAATTGCACAACGCCCCAAATGTGTAACGGGGTACAACCCAAGGGACCCAATTTACATGAAGAGTGACGTGCCACTCTTACTGGTACATGGTACTTGGTACCAGAGGCTTGCTGAGACAACCGTTGGATATCTACATTGCTTCACTATAGGTGACTCCTAGTTTGTATAGTCACTCATGCTAAACTTTCCTATAAATACATTAGTCTTTAATCAACTCTTTTAATTAGCAAACCGTCCCTTTTGAGACCGAGAACACGTGAACGTCAGTTCACGTGGGTAAATACCCATAAGCACCTCTTCTGTCCAAGGGGATGTGCAACCCGGTCACACTTTGTAGCACTCGTAGTCAATCCTACGCCTTCGCGGGTAGATTGATCTATCCCAATCCTCTGTGCGCTCGACGTTTGAGCCACGATGAACCGACATGAATTTCATCACTTGATCGACTCACAATACGAGTCCGCTAGGAAAGTGGGAGGGATTATTGGGGAACTCGCACCTTCAAATTCGCTGTGCCGCCTTCGGGCTAATTTAGAGCTTTCTAAACTTTCTACTTACCGGATTTAATTTTGTCAGAATTGTCTCAAAAACTGTACTGCCATAAGTGATTTTTGTATCCAATCAGAAGTCCAGATTTGGTGAACTTGTCAGACAGTCGGACGGCACCGGACATTCATTTTATTTATTAAGATATGTCCTCCGCAACTTTGCGGCGGCGACGCCTGCCGAGCCACACGAACGCGTGACCACGATTGAGACCAATAGGGTGTGGCCTCACCACTCATGTCCGCGGATGCTTGGATGCTTCCTTGTCCGCTTCCCATGCGATCAAACCTAAGTCGACAAGGCTGAAGGTTCCCTGGTGGAGGGGAAGGAAGACGAAACCCTCCACTTCTGAGTCCGAGAGGTTGAGATCGTTATGAAGGTGGGTCTCATCTCGGGCGAGCCACTTCGGGTGGCATTTGCCCTATTCGGCCAGAGTTAAAACAAATAATTATACTTCAGAGGAAAAAAAAATACTTTACAGTTCCACGGGTTAGGCGTCATGCCAATCACGATTGAAGTTTCTGTGACTTATAGCGCGCCAGCAAAACATACCATGCCACCAGAAACTTTAATCTAACCTGCCAAAACTTTCATAGTTTACAGGATTCTGTACCACAGATGACGGTTGAGCGTATTCGTTTTCAACAACCAATACTACAGCAAGTGGGGCAATCGTTCATTATGAAATTGGGGTGCGGAGTGGCGGTGTGAGCTGCGAAGCGAAGAGACAAGAAAGTGAGCTCTTCTGAAACAACAACCAACGTTTGATCGGTAAAAGACACTTTCATCCCATGCGTCGCTTCTCGACTCCTCATCATGAAACCGCCCATTTTGCAAACGTATTCAGGTGCTATCTTCTTCACAAGTTTACGAGACTCTTTAACGTTTTATTTACAGGGTAAAAACACCAAAAAATGGTTTAATGCAACAAACATTGCTGTAATTATTACAACCAATTTCAAGCAGCGAACCGCAAGCCAACTAAATGAATTATAGCAGCTAGTGATAAAGGGACATTAATAAAAAAATTGAGACAAAGGGCGGTAGTTGAGCGTAAATAGTACATTAGCGCCGTGGCAAGATCCATAAAAATTCTGAGGGTAGACCGTTGAGTTAGGTAAAGCACCCTTGTACCTGTTAGTTACCAAGTGACGGGCGCATCTTTTAGCTACCTCTAATAAAACGAGTTTTTTTTTCGTACAGAGCCTCAAAAGAGAATCTCCAACGCGGAAACCCCATCTGGTAGCAAATCGCAAAATAAAATCGAAAAGCTCAGTTATGAAAAAGGTTTAGTCCGTCTCTTTCCCAACGCGAAGCTCTCAGCTCTCAACCTAAGACTCCAACGAGCTCCAGATTTCCTTCCCGCTGGCGAGCGAAATGGGCGCAGCATCATATGATGAGTTCTCCGACAGCGAAAACAGCGACGAGGAGGCGCGCCCCCTTCCTCCCTCCCCGGCTCTCTTAGATGCTGATGCTTAACGGTGCTGCGGATACAAGTATTTATCGCATTGATGCTCAACTATACCGGAGTTTCGCGTAAAACCCAGCTTGGCGGCTCGCGTCCTGGACGATATGCGAACGTAGACCGCGATGCTCAAGCCGGACACCAACGCCTCTGGAGAAATTACTTTTGTGCGTCTCCACGGTAATCGGACGAGATCTTTGAGCGTCGGTTTCGAATGAAGCGTTCCTTGTTTGTTCGAGTGATGAAAGTAGCTCTGTTGTTCCGGTGAGTTATTGGAACATCTACGTAAGCCTTCCGAAGAGCGAATTTGGGAAGCTGACGATCCCGTATCTGTCACACGAGATCAGCGCCGAAAGACTTCGAGCCATCCCCAAGATTGCAAAAGGAGTCCAGAAGTTGCCGTTCCCTTCCACACTTAAAAGAGTACAGTCCTTCATGGGGAGCCTCAATTATTGCAATAAGCTCATTAAGGGGCTGCCTGTGATCGCTGCTGTACTCTATGAGCTGACAGATGACTAGGTGCGTGCCGGGAAGGACCTGTCTCGAGCAAACTAAGCCTTTGAAATCCTCAAGTGCAAGATCTTGTCGACTCCACTGCTGCATCATCCTGATGCTGAAAAGCCGTTTGTGATCATCGCTCATGCGAATCCTTGGGCAGCTTCGGCAGTCCTGGGATAAAAGCACGACGGAGTAATCTACCCTGTCAGGTTTACGGGACGCGTGCTGAATGAGTCGGAGGTGCGATATCAGTTTACCAGAAGGAAGTCATCGCAGTACTACGGGCTTTGGAAGTTTTCCGCACCCTGCTCCAGGAAGCACCTCGAATCCTGGTGTATACTAGGTACTATGTGCTGAAGTGGCTTCTGACATTCAAGAGTGCTGACGGCAGGAACGTTTGTTGGGGACTGATGCTGTCACATTGGAACCTTGAAATAAGGCGTGTTCAACGATATGAAGACGGTCTGGCGGCGATACTGAGTGTCGGAATCACCCCAAGAGAGCATCTGGACGAAGTGGCCGAGTCATTGATGCCAGCCAAGGGGTGTGTCAAACCGCCTATGTCGATCAGTATGGAAGCTCTCGAAGCTGACTACAAAGGGTACATCCTGAGCTTCGACGGAGCCGCCAAAACTTCAACATGTCAAGGAAGTTGTGGGTGCATTTTGTGGCGCCTTCCTGGGTGGGAAGTGGTGGAGGCTCACGGCTTCATCTTGGAAGACGTGACAGTGAGCGACGCGGAATACAGTGGCCTGGTGCAAGGGATGTCCTGGTGCTTGCTCGAGTAGTTCAAGACCTCGTTATCGTTGGGGATTCCAGGATTGCAATTCAGCAGGCTCAAGGACTGATCAACTGCAACCAGCCCAATCTACAACGCCGGTTAGCCGAGTACGAATCCTTGCGCGAGAAGATCAAGCCCTTCGACTGGAGTTCAATCAGACAGTCGACTATCTGACGTCATAGACACTGGCCCTTGGTCGCTGCTGGATGGTGGACGGCTGGAGTGAGATTACGCACCTTCTGTTAGTATCCAAGACTCTTGAGAAGCTCATGAAAGCGCCAGCGACGAAGGAAGTCAGTGCGGAGCGCCAGGACGAACCAGTGGGGAACACTCAGCGCCAGTAGGATCCGGCGAATTATCCCGAGCGTGCACCACTGTCCATACCTGCAATAGTGTTCGCGGTAGTGACCCGCTATCGAGACGTCCAAGGTCGAGTAAATCAAGAACCGGTGTTAGGGCCGCTCGACTACCAGAAAAAGCGTTGGCGCAGGATCAAGGCACATCAGGATGGAGACGGATTCCCTGGCGCTGATCAAACGTTTCCTGAGAGGCGACGTGAAGGCGATGACACATGCTCACACGCGAAAGTTGCAAAGGTTGCCGATGACTTCGTCCTGGATTACAGGGGCGTATTGTACCGCCTGAACCGTTCAACACAAGAATGACCTCGTGACAAAGTGGATGAGCTGCGCTTGGTTATACCGGGAGTCGCTACGCGATAACATGTTGCACTATGCACATGAAGACTTCCAGGGAGGACAGCAAGGGATAACGAGGGCCAACGAGATGCTACGCTCGGATTTCTACTGGCGTGGCATGTATGCCGACGTGGCGACGTTTGTCAAGGAGCGCACGGATTGCGCTAGAGGCAAGAGGTGTCCCCCGAATCCTGGTCCCTCTCCTGGAAACATTGAACCGCGTTATCCTTTCGAAGTGGTGTCGATGGACTTCATGACGCAGTTGCCCAAGTCGGACCGTAGAAACACCTTCTTGTTACTGTTCCAGGATGCCTTTTCTGGATTCGTGATGTGTAAGCCCATGAATTCGACTACAGCGCAGGACATCGCGGAAGCCAAAGAGGAATGTGTCTTCAGACGTTTTGGAGCAAGCTCATTACTGAGGTATGACCAGGATCTACGTTTCATGAGTGAAGTCTTCACCCGATTCCGAGAACTCATGGGAAGCAAGCAGAGGGGGACCCTGGCATACCGTCCCCAGGCGAACGGGCAGCAGAGAGGTCTGTCCAGACGGAGGTGCGCAGCATCCGAGAGTATATCGCGGAAGCCGACCAGAGTGGCTGGGATGACCATGCCGAACGCCTAATGTTCGCCTTGAATACTTCCTATAATGCCACCAGAATGGACACTCCGTTTTATTTGGTGCATGGCTGGGACGCTCGAGGAACTATATCTGCAATGCTGGGGCCCAAACCCACGAACATCCAGGAGCGTACTGCGTACGAGTGGCGCAGGAAGATGCAGCGTGATTACAGTTACGCCCAAGCGTGTGCAGAGATCCCTAGAAAGCGGCCAAGAAGCGGTGGTAAAAATACCAGACCAGGAAGTGGAACGCGCTGTCGGAGCGCCTGAAATCAGGTTTTGATGTCGGCGATGCAGTATGGCTGTACATCCCTAAACTACAACCTGGACTGAGTCGCAACCTGGCACATCTCTGGCATGGACCTTTCCGAATCCTGGAAATGCATGATGACTTCCGAGTCAAGCTCAAGGTGGAGGACTCAGGATATCGAGTGAACCCTTGGGTGCATGTGAGTCGCTTGAAGCCCAGAGCCCTACTCCCGAAGCGCCCACGACAAAAAGTCACTCTGCTCGGGGATGACGACTTTGATGCTGCATTGGTACCGGAAGACAGTTTCGAACCCGACCATGAAGAAGGAGAGTACGAAGTGGAGGCTATCCTGGGTATGCGATGGAAGGAGAGAACCAGGACGTCACGACGCACTCATGAATACATGGTGAAGTGGAATGGGCATGATGAGACGGAATGGCTACGGGTGACTAAGCTGAGTTGTGGTGCATTACTTTATGGGTTTAATCAGAGTGCAAGAACGCTACATCGTTTCTCGACTAGTGACTGCTCTACCTACCAGGAATCTGACTTCATAGTTACTCGGATGAAATGTAGTTGGCAGCGCGCTCGGCCAGTGGAACCAGGTTGTCCCAAATGGGCTAAGGAACCAGGTGTAACCATTGGCTTTCATCAGAGTTTCTGCCCCACTGGATGCGTGCAGGCTCGCGTTCATCCAGGAGTGAGTGCTGGTCCTGCATGTCAGGAAGCTCGTACCCGTGATTTTTCAAAGCTGGGCCCATCCAGACCCACGCACAGCATCTCTCAGGAAAACTCCATAAGCCAGGCTCCCACATCAGAGACTTCGGAAAATAAAGAGTCTTGTACATGAGAGCCTTGAGTGCGGGACGATGAGCACTGCGACGAGTTGCCCGATCAGTTTGCACCCCCTTGGAGAATCCGTCGCCGTCATCCTGGTCGATAGTGACCCAATACCCACTTTCCCAGTATACAATCAAGTGTCGATACATGAGTCGGACCCACTCATCCAAGCGTGACAACACCGCCGCAGATATGTCCGAGCGACGATTGAAGTACAGCACAATGACACGCTCCGCATACATGCGGTCCCAAGGATGGCGTGCCTCGATTGTGCCATACAGAGAGACGGACCAACGCAGCTTGACGATTTCAACGCCGTTCTTGCTGACTTCACAATCTGGGAATCCTGGAGTTTGAAACGACGAATTCTTGGAGGCACTAGAGAACTGCATCAAGACGCCGGAAACCCGCCATAGCTCCAGCGATCTTGAGCTGGTCAGCGGTGAGATGGTCGTAACCCAGTGCTGCCAACGGAGACTGTGATCTGTGCGAGCCACTCCTGGAGGGTACCAAGTCTTCGACGACCAACTGGACGAATATCAGCTCTGCGACTTTGCGCGACGAGAAG
Organism: Phytophthora tentaculata; assembly: GCA_033557915.1. Taxonomy (NCBI): domain Eukaryota; phylum Oomycota; class Peronosporomycetes; order Peronosporales; family Peronosporaceae; genus Phytophthora; species Phytophthora tentaculata. The sequence goes on from JAUCEA010000005.1 coordinate 742,015, forward strand.
TTCGGCATTTCTGAACCGCTACGCCTGGCCTGCTTGCGCGACCCAGATGACGGGCTTCCTGGATCCGAGCGACTCCGAGTTCGTTTACTTGGTGGAGAGTATGGCCCTTCTGGATTGCTGGACCCTGGATGCTCCGAATTTCCTTGGTGGCCATCCTCATCGGAATTTTCCTGGCAGTCATCACCGGCCTGGTAGTCAGGATCATGCTCCTCATTGTCGTCAGATGACGAGCTGTTGTCAACATTCTCAGGGTTGTGATCACGAACCCCACCCCAGCGAGGAGGTTCTCCACCACGATTCAGGATACGGTCCAAACGTTCTTTAGCCATCACGAAGTAATGCTCGGGGACGTATTTGGCCGACGGAGTGGAGTCGAGAACGGAGCAGGTTCCTGTAGGCTTCTGGCCCGAAGAGGTCGTTCAGGAGCTGAATATCAGCACGGGAGAAGTCATCGAAGCCAACCAGTGGGGTGATGCCCCCGTAACCTTCAGAGAGGAAGATCCCATGACGATTGTCCGGGAGAAGCGCATGAACGCCAACCATGAATGTGTGACTCTCAGGCTGAGGTCGCTTGAAGAGTTCATGGCGAGGTGGAGCCCCAGCATTCAGGTAGGACTCCATGGCCGACCGACTGACCACTCCACGCGTGATGAGCTCGTCCACCTCCTCTTCGGTGGCTATGTGTGGACGCAGGAAGGACCCGGCGAGTGCATCGAGAGCCGGCTTGCTTTCTCCAGCGCTGACAGCAGTGTTCTCTCCAGCTTGACCGTGAGCAGGGACATCCGGAGTGAGGAAGCGTCACGCGCGTCTGCCGGAGCTGAATCGGCTACCGAAGAGTGCTGCACCGTAGCTGCAGACGAAGGCGTGTCGGTGACTACGGAAGCTGCGTCAGCCAGCGACTGGTGAGGTGGAACAGTAGAAAAAGGCACGTCAGCAGGACTGCGCGCGTTGGTTGTGCGAGCTGCGGTGTCCGCCGGGGGCAGCATGACTGAAGGCTTCTCGGAGGAGGCGTCAGCGTAGTTCAAACTGTCGGTGAGTTTCGAAATCGTGAAGTATCGATGTTTGGGATGGGACTTGTGGCTGAATGACGACCGTGGCAGTTCTGGCGACTGTAACGGAATCCGACCAGAAATTACAGCGACTGGTGGCAGACGGGACTCGGATCTGGGCGCACGCCAGGAGGACATAACGGAACGATGTGCCACCGTTGGAAGGGGCCTAGACTTCTTTTACCTGGCAATGCAGCGTCAGTTTGCAGCAAATTTCTTTCTGACGGATCGTAGCCAAGAGGGGTGGTTGTGACGAAGTGGTTTGGAATTTTCTCGGTGACGATGTGGTATCACGACTACGATTTGGAGATGACGATGGATGGTGCTTGACTTATTGGTGGATTCTATCCCGGCCGCACCCGTGTGACATGGACGGAGACTTGGACGAGTGGGATTGTGAAAAGAAGTTGGCGCCTGAATGCAGCTGGGCCCGAAATTGCCCGGAAAGCGAGCTACCTGGAGATGCATATCCAAGAATGCAAGAAGGACGCTTCGGTCCGGCCCCATTACGAGGAGTGCCTAAAGACTGGCGGAAAGTCATCCAGGAGAACGTATCCCTGGACGAGCTCCTCTCGCTGTAGTTCCGCCCAACAGATAACGAAACGACTCCCCAGACTTCCCCGATCCCATGAAGGACATGTACTGGACGTCATGAAGACACAAGAAACCAAGAAATGAAGACTCTATGTAGCTGGACCGTGATGATGCTGGCCGTTAGCACCGAGATGTACGCCGTACCGACGTTGTATGCTAAGAATCCGCGCAATTTTATGAAGATGTACACCAAGATGTGCGACAACTTGACCGCCTACGCCAGGACGAACATTGACTTGGCTGCTTATATCAGGATTCGGGTACGGATCGCGAGCAACTAGTGTGCAAGAAGAAACCCTGGATACCGCTGCGCCAGGATTACATGTGATAAGTGCACAGACATGAAGCCTATACGCGTTTACGCCAGGATTACCAGCGGTTGACGCGCAAGAAAGGACCCTGGACACACCCATGCCAGGATTGCGCGGTCAAATACGCAAAGATGCAGCCGTACGCGCTTCCACGCCAGGATTACAACATGAATCCGAGTGGATCAAGCCTCTCGTTAGGCTATAAGACGCAACAAGCGCATTCCGTACCAAGACATCGGCGCAATACAAGCTCTAGAGCAACCCGCGCCTGGATGGCATGCATGCATTCGTGGAAGTAGCAAGTGACCATCTAAGATATACCGCTGCCGAGGAACGTTTTCTAAAGTCAAGAACAAGTGTGTGACGGTGCGTGCCTGGATGGACATGTACCAAGATGATAAGTTGGTAACGCAATCGAGTGACACGCAAGTTTGAAATTCAACCACAATCGGAACACACTCAGACACGACCCTGTCGAGTCGACAAGACCACCCCATGCTGAGATCAAGATATTCGACCCATGCCATACCCAAACGAAGACTACAAGAAGCCAGAACTGAATACGATACGAAGACCAAGATACCTTTACTGAAGACAAGATGTTTTACGAAGACTTGAAGAAGAACTGCATGATGAGTGTATGAAGCGCAAGAAGACAGAAGACTTAGGACCTATTGATAATTTTAAACAGAGTTCGTTTTTCCACGTCGGTGACAATTTACTTTGGAGTTGCTTCCAAGAATGGGGGACCACGGGACGGTCACATCCAGACGCGCTGGTGACAAGTAACTTTAAAGTTGCTACCAGATGTTTTTTTTCTGGGGGACTACATGACTGGTGCTTTCGCGGCTGGACGGGTTGGTGACGCGTTACCTTGGAGTTGCTCTCTAATATTTGTGACCCGGGGGACCAAGGGACGAGGCTGCCATCCTGGACGAGGAGTGAGACGGCTCTCAAAAAATGAAGAGCTCGGAGAGGACAACATAATGTGAGTAATAAAGAGATCGTTTTACCCCGGTGAGCACAAGTGTTTGGCGTAGAATATGTCAAGAAGGGAAAGCGCCGCGAACAAGAAGCAATCACACCGCCGCGCCCCCACACATTCCGGGTAAGTTGATCAAGAAGGACTGATCGCTTCGCATTTGGGACTCCACCTATACTCAAGACCAGTTAGGTGGTGACCAGCGATCGTATATCCTGGAGTGACCCATCTATTTCGTATCCTAGTTGGGTCGTTAACTTGTTAGTGTTTTGCCCATTTCATATTAACCTGAGTATTCCTGAAGTGCTAAGTAGTCGCCTTTTGGGAATTTTGTATTGACTGCTGTGTGGATTGACCGTATCCTGGATTACAGCGAATTCTTCCTCTTGATTGAGGTGGTGCGCGTTTGTATTGTGAGTATTCAGGCTGCTAGGTGCCTGAATTTAGAATCTAGTGAGCCTAGTGTGTGAGACCCCCCCCCCCCCCCCCCGCTCCAGGTCTGTAATATTTGGACAGCTGCATATTACTACATATTTGTATATAGCTCTGTTTGTTGATTATCAACCAATCCAGAACTGCACCTGGGATACTATACACGGGTTGTCTGTGTCCTAGCTTCCCTACTTCTCTCTTCCCACACCCTGGCGAGGACACCCACGCCAGGATTACATTTGAGGGTTCGAGGCTGCATCCTGGAGTGAACGCTTGCCCCTCACTTTTTCATCAGGTTATAACTGTTCAGGACCCTCCCAACTACTCTGGTGGAGTGCCGTTTCGTCGAAGATTAACGAGTCGATAGGGATACACACGGTACACACGCCAAGACCTTTCGCAGGGAGTCATCTCACTACCTGTAACCCCTACTTCGACGCTCAGATCGTATTTATCCTGGTGCAAGGACCCGAATCCTGGCGTAGAAGACCAAGCGCGGTGCCCTTCTGGAATCTACTGCCTCCGCAACGTCGCTGGGTTGTGCTATACACCCCCTGAGGAGGCAAAAAATTTCACCGACTTCGCCACACAGCACATCGAAGCCTACCGAAAGGCCTCAAAGTTGTCTTGAGAGCTTTGTACAGAAGTTGCCGCCATCGCTCTGCTATATGACATCTCCTTCATGAACTCCTTCGTGAATGCCGATTTCGCTTTAAATAGGTGCATTTCATATAAGATATTTTTTATGTGAGGCGCTGATTGTTGTAGACAGGGCCATTTTGCTCTAACACGGATAAATTGGCGAAACATAATTATGCCAGTCGGACGGTATGACCCTGTTCGAAAAAGAAAAATTCGCGTTCTACGATTTCATGTGGCGCACAAAAGTAGGAAAAATTTTCAACCACAAACAATTCCAATTCTGTCAACACCAGTTTCTGAGTCCTAACGAAGCCAACCAACATGACCGTGGTGGAAAGCCGTGAGTGCGTGACTGTCCCCAGTAAAACAACTCCTTCTGAAGGTCAGCTACCATGGACGGGCAGTATGATCGCAGCGCTACTGCGAACCCGACTCGAGAATGCTGTGATTGCGCGTCGCTTGACCAGCGCTAAGATGAACAAGGAGATAGATGTTGCTTAGATTTCTTGCCGTTGCTTAGCGCAGGGGGCCGGTGATCCCGCCACCTTCAAACAAGTCCGACAAAAGTACGCAAAGTTGAAGAACGAGTACAAGCGCCACACGACCGACGTGAATCGAACCAGGAACAAGACACTGTTGACCCCCCCCCCCCCCCACACACTCGTATTTTCCAATTTTGCCGGAGCGGTTCGTAGACCTCGACGGCCGCACGGACCAAGTCATTGTCGACTCCGATGCGCTCGTGGGTGTGGGACAGAACTAGCGGTAGCAACACCGGCGCGCCGGGCGAAGCTTGCCACGACGACACAGGATCCAAGACCAAGACCGGTGTGAGCTTTCTGGCAGCAAAGGTCGGACGTGACATGAGTTGGATTGCGCTTCACTCTCTAGGGCAAATGCTGACACGAGCGTCGTCGAAGTTCTACGTACACAGCACGAGCAGCAACTGGCCTTGCACACGGAGCTCGTTAACAGGCAGGGGCCCACGACAAGCTTCTTTCTTGTCTGGATTTGCAACCGTTTGTTGCGTGCACCGTTGCATGAACGACTGAGTTTTGCAACCATGCCCAATAATAAAATCAAGTCGGGGTTGCAAATGCAGGGTGCGGAACCGCAATATAGTTAAAATAAGTCAGGACTGCAAAACGAAGGTGTGGGTACAATCGTAGCACAACGGAAATTGCCGTACATGGCACACGTAGCGCGGCGCTACGTGTAATAGATGGAGAAGCTCGTGCTGCTAACGGACTATAAGGATTAAAATGTATAGGGATTAGGCCCCCGGCGCCGCGGCACTGCAAGCCGATAACTCTTGGACACGACGCCGCGCACAGATCTAAGCAAGGTCGAAGGCATGACGTCGTACAGAGTTCCAACCAAGGCGGGGATGCTCGTTGACTCAACGCTGCACGCATTCCCGAGCAAGGCCGCGGACACGACATCGGTCAAATATCAGACCAAGATGGAACTGGGGTATACGTGAACACGACGCCGGACACAGGTCCGAGCAAGGCGTGGGGGCGTCGGCTGTAGCATCGGTCAAAGAGAAGCTCGTCGGCGCGGCGTCGGCTGCAAGGCGGAAAAGCTCGTTTAGGAGCTATAACCGACGTCGTGCCTATTTGAATAGAGCTAATGCCATCAAAGTACATCGACTTATATAGGTATATGTGCCGTTGGCCTCGTGGAGATAATATTCCAGGGGGAAATTCCCAATTAAGACCGACAATCAGACTTGCTTAGCAGAGTTGATACGATGATAAAAGATTGATAAAATCGTTTAATATATTAACATTAATACGTTGACAAAAAGAAAACTCTATATCAGTTGATTTATCCATGAAAGTGACTATCGTACCCTGCTGAAGATGGAGGGGTGAAATATATTGCAAATCAAAACGGAGAAGACCAACGGAGGCGAGCGGATACGAGGTCGCGTAGCCGCAGCAAACCCGCGCGGGGTGCCTGCGAATCAGGACCGCGCGGTATTTGCGGAGGCGGGCCCAGCGCAGAGCTCCGCAGCGAGCCGAGCACCGCAATCTCCACGTGAGAGAATCTTTTATCGCAGGAGCGCAGCGACTGCCTTTGCGACGCGAAGCGGAGAAAATTCGAAAGATGTAAATGGCATGCGTCCTCGAAATCTTGAGATTGTGATGGTGACGAGCAATAAGCTTGAGTTGAGTAGTCATCGATTCCCAGCCGGGCGCAGCAACACGTGCCTTTATCCACACAGTGATATCTAAAATGAACAATATTAATAAAATAATGATAAAGTGTTGATAAAAACGGAAGGGTCGGACGGATCAAGTGCATAGGACTTCATCGTGCGGTCAGGAGTACTTCCCGCCCGGTGAATCGCTTTTTTAGGGTCACGGTGAGCGACCCTCAGGCATTGTAGCTTTTGAGTAGGAGTCCGCGCCATCTCGCTATACGATTTGTCAGCCACTCACTTCCAAAAATAAGACAATATCTGTCGTGCACTGCTCAGCAACGCATTTAATGCGTTGCTGTTTTGAGCATTGCTCGATAATGAGCCAATGAATTGTGAGCCATGTTCGCGATGTGGACGTCGCTTCCATCGCATATGTAGCAACGAAATATACCAGCACGGTGAGCTGAAGGAAAGGTACGTGAATGATTGACAGCGTGTTTTCTGAAAGAACGATTCTAACTAGTGGAAATACGCACAGATTTTGCAGCATCAAGTGCTTTGATCTGTTCGTTTCTCGTACGTCGGCGCGTGGCATCAATGATTACAGCCCCACGTCGAACTGTGCGATTTGTACGAGGACGTTGGGGAATATTGGAACCTGATGGAATTGTATGAGCATATCAATATTATGCAGTGGTACAGGGATGTTGGGCAGCGCGAGTTCCCGTCGATAGCTTTGCTTGCACGAATTTGACTTGGTCGTGCAATCACCACCGCTTTTCAAGTTCTCGACGGGTGCTGTAGAGATGAGCTCGGGCAGAACGCGGGCAGACTCGGACCGAGCCGAGAAGCAGCTTATATTGAAGCATAACGCTGCCGAGATCGAGCGTATCAAGGACATCATGAGTGTCGCTAAGTTGCCCCCAGTAGTTCGTTTATCAATGATAATATCATTGATATATCGCTATGATAAGCTGAAGACCCTTTATCATAGCTGATAAATAATAATATGCAAAATTGATGGAGAATATTTTAGCGTTGATATGATACAAGCCGAGCGCCGCCGCTACGCGGCGGTAGTTTTTGCTTAGTCCTACCTGATAAGATATTTCCGCCTCCGCTTCGATCCAGCGGTATATCTGTTTTTGAACCCCTATTTGCTGTCTTTTACTGTAAAACGATTTTTTTTATTTCGTTATTCAGTGTCTATCAAAGACTCTATATTTATCTGAAACAGCTAAGCCCCAGTAGCTTGTGCTGTATATCTCTTCAAAAGGCCAAGCCTCACAACATGTTTTTTGCTATACTGTTACACTACTACAAAAACTTTTTGAACTTAAAAGTGATGCTTGCCATAGCAACTGATTGTTTTGAGCTCTAGAAACAAATGCTTCATTGTTTTTGCCATCACTGCATCTTCACCTTGGCGGGATTACCAGCACTATGGTTGGTAGTATTTGCCTCACTCTATAGTTCTTTTTTTTGTTTCATCTCGGTAATCACCTCTCTTGTGTCCGTTTCGAAACCGCCGTGGACATAGTTCACATCCGTGTTATCAGTACAGCAAAACAAAGTACCGACTTCCCTTTATTAAGAGCGACAGCCATGTTAGGGTGACGGCCAAGGTTTTCGTTTTGTTGATGCTTGCTAGTTTATGGACCATTTATAGCCAACACAGACAGTATTTTCTGTTTAGACCTAACTTTTGTATGGAAGTGAAGTGTCACTCTCAAAATTCGAAGATGTCGCTCTTAACAAAGGGCAGCAAATATCATTGATTATAGCTTCCTGATTGGTCGAAATGGTGCTGTCTCTCTTAAGAATCGTTGCTCTTAACAAAGGGAAGTCGGTACATATATTTGCTATTAAAGTTTAGCTTTTAAGAGCTATCTCTTACGATCAGTTTGAGTTGGTATGCAGCTGGAGACAAATTATCTAAAGCCATCCTATTAACTCTCTCTTTGCTCTCAAAACCGCCAAGGCTTTATAATACACTCTTTTTTTTATGGCTTCTACTTAGTGCTAATTCAGAATTACTATAATCTATGGCGTTTATAGAATCAGTGCCGCAAGTAGTCTCGTTGTTACTGTTGTTGTTGCTATTAATACTGTTGTTTTTCATTTTACTACCCTTGCTTACGCCATCATACGATCCGACCGTAAAGTAGTCTAGTTCTTGCTGTACTAAAGCAAAACTAATTTCTAAAGAATAGCGAGACGTTGATGGTAGTGATTGTCACCAACACTTGTTTTACTGTAATCTTCAAACTAAAGTTATCAAATTTTGTGGACATTTCTAGCGCAATGTTGTTCTTACTGATAGTCCCGGTTAGCTAGTACTTCGGTTTGATCGTTCAGCGTATTACCCCGATACTTGCGTTTATAGAACAGTTTTTCGTTTAAAGTTCATTGATTACTGTCATATCCCTTAAGCTGTAACTATCTAGTACAGGGTACTACATGTACTGTAGCATCCCCTACTTCTTAACATCTCGGTGGTGTGGCTGCATAGGAAGCGAATATGTATAATACTACAGCCTACATTAACTGTAAATATTTATAATTGTTAACGCTGCCGCCTTCGCTTCGCTCGGCAGCAAAATGGATAGCCTCGTTTGCAAATCTCCACATGTACAATGTTAACCACATGAAATTAGTGATATAAGCCACATAATCGGCTTTTAGCATATCGGGGCTGCTCGGCAGCCAATGAGAATACTCAAATCTGAGCGTTAAGTGTGACGGAAAGACGCCATACTACAATTGATGTTGAAGACTAGCTGACCGCCGCTGCATCGCGGCGGAGGTGGCAGGTTTTAGTCGCAACGAAATTAGGCATCCGCCTTCGCTTCGCTCCGGCGGCGAGATTTATTTAAACATGATTTGAATGTATTTAAATTCATATGGAACTGTGTATTCCTACTCCGAATCGAAGATCTGCCTGTAGACAATGTTTTGTGCGTAAGCTCCGTCTTTATCCTCCATCCTTTGGTACTCGATCAGCGCCCTGAATCTTGATATCGATGTCACTCGCGACATAGCGACGTACAGCTGACCGTGCGAGAAGCAAGGGGTAGCCAGATACAGCCCCAAGTACTGCACCGTTTGTCCTTGCGCCTTGTTAATGGTTATTGCAAAGGCCGGCTGGATAGGAAACTGCTTGCGTCTCAGGTGAAATGGGAAGTTTCGAATGTCTCCGTCGCTGATAAACACAATACGTGGAATGAAGACATGTTGCCCTTGTCGCTCACCAGTCATGATGGTGGCGTGAATGACATGTGGCTTGAGAGCAACGATGCGAAGGCGTGTCCCGTTGCACAACCCCAGATCTAGATTCAGGTTCCGCATCATCATGATAGGCATTCCTACCTTGAGTTTCAACTTGTGGGGCGGAATTCCACTGATATTCATCGAGTAGAGTACCTCCTGCTCGAAGCAATTGCCATCACTGTCGTCGTGTACAGAATCAGAAGACATGTATTCCCGGGCCTGACCTGATAAACGGTCAGTCACGGCTTCATTGATGCGGTGAACGATCGCGTTTGTGGTCGTGAGGATCGTACGGTTAGCGAAGTACTCGTCGGTTGCAACTTCGGGATTGTTTATCTCGCCATACATCTCGTCGATGATCCGATCCATGCCTCGAAGAATAATGCCAGGGAGAATTTCCTCTTCTTCGTCCTCGGGCACAGGTTGGTTTTCAATCAGCATATCGCGTAGAATCTAAATGTAATCCCCACCTAGGGAAGGGTTCATCCCTCCCGTACCTGCAGGAGGAACTCGGAGAACGCAGCCATTTCCTCAGCAGCGCTCTCGTTTCTTTTCCGTGAGGCGGGACGTCTAAAAAGAGATCACAACCTGGACGACTTGAGATAAGCGTCGATTGTTTCAACGAGTGTCCCATTCTTCACGACCAGGAGAATCTGACGAAATCTCCCGAAAGCACAAACACTTTCCCTCTTAAAGGCTCGGTTTCATTGTCAAGTATGTCCCGCAGTGTTCGATCTACTGCCTCGAACGCGTGCCGATGGGCCATGGGTGCTTCGTCCCAAATGACCAAGCTTGCTTGCATGATCAACTCCTGTACATGGGTGTTCTTCGATATAGAGCACATCGAGCTCTAGTTCGGTTTCAAAGGGATCTTGAATGTTGAATGCGCTGTTCTTCCCCCCATGAGTAAGAGCGAGGCAATGCCACTGGACGCCACCGCAATGGCGATCTTTCCCGAGAGTCGGACTTTGGCCAGTATGTTTCGAAGTAGTGTAGATTTTCCGGTACCTCCTGGTCCATCGATGAAAAACAACTTCTTGCCCTCCTCGGGGTTTTCGACGGCTTGGACAATCTGATCGTAAACAACCCGCTGGTCTTCGTTCAGCTGATCTTCGGTGCTTACTATCGCTCCCAATGCTGATTCGTCGTACCCGGTGAGCTCACGTTGAAGTAAGCTGTTTTGCCGAAGCGACGCACGAACCAATCTGGAAAACGCGCTCAGTTGAGGAAGCTCTTCAAAGTCAGCAACTGAATGCCCGTTCGCTTGAGGAAGATCTTGAATGCTTAACAGTGATTCAAATTCCACAACCGCTGACCTGAAAGGGCCCATCATAACCTGATGTTTCCGTGCATTGTCGTCGGAAAGATCAGCGAAGAACCGATCCCAAAGACCACGAACGTCCGCTGGGGCCGAATAAACCAGAATGGTGACGAATAGCTGTCGCAGTTGATACGCCATTATGAATTCAGCGGCTTCTTGCATGCAGGAAATCCACTCGTTGTCGTTCTCCAAGTAGCCAGCCTCACGCGCGGCAATTTGGAATGTAGGGCAGACGACCCCGTTAACCGTCCTCAAGTCTTCAAAGGATGTTGGTCCTCTACGATGGCATAGCAAAAGTCGAAGATAGAAGCGCTCAATATCTCTAGGTGACACATGAATTATGCGACCAATTGCCGCTTGGAATTTTTTCGGCGAACCCACGTTTTAGGCTGCCCATCCTCCGGCTCTTTCCAGCAGAACTCTTTCAGGATGTCCTGATATAACATCGTCTTGGCAATTTGGTTCTCAGGCGCTTCACTCGCACGCAATTCAAAACACCTAATCAGTATCGTGTGGCTGCCATGACCCAAAACTGCCTCGGAATTTTCGGTCTCTCTGAGAAAACAGTCGGGCCTAACTCGAGATGGACTGTTAGCTGTGACACTGCATGGTTTATCCTGATTCGTGAAATTGAGCAGCCTCATGCACGCTTCCACCGGAGAATAATAACAATGTGCCTGGCGCTCAAGAATCGCAGAATCTCGTTTGGTTCCCGACGCGAACTGGGCTGGCCCCCTCGAACTTCTTCCACAGTGAGTACAGCCATGTCGGATCCTTTGTACACGTACTTGTGCAGGTATTTAACCGCGGAGATATCCGTGCACACTTCCACATTGATGTGTCAGTTGTACTTCTGGGATAAGTATGGGCTGTATGGCACAACCCACTGGTTAATCGTGGCGTTGTCGTATTCTCTGCCCTTGAATACCAAAACACCTTCCGGTCGGCGACGTCGTCTGTACACAGGGTACCCATTGGCATTGGACCGTGTAACCTCTGCTAATGGTTTCGGATACCCTTTTGAGCATTTGCCGCCCTTCATACAGGCGCACGATAGGTTCGCAGGCCCACATGGGCCGTGCGTTGATCGGTGTGTAGCTCTCCACAATAGGTAGCACGTAATCCGTTAGTTCATACGTCAAATGCCCGTTGTACAACCCTCAAAGTACGTCAGGAGCTCTACGACCTTGCCATAGGTTGCCTGGTCAATCTCAGCGTCTCCGGTTGGCTTCGTTGTTCTCCTTTAACTCATCCGGATCCTCTATCTCGGGGATGTCATCTGACGCCTGGTTTTTGCCCGTGTTCATCGCATCGGTATTACCGTCCCACTGCACAGTGCCATCTTTATTGTTGACAACAATACCCCAAGAAGCTCAAATGTTTCGGCCGATCACCATCTCGTCCTTGGTATTTTTGATCACAGCAAATTGATGTGTAATGCGAGATACATAATTTAAATCCATGAATCTCAATCTGACCGTCGTGTTGCCATCCGCCTAGGCTTTTCGTCCACCTGCTCGAGCAGAATAGCCGACGGAGACAGTTCATCACCAAACTTCTTGTTGGCCTCGACGAGTTTCGCATTAATGCAACTGGTACTGCAACCAGTATCTATAAGTGCAACCCGTGACTTCTTCGGCTTTGACAGGCGAATACGAAGTCGCAACGGTTTGTCGCGAGGCCCACAGTGTTCGCTCAAAATGTGCGCGATTACCTTATCCTCTCTATCATCACTGAATTTATAGTCTGAGTCCTCCTCTCGAGTCGCATGTGCTCTTGCCTTTTCTACCTTCTTGGCAGAAGCTTTCTTGCTCGCGAACTCGTCTACACACTTCTGCTGTGTGAAGCACTCTGTATCACAATGGGACACAGTCTTGTGAAGCTTGCGCCACTTACTCCCGCTAGCGTTCTGGTTGTTGCTCTGCCGGTTCTTACTGTAGTTACCATAATTACGGTTAGCGTTGTTGCGGTTATCATTATTACGGTTACTATTATGGCGACCAACGTTATGGTTTCGACTGTCTTCACTCTGCTTGCCGTTCTTGCGTCGCGATCCAAACTCCGTGTTCTGTCGTCTCTCTGCTTGTTCCAGACGTTCAAAGTACTGCACAGCTTGCGCCATAGTACTGAAGTTTTGACACCACCACTCTCATAGGCGCACTTCTGGCCATTGGGTATGGCACGCTTAAAGTAACGGATCAGAGACTTTTCGTCCAGTGCCACGGAATTCACCGGCAAGCTCGTCATCATCTGTGTCATCTCGCGCATTCTCTGGTTGCACTGCGAGATAGTCTCATTGCTCCTCTTTCAACTCCTCGCTGTAGTTGACAGGGACGTAGATTTTGCCTCCAAAAGCATAATTCTTGGCAAATACAGCATTACTGCTAATGGCCTAGGAATCGGTAGCAACCGTACATGGAGTTAACGCTTCGCTCTTCAACACCAGTTGCATGTGGAAGTCCTTCTCTTGCGGAGTCCATTTCTTCAGCGTACTCAAACACAGGAACTGGTGACTCCAGTCCAGCCAATCTTGTGCGTTACCTCCACCACACGAGGATGCGTAATCTTGACATACTCTATCTCTCCATACTCAATCCCTCCTCCGCCGTAGTGATCGGAAAGGTTAATCCCTTATACTTGTCACTCACGTCTTCTCTTTTTCACAAGTTCGTTTCCTGCGTGACATCGGGTGTTTTGATCAGCTTGCTTGTATCTGACTAGTTCACAGTGAGGTGCCCTTGGCTCTCAGCGGGGCGTTGCCCAGAAGTCTTGTAGCAATGTATTGGCTCGCAGAGAGTTCTTGCCAGTTTCCGAGAGAAAAGTGAAAGCGATATCAACGGTTAAGTTATCTGGGCCCTCAAAGCCGCTGAAGAAAAGATAGCTGAAAAATGAAAAAAAGAAAATAGGGACACGACTACCGCTGCTCAAAAGCAAAGTGTCGACTGTAGCACGCCTGACACGCGCTCACTGCCCAAATTCCTCTATACAGTTGCATCTCCTTGAACCCCTTATGACACGTTCACTGAATAGAGCAAACGATTGCGGACTCGCGCTCTACCTACCATCCTCCAACCCATACCAATGACCTGTATCATCACGACGATGTTTGTGATCGGTACGATGTGAGCGCGTTGAGGATATAACACTGATTGAGTACTAACAGCGCCGCCGTGCAGATCTGTGTTGAGATTCAGCAGGCATCGATCGATATCCTGGTGTATTTCGGTTGAAAGTGGAGCTAGAAGTCGTACCGCGATCGGCCATCATCGCTGCTTTTTTGGGGGTCTGTGGGGGCGTCAAGATGTATGTTTTCCTGGAGCGTGTCATCTCTTGGCCATTGTTAGCTGATGCCGATCTACCGACGTTCTTCAAAATGCAGTGCATCAAAGATATTTAGCTGGTCGAAAGTTAGTAATTAGATAGTGCTTAAGTATTATACAGTAGTATAATGTACAAATACTGACCATTCTCGCAATATCGTTTGCAACTGTGTGTTGATTGGTGTAAATAGTTTTTTTAGTTGTTTGTCAGTCAGTTTTGCTGGTTGAACTATCTACACTCTCAAGCTTGGGTGACCTCCTTGCTTCGATCTGCTCGGAGACCCATAAGAATGCTAGAAACAGAGAGCTGCCTACCATAAAGAGCAAACACTTTGTCGATTGCAGAGTCACAAGTAAACCCTGCACGGGTCAGACTAGCCACGACATCCCAGAAGTGCTTTCTTCTCGAGTAGGCGAATTTGTTTGCATCACGCTCCGCTGCTGTGAAGTCTTTTGCAGGCGTTAAGCCTGACAAACCAAATTGACACTCTTGCCACAGCTCGTACAGGAAATTCGGCCGCTTTGAAAGCCGGGCAGGCGAAGCACGGTGTTGTGCTGCGCCACCGACCCCAGGCGCGTCGTGTGTAGGTCGGACAGAACGCGCAACCGGAAAAGCAGCTACCCGGCGCATAATAGCCAGTGTTTTTTTTTTCATTTTACACTGTAGTTTACGTCTGGATCGTAGCACCTCGTTCATTTTCTCATGCATGTGTTGCCGTGATGCAAGTATCTGCGAATGCAGCGCCGCAAAATCGCGCCTGTTACCCCACCACCACCACCACCTCCACCACCTCCATAAGAAACTGCATTCGTAGACGACTGATTTTCAGGTGACTAAGTCTCTCCTTCTTCGTTAATTACAACGAGGTTCAACTGAGAGCCATCACCAAGCACGTAAAACGGCTCTCTGAGAACAGGATTTATAGCTGTGTTTGTAACGGGGTTCGACGCAAATGGCTACATGTAGCCACTTGGATACGAAGAAGGTTTTCCACGTTGGTGTGAGACACACAATGCAATGGGTACATTTGGCAGACTACTGGTCTGCATGCATTTAGAGCTTCCATTGGTTGAAAGTAAACATCCTCAACCAATTAGAATAGCAGGATTCTGTCAACCATCCGTTGGCGAATACCTTTCATTTAGAATATCACTTTAGGAGAAAAACCCAAACAAAACAAATATTTAATAAACAGTTCTCATTTTTACGGTAAATCGACTTTGCTTTCCTTATTTAAGTAAATCTAAACTTTCTGATGAAAGAATAGTTAATCTAAGTGAAACGCACCTTACGCTTCCTCATGCACGTGCGCTAACGTGTAAGCCGAAGTAGTGGGCACACAGTAGGCCCATTACACCTGGTAGCAGTTTGTAGTCCGTCCAACGACCGACTACCTGACGAGTTTGTATGGAATACGAACACGGGGCGGAGACTCAGCCCATGAACGGTAACCCGTCCATGAGTAGCCCGAATGTGTCTGCAACGCACATTGCGCGTGCAGAGTGGGAAGCTCTCCAAAGACTATCAACAGTCATTGGAGAGGCAGCCGTAGCGACTGCTACGTACGCTGTCGCCGACAGAGCAACGCGGTGTTGCTCTGGGAATCATCGTGAAGGAGCAGCGCGATGCTGCTGCTGCTACTACGGCGTCGTCGGGGACGACACCGCGCGTGCAGTCGTTGAAACTGCACGTGAGCAGTTATGTGGGAAAAGAGGGTGAACCTCTTCTCCGATGGCTTGTCGAGGTCGACACTGCCAAAGCGGCTCGACATCTCGTTGACGAGCCGTCGAAGGTTGCGTTCGCCATGTCATGTCTTGGCGGACGAGCGAGGCGCTGGGCGTATGGACGCCGGCTCACTGATCCTATGTGCTTTAGCACGTACGCGGTGTTCAAGGAGGAGCCCAGACAAGCGTTTGTGCCTCCTAAGAATGAGTTGAGAGCTGAGTTTCTCGACCTGCAGCAAGGTAAGCATGACGTGCATGCTTACGCCCAACGTGCACGGTACTTGGTCTCGACCATCGTGACCAATCCGATAAACGAGGCGACAAAGGTCGTCACGCTCATGAAGGGCTTGAAGGATGGGCCGTCAAGACCTATCTCTTCCGAAAGTACCCGAGTACTCTCGAGGCTGAGATCACTCTTGCGATGCAAGAGGAGTTTAGTCTGAAGCAGGCTAAGCTGCATACAAACGTGCCGAGAATGGCACGTCTGGTGAAGAGAACGGAAGGTCTGGAGTCTATGAACCTTTCGAACACGTCTGCTGTTGGACGCCAACAGCGTAACGGAGGACAAGTGCGGTGTTACCGATGCGGCAACACCGGTCACTTTGCGCGTGAGTGCACAGCGCCTGTGCACTCGGCCAGGGGCCGACGTGGCGATGCCGGGCATCGCCGTGAACAATAAAAAAAACGCGCGGAACCAGTAGGCGCGGGGCTCCCTACTGGTATTGCAGTCGTGTCTATAACGGACACGCGACACTGAAGACTGCAGCCCCCAGCGAGAGAGATTCTTGCTGCAAGTAGCAAGATGACAAGCCAAACCTTGTCATCCTGAAGGTGAGGTCGAAGAGAGCAGGCTCTCTTCGTGCTTCGGTTGACTCAGGTGCGTCGAACAATTTTGTTCGACTGGAAAGTCTTCCGAAACTGAACTTCGAGGTGCGGTTAGCAACGGGTGCCACCGTGAGAACAGAGAAGCGCGTCGAACGCGTGCGCTTCTCGTACAAACACCGGGTGTTTTGTGGAGGATCTTATAGTCCTGGATCTGGACGATAAGTTTGACTTTGTATTGGGCATGCCGTGGATCGCACGGCATGAACCAGTGATCAACTGGGAGAAGTGTACGCTTGTAAACTTTGGACGCAACGCGACAGAGAGCGATGGCCCTGTCAGTGTAGCGCATACACTCAACAGTGTATCCGATCACTCCGTTGAGGCAGCACCCAACGGTGTAGCCTCCGGTGCCCACACACAAGTCGCAACGACTGAGGAAGTCGTTGAGTCTGTCTCAAATCAGAAATCAGATTTGAGATACGTTCCTACTTCAATAATCGTACCAACTCTGGGAATCGATCGATCAGGTATGAAAGATCTTCAAGCCACAGACAGGGTCTGTGACGGTGGCGCGTCGGTCCCGGGGACTGACGCATCAGATATGCAAAGAACTCCAGCTACAAACAATAGCTGTGATATCGGCGTGTCAGCTCCGGGAGTTGACACGGCCGAGATTGGTTCAAAAATCACGGATGGCTCCGCCGAAAGGCGTCGAGGTGATGATAACGCATCAGCTCCGGGAGCTGACGACGCGGCAAGCAGTGCTGGCGGTTGCAAACGTCCAGCACTGAAAACGTTTGCGTGCTCGCGTGCAGCCGGGCTGCACGACGAAGCGGAATGTAATCAAGCCGGGCTTGATCATTCGCGTCCGCGGAAAGAATCCGCCGACGGTTACAAGAACAACGGAAATCCGTCCAAGGCCGGGCCTGGACGAAGAACACGTGAAGCGGGGCTTCACAAGAACAGACGGCGCAAGCTGCGCAAACCTCGCTCCGGGACCGAGACGATACAAGAAATGTCTGCCGGGCAGACATCGGAGAAGACGTCGTGCGTCGAGGCGTTGAACATCTTGACGCGGACCATTACTGGTTTCCTGTACCGGACGATGCCACTGGAGAATCCTCCGACGAGTGCGTCGGAACTGACGCCGCTTCCAGTCATGAGCTGGATGCGCTTCGCGAAGGACCTGCACGGTGGATGCATCGAGCAGATACGCATCTTTTCGGATATCGAAAGGGCGAAGAGCGAGGCGGTGGAGTTGAGGCAACTCCGCGCTGCAAGTACCGCTGAGAGACACTCTAAGCGCGTAGACAAAGAAGCAGCGTTTTGAGGAGCAGAGCTGGGACTCACTGAAGTCGAGTCCTTTCTACGATGTTCTGCTGGAGCACAAGGATGTGCTCCCGAATGAGATCCCTGCGGAACTTTCGCAGGACAAGGGCATACAGCACGAGATCGACCTCGTGCCGGGAACGAAGTACTGTGTGCCGCGGCAGTGGCCACTGCCGCGAGACCAAGTGAAGGCGATCGACGAATTCTGTGAAAGTCGTCGAGAGGCAGGGCAAGTGCGGGATTCAAAATCCCCGCACAGTGCACCAACGTTCTGTGCCAAGAAGCCACAGGGCAGGTGGCGCATCGTTCATGCGTACAACAAGCTGAACGATGCGACAATACCGGCGCAGACGCCAATACCACGAATAGATGTTATCATCGATTCGATGGCCAAGAGCACCATCTATAGTGCTCTTGATCTGCGCGACAGGTTCTATCAGATCCTGATGCGAGAGAGAGACACCCCTCTCACGGCGGTGAGTACTCCAAGCAGTATGCTTTGAGAGTGGCTCGTTATTCGGCAGGGATTGAAGAACGCCCCTGCAACCTCAATAGATGCGTGACGCATCAATTGTGCTCAGTGCGTGACTTCGCACCGAGCTACTTCAACGACGTGTTCGTTCACAGCCGGGCTGTGGACGGGAAGACTGACGTTGATGTGCACAGGGAGCACCTCCGTCAACTGCTAGGGCTTATGCGTAAACATAAGCTCTATGCGAACCTGAAGAAGTGTATCTTCGGGGCGAACGAGATACCCGTCCTTGGGTGTCTCGTCGGGTAGAACGGCGTACGCCCTGACCCAGAAAAGGTCAGAGTGGTCAATTAATGGCCTACGCCATCCAACGTGAAGGAACTGAGGCAGTTCCTTGGGCTTGCAACGTACTTTTGCAAGTACGTTGAGAACTACGCGGGCAAGATTCGCCCGCTGTCGCAGCTTCTAAAGAAGGAAGCTGAGTGGAATTGGACTGTTGAGTGTCAGCAGGCCTTCGATACAGTCAAGCAGGGCTTGACTGAGGCGCCGATCTTGGCAGTGGCTGACCAAGATCGCCCATTCCACGTCGTGTGTGACGCGTCCGATTTTGCGATCGGATGCGCGCTGATGCAGCACGATCACGAGGGCCGTGACCGTGTGGTCTACTGCCAGTTGCGTCAGCTGAAGCCAGCTGAGCGTAACTACCTCGTACATGACAAGGAACTCCTTGCCATGAAGTATGCACTCGCGAAGTTCCGAGTGTATCTACTTGGGAGTAGGCCGTTCGTGGTCTACACCGACCACGCTTCACTGCAGACGGCAGTGAAGTCTCCGCACATCTCACAACGTATGACGAGATGGCTGTCGTTCTTTGCGGAGTACAACTTCCAGGTTGAGTACAATCCTGGAAGATTGGATGTGGTGGCCGACGCGTTGTCCGTCGACCTGATTACGCTGTCAAGACAGCCGACGCCAATCCGATTGGCGTCGAACGAGCGAGTGTTCCGTCGTCGTCATTGATCGACGACGTGAAGAACGCGTATGCGAGCGACGCAGACGCGAAACAATTGCTGGACTATGTATCAGCACCTTCCGACACGGCACGTCGGAAGTTGGCGCCACATCGGCGAGCTCGTGCACACCGATATCGTGTGCACGAAGGACTGTTCTATACAGCGCAGTGGACGACGATGCGGATCGCATCGTCACGCCGAATGATTATGATCTGCGTATGCGGATCATGTTCGAGTATCATGATGCCCCTACGGCAGGGCATCCGGGCCGTGAGAAGACGTACTCTCTTCTCACGAGGGACTTATACTGGAGCCACCAGTACAAGTGTGTGCGCAAGTACGTACGTGCTTGCGAAGTGTGTCAACGCGTGAAGCCTGCTGCGTTCTCGCAGGCTCCATTACAATCGCTTCCGACACCGTCGGGGTGCTGGCAGTCCATTTCTATGGACTTTTTTTTGGTCATCCGCCAGGCAACAAGCGGAGGACTGGCGTTGTGGTCTTTGTTGACCGATTCAGCAAGATGGTTCATCTTGCTGCAGTACCGGCTGAGGTTACAGCCGTGAAAACCGCACGACTGTTTGTTGGCATGGTGTTCCGACACCATGGCATGCCGCTCGACATTGTGTCGGACCGTGATCCACGCTTTACAGCGCGGTTCTGGCAAGAAGTGTTTACACTTCTTGGAACACAGCTGTCGATGTCGAGTGTGGATCATCCGCAGACAGACGAACAGACCGAGCGCGTGAATCGCGTGCTCGGCGATGTGTTGAAGAGCTACGCACACTCGTTTCTATAGTGAAGCGACTGTTGGCCGATGGCAGAGTTTGCCATCAACAACTCGGCGCATGCCCCGACCGGGCATACACCGTTTTTACGTGAATGCGATGCGGCATCCACGCCTCCCGAGCTGACAAACAGAAGCTGAATGCAGACAATGTCGGCAGAGGTAACACAAATGAATTCAAAAAGGGTTCATTAGTTCTGTTAGCTACACAGAACCTGCCACGACATGCAGTTTCGGACTTCAGTGCAAGCAAGCTTGCTCCGCACTTTATCGGTCCGTTAGCAGTGCTTGAACGGTATGGCAACGTATACACGTTGGACATACCATCCAGCATGCGGCTCCATCCGACATTCTACGTCGGTCGGCTGAAGCCTTGCGAGCAGCACGAGCCATCTAGTCTTGATGGCTCGAGGACGACGAAGCAGCGTGAACCTGCTTCTCGAGCGCGGCGACGCGGTCGCGCAGTCGTGCCAGCTCCGATCCAAGAGAAACTTGGATGTTCGAAGCGGTCTGAGCAGCCGCAGCGACCTGCGCCCTCTGAAGGCGCAGCTCCTGTTGCAGGGCAGCAAGCTCCGCGCTCTGAGATTGTTCCAGAGCGACTACATGATCGTGCAGAGCGCGAGAGCCATGGTCTACCTGGGATTGACCGTACGGAGGATATCTTTCCGCCCCCCGCCGCTGCGTGACGCCCACGGCTCGACATGTTGGATGTGTCGAGCGGATTGTGGACTGTGAAGCCCCGAAAGACGAACCGAGATCAGGCTCGTCTTCGTATTCGTTGGAGAGAATTTCCTCCCCATCGAGATACATGGGAGCCGTGGGACGCCCTGATGCAGGACGTTCCGGAAAGGGTGAGGGCGTACGAGGCCCAGAACCGAGTGCAGGCATTATGCCTGCACTAAGACTGCGAGTACAACCAGCACGGGGTGCAACACGCTGCTCAAGTTGAGCGCGGAGGTCTCGCAGTGAAGCGGATACACGCACGGAGGTGTACCCGAGAAGATCGCCTTCGGTAAGGCGCACTGCCCCGAAGCGGCAGTACGGACAAGCAGTCCCAGTTGGAACTGCGCAAGGAGTTCCCGCCTCCATAGCATCATTATGGAGACGATCGATAAGATGACGCCTCAAGAAAGTCTCGAAGCGCTGGCGTGCCGCGACAACACGCTCGCGGCAGCCTCTCGCATTGTTGTTGAAGCTCACAACAAATGCGTTCCAAGATTGACAAAGTGCCACCCACTCAGGCACTTTGCTTTTGCGCGAAGTCTTCTTCGACGCATTCCATCGGGGCTCGTCGAAGAGTCCGATGTAGTAGTCGCGCCTTTGATTCGTTGACGGATCAAAGTGCATATCGACGGCCTCAGCATCATCATTGATGGCGCTGCACAACCCGATCGGGTTCGGCGGCGATGTCACGCCAAACCTGTCAGCGACCTCAGATGCAGTTGGCATCCAAGGAGCGCGTACTGCAGGTGCAGTACGCGGAGAAGTAGGCGGCACCGGCACTGGTGGCTGCACCTCTTCTTCATTACGCGGACGCTTCGACCCTGGAGCGTCCAGATCATCTTCACGTGGTCGCCACGATCCAGCAGGTGGGTCGGGCGTTAGTTCAGCCGACTTAGAGTCGGCAGCTAAAGACAAGGGGTCCTCGTCTTTCATGGGGACGTCGCTAATGTCAGACCCATAGTCAATGGGTATGTCTCCATC
This sequence comes from Phytophthora tentaculata, assembly GCA_033557915.1. Classification (NCBI taxonomy): domain Eukaryota; phylum Oomycota; class Peronosporomycetes; order Peronosporales; family Peronosporaceae; genus Phytophthora; species Phytophthora tentaculata. The sequence goes on from JAUCEA010000005.1 coordinate 763,937, forward strand.
AGTAGACAACACTGACGAGCCCTCCATGACGACTGACGGCTTGTCAGTCGTAGCTTGCGCGCGCTTCTGCAGAGCGTGATATTGAGCGACAGAAAGTTTTCTTTCTGTCGCGGGCGTGTTCGCTTGCGCGAGCGCCGAAGTGGTGGTGCCTGCAGACGCAAGCACGGACATAGCAGAGTTTGCCGAAGCAGACTCTTGAGCGGGCGTCTTCTTTGGCGAGCTCATTGCGAAATGAGCTCGAGGTTCTCGAACGTTTTGACGGTCTCGTCAATACTTTGAATGATGTGTTAAGACTAGTGAGTCTTAGCGTAACGGGGGGGGAGGGGGGGGGGGGGCGATGGTGTAACGGGGTTCGACGCAAATGGCTACATGTAGCCACTTGGATACGAAGAAGGTTTTCCACGTTGGTGTGAGACACACCAATGCAATGGGTACATTTGGCAGACTACTGGTCTGCATGCATTTAGAGCTTCCATTGGTTGAAAGTAAACATCCTCAACCAATTAGAATAGCAGGATTCTGTCAACCATCCGTTGGCGAATACCTTTCATTTAGAATATCACTTTAGGAGAAAAACCCAAACAAAACAAATATTTAATAAACAGTTCTCATTTTTACGGTAAATCGACTTTGCTTTCCTTATTTAAGTAAATCTAAACTTTCTGATGAAAGTATTGTTAATCTAAGTGAAACGCACCTTACGCTTCCTCATGCACGTGCGCTAACGTGTAAGCCGAAGTAGTGGGCACACAGTAGGCCCATTACAGTGTTCCCCCCAGCGTTTGTGTATGCTTGTAAGATCCGTTGTTTCAGCGAGCTAGGAAGGAATTCGCATCCACCATTTGCTGGTTCTAGCGCAGCCCACAGCAAAGGCAGTGCTAGAGTCGCTGCAATCTATTCGCCCATGACCTGCTTTATTGTAGGAGCAGCATCATCGACAAGTCGGCACCGCTCAGCCCATTCAATGTCTGATTTCATTTTGTAAAAGCATGGCTCAGCAGGACCAACCAGTGCTGCCGCAGCACATGCATCCGGATACGGCTGCGTATTGTCGATGTAGGCGTCCACTACAGCTTTACGTGTTCGCCACCTGCCACGCCGACTAACATATTCTTTCGAGACGCCACACCGACTGCAATACGTAGCAGCACCTTTGCGGAGACTGTGCGTTCCTAATTTCCGCCTTTTAGCTGCTTAAACTCCGGGGTTTTAAACATTCCATCCACAATCCGTCTCACAACACGATGTCCGTCATTCGGATTGCCGAAAAGAAAGTCGGAGCCCGTCACAGTTGGCGAAGCTTCAATGTAGATAGCGAGGTTGAGAATTGTACACATGCGGGGATCTAGACTACCAAATACAATCTGCTCAGGCGCGTCTCGCTCCTCGGATGTATTTTTCGACCAATGTACTTGACACAGAAGCGTAAAGGGAAAGTGGGTATTGGGAATAAAGTTGCTGAACTGTAATTTCACCATGTCGTCAATTCGAGTCATCATGTGCCATTGCACTGCTCATCATGTACTTTGCGTTAGCACGCTCGTTGCTCGCTCGGACAACCGTCAGTAAGTTAAAAAAAATTGTTAAACTCTATGGGTCGCCGAGCATTTGAGTCAGCCCCCTACCGTCTTGCCTCGAAGCGCTTTACTTTCTTGATCAACTTGTTCACTGCATCAGAGCGAGTCGGTTTCCCCTGGGCTGTCACCGGATCCCACGTCGCATTGACGCGCGGCTTGAAAAAAGGAACAACTATCTTGGCACATTCAAGCGTGCTCGATCTGTAGCATGCGCAGGCTTCATGTCTTCGCTCGGCTCCGGGTCTCCATACGCTCTCTTGTGCATCCAGCTACACACGTCGTCTGGTGTGATTCGCAGAAGAGCTTCCATTGTGAACACATGGCCGGCCGGGTAGTTAACACCGCCCTTGAACGACATCAATCTCGCTAAATCTGCCTTGTATCGGTTCATTGGTCTCTTGTGTTGCTGGGGGAAAGATTTACATTGACTCCTGACTGCTTTTGCAACCCTACCTGTACATCTTGCTCTTTGTATTGCCAAGAGTTGCAAAAAACCGCTTCCGTTTTGCTCTCGTGAGTGAAACCAAAGTTGCAAGGTATATTTTGCAGCAGTATTGACCTGGTCAATACTGCTACATCAGGTATTATTTGCCGATCAGATCTACGGATTATCAAAAATACAACCTTGGTTGCACATGGCTTATAATTTAGTAGTACTACTGCACCGGTAGTAAGACTGAATCGAGCTAATAAGTACTATAGTAGTTTTTTTTCATGGGCAACCGACTGGTAGGTATTTACAGTGGTATTCTTGAAATTTGGAAAATTTACAGTGACAAATGGCGCCATTTTTTAAAGGGTAAACCCTTTAGAAGAATAAAAAATCTAATAAACAGAAAGCAACTGGTACTGTTTTCGTTAGAAAAAAATACATTCTGCTCTCTAGGAAAGGTTTTTCTAGTTAACCCTGTACTAGTTTTACTTTCCTAGGAAATATTAAAATAGTTAGCCCGACAAGAACGATTAGCTGTAGATTGAAAGTTTTCAGAACACTAACCTTACAGCACTAAATTATTCCAGGGCTATGGTGTGCCGATGAGAAGGCCATTGCTCCCGTTCGATGATGAAAACACTCTGGTCTCCATCATTATCGCCAAACTGCAACTGAGAATTGGCGCATAAACTCAAGCTTCAGATTACAATGCCCTCGTGATTAGCTAGACACCCACTATTGTCTTCAAATTTTTTATGAAGACAATTGGCGTCTATGAATACTGTAGCTAATTGGTTCATCCGACTGAAATCGGATCAGCCAATTGGCGGCCACAAAATGGAGTGAGGGTGACGCCCTTCCAGCGCTTGTTGCGGTTCAGTCTATAAGAGCCATCTGGGCCCTCTTCGGATGATCCTGGCCAAAGAAACCGGTCTGACTTGGCCGGCCGCCCAGATGTGCACGGATGCGAAACCCAAGGTTCGCAATCGACCACCTCCTTGTAGGTGAAGATCAAGTTTCATCTACAGAAGCCTCGGCGTCCAACAGACACGCCCTTAGTCTAGCCTAGGATAAGGAGTTGAAAAAAGTGTAGGTTGATTACTTAGTAACGCGTAACACGTTCAACATTATTAATAGCTAAGCAGGTACAGGGTGGGTGTGTTGAATCAACACACCTTGTACCTGCTGGAGTTCAACAAGTTGATCGAAGCCCGACCGTGTACACCGTAGGTGATGAATCCGATGTCAGTCACACCCGTTGAGAAATGGTGATCCCGGTGACGGCCATGAATATCGATTTATCTGTATGCGGGGGACTGGCCTCCAAAGTCGTCGTTTAACAAAGACCATTTCAAGTCTATCGCAAACAGCATAAAATACTAATTCACCACCAACCACCTCAATGCTCACGTTGTTTCGTTCCAGTCTTCTTATACAGCTAGACTACCAGCCACTTATTCCCTGGCGATCTCGATGATGATCTTGCCGCGGGCACGGCTTGACATCTGCACCTTGAACGCCTCCATCACATTCTCCAGTGGGTGCACCGAGTCGATGATAGTCTTCACTTTCCCAGCCTCGATCAGCTTCTTGAGCTCCAGTAGATATTCCGTGCACGGCGAGATAAAGATCTGGTGTAGCGTGGCACCGATGGGCGACTCAATTGGCTTATCAAGCGTCAGGATCGTCACGAAGATGCCGGTCTTCTCCTTTAGCACCTTCTGGGCGGCGTCGTTCCACGAGGCTGGCTCCATGCCGCAGTCGTAAACGAGGTCGATGGAATGTTCCGCCAGCACCTCGCTCCACTTCTCCTTAGTGTAGTCCACGACCTGGTCCGCACCAAGCGACTTGACTAGCTCCACGTTGCGAGCGCTGCACGTCGTGATGACCTCGGCGCCGAGAGCCTTGGCGATCTGGATAGCGAACACGCCCGTGCCGCTGCTGCCTCCGAGAATCAACACGCGCTGACCCTTCAGTAGCTTGCCGTACGTTACGAGAGCCTGCCAGCTCGTCTGGCCGGCAAGGGGAACGCCTGCAGCTTCGTTCCACGACATGTTGCTGGGCTTGGGTGCCACGAACTTGGTCTCAATGTTGATGTACTCGCCGAATGTGCCGAAGTTCACGAAGCCAGGCATGGCGAAGATCTCGTCGCCCACTTTGTAGTTCTTGACGTCGCTGCCGACCTCCACTACCTTGCCAGCCATGTCGAACCCCACGCGGAACGGGTTTTCGGCCGTGGGGGCGTGGGGCACGATGTGTGGACCGTACTTGACTAGCTTGTAGTCCACGGGGTTCACGGCGGCGCTGAAGATCTTGACGCGCAGCTCGTCGGCCTTTAGCGGCTTTTGAACGGCGTTCGCGTTGAACTTGATCTCCTCCAGCGCATCGCCGAACTTGTAGTACTCGTAGGCCCTGAAGGTGGCGGGGATAGTTGCCATGGTGAGGCTTGGGATTGGGATTGAGGTCTTGGAGACTTGGGTGCTTGAGATCTTTTTGAAGAATGAGCGCACTGTAATTCTGGAGATGAAGTTTTGTAAACAATAAGGGCACAGGTAATCGATCACGATCACGTGGACGGGGCACCACTATATTTTCATCCTTGACGGAATCTAGAACGAACAGATTTAGGATTTACTGCTGACAGATTTGTTACGGTTCGGTTTTGGCTTGAAAATAGTGGGCGATTCAGTCAAATGGGTTTAGGATTTTTTAAAAGTACAGCAGTCTAGGATTTGAATCCATTCAAACGGCTGCGGGAATCGCTCCAGTATTCACATCTTCTAGAAAAAAGAATTTAATTCTCTAGGTGATGATGAAGATTCATCAACCAATATGTGCGCGCGAATCTCCACCACAGTTGACGGGCAAGTACAAGTACGTCACACTCGACACTCATTTTTCAACTGCGGTGCGCGCGGCGCGCAAAAGGTCTCCTAGCGTACCAACTGCAGTGTGCTGCTCGCATTACCAAGTGTTATCATACAAAGTACCAAGCATCTTTGCGGAAAGGCCACACTTTAAGAGGCAACACTACTATTTTCGATGAGCACTTGTCGGTCTATCACTCCCCGCTGTGTCGTGCAATTGATCCCACCGCGTACGTACCTGTATTATCCATGAATAATAGAAATAAAACTTTATACCAACCAAATTTTGTGGTCTAACACGATTATTATAGGGACCCCATTAATACAATTGCAATGCCATTGCGAAGGCAACAGCAAATAAATGATTGAACGGACGTTTCCATAAAAAGAGAAATCAATTACCGGTACGTAATATTTGTGTATCAAAGCAATAACCCACTGTGTATTCTCCTACCAGACACATAACTTCATTGACTATCCCTGAAAGTCCACATATGCATGACTTCCGCAAAAATTAAACACTTGGACGAGATCGAAAGAGAAGTGCCTTGAAATATACCGGAGAAGAAGCAAATGAATCTTGAAGCCAAAATACGCTAATAAATTTGTTGTGGTATCTTTTCCAAAGAAGTAATTTTACGGACACATTTGTAAATATTCTACATAGTTTTATGTATTCGGAACCGGTGATACCTCGTTGTTGCAGACTTAATGACTCGACACCATGGTGTAGCAGGTCTCCAGTGAGACAAAAATGCCGCTCTGTCTCCACCAGGACGCCCTGCCGTGACGCAAGGCATTAGTCTGTGTAATTTTCGTGCGAAAAAGGTTTAATGCCTCCTAGAGGTTTGGACAGCCCACTCCGGATACGGTATTGCTGCGAAACGTAACCTAACCTGGGTCAACAATCGTGTCACCGCAAAAAAAAAGATTTTTCTAACTACTTCTATTTCTCAATGGATAGTTGTTGCGAGGTTTAGTCAAATTGGATTGGCCGCGAGGTTCAATCTCCAGCGAGCCGAATCTCCGCCAATCGCCATGCCCTTGATGGTTGTTGATCCCCACTAAGTACGAGTTCTGAGAGCCAAGAAAGCATATGGTTTCATGTGGCGCGATTTGTTCTGACTTGAGTTTTGTAAGTGAAAGACTCGAGACATTTGCTTTACCGCCCAGAATACTCAATTTAGGCGGAATTAACAATACAGTACTGATGAACTCGTGAGTGCTATTTGTTTTGTTGTCGTTTCAAGTAATCTGGCCTCTTATTCAGACACTGCTGAGAATTATGAAAGCTCGGGAAAACTTTTTGCTTGCCTCGCTACGACCGCTAGTTCGCACTAATATGACTCGTTGTACGCTATTCCTGCAAAGTTATCGCAAATGTTCTACACACCTTTGTAGGAATTGCCAGCCAATTAACTTACCTACCTCAATCCGAAAAGAGAAGCATCGCCCAGTGCCAGCCGCAGAAGAAAGTGAATGATCCAGTGCTGCACATTGTGATCCTGCTCTGCGCTACTAATGAAAAAGCTAACGAGAAACTTTAAGGCACTAGTAAACAACGCACATTTGAAGTTATTCGGTTAATGAGGCGATGCACTTATCGACTTACAGAGAGCTTAACCTCGACGGGATAAATGTCTATGGCCCGCTAACGCACAAATGGTTTAATAGCTTGGCCGGCGACTCGCTCCCCAGGGAAGTTCCCTCATATCGAACTTGAACGCCGCAAAAGGTGGATCCACTGAGCGAGGGGTCGCGTCCAGCTTAATACTATTGGTGGTGCTATGCTGCAAAAGCCGACTCACTGAGCGGTCGACGTCTATGTTGACGTCATCAATCGACGGAAATGCGAGGATACCGGTAAGTGTATTAATGCCAAAAAAAAGGTCGCCAACCCTCCGTTTTCGCAGGTTTTGGCAGAATGTTGACGTCATTTTCTGTTTTAATCAGGACATGTAACATGCCTGCCTTACTTTTTTCTGTTATGCTCTTAGCTTAACGCTAAGAGAACAAGAGCTCTCGACGACGAGTCCACCAACCACTACAAGCCAACAATGAGTTATAGTTGCCGTACAGATCACACAACACGGCAACTACTAGTCTTGCGCAGGCGAAGGACCGAATTTATTTGTGGCGGTTTCTTCTCTTCACTAGGCGAATTGCAGAAATGGCGAGTCTTTTCTGGGTGCTACGTTATGCTACCGTTAGTGTGTCTCACTTACGTTCGGTGACTGAAGTCGCTGTGTATGTCTCGAGGCAAGCCAGCCACATCAACACTGTATCCACGTCAGTCGCTGCGAAAGCGGTAGACTACCGCGCTCATTTTTCAAAAAGCTCTCGACGACAAGTCCACCAACCACTACAAGCCAACATCCTACCAACAATGGCCGCCATCCCCGCTACCTTCAAGGCGTGCGATTGAGTACCAGTACTTGGGCGATTTCCTCGAGGAGATCAAGTTCAACCCGGTTGCCGAGCAGAAGCTCGTGCAGCCCAATGAAGTTAAGATCAAGGCTTTCAGTGCGTCGCTCAACCCCATCGACTACAAAATTGGACTCTACGCGTCCATGATCCTGTCCACCATGGCGTCGCCTGAAAACCCGTACCGTGTGGGCCACGACCTGTCCGGCAAGGTGGTGGAAGTCGGCAGTGACGTCAAGGACTCCAAGGTTGGCGACGAGGTGTTCGCCATGCCGTGGTTCGACGCCACTGGAACATTCGCCGAGTACATCAACGTGGACACGAAGCGCGTGGCGCACAAGCCGAGCAACATGACGTTCAACGAGGCCGCGGGTGTGCCTTTTGCCGGCCAAACGAGCTGGCAGGCGCTGGTGATGTACGGCAAACTGCAGAAGGGTCAGCGTGTGCTCATTTTAGGCGGCAGCAGCGGCACGGGTGTGTTTGGCATCCAGATCGCCAAGGCGCTGGGTGCTGAGGTCGTGGCTACGTGCAGCCACCCGCAACGTGGAACTCGTCAAGTCGCTGGGTGCCGACCAGGTCATCGACTACACGAGTGCCAAGTGGAGCGAAGTGCTAACCGAGCACTCGGTGGACCTTATCTACGACTGCGGCGTGGAGTCTCAGTCGTGGAATGACGCGGCACAGAAAGTGCTCAAGGAACAGACCGGTATCTCCGTGACCATCGGCGTTATCGACAAGCCGATTGAGTCTCCCATTGGTGCCACACCGAACCAGATCTTCAACGCACCTTGCACGGAGTATCTGCTGGAGCTAAAGAAGAGGAGGGTGTCAGAATATACAGATTTTATTTACCAAATATACAGCTATGGGGTCTGGTGATACAAGATGGGCTAACACTATACAAACGGTGCAGAATGGAGATCAACCATACAAAGGTGGCTACAGGTATACTGGCCGGCTGGCATAATTATGCTTGGAGAACTCATCAGTGTTGGCGCATTATGCACCCTTATCGCCACATACAAAAATATATTGTATGAGGTGCACCAATTTAAAGCACAATCGGTATTCATGAAGGAGCTTCCGAAGGAGACGCCAAAAACGAAACAAGCGTGAAGACGGTGATGGAGCGATGGCGTCAACTACAAAGCTCTCAAGATGGCTTTGAGGGTTTTCGGGAGGATTGATGTGCTGCTCGGCTGTATTCTTAAAATGAGACGTCGATATTTGCCGGATTTGTGGCGGTCAGCGCGTTATGACGGAAAGGCGACTTCAGTGCACTAGCAAGAGTTGTAGTGGAATCGGTGATGTTCGCTGGTGCCAAAAAGCTAATGTGTTTTTTTATGTCCTTTGTAACGTACGGAAGCGTGTTCAGCATCTTCCCATCAAGATCGCTTGAGTATTATGGGTTCAATTGTGGACATGCACTTCTCCGATAGTTTGAAAGAATTCAACGCAACCCGGAATACAGAGGTGTCAAAGTGGAGGGAGACAACACATCTTGCCGCATTTGCAGACTATTTCGAGGCACAGTGGCTTACGGGTCGCTATTGACAGTGGCAGGCGTATCAAACACCTAAGGGATACGCTTCGACAAACAATCCATGCGAGAATCTGAACGGGGCCCTAAAGCAGTTCCTAATGAGACGTCGCTATCACATGCGAAAGCTTCTGTTGAAGCTCTCTGACTTTATCGATACAATTACACCTTTATCCCCGGTTAGAGACAGCTACATTCCGAAACCAACAACACACATTGTGAAGGCGGCAGCAGCCATGGCCGAAGCTTCTCGAGTACAGTTCACAAGTACCGGTAGTTCAAATTTGTATCGCGTTTACGAGATTCCAGACAGTAGCCAAGTCGATGTTGCCGAGGAGTATAGGACTGTCTTCGGGGAGAATTTACAAGCTGCAGACGCGGGGACCGGATTAACGCAAGAGCCATCCTCCCGAGCAACCGGTTTGTTTCTGGTGCTAACTTCTGGCGTGGAACCGAACGAGACACGCGCTGACGATAGCTCTGACACTGAAGGCGGAGAAGAAGGTGGTACGCTGGTTCAAAATCTTGAGGCCACGAACGACGAAGAAGAAGAAGAACTCCGGCGGAAACAAAAAGATTTGTATGAACTTGCTACCAAGTGGTCTCTGCGTCGTTCCCACCAGATTTTCATACCCCATGACGGTTGGCTGGTAGACTTGCATCACCATACTTGCGAATGTCGATACTACAGCAGGTTTTTGGTCTGTGCACATTTGGTTGCTGCCCAGCGAAAGTATAGTCCGTACACGTACAGGCGAGATCCTCTTGAAAAGCTGAAGAACGGTATAAACGCGAAGGCCCAATCATAGAGAAGTTGCTCTAAGCGAGCCAAATCAAGACCAAAATAAAAAAAAAAGCAGACCGTTAGAGCCTCACAAGCGCGTACATAGGCGAAAGAGAAGTCCACGACTGAATCACTTTCATCTGTGCCACATTCCGATACGCCTCCCTATACAGCACAACCAGAATTCACACTAATCGGAAGACCTCCCAGCGCTTCTCCAGCATTAATAATTCAATTTCATATAGATGAGTAAAAGAAAAAGAAAACCTGCCGTCTCTCAAATCAATGTCTTCTACAGTGTTGGGATCCCACTTGTCTTTCCGAAAAACTTGTGCGTTGAATGTAAGACAGCGGCATCCGGATCGCGGGATACATTCTCCTCTCGACACATATTGTGCACTGCTACAACACAGCTCTTGTAGGAGTCAAACGCCTTCTTGATTCTTGCCTTTGCAAACTCTGCTGATGTTCATCCGATTCCGAAACGAGCTCAGGCTCGAACCGAATAACTCCCAAGGCTGAAGTCATCACATCGGTCACCCTGGAACACACGGCTCCAAAAGCTTCATCAGGTGATGTAGCACGATCCTTTGAGCGAGCTAAAAGGATGGCATGTTTCACGCTGTGAATCATTGCGTCGACGACACCGCACAAACTCCCTCGATTGTGTTCGGTTTGTAGTTTGAGAAGATGCTCCTTTGACGCGAGATGATGATGCGAGGACCGGGCAGCGGACATGGCTTCAAGCCTTCTTTGAAGATTCGGTTGCTCACCGTCAGAAACTCTGTTGTCATTTGGGGGGCGGCTACGACTCACGCGTTTCCTGTTTTTTCTTCTGAGGTGACTTACGCCTCTCGTCATATACTCCGTCGGTTCCAGGCGGGAAGGTTGGATCAGGGTACTCTAGCATCATTTGTTCGCGGTCATGAAGCGGAACTTGCTACCACTATTGCCGCAAGCGCCTCCCACCATGCCCTCGCAGCCACTTTGAGTCCTTCTTCAAGCGCTCGGTGCCGATTACCGCCATGCGCAGCGACGCATAGTTTCGCACTGCGTTCCGCAAGCATCCAGACAGCCTTGTGGACGAGCATCGACGACTGAGACTGCTGAGAATGAGCGCGAGTTGAGGAATGACAACGTGTTTGGTGCCAAGAGAATACACGATAAGATTCCAAGGCAAATCACTTCTAGGACGATAGCCGGTAATTCATTAAGTCTGAGGAATTGTAATTTTTTATGTTGTCTCATAGTCTTGTCCATAAAACAACTGAAATGACAACCACCCAAAAAGAAACCCAAATTTCCAAGCGTACCGAGCAACGTGACCTTTCCGCTGAATTACAATTCTTGGTATCAATTGTAATGTTAAACGAGTGATCCAGCAATTTGTCAGCTGCGAAGAATTGTAAGCGTATACACCTGTATCCAAGTAGTACCCATCCAAATTTAAACTCGAACCTCGCATAAAAAAACGAGAATTCGCCGTGGAAACAAGAATGCGTCCATAGGGAACGATTTAAAAACCATCGAAACTAATGATACAAACAGCATCTCACCATAATAAACGATTGCGAACAGGAGACGCCGTCTAGAATTATAGAAATCCCAAGACCCCATAACAAACCAACTAAAGCCCATAAGTGTTCAAATCCCCACGTCGCAAATTAAAAAATGTATTATGATGTTTATCCAGAGTCTTACTTGAAAAAGAAAGTGATGCTGCTCAATTCGTAAATCGATAACTCCAGGATAAAACCCATGGAAAGCTAAAAATCTTCCATTCCAACAAATAAGCAGCAAACATTCCAGCATTCCATCTTCATACGCCATGAGATTGCACACGACGAACAAACGAAATACCATAAATCCAAGATAGACCACACTCCTCGATTGCCACGCCAAAAATCTCGTCATCATGAACTAACTTAACCCCATTAACAACTTGAATAACAAAGCAGTGCGTCACTCGAAGCGAACTGTAGCTTGCACAAATATGAACACCATCGTCTAGTGGCGTTTTGCATAAACGCGACTGAGCATATTTTCCGCTCACCCCACCAAAAGTTTTTTGTCCAGGCACCGTGTGCTAATTTGCTGGTGGCTCTTTGCATTTGCAAACTTGATGTAGCACCTAAGTTCACCATACGCCACACCAGTGGATGAAACTGGTTTGCCTCTTGCTTTGCATTCCTCCATAAATTGGCTCGCTTTCAACATTCTATGCCACCCTACAATACCAAGCATTTCTGCAGCAATTCCAATGGCATAGAAGGCACACATTCCTTCTGGTGAAGCTCCAATGTGATGAACGTGACCGTTTTTCTTGCAAAATAAATAAAAATTAGCAATATTTGATACTTTCCACGCGTCCACTACATCGCACGCCTTACTATAGCCATCTTCACACAAAATCTCGCCAGATTCCAAGGTATCATCCCACCGAAATCCCGATAATTCATCGCACCATTGTACCCGATCGAAAAAAACCAGATTGCTCTTTTAGTCGATCAATTGTCGCGAACACGAGGCCAGATTGCAAATCAGTCGGTGCTTTCTTTGGTATGGCTGTGCAACTACGTCGTTGAGGTGCCACGAGGGCATTCTTACTTGTACGAAGCTTGAATTCGGGTGCATGTAGACGTTGTAGCCAAATCGGCGAGGAAACAGGTTTAATTATCACGTTACAACCCATTTGCGTCTTCTTCTTGTTGTGGCTCGCCCACTGTCCCTTCCGCGCACCCTTCGCCCCTTTGCGGCACGCATCGGTCGAGCCCGGGAAACGGCCGAGACAATAAATCATCGCGGTGGCCTTGGGTTCGCTACTTGTCGTGAAAATGCGAATGAAGAGAACATCTTAACCAACGTACCGGTATGAAGTTTAATGACACATGAAAGATGTCTGGAGACTACTATTATAGTCTTAGTGGCTTCAATGTATCTCGAGTCTTGTTCTGTTTATGGCTGCATGATACGGTTTATGACTGTGTGTACGAATCTACCGCATGTGTAGTCTGTCCCAATTTCAGTATAGGAGGAACCTTTCGACGCTAAAAAAGCTCATTAAAGCCGGCCAGGTGAAGACCGTGATTGACTCGGTGCACCCGTTGGAGAACCTGGTGGAGGCCATAAAAATCTGTATGTCGCACCGTGCGAAGGGCAAGATTATCATCGAGGTGGCCAAGGAGTAAACAGGAATAGCCCGAAAAACGTATTCATAGTGAGCTATGCAAAGCACAATTTTGCCGCACACTTTCTTGGATTCCAGTTTTGCCAAGGCCGGCAGAAGCTGGTCGAAAGCATAAACAGAGTCGATCACGGGCTTGAACGCACCCTGGACAGCTCCTTCAACTGCGCACCGCTTGGGTGTACCCTGATCTCGCCGATGCACTTGGCGCCGAACTTGGCCGGGCGCGGGTGCATCATGGGGTTGATGGTCACAAACCGCTCCGTGTCCTTCTTGAGCACGGTCTGGGCATCACGGTTCCACGCCTTGCGCTCCACGCCGCAGTCGTACACCACGTCGATGGAGTGTTTGTCCAAGACGTCGACCCAGCTCTGCTTGGACGTGTCGATGACCTTGTCAGCGCCGAGTGACTGCACGAGAAGGTAATCCTGGCAGCCTCTAACCGTGGCGATCACGTGTGCACCCATGGCGCGCGCCAACTAGATGGCCGCCAAGCCGGTCGCGGTGGAGCCACCCAGGACGAGCACGCGTTCACCCACCTTAAGCTTGGCGTGCTTACGTAGCGCCTGACAGCTAGTGAGCGCGGCGTACGGGATGCTGGCGGCCTCCTCGAAGGTGACGTTGGTGGGCTTAAGCGCCACAAATTGCTCGTCGATTGCTGCAAACTCGGCGAATGTCCCGAAGTTGGAGTACGGCATCATGGCGAAGATATCGTCGCCCACCTTGTACTGGTGCGTGTCGGCGCCCGTCTCGACGACAGTTCCGGCGACGTCGAACCCCATACCGAAGGGTTTGTCAGCAGAGGGTTGACATCCGGTGACGGCAAGTCCGAAGTCTTCTTTTGCATGGTCTTTTGGTCGCCGGGGTTGAGTGCTGTGCTGCGGATCTTGATACGTAGCTGTGTGGGCTCAAGCGGAGTAATGGGGACGTCCTTGGAGAGATGAAGCTTTGCATTTGGAGCGCCATAGCTCGTGTATTGGTATGCACGGTATGTGCGAGGCAAATTGGTGATCGTGTCTACTCCAGCATTGGTGCAGTGGCTGGTGATTGTTGCGATATTGACGCCTTGCACAACAGTCATTGTCGAGTTGCGCTGGTCGTTTTAGCTAGACGAAGCTTTTTGCAGAATTATCTATCAAAAGGCATGGGCCTCTTCGGCTACTTCTGAGCAATCGATGGCGCTGTACCTGTATCCTCCTGCTGCAAAGATCAGCAGCATGACTACATGTAGGACCAACGTCCTTTCGCTACTACAGTAACCAAACGGTTAAAATCTGTTGCGGAAATACTTGTCCCCCAAATCTACCATACAAGTCGGCACCAGTACGACAAACGGTTACAGTGCGACATCGTCAAATGTAGGGATGGCACCCCCTCCGCTATAGTAAGATATAACCGTTGCTCAGTTATACGAAGCGAATTACTGTTAGAACGTATAATATAATATTGTACAAAAAAAGAAATGTACTGTAAAAAAGGAAGGTGCCATTTTATTCGTTGGCAGATTCGTCTTCGATATCCGACTCGTCATCTACAACATAGGCGTCAGGCAGTGCATGTTGATACGTCTTGAAGACATCAGATGCATCGCTAGGGCCAAAAGGAAGTTACCTGGCCAGCGACTCGGCATCCAGGCTTCCCCGCAAATACAATGAAGGGTCTCAGCTACACCCCCGTTGCCGAAGCGCACAAAAACACACTGCAGCGTCCAGTATTCTCTGATGCACCTTGTACGATATCGATATTCCATGTACAGCAATAGTCCACTGTTAATTTGCCTGGGTTGTCTATGAAGACAGCCGTCGGGTCCATGTTGAAGAGACCGGAGTACTTGTTCTCATAGTTGCAATGGAAAGACAGGATTCCGTCCATTTCAACTGCCACGTTAACAGAATTCGCAAAATAATCCGCTACATTCCAAAAGCGAAAACAATATTAGATTAAAAAATACAAATAAAAAATAATTACCAACCTGCATATCGTTTCGCGTATTTGAGCCCTTGTGCGTAACGCGGCGAATGACAAGGCGATTGCTTTTTAAAAACCGCGCAGTCCATGACCGCAGGGCGACATAGTTACGAGACCGAGCGAATGCTGGATCGAGCTTTGCCATCACTAAAATTAAGCACTTTGTAGTTACGCAAAGCTTCCTATTTTCCCTCATTTCTGAAACATATTCAAGAAGTCTAGGCATCAACTTTTAGATTAGTCATACTAGTATTATAAATTGGAATAACTCAAACCTCTTCTCTAAATCGGGATAGCGCACTCGCTGTGCTTCATGAGCCTTTGGGGTCACGTAGAACTTGCTTCCACTCTTCTTATCAGCTTCAAGTTTAGCCTTTTGCCTTCTCCACCGGTACACGGTGGAGCGATGTATGCCCATCTGTACAGCGACCGTGCCAACGGAGGTTGTTTTTGTTGCCTCCACTGCCTATAATCAATAATAAATTAAGGACGACTCAGAATTAAGTATGAGTAGTATGGTGCACATTTAAATACCTTCAGTTTGATCTTATTCTTAGGCCGGCGCTTCATCGCTTGCTGGGGTGATGTGTGGTGGAGGGCGGGAAATTACCAATGGCGCCACTGGTTCTGGGGACGGACGGAGGTCGCTCGCGCGGGTCAATTAAAAAGCATTGTGAGGAAAACCTTGTGAGGTTATTTAATTGACTTAATTTTTACCGCCAAACGGTGTCGCACTGGAGCCGACTTTTACGGTACTGAATACAGATGAACTTGAACGATGAGCTCGTATATCGTGATATCCTGTAGTACTTGATAGGTTTTGACTCGTAGACTTGTTGTTTGGATACTGCCTTGATAATGCTGTCTAGCTTGAAACTCGATACATAGAAGAAAACAGTCAAATGAGGTCAAAATCAAACTTGTTGGTGAGAATAAGGGTATAAATCACCATTAAATTACTTGCCCGCCCATCCTAAACGGTTTTCACCGGAAATTATCGAGAACGCCTAGCTGACACTAAACAGTACAGCCTTGGCACAATCCGTCTGCGTCAGCACCACAAACGTGTGCCACCACAACAGAGTGTAGTGCCAGGCTGGCACTGCTAGCACAATAGATTGCAACGTTTGTGTGCAGTGCAGGAAGTGTACAAATAGGGTGACCATGGTCTGCATCCAGCCAATCAGCACTCGCTACACAGTCATGCGGCGCACAGAACTTTGAAGTGCTGAGCGACGCCATTCTCCCTCACCAGCGCCGCCCGAGCGATCATGCCGAAGCGCGTGAGTTGGCGAGAGAAAGCCATCGACGTTGCCACAGCGGAGGCCGACGCTGTCCTCGAGGACATGAAGTCCTTCGATATTGACAAAAGTCAAACCCTCGCGTGCACCATTAGCAGCGAGGGCAACCACAAGATGCGCTACAGGCTGCTGGTGTGCAGTTCGCAAGCCTGCTCCGAGGCCGGCGAGCTTAAGCGCGCCTGGAGGGGCCAGATCGTCACGTCCTTGATGACGGAGCACGCGACGATCTTCGAGTTTGGAGACCACAACACTCCGTGTCGTCGCCCAAGCGCAAACGGCTGACGTCGACTCAGAAGGCGTTCTGCCGAGAACTTGCGGATAATCACCTTCGTCCGATGCGGATCCGACACGCGCTTTCGCGAAATTCACTACGCCATTGGAGAAGCTGCCCTCCCTAAAAGCAGTAAAAGAAACTCTGTAAACCACTATGGCCGCACTTGCCTCGAGAACCACGACCGCGTCGAAGAATTACGGGCGTGGGTCCACGAGCACGCGTTCGCAGGGTCTGAGTCCATGACTCAGACATTTACGTTTGGCTGGGAGTTGGAAGAAGGAGGGAGGCCTACAGTAAGGGTGATATCCCTGCCGTCCCCGCGCGTGATGGCGGCGCCTAACAAGAGCAGCGAGGAAGGCATCGCTGTGTCTGCGCAGTTGGGGGCGAACTACGCGCGTAAGGAAGTGAAAAGACAGCCTCCGGACGGATGGCCTGTTGATATCGACAGGCAATACTGCCCTTGTGGGTATTGTTTTGTCTTTGGGACGTGTGTTCACGTTATTTTGGCGCTATGGGCTACAGCTCACGTCGACAGTAGTGACCGAGAAATTTTGGTGAGCAGGCGTAAGCGGAAACGTGGACAAGTGGCTGTTCTGGGCGGCCCCGGGTGACCGCGCCAAATAAGACCGGCCTTGAGTTTGGAGTGATCCAGTGATTTAGTTTTAGTACATATAGTTTCGGTAACAGCGCCACATTTGCATTGTAGACGTTGTCGCACGCACATACGTGAGGATTTTTGGATTTCTGTTATTAATTATTACATCCGTCGACGTACCAGTTCATTCCGGTCCTCTAACAGCTAAAACTACAATTTCCGCTAGCGCGCGTGGTTGCATGAGAGTTTAAAAAGAGGAAACTACTTCGGACCCTACATATACAAGATTATTGCGTCTACTGGACAATCACCCATTAAAAAAAAACAATTTCTCATGTATTTGCAAATTGAAAATAGGTAGAAGTCTTTTCTTTCAATAGACTAAGGCCCTTCCGCAGCGGCAAATGCTTACCCGTCGAGATCTTGCCCGGGGTCGTGGTCAGGTTATTGCCAGCACTCGTCACACGCGCACTTGAACCATCTCTCGTTTCCGTAGTTAGCTGTTATCTGGGCACCGGCCTTCACGTCTTTGATCATTTTCACGAGCACCTTGACACGTGACCGTGATTGCTGCTCGATGAACGCGGCGTTCGGGTCACACGCGTGAGAGATGAAGCGCGTTATATTGCCGCAACGCAGAGCATCTACGTAGACGTAGTTGTTTTTCTTTGATTTAGCATTGTACAGCAGTGTATACCCACTGTTCTGCTTTACAGCCTGGTCTGGTTGCCCCGTCAACACGGCAGGAAACTCACTCAACTCGCCGCAATACTCTCCGACGACGTCGCCAATGTCCAGGTTTGTAGTTGAATAGACGCCGACTCCTACTCGGCCAGTATAAAACAGCTTTAGGGTAGTAAGTAGCCGCGGAGCGTTACTGCAACGAACTTTAAGGTTGCTAGCATTGGGAGTGCAGATCGCCTCGGTTGCGACGTTCTTGCGCACATCCCAGAAGCAATGTCATACGCACTTACAGGCGTCGAATTTCCTAATGTCGGGAAAGATGACGCCGTGCTTCTTGCACCGCGTGATCTCCTCCACTCCTTCAGGCCAAGACACTTCTTTTAGTTCAGTGCGAGCTCTTGGGCTGTAGACTCTAGGTAGGATGAGCGTCGTGCGTGTAGGTTTTGTAGCCGCAATTTAACCACTGGGGACCGTAGTATAGTCTGCATTTGAGCAGCTTTTACCGTTTTTGCGTGGTAATTTGAGGTCCACTGCTGGTAATTGCACACTTAGCAAGATCACGCTTCTTTCGCGATCTTGGGGTGTATCAATCCCCCTTTCGTGTCATCGCCTGGTGGCAAATCTTAGCTCGGTCGTAGCGGCTAGGAATGGATCGTATGTAGGTTTCGGCCTCCAAGCGTTTGTCCTCGTCCACAGTAGCCTCGGTACTCGAAATGGGTCCAGCTGGCGTGGCGTTCTCGTCTTCTGAGGACACCAAATTGATAACAGTGCTAATACAAGTCTTTTGCCCTGGTCCCTGAGTTGTTTTAGGCTCTGTTTGTTGCGTATTTGGGTCTGTAGAAGGCGAGCGCTCGGACAAGTTGCACGAATCGGGTACGGGCGCATGGAACAACTCTGAGTTCGGCTCCTTGTAGCCATACTCATCTGACAACGGGCTCTCCGGGACAATCTCCTCACCCATGTCCTGTAGGGCCTGCCAAACTGAAGCCATGGATGCATCGACTGCCTGTTCAAGTGCCAGCATGAGTCTGCTGGACCGCGACGAAGCGGAAAATGATCCAGCCTCGAGCTGGTACGTGCGAATTTTGCGCCACTTCGTGGCTACTGGCTCTAACGGATTACCGTAGCAGTCGGCAACCGCTTGGCTATCATGTCGACCGGAAGGATCTCCTCCGTATCAACAGATACGGGGAGCTCCACGCCCTTAGTATCATCAACCCGGGTGACGACAGCGTAGCGGTGGCCGTTTGGGTCTCCAGCCACGAAGGCCCGGCAGTAATACTCTAGCGTATCACCTGCATGTGCATGTAGTGTCTCCGGAGGGAGCTCATCGGCACTGTGCCCCGGCATCGTCGACTTGCGTGTGCTGGACGCGCTGGCAGCGCGAGTGGTGGTGTAGGTCGGCGGCGCTGATTCGAATGATTTTCGTTTGCTGTGGAGATCGTACAGCCGTTTCCACCCAACCCTAGACTACATTCAGAGCAAATTCTTACTACATCCTCATTGTACCATAAGGGTACCAACCAGTCCCTAGTTTACAGTCAGAGGACATTCACCGCTTGTGATGCTGCAGCGTCACAGCACCTCGAGCACACCTACCCCATTGTACGCAGCAAGGCAGATGCCACAAAGACATCGCCAGGCAGCACTTTCCGTGTTTATTGTGGGAGATGGGTTATTGTGGTAGACAGATTTCTATTTGTAGATTTTATATTTTTCTCGAAGTTACCACTCCGTCTCAAAAATGATGTTCCATTCAGCTTTTTTGCTGTCTCAACAATATTGCTACATTATATATCTTGATTTCAGATATGTGAGAAGATTGGATGCATCAATAATGAGCAAAACCCGGACTTAAACTGCATAACTAGTGCTAATTTGTGATAAATAGGACAGCTTGTGATATATTTATTCCACATTTGACCGCCAATACTGCACGTAAGATTAAATAGGGCATATCAAAACAATCGCCTGATCAAAAGCTACAACTCGGTCCACTCTGCTTCAAAATAGAGCCAGAAGTGACTATTTACGCGCTGAAAAATCGCAATGGAGCATCATTTTTGAGACGGCGTGGTAGCATCTAAGGGCATCTCCACCGCGCCATCAGTATTCTATCCGCAAATCCAGTTTTTACGCTGTTAGTTTTCATGTTTGCTGATCTGCAAAAGTCGCTAACTCCACCGCGATGACAGCAAATAGCAACAGCGAAACATGTGAAACCAGCCGTTTTGCCTCAAATCCACCCGACCCGTTTTATGCATTGCTGATGGGACTCTGACTCGTTTTATTTGGTTGCTATACTTGGATTCATTATGTACCAGTTTTTCTGGACGTTGCTGATCAGCAAATGCGGCAGCAAATTCAGCCAATTTGCTGTCGGTCCGGGAATTTATTTGCTGATACACTACGTTGCTGTCAGCGGTGGAGAAGCCTATCCTCAAACTATCTGTAAAATGTTTTGATTTGCTGTCTTATCCGCAATTTGCGGTCCGCGGTGGAGATGCCCTAAAAGAGTCAGAGTAGAAGCCTTGGACAAGTCTGGCATAAGCTTATCCTCAGAAATTTCTATCAATTTCCATATTTGAAGTATTTTGCTTGACTTACTCTAAATTTCATGAATGTCAACCACGTCAACCGCCTTAACATAATCAACTTGTTATACTTGATCAAAAGTTGTTCTACGGGCTGTATTAGCTAAGGGAGGTTCATCTGTACAGGTGGTACACTCACTTCCGACACAATATGTTTAGTCCTTTTTTTGCTCTACATGAAATTCCGAAGGGGTCGTAGAGCATCTCCACCGGCAAGTCTTAACGGCGGTTTATCGCGAAAATAGCGTGCTAGGACCTGATCAAAAGTTTTATGCCTCCAGCGGGAGGTCCTATTGCAGGTTTTAACTTCAGGAAGTCTTATGAGTACGACTGGAGTCTTAAAATAAGACTCCGGATTTAATGGATTGTGTGTCATACATAACTAAATACTACGTAGAATGCATTTTGATTGGATCAAAAGCGTCAAATGTTGTCTACAAACAATTCTTGCACATAAAAGTTGCTTTACAACTTGAAACTTGCCGGTGAAGGTTTAACACTAGGGTCCTTGGAGTCCTATTGAAAAAACTTGGGTCTTAAAGCCCCCCGTTAGGTCTTCGAATAGAACTTACCAGTGGAGATGCTCTTAAGGCTATAGATGCATCGAAGCGACTCTTAGCAGGAAATCAACTACTTCTTCGTCGCAATCGCCAGCTTCTTCACACCATTCCTCGGTCGCGTTAGGCTCATCACCACCCCGCACAGGAGCAACAAGTCCGGTCTTCTGCCAAGAGTGCGAGAGGTGACGAAGGGTTCGTCACTGGAGGATTGCTCTCCACTTGTCGGTCTCTTATAAGAGTAGGTGCCATTTAGATGTAACTACACTTGTACAGCAACTTGAAGAAGTAGTCAGGGAAAGTCGTAAACACGTAAGTGCCGGGCAATGGCCACGACAGGACCGCGGTGTCTGGTGGGGCTGCTCTCGCAGCTGCTCGCTTGTGAGTTGCAGACGTCAAAACGCGAAGTAAGGGAGCAGAACCCGCCAGAACACCGCCGTTCCGCAAGAAGTAGATTAGTATACAAATAGCGAAAAAAGCAATACTAAAACCTAGTAAAATGCACTCTCGTTGAGCACACAGTCTTGGCGGCGCACATCCAACAATGCCCTTGCACATACAGTCCTTGGTATAGTAAGCTGCACTGCCAGACGCATGAGTGTCCTTGGGATGTGTCTAGCTAGACACTGTCAGTGGGTGGTGGCTCGTAGACGGGGGCACTGGGCACTGGCAGGGCTGTATCACCTTGGCACTCGACAGGTAAGTCACACTGGCTCACAGTGCGTTACGGTGGACGCAGGCGTTGTCTCCCACAGTTTCCTGCTCCACTGCATACCTCGGAGCGGATGTATTTTGTAAACTGGTCGGCCGTTTAAATCTTCTCCAGAATCGAACCTTTCAATTGCTTGATCATTTTGCATCGATCGGAACCTTGCCTTGAATGACGCAATTATTCCGGTGTCCAGGGGCTGTAAATAGGCCGTAGTGTTTGGGGGCAGCTTGTGTACATTTACGTTCGTGAAAACCAGGCCCCCAAGCGCGTGTGAAGACACATTAACCACCATAAGAAGAATGTGTCGGTCTACAGGTCGCAGTTCCCGGTCGAAGTTCAGCAGCCACTCTTGATACACTTTCCCGTTTATCCAAGCCTCATCGTCTTGCTATAGAGAAATCCGAGCTCATTCCCAGTCTTCTTGCCATTGCATCTTGGTTTAACGGCACGGCCAATAAACAACGCTGGCAAAGTGTCGCTGCCGTCGGCATTAGTTGTAAGGGGTATTGTGATGCGAGTCTTGTCCTTCTTGACACCAGGCACACGTGACGTACATATACTACGAGTTGGAGCGGCCTTGTAGTTCAGCCCAGTCTCCTCCATATTGTACATGTCTTTCGGGTCGTGCAGGTCAAACAGTTCTTGGAGCTCGTGGCGTCCTTCGCGGACAGTATCATGCTCAGCTGATCCGGCCTCGCCATGTTTTGCCCGACAGCGGAGCTTATGTCATTTCAGGAACCGCGAGAGCCACCCCACAGATAGACCCAAATCAAGTAGGGCCGCCCGTTTCGAACACCAGCTCCCGAGCCTTCCTTGTAATGACCTTACGATTAACACACATTCCTCGCTTCTCCGCCTGTTCAACCCAATCACGAAGCTTTTATTCTACTAGAGGGGCCGTCACTTTCAGAGGTTTCCGTCGCATACCTTTACCGTCGTCGTCCTTCATGATAGCGTCCGCAGCCTTGATTATGTCGGATACAGTGTTCCTAGCGGGGGCCTTGCCCAATCGGAACGCTTGCTTGGCCCAGTCCGCAAGCTGCGCCTGCGTCATGCCAGGCGAGTCAGAGTACTTGCGAATGAGAGAGCTTGTTGTCGATGGTCATCCACTTGCCCGTGGCTGCCGCTGTGCCAGTCTTGTTTTGCTTCAGAATTCGCGCGTGCGTGTAATCTCCCTGCTCAATCCAATACCTGATTTCCCGGGTGCTGATCAAATCGATAGCAGTGTCGGAAGTGAGGGTACTTCCTGTACCTGTTACCTTAATCTGAAGTCTGTTGTGTAATTTAGTCGGGGCAACAGGTTTTAGAGTGACACGTCACTCTTCGTGTAGCTAGGGTACACTTGGGTTACAACGCCTATAACTTAAGTAAGCTTACAATTACTCGATCATCTTTATTCAACGTATGAGAGAGGTCGCCTCTAATGATACCGATGTAATACTTTGAGACCTGCAGTAGGCGGTAGCGACGACCAGTCGAAACCGGTATGGCAGCCCCGAACCAGAGTAGTGGACGCACGATATGGCCAATGACGGCCGATGATACAAAGGACGTTGGGACGGAGCCGATTGAGCCGATGCTGGCGTTTGCCACTGAGGTAGCTGTGGCCCACAAGGGAAAGGATCCGTAGGTCCGCGTGGAGACTGGCAGCATTCGGAACCGAATTTGCGCTGTGGGACGCAAGCAGTTCCGTAATGGCAGCATGAGACACAAGCAACTCGGAAAAGGACTCGAACGAGCCGAGCGACAAGCATTTTGTGATGGGATCCAGCTGCTCAGGCCCACGGAAGCGACGAACGAGGTTAGAGGACACGTGGAGAGGCGCGAGGCGTCTAGAGTGCGAATGAACAGGGGATCAGGCACCAGTGGAAGCGCTGGAGCTTCAAAACGTAGAGGACTGACAGGCTAAGGACGTGGACGGAGTATGTGAGGCTGGCATGACGGCGAAGTGAACAAGTACCACACCAAACAGTGTATCTGCAAGTTAGCTAAGAGCTGCGCTGAGCTGGATGCACTGAGCAGGACAGATGCCCTAGGCGTACCATCCGAGTGGCTAAGTACAGCGTCGTCCGCTGTAGTGGGGTGGCGCACACATGGGTACGGAGTACCCGCAGAGCTAACAGGATCTCAGGACATGATGTGTAGAATTAACGGTGGCCTCAGTACATAGGCTGAGGGCCACACGTTGTGCATTTGATTAGGTTTAACAATGATAGATAGTTAAACATAGATAGCGGCTTGGCCGCAATAAACATAAATAAAAACACTTCGGATTTGGAAGCATAAAGCTATTAGCGTTATTAATAGCTTTTTGCCCTGGTTATTGGGCTGTAATTGTCCTTCGGATAAGAAACTTAGTTTTAGTGACTCTTTGAGGCGGAATCTGCACTTGAGAGTAAATCACTACGTGACTAGATTCGGTATATATATATATATATTACCAGATACTTAATAACCAACACTAGGGCATTTCTGACGCGAAAGCTACGGCAGCCCCGCTGCACTTGGTAGCACTCGTAGTCAATCCCGCACCTGAGTCGGTTGACTGTATTCTCTGCGAAAATGGAACGCCCCGTGTTCGCCAATTTGCCCCCGGCGCAGCAGCAAGCGCTTAATAAGCTTTTGTCCTTGCTTGGCCCGGAGAGCGTGACTCACCTTGCGTCGCAAGGACCAGAGGCGGTGACCGTCAGGCTCGAATCGTTCTCCAATTACGAAAAGGCGCTCTTGGAGCATGTCCAAGAGTAGATGAGCGCCGAAACGGCGGCAGCGTCGGTGACGCGTGACGGGTCTGTGCGAACGAAGCCGCTCCTGATGAGCGCGAAGACCTTCGAGGGGAAGGATGGAGAGAATCTACTTTTCTGGACCCGTGAGGTCGTGATGGCCATGGGATCGGCCCTGCTCTAGTCTGAGCAATAGCGCGTCGTGCTGGCTAACTCCAAGCTTGATGGTCGCGCTCGCGAGTGGGTACTGACGTGCGGCATGTCGGTGGACACTGCGTTTCCCACTTTGGCTCAGCTGAAGCAGGAAATGTCGCGCGTGTTCGCGCCGCCTAATCAGGCGTACCGTGTCCGGTCGAAGTTCCTTGCTACTCGACAGGGCAAGAAGGAATTATTGGAATATGTCCATGAGTTGAAAACTCTAATCGCCAAGATGGCGGCGGACCCTCTTGCGGAACTGGTCACAGTGGCCGTGTTCATGGAGGGTCTCCGCGTGAGTGCAGCTCGAACGGAAGTATTCCGTGTACACCCTACCTCTTTCGAAGAGGCGGTGAATGTGGTATTGAATGCCAAACACAACTTCAGGTCGTCTTCGACCTGGTTGGGGCGCTAGTAGCGCGAGCTCTTCGAGCGGTCCGGAACCGATGGACCTCAGCGAGCTGAAGACGAAGAAGAGGAGCTTGTGCTGCGGAGCAGCGTGCCAGCATCCGCCGATGCTTTACGCGCAAGAGCACTAAGCATCTGAGTGCGCAATGCCCTCTGCGCTTCCAGCGCCAGGCTCCGGCGAGCCAATCCTCTGGGTCATCGCCGGGAAACGGCAAATCCCAGTAAGCGTGGGGCGGCCTACTGGGGAAGAACTGAGTTTTGTTGAGCCTCGATGAGGTAGAGGGCAACGGGGCTCAGCCTCGAAGAGAGTTGAGCTCTCTTACAAGAAGAGTGTGTGCAAGCTGGGCTTGCTGGTCGTTAAAGCGAACGTGAAGGGCTTTGCGAAGCCATGGCGAGTCTTGATTGACTCGAGAGCCTCGGGCAACTATGCCCGTCGCTCCACCCTGGAAGGAAGTCAGCTGTATACTCAGGCACTGAAAGTGTAAACGCGAGATGAAATCTCAGTCCGTCTTGCAACGGGGACACTAGTTACTGTGTCGAAAGTCTCTGTTGAGCTTAGTGTGAAGTTTTTAGACGTGGAACGCTGTTTGGTCTTAGATCTGGATTCAAGCGTGGCATAGCTGGAGCGCCATGAGCCATGGATCGACTGGAAGTCGAAGACGCTGGGTGCTACGCACCCTGCTCCTAGTGGAGCTTTGGTGAGTCCTGAACCCACCTCTGCGAGGAAGCAGAAGCGCTATTGATGCGATCAAGAGGCCAAAGCGGCCGTGGTTCTGGGCAATGGTATGTCGGAACTTGTGAGCAACGAGGTAGCTGTGTGTCCTGGCGAGGGCGAGTGTTGAGTGGCGCGGAATCCACTGGGCGGTAAAGATCTTGTCGAAGACCTACCGCTGCGTGGCCCGAGGGCTGCGGACGACTACGAGTCGAGGCATCGTGGGCGCGGCCCAGAAGATGCAGGTGAAGTGACACCCTGTTCACTGTGTGAGGGCCATGGACTGCATGGCTCTGAGCCAAGTGTCTCGCGACACTATTTCCTCTTGGAGGAGTGTTGGTGCTGCTGCACCTGGTGGTGGTGGAGGAGATGTTGCCGCACCTCCCTCATCCGCCCGGCTATAGTCGTCGCGGAGGGAGAGGAGAAAAAGATACAGGGCGTCTGTGACGTCTTCGACGTCAAACGAGGTGTCCAACGTGACGAGCAGTGATGTTCCACGTGTTTGCTGTGGCCAGCACTCCGTTCACGAGTGAAGGGAAAGCCGAAGGCAAAATCAGTCTTGACGTGCTACCCGCTATTGATGCTCTGGTGGCGCTGGACAAGATGTCCGTCGCCGAGTTCGGCGAGACCTTGAAGGCGGGCGATTTAGCCGAGATGATCTTGATAAGACCTGAGGAGGAGTTGAACTCCTCGTCCGTCTTGGACGATGCGGTCCTGAAGGGCACGAAGAAGGCGCCCAGCGCGAGGAGTGGATTGGCGATCCTGAAAGATCCTTCGGATCCGTTCTATCCTGTTGTTCAGAATACCAAGATGTGGTATGTAAGAACTCACCCATGGGTTTGCCTCCGGATCGAGGTGTACGCCACGAGATAGAGCTGGTTCCTGGAACCAAATACTGCGTGACAAGGCAGTGACCCTTGCCGAAGGAAGTGTGTGACGTCGTTGACGCGTTCTTTCGTGCGAAACACGAGGCAGGACTGGTGTGTGAGAGAAAGTCTCCGCACTCAACACCCACTTTCTGTGTCAGACAGACGATTTGCAAGTGACGTATTGTGCATGCTTTTAATAAGCTGAATGCAGCACCATTCCGGCGCAGACGCCGACCCTTCGCTAGGATGTTCTGCAGAATAACAAGGTAGGTTGTACGTTGTACAGTGCACTCGACTTGGTCGATGGTTACTACCAATTGCTCATGAGAGAGCGACATTCCGCTGACAGTGGTCAGTACTCCGAGCGATATGATCTGGGAGTGGCTGGTGATGCCCCAGGAGCTGTCGAACGCGCCAGCAACGTTCAATGGTCTAGTGACGCAGTCGTGCAGGCCCCATAGGGCGTACGCGCAGACGTACTTTGGCGATATGTTCGTCCATATTCGGCGGAGCACGGGAAGTCAGACGTGGAGAACCACACTTACCATTTGCGAGCGGTGCTCGAGTGCATGCGAACTAATAAGTTGATGTCAACTTGGACAAGTGCGTCTTCGGCGCGGAGGAGATTCCTTTTCTCGGTTGCTTCATTGGGAAGCAGGCTTACGGGCAGGTTCTGCCAACGTCAAGGCCATTGTGGACTGGCCGGTTCCCAAGAACTGAAAGGACTTACGTAAGTGACTAGGCTTAGCCAATTACTTGCACAAGTACAGCGCGAGCTACGCGGGGATGGCTCGGCCATTTTCGGATCTCCTTAAGAAGGATGCACCTTGGTGCTGGAATGTCGAACACGACGGAGCCTTCTAGGCTGTGAAGGATAGCCTTCTCCGAGCGGCAATACTTGCGCTGCCGGACCCGGATCGTCCGTTTAGCATCGTCTGTGACGCCTCCGATTTTGCAATCGGTTGTGATTTACTACAAGCAGACGCCAAAGGGCGTGGACGCGTGACCACGTTTGAGTCTCGCCAGCTCAAAGCTGCAGAGAAGAACTATCCAGTCCATGAGAAAGAGCTACTTGCAGTGAAGTACGCTCTAGTCAAGTTCAGGGTACACCTGCTAGGTTCCAAGCCTTTTGTGATCTATACTGATCATGCGTCGATACGCACGGCGACTCAGTCGCCTCACCTCTCTCAGCGAATGGCAAGATGGATCTCCTTCTTTGCCCGAGTACAACTTCGAGGTGAAGTACAAGCCGGGGCGGCTTAATGTGGTGGCCGATGCGCTCTCGCGCAGGTCGGACTTCGAGTTAGCCCATGGCACGACGGTGACGTCGTCACTGCCCGACTATATACGCGCTGCGTATGCACATGACGATATGTGTGTAGATTGCTACGTGCTCTGGGGAGCGAGGAGTTTGAGAACTCGGACAAGGAGCTGTCAGGGCGCTTGCGCGCGAGGCTACATCGAAACTCCATCGATAGTGGCCTGTTGTATCACAGCGCTGGTCAAGAGGATACTCCTCGTGTGGTTGTTCCTCATGATGAGGACCTCAAGTATCGTATCCTCTACGAGGTGCCTGATACGCCCGTTGGTGGGCGCTTAGGTCGCGAGAAGACCTATGGTTCGGTGAGCTCAATATACTGGTGGCCCAAGTTGTATAAATGGGTGTTCACTTACGTACGCACGTGTGATACTTGTCAACGGACGAAGTCCGCGCCGAATACGGCGGCGCCGTTGGTGAATTTGCCTGTCCCCACGGGATGTTGGCAGTCCATCAGTATAGACTTCGGGTTTGGCCTTCCAAAGGATAAGGCGGGTAACACGGGCATTGTGGTCTTTGTAGACCGATTGAGCTAGATGGCCCACTTAGCGGCTGTGTCAGACACCAGTGATGGTGCAAGTACAGCATTGCTGTTTCTAGACAGAGTCTTTCGCCAACATGGCTTACCTGAGGCAATTGTCTCGGATCGAGACCCGCGGTTCACCGCGAAGTTCTGGACGTCCCTCTTCAGAATGCTCGGCACTCGTTTGGACATGTCCTCAGCGGACCATCCGCAGACCGACGGTCAGACTGAACGCGTCGATCGCGTTGCGGAGGATACCCTACGAAGCGTATGCGCTGAGGCGCCGAAACGCTGGAGCGAGATTCTCCCGCTCGTTGAGTTTGCATTGAACAATGCCGTGCATACCTCAACAGGCTTCACTCCACTCTATGCGAACGGGTTAATAAACCCTCGTGTCTTACTGACGTCGCCAAGTGGTGGTTCAGGGCTAGGTGGGCGAGGGATAGTCGAGCGGCTTGCTGATGTCAAACCTGTTGCGGTTCTCAAGCAAGTCGATGACTTTGTCTCTTTGAGACTGAGCGTCATGCGCAGGGTGCACGACGGTATGACTAGGAGCCAAGACCTGCTCGCTTATACAAAGCTTAAGTATGTAGAGATAAAAAACGACATTTCAGTACGGGTCGCTAGAGCCTAGGAGCTACCATTTCCGATCGTCGGTACGAGGACATGCCACTCAAGGCGGGTGACGACTTCTTGGTCGCTCAAGCGACGAAAACAACAATAGTCATCCTGTAGCGTCGGGGGCAATATGCTAGGCGTCTGATTAACCAACCTCCATAGACCTCGACTGTCTACATCATCGCACTGGGTAGGAAATCGAGGCTGTCTAGTTACTGCGCACGCTCTTTGCTGGCTCAAAATCCTTTAGGAGGCGTTTATGTCTTATAATAATTTTCTTTTCTTTTCATCTGGGGTTGAATCTGCTTTTGATACTCTTGCAGGTCGAACTGCCTCATGTGCAGATTAAAACAGCCTGGCGGACCAACCAAACAGCAAACGTTCTACTCAGCAGCTAAATGTCAGATAAATGTCATCGCCGGTCTGCTGGCAATAACATTAGCCGGCCTTCAGTAGAGGGAGCTGGGTCTCGAGCAGCTTCCGCAGATCTAATCACTCCTAGGAGAACCGATTACGAATAATACGAGTACCAGTGAACGAAACAATCGACCGCAGATATCTAGAGAACAGTGTTTCAGTACTACAGTGCATGGATTATCCCGAGACAAAGAAGTTGTCAATCTTCCGCACCATCAGATTGTGTTGCTATTTCCACAAAAAGAAAACAGATCTTTACATTGTAAAGCTAAAGTCGCTCTATGCAGAAAAAAAATAACCAACTTCCAATATTAGTGATGAATTTAAATATAATCTTTAGAAGGTAAGTACAAGAAAATTGAACAGTCGCAAGATTTTGATCGAGTTATTGCTAGTACTTAATCCATAGACACGGCGTTGGCCATGGTATGTTTCTTTTAGACACCGAACTAGCCATTCTGGATTCCTGTCGCAGAAACTCAGCTCTGAAAACCTGTTGCTCCGGCTACCCTAATCTACACAACAGGCGTTCAGATTAAGGTAACAGGTATTCAGTAGATTTGGAGATAACAGGTCATTCAGTATCTCAGCAACAGATTTAAAGTAGCAGCCAGCAATGGTTACGGCGTAACCATTGCTTGCGTCACCACTAACTCGCCATGGAACCCGAGAACGCGTCGGCCTCCAAGCGCTCCATCGAACACTCCAATAAGACTTACAACAATTTAATAATACGAATCACACTCTTGATTTTGTTGGCGTCTGTGTATTATGAAAACCTTCGGTATGACTTTGCTGTGCGAATTCGCTCATACAATTCCATGTATTAGCTATTGTCCAAAACTAAATATCCACATCAAGAGCAAAATCAACGCGAGATTTCAAGTAGAAGATGAAGGAGAACTTATGAGGAGTTGAGGGCTACGAAGATGGCGGCTCTGCTGTTACGAGTTTGCTGCTGTTTGGAGATTGAGTTGTCTTAGCATGATCGGCGCAATAGCTGCTAATGGTATTGTAGGGCCTACCGGTGGCTCTGCCACCACCAGGGTCGTCTTGCCACTGGCTTAGCACTACGGAGGAAACGACTGCCAATAGCACATATGTGATCGCGCCTATAGTAGCAGATTCCGGGCATTGGACAGAGGCGATGGTGACAGCGGTAGAAGACAAATTTTGCAATACAATAAATTATTGATGTTTGCAATAGAAATATTTATTATTGGGCTGACCCGGTTCCAATACAATTTTATTGACCCCAAGTATGGAAACAAAAGTGACCGTGGCATCACGGATGAAGTCTTCCACACAATAGTAGCGTCGATAAAATTTAATGACCATGTGCACTCGGCAATATTTTATCGATTTTGTTGCGAATCATTTCCGCTTTCTCCTTAAACCACGATGGTCGCCAACAAGCTGCCCACTGCCCTTTTCCTTACTTCGCTCTTCCGGTGCAACCTTTGTGGAAATGACCGTAACCAGGTGACTGGGTCTGGATATTCCAATCCTCTGGCGCATCTGGCAGGAATACGCGGTGGCTACGAGACAAAGTTTGCGTCGTTTCAAAGCAATTTCAAAGCAGTTCAAGTGCTCGCTGGGGTCGTTCGGTTTATCCCTGAGGAATTGAATCACCTCTACCCTGGATAATCGCGCGGAACATGCCTCATCCCGAGGTCGAAGACGATCTTCCACGCACCGCGAGCAAGCTCGAGCCGGTCACTCTTAAGGCAGTGAAGAGCTGCATGGAAGGAATTGTGATCAAGGATCGTTCAGCTGAAGAAAGAGCTTGGAACGCTCTTCGGTCTGATGGTCGATGGCTGGACTCATTGTGGTGTGTACTTCGTTGCACTGTACGCTGATTACCAGACATGTGGAAAGCTACTCGTGTCACTTCTATGCATATCCCTCTTACGGAGTGCAAACAGAATTTAATGTTCACATGAAGCTGTTCGAAAATATCCTGGATGTTTACGACAAGAAAAACCAGGCTTTTGGTTGGAGACAAATTGCAGCACCAACGAGCCCATCGCAACCAAATGGGCGTTCCGCTGGTCAACTGTGCCAGACATCGGCTCAAACTGGCTGTAAAAAAGTTCTTGGGCCACTGTGACCTGCTATCCGCCGTGAACGATCTCATAGTGGATCCACGATCTTGTGCTGAACTCTGAGCTTCGCTCACCTTGTGTATGGGCTGGATCTGGTCCCTCCAGTGAGTTCGTGAAGGTCCAGGTGGTGAAAGCTAGAGTGTCTTGGCGAGGAGTTGGGGGTGGGGTGGAACAGCGCGGAAACTCTTCACTCTGCTGCCGATACGGTCCAGATTCCAAGCGATTACTCAAGCTTGGGTCTGGCGGCCTGGATTTGTATCCGACCGTGCGTTTGCCTTGACGATCTTCCTTAACACTTGATTGCCGCTGCCTATAGCGCGATCTTGGGTTAGTTGATAATCGAAGGGTCTCCCGGCCAGGCAATAAACGCGCTGCTAATGTACTTCCTCTTCTTCGCGGACGTGTTACTTCGAAGTCAAATTCGACTCTGTGGTTTATGGTTGAGTATGGCCCCATCATAAGTCACTATCCTCACAATCGCCGGACGACCACCTGTCACCGCCTTCATGTCCTTCGCACGTCTGCCTATCACTGGGTACCTTCTTCAACGTGGGCTTGGCATCATCTCATCGTGGATCTTTAGATCACCCGTGATCGTCATGTTGTGATCCGAGATCCAGATCGCCATCATCCTGAATCCAGATCGCCTTGCCCTGGATCCTGGTCCGCCCTTTCTCTCGGACCTATATCGTCTCTTCGCCACTTGATTCTGAACTACATCCGCTTGATTTTTTTGATGAACGCGATGTTTGCATCCGTGAGTTTCTTGGCACCTGATCAGAGATCGCTTCTTCTGTCCGACAGGATCCATCCGGTCACTCTTCCGGGATGTGATCGAGTCAAGTATTGTTGCTCAGGTCACGATCCATCCTGCTCTCCCCTGTATCAGAATCTGCTTCGCCACAGAACTATCCCCTATCAAGCGCAATGAAACCCACTGATCGTCTACCTTCAAAATGCTCGAAAGACACGTTTAGATTGGCCCGGAGATTAAGAAGATGGAGGCAATTAAAGAGCAAATACCCAGTCATGACTGCACATCTGAAGCGCATGTGCACACCCCAGCACTCGAAACAGGCGTGGTTAAAGGGCTACGGATTCGTTAATCCCCCTGACTGAGTCAGCGGCTTTAAAACAATTTGAAGCGAAAACAAGTGCAAGGCGCGTCAATTGACTTGGGTTCTTCTTTCCGTTCATGCTGTCGTACATCATTACTGGCTTGGTTGTTCGCCCAATCACTATCCCTACCTTACAGACTCACAGGGAAAAACATGAAGTCGTGCCTTTGAACTTTGGAGCGAATTTCCTCCAACGTAGAATCTTGTAATGATTGCTTTTGGTTATTCTTTGGAGGTGGCAGGCCGAATATGACATTGTTTTTGAACTTGCTCAGGAATGCTGCAGCGGCTCACATTGCGTTGTCGTTCAGCGACGCACCACCCCGTTAGCAATACAAGTCAGAATTGAAAAGACCGGGAGAAGCCAATGCCATTTATAGAGGTACTGGTCCAAGTATCCAACAATTGCATAAGCGTAGCTTGAGGTCGATCATGGATTTCAACCTTCAGTTTTACGTCTCCACTTAGCCATGTGCAGCAGATAGCCGCATTCCGATAAACCCAGACACTGTTAAGGGTCTAACTCGTGCTGAAAGACCGTTCAAAAGCGGTTTTAAGAGTGTGGATGCTCAAATAATTGCTGTTGTCGGCTGTTGACTTTTCGTGGCTGTTCGGGTTATCAGAGTGGATTTGAGAGTATTAATACAGCTGCCACAATCTTTGGTGAGCCCTAGTTAAAATCTTAAC
This sequence comes from Phytophthora tentaculata, assembly GCA_033557915.1. Classification (NCBI taxonomy): domain Eukaryota; phylum Oomycota; class Peronosporomycetes; order Peronosporales; family Peronosporaceae; genus Phytophthora; species Phytophthora tentaculata. The sequence continues at coordinate 797,121 of JAUCEA010000005.1, forward strand.
TTTCCAGTAGTGATACATTTGAAAAAATGGTCTCAAAGTAGTCTACCAACATAATATGCATAATATGATTATGTTATGTTAGTAGTATTGTGCTTTCAAGATAAAATGTCGTCCGTTTTATGGCATAGATCGAGCATGATCGGCAGATAAGACCAGGCGTAAAACTGAGATGGGGAAAGGCAGACATGGAAATAATTTATGTATCATCTAATTGCGTTTTCAAACACGCAAAAAGGGTTGATTTACTGGATATCGATGATGCTTTGTCGGGAAATCGATCTGAGTGGTCGATTTAGCTCGTCACAGCTCGAACTATCAGCCACCCTAGCTGGATCGATTTGTCCCTTTTATGGTCCTCGATTTATAAAACGATCACATTTAACACAATAACAGGGGAAAATTTAAAAGAAACAAACGCGTAATACACTAATCTAACCGTACCCCCCCCCCCCCCCGAATAATTTATTGCAGCACGTGAATGCAGTTTAGGATTTACGTTGGCATACTGACGAGGTATCAGCAACTAACGTATTCTTCCGAATAAAGTACCCCCTCCAAATAATATACCCCTCTTAATACAGTACCCGCTGCATGGTCTTGTAATACCATATTCAATACTAAAATTAAGTCGAATGATTTCCGATTAAAAGCCCTCAGAATTACATATGCCGCTTTTAGGGTATACTAGCACAATAATAGCGGTATTTTATTCGGAAGAATACGTTATTAATCCCCCCGCGCGGCTGCGCCTATTTACCGAAATACCATACACGATAGCGTTTACCCTCACGATGGGACTCTATACTAAAATCAAAATGAAAGCAAAACGTGTATCAGCCAGAGCAGGGACCTGCCCCTACCCCCTTTACTGTATGATTTTCGTATCATGTATTCATCCCACAAACGGGTATTACGGATACACGTTATTAGCTTTAACGTGTCTGTCCAGTACAAAACAATTCACAGACCTGTCTTTAGCTTTTTGAAATTTAGAGATTGAAGACACATGGTGTCCGGCTGCAAAAACGTATATTCAAAGTAAGTCGAAACAACAGATCCAGAGACACTAATCAGCGTCTGTACGACGGCGCTTGCGTCGCTGTTGATGACTGTCGCTACTTCCAGCCTCCTCACTTCCCACGGCGACGTTGGTGTCATTTCCAACAGATCTTGCTGGTTGGAGCGCACGAATGCCGCCCCGGTCTTCATTGTCGGCCTTTGAAACCAAGGTGCCGTTCTTCCAGTGCTTGTGCCAGATTGTGAAGCAAGTTTCCGCGTCACCCTGACTTATGTGTTTGATCTTGTTGCACAGGAACACACGGGCCGAATCGGCGTTCTTGGAAGCCGTTTTCAGTTTGCAGACGCCGCAATAGAAGGTTGTATCTCCCCTGCGGGGCTAACCGCGGGGCTTGAGCACTGAACAGACTTTACATGCGCGCTGGCGGCGCTTCCTAGTGTCCTCCGAATTTCCTTTGCGCCATTCATTTGTCTGTATAAGGGCGTCGGTTGGAGTCCGCGGTTCTGCAGCATAAGCGCCCAATCTACAGCTTGAAGCTGTATTAGCTCAAGGTGGAGGCGTTTCAAAAATTCGACGTGGGGCGCCTTTGGTTTTCCGTCCGCGGGGCGTCGGCAGTTGTACAGGATGTAGGCATTTATGATGACCAGGTCGATGAGACCCAGAAACAGTGATCTGTAGTACGTTTTGTAGCGTCTTGTAAGCTGCAGCGAGTACCTTTACAAACAAAGTTGTATAATACACGATAAAATTAGTCATGCTAACTTGTACATACATGATAAGAAAATGTACCTTTGGAGGCGAAGCTGGTCGTGTACATCGACGCCGCCCATGTAGGTCTGATAGTCTTTCACCACTCTTGGCGCCATCATTTCGGCTTCGTGTGTTGTCAGTGGATCCCGACGCACGATTCTGTCTTTCTATGCGCTTCCCCCAGTTGGGAGAATGTGCACACCCTGATTGTCGTACCAGCGAATCGCCTTCAAGGCCGGAATATCAACAGAGCTGGCAACTTCAAAGCTACCCCTCTCAATGTTTTTCGTTCGCTAGTTTGAAGCCCGTCTCCTGTTTTTCTGCTTCGGTGACAAAATACCTTCGCAGAGGCCTTCCTTGTTCATCATTATCATGCCGATACTGAAAAACTTCATCGTCAGCAACTGCATCGCAAGAACCACCGACGTATAAAACCAGTCTGTCACGATCAACAGGAAGTCAGCAGGCCCGGATGGACCAAACACGTGGCTAAGGTTTCGAATTACTGCTGCTGGGCCCCATTTCTCATCCGGTGGTGTACTGCTGTCTTGCATCTGGCGCTTTCCGCAGTAAAAACTTCAAAGCTATATAAGACACAATAAGAAAAATACAAAAAGGTATAAGACACGATAAGAGAACTAGGACCAAAAAAACGTGCCCGAGGGCACGCTCTTCCATACCGAATACAGTAAGCAGTCGTTGAACAGCACAACATGAAGAGTTTTGTCCCCCACTTGTGCGGTTTGTCCTTCATGTAAACCCTCATGCGGTTGAATGTCGATCTTAATGGAAGCATAGCTTCATCAAACGCCATGATAGGAGGAGGTATGTAGCTGGCTTGAAAGGTTTCTTGTACGACGTCTATGACAGGACGTAGCTTCCATGCGCGATCTGTAGCAGCTCGAGGATCTGCGTTGCTGCTGAAATGGAGGTTTCTCGAAATATGGGCGAAACGATCGCGTGTCATAAGTGCGTTGAAACACCCGCGAGAGATCGCCCCTTCATCAGTTGTCTTCCAATGATTCTCGAACTTCTCTTTTATGGAGCAATAGTACTAGCCATCAGCAGGCCAATAAACACACACAGTTCTCTGCCCGAAATCCCCGGCGTCCGTTCGAGATTAGACCGAATTTCTGCAGGCGGTTGCACCTGGAAACTGGGGCGTTTGAGCCTACGTGCTTGTTGTTTGGCATGCTGGGCTGTCACATGCGCGTCAAGGTTTTCCGCAAAGTACTCGTCACTCGACCCAGCAATCGCTTCCCACAATGAAGGTGGGGCGAAAAGAAAAAATGCCCCAGACGGCGTTTCTGCGGATTTGAGGGCTTCTGGAGTAGGTCCATATTCTCCACCATAGATACCAGGATAGTCTTCCTCAATCCAATTATCAGGGCGATCTTTGTAAGGTTCATGTAAGTATGGGTACGGTGCGACGAGACTTGGCTCGCTCCACCCATTGCTCTTCATGTCTTTCAAAAAGTCCTTGCGTACATTGCCTCGCGCTATTTCGTCTACACCGCCGATTGCATCAAGAAGCGACGGATCAAAGTGAAGGTCTGAAGCTACGCCTGACTCCTCAGCAGCAGGTTCTCAAGGCTCAAGATCGTCTTCACCCTCAAACACAGAAGTCACGTCGGTCTCGTCGTCAGAATCCAGGCAAGCGAAGTCTTCATGTTGTTCTCCAGGCTCAACAACATTCGGATCATCTACGCAGTTGTATAATACATGATATCAGTTCCTAACGTGTATACATAACGTGTATGTACACGATAAGCGTACCGTGACTAATACAATGCTCATCAGTGGTTTCTCCGTTATCCATGGCATCCTCGTTCCCCGCAGTATCGCGTTCGTCACTGGCATTGTTCTCCGAGAGCACATACTCGCTTCCTGACATATCCGCCTCTTCCAACTCACAGGTCAGAATACGGCGCGAATGGTATGCATCTGCTGAAAAAAGAAAAATGAGGAATCATTTCAAATAGATATTCTCCACGCAGGATCCGTACCAGGATGATCAGCCGAACTGGATCCTGGGCGCACGATCCCAACAGAAGGAGCTGTACAATACACGATATAATTAGAACCATATAGTGTATAGTGCATCCACGATTAACACACCTCCCGAGTTGCACATGGCGTCGCCACCTTCCACAACAGAACTGGAGCCACGGACCTTTGTAGTTGGCATAGCGTTACCGAATGCATCAGTGACACTGGGGTCAGGCCCGTCCGTACCTGCCGTAAGGTAGACAGCTTCCGCACGCGCATTGGAGTCAGGTACGTCCATACCTGCCGCAGAGCCGCCACCATCCGCGCCGGAACGGGGCCCAGGGATGTCAGCACGATATGAAGCAGAACTGGGGTCAGATGCGGCGGTAACAGACGTATCGTGGCCACGCGTGGTAGGAGCTGTATAATACACGATAGGATTAGACTCTTTAACGGTATAATACATGAAAACTCAACGCACATTCTGAGCCACCCGTAGAGGGAATCGTAGATGCATCACCATGCGCGACAACACCGGAGGCGGAAACGTCCGTAGCATCTGCGGATACGCCACCCACCACAGCAGCACTCGGGGAAGGCGCGTTCTGCGCAGCTATAGCTTGAGAGTAGGCTTCTCGGGCTTGTCGTTTCGCTACTGCGGCTGCTTCTATTCATGCGCATGTCTTGTAAGGCACGCACAAACAGCAGAGGATAATAACAACAAGCTTACCGAGGTTACAGCGGTCCAGATACCGCATTAAAGCTTCTTCTCCGACGAAGTAGTCCACCTTCTCCACTCCCTTCTTCGTCTTACCCGGCTTAAGGTACGTATGATGCAAGGAGATACCGGTTGGCTTCTTTGAATCCCAGCCGAGCTTCTTCAGCTCTCTCCAGCGCGCTTGACATGCCATCACCTGCAGCAACCATCTGTTCTATCAACTTGAGAGAAGATTCTGAAATGAGGAAGAAATGGGTGGCGCGAAAACACGCCTCTAATACTCGAAAGGATTTTAGGGTGCTGCACACCAAACCTTTAGCATCTAATTTCCCTAAATTCAAAAATCATGTCTGTGTATCTTTGAACGGATACGCGGGAAAGATATGGCTACATACCTAACCCTTTTGACTTCAAGCTCGTATGGACCCATACAAAAACTAAGTTTAAAACGCTTAACGTGTCTAATACAGCTTAAGGATTTTCCCATAGCGTGTTTAATACAACGTCTCGTGCTGGGGGAGGGGTTAATGTAGCTTACACAATATAATGTTTGCATGTGGAGATGCCGGTACTGTAGATGATACTGGTAAATTTTTTGTGGTCAGTGATCTATTGCTACCGCAGCACGTCCTTTGACAAGGCGTAGGATGGCGATCTTCATATGTGTCGATCTGCATGTGGGGGGATTGGACTCAAGAGGACATCGGGCAACATTAATGAAGTGGGAATCGGGTGTTCCGCACCCGTTGAATAGGTCTTCCATTCGAGGGGGTATCCATGGCAACACAGTTTAACAGTAAAAATGTTTTTGTAGGTAATATAGTAACAATCAACAAGGCAACTTGCCTTGTAGAGCATAACATAAAGAAGGTCGTCATTAATAAAAATAAAATTCGGAAAGTCCACAATATAGCTTACTTGTATTTTAATTACGTATACGTAATTTAGGAGGCCTGTGTCATCTGTACCAGTTTTTTCGCAAGCAATGATCACGCTGAGACCTAGGGTGAGTCTCCCAATGTACTTTTCCGATTAAAGTGTCGGGTACTGTATTTTAGTGCTGTATTTTACATATGCAGCCTGTGTAGGGTACCCTACGAGTGGGGTATATAATACTTTAATTGGAAATCAAATATAATAGCGGTACATGTAATACCGCATTGTGCATTGGTCCACATGCAAATTGCATGATGCAAAGGCTGCGCAGCGCAGTGGAGGCGTTCTGGTCACGACTCTCGAGAGAAACTCAGCACTACAGTGTAAACTACAGTATCCTTTTATACTTACGCAATGAACATGTAAGCAAGCTGCTCTACAAACAGTTAACGTAGTAAACATCACCTCTGATTCCGTCTCCCGATTGCTATTCTTCCAAAGCAGACGATCTCGGCATCTGGCAGCATCAACGATATGAGCGCGTGCTTTGACAGTCACGTGCATACAAACTCCAACTGTTTGAGCACGAACACCAGCGACCGGACCACTTGTTGACAAAGCAAGTGACATCGTGGTGCACGTGCAAGTCCGGAGGGTTCCCTGGGAAGTTCCCAGGTTCCCAGTGGGAACCATGGGAACTTCCCATGGCTCTTTATCGCTTTGCACTGTACAGTGCGGCCATGGCTGGTCCGCAATTCCTTTACGACTCGGGCATGTAGCAAGAGATCGCTCATTCCCCATTTTGCGCTACACTGGCAGCAGTTTGTTGTTATTAAAGTAATTGAGGCTCACAATGGTCCAGGTCCTGCGTTTGGCCGTCGCGGTGGCGTCTCTTGCTCTGAGCATGAGTACGAGTAACGTTGTTGCCGAAGAGTTGTGCTCCATTGCTCCCTTGTCGTACGCCACAGCTAAGACCGATTACCCGGACGTCGCATTCGCTATCAGTGCCGTGGAAGAATACTCCATTGCTGCCTGGTACACTGATCGCCTATCAACAGCCGACCAAGCCAAGATGCTCAAAGAGATCACTACAAAGTGCTCGGAAGACTCACGGATGACCATCGTCGTTTATGGTATCCCGAACAAGGACTGCAACGCTGGATATTCGTCTGGTGGCGCCGTCTCCAATACCGCCGATTACAAGGCCTTCCTTTCGGATCTGACTACCGCCGTGGGTGACAGAAAGGTGCTGTATGTTGTCGAGCCGGATGCTCTTGGACTTCTCGCCCAAGACGGCGGCTGTGGCGCGAAGGCTGGATACCTTGAAAACCTTAAAGTTGCTATTGAGGCTCTTTCAGCGAACGCCAACGCCCAGCTGTACGTGGATGTTGGCTACTGGACTCTTGAGTATGAGGGGCAGCGTTCGAAGGTGGTGACTATCATGAAGGAGCTTGCTGCGTCTGGCACTCTCAAGGGTATCGCCATCAACACGTCCAACTATCGTTCGACCTCCCAAATTTCCCAGCTGTGCACCAACTTCCAAACTGCCATGGGATCGAAGGAGATGAAGTGCATCGCCGATACGAGTCGAAACTATGTGTACGTTTTAGCTGTTTATGTGGTGTATATACACATGTATCACACGCTAACTTTTGTATTATTTCCAAAACAGGGCGCCTACAACTACGGATTGGTGCAACGTTCTCGAAGCTGGCATCGGAGCACCGCCCACATCGGAGACCAATGTGTCGAATTTGGATTACTTCATGTGGATTAAGCCGCCCGGAGAGAGTGACGGCACGTGCAACGGCGGGCCTGATGCCGGTTTGTTCTTCGAGACGGCCTTCCAGAAGCTGTGGGACCAGGGCTACTTCGTCAACAAGATCGGTATGAACACGATCGCGGAGGGAGGCACCGACACCACTTCCTCTCAGACTCAGACTGCGTCGTCTGAGACGGCGGACAGCAGTGATTCGGAGCAGACGACGGACACGACGGCTTCTGAGACGACGGATGGTAGTGAGACTCAGACTACGGACGATAGCGCCTCCGAGGCCACTCAAATCGCTGGCAGCGACTCCGATGAATCCGATACTACGTCGTCCGAGATCGCCGAAAGTGGCGAGTCCCAAGATCCTGAAAGCGGCGCATCAGAGACCACAGATGCCACCACGGCCCCATCGACGGAGTCGCCGACGGAGACACCGATAGAGACACCCACTGTTACGAGTGAGGCTCCAGTTACCCAAACGAGCAATTGCAAGGTGAGGCGCCGATTCCGCAAAATCTAAGTTTTGGCTTTATGGATATGCATTGGTTTATCGTCAGCTACAGTAGTGTACTACGTAGTATTTGTTAACATCCGTGAGAAGATCATTCTGGTATTTCTCTTTATTTTCATTCCCGAATTAACAGTGCGTCGGCTTTCGTGAAATGAGTAAATTGAAGTCATTTCAGTGGAACAATGAGTTATGTAGTGTCTCACTTTAAATACTACAGTAATAATTAAAGTAGTAAGTATTGTAATACTACATGACTCAAGTCGCTGAAAGTGACTCATATAACATGAGCCATGTAAACATGACTCAAGTCGAGTAAAACGACGCTGAATCAGCAATGATTCAACGTTGTTGCTACACAGCATCATTGATTTCGTGACGCTTCATGAATTTCACTTTCTAAAATAATGTTTGTAGGAATACTACGTACTGCACTATTTAAATAATATAAATGTACTATAGTCGTTAAATAACGTAGAGTTCTCGTCAAGGAGATAGAGCATTTATAATGTTACTTGACGTACTACTTAGAGTAAGGAACAGAAAAGCACTGCGACTCACTACTTGGCTGCTATGTTACACTGATCAGCCGTCCTTGGTTCGGAGGAGCAGGTTAATTTTGCCTGTAGAACTCGAGCAGCAAGTACGGACTTAACGGGATAATACACTTTCTTCTCTCTCGCTATTTACATTGGGTCCGAATACAGTACATGTATGCCGGTATTATATAACTGAAAAAAAATCTAGGCAACTTTTTTAGCCATAACCCTCACGGCTGGAAAGATTTTCGATGGATGTTTCAATATTAAATATTAATACTTAGTTTCAGAGATATACGTTATTTTTGGGCAAACGGATTTGACGCTTTTTCAGACAATAATTGAAAATCAATTATAATATTGATATTTAAATTCGGTGAACTCATATTGGAACCGCTGCAAGTGGGGTGGGGACGTCATATATGGTGGTATCATTGATAACAATCAAGGATCAGATAAATAAAACCGCTATTAATATTTAGAGCGCCATCGAGATACAGAATCAAAGCTCAAGAGTCTGCATAGGTCAGCAAACATCATATCGATGATACCGCTATGCTATACTTAAGTATCTCTGACGTTCCTGGCTAAAGTCTCAGATATCGGTACACGGTAGCTGGGTACTGCAGTTGCCCAAGCAACAGATAGCGATGTGGCACTTCAAAAGCTCCCTGACGTGTTATCTAAAGCCTGAGCGGACAAGTCCACGCAACTGACGATGCAGTTGCCGCAAAGGAATTCGTGACACCAAGAGCGGACATTCGTGCCTGTTTGAGAGATCAGCTGGTGTTCGCTTGATTCAGCTCCAACAGGAGGCAGCCGTCGTGACTCGCCACGGCAGCCATCTGTACCCCACAATATTCGTACGCGTTGATCTTATCCCGTAAGCGTAGTATGAACGCAGGGTTATATCTGTCAAATGACCTCGACCTCGGTACAGAGGCACTCGTCTTGCAGACCTCGCCAATGCCACCTGCTGCCGTGAGCCTTCACAGTCTTGTTTCCAAACACTGAACACCAACAGGTCGATCGGTCATTCTGCAATTTGCCTGGCGTCTACAACTGATCAAGCTACACCCCGTGTTGTATTCCGAAGTCCCAGTTTGCACGATGTTCCTCGGTTCCAGTTCACGCTTGATCGCCGCTGCTACGGGGCTGGCTTTAGCGATGGCATCCAGTCTCGTCCTCGCCGAAGAGTTGTGCTCTACTGTACCGAGTTCGTACACCCAAGCCAAGACTGACCACCCTAACTTGTCGAAGGCACTGGAAGCCCTCGAGCAACACGCTATTGCATCCTGGTTCACTGATCGCATGTCTACCGACGAGCGATCGACCATGCTTTCCAGCATGCTCAACCAATGCTCCGAAGACACACGTATGAGCATCGTGGTCTACGGTATCCCCAACAAGGACTGCGAGGCCGGGTACTCATCCGGTGGAAATGTGAAGAGCACGGACGACTACAAGGCATTCTTAAAGCAGCTTACCGACGCTGTCGGAGACCGCAAGGTGCTTTATGTGGTGGAACCGGATGCCGTGGGTCTTCTGGCCAAAGCGAACAGTTGCGGCTCGTCGGCCGGGTACCTTGACAACCTCAAGATCGCAGTCGAAGCGCTGTCTGCAAACACCAACGCTGAACTGTACGTTGATGTCGGCTACTGGATGCTCGCTGACTCAACGAATTCAGCCAAGGTTGCTCCGATCATGCAAGAGCTCGGTAGTTGTGGTCGAGTCAAGGGCGTGACCATCAACACGTCGAACTACCGCTCCAACCACGAGTGTACCATGTACTGCACGAACTTCCAGTCCGCGATGGGCAAAAGCGATATGTCCTGCGTTGTGGACACCTCTAGAAACTACAACGGTTCTCCTACTAGTGACTGGTGCAACGTTCAGACTGCTGGTATTGGTAAACCTCCTACGTCGGAGACAGGACTCTCTAATATTGACTACTTCATGTGGATCAAGCCGCCTGGCGAGAGCGACGGTGAGTGCGCGGCGGGTGGGACTTCCGCAGGCTCCTTTTACGCTGATGGTTTTACCAAGCTTTGGGACCAAGGCTACTTTGTGGGTGAAGGAGGTATGAAGACGATCGCCGAGGGCACTGGCGACGTTACTCAGCAGAGCAACCAGACAGCGACAGGCAGCCGTACGGACCAAACTGATCAAAGTGTATCGGGTGCGGGCACTGTTGCTCCTCAGGATACCGGCTCGTACCAAAGCTCGACGCCAACAACTGCCGCTGCTGACACCGGCGCCAGTCAGAACGATGCGAGCACTCCAGCTCCGACTCAAGCACCAACCCAGGCTCCAACTGAGGCCCCGTCAACTACGGTCGCAGATGGAACGAAGTGCAAGGCAAAACTGCGTAGGCATTAATTGTAGAATTAGCAGACTACAGTGTACTGGTATCTTGTAGCGTAGCGTAAGACCTTACATGTGCAATCTTGAGAATAGTAACGAAAACGTCATGCATGTAAAGATCAAGCTCGCTTTATCCATGCACATTTCTATTATACCAAGATACATGGAAGTTAGCAAGCTGTACAAGCTTAACCAGCTCTGTTTGTCTTGACTCCGTCGATCCTGTAATGCCAGCCATTCGCGTAAGATGCCGATGTCAGGATGTGGAAGTTGTTGAGTGCCGTTGTAGCGTCGTCGAGTCAAGTCGTGGCTTGGATCCTTGAAGTGCCGTCACCGCAATGACTGCAAAGATCGGAAGGCATCAAGCAAGCAAGTCCCAGACTGCCATGACATGCCACTTACCAAAAGTCTCCACACTCCTTGTCAGGCTGTCAGCCGACGGTAATGCTATCCAAGCCAAACGAGTGGTTTCAGTTTTTGATAGGATCGGAGTCGATGCCGGAACGCTTGGCATTTATACTAGGAACTTCCTAGTAGGAAGCACAGCAATGCTCATATCGCCAGCAGCAAACTGCTTCACCATCGTTAGCGTTGCAGGCACCTCAGCGCCAGCTGACGGAGGACATGGCGCTAAGAAGCGATGGTCGTGAAGCTGACCGTGTTGAGTCAAGTGGGACCGGACACTATTTTCGCGCCGTCTGTCACGATGGCACGAAAATCAGATGATCGACTGCATCTTGGTGTGGCGGCTAGAGTCCCGCAGGACGGACTTGCCCATTCGGATGGCACTGGCGCCAAAGGTGCTTTCAAAGCGTGCTAGACCACGATAGCTGCAGATCCACAGGCCTCCCGATCAGCCTCATCATGGTGCATCACCTGCGTCCACCCTGCTCAACCTGCTCGCTGCATTTGTCCATTCTGCAATTTACCTTGAGCTTCTCAATTGGGTGCTCACCTCTGAAGCTTTCAAGATGACCAAGATCCTCCGCACGCCGCTCGCTATGGCCGCGCTCGCTTGGTGTAGCTACCAAGACGCGGTCTCCGCTGAAGACCTGTGCTCCATTGCTCCGTCCTCGTATTTCGCGGCCAAGACGACGTCCCCACAGCTCGCAACTGCGCTGGAGACGATGGAGCAATATTCCATTGCTGCCTGGTACACGGACCGATTGTCCGACTCGGACAGATCCACCATGCTGTCCAGCATCACAAGCCAATGTTCCGAAGACTCTCGGATGACGATCGCAGTGTACGGCATCCCGGATAAAGATTGCAATGCTGGACTCTCGTCTTCCGGAACTGTGCAGAGCACCAGTGATTACGAGTCGTTCCTTTCGCAGCTAACAACCGCGGTGGGTGATCGCAAGGTGCTCTACGTTGTAGAGCCCGACGCCGTGGGTCTACTCGCCAACGGTGGCTGCGGTGAGGCAGCTGGTTACCTTGATAACCTCAAGATCGCCGTGGCAGCTCTGTCCGCCAACTCGAACGCTGAGTTGTACGTAGACGTAGGCTACTGGCTGTTGGCCGACTCGACCAACGCGGCGGCAGTGGCTACTATCATCAACGAGTTAAGTGCCTCGGGAACACTTAAAGGCGTCACTATTAACACGTCGAACTACCGCTCCAACGATGAATGCACCACATACTGTAACAACTTCCAGACGGCAATGGGATCCAGTACAATGACCTGTATCATAGATACCAGTAGAAACTACAACGGTTCACCTACAAGTGACTGGTGCAATGTCAAGACAGCCGGGATAGGCAAGCCCCCTACGTCGGAGACGGGTATCTCGAATATCGACTACTTTATGTGGATCAAACCGCCTGGAGAGAGCGACGGCGTCTGCACAGACACGTCGTACTCGGACGAGTCATTGACCGGTGTGACGGCCGGCACCTTCTACGAGGAAGGCTTTCAGGTGCTCTGGGATCAAGGATACTTCGTCAGTGAGCAGGGAATGGCCACGATCTCCGGCAGCTCTAGTAACACCACGACTCAGACTAGCAGTCAATCGGGTACTCAAGCGAGCAGTCAATCCGGCATCCAGACGGCGACCCAGACGACGGGCAGCAGCACGGATCAAACCGCAGCGGTAGGCGGGGATTATGACAGCTCTACCCAGTCTGCAGCCGGCACAGTTGCTCCGGCGGACACCGGCACTACTACAGCTCCAGTTGCTACGACCGCGACACCAACCGCAACTCCGATTGAGACGCCATCCGCCACTCCAAGTGTGACTCCGACTGCCACGACTGCGACACCTACTGCGACCAGTTCGGCCGACTCGAACACCTCGCAGACCAGCGCGTGCAAAGTCAAAAAGCGTCTGCGTAAGTTGTAGGTGCCACCTAGTCAGTGTGCTATTTCGTGTTGGATTTGTTAGTGATGTCTGAGGCAACGGGTGCCTTTGGTTTTATATTCTGTTGATTCGTGCGTCTTGTAAATATGAAGCTAGATCCAGAACTAGATTATTGTTGAGTTCGTTGCTGATTATCGTGCTTGAACGGTTGTCACTGACAAAAAATCATCAATGTTGTAGTTAACCTGATATTAGTTCTCATCTTGGTGAACTACTTGTTAGCCATCTGAAAGAGAAAAAAATAGAAATCGGCGAGCGAAGGCAACAATGCTAGACACCGCAAGCCTGCGGTCGGATGACAAATATCCATAACCAGCACGTTCACAAATGCAGTGCTGTGCCCCCATGAAAACCTGCTCGGTCTCATTAAGCTTCGCCACGTGGTTTTGGCGAAGGGACTCTTTACTGCGTCTCAATGGCGCAGAATGGCACGATAAGAGACTCTACTGGATACTACCCATTGAATGGTCTCCAGTGCATGCCTCAAAGTTTGAAGAAACGGTCACTAGAATTCGTTGCGTTCAGTTATACGACCCTAAACGAAGAGGAATTAGGAGAGAATTGTGGTGCGTCGACCGCGACAGAGAGCACCGAGCCAAACATTCGAGGATCCGTCAAGTTTACCGAACCGGAGCGCAACATCGCGTGTGTAGGATAACTATTCGCGTTTCGGCGAATTCGCAGCTACAGCAGATGGCGCTCGAACAACGAAAGACTCAACTCAACACGCGTGCACCAACAGTTGCAAGGGCGAAAGTCGGTGAGTCTTCAGGCAAGTTTCGTCCAGTCCAGACAGATAAGAGCTCTACTTGCCACTTCAGTATGAAAACCACCACGAGTGAATACTCGAACTGCACAACTGTAGGAGCGCTGCTTTGCGTGCCGTCTCTTGTTAGCTGTGCCTCATCGCCAGAGGTGATCGCTACAACATTTCATTCTGCATTTCTCCTAGCACAGCACAACACCTGAAGTACACGTGAAGCTGCAGCAACATGCACAACATCTTACACTCACGCATAGTGGCCACCGCTGTGTCCTGCATGGCACTCGCCTTGTCTTCACTCACCCTCTCCAGTGCCGAGAAACTCTGCTCCATCCCACCGTACTCATACACGGGAGCCAAGGCGGACCACCCGGAGCTTACGACTGCCATCGAAACGCTGGAAAACTACGCCATCGCTTCGTGGTTCACGGATCGTCAGACCACCGACGAGCGATCGACCATGATTTCCAACATCCTCAACCAGTGTTCCGAAGACACACGCCTCAGTATCGTAGTCTACGGTATCCCCAACAAGGATTGTGCTGCTGGGTTGTCGTCGGGTGGAAGCGTAAAGAGCACGGACGACTACAAAGCCTTCTTACAGGAGCTGACGGACGCTGTCGGCGACCGCAAAGTACTTTACGTGGTCGAACCGGATGCGCTGGGCCTGTTGACGCAGGACGGCGGCTGCGGTGCATCGGCTGGTTATCTCGAAAATCTCAAGGTGGCTGTGGCGGCGTTGTCCACGAACGCCAACGCTGAGCTGTATGTTGACATTGGCTACTGGATGCTAGCCTACCCCGATAGCGCGAGCAAGGTGGCTACTGCGATGAAAGATATCGGTAGCTCTGGTCGCGTCAAGGGTGTGACGATCAACACGTCCAACTACCGCTCTAACGACGAATGTGCCGGATACTGCACGAGCTTCCAGACTGCCATGGGATCCACCGATATGAAATGTATCGTTGACACCAGCAGGAACTACAACGGTTCTCCTAGTAGTGACTGGTGCAATGTCCCTACTGCTGGTATCGGCAAGCCGCCAACGTCGGAGACTGGTGTCTCGAACATCGATTACTTCATGTGGATAAAGCCGCCCGGAGAGAGTGACGGCGAATGCGCCACGGGCGGGACTTCGGCGGGATCGTTCTACCTGGAGGGCTTCACTCTTCTCTGGGACCAAGGCTACTTTGTGAGCGAGCAGGGCATGCCCAAGATCGGCGTCACCCCGAGCACCCCGGCGCCTACAACGTATATACAAAGCTCAAGTGACGGTAGCTCAAGTCAAAGTAATCCCGACCAGGCCCCATCGACGCCCACTCCCGCTCCGACTACCGACAACTCGAGCTGGAATCAAGAACAAACTATGGGGACCGTTGCTTCAGCCGACACCACGCTGACTGATGCCCCGGTCACTCCAGAAACGGCTGCTCCTTCCACTACGGCGCCTGAGGCGGAGACATTAGCACCATGTACCACGATGCCAGCTACCATGGCTCCGCCCACCACAATCCCCATCGGGAAGACTGAAAGTACTACGCAGATCACCATTACTCCCTCGCGAAGTGCTTGCAAGGCAAAAAAGCGTCTGCGTTCGCTGTAATTTCACTACGGTATTTGTTAGTTCAAGAGTTGTACCGGTATCAGCCTGTAACGAAAGTAGATTTGTTTTCGTGTTTTACGCAATTTATGGGAAATCAGCGTACGATTTCGTAAAATCAACCATGTTCCTAGCTATGCCTGGCTTTCAGGTGGATTCACCTTGATGACCAGCTTGCCACGCGAATGTCTCCCCTTGAGCTTCGTCAAGGCTGCATGGAGTTTCTCAAACTCGTAAACCGTGTCGATAATGGGGACAATTGTGCCTTTCTTTAGGAACGACGAGATCTCGTCCAGACCCTTGGCCGTCGGGTACACCAGAATGCTGCCTACGTTCTTCGCACCCCATTTCGCCGGCTGCACAGGCTCCGCGATCGGTAGTAGCGACACAAAGCGCCCTGTGTTCTGCTTCAGGACCAACTGCGCGTCTAAATTCCACGCGTCCGCCTCCATGCCGCAGTCATAGATCACATCCACTGAGTGGGGATCGAGCTCCTGCCCCCACTTCTGCGTGTGGTAATTGATGACGCGATCCGCGCCAAGGCCCTTGACAAAGTCGGCGTTCTTGGCGCTCGTGGTCGTGATCACACGAGCTCCAATGGCATGCGCCAGCTGAATAGCGAACATGCCGACGGCACTGCTACCGCCGAGAATGAGCACGTTTTCCCGCTTCTGAAGCTTCGTTTGCTCCACTAGAGCCTGGTAGCTGGTAAGTCCGATCAACGGGATGCTGGCCGCCTGGTCGAACGTTAAGTTGTTGGGTTTCAGAGCCACGAGATCCTCATCGAAGATCACGTAGTCTGCCACGGTGCCGCATGCGTTAAACGGCGTCATGGCGTACACCTGGTCGCCCACTTTGAGGCGTTTAGCCCCGCTACCCACTTCCACGACGGTGCCGGCCGCGTCGAACCCGATGCCGAACGGCTTCTCGGGTGTCGGCACTTTGCCTGTGAAGGCCTCGCCCGCCTGTTCCAGTAATATGTAGTCGATGGGGTTGATCGCAGCGCTGATCACTTTGATGCGCACTTGGTTAGGCCCGAGCTCAGGTCGCTTCACAGACAGACGGAGCTTGAGCTCTTGCTCCTGCGGACCGTAGTGGTCGTACTGGTACGCACGGTACGTCTGAGGAACGGTCATCGTGTTTAGATTTCTTGGGCTTGGTGTCAGCGACGCTGCAAATTAAAGAATGAGGTCATGGACAATGTCGTCAAGATTCCCGGCTTCGTTATTGGATGATGGCTTGTCCCCGTATCTTGAAGATGCTATGTTGAAGTGAGATTACGTCAACGGCTGACAGTCGTCACTGATCTTGATTCCCAGGCCATGCTGCCCATGTTCAGTTATTATCGGATTTAGCCCCAGGCTGAAAGCTGGCGCTGGCGTATCCTTGGTGAGGTATCGTTTACTTTCACTACACGTCCATTATTTTCATGTTAAGCCAACTAGCTGAGAAACTATCCCGTCACAATGCAAGCTTTTATCTAGATAATGTTGGGGTCTCTCCTGTGGGGGCGGAAGTCCACGATCGTCGTTGGTAGCGGGGCCAATGCTGACAGCTCCGGAGTCTTAGCTGCGTTGACCATCTTCTTCTGTCGGCGACGGATGCCCACAATTGCGGCGAGAGCCACCACTGCGGCAGCCACGAGTGCAATCAAGATGATCGCTCTCGTTCCCATTGCGGAGGTGCGTGAGCTCTCCGTTGAGATCTGTTGGCTATCTGCTGCCTTTGATACGGGGATCGGAGTCGGAGTAAACGGTGACGCAGGGGTCTTTTGGTCAGCCGTCTCAAGGCTTGTTTGGGTTACACTCGACTGATAGTATTTGGTCTGGCCAGCGTTAGACGTTGTGGTAGAAGGCGCACTACCACTATTCTTTGATGTGGCCGTTTTGGTCGAAGCATTAGGTGGAGCGGTTGCGTTGTACATGACAATTTCGCGATCTTGGTTCTGGTTCTGACTCTGCTGCTGCTGACTCGCTGGTGTTGAGCTACGGACCGTGCCGTCGATAGCAGGGTAACCCTTCTCAGCCACCATAGTTCCCTGGTTCCAGAGCGACTGGAACAGCTCGTCAAAGAACACACCGGCGCCAGGCCCCTGCATGGAATCTCCTGTACGACCATCGCATGTGCCGTCACTGTCACCGGGCGGCTTGGCCCAAACGAAATAGTCGACGTTGCTGATACCCGTTTGATCGGTGGGGAGCGCTCCGATTCCCGCACTCTTGACGTTGCACCACTCGTTATTTGAAGGTCCACCTGTTGTAGACAAAGGTGGACAACTTTAGTCAAGTTTTCAGACAACATCCCTCATCTCAAACCCACCGTTTTTATTGCGGGAGGTATCGAAGATACAGTGGAGATCGGTGGAGCCGACTGCACTCTGGAAGTTGCTACAAAGTGTTGAGAGCTTGATGGTTGACTGATAGTTGGAGGTGTTGAGCGAAATGCCCTTCACCTTCGAACCGGCAGTCATGAGTTGCTTTATTATGTCGGTCACAGCTGTGGAGGTTGCGGGATACTCGAGAGCCCAATAGCCCACGTCCAGGTAGATTACTGCGTTCTCGTTCTGGGATAGCAGACCGATGGCCGTCTGCAAGTTGGCCAGGTACCCGGCACTTTGGCCACAAGCGGTGGTGTCTGCTAACAGTCCAATGGCATCCGGCTCGAGAATGTACAGCACTTTCCTTTTGCCGATGGTCGATGTGAGTGTGTTTAGGAATGCCACGTAGTCTGACGCGGACTGCACGGTACTACCCGTCGCCGATTCCTTGGCAGCGCAGTCCTTGTTGGGTAGACCATAAACCACGATACTGAGCCGCGAGTCTTCGGGGCAGGATGCCACCAGGTCGGCAGCTGTCTGAGCGTAGTCTCCGTTATCTTTGCGATCCGAATACCAGGTCGCAATACCATATTTCTCCAGCGCTTCGATGGCGAATGCCGACGCTGGGTACGCGGTCTTTGCCTTTGCGTAGGTCACTGGAGGAAGGGAACACAAGGTATCAGCCTGGACAAGTCCCGTGCCAGCCAATGCCAGCAGAAACGCGGCGGGGCGTATCATGACCTAAGCGAAACGCCTAACGCTACGCAACACCGATAGACTGTTCGAGATGTTCGAGCAGCAAGTTAGCGAGTGCTGCGAGCACCTGGTTCGTCTGAACTGCAGCACGCAGAGAGTCTCTGCGTGCTCTGCCAGAGAGAAGGTCAAGTGCGGTGGAAGAACGCTGCCACCATCGCTAACTACGATCCTGACCAATCCACGGAGACCCAACATGACCTGCGCCCAGATGGAGGTCGCTGTGTCTGCAGCTGGCTGGCACAGCTCATTATCTCGAACCGTACAACAAGACAAGTTCACGCTTTCAATGCGGTCACTGCAACGCGGTGGCATCGGTGTTCCATGCCATTACATGAATTGTCGAGTGGGCTCTGTACTATGGTGCCGGTAAGACCTGAATGCTTCAGTATGAAAGCTACTCGCCGCCAACGTGTATCGGGCCTTCTTGGTTTGCATTGTTCTATCCGAGATATCGCGAGCCAGCATTCTGAAGCCAGAAAGTCAGTATCAGATACTACTAGACTAGTATTCCGGTTCAGATTGGAAAAAATAATGTCAAATGACAATGGCGTCGTGCCAATTCAACAGATCGGTGAGCATTCGACGGGAAGAGGAACATTACATGCATTGGCTACCGGTACCTCGCTGTCGTTATTCAAAGCGTTGCATACAAAACTCGCTACTCGAATTGGAGACACAACGTGAGATGGAAGCCAACCTTATCCAATTGGGTTAGCCTAGCCGAACAGACCTCATACAAAACGTGACAAACGTCACAACCCCGAAAGGAAAAACCGGCGCCTTATAGGATCGTGCTGCCGCCAGCCGGCGTGCGCTTAATCTCAATGTGGATGTTCTCGCTGTCACCGGGGGTCTCCAGCTCAGCGTCGCCATCATGAGCCTTCTTCATGCGCGAAGCGGCAATGCCGACAGCGGCCACAGCGGCCACAGTGCCGACGAGGGCCATGGCGAGCGTACTAGTGTTGAAGCTTTCGTTTTTCTCGTTGCCAGACTGGGTGTTCGCTTGCTGAGCAGTCTGCTCAATGTTGTCGCTGCCTGAGTCCTCAGTTGTTGAGGCAGAGTTGGCCTTCGAAGCCGAGCTCTCCACATCGGTCGAGGTGGTAGCAGCGGGGGTCACGACGGGGGCCTTCGTCGATGTCGGTGTCGTAACAGCCGGAGTCGCAGCGGGGATCAGCGTCGTGGCGGCGGGCGTAGCAGCCGGACTCTCCGTCTCCTCGACGGGGAAGTTCGGGTTGCAGTCCGTAGCGTGAGAGCCCAGCTCACCCGTCGGCGTGGTAGCAGCCGGGGTCACAACAGGGGCCTTGGTTCCCGTCGTAGGGACTGAAGGCGTCTCCGGCGCCGGGGTCATAGCGGGGGACTCGGTGCCGGTTGTAGGAACCGACGGTGTCGAGGGTGTCAAGGGGGTTGAAGGCGTCGTAGGCGTGGTGACTGCCGGGGTCGTTGCAGGCGTCGTGGGCGTAGACGGCGTAGAAGGCGTCGTAGGCGTGGTGACCGCAGGGGTGGCCATAGGGGCCTCCGTTTCCGGAGCCGGGGTAGTGGCGGCCGGAGTCGAGACCGGGGTAGCCGGAGTGGCCTCAGGGGCTGGAGTAGTAGCGGCCGGAGTCACCGCCGGGGCCGGCGTAGTAGGTGCCGGCACCGTTGCGGTGGGGGGCGTCGTCGCACCCTTAGCCGGCGTGGTGTACGAGTCGTCCTGGTTGCCGCCGGTGGTCGGCGTGAACGAGCCACCCTGCTTCAGGGCAAGCGCATCGTTGGAGAGTACGGCCACCAGCACGGCCGTGCAGACAGCGAACTTGCGGAACATCTTTGCTGTCGGGGTGTTTTTCGAGTCTGCTGGAGCGCAGGGATCAGCCTGAGTGCGTGGTCTGCAGAGGCGGTCTCGGTAAAAGTGCGGGAAGCGCAGTCTTTGTCTACACATTGGCCCTTCTTGCACGTCACGAGCGTCTCAACGCCACGACGGTCGCGCTTCGTAATTGACATGTGGAGGAGATCTGGCTCTGTGAATCCCACATCCCGCGCTCTGCGCGCTGCAGCCTGCAAGTTGCTGCCAGCAATTGACATGTGAGTCATGGTGTGTGCGGACTGCGGAGCAATGCTTCAATGCGATGGCTATGAGACGTTGGGTGGAAATGACCGAATCTCAAGTCCGCAGTGGCCCATGTGGCGCTGCCGTGCTCGTGCGTGTGCGGTGGTCCACCGTTACTGGTGGGCGTGCTGCCGCAAGAAACGTTGGAGACCTGCAGAACTCTTTAAATTGAACTTCCTTGGCCGGTACAGGTACACAACATGAGCTCTCTACGCTGGCGCATTTCAAACGCTGGCCATTATAGCAACACTTCGGACAACGCATTGCAACGTGGCGTGGCGCCGTTTGCAAGGCACACTCGGCTCGAGCGAAGACATATCGCACCCAAAACTGTCACCAACGCGACGACAAGCTCAATCTTGATCGAAGATTGAAGGTTCTTCGAATCCATTTTCGCCCCAACGAACTTGCGAACAAATCTGTGACGAAACCACCCACGGATATTTCGTTCAGCTTCCACCGAGAAAACTACTTCGAAGTATGCAATATGCTCTAAGAGCACCCGCCAGCGCAGTGTTTTCTCGGATGCTGCTGAAATTCATCGAGCTCACAAGATGCTTCTGCTAGCGCTGTAGCATCACGCTCGAGTGTACGAGTATGTGTAGGTGACGCTTACGGAAGATGCAAGTGGCCGCCACCGCAATGCAAATGGTGTTGCTGAGACTGCCATCCTGACAGTACAGGTAACAGGCGGCACTGATTATTGCAACACTACGGTGTTGATGATCCGCAACGCTAAGGCCTCAAAACCTGTTTTAGTTGATTACCCGTCAATACCGAAAAGCAGTTCTGAACAAAACTAATTCGTTTTCGTATTCTCACAGGGGAATGTAGGGCGGATGTCATGGCGCTGCAAATCTCCAAAATCGGAGTAAGCAATTGATGCGCTCTGCGCTTTTTAGACTAGAAGACGGCGTCAAAAGATGAATTGCCGCAGCGAGAGCTAAAACGCTGAATCGGTACTGACAACTGCATCAAACCCCACACCCACCAATCGTAGCTTAGAAACACAGGCACCGGTTTAGCACTGTTTTTCCAATTGGCTTTCACCCCCACCACTAGACCTTCAGCTTACAAATTTCAAGAAAAATAGTGTTGCTGATCTGCAACATCGTAGTGTTGCAATAACGACTTCCGTAACAGGCTGCTACAGAGTACAGATGAAGACGGGGCACCAGTAAAGCTGGTACAGTACACAAGCCGAATGAGTTACTGTCGGCCTTCATTTACGGTACTGTAGTACTTTTTTTAAAGTATTGGATACGATTTCATCCGCAATCTGTGCTTGAACCTCATCGACGTTTGGCCAACATGAAAGTGGTCAATGCAGTGACAGCCCATGTAACAGCCGACGTAGACCACTGTTCAGTGCTGCCAGAAGTCTCAGCATTCGGATCGTAAATAGTGTCCATTTGCTGCGTGTTCACAAAGTAGCCCTGGTTCCAGAGCTTAATGAAGTGGTCGTTGAAGAACTCGCCGGCGGGGGGTCCCTGCATAGCGTCCGTCGACTGCTCCACGCACGTCCCATCGCTGTCTCCGGGTGGCTTTACGTACAGCCAGTAGTCGATGTCGTCCAAGGCTGTTATATTCGTAGGAGGCGCACCAATTCCAGCTTTTCTCACATTGCACCATTCCGTGCTGGAGGCGTCCGCAAATTCTTGAAAATTGCGAGAGCTGTCGATCACGCAGTGCATGTCTGTGGATCCCACTGCCGTCTGGAAGTTGGTGCACAGCTCAGCAATCTGCGTTGTGGAGCGATAGTTCGACGTGTTGAGTGCGATGCCCTTCACACGCCCAGTCTGCGCGAGCTCCTTGACAATCTGGGCCACGATATACGCCGTATCCGGTCGTTCCAGTGTCCAGAAACCAACGTCGAGGTAGATTTCGGCGTTCGGGTTTTTCGATAAAAGCGTGATCGCAGTGGTCAGATTGCTCTGGTATCCGTACTCCACAGCACACCCTTTGTTGGCCAGCAAGCCCACGGCATCCGGTTCCAGCACGTAGAGGACCTTGCGTTCGCCCACGAGCACTGTCAGGTTGGTGATAAATTCTTCGTAGTCTGCGCCGGTCTTTACCGTGCCGTTACCGTTCGAATACCCTGCATCGCAGTCTTTGTTGGGCAGACCGTAGACCACCACATTCAGTCGCGAGGATTCCGGACACGTCGTGATGAGGTCCACAGCAGTTTGCGTCGCGTTGCCATTGGCGTCCCGGTCCGAGTACCAGGTTGCGATGCCGAAGCTCTCGAGGTGGCTCAGTGCGAACGCAGAATCCGGGTGTGCCACCTTTGCATCTGCGTAGGTGACGGGAGGCAGCGAGCACAGAGTGTCGGCCGCGTAGGTTACACTCACCCAACCTAGCACGATCAGAAGCAACAAAAGCATCGACATGTCAGAGTCTGTAGAAGACGCTTTTGATGGTTGTCGGCGCTCTAAGAGACTGACGGTCGGTCACTGACCTCGCCCTTTGGGTCTGTCCAGTTGAGACGGAGGTGATGACGGCGAGCATCTGACAATGTGCCGACACGTACGGTTTATGAAAATCAATGCAAAGGGTAGCCATGTCACCCACTTTGTCAAGCACGATCTTTTTTGCTGCTCGAAACGATGCTTAAAACTGAAGCAGCAAGAATGGATAGCTCGATGCTTTCATCAAATGGTTTGTCACTTTTAAAAGCACTATCCAGAAATCGTGAAACGCGTCCCCCATGTATCGGTTTATTGTCCAGGTTTTCCATGTACGGTACCATCGTGCCGTTCCTACCTGTGGAACCCTCTTTCGATATTGTAGTTCCTAACGGTGTGATGAATAAAATATAACGAAGAATACGGGTGCTCCCAGCCCTTCCGAAAATATGTAGATCGTGTATATCAATTACCTATAGTGTGGGGTGTTTTGCTGTTTTTATAAAATAAACTTTACAAAACGGAGGAAGAACATTCTTCTCACTGCGCACGTTCAATGCATACATGTACACTAAAGCCCAGACGCTCACCACCTCCATGTACTCTCCTTCCTCTTGATCGCAATGCATGAGCAGTCCCGCCATTCTCCCTCACTTCGTCAAAAGTAATGTGAACGATGAGTGGTGGCAAATAGTAAGACATTTTAAGATGCAAACAGTTTTATGATAATTAGTAGGTTGTGTGATAAACACAAAATCCCAAGTAGCATTCTTATTTTGGAGTTTTGGGACAGACTTGTCCAGGAAGTCGTCCCGGGAATTTAAAAACGGCCCTAACTGTAAGTACCTTGTTAGCTGACTGTAAGCCGGTGTGTAAGTTGCAGGAACTAAATCGCGCATCAAATTACGAGCTATTTCAATACCGAGGTGGTAGGGTCCTTAAAAGCATGCGCAAGAACCTTACGCTGAATATAGGATCGTGTGGGTGGATCCCTGTTGAGTAATTCGATATTTCTTGTGATCACATTGCCAATAATCCAAAATTACTTGACTTATAAACAGTTATTTGATCGTACAGCCGACTTTATTGATCGTCTACAGGGAGTACACTAATTACCTATCAACGTGGGATGGCCCGTCGTAGACTTCGATCGGCGGTTTGAATTACATGTAAGGCATTTTGTTACGCCACAATACTGGCTCAAATGTATGTTGCGTTATTTGAAGGCGTATGATAGGTCAATAAGTAAAAGATAAGGATAGGTGATTGGGTAATAAGGGCAGAGCTCCGAAAACCTGTCAAGTGAAAGAAGCCAGCGAAGAACTGCCGAAGGATGTGTCGGAGAGATGGCATGTGACCATCTCACATCCGAAACTGACGGCCAACGGCCAGATCAACTAACATTTCAAGTACCAATGAGCGGAAACGCTCAAGCAATCGACAGCAAAAGACGCGGGTGGACGAGTGAAGTACGCGTAGACGAGGATTCCTTTCGTCTACATGCACGCGAATGTATTCGATGTACGTGTATGGGAGTGGAACCCTTCACAAGCAACAGATAAACCATGCTCCGTAACGTTGACGTTGGTGGCAAGGTCATGTTAGCTCTACCAAAAAACGCTGAGCTTCCAGGCTGGACATCACGCGATACTACTAACTGTAAATTAATAGTGCACTTCTATTTGTCTTCAATTGCGTAAACTACAGGAGGGATGGAAATCCTGCTCGTAGCACGGAGGTTACGTCCAGTTTAGCAGAATTCGTAGCGTTATCTGACACCGAGAAGCGATGCAGACTGTGGAAAAGTGACCAACATACCGGCGCTATAAACGACAACTTGTGTATTTCCGCGACAAGAACGCTACATGTACTGCGAATCACCACAAAACGTACAGGCGTTTAACTATAACTACTTCAAGAGTCAATAAGTAATGTTGATAGCAAAGAAGTACTATTAATAACTGACTCAGTTAGTACAGTAGTGCTACCTATGGCATCATGGAGGGTACATCCTGTAATGATCGATTCAAGTGAACGTATTCGTCTGGAAGCCTCCCACTACGGTATTGTATCAAACAAATCGCTCCTTTTCAACCATTGATGCTCAAGGTTTTCATACGCTTTCAGTAGTCGCATTTAGACTGGGAGGAGCTCGATCCAGGTGACCAACAACAAGATTCCGATACAACCCCTCACGCACTACACATGTACATGTACATCCGGATACATGTATGTGCATACCACGTTGTTAACTATTTAGTAGCGCTAACACTTTATCCTAAACAAAACAATTCGAAAGTTAAAAGTGTGCACGTGCATTGAGGTGGGTTTATTGATGTCCAAGCAAGTGATTAATAGACAAAGAAAGCCTCGAACGATAGTCACAACCAAGATGAAGCCAGCGCCGTTCGCTTTGTTGCATACACTAGTATTAATAAGCGTTGCTCAAATTGTGACACCGGGCTGGGTCTTGCGAAGCTAATTGGTCTGGCATAGTCATTGCCAGACACAAATTACTACTACCTACTACCGGTGGTAATTGGTTGCAATGGCTTCAATAATGTATAGTACAACGATCACTATCGACGTACATCAGTGTAAGCAGCATGCGTTGCGTGCCATGCAACATGGCGTCATTCCTTTTCAACATCCAGTACCGAAGTGAAAGGCACGAATCAGTGGACGAAAAAATGAAAATGTTCTCACTGTCCATCAATTCTTATCGTGCGAGAACTGTCGACAATGTGGTAGTGATAGCGCTCGCCATGTTAAAACTCTTGCTGGTTCGGTTGCAGTCAGCCAAATTGGACAGGAGCTCACAATTCTTCGAACAAGGTATCCTCGATAAGACGATCAGATCAGAACCAAAGGTCTTGGTCATGTTTGCCAAATATTTGGGCACACCGAAATAGTTAGGCACAATTTCAAACCCATTTTCCTCGTCAAACTACCCAATTGCATGCCTCTACTTCATTACAAATGAAAACCGTGGGATTTATAGAGCGTCCCATCCCACCACGATGGCATACAAAGTGCAAGTGCACGCGTCCTGGTCAGAGTCACTGCGCAACTTCCTTCGGATCATGGAGAACCTGGCCGAAGCCGCGGACGCGACGCCGGCCATGGAGCTCGCACGCAACCTTCCGGAGCTGGTGGCGCAGCTAAATGCTCTTCGCGAGGATATGGAGCGCAAGTCCAGGCTCTACGACGCGCTGCTGCAGGCGACCGACGGCTGCAAGCCAAGTGCCCGCCGCGCTGCTTCATCGTCCTCGCTGGACCAGAGCCAGAGCGGCATGCGCGGCAGCATCTTCACGCCTTTTTCCAACTCGCAGCTCGACCCACGCGCCAGTCAGATGACGCTCGAGGACCTTTCAGCGCTGGACGCGGCACTAGACGACACGAACTATTCCAACACGTTGGTGAGTCGCCAGTCGTCCATCATGATGCGGCAACAGCAAAACGGGTACCGGTATTCCCAACGTGGTCGCCCGCAGCCTCGTCCGTCCTATTCAATGTCCCAAATGTCCATGGGACGTATGGGACCGGATAAATACACGGTCATATGGGTGAGCGGCGAATGCGGCATCTCACTCCGCAATTTCTCGCGCAAGGACAATAAGGTCGGCGCCCAAATCGCAGTATTGCAACATGCAGACGGCGTCACTACAGGCATCAGCAACTGCAGACTCGGAGATCAGTTGGTGAGTATCAATGAGGAGCGAGTGGATAATCTGAAATTTAGAGAAATCGTGGAGAAACTGAAAACCACACGACGTCCGATCTCGCTGGGATTTAGAACGAACCAGAATATGCAGACGTCGCCCAGAGCAGCATCGTCACCAACCTGCAGCTTTAGCAGCACCAACGGGGCATCTAGATCGAGCCACTTCTTCTCATGTGGATCGTCCAAGGCGAAGAACAAGACGTCGCCATCTACTGCCGACAGACACTCAGTGAGTGGAGGAAGCCACCCCAATACAAACGAGTTCTTCGATGATGATGAAAGCAGCGACATTGTGCACGAGACTATTGACCATCCGGGATATGGAGACTTGACGGGTGCTCCCGTATCGATTTCTAGTTCGTTTAGTGCAGACTCAGTCATGAGATCTAGTACGGGTGATGGTACCGCTATGGTGGACCGGTCCACGACGACATCATTGCAGTCGTCGACGTCTACACTGTCAGAGGACGTTGAAATGTGGTGCAGGGAACAGGAGGAGATGCACAGCGACATAATCGTGTTGCTAACGGAGACTGTCATGCGTTGCGAGAAGCTCCAGCAGGAAAACCTGGATCAGCTTCAGAACCTCATGCAGTTATCTGCCAGTAGCCCCAGTGACAGGAGTAGCAGGGCTTCTTCCTATGTGGGGACGGAGAGAACCAGCAAGACGGACCACCAGGATGCTCTAGACGTGGACGCTGTCGTGCCGGCGTTGGCCAGCCCCGCGACGTCACCCAGACTGTAAAAAAAACTCGATTCACCGTGACCGTCACGCACCAGTCTACATATCTATGATATCTTGCGAGTGAGGGCATGGCGTTATGGTACCGAGTACAAGTACAAGAAATACAGTCGCTCAATGTGCAAAGTGGATGCCGCGCGTAGACCTTTGTGCGGCATGGCATAGATACCGGCATCGAAGAAGAATAAATATCATTTACCTAGTGAATAAGAACTTGCATGTGCTCTTGGTGACATACCAGCCCACTCATTGCTCCAGATGCCTCACCTTGCCTGGTGAAATACGTCAAGAGTTATCACTGGTAAACCAAAATCGACAGTCGACACCCAGGGCAAAACGGCAGGTATTGAATGGGGACCGTCAGCATCGACCTAGAGTTGCCACAGGATTCTTGAGGTACAGGCATACTTCAATGTACATGTGGCAACTGAAGCGCGGGAGGATGTTTTTCAGTGCCCAGGTCAACTTCAGGAATGACACAAACGGCCCTAGAATTTGTCTGGTTTCATTGCAAGGAGCTGCACACCGATTCCTACATGTAGGCAAGAGCTTACCACAGTAATCCGTGTTGCCAAGCTGGCAATGCCAACCTGGGTACCGATAGATACATCGAAGTGTAACATTCCACAGTGTAGCAAAACCTGCACAGCGTCGTTCCAGCCAGAAAATTTACCAGCTTGAGAGTTCTCGGCCTATCGTCTATCCGATCTCGCATTTATCTTGAACACAGAGACTGTGGCATTTCGCTCGAATAGCGTGGCTAATTGGTCCATCACGAGATTTGGTGTCTCCGCGATACCCTACGGCGTCACGTAAAGACGACCACATGCCACCTTGGCGCGATCGGGAAATTCGGAGGAGCACCTTTTTGTGCTTACTTTCCTCATTCTCCTTCCCTCGCTAAGTCGTGGAGCATCGGTTGAGCTTCGAGCACTTGGCGACTG
Source organism: Phytophthora tentaculata (assembly GCA_033557915.1). Classification (NCBI taxonomy): domain Eukaryota; phylum Oomycota; class Peronosporomycetes; order Peronosporales; family Peronosporaceae; genus Phytophthora; species Phytophthora tentaculata. The sequence goes on from JAUCEA010000005.1 coordinate 825,348, forward strand.
CCATCTCGGACTCTTTTACAGCTACCGAGGATTGACCTCCTTACAGGAAATACAGGCCCGTGACAGCGCACAGCGAAAGCGAGTATCGAATGATACGCAAACACAGGTCTCTCGAGTCAATGGCGACTTGTTCGGGCGTCACGACGTGTTTGTCCGAAGGTTCGACCGAATGTAGCCTCACCTCGGAAATCTGTCCGCCGTGCGTGTACGCGCTCACGGGCGGCGATTACTCTTGCTACAGCCGTGACACGTCCGGAGAATGCCCCTTTTCGGGGACGTACGCTGAATGCGATCAGAGTTCGACGTCGACTACTAACAAGAGTTCTAGTAAGAGCAGCAACAGCGGTGATACCACCCCGACACCAACGACGAAAACACCGGCAAAAACTACCGCAACCCCTACCGAGGCGCCGACGGATGCCCCGACTCCAGCCCCCGAGACGCCACCGGCGTCCGACTCCTCGAACAACAACAACAGCCAGACCAGTACTGATGATACCTCAACAACGACTAAAGCCACTACGGCCCCGTCGGCCCCGTCGACTTCGACGACCTCGGGCGATTCGGATCCGGCTCAAACTTCATACACGCCGTCGTCTGCTAGCGGCGCTGAACAGGCTTTGACGAGCAGCACGTCGAGCACTAGCGGTTCGCCTAAAATTGTCAGCTTGGCGCTTATCGGTGGTGCTGTGGTGCTTGTAGTTATAGTGATCGCGTTCGTCGCCCGTCGGGTCATGAAGAAGAAGAAAATGTCCGCCACCCAGGAGCACACGGTGTCGTCCGGACACAACAGCGCGTGGTCGGACAGAACGCTGGGTACAGGTACTTCGGGAGGCAACTTGTATTCGACGTACAGCTACAAGGATGAAGCTGGCAAGGGAAACGGCATCTCGATGCTGTCAGACTCACAGGCTAGCAGTACATACGGCCCTGAGAGACCAACAGCCGACTTCTCGACTTATGGTGGCGAGTCGCAGTACGCCGGCAACTCGCAGTATGCCGGCAATTCGCAATACGCCGGGAACTCACAGTATTACTCCGATTACAGCGTTAGCACGGGTCCTGAGCTCATGGCGGCCGGCGCGGTTGCTGGTGCCGGACACCACTACGCGAACAACAGCGGTCCCTCGTCCAACGCGGCAGGCGGAAACTTCGTGGACGTGACTGCGTCGTCAACCTCCATGAGGCAATCGGAGCTGGACTCCGTTCGTTCAGGACAGCAACCGTTGACCGTGAGTCAGCTTATGCCAACGGCTATTAACGAGGACGAAGAGGAGGCGTACGCGACTCGACGGAGACCTGGAAACCAGCAGTACGGAGCTGCGCAGCCCCCTGCTTACAACTTATACACAGCAAACGTTGTCCCTCCGAGCACCATAAAGCCCCAGGCCTTCGGCGCGTCAACGGCTAGCAGCATGAGAAGCGACTACGATATCGTCGACCCGATCACAATGCGCGACGTTGAGCAGCGCAACACTGAGATGCTGGCGGAAGATGGTCGCTATCCCAAGTTCTCGTTCGAGTCGGAGGCGTCATCCGCCGACATCTACGACGGCGACTCGTCCGAAGAGGAGAGCGACGACGAGCGGGTGCGACACGGGGAGCACATGATTTGAGATGTCAAGTGAACCGGGAAAAAATGTCAAATCCGACGACTTGCGTCGTTCAAGTTTCTCAAAAATGTCCGTCCGTCCATTTCGTCGGACTCGATTGCAGAGTCTCCGTTTGCATCGCCGCAACGTCGGAGTTGTGGGGAATATGAGCACACCGTCGAAAGAGATGACGGATTGAGGTGAACGCCGCTGTCGGCAACTTATCTGCGGTAGGAAAGTTTTGAGTAAGACCGAATAAATTCGTGTTAGTATTTCACCTGTCGATGAGTACAAGTAGGACACCATATTTACTGCTGACAGAGTTAAGAAAAGCTAAACCGATCATCCCGCTGTGGAAGAACTTCGGCGTGGCGTGGAATTTGTGGCTTTCTGGTCAACAGGACTATCCAACTCGGTTTCCGTCGCGAAATCTCGCAACGAAAAGATTGATCGCGTGGAGCGCCAAGTGTACTCTTTCGCTTTGCTGCTCTATCTATCATCGTGTCAAGGAGACCAAAACTGCACGAAAAACGTCACCACCATCGTGCTGGAGTTGTTAGTTCATAAGAGTGTTGTGGGTTCAAAATTACTCAAGCTATCCTATCCTATATCTCTACATTTTTTTTTCGTTTTCTGAACGCTACCAAATTGTTGCAGGCGTCGACGAGCTGATGTTGTTGCCGGCAACTAGCGACGAAATGGGTGGCAACACTGCTCGTGGTTCTCGTCGTAAAGGAGGCAACTGAATACATGACGTCGAAACATTACTGTTGATTGGGATCGTCCCAGGCATGTAGTAGCTCGTGGGGTAAACTGGACTGGGTTGCTCCAGAGTAGGCGGAAGACAAAGCTGGTTGTATCTTTGCGTGTAACTCGCCTCAGCCTGCGGTGCCGGAAGCCACATGGGTGGCGTTTGTGCAGGCGTAGCTGCCACGGATGCACCGCAGTACGGTGAATCCACCAGCAACGGACCGGTAGGAGACGACGCACGGGTCACCAAAGCTGGTGCCACCTCGTGCACCGGCGGAACCTTGTTCTGATTCCTCGTGTTCTCGACGCGTTGATCCTCTTCATTGGCGAGAAGCGGGTTGTGAACCGTCGGGTCATCCAGTAGCGCGGCTAGTTTCTTCTTCTGCTTGAGCAATTGCTCAGCGTACGACTCGCGTCGATCACCGTCGAAGTAGCCGATAGCGTGCTCCATAGACGCAATACTTTTGCGAAGACCCGTGATCTGGCGGTGCGGCCAACGGGCGATACCGTGGCGTCTACAGATCTTCTTTAGCAACGTCACGCAGATGCCGAAGCTTGCCGCGACCTTGGCCAACGGCTTTTCAAAGTGCGGACGCAACATGTGTAGCGTGATGCTGCTTGAAGCCGTCATGTTGGGACGCGCCTTGGAGGACGGAGTCGTCGGTGGGGCTGACCCAACGGATGACGTCGACATTGGCGAACCGGGCGATGAGACGGGCTCCGACAGCTTGCGACGCTTGACCGGCGTGCCGGCGGTGCCGGAGCGCTGACGCTTGTGCACCAACGGCGGTAATGAGACGGACCTAGAGGTTGCAGCGGCCAATCCGGCCAACGGGTCGAAAGCGAAGTTGCCCGAAAACGCGAAGGCTTCCATTGGAGCGGTTGGTCACTTGTTGTCGAATGGGTAAAATGAGAGGTGAACTTACGACACTGCAGTTCTTGTCGTCCAACTTTTCAGATGGCTGCGCGCCGTTCACGGGTGGATGACTGGCGACGCTGGATTTGAACGCTGTGGCTTGTTGAGTCCGATCGATCCGTGCTGCGTCTGTCCAGGAGCAAAGAGCAGGAGAGGACAAGGGGATGGAACTCTCCGTTTTCTGTCGTCGTCCAGGTGTCCGTCGGACGGTGGCGCGTAAAGCTGAGCAACGGATGTACGGATGCACCTATCTTTGGCGAGAATCACTTCAAGAGCTCTCGAACAGGATCGGATCGGGCTCGGTGGCTTGCTTCCTCGAGCTTCGACACCCCGCAGATTCTAGAAAACGTGATCGTCTCACAGCGTGACCAACCAAATACGTATGTGTTTGCGTTCGATGGATCAGTGGCGATCGACTTGTGGGCAAGAAGGCGGAACGAGAAGTGAATTCGATTTTTGAGGAGCTCCCTATGGATACCGAGCTGAAGCAGCAGACAGCAGGGGCGGCCCCTGGGGCCCGGACTTGCGTACGGTACCACTTAAGACCACGGCGCGGTCTGTTCTCCACCTGCCAGGTCCAACGGATGAGTGCTCGCAAATTGGGTGGATTCGACACGCAACACTTCCTACCTGTAGTTACACTGCAGACAAGCACCAAAGAGCTACTGTGCGCAATGCTGGACGCGTGCAATGCAATACATTATCGCGTCAATTGGTGGCGTGGTTAAACGGGAATATTCCACCCACGGGTGATGGCATGCAGTGCGCGGCGGCCGTCATGTCGCACTGTGCGCCTGTACTGCAGTGCTCTGTCCAGGAGCTGCAACCCAACCCGGCTTTTGCCCGGTTCGGCGACGCCGGGTGGATCAACCTGATCACCTAGAGGATCCGCCGTCGCAGACAGGCATGAGTTGCGGCGCAAACTGTTCCTGACGCCACAGCGGCGAGCATTCCGCAGCAATGAGAAAAGGACAAGCTCGCCATTGCAGGCGAAAACATTTTGCCGCCAAGTTGGCTCGGATTCCGTTTCTGAGCCTCGGAAACGTGCAATCCGGACACTGAATCCATTTGAAATGGACCATTTCACATAAACCTGAGCGCGATCAGCTGACACGACCGACCATGGCCGATGCATCCTCCAATTCCATTTTTCTCTTGCGAGCTCCGTCCTACATATACGAAAGCTTCGAGAAGAACCAGCAGGTGATCTGGCAGAGCAGATCATCTGCTGCCGGCGTTCCCGCTCGCCACGAAGGCAAGGAGGTCTTTGAAGTGGGGTGGATTCGAGCCAGCGACATCTTGAAGAGCTGCTGTCTGAGCGATGCGACCTTGCGTCAAAGACAGAACGAAGAGTTGCATGCCGCGACAACATGCGTGGCGATTACCAGAGACGACTTCAAGTCACGTCCATTGTCGATTCACTGGTGCGGTTCGTTGAGACTCTTCCGCCACCAAAGGAGAACGGAGCAAATTAAAGCTTAAAATGGTATTCAAAAATACACGTACTATACCATCGTAGGTGTTCGGCAGACACGGCATCAATGTGTTCTTGCAGCGCTTGAGCATCCTGATGTGCAAACTGCACTTAAGTACTCCGCAGCAAGGCAGTCGCACTGGGAGTCCCAGTCTGGGACTCGCGGACCAGACTGGCTCCGCTTCCTTGCTGAGGATAGCCGGATGGGGCGAATCCAATGTTCACGAACACGCGCCTGCATCACAGCGCAAGCAACTACATGTGCATCTGCTATTTTTTAATAATATTATAAATACGTACATTTTTGCAAACGATCTACGCACCAGCTCATTATCAGGAGGCGCATACTGTAACTGCAATCGTCAAGCCATCGGCGAAGTGCCCAACAAATTGCACTAGCCAAATATTTCGCATTTTGAGAGCAGGTAAGCGGGATTTCATCACTCAGTGAGTTCACATTTGCACGCCACCGTATATCTGATGTTTACCTCCGAAAGATCACGTCGATGCGGTTGAGTCGGGAGTCAGCTTCGATATTTAACCCGCAACGGAGTTTTTAAAAACCTTGAAGCCGCTTGCGAGCGATATGCGTCATGCCCAACATAATTTTATTCTAGACCTTGTTTATATTTTTTATTTGTTTACTACGGTACATGTAGTTTAGCGAACAGACCCACTTGTCATAAGAACGGCAAAAAATGTTTAGTGCTTTACCAGTTAATTTCAATCACGTCACAATAAATGTGACGTGTCTAAATTTTAGATCCTTGAGGGGTGAATCAGATTGTCTCCCGCTCGTCCACCCCCCCAGTCATTAGCAAAACCTGTTAGCTTCCTTTTCTATTCACCATATGTGGACTCAAACGTGAAAATATCTATTGTCCTCCCACTCCATTCAGCATTTACGCTGATAAATATGAGCCTCGACTCTCTGATGGGTGCGTCATACACGATAACTCATACTGCATCACCGTTTGTCGGAGGGAAATATCGCCATTGTTGCTGCGGATCCACTGCGTACTGCGGTGCTGGGCTTGGATTCTGCGTTGAGGCAGCACGACTTGGACTGGAGTAGCTCTGATGTTGTAGAATGGAAGCGATTGACGGTAGCGCACGGTGATGCGTCGCGATGGTGGGGAACGGAAGGCCTCGCGGACGCGAGTGTACGTCACCCCATGCGTTTGAACTCACTATCCTGACGGGAAGGTGCTGCGGTGTAGTCTGCAATTCGTATGTGGAATAATCAGCTTGCCCTCCGCTAAAATGGGGTGGTGTAATGCTCGGTCTAGCCGTCCACGCTGGTACCGCTTGCGCCTCCTTTTCTTCGTTCTCATTGCCAATTTCTGCAGCGTCTGTATCCGATTGGTTGTGTTGCTGCGTAGCGGTAGCAGCGGATTCCGCGTGAAGCATTCGTAGAAACTCCTCAGTAGGTTCGTTTCCCGTTCGAAGATACGCTTCCAGTTCATGTTCGAGCTTCTCGAGTTGGTCAGCATACGCACGCCTTTGCTCTCCATCAAAATAGTTGACTTGCTTTGCCATTGATGCAATGCTCTTGCGGAGTCCACAGATTTTGCGATAAGGCCAATTACTGATGCCGTTCCGGCGGCATATCTTCTTCAGCAAGGTTGTACACACGCCAAAGCTGTCTGCCGCCTGTTGTAGTGGCCGCTCAAAGTGTGGCTGCAGCATGTCGAAGCTGATGTTCCGCGTAGCGTTTGAGATCGGACGAGCGGGTGGCGTCACGGTTGACGTGGTGGACCCCCGTGCTGGTCTGGACGCTCGCTGCGTACCCGCTCTGGGGGCAGCCGTCATCGAAGGAGACCATCTTGTCGTCGTCGTAGTCCGTCTAGTGGACGCCCGCTGGGGCAAGTTAGGCGTGTGTGGCTGATTTTCTTGTGTGTCTTGGTCCCGAGGCGTCTCCTCTTCACGATCACTGTTAGTGTTCACCGTTGGCGAAACGACTGCCTGCTTTGGAAGATCTGGGCGGCGAATTTCGTTCCCCGTTGCTGTTGAGCTTTGAAGGGTGGACTGTATCGGCTTGGATTCCTCACGATGAATCATCTCACCGGAGGCGCGGCGCTTACCTGTATGTCGTCCCGGGCTTGGTCCGGCGGAACTTGTTCCGACGGGAGACCGCGTGGTGGTATCAGAGCCCTGTCCAATTTGAGCCTCAATGGTGACCAGCGATATAGATGCAAGCGAGGCGTTGTGCTGCTCTGTTGGAGTTAATTCAGCGCTGGCAGAAGATCCAAGGCCGGTATCAGTTGGAGTGTTCTCTAAAGTTACCGAGTCGCCGGATCTTCGACGTCGACGAGGTCGAGTTTCTTCTTTCGGGCCGTCCGTCGGCTCCATATTTTTGCTATACCTGAAACGGGGAAGTACGATATCGTTATTCCTTCTGAACTAGTCCTGCTTGGCCACCGACGTCGATGTTGGCATACACGGCTTGTTCCTCCAATCGCCAGCGCGCGTGATGTGAGTCTTCGAATGGTTTGCAAAGCAGCGATGAGAATCGCTTCGGGGCGTCGGCGAATTGAGATGAAATTACGGTGTTTGAGTCCGATTTGGCTCCCGCGATATAAGCACTAGTGACAAATGAGCGGAGATGCTGGCGAACGTGAGGCAGGCAAGCTTGTATCAATCTGGGATATATGTCGGAATGAGGTTTCGCAAAAGAAGACAGCACTGTACTGGACTCCTCTTCTCGCAGGTGGGAGCCGCTCGTTGATGTACCGCGTCTGCTTGTAAGTCTTGCTCTCGGTGCGTGCTCGTGTGTGTTTTCCCGATCAAGTCCCACACCGTTGGCTCTTGTCAAACTGTGCGAAGCAGAGCTCAAGTGAAGATGGTCGCTGTGATCCCCTGCGTCGAGAGATCGCAAGGCTCTCTCTATTTCTGTGAGTTGGCCACCGCCGCTGGCTGCTCTGCTCGAAAGAGGGAATGCGAATTGCAGCGGAGACACACGAGGGATGTCAGGAGGTACGTTTGCCTTCAGCACGAGTTTTCGGTCGGACTGCTCGCAACTGCAAATGAGGAAGGAAGGGACGACGTCCACATCCTGAAGGTCCGACCACCCTTCATCGTGACGCCTTCTCCAAGGCTCTTCTTTGTTGGTGTCGGAGATCGGGGCTCGCCACGTTGATGGTGAAGGATGCAAACAATTGATCCTCGCATCGAGGCGCTGCTGAGCAGCTTTGGGAAGAAATCTCGGTCCCATAGCATTTTTTTGCTTTAATTGTACTACATGTACAACATGATATGACAGCGTTGTAAAGCAGAGTTTGCACGTTGGACTGATAATATTTTGTTCAGCGGCACAATGATGATGATACACGTACATGTACTGAAGTATAATGTTTTGCGTCCACTGGGGGGGGGGGGGTACCGGTATTGTATTTGCGAAAAAAAATAGCACAACTAGGCTAGCAAGTGCACACTCGACATGAATGACGGGGGCCTTTGTTCCTCAAAGTCTTTGCTGCGAGCTTGCTGCAAGTGCAGCACATGCATTTCCTACGAGAATGTGCAAAGCAACTAGGAAGTAAAAAAAATATTCACGGAGAGCGCTTGATGAAGCGATGAAGGCGATGGATTGGCATCCACTCGTCGCGTCTCTACTGCTTCAAAGGCATGAAAATTCGATGCTGGTTGTCCTCTGCAGAGTGCGTTTATCTACGCTTGGCGTGTTGTACCTGTATTAATAACAGTGTACGTTGAAGTGCGTTTTGAGAGTCCGATCGTAGGGATATTTTTTATAGAGTCGTGCAGCATAAAGAGGGACACAAGACGCATCCCCGGTTGACGTGGCACGGATGATTCTCCTCTTCGAGCGACATTAGGAGTGAGTAATGTGTACGCGAACGGCCAAGCAGCAACTTGTCCTCCTTGCAGCTTGGTCAGCAGAAGCGGTGGTTGGACCGGCGCAAAAATGTTCAACCCGCGTCAAATTTCCTATGACAAAAAGCTGAGGAGGGCGGAGGCACGATGTAGCGGCGCAAATCCGCTGCTGTCCCAAAGCTTGCTTACGCGTTGCCTTTGCTCTTTTACAGCGATACATTACCGGTACGGTACGGTAAGTCAAAACCCGCGAGTGGCAGACTGCCACTGGCAGTGTACAGTACATGTAACACGTTCACGCAATGAGGCGAAGAGGGCATTCCACTGCTTGGTTTCACGCGGGCACTTCAACGTGGTGTCCGCGGACATGTGCAAGAAGAAGATCCGTTGAAGTGTCCACTGCTTTTTACGTACTTTCGACAAGACAAGAGGGCACATTTGCTTCATTACTCACATGCCATGAAAAAAGTAGGTCAAAGAGATTCATCCTGGTCGGGTCGGAAGTGCATACGAACTGCCGACCAACTTGCTTGGAGCGCACTGCGACAGATTGAATCCACGCTACATGTACCTACTGTGCAGCCTGTACTTACAGTGAAATATTTTTCAAGATGTTGAAGCTGACAAAGCGGCGAGCAAAAAAGCTAATGGTCCTGCTGGTGTCGAAAAACTTTTTATTCGTGGAAACAGCCTGCAGCTGAGTTATTGGTCACAGGGGCTCAATACGAGCAAAATTCATGGTGGAAATGCTCCGAACGCAGGCGTTTCACTTGGATGGATCACTCCACGTGCGATAATATGTCGTGTCCTTGTCAGGGTTGTAAAAGATGGGTTTTTGGCTAATAGAATAATGGAATATTTGGGTGAAACTCAAAGAATAAACCCGGGGTGGAGGATTGATGAAAATGGAACAAAACTATCCTATTGGATTAAGCTTGAAAATTGTGGAAATAAAATCCATTTATTTAGCCCGCCCACCCATTGAAAATTAACTACCCGCCCATCATTCTCTCAAAACGTGGGTTTTTAACAACACTGGTCCTTGTAGTGGTTGTACATGTAGAACCCAACGGCCACGGCGTAGCCAGCCCTACATGTACTTCGATGGCCGACTTGGTCGGCCACGCTGGCACCAATCGGACTCTTACTGCTTCATTTTCATCGTAGGCTGGCAAGAAGGGATAACATGCCGGTACCAAATCAATTAGAGGATTATCCGCGAACAAAATATCGAACGAATCGAAGACAAATATACATGTATTCGGTCTCTGCTTCAGGCGAGTTCTGTCAGTGCTACGCAATGTGGAAAGCTAAACTCCCGTCATCGATGCATTTACTACGAAAGTCTTACTAGTTTTTTGGCCGTCCTTCCTCAGTAGGGCACTACGCTACAATGACAGCAGAGAGAATTTGTGGAGAAAAATTCAACATGAACGATACGAACTTCAGCTTGAGGGGGCACCCACGCGGCACCACTCGATGCCGAAGAACGCCGACACGTCGAAGTCGGGATCCTCTACGTTCACGTCGTCCAGCCTCCCCATGACTCGCCGATACTTCAGCACCTTCCGCGCCAATTGCGCGTTGGCGGACTTGGCCTCCGGTTCCTTTTGGACAACGTTAAGCAGTCGTTGCACGTTCCCGCATACTCGAGCCTTGGCGTCTTCGTCCTCGTAAATGAGTCGAAGGCGTGTCGGTGAGGTGACCGAGGAAACCGCTCGGGTTGTGCGGGGGCGTTGAGGACAGTCGAAGTCGTCTTCGGAGTCACGGTGGGCAACGACTCCGTTCCAGGACATCCGACGGCGCCGGGAGTCCTCCTTCGTGCATGACACGCTGAGGTTGCGGTGAACCTGGCTGGAGGATTTGCAACCGCTCGTCCAGCGGTAGGTGACCGGGTGCACGACTCCAGCCTCGACGGTAGCTGGGTTCTGTTGCATTGTTGCTCGGTGTATCTAGATACAGCTCCGTCGACGTCGCGTGCTTGCGCGGTGGCTGGCAAAAGGCCGAATGGGCCCAGTGCGGTGCGGGATGCCGCGCTCTACATTGTACGTATTCAGTTGCTCATTGGCCAAGTCAAGCTGAGAAGTGCCCCCACGAGACTCTCGGGAACGACGGATCCCGCAGGGAGCACGACAAAAGGACGCGCGTTACTCGTCGGAGAATTTCTTGCAACTTGCTAGTCTTACGTGATGACCCACTGGTCTGCTCTGTGTGAGACTTGGTAGTAAGCAAAAACTTCAAGTGTTGCAAATGCCATGGAAGAGATGGCAAGTCGTGACGACCGCATTTGTTCTCGTCCCTAGGCATTTACGTATTAATACTTCTTTGCTGCTGGCTTATTTTAAACACCGCTGTTGCGCGCAAACGGAGCTCCAGGACGAGCCAAAGCGCAAAATTTAGAGCGTCATGAGACAGCGAGGAGAACCGTTTCCAGTCTGCGAAGCAGCCATCGGTTACCTGGACTGAGTTCCCTTGAGTCAAAAATGGTCTCACCACTGCAGCACCGCCGCGTTGGATGGTAGCCACCGCTGCAAAGTTAAAGCCGGAGGAAAACGTCAGTCGCTAGACGAGCCTTGTTAACTTGCGTTGAGCATTAGCGTGAAGTTTGGTCAAGTGCGAGGGTCTAAAGTCTAGCAAACGAAGCAAAACTTCCTGTCCATCGGGCTAACGCATATCACGTGCGTTGGCCAAAGACCCCATACAAAAAGTCCTAGGCGCCGACTCCAATTGCGTCCAGACAAATGCATTGCACACACCCATCAGAACATTTTCCGCTTCATTCGTCGCGACGCTTTAGGCGAGATCTTCAAGATCCATTGAGGGAGCCTCCCTGCGATGTGGCGGTGTGAGCTTCTCGCACTCTTCTCGCTTCATGCGATCTCTGTGCTCCTCCCGGTTGAAGCATGCCCGTCGGAGTGTCACTGCATCGGTCAAGCGCGAGTGTCCGTCTACTGCGATTTTCGAGGACTTGAGGTGGGGTTTAGTCGCTGGATCGGCCTCGATTGGGACACTTCCTGAATGCTGTCCAAAGGGCTGACACTCGTAACCTTTGGTTGCAGGAAGTTCCGATCAATATCCCGGTAACCACAACGTACTTGTACGACAAAGTTAACCCTTTTAACCAGCGTTGCAGTAGCTCTGGACTCTTCATCTCATTCGTTGCGTTGGGCTGAATTGATGTGCGTGGTAGGGATCTCTCTGGGAACAAGTTCACGAACGTGGTGCCTGAAATGTTTCTCGGCTACGTGACCGACAGCGAAGGCGTATTTACTACCCAGACTGCCCCTCTAACGCAACTCAAAGTCATGTGAGTTGCATCATGAGCCCCGTACTTCCGTTTGCTGACTCACGAAGTTCTGACTGTGTATATTGCTACCGGTAGACGTCTGGACTTGAACCCTGTTCGTGTTGTCAACGAACACGCGTTCGATACGACTCCGTCACTGGAACTCATGTACGTTCGTCTTATTTTTGCTGTGCAGTGCTCGGATGTATCACTGTAAATTGTCACAATGCACAATACAATTCTGTACTGTAGCTACTTGCCGTTTGACGTCAAAATCCAACGTCAAGCGTTTGCCGAGATGAAGACAGACAAGTTAACATTTGACGGCTACGATCGCGTTGAGAATTACTCGTTGGAAAATCCTCACTTTGTTGCATTCTCTCGATCTTCATAGCTTATGGCAACAAATTATTTTTTCCCAACACGTGTAGCTCCATCGCTTGCTATTTACGTTCATACTCTCTTACTACTGTAATTAGTGCTCTTCCTAAGTACTTCCAAAAAAAATAAAATATCGCCGTCGCCTTTTATACCAAACTACTGCTACGTCCTCCTCTTGGCGAAGAAAATCTTGATATACACCGCCTGTACCTCTCATCCTCCAATTGTCACTCACTTTTTCATCACGTCTTCAAACTGCCTTCCTCCGCCAGTCTGGCGTTACCTCCAAAAATTTTGTCAATTGTTTTGCTCAAATCCACTCGCTTTTGGGCATATTGGCACTTCCTTTCTTGACACCAAGAAGCAAAGGCTTTGGAGATGGCTCTTTGTCCGGTTGCCGTTCCGGATGCAGCGCGTAGTCCAAAGCACTGATTGCTTCAGCGTACAGCTGGGTGGCCTGACTCATGCGACGATTCGCCTCCTCGGAGTACTCGTCTCTCTGAGTCACATGGGCCAGAATTTCGTCCTCCCGTTCCTGCTGTTCCTCGGCGGCACTGCGGCGACGTCGCGAGCAGGTACTGGACCTCCTGGACGACGCCGGGTTGCTGCTTAGGCTCCCGCGCAGAGAGTCCTCCGAGTCGTCAACCACGTGGAGCCCTTCCTCCTCATCGGAAGATGATTTATCTTCAAGGCCTTCTTCATCTACCTCGGCTATCTCCCCATCCATCCGCTTCTGGGCGCGTTGCAGCGCCTCAGCTGATTGCCGCTTCATTTCCTGTAGCTGCTGACGCAGGAAACTCTTCTGGCGCACGGGCTTGTTGCGACTGAGCTCCTCGCGCCGTGCGGCGTTGGCCTGTTGCTGGTTGGTCACGGCGCTGAGCGTACCGACCGCCCGACGCCGCTGGTTCTGTGCCGTCTCCTCGTCGTGCTCACGCAGAAGCTTGTTCTTGCTCGCGAACTTACTCACGAACCACGAGCCGAGCTTGCTGTTGGTCTGTTGCTTCTGACGCCCTACGCGCTTGTGCCATGAGCTAGGGGCGCTGGTGGACGCGGAGCTGCTCATTTTTTTGCCTTCAACCTGGAACCGCAATGGCAATTTTGCCCTAATCGACCTGTTGCCACTGAGGAGCGATTCCTTCTGAGCGAAGGTGGCAAGCCGTTTTTGTGTAGCCGGAACGTCTGATGGTACAATGATCTGCGTTTGTTTGAATTGTTTGTTTTTGGCTCGAGATTACAGGTATATCAATACTAAGAGGGCGACAAAACTGTCACTTTGTAAGCATAAAAACTTTTATGTATGTGATTACACAGGTGTCAGGGCTGACTTTTGGACAAGGTGCGGATGTGGCCAGAAAAGATACAATTTCTGGCGTATTCAACGACAGTTATGGCGAGACGCCCAAGAAAATCCAAAAATCGTCAAGTCAATATTCATTATTTGGGGGAAATGCGCGAATTTTGTGTCGATCTATGCTATTTATGCCTTGCGGTTGCTGTGGTGATCCACCACGGAGTGTCGAGAAAGCTGGCCACGACGGACCATGAGCAGTCTCTGCCTGCTCGCGCTGAAAGTTGCAACGAAGAGAGCTGTAGAGCAAGGGAAGATCCCCAAGTGAGGGATGCGCGGAACATGCGCGCAAGAATCCACAGGGACGGAAGTCAATGGGGTGGGCACTGTACAAAACGGTGGGAAATGGACGGGGTGTTCAGCGCCGTCGTGTTGTGGCACGAGTCCGATCCGATCGCGTTTGAAAGCGCAGCCGCAGAGCTCCGCACATTGGAGTCCAACTCGAGCGTGTTCACGCCACACTTCAATTTTCAAGAGCAATGGCAAATTGCCAATGCCATTGCATTGCAATTTGCAACCAAGCCTTGGTCCAAGGCGCAAATGCCCAGGACAACAAGTTTCACGAGTTGAAGCTTCGCTGAGGGGAAACCGATCTTGATGAGAAAAAGTGAAGGCTCAGGTTGTCGCACGGTACAGTACAGTAGTCGCGTCGCGAAATGGCTACACCCCACTTTCTCGGGGGCAAAAGCTGACACCAACGCACGGCAATCGTTTCAATGATGGCTATTACTTCGAAGTACGTTAGTAGAATGCTTTACCTGGTTGCTTTGGTACAGTATTTGCTTGATGCGTTTACAGTCGTATTGGATACCTTTAAGCTTTGTTGGGTGTGCAAGTGCAAACTGTTCGTGAGTGGCAATTGACTTGGGTTCACGAGCGATCTGTTCCTCCATCCTGGCGGGCGCGCCGAATCTCGAACAGTCCAAAGTCGCGGCCCCAGAACTCCTGCGGCAGCTTGAAGTCCGGGATCTTGTAGTACTCAAAGCCGTCTCGTTCGAGTTGTTGAAAGAACGAGAGGCGTGTGTCTGCCCGGTTCAAACCCAATAGGATCAACGTCCGCGACGTCGCTAAACGGTTCATCGTATGCAGCAAAGGATCGTACAATTCCCGTAGATACGCTACGTCAGTACCCAGGATGACATCCACCTGTGGCGCGTCTTCAAGGTTTCTGTCAGAGCCGTCGCTTGTCGCGGCGATCGACTCCAGCAGACTCGTCTCCTGCTCCGAGCAGCCCCAACTCAGCTCCGAGACGTGCACCTGCACGCCAGCACGTAGAGAATCAGCATTACGTTCCACATTCCGATGCAGGCCGTGAATATGCGTCGACAGGTCCGTAAGGTACACGTGTGCTGGCTTAAAGCAGGCGGTGACCATAAGTCCAACGTAACCTGTTCCGCTGCCTAACTCCACCACGCGGGCGCCATCGAAGACCGAACGGTAGTGTTTGCGCTGTAACTCTAAGTGCGCGGCAAGTAGCTCACCGCTAGTCCAGACTGAGCCACCGATACCCGGAGCCCAGTCGCACTCGAACTCCAGCAGAGCCTCACTTTGTGCGTCATCGTCGACACACACACGCAACGGGACGATCGTTATCGCATTCTCTTCGTGCTCCTTGGTCTGGTCTCCACTGCTTGTACTGCTATCGGGTGCAGGGGGGCTCACCTGGTCATGTTGTTGTGTAGCGCTGGTCTCATTGCGCGGAGCAGCGCCCATTTGCCTTTGTCCACGTCAGGATGTAGCCATGTTTTTGACTGGTCAGCGAACAGTACGACCTTATATTAAGAAGAAAGCGGTAGATGAAATCTGTAGCCATGTCTAAAAATGGTTGAAGTGGGTTTGAAACTCCGTTTCCTGCTCTTAAAAGTAAATTTGCAGCGTTTCTTGGTTTGAGCATCTAGATAATGGATGGAAAGACGCCAGTCTTTGAGGACGATGCGAACTTGAACAACGACATCCCACCGACTCCGCAGGCGGATCCTGCCACCGACGTGAGTGAACCGAGCAAGTCGACGTCTCTATCTCCATCTCCGTCGAAACATGTTAGTGAGCTGGAACAATTGGAAGAGACGCATTTTATCGAGAATCAAAAAGAACTCGTAGCGCTACAGAGGCTGGACGATAAGTGCGCACAGCTACAGCAAGAAGGGAGGTACACGGAGGCGCTCGAGTGCATGGAGAAAGGACTTGTACTAAGACAGCACTTCTTCGGTGCAGACAGTGATGAAGTGTGGACTTCTTGTAGGACTGTGGGTGAAATGTGCAACCTCTTAGCCATGACCTACTTGCAGCAAGAAGAGTTTCGTGTCGTGCTTGAGTTGCTTAAGAAAGCTGAAATTCTTACTGAGCGACATCCCGCTGGTCGAGCTGTCACACTTAATAACTTGGCGTGTTACTACCGTCGGCAGGGGAATCTACACAAGGCACTCACTTATTTAACCGAAGCTCTCAAGATCGAGTCACGTCTGGATAATATACCAAACAAAGCGGACACGCACCTCAACATGTGCGCTGTGCTCTCTCAGCTCGGAAAACACCAAAGTGCACTTGGCCACGCTCAGTCGGCGCTGATTTTTCTGCATGAGGAGCTGCAACTTGGTCAAGTTGATGTTGGATCAAGGCCAACGCACAAAGGTTTTGGCATTAAAACTAGCGACAAGGCTAACCCAACGATTAAACTGGATCGTGTGGCAGTCCTGGGCATCGCGTATCACAACGTGGGCGTCGAGCAAGAGTTTTTGAAGTGCTGGGATCTTAGTCTGCAATCGTACAAGAAGGGCAAGGAGATCACATCCACATATCTTGGCGAGTCGCACGGCATCGTTATCACACTGCAAAACTCGTTACTGAGCGCAAAACGCAACATGGCCACCAAAATTCGGACGTCTGGGATTCGCGGAGATGGCATTTCGCTGCCTAGTATAAGCAATTCACGGGGTGGGAAGTCTGCTATCAAAGCATTGGTAAGCCAGAAGACGAAGGCGAAAAAGCTTGCCCCAGCAAAAGATGAGTCTCCAACTAGATTGCCAGCGTATAGCAACAACGGCAGCAGTAGTACTCGCTTGTAGACTTTTCTAAACTTCTACTCCTTATTGCAGTACGCGATGTGCGGATTGAATAGCACTGTTAAAAAATAGAATAAATTTCAAAGTACTTCAGTAGTAATTTTCCCTGCTATAGTACTTTGAAGTAAAATACTTCTTGAAATAGTTCATAATATATACTATTACTAGCGATATTTAATTATCCAGAGTATTTACAGAGGTGCAATTCTGCCTAAAATAATTCTATACACTTATTTTCAACACTAAGAAAAAAAGTCGATCTTCAATATTACACACAAACTAAACTGTAGTACTTGATGTAACTGTTATATCAGAGGGACGCCAGGATTTTTAGCCAAAAGTGCCGCTACTGACTTTCAAACTAGATGAATAGGCTACATATGTAAATAAGGAATTGTTGGATCTATTGAAAATGAGCCAGGTGTAACTCTTATAATCTATAGCCGCAAGACAATAAAAAAAAGAACGTGAATGTTGCTTGTGTCGGCTAGGGAAGACATCAAAACCCAACCACCCAAATGATGTTGCTCGAAGGAAAGATGGTTAATTAAAAATCATCAGGAATGGCACTAAAATTGGTGGGTTATATTAAGAAACCAATTGCAAACTCTGTGCTGCTTTCTTTTTAATGCTTGTTGTAGCCTACTGCTCGTAATCGAATTTAGAGGCGACCGTCGGCTGCGAAGCAGGCGCAGAAGTATTGGGTTAATTAGTAGTATACAGTTTTCGTTTTGCGGGTAATTCGAATTATAAATTAACTGTGCTACGCTTTCTACTTACTATATTCCTCTCTAACTCAGTTCAACACCCGTTCTTGTACTTCAAAATCCAGAGCTTCCCCGAGCAAGGCACGGTATTAGTATTTTAACTCTTAAAATGCTCATATCGACACTAAAATACCACTAATGAAATACCGGTTCTTTAACGTCGATATGAATATTTAATGTTTTTATATTTTTAAAGGTAAAAAAAAGTTACTCTAAAATCCAAAACCGGTATACTGTAATGTAAACATGCAATAGTGCAGTTTCTCTGCTGATTGGTTTAATCGACGCGTTTTGATATCAGCAGTGCTGATTCAGCACTGGAATGGGCGCGCACCAGCGCTCTTCAAAGTTGACTAGAGCACCCCATCGCGCTCTATGATTTTATGTATTTAAAGAGGAAATGCGAAAGTACAAATGTTGCACTTATTTCGTCCCAGACGAACTATTTCATTTTTTTGATTTCTAGACATTGTTTTTCAGCAAAAAATTGTATTTTTTTGACAGGAAACACGTACCGGTATTTATATTTTACCCACTAACTTTCCATCGACTGGATAACGGTACTTTTAAGTACAAAATAAACAATAATAAAATCGCTACTTTTTTCATTTATTTTACTAAAACGTGTAAGTTGCCTGTCACGCAAAAACAAAAACGCTTGTACCGGTACTGGAAGTGTTTAGTAACACTTCCATTTCAGATAGCTTACCATACCGTAAAAATTCAAACTGTCCGACCGGGATTCCAACCGATACCGGTACAAACGTCTGTTTCAAAATCGGACTTAGCCGTGACTCGTGAGCCACCCGCGGGACGTCCCGCGGGAATGCTCATAATAGTTCTAAATAAATAATCTCTGCTCTCTCTGGCCGTACAGGCATTCTCCATACACATTCGCCAGCGCGACGGCGCTGCGGATGGCGCGTGGAACGCCTGTCCCCCTGGGGTCCGAACGCCTCCGACTGACCTCTACGCGCGCAATACGGCGGGTCAAGGACCACTACCTGCTGCTACTACCCTCACCGCCGCCCTGGAACGCCCCTGTGATGTCAAATTACCCGGCAGGGCGGGCAGTATGCTGCTGGGGGCGGTTATACCAAGGTGCAGCGCCCGATGTCGTATACCTCGGCCTTCAGAGCGACTCATGCAGGCAAGTACAGATATTGTGTCAGCGTATGTGCCGCGGCGATAGAGTACGTGGAACTGGTGATGACGTCCTTAGAGGAGAGGAGCCGGAGCTTGCTACGGGATGCTGGCTCGACCCCAGCCGTTGTCAATCTCTATAGGAATGGGTTGTGTCGTATTGATATGCGCTAATGCTTGACGGAGTATGACTATGCTTGTTTGTTTTCTGAATAGTGACGAGAGGAGAAGCAACTGAGAAGCCCAGCCTACTGAGAAGGCCTCATTCGGATAAATGCTGGCAGGGCGGATGTGGGAGTTGGATCAACAACTTCACCACGGTCTCGGCGGTCGTGATATTGCGTGATGTGACCGTTAAACTTACCCAGCTTATGCATCTTTCGCAGCACCTTCAGCGTAGTGCCAGCAGCAACCGCGGAGGAGCCATTTTTCTTGAGGAAAGCAAGGGCGTTTTCTTGGGCATGTTCTCCCAGTACCATGACTTCGGTTTTGAACTCTGGCGATGAAGCGTCCAGCGCGAAGCCCGTCGCTAAGAACAACATGAGATAACTGACGACGTGCCTAAACTCGTACAGCGCCGTTTTCTTGATAGATCTCGACACGTAGACTCGTGGTTCTGCCGCAAACCACTCGAACCACATTGCTGCTAGCGATTGCGACCCCTTCCTCTTTGCTCGAATGGCTGTAGAAGCTACCCGCGAGTCTGGATCCGCGTTTGCAGAAGGCATAGAAGCACTACCGACGTCTCCTTGGGTCGTGGGTCTGGGCGTCTCGAGCAGTTTACCTTCAACCGCTAACAATCGTTGTTCGAGTTGTTGATTCTGCAGAATGAGGACGCCAATCTGCTCTGTTTGACGCCGCACCAGCTTCAACACGACTTCGCGTCAATCTGAGTCGGCGGGTGACGGCGTGATTGGCTGGGTTGTCGGAGTAAAAGCTCTGCGGATTGAGTAACTCCAGGCTAATACCACAGACTCACCGATGGATCGTGCTGCCATGGCTTCACGCATCTTAACCACGAAAGGACTGCTGTCGCGGAAGCGAAGCATGTCAGGGTAGTGTAAGAACAGCGTGGCGACAAGCACGTCAGCGACATCATCGTCGAGGTTGAGGGATTTGTCTGTAAATGCTACTGTGCTAACAAACTGCGCTTCCTTCAATTGCAATGCACGGCCAAGTATGGGTGCTTCAAGAGCGGCTAGTGATGGCAGCCGAGCTCCTTCCTTCGGCTCCCACCCACTCCAGACTCGTGAGACCTGTTAGTCGGCCTGTGTTGTGCAGAGCATGTACCCAAATGCCTTGTTGACCCGGTCCAGCAGCCACCCTCCCCGCTCAATGATCCAGTTCTCAGACACCGTACCGTTGTTGGCGTGCATAGCCCCACCACGGCGGAGCGAATGAGAGGTAAGACCAGGGGTAAGGCGTATGTTCTGCACGTTTGCGTTCTGCTTGATTTTCACGAGCAACCTGTTCACACAAGCTTGTGCTCCAGGTAGAGACGTCATCGATGTCGAGCCTTGCGGTTCTTGCAGAGATATCTGGTCGTCGTCGGCCTCCAGAAGCTCCACAAGCGATAGCTCCTCTAAATCGAGTACACTTGCAGAATTGCGCTGCTTTAAAATGAATTGAGGGAACATGCGCTTACAGGGTGTTATCTGCATTGTCATTGCTACCGCCAAGGCATGCGAAGGACAGGTTAGAAAGTTGGTGGGGTCCTTGAACAATGAGATGCCTTGCAGAAGCGCTGTTTTGACGCGCTTAAATCGAAGAAATAGAACTCCACCTATATAATTTGCAATCAGAATTTGAATGAACATATTTTATCAAGCATCCGTACCCGGCAAAATTGAAAGTTGATGTTTTTCAATCTGTTCTGCGTCTGAACTACGGCCATACAAGTACCACATCATCACTACTAGTGCAGCGTCCAGATATTCACTCTCGTTTGACGCGGTTGTGTACAGCACTTATACAATCGATTCCAAATTTTGCTTTGAGCATGTGGCGCAACGCGTTCATTGCCGCATTCCTCCCTATTGGTACAATACTTTCCGAGCCCTGACAGAATCTTTTGCAACTGGGGCCTTACTAACCCACTCTGTAGCGGATACTTGTCCGCTAACCAGTTTTTCACATAGCCATAATACCCTAGTCAAGTATTTGTCGCTAAAACCTTATCCTGTGATCTAGCTAATGAATAAGCATATTTGTCTAGCATAATATGCAACACTTTACCTGTCTTATCAGCACCATAAGTTGGTGAGCTGCTGCTAGTGTCATACCTTCGCCACTCAGGAACGTGGTGAACGAGTTTAATGCTGTCGTCTGCGCCTTCTTGTTATTGCCTGGGGCCAAGGATGCAATCGATATGCTTGCTACTCCCCGCTTTTGTCTCTGTAGCGAAACCACCTACTGTCCAGTACTGTCGGAAACTTAAGGATATTTTAAGAATATGCGTTTATATGAATGTTTGTAATGAATACAACATATTCTTGAAAAATTCCAACCAAATATGGTTGGAATGGTTGAAAAAATTTCTCCGATCCAAACAGCATTCCCATTGGCGTAAAATAGGACATCGGGCTCCAATGATTGGCTGAAATTAGGAAGGGGTCGTCATCGTGCGTGTGCATAGACAGGTATAGGTTGGAATGTAGCGGATAGTATACCATGTAACTTAAATGAATACGACGCCACCGGTATGGGCCACCGTTTGCTAGCGATGTTTGCAAACGTGTTTGTTGGTGCCACTAAAACTGGTGGCAAATTTGATCTGTACCAATTGTACCAGTAACATATTTTACAGCAAAGATCTGCGCAAACGATAGTTTTGCAGCCGGTTGTTCTCCTCACATTTGGTGCAGCCATGGAGGCCACGCCACACTCGAAGCAGCGCGAGGCAAACTTAAAACCAGTATCCGTTTTACCTACGAAAGCGTTTCTCGGAGCTGCGAACAGCTTTACTGGGCAGATTAAATTTTTACACGTAAGGTAACGTACTCGCCCTAATAAAAGCCCTCCCCCAAAATAAAGCCCTGTCACCGATACTGGATCGACACTATTGAATAGTAACCTCCACCAATCAGTGCCCTCTTCTCCCAACGACCAGTTAATAGTAGTGGTCAGCATACTGCTGGGCCCTCACAGAAGTTTGAAATTCATTTTCCGCGATGACGGATCCGTTGATATAGCCGCAATCAAAAGTCTTTTACGATGTTGACGCAGACTAGTTCAATTTATAGCTTGGGCGGTGCACCCTGGAGTGATAAATGAGGCTATGAGACTAAGCTCGATAATACTGCCCTCTACCTTAATAAAGCCCTCTAGGCCTCTTCGGCTTGACACTATTAAATTGTGCCCGGGTTTTAATCGGGCGAGTACGATACTTATAAATGTTTTTTTCATTGATTTCAAAGTGCCCAATGATTAAAACTAGGTCCTTTTTCCTATTTTAAGAAGATAATTTTATTATAATAATATTGTAGTGATTTGAAGACCTGGCTATTAATATTAGCTTGTTTATGCGCACGAATACAAATCGTAAACATCAACTTTATAATACATTGTACCATGGTACTTACCTGTTAAAGCGTACTTGAAAGGGAGAACTGTATCACGGGTAATAACAGTATAAACGAGCTTTTTGGACTTGGTTATAAGTAAATGATAAATTAGAATCCGCGGCGACCGTCCACCAGTAAATTCACTAGGCATACTTTACATGTACTGCGGATCTATTACCGGTACCGTGCAGAACCTGTAATAGTACACATGGCCTGTGTAATATATCCGCATGTGACACGCATCTGATTCCGAATGTGAGCCTTTACAGTTAATTATGAGCCACATAGGAATTTCCATACGGTAAATCAGTGCTCCCTACTGCTGTTTTTTTTTGCATACCACGCGATTTTAATCCAGAGTCCTTACTGGCAGGCTTCGTCAATGTAGGCATTGTGTGCATAGACCCGGCGCACTGCCTACATTAACGTGTTAGTTCAGTGCAAACGCTTCAGCAAGATGAACCTGGCTCGCTCTCAAGTATTATTGATATCGAGGCCAGATTCGCAGACCATGTTTTCCTTTGTGGTTGTTATTGCAGTCTTTGCTAAAGAAATTTAAGCTTGGTACTGATGACGGATTGCATCATCTCCACACGCGCTTTTTGATCATGATGTACTGTTACGAGATACGAGAACTGTTGTTTCTGAACTTATCCATCTCTCTTGGAATAGAATTGCATTTGTTGCTGCTTAATTAGCATAGATATTGCGTTGCTCAGCACTTAATCTAAGAACTGGCGCCTCGTTGCATGGAATCTGTTCTATTCATCTGCACGTGGTGACGGTTTGAAAACTTAAGTTTTGACCTTCACTACGTTCAGCATCATTGTTCCAGTTTTGATCGTACCTTGTTGTGCGTGCACCAACAAATGCGTGCAAGGCTGCAAGCGCTTGTTTGAAGTAATCTTCTTGTATTTTAATCATCTTGGTACCCGAGTTCGATGCCTAATTCGGAAACATTTTCAAGCATATGCTGTTCCATTGACCGAATTTGGTCCAAAAGATCGATTCTTGCAAATTGATATATGCGGTGACGCCGTAATTACACTCGCTGTTCGTTTTGTTAAAGAGTTTTGCACTTGCAAGCTCTCGTTTCGAAACAGGTAGCTGGCTTAACCTGCAATCTAGTTGCATCACTAACCATGTATCCATCGTCTTCCTGGAGGCACTTTTGAAAGCAAAAGTGGGGTACCAGTTCTCGCCCGGAGCAGCAATCATCAGTGTCGTAACTGCGTTGAGTGCACGCATTAGGCGGACCTTATTGATTTCTTCCGAAAAGAATAAATACACGCTACCCAGTTGACAGTGCCGCTTCTTCACTGCTATTGCGTGCGTAAAATAGCATACAATTTCGGTTAAGTACGATTCACACAGATTTTTTTAGATTTTCGCGCCGACACTAGATACTATCGCACCAGTGGAAGAAGTGAGATTCTTTCACAGCATGAGCCGCGGTATTTATTCCATAGGTTTTATAATGTCCCTGAAAGGTGAACTGCATCAATACTGTACGCTCTTAGGGCGAACTTAAACTCAAAGCTATAGGATTCCAAGGAAGCGGAAGCACTAGCAGATGCTGCGGACTGACAGGCCCTAAAAGCAACAGCTGCTACTTCTCGCTTTGTTTGATTATGGTGTTGGCATCGGTTCTTCGTTCAGGAATCCCGGGACTAAGTATCGCTGCAGTGCTGTGCCGACCTGTTAAATCTTTCTCCTTTCTTTTCTTTTCTCAGTAAAGTATCCATTAGTGCCAATTACATTCTATCTAAGCTGATGAACGAGACTGATGCAGAACCTCTCTCCTTGGCTCAGTAAAATACCTTAGCGATGATATAACTGGGGTCACACCCTCCGTTTCTCGGCCATGTTGCTCATTTAATTTACTTAGCAGTAAGCAATGCGCCTAAAAACAGCACAAATTCAATAAATAACAAAATAACAATTCTATAAATCATATTCAAGCAGATTAATTCGGAATCACCTTGGTGTGCTCTACTTAATTTTAGCGCATAAAAAATTCACATGAATACTGTAGCCTTATTGAATCGATTTTACTGGTAGTGCTTCGGTACGAAGTAAACGTACAACCCAATAGGTGTGTTGTGTTTTACACACCATTTCATCCAATACAGATATCAAGTACATCCATTTATATTTTGCCGCATCCGCTTGGAGTTATTAAATTGCTTAGCTAGGGAATAAGATTCTGGGGTATGTCTATTTGATGCTTGCTGTTGCCAACAGCGTGCAAATTTCGCTCTTAACTTTCATTTATGTCGAGCATTCGTAAGGCGAGGCAGCAGCTACCCTAAGTGGGTCCATACCGCGGGTCAGCAAGGCATTCAGAAGCGCAAGGCGGACATCGCTGCAAGATCTGCTGACCGGCACAAGTAACTGGCTCGACCACCACGTTCCTCGTCGGCTGCCACTTTCGACGCAGGGCTTTCCAAACCACAACCAAAAGTTCAGCCAGCGGCAGCGGTGCCGGCCTCATCTACGACACGTTCTCAAGCACCAGAAAAGCCAAAGGCTGGCGCCGCTGCACGTGCTGCTGGTTTGGTGGCCGACACGACGACGACTGACCCTGAGACTCGCTCGTCTCCTGAGGCTGGCGGCGGCTGTCATTCGCCTCCGGAAAGGCTCTCAAAGCAACGGCGTCCAAAACACCTTAGGGTCGTGCTAGTGGACAGGGGGCCAGTCGGATCGCCGACACTCGATCATCTTCCTTAACAGCCCGCCTCCTTAGGAATCTAGCAGCTCCATCGCTTCGGCGACACCGCCCTCAGCATCAACCGCACAGCCAGGCTCGACGATATCTCTGCCGACCACGCAGCTACCCTCAGCTCTTGATAACTTGGCTGCCGCGCATGACGACTTCGACTTGGCTTCCTTTCTCAGTGGCATACAGTCCGCCTCGGTCGTGACGTCGCAGACGGAAAACCTGTGTATTTCAGTAGCCACTCACTTGCACGCCAGACGGTTGCTTTATATTCATCACTAGTCCAAAGTTGCATGTAGCCTTCAGGTAGCGCAGCACCTCTTGGCTTGTGCGTAATGCGTATGATCGTAGCTCGCAATATACTTGCCCAGGTGTCGGGTTGCATGAGCTATATCAGGCCTCGACGCGCTATCGAGGTACTGAAGAGCATCCGCCAACTCTCTGTAGGGGATATACTCCTTTGAAGCAGATAGGGCTGCCTTGGAGGGAGTTGTAGGTTCTGGTGTGGCTCAACCACTACATTTCTACATGTAAAAACGCTTTAACACCTCCAGTACGTACTGCTTCTGGCAGTACACAATTTGCCAGCGCGGCCGGTAAATCAGGATCTCGACGCCTAAGAGGTAATTGAATGTGCCCATCGGCGTAAGCTCGAATGTCCCTTGCAATGAGGCAGCGATCGTGGTGCACAGGTCACGTGGTCCCATCACTAGTAGGTTGTCCAACTAAACAGTCAATGACAGCTTGAGTTCATCGTCTTTCCTTAGCACAGTCAGAGTCCGTCAGTCAGAGTCCGTCCTCGTAAAGCCCCTCGCAACAAGCCTCGCATGAAGCGTACGATTCCAAACATCGGCGCTTGTTTCAGCCCGTACAAGCTCTTCAACAATCAACCAATGGGTCCAGTCCGTCCACCGGAAGCCAGAAGTCTGCTCCATGAAGATAATCTCTTCCAAGTCTCCATAACGAAAAGCTGTCTTCACGTCAAATTGCAACTCCTCCCAACCTTTTTGAACAGGTAGTAAATACCCGCACGTATGGTTTTCAAACCGGGATAACAGGTGCATAAGTCTCAGAGTTGGTTCGAAGTTGATGCTTAAATCCGTGGATCACAAGTCCCGCTATGATTCGTTTAACCCGTCCACGCTCGTCTCGCTTGACGGAAGAGATCCGCCTACACGTTATCACCTTCAATTTCTTGGCATCTTTGCTGGGTACAAGTTTTCAGGTCTTGTGATCTTTCAACGGTTGAAGTCCCACCAGTATTGCAGCTCTCCAATATTTGCTCACACGGGCTTGTTTGTATGTCATCGCAATCTGCACATTCGTAGGGATGGCCTGCTCTAGGTCCACCACGTAACCCGACAATCGAATGTTCGCCGTCTGCTTCCTTCTTGGTCGCACCAGGCAAGGCTCTGTTGGAGGAGGTTGAATCTCGAAGCCACTTGTCTCCTTCTCCACTGTTGACGGTTTCTTCTTTGCTATGCGTCTCTTGCACTTCCTTGCTTTGGAAACTTCGCTTGGTTCCTCAGCAGGATCCTACAACACCAGCAGTCTCCACACTGCCTTTGCTCACAACAGAGTCAGCATTTGGCGAACTGCCACTCGAACTTGACACAGGATCGCCATCAAGCTACACAGCGTCAAGTGGCTTCTCCGCACTGGCTATGCCGTCACTCCAGCCTGGAAGGTACGGCTCCATGCTGGTCTTGATGCGCGCCACAGGTACAGTCTCGGGTAGAACATTATCGCCATCAAAGAACGCGTTCTCTAACAGGTGCTGCATGTAGGTGACATCGGTCGTGAACTCCTCATGAAACTTCACGTTGCCACCACAAGCACTTGAGCCGTCAAAAGACCACTGAACTTGTAGTCTAGGGTATACTCACTGTAAACCAATAATAGACACAATCTTCTAACTTGTCTTTCGTCTGTCTTGACTCAGGGGGAACACCCATGCGTGCCAGACCCCCAGGTCTGCAAGCCATCCAGAATTGGCTATGATCCGTACAGCTTCTGGTGCGGGGCTGCTAAACCCAAAGGCTTAGTGGGCAGCCAGTTCAATGTCGTCGCCACATGCAAGAATGCTTCTCTCCACAAGGAGTTGGACATGGGTGTGGCCGTCATCATCGCTCTGATTCTTGGTAAAACGGGGCCATTTGAGCACGTTCCACAATGCCGTTCTCCCGTGGCGAGTAGGCGGTTGTAAACTGTTTTTCAATCTTTTTGACGGCACAGTAGTTACTTACTTAGCGCCTTGCTTGCAAATTCGCCTATTTGGTCGAAGCGCTGATGGAGCAGCTCCATCGCTTTCTTACTATCCATGTCTTCTTTCAGCGCTGCCATCACCATCACTCCAGTCACTCGCTCTGCATGTAGGCGGTAGATACTGTCATGCATCATGAACTTCAGTATAGTAATCAGCTTTGAGAGCCAAGCAGTTTAATGGTCATCCAAGCATGTCTGCTTGACGTTACCGTTCGTCTTCAGGTGCCCCAGACTAATGATGTTCACCTTCGCGTTCGGCGTGTCCCCCACGTCGTCCAAGATACGGTCCTCGAGCTCGGCAGCCGCCTGATTGACAACACGTAATAGCACAGACCCACAAAACAAAATGTCCAGTTGTGCCATTCAAAAAAGTCGAGCCTACTGGCTTGGTCTTCCTTAATAGTACCGAACAATGATAGGTCACCGCAGACATTTGCCTGGGATCCCGAGTCAAGGATCAACTCCACAAATTCAGATTGAGTAGGTTGCATACCTTGCTTCGGGCTCACAGCTTTCACTTGAGGAGAATCAGGCGCTCCGTTGTCACGTCGATCAGCAAATCGACGTGACGAGTAGTCTCTACGTTATGGCGACACGTTCCGTCCTTGGAAATTGTATCGACGCGGTGATTGTCCACGCCCACGTGGTGGATCATCACGTTACTGCTGCTGCGAAGGTGGAGGTTCACACGCTGGGGCGGTGGCCCAAAGCGACTCGGTTTCTAGTTGCGCCACGGTTGCGAACGTGGTCGAGATCGGAGGCGATCCACGTGCATGTCGACTACCAGGCCCTTCTGGACCATGGCCTCATGGCAATGGAAAACGGCCTCTCCCTGGCGGTGGGGATCGTTCTCGATTAAGGAACGGGGAGGTGAACGGCTCCGTCCTCGTTCACAAACAGGAAAGTCAAAGTGTCCAACTTCTTGGCTCCGAAGTCCTCTCCCGTACGGGCTCTCCATCGTAGGTCCATAACCATTGCGCGTTACTGATTCTTGGCGGCTGCTAAACCTCGAGTCAGAACCCCGATAATTATCCCCCGGTATAGCCGAACCCGCTCATGGTTCACCCTGATTGCGCCATGGCTCAAATGTAGGTCCTTGCAAATTCCGCATTAGTCCTTACCCCATATAATAGATCAATGATTTCCAGGAAGAAGCTGGTCCTGCTGAAGACCACCACTGACTCTGCACAGCAAGCGATGAAGCAGATAACACACCAGGTTGTTGAGCAGATTGAACGGCATGTTGAACAGCTACTGGTGTTTGCAGGGTACGCAGTGGGAAATTGTCGTTGCTGTAGTTGTAGTAGTCCTTGTCCTCCAACTTGCCCATGTCGAAGAGGAACCTCAACATGCAGCTGCAGTCGCTGTGGTGTCTGCGGCACAGTAGGATGAGTACGTTGTGTACTGGCACGAACACATTCAACAACATGCCGCTCGTCTTCTTCATCACTCTCCGCAGGAGGCGTCAGCGACCACAAGGTGATTGCGTCGATCCAGGCGACACCCGTAGGGTCAATCGCATTCGCATCGCAAAGTGATCCAGCTAATAGTCCTTGGCCATCTCCATCAGTCGCCATCGTATCCACGAGTCGCACAGAGCTCACCAGCGGCACCGGAACCCTGGATGCCTAGCTCTCAGCTTCCTCACAAGTCCAGGATTCTGTGGCAGGCCAGTGCGCGCGGTGGGCTATCATACCAGTGTCCTTCGCCTTGGTAGTTGGCATAGTTTGCACGCTGCTTCTTGCCCGTAACACTGGTGAGACGCTTGCGTCCTTGGGCTTGACCTTGGCCTAACATGGTATGCTCCGATTTGAGCTGCTTGTATGGGGCGCGCGAGCGGTTGTCTGGTCTGCCAGACAACCGCGTAGCTGACCACGCTGGTGTTCAGCAGACGTAGTCGTTGTAGAGCTTTTGTAAGCCGCAGGGTCTTGCGATCATAGTTGTTGCCCCAACCACTATGCTCGCGAGCAAGATCCTTGAATGCTTCCACGCTGCTCGAAAGAGGCTTGGATGTTGCCACGCAGCAAACGCACCATTCGCTAGGTGCAATAGCGTAACCTTCTTCGAAATGTAGGCTACGTACGACGACACAGACTCGTTGGATTTGAGCCTGCACATCACCAGCTCTTATTGTAGGTAACCAGGATAAATACCATCACCAGCCTCAACGCTCTGCGTGACCGTATCGTACAGAATTGTGATGTCGTCCTGGATGTCTGGATGTCATCAATCTTAAACGTTTTCCGCAGGCCCACAAACAGCGACAACGCAAGCGCTGAGAACGCCTTGCTCTTGGGCGTCTTGTACCACGCCATGAATCTTAGGTCGGCGTATGTCTTTCACAGCATAGCATCGCTCCGGGCCGTAGGTAATGTCTCTCAACGTCTTCGGCTCGATGTGCAGCGGCACATCGTTCTTCCAGGCCATGTAAACGGCCGTCACATGGGGCTTGGGCAGCTTGATGGCGAGTTGATGAACATCTCTGTGTACTCCGCCAGCTCAGCGCGTTGCAGCGGTCACCCGGGTCGATGTTGTCCAGTGGTCATTGAGGGACGTCTGGGTCTCGATTGCCGCTTTGATCTCTTGGCGGCTGAGGCGAATTTCGAACTGGCACGGATTCTTCCGTGTTCGTTAAGGAAAGTTTTTGCATACTTTCAAAAAACATTTTGAATAACGGGCGGCCACCCGATACTCCATCCAATGAGCGGATCAAATGCTCAGCATGTGCCAAAGCGATGCGGTCTACCAGTGTCTAGTGCCGCCGTTTACGAGCCACCGTCCACTGACAGTGTCCAGCAGACACATCCCAAGGACACTCGTGCGCCTGGCAGTGCAGCTTGCGGCTATACTACAACCGGTTACACTGCGTGCGTGTGCGTGCAATGGCGGAGGACTACACCAAGGACTGTATGCATAAGACCATTGTTGGGTGTGCTCTACCAAGATTGTGTGCTCAACGAGAGTGCATTCTACTAGGTTTTAGTATTGCTTTATTTGCTATTTATATACTAATCTACCGTTGCAGAACAACGGTGTTCTTGCGGGTGCTGCTCCCTCACTTTGCGTTTTGACGCCTGCAGCTACCAAGCGAGAAGCAGCGAGAGCGGCCCCACCAGACACCACGGTCCTGTCGTGACCATTTTCCTCGTACTTATGTGTTTACGACCTTCCTTGATTACTTTCTGCTAAGTTGACCTACAAGTGTAATTACACCTACTCTTCGAAGCAACTGACGAGTAGAGAGCAATCTTCCAGTGATGAGCCCTACGTCACCATTTTTATTAGCCCAATCAGGGCGCAGGTGGCAACTGATGTTCCGGACACAAGCTTTGGAACTTTGACGAATCAAGATCAAGCTGCGGACCCATTGGCAGGAAGTCCGATCTCGATCAGTGAAGCGACGCTGTCGCTCAGCGTGAACTCCACTCGCGCAACATCATTGCCAAATATATTACCGTACTTAGCTGAGGTGAACGGTTCGAATGACGCGCAAAAAAATATTATAAAATTACAGGGTTTTCTTAGATCGCATATGATCTATTTTTGAGACAAAGTCGTGCTGTGCACGAAGAAGCTCTGAAATTTAAGAAGCATTTTGGTTTTAAATTTTATACACATAGGTTTTGTTAAGGTTGCTTAGTTATTTTTTTTTAACAAAAGGAACATGGTAGTCACTTATCTATGTATCATAGCTAACGACAGCCGATGACCTCACCAGTGGCCGTCTCAGCCCAGCCACCTCGTCCCTTGAGCATTCAGATGTAATCAGACACTCAGGGCACCTCCATCACTTACGGCGGGAGGCCACGAACCCCGAGAGGGTCTCATCCGAGTTCCGGGATAACCAATGACCTACGTCGTTGATTGAATGCTCGAAGACCGAGGACCAACGCTCCGTGGAACTACCCCCATGCGTTCGCTGAACTTGTACACTCGTGCGGGCATCCATGGCCATATAAGCCAGGGTGTCCGCCACCTTGTTGAATTCATGGTAGTGATGTTGCCACGACATCACCATGAGTTGATCCTCCACCCGTTGGCACTGATAGTAGAGGCCACGAAGGTGCGGCGCCTTTGGTGGAACCCTCGTACGCTGTTGTTGAAGGACGAGATTGCTGTCTCCGACTACGTGGAGAGGGTCCCATCCACGTCGTAGTCAAACTCGAAGGCCCATCAAGAGGCCCAGCAACTCTGATGGGTTGTTGATCATGGGTGGGGAGCAGTATGACATGCTGCCCACCCAGCATGGAGATAAGCTGGTGAGGTCCGACCCGACCCGGAGCACTACTGCTCCGCTGCCACCGGGGCCAGGGCTCCCTCTGGAGCCCCCATCGAAGTACAGAAGAAAACGCGCGCACGCCCCCGGAGGAGGGCCAACCTGCGGCTCCCTGCAATCCCTCAACGGCCTGCGTACTAGGATGACGGCCTTGTTACAGAGTTCAGATGGGGCTTTACGTGTGAGATGTCGGCGCACCGTAAAGGTTGCTTAGTCGGTTGTCCCAAGTGTTACATCTTCACTTCCTTCCATAAACGGTAAACGAGGAAGATTCTGCGGGACAATAAATTTGAACGTTAAGCGGTCTGCACCTGTACTGATAAATCATATTTTTCAACCTTCCCTGATATTGAATAGTATAAATCTCAACAAATGATAGCGCAAAGCCGTATAACTAAGTGGCAGTACCTGGTATTTTTTATTTATCCCTGCTGCAGCGCGGATATAGTTTGTAGTGCCTGACACATATCAAAAACACAGTACATACTCTGTCCTGTACGCCCTTGGTGCTTGAATGCATCTACTGCACCAGCTTCGCAGCCGCAGCATCTCCCCGGTGTTTACAAAGTACCATCTACTGCAGAACTACCTACTTATCATTGGGTTGCGAATTAACAACGTACGTATTTTTAAAAGAAACGGATTAACATAGAGTAATGCCATATAAGGAGGGCTTACAATGCCTCGTTGGCTATGGCACTTGGTTGCGGCTGGCTACACTGTTTTTTTCCTCGCGTATTCATGCCTACCGTATACAGAATATGGCTCCGCCATTTCATGTTTTTGGAGTGGCCAGAGCTGTGTGCCGTTGACCACAAACGGCGACAGTTTATGAAGAAACCCGATCGATTAAGCTTTCCTGTTGTTGGGCTCACACGGCAGATGCTCAAGCTTGACCTTGGCTTCGCTAGGAACTTTTGGCGTTTCCCTATAATTCATTCCATTAATATTCGCGATTTTGATTAATGCGGCTACTAACTTTGCACGACCAAGGCGTGAGGGTGATATAATGGTACTGTTAATATTTTTTATTTAAACAGATAAAGTCAAATTATATCTACTGTAGGTCCCCCCTACTGTGGTGACGGGGTGGAGCTTGCAGGACGGCGAGGGCACTTTTAGTTTGATGCTGAATAGTAAGCTCCGAATAAAACTACTATTAATAATAATTCGCTCCACTCGCGCAACACCAACATATGACACCGCGCAAAACACCGTGACGCAAGTTAGCCATTTTGCGTTATCGAGATAAACGCCGTTAAAGTGTGCCCAATGTTTTTCGTACTTAAGTAGTTTTTGCCAAAAGGGTGACTTTTTCACATTGTCTAAATTTGGCCAGGTGTATCAGCGGAGAAGATCCAGAATGGAGGAGCTAGCAGCGCTTCCTGACATCCCGCAAAGCCCCCACGATGACTCTAACGTTGACGACGACAACGAAGAGACTGTAAGCGGCATGAGCGACTACAGCTTAGACAGCGACTGGGTTCCAGAAGCAGACGATGGGTCAAGTGGGGGTGAGATCGCCGATTCAAGCGATGACGAAGTCGATGACCCTGGGGATACTAGGATCATTTTGACTGGCGAAGATCTTAGAGAGCAGGTGGGCCAGCTCATACGCGAAGATCAGTGTGACCAGAAGTGCTTGAAGGGCAAGGCAAAGAAGATGGAGCAGCTATTGTGTTCAATTTCTCAAATGACAAGTGGAGAGAAGAAGCAGAGTATCTTTACGACGTTGGCGGTGCTTATGCAGACAGACACAGTTCTTCGTCATCGAGATCATGGTTTACGACAACAGTTTCACTACTCTCTTCCTATGGTTGGCCGTGTGTGTCGATGGGCTTGGTGTGCATGCTATGGCGTGTCAACAGCGCCTGTCACGCGCTTCAGAACGCGCATTAAAGAAAGCACACTCTCCATTAAAGCTCACGGCAATCGCACGCGAGTGCAGTTGACCTTCGCTGGCTGGTATCCTGGTTTAAAGAATTTGCTCGCTCTGTCGGTGATGTGGTGCCAGTACGAGTGAGGAAGCATAAAACTAAGGACGGAGTCGTCATGCTGTACTATTCCGACGCAGAGCACACTTTGCTGCCGCCGTATTTCACGTGGGATCAGCTTTACCAAGAGATGCACAACTACGTCGAGCAAATTCGCTTACGCGTGCGGGAGCCTAGACCAAGCTCCATCCGGCAGTACTTGTCCAAACTCTGCTCTACCATTCGCATTCGCTCTCCACGCAGCAACGACTGCGATGTGTGCAGCATTTATTGGGCACGCATGCGTAGTTTAGCTACCGCGGCTTAGACTGAAGAGTTCGGAAAGCTTACTGCTGCCGCCAGACTGATGAGGTACTGTGGACACTAGAATCATTTTCATTTGCACGTCTGTTGGATGGGTGGATACTAACATCATTTTGATTTATAGGGAAGAATACAAGAAGGATCTTGTGTCAGCAGACGAAGAGCACGCTGTTATCATCATGGACTTCAGCCAGGACCTCACGCTACCAAGTATTAGCAGCACCCCGTCGCAATGGTACTTCTTGTCGCTGCGAAGTGTGAACATGTTTGGGGTTTACTACGCGAATAAGGCGGTGCAGTACAATACGTGTACGACATGACCGTCGTTGGAAAGGGGACTGACGAAGCGAACTCAATGCTGCACCACTTCATCCGCCGCATCATCCTAACCGCTGGGTTTCGCCGTCTTATGATCTATGCAGACAATTGTGGCGGCCAAAACAAGAACAATTACGTCGTGCGAATGCTATTAGCACTGACCTACATGTCCGATCTTGAGTTGATCAAGCTGAAGCGTTTAGTCAAAGGACACACTAAGAACGCTGTAGACCGTGGTTTTGGTCATGTGCGGAAGCACTTGGCCCGTTTGGATATCTGGACGACGGACCAACTTATTGAAGCGGTCAACGAGGCATCATCTACTTCTGCTCTAGTGCACATTGAGGCGGAAAATCATATTTTCAAAGAATATCGAGACGTGGTCAAGGATGCCTACAAGATTCTTGCCGGTATACAGAAGTATCAGCTATTTGAGATGTGTGAGGACACTCCAGGCGTAGTTACGTGCAAGGAGGGCCCTGATTCTGACGCTGTTGTCCAAAACGCGCCGCATATATGACGGAATTGTGACGGATGCGACGCGAGTCCAAATTCTCTTTACGACCGATCTCAAACCTTTGCCGAAGCCACCGCCAAACTCTGAGAAGATCCAGACCATATACAACCAGTGCGCCGCTACGTTCCTGAGGAGTTTTTCAACGATCCACTGTACGACCCGCCCAACGATGAGGATGAACGTAAGGCGAAAGAGATCAAGAAGGTTCGTGCCGAGAAGCGCAAAGAGGCAGCGAAAAAAAAGAAGCGTGAGAGGGCCGCAGCGTCTGATTCTGAAACTGATGTAGCAGCTGAAGTAACTGATGAAGCACCGAGAAAGTAGCCAACACAGTAGAAGAAGAAACGCACTCGTGAAATCACGGACTGGCTGCAATATATATCGTCAGCAAATCAAAATGATGCTAGTGTCGAATCTCTAAAAATAGTATCTTCATCCCAAAATATACACCTGGATTTTTGGAGGGAATTATTTTGCACAACTTTTAAGTGGGATTGGCTTCGAATTAGAGCTTCGGAGTGGTCACCAATCGTTTCGTATGACAATTTTACACAGGATTGACCATTAAAAAAATTCAGTTTGTCTCGGCGAAACGGAGACAACCGTTTCAAACCAACTTTGTTTGAAAACGGCTGAATGAAATTTTCCCAGCAAGGTCTCATTTTGTAGAGGAGACATTCAGCTTTGCGACGGTGTGCCTAACACCAATTTTTGCAAATGGTTAACTAGCATTAGAGTGTTTTGTGCGGTCTCATATATATTACCGTACTTAGCTGAGGTGGACGGTTCGACGCATGAATTTATAAGTTTGTCAGGGTTTTCTAAGATTGCCTATGATTAGTTTTTGAGACACCTAAGTTTGTATTGAGCCTTTTGATTTTGATTATTTTATTAGCTAATTGATTACCAGGTTCTAATTCATGGAAAATCATACCCCAATCTGATCCTTCCTTAGCTCTGAAATAAATTTCAGAGAACACTTAAGATTTGTATTGAGTATTTTGTTTTTATCAGTTTTTGAACCAATACTTACCGGGTTTTGATTCATGGAAAATCATACCCCAATCTGATCCTTCCTTAGCTCTGAAATATATTTCAGAGGAGAATAAAGTTTTATAATCTCGATTTTTTATTAAAATAAATATATCAATTGGCAAAGCGGTCGTCTGAAAATCAATTGCACTACCGCATCGCTCCTGTCCTAAGCGAACACCCATGTTTGAAGATTACGGGTAGGATTACTAGCAAATCTCATAATTAGTGCTAAAAAGTAAAAGTTACCCCTAGCTAATCGAGTTGAATGTTCCGTTCGTCTATGACCTGTCTCCATAAATTCCAGGTTGGTCCGCTGGTGAGAGCTGTTGATAGCATTTCGGTCGAACGGCTCTAGCTATTTGAATGCTGACGCTCTTCCTATTGCCTCTTTATCAAAGCCCCGTGTGACTGCTGCCTATAATTAGCTCGCTGAAGGATCTGTTTTAAATAAAGCGCTGCCATTGGCCATGACCGAAGTTCGCTTAGGACAAAACTTCGCTTACAGGGGCGATGCGGTACCACCTCTCTCGTTAGGACAGCTGTAGGACACAAATAGTGTTTACGTGCGGCAATAAGTAACTCACGAATTTTCTAAGCGTCACTAATCGCAGATCCAGGATCAGGTACATGAAACACTGTAAGTATTTGCATTACCAATAGCACTCGAAGAAAATCGTGTTATTTTCACTAATTCAAGAACTTGAATCGTGCCCAAAAACCAAGACTGAAAGCATCCCCTGGTCTTCCTTTCCAACTACAATGCGCAACTTCTTCCTTTTCTTCGCTCTCGCCTTCGTTATTTTCACCAGCAGACGCTCTCTCAGAAACCGGACGTAGTACCCAGCTCAATGTGTTGCAGACGAAGCTGGACCAAGCCGCTCAGTGGAAGGACGTCAGTAAACGCTCACTTCGGGCTAACGATGTCACTAACACTGTCGAAGAGGAACGAGGGATGAAAGAAGTAGCAGCAAAGATGAAGACGTGGGCGCAAAGCCTGCGAGCTTGGATTGCCAAGTCGAAGCCGATCCAGATGGCTGCTCAGAAATTGAGAATCGCAAGGGTGAAGCAGATGATCAAAAAGGGAGTTTCGCGTACAGTGTTGTTTGAAAACAAGGTTACTCCACACGAATTCTTCGTGGCGCTGAAGCTCAACCCGAAGGTTAAATTTATCTCCGACTCGCCGGTCGCTAGAAGCAACAACCCTGGTCTGGATAAGTACTTCACTTACACGAACTTTTACAATTCCAAGATTGGTGGTACGTGATACCTGAAGCTGAGTCACGGAATTGCAATTGTGAAAGCAAATATGCTAGTTTGGCATACCAACGCTCAACTAGTTTCAATTTTGCGAATCAGATAGGATTGATTGTGATGACAAATGCCTTTTCTTTGATTTTTGTGTGTGTGTGTGTTTTTCGAAAAAGCGACTTAATCTTGGGGATCGTCGATTTTGTTGTAGGTGCTTTAGAAGAGGTTTTTCGTGTAGTGTTTCGGCTTAAAGAATACCGCTTGTAAGGCATAAATGCCCCAAACTTTCTTTAAATATATTACTACTAGTTGTATAATAGTACTATTAGCTGCTGGGGTTCGACGTATTGATTCAGTATACTGAGCACACCCATAGTTATCCTAGTTGGGAAGGCAACTGATTCTAGTAATGGAGGCTATTAAAATACTTCATCACACAGTCACTGGTCACAATCACCTCCCGTTATTAGCGAATTCTTGGACGCAAATGTGGTCTCGATCACAATTGACATTCATGAAATCAGTCTTTTCAATCCGTCTGAATGGAATATCATCAGAATCTAAACCGTTTAGCTGAATCATCCATCAGCTAATTCTGCTGCTGAACACGATTTTTGCGACTATCCGCAAAATAAACTGTTAAATGTAGTGCGATTATACTGATAAGTATTAAAGTATATACTTTTTCGCGAGCTTTTATGTATGGCAGAGAAAAAGTAAAGCTGGAAACACAACGACCACAGCACGCACCGGGAGACACGACGCCCCTCAAAGACATGACAGCATAACCCTCAAATCAGCAGAATTTTGCATGCTGAAAACGATAGATTATCGAGAAATCAGCTAAAACAAAAATATCAGCTAACACACCCATAACTAAGTGAAAACTCTTTCTCCCAACTCAACCATACCACCCGGCTGTACTGCATCCGCTTTATGAGCAAAAATTTACTACGAAAGATTTTGGTGGGACATTATCTTTTTGTAAACAATAATTTTTATTGTATACACTAATGTAGCCACTGGAGACGTGGACCAAGAAACGATATCTTTAGCTTGCTAAAACTTAATTTTTTTTCTTCATTTTTTGGTACCAAGTTTCCTCTACACGTTACATTGGCATCCAAAGCAAACACCAGATCCCAACAACAAAAAAACAATTGCGCGAACGGCAATAGCAGCACTCGCTTGTTATTTCCAGATTTCCTATACTTCTTAGTTACAACATGCTTTTGTCCAAGGCACGTGCTTATCGTGAATTATCCGATCCAATCGGTTTGACGATCGTCCAGCCCGTTCGTACAGTCTTTCGTATTGTTCAAGTGCTGTTCCGGTTGAAAAGCGTTCGGTAACAGTATGCCGGGCTTGTTTGCCAAGCCGTCGTCGTTGTTCACTGTCATTGACAAGCTGAAGAATAGCGTCAATGAACTTTTCGGGCGTCGTTCTCTTTACAGCGATACAATTCACGCCATCCTCGAGAAATTCTCCCGTTCCGGCAGATATAAAGCCAACGATACGGAACCCCACACTCATAGCATCCAGCACAGCAAGACCCAGCGTCACTGTAAACATTGGGCTTGCGAGCACGTGCATTTCACGAAGCTCTCGCACCAGCGCCGACTCGATGTTGTAGATTCCATCCACAAACACGATGCTAGTTCCAAGTAACCCCCACTCAACAGCAAGTTCCTTGAGCTGAGACTTCTGAGGACCATCCCCGACCACTTTCAGCCTACAATGAGAGTAGATTGGTGAAAGGATCTTCATAGCTGCTAACAGGATCCCAAGTGATTTCTCCGATGAGAGTCGTCCCATGTAGCCAATAACAAAGTGATCTTCTGTTGAAATCCGACCTGTAGGTGTGAACTTCTGAGTATCCACACCAGTAGACAACACAAATTGACTTCGAGCGCGGACATTTCTCACTACAGAGTAGTGACTCTTCGCGAAGTGAGATGGGGCCAGGAGAATATCCACGTCAACTCGAGTTGGGTGAAGATTGGCGAGTTCCATCACAATTGCTCGAGGTCCAACAAGTCGAGCTGCCAGAACGAGTAGCTCGTCCGATAGACTGCGTGAGTTGGAGAATACAATGACACCGTCGGCACAGGAAGATAAGGAATCCACGAGACCCACCCAAATTCGAGCAGCGTATGGAGGTCGAAGTTTAAGTAGAGCTGGTCGATCCAGAATCGATAGTTGTCGAGAATCATATCTTGCCGACAGAAATTGACTGTAAAAGCTGTTAAGCAGCTCCTTGATGGCTTCTTTTGGTGTAGCTTGTTCGTCAGAGAGCTCGTTTCGAGGTATCTACAGCCACCGTAAACAGTTAGGCTTGAGGCTGTTATAATCTTACAGAAGGGTATCAACTCACCTCTAATGGAAGACCATGCACACTCACATTCAATCGGTGAAGAGATTGAGTGAACGGAGCGTCTACCAGAACTTGTTCAAAGGTTTTTACCTCGAATCGGAAGGCCTACTTGCTATTATGTCCCTCCATGATCTGTAGCCACATTCGTTTTGACCGTCAAACGCACTTGACGTAGACGACACGAAGCACATTGGCAGAACTACACGCGTGTTTGGTACACACTTC
This sequence comes from Phytophthora tentaculata, assembly GCA_033557915.1. Lineage (NCBI taxonomy): Eukaryota > Oomycota > Peronosporomycetes > Peronosporales > Peronosporaceae > Phytophthora > Phytophthora tentaculata. The sequence goes on from JAUCEA010000005.1 coordinate 864,735, forward strand.
TGCGCAATACTTGGATTGAAAATCACTACCGGTTTCTTCTCGTGATCTCGCAGCTTGTATCTCCATTGCGAGTTTTAGTCCAAAGGATCCACTACGACTTCTACATGCAGCGTCGCATCTGTTACAGCGTATCGTTCCACACTCTAAGTTCGAGCTTCCAGAAGTGCGTGCCCGGGTCGATTCCACCCAGGAATAACGAGTTCGCGTGTGGAATGTGATGATAGCCTTCCTTCGGTACACTATCCCTCGTCACGAGCACGATTCCGTTCTCAGGGACTCGGAAATTGTGAGTCTGGAAGTAAACGGGTGAAGTTTCCAGCAGTCCGTCGTCATTGTTTACTTTCCACCACGAATGTTGCGCTGGGAACGTGATCTCCAGTCTTGGAGACGGAGACACAGCAGCAGACACCAACAGCAACTGAAGCACTGCAAGGACCCAAAAGACCCACATAGTAGTCGCGATCTTTTCTAATAACCACCCAAATTGTAATTTATCCCGTGTATCAGCTTCTTCAAAAATGGAGCTGGACGTCGTCGTGTGCTCCACGTCGGGCAAGCCTGTATTCCGCCACCGAGTGTCCACTTTAACCACAAAACGTCCATCTGAGAGGACGAGTCGTCCACCAGTTCGTTCGCTATTTCTCTGCAAGGTCTCTTGTCCTTCGTGGCCTGTACACAGCACGAGGAACTGATGGAACTTCAAGCTGCGGGCTGTCTTCCGCAGCTCCGAGAGCCTCACGTTCGCTGCCATTGTTCGCAGCGTTCAGAAGTGGGGATTTATCATGTGCAAGAGCAGATGAAAATAGTTTTGCTACGAGGAGTGGGAACTATCAAACCAGTGGTAGATCTTAGATGAGTCTCCGTTACGAAACTCCTTTCAGTAGCCTTAGGGCTGACCGACAGAGAGGCTCATTTCTGGATTCGTCGACTCGCCAGACAGTTTAAACCCTTTAACACCGACCGCCTCTCCACCGTCAAGCGGTCACGATGGCTCCATCCCTGACAACATGTCCCCATCTTCTGGTAACCCCTGACCTCTTAGGATTTGCCTGGGACGTTCCTATCAACTGCAAAGTCGTACAAGTGGGGCCACGAGTCATCCGTGTCGAGGGACTTCACGACGCGGCAGGAAACACATGGTCAATTAAGCGTTCTGTTGCGTCAAGCTGTATCATATCAACGTCGGGAGCTCGCAGCAACAAATCAGGCCCCCTGATACAGCAAACAGTAATGATCGAGCACGAAGGTGCGTTTCACCACGGTCAAATCACTGCTACTGCTGGTGACCAGTTGACGGTTCGACTGCTGGAGGTCGTCGTCACGACACTACCTTCCAACGCCACACCGGTGGCACCCATCGTCGCTCTACTGCTCGAAGCATTCTCCTTCGCAACTTCGGAATGGACATGCCGTAACGGGAACGAGGCTAGCTCACCAGTCTTCGGGTCAATCCAGGTCTGCCTGTTGTCTGCGGGCAGTAGCGACGATAGTTCCACCAGATCCGCAAGTGTGACAGAGATATCATTCGACCCGTCGCTGCTGCTGGTGCCACATATGCGTATCGTATGACGGACTTTTATCATTTCTTCGAGTGCCATTGATTACGTGTACTACGGGGCTGAAACGATTCAGCTTCACCAATAAGATGATGGTGTGTTGGGATACTGGTGGTCTGGAGTGTATCGACTACCTGTCCGGACGATCCTGCATTACGTCCGAGTGTCGCTTGAACAGCTGCATCAGATCGCAATCGTAGAAAACGCTCTGTTAGCTCGGGTCGATCTAAAAGTAGCTTAGCAAAGTGAGTGTCCTTTTCAGCATTCGTTTCACTGTGTTCCACCTCGGGCTTGTGCCTGGTGAGCGGCCTAAAGGATGCCTCACTTGTGTCGCGTTTCCGAGCCTGCGGTTTTGATGCGCGTGGCAGATGTGGCTGAATCTCACTGATCGAATCGTCGTCATCATCCACATCTGGCTCAAAGTGTCTAAGCTGACCACTAAGTACGCTAGGGGGGAGGTAGCCGCAGCTTGTCTCCTAGTCGGTTGAGATGGTTGGCAGAAGTATTCACCGACGGTCGCATTTCCAGGCTGGACGCCACCGTCTACATCAAGTTGCCCAGGCTCGTCCAGATGCCGAGCCTCGCTCCAAATATGCGTTCGCACCGTCAGCAACCCAGAAGCAAATCCATGCACTGATCACGGCTCCTAACCATCAAGGTAAGAACGCTTCTGTTTTCCTCGAGTCTCTGATCAATTCCGGGTCTGTCTTCTTCAAGTCGTTCCCGAGCGTTCTGGCGTGCTCATTTGCCATCGCGTTTGGTGTTCGAGGTCTTTCGTTCATGCACTTCGCGCCCTTTAACAGTCTGAGCGAGAAAGCAGTTTGGGTCTCGATAAGCGGGGTCAACATGCACAACTTCTCAGCGGCCGTATCGTTGCCAGCGGCACCTGCAGCCCAAGGTACCGACGAGATTTTGGAAGCGCTTCAATCACTTGCCACCTTTGCGACCGAATACAATTCGACAGCAGTGCGTGATCTGATCGACACGATAGTAGCATTCACGAAAACACGTCTACGCCACATGAAGTGGGAGTCAACCGATCTGGTGCTGGTAGTTTACTGGATCAATTCTGTTCTTGAGAGTTTTCGAATCGAGCTGAACACTGACACAAGCGACGGTTCTCGCACCAATTACGCTGCACTGGAAACGACGTTGATTTTCGACAGATTCATATTCACATTTACCAACGTCAAATTCACGATTTACGAGCTGCTCTGAGTACCACTAGCCACAAGAGAATGCCGAACGTGTCGAAACCAAACCCAAGTGGACAGGCAGTTGACGGCGATAAACGCCGTGTGGAGCGTGCGGTGAAGTCAGAGCAACCGATACCAATCGAAGTATACGCGCAATTACCAGTGGAAGATGGAAAACGCCTGTGTCTTCGTTTCCTGTCTAACGCCGGAAGTCGCGCCAACAGCGGGAAATCGTGTCTGTCCACCAATCGTTCACACTTTGTCCCGGATACACTCCGTCCACTGGTGAAAGACTTTATTGTGGAGCGATTTGGCGGGCTTAAGCCGGAGCATTCTACGTTACGACGCCAATCATCCGGTCACTGTTCTGCCTATAACGTCAAGTTGCCACATCCTTCACCAGCTGAGTACAATCGTACATCTCCAGTTATCTCATTAGTAGGAGGTGTCCCGGAGAGAAGCCCCGGCTCGACGTCATCTCCGCGCGATTTCGGAGCTTTGTCCATTATGGTATACCCCTTACCACCTGCAGCATCCACGTTTCAAGATGATAATATATCTAAGCCAATTTGCCTCTCTCGTGAATCGGCTATACGTGTTGCAACTCAATTGGAAGAAGAACTGCTGCGTGAAGAAGCGGGGCAATCGGTCGCACGTCATAAACTCGGTATTCGGACGTTGTCAAATACAGCGACCAATCACGATAGTCTTGACGAGACTGCACAAGCAACCTTATCCAGTCTCGTCCGAGATCAGCAACTCAACATGCGCGAACTGGTGCGCCTATATCGCAACGAGACCCTGGCGGACAGTCGTCCTAACAAAGCGCTCGATCAGGATTAAACTCAGGTTTCTTTTGGCCGGGTATCCTCAACCTCCAACATCGTTGTTCACGGAATGACACCTTAATGAATTTTCAACAAGTGTCGAGTAAATCGAGCCCCAAAGAACCATCTATCGTTTGTGCGTAACCAAGCGGCAGCTCTATGAAGCATCCGTAAAGGTCAAGACACCGGAAAAATACTCGTTGTGGACGCAGACATTCTGAATCAGTGGGAAAATGTGCATTGCCGCCCCTTTGGTGCAGTCGAAAAGAGCGATGTTGACCCACTTCTCGAAGTCAGACTTATCCACGATTTGTCATTCCCTCAAGGAGCTTCAATCAACGATCTACTCGACAAATCCTGTCTTCCTGATATTGTTTATACTTACGTCGCAGTTCTAGCGGCACGAATTGAGCATCTAGCAAGAAAATTTCCCAATTGCACCATCAGAATCCTGAAAGGTGATGTCAAGAGCGCTTATCGACACTTGATGACGAATGCGCGCCATGTTCACCGAATGGTGGGTCTAATTCGTGAGCGCAACGCCTTAACCATCGATCTTGCAGCACCCTTCGGTTGGCCCGGTTCACCCCAGTACGACGGGGCATTCGGCCGCGCCATCTCTGGGTTGGTGTCTAACAACTCGCCGGCAACAGTATCCAACTCCACTGATAACTCGCCATTTTTCGGTTACGAGTGGGTCGACGACCACGTTATGGTAGAAATCGATATGGACAACAGACTCGAACTAGCCGAGGCCACACTATGGCACGCGATGCTAGCGATTCTCGGTCCCCGTTCCATCAATGACACCAAGTTCTCAGTGTGGGAGACCAGGATCGCCGTTTTAGGGCTGACATGGGACAACAATCAACGCACCGTGTCTATTCCGGAGGATAAAATCATGAAAGGAATCAATCGCATCACTCATCTACTCGGTCAAGGTGCGGGCACTCGTCACGATCTACAAAAGGTGTTGGGAAGTCTGCGGTACATCACTACTTGTCTCCCATCAGCGAAACCTTTCTTCCAGTGCAATCAACCGTTCGACGGTGGCCTCGCTTTGGACGAATACGGTTGTCAGACAAGGTTGTGTCTGATCTTTGGTGGTTCGACTACATACGTTATGGACACCTTTCGGAGCTACCCTTATCTATGTTTGGCTCGCTACCAGCGGCATGGTTTCGTGTTTACATGGATGCATCGAACCTAGGTCTTGCAGTGCTGAATCCTATGTGGAATGAGTACATTCAAATCCGCTTCGACGATGACGAACTCTAGCACATTCATTCCGGTACAGTCTCTATTAATGTTCGCGAACATCTCTGTGTTGCCCTCGCAATATGGACCTGGGGGTCTAAGTGGGCAGCTGCATCTCGCACGGCGGCTCTTCATATTCGATGCTGGAGTGATAATGCCTCAGCGGTTTCCTGGACAAATCGGCTGACAAGCGCTTGTCATGAGGCACAAGAAATCAATCGTGCTATTGGACTTGGCGAAGCAGTGTCCAACATTCGGGTATCAGCCGCGCATTTACCTGGAACCTCGAACATGATGGCAGACTCAGCATCCAGAGCTTGGGAAGAACCCTACGCATCCACATGGTCTAACTTCTTTTTAAAATGGTCACAGGTCTCAATCCCGTCGTCATTTAGAAAACTGCACAATGCATTCTCTTCAAGCTGCAAACCCAATCTTTGGCCGCTTCGTCAACGCCAAAGTACGCACGAACCTGGCGCCAATGGACCGAATGGTGTGACTTCATGCAGTTCTCTCCGTGGCTGTCCAATGACCGAGCCAAATAATCCTACCAACTGTCACTCTTCGCTGTCTTCTGCTGGCGCTACTGTTTCGAACGGCAAGCTCAAGGCAACTCCTCTTCGACCGTCCTCTCCAAGATCAGTCACGTCTCTTGGAATCATCAATGCAAGCGATGCTTCAGTGTCGGGATTTTACCCGGACACAATCTCGCCATCACCGACATGCGACGACAGGATCGACCTTCCACAAGAAAATACCCAGTCACACTACAAATACTGAACGCTCTCCACCGCCTCCTCAATTTCGCCACCACCCATGACCGTGTCTTGTGGGGCGTTGCGGTCCTGGGTTACTTCTATCTGCTGCGGCGCTCCGAGTATCTTGCAAACGGCAAGAAGTCCCAACCCTACGCTATCTCGCGCTCCGACGTCGTAATTCTAGATGACTCCAACACACCGTGTACGACGCTGGCTCTGGCCACGAAGGTGACAATTTTTTTCGCGGGAGTAAGGCGGGTCAATTTGATGAAGAAACATCACGGACACTAAGCCGTTCGGGACCCAGCTGGTGTTGTCCGGTTCAAGCGACCTGGTACCTCACCAACCACCACGAAGCCATTGGTGCTCCTGCACTCTCGCTCTTCTGCCAAGTATCAAAGAACGAGCAACTTCAAGTCGATCATGTGGTCCAGTCACTGAAACGCGCGGCGTTGTCGGCCGGCGAAGATCCGTCCGAGATCGGTTCGCGTTTACTGCGCAGGGGAGGTGCAACTGCACTGTTTAATGCTGGACTCGACAGTTTAGCCGTCAAGATACTCGGCAGGTGGAAGTCCGACGCCGTCGAGCGATACACAGGGATCCAAGCACAACCTTTCCACATTTCTCGCTCAATGAATGTTTGGCAAACCCATCTAACAGCGATCCAAGTTGGGCAACCTCCGTGCCACACCCTGACAGCGAGGCGCTGCTAATTAAGTTTACCGTCGATGCCACTTTGTGGCACGATTCCCAAACGAACTCGAAGAAATGGGGATTTATCATGTGCAAGAGCTGATGAAAATAGTTTTGCTACGAGGAGTGGGAACTATCAAACCAGTGGTAGATCTTAGATGAGTCTCCGTTACGAAACTCCTTTCAGTAGCCTTAGCGCTGACCGACAGAGAGGCTCATCTCGATTCGTCGACTCGCCAGACAGTTTAAACCCCTCCGCGCCACTCTCTGGCAGCGAGGCGCTGCTAATCAAGTTTACCATCGATGCCACTTCGTGGCACGATACCCAAACGAACTCGAAAAAAGACGATAATGTCCACAACATCGACACCCCGACCTTTACCTCGCAGTCTATGCAGCACCTTCTACAACTGCTACAGAATCAGATTCTGTTCGTGCTGAGCGACCGAGGACTCGACGGCTGCGACAACAGCCAGGCTACAGAGCTTCTCAATGGTACGGAGAGAGATTCAAGGGTAAGGTTTTAAACAGGCCCCCTGCAGATCTGGTCCCATTTAGGTTCTACGGGACCAAAAGGGGGTCAAATAAAAAAGCAGCATGTATTTAAAGACGGCCACCTTCTGATCTTGCCAAACTGGTGATCCAAAATTATACCACAACGAAACGCACCAAAATAAGATACTGTGAAATGTGATAACTGATGCAATATGATCCGGTCAAAATTGAATAATAACAAAAAAATCATAATGGCTCTGACGCATGAACGTTTAAAGATGGAGGTATTAATTTAGGTAGTAAAATCCACCTTTAAACGTTCATGCGTAAGAGCCATTATCATTTTACATTTAAGCAGCCATTACAGAATGATTTCCCTGTTGGCGTAAAATCTATTGTGAGTGACGAAGAACTGTGAACCGTACCAACACAACTATGTGAGGAGGCCGTACCAATGCGGGCAAGACAAGCAACTGGGCGCTCGAACCGAGTTACCCGCATGAACGCAACCCAAAACGAGTAGTTTATCCAGATAGTATAGCAAAACCTCGTCTAGCCTCTTATACGTAATATATTGAGTTCTCATATTGATATAAAATATTTGAGTTATTGAATAATGTGCATTTGTGCAGGGTCTATCTTTGGTCCCAGTTTCACTTTGGTTCACAAAAGTTAGGCGTGACCAAAAAAAGACCAGATCTGCGGGTGACCTGTTTAAAAATCTTCCGATTCAAGGACTGGGGAGTGCCGTTCGTTCGGCTGAAGCCCGAGAGACGACGAGACGTCACGAGAGCCTTGGAGTTCGAAGAAAATACTTTAGCACCCTCAATAATCTGTGGACTGCTGTTGGCTAAGGAACGAGTGGTGGCTATCACTACTTAGCCCAACAAGAAGCAGTTCAGTATACTCGTTGACGGGGATAATTATCATTGCCGGCCACAAATAAATCAAAAATTTCGCGACCGACCCGAATTAAAGCAGATGTTTCGCCGGTCGGATTTTATTGGTTCTTTACATTGAAACAGTGAAAAATAAAAATAGTGTTATTATTGTAGCAATCAGAAATGAAGACGAAAATGAAAATTTCGTTGACATGTGCATGAATATGATCTGAGGCCGCCTTGACACTGATTTCCAGAACACTTATCTTTCATCATGGCAAAGAGTAAGATCAACTTATTGGCGAAGTTCGGACGGGAGACAATCAACGTACATGACGTATTTGCATTTGCACGCGATTATACATCATTTCTACGCGCGTTTGCCTTCAATGCGAACAAGTCCATTGAGCAGAAAAGTCGCTCAGGACACAAAAACGTATGGGGTTGTACATCGACCCTGTGTGACTGGCAGGTTTCCTTCTCGAAAAAGCGTCCGACCAAACGGGTAGATACTAAACTCGCGTTCTGTCTTCCAGACGCTTGGTTTGTCAGCTCGATGGATCTCCTGCACTCGCCGAGCGGTGATTCGATTGGGGGGTGTTCGTCCGAGCTGCTAGCCGAGCTACCTGGGTTTAATGGCGCTTTGGTCAGGGGCCTTTGTTCCGCGCGTGTGCGAGTAGCCAACGCCGTCAAGGATGTGGACAGCGTAAATGTTGATCACCGCCATGCGATGACCTATCAGGCAATTGCTCGTGCGAAGAAAATGTTGTCCGCGGACGAAGGTCGATACGACAAGTTGCCATCATTTGTGATAGCATGAGAGGCTTAATCCCGGGTCCAGAGTATGCTGTCATCTCGACACTAAGGGTCGATTCTTTCACACGTCTTTCTCTCGTTTGACTCACTCGTGGCAGCTCAAGACAACTGGGTGCCAGTGCTCGAGTGCGATGGAACCCACATGAAGACCCTTTAATGCAATGGGGTGTGCTTGTTGTTGGTGGGAAAAGATGGCGAGTGGTCGAACATTCTATGCAGCCACTTTCGCCCGGTCGAGCCCAATATTGAAAACGCGAAGGGGCTTGTATTTCGACTGCAAGCTACGACAACGTTAGTCGAATATGAGAAACTGACGGCGTTGGCTTGTTGTATCGTTAAGCGAGGTGGTACAAAGGCCATGTCTGTGCGTGGCGTGCTTGGCCAGAAAGGAGAACTGAACCGAAATCGCTGTTGAGATGGGTATAATAAATTTGAGGTGGCATCAGTGATGAAGCAGGCTTCTGGCGCATAATGATCACGTCCCACATTAAGCTATCGAATGCTCCTCGAAAGCCTAGAATCTTTAATGAGGTTTTCGTTAACTTCAAATATAAAAGACTTGCTGGCTAAAGTCGAGTTTGATGTCTTCAAGTATTGTAAAGATACTTGCGTGGCGCTTTCTGCTGCCCCGACAAACGTATTTATGCTCGCTTCTCGCCGTTACTATTCGCGAGGCGTTTGAGGGTAATACTGTAGTGTACTCGAGAGAAATGAGCGTAGCTATGTATTGACTAGCAGAAAAAATGTATTTAACTTGTAGAGAATCTGATATAGTGGGTAAATTATTTGGAATGGTATTATATCAAATTGCATACCTTCAAAGTGAGCAAGTGTACTTTATTCGGATGGGTATATTATTTGGTAGAGCCCGTTATTTGATGTCCGTCGTGTACCACCCGTCATTCCCTGGTTCAGGTAGGGGCATGCGTTCTCAAAAACGAATGCTATAAAATCCGTGATTGGTTTTTTTTTTCGATGTTAGGTGCTTCCGTATGTTGGCCCCAGAACACCTCCTGGTGGTTTTCTGAAACCAAGTCATCCAGAACACGAAACAAATCAAAAGTACTGTCTATGAAAAAACCATTCACTTGATTTCAGCCAATTACATGCCATAAATGCTAGCATAGAACACATTCCTCCACCTGAACAAGGGCCTCAATCGCGTTCATAAGCAATCGGTGTGGCTGCAGATGTATAATAAGACCTGTATTGTGCTTTGCAATGCTTTTGTCGTTTTCACTTAGCTTCATCCTCGATTTATAATTAAATGAGGTCGTTTTATAAATTGAGGGCCATAAAAATGACAAATCGATCCAGATACGGTGGCTAATAAATCGGGCTGCGACGAGCTAAATCGACCACTCAGACCGATTTCCCTACAAATTGACATCGATATACTGTAAATCGACCCTTTTGCGTGTTTGAAAACGCAATTCGATGACACATGTCTGACTGTCCCCATCCCAGTTTTGGGGCCTGGTTTTATCCGCCGATCATGCACGATCTAAGCCCCTAAAACGGAACAACATTTCGTCTGCGAAGCACAATACAATTTGCTTTAACGAGTGTGGCTTCACGCCACTGACGTGTCGACAGCCATAAATTAAGGGGCATTAATTCGTGTTTTATTGACTTATCTTTGGTGTCAATCTTCACGCCAAAACCGTACACGGGTGTAACGGATGCACAGCTTCCGTTGTTAACGGACGACAGGCAACTGGCTGCGTCTCAAGTAGGACATTCGTAACCACTGCTAGTTCTTCCTCTGCGCTCGTAGGTAACTAACTACCAGGGGCGCTCTTTTACTTCTTAAAACTTTAACTCATTCAGTCTTCATTTTGCCTTCAACTACTCAAATTCCTTCTTTGACGTGTTGCCAAGACTCAAATTCGCTTTCAGCTTATTACGTGACACTGTCAGAAAAAGGGTCAAATTAGCTGGTCCAAAATTTTATTCCAGTGGAACAACGCGACCCTTCGTTACTCCACTGGAACTAAGTATTGAAACATCCATTGGTAAACTATCCATCATTTATTTAGATTTTATCCGAATTGTCGTTATTCCGAAAGGTCGCGCTGTTCGAACAACTAAAGTTCTCCACTAATAAAGAACGTTAAGTACTCGACAGAATCGAGTATTGAACCAATCTAAAGACCATGAATCCTTGAAGAAGGTGTATAGTGATCATGCTATACCTCAGCTCGATTACCATTTTTCTACATTATACGTTTCGCATTGTTTCAGTTTTTGAGTTATGCATCTTTGTTTAGGAATTAGTCCCGGCCTTGTAAGTCGGCATACCGATCTATCTCTGGGAGGAAGTACACGCGATGCCACAGGTTATTCGTGTAGTCAGGGGGTAATTGACTTCAGGATGGTACAGGATGCAAATAAAAAATGATTTAAAAAAAACTTGTTGGGGCTCAAGTAATACCTGTATTACAGTATATAGAAACAGTAGGCAGATGCTGCGGCTGCAAAGCCGGCGCAGGAGATGCATCGAAGCAAGAGGAATGATTATCGGCATTTCCCTGTCATAAGGGCACGCTTTGTCATAAGGGCAATGTATTATTAGCCAATCCGCAAGCAAGATCTATTGTGATGTTGTTGTGGTTTGTCATAAGGGCACACCGTACAGTACTGCTTACTTTTAAGTACGAGATAATGTGATTGGTTCAGCTGCATTTTACAAAATGCTCAGTCGGGATGAGGGGAGGAGGAAGCTAACGTTTGGCGCTATGCCGGCGGTACTATTCAGAGCGATGGCCCCGTGGGTGTTAATTAGAATGAGGGTCTAATGGCACGCCCATAATAGTACTATTTACTACATAGGATTCCCCATATATCTAGCTTGTGGGGCAAGGAGGTCAGCATTAGAGCATCTCCACCGGTAAGCTCTATTCGAAGTCCTAACGGGCGGCTTTAAGACCCAAGTTTTTCCAATAGGACTCCAAGGACCCCAAAGAAAAAACTCCAGCGGGCAAGTTTCAAGTTTTATAGCAACTTTTATGTGCAAGAATTGTTTGTGGACTACATTTGACTCTTTTTATTCAATCAAAATGTAATCTACGAAGTATTTAGCTATGTATGACCACAATCCATTAAATATGGAGTCTTATTTTAAGACTCCGATCGAACTCATAAGACTTCCTCAAGTTAAAACCTGCAATAGGACCTCCCGCTGGAGGCATAAAACTTTTGATCAGGTCCTAACACGCTACTTTTACGATAAAAACGCCGTTAAGACTTGCCGGTGGAGATGCTCTTAGTGGCGTCTTTCGTGCGACTCTTGATCAGCCAGAGCGGGGGGATATCAATTGGATACAGTTTGGCTCTTATTAGGTACGATGCATTTCGGCTGTATCGGACTTAATGTCAAATCCTACCCCGAAGTGCATTTCAGTGTGCCCTTAAGACAGAGAAATGCCGATAAATGAATCTAAGTTTGAGGCTTATGCGAGGCCACTGCACGAGCTGTCGGAATTGTTGTCAAGCCCTGATCTAATAGAAAAAATACGACTTTGCCTAAAAACACACACTTACCTTTAGTTTCGTATAGCGGACCCATTTCACTATTTGATATGTAAATATTGAATCGGCTACTCTAACGTGAAGATACCACTTAACCATCATCCGCTGGATAAGGAACATGTTGGTATTGTGCCTTTCGCCTATTATGGCGGGTGGACTGTTAATTCAGGCGGAATTAGTTCTATAATAAGGCGATGTACCCTTATTTAATAATAATTCTGCCTATGATTGTGAGGCCTTCAACTGCATTCCCCGAGCAGCATTCATGAACCAATCCACGGAGATAAACCTGGTTAAAGACGGAGTGGCGGGTAGCCAGCCCCTGTTTCCCTCTTACTCGAGCTGGATTAGCTAATTCCGTCTTAAGGCAGCCCCACCATCGCCGTCCTAAAAACGGCCATGCTGAGACAGCCGAGAATTAAGATGGAATTAGATAATCCAAAGGCCTAATTAATGCTGGTAACACAATAGAATTATGCCAGAATTATCACGGCAGAATTACTGAGAGGCACGATACATGTAGTTCATAAAATCCAGCGCTGTTCCGTACAAAAGCGCGGCTTCGTTATTTTTCTGAAATAATTGGTGCGATTCCATTATTTAAAAAAATGGATTTACTGGTAAATTTGTGTTTTAAACACTAACTGATACCTTCCTTAATAGTAGCCCCCTATTTGCAGCGATTGCCTGAGCCACACACCAACAAGCAGCTTTTACCTTTTTATCTCCTTGGTCATGTTCGCGTTCCGTAGCGGCCTGACGCGGGCAGCATCCAGTGTGGCTGAAGCCCAGCCAACTCAGCAGCTGCGCACTTTCGCTTCCGGCCACAAGAAGCGCCTGACATGGCGCCAGAAGGCCAAGATCGAGGAGCGCAAGCGCAACCCTCCGCCGCCGCGTCAGCAGCCACGTCAAAAGGCCCAGCGTCAAAACTTCCTCGTGTCGCCGCCAGTGGACGATGGAAAGAAGTGGCGCATCCTTAGCGCTGCCATCGTGGAGCGTCTTCCGGTTATTCAGCCTGATCTGAAGGACTGGGAGGTGGACTTTGAGGTCATGCAGCACGAGAAGGCATTACGTGAGGATCAGAGACTAGAGGAGGATTTCTGGTTCATGGAGCCCGGCACCAAGCACATTACGCCCGAGGAGGCGCCGTGGCCCAATGCGGAGGAGGACCCGGAGGAGATCGTGGGCGCTGGCTTCCATTTGGCCCCGCGTGAGACGGAGGACGATGCGAACAACAACCGCAAGTCACTCAACCGTGCGCTTAAGGGCCGTGTATTCCTTTTGGTCAAGAACGACCAGAAGGACGCCAAGTTCCCGTGGTTCTTCCCTGTGGGCGAGAAGCAGGATGCCGAGAAGATGCGCGATGCTGCGCTCCGACACGTGAGCGAGACGGTTGGCCGCGGGGTGGAGGCGACGCCTGTAGGCTTCGCTCCGATGGGCTACGTCAAGTACGAGCATGCGAACGACTCGAAGTTTGACGGAACGAAGGTTTTCTTCTACAAGTCGCAGCACCTGGACGGAGATGTGGCACTGAACCAGGACAAGGCTAACGACTACCTCTGGGTGACCCGGAGCGAGCTGTCCGAGTACCTCGAGCCGGAGATCGCCGACTACATCCAGAAGATGGTGCCGCCCTAAAACGCATTTCCGCCGTAGCTAGTGTACGCTCTGCTCTGTTTTAGGTCGACTCGTCGATAATGGTATACATGTATACACCCAAACAGGATGGATGCAGTTGAATGCAAGAAGCATGCAAATTTTTGGTGTTGCAGGCACGCCAATGTTGCGTTACAGTTTTACCTTCGCCAGCAATGCAAAACGGCTTGGTTGCGAAACGCTCTCCGTGTCGCGGAGGGAAATGAAAAGCAGACAGACGAAGATGGATACTTTTTCCACAACAGACACTAATTTCTTTCTTGGCAATTTACAGACAGGATACGAATAAGAAACATGAGCCACGTAACGAGCGACAAATGTGGGGGCTCTGGTAGATGAGAAAAAGAATCCAAAACGGTTTCCGAGGTTGCTGCGTGTCTCGCCTGTTGGCGGAGATTTTGTGCTTTGATGATTACTGCGATGGACGCGGGCTGTTGAAGCTGGCGTCAAGCGAACCGGTGAAGCTTTGGCGTTTGAGGGAGCTTCGGCGTCTCCGGATGCTCTTGGCCTTCTCTTTTCTCTCCTGGATCTCAATGTCGAAGCTCAGTTTGGGCGCTGCGAAGCGGTTCAAGCTCACGTAGCTGTTCTCCACACTCGAGTGCAAGGACACGAGGTCGGGCGGTGTGCCGACAAAGTCGTTGAGTAAGCGACTCGCACGGGCTGCTGGATGCCGTTGGGCGGCCACCAGCATAGCGTGGAAGTACTTTGCGCGTCGCTCTAGGAGCGGGATACTGTCGAACTGCAGGTAGCTCCACACGCCGCCCTTGTCTGGTAGCGGGGGTAATGCAGGCTCTCTGTCCTCTCCGCAGTCTGTGATGGAGAAGCGGAGCCCTAGAGCCGCGTCCTCCTCTTCGTTGTGTTCGTCACTGATACTGGCCATGGCCGTGACGGACGCTAGTTTTCGGCGTGATACTGGCATGACTTTGCTCAATGCTGCGTGTAAGTCTCGGAACTCGGAGTAACGACGTCGAACCTTGTAGGCCGATAGCGGGCCGTGTGCGATAGAGCGCACGATCACTTCATAGTAGACGACGCCGTCCGTATCGCGGCTGTAGCCCGTGACGGATGCGCTGCGGTAGTTCATAAAGTTCTCTTCTTCCTCCTCCTCCACCTGTGCACCTGCTGCATCGCTGCGTGGTGAGCACCTTACGGCGTTGAATGTCCAACTGCGGCCATGGTAGTGAAGCTGGTTAATCTGGTTCTCTCCTTCCGGCTCGGGTACCGACTGTGTTCGCTGCAGGTCGTTGGCGCTGTCCACGCTACTTGAACTACTGCTGCAATTGCTGTGAATCTCATGGCTGCTGCCATGGCTGGTGCTGTTTATTCTTTTAGCAGGTGTGTTCTCAAGCGCCGTCTCTAGCAGAGACCCACGTCGATGCCTGTGGCCGTCTGTCACACGGGCACGACGTGGGTAGCCGAGTTCCTGTTGCAACAGACTGAGCGAGCTGCCGGCGCCAGAACTGAGCGCGCGTCGTGCGTGCCGGGTACGCTGTTGGCGCTGGAACTCGAGTTCCTCCTCCTCTGTGAAGGTATCCGACTGGTTATTCTCCACCGTGAGCACGCTGGCTGTGGAGGCGCGGCGTGGCAGAGTGGACAGCGACTGGGATCGGCCCCCGCGCACTGGCACAGGCACGGCCAGTGGCTCCTCCAGGTCCTTGAGGGTGGGGGCGAGCGTCGTCGGGGACGCGACAGCCACGGCGACCACGTCAACGAATTGGCCTGGCATCAACGTCGTAGAGATCGGGCGCTGAATGTGACAAGACGCTGCTTCTGCGCAGGACGGCGAGTTGGATAATGAGCAGCCGCAGTAGAAGAGAGAGAGAGATGCTGCACTGCAACGCAAACACCTCGAGAAATATTGTGCCAAATAATAGGATAACGCTAAAAAGCTTTGAAAATGGCAGCGGCTGTTGGGCGGTTACCTTTGCCAAACTAAAAGCAAAGCGAGATGAAAAGCGAATATTCTCACTGGGCTTTGCCTGAAAAAGCGGGTGGCGCTCTCATCACGGGGCGGAACTGCAAGCGCCGGCTGCTCTCTCGCGCAAACCCCACGCGGCCAAGCAGACGGCGTCTTCTTGTGGCCACCGGGTACTGTACAGGCAGCGCTGGCTGAGTGCGCTGACAGACGCCCGTGTCAACACGGATGGATGTCGGACGGCGCCTTCCCCGCGGATTTGGATGCATCTATAGTTCCGCCAGCGGGGCAGTCAACGCCGACCGCTATCGAGCGACTATCCATCGGACTGGTGCTCCGCTGCTTGGAGCTCCGCTCGCTGGATACCCGGAGCCCTCTTTTTGCCGCAACGGAGCTGGGCTCCGATGTCAAATGGCGCCCAGCTGGCGAGAACTACGCTGCTTATCCACACTTTTTACTCGACGAAGAGCGCGTCAGAGTGTTCTCGAGCAGCGTCTGGCTTAGCGGCCATGGTGATCATGCCACTACGCTGGCGGGTAGGGAATACGTCGGAACATTCGTCGAGCGAATAATTGCCAGGGATCCGCATGCGTCGAGGTCAGACTGGCATATCATTGTTGCCGGCAGCCGTCCAATACAGAGCGTTTCTACCCGGTTTCTTGATTCGGGGTAAATTTGGTGGCGCTTTGACGCACCAAGGAAAACATTGTAATTTGTTTTTATCGGTTACGAAGGTACTTCGGTAGTCGAGCTGCTTGAAGCGAAGATGGCTACAGATCGCGCCCGTTACTTGTGTTTCGTCGTGAAAGGTCGCAAGAATGACTGCTCGGCTTGTTTTTTTTGACAGGCATGCTCCGTTTGACGAGAAGCATACCACTCCGCGCCGTCGATCGAGGCACGTAGCGAAGCATAGCGTCATCGCTGCCTTGAAGAAAGGGCTGCTGCGGCTGGCGGTACACAATGCAGACACCCATTGGCGTTGGCGTTGCCGCGGCGGCGTTGGGTGCGTTTCGCGCCCTGGCAGCTGAGGGGAACAACCTGTCGGTAGGATTTCCGGGTTGAGCCACCGTGAAACGATTCGGAGATCCTGAGCATGGAGTCATTCACGAGAATTATCTAGCAGATACGTATGCATGTCTCCCTCAGTCGTGAAAGCTCACGTTTGCCCAAGCAAATCCAATTCGCGGTCGGCTTCAACCTGATAACGTGTCGATGACATCCACAAAAATATGTAGACCACACACTAGCACGAGATATTTTGGTGGAGCTCTGCACTCCAGCCATGCCGCAATACAACTCAAAGTACTAGTATCAAAGCGGTCAAACCGCCGCGAAGCAATACATATCCAAAAACGAGTTCATCCTGGAAGTCATCATCACAGAAAATAATCTCGATCCAGAAAATGTTACTGTAATACAGTCAACCTTCAAGCAACCAATTAATACATTACAACAGATTGTGTACTGTAGGAGCGTTTCCCGGGAATCGTAAACTGGTGTCCTTTTCCATTACCCTAAGTTTGTTGGACTTGGAGTTTGGAGGGGGAGGAGGAGAGGGGTCCTCTTTCAGATTTATTTTTCTTTTGAACGTGAGAAAGTATCCTACGGGAATCACTCCAATTGTGTTTACCCATCTGCAGGTAAGCATTCTGTCAACGTTCCGTAAATCTGATTGGTCAGTAAAACCTGCAACCTGCTAATCGGCCAACCTTGAAAACAACTAATTTACAAAATCCAATATGATATACCATCACACTCATAAATTTGAGATAGACACGGCGAATGCCATTTAAAAAGTTAGGTTTGCTTCGCTGAGAGTAGCAAAAGCAGTTGCTGCACTCCTTCGATGGAAATATTCTCACCCGGAGAGTGCAATGTTAGGCTCGCTGGAGAGCTGCGCGCTTGGACCGCATGAAGCCAAGGTCAGTCGTGAACTTCCCATGTCTTTGGCCAAGACAACAGCAACAACAGAAACGAGTTAATCTACGCTTTTTTATCAACTCTTCTCATTTCCGATCTTCTTCCTGAAGTACTCACGATCCGACTGGACTTGGTAAGACCGCGACAACTTGGTGAAGAAGCGGGGCCCTTCACCAGCGCGAAACGACCGCGCGGAAAGCGTTCTGTGCTGGGATATTACCGCGTTGTGGAGGCAAAGGGGGGTATTGCCGAAGGGATCGAGCTGACCATTGATGAACCACTGGAGGAGGAGCTGATTTAGGAGAGCTGACTCATACTGAGCCAGCGGTTTCGATCGTGGGAGCCCAGCGACAGCCGACGCTAGTCAAAACCGCTGAAGGTCGGGAGGAACAGCTCGCCTTCCAGAAGAAATTGCCCATGAGCGAGGTCCTGGGGAGCTAAGCTAGTCTCACAGTTGGAGTGGCACTCCTGAGCGCGCTGGACAAGGAATCTGAGTGACGCCTCAGAGTACATAGTCGCGTCCGACTTTTACAGTCGGGACGGATAGCCCCTGCGAGCTGGTTCCTGGACGCGACAGCCTACCGCAACCAATGGTCTCCTTTGCACTGTAAGCACCCTGTTCGGGGCGGAGGCCGTTCTTG
Source organism: Phytophthora tentaculata (assembly GCA_033557915.1). Lineage (NCBI taxonomy): Eukaryota > Oomycota > Peronosporomycetes > Peronosporales > Peronosporaceae > Phytophthora > Phytophthora tentaculata. Next base: position 882,877 of record JAUCEA010000005.1, read on the forward strand.
TGGCTCACTTCGGTGTTGAGCTCTCTCTCTCTCTTGAGCACTGTCACTTGGATTCACCTCAGCCTGCTTGTGCTCCTTTCAGCCAGGGTGCGCTAATTCAGGTCTGTTCTTTTGTTATTTGCCGCCTTTGCGGAAGCTGGGTCTCGGAGCTGCCGAATCCGATTGTAAGATAGTTGTTGTAGCTCTGCGCGCTCTACGACCAGCTTATAGAGCAAATGGTCGTTGATGCCGATATGTCGAGATTTTACCAGTTCTAACATCGTCATGTCACTGACGTGTGGACAGTCACAAATTAAATCTATAAACTCGTGTTTTATTGACTTATCCGTGGTGTCAATCTTCACCCCGAGGCCGTTCACTACCGATTTTAGCATGTAGCGATTTAAAACTACACTGCCCAGGGAGACTTACTGGTAAAGAACGTTCGTATCGATTCAATCATACATTGAACCAATCCAAAGACCATGAATCCTTGAAGAAGGCGTATAGTGATCATGCTATCTATATTCGATTACTATGCTTGAAAATATATTATAGGTTTGCGAATTCATTTTTTTTAGTAATGCGTTTTTGTTTAGTAGTAATTTTAGTCCTTTACGTTGCATTACCGACCAATCTCTAGAAACTAGAACACGTTTTCGTGGAGTCAGGGAGTCATTGACGTCAGGATCAGGGGTTAATATCAATCATTTGATACTTGATACGGTATTAATACCTGCCATCCTACTTCCTGTATCAATATCACCTGATATCGATAAGCTCGGCGTATCAGGATGCATGTATTGATATTCTCGATACTGTAAAATATTTTATCTCCCAGTTTACATCGCGTCTTTTAAGGGCCTTTTGCTATGTAATTCGCGCTCTGAATACTGCAATTGGGCAAGGACCCCATTGTAGAAGCAGAAATATACTAGGAAATTCACAACTGACACTACCGTTTCACAAGCACTATTATAGCGGTACTCTAATTCTTACGACAACTCTTATTACAAAGATGAAAGTCTATCAGATGGCTACGCCTTATAATAGTGTACCATTCACTGTGGTTAATCCTGAAATGTTTAGCGCTATCGTGGCCAGGCTATATATAAAACCTAACAGTCACTGTCTACTGTTGTACAGTACAAGTATAGGAAGATAGTGTTAGGCTCATTGACTACATGTACATTGTAAACGGCGCCAGGTGCTGCTGCTGCGAAGCAGGCAGAGGATATGCATCGAAGCAAGATGCATGGCTCAATCGAAACCAAATTGTTGGGCTTATGCAAGGACATTGCACAAAACCGGTTGGAGAGGGGGGGGGTATTATCAAACTCTGATCTAATCGAGAAAATGCGACTTAGCTTTAACAATAGATTTCGGCAAATCTGAGGCAATCGTGGATGGCAATTTGAGCCAAAAGTCCCGGAACAAGATTTTAGTATACTCCCTCCGTTTCGTGTTACTTGACCAGAATGAGTGTTTGCCGAAATATGGAAAATCTTCGGTTGCAACCCCTTGGTACTAGCGAATGGATCAAACCAGTTCACTCTAACGCTTCTAGTAGTGTCGTATTTGGTGCTATCACTTCATCAGCGGCGCGATACTAAGTAAAATGGTCCCTCTCCCATACAACAATTAAGTAAGAAGGTAGACGAAGAATTAGAATCAAAATAGGGGTTCAGAAATCACCAAATCGGAGTTATTATCAATTTAAAAATGTACACGGAATGAGTCAACCACCCGCATGAACATATATTCAACTAATGAAGTAGCTATTCATTTAACAGCAACCTAATGACCTTTTACTGTAATCTGAGCATTTTTTTTTCTCTTTCGGCGGCCTGATGTGTAAGCAAAAAATGGTAGGCTGCACCTTCCCAGCAGAGAGGCTCACCACACACATAGCTATTTCTCAAATGCTCTGCTTTGCGGCTATGTGGGCGTTTGCTTGAATTGTTGCCGCAATCCTCGATAACACACTTCAACACCTTCTGTAGTGATATAAATGTATTTTCAAGTGTCTCGTGGCGATGGTTTTGATAAGATGTTACTGTGCACTCAATTAACGCGCCCATGTTAAGTGGACTCTCTTCATGCTGTAGTGCTTAAATTGAGCAGAAATATCCCAAATCACTTTGGTAGTCCCAATACGTCAGCTACACGTCGCTGCCGAGTAAAACAATATTGTTAGGGAAGCAACTGGCCGACTTCTTCCACTAACACGAGGACAGCACAGTCGGACGACCTATTGCTGCTCTTAGACAGTGACATAAAATCTAGCCTCAAAAATGACAGGCAGTCAGCTCCGACTAAGCAATGGATGGCAACAAAAACTTAAAACACGCAATGGTGCCCCGTCAAAACGCTTACATGGCGAAGCGGAAAGTGTCAGTCCCACCTATTCTAGCTTCGACAGCACTCGAATACTACATGGAGCTTCATTTCCCCCCTTCAGTGTGAACGAGATTGAAAGCGCGACCATGCAATGTTAAAGCCATTGACAACGTTAGTGAGAACCCAGGACGTGAAACGCAGGCTCAAATGTAACTTGATTGGTTCTTTCACCGAGATGGCTACATGTAGTCTTTATGGTTATAACTGACCATTTCTTTAACTGAATAGTCAGTTTTGGCCGAACCAATTGGGTGCCACATAGAGACGTATAGTACCAGACGCCAGCGACGACAGACTGGTGATCAACGCCGTTGCAGCAGCAGCCATCGCCTCGAGGACTCCACTGAAAGACCAAGTCGCGTCAACAGCGACACTGCACAAGCAAACGGAGGAGGCGGCCGCAGAGCACGCACTCCAGTGGTGATGATCTAGAACGGTAAAACGTGAGATGACGCATGGCGCGCCACTGTGCTCTTCGATCTTCTATCACTACGAAGAGTAGACGCCATAAGCGCTGACTTGTGGTGCAGTAGACGTAGAGCACTTAGGAAGATAAATTTGAAGACGTGGATGCCGGGCAAAGTACCACGGCAGGAACACGGAGTTCTGATGCTGGCTACTCCTCGCTCGATGTGTGCGTGGCACAGTAAAAACGGTTGTGAGCGAAGCTGCCCAGCACCCAAACATCCATGTTCTGCAAACTTGGATTAGTCATACTCAAACTAATATATCCTATAACAAGACTAAGTGTTTCGCCATCGACTGCAACGCAGTTGCAGTTGCTCACCGCCACCAATGTAGTCCTCCATAAAGTCCTTGATATCTTCCGCAGGTAGATCGCACGTGAGCACACTACAGCCCGGGGCACCGGGATGCAGAATACCCACATAGACGTGCGAAGGATCGTAGATCGGATCTGCCGTACTGGCGCTGCCGGTATCTTGGGCTGTGGCAATATCGTCTGGCACTGGACATTGGCAGGCTGAAGTAGATAGCTATTTATAGGATCAGTTAGCAATTTGCAAGGTCGGAGACAAGTGGCTAGAGACAAGACTTCGGGATCAAGAACAGGCTTTCCCCCATGTTCGAGGAAGTTGGGCTTCCCTGCGGGGAGAGGAGCTGAGAGAATGAAATTCGGTGGCACGTACGTCAATAGCTTCCCAGGAGATCCACTCAGCGCGAGGACGGCGGCCTGGCCCCACCGCCATAATGTCGGACCTCAAGCCATGTCAAGATCCTCCTCCTTGGGCGGACTCCTCTACAGTAGGGCAAAGACGGACGCGAAGGATGACTCTTCACCGCGGGCGTAAGTGCGGTGTGATTTACACGAGAACCTGCAGCAAAAGAACGACGGTCGGTGTTCAGTGCGACACCAGTTGAGGCGGCCTTTGCATTGTTCCCTCTCCGGATAACTCGGTGACTTCGTGTCCGCAGTCTCGTTCAACGAGGCTCGGACCTACGATATGAAATCCGTTGTGGCCGTGACGCCCGCTGATGGTCAGTGCAGTGGCAAATTTGGTGTTTGAGCTGCCTCGAGAGCCAGACTCCCCGGACTTGGTCAACGGTTCCACGATACCCGCCTCGTTGTGCCCCGACGGTGGTTTAGAAATTGTCGACAGGCTGTGGCGCGGTGTCAACGAGATTATCATAGTGGGAGGAAAGAAGGAAGAACTAAGAAGGGTATATCCGTCCTTGGTTCGGAGGAGCAGGTTCGTTTTGAATGTAGAACTCCTAGGCAGCAACTACGGACTAAACGGGATAATACACTTTCTTCTCTCTCGCTCCTTATAGAAGCAGGGTAGCACCTCGAAAAACTTATGCTTAATAGAACTCACCTCGCTAACTACTTTGCAGCACGCGGCACGTCATAGTGCCATAATGTATCTAAACGGAGGTTACACATACGCACTTCGTGACACCGCTCCGCCACTGGAAGCAACAAGGTTGGCACGAAGATACTTTTTTAATAATAGCGTGGCAAAGTACGGCTTTTGTTAACGAATCAAAGAAATACATGCATTTTTAAATTACTAGATCGCTTGCATTTAAGCCAGAGGGCAGTTACAGTGCTGTTATTACTGGGATAGCATTATACCGAAGGTGGCTGTGGCTCAGCCAGATCGTATTAATTAAAAGCCGGTAACTGAGGCCGGTTACTGAAGCCGATTTTGAAGGATTTGACTACGAATCTGATGTCGATAACTGGAGTCGGTTACTGAGCCTGTCTTTGATATGAATACTTTTCTGAAAGAAGTATCCGTCAATATAAAACTGTTAACTTTGCCGGGGAGTCATTTGTTTCTAGTGGGGTCGCACTGCAGATGCTGCGGTTGTGAAGCAGGCGCCGGAAATGCCTTCGCAAGGCTAACAGATTTTTGCTGAGATGTTTAGCTTAATCATTTCTCCCCGTTGAGCCAACGAGTAGGCTTTTCATCCTAGTAGTAGGCGCATTCAAACCTTAGTTTGCGAAATTGCTACGGCGTTTTCTTGATTATCTAGACAAAGAGATTGCTTTCTCGAGCGCCAATGAGTTTAGGAGGGGGGGGGGTCTGAGCTCGCCGTCAGCACCGGGCCGTACGTGAACGTTATTTTCGGGTGGAAAGTTATTGTCGAACGGTACGAAGACAAATTCTGCTTTAGTGACATTCCACCTCTTTCTGGAAGCTACAACAGCGCGGATGCGCCCTGCGCGCGTTAAATCGAGCACGTGTACAGGATAACAGAGCCCCTCTTGTTAGTAGTGTTAAGAAGTAGGTATACCAAGCAATCTGTTAAGCTAGATCATGCTCATTTCCTCTCCCTATGGCTACTGTAAGGACGCGCGCCTGCAGATCCATCTTCCAAACTTTTGGTGTTTTCTTCTGTCGCAAAAAGCGGACTGAGAAATATTACGTACTTTTGCTACGTAAATTTGAAAAGACATGCTTCTGAACAGCAAGAGTTAACCAGTAGCAGTTTTTACGTACGTGCTTATTGGGAAAAGCTTAATCCTAAGCGCCTTTGGTGAGATCCTTAGTGGCTACATGAAAATGGGGACTTTCTTAGCGGCAGTTAAACCCTTAGTGGAATAAAGGATGAATCGTGAGCAGCAGATGGATTGTTAGTGACTGAATGAAATTATCGAAAAACGAAACAAACTACGGAGCTTCGTCGTTCAGCCTAGATTTAGAGCCCAGCCTATTCTGGTAACACACCGGTTGGAACGCAACTATATACGCTTTTCCTCAAAGGAGATTTTCAATTCCAGACAGCATATCGGATACTTAGGTTAATTCCTCTTTCTTACCAGGATCTGTGGTGAGGTTGTGGGTGCCTTGGGCTTCTATCGTGTGTTGGTTATCTTGAGAAGCTGGCCGAGAGTGCACTCGCAACGTTTGTGCGAAGTGCAGATATTTGTTGTCGATGTTCCCATCTTGCGGATGGAGCGATGTAGAACAGAAAATCCGTAGGATGAAAAGCTGTTGATGAAATTGATAGCTTCAAGTGCACTAGAAAACGTGCCCAACACTTTATTAGCGCCGTCGGAGCCATCGCTATCTACATATCTTCATGTCTGACAACGCTAGGTCGATAACACAACAGGTTGTGCAGCCCGCTGGCTAAAGATGTTTGCTCTCCACCGATTCCCACGTAACTACGCATTGGGCGAGGCTAAGTACGCAGGGGTCAAGACTAAGTACGCACGCAAGAGCCATCCGTCGCTTAAAATTCATCCCGAGCAGAAAAGGGTCTACTATCTATTCCTCCTTTGTAGAAAAAATACAGAAGTGTCATACTTTTTGTGGAAACGCTAAGGATTCCGCTTCTTAGCGCTAATAATTAATCCGCACCCGTGTTTTTTTGCGCTACGTGTTTTATTTTCATTTATCGGAACTTCTGAAAGTCTGACCTGACAGAAAACGATTAATCCGTATAAATTTTATAAAATCGCAAAGCATCTTCGAGTGAACCAGATTCGTTTCAGAGATTAAGAACAACAGCTAGCCCAGCCTAAGCGTAGCTCTCGTTTAAGGTCAACTGTTGTTTTAGACTATCTATTGTATTTTTTCTCGTGGAATTGTATTTTTCTCATTTATTGATGTGAATATACTCGCCATTTTAGTGCAATTAGCCAATTTGCGGCCAAATTGGCTAATTGCACTAAAACGGCGAGTGAGTGGGAGACATCAAACATGATTTAACGCGCGAACCCGTGATATATCCGCAAAAATATGCCAAATATTGTACTGCAAGGCCTCGCATCCCATAATAATAACGGCAATATGATGAGCAAAAATAATAATAACGGGGCCAATATCAGTGTATTGTATCTATTCACAACCATACCTTCCTCTAGTCGGTGGCGATAAGCGATGTCGCGTTCCACACGTCGCGGTTCACGCGAAGAAATGCCAGCATTTCAAAGTTCGCCGGTAGCATACACGAACGCTGAGGTGTCAGAACGAGCTTACATTGAGAAAAAAGACGTTCAACCGTGTTCGAAGTGGGTGACACCACCTTTGCCAGCTCGAGGAAGTTTACAGCAGCAGCCCCTGCAACTCGCATCTGCTTCCCTCCTCGTAGAATTTCACTGGCGTAGTCGCTCGTCGAGCGCTCCTTCCTCTTATCACTTACAGCAATCTTAACTAAAGCCGCTTCGAATGCCGATGCATGGACGATCTCGCAGTCGGACAGAAATGGCTTGTTATAACCGGGTAGTCGTCGGCCACCTGGTCAAACCAAATGCGCACGTCGGCCAAGCTGGTGTCCTGACGTTGGAATGTCTTGCAGACACTATCAAGTTCCTTGAGGTGCTCTAGCACGTCGAGAAGCTTCTTGTGGGCCGAATGAACTCTTCAATAGCACCGACCTGTCGGATAGAATCTCTAATTTTCTTGTAGCGGCACACCATCTCGAACGTCGAAGACCAACGGGTAATATTACGCTTGACAGGTTTCAGGTCGGTGAATTTTGCTAGTTCCGCCGCATTGTTGACATGGCGTAGCTGCACCATGAGGCTGTTAACCGCAGCGAGCTCACAATGGTAAGCGGCTAAGTAACGGTTTACCGCAAGATTGTACCGGTGACTAGCGCAACCAACCTGTGGCAACTCTAACAGCGTAGCGATTCGCTGATTGGCCGCACAATTGTCGTCTACCAGGAAGGCCACCATGAAGATGTCCTTGTTGTAGAGCGCCAGCACGCGCTTGCACATCTCGATGTGTACTTCTGCATTTTGGCTACCATCCTCCAGCGGCGAAAGCGACAGTGGGTCGCTCACGACGCTTGCCGCCTACGTAGCAAATACCGTATTAGCCGACGTAGTGCACAGTACCATGCGACCATCCGTCCCACATGACGCCAAACAGCGCCCCCAACTCCTTCTCGATCAGCACGCCAACGCTCCCGTAGCACCTTTGCATGTCTAGCTTCAACGTCTTTGACGAAACGGGTTTCCAGGACGACATGGACCTTGTGAGGGGGTTGTCGACCTCGGAGACTGGAATGCTTCTCTCCACGACCCACTCAAGCCAGTCGTAGCGATGCTGAGTCGCCTCTGAGACGAATCCAAAGCTTGAGAGGGGGGGGGGGGGTAACGTAGCCACAGATGCGTCGTACGTCTCTTCAAAGTCGGGGCGCGTCAGGTTCAGGTGAGACAGCAGGTTTGAGTAGCCGGTCCCGGTTTGTTGCTTACGACAAGCACCGCACAGCTGACAGCGGAAGTTACCTTGGCTTTTTGTCTTCGAAGAAGAACGCGCCGATTTCACGGTTCGGAGCCAAGGTATGACAATGTCGTACCTTGTGCTTTCCAGCAAAAAATAACGTAGGGTCAGGTAGGGTTTTGGGTCAAACCCCCTAGATTATAGTGGCCTGCTAATACATGTAAGATCAGCCACCACGTCTGTGAAGGACTACATGGGGGCTTGTATTTGCTTCTTTCTTTATGCTCTTTTTCTCGTGCCGATGGAGTTTCCCTTTCTACCATATTATATACAGAAACTGCTACCAGCAGAAATGCCCTTGGAAGTATCAAGATTCCGCTTGGTAACTTCAAGACCGAGCATGACTTCATGCGCTAGCTGAAATGAAGTTTGAATGACTCTTGGTATCTTGATCTTAGCGTGAATTCACTCGTGATGTCTCTATGATATTTGCGTAAGAGGAGTCTATGTATAGATGATAAATTTTAAGCTTACCACGCAGCAACCCCTATCTAAGACAAAATTAACACTGGGCCAATTAGGGATTTTTCGGGCCAATCCCTACCTGCTAATACATATAACCGATCCTATCCTAATTTAGCCGTAGATAGGGATTATTTTGTGAATGGTTTGTGCTACGTCCTAGATAAGCTTAGGGAATCACCTAGGCGTGGGGTGAAGGTTTCTTGTATGTCTCGTAATGTTACCTGTGACTTAGTCGACATTTTGGGACAATATAATGTTTGTGATGCCCTACAGGATACTCCGTATCACTCCCGGTAAAATCACTATTCTAGTTCTGATCGTGTTTAGGGTGCTGCAAAAACAAATATATTTGTCAGTTCTTAGTGGAGTATTGTTTACATACTCATTAAGTTAAGCCGAAGGGCTTCTACCACAGTTACTCGACCAAGCATGTCAATGACGACGCGTCATTGTCGACGCTTCTATCACAGCACTTCCACTTTCTGCATGGACTTTGTATTCTTACTCTGCTGTTTCATGTATTGTTCACTTTTGTTTTTACTTTTATAATATGATATGGGTAAGATTTATCAAACTGAGTTGATCTGCAAAGAAAAACCGGTTCAATGACCCATGGTTGTTTTTGTTCAGTCTTTGTTTACGGTGCGTTGATGTACGTTATTACATGTAGTGCCCGCTTGGTTGGTAGGATCATTGGAACGGTGGCAACACCACATACCGAACATTGGCCAGCGCCACTTCACATTTTGCTTTCAAGGCCACAAGACCTCCATCTATCAGAACCTACCGCCACAATCACGAACATTTTATTTTACGTTGCGCTTGTAATCGCGGTGGTAGCTCGCAGAATGCCGTCGCAGCGTTCTCAACTGCTGGTGAGCACCAGCTCTTGTCGAAGACCGCTCCAGACTTCCCAAACATTGTTTTGAACCTTGATGAATCCCGAAAGAGATACCTCCGCATCTCAGATCCAGAAGATGGCGACTTGATGTCGGGTGATGAAGAGCGAACTAAGTATGGAAGCATCAGTGCGATCATCCAGAAGCTGGACAACGAAGAAATGAAAAAAGCCGCCAAGATTTTGCGAGGAATTAAGGCAACCGAGTCTATTAGGACTGCTCTGAAAGGAGGTTTGTCGCGTGAGCAATATCTGGCTGCCAAAGCACTCCTGAAATTGTCAAAGTCGGATTAGAAGACGAAACGAGAACAAGGATTCAGCGAAGAAGTTGATAGCGATCGTGATCGTTTATCTATTCTTGAGCAACCTGAAACTAATAGAATGGACATTGCGGTTGCTTTTGTGGGCCAATCCGGTGTTTCTCATCTTACTGCTAGCTAGTAGGGGGCCTGATATTCTTGCGGTCAACACTTCATCACTGATCACTGCATCAAATACCGTGTTGTTACTCACAAGCGTTGTCGTCTCGGCCATCTGGCCAACAATTGGCCACGGAAAAGATCGCCAAAGACGCCGATTTTAGATAAGTAAGCTCGTTTGCGAAATGTGGAACGTAAATACAAATTTGTTTTGTTCAGTTGAAAACGCTAATGGCTACTAATGGCTACGTAAGCACGTAGATTTTTTATCAGAGTGGTGAGAACGATATTTAATACCGTGACACAACCTACCAATAGTAGTGCCAGCTGGTACAAACATTTCTTGGTTGATTCGAAGTCAGTTCGGAGTCAGCAAAAGAACTGCTCGGTTGTATTGGAGATGCTAGCCTTGCATCATAGAAGATATGTTAAGCTAAGTTAGGCCTCAACAATTTGCGTATTCATCAACCTAGGAAAAGAACATTCGACATCGTAGGTGGGCATGCAGGCTCAACTTGAGCCCAACAGAGTCGGTGCCGCGTCATCACGTGTGAGTAATTGGATTGATATACTTCGTACAAGTAAAAGTTAACTGATATTGAGTATGGTATTTTGCGTTGGCACTAAAACATTTAGCTCATTTCTCTAAGTAAATAGTTAAATACATTATTAAATGTACCATATACACTTTTTTTTACCATGATTTCCCCTATTATATGACATTTTTACTGGTGTAGACGATTATATGGTCTACCACGGCATGATTGTCATCTCAACGCATAAACAAATATTTGTTTTAATAAACTAGTCATTTGCGTTATGATTTATCAAAGCTATGGCGATCCGGTTGGTGTTTCAATATCAGTAAAATAATTGACCAGGTATTATATTAAAAAACATAACTGCGTGACTAGTAATTATCTGGATATTTATATCCAGAGTTTCAGGGGATTTCGGGGCCCTAGTACTCCTCGTATAATTGAGTACATGTAGCTATTTGTAATATCCCAGAACTGGAAGCTGACCGGAAAAAGTTCTATTCGATAAACGGAAGATCTTCTTACCTGTCCACGTTTATCCCGGTTAGCTGAATGTTGACCCAATCGGTACAGAAAGACATCTGCTCGTTTGAACCAAACAATAATACAGTAGAGGATGTTAGCAATCTCGTATTTTACAATACGGAAACAAAGATGAGGGCAATGTGGCGTGTATGTCCTCGAACTCGTTAATGGCAGTCGTTTTCATACGAGATAAGTCGTAAGGACTCGACATGTGATATGATTGGCTAATTTTCCTATTTTCGCATCTTTGCACATCTAAACCCTAAACCACCCCGACTTCGTTTTTTTGTTTTTACGAGAATGCTAACAATGCGAAGAACTCCGTTTTAAACGGAGTGCAAAGAAATGCAAGCCGTAAAACCGTGTGGTGATTCACAAGTTTGCTAACATCCTCTAATGCACCTGTTTCATTAAAAACTTAAAAGGACGGGCTTTGCAATTTTTGCTTCCTTAAATTAATTTATTCTTGCACCATCATTCACGTCGGCAAATAGACTTTGTAATTAATTTTGTAGGTATTTGTATTTGTTGCGGTTAACAGCTGCCTACATGCGAGTTCGCGCACTGCTGCAACTCGCCTGCGGATCTCGTGCCGATGCCGCCACAGAACCCGCGGTAGGAGCCTTTGTAGGTGCGAGTTGGCTTCGCCGCTTTGCTGTGCAGCGCGCTCGCTTGTATCTTGAAACTTTCCTGGTACAATGGCTGGACTGAAAAACATCGACGTTGGGATCAGGATGCTAACCGGCAATGAAAATTAAGCACATTTCACACAAAAGACCTGCGGTGATAACAATATTAATGTGGAGATCCCCAGACAGAAGAAATTACCCTTAAGAAAGCTGCATACCAAGTGTAACATAGCCACTCTCTGTTGCGATACTAACATGTGTAGTTTAGGACTAGCTCTAGTGTCTAGTAAAATTGACGAACATGTCAGTGGAGTACCCTTGTCGAATTCTCTCATTACTCTCGTGAAAGAAGAAGTAGTACATGTACAATTAAAATTACGTCTTCATTAGGAGAGGGTCGAGGTAGACAAGTGATAAAGTTAACTCGATACCATCGTGATGCATCCGACAGGATCGGTTTTGCACACCATCCAAATGTGACCAATCAGAACCCGCAAATCACCTCTTTTTCTGCTCTTTATTTTAATGATTCATTAAATTGAAGAGATGACCGCCGTTTTATGATGCCCAGTCCGACCAATCATTATCCAGTATATCGCTTTAATTTTATCACCTGTCTATCTCGGCCCTCTCCTTAATAACTCTCATTGGGTTGCGAGCTGGTTAGCCCGCGGATTCGCAGTTCGATTGCTTTTCATTTTACGGTACGAGGACAGCAAACCCCTAGCAAAGTCTTGAGACAACATGTCATGGAGTTGCCTGAGATCTTGACTTCAGACAGATAGGGCAGCCCACACGTGGGTATTGCTTTCGTGGCCAGCAGAACCACTGACAACAATATCCAGAAAATACATGATCGGCTGCTACTAGTCTGATAACCTCAAATTAGCCATAATGACACATTTGAAAAAGGGCCCTCATATGCCTGTTGGTGTGTCTTGTTGCTAAAATTTGGTGGCAAGGACTAATCTAGTAAGAACTTGCGAGTACTAAGTACAGTGGGTGTGCAGGAAGTGACCCCCCTCCCACTCTTTTCTGCTGATCAAACGGTCAGAGCGATAATACATTCGGTCAGAGTTAAAACAGACAACTATAATTCAGAGAAAATTTTGGCTTGACAGTTCCACTGGGTAGGTTTCATATTGAAGTTTATGTCACTTCTAGTGCTCCAGCAAAACCTTCATGCACCAGAGACTTTTATCTAAGCTTCCAAACCTTTCAGCATTTACAAGATGCTCTACCGCAGATGACGGCAACAAGAAAAGAAAGCAACGATTGATAGAATATGTATGAGGGTTGACAAGAAAATATCGATTAATTGACATCTAACAACCTTGCCAATATATTTAGGTCATTTTCGAATGAGCTCTCGTCCTTTCTACTCGAAGCCTAGCTGCAAACTATGATCTCCACGATTGAAATCGAGATGGGCCAAGGGTTTTGCATACCAAGTGGGTGGGTATTAATACCCGATTTTATGAGTTTTTACACCGTCAGATGCTGCGACAGCGAAACAGGCGTCAATATCTTTGCCTCAAACCTCTGATATTCGCATTCAAGATATAATGCTCTTATCTTTTAAAGCGGCAATTGCGCGGAATCCACAACTTCAGAAAACTAAAAAGATATGTTGTTTTTGTATATTAATATAGAGTTGTAATGGTGATCCGACTGGAGGTCTGACTTTTGAAATGATCGCACCAAACGATCCTTATATCAATATCAACCTGATACAATCTTTCCGCACGAAATGCGATGCTGCTTGTAATTCATTACATATTCCCCAGATGATGGTCATGAAACTCGCTCACACGTGCAACATTACAAAAAAAAATTAAATCAGCTAAAAAATAAAAATATCTATAGGCTTTCGACAACGCTGTAAATAAATGCATTAACAAAAGGGAAATGATCCAACACATCATGAAAAAAGTATGCTCGTCATTGACGGTTTTACACGCACAAGCGTATCCTCGAGCCTACCGTGATGGCGTTCGAACTCACCACCAACACGGCAGCCATGACGCACGGCTTCTTTGCGAGAGGTCGCCCGGGACGGCACTGCGGGATCGCGGAGGTCTAGATAGCTAGTAGATCTCGTAGCTAATAACCGTCGCCGATGACGTCTAGACAGGCAGCCCCGTGTCAACCCCGTGTTGCTAGCACGTTTGGCAAGGCTAAGATGCATCACCAGATTGAAGAACCCGGAATAGAAGCTGAAACATGTTGCGTTTCTATGCTAAGGCTCGAAAGATGCGTTAGAGGGGTTTCGGAGTTCACTTTACCTGCACATTCCCCCTCAGACCAGAACGGATAGAGTCTGTACAAATGTGGAGGCAACGGATATCCAGACTTGAACAGGCAGGTTACACAACGGACGCATAGCGCCAACTGGTAAGGGTCCCCATACCAGCAGTCGTAGTGGTAACGATTTAGCTAGGAGCTTTGCCAAAGAATACACACTATCGCTTTTGCATTCAACGGCACAAAATACCACAAAGTATACTCTGGTTGCGAGCAGGTTCGCAATCGATAATCCGTAGACCAAATATGTCGCGGTTCATGCTGGACAGCGACGGTGACGCAGAGATGACGGTCCAGCAACCGGTCTACGAGTACATCGAGCCTCCAGAACTGGTGGGGTGGGACCAAGCCTCGCTGGTCAAGTGGCGAAGGGCTCGGGAGCAGTACGAAGAGAATCCGCGAGCGATACGAGAGGTCTGAAGAAGACAATATAACAGTGGTTCAAAGTGTCACGAGTGCAATGCAACCCGATGTGCTGACATTCTTGAGATCGGCAAGGAAAAGTCACTTATCACAGACAAAGATATCATGGAAAAAGCCAAGGAACCGTGTGAAAGCCCAATAAGAACTTCCTCTCTAATCCTGTAACACTCTTCGCCCAACAGCTCAAGATGGTTCTGACTATCAAAGATGTACCGGATCACGTGTCAAAATATTTTCCGCAGAACGAGAAGATAATTGACGACAACGACGTTGATGAAAATCTGGGGCGAGGTTCGGTCATTGATGACGACTACGTGAAATGAAGCAAAGAACAAAGATTTTGGTCGAAAATCTTGCTCCAGCAGTATCAGTCGCGGTGATTTGGTCCGACAAGTCCGGAATCAGATGGACCATCTTGCTGAAGCGGTCGACGAACTCCAAGACACCCGAACGTTCTTTGCATTGGGTAAAAAGCCGAAGATAAAGTCCATCGACACCGTGCGCCAGGCCTTGGTGGGCACTGAGGGAGGATATAGGGTATCCTGCGACGATGGCGAAGGCTTTACACGTTGACAGATCTCGCAGGTGTGCACCCATTTCTGTACCCATTTGTACAGATGGGGCCAAAGAGTCGTAAGACACGGCGGCGAACGTGTTATCGCGACCGAGATGAGCACCCAGTGGGGCATCGTGGGGAACTCAAGGATAATCCGTGAGCGCAGATCGGGATCATTGGGCACACGACTCGGGGAGCATCGAAGTTGTCGATGCTGTACGTCAGCAGGCCATCGTCAAGACGGTAACGATGATTGTGATTCCGTGCGGAGCGAGAACGGGCTCCCAGCGTATCGGCACTGGGAGAGCAAAGATGCTCCAGGATACTGAAGTATGTCGAGGCATGCTCGTAAGTCGCTCGGGTCTCGTCGCGAACTGGCAGCACTGGAGAGACGATCGTCAGGTTCACGCGCCTCGCACGTAGCACACTCGCCTACATCGTCTTCGTGGGGCTGCGCCTGTCGACCCAGCGAGCCACGTGGGTCGTAGTCGGGACACCGAGACAGAGCGTCGGCGAGAATGTTGTCCTTGCCGGGCTTATAGCGAACCTCGAAGTTGTACTCAGAGAAGAAGGACAGCCAGCGGGCCATCCGCTGCGAGAGATGTGGACTCTTCATCCATGTCCTCAGCGATGCATGATCAGTGTACACCGCGAAGGTCTTCTCACCCAACAAATACACTCTGAACTTGATCAGAGTGTAGCACATCGAAAGATGCTCCTTGTCGGGGATGGTGTAGTAGCGCTCCGCTGGCTAAATCTGCCGCGCTTAATAGCTCACGACGCGTTCGCGGCCTACGTCGTCATATTGCATCAGCACACAGCCGATGGCAGAGTCGCTCGCGTTGCAGACGACGTGAAAAGGCTTCGAGTCATCCGGGAGCGCGAGGATCGGCGCCTCAGTCAAGATCTTCTTCGCCGAGTCGAAGGCAGCTTGATGCGCGGGAGTCCACGACCATGTAGCATCTTTTTTCAGCAATGCAGAAAGCGGCTGGATCAGTCTGGCGTAATTTTCGTGTATTTGTGGAAATAATAAGCGAAACCAAGCCACTGACGCAGTTCAGTGGGGCTTTGTGGCGTAGGCCACGCGCAGATCGAGGACACTTTCTCGGGGTCAGCACGGACGCCGTCCTTGCCAACGAAGCAACCGAGCACCGGAATCTCCAGTGCGCAGAAGATGTTCTTCTTCAAATTCGCGTACAGCTTGTTCTCGCGCATCACTTGGAAGACTTGCCGCAAATGCTTCAAGTGAACCACGAGCGCGCTGAGATCTCCTTCAGCGCGACTGTGTACGAAGAAGTCGTCGAATTGACTCGGTGCGAAATCACGGAGCGGGCGCAGCACATGGGAGACGATGCGATTGAACGTGGCGGGGTCATTCTTCAAACATTGCGGTATAAGAAGCCACTTCCCGATCATACCGCTGGGAGTACTTACCGCTGTGAGCGGTATATCGCTCGGCCTCATGAGGATGTGATAGAATCGATTGGTCAAGTCGATGGCGCTGTAGATCTCGCTACTTGACATGGCGTCAAGCACCATGTCCTTCCGAGGCATCGGCGTCTGTGCAGGGATGGTAGCGTCGTTCAGCTTGTTACGATGCGCCACCCGCCTGTGGCTTTTTTCATGCAGAAGGTCGGAGTGGAGTGCGGCGATGAGCTCTCGCGCACAAGATCCGCCTTGCGACGGCTCTCGAAGAAGTCATCAATGGCTTTTGACTTGATTTCGCGGCATTGGTAACGCTGCGTCACGCAATACTGCGAGCAGGGCACGAGATTGATCTCGTGGCGAATTCCTCGGTCAGCTGGTAGCTCAGCTGGGATCTTGTCCGGAAAGACGTCCCCATATTCCCGAGCGATCTCGTAGACTGGGTTGCCTGATTCGCGTTGCGCTTCCCAAGATTGTTCTGTGAAGCGCTCCTTGCGGGCCCACTTTGGTTCGGCGCTCCATGGGCGGGAGGAACCGTCGTCTTCACTGACAGCGTTCGCTTGGTGCGACGCTGAATCAGCGTCGGTGATCAGGAAGACCTGCTCGATTACGCCGTTCTTGAGATCGCGGAGGAAGTTCTTCCAGGAGCGACCTGGAATCCGGGTGATTGACTGTGCCTCTCGCGGTGGGTTTGCAAGCTCGAGGGTTCGTCGGCGGCCGGGGGTACCCTCAAGCACACAGATCGCCTCCGTCGATGAGCTGTCACTTGGTGCAGGGGTTTGATGTGGTCTCAGCTGATGTCGCTTCACTTTCTGCTTTCGCTCCCTCGAAACTCGAGAATGATCAGTCGCTCTCCCTGGACGAGACCTCACCCCCCCTCCCCCCAACCCCCCTCTAGCGGGAGCCTCCTGTCCGCACGACTCATGGTAATATGGAATGAAACGTAAACCTCAGTATTCTTCAATCGGCACCGAGCTTATAGCAGCCGTTCATACTCAACATTCAGAAGGTCTTCTTTTCTGACGATGTTCTCCAAGCTAAGGCAAGTGCACTCGTCAGCAAAGAGGTCATTTTTTTCCCGCTGTCTTGGTCTCAGCGTGCTATAGTTCGGTACGGAATAACGCTGTATCGAATGTATATTGATGCGGATATGTTAATACTGAGGGCTTGGGCAGCAAAGTACAGTGAAGTACTACACAGGGAGGGTGTTTCGAATTGTAGCCAACATCTCGTACTTATCTTCATCGAGCATGATGTGGAGCAAAATCGATAAAAATCATTAGCAACGGACGGGGAAGCGTTGAAAAGCACACGATTGCTCTGCTGACATGGCATTGCAAAGAAGAAAATCGTAAAAGAATGCTACAAAAAAATGCTTCCTTTTGTTAAGAAAGAAATGATTTTTTTCTTTTACGAAAAAATCACATTTATTATGAAAATAAGTAGGTTCATTAGGCTAATAGCATTTTTTCTCTTATAAATGTAAGTCTAAGAGAGGTATCTAGATGTGAGACCAAATACCTCCAGTATATGTAGCCGGAGTTGTCTGTAAATCATCTATGCATTATCCATGTATCGGTCCATGCATTGAAACTTTTGTCCATGATTCGGTCCATGTTTGTCAAGTGTTGTCTAAATCTTCATGTATCAACCCAAGCATTGGTCCATTTTCTTGAACTTTTGCCCTTGAATCGGCCACGTCTTGGTACAGATTTCTCCACCTAATGGTCCATGTAGCTGAACATGCAGCGGGTCATTTTGCGTGAAATCTTAATCACAACCTTTGCTAGCAGCTACAACGAAGGAGATGCCGAGGCTCCGCTTCAACTAGATTGTTTTAACTGTGGTCTTTTCGTTTCTTTAAATCTTTTAAGCTGTGTGCACACTGCTGGGACCGCATCGAAGATGGGAGAGGGGCCTTTACAGCAGCGCTATCGCTTTATCTGATTCCTGATGAGATCAGCTTAGTACGAGTAGCTACAACATGTACCCGTCACGATTGGCAATGCATACTAGACTTTTGCATTATATTCGTCTGTTTATTTCTAATTACCGCCAACAACTCACAGCTGAAGACTTTGTTCAACGTGAAAGACTTAATAAACTACTTACCCATACCAAACAGTCAGAGTGCTTCTGATTAGGACATCGTTCTTAATGCCTAACTCAGGTCATATGAGGAACATCACAAAGCTTGTATTAGGCATTACGCACTATTAATAGTGCTAAGGATCACTACCACTACTTTCGGCAATATAAGCGTTCTCTTCAGGGACCGCGCTACTTGTGGAGCGCTCCAAGTGAAGCTAGTGCGACCATCTCGAAATAATTGCTTGCGTGAAGTTCTCATTCAAGTGAAAAGTCGGTAAGTCGTTTGTGAATCTTAGTGTTTCCTATAATATAATTGCCATTTTATGGCAGAGTGTACGGGAAATAGATAATGGCGATCTAGTCATGAAGTCAAGGAATACTTATTGTGTTCTTCACCTCTCTGAAATACATTATGTATATCAAACATGCTTACCCACCTCATGCACTATCGTCATATTCCAGAAGCGGCAACTCATTCAGAAAAAGAATATTCTCCAGCTGCGTCGGCGCCATCGCTTGTCGAAGAGAAGACAACACCAACCCAGCCATGCTAAAAAAACGCTCAGCCACATTCGAGGTTGGAGGAATGTAGTGGACCAGCTCGTGATATGCCTTTTTCTTGGGTCAAACTCTGCGCAGGTCAACTCTTGCGCAACTCACGATTCAGGTCAACTTTTGCGCAAAACTCACTTTTTGGGTCAACTCTTGCGCAACTTGAGCATATTTTGACCCATGCCAAGACTACTTATTTATCGGTAATATATAACTCCAATTTTGTATATTTTTGTATTTTGATAATATATATATTATGACAGGTGAAAGTTTAAGTAGTGTCTGTTGCGCACTAAAATTCTAGTATGCCTTTAGGGCGTGCGCTTGGATAGGCAGTTGTCTATCGGGTGGCGTGAGTTCAAATCCCCCACATGTAGGGGAGCTCGACGGCGCCGGTTAAAACGTACTTAAAACCTGATCTAGAATGTGCTAAATGTCCTAAAAACTAACTTGGTTATTGTATGATGGTCCATTATCTTGTCAGTACATTAGTCGCCAAGGAAGGCGTTGGACATGTCCGGACCGCATTGCTTCATCAAGCGACCATTATTAGTGTCCAATCGCGCTTCACTTGGCTGGGTGTCTCTTCGGCTCCCCCGCTCTTCGCTTCGCTCACGATTAACGATTGGATGTACGAGACCACGCAATGATCGGCCTGCTGGTGAGCTCGGCGCTGGGCCCGCCTCCGCAAATACAGCGCGGCCCTGCTTCACAGGCTCCCCGCGCGGGTTTGCTACGGCTACGCGACCTCGCACCTGCTCGGCTCAGTTGGTAGGCCGCTATCGCGGCATGTTGCATGTTCTACACTTAACTTATGTCAGTACCATTTAGTACAATTAGATCACTTTTAGGGCGATGTTAGGAACGTTTTGACAGGCCCCAGCTCGACAGCTTGAGGTAAGTGTCGTGTGCACATCCTCCGTCAGATCTGCGACATAACCAAGGATTTGGGTCGTCCGGAACACTCTTTGAACGAGTCTCCTAAGGGTCAGGCCGACTGAATGAACACGGGTGATAACCCACCGTGGGAGTTTGGTCGTTAAGTCGTTTGGCGAACGGTAGATGGCATCATTCCCTGGTCACAAACGTTCTCGATTAGATAAAGCAACCTACTTTTGCAAAACAAATTCATATATACTAGCTATAGTGAAAGCAAGGGGCATTTTTTGAAACAGTCAATTATCTTTAGAATTTATTTCCCAAAATATATACAAATTGTGAAATGGGTACTACTGGTTTTAAGTTATCATGTAGTAAGACAAACTAGTGCTATCAGTACTCCGGAGACCCCGACTCACTCTAAATCATCAGACTCATCTGTATCCGAATCCGACTCGAAAACCAAGTCAGATTCCGACTCAAATCTTGGAGCTTGCTGAGGTTGAGCGTGGGCCGGCGCTGTGGCCCTACGATTGGCAATGTCGTTCGTGAGTTAGACATTTTCGCGGCTCTGCTGCTCGAACACACTGATAAACTGTATGACGTCGGGGTGGCGTACTGAAAAAGCGTCATGTAGTGTCCGGTTATACCGCTCGAGTGGGCTGTTCGTCCTGTTGATGATGTCTTCACGGAGGCCGTCGACGTTCCACTATTCGGGCACAGATTTCTTGATCCAGACTTTCTTGAAATACTTCCAGAATTTCTTCCAGTTGTTTTTGGAATAGGTTGTGCCTTATTCACCACAATCACACTTGATCATACGCCGTACATCTCGAATTCCCCGGAAAGGAATATCACAACATCGAATCACAGTCAATCGATCGATGCATCCCTCACGCATTGCCAAATCCACTTCAGGCTCCATGATCTTGAACATGTTTTGGCGTAACGCTTGCTTGAAGTGAAATAGGCAGCCCATGATTCTCGAATCTGGAAACTGGTTTTCGACTGCCTTGATCATCGCGAACTCGATATCGCAGACGATGTGAAGTGGATCAAGTTGTTTTCTAGATGCCACGAAGATGTAGTGCAGGAGATGTTGGTAAATTTGGGTCGTCTTTCCTGAGGTCAGTGCGTACCAAACTGGCAGGTAAAGCTCTGAAATGGGGTTGTACATCATCACAATCACCAATTGGTAGAACCGAATTGGTACACAACGGTGAGTTGCGTCTATGAAAATGGAGCACTGGCGCTGCATCATTCGGTCCATCAGCTGTGGGTGGGCCCAACCAATCACCCGATGTAGAACCTCATCTTCGTAGTACGTGAAATGAAACTGGAAAAACCTCAGGCCAGGACTGTTCTTGACGTTGCATAATGGCTCCGTCTCTAAACGCCCAAATATCTCCCGCCCAACATGTTTCCTTCTCGTACGGTAAAGCCGACCTAAAATCTGCTTTTTGATATCACCTTGGCCTATAACAGTGTCGTCACTGTAAGATTGGTCCTAGATTATCTGCCACACTTCCTGGGGAGTAAGAGTTACATCCCGAATAGCGAGTTCATCTGCTGCTAGAAGCATTTGAGACTTCCAGTTGACAAAAATTGGGGGAGGTCCAGTCAGTACTTGAAGCGTTTCTGGAACGCAATCTGGTTTGTGTCTCCCTTGCACGACAGCCCCCATTCGCGACACGTACAATTTGGCCAAGCAGTGGGTGCGTCGGTAGGCACTGCAGCGATAGTTTCTGGAAAAATCCGCCCTGGTAGAACGAGTAGGGGTATCCCTGGTTGTTCACCGGCCTGGGTCCTGGGACAGCTTCAACACCGTCAGGGATTTCGAAACCATCACTCTCGTTGGTAACTTCAACTTGATGACCAACATTCACTTCCGATTCGGTGTTTGATGATTAGCTTGGTATTATTTCGGTGTGGCCAGATGACACGTCGCTCATACCTGCGTCGTCTTCGCCACTTGAGTCGGACTGGTCCACCCCATAATGACCCGATGCGTTGGAATGGTCCGGGGTAGAATGAGCTGAACCGGGATGGTAGACTTCGGGTTGGTCCGAGTTGGAATGATCTGAGTCGAAATGGTAGGCGTTGGAGTAGTCCGAGTCGGAACGATCCGAGTCCGATGGTAAGCGTCGGAATGGTACGAGTCGAAGAGCATGAGTGATCGTCCTGCCATGGTGTCTGAGAAGGAAGTTGGGGTTGAAGGTGAAGTAGTTAGCTGCTGTTGGTGCAAAGGTAGATTACAAAGTAAGATGTTTGATCATGCCTGAAGTCGTCCAACCTCCAGAAAGTGATAAATGCGATGACTCAAAGCCCTCGGTACCTTGTTATCTTAGGGTATATTATATATCACTATGCAAAATGGATAATTAGGTAGTACGCCATCCCACATTATCGGACTATTGTTTGTGCTACCCTATTTTAATCTAAAAAGATACTTAAGTGATGACTTAGGACTTAGTGGGTGTAAAAATCCCTCACCGTCTCACTTTGCCAAGACTTTGGTTGTACTTCCCATTCTTAAAAAGAGAAGTAGCACGCCTTAGGACTAGTCGCGCGTTTCACGCACTCAATTTGACCTATACAAACATCGATTATTTTTGATACGATAAGAGCATTCCCACCGGTTTCGATCAAACTAAATTTGATTTGGACGTAGTCCAGGCGCTATAAAGTCGTGCAAGGGGCCGAATAGTTGGTACAGAAAACGGCCTATTTCGGGTTATCAATCATCTAAAAATAGTGGGCTGATAGTAGCCGACTATTCAGCTCATTTGGTTTTTGTATACAGTTTGACTGACTTTTTGTCGAGGTTTAGTTTAACTGTGAGAACTTTATAGCGCCCGGCTACGCCCCAATTTGACTTTGATTTAGTCGGAGCCGGTGGAAACGCTCTAATACATGAAAAATAAAAACAAACTACCCAGGTTGATATTATTGACCTTTGGTTGGCCCCAAAAAAAAGTTGCGGCAAGAGTCGACCTGCGCAGAGTTTAACATCAAAAACATCACTCCCCAGCTCGTACCTGCTAAAACCAAATAATTAATATAATGAGCTTAAACATTGACGGAAACCATATAATAACATTTACCGTGGTTGTTGCTGCTCTTGGATCCTGCGATTCATGAGTGCTTGCTGTGCAAAACTCAATACCTTTTTGCACTATTGCTTGGAGTGAGCGACTGGGCTGGGCATTGCTTTGAGACGCAAACGGAGCCAGATCTTCAACGGCATCACGAGTCAGATGGCCAGCCTCACCGTTATGCACTTGCACACACGCTCACTCGAAGGTAGCAAACTTGACAATAGGTGAGCGGGGAGCTAATAGGTACCAAGAGATGGCTCTTTCCCCGTCAAACTATCAAAAAGAGCTCATACATCTGCCAGTGTTAGCCCACTTTCTTCCTGCCGTTTCTTGTTTACAGATTCAAAGCCCAAAGTTCGTCCAGTGTCACATGAAGCCACTTCTCCTCCAGTGGTGAGGGCAAATACCCCACCTGATCGCCGTGGAGTCCAAAAGGGGCTTAAGCATTTCGAAGGATGGGCATCTAAAAGCGAGCATTATCTGGCTGTCTTTATCGCTTTCGGCCATGATGGCAAGCAAGAGACGGTGTTTCTCGCGATGGCACCTCTCATGGACAAGGAAGCCCGTGACATCGATCCTCATCACGATGCCAACGCGCACATCGCGTTCTTAAAGACCATTCTGAAGTCAGTGAAGCGCCACATTGAATGTGTTCGCTTCCTGGTTTGATATAACTACTCAGTGATTTTCAGTATTGCTACTAAGTTTGGGGTCCCACTGGTAGGCTTTCACCAGCCACCGGCTCAGTCTCGCCAAAAACCAATATTTGGAGACGTACGCAGATATTCTGTACAAAATAATGACCTGATGAAGTTTTTGCGTGGCCTCAATCAGTCAGCAAAACTACGTTAAGTTATATTTTGAGCATATGCTTATAAATGGTTCTATGCTAATATGAGGTTTATGTGCTCCACACAGACCACGAACATCACTTCGTCCGGTTACTCGACAGACAGCCCGATGGTCCCTACATTCGCCATGGTGGAGCGATACTTGAAGCATCAGCTAATAGTCGCTGATTACGCGCAGAACTTCAGCACATATGGCGACGATGTAGAGAATCATCGTATGATCGCATATCGCGCCCAGAGACGTGTAGCGTCGAGTCAGCTTGTTCTCGCAGAAAGAGAGTGGCAGATTTGCGCAGATGGCCCACTCCAACCACCCAAGGACAGCGATACTCTTCTTGTCAACAAACGACAACATTGTGCCCATTGTTTCCGCCTGAGAAGATGTCTAATGTAGCCTCAAAGTCAGGGTGTTGGCTTTGAACGTGCGTAAGGAGGTTTGGGTAGACACGTTTTCCGTCTTGTTTGCGCCGTGCACCGCGCCGACAGCGAAAGTAGACCATGCATTCATTGTTGTCGTCGAGAATCGGCTTGACGAACACGTCGCAGATCTGTTTTGGCGTGTAGCGTGAAACACGCGGACGCATCGGAGATAGTAGAGAGACCATGCTTGGTGTAGCAAATTAGAAAATGAGGAGTGAGGTCGGTTTAGAGCTAAAACAAAAATAGTAGAACAGCAATAATTGGCCCTGGAGGGCAGTTCAAAGAACGTCGTTTTTTTATTGGCTGATTACATTTTCAAATGTGTGGCGATTGGTGGAGACGTCCTCTCTGAACAGTGACAAAAATACGGTAGTTGAAAGTTTCAACTACCGTATTTTTGAAAGTCTCAACTACCGTATTGTTGTCACTGTTCCGATTTTTGTCACTGTTCCGAGAGGACGTCTCCATTTCAACTTGAAAGGTGTGGCAGCGTTAAAATAAATGATTGCACGGAGAAATATGGCTACATAATTGTAGAGTGAATAGGAAAATTATTAATATTGCAATTTTTTTAGGAAACACAGTGTGTGTATCAGTTGTGATACTAGCTATCCCCAAAGCAAATGTGTTAGTTGCTGCGGTCGTTGGCCGTCAGTTTCGGAAGTCACATGCCATCTCTCCGACACATCCTTCGGCAGTTCTTCGCTGGCTTCTTTCACTTGACAGGTTTTCGGAGCTCTGCCCTTATTACCCAATCACCTATCCTTATCTTTTACTTATTGACCTATCATACGCCTTCAAATATCGCAACATACATTTGAGCCAGTATTGTGGCGTAACAAAATGCCTTACATGTAATTCAAACCGCCGATCGAAGTCTACGATGGGCCATCCCACGTTGATAAGTAATTAGTGTACTCCCTGTAGACGATCAGTACAGTCGGCTGTACGGTAACACTCCCACTAAAGATGTCAGCGATGAACGATGTGCCAGTTGACTTCAGATCTTTCACTTCAACCTCTCTTCAACAGTAACGTCTTTTCTCATACCAGAAAAGGGGACGATTACCCAAATCACGCCTAATTGATGAAATTAAAAGCACATTTGCTCACAATTTTCCTTTGTCTCATATTGCCCATATTCCGCCCTTTTACCTTTTCTTCTCACTCTCTGTTCTGCTCGCCTAGCGATCAAGTGCTGGTCCCGCCGCAAATCGTTCGGGAGGGGGGTTCGTAAGCTGCTCGACATCGTCCAGGTGACGGCAAGTTCTGCCTAGGCCACCGCGGGCTTGTGCTCCCGGCTTCTTGCGCTCACAGACTGCTAAGAGCTCATTGGAGATAATGTCGACTGTCAAGTCAGGTTATCCTGCTACTCGCGACCACCCGGTCTTTGACTAAAGCAACTTTTCGATGGCGCAGAATAGAGAGTCAGGAGTAAAATTAACATTAATGCTGAGTTTTTAACTCGAAGTCAATGAACTGAGAGCCTGAATAGCTCACAACAACCCATATAGGGCTAGGTGCTGCTTAAAACCGACAATTTAACAGTAAATTTGACCTTTAACCCAATCCTCACTTTAGCTTTACCTTAATCTGAGCCACAATTTAACCATCTTTAACAGAATATTGTTTTGAACTGGTAATGTGAATTTTGTCAGGCTTTTACTTGTTTTTCCAAAAAACTGTTTTGAATATCTTTCAATGCCATTTTGGATTTTATCTAGCGTTAGGGTGTGCCCCTATTCAGATCCTTAACTCCCATCATATTGCGGAGTTTTTCAAATTGACTTTGGCCCAACGGCTTAGTCAGAGCGTCTACTATCATATCATTGGTGCTACAATATGCAACATTGATTTCCTTCGTCTCGTGCTTACCACGGGCATACAGATGCCTGATGTCGATGTGTTTAGTTAACGAATGGCTACAGGGATCCCTAATGATACTAATTGCAGCCGTATTATCGCACCAACATTGGGTTGGATCTTTCTTCCCATATCCTAATTCGTTTAAAAGCAATCGTAGCCACATCGCTTCTCTTACACCTTCACTTGCAGCTACCAGCTCTGCTTCTGCAGTACTAAGACTAATACAATCTTGTTTAACACTTTTCCATGTGATGCATGCACCAGCGAGTAATGATACATAACCTGTAACGAATTTTCTTTCTTCATTTGCATTCGCGAAGCTCACGTCTGTGTATAGCTCTAACCTAATAGTACTATTTCCATTGTACTCAATGCCATACTGCGACGTTCCCTTCAAGTACTTTAGTACTCGCTGAGCCGCTCTCCAATGGTTTTTATTATAGCACGATAGATATTTACTAAGTTCCCTAACAGCGTTAGCAATATCAAGTCTAGTACATCGCACTAGGTACATTAATGACCCTACTAGTCCTCTATAGTCAAATGGTTGAGCCGCTATCTGCTCTGGTGTTAGAGTCTTTCCTTTTCTAGAACCACACTTTTGGCTTGCGCGGTAGGTTCTGTATTACAATCCCTCATTTGAAACTTTTCTAAAAGATCTTGAATGCACTTATACTGTGATATACACAATGTCTTCTTTTCTAGATCTCTTTTGATCTCCTTTTTAGTAAAAAGTGCAACTCGCTCAAGTCTTTCATAATAAACTGAGCAGAGAGCTTTGCTTTGAGATCGTTGATAGAGTTCATATGCGAGCCAGCTATCGTGAGATCGTCCACATAGACACACACGATAAGGAGATGCATGTCTCCTTTAACCTCCCACCTTTTTAGATACAAGCAATGTTCTTTCTTGCATCGAAAAAATCCTAGATTTCAAAGGAACACATTAATTATTTCGTACCAAATTCTAGGTGCCTGTTTTAAGCCGTAGAGACTTTACTTTAGCCGGCAAACTAGATTTCTAGAATGGTGGCGGAATCCTATCGGCTGGTTCATATAGATGCATTCACTCAGAACCCCATTGAGAAACGCAGTGGATACGTCCATTTGGTGTAGATGAAGATCTAAAATTGTGGCTAACGCAAGCAAGATCCGTAAGGACTCGTAACGAGCTACTGGGGCAAATACCTCAGTAAAAATCAATGCCATACACTTGAGTGTTACCCTGAACCACCAGCCTAGCCTTAAAACGGTCAACTGACCCCTCTGCCTTGTACTGTACACTAAAACGCCAATGGCAACCAAGTGCTCCCCGCCCAGCAGGAAGTGGGACCAATTCCCAAGTACCGTTTTTAAGTAGGGCTTTGTACTCGGTCCTTATTGCGCACTCCCATTGTTTAGCATAGGAACTAGCTCGTGCTTCTTTTAGAGATTTAGGAATTTTTATGCGATCTTTTTCGGCCACCACCTTGTTGATCTGAGTAACGTATCCCTCTAGTCTTACATTCGGCGTTCGTTGCCGTGTCGATCTACGTCTGTTGTCAGCTCCCTCGTTTTGAGCTCCCACTAGTCGGGATGTCACTGCTGGAGGAACAGACTCTGATCCAACTTCTAGATCATTTTATAGGCCGTTTTCCTAAATTATGAATGGCCTTTTCTTCACTTAGATCTATACTTGTAGTTTCGATAGCGAATAATCTTCGTATCATTTCTTCTGCAACAGTCGGGCTACATGTAACATCCCGAGCTATTAGATACTTATTTGCTTTGACATCTAGCAGCCGATAGCCTTTGTAATTGTGCTAAATTCCCAGTAGCTTGCATTCGATCGCCCTTTCACTTAATTTAGGATCCTTTCATTTTGTTTTTGGGAGGTGCGCATAGCACACAGTTTCCCAGATTTGTAAGGCTAGCCCATTAGGCTTCTTGTTGCATAGCATCTCATACGGGGTCTTCATCCCCAGTCTAACGATCGGTAGTCGGTTCGTTACGTCTACTACGTAAAGAAGCGCCTCGGGCCACCATTTGGCTGCCATGTTGGCACCTCTTAGTGCACAACGTACACCAGCCATGATGGTCTGATGGGCTCGATCTGCACTACCATTTTCCTCCTGTGATTCTACATTGGACCTTTGAAACAGTATCCTTCTTTATTGCAGAATTTGGAAACTTCTCTATTTTCGAACTCAGTTCCGCCGTCGGCTCTAATTATCTGTACCTTATTTGTTGGAAACTGTACAGAAAATTGCTTTACCAGCTCTTTAATTTTAGTGGGGACCTCTATTAGAGATTTTAGAACAAAACACCACTTAAATGCAGTTGCATCATCCACTACTGCTAATGCGTAGTGATACCCAAAGCTTCCATACAGACCATTGACCTTTAGCTTTCCTATGGTGTCCATATGAAGTATTTGGAGAGGTAATGTTCTTTAGCTCCCACCATTCGTCTATGCTTCATCTGGCAACATGTTTTACTGAAAAACTGCACCTTACTCAAATCAGAATTTGACAGATTTGTCTTGGACACATTGTCCGGTAAGGTGGAAAGGAATGAGTTGGGGAGGGCCTGGTTAAGCAGGTTTTGCATTCCAGACCTCGCCCTTGCCCAGTGGATATGCTCCCACCGGAGCTTCTTTGCTTCTTCTTGTGTCTTTCTTTCCCCTCCGACACTGAGGTAAGGTTCGAGTGGGGTGCTTTCAAGGAAATCCACCATTTTCACGGTAGCCTGGGGCTGGTCCTTTTCCAGAAGAGTTCTTTTGTACTCCTGGTCTAGAAGGTTTGCGTTGGTCAAGACTTTATCTTTCCACATAGTGACCTCTCTTTTATGCCCGTGGAACTTTTCCAAGCCCAGAATTGGGCTGGCCTTTGCTAAAGCATGTTCGGCCTCAACCTGGCGCTGGTCAGCGTATAAGATTATAGAGAGAGGATCAGACTATTCTATTTAACAATTAATGTGTACAAGATGTCTGGAATTTCCTAAGCCAGGATATTAACGCCGGTTGCCCTGTTGGCTCCGGTGGTCAATCGTGGCTCCCCACTGGTTGCGGTGACTCTGTTGATACACAAAAGAGATAAGTCCAATACACTGGACTATTAATAGTATTGTGCCTTTGACTTTGGTACTCGGTCTTCGCTGCTCGTGTTTGGCTACTGCCCTCAACTGTCGAAGCCTATAGATTATGGCGACGAGAACTCTGCTGCCTCGGGAGTCCGGTGAACTCGATGACAGCTTGGTAAATGCCAGCATCCCAGCTGTGCCGTTCTGCCAAGCGAGATTTGATTCCCAAACGGCGAGGAATTACCATAAGTCAGTGAAAATCACTGAGAGATGTCAAAACGATTTGAACACTGGGGAGCACTGATGTCAGTGCTTGCTGAAAGTACTAATACAAAGGCTATGTACTAATATTTGTCTCGGTTTAGTTGAGGAGCTCCAATTGTGGCATAAAGAATATCCTTAGTGCCTAAAAGCGACTATCTTAGTGGACTCTCAAAAATGAGAATGCAAAAATATTTGGAAGTGGAAGTGATGCTGTTAGACACCATGTGAACCAATACCGAAATGAGTAAAATTGCTCGCAATGCGGGGTTTAAAGATGAATTTGTAGGTTCATATGCGGCTACTTCTTTTTATCTACTGCTTTCATAAAAATTGCATACATGCTTGAATTATCCACGCTGGAAGACCATTCCAAATATATCCACTCAGAATTCCACCAATGACGCTCGCATTTTCCTTAGGTTGTTACAGAGCACAAAAGGGTTAATTCAACGTTTTGTAAAAGTTAATGATTCGCTATCCTCTTCACTATACACATCTAACGTTCTATTTACACGTTTCCATAGCCCCAACGAATGATATATTGCTGCATATCTTGTCATAAATTTTAAGACCAGAAACAAGCAACGAGCTGCAAAACCAACCCGCAGCTAGTGGTAAAAGAGGCAATTAATATTCGAGGTAACTCCGCATAGAAATTCTGGCGATAGACCGTTAACAATCCGCATCCAGCCTAAAAGGTTAAAAGGTTGAGCAGATCAGATAAAAGTCTCTGTTGGCAACCAAAACGAGCATGGTAGGTTTTGTTGGTGTACTAGAAGTGGGTCCCAGAGAGGAGGGAGAGACTCCAGTCGCACTTTACACACTTAAGTAGCCGACATGAAGCCCAAACCATGGCAGTCGGCTAAAAAACACACAAGATGAAAGCGTTTAATGAACTACGCGATGATTTTAGCGATAATCTACTTCTCGAATTGACCCAATTAGTAGGAACACTGGTTGTACTAAATTTTGTGCTGTCACTGCAGTAATTGGCCGATTCCGGACAGACTAATCAGTTCACAATTTTGTGGTTTGCAGCTGCAGCAGAGGTCTGAAAAAAAGAAAAGAAAAACAGGCCTACCATAAAATACCCGACTAGAGGACCTAAAAACAGAAGAGCGGGAGAATAGGCTGCGACGGATGGCGAGCGAGTGTGAAGCGGCAGGAGGGTAAAGGCGGTGGCGAGCGAGTGTGAAGATACGGCGTGAATTTGGGTGAGCGAATGCGGCGAGAAAGTGTGGTGACGGCAGCAAAAGTGGCGAATTGGCGGTGGAGACAGCAGCGGCGTGCGGTTGGAAGGCGAGTTGGCGGCGGAGACGTTGTGGGTTGATGTGGTGGAAAGATGGGAGAGCGAGGGGCGCTGGTGACGATGGCTGAGACCAAGTTGGACGCATTCGGTGACCTGTGCGGCACGGCGCCCGACAGCGCTGCGTTAATAACGCAGCGTTATGACTGGAGTTCTGGTCCGTGGACATGGAATACCATTTACACGGGCACGTGAATGAGCGGGTGGCGTTCGACGGCGTACTGGTTGACGTGCAGGCGCGCGCTGCCTGAAGCTTGGCGAGTATGACGTGCGTGTCGAGTGTGGCTTAGTCGCCACTGGCGTCGAACGGATGTACAGGTCTGCAGCAGGCTTGCTGCATGCAAGATGTACCCGGGTGGCACCGACGGGACGCTGGCTTGGCCGCCTTGAAGGCGACGACCACGACCGAGGTGGGTACGGAGGAAGAGACGAAGATGTAGATCGTGGAGATGAAGGTGAAGGAGGCGTCTTCGGAGGACGAGACGGACCGACGCAAGCGTGGCGCGGCGGTGTAGGCCAGAGGTTGAAGTGCTGCTCCCTGACGGCGCGGCGGACAAGAAGATGCAGGCCTAGCTCGAGACTCTGTCGTATGCACTGCGCACCGGTGCAAAGCTCTTCAAACCCATTCGTGCTGTTGTGCAGGACAGTTAGTACGTGTCCATGAAGGAGGGATTACTGCGACCAACAAGAGCGTGCGGAAACGCACAGAAGTGGATACACGTGATCTTGGTGCTGTTCTATGTGGGGCTTTCCACAAAACGTCCCTCGATATGTGCCTCGGTGAATGAAATGCTGGCATGTAGTAGCCAAGCAATACATGTTTGACTAGGATGTTACATATCTATTGACAATCAAACGCTATAAGAGAAAAGCATAGTTGCACTGCTAGTCCCTCAGCGGCGGGGTGGCAAACCCGTTAGTGTACAACCTACAAGCTGCAGTTTCATACTAGTAATGTTACGATAGTGCTGAAGCCTCGGTATGCTCGCTACAGTGGTACATGTACTTTAAGCTTGTGGGGTTTCGTCCGTCACAAAGTGCAATTATCCAGTAAGTGCTCCTAAAGTGCTGGATTTATGTTGCCTCTTATTCGATAAGACGCACTGATTCCGGAATATTCTGGAATTAAGCTGAAATGCAAAACCCCTACCCCTAGCTAGATATTATTGGTCAAATTCATGAATTTCGGCGTATTGCTGTAGTCTCATTGGCCTGCTCATTTATTAACCTTCTAAGAGAGTTCGGGTCTCCGGACCAAAAGGACTAATCCTACAGTAATACAGTATCCACATCTATACTAAGAATAAGAGAGCTCAAAGATTAGATTGCGTTCACTGAGGCACGGCTTTTTAAAGCAATTATCCCAATCCTTTTGACACATCTCAGTGTTTTTCTCTGAGTTATGGTAATTCCTCCCCAAACGACGGATCGGTACTTGAAGCTCCAAGAGCGCTTGAAGTTGAAGAGCTTTAAATTGACAATACTGGTAACAATCAACACGCGAACCTGCTGGTTGCACTTGGGGGATCTGCGGAGGCGATCCAGAGACTTTCGCCTCGAATTTCATGCGTGTTTCGCTGTCAGCTATAGGCCATAGCCTATGGCACACGCACTTCAACCCAGCGATCCATGCGCAAGCAAGCGAATCCGAGCAGACGAACAGCATTTTCCCGGTCCTTTGTCGAGGTAAAAGCGGCATTACATCGCAGCGAGTCGTCAGTAGCGACACGAGGAGTCGTTGCGGCGAACAGAGTAACGGGGGCGGAAGTGATGCATGTAGTGTGTAGAGTTTGCCAACACAAACTGTTGGAGGCGAAGCGCTGTTATTCGTGGCGGCATTATGCAGTGACTTGTGCAAGTGGAGCGCAACGAGTGGCTACAGCCCGCGTGCAAGCGCTAGACGCTAATATACCAGCCGGTTGAAGTTGGAGCATAGTGAGACTGCGTCCCTTCGTTCAAGTCGAAAATCTAGGCAAACTTTGGATTCGTATGAGCGATCGCCTTCACATTATCGCTGACAATTATCCAACATCTTCCTACATTTGAGCATTGGGCTCTCCGAGGTCGGAGACCAACCTGCATCGCAGGCTGTGGTGCTCTGCTTACTCATCGCGGGCTAGCTGATCAAGGTGGCCAGCGGCTCTCGCGACAGAGGGTAAAATCCGGCACAAAACTCCGACTCTCAGTTTTATCATTTTATGCAGGCTGTTCAAGCAGTCTCGAACGGTCTCTAAAATCGGCATTTATGACATTTATCAGAATACAAAGGATTGTTCGAATCTCGCGGTCGCACCGGAAACGCATCTCTCCTAAATGCGATTACGCCGCGGCTCTACTCCTTGCACTTAGCCCGGCCGTTTTTCCAGAGTAGACGCGGCATGTCCAGGCATTCATTCATCAAATTGCTCGCTCAAGCACAAGCCACTCAAGCCCTCTGCCCCCACCAAAAACAACACAAAAGACCCGGACCGCCAACGAATGTGCGACGTGCTCCAGCTCCAGCCCGCAGGTGCCTTCCTCCGTCAGGCCTACAATCTCCGGCCCTTAAGCCTCCAGTCAGACCCCATCGCGGTCGTGGGTAGCTGCACGGACATCGATGAAGCGCTGCGCCTCCCAGACGGCGAGGGCACCGCGGTGACGCTAAATTCGGCTACTTGCTGCCAGATGCAGGCATCCAATCAGGACGAGCCTGAGGATTTCCTCACCTCTATCCGTCGCGGACTCGATAAGATTGAGGCTGAAGAGGACGATGAAGACAGCGACGATGAGGGCTGTTACTACCAGGCTAGCAAGGAGAATATGTACTACAGCCCGGACCAGAAGCTGCCGGGCGGATTCCTGTTGGACGACGCTCTCGACCTGTCAGACACGTCCACTGCCTCGTCGTATCTCGTTCCATGGACCCAACAAGACTTTTTCGACGAGATCGATGACGACGAAATGGACGAGCTCATCTTCCAACTGGACATGTGAAAAAATACGAAGCAGAACTGTAGTGTAGATACCCAGATCGTAACACTATTTATTTAAGTCAAAAGTGGCGATGCCGAATGAACAACACAAAACTTGACCTCTCCGTTTGCATCATCGTCGTCACACGACCGTAAGTCGTCGGTAAAAGTGTCCTAACGGTAAAAGCGGTGGGTCGAATCCGTCGTCACACCAGACTCAACGTGCCATTATGCAGCATCGCCGTTGAACTGACGAGGACGACGTTGAAGTTTCTGTAAAATCGATAACGCATCGGTATTTTTATTTTATCTTGTACATTCCTACACCTACATGCGGATGTGCGTGCTCGAAAGATCCAACTGGGCGTCGTCGATGCCCGAGATGGACTCGAAATTGCGCGTGACTGTGGTCGATTCCGCTTCGCTGCTGGGTTCATCGCTACTCGTGCGAGGGAAGTCGGAGCTCTGGCGCAACACGGCGCCTTCCTGGATGATCGGCTCGCCTGCGCCCTCCCGCTCATAGTCTTTGGTGCCCGGCTCACTGAACGTGAACGACACAAACGACGTGTTGGTGCTGGCGATCCGCGTGCTGTTGTCC
This sequence comes from Phytophthora tentaculata, assembly GCA_033557915.1. Classification (NCBI taxonomy): domain Eukaryota; phylum Oomycota; class Peronosporomycetes; order Peronosporales; family Peronosporaceae; genus Phytophthora; species Phytophthora tentaculata. The sequence goes on from JAUCEA010000005.1 coordinate 917,076, forward strand.
AGCATCGTGCCTTGGTTGTCGTCTCGAGCAGTGTAGTAACGACGCAGTCCCGTAATGAGCCGGTCCGCACTGGGTTTAAAGCTCATGCCGTTACCCATAAAGTGGAATAGTTCATTACGGGCCAGTGAGTAGCGCTTATCCAGACCCGGGTCCAGATCGTTTAGTGTAATAGGGAAAATAGGGCGTCCTTTATCCTCCGCGAACGCTAACTGGTCGCGCAACAGCTCATTATTCATCGTCTGCTTGGACAGAATCACAATAAAGCATGTGCACCGTAAAATAGCTTCTTGCGCGGCATGGATACGGTTCTCAAAGTGCTGACCTTCCACGTTACGGTCTCCATAACACACCACACCAGCGTCTGTGAGTTCACGGTACAATTGCTGCACGAAGCCTGCGTGTTTATCTCCGTGCGATAAGAAGACAAACTGCTTCTGCGCGCCACTGGCTTCCGGGTCCCATTGCTGGAAAAGCCGAGAGAATCCGCCTCCAGTATTCGCCAAAATGGTCCCAGTAGCATTCTGTTTCAACCCGTTATTACGGCGACTACTAGCGATGTTTTTCTGTTGAACAGCGTCAAGGTTCTTCTCAATTTCATCACGTACTCCATCAAGCAGTAAGCGGAACTGCGCCTTAAACTTGGCTTCGTCGTAGTCGTACTCAATCTGCCGTACATTCGTGCTATTGCGTCTTGTTTGGGTGATCGCAGGTTCGAAAGGAATGAGCTGGCGAGTGTACAGATACACTTGTAGATCCTCGCCAATACTAACTCCTTCGGCTGATACAGCCAAGATAGGCGTACCGACCTGTTTCGCTAGTGCCAGTTCCTTCAAGCACCATTCAGATTGTGCGTAGTCTTCAGTAAGAAGACACAGCACCACCGCGGCGTTCGTGATACCGCGTGCAATCTCCTCACGCCAGACGGAGCCACCGCCAATGCCACTTGGGTCCATTAGATCCAACCACGTCGTAACGTTTGCATCTTCAAGTGCTTTTCGAATCTTCTTAGCGAACTCTGCATGTGAGTGTGTGTAGCTGATCATCACGTCGCGTTGGCCAGCAGCACGTTTGATCTCGAATAATAGTCGCGTCGACGTCGTGCAATCCAGTGGTCGTAAGCCTTCAATGTTCATCTTCATGAGGTTGCCACCATTGGCAAGAATGGCAAGCGCTGACTGCTCGTTCTCCTCCCGTACAGCAATGTGCAGTGCCGTATCACCTGTAGTCGGCAACTGGTAGTTGATATCTGCACCTGCAGACGTCAGTACGCTAAACACTTTACGCGTGGCATCAAGACCCGACGCAGCACACATCAACGGGGTCATATAGTCCAAATCTACCAGTTTAGGGTCCGCGCCAGCCTCCAGGAGCGAGCGCAACACGTCGGTCCTGTTGAGTCTTGCAGCCCAATGCAACGGCGTGCGTCCACGAGCATCCTGGAAGTTCGGGTCCGCCCCGGCTTCTACCAAGAGATCCACCACCTCCAGCGCTCCACTCACTGCTGCCCAATGCAATGGGGTTCTTCGATTAAGACCCACGTAGCCTAATTCACCCAAACAATCCACATCGGTTTTTTTTCGCAAAAATTTGCGTACCGCCAGAACATCATTCCGACCGGCAGCTGAGTGGAAAGGTGTAAGGGCAACATCACCACCCCATTCCTCGAGTTCTTGGGCAACTGCGTAATTGCCTCGCAGATACGCGAGTTGCAATGCCGTCAGTGTGTTCATAAATCCCGGATCGGGAACAGCAAGAGGGTCAGCACCGTGTACAAGCAACTCACGCACGACGTCTGGACGTTCGGCAAGGAAAAGCGGCGGCACCCGGTCCGAACGGTACGACGATCGCGCCAGTGTACGTGCCGAAGCACCACGTAAAAGCAGCCATCGTACAGCTTCCAATTGGCCTGTAGATACAGCACAGTGCAGAGGTGTAACCAGCGTCGTACGGAAGATTGACGCGGCGGATTCTTCATCGCTACCGCCGCCATCTACACCCGGACGAGCAACGAAGAACCGAGCGAAATACCAGAAGAGATCTCCGGTAGAGAACCGCACACGACTGAACTTGTCCATCGCCGTGACGTCGAATCCTCGAGATTCCAGCAACTCTAAGGCGCGGATATTACCGTGATACGCTGCAACATGGACCGGATTCTTTCGAGACTGCGCAAAGAAGCCCAAGAACAGTGTAGCGGGGGCATAACTCGTGCGAGGGAATCCCTGCTCCTCACTCGTCAAACCGGCAGCTTCTGCGTAGTCCAAGATGTCGCGCATTTCACGTAGATCACCCTGTCGAGTTGCCTTATACAATCGCTTGCGTACAACTGCTAGAGCTTTATCCGATTGATTCATTAGCTGATCAACACCCGGGTCCATGACGTGGTTGCGTACATCGCCGGTCTGATCGCTCTCTTGGAAAGCTCCTAATAACATTTTCACGTGCTCTCTAAAACGTGCAAAGTACTGCAACTCGGTGAAAATCCACACGAAACACACCATACTGACAAGTGCAAATATTTGCACTGCATGGATTCCACACGAGAATACGCCGCCTTTGAAGAACATGTAGAGGAAAAACATGACCACGACAGCTTGGAACAGCAACAAGAGCACAGCCACCAGTTCGCAAAACTGGAAAACCAACCGTCGTTTGATCTTGGTAAGGTTGCCGTTGTCCTCCTCGTCATCGTCCAGGTCCATCCCCCCGTTTCCTGTTTCGATATCAGTCTTTCCCGTCTGTGCTCCAGGTGTGCCACTCGATCCGGGTGAAAACTCTTCATCACGTTTAAACGGTTCGAAGAGTCGCCACCCAGACCCTGGCAAACACAGCAAGATCACAGCTGGCAGCGTGTGATAAATCAAAGCTGAAAAACCCACGACGTTTTCGCAACTTGTGGCTTGAAAAGAGTACACAAGATTCGGTGAGTGCAGCACGAATCCGTGAATATTGGGCATCTCTGGGTTCAACACAAGCGAGTCGGGCTTGTAGAAGTAGTAACACCCCAATCCAGCGGCTAGAACGAAAGCCAATGGCACACCAGTGTGCAACAGCCGCCGTGCGAAGAACGTATTGTGTCGGAAGCGTGCGTTGAGCCAGTGACGCGGTACATGCGGCATTTTGCCTCGCAGTGCGACGTTGGAATGGGCATTGTAGAAAGACCTTTTCTTGCTGGACATGGTGGACGGCGGACGTCTGCGTAGTTGTCCGGCGTGGGATGTCGCCAACTGGTTGAGTGATAAGTGGGAGCCCACGCTGAGGCGCGAGACAACGCTCGACGCGACGGACTTGGCTGCTCCTTGACCCATGAGAGGCATCATGGGGATTCGCTGGGCGTCCTCCTGATCATCTTCACGTGGGGCGCCGTGTCCTCCAACGGAGACAGAGGACTGCCGGCTTTCGTTACTCAACGTCTTGGCCTCCGAGTCGGACATACGAGGACGCAGCTGCGTCAACTTGTCATTTTGCGGAGTGGACATCCCCTCGTACATTGTCGCTTTAAACTTGATCTGTTAGACACAAATTGCCACCTTCACCTAACCGGCCAACCTTGTTCTTGTTCTTTTTGGCGGGTGGACTCGACGTGAGCGAGTTCTAGCTGGAAGCTGAAGTCTAGGGCCTAACTCGCGACACGCGCGAGGTGGCGTCTCGAACGAGCTCTTCCGCCGTCGCTGCGAAGAGCTCCTGGTGAATACCGAAATGCCTCACGCTCATGGAGTTTCGGCACCATAAGGAATCGTGCCCGACCCCTTGCGTTGTGACTGAATTTTGCACTTGTAGTCCCACCCGTAGTACTGTCATCCTTCTGAGCAGCGTACCAGACTTTTTGTATGGATAAATGCGGACTTTATCGAGAGAAGATAAACTACAAAATACAATGCTACGTTGACAAGATATCAGAGGTTGCATAATGGAATCAAGTGAATCACCTAGTGAGCGGCGAAGAGACGTCAGACAGGCCGAAATGAGCCATTCGTTATCTACACCGCACTACAAAGACCAAAGAAAACACAAAGTTTTTCGATCAAGGTGAACATCGGGGTGTTATTATGGATATTAATAGCCGATGGAGCTGAAACACCAAGTATTGCTATTTTTTTAATAGCCAGTATTGTTGTCACTGGCGTGCTTATCTCCCGCAAACGCCAGGTGCCATCAGTGAGCCAATCAGCACGAAAATCGTATTGTTACAGGGGTTTACAAGTTGAAACTTAACGGCTATAGGGTGTGGGCAGCGCACGGCTTGTCTTCGTCGCCGTAGAAACATGGTGGCTCCTCGGGTGTGTGGGCCCAGCGTGCGACTCGAATCCAGGCATCCAGTCAATGGATGCAATGAGTCCGCGACGAGGATCGACTTCTGGCGCAAGTTAAACGGAGGCGCTGACTGTCTGCGCAACGCCGACAGGATCCACATGCTCCTCGCCTGTGAGCAGCACCTTGAGAACATTGCGCCATCACAAGCTTGGAGTTTGAAACGTTACAGTGTGCCTGAAACTGGAAATACTTTTGTGCAAGCAAACTGGGTACCGGTACTAATGAAAAGTACGTTTCTGTGCGCCATCACTTTGTTTGAGATCCCAATGTTCCATTTGCCACCAAATACAAGGTTTGGGATCCATGCATTTTTGCAACTTTGTAACGTGACACAATGCACAGGCAACTTCAACCTGTACCAACGATACATTTGTGCGCGTGACTCGAAATAGGAGTGCCACTTTTAACGAGCTATTGCGATTTTCACGCTGTTGTCGACCTGATCGCTGCCAGTGCCATGCCAGTCAAAGACACACCGCCGACTGAGAGCAGCAGCTCGACGACCGCAGCAACCCCAGAAAAGCAAAGGGACAAGTGGGACATTTCGCGCATCAACAAGCACTGGGAGATCGATTCAGAGTTGCGTCGCAGCTTGCCGTCCCTTGCGCGGGCTAAGCGCAGCGAGCATGAGTCCGCTGGCAACAAGTTCTTAAGGCTCACTAAGCTGCCACTTCCCGCTTCACCTTCATCTGAAACAGTGCTGCTAGATCTTGCTCGAGGTGGTCGCAGTGTTTCCCAGCGAGCAATCACAGTCACCGCAGAAACCAAAGCCAAATACTTTGGCAAAGCAGCAAAGTCCGAATGTTACACAATTTTCCGTCAACTTGCAGCACAAAAGTACCTACCGCTCGAACCTCTCAGCGAGTTTCTTGCCGGTCAGGAAAAGAACCGACAACAGCGAGACGAAGACGGCAACTCTCCCACTTCCGCGGTGCCATTTCTTCCAGTCAGCCGTGGTCTTAGCAAAAACGGAAACTCCAGTAGGCATTATCTGGGTGCTTCGTCGCGTACCAGTCAGCGCCATGGCAGTGTATTAAGCGCTGACCCATTCACTGCGCGACACAAATTTTCATCGCTTTGTCTCGAGCGTGATTTGCCTCCATGTATTCGCCTCATTGTGCGCCAGTATTTCTCACCGGAAATCAACGTCTCGCACATGGCAATTGGCGACGATCTCGCGTGTGTATTCGCTGCCTGTCTACTCGATTTACCAATGGTCACAGGTCTTAACGCACGCAACAACCGTCTCCGTGATAGGGGACTTCAAGCGCTCGTCGATGTGGTAGTAACCAAGGCGGATCTGTATCATCTTGACCTGTCGGAGAATAAAGTTGACCACCACGCTGCACATGCACTTGCCTCCTATTTGAGCTCAGCCTCTTGCAGCCTACAAACGTTGCGGCTTGCCAGTGCCGATGTAGACGACGACGAACTCGTACCTTTCGCACGCGCGCTGCATTCCAACAAATCTCTTCAAACTCTCGATGTGGCACGAAACTCCGTGGGTAGTAGTGAGCATCTTAACGTTGTTCGACCCTCTGTCACGACCGGTGGTGAAGCGCTTGCCACCATGATCAGTATCAACAGTACTCTGACGTCACTGGATCTGTCGTGGAATTATCTGCGTCTCGCCGGCGCAGTGGAGATCGGCCGTGCTCTAGCCTACAATTCTGGACTTCGTGAGTTAAATCTAGCGTACAACGCCTTTGGGAATGCCGGTGCGCAAGCTGTAGGCGACGCGCTGCTTTCAAACACAACACTACAGCGTCTAAACATGAGTCATAACAACATCCCAGCACAAGGAGCTCTCGCGATCGCTAGCGCCTTGAAAATCAACAACGCTCTGCCACTAACGGAGCTTTCGCTAGGTGGTAATCCTCTTGGTAGTATGGGTGGAAGAGCGTTGCTACATGCTGCGGCCGCGTGTGCAGACAGCAAAAAACTATCCGTTGTACTGGAAGGATGCAACTTTGACGCTGCCAGTGACGGGGACGGGTCTTTTGACCCAGCAGATCCTACCGGTAGCTACGATCTGAACATGGAGATTCCATACGAACGTGCAGTTGCACTTGAACTACTTCGAGTGGCAAATACCAAGCAGGGATGCAAGTTTTTATCCATCGCTCACACTTCAGCAGTTAATAAAGTACGTCGTAACATTCGCGTCGAGTTACGTGAAACACAGGATGGTGTTGAGGAAAGACGTAAACTACTCAAGACTGCTGGTATTCTGACGGATGTAGAAGCCCTTAGTGCTCGCGAAATGGTATCAAAAAGTTTGGATCGAGAGTCGCTAGCAGAATTATTTCACGAGCTTGATAAGGATAATTCTGGGTTTATTGATGAGCACGAACTTCGTGCAGGTATGCGGAAGCTGGGGGTACAGTTCCACGACGAAGATGTACCACGCTACGTAGCGCTCTACGATCTCGATGGTACCGGCACCATTGAGCTGGAGGAGTTTGTGGAGTTGATGGAAAGCTTCAACTTGAATGAACTAAGCGGAGGGTTCCACCGAGAGTGTGTGGATGTGGAGACCAACTTGCCCTTCGAGATCCCAACAGAGGGACGACTTCAGATTGACTTTGTGGATCTCCACGTATCGTCGGGTAATGACAGTGCACAGTCGGACGCGAGTGTGGAACGACTGATAGAGAACATCTCGTTGAGCAAGAATAAGACTCAAATGCTGTTCATGGCAAAGACTGGTCTAATCTTTAAAGCACACGAGGCCCAGCAACTTCTCCAAGCAGTTCGCGATGTGTGTGATCCTTCTCAAGCCGTTATAGCTCTTTTACCACATATGGTGGACTCTCGTAACGCGTACACATTGATTGAACACAATCTAAGCTCTGCGGATCGACTACGGGTGCAGCATCTTATGGGTCAAGCGCTTCAACCCATTTTGGGTCTGGCATCGGGTCATTATCGTATCGATTTGAGCAACGATCTGGATCGTGTAACTTTAAAAAAACTCATCGAGAATAGTAATCGCACAGCGTTCTTACGCAAAAAAAGTGGACTGAAAGACACCAGTCAACACATTAACTACCATGGTTTTCGCAACGAAATACTCCATGGGAAGCCTTTCGTTTTGGAACCTAAATTTCTAGATTCTGCGCCGCGATTCGGTTATTTGGAGCTGGACTACGTGCAACTTGGACGCGCTCCATGTCACGCACTCTCACATAAACGTTTCAAACAAATGCTTCAACTGTGTCAGCTCGATCGAATGGGGGCAGGAATGGGGATGGCCACTGCAGCGTCGAAAGCAGCGAAAAGTACCCGAGGGGCTAGTACGTCGGTATCAACGTCACCGTCTTCGTCACAGACACCGATGAGCGCCGAGTCGGGGTTCCCACCTCAACGTCCATTCACCCACGAAATGTTTGAGGAATACGAAAAGATGAGCACGATTAAAAACTACATTGATTTCGGTGCAGGCTTAAATCGATCCATTGAGTTGACTCCACTTCCTAGTGAACAAATCAGCACCAAAGGCAACACCAGCGAGGAAGAGGATCTCGACGATGCGGGCTCTGGTTCGCCTGTTGAGTGTGGAGATAAAATACAAGCTGGAAATGCAAATCACACAGAGGAACGGGGCGACATGGATGCTGAGGACAACGCGTTCCAGCGCGGGGTTACCCCGGCTACCCCAGCGATCCCAGTAGCGCCAAATGTCTGTACCGCACGTCGACTATTATTCAACGTGCAGTGGTGTTTGTCCACACGGTGGATCACTGTAAACCAGGCTGTTCGGCTATTGGGCGCTTGGCCTGTGGCCTTCGCAACCTCCCGCTGTGACCTCGTGTGTACCATCTTCGATCGAATCACGGATCTCCACAACTTTAGTGGCGTATTGTCTGCTATTACGGATGGCGAGGCAGCGCAGGCGCTGTATCGACTAGGTATGCTGAACGTGTTGACACCGCTTTGGCCTGATAACTACTACGAGCTCGCTCTTGGGAGATACGAAGAGCGCGAAGTGGCTAAGATGCTCGTGCGACTTGCTATCGATGAACCAGGCGAGAACTGGCAAAACGAAACGTTTGGCTGGAGTCGAGACGAGAAAATCCCTGGCTGGGAGCTCAATTACTCGTGGCTTAAGGACGGCGGCTTTCCTGAAAAAGGGTTCCTCAGCCTTGAGTATTATTCCGGTGCTGATAAGGGATGCGGCCCCGTGTGGCCTACGCGCCGCGAGCTGGCGGCTCACACGCTCTGCGGTTTGCCGGATAACTTGGACGTGTTTGAGATGCAGATAGACTCGCTTAGTATGCGGAATGTGGTGCAACGGCACCATTGAGCTTAGCGACCATCACTCGTCTAACTTCAACTTTGTCAATACAAATACAAGTATATAAGAGTCAACTTGATCATCACTCATCTAACTTCAGCTTGGGCAATACAAATTACAAATTTTGTATTGCCCAAGTTGAAGTTAGATGAGTTGTATTACAAAACGGGTCTGACTTCGTCTTTTCATGAAGATAGAATTTTGTTGTGGGCTCCAACTTACTGTTAAGACCCAAGAGCCCCACGTAGACTACGTGACGTAGTGCCCTGGCGGATGACAGCTTCCAGCTGCTATCCGAGACTGTAGCAAGCCAGCACGAATGGACGTTGTACTTCGACGCCGCTACGAAGCTCGACACGTACCACGTCTATGATAGTCGTGTGATGCATTTCGAGTGGTCGTACGACGGCACATGCACACGACGCCACTGCAGTTTTGTAGCACGGCGATGGATGTTGCTATCTGGATAACATGCAACAGCATTCGCTGTCACTGCAGTCCACGCAGATTCACAGCCGAACGGCCAAGATGACAGGCTGGTGAACTGCACTCGAGTCTTATGATCACTGCGTCTTTTACATGCTGGGGACACTCTAGTGATGCATGGGTGACCCCGGGCTAGAGTAAGAGCGATCTCGCGGAGTCGCGACGCTACGTTCTGTCAACAGCAGTCAGAAGCGTTGTTCCGAAGCAAGACAGAGGCGGGCGGGGAGGACCTCGACAGAGGCGCTGTCCAGTAGATTGAGTAGGTCGTGCGCGACTGTCACTGTTGCACCGGTGCGAGTTGAACGCAATTTTAAGCGTTGCCCGAGAGTCAAATTGTATGCTCGATCGGCGAAAGGAGCTGTCACCTGGATTTTCCGGAGCAGACAAAAGCTCGGAGCTCGGCCCATTTTACAGCGAATAAAGTCGACTTTGTCGTTACCTTTGCTGCGTCATTCTGTGGTTAAGTAGACTTGGCGCAGGCAGCCACCGCTTGTGGAGGAGCCACAACTTCACACGCTCGATCGAGGTAACAAGACAAAGTTTCGAAGACTTGTCCCCCACTTGTGAAGCCAGTGTCTTCTGACTGACCAGATGACAATCTTCTACCAGCGGTGCTCGGACTGAGAGGCGCGTTGCTGCTACGCTTGCGGTCACGCAAGTCTCCAGTAACGCTGGCCACCCGGCAGATTGATCGCTGCAAGCGGCATGGTAATCGACACGGAGAGGTAAAGTCATAGCGGTGGCGGACGTGGTTACGGGCACATAATGTATTGGAACGGACAGCAAGGCGTGGCTCTTACATATTAAGCCGAGCCGTTTGCACCCCTCAGACGCATCTCCCTTTCATCTCGGGTACACCGATCTGGGCAGCCCAGACGAGAAGAAACTTTCAAACTTTTAAAAAAACTTTACGGATACTTTTATCAGATACATGCCTGGGCTAGTGCCTCCGTGCAATCAGCTGGCCTCTACGAAAGATGATAGTTCTCTCAGCCTAAAGGGCTGAGAGTATAACAGCGAAAAATCGTTTCTATTAATAATTACTGGGCTTCAACTTTGCCTTCAACTTGCTGTTCCAATAGAGGGATCAAAGGAAATATTATTTTCGATAACTTCGTGTTTGTAAGAAGCATCCGTTTTTTCAAATTCGTAAATGCGGCTCAAACGTAGACAAGGTTGTCGCGAAGAATAAGTGCTTGATCAGTCTAGAATCGTTAAGAAATACACTTTAATGAGCAGTAAGAATACAGTTATTTCTTGTGAAGAGACACTGCTGCTACTTTACTTGTCCTGATAAAGTTTACAATTGCTCCAATGGCAACGAATATCTAAAAATGCACCAGCCACAAGTGTTTAACAGTTGCCGTTATAAGCTGCAGAAAACGCTTTGACGCTAGAAGGCGTGATCCACCGAAGGCTTAAGACGAGCCGTAGTGTACGGAATCACTGTTCTACATCAATATGGCTGAGCAAACGCCGCAACCTTCGCAGTTGTCGTCGGTAGACTACATGAATCCAGCTGAGAATGCTATCAAATGCTTGCTGCAGCAGATACTAATAAAAAATTGCCGATATCTTCGCAGTTATCGTGGGTATAGATTATTACGAACACGTTGCAATGGTGGCTGCGGGTGGGACAGCAACGTCATACCAGTTGCTATAACTGTATGAAGATGAACATCGATCCAGGTCACGGGAGCAATGGATATTAGAGTTTTGTGCTGGTCAACCAAGGCGGAATGACCATAGTTAAAATTAATGCTGCCGTTGTGGACGATTAACCCTTTTGGCTACAGGTTTTACAGGTCCATGTAGACCTATTAGCATGCTGACAGGAGATCGCAATTGGCTAAGAAGACCACCTTCGTGACGACGAATTTCTACTGTATCACCTTACAGGTCTACTTGGACCCATGAGCCATAGTACCGTGTGGCTCAGCTGTGCAAAAAGTCAGTTTCCCATCCTTTCACTGTTTATCTCCCCTCAAACGCCCCCGGCCAATTCGACCTTCCAGCTACGAGCAAAGACGATGGGCTTGCAGTCACTACTGAACGCAGCAGACAATGACACGGGGGATTGGGAGCTTGACGCAGGCTGCGACTCGGAGGAGGGTACCCCTCCCTCGCCAAGAGCTCCCTCTGTTGGTGGCGAGGCTGAGGCTAAGACGGCGGACACGGCTCTTGCTCATACTAGCGCTAAACGGCGAACTGGCAACGCCTATGCGGATAATATTGAGCTAGAAAGTGGTCTACACATCAAGCACGAGGCCTCTGTTCGGCGGGCATACACTGAGCGACAAGAACTCGGGTTGTTTGCTCTATTTTTTAGCGGGACAGACCGAGAGACTCTCCGAAGCTGGATGAACCATAGTATGTGTCAACAAGGGAGGCCCGAAGTCTCGTCGGTGGAGTTTGACGTGTACATGGGTTTAGAGATCGCTATGAGCATCCTTCCTATAACAGAGATAAAAGAATTTTGGTCTGAGAAGCGCTTCTTGGGGCAGCGCGATATTGCTGAGACGATGTCACGGAACCGATTTAAAGTATACGATCGCATCTTCGGTTACACGCCCCTAACAGTTGCACCGAAGCGTACAAGCTCCAGACCCACTTTGGCACAGTAGAGATTTACTGCGTCATATTCAGGGCATGTTTGCAGAAATTGCTGTTCCGCTTGGTGCAGCTAGTCTAGACGAAAACACCGTCCGTACTAAAGCCAGGTCGTTGGCTCGAACCTACCTTCCATCCAAGCCAGACAAGTATGGCATCCGGTTCTACGCAGTCGTGGGTGGGAAAGCTTGTACGTGCATTCCATATACGACAACGGCTCCGGTAATATGCAAGCCAGCCCCCCTGTAGAGCTATATTGCAGCCTCTTTCCCGAACTGCGGAGGCCTTTGGCTCGGACACTGGCTCAACCTACAATATCAGTTAAGAAAGACTCTGCCTCAGCACTATGGGTTGCAATGATCGGCCACATGACGCGGCCACATGAGTCGCCAACGCGACGTCGGATATTGGTCTGTGACAACTACTACACTAGGCATGAGCTCGCAAAGGCCGTGTCTGCGTTTACCGATGACGAAGGGAGGATCATTGGTACTTATAAGTTAGGCCATATGGGCAAGTGGAATGAAATTGAGATTGCGAGGTCTGTCGAGCGTGTGAAAACAATGGAGCGTGGTAGCTGGGAGCTCGTCGCTGCGGTAAATGTACCATCCGACTGGAGTAAAGCTCAAGCCGCTCACAAGCGAGCTCAACTCAAGCTGACAGCCGACAAACGAACTACTTTTACACCGAATATAGAGCTTGCTGCTCACACCGGGTTCATCATATTCCTCGACAAGAAGCCTGTAGTGTTCTATACGAACGACCTTGCTGGAACTGCATCCCAGCGTGTCCTCAGCGGCTCATCGCAAGAAGCAATTGATATGTGCCATGGGCTTGCCCCGATTCGCGGATGGACAGGTGAACAGAGTTTGCATCGGAAAACGCTTCAAGTTCCTGCTACTATTGCCGCCTATAATATCTTCATGAACGCGGTTGATAGAGTGGGCCAGCTCAGAAGCACTAATCCAATACGCCGCAAAGAGCCTCGCTTGGAAATGAGCATTTTTACATGGGCATTGGATATGTCGCTTATAAATGCCTTCTCATTACAGAAGAAAATTGCACCACCGGTATGCAAGCAAATTACACTAAGAAAATTCAAGCGCAGAGTAGCCGAGACTTTGACCGAACCGCAACTCCGCAGAATGAGATTGAAACGGCGTGACTCTCAAGCGCGTGAGAATGTCCAGGACATTGTGGGCTCCCATTCTAGCCCGCACATGCTGACAAAGAACTCTACAAAGCATTCAAACGGGAAATTAACGTGTTATCTTTGTTCACTTCGGGGACTCTCAAAGAAAGCAAGGTACGGATGCACTAGGTGCCTTCGTGGCTATCAGAGTGCTTCACAGCATTTCATTATCGCGACAAGTTCACCTCTCAATCGTAAACAGTTCGCTCGGCACTAGAAGTCATAGCTGCATCTGAAGGAGCTGCTACATGACGTGCGAGGCTGAAAAAAACAAAACGGTCACAACATTAGATGAGCTTACACTTCCAGAATAGAATATATTGCTGCAAAAATACAATTACCTTCTCGTGTTCAGCTTCTTGCTGATACAAACTGGTAGCTGATACGTGGGTTTTTGGCCAGGTTGCTGTGCTTGTAATAATAGTAGACTTGGTATACGGCCTTGTCCAAGTTGAGCTCGCGGCGATAGCTTCCCTGGCGAGCCAAGAGTCCACGACGACTGGCGGCTACCCGCTCCCCAAACTGCTCCCACTCACAAGGAGCATCGCCGCAGTAAGGGCACCTCCTGTGTTTCTCCGTCGCTTGCATCTTCCCGCGCCGCTCTGCGCGTCGCTCTGCTGTGTTGCTGCTCGACCTCTCAGTATTTTGAATGAGAGTACCGTGGGTACGAGTACCGAACCATGTTGTGATCATTAATTGGCTATTTTATCGCTACTGCTTGATGCTGTTTCGTCAACTTACGGGTCCCAAAAGAACTATTAGAGAAACTTGGTAGCCAAAGGGTTAAAATAGTCTGTATCCTGCTGTATCTTAATAAATAAAATGAATGTCCGTCCGACTGTCTGTCTGTCTGTCTGTCTGTGTCTGTCTGTGATGTTACGCAAATCCGGACTTATGATTGGCTACATAAATTCACTTATTATATTACATTCATGAGACAATTCAGACAAAATTGAGTATCACTTTCTAGAAGGTAGCTACTGTATACAGCATGTATTATAGATTGGCTGCCAAGCTGTGTGGCAATGCGAAAATTCTAGAAAGCGCAAATGTAGGTCACTGACATTTTCCCAGCGGCCTACTAAAACGTAAAATGCGTACACTCAGTATTTACAGCAACAAGGCATCAACCAAGGACATTCTGTTCGTACTATAGTATCAATAGAACTGCTAAAAGGAGAGTGTGGCTTCGACAGCCATCATGCTATAGAAATTGTGGTCCAAAAAAAGTTTCGATTCTTAAAGAAAAAATTCCGAGCACGCGCCACAGTTAGAGCTAAAGTGGAAACACGATAGAATAGAGCACAGTGATCATTTACTGTAAGTACTACGTATGCGCTTTAATTGTTTGATTCCTTTCATTCCTTTCATTAAAAACTATGTACTACGAACGTAAATAAACACATCGGAAATATTTGCTTCCCGTAAAATGTTTATTTTACTTGCGAGTTGGCTGCGCCGCTTTGCGGCGCAGTGAGCTCGCTTGTTTTAAATAATGAAGCTGAAGCTGCCATGTACTAGTTAGTTGATGCAATTGAAGACAGTTGTGAAATTGAAGGCACTGTTAAAAAAAAATGAGATCCGCCTATATTGAATAGGAGGAAGCGGTGCCTCAACGAACCACACTGTACCTTATACAGCTACAGGCTGGATACAGGTGGTGCGCTAGTTAAGGCGATGCGTTCAGTAGAAATCGATCGCGGTCACCTCCGACGATATAGCATTGCCTTTATATTATTCGTGAGCTAAAGGTTACGCAAAAGTTGCACATGAATGTGTATTCCTTTTCCGGTGCTGTAAGTGTATTGTCGGCTGAGAGACCTCGTGCGGCGAAGACGCGCTACTGTTGAAGAGGACGGCAAAAGCTCTTCGCTCCAACTTGAAGCGTAGAGCTTTTGCCGTCCTCTTTGTGGAGCTCAACATTGGAGCGCGGGGGGGGGGGGGGGTCCCGTCGCAGAGGCACCGAGTATTTTTCGCGCGGCCGCCTTTGACCGACAAAAGCGCCGATCTTATCCAGGTCTATCCATTTAACTTGTCGGTGGCGTGTGTGGAACGGCTAAACTCGAAACTTGGCAACGAGTATTCGCTTCTATAGGTGAGTTTTGCATGGCGCCCAGGTGGACCATGTTGGTGCCGTTCCGTATCCTAGCTGTCAGACTCTGAGTCAGAGATGTTGAAGTAGTCCATGTCGACACGAAAACGATGGAGAGTCTTGGCTGCTGTATCTCGTCGTTTACGGTGACAGACGACTGCGTCTATTAATACATGTATAATATGTGGCGCAGTAAATTTGTGCTGCAGTACTTCTAGCAAACAACTTAGTCGTTTTGCTGCAATGTCTACCATTCTGCTCAGCTTCAGCATCCCCATTACGTAAATCAAGTTTTACAATGCTGCTGCTGATAAGGCCTTCCAATGTGGTTTTACATGCTAGGAACCTAGTACAGAGCTGCCGTTGGCGTAACGGCATTTTGTTCGACAAGTAGCTATTTTTCAAGCTCTACAAGTTGTAGACTACAACGCTACGTACTTAACATTGTAAATTGTCGGGCGCGTTATTTACGGCGCTTGGCCTTGGATTATTGTTATGGAAACGAGTTCCTACATCATATATCGCCGATCTTCAGAAACACGGCCGACTTTGCAGTCTAGACTTTAGAACGGGACTATTGTTACTTCGAAAGTATTTTTTATTTTTACTTTTTTGCAGTTAAAGCCGCCGATTGCACTCGGGGCGAGCTCTGCAGCAACCCCGCTAACCGAGTCCTCACGGTACCCGGCTGCTGTGAGCATTTGATAGATACTATTAATACATGTACCACTATTGGCAAGTTAAATTAATTAAAGTGCACACCTTATAAAGAATCCATTTATTAATGGAAAACACCCGACACATCTTGCTGAGCTCCTGTAGACGTATACATGAACAGTTTTGTACCGGGAGGTGTTGCACGTCGTAGTGCCGAGTCATGGTATCGCGTCGGGAATTACTTTGAAGTACTGTGTCACTTTTTGCTACTCTTGCGTCAGCGGTTGCTGACAGCGAGCAAGCATCGCGCTAGTCCGTCTTCAGCTTCTCCTGAGCACCAGCGGGTGGTGCCATCCGTGGACAGATCCAGGCAACTTTGCTCGCTAAAGGCCACGAACTTCATTTCGCCGCGCCACCGTTTCATGAAGGCGGCTGGCGCGCCTGCGTTATGATCGGCACAATAACACGCGAAAGGCCTGTGTTGACAAAGGGCTAGATTCTTTGCCATGTTCTCGACAGCGATTCACTTACCGGTATACTTAAGTACGCCTGAGCAACAAGCCACCGCTCAGCCACGCAACACCTGATCCTGGCATGTCCATCTATCGAGGATACGCAATGCCATCGACATGGTCCACCTGGACGCAAACTACCACCTGGGCGCCATGCAAAACTCACCTATAGAAGCGAATACTCGTTGCCAAGTTTCGAGTTTAGCCGTTCCACACACGCCACCGACAAGCTGAATGGATAGACCTGGATAAGATCGGAGCTTTTGTCGGTCAAAGGCGGCCGCGCGAAAAATACTCGGTGCCTCTGCGACGGGACCCCCCCCCCGCGCTCCAATGTTGAGCTCCACAAAGAGGACGGCAAAAGCTCTGCGCTTCAAGTTGGAGCGAAGAGCTTTTGCCGTCCTCTTCAACTATCATCTTTCGTAGAGGCCAGCTGATTGCACGGAGGCACTAGCCCAGGCATGTATCTGATAAAAGTATCCGTAAAGTTTTTTTAAAAGTTTGAAAGTTTCTTCTCGTCTGGGCTGCCCAGATCGGTGTACCCGAGATGAAAGGGAGATGCGTCTGAGGGGTGCAAACGGCTCGGCTTAATATGTAAGAGCCACGCCTTGCTGTCCGTTCCAATACATTATGTGCCCGTAACCACGTCCGCCACCGCTATGACTTTACCTCTCCGTGTCGATTACCATGCCGCTTGCAGCGATCAATCTGCCGGGTGGCCAGCGTTACTGGAGACTTGCGTGACCGCAAGCGTAGCAGCAACGCGCCTCTCAGTCCGAGCACCGCTGGTAGAAGATTGTCATCTGGTCAGTCAGAAGACACTGGCTTCACAAGTGGGGGACAAGTCTTCGAAACTTTGTCTTGTTACCTCGATCGAGCGTGTGAAGTTGTGGCTCCTCCACAAGCGGTGGCTGCCTGCGCCAAGTCTACTTAACCACAGAATGACGCAGCAAAGGTAACGACAAAGTCGACTTTATTCGCTGTAAAATGGGCCGAGCTCCGAGCTTTTGTCTGCTCCGGAAAATCCAGGTGACAGCTCCTTTCGCCGATCGAGCATACAATTTGACTCTCGGGCAACGCTTAAAATTGCGTTCAACTCGCACCGGTGCAACAGTGACAGTCGCGCACGACCTACTCAATCTACTGGACAGCGCCTCTGTCGAGGTCCTCCCCGCCCGCCTCTGTCTTGCTTCGGAACAACGCTTCTGACTGCTGTTGACAGAACGTAGCGTCGCGACTCCGCGAGATCGCTCTTACTCTAGCCCGGGGTCACCCATGCATCACTAGAGTGTCCCCAGCATGTAAAAGACGCAGTGATCATAAGACTCGAGTGCAGTTCACCAGCCTGTCATCTTGGCCGTTCGGCTGTGAATCTGCGTGGACTGCAGTGACAGCGAATGCTGTTGCATGTTATCCAGATAGCAACATCCATCGCCGTGCTACAAAACTGCAGTGGCGTCGTGTGCATGTGCCGTCGTACGACCACTCGAAATGCATCACACGACTATCATAGACGTGGTACGTGTCGAGCTTCGTAGCGGCGTCGATTCTTTATTCGCGCAGGAATTCTTACAGTCTCCGTTAGCAGCTGGAAGCTGTCATCCACCCGGGAAAGCAGATGTTGTCAAGTCTTGACTCAAGGTGTCAAGAGGCCGGTTTGTGCGCAGGTTACTTGACGGAGCTTGTGGATCGGATTCACTGCCCCTGCCTTTTCGGTCGCTGCTGCCTGCTGTCAAGCTTGACGAGAGAGAGCCACTCGGCTGCTGTCCGCCGTGCCTTCTGGTCCGGAACCTCTTTCGTCCACCCCCATGGCGATCGTGGCGCAGTCTCTGCCTCATTATTCATTTGGTCGCTTCGGACACACAGGAACCACCTCGCCGATCATGTCAACGTTTTCAGCGATCCGTTTGCCGCACCTGACGACGTCCGAATCGTTCCAGTTGCACCCGCAACAGTATCAGTTCGGTGGTATGCCCCACGCTGCTAACTACGCCACTCCGGCTCAGGAGCGCATGGCGCTTCCTGCTCTCAATGTCCTGCCATCGCGCGTGTACGTGCAGTCGGGTTTTGCGCAGAACCCGATGACGGCAATGGTGGCTTCCCCGGCCGCGACGCTGTCGCACCAACCTGCTCAATCACCTTCAAAGAAGCGCGTTCGTGCGGTGCCCAACGCCTCCAAGTCCATCACGTTGGACATGCTGCGCCCACACTTCGAGAAGCCGCTGGCCGAGGTGGCCAACATCTTCGGTATCTGCATGACGCTCATGAAGAAGATCTGCCGGAAGAACGGCGTGCCACGTTGGCCGCACCGTCAAATCCGCGGACTACGCAAAAGTATCTGGTCCATTGAGAAGGCTCTGCGTTGCTGCGAGTCGGAGGCCCAGCGCCGCTCATACAACGACCACCTGCAGAAGCAGCGAGCGAAGCTGCTGACGATTCTTAAGGGACCTGCCAGCCCGAGCAGCAAAGCTGCTTTCGAACTTGTGCTGTCGGAACCGTGCTCTCCAATGGGTGAGATGGTTACTCCCACGGCCGCCATGAAGGCTCAGAGCACAAGCTATTTGGCCTCCAGCCCGGCGGTTCACTTTCAAATGCCGGCGGTGTACCAGACCCAGCCGGCTCAGGTCTCCAACGGGTCACCCAAGCTGCCGTCAATCGCGTCGCTCCTAATCAAGAACGAGGAGCAGCGCCCCAGCTACAACTACCAGTTTTAAGTGTCAACTGTCTGGTGTTGTGTCTCGGTGTGAGTCAAGTCAATGTCGTGTGCACGGTCAAACTCGTGTATGTTTCAGTGTAGTGAGTTGAGTAGCGTACTTTGAACCAGTAGTGTAGCTTTGCGTTAGGTCCGTAATGGTAAAGTTCTTTTATCTCGAGTATGGTAAACCTCAAACTTAGTTGCAAAGCTACTAGTAGTGGATACAAGTTTTTCAACGATCGTGCTAAAACTATAACCCCTTTTTGGTCGTCCTCTCCATAAACCCGTTCGTAGGGTACGGCTACTACGTACATGTAGACATCACTCTCTTCTATTGATTTCACATGTCAGCACGTTCTGGTTCTACCGAAAACTGTTCAATTTTTTTTAAAAAAGCAAAATGTATTATTTCGTCCTTAATCTGATATTATAACCGACGGATAAATTACCAGTGAATCACTGGAATCAAATTTGAAGAACCCTTTACCCGATCGAGTCGTTAAAAAGTTCTATGGCTACAGTGTTACTACAAACTAACGTAAAATACGGAATAATACGCCGTCTACTAATATTATAGTTCGCGGTAACATTGAGTTGGGGTGTTGTATTTGAGGGTGTTCTATTTGAAGCCCAGCGACGGCAGTTTGGGTAGTTCGGAGTGCTAGTTGTGGCGGGTTCAAATTACAGAATGATAAGCCTCTTATTCTGCTGTGAGTCCTCAATCCAAATATTGTATTAATTGCTTGTCGTCAAGTAAATCTACGAGCTGCTACTTAAGTACTCGATAGTTCCGAGATGAAGTTTGTGATCTCCCACAATAACACGGCAGATGAAGCAAAATTTGGTTTCGGTCTCGCCTGCTACAGCCACAGCTCGAACTGCACAGCGCACTCAGTCTAATTAGACTGTTGTCTAACATTTCAATATTGCTTTTGTATACTGCAAATTATGCTCGACTTCTCAAACAACTCTTGGCGAAAGCAGGCGCTTTTCGTAAATCAACTGTACCTTGTTCAGCAAATCAGCGTTCGCTATTTCATCAGCTGCGCTTGATCGTTTAAGAAGCCGTGCACTTCAATATTATGTGGCATCATCTTAAAACACTTTGCTCCTGTGCTCCGTCAGGTACACTATAACATTCATGACCACGACATATTTTTAAGATTGTTTTTAAGAACAAATGATTTGTTATGAACGCGAGGATTGACTTAGTGCAGATGTATTTTGCAAGTTCAAAAGAAATGACTAAAGTGATAGGTACATACAAGTGACTAGGGCGTACACATTATTCGATACCTCTCTATTTTAATAATGCGCGGTCGAATTGGGCACTATAATCAGAGGGTGCTGTATTCGCTAGGGGCGCACTATTCGCTATTTTACGTTATAGACGCACCCCTAAATTTAAATGTAGCGCAAGCACTAATATTGCAATAATATTGCTTGCGCTACATCTAAATTTAGGGGTGCGTCTATAACGTATAGCTGCTCCGCTTAAATATTATTTAAGCGGAGCAGCTACTGTTTCGTCCAATGGTCTTAATCATATAGCCAAATAAGAACAACAGGAGCGATGCTGAATCAGAATGAAATTGCAAACACAGTCGAAAATATTAGGTTAGGGAAGTGTTCTAAGCGCAACGCACTTTTTTTTATTATCAAAAAAAATGTTTGTAGGCCGAGAATTGCTTGCAGCTAGTTCTCGTCACAAAAGCCGTCCTAGCGCACACATTTAACCCGTAGAATCAGCGCTCATACCCCGACAGGAAAAAGTGTAGGCAATTTTAGACCTTATAGCATTTGGCTCGGAATTGCGTTTGGAGCGCTGTAACATGTCGGTTTAATCGAATACAGCCACACAAGTGAGTTCCACGAGTCGTCCTATAAGTTATTTCAGCAAGACAAACGAAAACGTACACGGTTGAGGCGAGTCTGAAAGTAAAACCACTTCTTAAAAACAGCACTTGCGAGATCCAATCGTGCCTTACAAATTCCTATATATAATTTGATTTGAACTGACCAAAACTAGAAACGAGAGGTGCTGTCGCTGAATACGCTTCAGCTTGCACAAGTAATCGTTTATTATCTTTTATATGTATTTTAATTACCAGAGAGCTTTTCTCTGAAATTTATTTCAGAGTCTATTAGGGATCCGACTTTCCTCGCATACTATATTTATGATACCATAGTTGTACCCTCTTTACATCAATAAGTCTGCAGTTCTACTTTAAACGCATTCGTAAAATTGATACCCTTATATACATTTGAAAAACACACCTCTCCGTAAACTAAATGGTCAGATTGTCCGTAAAACTTATATATCACTCTACAAGAAATGAGAGTCTTTGAAAGCATGCCATTTAAAATACCTCTAATCATTGATACCTGCATTGCTTTTGAATCACCCACGTGAATGTTGATCTGCGTGCAACATGCAAATGCAAGTAATTTAGATGGTTATCTATTTTGCGTGTTTTTCATGGGATAAATACAAAATCCCGCGTATCCCATAGAGATTAATCATGTTATTAATACCTTGGTGACCGCATGATTATTCCTATGGGATATATGTGGCACTATCTCTAGATTACTATAGTCACACCTCTATAAATGACGCCCGATTGGCTCGGAAAAATGTCTTTTCATTTATAGAATTGGTCAGATAAAGAAATGGCTACACCTTGCGATTTTGAGCAGCCATCTTCAAGTTGAAATTTCGTATTAATACCACTCGGAAAAGATTCAGACTGTCATCCATGTTCTTTTTTGCTATTGTAGAATTGAACAGCCTTGCCTTTAGAGCACGAACACTCCCACCAATAGAATACGGGGGTTTCTGTTGAAAAAAGAAACACTAAAAATGAGGAGGGATCGATGAACTGGCGGACGGTCACCTGAGTTTTACCTCCGACCCTGTTTGTCATTTACCGAATAGAGAGGGTTTTAGTCAGTTAGAGAGTATGGTGAAGTGAACCTCATACAGTATATTCTCGTTTGCGTTGAGAAACTGTATTCAAGTAAAGAGCACGTGGTCACTTATAGAGGTTCAAATAAGGAGGTGTGACTCTACCTCACTAAAAACTTACTATGGCACCCAAAGCCATGCGCTGGAGCTCTGAGCGTGGCGATTCTCACCCCATCTTGTCAGAACTACATGTAAATGGTTAGCAACCATACTCAACTGCAGGGACAACCTGGAGGCGTATGGGCTTGATATTGTAAAGACTTGGAATGATACGTAGCTGGCATATTCAGGTCCGTAAAGTTCAAACACCTGAGTGTGGACTATCAAGTTGTTAATAACAATTTTTCAATCAGTACACTCACTCTTTTACGTGTACCTACTTGCTCATGTAGATTCCAGCAATTCTAGCTCCAGCAAAGCATCACATGCGTATGCTCCCATATAACCCGATTACTCCAGCGAATCCGAGCATTAAACAGGAGACGGATTCTAACTGCGAGCCTGTTGCTCCGTGCTAATTCGAGTATCAATGTTCGCCCGCGTATAATGGAGTGGTCTTACTCATGGGACAATATTCACTCTGTAATATAAAATAGAGAGCCGTAAAATAGAGTGCGCTGAAATAGAGTACCATTTGGAACCTTTTACACTTGTTGTAACAGCTTTGTGTCAACGAGTGGTGTGTATTGGTATGTCGTCTGTCATATCGCAACCTTGAGTGAGTTCGTCGCTGGTAGTTTGGACGTTGCTGTCATCAGTCAAGAGTCTTGACTCAAGACTTGCCAGACTTCCGAGGAGATGACGAACATCGTTAAGTGCGGGCTTACAAAGATCACAACGGTCGGTCCATCAACATACAAGACGCCTGCGGAAGTCTTTAAATGCCTGGTCAAGATGTTGGATGCGATGATGCGTTAGATGAAGCGTAGGTCGAAAAAGTATTTATCAGCTCTAAGATAAAAGTTTGTACAACACCCTAACATATCGTGCTCTTTCAAGAGGATTGGCTCGATTTGCGTTTGGAAATAGAGTACAATCATTTAGAGTATCCTGGGCGTGTTCCTATAACTAGAATTGACGGTATACTATTCGGTATTCTACGTTACTTTTAAGTACTCATTAAATAAACGGACAGCCGCTTTTTTCATGAATGTGCAAGGTGGAAGACCTGCAGTCGACAGAAACAACCACGAGAACATTGTTAGGGAGAATTGTATGAAGAACAACTCTAACGAAAGCACGAGGTTATTTACGAAACCTGTGAGGCCCTTCTTCAGTGCACTACTTGGCAATAATACTCTGCAAAAGTAGAATTACGTCAAGATATCAAGCACATAACATCGCTGTGGAAGTTCGTGATCTATTCACAGCTCACCAGCAATCCACACTTCATGTACATGAGCGCAAGCTAGAGTTTAGATGTCATGCTCGAAATTTCAGAGCTTCTTCGTGCGTAGCACGACTTTGTTATTAATTAAAATCGTCCGAATCCAGCAATTTTGTATACGGCAAATGCATCAGTAAATTGTGGTCTGTTTCAATATTGCTCCTTCACTTATGTCCACTGCGGTCGCTGCAAGCCACTCACTGAGTAACCTTGGTGACCGATGCGCGAAGCGATGCGCACGAGATGTAAGCAGAAGTTTCACGCACGCGGAGGAACATTCTAGTTTGGTGGAATGTTCAAGAACTTCGAGGGTGCAGGCAGCGAGATGATCGAAAAGATGACTCGACGCGAAGCAGGTACGTCCGCGTTCTTTATTTGGACGTTGAAGCGGTTCCAGTGACGCCAAGGCTTGAAAGGCATCGAAAAGATACGGCAACAGTAACTCAACAACCCAGAGAAATCTTATTGACTAACAATGAAAATTTTGCATTCCAGAAGATTTCTGTTTTCACAACCGAGTAGACTTACTGCGTTTTTGAAGCGTTCGAATTTGAAGTCAATCATGGTACAGTTTATTGCATTGATTAATGCAGTTTTGGTAGCTAGCGATTCTGCCTGCAACACACCACCATGGCCCGCGTCTGTCACGCAGACCCTGTGCCACTAGCTTTTGTAGTGACAAGTTCGAGATGCAGGATGGCCTGCAATAGATAGTGGGGTAGGAAGTAGCTTCATCTTCCATCTCTAATTTTGTGCCGTAACAGTAGGCTCCGCCATTCGACGCGCAGCTTCAACCGACGACGAGCTGTAGCAACACGGCTGGGGAGCTGGCACCACAGGCACAGCAGTCTGCTCGTCACAGTGAATAAGCTGTTGTTTCACCAGCGAGGGGCCAGTTGCATGGGCTCCTTCTTTCAGTACCACCAGTCCACGCGGTAAGTCCATGGACGGATCCATTAGCTGCATAGATTCGAACACTTGCGAGATCTTCACCCAGTGTGGCGGGTACTTGAATCTCGCCACATCCATAAGCAACACCATGTCTCTCTCGGCATGATATCCTCCAATAGGTGAGAAGTGGCCGTCTCCAGTCTGTCCCAACACCTTGCGACTGTAGTTCAGCACTACGATCTCGGAGCTCGTGGAGCAACTGCGTTTAACGATTTCCCTGAATTGTTCCAGTGTAAAATCACTCGTAGCTCGGTAATCCTCCGTCAGCACGCCATTGCAGCGTGCCAAACAAACGAATTCCGTCATACTGATGCCTCTCTCTTTGGCCACACTGAGTGACGTGCAGCAGTCGAAGAGCTCTTCACTAAACCATCTCCATGGCCCTTTCCACAGTCTACCAGGGTCGATCTGCAGGGCGTTTAGACACATGGCTAAGGTGGCCAAGCCACAGAACGCAGGTTCTGCCTGGGTGATGAACTGCTCGGCCAATGGAAAGTAGATTTGCATGTAATTTGTGCTGCTGTTGATGGCCTCGGTGAAGAGCTTGCGGCCTTCTGGACTGGAGAAGGCGATGCAGTCTTGTGGTAAATGGCGGCGGTGGAAACTGCTCAGTACTGCGCTATTCGTGACGGTGGATCTGTTGACCATGGCGTGCATCTTGTCGTGCTCCTTCTGCTGGTTATCCTGGTCGTTACGTCGTCTCTCAGCCAACTCCATGGCCTCTTTCTCATGTCGCTCCTTCTCGCGCTTTGTCTTGCAGCCGCACTCCATGTCCATTGGCAATTCGCACTCTTTACTGTCCTCCTGAGTCAAATTAACTCCTGGCACCCGTCTGGTTAGTTGAATTTTGCGCAACGGCTTGTGCAGAGGCGGAATGAGTCCACTGGTCGCGTTGGAGGGATTATTAATAACCCGCGGGTGGAAACGGATATATTCCTGAGCGGGTGGGCCGCGGCTGTAGAGATGCGTATGTACTGAGCCCAGCAAACCTGTGGGAGGCGGTGTAGACTTGGTCACGAGCACAGCGGTACTGTGGCGGTGGTGAGGCGCCCGAGCTTGAGTCTTTGCGGCGACGGCAGCGGCGCTAGGCAGCTGCTTGTCTTCTCGCAGGAAGAGTTTCCAATGAGTTGTAGGCGCGAAGCGCGTAGGTAGTTCGCGGGTGCGTGGCCACATTTGTATCGGGTCGAGGTAGGCTGAAAATATACCTTGCTAATGCGGTTTTCTGCGTCGAATCTGAGGCCACAGTGCTGCTTTTAGTAGGAACGTTGAATCTGTAGATGCAGAGCCTGAGGACGTTGAGGGTTCTCGTGAGCAAGATCACAAATAGCAGAATGCCGATGAGAGATCTGTGTCGGATTGCGATTGACAGGCATGAGGTCAGTGGCGGGCAACACGCAGGTAAGAGTGTGTGTCGACGGTACCCAAAGGTGCCCAACTGACCGTACTTTTCCCCTAAAAAACATCTTTTAAACCAATGTTAGCTCTTATTTTGTCAATTCGACCAGATCATTCGTCGATAATCGATGTCAGTTGGGTGGTCAATTGTGCTCATTTTGTTTTGAGTCCAAACTTTGGAGTCTCTAAAACACGTTGTCGTCCACAGCAGATGTCATGCTAATCGGCGGGTCTGACTGGGCAATTCGGGGCAGCGTGGGCCAATAGGCAGCCGCGATCATCTAGAGGCACGCGCAATTTGCGCACATTGGCTGGCGGGGTGCCGTGCGCC
Source organism: Phytophthora tentaculata (assembly GCA_033557915.1). NCBI lineage: Eukaryota > Oomycota > Peronosporomycetes > Peronosporales > Peronosporaceae > Phytophthora > Phytophthora tentaculata. The sequence continues at coordinate 942,960 of JAUCEA010000005.1, forward strand.
CCGCCAAGACACGCTTCGACGTGAGCCCGCGGCACGCTTCCTTTGGTTAGAGAGCAGCCAAGGACAAGTAGATCTTGCGCTCTGCACACCGATGTATGCGCCGTCGGCAACGATCATGGTCCGTCACCAAGCAGAGGATCGTCATCCGACTGTAGTGTGGCGTACACAACCAAACTTCAAACTTGCAGATTGCGCTATTTCCCATTTTTCGACCGCACACCACCTCAAACGAATACTAGCACTACGTAGTAGATTTAATGTCGGGTTGAGTGAGCGCCGTAACGACGAGAAAGCACGTAACTGCGGGTTTTCATCGCATGATTGACGCATGGAAAGCAAACTTCTCAGTGCCGTATATTCTTGGTACAACGTAGTATGACAAATGCAAAGGGTGCTGCCACCTTTTGCTGTATATGACGGACATGTGACGAATTTGTAGAATTTCCGTGGTTGACAGCCAGTATGAGTTCTGAGACTTCGCAAGGCCATAATGACTAAGCCATGATCTAACACTGGTCCTCAGCGATACTCGTTCTACATTATAAGAAACCGTACTTGACTTGAACATACTCGACGGGAACACTTTTGTCATTGTTGCGTTCAATCTTGATCCTCTAAATGGAGAATATCAGTCTTGATGATCGATTTCGGCAGAGGTATCTCCAAATACTCCACGGTATGAACACGACATTTCTTTAGCAGTCCATGGTCTTCCAGGCATTTCACTGAGTTTTTCATCGCCAACGGCGTGGAGTGCAGCAGCTTCTTGCGGCAGGCCTCATACACCGACTGATACGGCGCGAGCTTCGCGTCTTTGGACTTGCGACCACGATTTTTAGACGAGTCCGAAGCTGCGAACTGCTGACGAGCGAGTTCTTGCAACGTGGCCACATCAGTTGGCGTTAGACTTTGAAGAATAAACTTGACGCCGTTGCTTGTAGCATCCGTTGTCTTCGCACGCTTGGCCAGTCTCAACTCAATCTCGCTCGTGTAAGGTATGCACGTGTCAAGATTCTGGCTTAGCCACTCAAACCGAAGCGAATCCTCCTCTTTCCAGATGGACGGACCATTAATGTGATCCATTGAAGCAATGAGGCTAATGAAAGGTGCCTTCGCTAGCCAACTCAAGCATGTCTGAGCTTCTGGGTTTCGTAGCGCTACACCGTCGATGGAGTGCACTAAAAGATAAACAGGAGGGGCATGTCGTGACGGATTAGCCTTGGCAATGTCTCGGCACTATGTAAGAAAAAATATGCTTAGACGTGCTCTGATGTGGGTACAGTATTTGTGTGTTTGTTTACCTGTTGCGGAAGCGATTCGTTCTCCTTCACATCGACAATTAAGATCTGATCCCCACCGTTAGTATAGCATTAAGTACAATTATTTTTCAGCAAAGCGTCACTTACCTTTTCTTGAATAGTCTCGGCCAGATATTTAAGCGAAACAACAGGCAGATAACCATGCACCTGCATCACGATACCATCGCTTAGATATGTGGAAGCAAAGTCCTAAAAGCACAATAACAAGTAAGTCCCTAAGAGTCATATGCCACTATGATATCACAGCACTCACTTGCAACAGTTTAAGCTTAGAGCCCACACCGTAGAAGAGCAGGTTGTAGCCGGCAAGGAGCTCGCTCTTCCACTTGGGGAAGTGCTGCTCGAAGCGTCGACTCTGTGGCTCCGCGTGCTCATCTGCTACTCGCAGCTCCGCCAGTAGTTGATTGCGAGAGGGCAATCCCAGCCCAGAGCTCTGCTGTTTCTCCTCTTTCTCCTGATCTTCGTCTTTGGCTAACTGTCGCTTACTTTGCTGCTTTTCAGTGCGTCTCTGGGCTGCAGATGAGACCTGTCGCTCCTTCAGAGACGGTGGTTTGGCCTTGCGGGGCACGCGCTGGCGGATCCGCCTGGACGTGAAGTAGGCGTTGGCAGAGGACGCGCCCAGCTCCACGCTGCTCGGTTCCGTTCGCCGCTGCTTCGAGCGCGCTCGGAGGCCATCGGAGCTCATTCCTGATGTCACTATTATACCGCGTAGTAGTGACATGGTTGGAAGATTTAGATCCATTGACGGGTTCTCCATGAAAAGTGAGAAGGATGCCACAGAATCTAGTGCAGGCTACTAGTCAATGTCTGCTGTTCGCTGGCTTCCTACTTGGCAGCAAAATTCGCGGTTGGTAGAAGTAGCGATAAGCTTATTTGCTTTCAAGTGAGCCAACGAAGCCGTCGTCTGAGAGAGAATAGAAAGCAGTATTCTGGAAGGTTTATTGTTTATGGACAAATTGTGGGAATTGCTCAGGGCAACATCAAAATACAATTCACCACGCGGGAACGGTGGATCCGTTATGTTGCTCGCGATAAATAGCTACAAGTGACACAGTTGAAGTTGCCTGGCGTGCACCACATCTTGTTTTGGGGCTGATGAAGTCCTTTGCTGCTCATGATCTATTTTTTCACTGCCGCCACATTGCGCTCTTTGGACCTGTACAGCGTAGTACTTCGAACTTTGAAGTAGTTCTCAATTCACGATGCCCATACATCGCCGCTTTGTCTGCGATCGCTTTACGACAATAAACGCAATCGATCACTAAACAGCAACGTTGCCTGTGTGTTGGGTTGTGTACACGAACGCTACACAAACCCGCAACATTCCACATCTGCATGGTAGTCAGTATCCAATCAGCCACAAACTTACCATGGAGTGTCCATGCAAAGCAACAAAACAGGAAGCGCTGGAGGCAGCCCATCAAGACAAGCAACTGCAGACAGACAACCCACAGACCGCAGACACACCTCCGCCCGTCACAAGACTACAGAACAGCTTCCACCGGCGCAATCTACCTCAGAGCTGCATCGCCTTCTCCAGTCCGGAAGGCCGCAAACTCTTCACCGAGGCCATCAACAGCAGCACAAACTACATGCAAATCTACTTCCCGTTGGCGGAGCAGTTTACTACACAGGCAGAACCCGCGTACTGCGGTCTATCCACCTTGGCTATGTGTCTAAACGCCCTGCAGATCGACCCTGGTAGACTGTGGAAAGGGCCATGGAGATGGTTTAGTGAAGAGCTCTTCGACTGCTGCACGTCACTCAGTGTGGCCAAAGAGAGAGGCATCAGTATGACGGAATTCGTTTGTTTGGCACGCTGCAATGGCGTGCTGACGGAGGATTACCGAGCTACGAGTGATTTTACACTGGAACAATTCAGGGAAATCGTTAAACGCAGTTGCTCCACGAGCTCCGAGATCGTAGTGCTGAACTACAGTCGCAAGGTGTTGGGACAGACTGGAGACGGCCACTTCTCACCTATTGGAGGATATCATGCCGAGAGAGACATGGTGTTGCTTATGGATGTGGCGAGATTCAAGTACCCGCCACACTGGGTAAAGCTCACGCGAGTGTTTGAAGCTATGAGACTAGTGGTCAAGGCAATGAACAAGCCGCGTGGTCTAGTTATACTAAGAGCTGCACCTGCAGCAGACCATCACCACCCCGGAGAGCAGAAAGGAGCACCTGTGGCACCAGCTCCGCAGTCGTGTTGCTTCAGCTTGTCAGCCGTGAAGGCAGCACGACGAAAAGCGGCTTGTCCTGCTACGATGCTGCATTAAAGCTGGGAAGTATGGACGCCAGACACCGGAACCCTCATCAGTTCTGGTTACAATGTCGGTTCCAGCCTACCCCCTGTCAATTACTTGGTGTTGCAAACCAACCTGCTCATCTTTCAAGCTACTAGGTCGTTCGTGTGCGAATCTTCGAGTTCCGCACGACCACGACCCAGGAAAAGATTTGGTTAAGTTTTTTTTGTCAAATGGTGCATGTCATCGTGCAGTTTTCTTTTAATGTAACGAAAGTTGCGTGGAATACCATTATTGCGTCAAAAGCTACTTGCACGTATGTTAATTGCGCCATAGGAAAACTTCAGCAAAACGATGAACCCTGACGTCAGGAGCGACTACTGAAGATCGACTGCCGAGTTTTGCAGTATCAAGTTGAAGTGTTCTTGCATCGAAACGAGACAGGAGAGAGGGCAAACGACTGGCGAACTAAAAGGTTGCACTTGTTTACCGTTCAATCTTGGTGTGCGACTGGAAATGCATGGATATCAATTTGATGCTATCTATTTCTCAGCTTTATCGAGTAAAATGTACATGATCATACTACTACAACATGAATCACAACTATAGCACGAAACTCTGTCCGTCTCCTTTTCCCGCTGCGTTCTGCGTTTCATGAATCTGACACAACAGTCCTCGTCTAACTGCTCGCGAGCAGCCGGGGTGTTCGCATCGCTTGCCACCTCCGTGCGAGATGCAAAACCCATTGCCTCGATCTTTTTTCTCACAGTTGCCGAACTGGCATTTGCGGATGCCGCCATGGACGTAGCATCGTCCTTTGCGTTGCTGTCCGCGTGTGCAGCCCGGGAATTCGCAGCGTTTGCCACCACCGTGGGCTCGGCAAAATCCGCCACCTTGAGAACTGCGGTTGCAACCACCAGCTCCTGAGTATTGACACCGTGCTCCGCCCCCGTGCGCCTTGCAGCGACTGTTAGACTGAGCACGTCGTGTGCAACCAGCCTCGATACACTTTTTGCCTTTGGAGATTTTGACATTAGCCTTGGCACTGGAGTTTTCTTGACCCACAGGTGAAGCTGAAGTGGTTCGTGCAGATTTAGATCTAGGATGGCTGCCGGAGTCAGTCCGGGCTCGTTTTGGTCGAGACATCATCGGCGGTGTTGCGAAATCCGCCGATACAATGAGCTCTTTCAACGCCTTGTTGGTTAAAGAAGCAGGAGGCGAGATGGTTAGGGAGAACGGAGGTCGCTCCACTGATGATTTGAGGGCATCAAGAGAACTGGGGGCTTTGCGTTCTTCAGAGAGAGAGACTTCCGGCTGGTTGTTCCTCAATGTAGAGATCCACACTCCTGGGGACGGAGGCTGTTGCGGTGCAGCTGGGTTGAACATGTCCACGGACCCAGGACTCGGTTGATGTTGCACCATGGGGGAAGACATGCCCATACTGGCCATGACTACCATATTCTTCATCGATTGACCTCTCTGGAAATTGTTAGTGGAGGTATCTGGCATCCACCCGTGGGTGGCTGGAGAGAGCGGTGGAAAACCCGCGTAGGTACCGAAAAACGGTTGACTTCCCAAGGGAAACACGGGCATCATGTTGGAGTCCAGTCCATAGCCAGTGTTACTCGGACTGGCGTGAGTGGAACAGATCCCACTCCTCATTGCACTGGAGCTATTCATAGCACCTGACGACGAAGGGGGTGATCGATACTGGTGACAGTTGTAGAAAACGTCTTTGAGGCCTTGATCTCCACCGTTTCGCGGCAAATCCAGCGGTTCCAGTAGCAGCGAGTTGGTGCTGGACGGAGGTTTTGTTGCCACTACCTCTGGTTCCTTCTTGAAGCTGTTCAAGTCGGGGAAATCTTGATCGTTGAGCATCTGGCCGAACATGTCGTCCTCGTGGAGCCGCGCGAAGAGCGGCGCGTCCTCGGACGTCGGGGGCTGGAACGGCGCCTGGATTTGAGTGAGCGCAATGCCGCCGCCCAGCAGCGAGTTCGGCGGAGGGGGCACGAAATTGCCGCTGCTTGGAGGCGTGGGCACTAGGGCGCGCTCTGCCGTGAGCGCTTTGACTCTGCCGCAGGACGGAAGCGGCATTGATGCCGGGAAGAGACTCGAGGTAGCAACGGCTGATCGCATCTCGGGCGCGAATAGCGATTCCACAAATGCCACCTCGTCCATGGTCGGAAACGTAGGGGGCAGCGGCGCAAACCTTCTTCGTAGGATGGACTGGCAGTTATGGCTTGAAGTTGCCGTGAAAAAAACAAGAGCGAAGGCTACATCCAATATAGCGAGTTAGTATGGCAAACGAGCAGACGCGGCAAGGAGGCATGAGAAAAACGGAATGAAAAGCTACCTGATTTTCGTTTGCAAGTCCGCCCGGGAGAGAGAGAAAAAGTGAGCCCTTCCTTGTTGGTGTCGGTTGCCGGCAACTTTGCAGCGGCAGCTCAGTGTTTTCGCGGCAGTCGACGCGGTGGAAAAGTTGCTTCGCCTGCTAGCGGGTGAAGGAGGGCGCTGCTGAAGACTGAGTTGGTTCCTGTTCTGACAGCGTCGAGAGTGGCGGCTGCAAGACGAATCGGCCGGGTTGCGCCGCAACAGGCTGAAAATGGCAAGAAGGAACCAGAACATCGAGCCATCTGGCACAAGGCACATGGCAAGTGGAAACAGCTACAACTTTTTGATGGGCGCGGTGCAAAGGCAGCAAGGCTATCAGCTCAGCGAAGGCGGCGACAGCGAAGCTGTCGGCGCAACATGCCACTTCGATGGCATTCGGCGGCCACCGCCGCATTTGGCGGCGCAGATGAGCGCGACCTGATTCAAATCGCTTCCCTTGCACGTCGGATCCTACATGGGCAATTGGCCACCGTTTCACGAACATTGTAACGAAGCCATCCTTGTACATGTACTTCACTGCCAGTGAATCACTGGCCCTGGTCATGGCTTCGCCAGCTGTCGCGCTCACCGACATATGCGCGAGTCGCCACGATTTCTGGACGTCAGCAGCCTGACGACCACCTGAATCGCAGTGTTTACCAGGCGAGCAGAGAGCGCGGCCTGCTTCGGCGCTGTTGATCATTCTTGCAACGCATTATTGATGTCGGGTTAGCCAAAGTGCTGCCTTGCCAAGGCTTCTGAGTTCTGATAGCATAGTTAGTTAAGGTTCGTGGCTACCAGAGTTGCACAGTTTGGTTCTGTATCCATGGAAACCAACGGAACTTCGTCATCTGCGTCACGGTTACTTCGAGACGATCATCAAGGGTCTTGATTCAAGGCTCCTGATTTAAGGACAGGCTACAGTAATAAATGTATTTGGCCTGTCCTCGACGAACACTGTGAAGTGGGGAAATGACTCGATCGGTGTACTGTAGATTCGTACTTTTGTACGAATCAGTAGGTGGCAACTCCATATTAAGCTAAATACTTGCAATGCCTAGGGGTGAATGGCCTGCTATGATTGATTTGCATTATTAATACAAGTTGTACTCTAGGCGAGAGTACGACTGCATATTGCTCACCTCGAGTACATGTGACCAGCTCCTCCAGCATACCGCAAGACTACCGGTAGACGAGTTTTAATACTGTTAATTACATTTTGTAGTCATGGGTATTAGAGCTCAAGGTCCACCAGTAACACAATTAACCTCACTTATTATTATAAAAAGACTTGACGAATGTTCAGCAGTGTCGACTCCTCGATAGCGCCGAGCTTCAGTACACGCGGGCGCAGTTAGATTGCATTAGACGTGCGAATGTACTCAGGTGCCTATGTCACGAGCTAACCAATCGTAACGCACGCCAGATTTTTTTCTTTCATCAGCACTGACAATTGGGTCACATAAGAAACACAGTTATGTATTAGAGTGGTGTAGCCCCCCCCCTCAAATTTTATCCTTTTGAACTTGACAAAGTGCATTTTAAGCGTCCCAGACTTGTTGCTCCACATATAGCTACCAAATTGCTGCTGCCTGCAAGGCGTAGTTTTAATTCAGTCTCGATCGGTGTAAATGAGATGATTTAGCTCAGATTTATAGCATCGAGACTTTAATTGAGATTCTAAAGTTCTAAACTTACACCAATCGAGTCATTTTCCTACATGTTTTTAGTAATACACTATACTATATGGTAGCTACCTAGCAGACGCCGCCGCACACGCTGTCCTTGAAGGCAAAAATAAAATCGGGGCCATGAATTATTCGACTGAAGGAATATCTAGAAAGCAGAATGCGGCAGCTGACGTTCGGATCCTTCTTCGCTTGGGGGGAGTAAGTTACTGAGTACCCTAGGACTCCTAGGGTTGGTCGTGGGTCTTGTAAGACCCCGTTCAAGATTCTAGGCGTGGGATCGATCTACGCCGAAAGGCTAAGCAATCTGCAACGTAGCATCTTATATCTCCAGCTTTTCGGCGAGTCGGCTACATTTTCGTGAAGCGCAGCAGTAAGTAACTGCGTGGCCCACCACGCCGTGGGAGAGATTGTATATCGTCTTGGTGAGACCGAAGCAACGCGAAACGAGTCACGCTGGACTTGGCTCGAAGGGCGTGGCTGCGAGGCTGCGAAGCGATCCTATCGTCTACAGTAGCGTTACATGAAGTCTGGTTGCGTCGGCAGCTAGTGATGAAGGAGGTTCAACGTGACCGCGTCTTCTTCATGACGGAGGAGTGGGAGATGGCAATCCATAATCCCGATTGCCATCTCCGGCATCTCCGGTTCGCCGAGACGTATCTCGTGCTTGTGCGCGCCGCCGACTTCGACTTCACAATGCGTGAATCCGCACATCGTTGCAGCGGGGCTGCCCGGCCCAGCGCCAGTTTTCCATCAAGCAAGCTGGTGACCGAGGCGCGAACATAGTTTCGGCAGGATCCGGCCACGACAACCTGGCAGGAATTAGCAGCCGACCGGACCCCCGTTTGTTGGCGTGGGTCCGTAGCCACGACTGCCGTGGATATTATGCTTGGCATCACAGTGAACAACATCTCAGTTCTAGTTTGACTTTTTTCTTGCTAGACTTCGACACATGCCGAAGCAAAACCAGTGCTACCGAACATGGAAACTTGAATAATTTTTGAGCTCGGTCCTTTCCGCTGCACTTCACTACGTAAGTAATGCAACGATGCAACTCCACTTGTTGACTCTTCAACAAAATCGACAAAGCACGTCATGTTGCATGTAAGTTTCGCCAATGCGCTGCTGACCGCAGTGCGGTGCATCGAGTTAGGCAACGCATACATTATCACTGCTCGAGTTGTGGTGGTCTTCTGCTGGAACGTATTCTCACCGTAAAACTCACCGACATAGGTTTTGTGATGTTCTATTCTTCAAAGGAAAGATAGACCCACACAAAAAACACGAAACGAAGCGCTGTGCAGCCTTGAGTCGGTCTTCCTCATCCAGTGCATCTGCAACTTCTGTGCAAACTTGGTGTCACGTGCAGGATAAGAGCAGCAGGCGCGTGGACAGACACCCGTAGCCGCCGCTCCTTTCCCTGCCGTTCGCACTTCGTATCAAGAGCACATGCCCCGGGATCGCCACGGTGACGAGAGACGATAGCTTTTGAAAATCCCGGCACATTTTGCATACAAATTTCAAAACATTTTTCCGCGGATTACAACGCTCGGAACAATCCAACAACAAAATCCGCAAACAGTCTGGAAACATGTACAACAAATTTTGAATCGTGTTTTCGCCGATACACCGCTTAACCTCTGCCGTCAGACGCCTAGACGCCAGTGCGGCACTCAACGGATCATCCCGTCCAGTCGTGTGGGTACCGACGTACGGGCATGTTTTGCCTCACTCGCGTCACATGGTGCCATCGCTAAGCAGGCACTCAGGTGCGCTGGCCCCATGCGGCGGTCATTTGTAGATTTCCTACATCTGAAAGAAACACATCTGCTTGTGGCAACAACGCCCGGGCGTAAGCGCATCGTGCCACTCTCCGAAGCCTATCGGGGGCTCGTCCACGTCCGTCTCCGTTTCTTCCCACCTCCCCGTCCTGCAACACTCAGTCAGCTCACCTCGATCGGGCCTTTGCGATCCCAGTCGACAGGGACCATTTCCAAATCCGGCGAGCGATTAGCACGACAGATTACCAAAGTTGCTCACGTTTTGCTGTCCTCAACGCAGCATTCGTACCCCCACCCACTTGCGCTTCCCCAGCAATGTTCGATCCGCGCCTCTGCTCGCCTGATTCGCCAGTTGACTCCGCCATGTTCCCGCCCGTGTACAACCGCTCAACGTCGTCTTCTTCGACGGCCTCCATGTCTTCGTGCCCAGGCGACGCCAGCACGGCTCCGTTGCCTCTGAACAATACCAATAGCAACGACTTTGTCAAGCCCACGACAACCAGCATTAAGCAGGAGATCGAGCCCTTTGAGTTCCGTCCGAACCCGCGCTCGAACCCGACGCCGCGTTCGCAGAACGGCACATCTCTCAGCTCGGTGTTCGGGGACCAGGACCTCATCGATGCCATCATGTACAGCCTGAACACGGAGCAGCGCAGCAACCACGCTAACGCCATCGCCATCCCGGCCTTCAGTCCGGTTTTCGCTATGCCCCAACGCGTCATCCAACAGGTTCAGATTCCCCATCCGACGTCCTTTACGGCTTTGATGCAACAGCGGCCTATTGGCGTTCCTATGCCTGACGGTCGTATCAAGCCGACCATGGTCGGCCCGTGCCTCCGCAAACCCGGCACGTTCCTAAACAAGGACGGTCGCTGGATCAAGGGCAAGCCGTGCCGAATGGAAGGGTGTGACAAGCGTGCGCAGTCCAATGGACTGTGCAAAGGCCACGGCGGCGGCGCGCGCTGCAGCTTCGCTGGCTGCAGCAAGTCCTCACAGGGAGGTGGCTTTTGTCGTGCGCACGGCGGTGGCAAGCGGTGTATGCACGAAGGATGCGAAAAAGGCACGCAGCGCAATGGCTTTTGCTATCTCCACGGTGGCGTGCGGTCTTGCAGCGTCGAAGGTTGCGATAAGAAGGACCGCGGCAACGGTAAGTGCTTCTCGCACGGCGGTGGCCGCAAGTGCCAAGCTCACATGTGCTTCAACACGATCCGGAGAGGCACCTTCTGCGACCTGCACAATGGCAAGCTTGCCAAGTGAAGAGAGAATAAACTCGACGGTAGAGCTCGCCACGCACATTAAGTTAAGAGCCCATGGATTGTGTAGCAAGACGTGGCGCGCTCGTGATCATATAAACCCCCATTATACATTCTGTACGGCGTCATGGTAATGCCGAGATTCGATTGGGTTTCCTACGTCTTGTCGAGCGTGAACTTCGTGTTCATGCTGAGGTAGGCCGTCATATTGCGGGCGGGGATCCGCTATGTTCGACCAGCGGATCTTGCCGGACAAGAAAATTTTCAAAAGGATGTAGACCATCTGGCAAACAAAAGTGCCGCAACCGCGAACAAACGAGATGTTGTTCAGCGCGATCAGCAACAGCTCAAGTTCAAGAACCTTGAAGCGAAGTGAAGGAGTATCACTCAGATACAGTAATATTCAGTACAATATTAATTGCTACATGTACTGCAGACCATTAAAAAAGCAAAACAAAGTGCAGACACTCGCGATTCGCGAACCGCGCCTTGCCGATTGCAAATCCGGGCGCCGAGACTGCAAGCCCACTGTCTTCACTGACAATACGCGCACATGAATCCAGACTGGATGATTCAGCTTTCCAGTACCTGACCGGGTTGGCGTGCCGTCAATAACGACAACATCACTGCCGACATCTACAGTGATGTTGTCGTTCAATAAGTTGTTGCAGGTCTGTCAAATCCGAGTGGATAGAAGCGTGGGGTGTCAGAAATTCATTGCAGACTAAACACGGCGTCAGCAATTCGCCGACAACAAAGTGCAATGGCGTTGAGCTGCGTTGCAGCTTGCGGGCAAGAAGTTGCCGTCTACAAGACGGCGTTTTTACAGGAACAAATCGTTGCGAGGTGGATTGAGAGTCTCGCCGAACTTGATTTTGGTCAATACACGTACGTTTTTCAAACGATCCACTGGCAGTGGATCGTTGACCACTGCAGCGTGCTTTTTTCTTAGGCAACTGAACGACGATCAACGCGGCGCATCCCGCCAGCAATCACATGTCAAGTTGCAGTGCAAGCTGATGAAGCGCAATGCCGAGATGGGAGGTGGCTACGCCTCGAGTCATCGATCGATCACCGCCCCCAAGCAGAGTTCACACTGTAGACTCGAAGTACAGTACACGCTGCAGTGCGTAGGGATTGATTCTTTTTAGAAATTCGCCATTTGAAACATTTAAAATGTTCAAAATGTATATTTCCGTTTTTTATGCGTTTTTTTATAGAAATGCTGTCTACGCACTTATTCTTTCGCGTGAATAAGGAATACAGGTAGCTACAGAGCATTCTCTGGAAAGAGAGGAGAGTCTGGCATGCCTGTCAAACTAGACACATACTCCGATTTAAGCGTTCACCACAGCTACCAACCGGCCAAGGAAGCCACTACACACTGCCGACAACATCACCACCACAGCAGGGTGAAATTTACGTAGTACGCCTTCAGTAGTTTTGCCAGAAACGAGATCACCAAACGCTCTCCAACGTACGCAGCACATCGTTACTACTTGTGATCTGGGGACTCCGAATGATTTTAAATCGTTCTTTCTGAATAAAAGACGTTTAAAACGGCGTTTAAAGCGTTTATTTTAAATGCGATAAAAATCAATAAATCTCTAGTAGTGCGGCAGTCCACCCGCGCCTAATGGTCGCTCCTCTACGTTTGTTTTGTCATATCTTTGCGGGGAGACATCTCGATGTGCAGCTACTGTACTCGCGGCAGCAGCGGCGGCAGTGGTGAATTTTCACCAACAACCGACCGGATGAGTGCCCGGCACTATTAGTACCGGTACGCAGCTTCATCTTCGCCCGCTCAAGGGACTCGTCATGGAGCCGGAAAGACGTCAAGTCACAAGGTCGGAAGAACGGGCCTGTCCTTGCTTCTCGCCTGTCGACGTTCACGACGATGTCACGCGGAGGCGTTAGGCAGCGCCTTGCATAGCCTTGGTGCTAGACGAGCACCGAGCACGCCATGCTGCACGGCACCATGCTGCGTCACATCCACACATCGAGCATGGAATCGCGCCTGAATCAAGCGGAATGCTCTGTGCATAATGCACTGCATTGCCTTAAAAACACCAGGCGGGACGCCGTGGGTGTAACTGGAGTCCACAACTGGCACTGCAGCTCTAAACTATTAATAACTGCATCAATTCTTAGCTGACGAGGACGTTACCGCATGCACCTTGCCTAGTAAAAATAGTGAGAGTCACTCATCATGCCCGCTCTTGACTGCGCTTGCTCGACATGATCCGGCCGTTTGATAATAGCGAGCCTCTACCTCCTGTAGCTGCACTCACGTACGAGACCGTCCTGTGTACGGAGCTGCCGGCGTTCGACCCGGTGCCGACACTCCGGTCTCTGTTGCTGAACCCCCCACACCTTCAGCGTTTTGAGTTCTTCCTGCGCAAGACAGGATGGCTCACCATGCCCATTTACGGCTGTGGGTTGATCCTACGCATCGTCGTGTGCTCCGTGCCGGCACCTTTCGGACGGCTGGTCTCTCCGTGGGCGGCTATCCTGCACATTCCGCCGTGCATCGTGTTCGCGGCCGGTATTCGCGTCGAATTCGTGAAACTCATTCTATCCGCTTTCGATTTTTGGTTTCCATTTGCAGCCAACACGATGTTTCTCGTCGTGTTCAGTTGCGTTTTGCGGGATATGAGAATTTTACTGGTCGTGGCAGTGTGGATTGCCTTTGGATGTTCGTTCTTGCAGGAAACTTATTTCCGAGATTCGCGCAACATTGCCATGTCCGCTTTTGTCGAAGCTTCCTTGTTGGTTTTGCTTATGGGCAGTATTTCGCTTAACGTTATGGACGGCTTGCACCATTCCAACTTGATCATTGCCGGTGGCCACACGCTCTCCACGAAGGATGTTCTTGTTAACGTGATTGGAACTATGGCAACGTTGATGATGCGTACCATGTACAGGCGTTTAAAACTTATCAAACGCCAGAAGAAAATGAAAGGCACGGCAACCCAATCGTTGGGTTATCGATGTTTCATTGCGCTAAACCCCACCGGCCCAGGAGCAACTTCACGCAATAGCGTGGTACCTCATCCCCTTGGTCCACTGTTATTTTTCAATTCGAACTCTTTACTTTCTCGGAAGAAAAATTCTTCTGAAGAAAGGATAAACAGCAGACATATGTCAAGCCTGATACTGCCCCCTTTGCAGATACATCTCGTCAAAGATTATCGTTGCTACGACCCTCAAGAAACACTGTGGAGTTTCGTGGACGCTGTTAAACCTTTACACGAGTGGCAAGTGCTGGGTTTACAAATCTGTGGAGCTACAGGGTTCATACTTACCATTCCCTCGATTTTTGCTCCTGTTACCAAAGAGACTGAAGTGATGGGGAGCGTGTGTCTTGCTACCACGTCGATATTTTACGCGGTGAATCTCTGTTGTTGCCAAAGGACTTTATTTAAGCGCGTGGCGTTGTCATTCGACTTTGTATTTCTAATTCTCCAGTTGATAGCTGCGCACTTATGCCTTGCTGATATTTTGTATTGGCGATGGACTTCTACGTGTGGAGTCACAGCGAGTTATCTCTGGGCGCAATGGAGCTTAACTATAGACGCGTTGACGCCAGCGATGCGGCAACGACTGCACACTAAGAGCTGGATGCCGACGTGTTGCATCGCGCTCTTTATTATCATTCAACTGCTAGTTTCCCTCGATATTTTGGTCTGGGAATACTCTCAATTCCGTGACCGAGTGTTCTGGGACCTCGATTTTCTGGGCCGTAAAGCCCAGTTTCGAGTCGTGACGTTCCTGTGGAGTCGAGTGGTGACCATCTTCGTGTGGTATGGCCGCTTGCTTTACATTTTGGTTACTCGAACTCATGAAAATGCACTTATTATACTGCGGGGTAACGTCGAGTTCGACTACCAAACCTGGAGACTGCAAGCAAACATCGCCCGCGAAATCAGAAGAATGGCTAAATTTGCCAAATCTATCCAGGTCAAAGCGACAGTGACATCGATCCCCGAGTAGAGTTTTGAAGGTATACTTCTGTCCATAGGATTGATTCAAGTACTCCTTCGGTCGAAGTAAAATACTTCGAAATATTTACGACAAGTTATTACATGTATCACAAACGGAAGGACAAAATGCCATTTATTAATACCTTGCTTTCACAAAAGTGTACCACAAATTTTGTCCTAGCGAACCGTCTAGGACAAAAGTTTTGATACGCTTTAGTGAAATCAGCAAAAATGCTTTTTGTCCCTCCGTTTGTCCTAGCAAATGGGGAGGACTGGGGTTAATTGATAAAATTAGATTCGTGGCATGGTTTCGACTTTTTCATAGTTCATCCCACTAAGCTCTCATCAATTCGCACTTCCTGCATGATCCATCCGATTGGACCATCGAACCAAGCTGCTACTTCAAGGATTAACGAGGTACACTACGAGGTTATCGCTTGGGGCCACAGTCTACCATCGTTCGACCCATCTCAATTGGTAAAGACCGTCTTACTGAGCCCCAATTCCGTCAAATATTACAACAAATGCGTGCTTAAATTCAACTGTCTTCTTCAACAATCGATAGTTTTTGCGATCATCTGGCGGTTCGCAACTTTCGCCGGACCGGCGTAGATTGGGCGCATCATTGCTCCAGTTGCAGCTGTCTTACACATTCCTGGTATGATGGTTTTCGCCGCTGGAATGCGTACGGAGTACATCAAGATCATCGCTCATACGTTCGACTTTTGGTTTCTCGTAATCGCTAACACCCTATGGGCTATCACGCTGAGCGCAGTTCTAAGTGACACTCGCGTGGTCCTTGTACTCATGTACTGGCTGAGCTTTGCCAACTCGTTATTCCAAGAAACCTATCTGCGAAATACTTTCTTCATGGTGATAGTTTCGTTGTCGGAATGGATATTTTCTCTTGTGCTAATGGCGCTACTGTCTCTGGGCCTGGTTGATGGTGCCCAACACTATACGCTGTTCATTGCTCGAGGCCATTCGCTCGCAACGAAAGACGTACTGTCCAATGTTCTTGGAACGATGACCATGCTATCACTCCGAATTGTATATCGAAGATATCTTCGCGCTAAACGCCAAGCCAAAATTCCGGGAGCTCCTACCCAAGCGCTGGGATACAGATGCCAGATAGCCCTGGCAGCTTCAAGTCCCAC
Organism: Phytophthora tentaculata; assembly: GCA_033557915.1. Classification (NCBI taxonomy): domain Eukaryota; phylum Oomycota; class Peronosporomycetes; order Peronosporales; family Peronosporaceae; genus Phytophthora; species Phytophthora tentaculata. Next base: position 958,760 of record JAUCEA010000005.1, read on the forward strand.
CATTAACAACGGCATACTACCTCAACTTAGCAAAGAGATACCAGTTCGGCAAGCAAAGAAGCTGTACATGGACGCTCATCGAACGCTTTGTCCTCGCATCGGTGCACTCACACCTGTAACGTTTTGGAAATTGTTCGTTCGGTACACTTGTGGTATCGTGGGTGGTGGATTCGCAGCACTTTCACTATTTCTCCAACCGGACACTTTCGCTAAAGTCATTGCTGTATCCGAAGTAGTGACGAGTTTTATTTTTAGTGGAATTTACGTCGCTTGTTGTCAACGTCAACTACTCAAGAGCATCGTGACATCTTTCCACCTTCTGTTTCTAATGATACAGATTATTGCAATTGGAGTGTGTGTTATCGATATGCTCAGCTGGCAATGGGTTCCTGCTTGTGGCGTGACGTGTAGTTTGGTCTTGGCCTGTACCATATTAACTGTGGATGCTCTGACTCCTATCATGAAACAGCGGCTTTGTTTCAAATACTGGATGGTCGTTGGCGGAATTCTACTCTTTTGGCTGGTTCATGTCGTCCTGCTTCTTGACGTTTTAGTTTTTGGTTGCTTCGATTTGCAAGATCGCGTGTTTTTGGCCTTTGTCATCTTAGGCCGGTGGTTGCAATTTCACGTGGCTCCATTTCTACTGAGTCGAGTGGTCACGGTGTTGGTGTGGTCTGCTCGCTACCTGTTTGTGGCGCTTTCTCGCCACAATGATAATGCGATAGTCTTACTCCGTGGGAATGTCGAATTCGACTATGAAAGTTGGAAGAAGCAAGGGAATCGAGCTATCGTGGCAAAAGAGTAGCACATAGTAAATCACCTTGCAGTGAAAATCCTTTCACCCTTTTCAAAAACCAGTAAATCACCTGGACAGAAATGTAGTGTACTTAAGTACTGTATCTTATATATATTTCTGTTTGAAGGTAAGAACATTTTCTTTTTTTCCAAAATAAGCTCCGCTCCTTTGCATCATCGCATTGAAGTATTAATACTTTTTGGCACTTTTGATACCTTGAACACGCTCATTCAGCTTAGAGTATGATCAAACCGCTTGAGATTACACTCACGAGCAAGGCTTCAGCAGTCTCGTACGAGGTAGTGGCGTGGTGGGATGAATTGCCAGCTTTTGACCCTCGTTTCATGGTGAAGACGGTCGTTTTAAGTGCGCCAAACGTCAAACGATTCAATCAGATTGTGCTCAAAACCAGCACTCTGCTCGAGCACTCCATCGTTGTAGCGTTTATCCTGCGCTTTGCAACGTTTATGGTGTCGGCATCAATCGGAAGAATCCTGGCTCCAATCACCGCCTTGCTCCACGTATTTCCTATCATCGTTTTTGCTTCAGGGATGCGCGTCGAGTACATCAAGATCATCATACGTACGTTTGATTTCCAGTTCTTGTACGCGGCCAACACTCTCTGGGCTATCGTCTTCAGCGTAATCTTGGCTGATACTAGAGTTGTACTCGTTATCATTTGCTGGATCAACTTCACGAACACGCTTCTGCAAGAAACGTATTTGCGAAACACCGTCTTCATGATTGCCGTGACGTTAGGAGAATTATTATTTTTCGTCATGCTCATGGTTTGGTTAGCTCTAGATTTCGTGGAAGAAGTGCACCATTACAATTTAATCACAGCGCGTGGACACACGCTTTCGACCAAGGACGTGCTAGTAAATGTGATCGGTACGATGGCAATGCTGGCGTTGCGTAAGCTCTATCGGAGATATCGACAGCTCCAGCAATACAAAAGTGGCACGGCCACACAAGCACTAGGCTATCGATGCCAGATAGCGCTTAGGGAAACAAGGATGGAGTTTTCTACTGCAGCTCGCCCTACATCTTCCAGCAAGTGTTCGATGTTGCAGATGCGCCTATCGGGTGAATCTGCGCGATATGACCCTAGAAACACGGTGTGGCGTTATATTGGTACGCTCAAGCCTCTCACTAGATGTGAGATTGCCATATTGTATAGTTGCGGGATGACAGGAAGCCTGTTCGCGCAGCTATCACTGTTTCAGCGAGATAACAGTTATGAAGGTACAGTTGTCGCTATCGTGGGTATCACGATGAGTGCGGGGTTTTGTGGGGTATACACGTGTTGCTCCCAGCGGCAATTGCTGAGGCGAGTCATGTCTTCGTTCCATTTTCTTTTTCAAGAACTACAAGTTTTAGCTGCGGGAATTTGCCTTATGGACATGTTCGGTTGGCTATGGATCCCTGTTTGTGGGATAGCTTCTGGTATGATACTTTCGCATACCTTTCTGACTGTGGACGCCTTGACTCCGCTCATGAAACGACGATTGCACTTTGAGTTCTGGCTGTTTGTTGTTGGAATCACGTGCTTCCTGCTGGTGCTCGTTCTACTGCTTATGGACGTGTTAGTGTTGGGCTGTTTGGGTCTGCGAGATCGAGAATTTCTAAGACTTTCGATCCTTGGACATCAAACGAGATTTCATGTTGCTCCGTTCCTCTTTGGTCGTGTACTCACCGTGGGTCTATGGTCTGGTCGATACGTCTACATCGCCCTCACCCGAGTCGATGACAACGCGCTCGTTCTACTTCGTGGGAATGTCGAGTTTGACTACGAGAACTGGAAAAAGCGGATAGTTCTAGATTCTAGAACGACTAAAATTTGAATAAAACATTTAAAAATTGAAAACTCGAGTTTTTTTACGCCTTTATTGATACACAACCCTTTAATAAAGGGCCTTTATTATGCCCAGGGATCCCTCTGATACCTCGCTTGGGTATGTACGCTATCAAATCGTCGCGCGGAATACGTTTAGCCCGGCCCCCAAGGTCAAGACAGTCGAGCTAAACCCCAACTCAGTCAAGAAATTCAATCGCTTGGTCATCATCGTCAGACACCGTGGCTTGTACTGGATTGGCGATACGCTTTTCCGCGTTTGCAGCACCATCCAACGTAGGAAGAAGCTTCGATCCAATCTCGGTGTTCCTACGCTTGACCGTATGTTCACGACGAGTGCCTAGCTACGGACGGAATACATAACAAATATCCTATGCACGTTCACTTCTGGTTCCTCCAGACCGAATATACGATATTCGCACTCACTCTTGAGTGCTACAATGAGCGACATTCGAGTGCTTCCTGTAGCTTTTAGTATTTTGTTGGGCGGAGGTTTTACGGCTTGGCCTTCAAGAAACGTATCTACATACTCTTAACTTTTACAGTTTTGACTATCGATACGCTTACTCCAATCAGCTGGAAAAACATGCCTCGATATATATATATATATATCATCAGCACATGAAGTTAGTCAAACTTGCTAGTATCTTATCTCCCGCACCCCCACTAGATGGATATCAGAACTCGGTTAGCAATTGAGCTCTCAGTTCTCTACTCGACACCAAGCAGCAATACCCAGTCTACTTGCACGAAACATGAGTGCTCAGCTCAGCCCATTCTCGGCAACTCTATCGTCTTCGATACGGCAATTCAGTTCTGCGGTGTTGCCTCAATTCGACGTCCCTGAACAACGCGCGGGTAAAGTCTCACCTCCACGCCTTGTGATTCTCGGTCCACCGGCCGGAGGCAAAGGCACTCAATGCGAGCTTCTCGCTGAGATGTTGGGCGTTGTTCATCTATCAACGGGCAACATCTTACGTCAAGCAATTCAAGACAAGACACCGCTAGGTCTCAAGACTCAACAGTTTATGGACCAGGGCGAGCTTGTACCCGACAATCTCATTGTCGATGTGGTGCTCGGTCGGTTGGCTGAATCCGACTGTGTAACTCGCGGTTGGCTACTCGACGGCTTTCCACGAACTTTCGGGCAAGCAGAGGCCTTGTTAACTGCCCAAGGCGGCATGGCAGCTCCTGACTGTATGTTGGAACTGGAAGTTCCGGACAACGAAGTCATCCGACGCATTGCTGGAAGACGTGTAGACCCTGTTACGGGAAAAACGTACCACATCCAGTTCAACCCTCCTCCAGTCGATGTGGCTGGTCGTGTTGAGCAGAGAAGCGATGATACTGAAGAAAAAATTCTTACTCGACTGAACCAGTTCCACTCCAATGCTGACGCTGTGCGGTCTGCGTTTGAGAATTACCGTGACGAGTTTGGAGCGACCGTTCAAGTCATGCGAGTAAGTGGTTTCCAGGCCCCTCCAGCCATCGCCCGAGCCTTTGCAGATTTCGCCTTGCAGCAAGCAGCTCAACGCAGTCTCAACCTCATCCGACGGGACATTTCCAAGCGTTTGCGTAGGCAACTTGAGGCTGGAACTCGTGGAGTGTATCACGTCCTGAATCCTCAGAAGAAGCCGTCGTACCCGGTGCGAGCGCATGTTCGAGCTCTACATGCTCCTCGTTTGATCTCCCAGCGTGAACAACAAGCTACACCTGTTCACGGGATGCTACGCGGGCTGTTTCGCCGGCTTCGCGTTGTTTAAGCTTGCAGCGCTAGCTAGAACAACTAGAAGTTGGAGTTTGAGATTTTAGACCAACACAATTATTGACGTCCCTTCCTTCTAACGCCAGTCCTGTTCCAGCTGTCCGTTGTGTCCGTTGTTTCTAGCGAAGCGTTAATACTATAAACACTAAAAGAGCGACACTAATAGCTTCTCCGCCAGCTCCGTAGCGTTAGGTGAAATTCGCCCAAGAGATGCTGCTCGCTAGCGAAACAATGCTCCCTGGTATAGACACCAATGCGGACACAAACAAACGTAGCTACTATTAATCCCGTGTTTTGTTTAAAAACCTCTTGTGACTTGAAGTCATATTGACAAAAATGAAAACCTCTTGTGACTTGGTCATATTGACAATACTAAACCCTAGACAATGACAATAGTATGAGAACTTGTCAAAGTCCAGCACGTTGAAGCGTTGTCGTGTCTACGCAGAAAAAAGCAGCAAATATTTCGGTTAAATTTGTTTAAAGCCAATCAGAGACGAGTATCCAAGTTGAAGAGAAGCATATCATCTTTTCCATCGCCTCTTTCCCATTGCATTCGTCGCCATGATGCCGACACTCCACTCTAGAACTCCACGACGTGCGCATCTGAGAGTCATACAACCTAAAACTGGAAGCTACTGTAGACTCTTTCCAGAAATCCGCTAAAATTCAACTGAAAAGTCCCACAAAACTCCGTTTTGGGATGAAGTCGCCAGAAATTTCCGCCGAATGAAACTGTCTTCTTCAAGGCAGCTGCAAAGATCACGCGCCCTCTCACCACGACGGACGTGGCTCCGCATTCTGGAATTTGCCAGCAATTACTTAACATGAATTCGCTCAAGTCACGCCGTCGCTCACTTTCCGAAAGTTGCAAGCTCGACTACTTAGCCACGCTGACGAAGCGCGTCCAGGAGGAGGCCGCCTTTACCCTTCCGCCCGAGGACGACCACCACCCGCTCGTGCTGTCCGTTCATTACGGTGGCGAGAGCCTCGCTGCTCTAGAACATCGCTCCAAGTCCGAGAGCTTCATCTGCACGGCGCAGGGCATCGTGTTCCAGGATACCAAGTGCCAAAAGTATCAGTCCAAGCTCAAAAAGCTCGTCGCTCTAGCCGCTACTTCGTCCAGCACGCAGAGCAACGTGCTGCTCGCAAAAAAAGCACTGCGATATCGCAGAGTTCTCGAGCGCCGCCGCGTCATGGAATGAAATGGAGATCGATGTGCAACCTCGCGTGTGTGCGCTTGACAGTGTGTCCTGGACGGTCGAGACGCTAGAGAGTGCAACAACGCGCAACGTCGATGTTAAAGCCGCATACGAAGCGGCTCTTATGTTTTATGAAGTCCCCCGAACAAGGAAGCATGGGATCCAGTATTGATGTCGTTTACCTGTAGTGATGGAATAGTCTGTAGCTATATATTTAACTCTGTGAAAATCGCAGCGACACAGCATTTGTACCATAAGGCATGCCTCGATCTTAGCGAAGTTCGGTATGCTAAGTGCTTGCCATCGCAGACAACCCAAACGAAGGTTCTTTACCACGGTGAGAATGTTGAAGCTGTTTCATATCCTTTGGCCACAGATATAATGTTGTCGTGCTACCAATGCCCAGTTACCGTTGATAGATCGCAACGATTTCTTTTCTAGGCCATCCTCCATTATCAGGCAGTGGATTACGGCCACTCTATCCATCTTGTCAGTGCTCGAGCTTCAGGTGGAACCAGTGAGCAGCGCGTTGCTTGTGTACCCTCGCATGAAGGCTTACGCAACCGTAATGGCATCTTATCCTCTGAATTTCAGACTGAAACCTCGTTTCATCAAAAACGGTCTAGACCACTCAGCAAATATGCCTCTCACTTCAACTTAAAATATACAGCACTAATATATGTGGACACACGAGTGTATCCATATCCTGTTATTTCAGCCAATTGCTAGCTACTTAGACTATTTGATGGCGATGGAGGCATGGGTGCAAGACAAGGTGTTGCGCCTGAACCTGGACGCCTCGGTCTACGTCGAGTACGCGCTCGGTCTGCTGCAAGATGAAGACATGGATGTGTCCGAACGTGTGGCCAGCGTGGTCGCCGTCTTCTCGGGCGCAGCAGATGGCCTTGTGGCTCAGGACGTGTTGGACCAGACTCTAGACGAGGTTAAGATGACGCAAGATGTCGAGAAGCTGCTACAGGCCGAGCAGCAGCAGTCCCGACAGGAAGAGGAGCTCAAAATGGCAGAAAAGAAGATGAAGGACCTTCAAATCAGAGAGAAACAGCGTCAGGAAGCCGAGGAAGCGGCCGAGCGCGAGAAACAAAAAGCCGCTGATCGCCTTAAGAACATGACACGTGAGGAGATTGCAGCCCGTGAGCAACTTATCAGCGAATACGGCTTCACCGTCATGTCAGAGTTTGATGAGGAAGGTAACGTAGTAAAGATCAAAGACAAAGAGAAAGTTAAGGAGGACGTGGGTCCCGCCAACTCTAATAGGCAAAGAGTGCAGCAGGCGCAGAACGCTATGCGCGAGAAAATGAAGCAGGAACACGAGAAGAAAGTCAAGTATGAGAAGGAGTTGCTTGCTAAAGACAAGGCACGTAAGGACAAGGCCAAGAAGAGAACCATGAAGAAGGAGAAGCAGCGTGGCTGCGGTTAAAGACAAGCAGCACTGTTCAAGAGAGTAGTATTACAATACTAGTGTACAGACGTGAACTCTACCAATGTGTCTAGTATAATCGATGGTGTTATGAGTTGCTGCTTAGTTTGCACGTCGATGCTGCATGGTCTTGTTACGATAACGGAGAGCCTTCTGAGCAAGCAGGGCGTTGCTCTTGGAGGTAGATGGATCTGTAGCGAGCGCCATTAGGTTGTCTAGTCGGGTTTGATATTTACGACACTTGTCTTCAAACTTGACGCCTTGTGTGGTGCAGATAACACTTTCGGACTTGGAACGTTGCGCCAATGTCACAGGAACCAGCTCATTGCTGTCTGCGTGATCCTCTCTAATCGCTAGAAGGTGAATGTTGGAGCCTTTAGACCGCGAACACTGGCGTAAAATCCGGCCGCATGTCGAGAGTGACGAACCGTGTTGGGCCATTACTGGAGTGGTGACAAGTCCGAGGACAAAAGAGCAATGACTTTGTGAAGTAGACACACAAATTCCGAGAAAAAAAACTACCTATACTCGCATTCCCAGTGTAAGTCGCAGACGACATAGTTGAGCTGTCGGAACGTCCTTGGGTCCCTTAGAAGCGTGGTTGAAGGATAGGACTGAAACTGTCTGGGAAGGACTTCTTAAGATCAGCGGTGCAGACAACTTTTCCAGTGTACGCGGTCGCGACTATCAACGCCTCAAGTCCATTTGATTGCGAGCGCCCAACGCGTTAGGTGACGGTTGCGTAGGCCTGAAAAACGGGCCCAGACCAACGGTTTAACTTGAAATTGGAAACGCAAGATGGAGAGCATTATTGGCACCACAGAGTCCACCGGTCAAACGGATCGTGTCTAGATGGAAACGCTCGAGGCTAAAGTTAACTGTAAATACTTGTATGCGCTGGTACTAATCACCCACAGAGACGATGAGCAACACTGCTGAGCAACATCGCGAAATGTATTTAAATAGTTTGAGCAACGGAACGCACGTTCGAGTCACGCCATCTCGATGGCTTCTGGCCTTATCGCTGAATTTACTGATGATGGTATCATCACCGTTTGCGTGCAGCCGCCGTTTTCGTTGCCCGTAAACCATAACCTCAGAATGGCTGGAATTGGATGCTGGTGGCTCAATCGCTCGCTAATCAGATTATTTCGGTTGACGAGAGATTTTGGGCTAAAAAACTCAATAAAATCAAGTACTTCGACATTCATTAAATGTAACATTTCTCGATAGTAATAGTACCGATGTCATTTTCAGGATATCGTTTTGCTTTCGTCCCAAGTTTGGACGCGGATACGGTAGAAAACCAAATCGACATAAATGGTAAAGTACTTGAACTCAGTATCGGTCTTAGAGTCATTGCAAGTTCTTGCCAGCAACTGCTAATTGCGGCTGAACTCAAATCTTTAGGTCAGGACACTCTTCCATTTTTCATCTAAAACGTGCGTGTAAATTGCTGGGTCCGTTAAAAAGCAACTGGGGGGGGGGGGGGGGTCGAAGAAGAACACTTCACGAGAATCTTCTGCGTGTGTGTTTTCAAACGTAATTGTATTCGAAAAAAGTCAATGCAACTCGAGTTTTAAACGAAGAGTACTGTACTTATTTTTTATTGGCCTTCCTTAGTTTGTTTGACTGTGTAAGATCGGGAGATGCAATGGCTTTAGGCGAGTTGGTAAATTTTTTAAAATGTTACCAACGCTTAAAAACATCATTCTGACTGTTTATATTATACTGCTCAAATTGATAATCGATCCGGGGGAGGGGGAGTTGCTGCTTAGCTGGATAGCATGTCAACGTTGCATTGTCTTGTTGCGGTACCGAAGTGCCTTCTGAGCAAGCAAAGCGTTGCTCTTGGAGCTAGTCGGATCTGTTGCTAGTGCCCTTAGGTTGTCCAGTCTGGACTGGTATTTACGGTACTTGTCTTCGAACTTGACGCCTTGTGTGGTGCGGACAACGCTTGCGGACTTGGGACCTTGCGCCAAAGGCTCATGAACCGGGTTGCTGCTGGTTTGAGACTGATCGTCGAGTTCCTCGGCAATTGTAGCCAGGCGGTGAATGTTGGAGCGTCCGGACCGTGAGCATTGACGTAAGAATTGACCACCTGCAGAGCATGGTGTCATCGTAGAAGTTGGTGAGACAAGTCCTAGGTGAAAAGTGTAATGACTCACTGAGGCAGACACAAGACAATTGTGCGGTTGGAACGTCCTTGAGTCCTGTAGCAGTGTGGTCGGACAGGTCCTAAAACGGCCTGGCAGGTGGGAAAGTTTCCCAGCGGTGCATGTAAATATGTACACACTCCGCATGCGATACAAATTGTTTGCGTACGCAACGCTGGTTGGATTGGTTGCGTAGTCCTCACGGCCTGAACGAACCGAACCTGAACCGCCGTTCACGAAAAAAACAGCGAACCTGAAAAGAACCGTGGTTCTAAGGTTTTATTGGTTCACTTGCGATTAACTTAGTTGGAACGAACCAAAGTGAACCAGAACTTAAGCGAGGCAGGTTCGTTTTATCGAGCTATGATTCGCTAAAAAGAGATTCTCTTATTCGACCTGAGGCAGGGCGCGGCTTTATGAGAGCGCGTTCATCATACGTATCCAACACGAAGCACAACCACGGAGCACTTCCGTGTGTTGACGATGCGTTCTTGTCTCTTCATCGAACCCGAGCGAACAAGCGTCCACTGCCCGTACTATCGATACGGCGACGGAGGCCACTGGTGGTGTCTTGTCTTGGCCACTGATACAACAGTAGTACATGTAACATGTCATTCAAACGCACACCCATGAGCACAACAGCCGATGCGGCTTAATCAGAAGAGTGAGTTCTGGCCAATGACGCTTCGAGAAAACGAACCAAGACTGTAACTGTTCATGAACTGGTTCACTCTTTATTACAAAAGTGGTCATAGAACCAGGTAAACCGATATACCGAGTTCTTAAACTGGTACTTGAAACGTTCGAACCTGAAAAACTGACCCATACCAACGGTTAAAGCTCGCATGAAAGATGGAGAGCAAGCTCTGGCTGCGTACTGCCTCCCCTGATGGCTAAATTTAATCTTAAACAATAAAATGAATGTCTGTGTGTCCGTCATGTCCCCCAAATCCAAACTTCTGATTGGATACAAATCATCACTTATATCAGTACAGTTTTGAGACAATTTTGACAAAAATAAAACTCGGTACGTAGAAAATTCTAGAAAGCTCTAAATTATTATAGCCCGAAGGCGAGCACAGCGAGGAAACTATTCCCCGTTGGGCGTATTATATAGGACCGTGGTTTCGTGCAGCACTATTACATACAAGTCCGTACACGTTCTACTATTTTCAAAGACGGAACAACGCATTAGCTAAAGGCGCCTCTTTCGAGTTTATCATACTCTACACCCGCAAGAAGAAGTATTGTGTGGCTGTATCGAAGGTCATGACATGCTCTATTTAGAGACAGAAATCCAAAGATGTACCACAATTTGAGCATTCTATAGAATTGAGACTCGATAGAATAGAGGAGAGGAGAGAGAGGGAAAGGAGTCTATTTTACAACGTTAGTTATTAAGCTTCCTGGTAAATTCTCAGTCTTTTGAGCAGCACCATTTCCTGTTGGTAGAGCCATAAAAAAAAATAGAGCACAGTGGTCATGTTGTTTAATTTACTCTATGAAAACAAATGTACGAAAGTAAACTGGAACTGCGTTGAGCTTCCTTTTTATTCCACCAACATTCACCTCAGCAAATCGATTCTGTATCAAGTTTTGAAGGTGCGAATTGGCTGCGCCGCTCGCTTGTCACTGATAATAAGGGGAAGTGTCAATTCGAGGCCGGTTCAAACAGACATTTCTAGCTTTACTTGTATCTTTTGATCTAATACAAGCAAAGCGGCATCAAGGGTACCAATCGAAAGCTGTCGTTTTTGTAGATTTTGCTGGCTATTTCTGAAACTTCTAGCCAATGGACACAATAGATCCAATTAAAAAATAAAATTAAGTGATGGTCGTGTCAATTCGGGGCCGATTTCAGTGACTTGATTTCACTATTGATCTTGCCTTGTCTCTTATATGGTATCTGTCTTTCATTGGCCCCTAACTGGCATTCCGGCCTCGAATTGACACTTCCTCTTAGGATTCATCGCGCAACTCTTCTATGCTGCTAAAATGAACGACATCGCAGTGGTGCGATGTTGCTCATCGCTACTAGCAGATTCTGAGTCACCTGCAGCCGTACGTCCTCGTGTCTCAGAGGCAGCTCAGAGTCGCTGTCTTCGACGAAATTATTAAATACTCGATACTTTACATTCATCTACTGTAGCGGATGACCCATAATGTGTATTGGCAGAGCTAATTTCGGGTTCTGAACTTGTACTTGGCTCAACCGAGTCGGTAACTAATACTGCAGAATTCTAAAGAGCCCACTCATCCAATATAGCGCTGCGATAACAACGCCTAGTAAGATCGTTTTCAGTGAAACTAGTTATTTACAAGACGAAGGCGAAGTCTCGAGTCTGGAACAAAAGAGGTAGAGAAATGGTACATGAAAGGCTAAATGGATTGTTTGAGCTATCAGAGCCTCTACGAAACTAAATGTATAAAAAAAGGGTTAATAGTGCTGGAATAAATTCGGATGATAGATTGTCTGATGTGCCTGAAGTGCATGACTTGCAAAACATCGATCAGTTCATGAGTAAACTTACTGTCACACGGTAATGACGGGGTTTATGCAACGCGATGGAGATCAAGGACAGCAAGAAGCAAACGGAAGATGCACCCCCTATGAATTCCAACCGACAGAGAGTATGGTAGAAAGTGCACGCCTGAGGCGCGCTGAAGAGAACAATGAAAAAAAAGAGAGTAAAAGAGTTATTGTGCTGTTCATGTTTGGAGCAAAATGGATAGTATTATACGGGTAATTTACTGTAGGATATTGGTGCGTGGATTCAAGATGCTGTTAATGGCGTTGCTGCCTAGTTGAGCACAAATCGTCGTTCCTAGTCTTGTTGCGATACCGGAGCGCCTTCTGAGCTAGCAAAGCGTTGCTCCGGGAGCTAGTCGGAGCTGTTGCAAGAGCCATCAGGCTGTCCAGTCTCGTTTGGTATTTACGGTACTTGTCTTCGAACTTGACGCCTTGTGTTGTGCGGATAACGCTTTTGGACTTGGACCGCTGTATCAAAGGCTCAGGTACCGGGTGGTTGGACGTCTCAGACTAGTCGGTGTGCCCCTCATCAATTCCAGCAAGGCGGTGATGTTGGAGCGTTCAGATCGTGCACATCGACGCAACACTCGACCGCATGTCGAGAGTGACGAGACATTTTGGGCCACTGGAAGTGGTGCGACAAGTCCGAGGTGAAATGAGCAATGGCCTACTGAAGAAGCGAACTGTGCTACCGGAACGTCCTTAGCACCATTAGTGGTGGCGTGGTTGAAGAAGACACGGCGATGAAACTGCGTGGCGTTTCATATTTTTTTAGCCAGCAAATATAGAGACGCCATTGATTGGTTGCGTTTGCTCAGCGCTATTTCTATCGGTTGCATACTCCTGAAAAACAGGCACAGATCAACGGCGTTAGCTTCTAGCTGAACGCAATCACGGTTAGCACTACGCTACCGGTCGGAGGGAACTCTAACGTTAAACCAATTGTTTTTCCTGATAAGTTCATGATGCTACCCATCGGATTCGCTCTATAGAGAGACTACTTAGTTTCTCATTAGCGATGAGCAACATCATTGCTACTTAGCAAACGATGTTGCTCATCTGCCTGCAAACGAACGCACTCATGTCTCTTGCGTGCTGTCTTCTGGTATCACCCACATTACCACTTCCTGCAGGTCATATCCCATGTCATGCTCGCATTTTGGGGAGAAATTGAACTATGTACCTGTAAGTAGCCAACTCGCAGCAGGCATATTTAACGGCGGCAATTGCTTTGTTTTGGAAGCTGTTTTCGTGCTTACACGCTGGACCGATAAGGAATCCTAGATATTGTGAATTCCGGCCAAATATGGCATATTCAGGGAGTCACTCGCATACAAATTCTCTGTTATTTCGAAATGGCGTCCGTGTCGTACTTAAGAGAAAGCATACTGAACTCATGACTATAAGCCGATTTGCGCCGGTTCATTCATAGAACTGCGGATGCAAATTTAGAATAGAGCGCACAATATATTATATTGTGCGTTCTTCTCTAAATTTGCAGTTTACATGATGTAAACTATGCGTTCTAAATCAAGGTATAGTGTCCTATTTTAAAAATGTGCCTTCTTAAAAAAAAGCGAGCTCGCTCGCTCTCGCACATGTGAACGTCTCCACGCAAAAATATTATAATATCAACTTAGTCACTCCGTTTTTCTGAAAGTCTTGCTTTGCCCGAAGAAGCTGGAAATTTAACCTAATGTACTCTATCCCTCTATCCCTCCTATTCGTATTCAACCATGCTCTTAAGACCTAACGCTCAGCAGTGTTTAGGGAGAGGAGGGTGTTTTAGCACTGAAGATATCAGGTGTTCCACTTAGTTTTTTTTTTGTGAAAGTCACCGATTGCTATGGAAAGAGCACGGTTAAACTAAAAATGGAATATCCACCGGGCATAACACCCTGATCTTGTGTACTAACACTCCAAATAAGCAGTCGCACCCCAATGGATACAGTAATCTGCACATGAGCAGCGCGGCACAACAAGAAGACCGGTGGCGATCATCGAGAGTAGGAGTGTAGCAGCACTAGGTCGAGTACGGGATAGCCCAGCTCTGCTATCTACGGGCAACAACGTCACGTACTTCTGGAAGGCAGGTGCCTGCCAATGCAAGGCCACGAGGAGACAGTCGAGAATGTCGAGCAGACCCCCAGCAGATCGTAAAGAGCACGACGGTTTCCGTTCCGGACGGTACCTGGCCGGCAAGCACGGGCATCGTCCGCTACAAGACGCCGTACGCGATGAAGGCTGGTGAGGTGTTCGATGGCAAGATACATACCTTCGAGCGCTTGGACATCACGTGCTCGGGTGGTAAGGTCCAGAAGGTCACGGTCGTCTTCCTCGTGGAGGCCGGTGGCACTCTGGAGAGCGCCGTCATCGGCAAGAACCAGAAGGAGGGTGTGTACTGCAACTAGTACGACTGCACCATTGAGAACGTGTGGTGGGACGACGTGTGCGAGGATGCGCTACCCTCAAGGGTGGCTCGAAGCCTGGACTGCGCCTTAAAAGCCACGAAATACCGCAACATGAACCTTTCTTCATCGTCGTCGATCTCGGGGTCTTCTACTTCCTAAAACCCGCTAGGCTTCGTGATACGTAGGTACGCTAGTGGCATACTCGCAAGCTCTCGAATGCATCCGCATTCTTCGCCTTGATACTGACCCATTCGTCTGCTCTCGTTGTTGATAGCCCGCGATACCGGCCCCTGTACTGCAGTCCACTCCATCTCTCGACCTTAATTAGTGATGCTCTGGAAATTGAGAGCAATTCGTATTTATACTGAAAATAAAATAAATGAACGGCGTACATACCTCTCTAACTACTGTTTGCTGCGCTTTTGACGTTGCAGGCGCGATTCCATTGCTCGCTTTGTTGGCTTCGGTGCCCGACTTGAGCGACGTAAATCCATTTGAGAAGTGATGCGATCGGGCGCGACCATTTGGGCCGACTCTCTTTGGGTTTGCTGCAAATCTTGACATTCAGCATTAGCAACAACAGTGGATTCGACACCGACCTATATTGGGATAGGATGATCAGAGCATCTTAGCAACAGCATGTAGCTATTGCAGTTGAAGCCGTTAGAACCTCAGGATCTAATAGTGTCCGAGGGATGAAGAGGCACAGCGTCAACAGACACAATGCTCACTCAGAAAGATTCCAGCCTCCACCCACGTCTCAAAAGGTTATGAGCCCAAATACGACGCACGGCAATGAGTGCTCAGAGACAGTCAACGTGGAAGGAGGGGTGGAATTTCGATTCCTTGAAACCTGACTATCAAGCGCGGAACATTCGGATTCGCTCACTGTTGGAAGCTGAAAATATCTGGGATATTGTATGGGGCAACTTCGCTTTCAAGACTGGTGGCACGTCCGACACAAGGATGACTTCATCCGCCGCGACAAGCGTGCACTGCACCTATTGATCAGCTCGTTAGACAACGCTACCGTAAAAGCTGTTGGAAAGTACGACCGGTCCTGGCTGGTGTACGAGCACCTTGAGCGCGTATACGCTGGAATCAGTAATGTCAGCATTGCTAGAGCTCGAAAAGAGTTCATTTCGCTCCGATATGAAGACGGAACCGACATGCAGGCCCATATAAATGAGCTAGAAGACAAGGCTGAGGTTCTGTCAAGGATTCAGAGACCTATCGCTGATGATGAAAAGTGCCTACAGATGCTGGATTCGTTGCCGAGTTCGTGGAGCAACTTGGTCACTGTGTTTCAGAACCAAGAAGGTTTGTCGTGGCAATCTCTACAGTCAAAACTTCTTCTCGGATACGAAAGCAGAAAAACCACCCGGGATTCTGCTAAAGTAGCTGCAGCCCATGTAGTTGAAGCAACTCTCGGAGAAGCACTGACCACAGCGAACTTTGGCGGCAACGAGGCCAAACATGGTAACACCAGGCGTCACCGGTTTGGGAAGCAGAAGCAGCAGCAACAGCATTATCATCCATATAGGCAGCGTGATGACAAGGACATTACCTGTTTCTACTGCCATGAACAAGGTCATATGCGCAGAGACTGCCCCATGAAACAGCGTCATGAAGAAGAGCGTAGCAGGACATCCACTGCCAAACAAGCTGCAGCAAATGTTACGGAAGGCAAGGGCGATATGAGAGCTATCATATCAAGTGGGCAGCAGTTGCGATCATACCGGTGGTAACAGGAACAGTCCTCAACACCGAGCAAAGCAGTACTACCACGCTTAACAGCAAGTACTGGGTGCTTGACAGCGGTGCTACGCACCACATGACAAGCAAAAAAATGTTTTTCCGGAGCATGGAAGAGATGGACACGAAAGTTCAGCTTGGTGATGATTCCTCCGTTGCTGTTAAAGGTGTTGGCACTGCTGTTTTAAACTTCAAGGACGAGAATGACAATTTGGTAACATTGGAACTGTCAAACTGCTACTACGTTCCTGCATTGTCCAAGAATTTACTGAGCGTTCGCAAACTTCGCAAGAAACAGATTATGAGCGATATGCAGACCTACGAGGACAAAGCGTCGCTGACGAAGGACGGGGTTACAGTGTGGTCGGTCATCGACTCGAATGTGGACCTATACCTGTTCGAACATATAGCAATCAATAAAACTCAGCCTTCTTCTTACGTTGGTATCGGTCAACAGAGCATAGACTTGTGGCATGCTCGAATGGGTCATTTGGGTATCAAAACATTGCAAAATTGATTCGGCGTGGAGCAGGCCATGGACTGACCATACCCAAACATCAACTTCGTGATTTTCCGGTATGCGATGAATGTACCAGAGCAAGCCAGCAGCGTGCCTCCTTCAAGCATACACATACTAAACATGCCAACGTAGCTAACGCTTGGTGTACACGGACATCAAAGGGCCCATTGAGACGGAGTCGTTTGGGGGTAAACGCTATGTTTTGGTGTTTGTCGATGATTGGAGCGGGTACATGACGGTGTACTTAATACAACACAAGTCTAAAGCTCTTGATAAGTTCAAAGAATACGTGACCCATGCTAAGAACAAGCACAACAAAGGAATTGTTGCTGTGAACTCACATAACGGGGGTGAATTCAAGTCTCCTGCGTGGATTGAGTTTTGCAAAGAACAAGGAATTGCTCGGCGAACCACTACCCCGTATACACCAGAGCAAAACGGTATGGCGGAAGTTCGATTTCGGCGGAGCCCTCTTCATCGTGATGAAACTCCCTACGAAAGATGGCATGGTGTTGCTCCAGACTACAACTACCAGGAGCGGAAGGCCTCGTGTGTAAGTTAGAGAAGGCACTGTACGGCCTGAAACAGGCACCTAGAGCATGGCATAAACGACTCACTCAGTTACATTCGCGAGTTCGACTTGGAAGGATTGCAGAACGAAGTGAGAACTCTTCCCGAAGTACAAGTATCTATAACTGGACAGCGCAAACACGCGCCAGTTGTGGGCAAAGGACTTGGATCTCAACTACAAGCGCTTACCATATCTGTACGAAACACTCTCTCGGCCATGCAGCTTCACGCTGAGGCGCTGGTAGCAATGGAGAACTTGGCAAACAAGATGGGAAATAGTAAGATCGAGGCCATGCCATTCTACCAGAACCGAAAACGGTTCCAGAGGCAATGAGCCGAGAGGACGCACCGCATTGGAGGAAGGCGATTGATAAGGAAGGTCGATCTCTGATTGCCCATGGCACTTGGACTTTAGTACGCCTACCGGCAGGTAAAAAGCCTTTGACCTCCCGATGGATTTTCAAGATCAAGTATGATGCAGAAGGGAATAAGAACGATATAAAGCGCGATTGATGATAAGAGGCTACGAGCAAGTCAAGTATATAGACTACGACGAGATCTTCGCCCCTGTCATCAGATTGGAATCACTGCGGGTCCTGCTGGCACTGGTAGCTTGAGTATGTTACAGCACATTCTCCAAGCTGCATCACATACCCAGATACAGATCTCTGGGTAACAATGTCCTTTGCGTAGTCAGAGTCCACGTACGCCTTCAACTGCAGTGCATCTGAGCTCCTCCCGCTCACGACAAGCCCGTAATTTACTGTTCCTTTGATATATCGTAAGATCCGCTTCGCAGCATTCCAGTGCGAGACGCCAGGGTTATTTAAGTACTTACTTGTCATCATCATTGGGAATGCGATATCAGGTCTTGATCCAGTCATAAGGTACATCAAGCTTCCTACCAGACCTCGGTAATCCTTCCCTTGCATTTGAGCCTAAACGAACTGGGAGTTGATCAAAGACAGACAGTGGTCAATGTGGATAACCAGTCAGCTATTGCTGTAGCAAGCAATCCAGTGCAACACTCCCGAATGAAACACATCGACACGAGATACCATTTTGTACGTGAGCGGATAGCCACGGAGGAAGTGGGCGTCGAGTACGTGAACACGAAGGACAACGAGGCTGACCTGCTGACCAAAGCTGTATCAGCTGATGTCACGGAGACGTTGCGGCCCAGACTAGTCGTGCGAGCCATTGACGTTCAGGGTGATACGGTCTCATGTTGTAGCTCAGTTTTGCAGCGACGACATAAGCGCAAACGAGGACAGTGAACTCACTCTGTGAAAGAGTAACGCTGGCGGGTGTCGGCGTGGCGGTGAAGCTACCAGAGCGTACAACAAGGATGACGCTGAGATGCTCGATCATTCTTCTGGTGAAGCTACCAAAGAGTACAGTACGGATGACGCTGAGATGCACGGTCATTCTTTTCTTCTGTAAAACATAGTCGGTATTGATATGAAGTGAAAGAGCAACGTCAAGCTGCTCATTCAGCTAGTAGAGAACAAAGCGACTCGATCCCGCTTTACTCCAAACAGTAAGGACGAGAACCCTTATCCGAAGCACGACACAAAGATGCAGAAGTGTAGATACGTCTGATCACGGGGGTGTATTAGGATAAGATGATCAGAGCATCTTAGCAACAGCATGTAGCTACTGTAGTTGAAGCCGTTAGAACCTCATGAGGATCTAATAGTGTCCGAGGGATGAAGAGGCACAGCCTCAACAGACACAATGCTCACTCAGAAACATTCCAGCCTCCACCCACGTCTCAAAAACCTGTCCTGAATCTCGGAAATCGGAGATAATCCTGGAAGCGGCAGAAGATTGTAGAAGTACCTCTGGAAGAGGCTCTACGTCGCTTTCAAGCCGGGCTTGAGTGGGAGCCACAACAGTTCATCGCCACTTGAAACATGTACATGTAGTGCCGGCGACGGTGGCGGCGGCTCGTCTACTTCTTGCTCGTCCGCAAAAACGTCAGAATTTGAATCTGGCGTTCCTGCTGTGCTGTCTGCGGCAGACTCTGCCTCATCTTCATCCCTTTGATATCGTGTTGTACTGTTTTGTACCTCTGTCTGTTTTGCCCGATTCTACGCCGAGGATGCACGAACTGCCGCGTATTGTTGCCTATGCCAGGCATGTGCACCCCATCTTGGATACACGCTGCGACGAGATGACAACACGCACCATCCTTTTGAAAGTATAAACATGGACAAGCATTGCTACGCGTGTCCACAATCCACCCTGTAGCAGGCATACCCTCTAGCTGTTTCCTTCTTGTATTAACCGATTTGATAGACTTCTTCATAGACTTTTTCTCTGTTACAGTGAGCTGAAGTGGGTGATGCATCACTCTATACAGATCGGCTTCCACCGTACCAATTGCTGAAAGTCGCTCCACAAAAAGACAGTCACGTCTGCACAGTACCCGGTACAGCACCATCAACCTTTCTGAGGCTGTGCAGAAATCGAAGATAGCCACATCTCTGTGGAGAAAGGCGAGACGTGCTCCATCCAGGCCTTTGATCAAGTGACTGCGGTCCGTCTGGGCACTCTAATTTCAATCTTCGGTGGTACTGTTATTAAGGGTTGTTTGTAGCAGCATACCCTTTTTCAGTGTAAAAGGTTTGCCATTTTGAGAAATGAGGAGAATTCACCCACTCTTTAATTAAGTGATCTGTCAATTTGCGAACCACCGAACCTTGAGCAAATCCTCTCCATTTCAATATAGTACGCTCTTTAATTCCCTGAAATTCGTTATGTTGTGCATAGTGCATGTCGTACAAATCCTCAAACACAACGCTTGTGTCGTCATAAGATACTCGGCGTCGCGTTGCATGTTTCCAAACATTCTGGGTAACATGGAACCAGCACATTAGCACAGTAGAATGCGGTAGCTCAGTCACGCACGCATTAGAGCTATGGACCGGTTCTTTAAAGTTCAACTGGTTGTTCGGCTGGTTACGAAGCCACGTAGGTGTGCAAACATACAACATACTTATCAGCTTCAAATGTTTGTCGTAAAGTGGTATCGAGCTAAATATCCGGTGACTTACGAACCAGCTGCACAACTGGATTTTTAGTGCGTGTCCGTTTGTGATTTGGATGCTATCGTTACTGCTAGTCTCTGCTATCATTCTTGGAGTGACTCAGTGTAATACAAGGCCAACCCCGCCCGCGCTAGATCGACTACGCGATCGCTACTTCGACAGTCCAATTGCTAACTTAGCCCCTTTCGAGTTCTACAATGCTTCGATCAATCTCTACGGACATTGCCATCTTCAAAAAGAACATAAGTTTCCATCGCCAACACCTCACGAAAACGCTGACTGAAGAACATCTCCCGGACGACGATCCACAACATAGTTAGTATCCCAAAAAATGGGCTGTATTGTGTGACAAAGGTTATCAGGGTTTGGCTTCGGTGGTGCGAGCAATTGACCCCAGCAAAAAGCCAAGGGGTAGACCCCTGAAATCGGCTCAAGCCTCCGAGAACCGTGAGATCTCACACGACCGCACTATTGTTGAGAATTATTTTGGAAGACTGTGTACTCTGTGGACATTGTGTAGCGACAAGTACAGGTGGAACGAGGCAAAATACGACGCAAAATTTCGCGCTTGTGCGGCGCTGACCAACGCTCATGCTCGTTGGTTGCCGCTCCGACCAAATGGCGGCGCATAGTTTCGCGCTCATCGCAAGCGCCTCATTGGAATCGGTGTATCGCGTGCAGGGAGACGAAAGGAGATTCAGCAAAGAAGCCGACGAAACCGCGAGATCCGACTTCACAACTCAACCATGACGCTCCCTGCAAACAGTAGCGTAGATGACTGTCAGGACTATTCGACTGCGTATTAAACCAAGTTGAGCCATGTCAAAGGCATAACTCCCGGTAATAAACTCGTGTCTGGGCATTCAGTTAAATACTTAGTATTTATAGTGTGGTACCAGATTAGAAACTCATGATGAGCTCTCTTTGATGGAAGGTATGGATCTTGGACACGAAGCTCGGACGAAGCGGAGGGAGGGACGTCGCAGACGGCGGGACCGGAGCGAAGGCACTTGAGGGGAAGAATGAAGATTCGAAAGTGATTGAATTTGTTGGAGCTTACACCCTACTCTTATAGACACGCGACCCTGCGTCCTATCACCTAGTGCATCTAATCAACCATCACTCACCGGTGTTCATCCAATCATCCTACTCGTCTAATCATCGGTGGCGTAAACAACTTACCGTAATCACCATAATTAACGTGGGTTCGGATTGGACCGGTTCGGGTTAACCGGTTAATGGGTACAACTGGTACACAGTACCCAAGACCAGCAACCCTCAATACGCCCCCTCAATGCGAAGTCCCACGAATGCCGAGAGCCACCATCAGATCCGTGTGACGTGGTCCCGCAAGCGCCTTCGTCATGATGTCCGCTAGTATCACAGAAGTCTCGCAGTACTCAAGCTTGACTTCACCGCGCTTGACTTCATCGCGGATGTGGTGGTACTTGATGTCGATGTGCTTGGCGCGACCGTGGTTCACTGGGTTCTTCGTCATCTTGATGCACGACTGGTTGTCTTCGCGGATCATGAGTTCGGGTCCAGTCTCATTAGCGGCCGCCAGAATCTCGCATAGCAGGCGATGAATCCACTTGCCTTCTTGGATAGCCAGACTGAGCGCGATGTACTCTGCTTCGCTCGTGGACAGCGACACACTTGATTGCTTCTTGCTTCCCCAGCTCACAGGCGCACTCATGAGCATGAACGTGTAGCCTGAAGTGGACTTGCGGTCGGCGAGGTCGCCGGCCCAGTCCGCGTCCGAGTAGCCACGAAAGTCGATCTTGTCGCCCGGCTTGAAGCAGATCCCATGCGTCTTGGTGCCTTGCAGGTAGCGAAAGATACGCTTGACCGCAACCCAGTGTTCCTCTTGGGGGTTCTCCATGAAGCGCGATACATAGCCAACGGCGTACGCGATGTCTGGGCGCGTGGCGGTCATCAGGTGCATCAGAGCACCAACAGCTTCGCGAAACGGAGCGTTCACCTTGGTCGCCGCGTCGCTTGGAACAAGTCGAGTGCTCATGTCCACCGGACTCACCACGGCCTTGCACTCGTCCATGGCGAAGCGCTTCAGGATGTCGTCCACGTATCGCCGCTGGCACATGGTCACGCTGCCGTCCGGGCCGTCCACCAACTCGATCCCAAGAACAAACGCGCACTTGCCGCTGTCGGTCATCTCGAAGCGCGTCTTCAGGTCGGTCTTCGTGCGTGCGATCAGCTCGGGCGAACTCCCGATAATCAGTACGTCGTCCACGTACACCAGTACAAGCACGCAGTGACCGTCCACCACCTTGATGTAGAGGCACGGATCGAAGGCCGACACTTGGAAGCCGATGGAGCACACGAACTCGTCGAAGGTCTCGTTCCACACTCGCGAAGCTTGCTTGAGACCGTAGATGGCCTTCACCAGTTCCAGGCAGTCGAAGTCACCATCCAGTTCGACGCCTTCCGGAACCACGCAGAAGACCACCTCCTTCATTATCCCGTACAGGAATGCTGTCACCACGTCGAGTTGGTCGAGGGGCCAGCCAAAATACTTGGCAATCGCGATCACCATGCGCAGCGTCACATACTTGACCACGGGCGAGAACGTCTCGGTGTAGTCAATGCCGTACTTCTGCTTGAAGCCCTTGGCCACGAGGCGCGCCTTGTACTTCTCGATCGAGCCGTCCGCTTTGCGCTTGATCTTGAACACCCACTTGG
Source organism: Phytophthora tentaculata (assembly GCA_033557915.1). Taxonomy (NCBI): domain Eukaryota; phylum Oomycota; class Peronosporomycetes; order Peronosporales; family Peronosporaceae; genus Phytophthora; species Phytophthora tentaculata. The sequence continues at coordinate 981,511 of JAUCEA010000005.1, forward strand.
TACCGATGGCGCGTTGTCCGTTAGGCAACTTGGCAGCTCGAAACACACCACGCAGTCGCATCGACTTGAGCTCCGCGCGGATCGCCTTGCGCCAGTGCACTTGATCAGGACCGTTCACAGCCTCTTGGAACGTCGTCGGCTCCGATAGATCGGCTGCTGCTTCCACAGCGTTGGCACTGGCACGCCAAAACACTGGAGGCGTCGAGTCGTCGTCTTCATCTTGGTCCCCAGACTTTTCTTCTTCGTCGGGGTCGGCTCGGCGCGAGGAGGATACGTCCGGCGCACTTGCTTCTTCTAAGCCAGCTCGGTGGCGAACGGGGCGCGATCTTCTGGCAGTGTCGTCGTCGCCACTCGGTCGGTACTTGCGCTTCCCCGCCTGCTTGAAGCTCGTTAGGCGCGGTCCATCGTTGTCGTCCAGGTCCAGCGCGTCCAGGTCCAGCACAGCATCATCGACGTCTTCATCCGAAGTATGCGTCGAAAGTCCAAAGGTGGACTCATCGAAGTTGACATCGCGACTGATAACCACCTGCCCCGCCTCGATGTCATAAACTCGGTACGCCTTGGACACTCTTCGTAGCCGAGGAACAGCCCGGCGCGAGCCTTGGGGTTCCACTTGCGCCGTCTTTCCTTCGGCGTCAGGATGTACGTCTGACAGCCGAACACACGCATGTGCTTCACACTCGGCTTGGACTTGTAAACGATCTCGAACGGAGTCTTGTGTTCGATCTTGGGTGATGGCAGACGATTCTTCACGTAGATGGCTGTCATGGCCGCCTCAGCCCAGAAGCTCTTGTCCAGCTTGGCGTGATGCAGCATGCTGCGGCCAATCGTGACGATGGTCCGGATGGCGCGTTCTGCCGTGCCGTTGGTCTGGTGCGCGTACGGAACCGTGATTTGCTGCTCGATGCCTTCGACTTCGTAGAAGGCCTGAGCGAGTTGGTCGCGAACTCACGGGCTCCGTCGTGCCGCACAAACTTGACCTTCTTGCCGAACTGCGTCTGCACCTTCGTGACGTACATCTTGATGCAGTCCTCGCTCTCCGACTTGGCACGCAGGCAGAACCCCTTCATGCATCCGCTGGCTTCGTCCACGATCAGCAGCAGATACTTGCTGCCACCCAGTGACTCTTCTTCCATGGGGCCGCAGATGTCGAAGTGGAGCAGCTCGAACGTGTCGTAGTGACGCTTGTCACGGTTGCTTGGGAACGGCTTCTGGACCATTTTCCCTTGCTGGCACCGCGACACACGCTTGGTCCACTCGACTTGGAAGGTACCTTCGCGTCCTTGATCATGTGGTTGCCGACCATCTTGCGAAGCATCTCGACCGGAGCGTGACCCATGCGCGCGTGCAGGTCGACAATCTTGCCACTCGTCGCCGCATTCGCCGATCGCTGAGGCGTCATCAGCCAGTAGAGTCCATCTACGAGGTTTGCCGTCGCCACCACTTGCTTGGAGCCCTTGTGCGCAATCTGCATCTTGGTGCCGTCGAACACGACTTGGAAGAGACCACTCTTGTTGATCTGTGGCACCGAAAGCAGATTCTTGCTCATGCTCGGCACGTACAGCGCGTTCTTGATCTCGATGTTGCGCTCGTCGCCGTTGGGCAGAACCACTCGTTCCACGATGGTCCCCACACCCATGATGGCCGCCTTGTTGCCGTCGGCCACCGAAAGTTCGCCTTCGTTCCGCTCAATCAAATGGGCGAACTTGGCCTTGTCGTTGCAGATGTGGTGCGTTGCGCCGCTGTCGACCGCCCACAACCCGGACACATTCTTGCCCGTCGAAATGCCACACTCCAGTGAGACCGCGAACGCCACTCGATCATAGCCGTAGTCGTAGTTGTAGCTGGCGTCGTCGTTCCTCCACTGTGCATTGTTGGCCCCGCGTCCACGGCCATTGCCATTGCCGCCGCGTCTTGGGCCCCGATCCTCGTCCTTCTGCTTGGTCCAGCACTTGTCAATCGTGTGCCCCAATTTCCCGCAGTACGTACACTGGCGAGACTCTCGGTCGGTGTTGAACGCCTTGGCCGCGTCCTCCGTCTTCACCGTCGCCGTCTTCTCGCCTTGTCTCTTGATGTGCTCATTCGTCAGCACCTTCACGACGTCTTGCGATCGTAGTTCAGCGCTGCTCATCTCCAAGTTCAGCACGACGTTCTTGTAGCTCTTGGGGAGGCTGCGCAACAGGCAGATCGCCACGTCCTCATCCTCCATCTTGGCGCCGATGCTGCTGAGCTTGGCGCTGATGTTGAGGACCTCGTTGCAATGATGCAAGACGTTGCCGCCTTCCGACATCTCCATGCTGAAGAGTTGGCGCTTCAGGTAGATGCGTCCAGCCTTCTGCGAACCACCGTACAGCGTCTTCAGGCGCGTCCACGCAACCCACGCTTCCTCGCAGTCGTCGACCACATGGTGGTAGTCCGCCTCCATGTGGAGCAACATCAGTCCGAACGCGATGTTGCTCGACTTGAAGTAGTCGTCCTTGGCCCGCTGGTCCGTGAAGCTCGGCGTCGTCTCTCGGTTCACGACATGCCACGTCGACTTGGTCAGGAACACGCCACGCATGTAGCGGTTCCACGTCGCGTAGTTGTCCCCGTTGAACTTGTCAATGGAGACCTTGGTCGAGGCGTCTTGGGCAGAGGACATGGTGCTTGGGCTCATAACCTGATGGAAGGTATGGATCTTTGACACGAAGCTCGGACGAAGCGGAGGGAGGGACGTCGCAGACGGCGGGACCGGAGCGAAGGCACTTGAGGGGTAGAATGAAGATTCGAAAGTGATTGAATTGTTGGAGCTTACACCCTACTCTTATAGACACGCGACCCTGCGTCCTATCACCTAGTGCATCTAATCAACCATCACTCACCGGTGTTCATCCAATCATCCTACTCGTCTAATCATCGGTGGCGTAAACAACTTACCGTAATCACCATAATTAACGTGGGTTCGGATTGGACCGGTTCGGGTTAACCGGTTAATGGGTACAACTGGTACACAGTACCCAAGACCAGCAACCCTCAATACTCTTGTTCTATAACAGGAATTTCCCTTATAAGATTTGCGATTGAGTGCGATAGCCATTTTTTTCAAAATGTTACCCAATTGGATTGGTGCCCAACTACTTTGCGGTTAGTTATTGAAGAACCAGTTTTGCGACCTATCGTACTGAGCCTTGTCTCCTTCCATCATAATGAAATCCGGAGCAAATTGAGTACCACAAATATCCATACAAATTTGATTACTGTACCGGATGCACCGCCCAATATCGGGTTTACGCTTTTGTGACGCACAAAAGTAAGCTAACAAATGGAAGTGGCAACTTTGATCTGAATCCCCAAATGCGAAACTGAGTATCCGTAAATCACCATACTGTGTGTACTATCCAAGTGGAATACAGTTGTGCAGTCGTGACGGTTCTGTACATCCATGTACTGACGAATTTGGTGTAGACAAGTCATACCTACACGAAAGGGGTATGCTTCAGAGCCATCGCCAATTCGTGACACAACGCCAGTACTGCCGGGTTGGGTTGCCGGCTGTGTGTCACAGAGAATCATCATATCTAAGTCTTGATGTGCTGCCACATTCTGCTGGTTGTCTAGGTTCCCATCGCAAATCTCGATCATTGGGGCCATAGAATTCTTAGGATTCTTCCGTCTCCAATTCTTTACAAAGTCGATAACTTGCTGGTATTTGGGTGAGGGGTGTGGTATCTCCCCATCGTGCACCATGCTGCATATCACAGCAACCAGGCGTGCAGCTGTAGTCTTGGCTACTGAGCTGAGCTGTTCAGTAATAAACTCTTTCATTGATGAGTTGAGCTTTCTCTCTGACGGACTTGCTGTCCCGTCAATGAATAAGTTTGTGCTTTTGCCGTGGGTCCAGTGTAGCAGCCACAGTGTGTTTATTGATAATTCTCCATTTCGGATGGAATAATCTCGATATCGGTATGAGGCTTCAACAACTCAATTAGTCGATGTCTTTCCAGTACTACCAAGTGCAGGGTAGTTTTTTTTTAGCTTTCCAGCTTCAGTGTAGCCTGACAAGAAAACTAACAAGTTCTTCGAGAAGTGGACGGTCAATGAGTTGAAGAAAAGAAAGCTTTCGTCGCGTACTTGGCAGAGCTGCTAGCTCATCGTACATTTCCAACACACTACTCAGCATGCGGTAGTTAGAGCCCCAACGAGTAACATTCTCTTGCTTGAGGGGTTTGAAAGATCGGCCTGGCGATTGGCGTGCCTGATGTACCGAACTAATTCTGAGCAGGCATCAATTAAATCAAATACTTCAGGTGCTCTCTCGCGAAACTTATAAAACGGCTTCGATCTTTCTCTATTAACCACTTCTGTTGTCTTGCAGAGGACGGTAGTCAAAATAGTTCCAATCTTGTGGTCTGAACAAGCAATCCAGTCGTATCGAAAACGGAATCCGTTACTTCCGCTCATATTTGAGCCACTATCAGTAGCGACAGTAAATAGTGCACGGTCAGACGTATTTTTTGTGGTATCACTGGCGATTGTAAAAACTCGCTTGTCATAAATGCCGTAGCATCTTAGACATTCATAAAAAAAATCCAATACAGCAGCTGCTGTATGGGATTTCGATTTAAAGCGCTTGACTTGCAGTGTCCGCGAGAGCAATTTGAACTGATCGTCAATGAAATGCACAGTGATAGATACAAATGACATCTTGTGAATCTTATCCGTCCACAAGTCAACCGTGAAACCCGCGCAGCAACCAGCAGCAAAATGAGAGACCATGATATGTTCGACGCGGTCTCTAACTGAAGCGGCCACTTTGACTACATGATTCTTTACGCTGTTTCCGACTGGCAAAAGATCGTCAATATTTATTGGCGCTTTTGTCTTGGCTCCAATCTCAATTAAAACGTAGCGGCGAGAAGCTTAAAACCTTCTCCCTCCAAACAACTAAATGGCTGTAGATCCATGCAGCACATCGTCGCAGCGGCTCGACCCAATTTTCGTTTTTCGTGTGCTGACACAGATGCAGCCGTCTTAAAACCAATCAGGGACCCAGCTTGCGAATTTGGATCATTAATAGAGCAAACTTTCATGTGAGTGTTCAAAGTCGTCGTTTCCTTGACACTATTATCGATATACGTGTGAAAGCAGGCTCTACACGCGACTAATTCACGGTCATGAGCTGTGAAAATAGATCCACTTCCTTTTTCCATCACTTGCGAAAAATAGTTCCAATATTGTGCTCTTGAAGACGAATTGGCTTGCAGAACAAGTACTGACTCTGGCCTACGTCTGTTTAGCTCTTCTTCTACTGCTTTTTTTTAATGATGGCAAGTCTAACGATCGAAGTGCTTCAAGTCTTCGAGCGATTGTATCCGATGCATCTGTTGCACTACCGTCACTATCCACGTCAACATCACTTGAGAGCGTCTAACGAATCACAAATGAGTCCATTTAGCGACGATATGTTACGGGTGACACAACTCGCCCTAATGAGAAGCCGGTGATAACAGCGTAGTCGAAATCACTTGTAGAAGAATGCCGCCCCTTAACCTGAATTAGAGAGTAGATCATGCAACCTGCGCGTTAATGATACTAAATGTTGAGCTGGTAGAAGTGCAGTCCAAACGTACCCCGTTGAACGAGTGAGGTAGCGTGCAGGCCGCACACTGTGTGACAAAGACTGCTCCCACCACCGCGCTTGAAGTGAAAGAAGGTGTTCGTTGAGGCGCCGAATATCGCCGCGCTTGATGCAAAGGAAGGAGTTCGTTGAGGTGTCGAATATTGCAAGTATGTCGAAGGCTGAGCTGACTCTGCCAATTTCGGCTATCCGCAACCAACCAGTGAGCTGAGTCGGTTATCCGTAACCGTCCGTACTAATCTTTGGAAAATTTTCGGGTAACCATACCCGTCCGTGGTCACGGCCAAACTTTACCCGAACGGGTACGGGTAACCGTTTGCGACTTCTAATCACGACTAAGCAGGTTAAATGATACTGTCTACGTGGATTTCAACGAGGGACATCAACCTGATAATTACTTCGCAGAGTGGATATTTTTTACACCCAAGAATGATGTGTTTGTTAGCCATTAACGATATGATTCTTGACAAGCTCCCCGGCGAAGCATGGGAGTATCGATCCGTGGATACATTAGACGGCGATGACGAGCTCGAGCGACAAGAACGCAGCGACCTCTACCCTCCTCAATTGCTGAACACAATTTCACTTAGCGTTATGCCTCTTCACAAGCTTCGCCTGAATATCGGGACGCCGGTGATACTGATCCGAAACATTAGCGCAAAGGACGGACTCTGCAATGGTACCAGGTTGCGTGTAGTATCCTTGCGAACAAACTGCATAGAGGCTGTCATCATGGGTGAGAATTCGCGGGCAAGAAGGTCTTGATACCTCGAATAGCCCTGATTAGCAAGAATTTAGGATTCCCTTTCGAACTCCGACGAAAACAGTTTCCCGTCCAGGTCGCATTTGCGATGACAATCAACAAGTCCCAAGGCCAGTCTATACAGATTCTGGGCCTTTTTTATCCCCCGGAACCGGTATTTTCACACGGACAGTTTTACGTTGCTGTATCTCGCGTTACGGCCTGGCAGAGCATAACTATCTTAGCAGATACCCCTGTCACGACGGAAGACGGTGTGTACACCAAAAACATTGTCTATAGAGAAATTGTTGTTTAATTACATTTTATTGTTTTAAAGTGAACGTTTGTTTTCCCGCCGAGCGTAGCGAGGCGATTTTACCGTCACATTCCAAACACCACCGAGCGGAGCGAGGTGGCCTGTCGAGCCCGCCGAGTGATGCGAGCCCCCCCCCCCCCCTTCACCTCAGCCCAACATGGCCAATGAGCCCCGCTTGCGGGGCTCCGCTTGGCTTGTCTCTAATAATATTCCTGGTAGGGTTTCTTAGTGCTGTTGCAGGATTTCGACTTTTAAGTTAATCAAAAACTCAGAATCTCTAACTTACTTTTTTTTAAAAAAAAAAATCTTGTCATATCGCGTTGTCGGCTGCTGCTATTTGATTGGCTGGCTAGTTGCGCTCGTCAAAAATTGTTATGAGAAATCATAGCTGACTTGGCTTATATTTTCCGATACTGTAGTGATGTTACGGGAGTAGGAGAATGTAACTTCTACTTCGAAGTATACCTATTTTTTGGCATTATCCGTTAATAATTGAGCTTGACAAAATTATTAAGAGAAACTATTGCTTCTGGTTACGCAGGCATATATTTTACGATGGTGGTGTAGGAGAATGGCTAGTTGTGAAGGTGCGAGCCATTTTCGGCGGGGCGATTGCATTTCGTCACAACATTTGGTTAAGAAAACTGAGTTTAAATTTACAGATTTGAGCACGTGGTACGTGCGTTTTTGTAGTTGAGTGATCTTGACTGTCTCATGTGTGCTTCGAACACGAACACGCACTTCACAGGCTTCAGAGCTTAAGGCTTGAGTTGATTTACGTTAAGAAAAAGCACGAAAAGTATAATCGCTGGCATTCAGCAGAGTTGACTGACGCCCACTCACTACGTGGTTGCGCGCTGCTCTAAAAGGGCAGTTCGCCCGAGATGACGTCGGCGCGGCCAATGACGTACACCTTAGCGCCCAGTTCAGCAATCTTGTCGTGCGGGAGGATGTTGCGGCCGTCGAAGAAGAAAGCAGGCTTGGTCATGTTCTCGTAAATCTTGGCGTAGTCCAGCGTCTTGAACTCGTCCCACTCAGTGAGTGCAGCGATAGCGTGCGAGTCCTTAGCCGCCTCGTACGGATCGTTGTACACCTTAAGCAGCTTCTCCATCTGCGGGTGGCTGGTGCTGTTGACGCCCTGGTACTCGAGCTCGTGCATCATGTCCTCGATCTTGACCTGAGGATCGTACACAGCCACATTGGCCTTCTCCTCAAGCAGATACTTGACGATCGTAGCCGCGGGAGTCTCCCGCACATCGCCAGTATCTTTCTTGAAGGCAAAACCGAAGATACAGATCTTCTTGTTCGTCACCGTGTTGAACATGCGGCGGATCATGGTCGTGGCGAAGCGAGTCTTCTGGTACTCGTTCATCGTCACCACGTGGCGCCAGTAGTCGGCCACTTCCGGCAAGTGGAAGCTCTCTGCCAGGTAAACTAGATTCAAGATATCCTTCTGGAAGCACGAGCCGCCGAAACCGACCGAGCAGTTCAAAAACTTGGCGCCAATACGGTCGTCCGCACCGACGGCACGGGCCACTTCGTGTACGTTGGCGCCTGTGGCTTCACAGACGGCAGAGATCGAGTTGATGCTCGAGATTCGCTGGGCCAGGAACGCATTAGCCACGAGCTTGGAGAGCTCCGAGGACCAGACGTTCGTCGTGATGATGCGTTCACGCGCCACCCAGTGGGCGTACACGCTCACGAGCTTCTCCACGGCTTCATGGCCCTCCGGAGTCTCGGCCCCACCAATCAGAATGCGGCTAGGCTTCTGTAAGTCGTCGACAGCCGTCCCCTCGGCTAAGAACTCCGGGTTAGAGAGCACTTCGAATTTAAGACCCTTCGAGTTGGCACGCAGCACGGCCTTGATGCTCTCGGACGTACGCACGGGCACTGTGGACTTCTCCACGACGATTTTTCCCTCCGTAGCCACGTCCGCAATCTTGCGGGCACACGCCTCGCAGTTCTTCGTGTCGGCAGCGCTGCCGGCGCCAATACCGCTGGTTTTAGTGGGCGTGTTGACACATACGAAGATGATGTCGGCCTCGTTGATGTACTTGTCCAAATCTGTGGAGAAGAAAAGATTCTTGTTGCGACGCGCGTCCACGAGTTCCTTAAGTCCGGGCTCGTAGATGGGGATCTCGTCGGGCGCATTCCACTTGGCGATCTGCTGCGCGCTCACGTCCACGACCACCACTTTGATGTCTGGGCAGTTGGCAGCGATAACTGCCATAGTAGGACCGCCCACGTAGCCGGCGCCCATGCAGCAAATGGTCATTTTGAACTCGGACATGGCTGATAAAGGAAATTAGGGTCTTCTAGGTCTTAAGTCTTGTCAACGAGATGCGCGGCACGTGGCGGATTCAATAATGCGCTCGGAGTTTGGGGTGCCGATGTGTGGGAAAGTTTGCTCCAAACTTGAACTGAAGGGGCGGCGAGGCTTGATTGGTTTGATTTTGAGCGAATGAGAGGCGGAGGATCTTGGCCGATCTTAGGCTAGACAGCAGGACGACAAAAAGCTGAATTTGAGACTGCGATCTCGTTCGTGCAGAACATACAATTCGCCATACGTTTGGGTGATACTACACATGTATCGTATGCGAATGGTATGTGTATGCTAAATCATTTTTCAGACCAAAGCAGATGAGGGTCTGGTTTGGTCCCTCCTCGGACCAATCATGCCACGGTCATAATCAAAACAAGAAGTACACACCACACTCGGTAGACAGGAACTTACTTATCGTCTTACGTTAATGCTGTTAAGAGTACTGTTAAGAGTACTGTACTTGTATGCCGAGGGTACTTTTACATTAGATGCATGCATCTTCCGCTGGTCAACTCGACTATCTTCCTAATGTTAATTTGAGCTGTGCCTGTAAAGGGTCCCAACATACCCAATCTGAAGTAAATCCCATCTGTAAGCACTTCAACGAGGTCGGGCTGTCGTTTTTCGCCTGTGTTCCGCATGGTCGAGCCCGATAGGTGGTGCTGAAACAGTTTTTACAAACGCAGATCCTCAAATCACCCAAACAATACCGGTACCTTGTTCTTAAATACAGTAATTAAATACAGTAGCCATAGCCGACAAGGCGACACGCGCGAAATGCATACCAAACGGATGTATTTATCCAGAACGAGGAAAGATCAGGCAAAGTTTGCAAAAAGTGCTTGCAAGTCTCAGCAACTACAGAACACAAACGTCATCAGACAGACTGGCGTGGAATGATTAGATCATCATGCTGCTTAGCTCTGCTGCGGAGGAATTAATCTATTCAGTCGTGAATTATTGAGATCAACAATTATTTAGCTCTAAGTAGATTGCGGCTCCAATCTACTTATAAGTAGTGACAAGAATCTACTTACGTTGCGACAAATAGGAATTAATCTACTTGAATAGATTAATTCCTCCTCTGCTGGGTTTGACATCAGATTTCATGCTCTACTGTACACAGTTCTTGGATTTAATACACAGTACTTTTGTAACATGTACTTAAGTAATACAAAAAGCACCGGCGATAACCTGTGATACGGTGGTGCGCACGCTTTTAATCAAGCCGTTGTATGTACTGTTCCACGCGGGAATTCACATTGAGTCACGTGTTAATCTCATGCAATTTCCTGCCTGCTGAACTTTCGTTCCAACGAATCGAAATTGTAAGAAACAATCTACAGTACGACTTACGCCGTCTTCGGCTTAAACGTGATGGGCTTGCCCTCATTCAACTCCTGAAGCTTGAAAACAGTAATGAGACCCGCCTAAACGCGATACCAAACAAAACCACGCACAAATGTGAGCCCCTCGTCACGAAACACTGTTTTTTTTTTCATCGAAGCTTGAACTGCAAGCACCACCCTTACCCGATCCAGCACCGTCTTCGTGACTTTTCCATTCTCGTCAATTGGAGGTAAGCGCATGACTTCTTTTCCGTCCTGGAAAAGGATCATGGTCGGTAGTTGCCATGACGATGTCGACACATTAATCCGGTTTTCTGCAGCCAGATCGGACCATTTGTTCACGTCTACCCTGCCGAATTGCAGCGTGCTCGACGAGTATCTGCCCCATAGCATCGTTCGTTACCACTGTTAGCGTCTCAGCTTAACTCAACGCCTTAAGTTTACCGTCACAAACCTGAGCGATAGATCAGCGAGCATGGGTTCGTGCTCCACACATGAGTCACTCCAGTCGGCGTAGTAAAAAACGAGCCATGAGTTAGGTGGACTCTTCTTCGAGGCAGCAGATTTCTTGATCAGCTTTTCCACCGCCGCCGGGTCCAGCTCGGCTACCTTGGATGGTCCTTCATATCGGGGCTGCCCCACAGCCGCGAACAGGGCTATTTAATAAAATAATAAGATATCAGCACTCTCTCCACCAACCATATTTCTTTAACTTAAACATTGTTACCCAGACAAACCACAGCGTACCACCCGAAAAGGGTCATGTCCAAATAATACAATGACGCCAGGACAGCAATCTTGCCGTACATGAAGAAGAGCGCAATGACGCCGTCCGCTGTCGCCTTTTTTCGGTAATTCAGCAGCCATGAGCCTAACGCCAGCAGGAAAATCTCTTGTTCCTGAAAATCACCGATTAGAATTTCTCAAAATATTATCATTTAAATTTAATGAGGCTGTACCAATGGTAAGTTAAGGAAGTTTTCTCGCTCGAGCAGCGCCTCACTGCTACGCTGGTAGCGGATTGGCACATACATAAGCAGCGCGACCGCGTTACAGACGTAATAAGGGGCCAAGAACCGCATCCGCATGCGCACTGCTCCAGCCTCCGGCGTGTTGGGGATTGTACGTGGCGCCATCCTCGCGATTCGAAATGACGCGTATTATGTCAGAGTACCGTATATATGGTACATTTAGGCTCCTGTGACGTGTGACGGATTGAGCACACTGCGGCATAGACTGCTTCGGATCCATCGATGATACCATGAATGGGTTGTCCCAACAACCCAAGGCGTCATACAGTCTTCCCAACTCGTTGGTCAATACACTCGAGATTCCCCAGCAGCAAGTCACTTTGAAATAGTCCGCTATTCCTGTCCGACTAGTGCAGTATTTTTTTTCTGTTCACCCTTGAGCAAGACAATGGACCTGACGGTTCGTGGATGTGTCGAAGCCGACGAGGCGTCGGTGGAATTGCTGCCTGCACCTGAGGCAAGTACGAGTCACAAACTGTTTGGACTCACCCACGCCGGCGCGTTGATCGAGACGTCGCAAGTCACGCTTTGCGCCGAAATCAAAGATGCTGCTACCGGGACTGACGAAAGTGCAGTTATCAGTCATGCAACACTCGCTGGTTTCGCATCGTTTGACGACCAGATCCCCGCCGCGTTGGCACGTTGGCCGGAAGTGCGCGATTATCTGAAGAAGAGGCTTCTCTTCGGCAAACCTCATGGATGTCTACTTCTCATGGCGTTCCGGTATGACTCGACTGTCGCTAACGAACGAACGGTGCTAACCGCACTGCTACATCAACTGTTCACGATGCGACCGGAACTTGGTGGAGTTGTTCTGGCAGTGCATATTGGTGTGGACTTGGAGGAGCTCGGGGTGTTCTCGCAAGTGTTTTCGTGCTACGAAGCTGTGGGGCTCAGTACTGGCGGACTTCTCATGTTCTACCGTGCCGTTCGTACGGACTACACTCCGAGTGTGTTCGTACGTCAACCGTTTCCTAGTGAGGCAGAGATTGACCAGATTCAGGCGATGGTGAAGAAGAATGAGGAGACCAAACGCAGTCCAGCTCACACGTGGTTTGATGCTGCCACAGATCCAGCTCGAGTATTATCGAACCAAGACGAACATCGAGCGTGCTTTGTTGCGCAGTGTGTGGACACTCAGCAACCGGTCGGTTTATTGGCGTGTACAGACTCCATCGCCACGGATCAAGTGGATAACTATGCTCGACTGTTCTCGGACTTGTATCGCAAGGCCAATACATTGCCCGAAGACTCTCCTCCATCTCCGACCTCTGAAGCTTCCGATCCGGCCCCTCCAAACGCTAAAGCGTCAGTCGCTCCCGCGCTGACACCAGCTGCATCTCCTCCCGTTAAGAACCTGACCCGATCTCCAAGTGGACCGCCCAATATCATCGTTCTGGGCCCCACAGGTGCTGGGAAGAGAACACAGAGCACGCGACTGGCTCAAGAGCTTGGTGTTGTGTACATTTGTACCGGAGATCTGCTTCGTCAAGCCGTCAACGATCCCTCTGGGAAATACTCCGATCTTAGCCGCTTTTTAAGTACTGGAGACCTCGTTCCAGACGATATCGTCAAAGATATCGTGCTGAGTCGACTGGCTCAACCAGACTGCAAGACTCGAGGCTGGTTACTCGAAGGGTTCCCTCGCACCGACACTCAAGCGCGTGTACTGCTGAGTCAGGGTGCAAAGCCCGACGTAGTGGCCATTCTGGAACTCTCAGATGATGATGCAAGTCAGCGTGATGCAGTGGGCACTGAGGCTTCGTCACCAGCCCCACTTGGACGAAGACTCGCTGTATACCGAGAGCACCGTGAAGCCGTACAGCAGAACTTTGTCAAGATCTCCACTGTGATCCACGTTGATGCCGCTAAATCTCGTGACGCGACTACAAAGAAACTGGTGCATGAGATCTACCGAGCTCGAGGATCTCGAGGCCCACTTCGACTGCAGAATCCTCCACGTTTAATCATCACGGGAGCTCCGGCGAGTGGCAAAGGCACTCAATGTGAGCTTCTCGTACGTGCCTTACACGTCGTACATTTATCTACCGGTGATATGCTTCGTCAGGCGATTCGTGAAGGCACATCGCTCGGTAAACAAGCGCAAGGATACATGGATAACGGCCAACTGGTCCCGGATGAGCTCATCGTTGGCGTCGTACTTGAACGCCTCGCACAACCGGATTGCCGGACCCGTGGCTGGCTGCTGGACGGCTTCCCACGCACAGAAGCTCAAGCTCAAGCTCTACAGGCTGCACGGATAATCCCTGACTGCGTGCTGGCACTGGACGTCCCAGACGATGAAGTGGTCAAGCGCATCGCTGGTCGACGTCTCGATCCCGAGACTGGCAAAACTTACCACATGGAGTTCAATTCTCCACCACCGGAAGTTGCCGATCGAGTCATTCAGCGCACAGACGACACAGAGGAGACTGTGCGCACTCGACTGGAGCAATTCCATGCTCACAGTAAGGCTGTGGTCTCAACATTGGGCGGTGTTTGTGAGCTCATCCAAGCGGACGGAACTCGCTCCGTCGATCAGGTGGCTGAGCAACTGCTGGGCGGGGCAGAACGCTGTCTGCTCCGCAACAACGCGGCCATTATCTCGCTCTTCAGCATGAACGCCATGTACCAAAATCGTACTCCACTGTTCCTGAGAAATGGTACGTTTCTGATTCCTCTTCGAGTTCTATCTAATCTCGTTGATGTTGTATTTTTAGTATTTGAACACTTCAAGGACAAGGACTGCGTGTTGCTCTGTCTACCTGAGACCTGCAACAGACCTGCAATTACCAGCGGCTTCCGGTTCGTGCGTGGCGATCCATCAGTGTCGACTATTGCTCGATTGAAGCAGCGGGACGACGAGAGCGCTGCAGCGAATCGCAAGGCCAAGCACAAGCACAAGCTATCGGTGTTGTACGCTTTCCATCGTGACGAGCTGCCGTTTCTCGCCAACTTCACGTTAGACCTCAGTTTGAACGATGAAGTGCAACACGCGGAGCTAGTGATTGTCAAAGGCTTGGGCGTCAAGGGCATCGGTCTCACTGTCAAGGCGTGGACGCACAAGTGCTTCGAGTTTCTGGGCTTTGGCGGCAAAAAGAAGAAGGTCAAGGCTCAACAAGCTGGGGGACGTCCAAGAGCTGCCACCTCTGAGAATATTAATCCAGCCAGCGCGCGAACTTCCGATGGCCACGCAGACGAGGAAGGTGGACGAAATACGATTCATTAGTGACTACAAGTACGTACTTGTATAACAGCTTCATCTTATAGATTGACATTCGTACCCATATCTTAAAGGATTGTAGCTTAAGCCAGCATTTCGTATTGGTACTGGCGACGAAGCCGCGCGTTGTGCAGTGTCGTACTGTAGCGTTGACGTAAAGCTTCCATTAAGCACAAGGCCAGCAATGCGTACGCCGGGTAGAACTTGTGACGTTCGAAGTGAGCCATTTGGTCTCCACTAACGCAAAAGAACAACGTTAGACATATCCATACCCTTTTAGAAATATTGCCGGTATTATGGTTGATATACAGACCTGAGCTTGAGTTCGCTGCTGTGGTCGCGTAGGAAGTTATCGATACTTTTTCCTTGGGTGAAGATGACGACGGCCAGACCAAGCTCAGCAAGTGAGACCCACACCAACACGTCGGATGACAACGCCATGCAGCCAGAACAGCTTCGGAAGGCGAGGGCGAAGCCGCTCATGAGCGATGCGACCACTAGAATGCTGCCAATTGCCAGCAAGGGAGCTGTTGCTCATTTTCGTAAGATTCCAAGACGGAAAATGGCAATCCGAAATCGACGCACCATAGAGCCACAATGGCGCGAAGTGGTTTGTACCAATATAGAGGCTGTAGACGCAGAGTGCAATGCCCGCGATCAGGTCCACACCGTTAAAGATGAAGAGTCCAGTACTGGCCAGAAATTCCGAGTAGGAGCCCATTGCCGTCAACTGGCTGAAGATTCTTCACTGAAGAACAGCGCACATTCTTAACACACGAGCATCCGGTGGCAGCAGCTAGTTGGAGATCGCCACTTTGAGTGTGGTCAAGTGAAAAGAATTGTCCTACAATTTGTCCTTGATTTCAAGGTGTTGGGCTAAGTAAACGTTATCTGTAACCTCAGTCAAAAGCGATGGGAAACGTTTTACGTGTAAGGGGAAGTGTCAATTCGAGGCCGGTTCAAACAGACATTTCTAACTTTACTTGTATCTTTTGATCTAATACAAGCAAAGCGGCACCAAGGGTACCAATTGAAAGCTGTCGTTTTTGTAGATTTTGCTGGCTATTTCTGAAACTTCTAGCCAATGGACAAATCACAATAGATCCAAATAAAAAAAATAAAGAGTGATGGTCGTGTCAATTCGGGGCCGCTTTCAGTGACTTGATTTCACTATTGATCTTGCCTTGTCTCTTATATGGTACCCTATAAGTGACCAATCACAATTGATAAATGCAAAACTCGAGTCTTTCATTGGCCAAATGAACCGGCCCCTAACTGGCATTCCGGCCCCGAATTGACACTTATACTTGGTAATTTATTGTCCTTGCACTCTAGTAACAACACGAAGACGATCAAATCCGCGGAACGCACTTATTAGATTGTTTAGTGTTCGTCAGTTAAGCCGCTCCAATAGTTGGAGAAATATTCCCGAGGCAGTCTTTTTCAAGCAGCGAGTTGTACAGCTTGCACAGCACCGATTCACTTGTTCGCCAGAACAGGTGGAGACTGGTGTCTGAAAATGCGCGATCTCACGAAGGAATCGACCAGCGAATCAAGATCATCAATGGAACGTTAGCTGCCATCGCTGACTCAGCGGCAGAGCGCCTCGTTCAGCAGCTACGGCGTACGTAGCCTACGCAGCTAAATTTCCTTGACTACATGTATTATGCGACACCATCAAAGACGTGAAAAGAACCATTGCACTTGCTACGCTGAAACTGAGTTCAACTCAATGCGTTCAGCTTCAAACATCGAGGCCGGAATCATTTTGTGTTGTGTGGATTGTGGAAGGAAAACGGCACCCCTTGTAGACACTTGACTCAAGTGGCCGAGTACGCGGGTCAATGATGGCCAGTGCAGCCTGCATATGAGATCACCACTAATACAGGCGACTTGACTACCCGATACAATGTAACTTACATATACGATGCACTTGCTCAGGCTGGTGCTGTGTCCACACGCATTTGTTGGCGTCTCCCAGGCTGTCCCGCCGTGACTAACGAGTCGAGCGTGAACCATTGCAAGTTGCAATGCAACTGAATCCGTTTAATGGACACTCTCAGCTGTTGACTCTCTTTTCATTTTCAAGAAAAATTCTGCTACCTTTCGCACTGAGTAACGCCTGCAGCCAGGCTGGATGTGGCCACTCTAAACTGGCGAGTCGCCAGCATCATAGCCGCCCACTCGTGAGTTCGGGCTGCAAAACGCTGGCCGCCACAGGCTCATTATCGGATTCGGCAGCTAAAGGCACAGCACCTCGTTTAATCCCTTAGTCACCATGGCCGGTACCAGCACAGCGAGCACAAAGAAATCCAAGATGGGACCCCGACGACGATCACGATCCGAAGGATCCACCAAAGCGGCCGAGGAGCTTCAAGCGTCGCTGCAACGCTTCTCGGAGCTGTACGTGCGGACGTCCGACGGCGTGGTCTTCCAGGACGAGGACTTCCAGCGCGAGACCGTCGCCAAGGCTGAGCGGCTGGTCGAGACCGCTTTGAGCCCTGAAAGCTCGGAACGCAACGCTCTGATCGCCAAGAAAGCGCTCAAATACCGCGAAATGCGCGCACGACGACCGAACGGCTCGATGCGATTCCCAGCGATGGCACTTCGGATGCAGAGCTGCCCTGTACCAACCGGACCATAGAGAATTAGATGCAATGGACATTTTCCCTATAAAATGATAGACACCTACTTCTCAGAAGTATGGTATTTTATTTTTAAAAAAATAATCAAGTTTTCAGTTTTGAACGAAAGAGGAAGAGGTCAACCAACCCTTTTGAAATTGTAGAAATTGAACTGCAAACACCTATTGATGGTTTTCATGAGGAATCCTCACTCCTACCTGTATGTGCTACCGCCAGGATACCCTATCTCATTTCCTCGCAACCACTTCAACTTGAGGGAAAATGCTCTTCAACTGAATTTAGAAGCAAAAGTGCACTTTAAGAGCATAAAGTAAAACAGCGCGTTGAAGAACAATGTGTGGCAACTCCTGCGGCGAATGCTGCTCCGGCAGCGCACTCTTCGTCTTCAACGGCGTGGACCTGCTGTGCGGCGTGGCACTCACTGTCTACAGCCTCTACATCGGTACTGCAATTTCTTCTCAGACTTACTACTATTTGTGGAAAAAAATATATTTTTTCTTGTTGGATGTAGGATTGAACCACTACGCTCCCGAATGGCTCTATGAGCCCATACTGACCGTGGGGGCTCTGCTCATCCTTTCCGCGCTAATGAGCTGGTGTGGAGCCTCTAACCGGAGCTGCTCTGTGTGTCTCTCTTGCTCGTCGTATCTGCTGATCCTCCTGGCTTTGGCCGAATTGGTTCTGGCTGTGTTGATTCTGACCCAAGGATCCACTATTGATAAATTCTTGCGGCAACATCAACAAGAACTCAAGATCACGTGCGTGGAGGTAGTTTTTATAGCATTGCGAGGGTTTTCATAATCTTATTTGAGTTTTTTTTTTGGTAGAGATGGGCAATTGCGGAGACTTGAAGAGGACAAATTCATCCCGGCTTATGGACTATTGACGCTGTTCGTGATGGAAGTGCTGAGGTTCTGCTGCAGTAGTGAGCTGCATCGTGCACGACGTCACAGGAAATACCACTACACACAGTTGAGTACTCTTCGAGATTTGGATGAAGAGTTGTTGGCGGTCAAGAAGGAAAAGGTAGGGAATCTATAGTCTTTTGTTGCTGTGAGGCTGTAGCGTATAATAAACTTATCTGTGTAGAACATTTCGAGCAAGTACTCGTCACTCAAGGACAAGTACAAAAAGAAATACGTGGCTCCTGAGGCTGCACCTGTGAACGAGAATTCGAAGGAGGTCGGCGATTTTTACGTGTGAAGAGAGCGAAGGTCTATTTTATTTGTCTAGGAGTATAAATTTGTATTTCAATTGCTCGAAAAAGAAGACTTACAATAGTGCTCGCTACAGCGAGACTTTGAGTCGATGTGCGATCGATCGAAGCGCAAGGTGAAGCACGTCGTGGCTTTGACCACATTCAATCGAGTTTGTAGCCATTTGCTGCGCTACTTGGTCGAATTTCTCTTGTTGATCAGCTTCAATAGCTTTCACTTCGTTACTCAATGCTCGAATCTCTCGCAAACAAATGTCCATCCCTTCATCGACTGCGCATCGGATGCGTGAATGATTTTTCAGTAGATTATCAACAGCATTTTTTGTGCGATGTTCTTGTGATGCAACAGCGTTTGACAGCACATCTAGTCGCTGAATAAGCTGCGTTTTGTCCATTTTCCCTTGCCGATCCATAGTCTCTTGCAGGGTCTTGAGTTTGCCTAACCACTGCGATTGCTGCTTTGATACTAAGCCTCGTAGCGCCGTGTGTTCTCTCGCAAGTACCTGGACATCACTCGCAATTGTCGATGTAGTTCCCGTCGTTTGTTCTTTCAGAGCGAACAGCTCCACTTGGAGTTGACTGCTTTCCTCTTTGAGTCGTTTTAGAGCGTCCATCGCATCCTCCTGTGAGATCTGAAGGGATTTCTGCAAATGCGCAGCTTCTTGCTCACGAGTCATGAGATCTGCTGAGGCACTTTTCACTAGAGCTAGCTCCGATTGCGTCTCGTACAGTGCCAACTCGATTTTAGAGCATGTTTCCTGGACACTACGGAATCGTCGTTCCGATGTTTCTTGAAGCTGTCGGCGCTTGCTATCCATTCGCGGTACTTGAGACTCTAACAGTCCAATGGAATGTTCCAGTTTAGCAACACGATCTTGCAGTTGTGAAGTTGTGGCTGCGTATCGCTTCTGCATTTCCTCTGCAACCGTGATGATTGATAAGAAAATAATAATAAAAAAACACCTTCACATTAATCGTACCGACTTCGCATGTGAAGACATCAGTTAGGGAGTTGAAGGCGTTGTGAAGCACATCTATCTGACGAAGTTATAATATTATTATGCAAGACGTTCAACCGGAAGAACACGAAAACATTATCCACCTTGTCCACTAGCTCTTGCAGCGCTTCATCTCTTTGTGTCACTTCTCGGCTTTGGATCTACACCCCAAACACACACATACATACACTCTTAAGCAAACGCTCTGGCAAAGATCAATCTGCTATACCTCGAGGTTGCTCTTGAGCTCTTCGACATCCGATTCCAAAGCATTCTACAGTACAGCACAACTTTCGATAACAACAAGAACATTGGAGATCATAGCCACGAAGGAGACGCACCGTCTTCTTCGTTAGTGATACGGCGGATAGGGACTTGGTAGTTTTTGCCACCGCCGCCTTGGAGCTCTCTGTGGGCCGACGCAGAGTCACCATAGTATCAGCCACTCACCCGAGCTGTAATGGCTACGCACGCCACATTCACTATGTCCGTTATTATCCGTTTTTCTTCTTCACAAGGCGGGGTTGTATGGACTCGAATAGCTGGCTTTCTCTGCTGCTTCCTTGAAACTCCGCCAAGAGCTAGGCGGTCGTGCTTCCTATAATTTCCTAGTGTAGTTAGTACATACCGGTTGATAATCTCAACTCGAAGGTTTTTTAACCATGAAAGGCTCCTCTCGGACAGGTCACGATGAGTATCCTGCGCTCGACTGCGGCGATCTGCGGCTTTCCGCCGTGCGTAAGATGCGGTTGGTTACGTGCAGTGAGATGTAATGCAGTATTGGTCGACTGTTGAGCAATTCAGTCACTGAATTGCTGTTAAGGCATTGCTCCTAATGAAGCCACCACGGGCTGGTGCGTTCGGATCTCCAACGGCGCGGGCAGCGTCTGGACTTTGCTCGGCGGAAATTTGCCACTTAAGCCTAGCCGGAGTTCACTCAGAGCACCTGCGTTAGCGGTAATCTCTCCGTTAACACGTTTACACCAACAACCAGCAGTACTATCTCTTTTCGCGTCGGCAATAGGCATCTCCGGCCAGCGCGCCGTGTGAATTGAAACCTCCATCGCCAAGCCAATTGCAACAAGAGAACATTCACATTATTGTAGCTGTTGAGACGAATGCAGGTCTCAGCTGCAAGGGTTTATCATGAACTTCATAGTGCAAATATCGCGAGACTTGTCGAAGGATGCAGTTGAAGTGTGCGCATGGCTATGCAAAGATCGAGGGCAGCAACTCAGCCGCAGCATTTTTGACCAATCCAGTCGCTGAAGTCAAATATTTTTGACGACTCAGAGATCCTGAGTTCGCTTCCAAAATTGTAGGGCCCGACCCAAATGTTGAAGTTGGCTCACTTCGAAGACGGTACCATTGGTGCTGCGTTCTCTAAGCGCGAGCGGCGCTCGGAGCGCAGATTCTGCCGTAGATATTCGACGCTGACCTCCATTGTTGTAGTTTACGTCGCTTGAATCGGCCGAAGCCGTCCGGTGTACTTGGTTCCGCTGGCTGTTTCAGGTTTCTGGACTGAGATGAGATGCTGCCAGTCTCACCAAGCAGCCAAAAATGACACTGGTCTATTGCAACGTTGTCCTGGCAGCGAACATACTTTTCATGCCTCTCTTTTTAGTCAACACGCAGTTTGAGTTTAAACTTGAGCGCATTCTTGATGCGGTTTCCTCCCTTGCGAAGCTGCACACGCTAAACCATCTTCAAATAGAAGCAACAAGGGCTGCAAATAGCTGCAAAACTGCGCTCTTGGGCGAGTCGGAGTCGACTGAAAGAGTTGCCAGAAATCGCGTTGGGATGAGTCCTGGCCAGAAATTTCCATGAGTGCCTGTCTGGCCGGGCGCCAAGCTGCTTGGCCCAAGCCAAGCGGCCACGACGGAACTCAGCCAGCGTGGGCCTCCATTCGGAGATTTGCCCAGTCCGTAACAAGTTCCACGCCACGAACATGAAGACGATCTCTCCGCCTCGTCGATCGCTGTCCGAGAGCTACAAGCATAGCTACCTAGCCACTTTGAGCGAGGACTCGGTGGAACCGGCCTGCTCGCTGCTGCTACCCGCTGAGCCTGTAGACGACCACCACCCGGTCGTTCTAGCTGTAGACCACGATGATGAGCCCATACTGGCACTACAACACCGCTCCAAGTCCGAGAGCTTCATCTGCACGGCGCAGGGCATTGTGTTCGAGGACAACAAGAGCGAATACAGCGCCAAGCTCACAAAGCTTATGGCCCTGGCGGCTAACAGCAACGCGTTGGGCACACAAAGTAACGTGTTGCTTGCCAAAAAGGCACTCCGGTATCGGAAGGCGTTAGGACGCCGCCGAAACGTGGAGTGATATGACTGCAAGTCTTCTGAGACCTCGCGTCGCCACAACGGTTCTGCGAGTATTAGACGCTGCGTGGCAGATGACCAGGACGATACGGACGAGTTCCCCCTATTGAGACGCTGGAGGTATCGAGAGAAGACGAGGGCTGTGGCTGCAAATGAAGCGGCTGTAGCTCATTTATTATCTTAGTTGTAGATTGCCCTCGTGAGAGCGAAGGTGATTCCGCGCCGAGTGAGGAGTTTATGTTGTTTGAAGTTGAAGTGTAAATCGCAGCGATATGTACGCACAATGTACCCCTGTATTTATTTATGCACATGTAGATTCACTAAGTCGTCAATACGTCCGATTTTATTCATGTCAAAGCAGTGCAGACAAAACATGACTTCGAGCCGAGACTTGGTCTGTGATTAATCATCACTTTTGTAACAGGGCAAGCAGACCGGCAGTAGCTTACTCCGTAAAATAATAACCCGGGTATTTATATCTGAAAAATGTCATAAATTCATGAATAGTACCATGATGGCTATGATATAATAAATTACCATATTACCATATTATGGTAATTCACATTCCAACCGATACCTGTCTATGCACACACAATGACGATCCCTTCCTAATTTCAGCCATTCATTGGAGCCCGATGTCTTATTTTACGCCAATGGGAAAGTTGTTTGGATCGGAGAACGTGCTCCAACCATTCCAACCATATTTGGTTGGGATTTTTTCAAGAATGTGTTGTATTCAATACAGACTTTCATATAAACGCATATGCTTAACATATTCTTAAGTTTCCGACGGTACTGGAAAGTAGGTGGTTTCACTACAGAGACAGAAACGCGGAGTTGCAATCATGTCGATTGCATCCTTGGCTCCAGGCAATAGCAAGAAGGCGCAGACGACAGCATTAAACTCGTTCACCACGTTCCTGAGCGTCGAAGGTATGACACTAGCAGCAGCCCACTAACTTATTGATGCTGATAAGACAGGTAAAGTGTTGCGTATTATGCTAGACAAATATGCTTATTCATTAGCTAGATCACAGGATAAGGTTTTAGCGACAAATACTTATCTAGCGTATTAAGGCAATGTTACGATGCGTGAAGCCATGGCAGCACGAGCCGTTGGTGAATCTGAGGTATTAGCCTGGA
The DNA here is from genome assembly GCA_033557915.1 of Phytophthora tentaculata. Taxonomy (NCBI): domain Eukaryota; phylum Oomycota; class Peronosporomycetes; order Peronosporales; family Peronosporaceae; genus Phytophthora; species Phytophthora tentaculata. The sequence continues at coordinate 1,004,448 of JAUCEA010000005.1, forward strand.
GGTACTCAATCCGCCGAGCTTTTACTCCGACAACTCAGCCAATCCGCAGTCACCCGCCGACCAGACCGATTTGAAGTCGTGTTGAAGCTGGTGCAGCGTCAAACAGAGCAGATCGGCGTCCTCGTTTTGCAGAATCAACAACTCAAACAACGATTGTTAACGGCTGAAGGTACCTGCACGAGGCGCCCAGACCCACGATCCAAGGAGACGTCAGCAGTGCTTCTATGCCTTCTGCAAGCGCAGATTCAGACTCGCAATCAGCTTCGACAGCCATTCGGACAAAGAGGAAGGGGTCGCTGTCGCTGGCAGCAATGTGGTTCAAGTGGTTTGCGGCTGAACCACGAGTCTACGTGTCGAGATCTATCAAGAAAACGGCATTGTACGAATGAGGCACGTAGTCAGTTATCTGATGTTGCTCTTACCGACGGGCTTCGCGCTGGACGCTTCATCCCCAACGTTCAATACCGAAGTCATGGTACTGAGAGAACACGCCCAAGAAAACGCCCTTGCTTTCCTCAAGAAGAATGGCTCCTCCGCGGTTGCTGCTGGTACTTCGCTGAAGGCGCTGCGGAAAATGCATAAGCTGGGTAACCTTAACGATCACATCACGCAATATCACGACCGCCGAAATCGTGGCGCATTTGTTGATCCAACTCCCACACCTGCCCTGCCAGCATTTATTAGAGTGAGGCTTTCTCAGTAGGCTGGGCTTCTAAGTTGCTTCTCCTCTCGTTACTATTCATAAAACAAACAAGCACAGCCATACTCCGTTAAGCATTAGCACATATCAATACAATACAATCCATTCCTATAGAGATAGACAACGGCTGGGATCAAAACCCAGCATCCCGGAGCAAGCTCCGGCTCCTCTCCACTACGGACGTCATCACCAGTTTTCGCGTACTCTCCCGCCGCGGCACATACGCTGACACAATACCTGTACTTGACTGCATGGGTCGCTCTAAAGGCCGAGGTATACCACATCGGGCGCTTGCACCTTGGTATAACCGCCCCCAGCAGCATATCACCCGCCCTGTCAGGTAATTTGACATCACAGGGGCGTCCCGGGGAGGTGTCGATGGTAGTAGCAGCAGGTAGCGGTCCTTGCCCGCCGTATGGCGCGCGTAGAGGTCCGTCGGAGGCGTTCGGGTCCCAGGGTGGAAGGCGTTCCACGAGCCACCCGCAGCGCCGTCGCGGTGGCGATTGGGTTTGGAGAATGCCTGTACTGCCTGATAGAGCAGGGAATTTTATTTAGAATTTATTATGAGCATTCCCGCGGGACGTCCCGCGGGTGGCCCACGAGTCACCGCTAAGTCTGATTTTTTTTCAGACGTTTGTACCGGTATCGGTCGGATTGTCCGGTCGGACAGTTGGAATATTTACGGTATGGACATCTATACCTGTATTGGATTAATAAAATATACAAATATTATCTGTGTCGTCGCCCTCGCACTTAAGTACGCCTACTTTAAATATGGAATGTTGCACGAACCATTCGCGAAAATTAATACCTGTCTGAATGGCGGGTAAATGCGGGCGATAAGTTTTTTTAGGTGTCGCTTTGTTCCGTCGCTCACAGTGTGAGCGTACATACTGAGTATAGGCGATGGAAGCACTCCACATACTATGAATGAAGTTGTTGGCTCGGATCTTACAAACGCTCGTGTAGGCGAGGATACTTCAAATAATAGTAAGTTAGCAGGCGGTACGCGCCGCTCGAGTAGTCCATACTGAGGCACCTAGCATTCAGGCTCTCAAAGAAAATATTCCTAAAAATCCCTACCGGGAGATGATCTTTAACCTTACAACTTTGGGGCCATTGCTCATGCCGACTTGTTTTCCAAACAAAAGCCACCACGCTAAAGACCGTAACAAGCGTACTTGGTACTTCCTCTGTCCGAGAATGATCGCAAGAATGACATATGACAGTGGATGAGTTTGCTGTTGTGTACAAACGTGATATAGTCGGCATTATCAGTTTAAACGGGAATATATTGTAGTAGTACTTGACATTATCCCTTGAACAAGAACGGTCTTCCAGCCTTTATAAGGGTGGCAACGGCTGCAGCGTATATATCTGCATCGCACACAAAATTCGATGGGGAGTTTACCTTCACGCCTAAGCTTCTCTTTGCCAATGTGTGGCAATTTGTAGTCGTTACTGCCGCTCTCCCTCAGAATACATTCCTTGCATTTTTGAAGTGTCAGGAATATATTATCGAGTGTGTCTTCTTCCATGGCCTGATATGCATCTTGAACAGCCTTTATGCGCGCCTCGATGCCATATACAGGTGCCAGTAGCTGAAGAGCTTGGAGAGACGCGAACAGACCCAAATCCAACACATTTGTATCTGGAGAGTTGGCAGGTTGATAAAGAAACCGGATGTTCCACCCGTCAGTGGTGCCAGCGGATAAGATATCAGGGTCGGTCGGACCGACATGGGGCTTCGCGTTATCTTGCTGAATAAGTATGACGTTGTGTCTCTCCCCACGCGGCCACTTTAACTTTATTGCCGGTATCACATGATCCAACAGGTATCCTTTGTAAGCAATATTAGTTGTAACTCAGAATAAAATTTAGCAAATATAAGTTTTAAGAGTACTTACCGTGGACGTGCTACAGCAGCAAGGAACATGGTCTTCTGGATGAAGTTCTTGCTCTGGCGGCTCCTCATGATGGGTGTTTCATCCTCAAACAGCAAACACGACCGCTTATTAATGTCCTCGTAGAACCATTTTTCACCGACGTGAACCACGTCGAACATGGTTTCGAACACGAGGCTGTCCGGGTCGATGCATGCCAGTACATGCTCCATGCGGCGATTTTTTTTCTTCTGTCAGGAAAGGTTTTATGCGTGTCATGTGCACTTTTAAGACCCCTTCACGAATCATTGCGTCCACTAGATGCTTGGAGATGCCCGCAGCAGTCGCAAGACGTATCATATGCGTTCGTTCTTCCACAGAAACCTCTCTGATCAGTGCGGCGATTGAGTCTCGATCCTTCTACTTCCTGAACGAGTTGTCCTTGATGCGACTCCGCCACTCACCAGGACGGCTGGGCGACTCCGTCTCACGGAAGCGCAACCACAGACGGCTAACCGAGGCATCAGAACAGCAAAAGTCTCTTGTAAGGGCGGCTTGTACACCTCGAGGCACCACGCCGTCTACACTGCTCTTCAGGAGCTCGTCGACGATTCGGCACCGCTGGGCATCAGTTGGATTCGCCTTGGACATCGTTTAGAGTGATCGGACTTTATCTGCAGGCGAGGCGGAGAAAAAGAAAATTGGTGAGTGAAGGCAATGTGATTATCTGACCGGTGTGAAGGCTTCAGAGGTCGGATTGAAACGCGGTTAACTGCAATCGATGGCGGAGATGCTCTGGCTTTCTTCTGACCAATTGGCGTTTAATTCCATTCAGTTTTAGCCAATGAAGACGCATTTGTTTGCTTTCTTGCGATCATTCTCGGACAGAGGAAGTATGCTGCATGGACAATATAACCCTGTAGAAAGCTTATAACACGTATGCGCACAGACTTGTGTCAATGTCAGAAAAATGGGTCAAATCGTCCTCGAAAAATAGCTCACTGATCCTGTTTCCGCGCTTAAAACCCCTTTTTAGGTAAAATAGACCGGAATTGTGGGAAGGGATGCGCACATACATGTATCTATGGCGCGCATTGTAACATGTGCTTGAATGCGGTTACCGCAGTAAAACGAAAGTGTTGATTCACATGTGAGCAATGCAGGAGATGCGTCACTACAGGAAATCCCAACCTTCACAACGCTAATAGATTTTGTCTACCTGAAGGGAATGGAATCGTTAACATTGAAAAGCAAAAAGGATGATAAATTTTAGAGCTTCTGTCACGGTCCTAAGCTGGACGGCGGACTCGCGCTACATGTGGAATGTATCCACAAGTTTTGCTTGCTAAAATCACCGCGAGCCACGTTCGCCCAGCCGGGACCTGGTGAACCAACGAAGGCGTTCCCTTCCACGCATGGAACCCCTTCGTACACTCCGGACCAAATTAGACCTGCCACCCACTTTCTTTCCAGTAGCTCAGTCAATTTTTATCATTTTTTAGGTGCGGTTTTGACAGTAGTTCAGAAACACGTAGAAGAAGAAAGAGCATGCGACAACACGCTCGTTTTTGTACATTATTAGGTAGCTCACATACAAAAAAACCGGTTTGGGCAAGTGGAGGTGGTCGAAACTTCCGGCCACCCCAAATACATACAAAACCCTTTATTAACTCAACACCTGTTGAAAATGATCTGACTGGAGATCGGTAAGGGTATTTTCTTGCCAAATTTCCGTAGGAACGTTTACGTGGGGTGAGCCGCTAAAGAGGATGCTTGGTAGCGGAGCGTCCAAGCGAGGAAAAAGGGAGTGGGAGCGCTTTGAGCACCCACGGATGGTCCGGCGACGGACAAGGTGATGATGCTGGACAAGGCTGGTCTCCCTCACTGGGAACGGATGTGACTGGGCTCGTCGAGATCCCCGAAGAGGAGGAAGCGGCCCGGAGAGAATGCTGGAGAGGAAGCTCCTGTGACTGAAGGGCGAAATGGTGAGGGGGGACGCGGAACCGCTTCGCTACGAGGGCACGTACGACGAGGGGCAGGACGCTCAAGACGATGGGGAAGCCTGTATGCCCCCCCCCCCCCCTCCCCGCCTCTCTCTCCTTGGACGTTGGCACGAGGTTAGTCCGTCTTGATAACGCAGCGTGGGCGCGAGTTGCTCTTCGAATTTCTCGCCTAGATTGCGGTACAGCCTGCTTCAAGCGAGGAACAAGCGTAAGGTCAAGGAACGCCTGCCGTCACGAGGATGGCTACCGATACGGCAGGGCCTAAACAAGGCGTGGCGATTTCGACAGACCCGTCTCGGCCGTCATTGATGTCGGTAGAGAGTCCTCGGGGTGGATATCGAATGCTCCCTCTGATGCCTGGACAATCGGACAAGACCAGTGGAGGTGTTCCCGTGGCTCAGTCTGACAACACAGGAAGCGTTCCTACTCACGGAGCTCGAGGTGTTGATGGTGAACGCACTACGGATGGTAGATCGGCAACAGCGTCACCTCAGGCTCCTGAGACGAGGCCTGTGGGCCGAACGGGGAACGCTAGCCAAGAGGAAGTTGACCAGGCCATGAACGAGGCTGCGACCCAATTTCGGAACGCTTCTATGCCTAGGGAGACTCAAAGGACGCTTGCGTCTACACCTGTTTCAATGCCTAATGCGGCAATCCGATCATATGGAGGTGTGGTGATTCAAGCTCAGAAGGGCGGTATGGGCTACGGAGGGGCTTGAAAGCTCCCCCCCCCCCGGGTGCGTTTTACCCGCCGTTCCAACCACCGATGACCCCTTTTGCAGGTTGGAGTGCGACGGCCCCGGGAATGATACTGACGTGGCTCCACGCAATGGACTCGCGGGCGTCAGATGCTGGTGCTACCGTGACTCTGCGAGAGACGAAGGACGGCGCGATCTTGAGGAAAACGCCTATGGTTACCTAGGAGATCGTCCTGGTACTCCGGCTCAGGGAGGTTGCGCTCATCGGAACGCTCCTTATATAGGAATTCCAACTGAGTTACGAGGCGCTGTGACGGTTATCGTCCCGTTTCACTCTGACACGGCTACTTGTGAAAGCGCTGCTGCGTTCTGGCGTTCATTCGAGAAGTTCACAGATGAGATTGACGGCGTTTGAACTGTGCTGAAGAACAAGGTGGGCCAGGAATGGTGGTACAACTGGATTATCAACAATTCCGAGGAGCTTCGAATGAAGTTTCAGAACCGCTTCATTTGTCAGACGCCTGGTCAATAGTGGGAACACCTCAAGACGGTCAAACGTAACTGAGGGAAGTCTGCTGAATAATGGGGAGACCGGATCGCTAAGATACGTGACGCACTCAAATACCACGAATCACGCATGCGGTTCGAGTTCTTCTTGGGAGGCATTCGGAACAAGCAACTGAGGGTAGCCTTGAATTCGAGTATGGTGACGACAATTCCAGAGGCATGTACTTTGTTGTTGTAAAAGAACCTCCATCTACCAGTTGAAGAAGAAGATGAGATCCCTGGTGACGGAAAGGCTCGGATAAGAACGCCTAGTGAGGCTTCGACCCAGCCGCAAATTCTCCAACAACTGCAGCAGATGAGTCGTACGATGTCGAAACAACATTCAGGAACGCATTAAGGCTACAATAGCACTGTGACGCCGGCTACGCCATCGGCACCTAGCGGTCCTTCTTCTGATGGGAACGTCGATGTGAACCTGGGACCGCTTCGTATTCGTTTCGTACCTGACACCCGTACGACGAAAGGTGAAGTAGTGTGCGGTCGGTGCGAACGCAAGGGCTGCAGTCGGGAGAATTTTTCGCGAGGAAAAGGCCTCTGCAACCGTTGTCAGCGTTAGGTTCGCTTCTCCATGGAGTGTAATTGGCCGAAGTCGCAGGAAGGCAACCGGAGCAGGAATCGCCGGGGTCTTGAGTGTTTCTTCTGTCACGATTAGGATCATACGGTGGCGAAGTGTCCTGAGATCGGAAATCTTCGTGGACTGATAGGAACGGTTTCCGCGCCCGGAACGTCTACCGGAGCGTCCCAACAACGAAGGGGGCAGGAGGGAGGGGAAGGAAGTGTCGCTCCTTCCTCTTGCCTAGTTGGCGACACAACAGGATATGAAGGTTTATCGGGGAGAAGCTCCCGTAGACCTAAGAGGTCTCCTAGAAGAAGAACTGGAAATGGTGATGGTGCTCGAGGCGTTCCTGTCGAGGGCACAAGGACTGAAAATGCGGATATTGAGATGGGGACGGTTAAAGAAGAGAATCGAACGGAACGGATTGGTCTCGAAGTCGGAAGGGCCAACGGCTCTACAGAGGAGTCTACACTGGGATATGACGCCACGGTTGGATCAACGGAACGATCAGCCATGACTTTATGCGCTGAAGGAGCAACGGAACGCTTCGAGAAATCGCCTGACGCCGAAGAGGGAGATACGAACGCTTAATTCGGCATTGAAGGCCGGAGGAGAGTTATTGGAAAGAGAGGAGGCCGGAGTGCCGTCCTACAGTTCCACGGGAAACAGTGACACCCTCCGTACGGGCACGGAAGACGCTGCGAGCGTCGTGACTTATCGACTATCATCGATGGTTGGAGCGGTACAGGCGAGCAAAGTGGAGACTGGTGCTCGTGAGGCCGAGAAAGGAGAAGGAAGTACTCACGGAACGGTACCTACGGGTTGCCAGGAATGCCTATTTACGGACAAGGAGCCGGATATGCTCGAATGGGGAGGCATTCCCACGACCAAGACCGGATCTTGAAGATCGGTTGTTCCTGCTCGACGAAGTAGCTATTCGCCTGCGAGCAGAATGAAACGCCGAGAATCAAACGAGTCCGGCGCTAGATGATCTGAGTGCCGAATTGGGGATACTTGTAGCGGTGTTGGGACGCCCGAGGGAGGTCTCGACCGGAGACCTTACCACGCCTGAGTAATGGTTGAACGGGTACTCGGAGACACTCGAAAAGTCAGCGGAATCGAAGAGTGCCAAGGAACGGGCACTTCGGAGCCCTGTGTGGTAAATTATGTGTCAACGGGCACAGAGAACGCTTTGTTGTCGGATGGACTTTCGGGAGATTCTACGGAACTTGAGTTCGTGCGAAACGTGTGCGTGAGACTTGAGGACGCTGGAGCTCCAATTGCGAGAGCTGATGAAGCCAACGGAGGAACGGGAACGCCCCGACAAAGTTTGTTGTAGAACCTCCCTCAACATGCAGATAGGAAAACACAAAAGGCAGTAATTTATCGAAACAATATCGTGTTATATCTAAAGGGCCAGAATTTTACGTGCTTCTAGAGAGCAGGTGTTGCGATACTCCATTGCAATTTCACAAGACTTCCTGAGATGGAGTCGAAAAAAAAGTGTATATACAATTGCAGCTACGTGAAGAAGCGCTGAATGACTCCGAGGAAGACATGGCGACGCACAGCAATGAACATTTGCATTTTCTGCTTCTCTAAGCCGGCATGCTTCCTCACCTCGTTCGTATACATGAATATTGCGCCTAAAATAGACTTTCTAACTCCAGTAATGGCCTGTATACTTACGATGACCTGATAAAAAACATGATATACTGCTATACTTGATAGTGGAGTCGTCCGCAGGCCATATCAGGTATGAAAAGTTCTACTTTTCGGAATTCGGGTTTGGGTTTCGAATACAAAATCGGAAATAAATGATGATTAATCACACAAAGTTGTGCTTCGCCCGAAGAAATGTCGCGGTCTTCCTCTATAATCGGGGTCGTGTATCTTGGGCCAACGTAGGAAAAAGAGCGAGCGTTGCTTTAAAAGGAGATATAGTTGATGTATTCTTGTTAGAAGGAAAATCCACGACTGAGCTAGTCGCTACTTCTCTCATTGCTTCACGTTGAGCGAGGAGCTCCTTACCTTGCAGCAGATCTCGCACATGGGGGTCCAGTACCACCACAACCGGTCGACGAGAGGCGTTCCCTTCCATCATCGGAACGCCTTCGTAGTGTTCACACTTGGAACGCCTTCTTAGCGTTCACACTTGAAACGCCTTCGTTGGTTCACCAGGTCCCGGCTGGTCGGACGTGGCTCGCCGTGATTTTAGCAAGCAGAACTTGTGGATACAGTCCACAAGTAGCGAGAGTCCGCCGTCCAGCTGAGGAACGTGACAATCCTCCCCGACTGCAGCTCGGCGTCTCCGACGAGCCGTATCTCCCGGCGTTTGTCGCACAGCGCAGTCCTGCTCAGTCGAAGGCGTTGCAGGAACACCTCTTGGAGCCGTTGCTTCCGGTCCTGGTCTCGTTTTCTCGGCGCTAGGTGTAGATGCCGGTCCACGCTAAAGCGTTCCCACTCCTCACGTCGTCCCATGCGTTCCGAGAGTCCTCGCCATCCACTCCCTGCTATTTGGCTGGGCCCCACGGTCTTCGTAGAGTAACGTCTCTCGTACCACCGTACCAAATAACTATATCCACCCACAGCCACCACATCTCCGTCTCAGTAATAGCGCACCACTGCGAACTCAAAGTAGGCGTTCACACGGCCATTGCTATTAGCACGCCTATCCATCCCTGTAAAACACCTTCGACCGTCTCGTAGATGCCACGGGGCAAGTAAATAGCGCTAGGCACCAGCTGTGAAAACAGCAAGTACAGCCCCACAGCAAAATCACCAGCCCTTTCCATAGTAGCAACGACAGCCTCCCCCGTCGCCCTCACGAACTTGCCAGAGGACGTCCACAGCAACTGCAATGCATCGAGAACAAACAGGCAACACGTGTGGTGGAACGCCTCACACCACTTCAGGTATAGACGCCCCACTATTTCAAACTTGGCGTCGTAGTCCCGCAGTAACGTTATTTGAATGAGGAACAGGAATGTCGCCAACGCACACGCATACTCAGCGGGAGGTAACGCTAACGCTTCCGCACTTCGCACGGGCCTCAGGTACTGGTCCCCGCAAGTAAACCAAAGAAAAAGGCCACTTGAACACCTTCGTCCATACTTGCAAGGAACGCCCACGATACGTCCCTCAACGGAGTCGTAATAACCCACACAGCCGCTCCCAATGCAGCACTGACAATCAGAGAGGCGTTCCTCGCTTCAACAGTCTCCAGCCATAGAGTCTTCAACTCCAGTCACATGATCCAGCTTGTAGCATTCCGAGAAATTCGCAAATGATCACAGCCCGCTACTATGAACACTATCAACGGTCACTTGTTAGCCCGCGTCCAACTGTCGTCAGGTCTCCGCCAACGGCCGAAGCGTTCCAGATCGCGTCGTTCCTCGAGCGTTCCAATGTAGGCGTTCTCTAGAGCCCCAAAGTAGCCGTGCCTCTTGTTCCGTAGCATTCCAACTTAGCCGTACCTTTCTCGCGTTTTCACCAACACGAAAATCAATCCAAAAGTCAAAAGTAAAAATATATACACGTCATCCAGCGACTTGGTACTCACACGTTCCCAATCGCTATTTCCAGTGTAGCTCGTAAGCTGCACAGTCCTAGCTGGCCCACATACCGACTAGAACAACACTTCGGCGTCGTCGACGTCACGGTTGGCTTCCCCCAACCTGGCGTTCGGGCGCGATTCAGGCAGGATACGCTTCTTCCGTTCTGAGGCCTCGAACGTCCGAATAAGAGTTCCAAACTCCGGTGCCAAAGCCGCTGGAGATAACCAAAACGTCTCATACGTAGCCGTAAGAGACAAGTACTGGAGCTCACCCTTCTCAATCTGTTTGGCGACCCTTGCCACCACCGCAAATGGAACACTCCCGCACATTTTCGACCACGTCGTTCCTCCAATCGTGCCAGTAAGCGTGCCTCCTCACTTTGTCAGCCGTCTACGTCTTCCCCAAGCGCGCTGAGAAGATGTCGGCGTGACAATAGTGCAACACCGTCTAAATAAACGGCATAGGTACTGCAGGAGCGCTTATGGTCCTCGTAGGTCCAGCACGAGCCCCGAGATGAAATCTGCGCATTAACACGCCGTTGTTGATCAAGAAGTGAGGCGACATCTTCAGAACGCTCACTCGTAGCTGAGGGTCGAGAACCAAAGCGCCACTCTGCACGAACGCCTTTAGAGCCTACATCCAAGGTACGCGTTCCTGCTCCATCACAAGCTTGTCGTAGTCCAAACCGAACGCATCAACCGGAGACTGAGTCGTCTGTGTTGCTCTTCCTTGTAAATCTTCCTCCTACTTATCTTGGACTCCATCAGAAGTATCGGCAGGCACGGCTCGTACCGGTTCCCCGACTGCGACTGGAACGCCTCCGGCGTTCGGAGCAGTAACTGGTAGCGTTCCCTCCAGCGCATCCGAGGTGTTCTCTTCCGTATTAAGGAGATCCGACATCCGAAGCGCGCCCACCACGCCCACCATGCCCGAGTATGACCGATGATCCAACCGCGACAAGCCGTCCGTGTGACCCATAGACGTCCCAGGCTTATGGAACACCTTAAAGCGCAATTGCGACAACACTATAGCCGAACGAGCCAGTTTGGCGTTCGACGTCCAGGTGTTCTCTCCAAATATTCACTTCAGAGCTTGGAGGTTGGTGTACCTGTCGAATTCAGCATGGTCCAGAAAGCACCTAAACTTGCGCGTCACCCACGCTATTTCCTAACATTTGATCTCCGTTGTCCCACTTGTCTTGTTGATCAAATTTCGTTGCAACCCCACAAGTATCTTACTGGCGTATGCAATAACCCTGTCACGCTTCTCGACTTCTTGAATCAGGCACGCCCCGACCGCCAAGTGTGGCGAATTCATGTTTAGGTTGAATATTTCCTTGAAGTCCGGATACACCAATACCGGGGGCTTCACTAAGGCTCGTTGCAGTTGACGGAACGCTACTTCACAGTCGTCGTCCCAGCGAAACTCGACTTCCTTCTGCTGGAGGCGATCCAACGGTGCGCGAATTTAGTTATGTAACGCCTAAAGTAGCTGGTCAGTCCTAGGAACGCCCTGACAGTATAAAGATCATGCGGTCTCTCGATGTTCACCGCCTTAGCTTTCTCCGGGTTCGGCAGAATACCAGTGGGAATCACGATGTGTCCCAGGAACGCCACTTGGTTGCGTCCCCAATGACACTTCTTCATCTTCAACTTGAAACCAGCACTTCGAAAGCCTTCCAAGACTTGACGCACGTGTGTCATGTGAGCCGAGAAGTCATCACTGAACACCACACAGTCAGCCAAGTAGACCAGGCACATCCTTCACTTCATATCAACAAATACGCTCTCCATGAGGCGTTCAAACGCAGGTACAGCGTTACATAACCCGAAAGGCATTACCAGCGACTCGTAAAGTCCAAGCTGGCTCGTGAACGCCATCTTTTCTACGCTATCGGGATCCATCGGAACGTTCCAGTATCCTGAAGCGATATCCATAGCAGAGAAAAGCTTACAGTTCCCCAACACACCCAGAATGTCATCAATAAAGATCATAGGGTACTGTAGCAATCCTTCTCTGTGACAGCGCTCAACTTCCTGCAGTCGATACAGAAGCGGATTCCACCATCCGGATTTCGAAACATCAGAACTGGACTTGCCCAAGGACTGGTAGAGGGTCTGGTCAGATAAAGATCCAGATATTCCTGTATCGCTGACTCCATAACGTTCCTCGTTACTCGATACGGTGCCTGCTTGATCGGCATATGCGTCCCAGTGTCGATGCTCAACTTCAAGAGATCCGTTCTACCAGGTTTCTTGGAGGTTTCCACAAACAAACCTCTGAATTCTTTTAACATCTCCACAAAACGTCTTCGCTGTCCGGCTTCCAGCGGCAAATCGTGAAAGCCCCCTCCGAAATCGTCTTCTTCGTCGATGTGCAGCGTGGCGGCCATCTCAACACCTTCCTTACTCGTACAATCGGAGGCGTTCCCACGAACAGAACCCTGTACGGCACTGATGTCCGTAGGTGTTCCCTCTCGCCTTCGGGTCTTAACCCTTCAAGTCCCGGTCGAAAAATCAGGGTTATATTTTTTTCAAAATGTTGGACCCACCAACATAATTAATATAGACGTTTGTATATATCACCTCTAAGTACGAGACAGTTGGTGGGAGGGATTTGGGAAGGGCCGCGTGTCAGTGTGTACAGAATCCATCCGCCTCCAGCATATTGCCTTTTATGTTGGCTGTGTTGTGATAGGGCCCCCCCGCTCGTGTTTGATGGAGGATCCAACATTGCAGATGGCTTTTTTACTGAGATGCACACATTTTTGTGCAAGTGTATCCGAACGCATGCAAGGTAGCCAATCGTAAAAAAAGCAGAATCATTTCATTTTGAAGAGTCATGGGTAAGAGCTAGGCAACCTGGTGGCTATCCACCACTCAACCTTGATTGCTCGTGCATGTGAAGCCTATCGCCTGTACCTTCCTAAATCGCGTCCGCTCCAGTGACACGGTTGTTCTCTTCCAGTCATTGACCATCCTCCATATTGACACGGCGGCTAGGGCGCGAGAGCTTCTTGCCGGGGCGGCGATCCTGCACCCGCCGCCCTTCCAGTACACTCTCGGGAATGTGGCGCCCGTTGTTCCAGTCCTCGTTACAGATGTGCCAGCACGACTTAGCGTTGTCGGGACGCGCGACGTTGCAGAGATGTTTGCTTGGAAACGCACTGTCACCCAAAGGTAAGTTGGTAATGTAATAATTGTACTTACCGCAGATCATCCATGAGAGCAGCCAGGACAATAGTACTTGGTAAACTTCCATGGTTTGACTTTGAAGACGGCACACACCTTGCACGAGCGTGCCGCGCACTTCCTCCTCTTTTTGGAGCCCGTGTAGTCGGGTCATTACACAATGCAGTGCCCGCCTTGATCGGCAGTTGTGTCACGAGCTAGCGGGGCAGTCGGAGAAGTTGTTGTTCTATCTTCTGCGCGTGTTGCCGCCTATATGTCAAAATAAATATCAGTCAGAGAGTAGAGATTCACTGTAACGTATAAATATCCTTAATCATTGTTTTGTTTGTGGCAATATTTAGAAAATCACTGCCTGGTAGCTCCTCGGTCGCATCGTCTTCTCCTTCTTCATCAGACGAAAACTCCAACTCCCAGACATCTTTGTCGTCGTCGTCATGAAAAGAATCAACATCTCCAAGCTCGCTTGAGCTTTTTTCGCTTTCGGAGTCAAGAACAGTGGCCCATCCGCCCCACCTTCACCAACCAAGCATGTGTCGTCATTCCCCACGTTCGTTGTTTCATCGGAGTCTTCACTGTCGCCGACGCTCTCATCGCCATCACCATCGTCTCCGTTAGCAGTGCGCGCCCGTTTTCGCTTTCCTACACTGCCAGACAGGTTTTGAAATACTGGACGGCGAATCGGAGTGGTCTGGCCAGAAAGAGTTGGAGCAGATGTTGGAACTTCTTCGCCATCAGCACGGGATGCTGGATCTGATTTTGGAGGAGAGCTGAGCGCAGCACCGGATGTTGGAGCAAATATTGGAGGCGTAGCCAAAGCTGGAGTGGACGTTGGGTCCGATGTTGGAGAATTGGTTGCTGATTCATAACAGCACAATCAGGTTAGGCATCGATGTTGGATGTCATGTTGGATCTCGGATCTTACCGTCTTCACATGTTGGAGATAATGTTGGCTCCTCATCTTGTTCTTCATCTTCTTCGTCGCTCGTGCCAAAATTCTCACGCCACTGTACGGAGGTGGCGGAGGTGACGAGACCACGTACAGTGTGGTGAACGGCTTCGGGAATAGTCTCGCCAGACACTGCAACGGCGCCAACCCCAGTCTCTTCTCCACAGCTCGTCTCCTTCGCCATCGCATGCTTCTTGCCCTTCGCCTTCGCCGGGTGCTTGTCCTTCACCGTCTTCGCGCCCTTCGCCTTAGCGGGAGCCTTCGCCTTCGCGGCAGGTACTTTCTTTCCAGCCCCAACCAGAGCCGGCAGCTTTCCCTTCGCGAGCGCGACTCTGATCTTGATCGACGGCGGGCGCGGCTGGGGTACTCCGTCAGTTTGGCGTAGACGTCGCTTACGCCGACGCAAATTGTCGATCTTGCGCTTGTCCTCTGACGCGCGTTTGTGCGCTGGGGCCTTGCCAGCTGGAGCAACCATCATCGGCCTTGCCTCAAAATTTCTAAAAGACGAAGGGGGACGCGCAGGAGCCACCCATCAAATTTTCGTGTCGTATTTATCGCATTTCTTTGTTTTCCCTTTCCAGAAAATACACCTACACCTGTGCATTGACTTTTTTTTCAGACTTGGACCGCCTGAAAAATACTCAAGTCCAGTATGCTCCAAAATCAAATACTTAAACCAAGTCAAAATAGGATTATGTTGGTGGGTCCAACATGCGTATAGCCGCGGGGGTTAGGTTTTCAAGAGCTATACTCTGATTATGTTGATGGGTCCAACATGGTGGACTTGAAGGGTTAAACTCGAAAGCAGACGTCGAGACTATCGTGACAGCAGCGACGTAAGTTTCAGGCATGATCTCGAACCCCTCCATAGTCGTATTGCAGACTTCCTCCAGCACTGAGCCATCCGCGACAGTACAGAGCGTTCTAGCCACCTTCAACGACTCATCGGCTCCGGGAACGCCTTCCACCAAAACCACCGATTTATTTGGAACCGTTACACGAACATCAGATCGGACCAGCGCCTGACGGTCAGATTCCAGACGTATCGATGAGGCCACAGTCGATGCGTAAGTTTTTTTCACTCGCGCTACGCCTAGAGGGATCGCCTATCCGGTCTCTTTCAGAGTCATCATCTGATCTTCGAGATCAATCACAGCCCGGAACACCTCAAGAGAGTGCGTTCCAAGGATGACATCGACGGGCAAGTAGTCCGCCACTACGAAAGGAAGCGTCTTCTCTAGCGTTCCCAGAGTCACGGGCAAGTCAATGATACCGCTCACCCGAATCGAATGGCCAGATACACCATCCAAGCTGCCGTGCAACGCCCTCAGGGGCTTAGAGGCACTCCCCAGCCGCTTCAGCCCTCGTTTATCGACCAAACTAGCGATTGCTCCGGTGTCAGCCAGCATTCTTGACGACAACAGTCGATGAAACCACTCGACAGCGATCGCATCCCTCCAACGCTGCAAATTACGCGCTTGCCTTCGGTATGATGCTCTCGTCGTCTGTCGGGTAGGCTCCGCTGCTCGACTCGAGTAGACCTGGATCTCTCCGAGGCTTCGACGCTCTGCGCGCATTTACCGTATGGACTTCGGGTGCTTCGTCGGCTATTTCGGTCCGCTCAAATTCAGGTGTTTGGATCGGCAAGTCAAACAACACTTTCTTCTTAGCATTGGCTCCAGCGGTCGCAACGACCGGGCCCTCTACTTCGGGATGCACCATCTTCCTCGCACATATCTTGTCGCGAATCACGGGAGCTTCCATCTCGTAGTATCCTTTGGCCCACGACAACACTCGGTCCGAGAGCGCCTCGTTAAGCGTTCCACCTATTTTCACCAGGTGGTCACGCAGCAACCGGAGGTCCAATCCAATCTCGTCCTTGCCACGCAGGGGTGGCAGCTCGTTCTCCTTTCTCAGGTTCTTCGAGAGGCGGGCTCTCTTCGTCACTCAGGGACGGCTCCAGAAACTCGTAAACCCAGCGCCGGGCCATGGAACGCCAACTAAACAGCGTTTTCACGTTATACAGTACAAGTTTCGACGCTTCGCAAACCCTACTAGTCGGGCATCCAGTACCTCTATATGTCTGAAGCCAGCAAAAACGCCAGTGAACGGTTCTTTTTGTCGGTATTTGTATCATCGTGGTCGCTCACAGCATACGATATTCGACTTAGCACGAGCAAATCTGAAAAGAAAAGTCGTACATGAATTTGTCAATGGCTTTAATAATGCCGCATATTAGTGCAGCCACGACTATCAGTTTCTTCTTGGAGGACAAAATACTTCTGACCGATACGTGACCAAGCAACAGAAACAGCTTGACTCAACCGTTGTGATGGCGTTGATATCTTTCCAGCGTTGCCAAGAACGTGAAATGCAGGCGAATTCTGATTACCAAGTGCAATCCTCCGATTGGTTTGCCAAAGCGCGAAAACGGGTAGCATCTATGGTATATTCAATGGCGAGTCGCCAAGAAGTGGCTGGCCTCCTGGCTGCACATTATCTCTACCGTGGGTCTTGCTGTTATGAGAGTTCTAAGTGCTCATATTCGTGCCTCTTCGAGATAATAAATCACCATACGAATACTTCAGTTATTAATAAAGTACCGCCGAGCGAATCGCGGAGCGAAACTCCGGGCGGTTCAATCAGCCGGATTGGAACTTTTGACTTGAGCTAACAAAAACTAATGCAGATCGGAGTACAGTAAAACCTCTCATAAATGAACTTTGAGAAACCTGATATCCTGTCATACATGATATAATTCAGGTCCACCGAGTCCGTCCCAGAGATTACTATGGAGTAAAATTGATATTGCTCAAATGACAAACCTGATACGAAGTTTTGAGGTCAGCAAATGTACTTTTTGTAAACTACGATTACGAAGTGCACGATCATCATTTTACATATTTTGGAGTGCAGGTGGTGCGATACTCCGTTGCGATTTCACAAGTCTTCCTCACATGGTGTCAAAATTATAATAGTGGATGTCTACGTATGTATAATTGTGGCTAGGAAACTAGACAATGAATGACCTAATCCAACAAATGATTGCCTACTACGAGGCCAGGAGAGACTTACATACTTAAATTCATAAGTACAGCTTCAGCTTGATATGCCTGTGAGCCTCGGAGTAAGACCTGGAAACGCACAGCGAAGAACGTTTGCAGTTTCTGCTTCTCTAAGCTGACATGCTTCCTGACCTCGTTCAAATACGTGACATGCGCCTTAAATAGACTTTCTAAACTCTACCAATGACCTGTTTACTCAAGACGACCTGAGTAACATGATATACTCCTATACCTGATAGAGGAGTCGTCCACGCCAGGTAGGAAACGTCTTACTGTACTAGCAGTAATAGAGAAAGGTCAAGGACGCAGACGAGCCTCTGGAACCGTACGGTATCGTGTCTGAGATTCGGCACCGAAGCTCCCAATACGGTACCTTGTTGCTAATGGGACTGCTGCCGGACATCCTGGTGGCGCTCCAGACTGGAGTCCAGTTCACGTACAGTAGTGGCTACATCAGCCTCGATCTCCAGTACCGAAAACGTAGTCGTGAAGCTCCTGGAACCGTTCCGTGGCGTCGGAAGCGGATGGTTTTCCAGTAGATAGAATATGTTCACCTTCTCCACGTGATGCGCTGCTATCAGAGATTGGATTTGCCTGCCTTGTCGACGAAGCGCCGCCGTGAGCTCGTCATTCGGTTCTGTACACGAAGCTCGCGCTGTTGGCTTTGTTTCTCGATCTCGAAATTATGATCCTTGAACAAGTTCTTGGATAGACATAGCAAACGTTAGGATCACAGAGCTGATGATGTCTATTCGTGTGCTGGTATGAAGAGGGGGATCTCGCTCGACGGCAATTCTGGACTGAGTATTGGGAGGGAATCCGCCTCTCCCTGTGAAACCCAATTCATTTTTGATAGCAAACTAGGAAGGTAAATTTGAGTTCATCAATTGGATAAAAACTTTGGATACAGTATTGACCTATTCACCGACCCATTCACCCACCTCTCCCCATTTTTTGAAATCCCGATCGGTTTTGCTACATTTTTCGCCTTTTTCTCTACCCTTCCCACCATTTTTCCATCGTCATGAAGCTGTGGTGTATGGACGCCATGTCTCGCGGGTGGTTTGAGTTGGAATCGCCGCGTTTTCAAGCGGCGGTGGCGTTCGGATCGCCGTGTCTTCCAGCGGCTGTGGCGTTCGGGCGCCACGACCCTGGTAGTCTTATTCGAATTAGAGAGAACAGCATTAGCTTCGCCGGTATCAACAAGCGGCGGTGGCGTTCGGACGCCACCATTCTTTTCAAGATGGCTTCGCCGGCAGCAGAATCACTAAGCGCCTCATTGAGTGAGGTCGCCACGGTATTTGCGTAAAACGAGGAAGAAATAATGTAAATTGCTTTCCTGGGCTCTCTAAAAAGTCACTTTAGCGCTGCAACTCTACGGGTGGTACCGTTGCCAAGCATATGCCCAACAAGAAATAGAATTTGTACAAGTTTGATCATGGAAAGCGTTTCGTAGCGTTGCAACATACTTGTTTCCGTCCGACATAATTATGCATGACCCAAGGTAATGGTAACATTGTCTGATATTCAGTGCAAGTTATTGGTCATGCGATTGGGCGGAGTCCTGCTGTAGCCATTCTCGGATGTAGACTCAGCAACCAGTGCCACCAATAAACCCTAACGCTCCACCACGACCGAGATCGTGTCCGTTGTAGTCATGGCTAGCGGAAGCGTTAGGGACAGCTTGGGGTTCTCGTTGGAGGTGCTTCCGGCGCCCCGGAACAGGTATTGGAGCTGCTCGACGATGTCCTCGCTAACGGAAATCATGGATGGTGTGGCCACGGCAGCAGCATAGGAGGTTGGGCTTCGCGTTGCAGGCGCTTCAGGCGCCTCCGAACATCATCGGAAGCGCCATGACGATGTCATTTCAACCGGAGCCGTTGACGGTGGTGGCTACCGTAGCCACGACCGGTAAAAGCAGCAGCGAATACAAACTGGAGCACCTCCACAACGAAGATCGTGGCTGCCGTAGCGACGGTCAGTGGCAGGGGCACTAGAGCGTCAAGTTGTAGGCGCCACGACCTGCGGCAGGGGCAGCTTGGGGCTTCCCGTTGGAGGAGTGATTGAACAGCCGAATCCAGGCTCAAAAGGATCGCGTGACCACGGCTCATGAAGATGGCAACAAAGTGCTGGCTTCGCACTTATGATCACCCCGGCTCAAGGCGAGAATGGCTCCCATGAAATTCGATTTATCGTTGGCCAAAAGAAGCACGTTGACAAGACTGTTAAAGGGTCACAAGGACTTCTTTTTTAGTATACAGAAACTGCAAACCCAATTGATCTCCGGTAAAATTTCCAGCGCATTACGAACGCGCGTCTAAACGCTTGGGCTGACGCGTATTTGGCAGATCGTCGGTGCGTATCTATATTATCATGAAGGTGGTTTTTTTCAGCATATCGAGTACTAAACAGCGCTCAATTTGCCGTGTTACCCGACCAAACGGTTTTATATTATATTTCCAATTGATAGTCTCACATGTTTATGAATGAAGCGTATACTTGTGTCAGCAGTATCGCCTCAAAGCATGTAGAACTATGTAAAGGGGTTACAAGCAAGTGGCTACATGTAGCCACTTGGTTACGAAGAGGGTTTTCCACGTTGGTGTGCGATACACCAACGCTTACATTTGGCAGACTACTGGTCTGCAAACATTTAGAGCTTTCATTGGTTGAAAGTCAACATCTTCAGCCAATTAGAATAGCAGGATTCTGTCAACCATCCGTTGGCGAATACCTTTCAGTTAGAATATCACTATAGGAGGAAAACCCAAACAAAACAAATAAACAGCTCTCAATTTTACGGTAAATCCGCTTTGCTTTCCTTATTTAAGTAAATCTATACTTTCGGACGAAAGTTTAGTTAATCTAAGTGAAGCGCACCTTACGCTTCCTCATACACGTCCGCCAACGTGTAAGCCGAAGTAGTGGGCACACAGTAGGCCCATTACAGCTAGTAGCACTTTGTAGGGCGTATGGACGCCGGCTCACTAATCCTACATGCTTTAGCACGTACGCGGTGTTCAAGGAGGAGCTCAGACAAGAATTTGAGCCCCCTACAAATGAGTTCCGGTCGAGAGCTGAGTTTCTCGACTTGCAGCAAGGTAAGCATGACGTGCATGCTTACGCCCAACGTGCACGGTACTTGGTCTCGAACATCGTGACCAATCCGATAGACGAGGCGACAAAGGTCGTCACGTTCTTGAACGGCTTGAAGGACAGGCCCGTCAAGATCTATCTCTTCCGAGAGTACCCGACTACACTCGAGGCTGCGATCACTCTTGCGATGCAAGAGGAGTTTAGTCTGAAGCAGGCTAAGCTGCATACGAACGTGCCGAGAATGGCACGTCCGGTGATGAGAACGGAAGGTCCGGAGCCTATGGACCATTCGAACGCTTCTGCTGTTGGACGCCAACAGCGTAACGGGGGACAAGTGCGGTGTTACCGATGCGGCAACACCGGTCACTTTGCGCGTGAGTGCACAGCGCCTGTGCACTCGGCCAGGGGGCGACGTGGCGATGCCGGGCATCGCCGCGAACAATAAAAAAACGCGCGGAACCAGTAGGCGCGGGGCGCCCTACTGGTATTGCAGTCGCGCGTGTCTATAACGGGCACGCGACACTGAGGACTGCAGCCCCCAGCAAGAGAGATTCTCGCTGCAAGAAGCAAGATGACAAGCCAAATCTTGTCATCCTGAAGGTGAGGTCGAAGAGAGCAGGCTCTCTCCGTGCTTTGGTTGACTCAGGTGCGTCGAACAACTTTGTTCGGCTGGAAAGTCTTCCGAAGCTGAACTTCGAGGAAGTTAAAACACCTCGAAGTGTTTGGAGGTGCGGTTGGCAACGGATGCCACCGTGCGAACAGAGAACCGCGTCGTACGCGTGCGCTTCTCGTACAAACACCGGGTCTTTGCGGAGGATCTTATCGTCCTGGGTCTGGACGATAAGTTTGACTTGGTATTGGGCATGCCATGGCTCGCACGGCATGATCCAGTGATCAACTGGGAGAAGTGTACTTTTGTACACTTCGGACGCAACGCGACAGAGAGCGATGGCCCTATCAGTGTAGCGCATACACTCAATGGTGTATCCGATCACTCCGTTGAGGCAGCACCCAACGGTGCAGCCCCCGGTGCCCACACATAAGTCGCAACGACTGAGGCAGTCGTTGAGTCTGTCTCAAATCAGGAATCAGATTTGAGATACGTTCCTACTTCAATGATCGTATCAACTCTGGGAGTCGATCGATCAGGTATGGAAGAACTTCAAGCCACAGACAGGTTCTGTGACGGTGGCGCGTCGGTCCCGGGGACTAACGCATCATATATGCAAGGGACTCCAGCTACAAACAGTAGCTGTGATGTCGGCGTGTCAGCTTCGGGAGTTGACACGGTCGTGATTGGTTCAAAAATCACGGATGGCTCCGCCGAAAGGCGTCGAGGTGACAAGGACGTGTCGACTCCGGGAGTCGACACAAACTCGATATCAACATCGAGAGGGGTCTCCGCCGAAGGGCGTCGAGGTGATGATAGCGCGTCAACTCCGGGAGCTGACGACGCGGCAAGCAGTGCTGGCGGTTGCAAACGTCCAGCACTGAAAACGCTTGCGTGCTCGCGTGCAGCCGGGCTGCACGACGAAGTGGAATGTAATCAAGCCGCGCTTGATCATTCGCGTCCGCAAAAAAAGAATCCGCCGACGGTTACAAGAGCAACGGAAATCCGTCCAAGGCCGGGACTGGACGAGAAACACGTCAATCCGGGCTTCACAAGAAAAGACGGCGCAAGTCTCGGTCCGGGACCGAGACGATAAAAGAAATGTCTGCCGGGCAGACATCGGAGAAGACGTCGTGCGTCGAGACGTTGAACGTCTTGACGCGGACCCGTACTGGTCTCCAGTACCGGTCGATGCCACTGGAGAATCCTCCGACGAGTGCGTCGGAGCTGACGTCGCTTCCAGTCGTGAGCTGGATGCGCTTCGCGATGGACCTGCACGATGGACGCATCGAGCAGATAGCATCCTTTCGGATATCGAAAGGGTGAAGAGCGAGGCGGTGGAGTTGAAGCAACTCCACGCTGCGAGTACCGCTGAGAGTAAGGACACTCT
Organism: Phytophthora tentaculata; assembly: GCA_033557915.1. Classification (NCBI taxonomy): domain Eukaryota; phylum Oomycota; class Peronosporomycetes; order Peronosporales; family Peronosporaceae; genus Phytophthora; species Phytophthora tentaculata. Next base: position 1,026,710 of record JAUCEA010000005.1, read on the forward strand.
CATCACGAAGACGAAGAAGCAGCGCTTTGAGGAGCAGAGCTGGGACTCACTGAAGTCGAGTCCCTTCTACGATGTTCTGCTGGAGCACAAGGATGTGCTCCCGGATGAGATTCCTGCGGAACTTCTGCAGGACAAGGGCATACAGCACGAAATAAAGTCCCTACACAGTGCACCAACGTTCTGTGTCAAGAAGCCACAGGGCGGGTGGCGCATCGTTCATGCGTACAACAAGCTGAACGATGCGACGATACCGGCGCAGACGCCGATACCGCGAAAAGATGTTACCATCGATTCGATGGCCAAGAGCACCATCTATAGTGCTCTTGATCTGCGCAACGGGTTCTATCAGATCCTGATGCGTGAGAGAGACATCCCTCTCACGGCGGTGAGCAGTCCAAGCGGTATGCTTGGGAGTGGCTCGTAATGCCGCAGGGACTGAAAAACGCCCTGCAAGCATCAATAGATGCGTGACGCATCTATTGCGCTCAGTGCGTGACTTCGCACCGAGCTACTTTGAAGACATGTCCGTTCACAGCCGGGCTGTGGACGGGAAGACTGACGTTGAGGTGCACAGAGAGTACCTCCGTCAACTGCTAGGGCTTATGCGTAAGCATAAGCTCTATGCGAAATATTATGAATGAAGCGTATACTTGTGTCAGCAGTATCGCCGCAAAGCCACAAGGAAAAGAAGTCCTGTTTTGCTATTGGGCACGAGGATTGGCAATCTGGTGCCAATGCCCGTAGCGAAGTAGCTCTCCACTTGTGAATGCAGATTCTGGTAGGCATCCGCCAGGTCCACGCCAGCGTTGGACTCGTCTAAACATTCCGTCAGCCTCCGCAACCGCTTCGAGGGGAAATGAGCACACTCTAGAAGAGACAGAAGACTTCAATAAGGAACCGGGTGATCCTCGACGAAAGCGCATGCGTCGCGCATGTAAAGTTTGTTACTGTATGGCAGGAAAAGATGGCAGGCGTTGGAAAAGCACGAACTGGTATTGTAGAGCGTGTTCAGTGCAAAGAGCGGGCGAGTACGTATATACCAAACGGTTCGATATTGTATTTACAACGGATAGTTTTACATGTTTATGAATGAAGCGTATACTTGTGTCAGCAGTATCGCCGCAAAGCCACAAGGAAAAGAAGTCCTATTTTGCTATTGGGCACGAGGATTGGCAATCTGGTGCCAATGCCCGTAGCGAAGTAGCTCTCCACTTGTGAATGCAGATTCTGGTAGGCATCCGCCAGGTCCACGCCAGCGTTGGACTCGTCTAAACATTCCGTCAGCCTCCGCAACCGCTTCGAGGGGAAATGAGCACACTCTAGATGAGACAGAAGACTTCAATAAGGAACCGGGTGATCCTCGACGAAAGCGCATGCGTCGCGCATGTAAAGTTTGTTACTGTATGGCAGGAAAAGATACCAGACGTTGACATACAATACCTTTTCGTGCTTTTTCAACGCCTGCTAACTTTAGAATACAATACCAGTTGATGCTTTTCCAACGCCTGCTAACTTTGGAATACAATACCAGTTCGTGCTTTTCCAACGCCTGCCATCTTTTCCTGCCATACAGTAACAAACTTTACATGCGCGACGCATGCGCTTTCGTCGAGGATCACCCGGTTCCTTATTGAAGTCTTCTGTCTCATCTAGAGTGTGCTCATTTCCCCTCGAAGCGGTTGCGGAGGCTGACGGAATGTTTAGACGAGTCCAACGCTGGCGTGGACCTGGCGGATGCCTACCAGAATCTGCATTCACAAGTGGAGAGCTACTTCGCTACGGGCATTGGCACCAGATTGCCAATCCTCGTGCCCAATAGCAAAACAGGACTTCTTTTCCTTGTGGCTTTGCGGCGATACTGCTGACACAAGTATACGCTTCATTCATAAACATGTAAAACTATCCGTTGTAAATACAATATCGAACCGTTTGGTATATACGTACTCGCCCGCTCTGTGCACTGAGCACGCTCTACAATACCAGTTCGTGTTTTTCCAACGCCTGCCATCTTTTCCTGCCATACAGTAACAAACTTTACCTGCGCGACGCATGCGCTTTCGTCGAGGATCACCCGGTTCCTTATTGAAGTCTTCTGTCTCTTCTAGAGTGTGCTCATTTCCCCTCGAAGCGGTTGCGGAGGCTGACGGAATGTTTAGACGAGTCCAACGCTGGCGTGGACCTGGCGGATGCCTACCAGAATCTGCATTCACAAGTGGAGAGCTACTTCGCTACGGGCATTGGCACCAGATTGCCAATCCTCGTGCCCAATAGCAAAACAGGACTTCTTTTCCTTGTGGCTTTGCGGCGATACTGCTGACACAAGTATACGCTTCATTCATAAACATGTAAAACTATCCGTTGTAAATACAATATCGAACCGTTTGGTATATACGTACTCGCCCGCTCTTTGCACTGAGCACGCTCTACAATACCAGTTCGTGCTTTTCCAACGCCTGCCATCTTTTCCTGCCATACAGTAACAAACTTTACATGCGCGACGCATGCGCTTTCGTCGAGGATCACCCGGTTCCTTATTGAAGTCTTCTGTCTCTTCTAGAGTGTGCTCATTTCCCCTCGAAGCGGTTGCGGAGGCTGACGGAATGTTTAGACGAGTCCAACGCTGGCGTGGACCTGGCGGATGCCTACCAGAATCTGCATTCACAAGTGGAGAGCTACTTCGCTACGGGCATTGGCACCAGATTGCCAATCCTCGTGCCCAATAGCAAAACAGGACTTCTTTTCCTTGTGGCTTTGCGGCGATACTGCTGACACAAGTATACGCTTCATTCATAAACATGTAAAACTATCCGTTGTAAATACAATATCGAACCGTTTGGTATATACGTACTCGCCCGCTCTTTGCACTGAGCACGCTCTACAATACCAGTTCGTGCTTTTCCAACGCCTGCCATCTTTTCCTGCCATACAGTAACAAACTTTACATGCGCGACGCATGCGCTTTCGTCGAGGATCACCCGGTTCCTTATTGAAGTCTTCTGTCTCTTCTAGAGTGTGCTCATTTCCCCTCGAAGCGGTTGCGGAGGCTGACGGAATGTTTAGACGAGTCCAACGCTGGCGTGGACCTGGCGGATGCCTACCAGAATCTGCATTCACAAGTGGAGAGCTACTTCGCTACGGGCATTGGCACCAGATTGCCAATCCTCGTGCCCAATAGCAAAACAGGACTTCTTTTCCTTGTGGCTTTGCGGCGATACTGCTGACACAAGTATACGCTTCATTCATAAACATGTAAAACTATCCGTTGTAAATACAATATCGAACCGTTTGGTATATACGTACTCGCCCGCTCTTTGCACTGAGCACGCTCTACAATACCAGTTCGTGCTTTTCCAACGCCTGCCATCTTTTCCTGCCATACAGTAACAAACTTTACATGCGCGACGCATGCGCTTTCGTCGAGGATCACCCGGTTCCTTATTGAAGTCTTCTGTCTCTTCTAGAGTGTGCTCATTTCCCCTCGAAGCGGTTGCGGAGGCTGACGGAATGTTTAGACGAGTCCAACGCTGGCGTGGACCTGGCGGATGCCTACCAGAATCTGCATTCACAAGTGGAGAGCTACTTCGCTACGGGCATTGGCACCAGATTGCCAATCCTCGTGCCCAATAGCAAAACAGGACTTCTTTTCCTTGTGGCTTTGCGGCGATACTGCTGACACAAGTATACGCTTCATTCATAAACATGTAAAACTATCCGTTGTAAATACAATATCGAACCGTTTGGTATATACGTACTCGCCCGCTCTTTGCACTGAGCACGCTCTACAATACCAGTTCGTGCTTTTCCAACGCCTGCCATCTTTTCCTGCCATACAGTAACAAACTTTACATGCGCGACGCATGCGCTTTCGTCGAGGATCACCCGGTTCCTTATTGAAGTCTTCTGTCTCTTCTAGAGTGTGCTCATTTCCCCTCGAAGCGGTTGCGGAGGCTGACGGAATGTTTAGACGAGTCCAACGCTGGCGTGGACCTGGCGGATGCCTACCAGAATCTGCATTCACAAGTGGAGAGCTACTTCGCTACGGGCATTGGCACCAGATTGCCAATCCTCGTGCCCAATAGCAAAACAGGACTTCTTTTCCTTGTGGCTTTGCGGCGATACTGCTGACACAAGTATACGCTTCATTCATAAACATGTAAAACTATCCGTTGTAAATACAATATCGAACCGTTTGGTATATACGTACTCGCCCGCTCTTTGCACTGAGCACGCTCTACAATACCAGTTCGTGCTTTTCCAACGCCTGCCATCTTTTCCTGCCATACAGTAACAAACTTTACATGCGCGACGCATGCGCTTTCGTCGAGGATCACCCGGTTCCTTATTGAAGTCTTCTGTCTCTTCTAGAGTGTGCTCATTTCCCCTCGAAGCGGTTGCGGAGGCTGACGGAATGTTTAGACGAGTCCAACGCTGGCGTGGACCTGGCGGATGCCTACCAGAATCTGCATTCACAAGTGGAGAGCTACTTCGCTACGGGCATTGGCACCAGATTGCCAATCCTCGTGCCCAATAGCAAAACAGGACTTCTTTTCCTTGTGGCTTTGCGGCGATACTGCTGACACAAGTATACGCTTCATTCATAAACATGTAAAACTATCCGTTGTAAATACAATATCGAACCGTTTGGTATATACGTACTCGCCCGCTCTTTGCACTGAGCACGCTCTACAATACCAGTTCGTGCTTTTCCAACGCCTGCCATCTTTTCCTGCCATACAGTAACAAACTTTACATGCGCGACGCATGCGCTTTCGTCGAGGATCACCCGGTTCCTTATTGAAGTCTTCTGTCTCTTCTAGAGTGTGCTCATTTCCCCTCGAAGCGGTTGCGGAGGCTGACGGAATGTTTAGACGAGTCCAACGCTGGCGTGGACCTGGCGGATGCCTACCAGAATCTGCATTCACAAGTGGAGAGCTACTTCGCTACGGGCATTGGCACCAGATTGCCAATCCTCGTGCCCAATAGCAAAACAGGACTTCTTTTCCTTGTGGCTTTGCGGCGATACTGCTGACACAAGTATACGCTTCATTCATAAACATGTAAAACTATCCGTTGTAAATACAATATCGAACCGTTTGGTATATACGTACTCGCCCGCTCTTTGCACTGAGCACGCTCTACAATACCAGTTCGTGCTTTTCCAACGCCTGCCATCTTTTCCTGCCATACAGTAACAAACTTTACATGCGCGACGCATGCGCTTTCGTCGAGGATCACCCGGTTCCTTATTGAAGTCTTCTGTCTCTTCTAGAGTGTGCTCATTTCCCCTCGAAGCGGTTGCGGAGGCTGACGGAATGTTTAGACGAGTCCAACGCTGGCGTGGACCTGGCGGATGCCTACCAGAATCTGCATTCACAAGTGGAGAGCTACTTCGCTACGGGCATTGGCACCAGATTGCCAATCCTCGTGCCCAATAGCAAAACAGGACTTCTTTTCCTTGTGGCTTTGCGGCGATACTGCTGACACAAGTATACGCTTCATTCATAAACATGTAAAACTATCCGTTGTAAATACAATATCGAACCGTTTGGTATATACGTACTCGCCCGCTCTTTGCACTGAGCACGCTCTACAATACCAGTTCGTGCTTTTCCAACGCCTGCCATCTTTTCCTGCCATACAGTAACAAACTTTACATGCGCGACGCATGCGCTTTCGTCGAGGATCACCCGGTTCCTTATTGAAGTCTTCTGTCTCTTCTAGAGTGTGCTCATTTCCCCTCGAAGCGGTTGCGGAGGCTGACGGAATGTTTAGACGAGTCCAACGCTGGCGTGGACCTGGCGGATGCCTACCAGAATCTGCATTCACAAGTGGAGAGCTACTTCGCTACGGGCATTGGCACCAGATTGCCAATCCTCGTGCCCAATAGCAAAACAGGACTTCTTTTCCTTGTGGCTTTGCGGCGATACTGCTGACACAAGTATACGCTTCATTCATAAACATGTAAAACTATCCGTTGTAAATACAATATCGAACCGTTTGGTATATACGTACTCGCCCGCTCTTTGCACTGAGCACGCTCTACAATACCAGTTCGTGCTTTTCCAACGCCTGCCATCTTTTCCTGCCATACAGTAACAAACTTTACATGCGCGACGCATGCGCTTTCGTCGAGGATCACCCGGTTCCTTATTGAAGTCTTCTGTCTCTTCTAGAGTGTGCTCATTTCCCCTCGAAGCGGTTGCGGAGGCTGACGGAATGTTTAGACGAGTCCAACGCTGGCGTGGACCTGGCGGATGCCTACCAGAATCTGCATTCACAAGTGGAGAGCTACTTCGCTACGGGCATTGGCACCAGATTGCCAATCCTCGTGCCCAATAGCAAAACAGGACTTCTTTTCCTTGTGGCTTTGCGGCGATACTGCTGACACAAGTATACGCTTCATTCATAAACATGTAAAACTATCCGTTGTAAATACAATATCGAACCGTTTGGTATATACGTACTCGCCCGCTCTTTGCACTGAGCACGCTCTACAATACCAGTTCGTGCTTTTCCAACGCCTGCCATCTTTTCCTGCCATACAGTAACAAACTTTACATGCGCGACGCATGCGCTTTCGTCGAGGATCACCCGGTTCCTTATTGAAGTCTTCTGTCTCATCTAGAGTGTGCTCATTTCCCCTCGAAGCGGTTGCGGAGGCTGACGGAATGTTTAGACGAGTCCAACGCTGGCGTGGACCTGGCGGATGCCTACCAGAATCTGCATTCACAAGTGGAGAGCTACTTCGCTACGGGCATTGGCACCAGATTGCCAATCCTCGTGCCCAATAGCAAAACAGGACTTCTTTTCCTTGTGGCTTTGCGGCGATACTGCTGACACAAGTATACGCTTCATTCATAAACATGTAAAACTATCCGTTGTAAATACAATATCGAACCGTTTGGTATATACGTACTCGCCCGCTCTTTGCACTGAGCACGCTCTACAATACCCGTTCGTGCTTTTCCAACGCCTGCCATCTTTTCCTGCCATACAGTAACAAACTTTACATGCGCGACGCATGCGCTTTCGTCGAGGATCACCCGGTTCCTTATTGAAGTCTTCTGTCTCTTCTAGAGTGTGCTCATTTCCCCTCGAAGCGGTTGCGGAGGCTGACGGAATGTTTAGACGAGTCCAACGCTGGCGTGGACCTGGCGGATGCCTACCAGAATCTGCATTCACAAGTGGAGAGCTACTTCGCTACGGGCATTGGCACCAGATTGCCAATCCTCGTGCCCAATAGCAAAACAGGACTTCTTTTCCTTGTGGCTTTGCGGCGATACTGCTGACACAAGTATACGCTTCATTCATAAACATGTAAAACTATCCGTTGTAAATACAATATCGAACCGTTTGGTATATACGTACTCGCCCGCTCTTTGCACTGAGCACGCTCTACAATACCAGTTCGTGCTTTTCCAACGCCTGCCATCTTTTCCTGCCATACAGTAACAAACTTTACATGCGCGACGCATGCGCTTTCGTCGAGGATCACCCGGTTCCTTATTGAAGTCTTCTGTCTCATCTAGAGTGTGCTCATTTCCCCTCGAAGCGGTTGCGGAGGCTGACGGAATGTTTAGACGAGTCCAACGCTGGCGTGGACCTGGCGGATGCCTACCAGAATCTGCATTCACAAGTGGAGAGCTACTTCGCTACGGGCATTGGCACCAGATTGCCAATCCTCGTGCCCAATAGCAAAACAGGACTTCTTTTCCTTGTGGCTTTGCGGCGATACTGCTGACACAAGTATACGCTTCATTCATAAACATGTAAAACTATCCGTTGTAAATACAATATCGAACCGTTTGGTATATACGTACTCGCCCGCTCTTTGCACTGAGCACGCTCTACAATACCAGTTCGTGCTTTTCCAACGCCTGCCATCTTTTCCTGCCATACAGTAACAAACTTTACATGCGCGACGCATGCGCTTTCGTCGAGGATCACCCGGTTCCTTATTGAAGTCTTCTGTCTCTTCTAGAGTGTGCTCATTTCCCCTCGAAGCGGTTGCGGAGGCTGACGGAATGTTTAGACGAGTCCAACGCTGGCGTGGACCTGGCGGATGCCTACCAGAATCTGCATTCACAAGTGGAGAGCTACTTCGCTACGGGCATTGGCACCAGATTGCCAATCCTCGTGCCCAATAGCAAAACAGGACTTCTTTTCCTTGTGGCTTTGCGGCGATACTGCTGACACAAGTATACGCTTCATTCATAAACATGTAAAACTATCCGTTGTAAATACAATATCGAACCGTTTGGTATATACGTACTCGCCCGCTCTTTGCACTGAGCACGCTCTACAATACCGGTTCGTGCTTTTCCAACGCCTGCCATCTTTTCCTGCCATACAGTAACAAACTTTACATGCGCGACGCATGCGCTTTCGTCGAGGATCACCCGGTTCCTTATTGAAGTCTTCTGTCTCTTCTAGAGTGTGCTCATTTCCCCTCGAAGCGGTTGCGGAGGCTGACGGAATGTTTAGACGAGTCCAACGCTGGCGTGGACCTGGCGGATGCCTACCAGAATCTGCATTCACAAGTGGAGAGCTACTTCGCTACGGGCATTGGCACCAGATTGCCAATCCTCGTGCCCAATAGCAAAACAGGACTTCTTTTCCTTGTGGCTTTGCGGCGATACTGCTGACACAAGTATACGCTTCATTCATAAACATGTAAAACTATCCGTTGTAAATACAATATCGAACCGTTTGGTATATACGTACTCGCCCGCTCTTTGCGCTGAGCACGCTCTACAATACCGGTTCGTGCTTTTCCAACGCCTGCCATCTTTTCCTGCCATACAGTAACAAACTTTACATGCGCGACGCATGCGCTTTCGTCGAGGATCACCCGGTTCCTTATTGAAGTCTTCTGTCTCTTCTAGAGTGTGCTCATTTCCCCTCGAAGCGGTTGCGGAGGCTGACGGAATGTTTAGACGAGTCCAACGCTGGCGTGGACCTGGCGGATGCCTACCAGAACCTGCATTCACAAGTGGAGAGCTACTTCGCTACGGGCATTGGCACCAGATTGCCAATCCTCGTGCCCAATAGCAAAACAGGACTTCTTTTCCTTGTGGCTTTGCGGCGATACTGCTGACACAAGTATACGCTTCATTCATAAACATGTAAAACTATCCGTTGTAAATACAATATCGAACCGTTTGGTATATACGTACTCGCCCGCTCTTTGCACTGAGCACGCTCTACAATACCAGTTCGTGCTTTTCCAACGCCTGCCATCTTTTCCTGCCATACAGTAACAAACTTTACATGCGCGACGCATGCGCTTTCGCCGAGGATCACCCGGTTCCTTATTGAAGTCTTCTGTCTCATCTAGAGTGTGCTCATTTCCCCTCGAAGCGGTTGCGGAGGCTGACGGAATGTTTAGACGAGTCCAACGCTGGCGTGGACCTGGCGGATGCCTACCAGAATCTGCATTCACAAGTGGAGAGCTACTTCGCTACGGGCATTGGCACCAGATTGCCAATCCTCGTGCCCAATAGCAAAACAGGACTTCTTTTCCTTGTGGCTTTGCGGCGATACTGCTGACACAAGTATACGCTTCATTCATAAACATGTAAAACTATCCGTTGTAAATACAATATCGAACCGTTTGGTATATACGTACTCGCCCGCTCTTTGCACTGAGCACGCTCTACAATACCAGTTCGTGCTTTTCCAACGCCTGCCATCTTTTCCTGCCATACAGTAACAAACTTTACATGCGCGACGCATGCGCTTTCGCCGAGGATCACCCGGTTCCTTATTGAAGTCTTCTGTCTCATCTAGAGTGTGCTCATTTCCCCTCGAAGCGGTTGCGGAGGCTGACGGAATGTTTAGACGAGTCCAACGCTGGCGTGGACCTGGCGGATGCCTACCAGAATCTGCATTCACAAGTGGAGAGCTACTTCGCTACGGGCATTGGCACCAGATTGCCAATCCTCGTGCCCAATAGCAAAACAGGACTTCTTTTCCTTGTGGCTTTGCGGCGATACTGCTGACACAAGTATACGCTTCATTCATAAACATGTAAAACTATCCGTTGTAAATACAATATCGAACCGTTTGGTATATACGTACTCGCCCGCTCTTTGCACTGAGCACGCTCTACAATACCAGTTCGTGCTTTTCCAACGCCTGCCATCTTTTCCTGCCATACAGTAACAAACTTTACATGCGCGACGCATGCGCTTTCGCCGAGGATCACCCGGTTCCTTATTGAAGTCTTCTGTCTCATCTAGAGTGTGCTCATTTCCCCTCGAAGCGGTTGCGGAGGCTGACGGAATGTTTAGACGAGTCCAACGCTGGCGTGGACCTGGCGGATGCCTACCAGAATCTGCATTCACAAGTGGAGAGCTACTTCGCTACGGGCATTGGCACCAGATTGCCAATCCTCGTGCCCAATAGCAAAACAGGACTTCTTTTCCTTGTGGCTTTGCGGCGATACTGCTGACACAAGTATACGCTTCATTCATAAACATGTAAAACTATCCGTTGTAAATACAATATCGAACCGTTTGGTATATACGTACTCGCCCGCTCTTTGCACTGAGCACGCTCTACAATACCAGTTCGTGCTTTTCCAACGCCTGCCATCTTTTCCTGCCATACAGTAACAAACTTTACATGCGCGACGCATGCGCTTTCGCCGAGGATCACCCGGTTCCTTATTGAAGTCTTCTGTCTCATCTAGAGTGTGCTCATTTCCCCTCGAAGCGGTTGCGGAGGCTGACGGAATGTTTAGACGAGTCCAACGCTGGCGTGGACCTGGCGGATGCCTACCAGAATCTGCATTCACAAGTGGAGAGCTACTTCGCTACGGGCATTGGCACCAGATTGCCAATCCTCGTGCCCAATAGCAAAACAGGACTTCTTTTCCTTGTGGCTTTGCGGCGATACTGCTGACACAAGTATACGCTTCATTCATAAACATGTAAAACTATCCGTTGTAAATACAATATCGAACCGTTTGGTATATACGTACTCGCCCGCTCTTTGCACTGAGCACGCTCTACAATACCAGTTCGTGCTTTTCCAACGCCTGCCATCTTTTCCTGCCATACAGTAACAAACTTTACATGCGCGACGCATGCGCTTTCGTCGAGGATCACCCGGTTCCTTATTGAAGTCTTCTGTCTCTTCTAGAGTGTGCTCATTTCCCCTCGAAGCGGTTGCGGAGGCTGACGGAATGTTTAGACGAGTCCAACGCTGGCGTGGACCTGGCGGATGCCTACCAGAATCTGCATTCACAAGTGGAGAGCTACTTCGCTACGGGCATTGGCACCAGATTGCCAATCCTCGTGCCCAATAGCAAAACAGGACTTCTTTTCCTTGTGGCTTTGCGGCGATACTGCTGACACAAGTATACGCTTCATTCATAAACATGTAAAACTATCCGTTGTAAATACAATATCGAACCGTTTGGTATATACGTACTCGCCCGCTCTTTGCACTGAGCACGCTCTACAATACCCGTTCGTGCTTTTCCAACGCCTGCCATCTTTTCCTGCCATACAGTAACAAACTTTACATGCGCGACGCATGCGCTTTCGCCGAGGATCACCCGGTTCCTTATTGAAGTCTTCTGTCTCATCTAGAGTGTGCTCATTTCCCCTCGAAGCGGTTGCGGAGGCTGACGGAATGTTTAGACGAGTCCAACGCTGGCGTGGACCTGGCGGATGCCTACCAGAATCTGCATTCACAAGTGGAGAGCTACTTCGCTACGGGCATTGGCACCAGATTGCCAATCCTCGTGCCCAATAGCAAAACAGGACTTCTTTTCCTTGTGGCTTTGCGGCGATACTGCTGACACAAGTATACGCTTCATTCATAAACATGTAAAACTATCCGTTGTAAATACAATATCGAACCGTTTGGTATATACGTACTCGCCCGCTCTTTGCACTGAGCACGCTCTACAATACCCGTTCGTGCTTTTCCAACGCCTGCCATCTTTTCCAGCCATACAGTAACAAACTTTACATGCGCGACGCATGCGCTTTCGCCGAGGATCACCCGGTTCCTTATTGAAGTCTTCTGTCTCATCTAGAGTGTGCTCATTTCCCCTCGAAGCGGTTGCGGAGGCTGACGGAATGTTTAGACGAGTCCAACGCTGGCGTGGACCTGGCGGATGCCTACCAGAATCTGCATTCACAAGTGGAGAGCTACTTCGCTACGGGCATTGGCACCAGATTGCCAATCCTCGTGCCCAATAGCAAAACAGGACTTCTTTTCCTTGTGGCTTTGCGGCGATACTGCTGACACAAGTATACGCTTCATTCATAAACATGTAAAACTATCCGTTGTAAATACAATATCGAACCGTTTGGTATATACGTACTCGCCCGCTCTTTGCACTGAGCACGCTCTACAATACCCGTTCGTGCTTTTCCAACGCCTGCCATCTTTTCCTGCCATACAGTAACAAACTTTATATGCGCGACGCATGCGCTTTCGTCGAGGATCACCCGGTTCCTTATTGAAGTCTTCTGTCTCTTCTAGAGTGTGCTCATTTCCCCTCGAAGCGGTTGCGGAGGCTGACGGAATGTTTAGACGAGTCCAACGCTGGCGTGGACCTGGCGGATGCCTACCAGAATCTGCATTCACAAGTGGAGAGCTACTTCGCTACGGGCATTGGCACCAGATTGCCAATCCTCGTGCCCAATAGCAAAACAGGACTTCTTTTCCTTGTGGCTTTGCGGCGATACTGCTGACACAAGTATACGCTTCATTCATAAACATGTAAAACTATCCGTTGTAAATACAATATCGAACCGTTTGGTATATACGTACTCGCCCGCTCTTTGCACTGAGCACGCTCTACAATACCCGTTCGTGCTTTTCCAACGCCTGCCATCTTTTCCTGCCATACAGTAACAAACTTTACATGCGCGACGCATGCGCTTTCGCCGAGGATCACCCGGTTCCTTATTGAAGTCTTCTGTCTCTTCTAGAGTGTGCTCATTTCCCCTCGAAGCGGTTGCGGAGGCTGACGGAATGTTTAGACGAGTCCAACGCTGGCGTGGACCTGGCGGATGCCTACCAGAATCTGCATTCACAAGTGGAGAGCTACTTCGCTACGGGCATTGGCACCAGATTGCCAATCCTCGTGCCCAATAGCAAAACAGGACTTCTTTTCCTTGTGGCTTTGCGGCGATACTGCTGACACAAGTATACGCTTCATTCATAAACATGTAAAACTATCCGTTGTAAATACAATATCGAACCGTTTGGTATATACGTACTCGCCCGCTCTTTGCACTGAGCACGCTCTACAATACCCGTTCGTGCTTTTCCAACGCCTGCCATCTTTTCCTGCCATACAGTAACAAACTTTATATGCGCGACGCATGCGCTTTCGTCGAGGATCACCCGGTTCCTTATTGAAGTCTTCTGTCTCTTCTAGAGTGTGCTCATTTCCCCTCGAAGCGGTTGCGGAGGCTGACGGAATGTTTAGACGAGTCCAACGCTGGCGTGGACCTGGCGGATGCCTACCAGAATCTGCATTCACAAGTGGAGAGCTACTTCGCTACGGGCATTGGCACCAGATTGCCAATCCTCGTGCCCAATAGCAAAACAGGACTTCTTTTCCTTGTGGCTTTGCGGCGATACTGCTGACACAAGTATACGCTTCATTCATAAACATGTAAAACTATCCGTTGTAAATACAATATCGAACCGTTTGGTATATACGTACTCGCCCGCTCTTTGCACTGAGCACGCTCTACAATACCCGTTCGTGCTTTTCCAACGCCTGCCATCTTTTCCTGCCATACAGTAACAAACTTTACATGCGCGACGCATGCGCTTTCGCCGAGGATCACCCGGTTCCTTATTGAAGTCTTCTGTCTCATCTAGAGTGTGCTCATTTCCCCTCGAAGCGGTTGCGGAGGCTGACGGAATGTTTAGACGAGTCCAACGCTGGCGTGGACCTGGCGGATGCCTACCAGAATCTGCATTCACAAGTGGAGAGCTACTTCGCTACGGGCATTGGCACCAGATTGCCAATCCTCGTGCCCAATAGCAAAACAGGACTTCTTTTCCTTGTGGCTTTGCGGCGATACTGCTGACACAAGTATACGCTTCATTCATAAACATGTAAAACTATCCGTTGTAAATACAATATCGAACCGTTTGGTATATACGTACTCGCCCGCTCTTTGCACTGAGCACGCTCTACAATACCCGTTCGTGCTTTTCCAACGCCTGCCATCTTTTCCTGCCATACAGTAACAAACTTTATATGCGCGACGCATGCGCTTTCGTCGAGGATCACCCGGTTCCTTATTGAAGTCTTCTGTCTCTTCTAGAGTGTGCTCATTTCCCCTCGAAGCGGTTGCGGAGGCTGACGGAATGTTTAGACGAGTCCAACGCTGGCGTGGACCTGGCGGATGCCTACCAGAATCTGCATTCACAAGTGGAGAGCTACTTCGCTACGGGCATTGGCACCAGATTGCCAATCCTCGTGCCCAATAGCAAAACAGGACTTCTTTTCCTTGTGGCTTTGCGGCGATACTGCTGACACAAGTATACGCTTCATTCATAAACATGTAAAACTATCCGTTGTAAATACAATATCGAACCGTTTGGTATATACGTACTCGCCCGCTCTTTGCACTGAGCACGCTCTACAATACCCGTTCGTGCTTTTCCAACGCCTGCCATCTTTTCCTGCCATACAGTAACAAACTTTATATGCGCGACGCATGCGCTTTCGTCGAGGATCACCCGGTTCCTTATTGAAGTCTTCTGTCTCTTCTAGAGTGTGCTCATTTCCCCTCGAAGCGGTTGCGGAGGCTGACGGAATGTTTAGACGAGTCCAACGCTGGCGTGGACCTGGCGGATGCCTACCAGAATCTGCATTCACAAGTGGAGAGCTACTTCGCTACGGGCATTGGCACCAGATTGCCAATCCTCGTGCCCAATAGCAAAACAGGACTTCTTTTCCTTGTGGCTTTGCGGCGATACTGCTGACACAAGTATACGCTTCATTCATAAACATGTAAAACTATCCGTTGTAAATACAATATCGAACCGTTTGGTATATACGTACTCGCCCGCTCTTTGCACTGAGCACGCTCTACAATACCCGTTCGTGCTTTTCCAACGCCTGCCATCTTTTCCTGCCATACAGTAACAAACTTTACATACGCGACGCATGCGCTTTCGTCGAGGATCACCCGGTTCCTTATTGAAGTCTTCTGTCTCTTCTAGAGTGTGCTCATTTCCCCTCGAAGCGGTTGCGGAGGCTGACGGAATGTTTAGACGAGTCCAACGCTGGCGTGGACCTGGCGGATGCCTACCAGAATCTGCATTCACAAGTGGAGAGCTACTTCGCTACGGGCATTGGCACCAGATTGCCAATCCTCGTGCCCAATAGCAAAACAGGACTTCTTTTCCTTGTGGCTTTGCGGCGATACTGCTGACACAAGTATACGCTTCATTCATAAACATGTAAAACTATCCGTTGTAAATACAATATCGAACCGTTTGGTATATACGTACTCGCCCGCTCTTTGCACTGAGCACGCTCTACAATACCCGTTCGTGCTTTTCCAACGCCTGCCATCTTTTCCTGCCATACAGTAACAAACTTTACATGCGCGACGCATGCGCTTTCGCCGAGGATCACCCGGTTCCTTATTGAAGTCTTCTGTCTCATCTAGAGTGTGCTCATTTCCCCTCGAAGCGGTTGCGGAGGCTGACGGAATGTTTAGACGAGTCCAACGCTGGCGTGGACCTGGCGGATGCCTACCAGAATCTGCATTCACAAGTGGAGAGCTACTTCGCTACGGGCATTGGCACCAGATTGCCAATCCTCGTGCCCAATAGCAAAACAGGACTTCTTTTCCTTGTGGCTTTGCGGCGATACTGCTGACACAAGTATACGCTTCATTCATAAACATGTAAAACTATCCGTTGTAAATACAATATCGAACCGTTTGGTATATACGTACTCGCCCGCTCTTTGCACTGAGCACGCTCTACAATACCCGTTCGTGCTTTTCCAACGCCTGCCATCTTTTCCTGCCATACAGTAACAAACTTTACATGCGCGACGCATGCGCTTTCGCCGAGGATCACCCGGTTCCTTATTGAAGTCTTCTGTCTCATCTAGAGTGTGCTCATTTCCCCTCGAAGCGGTTGCGGAGGCTGACGGAATGTTTAGACGAGTCCAACGCTGGCGTGGACCTGGCGGATGCCTACCAGAATCTGCATTCACAAGTGGAGAGCTACTTCGCTACGGGCATTGGCACCAGATTGCCAATCCTCGTGCCCAATAGCAAAACAGGACTTCTTTTCCTTGTGGCTTTGCGGCGATACTGCTGACACAAGTATACGCTTCATTCATAAACATGTAAAACTATCCGTTGTAAATACAATATCGAACCGTTTGGTATATACGTACTCGCCCGCTCTTTGCACTGAGCACGCTCTACAATACCAGTTCGTGCTTTTCCAACGCCTGCCATCTTTTCCTGCCATACAGTAACAAACTTTACATGCGCGACGCATGCGCTTTCGTCGAGGATCACCCGGTTCCTTATTGAAGTCTTCTGTCTCTTCTAGAGTGTGCTCATTTCCCCTCGAAGCGGTTGCGGAGGCTGACGGAATGTTTAGACGAGTCCAACGCTGGCGTGGACCTGGCGGATGCCTACCAGAATCTGCATTCACAAGTGGAGAGCTACTTCGCTACGGGCATTGGCACCAGATTGCCAATCCTCGTGCCCAATAGCAAAACAGGACTTCTTTTCCTTGTGGCTTTGCGGCGATACTGCTGACACAAGTATACGCTTCATTCATAAACATGTAAAACTATCCGTTGTAAATACAATATCGAACCGTTTGGTATATACGTACTCGCCCGCTCTTTGCACTGAGCACGCTCTACAATACCAGTTCGTGCTTTTCCAACGCCTGCCATCTTTTCCTGCCATACAGTAACAAACTTTACATGCGCGACGCATGCGCTTTCGTCGAGGATCACCCGGTTCCTTATTGAAGTCTTCTGTCTCTTCTAGAGTGTGCTCATTTCCCCTCGAAGCGGTTGCGGAGGCTGACGGAATGTTTAGACGAGTCCAACGCTGGCGTGGACCTGGCGGATGCCTACCAGAATCTGCATTCACAAGTGGAGAGCTACTTCGCTACGGGCATTGGCACCAGATTGCCAATCCTCGTGCCCAATAGCAAAACAGGACTTCTTTTCCTTGTGGCTTTGCGGCGATACTGCTGACACAAGTATACGCTTCATTCATAAACATGTAAAACTATCCGTTGTAAATACAATATCGAACCGTTTGGTATATACGTACTCGCCCGCTCTTTGCACTGAGCACGCTCTACAATACCAGTTCGTGCTTTTCCAACGCCTGCCATCTTTTCCTGCCATACAGTAACAAACTTTACATGCGCGACGCATGCGCTTTCGTCGAGGATCACCCGGTTCCTTATTGAAGTCTTCTGTCTCTTCTAGAGTGTGCTCATTTCCCCTCGAAGCGGTTGCGGAGGCTGACGGAATGTTTAGACGAGTCCAACGCTGGCGTGGACCTGGCGGATGCCTACCAGAATCTGCATTCACAAGTGGAGAGCTACTTCGCTACGGGCATTGGCACCAGATTGCCAATCCTCGTGCCCAATAGCAAAACAGGACTTCTTTTCCTTGTGGCTTTGCGGCGATACTGCTGACACAAGTATACGCTTCATTCATAAACATGTAAAACTATCCGTTGTAAATACAATATCGAACCGTTTGGTATATACGTACTCGCCCGCTCTTTGCACTGAGCACGCTCTACAATACCAGTTCGTGCTTTTCCAACGCCTGCCATCTTTTCCTGCCATACAGTAACAAACTTTACATGCGCGACGCATGCGCTTTCGTCGAGGATCACCCGGTTCCTTATTGAAGTCTTCTGTCTCTTCTAGAGTGTGCTCATTTCCCCTCGAAGCGGTTGCGGAGGCTGACGGAATGTTTAGACGAGTCCAACGCTGGCGTGGACCTGGCGGATGCCTACCAGAATCTGCATTCACAAGTGGAGAGCTACTTCGCTACGGGCATTGGCACCAGATTGCCAATCCTCGTGCCCAATAGCAAAACAGGACTTCTTTTCCTTGTGGCTTTGCGGCGATACTGCTGACACAAGTATACGCTTCATTCATAAACATGTAAAACTATCCGTTGTAAATACAATATCGAACCGTTTGGTATATACGTACTCGCCCGCTCTTTGCACTGAGCACGCTCTACAATACCAGTTCGTGCTTTTCCAACGCCTGCCATCTTTTCCTGCCATACAGTAACAAACTTTACATGCGCGACGCATGCGCTTTCGTCGAGGATCACCCGGTTCCTTATTGAAGTCTTCTGTCTCTTCTAGAGTGTGCTCATTTCCCCTCGAAGCGGTTGCGGAGGCTGACGGAATGTTTAGACGAGTCCAACGCTGGCGTGGACCTGGCGGATGCCTACCAGAATCTGCATTCACAAGTGGAGAGCTACTTCGCTACGGGCATTGGCACCAGATTGCCAATCCTCGTGCCCAATAGCAAAACAGGACTTCTTTTCCTTGTGGCTTTGCGGCGATACTGCTGACACAAGTATACGCTTCATTCATAAACATGTAAAACTATCCGTTGTAAATACAATATCGAACCGTTTGGTATATACGTACTCGCCCGCTCTTTGCACTGAGCACGCTCTACAATACCAGTTCGTGCTTTTCCAACGCCTGCCATCTTTTCCTGCCATACAGTAACAAACTTTACATGCGCGACGCATGCGCTTTCGTCGAGGATCACCCGGTTCCTTATTGAAGTCTTCTGTCTCTTCTAGAGTGTGCTCATTTCCCCTCGAAGCGGTTGCGGAGGCTGACGGAATGTTTAGACGAGTCCAACGCTGGCGTGGACCTGGCGGATGCCTACCAGAATCTGCATTCACAAGTGGAGAGCTACTTCGCTACGGGCATTGGCACCAGATTGCCAATCCTCGTGCCCAATAGCAAAACAGGACTTCTTTTCCTTGTGGCTTTGCGGCGATACTGCTGACACAAGTATACGCTTCATTCATAAACATGTAAAACTATCCGTTGTAAATACAATATCGAACCGTTTGGTATATACGTACTCGCCCGCTCTTTGCACTGAGCACGCTCTACAATACCAGTTCGTGCTTTTCCAACGCCTGCCATCTTTTCCTGCCATACAGTAACAAACTTTACATGCGCGACGCATGCGCTTTCGTCGAGGATCACCCGGTTCCTTATTGAAGTCTTCTGTCTCTTCTAGAGTGTGCTCATTTCCCCTCGAAGCGGTTGCGGAGGCTGACGGAATGTTTAGACGAGTCCAACGCTGGCGTGGACCTGGCGGATGCCTACCAGAATCTGCATTCACAAGTGGAGAGCTACTTCGCTACGGGCATTGGCACCAGATTGCCAATCCTCGTGCCCAATAGCAAAACAGGACTTCTTTTCCTTGTGGCTTTGCGGCGATACTGCTGACACAAGTATACGCTTCATTCATAAACATGTAAAACTATCCGTTGTAAATACAATATCGAACCGTTTGGTATATACGTACTCGCCCGCTCTTTGCACTGAGCACGCTCTACAATACCAGTTCGTGCTTTTCCAACGCCTGCCATCTTTTCCTGCCATACAGTAACAAACTTTACATGCGCGACGCATGCGCTTTCGTCGAGGATCACCCGGTTCCTTATTGAAGTCTTCTGTCTCTTCTAGAGTGTGCTCATTTCCCCTCGAAGCGGTTGCGGAGGCTGACGGAATGTTTAGACGAGTCCAACGCTGGCGTGGACCTGGCGGATGCCTACCAGAATCTGCATTCACAAGTGGAGAGCTACTTCGCTACGGGCATTGGCACCAGATTGCCAATCCTCGTGCCCAATAGCAAAACAGGACTTCTTTTCCTTGTGGCTTTGCGGCGATACTGCTGACACAAGTATACGCTTCATTCATAAACATGTAAAACTATCCGTTGTAAATACAATATCGAACCGTTTGGTATATACGTACTCGCCCGCTCTTTGCACTGAGCACGCTCTACAATACCCGTTCGTGCTTTTCCAACGCCTGCCATCTTTTCCTGCCATACAGTAACAAACTTTACATGCGCGACGCATGCGCTTTCGTCGAGGATCACCCGGTTCCTTATTGAAGTCTTCTGTCTCTTCTAGAGTGTGCTCATTTCCCCTCGAAGCGGTTGCGGAGGCTGACGGAATGTTTAGACGAGTCCAACGCTGGCGTGGACCTGGCGGATGCCTACCAGAATCTGCATTCACAAGTGGAGAGCTACTTCGCTACGGGCATTGGCACCAGATTGCCAATCCTCGTGCCCAATAGCAAAACAGGACTTCTTTTCCTTGTGGCTTTGCGGCGATACTGCTGACACAAGTATACGCTTCATTCATAAACATGTAAAACTATCCGTTGTAAATACAATATCGAACCGTTTGGTATATACGTACTCGCCCGCTCTTTGCACTGAGCACGCTCTACAATACCAGTTCGTGCTTTTCCAACGCCTGCCATCTTTTCCTGCCATACAGTAACAAACTTTACATGCGCGACGCATGCGCTTTCGTCGAGGATCACCCGGTTCCTTATTGAAGTCTTCTGTCTCTTCTAGAGTGTGCTCATTTCCCCTCGAAGCGGTTGCGGAGGCTGACGGAATGTTTAGACGAGTCCAACGCTGGCGTGGACCTGGCGGATGCCTACCAGAATCTGCATTCACAAGTGGAGAGCTACTTCGCTACGGGCATTGGCACCAGATTGCCAATCCTCGTGCCCAATAGCAAAACAGGACTTCTTTTCCTTGTGGCTTTGCGGCGATATTGCTGACACAAGTATACGCTTCATTCATAAACATGTAAAACTATCCGTTGTAAATACAATATCGAACCGTTTGGTATATACGTACTCGCCCGCTCTTTGCACTGAGCACGCTCTACAATACCAGTTCGTGCTTTTCCAACGCCTGCCATCTTTTCCTGCCATACAGTAACAAACTTTACATGCGCGACGCATGCGCTTTCGCCGAGGATCACCCGGTTCCTTATTGAAGTCTTCTGTCTCTTCTAGAGTGTGCTCATTTCCCCTCGAAGCGGTTGCGGAGGCTGACGGAATGTTTAGACGAGTCCAACGCTGGCGTGGACCTGGCGGATGCCTACCAGAATGTGCATTCACAAGTGGAGAGCTACTTCGCTACGGGCATTGGCACCAGATTGCCAATCCTCGTGCCCAATAGCAAAACAGGACTTCTTTTCCTTGTGGCTTTGCGGCGATACTGCTGACACAAGTATACGCTTCATTCATAAACATGTAAAACTATCCGTTGTAAATACAATATCGAACCGTTTGGTATATACGTACTCGCCCGCTCTTTGCACTGAGCACGCTCTACAATACCAGTTCGTGCTTTTCCAACGCCTGCCATCTTTTCCTGCCATACAGTAACAAACTTTACATGCGCGACGCATGCGCTTTCGCCGAGGATCACCCGGTTCCTTATTGAAGTCTTCTGTCTCTTCTAGAGTGTGCTCATTTCCCCTCGAAGCGGTTGCGGAGGCTGACGGAATGTTTAGACGAGTCCAACGCTGGCGTGGACCTGGCGGATGCCTACCAGAATGTGCATTCACAAGTGGAGAGCTACTTCGCTACGGGCATTGGCACCAGATTGCCAATCCTCGTGCCCAATAGCAAAACAGGACTTCTTTTCCTTGTGGCTTTGCGGCGATACTGCTGACACAAGTATACGCTTCATTCATAAACATGTAAAACTATCCGTTGTAAATACAATATCGAACCGTTTGGTATATACGTACTCGCCCGCTCTTTGCACTGAGCACGCTCTACAATACCAGTTCGTGCTTTTCCAACGCCTGCCATCTTTTCCTGCCATACAGTAACAAACTTTACATGCGCGACGCATGCGCTTTCGCCGAGGATCACCCGGTTCCTTATTGAAGTCTTCTGTCTCTTCTAGAGTGTGCTCATTTCCCCTCGAAGCGGTTGCGGAGGCTGACGGAATGTTTAGACGAGTCCAACGCTGGCGTGGACCTGGCGGATGCCTACCAGAATGTGCATTCACAAGTGGAGAGCTACTTCGCTACGGGCATTGGCACCAGATTGCCAATCCTCGTGCCCAATAGCAAAACAGGACTTCTTTTCCTTGTGGCTTTGCGGCGATACTGCTGACACAAGTATACGCTTCATTCATAAACATGTAAAACTATCCGTTGTAAATACAATATCGAACCGTTTGGTATATACGTACTCGCCCGCTCTTTGCACTGAGCACGCTCTACAATACCAGTTCGTGCTTTTCCAACGCCTGCCATCTTTTCCTGCCATACAGTAACAAACTTTACATGCGCGACGCATGCGCTTTCGCCGAGGATCACCCGGTTCCTTATTGAAGTCTTCTGTCTCATCTAGAGTGTGCTCATTTCCCCTCGAAGCGGTTGCGGAGGCTGACGGAATGTTTAGACGAGTCCAACGCTGGCGTGGACCTGGCGGATGCCTACCAGAATCTGCATTCACAAGTGGAGAGCTACTTCGCTACGGGCATTGGCACCAGATTGCCAATCCTCGTGCCCAATAGCAAAACAGGACTTCTTTTCCTTGTGGCTTTGCGGCGATACTGCTGACACAAGTATACGCTTCATTCATAAACATGTAAAACTATCCGTTGTAAATACAATATCGAACCGTTTGGTATATACGTACTCGCCCGCTCTTTGCACTGAGCACGCTCTACAATACCAGTTCGTGCTTTTCCAACGCCTGCCATCTTTTCCTGCCATACAGTAACAATCTTTACATGCGCGACGCATGCGCTTTCGTCGAGGATCACCCGGTTCCTTATTGAAGTCTTCTGTCTCTTCTAGAGTGTGCTCATTTCCCCTCGAAGCGGTTGCGGAGGCTGACGGAATGTTTAGACGAGTCCAACGCTGGCGTGGACCTGGCGGATGCCTACCAGAATCTGCATTCACAAGTGGAGAGCTACTTCGCTACGGGCATTGGCACCAGATTGCCAATCCTCGTGCCCAATAGCAAAACAGGACTTCTTTTCCTTGTGGCTTTGCGGCGATACTGCTGACACAAGTATACTCTTCATTCATAAACATGTAAAACTATCCGTTGTAAATACAATATCGAACCGTTTGGTATATACGTACTCGCCCGCTCTTTGCACTGAGCACGCTCTACAATACCAGTTCGTGCTTTTCCAACGCCTGCCATCTTTTCCTGCCATACAGTAACAAACTTTACATGCGCGACGCATGCGCTTTCGCCGAGGATCACCCGGTTCCTTATTGAAGTCTTCTGTCTCTTCTAGAGTGTGCTCATTTCCCCTCGAAGCGGTTGCGGAGGCTGACGGAATGTTTAGACGAGTCCAACGCTGGCGTGGACCTGGCGGATGCCTACCAGAATGTGCATTCACAAGTGGAGAGCTACTTCGCTACGGGCATTGGCACCAGATTGCCAATCCTCGTGCCCAATAGCAAAACAGGACTTCTTTTCCTTGTGGCTTTGCGGCGATACTGCTGACACAAGTATACGCTTCATTCATAAACATGTAAAACTATCCGTTGTAAATACAATATCGAACCGTTTGGTATATACGTACTCGCCCGCTCTTTGCACTGAGCACGCTCTACAATACCAGTTCGTGCTTTTCCAACGCCTGCCATCTTTTCCTGCCATACAGTAACAAACTTTACATGCGCGACGCATGCGCTTTCGCCGAGGATCACCCGGTTCCTTATTGAAGTCTTCTGTCTCTTCTAGAGTGTGCTCATTTCCCCTCGAAGCGGTTGCGGAGGCTGACGGAATGTTTAGACGAGTCCAACGCTGGCGTGGACCTGGCGGATGCCTACCAGAATGTGCATTCACAAGTGGAGAGCTACTTCGCTACGGGCATTGGCACCAGATTGCCAATCCTCGTGCCCAATAGCAAAACAGGACTTCTTTTCCTTGTGGCTTTGCGGCGATACTGCTGACACAAGTATACGCTTCATTCATAAACATGTAAAACTATCCGTTGTAAATACAATATCGAACCGTTTGGTATATACGTACTCGCCCGCTCTTTGCACTGAGCACGCTCTACAATACCAGTTCGTGCTTTTCCAACGCCTGCCATCTTTTCCTGCCATACAGTAACAAACTTTACATGCGCGACGCATGCGCTTTCGCCGAGGATCACCCGGTTCCTTATTGAAGTCTTCTGTCTCATCTAGAGTGTGCTCATTTCCCCTCGAAGCGGTTGCGGAGGCTGACGGAATGTTTAGACGAGTCCAACGCTGGCGTGGACCTGGCGGATGCCTACCAGAATCTGCATTCACAAGTGGAGAGCTACTTCGCTACGGGCATTGGCACCAGATTGCCAATCCTCGTGCCCAATAGCAAAACAGGACTTCTTTTCCTTGTGGCTTTGCGGCGATACTGCTGACACAAGTATACGCTTCATTCATAAACATGTAAAACTATCCGTTGTAAATACAATATCGAACCGTTTGGTATATACGTACTCGCCCGCTCTTTGCACTGAGCACGCTCTACAATACCAGTTCGTGCTTTTCCAACGCCTGCCATCTTTTCCTGCCATACAGTAACAATCTTTACATGCGCGACGCATGCGCTTTCGTCGAGGATCACCCGGTTCCTTATTGAAGTCTTCTGTCTCTTCTAGAGTGTGCTCATTTCCCCTCGAAGCGGTTGCGGAGGCTGACGGAATGTTTAGACGAGTCCAACGCTGGCGTGGACCTGGCGGATGCCTACCAGAATCTGCATTCACAAGTGGAGAGCTACTTCGCTACGGGCATTGGCACCAGATTGCCAATCCTCGTGCCCAATAGCAAAACAGGACTTCTTTTCCTTGTGGCTTTGCGGCGATACTGCTGACACAAGTATACTCTTCATTCATAAACATGTAAAACTATCCGTTGTAAATACAATATCGAACCGTTTGGTATATACGTACTCGCCCGCTCTTTGCACTGAGCACGCTCTACAATACCAGTTCGTGCTTTTCCAACGCCTGCCATCTTTTCCTGCCATACAGTAACAAACTTTACATGCGCGACGCATGCGCTTTCGTCGAGGATCACCCGGTTCCTTATTGAAGTCTTCTGTCTCTTCTAGAGTGTGCTCATTTCCCCTCGAAGCGGTTGCGGAGGCTGACGGAATGTTTAGACGAGTCCAACGCTGGCGTGGACCTGGCGGATGCCTACCAGAATCTGCATTCACAAGTGGAGAGCTACTTCGCTACGGGCATTGGCACCAGATTGCCAATCCTCGTGCCCAATAGCAAAACAGGACTTCTTTTCCTTGTGGCTTTGCGGCGATACTGCTGACACAAGTATACGCTTCATTCATAAACATGTAAAACTATCCGTTGTAAATACAATATCGAACCGTTTGGTATATACGTACTCGCCCGCTCTTTGCACTGAGCACGCTCTACAATACCCGTTCGTGCTTTTCCAACGCCTGCCATCTTTTCCTGCCATACAGTAACAAACTTTACATGCGCGACGCATGCGCTTTCGTCGAGGATCACCCGGTTCCTTATTGAAGTCTTCTGTCTCTTCTAGAGTGTGCTCATTTCCCCTCGAAGCGGTTGCGGAGGCTGACGGAATGTTTAGACGAGTCCAACGCTGGCGTGGACCTGGCGGATGCCTACCAGAATCTGCATTCACAAGTGGAGAGCTACTTCGCTACGGGCATTGGCACCAGATTGCCAATCCTCGTGCCCAATAGCAAAACAGGACTTCTTTTCCTTGTGGCTTTGCGGCGATACTGCTGACACAAGTATACGCTTCATTCATAAACATGTAAAACTATCCGTTGTAAATACAATATCGAACCGTTTGGTATATACGTACTCGCCCGCTCTTTGCACTGAGCACGCTCTACAATACCAGTTCGTGCTTTTCCAACGCCTGCCATCTTTTCCTGCCATACAGTAACAAACTTTACATGCGCGACGCATGCGCTTTCGTCGAGGATCACCCGGTTCCTTATTGAAGTCTTCTGTCTCTTCTAGAGTGTGCTCATTTCCCCTCGAAGCGGTTGCGGAGGCTGACGGAATGTTTAGACGAGTCCAACGCTGGCGTGGACCTGGCGGATGCCTACCAGAATCTGCATTCACAAGTGGAGAGCTACTTCGCTACGGGCATTGGCACCAGATTGCCAATCCTCGTGCCCAATAGCAAAACAGGACTTCTTTTCCTTGTGGCTTTGCGGCGATACTGCTGACACAAGTATACGCTTCATTCATAAACATGTAAAACTATCCGTTGTAAATACAATATCGAACCGTTTGGTATATACGTACTCGCCCGCTCTTTGCACTGAGCACGCTTTACAATACCAGTTCGTGCTTTTCCAACGCCTGCCATCTTTTCCTGCCATACAGTAACAAACTTTACATGCGCGACGCATGCGCTTTCGTCGAGGATCACCCGGTTCCTTATTGAAGTCTTCTGTCTCTTCTAGAGTGTGCTCATTTCCCCTCGAAGCGGTTGCGGAGGCTGACGGAATGTTTAGACGAGTCCAACGCTGGCGTGGACCTGGCGGATGCCTACCAGAATCTGCATTCACAAGTGGAGAGCTACTTCGCTACGGGCATTGGCACCAGATTGCCAATCCTCGTGCCCAATAGCAAAACAGGACTTCTTTTCCTTGTGGCTTTGCGGCGATACTGCTGACACAAGTATACGCTTCATTCATAAACATGTAAAACTATCCGTTGTAAATACAATATCGAACCGTTTGGTATATACGTACTCGCCCGCTCTTTGCACTGAGCACGCTCTACAATACCAGTTCGTGCTTTTCCAACGCCTGCCATCTTTTCCTGCCATACAGTAACAAACTTTACATGCGCGACGCATGCGCTTTCGTCGAGGATCACCCGGTTCCTTATTGAAGTCTTCTGTCTCTTCTAGAGTGTGCTCATTTCCCCTCGAAGCGGTTGCGGAGGCTGACGGAATGTTTAGACGAGTCCAACGCTGGCGTGGACCTGGCGGATGCCTACCAGAATCTGCATTCACAAGTGGAGAGCTACTTCGCTACGGGCATTGGCACCAGATTGCCAATCCTCGTGCCCAATAGCAAAACAGGACTTCTTTTCCTTGTGGCTTTGCGGCGATACTGCTGACACAAGTATACGCTTCATTCATAAACATGTAAAACTATCCGTTGTAAATACAATATCGAACCGTTTGGTATATACGTACTCGCCCGCTCTTTGCACTGAGCACGCTCTACAATACCAGTTCGTGCTTTTCCAACGCCTGCCATCTTTTCCTGCCATACAGTAACAAACTTTACATGCGCGACGCATGCGCTTTCGTCGAGGATCACCCGGTTCCTTATTGAAGTCTTCTGTCTCTTCTAGAGTGTGCTCATTTCCCCTCGAAGCGGTTGCGGAGGCTGACGGAATGTTTAGACGAGTCCAACGCTGGCGTGGACCTGGCGGATGCCTACCAGAATGTGCATTCACAAGTGGAGAGCTACTTCGCTACGGGCATTGGCACCAGATTGCCAATCCTCGTGCCCAATAGCAAAACAGGACTTCTTTTCCTTGTGGCTTTGCGGCGATACTGCTGACACAAGTATACGCTTCATTCATAAACATGTAAAACTATCCGTTGTAAATACAATATCGAACCGTTTGGTATATACGTACTCGCCCGCTCTTTGCACTGAGCACGCTCTACAATACCAGTTCGTGCTTTTTCAACGCCTGCCATCTTTTCCTGCCATACAGTAACAAACTTTACATGCGCGACGCATGCGCTTTCGTCGAGGATCACCCGGTTCCTTATTGAAGTCTTCTGTCTCTTCTAGAGTGTGCTCATTTCCCCTCGAAGCGGTTGCGGAGGCTGACGGAATGTTTAGACGAGTCCAACGCTGGCGTGGACCTGGCGGATGCCTACCAGAATGTGCATTCACAAGTGGAGAGCTACTTCGCTACGGGCATTGGCACCAGATTGCCAATCCTCGTGCCCAATAGCAAAACAGGACTTCTTTTCCTTGTGGCTTTGCGGCGATACTGCTGACACAAGTATACGCTTCATTCATAAACATGTAAAACTATCCGTTGTAAATACAATATCGAACCGTTTGGTATATACGTACTCGCCCGCTCTTTGCACTGAGCACGCTCTACAATACCAGTTCGTGCTTTTCCAACGCCTGCCATCTTTTCCTGCCATACAGTAACAAACTTTACATGCGCGACGCATGCGCTTTCGTCGAGGATCACCCGGTTCCTTATTGAAGTCTTCTGTCTCTTCTAGAGTGTGCTCATTTCCCCTCGAAGCGGTTGCGGAGGCTGACGGAATGTTTAGACGAGTCCAACGCTGGCGTGGACCTGGCGGATGCCTACCAGAATCTGCATTCACAAGTGGAGAGCTACTTCGCTACGGGCATTGGCACCAGATTGCCAATCCTCGTGCCCAATAGCAAAACAGGACTTCTTTTCCTTGTGGCTTTGCGGCGATACTGCTGACACAAGTATACGCTTCATTCATAAACATGTAAAACTATCCGTTGTAAATACAATATCGAACCGTTTGGTATATACGTACTCGCCCGCTCTTTGCACTGAGCACGCTCTACAATACCAGTTCGTGCTTTTCCAACGCCTGCCATCTTTTCCTGCCATACAGTAACAAACTTTACATGCGCGACGCATGCGCTTTCGTCGAGGATCACCCGGTTCCTTATTGAAGTCTTCTGTCTCTTCTAGAGTGTGCTCATTTCCCCTCGAAGCGGTTGCGGAGGCTGACGGAATGTTTAGACGAGTCCAACGCTGGCGTGGACCTGGCGGATGCCTACCAGAATCTGCATTCACAAGTGGAGAGCTACTTCGCTACGGGCATTGGCACCAGATTGCCAATCCTCGTGCCCAATAGCAAAACAGGACTTCTTTTCCTTGTGGCTTTGCGGCGATACTGCTGACACAAGTATACGCTTCATTCATAAACATGTAAAACTATCCGTTGTAAATACAATATCGAACCGTTTGGTATATACGTACTCGCCCGCTCTTTGCACTGAGCACGCTCTACAATACCAGTTCGTGCTTTTCCAACGCCTGCCATCTTTTCCTGCCATACAGTAACAAACTTTACATGCGCGACGCATGCGCTTTCGTCGAGGATCACCCGGTTCCTTATTGAAGTCTTCTGTCTCTTCTAGAGTGTGCTCATTTCCCCTCGAAGCGGTTGCGGAGGCTGACGGAATGTTTAGACGAGTCCAACGCTGGCGTGGACCTGGCGGATGCCTACCAGAATCTGCATTCACAAGTGGAGAGCTACTTCGCTACGGGCATTGGCACCAGATTGCCAATCCTCGTGCCCAATAGCAAAACAGGACTTCTTTTCCTTGTGGCTTTGCGGCGATACTGCTGACACAAGTATACGCTTCATTCATAAACATGTAAAACTATCCGTTGTAAATACAATATCGAACCGTTTGGTATATACGTACTCGCCCGCTCTTTGCACTGAGCACGCTTTACAATACCAGTTCGTGCTTTTCCAACGCCTGCCATCTTTTCCTGCCATACAGTAACAAACTTTACATGCGCGACGCATGCGCTTTCGTCGAGGATCACCCGGTTCCTTATTGAAGTCTTCTGTCTCTTCTAGAGTGTGCTCATTTCCCCTCGAAGCGGTTGCGGAGGCTGACGGAATGTTTAGACGAGTCCAACGCTGGCGTGGACCTGGCGGATGCCTACCAGAATCTGCATTCACAAGTGGAGAGCTACTTCGCTACGGGCATTGGCACCAGATTGCCAATCCTCGTGCCCAATAGCAAAACAGGACTTCTTTTCCTTGTGGCTTTGCGGCGATACTGCTGACACAAGTATACGCTTCATTCATAAACATGTAAAACTATCCGTTGTAAATACAATATCGAACCGTTTGGTATATACGTACTCGCCCGCTCTTTGCACTGAGCACGCTCTACAATACCAGTTCGTGCTTTTCCAACGCCTGCCATCTTTTCCTGCCATACAGTAACAAACTTTACATGCGCGACGCATGCGCTTTCGTCGAGGATCACCCGGTTCCTTATTGAAGTCTTCTGTCTCTTCTAGAGTGTGCTCATTTCCCCTCGAAGCGGTTGCGGAGGCTGACGGAATGTTTAGACGAGTCCAACGCTGGCGTGGACCTGGCGGATGCCTACCAGAATCTGCATTCACAAGTGGAGAGCTACTTCGCTACGGGCATTGGCACCAGATTGCCAATCCTCGTGCCCAATAGCAAAACAGGACTTCTTTTCCTTGGGGCTTTGCGGCGATACTGCTGACACAAGTATACGCTTCATTCATAAACATGTAAAACTATCCGTTGTAAATACAATATCGAACCGTTTGGTATATACGTACTCGCCCGCTCTTTGCACTGAGCACGCTCTACAATACCAGTTCGTGCTTTTCCAACGCCTGCCATCTTTTCCTGCCATACAGTAACAAACTTTACATGCGCGACGCATGCGCTTTCGTCGAGGATCACCCGGTTCCTTATTGAAGTCTTCTGTCTCTTCTAGAGTGTGCTCATTTCCCCTCGAAGCGGTTGCGGAGGCTGACGGAATGTTTAGACGAGTCCAACGCTGGCGTGGACCTGGCGGATGCCTACCAGAATGTGCATTCACAAGTGGAGAGCTACTTCGCTACGGGCATTGGCACCAGATTGCCAATCCTCGTGCCCAATAGCAAAACAGGACTTCTTTTCCTTGTGGCTTTGCGGCGATACTGCTGACACAAGTATACGCTTCATTCATAAACATGTAAAACTATCCGTTGTAAATACAATATCGAACCGTTTGGTATATACGTACTCGCCCGCTCTTTGCACTGAGCACGCTCTACAATACCAGTTCGTGCTTTTCCAACGCCTGCCATCTTTTCCTGCCATACAGTAACAAACTTTACATGCGCGACGCATGCGCTTTCGTCGAGGATCACCCGGTTCCTTATTGAAGTCTTCTGTCTCTTCTAGAGTGTGCTCATTTCCCCTCGAAGCGGTTGCGGAGGCTGACGGAATGTTTAGACGAGTCCAACGCTGGCGTGGACCTGGCGGATGCCTACCAGAATCTGCATTCACAAGTGGAGAGCTACTTCGCTACGGGCATTGGCACCAGATTGCCAATCCTCGTGCCCAATAGCAAAACAGGACTTCTTTTCCTTGTGGCTTTGCGGCGATACTGCTGACACAAGTATACGCTTCATTCATAAACATGTAAAACTATCCGTTGTAAATACAATATCGAACCGTTTGGTATATACGTACTCGCCCGCTCTTTGCACTGAACACGCTCTACAATACCCGTTCGTGCTTTTCCAACGCCTGCCATCTTTTCCTGCCATACAGTAACAAACTTTACATGCGCGACGCATGCGCTTTCGTCGAGGATCACCCGGTTCCTTATTGAAGTCTTCTGTCTCTTCTAGAGTGTGCTCATTTCCCCTCGAAGCGGTTGCGGAGGCTGACGGAATGTTTAGACGAGTCCAACGCTGGCGTGGACCTGGCGGATGCCTACCAGAATCTGCATTCACAAGTGGAGAGCTACTTCGCTACGGGCATTGGCACCAGATTGCCAATCCTCGTGCCCAATAGCAAAACAGGACTTCTTTTCCTTGTGGCTTTGCGGCGATACTGCTGACACAAGTATACGCTTCATTCATAAACATGTAAAACTATCCGTTGTAAATACAATATCGAACCGTTTGGTATATACGTACTCGCCCGCTCTTTGCACTGAGCACGCTCTACAATACCAGTTCGTGCTTTTCCAACGCCTGCCATCTTTTCCTGCCATACAGTAACAAACTTTACATGCGCGACGCATGCGCTTTCGTCGAGGATCACCCGGTTCCTTATTGAAGTCTTCTGTCTCTTCTAGAGTGTGCTCATTTCCCCTCGAAGCGGTTGCGGAGGCTGACGGAATGTTTAGACGAGTCCAACGCTGGCGTGGACCTGGCGGATGCCTACCAGAATCTGCATTCACAAGTGGAGAGCTACTTCGCTACGGGCATTGGCACCAGATTGCCAATCCTCGTGCCCAATAGCAAAACAGGACTTCTTTTCCTTGTGGCTTTGCGGCGATACTGCTGACACAAGTATACGCTTCATTCATAAACATGTAAAACTATCCGTTGTAAATACAATATCGAACCGTTTGGTATATACGTACTCGCCCGCTCTTTGCACTGAGCACGCTCTACAATACCAGTTCGTGCTTTTCCAACGCCTGCCATCTTTTCCTGCCATACAGTAACAAACTTTACATGCGCGACGCATGCGCTTTCGTCGAGGATCACCCGGTTCCTTATTGAAGTCTTCTGTCTCTTCTAGAGTGTGCTCATTTCCCCTCGAAGCGGTTGCGGAGGCTGACGGAATGTTTAGACGAGTCCAACGCTGGCGTGGACCTGGCGGATGCCTACCAGAATCTGCATTCACAAGTGGAGAGCTACTTCGCTACGGGCATTGGCACCAGATTGCCAATCCTCGTGCCCAATAGCAAAACAGGACTTCTTTTCCTTGGGGCTTTGCGGCGATACTGCTGACACAAGTATACGCTTCATTCATAAACATGTAAAACTATCCGTTGTAAATACAATATCGAACCGTTTGGTATATACGTACTCGCCCGCTCTTTGCACTGAGCACGCTCTACAATACCAGTTCGTGCTTTTCCAACGCCTGCCATCTTTTCCTGCCATACAGTAACAAACTTTACATGCGCGACGCATGCGCTTTCGTCGAGGATCACCCGGTTCCTTATTGAAGTCTTCTGTCTCTTCTAGAGTGTGCTCATTTCCCCTCGAAGCGGTTGCGGAGGCTGACGGAATGTTTAGACGAGTCCAACGCTGGCGTGGACCTGGCGGATGCCTACCAGAATCTGCATTCACAAGTGGAGAGCTACTTCGCTACGGGCATTGGCACCAGATTGCCAATCCTCGTGCCCAATAGCAAAACAGGACTTCTTTTCCTTGTGGCTTTGCGGCGATACTGCTGACACAAGTATACGCTTCATTCATAAACATGTAAAACTATCCGTTGTAAATACAATATCGAACCGTTTGGTATATACGTACTCGCCCGCTCTTTGCACTGAGCACGCTCTACAATACCAGTTCGTGCTTTTCCAACGCCTGCCATCTTTTCCTGCCATACAGTAACAAACTTTACATGCGCGACGCATGCGCTTTCGTCGAGGATCACCCGGTTCCTTATTGAAGTCTTCTGTCTCTTCTAGAGTGTGCTCATTTCCCCTCGAAGCGGTTGCGGAGGCTGACGGAATGTTTAGACGAGTCCAACGCTGGCGTGGACCTGGCGGATGCCTACCAGAATCTGCATTCACAAGTGGAGAGCTACTTCGCTACGGGCATTGGCACCAGATTGCCAATCCTCGTGCCCAATAGCAAAACAGGACTTCTTTTCCTTGTGGCTTTGCGGCGATACTGCTGACACAAGTATACGCTTCATTCATAAACATGTAAAACTATCCGTTGTAAATACAATATCGAACCGTTTGGTATATACGTACTCGCCCGCTCTTTGCACTGAACACGCTCTACAATACCCGTTCGTGCTTTTCCAACGCCTGCCATCTTTTCCTGCCATACAGTAACAAACTTTACATGCGCGACGCATGCGCTTTCGTCGAGGATCACCCGGTTCCTTATTGAAGTCTTCTGTCTCTTCTAGAGTGTGCTCATTTCCCCTCGAAGCGGTTG
The DNA here is from genome assembly GCA_033557915.1 of Phytophthora tentaculata. Classification (NCBI taxonomy): domain Eukaryota; phylum Oomycota; class Peronosporomycetes; order Peronosporales; family Peronosporaceae; genus Phytophthora; species Phytophthora tentaculata. Next base: position 1,060,484 of record JAUCEA010000005.1, read on the forward strand.
CGGAGGCTGACGGAATGTTTAGACGAGTCCAACGCTGGCGTGGACCTGGCGGATGCCTACCAGAATCTGCATTCACAAGTGGAGAGCTACTTCGCTACGGGCATTGGCACCAGATTGCCAATCCTCGTGCCCAATAGCAAAACAGGACTTCTTTTCCTTGTGGCTTTGCGGCGATACTGCTGACACAAGTATACGCTTCATTCATAAACATGTAAAACTATCCGTTGTAAATACAATATCGAACCGTTTGGTATATACGTACTCGCCCGCTCTTTGCACTGAGCACGCTCTACAATACCAGTTCGTGCTTTTCCAACGCCTGCCATCTTTTCCTGCCATACAGTAACAAACTTTACATGCGCGACGCATGCGCTTTCGTCGAGGATCACCCGGTTCCTTATTGAAGTCTTCTGTCTCTTCTAGAGTGTGCTCATTTCCCCTCGAAGCGGTTGCGGAGGCTGACGGAATGTTTAGACGAGTCCAACGCTGGCGTGGACCTGGCGGATGCCTACCAGAATCTGCATTCACAAGTGGAGAGCTACTTCGCTACGGGCATTGGCACCAGATTGCCAATCCTCGTGCCCAATAGCAAAACAGGACTTCTTTTCCTTGTGGCTTTGCGGCGATACTGCTGACACAAGTATACGCTTCATTCATAAACATGTAAAACTATCCGTTGTAAATACAATATCGAACCGTTTGGTATATACGTACTCGCCCGCTCTTTGCACTGAGCACGCTCTACAATACCAGTTCGTGCTTTTCCAACGCCTGCCATCTTTTCCTGCCATACAGTAACAAACTTTACATGCGCGACGCATGCGCTTTCGTCGAGGATCACCCGGTTCCTTATTGAAGTCTTCTGTCTCTTCTAGAGTGTGCTCATTTCCCCTCGAAGCGGTTGCGGAGGCTGACGGAATGTTTAGACGAGTCCAACGCTGGCGTGGACCTGGCGGATGCCTACCAGAATCTGCATTCACAAGTGGAGAGCTACTTCGCTACGGGCATTGGCACCAGATTGCCAATCCTCGTGCCCAATAGCAAAACAGGACTTCTTTTCCTTGTGGCTTTGCGGCGATACTGCTGACACAAGTATACGCTTCATTCATAAACATGTAAAACTATCCGTTGTAAATACAATATCGAACCGTTTGGTATATACGTACTCGCCCGCTCTTTGCACTGAGCACGCTCTACAATACCAGTTCGTGCTTTTCCAACGCCTGCCATCTTTTCCTGCCATACAGTAACAAACTTTACATGCGCGACGCATGCGCTTTCGTCGAGGATCACCCGGTTCCTTATTGAAGTCTTCTGTCTCTTCTAGAGTGTGCTCATTTCCCCTCGAAGCGGTTGCGGAGGCTGACGGAATGTTTAGACGAGTCCAACGCTGGCGTGGACCTGGCGGATGCCTACCAGAATCTGCATTCACAAGTGGAGAGCTACTTCGCTACGGGCATTGGCACCAGATTGCCAATCCTCGTGCCCAATAGCAAAACAGGACTTCTTTTCCTTGTGGCTTTGCGGCGATACTGCTGACACAAGTATACGCTTCATTCATAAACATGTAAAACTATCCGTTGTAAATACAATATCGAACCGTTTGGTATATACGTACTCGCCCGCTCTTTGCACTGAGCACGCTCTACAATACCAGTTCGTGCTTTTCCAACGCCTGCCATCTTTTCCTGCCATACAGTAACAAACTTTACATGCGCGACGCATGCGCTTTCGTCGAGGATCACCCGGTTCCTTATTGAAGTCTTCTGTCTCTTCTAGAGTGTGCTCATTTCCCCTCGAAGCGGTTGCGGAGGCTGACGGAATGTTTAGACGAGTCCAACGCTGGCGTGGACCTGGCGGATGCCTACCAGAATCTGCATTCACAAGTGGAGAGCTACTTCGCTACGGGCATTGGCACCAGATTGCCAATCCTCGTGCCCAATAGCAAAACAGGACTTCTTTTCCTTGTGGCTTTGCGGCGATACTGCTGACACAAGTATACGCTTCATTCATAAACATGTAAAACTATCCGTTGTAAATACAATATCGAACCGTTTGGTATATACGTACTCGCCCGCTCTTTGCACTGAGCACGCTCTACAATACCAGTTCGTGCTTTTCCAACGCCTGCCATCTTTTCCTGCCATACAGTAACAAACTTTACATGCGCGACGCATGCGCTTTCGTCGAGGATCACCCGGTTCCTTATTGAAGTCTTCTGTCTCTTCTAGAGTGTGCTCATTTCCCCTCGAAGCGGTTGCGGAGGCTGACGGAATGTTTAGACGAGTCCAACGCTGGCGTGGACCTGGCGGATGCCTACCAGAATCTGCATTCACAAGTGGAGAGCTACTTCGCTACGGGCATTGGCACCAGATTGCCAATCCTCGTGCCCAATAGCAAAACAGGACTTCTTTTCCTTGTGGCTTTGCGGCGATACTGCTGACACAAGTATACGCTTCATTCATAAACATGTAAAACTATCCGTTGTAAATACAATATCGAACCGTTTGGTATATACGTACTCGCCCGCTCTTTGCACTGAGCACGCTCTACAATACCAGTTCGTGCTTTTCCAACGCCTGCCATCTTTTCCTGCCATACAGTAACAAACTTTACATGCGCGACGCATGCGCTTTCGTCGAGGATCACCCGGTTCCTTATTGAAGTCTTCTGTCTCTTCTAGAGTGTGCTCATTTCCCCTCGAAGCGGTTGCGGAGGCTGACGGAATGTTTAGACGAGTCCAACGCTGGCGTGGACCTGGCGGATGCCTACCAGAATCTGCATTCACAAGTGGAGAGCTACTTCGCTACGGGCATTGGCACCAGATTGCCAATCCTCGTGCCCAATAGCAAAACAGGACTTCTTTTCCTTGTGGCTTTGCGGCGATACTGCTGACACAAGTATACGCTTCATTCATAAACATGTAAAACTATCCGTTGTAAATACAATATCGAACCGTTTGGTATATACGTACTCGCCCGCTCTTTGCACTGAGCACGCTCTACAATACCAGTTCGTGCTTTTCCAACGCCTGCCATCTTTTCCTGCCATACAGTAACAAACTTTACATGCGCGACGCATGCGCTTTCGTCGAGGATCACCCGGTTCCTTATTGAAGTCTTCTGTCTCTTCTAGAGTGTGCTCATTTCCCCTCGAAGCGGTTGCGGAGGCTGACGGAATGTTTAGACGAGTCCAACGCTGGCGTGGACCTGGCGGATGCCTACCAGAATCTGCATTCACAAGTGGAGAGCTACTTCGCTACGGGCATTGGCACCAGATTGCCAATCCTCGTGCCCAATAGCAAAACAGGACTTCTTTTCCTTGTGGCTTTGCGGCGATACTGCTGACACAAGTATACGCTTCATTCATAAACATGTAAAACTATCCGTTGTAAATACAATATCGAACCGTTTGGTATATACGTACTCGCCCGCTCTTTGCACTGAGCACGCTCTACAATACCAGTTCGTGCTTTTCCAACGCCTGCCATCTTTTCCTGCCATACAGTAACAAACTTTACATGCGCGACGCATGCGCTTTCGTCGAGGATCACCCGGTTCCTTATTGAAGTCTTCTGTCTCTTCTAGAGTGTGCTCATTTCCCCTCGAAGCGGTTGCGGAGGCTGACGGAATGTTTAGACGAGTCCAACGCTGGCGTGGACCTGGCGGATGCCTACCAGAATCTGCATTCACAAGTGGAGAGCTACTTCGCTACGGGCATTGGCACCAGATTGCCAATCCTCGTGCCCAATAGCAAAACAGGACTTCTTTTCCTTGTGGCTTTGCGGCGATACTGCTGACACAAGTATACGCTTCATTCATAAACATGTAAAACTATCCGTTGTAAATACAATATCGAACCGTTTGGTATATACGTACTCGCCCGCTCTTTGCACTGAGCACGCTCTACAATACCAGTTCGTGCTTTTCCAACGCCTGCCATCTTTTCCTGCCATACAGTAACAAACTTTACATGCGCGACGCATGCGCTTTCGTCGAGGATCACCCGGTTCCTTATTGAAGTCTTCTGTCTCTTCTAGAGTGTGCTCATTTCCCCTCGAAGCGGTTGCGGAGGCTGACGGAATGTTTAGACGAGTCCAACGCTGGCGTGGACCTGGCGGATGCCTACCAGAATCTGCATTCACAAGTGGAGAGCTACTTCGCTACGGGCATTGGCACCAGATTGCCAATCCTCGTGCCCAATAGCAAAACAGGACTTCTTTTCCTTGTGGCTTTGCGGCGATACTGCTGACACAAGTATACGCTTCATTCATAAACATGTAAAACTATCCGTTGTAAATACAATATCGAACCGTTTGGTATATACGTACTCGCCCGCTCTTTGCACTGAGCACGCTCTACAATACCAGTTCGTGCTTTTCCAACGCCTGCCATCTTTTCCTGCCATACAGTAACAAACTTTACATGCGCGACGCATGCGCTTTCGTCGAGGATCACCCGGTTCCTTATTGAAGTCTTCTGTCTCTTCTAGAGTGTGCTCATTTCCCCTCGAAGCGGTTGCGGAGGCTGACGGAATGTTTAGACGAGTCCAACGCTGGCGTGGACCTGGCGGATGCCTACCAGAATCTGCATTCACAAGTGGAGAGCTACTTCGCTACGGGCATTGGCACCAGATTGCCAATCCTCGTGCCCAATAGCAAAACAGGACTTCTTTTCCTTGTGGCTTTGCGGCGATACTGCTGACACAAGTATACGCTTCATTCATAAACATGTAAAACTATCCGTTGTAAATACAATATCGAACCGTTTGGTATATACGTACTCGCCCGCTCTTTGCACTGAACACGCTCTACAATACCAGTTCGTGCTTTTCCAACGCCTGCCATCTTTTCCTGCCATACAGTAACAAACTTTACATGCGCGACGCATGCGCTTTCGTCGAGGATCACCCGGTTCCTTATTGAAGTCTTCTGTCTCTTCTAGAGTGTGCTCATTTCCCCTCGAAGCGGTTGCGGAGGCTGACGGAATGTTTAGACGAGTCCAACGCTGGCGTGGACCTGGCGGATGCCTACCAGAATCTGCATTCACAAGTGGAGAGCTACTTCGCTACGGGCATTGGCACCAGATTGCCAATCCTCGTGCCCAATAGCAAAACAGGACTTCTTTTCCTTGTGGCTTTGCGGCGATACTGCTGACACAAGTATACGCTTCATTCATAAACATGTAAAACTATCCGTTGTAAATACAATATCGAACCGTTTGGTATATACGTACTCGCCCGCTCTTTGCACTGAGCACGCTCTACAATACCAGTTCGTGCTTTTCCAACGCCTGCCATCTTTTCCTGCCATACAGTAACAAACTTTACATGCGCGACGCATGCGCTTTCGTCGAGGATCACCCGGTTCCTTATTGAAGTCTTCTGTCTCTTCTAGAGTGTGCTCATTTCCCCTCGAAGCGGTTGCGGAGGCTGACGGAATGTTTAGACGAGTCCAACGCTGGCGTGGACCTGGCGGATGCCTACCAGAATCTGCATTCACAAGTGGAGAGCTACTTCGCTACGGGCATTGGCACCAGATTGCCAATCCTCGTGCCCAATAGCAAAACAGGACTTCTTTTCCTTGTGGCTTTGCGGCGATACTGCTGACACAAGTATACTCTTCATTCATAAACATGTAAAACTATCCGTTGTAAATACAATATCGAACCGTTTGGTATATACGTACTCGCCCGCTCTTTGCACTGAGCACGCTCTACAATACCAGTTCGTGCTTTTCCAACGCCTGCCATCTTTTCCTGCCATACAGTAACAAACTTTACATGCGCGACGCATGCGCTTTCGTCGAGGATCACCCGGTTCCTTATTGAAGTCTTCTGTCTCTTCTAGAGTGTGCTCATTTCCCCTCGAAGCGGTTGCGGAGGCTGACGGAATGTTTAGACGAGTCCAACGCTGGCGTGGACCTGGCGGATGCCTACCAGAATCTGCATTCACAAGTGGAGAGCTACTTCGCTACGGGCATTGGCACCAGATTGCCAATCCTCGTGCCCAATAGCAAAACAGGACTTCTTTTCCTTGTGGCTTTGCGGCGATACTGCTGACACAAGTATACGCTTCATTCATAAACATGTAAAACTATCCGTTGTAAATACAATATCGAACCGTTTGGTATATACGTACTCGCCCGCTCTTTGCACTGAGCACGCTCTACAATACCAGTTCGTGCTTTTCCAACGCCTGCCATCTTTTCCTGCCATACAGTAACAAACTTTACATGCGCGACGCATGCGCTTTCGTCGAGGATCACCCGGTTCCTTATTGAAGTCTTCTGTCTCTTCTAGAGTGTGCTCATTTCCCCTCGAAGCGGTTGCGGAGGCTGACGGAATGTTTAGACGAGTCCAACGCTGGCGTGGACCTGGCGGATGCCTACCAGAATCTGCATTCACAAGTGGAGAGCTACTTCGCTACGGGCATTGGCACCAGATTGCCAATCCTCGTGCCCAATAGCAAAACAGGACTTCTTTTCCTTGTGGCTTTGCGGCGATACTGCTGACACAAGTATACGCTTCATTCATAAACATGTAAAACTATCCGTTGTAAATACAATATCGAACCGTTTGGTATATACGTACTCGCCCGCTCTTTGCACTGAGCACGCTCTACAATACCAGTTCGTGCTTTTCCAACGCCTGCCATCTTTTCCTGCCATACAGTAACAAACTTTACATGCGCGACGCATGCGCTTTCGTCGAGGATCACCCGGTTCCTTATTGAAGTCTTCTGTCTCTTCTAGAGTGTGCTCATTTCCCCTCGAAGCGGTTGCGGAGGCTGACGGAATGTTTAGACGAGTCCAACGCTGGCGTGGACCTGGCGGATGCCTACCAGAATCTGCATTCACAAGTGGAGAGCTACTTCGCTACGGGCATTGGCACCAGATTGCCAATCCTCGTGCCCAATAGCAAAACAGGACTTCTTTTCCTTGTGGCTTTGCGGCGATACTGCTGACACAAGTATACGCTTCATTCATAAACATGTAAAACTATCCGTTGTAAATACAATATCGAACCGTTTGGTATATACGTACTCGCCCGCTCTTTGCACTGAACACGCTCTACAATACCAGTTCGTGCTTTTCCAACGCCTGCCATCTTTTCCTGCCATACAGTAACAAACTTTACATGCGCGACGCATGCGCTTTCGTCGAGGATCACCCGGTTCCTTATTGAAGTCTTCTGTCTCTTCTAGAGTGTGCTCATTTCCCCTCGAAGCGGTTGCGGAGGCTGACGGAATGTTTAGACGAGTCCAACGCTGGCGTGGACCTGGCGGATGCCTACCAGAATCTGCATTCACAAGTGGAGAGCTACTTCGCTACGGGCATTGGCACCAGATTGCCAATCCTCGTGCCCAATAGCAAAACAGGACTTCTTTTCCTTGTGGCTTTGCGGCGATACTGCTGACACAAGTATACGCTTCATTCATAAACATGTAAAACTATCCGTTGTAAATACAATATCGAACCGTTTGGTATATACGTACTCGCCCGCTCTTTGCACTGAGCACGCTCTACAATACCAGTTCGTGCTTTTCCAACGCCTGCCATCTTTTCCTGCCATACAGTAACAAACTTTACATGCGCGACGCATGCGCTTTCGTCGAGGATCACCCGGTTCCTTATTGAAGTCTTCTGTCTCTTCTAGAGTGTGCTCATTTCCCCTCGAAGCGGTTGCGGAGGCTGACGGAATGTTTAGACGAGTCCAACGCTGGCGTGGACCTGGCGGATGCCTACCAGAATCTGCATTCACAAGTGGAGAGCTACTTCGCTACGGGCATTGGCACCAGATTGCCAATCCTCGTGCCCAATAGCAAAACAGGACTTCTTTTCCTTGTGGCTTTGCGGCGATACTGCTGACACAAGTATACGCTTCATTCATAAACATGTAAAACTATCCGTTGTAAATACAATATCGAACCGTTTGGTATATACGTACTCGCCCGCTCTTTGCGCTGAGCACGCTCTACAATACCAGTTCGTGCTTTTCCAACGCCTGCCATCTTTTCCTGCCATACAGTAACAAACTTTACATGCGCGACGCATGCGCTTTCGTCGAGGATCACCCGGTTCCTTATTGAAGTCTTCTGTCTCTTCTAGAGTGTGCTCATTTCCCCTCGAAGCGGTTGCGGAGGCTGACGGAATGTTTAGACGAGTCCAACGCTGGCGTGGACCTGGCGGATGCCTACCAGAATCTGCATTCACAAGTGGAGAGCTACTTCGCTACGGGCATTGGCACCAGATTGCCAATCCTCGTGCCCAATAGCAAAACAGGACTTCTTTTCCTTGTGGCTTTGCGGCGATACTGCTGACACAAGTATACGCTTCATTCATAAACATGTAAAACTATCCGTTGTAAATACAATATCGAACCGTTTGGTATATACGTACTCGCCCGCTCTTTGCACTGAACACGCTCTACAATACCAGTTCGTGCTTTTCCAACGCCTGCCATCTTTTCCTGCCATACAGTAACAAACTTTACATGCGCGACGCATGCGCTTTCGTCGAGGATCACCCGGTTCCTTATTGAAGTCTTCTGTCTCTTCTAGAGTGTGCTCATTTCCCCTCGAAGCGGTTGCGGAGGCTGACGGAATGTTTAGACGAGTCCAACGCTGGCGTGGACCTGGCGGATGCCTACCAGAATCTGCATTCACAAGTGGAGAGCTACTTCGCTACGGGCATTGGCACCAGATTGCCAATCCTCGTGCCCAATAGCAAAACAGGACTTCTTTTCCTTGTGGCTTTGCGGCGATACTGCTGACACAAGTATACGCTTCATTCATAAACATGTAAAACTATCCGTTGTAAATACAATATCGAACCGTTTGGTATATACGTACTCGCCCGCTCTTTGCGCTGAGCACGCTCTACAATACCAGTTCGTGCTTTTCCAACGCCTGCCATCTTTTCCTGCCATACAGTAACAAACTTTACATGCGCGACGCATGCGCTTTCGTCGAGGATCACCCGGTTCCTTATTGAAGTCTTCTGTCTCTTCTAGAGTGTGCTCATTTCCCCTCGAAGCGGTTGCGGAGGCTGACGGAATGTTTAGACGAGTCCAACGCTGGCGTGGACCTGGCGGATGCCTACCAGAATCTGCATTCACAAGTGGAGAGCTACTTCGCTACGGGCATTGGCACCAGATTGCCAATCCTCGTGCCCAATAGCAAAACAGGACTTCTTTTCCTTGTGGCTTTGCGGCGATACTGCTGACACAAGTATACGCTTCATTCATAAACATGTAAAACTATCCGTTGTAAATACAATATCGAACCGTTTGGTATATACGTACTCGCCCGCTCTTTGCACTGAACACGCTCTACAATACCAGTTCGTGCTTTTCCAACGCCTGCCATCTTTTCCTGCCATACAGTAACAAACTTTACATGCGCGACGCATGCGCTTTCGTCGAGGATCACCCGGTTCCTTATTGAAGTCTTCTGTCTCTTCTAGAGTGTGCTCATTTCCCCTCGAAGCGGTTGCGGAGGCTGACGGAATGTTTAGACGAGTCCAACGCTGGCGTGGACCTGGCGGATGCCTACCAGAATCTGCATTCACAAGTGGAGAGCTACTTCGCTACGGGCATTGGCACCAGATTGCCAATCCTCGTGCCCAATAGCAAAACAGGACTTCTTTTCCTTGTGGCTTTGCGGCGATACTGCTGACACAAGTATACGCTTCATTCATAAACATGTAAAACTATCCGTTGTAAATACAATATCGAACCGTTTGGTATATACGTACTCGCCCGCTCTTTGCGCTGAGCACGCTCTACAATACCAGTTCGTGCTTTTCCAACGCCTGCCATCTTTTCCTGCCATACAGTAACAAACTTTACATGCGCGACGCATGCGCTTTCGTCGAGGATCACCCGGTTCCTTATTGAAGTCTTCTGTCTCTTCTAGAGTGTGCTCATTTCCCCTCGAAGCGGTTGCGGAGGCTGACGGAATGTTTAGACGAGTCCAACGCTGGCGTGGACCTGGCGGATGCCTACCAGAATCTGCATTCACAAGTGGAGAGCTACTTCGCTACGGGCATTGGCACCAGATTGCCAATCCTCGTGCCCAATAGCAAAACAGGACTTCTTTTCCTTGTGGGTTTGCGGCGATACTGCTGACACAAGTATACGCTTCATTCATAAACATGTAAAACTATCCGTTGTAAATACAATATCGAACCGTTTGGTATATACGTACTCGCCCGCTCTTTGCACTGAACACGCTCTACAATACCAGTTCGTGCTTTTCCAACGCCTGCCATCTTTTCCTGCCATACAGTAACAAACTTTACATGCGCGACGCATGCGCTTTCGTCGAGGATCACCCGGTTCCTTATTGAAGTCTTCTGTCTCTTCTAGAGTGTGCTCATTTCCCCTCGAAGCGGTTGCGGAGGCTGACGGAATGTTTAGACGAGTCCAACGCTGGCGTGGACCTGGCGGATGCCTACCAGAATCTGCATTCACAAGTGGAGAGCTACTTCGCTACGGGCATTGGCACCAGATTGCCAATCCTCGTGCCCAATAGCAAAACAGGACTTCTTTTCCTTGTGGCTTTGCGGCGATACTGCTGACACAAGTATACGCTTCATTCATAAACATGTAAAACTATCCGTTGTAAATACAATATCGAACCGTTTGGTATATACGTACTCGCCCGCTCTTTGCACTGAGCACGCTCTACAATACCAGTTCGTGCTTTTCCAACGCCTGCCATCTTTTCCTGCCATACAGTAACAAACTTTACATGCGCGACGCATGCGCTTTCGTCGAGGATCACCCGGTTCCTTATTGAAGTCTTCTGTCTCTTCTAGAGTGTGCTCATTTCCCCTCGAAGCGGTTGCGGAGGCTGACGGAATGTTTAGACGAGTCCAACGCTGGCGTGGACCTGGCGGATGCCTACCAGAATCTGCATTCACAAGTGGAGAGCTACTTTGCTACGGGCATTGGCACCAGATTGCCAATCCTCGTGCCCAATAGCAAAACAGGACTTCTTTTCCTTGTGGCTTTGCGGCGATACTGCTGACACAAGTATACGCTTCATTCATAAACATGTAAAACTATCCGTTGTAAATACAATATCGAACCGTTTGGTATATACGTACTCGCCCGCTCTTTGCACTGAGCACGCTCTACAATACCAGTTCGTGCTTTTCCAACGCCTGCCATCTTTTCCTGCCATACAGTAACAAACTTTACATGCGCGACGCATGCGCTTTCGTCGAGGATCACCCGATTCCTTATTGAAGTCTTCTGTCTCTTCTAGAGTGTGCTCATTTCCCCTCGAAGCGGTTGCGGAGGCTGACGGAATGTTTAGACGAGTCCAACGCTGGCGTGGACCTGGCGGATGCCTACCAGAATCTGCATTCACAAGTGGAGAGCTACTTCGCTACGGGCATTGGCACCAGATTGCCAATCCTCGTGCCCAATAGCAAAACAGGACTTCTTTTCCTTGTGGCTTTGCGGCGATACTGCTGACACAAGTATACGCTTCATTCATAAACATGTAAAACTATCCGTTGTAAATACAATATCGAACCGTTTGGTATATACGTACTCGCCCGCTCTTTGCACTGAGCACGCTCTACAATACCAGTTCGTGCTTTTCCAACGCCTGCCATCTTTTCCTGCCATACAGTAACAAACTTTACATGCGCGACGCATGCGCTTTCGTCGAGGATCACCCGGTTCCTTATTGAAGTCTTCTGTCTCTTCTAGAGTGTGCTCATTTCCCCTCGAAGCGGTTGCGGAGGCTGACGGAATGTTTAGACGAGTCCAACGCTGGCGTGGACCTGGCGGATGCCTACCAGAATCTGCATTCACAAGTGGAGAGCTACTTCGCTACGGGCATTGGCACCAGATTGCCAATCCTCGTGCCCAATAGCAAAACAGGACTTCTTTTCCTTGTGGCTTTGCGGCGATACTGCTGACACAAGTATACGCTTCATTCATAAACATGTAAAACTATCCGTTGTAAATACAATATCGAACCGTTTGGTATATACGTACTCGCCCGCTCTTTGCACTGAGCACGCTCTACAATACCAGTTCGTGCTTTTCCAACGCCTGCCATCTTTTCCTGCCATACAGTAACAAACTTTACATGCGCGACGCATGCGCTTTCGTCGAGGATCACCCGGTTCCTTATTGAAGTCTTCTGTCTCTTCTAGAGTGTGCTCATTTCCCCTCGAAGCGGTTGCGGAGGCTGACGGAATGTTTAGACGAGTCCAACGCTGGCGTGGACCTGGCGGATGCCTACCAGAATCTGCATTCACAAGTGGAGAGCTACTTCGCTACGGGCATTGGCACCAGATTGCCAATCCTCGTGCCCAATAGCAAAACAGGGCTTCTTTTCCTTGTGGCTTTGCGGCGATACTGCTGACCCAAGTATACGCTTCATTCATAAACATGTAAAACTATCCGTTGTAAATACAATATCGAACCGTTTGGTATATACGTACTCGCCCGCTCTTTGCACTGAGCACGCTCTACAAAACCAGTTCGTGCTTTTCCAACGCCTGCCATCTTTTCCTGCCATACAGTAACAAACTTTACATGCGCGACGCATGCGCTTTCGTCGAGGATCACCCGGTTCCTTATTGAAGTCTTCTGTCTCTTCTAGAGTGTGCTCATTTCCCCTCGAAGCGGTTGCGGAGGCTGACGGAATGTTTAGACGAGTCCAACGCTGGCGTGGACCTGGCGGATGCCTACCAGAATCTGCATTCACAAGTGGAGAGCTACTTCGCTACGGGCATTGGCACCAGATTGCCAATCCTCGTGCCCAATAGCAAAACAGGACTTCTTTTCCTTGTGGCTTTGCGGCGATACTGCTGACACAAGTATACGCTTCATTCATAAACATGTAAAACTATCCGTTGTAAATACAATATCGAACCGTTTGGTATATACGTACTCGCCCGCTCTTTGCACTGAACACGCTCTACAATACCAGTTCGTGCTTTTCCAACGCCTGCCATCTTTTCCTGCCATACAGTAACAAACTTTACATGCGCGACGCATGCGCTTTCGTCGAGGATCACCCGGTTCCTTATTGAAGTCTTCTGTCTCTTCTAGAGTGTGCTCATTTCCCCTCGAAGCGGTTGCGGAGGCTGACGGAATGTTTAGACGAGTCCAACGCTGGCGTGGACCTGGCGGATGCCTACCAGAATCTGCATTCACAAGTGGAGAGCTACTTCGCTACGGGCATTGGCACCAGATTGCCAATCCTCGTGCCCAATAGCAAAACAGGACTTCTTTTCCTTGTGGCTTTGCGGCGATACTGCTGACACAAGTATACGCTTCATTCATAAACATGTAAAACTATCCGTTGTAAATACAATATCGAACCGTTTGGTATATACGTACTCGCCCGCTCTTTGCACTGAACACGCTCTACAATACCAGTTCGTGCTTTTCTAACGCCTGCCATCTTTTCCTGCCATACAGTAACAAACTTTACATGCGCGACGCATGCGCTTTTGTCGAGGATCACCCGGTTCCTTATTGAAGTCTTCTGTCTCTTTTAGAGTGTGCTCATTTCCCCTCGAAGCGGTTGCGGAGGCTGACGGAATGTTTAGACGAGTCCAACGCTGGCGTGGACCTGGCGGATGCCTACCAGAATCTGCATTCACAAGTGGAGAGCTACTTCGCTACGGGCATTGGCACCAGATTGCCAATCCTCGTGCCCAATAGCAAAACAGGACTTCTTTTCCTTGTGGCTTTGCGGCGATACTGCTGACACAAGTATACGCTTCATTCATAAACATGTAAAACTATCCGTTGTAAATACAATATCGAACCGTTTGGTATATACGTACTCGCCCGCTCTTTGCACTGAACACGCTCTACAATACCAGTTCGTGCTTTTCCAACGCCTGCCATCTTTTCCTGCCATACAGTAACAAACTTTACATGCGCGACGCATGCGCTTTCGTCGAGGATCACCCGGTTCCTTATTGAAGTCTTCTGTCTCTTCTAGAGTGTGCTCATTTCCCCTCGAAGCGGTTGCGGAGGCTGACGGAATGTTTAGACGAGTCCAACGCTGGCGTGGACCTGGCGGATGCCTACCAGAATCTGCATTCACAAGTGGAGAGCTACTTCGCTACGGGCATTGGCACCAGATTGCCAATCCTCGTGCCCAATAGCAAAACAGGACTTCTTTTCCTTGTGGCTTTGCGGCGATACTGCTGACACAAGTATACGCTTCATTCATAAACATGTAAAACTATCCGTTGTAAATACAATATCGAACCGTTTGGTATATACGTACTCGCCCGCTCTTTGCACTGAACACGCTCTACAATACCAGTTCGTGCTTTTCCAACGCCTGCCATCTTTTCCTGCCATACAGTAACAAACTTTACATGCGCGACGCATGCGCTTTCGTCGAGGATCACCCGGTTCCTTATTGAAGTCTTCTGTCTCTTCTAGAGTGTGCTCATTTCCCCTCGAAGCGGTTGCGGAGGCTGACGGAATGTTTAGACGAGTCCAACGCTGGCGTGGACCTGGCGGATGCCTACCAGAATCTGCATTCACAAGTGGAGAGCTACTTCGCTACGGGCATTGGCACCAGATTGCCAATCCTCGTGCCCAATAGCAAAACAGGACTTCTTTTCCTTGTGGCTTTGCGGCGATACTGCTGACACAAGTATACGCTTCATTCATAAACATGTAAAACTATCCGTTGTAAATACAATATCGAACCGTTTGGTATATACGTACTCGCCCGCTCTTTGCACTGAACACGCTCTACAATACCAGTTCGTGCTTTTCCAACGCCTGCCATCTTTTCCTGCCATACAGTAACAAACTTTACATGCGCGACGCATGCGCTTTCGTCGAGGATCACCCGGTTCCTTATTGAAGTCTTCTGTCTCTTCTAGAGTGTGCTCATTTCCCCTCGAAGCGGTTGCGGAGGCTGACGGAATGTTTAGACGAGTCCAACGCTGGCGTGGACCTGGCGGATGCCTACCAGAATCTGCATTCACAAGTGGAGAGCTACTTCGCTACGGGCATTGGCACCAGATTGCCAATCCTCGTGCCCAATAGCAAAACAGGACTTCTTTTCCTTGTGGCTTTGCGGCGATACTGCTGACACAAGTATACGCTTCATTCATAAACATGTAAAACTATCCGTTGTAAATACAATATCGAACCGTTTGGTATATACGTACTCGCCCGCTCTTTGCACTGAGCACGCTCTACAATACCAGTTCGTGCTTTTCCAACGCCTGCCATCTTTTCCTGCCATACAGTAACAAACTTTACATGCGCGACGCATGCGCTTTCGTCGAGGATCACCCGGTTCCTTATTGAAGTCTTCTGTCTCTTCTAGAGTGTGCTCATTTCCCCTCGAAGCGGTTGCGGAGGCTGACGGAATGTTTAGACGAGTCCAACGCTGGCGTGGACCTGGCGGATGCCTACCAGAATCTGCATTCACAAGTGGAGAGCTACTTCGCTACGGGCATTGGCACCAGATTGCCAATCCTCGTGCCCAATAGCAAAACAGGACTTCTTTTCCTTGTGGCTTTGCGGCGATACTGCTGACACAAGTATACGCTTCATTCATAAACATGTAAAACTATCCGTTGTAAATACAATATCGAACCGTTTGGTATATACGTACTCGCCCGCTCTTTGCACTGAACACGCTCTACAATACCAGTTCGTGCTTTTCCAACGCCTGCCATCTTTTCCTGCCATACAGTAACAAACTTTACATGCGCGACGCATGCGCTTTCGTCGAGGATCACCCGGTTCCTTATTGAAGTCTTCTGTCTCTTCTAGAGTGTGCTCATTTCCCCTCGAAGCGGTTGCGGAGGCTGACGGAATGTTTAGACGAGTCCAACGCTGGCGTGGACCTGGCGGATGCCTACCAGAATCTGCATTCACAAGTGGAGAGCTACTTCGCTACGGGCATTGGCACCAGATTGCCAATCCTCGTGCCCAATAGCAAAACAGGACTTCTTTTCCTTGTGGCTTTGCGGCGATACTGCTGACACAAGTATACGCTTCATTCATAAACATGTAAAACTATCCGTTGTAAATACAATATCGAACCGTTTGGTATATACGTACTCGCCCGCTCTTTGCACTGAGCACGCTCTACAATACCAGTTCGTGCTTTTCCAACGCCTGCCATCTTTTCCTGCCATACAGTAACAAACTTTACATGCGCGACGCATGCGCTTTCGTCGAGGATCACCCGGTTCCTTATTGAAGTCTTCTGTCTCTTCTAGAGTGTGCTCATTTCCCCTCGAAGCGGTTGCGGAGGCTGACGGAATGTTTAGACGAGTCCAACGCTGGCGTGGACCTGGCGGATGCCTACCAGAATCTGCATTCACAAGTGGAGAGCTACTTCGCTACGGGCATTGGCACCAGATTGCCAATCCTCGTGCCCAATAGCAAAACAGGACTTCTTTTCCTTGTGGCTTTGCGGCGATACTGCTGACACAAGTATACGCTTCATTCATAAACATGTAAAACTATCCGTTGTAAATACAATATCGAACCGTTTGGTATATACGTACTCGCCCGCTCTTTGCACTGAACACGCTCTACAATACCAGTTCGTGCTTTTCCAACGCCTGCCATCTTTTCCTGCCATACAGTAACAAACTTTACATGCGCGACGCATGCGCTTTCGTCGAGGATCACCCGGTTCCTTATTGAAGTCTTCTGTCTCTTCTAGAGTGTGCTCATTTCCCCTCGAAGCGGTTGCGGAGGCTGACGGAATGTTTAGACGAGTCCAACGCTGGCGTGGACCTGGCGGATGCCTACCAGAATCTGCATTCACAAGTGGAGAGCTACTTCGCTACGGGCATTGGCACCAGATTGCCAATCCTCGTGCCCAATAGCAAAACAGGACTTCTTTTCCTTGTGGCTTTGCGGCGATACTGCTGACACAAGTATACGCTTCATTCATAAACATGTAAAACTATCCGTTGTAAATACAATATCGAACCGTTTGGTATATACGTACTCGCCCGCTCTTTGCACTGAACACGCTCTACAATACCAGTTCGTGCTTTTCCAACGCCTGCCATCTTTTCCTGCCATACAGTAACAAACTTTACATGCGCGACGCATGCGCTTTCGTCGAGGATCACCCGGTTCCTTATTGAAGTCTTCTGTCTCTTCTAGAGTGTGCTCATTTCCCCTCGAAGCGGTTGCGGAGGCTGACGGAATGTTTAGACGAGTCCAACGCTGGCGTGGACCTGGCGGATGCCTACCAGAATCTGCATTCACAAGTGGAGAGCTACTTCGCTACGGGCATTGGCACCAGATTGCCAATCCTCGTGCCCAATAGCAAAATAGGGCTTCTTTTCCTTGTGGCTTTGCGGCGATACTGCTGACACAAGTATACGCTTCATTCATAAACATGTAAAACTATCCGTTGTAAATACAATATCGAACCGTTTGGTATATACGTACTCGCCCGCTCTTTGCACTGAACACGCTCTACAATACCAGTTCGTGCTTTTCCAACGCCTGCCATCTTTTCCTGCCATACAGTAACAAACTTTACATGCGCGACGCATGCGCTTTCGTCGAGGATCACCCGGTTCCTTATTGAAGTCTTCTGTCTCTTCTAGAGTGTGCTCATTTCCCCTCGAAGCGGTTGCGGAGGCTGACGGAATGTTTAGACGAGTCCAACGCTGGCGTGGACCTGGCGGATGCCTACCAGAATCTGCATTCACAAGTGGAGAGCTACTTCGCTACGGGCATTGGCACCAGATTGCCAATCCTCGTGCCCAATAGCAAAACAGGACTTCTTTTCCTTGTGGCTTTGCGGCGATACTGCTGACACAAGTATACGCTTCATTCATAAACATGTAAAACTATCCGTTGTAAATACAATATCGAACCGTTTGGTATATACGTACTCGCCCGCTCTTTGCACTGAACACGCTCTACAATACCAGTTCGTGCTTTTCCAACGCCTGCCATCTTTTCCTGCCATACAGTAACAAACTTTACATGCGCGACGCATGCGCTTTCGTCGAGGATCACCCGGTTCCTTATTGAAGTCTTCTGTCTCTTCTAGAGTGTGCTCATTTCCCCTCGAAGCGGTTGCGGAGGCTGACGGAATGTTTAGACGAGTCCAACGCTGGCGTGGACCTGGCGGATGCCTACCAGAATCTGCATTCACAAGTGGAGAGCTACTTCGCTACGGGCATTGGCACCAGATTGCCAATCCTCGTGCCCAATAGCAAAACAGGACTTCTTTTCCTTGTGGCTTTGCGGCGATACTGCTGACACAAGTATACGCTTCATTCATAAACATGTAAAACTATCCGTTGTAAATACAATATCGAACCGTTTGGTATATACGTACTCGCCCGCTCTTTGCACTGAGCACGCTCTACAATACCAGTTCGTGCTTTTCCAACGCCTGCCATCTTTTCCTGCCATACAGTAACAAACTTTACATGCGCGACGCATGCGCTTTCGTCGAGGATCACCCGATTCCTTATTGAAGTCTTCTGTCTCTTCTAGAGTGTGCTCATTTCCCCTCGAAGCGGTTGCGGAGGCTGACGGAATGTTTAGACGAGTCCAACGCTGGCGTGGACCTGGCGGATGCCTACCAGAATCTGCATTCACAAGTGGAGAGCTACTTCGCTACGGGCATTGGCACCAGATTGCCAATCCTCGTGCCCAATAGCAAAACAGGACTTCTTTTCCTTGTGGCTTTGCGGCGATACTGCTGACACAAGTATACGCTTCATTCATAAACATGTAAAACTATCCGTTGTAAATACAATATCGAACCGTTTGGTATATACGTACTCGCCCGCTCTTTGCACTGAGCACGCTCTACAATACCAGTTCGTGCTTTTCCAACGCCTGCCATCTTTTCCTGCCATACAGTAACAAACTTTACATGCGCGACGCATGCGCTTTCGTCGAGGATCACCCGGTTCCTTATTGAAGTCTTCTGTCTCTTCTAGAGTGTGCTCATTTCCCCTCGAAGCGGTTGCGGAGGCTGACGGAATGTTTAGACGAGTCCAACGCTGGCGTGGACCTGGCGGATGCCTACCAGAATCTGCATTCACAAGTGGAGAGCTACTTCGCTACGGGCATTGGCACCAGATTGCCAATCCTCGTGCCCAATAGCAAAACAGGACTTCTTTTCCTTGTGGCTTTGCGGCGATACTGCTGACACAAGTATACGCTTCATTCATAAACATGTAAAACTATCCGTTGTAAATACAATATCGAACCGTTTGGTATATACGTACTCGCCCGCTCTTTGCACTGAGCACGCTCTACAATACCAGTTCGTGCTTTTCCAACGCCTGCCATCTTTTCCTGCCATACAGTAACAAACTTTACATGCGCGACGCATGCGCTTTCGTCGAGGATCACCCGATTCCTTATTGAAGTCTTCTGTCTCTTCTAGAGTGTGCTCATTTCCCCTCGAAGCGGTTGCGGAGGCTGACGGAATGTTTAGACGAGTCCAACGCTGGCGTGGACCTGGCGGATGCCTACCAGAATCTGCATTCACAAGTGGAGAGCTACTTCGCTACGGGCATTGGCACCAGATTGCCAATCCTCGTGCCCAATAGCAAAACAGGACTTCTTTTCCTTGTGGCTTTGCGGCGATACTGCTGACACAAGTATACGCTTCATTCATAAACATGTAAAACTATCCGTTGTAAATACAATATCGAACCGTTTGGTATATACGTACTCGCCCGCTCTTTGCACTGAGCACGCTCTACAATACCAGTTCGTGCTTTTCCAACGCCTGCCATCTTTTCCTGCCATACAGTAACAAACTTTACATGCGCGACGCATGCGCTTTCGTCGAGGATCACCCGGTTCCTTATTGAAGTCTTCTGTCTCTTCTAGAGTGTGCTCATTTCCCCTCGAAGCGGTTGCGGAGGCTGACGGAATGTTTAGACGAGTCCAACGCTGGCGTGGACCTGGCGGATGCCTACCAGAATCTGCATTCACAAGTGGAGAGCTACTTCGCTACGGGCATTGGCACCAGATTGCCAATCCTCGTGCCCAATAGCAAAACAGGACTTCTTTTCCTTGTGGCTTTGCGGCGATACTGCTGACACAAGTATACGCTTCATTCATAAACATGTAAAACTATCCGTTGTAAATACAATATCGAACCGTTTGGTATATACGTACTCGCCCGCTCTTTGCACTGAGCACGCTCTACAATACCAGTTCGTGCTTTTCCAACGCCTGCCATCTTTTCCTGCCATACAGTAACAAACTTTACATGCGCGACGCATGCGCTTTCGTCGAGGATCACCCGGTTCCTTATTGAAGTCTTCTGTCTCTTCTAGAGTGTGCTCATTTCCCCTCGAAGCGGTTGCGGAGGCTGACGGAATGTTTAGACGAGTCCAACGCTGGCGTGGACCTGGCGGATGCCTACCAGAATCTGCATTCACAAGTGGAGAGCTACTTCGCTACGGGCATTGGCACCAGATTGCCAATCCTCGTGCCCAATAGCAAAACAGGGCTTCTTTTCCTTGTGGCTTTGCGGCGATACTGCTGACCCAAGTATACGCTTCATTCATAAACATGTAAAACTATCCGTTGTAAATACAATATCGAACCGTTTGGTATATACGTACTCGCCCGCTCTTTGCACTGAGCACGCTCTACAATACCCGTTCGTGCTTTTCCAACGCCTGCCATCTTTTCCTGCCATACAGTAACAAACTTTACATGCGCGACGCATGCGCTTTCGTCGAGGATCACCCGGTTCCTTATTGAAGTCTTCTGTCTCTTCTAGAGTGTGCTCATTTCCCCTCGAAGCGGTTGCGGAGGCTGACGGAATGTTTAGACGAGTCCAACGCTGGCGTGGACCTGGCGGATGCCTACCAGAATGTGCATTCACAAGTGGAGAGCTACTTCGCTACGGGCATTGGCACCAGATTGCCAATCCTCGTGCCCAATAGCAAAACAGGACTTCTTTTCCTTGTGGCTTTGCGGCGATACTGCTGACACAAGTATACGCTTCATTCATAAACATGTAAAACTATCCGTTGTAAATACAATATCGAACCGTTTGGTATATACGTACTCGCCCGCTCTTTGCACTGAACACGCTCTACAATACCAGTTCGTGCTTTTCCAACGCCTGCCATCTTTTCCTGCCATACAGTAACAAACTTTACATGCGCGACGCATGCGCTTTCGTCGAGGATCACCCGGTTCCTTATTGAAGTCTTCTGTCTCTTCTAGAGTGTGCTCATTTCCCCTCGAAGCGGTTGCGGAGGCTGACGGAATGTTTAGACGAGTCCAACGCTGGCGTGGACCTGGCGGATGCCTACCAGAATCTGCATTCACAAGTGGAGAGCTACTTCGCTACGGGCATTGGCACCAGATTGCCAATCCTCGTGCCCAATAGCAAAACAGGACTTCTTTTCCTTGTGGCTTTGCGGCGATACTGCTGACACAAGTATACGCTTCATTCATAAACATGTAAAACTATCCGTTGTAAATACAATATCGAACCGTTTGGTATATACGTACTCGCCCGCTCTTTGCACTGAACACGCTCTACAATACCAGTTCGTGCTTTTCCAACGCCTGCCATCTTTTCCTGCCATACAGTAACAAACTTTACATGCGCGACGCATGCGCTTTCGTCGAGGATCACCCGGTTCCTTATTGAAGTCTTCTGTCTCTTCTAGAGTGTGCTCATTTCCCCTCGAAGCGGTTGCGGAGGCTGACGGAATGTTTAGACGAGTCCAACGCTGGCGTGGACCTGGCGGATGCCTACCAGAATGTGCATTCACAAGTGGAGAGCTACTTCGCTACGGGCATTGGCACCAGATTGCCAATCCTCGTGCCCAATAGCAAAACAGGACTTCTTTTCCTTGTGGCTTTGCGGCGATACTGCTGACACAAGTATACGCTTCATTCATAAACATGTAAAACTATCCGTTGTAAATACAATATCGAACCGTTTGGTATATACGTACTCGCCCGCTCTTTGCACTGAACACGCTCTACAATACCAGTTCGTGCTTTTCCAACGCCTGCCATCTTTTCCTGCCATACAGTAACAAACTTTACATGCGCGACGCATGCGCTTTCGTCGAGGATCACCCGGTTCCTTATTGAAGTCTTCTGTCTCTTCTAGAGTGTGCTCATTTCCCCTCGAAGCGGTTGCGGAGGCTGACGGAATGTTTAGACGAGTCCAACGCTGGCGTGGACCTGGCGGATGCCTACCAGAATGTGCATTCACAAGTGGAGAGCTACTTCGCTACGGGCATTGGCACCAGATTGCCAATCCTCGTGCCCAATAGCAAAACAGGACTTCTTTTCCTTGTGGCTTTGCGGCGATACTGCTGACACAAGTATACGCTTCATTCATAAACATGTAAAACTATCCGTTGTAAATACAATATCGAACCGTTTGGTATATACGTACTCGCCCGCTCTTTGCACTGAACACGCTCTACAATACCAGTTCGTGCTTTTCCAACGCCTGCCATCTTTTCCTGCCATACAGTAACAAACTTTACATGCGCGACGCATGCGCTTTCGTCGAGGATCACCCGGTTCCTTATTGAAGTCTTCTGTCTCTTCTAGAGTGTGCTCATTTCCCCTCGAAGCGGTTGCGGAGGCTGACGGAATGTTTAGACGAGTCCAACGCTGGCGTGGACCTGGCGGATGCCTACCAGAATCTGCATTCACAAGTGGAGAGCTACTTCGCTACGGGCATTGGCACCAGATTGCCAATCCTCGTGCCCAATAGCAAAACAGGACTTCTTTTCCTTGTGGCTTTGCGGCGATACTGCTGACACAAGTATACGCTTCATTCATAAACATGTAAAACTATCCGTTGTAAATACAATATCGAACCGTTTGGTATATACGTACTCGCCCGCTCTTTGCACTGAGCACGCTCTACAATACCAGTTCGTGCTTTTCCAACGCCTGCCATCTTTTCCTGCCATACAGTAACAAACTTTACATGCGCGACGCATGCGCTTTCGTCGAGGATCACCCGGTTCCTTATTGAAGTCTTCTGTCTCTTCTAGAGTGTGCTCATTTCCCCTCGAAGCGGTTGCGGAGGCTGACGGAATGTTTAGACGAGTCCAACGCTGGCGTGGACCTGGCGGATGCCTACCAGAATGTGCATTCACAAGTGGAGAGCTACTTCGCTACGGGCATTGGCACCAGATTGCCAATCCTCGTGCCCAATAGCAAAACAGGACTTCTTTTCCTTGTGGCTTTGCGGCGATACTGCTGACACAAGTATACGCTTCATTCATAAACATGTAAAACTATCCGTTGTAAATACAATATCGAACCGTTTGGTATATACGTACTCGCCCGCTCTTTGCACTGAACACGCTCTACAATACCAGTTCGTGCTTTTCCAACGCCTGCCATCTTTTCCTGCCATACAGTAACAAACTTTACATGCGCGACGCATGCGCTTTCGTCGAGGATCACCCGGTTCCTTATTGAAGTCTTCTGTCTCTTCTAGAGTGTGCTCATTTCCCCTCGAAGCGGTTGCGGAGGCTGACGGAATGTTTAGACGAGTCCAACGCTGGCGTGGACCTGGCGGATGCCTACCAGAATGTGCATTCACAAGTGGAGAGCTACTTCGCTACGGGCATTGGCACCAGATTGCCAATCCTCGTGCCCAATAGCAAAACAGGACTTCTTTTCCTTGTGGCTTTGCGGCGATACTGCTGACACAAGTATACGCTTCATTCATAAACATGTAAAACTATCCGTTGTAAATACAATATCGAACCGTTTGGTATATACGTACTCGCCCGCTCTTTGCACTGAACACGCTCTACAATACCAGTTCGTGCTTTTCCAACGCCTGCCATCTTTTCCTGCCATACAGTAACAAACTTTACATGCGCGACGCATGCGCTTTCGTCGAGGATCACCCGGTTCCTTATTGAAGTCTTCTGTCTCTTCTAGAGTGTGCTCATTTCCCCTCGAAGCGGTTGCGGAGGCTGACGGAATGTTTAGACGAGTCCAACGCTGGCGTGGACCTGGCGGATGCCTACCAGAATGTGCATTCACAAGTGGAGAGCTACTTCGCTACGGGCATTGGCACCAGATTGCCAATCCTCGTGCCCAATAGCAAAACAGGACTTCTTTTCCTTGTGGCTTTGCGGCGATACTGCTGACACAAGTATACGCTTCATTCATAAACATGTAAAACTATCCGTTGTAAATACAATATCGAACCGTTTGGTATATACGTACTCGCCCGCTCTTTGCACTGAACACGCTCTACAATACCAGTTCGTGCTTTTCCAACGCCTGCCATCTTTTCCTGCCATACAGTAACAAACTTTACATGCGCGACGCATGCGCTTTCGTCGAGGATCACCCGGTTCCTTATTGAAGTCTTCTGTCTCTTCTAGAGTGTGCTCATTTCCCCTCGAAGCGGTTGCGGAGGCTGACGGAATGTTTAGACGAGTCCAACGCTGGCGTGGACCTGGCGGATGCCTACCAGAATCTGCATTCACAAGTGGAGAGCTACTTCGCTACGGGCATTGGCACCAGATTGCCAATCCTCGTGCCCAATAGCAAAACAGGACTTCTTTTCCTTGTGGCTTTGCGGCGATACTGCTGACACAAGTATACGCTTCATTCATAAACATGTAAAACTATCCGTTGTAAATACAATATCGAACCGTTTGGTATATACGTACTCGCCCGCTCTTTGCACTGAACACGCTCTACAATACCAGTTCGTGCTTTTCCAACGCCTGCCATCTTTTCCTGCCATACAGTAACAAACTTTACATGCGCGACGCATGCGCTTTCGTCGAGGATCACCCGGTTCCTTATTGAAGTCTTCTGTCTCTTCTAGAGTGTGCTCATTTCCCCTCGAAGCGGTTGCGGAGGCTGACGGAATGTTTAGACGAGTCCAACGCTGGCGTGGACCTGGCGGATGCCTACCAGAATCTGCATTCACAAGTGGAGAGCTACTTCGCTACGGGCATTGGCACCAGATTGCCAATCCTCGTGCCCAATAGCAAAACAGGACTTCTTTTCCTTGTGGCTTTGCGGCGATACTGCTGACACAAGTATACGCTTCATTCATAAACATGTAAAACTATCCGTTGTAAATACAATATCGAACCGTTTGGTATATACGTACTCGCCCGCTCTTTGCACTGAGCACGCTCTACAATACCAGTTCGTGCTTTTCCAACGCCTGCCATCTTTTCCTGCCATACAGTAACAAACTTTACATGCGCGACGCATGCGCTTTCGTCGAGGATCACCCGGTTCCTTATTGAAGTCTTCTGTCTCTTCTAGAGTGTGCTCATTTCCCCTCGAAGCGGTTGCGGAGGCTGACGGAATGTTTAGACGAGTCCAACGCTGGCGTGGACCTGGCGGATGCCTACCAGAATCTGCATTCACAAGTGGAGAGCTACTTCGCTACGGGCATTGGCACCAGATTGCCAATCCTCGTGCCCAATAGCAAAACAGGACTTCTTTTCCTTGTGGCTTTGCGGCGATACTGCTGACACAAGTATACGCTTCATTCATAAACATGTAAAACTATCCGTTGTAAATACAATATCGAACCGTTTGGTATATACGTACTCGCCCGCTCTTTGCACTGAACACGCTCTACAATACCAGTTCGTGCTTTTCCAACGCCTGCCATCTTTTCCTGCCATACAGTAACAAACTTTACATGCGCGACGCATGCGCTTTCGTCGAGGATCACCCGGTTCCTTATTGAAGTCTTCTGTCTCTTCTAGAGTGTGCTCATTTCCCCTCGAAGCGGTTGCGGAGGCTGACGGAATGTTTAGACGAGTCCAACGCTGGCGTGGACCTGGCGGATGCCTACCAGAATCTGCATTCACAAGTGGAGAGCTACTTCGCTACGGGCATTGGCACCAGATTGCCAATCCTCGTGCCCAATAGCAAAACAGGACTTCTTTTCCTTGTGGCTTTGCGGCGATACTGCTGACACAAGTATACGCTTCATTCATAAACATGTAAAACTATCCGTTGTAAATACAATATCGAACCGTTTGGTATATACGTACTCGCCCGCTCTTTGCACTGAACACGCTCTACAATACCAGTTCGTGCTTTTCCAACGCCTGCCATCTTTTCCTGCCATACAGTAACAAACTTTACATGCGCGACACATGCGCTTTTGTCGAGGATCACCCGGTTCCTTATTGAAGTCTTCTGTCTCTTCTAGAGTGTGCTCATTTCCCCTCGAAGCGGTTGCGGAGGCTGACGGAATGTTTAGACGAGTCCAACGCTGGCGTGGACCTGGCGGATGCCTACCAGAATCTGCATTCACAAGTGGAGAGCTACTTCGCTACGGGCATTGGCACCAGATTGCCAATCCTCGTGCCCAATAGCAAAACAGGACTTCTTTTCCTTGTGGCTTTGCGGCGATACTGCTGACACAAGTATACGCTTCATTCATAAACATGTAAAACTATCCGTTGTAAATACAATATCGAACCGTTTGGTATATACGTACTCGCCCGCTCTTTGCACTGAACACGCTCTACAATACCAGTTCGTGCTTTTCCAACGCCTGCCATCTTTTCCTGCCATACAGTAACAAACTTTACATGCGCGACGCATGCGCTTTCGTCGAGGATCACCCGGTTCCTTATTGAAGTCTTCTGTCTCTTCTAGAGTGTGCTCATTTCCCCTCGAAGCGGTTGCGGAGGCTGACGGAATGTTTAGACGAGTCCAACGCTGGCGTGGACCTGGCGGATGCCTACCAGAATCTGCATTCACAAGTGGAGAGCTACTTCGCTACGGGCATTGGCACCAGATTGCCAATCCTCGTGCCCAATAGCAAAACAGGACTTCTTTTCCTTGTGGCTTTGCGGCGATACTGCTGACACAAGTATACGCTTCATTCATAAACATGTAAAACTATCCGTTGTAAATACAATATCGAACCGTTTGGTATATACGTACTCGCCCGCTCTTTGCACTGAACACGCTCTACAATACCAGTTCGTGCTTTTCCAACGCCTGCCATCTTTTCCTGCCATACAGTAACAAACTTTACATGCGCGACACATGCGCTTTTGT
Source organism: Phytophthora tentaculata (assembly GCA_033557915.1). Classification (NCBI taxonomy): domain Eukaryota; phylum Oomycota; class Peronosporomycetes; order Peronosporales; family Peronosporaceae; genus Phytophthora; species Phytophthora tentaculata. The sequence continues at coordinate 1,087,531 of JAUCEA010000005.1, forward strand.
CGAGGATCACCCGGTTCCTTATTGAAGTCTTCTGTCTCTTCTAGAGTGTGCTCATTTCCCCTCGAAGCGGTTGCGGAGGCTGACGGAATGTTTAGACGAGTCCAACGCTGGCGTGGACCTGGCGGATGCCTACCAGAATCTGCATTCACAAGTGGAGAGCTACTTCGCTACGGGCATTGGCACCAGATTGCCAATCCTCGTGCCCAATAGCAAAACAGGACTTCTTTTCCTTGTGGCTTTGCGGCGATACTGCTGACACAAGTATACGCTTCATTCATAAACATGTAAAACTATCCGTTGTAAATACAATATCGAACCGTTTGGTATATACGTACTCGCCCGCTCTTTGCACTGAACACGCTCTACAATACCAGTTCGTGCTTTTCCAACGCCTGCCATCTTTTCCTGCCATACAGTAACAAACTTTACATTCGCGACACATGCGCTTTTGTCGAGGATCACCCGGTTCCTTATTGAAGTCTTCTGTCTCTTCTAGAGTGTGCTCATTTCCCCTCGAAGCGGTTGCGGAGGCTGACGGAATGTTTAGACGAGTCCAACGCTGGCGTGGACCTGGCGGATGCCTACCAGAATGTGCATTCACAAGTGGAGAGCTACTTCGCTACGGGCATTGGCACCAGATTGCCAATCCTCGTGCCCAATAGCAAAACAGGACTTCTTTTCCTTGTGGCTTTGCGGCGATACTGCTGACACAAGTATACGCTTCATTCATAAACATGTAAAACTATCCGTTGTAAATACAATATCGAACCGTTTGGTATATACGTACTCGCCCGCTCTTTGCACTGAACACGCTCTACAATACCAGTTCGTGCTTTTCCAACGCCTGCCATCTTTTCCTGCCATACAGTAACAAACTTTACATTCGCGACACATGCGCTTTTGTCGAGGATCACCCGGTTCCTTATTGAAGTCTTCTGTCTCTTCTAGAGTGTGCTCATTTCCCCTCGAAGCGGTTGCGGAGGCTGACGGAATGTTTAGACGAGTCCAACGCTGGCGTGGACCTGGCGGATGCCTACCAGAATGTGCATTCACAAGTGGAGAGCTACTTCGCTACGGGCATTGGCACCAGATTGCCAATCCTCGTGCCCAATAGCAAAACAGGACTTCTTTTCCTTGTGGCTTTGCGGCGATACTGCTGACACAAGTATACGCTTCATTCATAAACATGTAAAACTATCCGTTGTAAATACAATATCGAACCGTTTGGTATATACGTACTCGCCCGCTCTTTGCACTGAACACGCTCTACAATACCAGTTCGTGCTTTTCCAACGCCTGCCATCTTTTCCTGCCATACAGTAACAAACTTTACATGCGCGACGCATGCGCTTTCGTCGAGGATCACCCGGTTCCTTATTGAAGTCTTCTGTCTCTTCTAGAGTGTGCTCATTTCCCCTCGAAGCGGTTGCGGAGGCTGACGGAATGTTTAGACGAGTCCAACGCTGGCGTGGACCTGGCGGATGCCTACCAGAATCTGCATTCACAAGTGGAGAGCTACTTCGCTACGGGCATTGGCACCAGATTGCCAATCCTCGTGCCCAATAGCAAAACAGGACTTCTTTTCCTTGTGGCTTTGCGGCGATACTGCTGACACAAGTATACGCTTCATTCATAAACATGTAAAACTATCCGTTGTAAATACAATATCGAACCGTTTGGTATATACGTACTCGCCCGCTCTTTGCACTGAACACGCTCTACAATACCAGTTCGTGCTTTTCCAACGCCTGCCATCTTTTCCTGCCATACAGTAACAAACTTTACATGCGCGACGCATGCGCTTTCGTCGAGGATCACCCGGTTCCTTATTGAAGTCTTCTGTCTCTTTTAGAGTGTGCTCATTTCCCCTCGAAGCGGTTGCGGAGGCTGACGGAATGTTTAGACGAGTCCAACGCTGGCGTGGACCTGGCGGATGCCTACCAGAATGTGCATTCACAAGTGGAGAGCTACTTCGCTACGGGCATTGGCACCAGATTGCCAATCCTCGTGCCCAATAGCAAAACAGGACTTCTTTTCCTTGTGGCTTTGCGGCGATACTGCTGACACAAGTATACGCTTCATTCATAAACATGTAAAACTATCCGTTGTAAATACAATATCGAACCGTTTGGTATATACGTACTCGCCCGCTCTTTGCACTGAACACGCTCTACAATACCAGTTCGTGCTTTTCCAACGCCTGCCATCTTTTCCTGCCATACAGTAACAAACTTTACATGCGCGACGCATGCGCTTTCGTCGAGGATCACCCGGTTCCTTATTGAAGTCTTCTGTCTCTTCTAGAGTGTGCTCATTTCCCCTCGAAGCGGTTGCGGAGGCTGACGGAATGTTTAGACGAGTCCAACGCTGGCGTGGACCTGGCGGATGCCTACCAGAATGTGCATTCACAAGTGGAGAGCTACTTCGCTACGGGCATTGGCACCAGATTGCCAATCCTCGTGCCCAATAGCAAAACAGGACTTCTTTTCCTTGTGGCTTTGCGGCGATACTGCTGACACAAGTATACGCTTCATTCATAAACATGTAAAACTATCCGTTGTAAATACAATATCGAACCGTTTGGTATATACGTACTCGCCCGCTCTTTGCACTGAACACGCTCTACAATACCAGTTCGTGCTTTTCCAACGCCTGCCATCTTTTCCTGCCATACAGTAACAAACTTTACATGCGCGACGCATGCGCTTTCGTCGAGGATCACCCGGTTCCTTATTGAAGTCTTCTGTCTCTTTTAGAGTGTGCTCATTTCCCCTCGAAGCGGTTGCGGAGGCTGACGGAATGTTTAGACGAGTCCAACGCTGGCGTGGACCTGGCGGATGCCTACCAGAATGTGCATTCACAAGTGGAGAGCTACTTCGCTACGGGCATTGGCACCAGATTGCCAATCCTCGTGCCCAATAGCAAAACAGGACTTCTTTTCCTTGTGGCTTTGCGGCGATACTGCTGACACAAGTATACGCTTCATTCATAAACATGTAAAACTATCCGTTGTAAATACAATATCGAACCGTTTGGTATATACGTACTCGCCCGCTCTTTGCACTGAACACGCTCTACAATACCAGTTCGTGCTTTTCCAACGCCTGCCATCTTTTCCTGCCATACAGTAACAAACTTTACATGCGCGACGCATGCGCTTTCGTCGAGGATCACCCGGTTCCTTATTGAAGTCTTCTGTCTCTTCTAGAGTGTGCTCATTTCCCCTCGAAGCGGTTGCGGAGGCTGACGGAATGTTTAGACGAGTCCAACGCTGGCGTGGACCTGGCGGATGCCTACCAGAATGTGCATTCACAAGTGGAGAGCTACTTCGCTACGGGCATTGGCACCAGATTGCCAATCCTCGTGCCCAATAGCAAAACAGGACTTCTTTTCCTTGTGGCTTTGCGGCGATACTGCTGACACAAGTATACGCTTCATTCATAAACATGTAAAACTATCCGTTGTAAATACAATATCGAACCGTTTGGTATATACGTACTCGCCCGCTCTTTGCACTGAACACGCTCTACAATACCAGTTCGTGCTTTTCCAACGCCTGCCATCTTTTCCTGCCATACAGTAACAAACTTTACATGCGCGACGCATGCGCTTTCGTCGAGGATCACCCGGTTCCTTATTGAAGTCTTCTGTCTCTTTTAGAGTGTGCTCATTTCCCCTCGAAGCGGTTGCGGAGGCTGACGGAATGTTTAGACGAGTCCAACGCTGGCGTGGACCTGGCGGATGCCTACCAGAATGTGCATTCACAAGTGGAGAGCTACTTCGCTACGGGCATTGGCACCAGATTGCCAATCCTCGTGCCCAATAGCAAAACAGGACTTCTTTTCCTTGTGGCTTTGCGGCGATACTGCTGACACAAGTATACGCTTCATTCATAAACATGTAAAACTATCCGTTGTAAATACAATATCGAACCGTTTGGTATATACGTACTCGCCCGCTCTTTGCACTGAACACGCTCTACAATACCAGTTCGTGCTTTTCCAACGCCTGCCATCTTTTCCTGCCATACAGTAACAAACTTTACATGCGCGACGCATGCGCTTTCGTCGAGGATCACCCGGTTCCTTATTGAAGTCTTCTGTCTCTTTTAGAGTGTGCTCATTTCCCCTCGAAGCGGTTGCGGAGGCTGACGGAATGTTTAGACGAGTCCAACGCTGGCGTGGACCTGGCGGATGCCTACCAGAATGTGCATTCACAAGTGGAGAGCTACTTCGCTACGGGCATTGGCACCAGATTGCCAATCCTCGTGCCCAATAGCAAAACAGGACTTCTTTTCCTTGTGGCTTTGCGGCGATACTGCTGACACAAGTATACGCTTCATTCATAAACATGTAAAACTATCCGTTGTAAATACAATATCGAACCGTTTGGTATATACGTACTCGCCCGCTCTTTGCACTGAACACGCTCTACAATACCAGTTCGTGCTTTTCCAACGCCTGCCATCTTTTCCTGCCATACAGTAACAAACTTTACATGCGCGACGCATGCGCTTTCGTCGAGGATCACCCGGTTCCTTATTGAAGTCTTCTGTCTCTTTTAGAGTGTGCTCATTTCCCCTCGAAGCGGTTGCGGAGGCTGACGGAATGTTTAGACGAGTCCAACGCTGGCGTGGACCTGGCGGATGCCTACCAGAATGTGCATTCACAAGTGGAGAGCTACTTCGCTACGGGCATTGGCACCAGATTGCCAATCCTCGTGCCCAATAGCAAAACAGGACTTCTTTTCCTTGTGGCTTTGCGGCGATACTGCTGACACAAGTATACGCTTCATTCATAAACATGTAAAACTATCCGTTGTAAATACAATATCGAACCGTTTGGTATATACGTACTCGCCCGCTCTTTGCACTGAACACGCTCTACAATACCAGTTCGTGCTTTTCCAACGCCTGCCATCTTTTCCTGCCATACAGTAACAAACTTTACATGCGCGACGCATGCGCTTTCGTCGAGGATCACCCGGTTCCTTATTGAAGTCTTCTGTCTCTTCTAGAGTGTGCTCATTTCCCCTCGAAGCGGTTGCGGAGGCTGACGGAATGTTTAGACGAGTCCAACGCTGGCGTGGACCTGGCGGATGCCTACCAGAATGTGCATTCACAAGTGGAGAGCTACTTCGCTACGGGCATTGGCACCAGATTGCCAATCCTCGTGCCCAATAGCAAAACAGGACTTCTTTTCCTTGTGGCTTTGCGGCGATACTGCTGACACAAGTATACGCTTCATTCATAAACATGTAAAACTATCCGTTGTAAATACAATATCGAACCGTTTGGTATATACGTACTCGCCCGCTCTTTGCACTGAACACGCTCTACAATACCAGTTCGTGCTTTTCCAACGCCTGCCATCTTTTCCTGCCATACAGTAACAAACTTTACATGCGCGACGCATGCGCTTTCGTCGAGGATCACCCGGTTCCTTATTGAAGTCTTCTGTCTCTTCTAGAGTGTGCTCATTTCCCCTCGAAGCGGTTGCGGAGGCTGACGGAATGTTTAGACGAGTCCAACGCTGGCGTGGACCTGGCGGATGCCTACCAGAATCTGCATTCACAAGTGGAGAGCTACTTCGCTACGGGCATTGGCACCAGATTGCCAATCCTCGTGCCCAATAGCAAAACAGGACTTCTTTTCCTTGTGGCTTTGCGGCGATACTGCTGACACAAGTATACGCTTCATTCATAAACATGTAAAACTATCCGTTGTAAATACAATATCGAACCGTTTGGTATATACGTACTCGCCCGCTCTTTGCACTGAACACGCTCTACAATACCAGTTCGTGCTTTTCCAACGCCTGCCATCTTTTCCTGCCATACAGTAACAAACTTTACATGCGCGACGCATGCGCTTTCGTCGAGGATCACCCGGTTCCTTATTGAAGTCTTCTGTCTCTTTTAGAGTGTGCTCATTTCCCCTCGAAGCGGTTGCGGAGGCTGACGGAATGTTTAGACGAGTCCAACGCTGGCGTGGACCTGGCGGATGCCTACCAGAATGTGCATTCACAAGTGGAGAGCTACTTCGCTACGGGCATTGGCACCAGATTGCCAATCCTCGTGCCCAATAGCAAAACAGGACTTCTTTTCCTTGTGGCTTTGCGGCGATACTGCTGACACAAGTATACGCTTCATTCATAAACATGTAAAACTATCCGTTGTAAATACAATATCGAACCGTTTGGTATATACGTACTCGCCCGCTGTTTGCACTGAACACGCTCTACAATACCAGTTCGTGCTTTTCCAACGCCTGCCATCTTTTCCTGCCATACAGTAACAAACTTTACATGCGCGACGCATGCGCTTTCGTCGAGGATCACCCGGTTCCTTATTGAAGTCTTCTGTCTCTTCTAGAGTGTGCTCATTTCCCCTCGAAGCGGTTGCGGAGGCTGACGGAATGTTTAGACGAGTCCAACGCTGGCGTGGACCTGGCGGATGCCTACCAGAATGTGCATTCACAAGTGGAGAGCTACTTCGCTACGGGCATTGGCACCAGATTGCCAATCCTCGTGCCCAATAGCAAAACAGGACTTCTTTTCCTTGTGGCTTTGCGGCGATACTGCTGACACAAGTATACGCTTCATTCATAAACATGTAAAACTATCCGTTGTAAATACAATATCGAACCGTTTGGTATATACGTACTCGCCCGCTCTTTGCACTGAACACGCTCTACAATACCAGTTCGTGCTTTTCCAACGCCTGCCATCTTTTCCTGCCATACAGTAACAAACTTTACATGCGCGACGCATGCGCTTTCGTCGAGGATCACCCGGTTCCTTATTGAAGTCTTCTGTCTCTTCTAGAGTGTGCTCATTTCCCCTCGAAGCGGTTGCGGAGGCTGACGGAATGTTTAGACGAGTCCAACGCTGGCGTGGACCTGGCGGATGCCTACCAGAATCTGCATTCACAAGTGGAGAGCTACTTCGCTACGGGCATTGGCACCAGATTGCCAATCCTCGTGCCCAATAGCAAAACAGGACTTCTTTTCCTTGTGGCTTTGCGGCGATACTGCTGACACAAGTATACGCTTCATTCATAAACATGTAAAACTATCCGTTGTAAATACAATATCGAACCGTTTGGTATATACGTACTCGCCCGCTCTTTGCACTGAACACGCTCTACAATACCAGTTCGTGCTTTTCCAACGCCTGCCATCTTTTCCTGCCATACAGTAACAAACTTTACATGCGCGACGCATGCGCTTTCGTCGAGGATCACCCGGTTCCTTATTGAAGTCTTCTGTCTCTTCTAGAGTGTGCTCATTTCCCCTCGAAGCGGTTGCGGAGGCTGACGGAATGTTTAGACGAGTCCAACGCTGGCGTGGACCTGGCGGATGCCTACCAGAATCTGCATTCACAAGTGGAGAGCTACTTCGCTACGGGCATTGGCACCAGATTGCCAATCCTCGTGCCCAATAGCAAAACAGGACTTCTTTTCCTTGTGGCTTTGCGGCGATACTGCTGACACAAGTATACGCTTCATTCATAAACATGTAAAACTATCCGTTGTAAATACAATATCGAACCGTTTGGTATATACGTACTCGCCCGCTCTTTGCACTGAACACGCTCTACAATACCAGTTCGTGCTTTTCCAACGCCTGCCATCTTTTCCTGCCATACAGTAACAAACTTTACATGCGCGACGCATGCGCTTTTGTCGAGGATCACCCGGTTCCTTATTGAAGTCTTCTGTCTCTTTTAGAGTGTGCTCATTTCCCCTCGAAGCGGTTGCGGAGGCTGACGGAATGTTTAGACGAGTCCAACGCTGGCGTGGACCTGGCGGATGCCTACCAGAATCTGCATTCACAAGTGGAGAGCTACTTCGCTACGGGCATTGGCACCAGATTGCCAATCCTCGTGCCCAATAGCAAAACAGGACTTCTTTTCCTTGTGGCTTTGCGGCGATACTGCTGACACAAGTATACGCTTCATTCATAAACATGTAAAACTATCCGTTGTAAATACAATATCGAACCGTTTGGTATATACGTACTCGCCCGCTCTTTGCACTGAACACGCTCTACAATACCAGTTCGTGCTTTTCCAACGCCTGCCATCTTTTCCTGCCATACAGTAACAAACTTTACATGCGCGACGCATGCGCTTTCGTCGAGGATCACCCGGTTCCTTATTGAAGTCTTCTGTCTCTTCTAGAGTGTGCTCATTTCCCCTCGAAGCGGTTGCGGAGGCTGACGGAATGTTTAGACGAGTCCAACGCTGGCGTGGACCTGGCGGATGCCTACCAGAATCTGCATTCACAAGTGGAGAGCTACTTCGCTACGGGCATTGGCACCAGATTGCCAATCCTCGTGCCCAATAGCAAAACAGGACTTCTTTTCCTTGTGGCTTTGCGGCGATACTGCTGACACAAGTATACGCTTCATTCATAAACATGTAAAACTATCCGTTGTAAATACAATATCGAACCGTTTGGTATATACGTACTCGCCCGCTCTTTGCACTGAACACGCTCTACAATACCCGTTCGTGCTTTTCCAACGCCTGCCATCTTTTCCTGCCATACAGTAACAAACTTTACATGCGCGACGCATGCGCTTTCGTCGAGGATCACCCGGTTCCTTATTGAAGTCTTCTGTCTCTTCTAGAGTGTGCTCATTTCCCCTCGAAGCGGTTGCGGAGGCTGACGGAATGTTTAGACGAGTCCAACGCTGGCGTGGACCTGGCGGATGCCTACCAGAATCTGCATTCACAAGTGGAGAGCTACTTCGCTACGGGCATTGGCACCAGATTGCCAATCCTCGTGCCCAATAGCAAAACAGGACTTCTTTTCCTTGTGGCTTTGCGGCGATACTGCTGACACAAGTATACGCTTCATTCATAAACATGTAAAACTATCCGTTGTAAATACAATATCGAACCGTTTGGTATATACGTACTCGCCCGCTCTTTGCACTGAACACGCTCTACAATACCAGTTCGTGCTTTTCCAACGCCTGCCATCTTTTCCTGCCATACAGTAACAAACTTTACATGCGCGACGCATGCGCTTTTGTCGAGGATCACCCGGTTCCTTATTGAAGTCTTCTGTCTCTTTTAGAGTGTGCTCATTTCCCCTCGAAGCGGTTGCGGAGGCTGACGGAATGTTTAGACGAGTCCAACGCTGGCGTGGACCTGGCGGATGCCTACCAGAATCTGCATTCACAAGTGGAGAGCTACTTCGCTACGGGCATTGGCACCAGATTGCCAATCCTCGTGCCCAATAGCAAAACAGGACTTCTTTTCCTTGTGGCTTTGCGGCGATACTGCTGACACAAGTATACGCTTCATTCATAAACATGTAAAACTATCCGTTGTAAATACAATATCGAACCGTTTGGTATATACGTACTCGCCCGCTCTTTGCACTGAACACGCTCTACAATACCAGTTCGTGCTTTTCCAACGCCTGCCATCTTTTCCTGCCATACAGTAACAAACTTTACATGCGCGACGCATGCGCTTTTGTCGAGGATCACCCGGTTCCTTATTGAAGTCTTCTGTCTCTTTTAGAGTGTGCTCATTTCCCCTCGAAGCGGTTGCGGAGGCTGACGGAATGTTTAGACGAGTCCAACGCTGGCGTGGACCTGGCGGATGCCTACCAGAATCTGCATTCACAAGTGGAGAGCTACTTCGCTACGGGCATTGGCACCAGATTGCCAATCCTCGTGCCCAATAGCAAAACAGGACTTCTTTTCCTTGTGGCTTTGCGGCGATACTGCTGACACAAGTATACGCTTCATTCATAAACATGTAAAACTATCCGTTGTAAATACAATATCGAACCGTTTGGTATATACGTACTCGCCCGCTCTTTGCACTGAACACGCTCTACAATACCAGTTCGTGCTTTTCCAACGCCTGCCATCTTTTCCTGCCATACAGTAACAAACTTTACATGCGCGACGCATGCGCTTTTGTCGAGGATCACCCGGTTCCTTATTGAAGTCTTCTGTCTCTTCTACAGTGTGCTCATTTCCCCTCGAAGCGGTTGCGGAGGCTGACGGAATGTTTAGACGAGTCCAACGCTGGCGTGGACCTGGCGGATGCCTACCAGAATCTGCATTCACAAGTGGAGAGCTACTTCGCTACGGGCATTGGCACCAGATTGCCAATCCTCGTGCCCAATAGCAAAACAGGACTTCTTTTCCTTGTGGCTTTGCGGCGATACTGCTGACACAAGTATACGCTTCATTCATAAACATGTAAAACTATCCGTTGTAAATACAATATCGAACCGTTTGGTATATACGTACTCGCCCGCTCTTTGCACTGAACACGCTCTACAATACCAGTTCGTGCTTTTCCAACGCCTGCCATCTTTTCCTGCCATACAGTAACAAACTTTACATGCGCGACGCATGCGCTTTCGTCGAGGATCACCCGGTTCCTTATTGAAGTCTTCTGTCTCTTCTAGAGTGTGCTCATTTCCCCTCGAAGCGGTTGCGGAGGCTGACGGAATGTTTAGACGAGTCCAACGCTGGCGTGGACCTGGCGGATGCCTACCAGAATCTGCATTCACAAGTGGAGAGCTACTTCGCTACGGGCATTGGCACCAGATTGCCAATCCTCGTGCCCAATAGCAAAACAGGACTTCTTTTCCTTGTGGCTTTGCGGCGATACTGCTGACACAAGTATACGCTTCATTCATAAACATGTAAAACTATCCGTTGTAAATACAATATCGAACCGTTTGGTATATACGTACTCGCCCGCTCTTTGCACTGAACACGCTCTACAATACCAGTTCGTGCTTTTCCAACGCCTGCCATCTTTTCCTGCCATACAGTAACAAACTTTACATGCGCGACGCATGCGCTTTTGTCGAGGATCACCCGGTTCCTTATTGAAGTCTTCTGTCTCTTTTAGAGTGTGCTCATTTCCCCTCGAAGCGGTTGCGGAGGCTGACGGAATGTTTAGACGAGTCCAACGCTGGCGTGGACCTGGCGGATGCCTACCAGAATCTGCATTCACAAGTGGAGAGCTACTTCGCTACGGGCATTGGCACCAGATTGCCAATCCTCGTGCCCAATAGCAAAACAGGACTTCTTTTCCTTGTGGCTTTGCGGCGATACTGCTGACACAAGTATACGCTTCATTCATAAACATGTAAAACTATCCGTTGTAAATACAATATCGAACCGTTTGGTATATACGTACTCGCCCGCTCTTTGCACTGAACACGCTCTACAATACCAGTTCGTGCTTTTCCAACGCCTGCCATCTTTTCCTGCCATACAGTAACAAACTTTACATGCGCGACGCATGCGCTTTTGTCGAGGATCACCCGGTTCCTTATTGAAGTCTTCTGTCTCTTTTAGAGTGTGCTCATTTCCCCTCGAAGCGGTTGCGGAGGCTGACGGAATGTTTAGACGAGTCCAACGCTGGCGTGGACCTGGCGGATGCCTACCAGAATCTGCATTCACAAGTGGAGAGCTACTTCGCTACGGGCATTGGCACCAGATTGCCAATCCTCGTGCCCAATAGCAAAACAGGACTTCTTTTCCTTGTGGCTTTGCGGCGATACTGCTGACACAAGTATACGCTTCATTCATAAACATGTAAAACTATCCGTTGTAAATACAATATCGAACCGTTTGGTATATACGTACTCGCCCGCTCTTTGCACTGAACACGCTCTACAATACCAGTTCGTGCTTTTCCAACGCCTGCCATCTTTTCCTGCCATACAGTAACAAACTTTACATGCGCGACGCATGCGCTTTTGTCGAGGATCACCCGGTTCCTTATTGAAGTCTTCTGTCTCTTTTAGAGTGTGCTCATTTCCCCTCGAAGCGGTTGCGGAGGCTGACGGAATGTTTAGACGAGTCCAACGCTGGCGTGGACCTGGCGGATGCCTACCAGAATCTGCATTCACAAGTGGAGAGCTACTTCGCTACGGGCATTGGCACCAGATTGCCAATCCTCGTGCCCAATAGCAAAACAGGACTTCTTTTCCTTGTGGCTTTGCGGCGATACTGCTGACACAAGTATACGCTTCATTCATAAACATGTAAAACTATCCGTTGTAAATACAATATCGAACCGTTTGGTATATACGTACTCGCCCGCTCTTTGCACTGAACACGCTCTACAATACCAGTTCGTGCTTTTCCAACGCCTGCCATCTTTTCCTGCCATACAGTAACAAACTTTACATGCGCGACGCATGCGCTTTCGTCGAGGATCACCCGGTTCCTTATTGAAGTCTTCTGTCTCTTCTAGAGTGTGCTCATTTCCCCTCGAAGCGGTTGCGGAGGCTGACGGAATGTTTAGACGAGTCCAACGCTGGCGTGGACCTGGCGGATGCCTACCAGAATCTGCATTCACAAGTGGAGAGCTACTTCGCTACGGGCATTGGCACCAGATTGCCAATCCTCGTGCCCAATAGCAAAACAGGACTTCTTTTCCTTGTGGCTTTGCGGCGATACTGCTGACACAAGTATACGCTTCATTCATAAACATGTAAAACTATCCGTTGTAAATACAATATCGAACCGTTTGGTATATACGTACTCGCCCGCTCTTTGCACTGAACACGCTCTACAATACCAGTTCGTGCTTTTCCAACGCCTGCCATCTTTTCCTGCCATACAGTAACAAACTTTACATGCGCGACGCATGCGCTTTTGTCGAGGATCACCCGGTTCCTTATTGAAGTCTTCTGTCTCTTTTAGAGTGTGCTCATTTCCCCTCGAAGCGGTTGCGGAGGCTGACGGAATGTTTAGACGAGTCCAACGCTGGCGTGGACCTGGCGGATGCCTACCAGAATCTGCATTCACAAGTGGAGAGCTACTTCGCTACGGGCATTGGCACCAGATTGCCAATCCTCGTGCCCAATAGCAAAACAGGACTTCTTTTCCTTGTGGCTTTGCGGCGATACTGCTGACACAAGTATACGCTTCATTCATAAACATGTAAAACTATCCGTTGTAAATACAATATCGAACCGTTTGGTATATACGTACTCGCCCGCTGTTTGCACTGAACACGCTCTACAATACCAGTTCGTGCTTTTCCAACGCCTGCCATCTTTTCCTGCCATACAGTAACAAACTTTACATGCGCGACGCATGCGCTTTCGTCGAGGATCACCCGGTTCCTTATTGAAGTCTTCTGTCTCTTCTAGAGTGTGCTCATTTCCCCTCGAAGCGGTTGCGGAGGCTGACGGAATGTTTAGACGAGTCCAACGCTGGCGTGGACCTGGCGGATGCCTACCAGAATCTGCATTCACAAGTGGAGAGCTACTTCGCTACGGGCATTGGCACCAGATTGCCAATCCTCGTGCCCAATAGCAAAACAGGACTTCTTTTCCTTGTGGCTTTGCGGCGATACTGCTGACACAAGTATACGCTTCATTCATAAACATGTAAAACTATCCGTTGTAAATACAATATCGAACCGTTTGGTATATACGTACTCGCCCGCTCTTTGCACTGAACACGCTCTACAATACCAGTTCGTGCTTTTCCAACGCCTGCCATCTTTTCCTGCCATACAGTAACAAACTTTACATGCGCGACGCATGCGCTTTTGTCGAGGATCACCCGGTTCCTTATTGAAGTCTTCTGTCTCTTTTAGAGTGTGCTCATTTCCCCTCGAAGCGGTTGCGGAGGCTGACGGAATGTTTAGACGAGTCCAACGCTGGCGTGGACCTGGCGGATGCCTACCAGAATCTGCATTCACAAGTGGAGAGCTACTTCGCTACGGGCATTGGCACCAGATTGCCAATCCTCGTGCCCAATAGCAAAACAGGACTTCTTTTCCTTGTGGCTTTGCGGCGATACTGCTGACACAAGTATACGCTTCATTCATAAACATGTAAAACTATCCGTTGTAAATACAATATCGAACCGTTTGGTATATACGTACTCGCCCGCTCTTTGCACTGAGCACGCTCTACAATACCCGTTCGTGCTTTTCCAACGCCTGCCATCTTTTCCTGCCATACAGTAACAAACTTTACATGCGCGACGCATGCGCTTTCGTCGAGGATCACCCGGTTCCTTATTGAAGTCTTCTGTCTCTTCTAGAGTGTGCTCATTTCCCCTCGAAGCGGTTGCGGAGGCTGACGGAATGTTTAGACGAGTCCAACGCTGGCGTGGACCTGGCGGATGCCTACCAGAATCTGCATTCACAAGTGGAGAGCTACTTCGCTACGGGCATTGGCACCAGATTGCCAATCCTCGTGCCCAATAGCAAAACAGGACTTCTTTTCCTTGTGGCTTTGCGGCGATACTGCTGACACAAGTATACGCTTCATTCATAAACATGTAAAACTATCCGTTGTAAATACAATATCGAACCGTTTGGTATATACGTACTCGCCCGCTCTTTGCACTGAGCACGCTCTACAATACCAGTTCGTGCTTTTCCAACGCCTGCCATCTTTTCCTGCCATACAGTAACAAACTTTACATGCGCGACGCATGCGCTTTTGTCGAGGATCACCCGGTTCCTTATTGAAGTCTTCTGTCTCTTTTAGAGTGTGCTCATTTCCCCTCGAAGCGGTTGCGGAGGCTGACGGAATGTTTAGACGAGTCCAACGCTGGCGTGGACCTGGCGGATGCCTACCAGAATCTGCATTCACAAGTGGAGAGCTACTTCGCTACGGGCATTGGCACCAGATTGCCAATCCTCGTGCCCAATAGCAAAACAGGACTTCTTTTCCTTGTGGCTTTGCGGCGATACTGCTGACACAAGTATACGCTTCATTCATAAACATGTAAAACTATCCGTTGTAAATACAATATCGAACCGTTTGGTATATACGTACTCGCCCGCTCTTTGCACTGAACACGCTCTACAATACCAGTTCGTGCTTTTCCAACGCCTGCCATCTTTTCCTGCCATACAGTAACAAACTTTACATGCGCGACGCATGCGCTTTTGTCGAGGATCACCCGGTTCCTTATTGAAGTCTTCTGTCTCTTCTAGAGTGTGCTCATTTCCCCTCGAAGCGGTTGCGGAGGCTGACGGAATGTTTAGACGAGTCCAACGCTGGCGTGGACCTGGCGGATGCCTACCAGAATGTGCATTCACAAGTGGAGAGCTACTTCGCTACGGGCATTGGCACCAGATTGCCAATCCTCGTGCCCAATAGCAAAACAGGACTTCTTTTCCTTGTGGCTTTGCGGCGATACTGCTGACACAAGTATACGCTTCATTCATAATATTTCGCATAGAGCTTATGCTTACGCATAAGCCCTAGCAGTTGACGGAGGTACTCCCTGTGCACCTCAACGTCAGTCTTCCCGTCCACAGCCCGGCTGTGAACGGACATGTCTTCAAAGTAGCTCGGTGCGAAGTCACGCACTGAGCGCAATAGATGCGTCACGCATCTATTGATGCTTGCAGGGCGTTTTTCAGTCCCTGCGGCATTACGAGCCACTCCCAAGCATACCGCTTGGACTGCTCACCGCCGTGAGAGGGATGTCTCTCTCACGCATCAGGATCTGATAGAACCCGTTGCGCAGATCAAGAGCACTATAGATGGTGCTCTTGGCCATCGAATCGATGGTAACATCTTTTCGTGGTATCGGCGTCTGCGCCGGTATCGTCGCATCGTTCAGCTTGTTGTACGCATGAACGATGCGCCACCCGCCCTGTGGCTTCTTGACACAGAACGTTGGTGCACTGTGTAGGGACTTTATTTCGTGCTGTATGCCCTTGTCCTGCAGAAGTTCCGCAGGAATCTCATCCGGGAGCACATCCTTGTGCTCCAGCAGAACATCGTAGAAGGGACTCGACTTCAGTGAGTCCCAGCTCTGCTCCTCAAAGCGCTGCTTCTTCGTCTTCGTGATGAGAGTGTCCTTACTCTCAGCGGTACTCGCAGCGTGGAGTTGCTTCAACTCCACCGCCTCGCTCTTCACCCTTTCGATATCCGAAAGGATGCTATCTGCTCGATGCGTCCATCGTGCAGGTCCATCGCGAAGCGCATCCAGCTCACGACTGGAAGCGACGTCAGCTCCGACGCACTCGTCGGAGGATTCTCCAGTGGCATCGACCGGTACTGGAGACCAGTACGGGTCCGCGTCAAGACGTTCAACGTCTCGACGCACGACGTCTTCTCCGATGTCTGCCCGGCAGACATTTCTTTTATCGTCTCGGTCCCGGACCGAGACTTGCGCCGTCTTTTCTTGTGAAGCCCGGATTGACGTGTTTCTCGTCCAGTCCCGGCCTTGGACGGATTTCCGTTGCTCTTGTAACCGTCGGCGGATTCTTTTTTTGCGGACGCGAATGATCAAGCGCGGCTTGATTACATTCCACTTCGTCGTGCAGCCCGGCTGCACGCGAGCACGCAAGCGTTTTCAGTGCTGGACGTTTGCAACCGCCAGCACTGCTTGCCGCGTCGTCAGCTCCCGGAGTTGACGCGCTATCATCACCTCGACGCCCTTCGGCGGAGACCCCTCTCGATGTTGATATCGAGTTTGTGTCGACTCCCGGAGTCGACACGTCCTTGTCACCTCGACGCCTTTCGGCGGAGCCATCCGTGATTTTTGAACCAATCACGACCGTGTCAACTCCCGAAGCTGACACGCCGACATCACAGCTACTGTTTGTAGCTGGAGTCCCTTGCATATATGATGCGTTAGTCCCCGGGACCGACGCGCCACCGTCACAGAACCTGTCTGTGGCTTGAAGTTCTTCCATACCTGATCGATCGACTCCCAGAGTTGATACGATCATTGAAGTAGGAACGTATCTCAAATCTGATTTCTGATTTGAGACAGACTCAACGACTGCCTCAGTCGTTGCGACTTGTGTGTGGGCACCGGGGACTGCACCGTTGGGTGCTGCCTCAACGGAGTGATCGGATACACCATTGAGTGTATGCGCTACACTGATAGGGCCATCGCTCTCTGTCGCGTTGCGTCCGAAGTGTACAAGAGTACACTTCTCCCAGTTGATCACTGGATCATGCCGTGCGAGCCACGGCATGCCCAATACCAAGTCAAACTTATCGTCCAGACCCAGGACGATAAGATCCTCCGCAAAGACCCGGTGTTTGTACGAGAAGCGCACGCGTACGACGCGGTTCTCTGTTCGCACGGTGGCATCCGTTGCCAACCGCACCTCCAAACACTTCGAGGTGTTTTAACTTCCTCGAAGTTCAGCTTCGGAAGACTTTCCAGCCGAACAAAGTTGTTCGACGCACCTGAGTCAACCAAAGCACGGAGAGAGCCTGCTCTCTTCGACCTCACCTTCAGGATGACAAGATTTGGCTTGTCATCTTGCTTCTTGCAGCGAGAATCTCTCTCGCTGGGGGCTGCAGTCCTCAGTGTCGCGTGCCCGTTATAGACACGCGCGACGGCAATACCAGTAGGGCGCCCCGCGCCTACTGGTTCCGCGCGTTTTTTTATTGTTCGCGGCGATGCCCGGCATCGCCACGTCGCCCCCTGGCCGAGTGCACAGGCGCTGTGCACTCACGCGCAAAGTGACCGGTGTTGCCGCATCGGTAACACCGCACTTGTCCCCCGTTACGCTGTTGGCGTCCAACAGCAGAAGCGCTCGAAAGGTCCATAGGCTTCGGACCTTCCGTTCTCATCACCGGACGTGCCATTCTCGGCACGTTCGTATGCAGCTTAGACTGCTTCAGACTAAACTCCTCTTGCATCGCAAGAGTGATCTCAGCCTCGAGAGTACTCGGGTACTCTCGGAAGAGATAGATCTTGACGGGTCCTTCCTTCAAGCCCTTCATGAACGCGACGACCTTTGTCGCCTCGTCTATCGGATTGGTCACGATGTTCGAGACCAAGTACCGTGCACGTTGGGCGTAAGCATGCACGTCATGCTTACCTTGCTGCAAGTCGAGAAACTCAGCTCTCGACCGGAACTCATTCTTAGGGGTTCAAACGCTTGTCTGAGCTCCTCCTTGAACACCGCGTACGTGCTAAAGCATGTAGGATCAGTGAGCCGGCGTCCATACGCCCAGCTTCTCGCTCGTCCGCCAAGACATGACATGGCGAACGCAACCTTCGACGGCTCGTCGACGATACGTCGAGCCGCTATGGCAGTGTCGACCTCGACAAGCCATCGGAGAAGAGGTTCACCCTCTTTTCCCACATAACTGCTCACGTGCAGTTTCAACGACTGCACGCACGGTGTCGTCCCCGACGACGCCGTAGTAGCAGCAGCAGCAGCATCGCGATGCTCCTTTACGATGAGTCCCAGACCAACACCGTGTTGCTCTGTCGGCGACAGCGTACGTAGCATAGTCGCTACGGTTGGGGTGGGAAGCTCTCCAAAGACTGTCAACAGTCATTGGAGAGCTTCCCACTCTGGATCCGCCAGGTGGGGGCAGTCTACACGCGCAATGTGCGTTGCAGACACATTCGGGCTACTCATGGACAGGTTGCCGTCCATGGGTTGGTTCTCTGTCCAGTGTTCGTATTCCCTACGAACTGGTCAGGTAGTCGGTCGTTGGACGGACTACAAAGTGCTACCAAGTGTAATGGGCCTACTGTGTGCCCACTACTTCGGCTTACACGTTAGCGCACGTGTATGAGGAAGCGTAAGGTGCGTTTCACTTAGTTTAACTATACTTTCGTCCAAAAGTATAGTTTTACTTAATTAAGGAAAACAAAGCCGATTTACCGTAAAATTGAGAACTGTTTATTTGTTTTGTTTGGGTTTTCCTCCTAAAGTGATATTCTAACTGAAAGGTATTCGCCAACGGATGGTTGACAGAATCCTGCTATTCTAATTGGTTGAAGATGTTGATTTTCAACCAATAATAGCTCTAAATGCTTGCAGACCAGTAGTCTGCCTAGTGTAACCGTTGGTGTATCGCACACCAACATGGAAAACCTTCTTCGTAACCAAGTGGCTACATGTAGCCACTTGCGTGTAACCCCTATCTCCGAAATAGATGAAAATCACAAGCCCCACAAATTCGACCTCCCTCTTTCAGATGCCCTCCACGATCCAAAAAAAAGACCCTTGCTCTTCGCCTCAAGGCTACTTGCAGGCATGCCCTCCACCCCAAGGCCACTCGCAGTCGACAGGTATGTGTGGGAAACGGTGCTTTCGCGAAGCAGAAAGCGCTGAAATGTACGACAATAGTGCTTATACTGATTGCTGCGCAGGTGACGAGGAGCTGGAAAGAGGTGAAGAGACCGAAATAGTGTTCTGTATTGCTCAAGAAGCTACAGCAGACGAAGTTGAAGACTCAAAGATGTTGGGAGCCGACGCTATGAGATCGTACAATGACCGAGATGGGTAGGCAGCGACGGCGTTCACGCCTGGCGGATCCAGAACGTGGTGCGCCGGCTCGTTTGCTACCCCTGCTGATAGTTATACTGAGACGTGTACAAGCTGCCCGACAATCAGTGAGAACGCTGCTTCATCTACGATCCATAGTGCTGGCTCATTGTCGAAAGTAAGTAACCCTGTGCAAGATCTTATTTGCCTGATAGCTAATACTAATATATATTATCTGTGCTCAGCGAGTTTTGAATAGACTATCTAAGAAGAAGAAAATCGGAATGGTCCTTTTGTTGGAGAGTTTGCTGTTATCGTCAACGCCCTTGCCACCCAAGACGAACATAATTCCCGTAACACCCAAGCGCTAGCTGTACCACTGGTTAAATACTTTATCGACTTGGGATCTCGCGCATCAAGATGTACCGTAGCATCGAGTGGAGAACGCGGGTGTTCACGCCTCTAATGTTGCCCGATGAATTCAGATCAAATTTTCGGGTTACTCGGAATTCGTTTGCTTGACTACTTTGAAAATTGGAGCCACATATTTCCAAGAAGGTCACGAACTTTGGACAGCCACTTTTAGCATCAGTGCGGCTTGCTTCTTTCCGTACTACGTAGGCCAAGGTTGCTCTCTCCACCAGTTACGATCACAATTCGGTGTCGGAAAGTCAACCGCGTTTGGAGTCATCCGAGAAGTGGCGAGTGCGATTGTTACGCACATGCGTGAAAGAGTTAAGTTTCCGTCAGGACGGCATTCACTACTGAGATTGGCCATGCGTTTCAAAGATGGTTATGGAGTTCCTGGCTGTGTCGGTGCTCTAGATGGCTGCCATATTCCTATTGTACAACCCCCAGCAAAGAATAGCAAGAGATTCTTTAATCGCAAAAAGGATTTTACTCACTGAATATGAGTGCTGTGGTGGACCGCGACAGGCGATTTCTCGACGTCGATGTACGGTGGCCTGGGTCAGTTGGTGATAGCAGAGTATTTTGCAATAGTGCGGTTGGGCGGTTGCACGAAGCAATATTTACTGTTGCGAGTGGCAATGAAGGGGCGGGCATGTTGCAGACGGGATGGTATGAGCGGCAGATAATACCTTTCTTCTTGCTTGCGGACTCGGCCTATGCAAACACGAAGTATGTCCTTCGAAAGCCTCAAGTCCCGAAGCTTCGCTAGCTCCCCCACCCGCAGCTACGCCACCCTCAACATCGGTGCACTCGTTCCTCGTCATGTACGATCACAAATCCTCGAATACCACCAACCAACGACCTCGACAAAAAACTAAAAAAATATGACATTTTAAAATATTTGGTAAATACTTGAAAAGTCCGGAATGGACCAGCACGATCCGTTATAGAGACAAAAACGTTCCGGGATCCGGGATACTGTATACCGGTACCGAGCAGTGTGACCCCCCCCCTCAGTGCATGTACAGGGTTGGTTGATTCAGTTGCCAGCTCAATCAACAAGCGTTGCTCATTGGTCCGAATAGAAAACGTACCCATTTGCTCTTGGACATCGCACATTATAATGCTATTTAGCAGGATTCGCTTATCAGTCGCCCATCCAAATTTGTTGTACCGGTAGAGCCCACAATCTAACAGTATTATTAAGTATGCAAATATCAATTGATAAGTAGGAACGGAACAATTCCATTAAATTATGCATAGCTATAAAAACTCAGGAGTCGTCAGATAAGTTCGGAGCGAATGTATCCGCCATGTTCGGAACAGTGTTCTGCCACAACTTGTGCTGAGCTGAGCCATCATCACCAATTCATTCGTTCATCGCAGACCAAGTCCAGAGGCGTTCTCATTCAACGAGCAAATCGTCTCTATTCCTGTCTTGGCCGCTAAAAAAGATGAGCACCACCGCGTTGTTACAGGCCTCCACTTCGCCTCCTCCTTCGCGAGAACCGGAGTACGCCGCACTGGAGCAGCTCGAGCCCCCTCTGTCCCATGCAATCGACATGGGGGTCAAAGTCACACCGTCCGAGTCAGCGGCGATAGCAGGTGGTGCCTATGTGACCGCCTCGTCCAGTTGCGGAGCCTCCACCATCAAGCACAACCCGTTCACGTACACGACGCCGGTGGACACGTACGAGACGGTCAAGATGACCGTCTTGTGTCTCTTAGGAGTCCCACTCATTCGTGTCGTATTGCTGCTTTGTGTTGGCATTCTACTCGCCATCGTAAGTCACGTGGCTCTCATTGGGTACAAGCCGTTGGACGCTCATTCTGGAGCGCGTCCAACTCTGCCACGTTGGAGACGCATCGTCGGATCGCCTGTGCCTTATCTGCTGCGGTCGTTGATGCTCATCGTGGGCTACTACTGGATCCCGGTCAAATACCCACCGAATTTTAATCGTCGTACCATGCCACGCGTTATCGTAAGCAACCACTTGACGTTCTTCGACGGCCTCTACATCTTCACGCTGCTATCGCCCAGCATCGCCATGAAGACGGACGTGGCCAACCTCCCATTGATCAGTCGAATCGTCCAGATGATTCAACCGATTCTAATCGACAGAGGAACCGCGGAAGGACGTAAAAGAGCAATGAACGACATCACGTCACACGTTGCTGATCCAAGCAAACCTCCGCTTCTGGTATTTCCGGAAGGCACCACTTCGAACCAAACGGTACTTTGCAAATTCAAGGTTGGCTCCTTCGTCTCGGGCGTACCGTGCCAGCCGATCGTATTGCGTTACCCGTACAAACACTTTGATATGAGTTGGCCGCCTGGAGTTTCAGGCCTGTACTTGGCTCTACGTGTGTTGTGTCAAGTGTACAACCGACTGGAAGTAGAGATTCTACCGGCGTACTACCCGTCGGAGCGAGAACAAAACGACCCTCAATTATACGCCAATAATGTCCGCGAGCTTATGGCCAAGGCGCTTGGAATTCCCACGACGAACCACGCGTTCGAGGATGTAGCCATGTTGATGCGTGTGGGCGACTACGCCACTAAACACGTCGTGCCGCTGACAGACGTTGGTGAAGCGATCTCGCTGACGGCATTAAAGAGAGGCGACGTGGAACGTCTCGTTGGGTACTTCCGTCGCCACGATCTCGATAAGGACGGGCAGTTATCGATGCAGGAGCTGCGTGCACTGTTCCCTAATGACGATCCGGTGATCGTCGACCAGCTCTTCGACCTCGTTGACGTGGACGACAGCGGGCTCATCGACTTCCGCGAGTTGTGCTTGGCTCTGCGAGCTTTAAATCCACAGAATGTCAACGAGGGCGACGACGCGTTGGCCAAATTCGCTTTCCGTCTGTATGATCTCGATAACAACGGAGTCATCGACGCGTCCGAGTTGGAGCAACTGCTTCGTTTCCAACGCAATTTCTACGGCGTTTCCGAGGCCAGTGTGGCGGCTGCATTACGTCAAGCGCAGGCAGAGAACAAGACAGGTATCACCTTCAAGCGATTCGAGCAGCTGGTAGTGCAGAACCCCGAAGTGTTGTGGTACGTCCGCGACAAACTCGAAGTCTTGCGTGGCTCAATGCGAGAAAGTAGCCACGATATTTCGTAGGGTGGAGAACACGTAACTTGTATGTAAATTAAACACGGGGGTAGAACGAAACGGAGTGACCACTTTAAGCCTCACAAACGACCGACTCTTCATTGCGTCACTTGAACGTCAAACATGGAGTACCCAGAGCTGTACGCGATTCGACGCAGCGAACACGGCGACCAGAACGGGGTGATCGAGTTGGATTCGCCCAGTAAAGATGCTCGTCGGTCGTATTTCGGTCGGGCGCTGCTGGGTGCCGTCATCGAGACGTCGTTCCTGGCGCTAACAGCTACAGATCCGACGAGACCTGATCGCATTCTAGGCTTTGCCGCCTTTGACAGTTCTCCGCCGGGTGAACTGAGTGAAGCCGCGTGTTATCCGGCATTCCTCGAGCACATGTTCGACCTCCCTCCTGTACGTTCAATGAACTACTTAAGTATCCGAATGTTCTACTTTATTGACCTGTGTGCATTGCTGAATACTGTAGGCGTCGGCATTCCTATTCCTGATGTACTTTGCCCAACGTCAAGCGACTGCAGGAGCTGCAAGTCGACCGCCAGTGCTCAAGCATTTACTTGAGACGATGTTTGCCTCATTGGTGAATAAGCGAAGCGTGTTGCTCGTTCTACCTGAATATGTCAACGTTACTGAGACTGAGCCAGCGTTGGCCAAATTCTTCGAGCCGGTACCAACTCGTTCGACGGCTTTGGATCCGCCGGGAAAGCGGCTGGAGCAGCAATTCGCCAAGAACGCCAAGACGTTCAGTCACTTTACCGTGTACCAAGCTAAGGTGGACGCTTTCTTCCCAGCAGTGCATGTCCGACGAGCCAGAGTAGAAGATCATGACGACCTGCAGCCCATTCTGACGGCTCAAGCTGAAGCTGTGGCCTCAGCGTTTGGAGACTATTTCCTGGCCGAGCTCATTCACGACCAGGACGAGCACAACGTCTGCCTCATTGCTGAGGCTGCCACTACTACTAGTAGTAGTAGTAGTAGTAGTAGTAGTAGTAGTGCTGCGGGTCAAGGTCGAGCTGGTGGTCTGCTAACGATCTCGGACCAGATCGATGTGTCCACGCTACAAGACAATTTCGCTCTGAGCGCGCTGAATGACCTGGCCAAAAGCAATGGCTCAGCACTTGGAGGTGACAAGATCACTCCACCCAGACTCGTGATCGCTGGGCCTCCTGCTGGGGGGAAAGGCACTCAGTGCGAACTGCTGGTCGAGGCGTTCAACGTTCTGCATCTCTCGACGGGTGATCTGCTGCGTGCTGCAGTGGCTTGTGGCTCTCCTTTGGGCGTCCAGGCGCAGCAGTTCATGGACTCTGGCCAACTCGTGCCCGATGAACTGATCGTAGATGTCGTTCTGGAGCGATTGGCTCAATCAGACTGCGAGTCTCGAGGCTGGTTACTGGATGGATTCCCGCGAACAGCGACGCAAGCTCAAGCTCTTCTAGCTGCAGGCTTTTGCCCCGACGCAGTCATCGCTCTTGCCGTCCCAGACGACGAGGTCGTTCGACGTATCGCTGGGCGTCGAGTCGATCCAGAGACGGGCAAGACGTACCATCTCGAGTTCAATCCGCCGCCTCAAGACGAAGACGTACTTGCTCGACTCATCCAACGCAGCGACGACACCGAGACGACAATTCGCCAGCGACTCGCCACGTTCCACAAGCATTTGGGCTCTGTTCTAGCTGCCTTCAATGTCCCAGGTGTTAATGCTAAGGTCATTACGGTGAATGGACTCCAGTCGAAGCATGCGGTGGCGCAGTATATCGTTGAACAAACACGTGCGATCAAGACAGCGCAGAAGCTGCGACTGCTGATAACCCGAGGTGAAATGACGCCTCCAAGGCTGGTGATCTCGGGTCCACCTGCAGGAGGGAAGGGCACGCAATGTGAGCAGCTTGTAGCGCTGCTTAATGTGGTTCATCTGTCCACTGGGGACATGCTACGTCAAGCGATTCGAGAGAAATCGCCGCTAGGAATGCAGGCGCAAAGCTTCATGGATGGCGGTCAACTAGTACCGGACGAACTGATCGTGGACGTGGTGCTGGAGCGACTCACCCAGCCAGATTGTGAGAGCAGAGGATGGCTACTTGACGGGTTCCCACGCACAGCCACACAGGCGCAGGCTCTGCTAGCAGCTCGTGGAGGGAAAGCTGCTCCTGACTGCGTGTTGGTGCTCGATGTTCCCGACGAAGAAGTTATCCGTCGTATCGCTGGACGTCGCGTGGACCCCGAGACTGGCAAAACGTACCACGTGGAGTTCAATCCGCCACCTCCAGAGGTCCAGACGCGCGTGATTCAGCGTAGTGACGACACGGAGGAGACGCTTCGTACACGACTGGAGCAGTTCCACGCCCATAGCGATGGCGTATTGGCTGCTTTCGAGGCATATCACGGCGAGAATGACGCAACGGTGCAGATTGTCCGTGCTGACGGATTACAACCCGCTTCTCTGATCGCCAAGGCGTTCGTAGCGCCGACAATTCAGCGAGGAGCTGAGGTTGAGGCTCGAGTCTTACAACGTACAGGAGCCGAGAACCTGTCCAAGTTGTCGCGAGCTGAAGCGCACTCCAACTGCTTCGCCATCACCTTGTTTTGTGTGGGTGACGACGCCTTCGAGCGATCTTCTTCTGCCGATTTACTGGTAGCAGCGTTCGCCACGTTCCCGACGCGTGACTACTGCTTACTTACACTCCCGACACATGCGCGAGAGCCTCCGTGTCTCGCCTTCTTCTCTCGAATAACAGCGCGACCGGCAAGTGCCTTCACACACGCATTGTACGTGCTACATCGCGACGCTATCTCCTTCTTCTGTCCCCATATAAGCGACGGTCGCAGCGTTCTTCACCCCGTGCAGATCGGCGTTGAGCGACTGCTACCAAGCGCCGAAGACACAGCAGAATTGGCCCCACTAATGGCTGGTCTGAACCGCCAAACGCGTCAAGCACTGGACCAGGAGCTCGAATCTGCCAACGAAGAAGCTGAAATCGACCTGAAAGACTCGCCACGACACGCGGCGTTCGTTGTACGCGCCAATGGACAAGTCGTCGGGTTGGCAGCGCTCGCTCGACAGCCGGAAGTGGCGACGTTGCTGCCTCATCACTTCGATATCGACCGCGTGGCGCGTATGGAGTTCCACCGAGCCAAAGATCTGGCATTTGTGCGGCATCTGATTCTAAATCCTATTTTCGCCTCGTGCTCCCGCTTCGTACTACTTGAGTTAATGAGGCTTTTCCGTAAGACATGCCTCATTTATCAAGTACCTACGGGACTAGGAGCCAATACGAGCAACTTAACGCCCACATCCTTCAGTGCTGCGCTTGAGGAATTCGTGCTTGCTCCACCACGACGAGGTGCGCATACGAATGCAGGGAAAGCTTTGCTCCCTGCTACACAAGACACTGAGGAAGTGAGTGATGACGTTAAGGATGAACGGGAGCGCGTACGACGAGCAGCAGTTTGTGCTGCCTTCGCGCTGTTTGTACTACCCAAACGCTTACTGTCTGAACCAAAGATGACCGTCAACCAGCGCGTCGTGTTTGTGGGCGCTTCGGATGCAGCATTGAGCTGCTTGGCTCGCCTTCTGGCGACTCCATATCTGCATTTTTCTAACTTAACGCTCATTTCTCCTCATGGTTTGATGGTGGCAACGATGGACGAAGGAGAGGACGATACAATGGCTAGTAGACCGTCAGACTTTGCGAGGAAGAGCACGTTCACAGCCGTGGAGCTGGAGCAGTTCAGTCTGCGCACTCATGTGCGAGTCATTGAGAGTCGAATGGTGCGTCTGGATCGAGAGACGCGAGCTGTGATTCTCCAGGATGGCTCTTGTATTCCGTACGACTACCTTGCGCTAACTACGGGGCTACAGGACGGCACGTGTACTTCACTCGGGAAGCTTCCGCGGTTCGTCGACGAAGACTTTGGTGATGGTACATCCGTGGCTGCAATGTATTATCCTCCAGTTATTTCGAAGCAAATGATGGCGTTGGGAGACTTATCGACAGCTCAAAAACTCCACAATGCATTGAGCAAGACAAACTCTACTGGTGAAGGTTCTATTGTAGTGTATGGCAGTTCATTACTAGCACTACAGGTGATTCAGGCGCTGCTTGTTCGTGGAATTAGTGGCAGTCGCATTCATCACGTCTCTCCTTCAAGAGACAATGGCGTCTTCGAGGATACAGTGGTGCGGTCAGAGATGGAGAAGCAGTATACTAATTGTGGAGTCACTCTTCATACAGCCACGAAGATTGTTGCCATCGAGACTGTATCTGAAAATGAGGACGAGCTGAAAGGTATCCGCGTCTCGGCTTTAGACGGAGCAAAAAGCTCAAGCGATGACTATAATTCTGCAGCTGAAGGAAAGTTGATACCCTGTTCCTGGCTACTGTGTTGTCAGCATAACGACTCAGACGCCGACGTCTTTCGTGCTATAAACGAAAGTGGTCTTGTGTACGACGGCCGCCTGGTTGTGGATGGTCAAATGCGCACGACCGACGCACATGTGCTGGGTGCAGGATCGCTATGCCGTTTCTCCAGACGATTCATGTCGGCCAAATTGCACGAGAACTACAGCAGCCGCGAAGGTGGCGAGCTGCTCGCAAAATCGCTGCTTCAGCTGCTTGATCCGTTGGCAATTCCTGACTCCTCGGAGGTGCATCCATTACCTGCACAACCGATGAAAACCCCCATGGCTCCACCTCCAGAGATGGAATTGCCGGTCGTTCGGAGCGCGGTGATCCTTGGTGGCAAGTTTTACGTGCAGATCAGTGTTCCAACTCTCACCAATACTCTGGCACTGCAGTCATTGCCCACAAATACTGCATCGCGAGCGACGGACCTAAATCTCATCGATACGGACACACACGCACCTTCTCGCCCTACCAGCGGCGACACTAAACCGTCCCGCTATACGTGTCTGCTCTTCGACGATGTAGGAGTACTAAATCGACTGGAATACCTTGGAGACGGCCCTGTGCCCGTCCGCGACTTGCAGAACCTTGTGGGTCTGCACGAGGCGTATCTAAATAGTGCACTGGCTTCATATTCTGCAGGTAAAGTCCACGATTGGGTGGCGTTCTTCGCACACCCATGGGCCAAAGCGCTGTACCACGATCGCTTTCCGGCTTTCCGTGCCAAACTACGCACGCTCTTGGCAAAGGACGACGGGGTTCGAGCCATTGCGGACGACGCAGTAGCGTTTATGAGGGAGACCGGAGATACAAAGGGAGCAATGGCATTGGCGCAGGAGCGTGTTGGACGTGGTGGGAGCGCACTGGAGCCGTCCACTCGCAGGTTGGTGGAGAGTCAAGTGCTCGAGTTTTTGGGCAACAGCCGAGACGTCCTCAACATGTTCTTATTGCCCAAAGGCGGTGGAGCTGGAACACGACCAGGCAGCAAGTGAGACGGACAAGTTGTAGTTGCGTCGGAGTCGGAATGCAACCGATCAATTGCATACGAATGGGTGGAGCGTCATTCGTGGGTCGTCAACTCAAGGATCAAGTTGCGGCAAATTACAATGCAACGACGGATCGTGTTATTAATACAGTGCCCTTTCGGCGGCGAATCGAAGATGAGATTTCAGATCATAACTATACAGAGACGAGACGATCGTTTTAAAACTGCTATCTTTGGTATCTACGATTGGGAAGAGACAAAGTTTTTAAACTTTAAAAAATTCGTACTGCCTCGACCATTTTGTTTCAACCTTAGTGATGAACCCTCTTCAATATTCACCTTCGCCTTTTATACGACTTACATCACTACATGTATCAACAGTGTTGAAGTGTAGTGTGAACGTAGCATTACGTTGAAGGTTTTAGTCGACTGAACAGGATCTCTTTTCGAGAGCACGAAGTCGACAGCTCGATTCATACGATACTGAGCCAGCTTGTGTTGGTACAATTATGAAACCTGGCCACACGCCTCGTCACGACACACGATAAAGAAAGAAGGCATCTGGTCGAGCTGACGGCATTTGAGCACGTCAAATCGAACTTATGAAATGTGCACAAAAGCCTTCATGCAACGTAAAATATCGAATCCAAACATCCAGCATCTCAAAGCATTGGAACAGGAACAAGACCAGGAGATTGAGGTATGAAGAGATAATAACAAACTGTACATGTAGGCTAGGGTAGATGCGGGGGTCTGTTGCAACTTGCAAACGACGACATGGTGGGAATTCCAGTGCTACGCGCTTGGAAACCCCAAGTTGGTGGCTGGTCGGACCCCCACGCGTCTATTAATAGCCTATATTAATAATAGGCAATGAGTCGTTGCCAATGACTAATAGCGCAGGAGCTTACCTTACAGCGACAGCGCCTTCCATTGAAGAGTTCCACTTCAAATGAGCCGACAAAACTCTTTCCCTTTGCGAGATCGCTTCGATCCCTACCACACGCTGCTTCAAGAGCCAAATAAATATCACCTCGCACGCTACACACACGGAAGATTCGGGGAATCGCAAAGGAGCTGCTGAAGCAGTAATTTTGCCCCAACAATTATGGAACAAATAAAAGCTTAAACCCTAAAGTCGACAATACAAAATCCAAATCAATTTTGTAGCTCGTCTAAATCCTGACAACTGCGCCTGTTCAGTCTCCACTCCGCAATCCAAAGTTCACTCCGGCAAACCTGTTGCCGACCGACCATCACTACGTTTCCGCGCTCGTGTCCGCACTCTCGCGCCTTAGCAGCTCGCTACCATGCTGTTGAAGATCATTCGCGCCGAGGCGCTGGCGTCTGCCGACCTGAACGGCAAGAGCGACCCGTTCGTACGCGTCTTCTATGATGGCAAGGAGGTGGCGACTTCACATCGCGTCAAGCGGTCGCTCAACCCGCGGTGGGACTTTCAAGTGACCATCACTCTTGCACACGCCGGACCTTTAGACGTCGAACTCGAAGTGCTGGACAAGGACGAGCTGTCCCAGAACGATCTACTTGGCGCTCTACGCGTGCCCTTTCCAGAGTGGCGCCAGCTCGTGGACGAATACCAAAAGCGCAAGCAGCGGAAGGAGATTCCTCCTACAAAGCACAAAGGCTCCAAGTGTGTGGACGTGCGGCAGCTACGTGTCCACAATACTTCAGATACGAATTACAACGTCAACGGGAGTGACAATAAGCTCCAGACAGGGATTTCCTCCCATTCGACGGATTTCCAGCGAAGATCGAGGTCTTTAAACTCCAGTGGGGGCTATCTCCAAGCCGAGACGAAAGGCCGCGCCTCTGTAGCGTCTGGAGAGCTCTCCATCGATCCTCCGAGCGATGTAATGAATATTAAACCTGTGTTTACATGGTGCAGACTGGTCAAGGGCTCGGCGGCGCAAGGACGCATTCTCTGCAGTGTACAGTAC
The DNA here is from genome assembly GCA_033557915.1 of Phytophthora tentaculata. NCBI lineage: Eukaryota > Oomycota > Peronosporomycetes > Peronosporales > Peronosporaceae > Phytophthora > Phytophthora tentaculata. The sequence continues at coordinate 1,117,645 of JAUCEA010000005.1, forward strand.
GAGGAGAGGGACCTCAAATACCTGGTGAACCACCCATACGGTACCAGTATCCAGGAGGTTTTCCTGCCGCAGAATCCGCGATTCGAACAGGCTTATTGTCATTTACCCAGGAGCTGGCACCCGGACGTCGCAGTGAGGCAGGACGAACTCACGGCCATGCATCAAGGAACCCCCAAAGATTGTTTGTTCCCGTGGCACGAGAAGCTTCTGCACATGGTGGAGGAAGTGACAGTTACGTTCCACGTCAATGAGTCGAATCAGGGCGTGTTGGCCACACTGGTGCTGACTAACTATCGCATTTGGTTCGTGCCTTATCGACGTGTTAGAGGTTTGCTGCATGAGGATGTACATACATTACCTGTGAGTAAGATCCTCAAGGCGTCGATTCAACAGCAGAAACGCAGCAATAATAACGTCATCACTGTGCTGATCTTGGATAATATGGACGCTGGACACTACCACGTGACGCTGTCACCGATTTCCAGACTACGGGATTCTGTACGGGATTTCTCTCGTGAAGCAGAATTGAAGCGTGTGAAGACGCTGCACAATATCGTGCGGGAGATTGAGTGGCTACGCATTGAAAACAGTTTTTGTTCCCCTACAGATCGGAATCACACGGTGGCTACTGCAGACGAGATGCAGCTCGAGGACGATTTACTTCACTACACGCCCAAGCACAGCAGCTCGTCAATGCCGCCACCTATGGCTCGCGCGTTAACGCAGAACTACAGCAAGTATCAGAAGCATACGTTTACGAAGGAGAGCATTGGAAGTCTGACTCTTAACGGCAGTGGTGGACCGTTAGAGCGTCCTAAGTTCAAGCACCAGCAGAGCGAGTCGGCTGCTTACCCTCCACTAACGCAGACAGCGTCGATGAGGAAACCACCGCGACAGTTTCAGCTTGCGGCGAGGCGACGTATTCGGTACGACCCAGAGTCTGAGTTTGCGAGACAAGGCGCGCTGGATCATCCTCGCTGGCGGAAATGTGAGCTGAACGAGCAGTACCAGCTGTGTCCGACGTACCCGGCATTCCTCATTGTTCCAGAGTGTTTGAATGACGAGATTATCACAGCAGCTGCGGGTTTTCGCAGCAAGAGTCGGTTTCCTGCGCTGACGTGGATCCACCCTCGAACTGGAGCCCCGCTTTGTCGCAGTAGTCAACCGAATACGGGTGTGTTACGCAGCACGAACCCAGAAGACAAGAAGCTCATCTGGGCCATCCGAGACGCTGCCATTACAGCAGACCAGGCTGCAAAGTCCAAGCTCACTCTGCCCAAGAAGAACAGCGTCGTGCACATCGTTGACGCGCGACCGGAGATCAACGCCAAGAGCAACGCTCTCGCTGGCAAAGGGCATGAGTCTGTCAAGCAGTACGATCGCGATGGAGTATCTACGGCTGCAATCACGTTCATGGGGATCGATAATATTCACGTGGTGCGCAACTCACTCGCTGGTTTGGCACAGGCGCTGTACGAAGTGGAGGACTCGAATTTTTTCGGAGCGGTGCAAAAGAGTCGCTGGTTGGAGCATATCTGCAGCATCTTGCAAGGCGCTAGCGAGGTGGCCACGCATCTGGAGCGTGGCGACGCTGTTCTGGTGCACTGCAGTGACGGATGGGATCGCACGGCGCAGCTCTCTGCGCTAGCACAGATCATGCTGGACCCGTACTACCGTACTCTGGAAGGCTTCGCTTTGCTGATCGAGAAGGACTGGTGCTCGTTCGGCCACAACTTCCAGAAACGATGTTCGCATCCCACTTCGGACCAGACGTCGCCCATCTTCTTGCAGTTTATCGATGCAGTGTACCAGCTGACGCTGCAGTTCCCAACGCATTTCCAGTTCAACGAGCTGCTGCTGTCGTCCGTGGCTGAGGCGGTGTACTCGTCCTGGTATGGTACCTTCCAGAAGAATTCTGAAAATGAACGACGTCTCTTCCTGTCGACAGTCCCGAGTGTCAGCGTCTGGGACGTCATTCGAGCCACTACCGACCAATTCCTCAACCCTTTGTATGCTGGTGGAGAGGTGCATACGTATAGCGGATCGAATATGGAGCCCATGCTGCCCGTGTGCCGTGTGCGTGTTATGCAGCTGTGGGTCAGTCAATACCAAAAGGCCATTGGACACATGCGTCTACAGCAGCGCGAGTTCGAGATGCTGCAGCTAATTCGGCAACAGGAGGCCGATCTTTCACGTCTGTACGCCGCATTATCCAGCGACCAGCAACTCGAGCTGCGTGCGAACCAACTTCGGTCTGACATCGCGAAACTATCACGCAGCATGAACCTGAGATATCCCGATGAGCCTGCTACACCATCGAAAGAACTGGAGAAGAAGAGAATGACGTCTAGCTCTGCTGGTGAAACGCTGCGTAACTCCGGCAAACGACCGACCGCAGCATCACTGGACTTCCACGATCTTGCCAGCATCGTAGCGATGGGAACGGCCGGTGCCGCTGCAAAGGCGGCTGCTTCTCCACCTCGTGAGCACATGACGCTAGCGCAGATGCTGCAGCGTTCAAACCTAGAGACTAGTGCGGGTCCTGCACCGAATGGAGCCGTTGGAGCACCGTCACAATCCCACAACTTGCCGAATCCTCGACGACGCAAGTCCATTACGAGTCGATCACGAAGCAACAGCCTCAAGAACACGTTAATCAACGTGGTAGCGCAGATGAAAGGAGGCTCCCATGACAAGGAAGTCGACGAGCCGGAAGACGTAGGCTCAGCTACGCTGCCCAACCCAATACGTGTAAGTGAAAGACGACGCAACCTGCGCTTGAGCTCTCCATCCCGTCGAGATGAACTGAAACGAGATCTTCGCCATCTCGAATCTCAGCTCTCCAAGCTCAACCACCAAGTCTCCATCAAGGAGGACGCGGCAAAGCAGACGATGCGGCGCTTCCGCTGCTACAATTACAACCTCCCAGAGACGGCACTATGCAACGAAAACGATACGCTCTCCCCCAGCAGCGGCAAGAAGGTTCGACTCGGTGCTTCAAACGGCAGCAAACCGTACCCGTCGCCCAGGACTTTATCACCGCCATCCTCGTCCTCTTCGCCTGGATCGGGTACGACATCGGCATCGGCTCGAATCAGTGGCGAACTCTGTGACTCGAGCTCGTTGGATGGAGATCCCCGCAACTTCACGCCGGGCAGCTCCCCGTTGTTAGGCACGGATAAGGTGATCTCTGGAGGGAACTATCTAAACTCGCAGCCGGTATGGGAGCGCGACGAAGACGCACCGTGCTGCAAACGCTGCAAAAAGAAATTCAAGACACTTTTGCGCAATCGACACCACTGTCGCTGCTGTGGATACGTTTTCTGCGGGCGTTGCACGAGCAACCGCATGAGTCTCCCAGATTTTGGCTACTACGACGTTGTACGTGTGTGCAAGGTGTGCTACAACTCCGGCGAGGACGGATAAGCATAGAAGACGACAACAAAGAAAATATGACAGAGACACAAGACAAGTTGTACGGTAAGCACTGTGGAAAATATACCCTATCGATACCACGGGACAGGGAATAATACTCAAGATGTTATAACAGCTGAGTCTCCTGTTCCGTCGGATAGTCGCGTCGCTAAGATAAATCGTCGGTTTGCTGGGTTATGATACGCGTTACGAGGTGTGAGCGCAGGAGCGAGACTTGCCGTCTCGAGTGAAAGGTCGAAGTCACCAAAGGCACGTTCACGGCCTGTCGAGTTATCAGACCCCTTTGATACTCGAAATCTGACTAGACGCCCAGGGGATGTAGTAATAGTTGTATCTGGAGCTGGCACGATACCGAATGTAGCAGCTAACGCTCGCTTGGCTTGGAGTTTTTCGACACGCACAGAGTGTGGCGTTATCTTGTCGAAGAGCGCAGGAAATGCACCATGATACTTTGGATACACCGAGGTGAGATTGACATCATAACTACAGGAAACAAAAATCTGTTCTACGTACTTTGTCGGGGAAATACGAACCTGGTCCGCAACTACATGTAGATGCTCCATTATCTTGAGAGAATCTTGGCACATTTGATTTTAAGGAAACGACAGCGTTGCCCTTCTTTTTAAGTTGTGAACCTACGTCGGTGGACTCTTGCGGGTCGTAGAACCTCTGTACTGTAGCTGTTGGTGTTGGATTTACGTCTCGCTCCATTCGATAAAGTGATCGAGACTTGTACCGCTGAGAATTGCCAGCCAAAGTATTCCATTCCTCGCGAAAAAGTGACCCTGGACCTCGTGCCGCCGCGAGGTCTATTAGGAATATAAATCGCAATAAGATCACGGGTTGGAGCAATATTTCATGAATGCTATCGTACCATCAGGGCGATGTGTGAAGACAGTGTTGCGGAACGGTTGATACTGATTTTGTGCATCTCGCTCGCGGCATGTGCGCAGCTCCATCGGTAGCAGCATTCGCACGCAGGCCTTGTGTATATTTCTGTATCACCAATAATAGGCGGTGTTCAAATGGGATACCAGTGGGCTTTTAAGAAAGTTTCACCACCATCGTCATCAAGCCAGATCTAAAGTAACGATCAGCTTGATTCGGGGTGTCTTGGTCACCCACAGTGGCGTCTACCTAGCTGCAGCTAGCTCAGTTTCCTTGAATATTTCAATCGTAACAAAATTCACAAGTCTATCACGCAACTTTCTCCACATTTAATGTTTGCTTTTCTTATTCGCTCTATCACTTCCATTCCTAGTCAACTCATCTACCGAGCTCAATTCTCTGCACGGGATTGCAAAACTCAACGGCGCTGGATCGTTGGGTCGAGCGGTAATCCTCTCTCTTGAGTACTGGGCGTAAAATGCTCGCCTGGCGCCGTCCGACTCATTGCTCGACGAACAGTGCCACACATTTGACAAAAAGAATAATGCGTCTCCCGCCTTTGCTGTCACCGGCTCACTTGCAAGACACCCCAGCTTTTCAATAGTTTCTCCATCTGATCCAGACAGTGAATCCAGCGAAACGAATTGCAATGCTCCATTCACTTCTGTAACATCATTGAGTGCACACCACGCTGACACGTACGGGAGGATCTCGTCTCGATGCACGCACATAGCGAGCTGCTCGTCGTCGTCTCGATGCCACCGGAACTCCACACAACTCCGCGGAGGTTTTACCACATAGTGCTCGTTAAAGAAGAACACGTTTGTCCCCGTCTCAGTCTTTCCACAACTTGCCATCAGCTGCCCAGCGATTGCCGGCAGCTTTTCAAACAGCAATGACGCAAATATCTCCATATCAAAATGTTTGCTCTGTAACTGTTTGGATCGAGCTTGCAGATAATACTTGGAGTTTACTCGCGCTAGGTCGGAGTCGCGTATCTACAGGAACATTTCGTTGGTCGGTTTTAGTCAGAATGAGAGAATAGTAGGACTTTAATGTACAAATCAATACAAAATGTACCGGACACTGCGCCATGCCGTCCAGAACGCATCCTTGGGCGGCGATGGACTCGACGGATTCACGAGCATAGAGCTCGCTACACTCGGACTGTAACAAGCGCAGTTCCGAGGGCGATAAGACGTTTGGGATGCGGACCCAGCCGCGCGTGGAAAATGTGCTGTACGCAGGGATATCGTGGGCGGATGGAAGTGGAGAGGGTGGTGATTTAGAGCGGGCGCGCTTGGTCGTCATTTTTGGATGTCTGTCATTTGTATGCTTCTAAACCGTCCCTGCAGTTGGAGAGAGTATTTCATATGACTTCTAAATTGTATGGCTGTAGTTGAAGTTATCACGAAATCTTCGGTCTGCGAAACATGCATCACTCCCTGGTCTCTCTACATGTAATACATGTAATACATGTACTACTTATTACTAATACATGGTAGTATTCACTCATGGTGCCCACCAGGAAGGTACGATTTTCTTGTTTTTATCTTGCCAACTACTACTTTTCCACCGGAACATATTCGATCGTCGCAAGTACATGTATCTGTCGTGTACTTGTATCCTGCACCGATTCACGACCGAGATTAATAGATTAAGGTGACCGTAAGTTGCTTCCTCTGTGCCAACTGCTGCCTCCGCCATCACGATCGTACTTTTGCTGGACTGTATCAAAACTCGTTGAGCTGTTGACCGCAGTACATGTATTTTAACACAGCCTTTTTATTTTTATTTTTTATAAAAAACACTGGATATCTCCACCGTGGCGATATCCAGTGGTTTTTTATGGAGACTCCACGTAAAACGCAAAGTTTGTACTACATGTATTTTTATGAAAGTATTCCGTCGAGATTAAAATTAACATCCCCCTTCCACCACCACCACACACACAGTGTGTGTGGCACACTGTCGGTAACGATCAAACATCAAAGTGCTACGGAGTGTACCGGCTCACAATAATCAAAATGAGAGTACTCCGGTAACATCGCTAGCGATGATACTAGAGACGTGTACCGGCTCACAATTAAATGTGCCTAACAGAAGTGCGGCGCCAAGAGAAGATTATGGACGAGGATTACACCAAGATATCCGATGCAGCTGACGTGGACAAGCATTTCTCATGTGGGATTCTCTACTATTCTCACAAGCTGCTACCTTACATAGGTGCTGGCGACAAGTGGAGCCCAACAGCAACGATGCTGTGGTAAAAGCGGGTTACAATAGGAAGGAAGTCGTTCCTGAGAGGGAGGTCTAATCGAAAACTAAAACGCGCAGCTGCGTTGCAAAAGTAATAACAGAATTATCAAAATGACAAGAACATATTTGTAGTTAGGACGACCCCCCCCTCTCCCTTCGATATACGGGTCGGTCCTACTAATACTGTAAGACAACTAGATATCCGAGGCCTTAAGCATCCAAGCTAAAACTTGCTGAAGGCTGAACTTACTATTTGAAGCTCATTTTAATCTTGTTTATCCAGCAATTTGGAGTGCCATCGTTTTGCTCACCACGGATTGATTGGGATGAATTCTTGCTGAATTATCCTTGATATGTGAAATACCGCCAGTTGGAGCTCGCTGATTGGCTGCATGAAATGCGTCCCTCTGCTCCCCCTCTCATGACCAGATCGATTAGAGGCAAACGTTGGCGCTGTAGCGGGTCGGCCATGGTTTCCGCGGTTCAGATACAGCAATACGTACTAGTAGAAGTCGGTGGCAGGCAGTATCGGTGCTTCTGTCGTCGCTATAGCGCAGCTCGAGTTTCCACGGCATCTTGTCAGAGTCGAGCTCTGATTGGTTCGATTTTTTTTAATTAATCAGCTGAGCCAGTCCGCAGAAATTAAAACTTACACATCCCAGCCGTTTCAAGAATGGTAGACCTAATCAACCTTCTACGATGACCCTGCAGATTTTAAGCTTGGTTTTTGTAAGCACATATTGGTTCAACCTTGACACAATTGCACCCACACGTTGCCACCAACTTTATATTTTCTCTCTTTACCTCAGACTGATTTCTTTGGCTGGCAGGGTCAAATTTCTCTCAGCAGTAAAATACGGTGAGTTTGCCGTCTTTGGAAGACAAGATTTGCTTTCAATTTCGCATTACCATTTTTAACTCACATTATCCATAGGAAAGCTCTAACCGCTGCCAACTGTCGACCAAAAGAACCAAACTTACGCCAACGGTTGCCTGCGATGCTGCGGCGCGGTTCAAAACTGGGCTGAAAAGATCCGTAAAATGCTGTCGCCGCCCCTTCTCTGCGAAACGCCCAGAATTAGTCGTGGCTGAAGGATTAAAATGATTTTTTCAGACGTCAATACGTGGTGAGAACTCGTCGTTGCTCTGCCCAGCATGCCTTGAGCGGGCATGCCACACTCTTGCCCACGCTTCCGCGGAGAAGAGAAAGCACCGTGCTGTCGCGCTTGTACTCGCGTGAAATTCCTCGCCAAAAAGCCTCCTGGGTATTTTGATTAACCAAGGTTAGGGCTGCAACCCTTTCCCGCACGCCCTCGTCTCAACAACTGCGTTGTCGCTGCTGGCTCCCGCCTCACCCGGAGGGGTGAAACCCCCACAAATCATTTGCCAACTCTAAGACGATTATCCCGCCGGCAACATCCCCTCCGTCCCCGGTGCATTCTCCCTGTTTTCCAGTCATTCTGCAATCCGCGTTCCCAAGCTCAAGCTGCAGCAACTCATACAGAGTCAAAGAATGATGATGCACGGAGCTGCACCGCTCTACACCCAAGCGCCACTGAAAACCCCCGAGAGCGAGACGATCTCCATCTCGATCGGTCTGGGCAACGACCGCTCCTCGTCCATCGTGCTGCCGCGCGGCCACGACCTGGTCAAGCACCTGGAGCGCCTCATCCCGGCCGCTCCACAGCCGCAGCAGCTACAGCCGCTTGTGTATGCTCGCCACCCCAAGATCGAGGAGTCCACCGCGCGCTTCGATGCCGTACGCGCACTGTCATCTATGCCCTACCAGCAGCCACAGACACTGGCTCCTATCTCGTCCATGTCTCAGTACATTCACGATAATTCTCGTTACGAGACCTCCGCAGCCTCTAATCTGCCGAATTCGCCGCTGTACCACTCGGACAGCTCTAGCAACGGCGGTGTCCGTGTATACAACCACACTGAAGAATATTTGCAGCGCACCGAGCCACGTGTTACCCGTACGCGCCAACGCCGGAGTGCTAAGTGTAGCAGCGGCAAGCGCTGCCAGGTCTTGGGATGCGACAAGATCTCGGTGAGCCGGGGCCTGTGCCGCGGACACGGCGGCGGCCGTCGCTGCCAACACGAAGGATGCGGCAAGGGCGCCCAGAGCCGCAGCGACTTCTGCTGGGCCCATGGCGGCGGCCAGCGCTGCGAGGTCAAGGGCTGCATGCGAAGCCGAAAGTCCAAGCGCTTCTGCGTGGCGCACCTCAACTGGGACAGCAACGCGTCGGCGTCTCCTGCTCCGACCCGCCCCCTGTATGACGCTATTCTTCGTCAGATGGAGCTGCCGGTGCCTGCGATGTCTAAGAACGTGTCTCCTGTGAGCCCAATTTCGCTGACGGGCTCTCCCCGACTGCCCAGTCTGCTGCAGGCCCTGCGCAACACGCAGCAGTCGTCCATGACGGTGCAGAGCTAGGTTGCAGAAATTAAAAAGTAGCTAGTAGTACTATCTTCATTTTTAAAGTTATAGTCCAGTTTTTTCATCGAACTTCACCACAATTGCTATATTTTCTTGCAAGGCATTTGGTAGCTAAAAATCGTGATAAAGGCAAACACGGCTAGATCATCAAGTGACCCACTTGGCTATATCATCAAGACAACACGAGCAAAGGAATTTAATACTACATGTACATACAGACACACTTTGAATTTCAAACTGAAAGCCCATCCTGTGTGCACTGCGCACTGGACCAGGTCTGTGACTTTGCGACGCGTTCTGAAATACTGAAGTATTATTAGTAATACTGTTGATGTACTTCGAGGTCCTTACTGTACCACCACACAGGTTGGCTTGCTCATGCTGGAGTGAAACGCAACGAGTTCATTTGTGGTTGAAGTTGTTCAGGAAATCTTACACAAGAAATTGTTGTAAGCTGATCGCCACCAAGCAGGATAGGATATGCCTGGATCTGATTATTAGAGCCGTACAGCACGTCCTCATGATAAAGGGACGCGAAATCTTTAGCGTGGCCAGCATCGGAATCCGGCGTCTCCTCGATCTCCTTTACGACGAATATGAGCCGTTGATTGCCGACTGCTCGGCTGCTCCTACCTCAAAGGTTTACAGCAATGGGGAGCTCTAGTGGATCATTTCTCCTCTTTGCAGTCGTGCAGGAACAAAGATCTGACCTGGTAGAGTGGAGACCATGATGGAAGGGGATCCCGGCACCCCAGTCCGACTACCCGATGAAGAGACCGCCTTCGTTGAGCGCAAGGTCGAAGCACCAAAGCGTCGACAACGACTGCAGCAGCAACGAGCCCAGAAGAAACGCCTCGCTGTGTTGACGGTATCCGCCGTGACGGTGCTCGCCATCGGAACCGTGTGTGTCTTTCTGCCTTCGACGGCCTCCGATGAGGTCAAGACGGCAGTGTCACAAGCCATGGCGAGTGACCTGGCAGGCGCCACGTCGGCCACATCGATCGTTCCAAGCTTTTCTGTCTACGATGAAGACGGAGATGGCGAAGTCACGCTCGGGGAGTACCTTGACCGTCTCGCAATCAATCGCGATGCAGCGCTCCAACGCGTGGATGAATCAAGTCTCAACGTCACGGAGAAGGATCGAATCTCCGATCTGGTCAGAGAAGACTTCGACAAACACTCGGATTGTGTCGCTCGCATCGCGCAACGGGTACGGTAATAAATACCAGTCTCAAATATGTAGATTTCTAACCGTTTGGGTGTTGAACAGCATGATGACAAGGTGATGACGGAGCAGAACTTTGACGAGGTGTACAAGAAGATAACGACGGAGTATTGCCCGATAAAGGACGACCGCATCCCTGACTCGTACGAGGCGAAGGAGACTGCACCGGGTCAAAACGGTGCATCAGAATCTGAAGTAAACGCTGATGGTGAGTCTGCGGCTAGTGAAGGGTCTTCTTCTAGCAGCTCCCAGTCCAGTAGTGAAGCTGAGTGGAATCCCGAAAAACCGGTCGCACCACCACGTCCAGTTACTGATAACGAGAAGTCAAAGACCCAAGAAGGAATCACTAGCAGTCAACCGAGTGAGGAGAAGCCGTGGAGACCGAACTTCCCAACGGCACCACCGGTTCCGTCGAAGAAAGATGACAAGGCCTGGGACCCCGACGACCCAACTGACCCACCTGTGCCATCGAAAGCTACTCCACCGGATAACGAACCCGAGTGGAATCCGACTGTGCCGACGAATACGCCAAGTGTGGCTGACGGCACCGCTGACGATTCGTCTGCCAGTAAACCCGAAGGTGTTGGTGCGACAGCATGGAACCCCGAATTTCCTATGGACCCCCCCAAGCAGCACGAAAGCGAGTTCCAGTCCGACGGTAGGGAAGATGAATATGTTGCTGGGTCGAGCTCACAAGGAACGGCGCAGGAGCCTCCGATGACCGAGACAGCTCCCGGGGACGAACAGCCGACCCGTGCGTACAATACCTACGCCGGTGCGGACACCGGAGCATACAACGTGTACACGGGCGCGGAGACGACCACGTACGGCGAGAATGTGAGGACGGAATCGAGTCCGGAAGGAATGAAAAAGGAGTATCCGATGGCCGAGACGGCTCCCGAGGACGAACAGCCGACCCGTGCGTACAATACCTACGCCGGTGCGGACACCGGAGCCTACAACGTGTACACGGGCGCGGAGACGACCACGTACGGCGAGAATGTGAGGACGGAATCGAGTCCGGAAGGAATGAAAAAGGAGTATCCGATGGCCGAGACGGCTCCCGAGGACGAACAGCCGACCCGTGCGTACAATACCTACGCCGGTGCGGACACCGGAGCACACAACGTGTACACGGGCGCGGAGACGACCACGTACGGCGAGAATGTGAGGACGGAATCGAGTCCGGAAGGAATGAAAAAGGAGTATCCGATGGCCGAGACGGCTCCCGAGGACGAACAGCCGACCCGTGCGTACAATACCTACGCCGGTGCGGACACCGGAGCATACAACGTGTACACGGGCGCGGAGACGACCACGTACGGCGAGAATGTGAGGACGGAATCGAGTCCGGAAGGAATGAAAAAGGAGTATCCGATGGCCGAGACGGCTCCCGAGGACGAACAGCCGACCCGTGCGTACAATACCTACGCCGGTGCGGACACCGGAGCACACAACGTGTACACGGGCGCGGAGACGACCACGTACGGCGAGAATGTGAGGACGGAATCGAGTCCGGAAGGAATGAAAAAGGAGTATCCGATGGCCGAGACGGCTCCCGAGGACGAACAGCCGACCCGTGCGTACAATACCTACGCCGGTGCGGACACCGGAGCATACAACGTGTACACGGGCGCGGAGACGACCACGTACGGCGAGAATGTGAGGACGGAATCGAGTCCGGAAGGAATGAAAAAGGAGTATCCGATGGCCGAGACGGCTCCCGAGGACGAACAGCCGACCCGTGCGTACAATACCTACGCCGGTGCGGACACCGGAGCCTACAACGTGTACACGGGCGCGGAGACGACCACGTACGGCGAGAATGTGAGGACGGAATCGAGTCCGGAAGGAATGAAAAAGGAGTATCCGATGGCCGAGACGGCTCCCGAGGACGAACAGCCGACCCGTGCGTACAATACCTACGCCGGTGCGGACACCGGAGCCTACAACGTGTACACGGGCGCGGAGACGACCACGTACGGCGAGAAAATGAGGACTGAGTCGAGTCCGGAAGGACCAGCTCCTCAGGGCGGCGCCGGCAACTGGAATTCTCTTGGAGGTGGAAATGACAAAACTGCGGGACGTGGAGATGAAGCACAGGCGAAGAAGAATACGAAAACGATGCGTGGAATGGCTCGTGTCATCGTCCCATAAAATCTTCGGGGTCTGAGCATTGCTGCAAATGTGCGATGCTGTACTTGGACGTCATCGTGCAAACTTGAAGATCTTGCAAATGTTTGCCATTTAAAGAAGACGATTACTGTATTCGATCATGAAAGTGACCAGCAAAATGAACTTCGGATCATGGTAGCAACATTTACCCTTTTGTTTTGTTTTGTTTTCATTTGGCAGTGTAATTAGCAGGGCATACAGACTGTATGATACTGTACAGTACAGTACAGGGTGTAATTGAAGTCAGAGCAGAAGAAACGACCATTGCATTGACGTGTCTGTATGAAGTAGAAGTAAAAATTTCCGGTTTATCAACGTGTAAGAGCATCATCCCACCACATTTAATTATTGTGGTGCTTTGTGGTGGTTGATGCCGAATTGTGCTGTTCGACATCACGGCTTACCGAAATGTTTGGTAATCGAGTTTCACGGATTACGAAATGAAGTAGAAGTACAATTTTCCAGTTTATCAACGTGTAGATGCAATTATCAAGTAATTTGGGTAGATCACACGTCCTAAAACCAATATCTCTTGCATCTGAGACGACTCCAGCATGTATGTACAGAAGCTGCAATCATCAAATGCGTTATCTCCAGATTGCGGATTGTGCCAGGATCTGGGGTTTGGATGTGTAGTCTTGGTTGTACATGTACTCGCGCTGATCACTCGCTCAGCCTCATTCTCGTAGCAGAGTGCATGCTCTTCAAGTTGCTCAGATCACCAACATGACGAGCATCTTCCACCGCTCACTCACTTTTCAATCTGCCGTGTCGACAACAAAGTTCACCCCCCCCCCCAAGCAACAATGTCCAGCATTCCCACGACGTTCAAGGCCTACCAGTTCGCCAACTACAGTGACGTACTCACTGAGACCAAGCTGAACACGTCAGTCCCGCAGAAGCCTCTGGAGCCCAACCACGTTCGTATTAAGGTTTTGAGTGCCGCTGTGAATCCTCTCGACTACAAGCTACACTTCTTCGGATCTCTCGCCATTGCGGTTGGACCCACCCCAGAGAAACCTCTTGGAATGGGCATGGACTTGTCGGGCGTCATCGTTGAGGTTAGTAGCGGTGACGTGCGCGGCTTTAAGGTCGGTGACGCTGTCTTCGGCTCGGCCGACATGCAGTGCATGGGAAGCTTCGCAGAGTACATCACTCTTGAGGCGGACCACATCGTCCACAAACCGAGCAACATCACGGTCAACGAGGCTGCAGGCGTGTCGATTGCTGGGCTTGCCAGTTATCAGGGACTGGTTAACCGCGCCAAGGTGCACGCGGGACAGCGTGTGCTCATCCTAGGCGGTGGCAGTGCTGTCGGGCAGACTGGTATCCAGATTGCCAAGGCTTTCGGAGCTGAAGTCATCACGACCGCCAGTTCTCGTAACAAGGAGCTGGTCAAGTCTCTTGGTGCTGACCAGGTGATCGACTACACTTTGGAGAGGTGGGTCGACGTTCTCGCTGAGCATTCCATGGACATTATTTACGACTGTGCCGTGGAGTCCGAATCTTGGTCCACCGACGCCCAGAAGATCCTGAAGAAGAACAGCGGCCAGTTCTTGACCATCGGCATGGTCCAAAACCAAGCGGACTCGCCTATCGGCGCGAAGCTCATTCAGTATTACTGTCACCCCATTGCTGAGGACCTGGAAGGTCTCCGCAAGCTGATCGAGGACGGCAAGCTCAAGACTACCATCGACTCGGTCTACCCGTTCGACAAGCTGCTGGATGCCATCAAGCACCAAATGTCGGGTCGTGGACAGGGTAAGATCATCATCGAAATTGCGAAGGAGTAAATGCAGTGGGCTCGGGAGTTTACACAAAACTCGAAGTTGTCTACGTTATCCGCTGCTTATTTTGTAAAATACGAGTGGTACTGTGAGGAACTTCTTGAGAGTGTTTGTCATCTCTTTGCATCTTCAAAACGATAAAAAACGATTTTGCTGCAGGTGAATTTGACTAGAGCGTATATAAAGTGAGGATCCTGACTCATATTAATAATTGCTGCTTAATTTAAAAGAACAGTTCTAAGAGCATTATAGGGGCACTGCAGTATAAGCAGCGGTAGGTCGCTCAAGTGTCAAACGGCGATCTCGATGGTCGTTGGTGCGTTGCAAGGGATTGCAAGTTGTCAAAGCAGTAGTCCGACTACTAGTCGTCATGCAAAACCTGCCAGCAGATCGCTAACTGCGATCGTTTGTCGGCAGCGTCACTTTTGAACTTCCTTTATCTTCAACATCCACTGCAGAACCGCCGGGAGAATCTGTAGTTTGACGAGAAGGAAAGTTATTGGTCATTTTTCTGCTGCTCAATCTTTCCCTATTGGACAAAACAAAAGTTATCAGGCATTATCAGAAATCGCGATGTGCAACTTGTCTAATGTTGCATGTTGGCTCGCTCCATAGAGGGCAAACACGGCAGTGAGAAACGTCGCCACCTGTAGTACACTATTGTATTGTTCAGTTCTACATCGAATTGCTCGGCCGCCACAGCGTTTTCATCCTCTCAACCGCAAAAAAAACTGTTCTGACCATCACTCCGCAACCTTCTGTTGCCTTTTTCAATCGCCACTTCCCAATTCGAGGCCTCAAGCGCAACCCGAGACGAGCAAAAGGTAGGCATGGCAGAAGCGCACCAAGCCATCGGCGTCTTCGACGAGCACAAGCGCGGCGTGGAGCTGCTGTACTCAAACGAGGGCATCCGCATCTCGTTCACCATCCCTCCGCCTCACGAGATTCGACGCAACGTCGTCCGCGAACTCTTCCACCTTCAGCGAGCTGCCAGGCGTGGCGTGTACCCGGCGCCGCCGTTTGTAGCCATCTTGACAGTGGTAGCGATTTCGGTGATCGTCGTGTTGTCTCCCACCGAATCCTGGTGGCGCAGTGGGCCCATCTCGGTGGTCGTATGGCATGTTGGCAATTTTCTCATGCCGTACTGGCACTTGTTGCCAAACTCCGTCTACGTGGCGTATCTGGCTGCATGGGCAGCATTTCTTGGGCTTTTGGCGCTCATGGCAGTCCAGAGACTGTTCCTACGCCTTCTACTGAGCTACAGAGGCTGGTTGTACCTCGCTCCGAGGCAGAAGAGCCGCGTTGTGATGGCCTGGGCGGCTTTATTGAAGGTATTCGGTGGTCGTCATCCTCTAACCTACTCGTTTCAAGACGCCCTACCAAGACTACCTCTGCCACCACTGAAAGACACATTACAGAGATATCTCAAATCAGTACACCCTTTACTGACCTCGAAAGAATACGAGGAAGTGGAGCGTATGGCCGACGAGTTCGTCCACAAGGAAGGCCCGAAACTCCAGTTCTACTTGTACCTTAAGAGCTGGTGGTCGTCCAACTACGTGACGGACTGGTGGGAGAAATACGTGTACCTCAAAGGCCGCTCGTCGCTCATGATCAACAGCAACTACTACGCTCTCCCTGGAGCCAACCTCGACTTTAGTCTCACAAAGAAGCCGGTCGCATTGGCTGCAGCTCTAATCCATGAATTCCTGCTCTTCAAACAGGATCTGGACAGAGAACACTTGGCTCCGCAACTGATCCGTGGCATTGTGCCTCTCTGTATGAGTCAATACCAGCGGATCTTCTCGTGCACTCGCATCCCAGGCCGTGAGACGGATTTACTCAAATTGTATCACCACAAATCCAAGCACATTGCCGTGTTTTGTCACGGTCGCGTGTTCAAGATGCCACTTTTTGAAAAAGGTCAATACGGTAAATTACTTACCAAGTTCGAGATCCAGCGGCAATTCGAGTGGATTGAAACAACAGCCTTGGCCACGGGAGCCCCCACTAAAGCGGAGGAGAACTTGGCTGCTCTCACCGCTGCTGGAAGAATCGAATGGGCGGAAAACCGTGAACAATTCCTCTCTAGTGGCGTTAATAAGCGATCGCTAGAGGTGATCGAGTCGGCGGTATTTGTAGTGGTGCTGCAGAACGATGTAGCCAAAGATTGGACGTCTATGGGCAAAGATCTCATTCATGGAAGTGGAGGGAACCGCTGGTTCGATAAATCCTTTAACCTGGTTATTTACAAAAACAGCGTGGCGGGTATTAACGCGGAACACGCCTGGGCGGATGCTCCTGTGATGGCTCACGCGTGGGAACAAGTGTACACGAAGCAATGTTACACGATCCCATACGACGATAATGGAGACACTTTGGTGCAGTCAGAAGACGAGCGCGAGTCAAAGTTACCGCCTTGTAGAATGTTACAGTGGGATTTCTCCACGGGGCTGCAAGACGCTGTGCTCAAGTCCCTTGGAGACGCCGAGAAAGCAATTGGCGACTTTGATCTTAAGGTGATTTCGCACACAGACTACGGTAAAGGACTGATCAAGAAGTTCCGAGTGAGTCCGGACGCTTTCATTCAGATGGCTCTGCAACTCGCGTACTACCGCAATTCAGGGACGATTACGCAAACGTACGAGTCGAGCATGACTCGGTTGTACCGTGACGGTCGTACGGAAACTGTACGACCAGTGACGGACGAGTCGAAGGCTTTTGTGCTCGGAATGGTGGACGCGAAACTGTCCGACGCTGAGAAGTTGAAGCTGCTGCAACGTGCGTGTGACGTACACCAGGACAGCTACCGGAACGCTATGAGCGGCAAAGGCATCGATCGTCACTTGTTCACTCTGTACTGTACGTCGGTGGGTTTTGGCATTGAGTCGCCGTTCCTGAACAACGCACTCAGTCGCCCGTGGCGCTTGTCGACGAGTCAGCAGCCTCAGCAACAGACGGACAACTGGCGTCTTGTTGAGAAAGCTCTAGAGGGAACTCAGTACTCGATCAATGATGCTCGTTGTCCTGGCGGTGGCTTTGGTCCTGTCGCTGAAGATGGCTACGGAGTCAGCTATATGGTCGCAGGTGAAAATATGCTCGGCTTCCACATCTCCAGCAAGAAATCGTGCCCGTCGACAAGCTCGGACAAGTTTGCTGAAGACATCGAGCAAGCACTTGCCGACCTCAAGGCGCTCTGGCACCCCAAGTAGTAAATTATCATGAGCAAAGTTAATTGATAATTTTCAGATTGCATTAAAGAGTGACAAAGAAAAAAAATGTTTTCATTTTCAGATTTTCAAGAGTGAAGGCTTACAAAAACTTCGGGAGGTTGTTCTGAAAAAGCTGCGCCAAGTTTGCATTTTGCTCTTGAGTTTTTACGCGTTGGAAATCTCAATGATGATCTTGCCCTGAGCACGGTTGGACATCTGCAGCTTGATGGCGTCGAGCAGTTTCTCAAACGGGTGCACCGAGTCAATGGTAGGCTTGACCTGTCCAGCCTCGACCAACTTGGTCAGTCCCTGAATGTCCTCCGCGTTCGGGTGCAAGAAGAGCTGGTGGAACGATGCACCGATCGGAGAATCCACAGGTTTCGGTCCCATACCGATCGTCACGACCTTGCCGCTGTTCTTCTTCAGCACTTTCTGGGCGTCCGTGGCCCACGACTCGGGCTCCACGCCGCAGTCGTAGATCAAGTCCACGGAGTGTTCAGCAAGTACAGTGCCCCACTTTTCCGACGTGTAGTCGATGATCTGGTCAGCACCGAGCGATTTGACCAGCTCAAGGTTGCGAGGACTGGCCGTCGTGATGACTTCGGCACCGCGAGCCTTAGCGATCTGAATGGCAAACTGTCCAGTAGCGCAACTGCCGCCCAGAATGAGCACGCGCTGGCCAGCCTCCAGCTTTCCGAGGCCGTTAAGCGCCTGGTAGCTGGTCTGACCCGCCATTGGCACAGCAGCAGCTTCGTTGAACGTCAAGTTGCTCGGCTTGTGCGCCAAATACTTGGCGTCAATTGCAAAATACTCGCCGAAACTACCTCCAGCAGAGATGTCGGGGGTGCCGTACACAGCGTCACCAACCTTGAAACCACGGACGTCGCCGTTACCGACCTCAACCACGACTCCAGCCGTGTCGAGCCCATTCGGAAGGGGTTCTCTGCGGACGGTGCCGTCGGTAGGAAGGCAGCTCCGAATAGAAGCAGCTTGTAGTCCAGCGGGTTGATAGCAGCGCTTACCACCTTGATGCGCACCTGTGTGGGCTCCAGAGACTTCTGCGAGACGCTCGTGTTGAGCTTGGCTTCCTTGAGCACATCGCCGTAGTTGGCGAACTCGTAGGCCTTGAACGTGGTAGGAATGCTGACCATTGTGAAGTGGGAAGGTGAGGGTTGTAGTCGAAACGGAAAGTGATAAGTTAGTAAACCGGCGGCAACTTCGAGTGTTGCCGCAGCGACGTCAGCATGGCGAGTAACTTCAAGAGCGCACGCACTCTGCGAACAGAATGAAGGTCCGCGTTAAGTGATCACGGAAAACATTGCAAAAGTCGAAGCAGAAGAGAGAAATTAGCCCGTCTGGAAACGCCGAGAGGCCTCGTAGCACCCCGTGATCACCGATTGCAAAGACCCACGTTGATGCACATTTGAGCTCAGAAGCGTGTTGTAGCGCAGGTATTGCGTGAAACTTTCAAAGTTTTCTCACGCAATCTCCTCTGTGCAAAACTACCGTATGGCTACACTTTGGACATTCATGTAAAAACGTAAGACACACACAGTCATTTCAAGAGTAAGAAAATCTCGCTACGATTTCAATCATTCGAGAAATGATTTCCGGTCTTTTGTGTTATGCACATCATTCAGAGAGAAATTGTGCGCGAATTCGTAAGTCTCGATTCTTTCGATCAGATGGCTGCCTCCATTGGCCTAAATTATGGCGCTCAGTAGCATCTACTCGCTACGCGCGCCACTGCCAGCAGTAGACCAGGTAGACCACCAGCGGCTGGTGGTCTACCTGGTGCATGTACATATCGACCAACCAACTATTTAATGATCGACACTATTGTGAATTACGTAAAGTTCGACGTTTGTAATATCTTGAATAAGCTCAATCAATTCATGTACTAAAAATAAAGTATGTATGCTTCTAAAAGGCTACCAACGGTACGATTGGGTTCTTTGCCGCGGTTACATTACCCACGACGAGATGAAGGACCGTGGTGTCTTTGTAAGGATCCCGGACCATACCGGTACGCTCGGGTTCGTGGACCGAGATTGCAAGCGCGAGATGAAGCGCCACGGTGTCATGTTGGCCATAGTGATCATTGCCACGTTCAACAGAATAGAAATCTGCATCAAACAGCAAAAACTTGTTACGCTCGGCTGTAACAGCGTTGATATAGGGACTGTATTTCATTAAGACAGCAAAAGTGCATGACATACAGGCGTTGGAGAAAACACCGTACTCAACAATCGGAACTAGCACTATCGGATAGCAACCATGAGTGATCACTACGTGACACATAGGAAAACCGCACGCTTGCATCGTATTTTACGACTATGACGGAAGTTATGGGTGCCAGCGACCGTCATGTGGTGGCCATGTTAGGGAGTAGTGTCTGTCGATCACCTTGATGCCACTCATCGCGACGGTAACGCTGATGTGGATTACACGCGCACCACAACTACAGCTACTGTACATGCTCTGTAATTGTAATAGAAAATGTGGCCGCCGCTGACACCCGTGGACATCAAGAATGCAAGGAGTGCAGCTTCGACCATGGCGCTGTCATCGAGTTAGTTGTCGAGAGACACTGATTGGGCAGAAGCTGCACATATACGTTGTCAGTGCCATAACACATATACATAATTAGTCGCGCTCCTAAAATCATGTCAATCATGTTGAGCTTCACGTACCATCTCGATAGTGCCTCCGCGTCCGATCCGCCTTGAGTCACTTTGATGTTCAACTTATCATGTTATTTTGACCAATACAACAAGAGTAACTTAACGTAGTATCCCGATCTTACGATTTCTCCTCACAATTCATTTGTAGCGATATGTACATGTATACTGTATACAGTAATTTTGGCAAATAGATTAACTCCTGAATAACAAATGATGATTGGATAAAACACCCTCAGTAGAAAACCAAAAACACAATTCAAGCAAGACCGGAATAATGGTACGAAGTTGTCGCCTTGTTTCGCCTATGTGTGTCTCCCTGTATTCGTTAACCCCCTTGTCTTGGTGTTGTGTGCATACAGCTCTTCTACTCGTTCTTCAAGACTCTGGTCGGCAAGGAGGTGGCCGTGGAGCTCAAGAACGACGTAGCGCTCATGGGTGTCCTCGACTCAGTGGATCAGTATCTCAATATCAAGCTCCTCAACGTGTCGGTGGTGGAAGGCGACAAATTCCCGCAGCTGGTATCATACAAAATTCAAGTCAATTATCGCACAGCATTAAGTGTCTAACTCCTAATGTATCCATTACAGATGAACATGAAGAATTGCTTTATTCGAGGAAGCTCCATCCGCTACGTGCAGATCCCAGCGGGAGAAGTGGACACGGAGTTGCTGCAAGACGCGGCGCGTCGCGAGGCCACCGCCAACAAACAGACCTAGAGGAGAACGTAAAAGGTAGTTGGAATATCGTAATAGGACCAAGTACGTTTGATTCACAAAGTCTCGCTACCATAACTGCTTGCTCACAGCATCAAAGAAGGATCTTGTTGCGCATATTTTGCAGGACGATGTCGGTGCTAGGCGTAGATAATGGATCTTGGTCTCGTAGATAAGCATACTCCACGTTGTTGAAGAGGCTGGAGCCAACGGAAGCAGAGCCGACAGTGCGTGATTGAACGAGCTGGGTGGGCTGAGACCAAGCTGATCTGCTGCTGCAAACTAGGAGCAACATGTTGCACCAGAGTTGTGCCACGAGACGCATGCCGCTCTAGCAAGATGAATCGTTCGTACTAGCGTTGGCTAGTGTGGAAAACCTACACTGAGGCAGGTTGCTCTTGATAGTGGTAATGCGCGGCAGTTTTGCTTTTAGATCGCCAGTCCTCGAAATCATCCAAGTCGTATGGCTTCAGGATAAGCGAAGGGCTCTGCATGGAACGAAACGTAGAATGCATCGGCACACAAGTGCTACTACATGTAGTACGAGGAAAAACAATTTCAGATGAAAATAGTACTTCGAAGTAGTATCATATGGAAATCGAAAAGTAAAATTCAATCTGTGTATCACAACAGTAGCATTCCCCTTTCGTTTACCAGCATAGCTTACCGGGTAGGTATTTGTCGATGAGTGCCTGGTAGTATGGCCACAGCTTCTCCACGTCCGGTCGCACGTCCGCCTTCGTGTACAGATCGAACTTGTTGAACTCGAGTACCCAGTCCAGCAACTCCTCGTCATCCTCGCTCATCAGGTGCTTGTACTCCTTCTTGTTGTGCCACGGGTAGCACGAGTGGTAGCGGATCATGGCGAGACCCTCTTCCGGGATGGTAGTCTCGTTGAACTTGAGCATCTGGGAGATACTCATCGTGGCCCCAAGCGAACTTGAGGTTCTTGAAGCCACAGTGAGGCTCGTACATGCCATAGTCGGTGTTGTAGCGGGAGTCGCTCATGTCAGGGTTGGTGGTGTTGTACTCCGGGAAGACAACCGAGTCGGGAATCTTGCAGCCCACCACCCACGTGTCTCCACCGAGAGCCCATTGGTCTCCGTCAGCCGTGCCCTCCTGTCCGTCCTCCGGGTGGCCCCAGAGGTACTGGATCTTGCCCATGTCGTGCAGTAGACCGACGAGTTGGAACCAATCCGGGTGGCCGGCAGCACGGATACCTTCAGCAGTCTGCAGCATGTGCTCGAGGTTCGGTAGCGACGAGTCTGGGTCGGACGAGTCCACGTATCCTTTAAGAGCCGTGAAAGCCTCCCACACGGTCATCTTGGTGTTGGAGAAGGAGCCGTACTTGGCCTGCATCTTCTCCTGGAAGGCCACGGTCTGGTTCTTGCGCATGAGAGCGTAGTGACGGGAGACGAGTGCGTGTCGGTCCGAGTCCTTGTAGTTGCGGAACTCTTCCTCGGCCTTGCCGGCGGTGACCTTGCCGGTGACTTCGAGCGTGGGTTTGTGCTCTGCGACGTCCACTTCAGCCATGGCTGTTGTTATGTGATGACAAGGTGGCGGCGAACATGGAGAAGTGCTGGAAACAAAGCCAAATGAGGAGTGATCTTGGGGGTGTCAAGCTGAGAAGAGGCTTGGCCGGCCATAGAGATCTGTGCACTACGTTCCGAGGGTGGTGGTTTTCCGATTGATGAGTCATTGAACTGCTGACCAAGGCCTACCGCCGGGATCCCATTGGACTCCAATGGGATATTCGCTTGGTCAGCAGCGAGCTTTGTCATCTTTGTCACGAGCGGTACTGTACACGAATGGGTACAGTTGTTGCAGTTCAGTGTATCCGTCGCCGTAGAATTTGTTGGAGTTTCCGGGGATCGCGAGATGGTTAACGAAGTTGACAATGTTGAAGGTCGTTCTATTGCTGCCGGAAGCAGGCAGAAAACTATCGCGTGGTGGCAGCTTTGGCCATGCTTAACTGCGTGTCGAGGGCATATCTTGGACAACAACTTCAAACACACATCTCGTGAAAAATCGGACAGAACCTTAGAAGCAGATCGCGTGCAATTGGATTCCAGTTATCGTCATCAACCTCTTAGGCCCAACGCTCTAGAAGAAATTCCATAGCTGTTAAACGTATTCGATGTTTGTCTTTGACGCCATCAACACTGCAACCACCAAACCAACCAGCTCGAAGCGAAAATGGCTGCAAGCAGATGGGGGGCAAATTTACCAGCACACCCGCTTGGTCCACATCTTCATTATTTGTTCATCAATATCGTCAGTGCTACTTTCGTTTTCATTGCCCTTCGTCCTTCACGCACGCGCGAGCTACATATCAACACTTCACCCCCATCTTCTTGTTCATGAGAGGCGGCAGTCAGACATGCAGTGGGCGAATTAACAGGCCATCCGAGTCGGAATCCGACAATCGCCTCACGTGCAAGACAAAACAGAGCGGAAGTTCTGGTTCAGCTTTCAAAGTGAACTCACTCATCGTGAGATGGGGGTTGAACGCATGAGGCAGAAACGAGCCGTGCGACCATTTTCAACCACTCATCTTGCGTCTTATTGATTAAAACTAGCAAAATATGCATGATCATTGGCGCAAAATGAGCATAAACCGCCAGAAGGAAGAAGAAAGATTTGTCCGTTTCACAACAGCAACAACAACGGATGCAGACTGAACTCAGCAACTTCCACCTCCAGATTTAGCACCTTCAGTGGAGGTCCTCCACCGATTCTCAAGCCAGCTCATTTTACCATTTGCACTCCAACCCAGGCCTCCAAGCTCTTCCCCACCAATTGCAATAATGGCTGGAGAGAACGTCGCAGAGCACAAACCCACGCTCGAAGTCACCGGCAAGGTCACCGCCGGCAAGGCCGAGGAAGAGTTCCGCAACTACAAGGACTCGGACCGACACGCACTCGTCTCCCGTCACTACGCTCTCATGCGCAAGAACCAGACCGTGGCCTTCCAGGAGAAGATGCAGGCCAAGTACGGCTCCTTCTCCAACACCAAGATGACCGTGTGGGAGGCTTTCACGGCTCTTAAAGGATACGTGGACTCGTCCGACCCAGACTCGTCGCTACCGAACCTCGAGCACATGCTGCAGACTGCTGAAGGTATCCGTGCTGCCGGCCACCCGGATTGGTTCCAACTCGTCGGTCTACTGCACGACATGGGCAAGATCCAGTACCTCTGGGGCCACCCGGAGGACGGACAGGAGGGCACGGCTGACGGAGACCAATGGGCTCTCGGTGGAGACACGTGGGTGGTGGGCTGCAAGATTCCCGACTCGGTTGTCTTCCCGGAGTACAACACCACCAACCCTGACATGAGCGACTCCCGCTACAACACCGACTATGGCATGTACGAGCCTCACTGTGGCTTCAAGAACCTCAAGTTCGCTTGGGGCCACGATGAGTATCTCTACCAGATGCTCAAGTTCAACGAGACTACCATCCCGGAAGAGGGTCTCGCCATGATCCGCTACCACTCGTGCTACCCGTGGCACAACAAGAAGGAGTACAAGCACCTGATGAGCGAGGATGACGAGGAGTTGCTGGACTGGGTACTCGAGTTCAACAAGTTCGATCTGTACACGAAGGCGGACGTGCGACCGGACGTGGAGAAGCTGTGGCCATACTACCAGGCACTCATCGACAAATACCTGCCTGGCAAATTATCATGGTAATGATGACGAAACATTCGCATTCCAATTCTGTTAGTAAATTTGCCTGATGAAACTCAGATTATCACTCTAAAATTGTTATCTTTTCATTCTTATTCATTTCTTATTCGCGATCTTATTCGATCTACTCATTCTTTAATCGAGTTCCTACATGTATTACATTTGGTTTATATAAATTGACAGGGTAGAATGCTTCCGGCGGCAAAGCGTGGAGGTCGGCCTTGCTGCAGCTGCAAATACTGGGCCAAGGCGAACTCTCAGGCGTATCTACAATAACTACATCGTACTACGGCATTGCTAGTAAATGGCTGAGCTCAGTTCTGCTCGGTGATCCTTGTTGTGTTCATGTAGAGCTCGTAGAGATCCGCACGTTTGCGCAGATGTTCTTGCATGGGTCCTAGCAGACGCTTAAATGTGGCTCGGTCCAGCATAAGAACTTTGGTCTTACGCATGGCTGTGACGGTGGCTTGACGCACGTCGTCGTGGATGAGTGCAAGTTCACCGAAGAAGTCGCCAGCTCCCAGTCTGGCCGACACTTCTTCTCCTCCACGTGTGCACTTGACTTCGCCGTCTGCAATAATATAAAAGTCGTCGCCTCTGGATCCTTCAGTCAGAATATAATCTCCAGCACCCACGAACTGTGCGCGCAAGGCGTCGGCCACCGTCATCTTCTCGTAGCTCGACAGTGTCGAGAAGATGGGTACCTGGTCCAAAAAGTCCAGGTAAAGAGCTCGTTGCTGCATGGTTGTAGCCATGAGCACACGTTTGAACGTCACTCTGTCCAATGACCAACACTCTACGGGAGTTTTGGCACGTACAGTGGCGGCTCTTGGCGAATCGTAGAGCAACGCCAGCTCGCCGAAGAAATTACGCGCAGACGTGGCACTCACTTCTCCAGCGATTCGGTTGTTCACGACCACGTCGCACGTTCCGCTGTCCAAGATGAAGAACCTGTCGCCGGCCACGTCTCCTTGGGTCACAACGTCCACGCCGGCGTCCACAGCCTCGTATTTCATGGCGGCCACCAGCACTTGCAACGTATCCTCCGGGATTTTAGCGAAGAGCATATTGCGACGTACAGAACGGCGGATAGACTCGGCGTCCTGCGTGCTCTTGGGGTACACAGGCGGCGTCCACTGTTCGTTGGGAGGAGGCACGAAGGACGACACCACAGAGCGACGGTGTGAGCTGGCTGAGCGTCCTAGACGCGCGGCGATGGCGCTGAAATCCACAGGCTCGTCGCTATCGCTTTCACTTGTGGAGGGCGCGTCCTCCTCCTCCGTCTCGTCGTTCTCCGAGTCGACGTGTTTGCTCTGCGTCTTGAGGCGCTTCTTCTTGGCCTCAATCTCGCACCGCTCGGCGTCGTGTTGCGCTTTGCTGTCGGCGCAGTCCTTAGCTGGCATAATTTTAATATTTAATGCGGTGGTTGAGCTTTAAGCGCTTGATGGGGGAAAGTCGAATGGAGTCTCAAGGTCGCGACGCTTTGCTCTTGTTCTTCCTTGGTTTGTCGCAGCGATCTTGTTCTTCTGTTTCGAAGAGGGACTTACTGAAACCAAGTGAGTTTGAAGAGATCACTAGAGTAAGATCGCCTGGCGTGGCGACGTTTCGCCAACCAATCAGGGCGTAGAGTATCGTCTTCAACATGCGGATTTTGGAGTTGCTTGGCAGTTGGACGAACCCCAACTTGGAGGCAAGATCGTCTCACTCGTGCGTTTTGGTGTCGTACCCGCTCGACCAGGTCTGAAAGTGGCGTGCGTGGCAGGATGCAATCCAAGCGCGGACGAGCCGGTGTTGGTTTTAACTAGTGTATCTAGATGTAGTGCTCAAATTGCATGCTCGATCAATTTAGAGCACTGCTAAGTTAGTTCAAACGAAAGCTCTTGTTCGTTTTGAGTACATGTGCCATCTCCGCGATAGTAAGCTGCTCAAGCAACTCAAAGCGGTTTCAGGTTACGTCAGGAATGAGAAATAGTTCGTAGCATCATGCACCGGACGTAACGTTACGACGTAGTGGTTGACTCCTGTGCAGTAGTATGAGTTGCATCAGTGAGCTGCATATATTGTGAGTTCTACTCGAAATTTTCCATCCGCGGTTCTTTGAATGAACCGCGCGATAATCGCTCAAATCGGCAAACGACTTCGATTAAGTAATCATCCACTTAAGTACGACCTGGACTGTAGCCGGTGCAGCACAAGCGGTTTCGAAATAACAGAGATTTTGTATTGTGGGTGACCCGGGCAACCGCGCCAGAATGGCAAATTTGGCCGGAATTCACAGTAATATCACCACAAGCAGTGCAGAGTAGTTTATCGTTCTCTTTGTAATCCAACATGGCTACACTGTACCCTTTCAAATCCGACCACAAAGAATAACCCATTCAACAATCCCCACAAATCGCACTTAATCGAATTCATCCGTTCAAATCGAAGAGAAACTCGAAGCTAGCTCCTTGTTCCACCTCCCCGTGTTCGTGGTCGTCATGGGCGGCGAGAAGAGCTGTCGCCACGTGGGGCAGGCCGTGCGTCTGCCCGAATTCCGTCGCGAGCTCAAGAAGCGCTCGCATCTTCTTTGTGAGGTAAGCGGCCCTCAAACAACCTAAATCTCCTCAAAATTCTTAGCGTAACTAACACGCATTCAAAGGGGTGCAATCCGCCTTCAACGAGCCGCATCGACGCTGCAGCGCTCCAGAGCTGGGAAAAATACGTAGAGGCCACAGATCTGCTCGTGTGCGTGAGCTGCGGCTTCATTGGCTGCTTCAGCGACGGCCACTTCAGTCTCCACTTACAGGCTCATCCCAAGCACTTTGTAGGACTGCAGCTGGCCTCCAAGACGTTCTGGTGCGAACCTTGCAACATGGATATCCCCATCAACGTGCGTCCTAAAGTCGAGAACGCGCGACAGGATTTCTGCGATGCTGTGGAGGAGATCGCGGCCAAGAAGCGAAGACAGCTGCGCAACCAGATACGCGCTCCACAGACGACGTTGTCGCCTATTACGACGCCCAATGGGTCGGCCAATAATTTGCTGGAGCTAGAGACGCATACAGACACGCCGCCAATGCCCAGAGGCGCGTTAACACTCGAGAGAACGAGTTCTAACCACGCAGAAGAGCAAGTTAACGGCAACGGAGTGGCGTTATTGGATATGCCGTTGAGAACCAAGGCGAGAGACGAAAAAGTGCGTCGCAGGATGTTAAAAACCGCCATGAAACGAGAACCAATGCAGGAGATCAGTATCCCATCGACAGATACGGAAACTTCGGGAGAATTGCCCAATACGGTGCTGGGATTCACGAATTTAGGCAACACATGCTACTTCAACGCGTCCATGCAGGCGCTTCTCACGGCGACGCACTATTTCCCGGAACACACGCACATCGAGGAGGTGCTGGAGACCAAGAACAAGCCCATTACCACGACCTTCACGTACGTCTGGCAATATTTCTAAAAAGTGTTTAAAACTCATGGTTTTTATAATATGGCACAGGATGCTGCATGAAACAGTCAAGAAGCGTGCGCGTAAAGCTCTTGCCGGCGAGTCTCCATCAGACAGACGAGCACGCAGTAAGAGCGGTCGGTCGCGCTCCGGTTCATCCTCGGTACTGACGGTGGCGCCGCTGCTCAAGGAGATGCGCAATAAGTTTTCACAGTTCCGCGGCCATTATCAGCAAGACGCTCACGAGTTGTTTACCAGCTTTTTATGGGCTGTAGACGAGGAGATGGACCCTCCTTTGCCTCAATCTGAACCCGTTAACGACAGCGTCACGAACAGCAGCTGCAGTACAGCCAACTCCTCTGAGTTACCAGACGACGACGACGTTAATCGTAACGGAGCGTGGCCTGAAGAGGACGCGACGGACTGTGAACAGACCGAAGAAACAGAGCAAGAAACGGAGGAGGAAGGCAGCGAGAGTGACGTCGAACAGGAGGAAACCAAGCAGATCTTTGTCAAAACCGAGACGGGCGAGACCATTTCGATGCAGGTGCCCAAGAGCGCGACCGTGAAGGAGGTGCAGCATCTATTGGCTAAAAGACTGAACCTGAACGAGGAAGACATGATGCTGGACGCGTCGAAAGTGGAAACCCGCGCCACGTTATCCTCCCGTCCGTCTGCTGTGCTTCACGCGAGAGCGGAGAAGCGTAAAATGTACTCGAGACTGAATTTTACGCGTAATCTATTCGGTGGTGCGCTTACGACTGCGGTGACGTGTAAAGGATGCGGCAAGCGGACGGAGATCGTCGAGGACGCCTTCCATCTCAGCGTCTCTGTGCCCGACGGACGGCACCGTGAATTATCGACTACTGACTGTCTGGACGACTTTGTGAGGGAGACGCAGCTACTGGTGGAAGCCAACAACGGCTACGACTGCGATAAATGCTCCCGACAGCCCAAAGTACGCAGCGCCGCGGGCAGATTTATGCGTAAAAAGCGTCTGGGACCCAACGCCGAGCCCGAGATGGAGGTGGTTCTGAGAGATGCAGCCATGCAGATGTTCATGTCGGCGCTGCCTCGTGTCCTCGTGGTGCATATCAAGCGTCTGGCGCGCTCCAGGAAGATCACGCAGCACATTTCGTTCTCGGACAAGCTGGATATGACTCCGTACGTGAGCGAGACGCTGCGTCAGGGCGGAGGCGACGCCAAGAACCACTCGCTGTGCTACGATCTCATGGCGGTTGTGGTGCATATGGGCAACAAGCGGTCGGGACATTACGTGGCGTACGTCAGTCGCTCTCGTCGACGTGAAGCGCTGTTACTGGCTCGAGCACGCAGTCGTGTGGCGTCGGAGGAAGCAGCGACGGTACCTGAGGTGACGACGCCTAGAAGCGGAGAGGGCCCGTCCAGGACGTGGTACTATGTCTCGGACACCGTCGTCAAGCGCGTGTCTTTCGAGCAAGTGCTGCAGTGCGAGGCGTACATGCTCTTCTACCAGCGTCGACCGAAAACTTCAAGCAAGACGCCGACGAGTTCGCCGACTGCGGAGATGGAACGATCACCGACCGAGACGGCACTGTAGAGCCTGATACGGGTATTCAATAGACTAACATGAGAGCACAAAGGTACTGGTATTAGTGGACTGACTTGGGCTTATTTTGAGCGTTTCAGTGTTTTATTAGCTCCATGGCGATGCTGGCTATTCACGGGGAAAAAATAAGCTGGTAGTTGTGTGGAGTATGAGCGACGTGCCGACTGATGCAGTTGAGAGTACGGACGATGACGTTGAGGAGAAGCGAAGGCTGGACGATCAACGAGCTGCTTTGGGGGAGGCGGACGAGACGTGTGTGTTTCTTCTGGATGATCTGCTGGCTGGAATATTTGAGGAGATGCAAGTGCGTGTACAAAATGCAGCTCTCTTTACGACGTCGGCGCGTCAAATGTGCGCGAAAGCTTTCGAAGCTGTGGAAATGAGTGCGTTGGAGCCATCAGATTCACTTGATCGGAGTGGGAGACAGCAGATACTCAAGGCGCAGAGTCAACGCACGCCAAGTCTACAGAGGCGCAGCTTTGATGCTTCAACGCCGCTGGTGTTTCTGAGACGGCTACGTAACTTCCTCGACAAGCGTGTGGACCGTGCTGGGCTGGAGTTGCAGCAGTTCCCGTCGTCCGAAGCTGTTTCCATGTTGTCGGGCAAGCGCAAGTTAATCAGTGGTAGAGTATCGGACGGAGGCAACGAGTGGTGCATTCCAGTGGACCAAGTCTCTGTCTTCCTGCAGCATCTTCTATCTAAAGGCCTCGTGAGTGCTGCTCCCAATACTGTAACGTTTGTGATGGCGGTGAATCGAGAGGCTCTAACCGTTAAGAACGCACACGCGCGAGTGGCGTTATCACATCTACAAAACTATGTCGAGAACGCTATACTGACAACAGAGGAAGAGCAGGAGACGAGGGATAAGCCCCAGTCTTGTCGGTCTTTAACGGACGAATCTACGCCTCGATCGCGTATCTTCCATACTGAAGTGAAAGTTCCGCTAAAATTACCTGCCTCAGGCCCCAAACAGGAGCTTTTGAGTAGTTATCTAGAGGAAATCTCCCCTCAAGCTGTTGCAATGGACCGTCGAGCACCTGGTCAAGTAGCAAAGAAAGCGACTTTGACCTCCACTCAGCGTGCCATTTCACGTAAAGTTCGTTTGCTCCTGGCGCCGCCACCGCGTCTAGGAAGTCGATGGAAGACTGTGCGACACAAACTCATCATCCCTCCTACCGACGCGTCTGTGGGTATTACAGCCGAAGCAGACTTGGAGCTCAATATTGCGAGTTACACACAGGATATAGACAAAGAAACGAGCGTAGAGAACGAGGACACCCCCGACGCAGCAGCGCTGTCCAACATCTTTTGTCTCGGTACGCCACGGCAACTTTCAGCCCAAGAGCTGGCGCGACGGAACGATCTTCTCGCTCAGTTAGAGCGTGAAGCAGCTCGCTCTCAGCGTCGAGCGACCGCTACCGTTATCGCTGCAATGAGTTTAAGTGAACCCCGTGAGAGTGATGGTACATGTACCCAAGACTTTCAAGCTTACGTTGCAGCAAACTCAATTGTTACAATAGGATTGTCACCAACGCGACCGCAACAAAATGACCGACGAGGTCGTGGGAGAGCGAAGATTCAACGGAGTAAGTTCGAACAGGAGCGAGAGACGCTGCCATTCTCTGTCTGCGATGGCAACAGCCATACACGAGACGAGCAAGAGCGTCTTTCAGCCGCTATGTGCTCGCCTATAAAGCGTCCTAGAGCCTCCGTAGCTCAGCAACCAGAGACTCCAGGACGCCCTATTCAAATTGCATCAACACTAGCGCCCTTACCGCAGCTAGATTCCTTGCGTCTAGCTGTAGGAGTGAGTGCTGTCGTTCGAGACGTTGAAAAGCGAGGGCCACGACGAAATCCAAGCCGCAACTCACGCCTTCAGCTCCATAACTATAGCGCAGCGTTCGACGGTGTGGACCTCGAAGACAGTGACACAGAGGAGATCAGAAGTCAACTGCCCTTCTCTCCTGTTCGAACTGTAGCAACTAAGGAAAATTTGTACCGATTACCAGTCATCCCAGTCGTGTCTCCAATCAAAGCTAGTCCACATCGCAAGCATGTCGCTTTTAAGGCTCAACCCGTACGTGACAATGAACGAACAGCTCTCTCTATCTCGCCAAAGGCTCAGGTACGGCAACATCCATCGGTTAAAGTGAAGCAACAAGTCTGGGAAGCTACAACGCGAGGCAAGAATTTCCGAAGATACGATGAGGTAAGTCAGGTGTTTATCCTGTTTTTACGCCTCGTTAACGTGTATTTTGTGTTTTATGACAGCCTATGGCGCCTAGAAGAAACGTTTTAGCAACTTCGGATTATGAAGATTAATACAGTATCCTACAGGATAATGAACTTAAGTCTGGACATCTTCTTCGCGCACAAGTTTCCTCCTTGGTCGGATACCTAACGGTGCCGGGGTGGAAGGAGGTGTGGACACCATTGTACGTCCTAGAATACTGAACGCATCAGCAGCTGGATGTTCATGTAAATACTTCATCGCGTCTTCCACTCGGATCGAGTCACTTTGTTCTCGTCCGAGGGAAATGAAGATCTTGTCTACAAAATGCCGCGCGACGTCAACAGCTTCAGATGTCTGGGGGACCAGTAAACTGGCCAAGAAGAACATCTGCACTTCCTGCCGCCGGATGTAGCCATCTCCATTGATATCGTACGCGTGGAACAAGAAGTCAATTCTACGAGACGAGTCTCCTTTCTCAAGCGCACTGAGTGCAGCGATAAACTCCGGCCAATCAAGAGCCCCGGAGCCATCAGTATCAAGCACATCGAAGGCGCGATCAACAAAGAATTGGTCTTCGTTTGACAGTTGAGGAACCCCATGACGCAGCGTCTCCTTGTCCACTCCGTTCGAGTTCTTGGCCATGGAGCATAACGCTTTAAAGCGAGCCCAACGCGCGAATAACTCAGCTCGAGAATACCCTGTAGCTGCCATTAACGCTGCTAAATCCTGTTCCTGGAGGAAGCCATGTTGCTCTGCTACGGAAAGTTTGGGAGTAGTCGATGACTCAGAGTGACAAATGGGATGAGATTTCGGTTTGTGTGGCTTGTGAGGAACTTTGGTTAGTGGAGAAGCGGTAAATGTAGCAGTAAATTGGTTGAAATGTGCGGGTTTGGTTGCTGAAGTCGAAATTTTACGGTGGGTGTGGGTGATTCGTGGTGTGTTTCGCTTTACGGGTGAAACTTTGCGGGTGTCGGTATCTTTTTCAATGTCTTGAGGCTTGGCGAATTGCTGGAGATGGAGTTGCTCTGTGTGCATGTCGTAGGCAGAACTGATGGATAAACGTGAAAGGTTTCGCTCTGGTAAAGGCTTGGTGCGTAAAAGAG
Organism: Phytophthora tentaculata; assembly: GCA_033557915.1. Lineage (NCBI taxonomy): Eukaryota > Oomycota > Peronosporomycetes > Peronosporales > Peronosporaceae > Phytophthora > Phytophthora tentaculata. The sequence continues at coordinate 1,150,512 of JAUCEA010000005.1, forward strand.
AGAATTCTCTCATACAGGATAAGTCTAGTAGTGTGCGTCTGCGTAAGGCGTCCAAGAAGGTTGAAGCGGAGGTTCCGGGTGTTGACGGTCTAAAATCCGTGCTGTCGATTGCTTCAGATGGCATCGTAAATATGAACGGGAGGCTGGCGAGACCGCGACGACGAGCAGGTTTCGAAATGGTTTGGTTCACATTCCAATGCTGGGAATTAGGGAAGATATTGAACTCCGTGAACGGAGCCACCATTCTGGAGTCCGGCTTTGGATATCCGCTCACGAATCGCGGAGTCGAAAGGCTAGAGCGCTCGTCCATGGCGACACATTAACAAACTGGTGCGAGACTACCGGTAAACAATCGTCGCGAAGCTATCTTTGCCCGCACCTATATTGAGGTTTGGCATGCCTGACATTTTGGATCATGTTCGAGATGAGAAAATTGTCGAGCACTGTGCACCCATATCAGTAATTCCGCATGCATACGCGTCCTTGCAGTGTCAATAGTTGAGTGCTCATGTAACATGAGTCATGTTAGCCTCCATGATTGTAGATGTGCCTATAGATCAGTGGTAAGAGCACCCATCAGCTCTGCCATTGCGATGCGCCACCAAACTTTTAGTCCAGAAGAAAAGTCGAAACGCACGTGTCGTAACGGAAGTCCGTGCGACCTTTTACCGTCCGTGCGTTAGTCCTACGTAGCTTCATTCTCCTTCTTCCGCAGCCAACAACGAGTCTCGCTAGCTATTTTCCCAAAAGCAATAGTCTACTGGTCGAGACGGGATAAAATGCTGTCGGCGCTGCTGTTGTGCTCAATGTTGGCTCTGATCACTGGACCTGCGTCTTCGGAGCGTGCAGACTCCATGATCACATCTCGGTCAGGATTGAGTCCATGGGTGGATGTTGACACCCCTATGGACGCCTACAACGTCACGTCTTCGCGTGGAGACACGTGGGCGTTGGTTATGAGCGACGAATTCAACGTCGCTGGGCGTAATTTTACTCCTGGTTCGGACCACATGTGGACGGCGTTGGAGATGCCCGACGGTGTCAATGCTGCTCTCGAGTACTACAGCTTCAATATGACAGATACCGTCGCGGAAGCGGACGGCCGTGGTGTGTTCAGGATAAAGATAATGGAGGAGGAGAACATCACGTACACGGTGTGGAACACGTACGCCAAACCTGCGGGCTTTGAGACCCACCACATGTACTACCGAGCTGGTATGGTACAGTCCTGGAACAAATTCTGTTTCCAAGGAGGCAGGATGGAAGTGGTGGCTCAATTGCCAGCCACAATGAGCTCCAGTAACCCTGATATGGGTGACGTTAAGAATCGCGTCAAAACTAACGCGTTCTACCCCACGTGGCCTGGTATTTGGCTTCTGGGCAATTTAGGGAGAGCGCTATTCTCCCAATCAACCAGTCGGATGTGGCCTTGGAGCTACAATGAATGCAACCAGAAGCTCAAGTCCAGTCAAAGAATTAGTGCGTGTGACGGTAGTCCCGGCCATGGTCTCAATCCTCATCAAGGACGAGGAGCTCCAGAGATCGATCTTTTGGAAGGTGGAGGTGTAGCCATCTCCACGAGTATCCAAGTGGCTCCTGGAATGCCTGATGAGTTCCGTATCATCGCACCTACGAACGACACCAGTCCTTACTGTGTCTACACGGCTGACTGTGATACTATGGGTGCGAATTTCCCAGGGATCCCAGCGAAGACTTACGCCGCTCGAGGCCACCCAAGTTGGTATCAAGGTCTTCGGTACGCTCCAAACACGATCTGTAACCCAGTTGGCAGTCAAGTCCAAGACCCCAAAATTGTCATCGATAATACCGAGAAAGGCATCACTTCGAACACGTGTAAAGGAGTCAACGCTTGTCCAGCTTCGGGTGATGGATACTCCGATCTACGTTTGATCGACGGTAAAGGGTCCAAATACTGGGGGGTTAACGAAGATGGCGGCTGTATGCCTGTTATTAACGGATACACGGGAGCTTTCCTGTGTGATCCGGACAGTTCCAACAAGAAATGCTCCTCTCCATTGGGCGCTGAAGAGCCCAAGAGTAAAGTTATGGAGCCGTTCGAGTACCAGATGGACGCTTTGTCTGCTAACTGGCCGGTCCAACTTGCAGCGTACACGAGTTACGTTAAATACCAGGTCGAATGGGTCATGGGTTCCCAAGGTTACATTCGCTGGATGGTCGAGGACATTGTGATATATGAGATTCCAGCCGAATCGGTGGAAAATGTTCCACAAGACGATGCCCAGTCCAACTTCAAGAAACTCATGCTGGAGGAACCTATGTACGTCATTTTCAACGTCGCTCTATCGACCAGTTGGGGTGCCACGCCACCGAATCCAGGATCTCCATGTCGGGGAGATGGCAGCAATGCACAGACCAACGCTATTTGTGACGGATTCCCCATGTACATGAAGATCGACTACATTCGTATCTACCAGGATCTCTCATCCAACTCCACGATGTCTATCGGTTGTGATCCTTCTACTCATCCGACTAAGAAATGGATCGAAGACCACATTGATGAGTACGAGACGACTGAGAATAAGTGGATCGAAGTTCACGGTGGAGCCAGTTGCAAGACAGACCTCGACTGCACTGTCAGTACCTCGCACATCTTGACGGGGAAATGCAACAAGAAAGGTCACTGTAGTTGTGGGTCTTCGGGTGCGTGGGGTGGCCCGCGGTGCACAACCCCACTCGCTGATACAGCGAATGGAGAAGGGTTCGGGCCACCAACAGTTCTTACGAGCTTGTTCAGTGCGTTCGTCATTGTAATTTTGGTATTTGTCGTGTACAAGATCATCGATCAACGTAGCAGGAAGGCCATGGTGGGAGCTGGAATTACTCAACCAGCAGTTCTCTCTAAGATCGAGATGGATGACGTCCCGCGGTCGAATAAAAGCCAGAGTGGGTCGGAGGACAAGGTGGTGTAGATCATCGTGAGACTATTGACATGAAGATTTCATAATATCCTGTTGCTACAAACCTAGAATTGGCCTCGTATTAGGGTTCGTTCGAACGAAGTGAGCATACGCAATATAACATGCCAGCCTAAGTACCGGTACTCGCTGGCTATGACTCATTAAGAGTAGGTACATGTGTTACATCAGTTACTCGTAGACTTTACTATGGTAGCAACCTACAGGGAAGGTGATGTGGTACTTGCCATCGGGCTTTAGTAGATAATAGGCCACTTGAAATAAATCACTGTAAAGCTTCAGCAAATGCTTCGTTTTATTTACATTGAAGGATCATTTCTCAACGTCCGAATCACTCTGAGTGTGCTCGTAACTTCTATTCGACCATACTTCTCTGCGAGCAAAACCTGTGGCGGTCACGGTGGCAAAGCCCGACTAGGACAGAGGCTCAACCCTCTTCATCATTTCCAAATTTGCTTTTAACGCAGTGCAACGCCCCAATCACCATGAAGGTTTTCGTCGTCTCCGCCATAATCACCGCATGCTTACTGACCAAAACTATGGTCACTTCAGAAAGTGCTCCATGGGGGTACGAGGTTGGCAACACAGAGAGAGCTGGTCCCGAGCGATGGGGCAACTACTATCCCAATTGCCGTGGCCAACAACAGTTACCCATCGAATTTGATGAAGCTGATGAAGTGAGTTCACCTTACACAGTCCGAAGAATCATTCAATGGTAATGTTGTTGATGGTTCCTGCTCTGCCGTTGTAGCCAATCAAGAATACGCTTTGACCAAGTTTCACTTGCATTCGCCGGCTGAACACAATTACGGCATATCCAGATTGGAAGGAGGGATCCACTTTGTCCACAGCAATAGTGATGGATCGAAGTTGCTGATCGTGACAGTCGGTTTGGAGAGTGGTTCCAGAACAGATCCGTGGATGGTGCCCGTTCTGGAAGGCCTGAATGCTGTCACGCGCAACGCCTCGGTGAAACTCAGTCTGTACGTTGTTGTTTCACCAGTTATATGGCTAACCGAAAACTGTGTGTGATTGTCGATGCATAGTTCCTCCTACGCTTATTTCATCACCTCCAAAGGCGCGCCTACTATTTCAATTAATTTGGCAGCCTCACCACTCCACCTTGCGACGAAATCATCGACTGGTGGGTGCTTTCAGAGCCCGCCAGACTTTCTTTTGAGGAGCTGAATCGTCTCTAGGAAAATATTGGGAGGCTACCCGTGGCCAACAATGGCGATAACGCTTGCCCCATACAACCAACCTCTAACCGCAAGGTCACCATCTACCGACTTTGACCTATTGGTAGTACCGGAGCAGTTAGTGATATCCTAACAAACACTGCCCTTGTGCAAATTCAATATAATTTGCTTTTGTCGTCCTCGTCGTAGCATTTGCGTCTTTTACGTGGGCCTCCAGGGTCTGATCGTGCAGGGCACGGTATCCGATGTGCGTCTTGCCGTTCTCGTTGTGGTATTCCAGTGCATGCTTACAGTTAATCCAGTTGAAGTCGTCGCGCTTTATAAAGTTCGCGTTAAGTTAATGAAACATCAACTTTCCATGACGCCCTCGCAAGCGCGGGAACCCAAAGATTCCATGCAGACCCCAGCGCCGTGCAGTGCAGGTTGCCAGCTCTAGCGTCATCATTTCAGGTCCGTTAACATATTGTTGCAATAAATACTGTAGTAAAATCAGTAAGCTAAACTAATTCAGTATACTGTCCACATTGACATTACTCAAGACATTTCCGGCTACTTGACATACTTGCTGATTAGAATGAGCACATTGTAACATTGCCATCGGGTCATAGGATGGCGTTAGCTAAGTGACAACCATGTTCCAATAAAAAAAAACACTGTCGTTGCCTTCGATGTTACTCCGAGTCACCGTCGTGGAATGTACCCGTTAAAATCTTCTCTTCTTTGCCTAGCTCTTGGCTGCAGTCGGCACAGAACTATACGTTAGGCACAAGTTACAAGTGACAATATCGCCATTCGTCTAATAGAACGCACCTGGACAGCTTCGGAATGGTAACATTGTTATCCAGCTGGTTCTTTGACTGGGTAGCCTCTCTATCAACACTGGGCACGAAATCTCGATCAGGTCCGGAGAAGATGGTCTAGTAGACAGCAACACCACGTTAGTAGCAGATTTATCAGCGTCATAGATCAACCAGCATTAACTAACCTTGGCAGCCGGACTCACAATAGGAGGCTGGACGAACGGGTTCTCCGTGGCGTTGTCTCCTGTAGAGCCTTGGAAAGCGTTCCACGTCGGCTGGTGCACAATAACTGCCGGTTTTTCTATCAAAATCGCCACAACATCCATCAGTACACTCTTCCAAAAAGTCCTCACAAACGAGTAGCAAAACGTACTGGCAGCCACCGTCTGCAGTCCGTGCAGCGACTGTCGCACTTGGGCCTTCTCACTGAGCAGTTCAAGTCTCTGGCGCTTCGTGTCCAGCTCTCTCTCCACCACCAGGCGACTATCGGAGCTGTAAGTGTGACGATTGGGAAGTGGCGGCAAGAAGCTCGGGACATGAGGAGGCAGCCCCTCTCGTCGTCCGATCTTGGTCTGCTCAATAGTATTTCCAGAGATATCTCTTTTCCTGGCCGGGAATGCAGGTACATCTCTCGGGAACGGCCGCTTGGCGGTCTCCAGGGTCTTGATCAGGTCCTTCATCTCCACTGGAGAGGGCTCCAGGTCCTGGAAAGCTTGGACGACGTCTGTGGCCTTGGGTTGCGCGCGTCCTGCCAGCTCTGCAATCTCCTTGGCTGACGCTCCGATACGTTGGATATCTTCGTAACGTCAAGATGGACAGTATACTGAAATTAGTTCAGTGTACCAATAATATTGCAATAGAAAATTGTGCACGTACACTTGGCGAGGATCTCAGTCAGCGCGTCAGCCGCTGACTTCTGCACGGCTTCGAAACCAACGCCGCGTGCGATGTGCGCGACACTCATAACCGACAGGTTGCGCGCGAACAGATCGCCGCTGGACAAGCCCGCGCCGCCTCCCAGTGCGTCGTCCGCAGCCTTCTTGCTCATGCTCACGCTGGTGCCGCCCGAGGCAGTATGCGTCACCTTGCGCGCCTCTTTCTTGCGAGAAGGAGCTTGCGACGAGGCTGCGCGCTGGGAGGGCGATGGCGTCGGCGCTTTGGCCGCAGCGGAGTCCGAGCTCTTCACATTCGCTGGCATAATGAAAAGTGAAATTTTGTAATTGAATTGGGTAAAAAGGGATTTGGAAAAACGATTAATATCGGAAAAAATGGGATCAATTTTGGCAACAAAGAGCTTTTATAGTACTATGGTACTGGTGGTTGAAAAAGCGCTTTGTTTGTAACAAAAGAGATTTTCTGAATTGACGACAATATTGAGAATGGGCTCCTCTGTGGTGAGACGTAAAGTACTTGATTATCTATCCTTCGTTCGGACAAAGTGAGCATGCGCAACTTGACATCTCAGTCTCCGTGCGTATATATCAAGCTGATGTTGCTGGCTATAACTCACTGTGGAGCACCAGCATATCGCTGAGGTGGTACATGTCATCGCTTCCTATAATATAAATCACTGCCGAATACCAAGTGCCATTGGACATTGTGCTGAGATGGTACTAAGTCATCGTCTTGCAAGCTGCCACTGGCCATAAATCACTGCAAGTAGGTGCGGCTGAGATGATACTTATCGCGTTAGTTCTGAATAAATGATGCGTCGAATTAATCAAAGCTTTCTTGCCAGCCAGGAACGTGGCCAAACCCGACTCCGACATAATGCACGAGTACTCCAAACTCCTCGTCATTTCCCAATTTGCTTTCATCGCAACACACCCCACCCCAAGCCAACCACCATGAAGATCTCCATCGCCTCCGCTATGGTCACCGCCTGCGTGCTGACCAAAACTTTCGTCACCGCTGAAACGTCGGGAGGAGCTCCGTGGGGGTACAGACATAACGACCCCGATATGGCCAGTCCCAAACAATGGGTTGAGCACTACCCCACTTGCAGCGGCTCACGGCAATCCCCGATTAACATCGATGTTACCACCGAAGGAGACTTGACCGCTCGCTCATTGAGTTTTACCGGCACGTGCGGAGATTTCAACCTCACTCAGTCGGACGAATCGTTCAAGGGTGCCGTTGTCGGTGGGTCCTGCTCCGTCTCAGCCAACAGCGCGTCGTATGATTTGACCCAATTTCACTTCCATGCGCCTTCTGAACACACGCTTGGCGGCAAGGCCCTCGACGGAGAGGCCCACTTTGTGCACAGCAATAGTGACGGATCGGCTTTGCTGGTCGTGGGGCTTTTCTTCCAAGTGGGTGACTTCGAGACCGATTCGTGGATGGCGCCTGTATTGGACGGCATGGACACTGTCACGCCTCAAAACTGGCAGAATCTCAATCTGTAAGTTGATGAACTGTTGTTCACCATCCTGTCAATTTGTCGTAAACTCCAGTCTGACGTGCTAACCGAACAATGTTTGATTATCATATATTTAGTGCCTCCTACGCTGGTCTCGTCAACACCAAGGCCGACGCCGATCGCGTCTACAACTACCCCGGCAGTCTCACCACTCCTGCTTGCGACGAAATCGTCGACTGGTGGGTAGTTCCAACCCCCGTTCAGCTCTCCACGAAGGACCTGGAGCGTCTGCAGACAAACTTAAAAAAACTGCACGTGACCGACGACGGCAAGAACGCTCGCCCCGTTCAGGACCTCGGCGGTCGCAACGTCACCAGCCTCAAGTAGAAAATGCATCATAAAGGAACATTCAGTGTTCGTACAAGCAGTAAATGCTGCTTTGGAAATCAAAGTTACTTTTTCGCCACCTCAATAGTGATCTTGCCCCGAGCACGGTTTGGCATCTGCACCTTGAGTGCCTCCGCCACGTTCTCGAGTGGGTGCACCGAATCAGTGATAGTCTTGACCTTGCCGGCCTCGAACAGCTTTTTCAGGTCCAGTAGGAACTCGGTGCTAGGTGCATCATGAATTGGTGCAAGGTGGCGTCAATGGGCGAGTCGATGGGCTTGTCCACGGTCAAGATCGTCACGAAGATGCCCGTCTTCTTCTTCAGGATATTCTGAGCTGTGTCGTTCCATGACGCAGTCTCGTACCCGCAGTCGTAAACAAGATCGATGGAGTGTTCGGCCAACACGTCACCCCACTTTTCCTTCGTGTAGTCAATCACTTGATCTGCACCAAGAGACTTCGCCAGCTCTATGTTACGACCACTGCACGTGGTGATCACTTCGGCTCCAGCAGCTTTGGCGATCTGAATGCCTAAGGTACCAGTACCGCTGCTGCCGCCGAGGATAAGCACGCGCTGACCATTCTGTAGCTTCCCATAGGTAATTTCATTATCTCGATGATGATGAAAGGGAGTATATATACTACATGTAGAAGTGGATAGCTAAAAATAAACTTTTGTTGAAAGTCTTCATCTCCACCCAAGAAATGATTACACGCACCGAGCTGATACTACGTGTACCTGTTACCGGTACAGCCCGCACAGCCCGTAACAGGTACACGTAGTATCAGCTCTGTGCTTGTAATCATTTATTGGGTGGAGATGAAGACTCAACAAAAGTTTATTTGAGCTATGACTTGGATGATGATGCTCAGCTCAGTTACTGCAAGGCATCTGACAACTCTCGTCTTCTCCGTCACTTCACCAGTTACCATCATTTCCACTTTGAGGGTCGTTTTACCTATTCAGATGAGTGAGTACGTCATCTCGGGCTAACGTGCATGTTCTCTCCACTACCGAAGGTATGAGCCAAAGTGCCAGCTTGGCACTTTGGCTGTCTTCATTTCCGAAAACGCCAAGCTCGACAATAAACTCCCCAACCCCACAACTCCACTACGTCGACAATTTCCAGCGACGTTCAAGGTGTACCAATACGAAAGCTTTGGTGAAGACCCTCTCCAACAGATCAAGCTCAATCCAACCGCCATGCAGAAACTTTTACGTGCTGGTGAGGCGCGTAGCAAGGTTTTCAGTGCAGCGTTGAACCCGGTCGACTACAAACTGATCCAGAACGGAGCCTTCCTTTTGTCGCCTTATATCGAAAACGGGCGTTCATTTTGCCTACGTATCCGCCACCGGAGAACCCGTATCATTTGGGTTTTGATCTGGCTGGCAAGGTCGTTAAGCTCGGTAGTGACGTCAAGGGCTACAAGGTCGGCGACGAGGTGTATGCCATGTCGTTTCTCGATTCCTTTGACAGCGTCGGCGAATACATCAACGTGGACGCCAAATACATCGCACACAAACCCACCAACATGACGTGGAACGAAGCTGCAGGTGTGCCTCTAGCCGGTCAGACTAGCTGGCAGGCGATTCACATACACAGCAGTTCTGAATTCCCGGGGGCAATAAAAGATCATGGAGGAAGTCTTGATGTTGACCCGAATTTAAAGTTATCTGCTGCTCTTGTACAGGAGGCATTACTCGCTGAACTTCCACCAGACTGGGAACAACGAGACTGAAGACGGCATCTACTACTGCCAGAGATTGGAAAATAAAATATGCTATTATATTTTCGTTTTCAAGCTCAGCAATATACATTGCAATACAGGAGTGATCAATAATATGGACCAATTATTTGCAGTAAATAAATTACCCCGATTTGGTTTGTACTTACATTTTGTATGCCATTAAGTATTGCAGAAGTATTTTACATATTTATAAAGTATTGGAAGGAAGAAGGAGCAATTATAAGTTAAAGTATTCCGTACAAAAATACAATAGTTACTTTATTGATATTACTTTTTCCAACCTCTGATTACTGCATTTTGGGAGTAACCGTTGGACGCGCACTATTGAGAGCTCATTCAGTCCAAAACGAAAGAACGTGCTGCTCAATCGATTGAGCCTATTCCACGAGGCATCTATCGACACCAAGGACAGTTCAAACACCACCACTGCGGTGGCCATCAACGTCAATGTCATTCTTCGCATCGAGATCCCAGGGTCCAAGAGCTCCAGGGACTCCCAAACAGCCATCTAGCAACGTTCAGATAAAGCGAAAAGGCGATGTAGAAGATTGAGCGCATCGCAATGGAGGCACCGATGGGCCAGAAGATCGCGGCTGGCGATACTCCGTCTAACCTCCAACGGCAGTAATAAGAGGAATTGCTGTCAACGCTCGAGTCGCTTTGAAGTCAAATCCGCGGTGGTTGCCGCTGTACCAGTTCCCGGGACATGGCCCACTCGGTGGTTTAGATGAATACGGTGGTGACCATGAACCGCACTTCACGCTGTGGTATCAGCACGATTACTGGCGCAATAGAACGGCCTGTGACAGGCGATCGTGGCAGTCAAATCTCGTGCAAGGATCGAGAACCAAGGCATGCGAGGCAATTCACCTCATCGACGGCTCTGTGATTTAACAGGGAACTCAATGAAGGTCAGACTGACATGTACGAGTCCAGGGGCACGTACATGGCCATGGTGGCGTGCAAGAGCGACAAGGTGGAGGAGAGGCGACGTGATTGAACAACATGCATAATGAAGCTAGGTGAAAACACAGGAACGTTAGGAGTAGTAAAAAGGATCTAGCTATTAACATTAATTCATTCTCACTTTTATCGTTTGAAAGGAGAGTCCTGACACCGGGAGCGCCCTCTGCAAGCCAAGGCGTGTCATTTTGATTAATCAAGTTCGAATCGGTGATTCAGAAGCAGTTCACCCTCATCAAGCATGAAGGGTCAGGACAAAGCAGAGTACGTGAAGTACAAGATAGTGACTACAGCAGCCACGGGTACGGCAGCTGCCGACATTGCGGACGTTAAGATACGGAAGTTTCGCAGTGGGGATGCACGAGACTGGTTAAAGTGGAGCTTCGAGTTCCGTAGTCTGGCCAAGAAGAAGGGCTGGACCGATGAGCAGAAAGCAGCCAATCTGGCTATTCTCATCGAAGGTGATCTTGCCGCTGAAGTGGAGCAGCTGAAAGCTGAGGCGGTCAAGGAGAAGAAGAGTTTTGAGACTTTCTACTCTGATGTCGGGCTCTAGTCGGTGCCGAGTGATTTTGCAGAGGACTGGACAACGAGCTCTGGACTATGATGAAACGACGCAATGAGACGGTGCACAAGTTCGCTGCGCGAGTTAAGGAGAATGTTCGTCTGTTTGCAGAGCTACCTGTAGATGCAGAGGTGATTCCTGAAGTACAACACATACGGTACTTTAAACGTGGAATGCCACTGGAGTGGCAAGAGAAGTATGCAGCTTCAGGTGTAGTGTGCGATAAGTTTTGCGACCTGGTAATTTATTACGAGCGTCTTGAAAAGAATGAGAAGCGTCGGCCAGATCGTGACGGCTCACGACGGAAGAGTGGTGATGATTTGCGCCACAGACGTCATGCAAAGGGCTCGCAGGAGAAGACCAGCAGCGAGCACAAACCACGCAGTGACCAGCGGGCAAAGACTGGCTGTGGGAAGTGGTGTACACTTCATAAGACTGCGTCGCACGACACTAAGGAGTGCTTTACGCTGAAAAAAGCAACGTAAGGAAGAGCACAAGCCGAGTGAAACCACGGCAGAAAAAGGGCCGATGAAGAAGCATTATCCTCGGATCTACAAAAACTCGGACGACGATGAGTACAAGTTTGCTCTGCACAAGTTGGCCTTGTGCAGAGCCAACCTTGACAACCAAAAGCGCCATTACGTATTCCAGTCCAACTGCAAGATGGTGTCTTGCTGGACGCGTTACTGGACTGCGGAGCATCCAAAAGTATTGTCAATGTGGCGACACTGGACAGAGTCAATGCGCTGGGTGGAAAGTTCGTTGCCAAGTCGCCGAAAGTGTTTGAAGCAATGAGCGGTGACGTGACTAGGTAGTGGATCCGTTATTGTGAAATTTCGGTTCGAGAAGTTAAATCCACGAGCAACTATTAAACATCGATTTGAGGTTATTGGAGATAGCCCCGATGCTATGGTTCTCGGTCGAGATCTGCTAGAAGGATTGGGACTGGTACTCAACTTTAAGGGAAAAGTTGTGCAGTGGGATGACTATTCCATCACTGTGAACACTGGACGTAGCAGTGGACACTCTGTAGATCAAGTAGCAGAGGATGATGAGTACGCAGATGAATCCAAGGCCGTGTCAGAAGGTGCGATCCAGCCTGCAGAGCTGTTACCGGATAGTTTGACGGGTGCATTAGCACAACAGTACTTGGAGTTACTGGAGGCGTTCCAGCATCTGTACGACGGACATTTAGGACGGATGCGTTTTCCAGACTACGTGCTGCCGCTATCGCCAGACTACCAGCCCATCCATACAAAGCCGTATGCTATTGCACACAGCATCGAAGCAATCAAGCGAGCTTTTGCTGAGACGATTTTGCTCTCCTTCCCCGACTTCAGTAAGCCGTTCCATGTGTATGCTGATGCCAGCTCGGAGGTATCATCATGCAAGATTCTCACATTTTGGCGTGCTATTCACGCACTTTGACTGCGTACCAGAAGAACTACACAACCATGGAGCTGGAGTTATTGTCCATTGTGGAGTTGCTGAAGGAGTACCGGACGATGCTCCTCGGGTTTCCGATGGTCATACATACGGACCACAAGAACCTAATATACCCAACTGAGAACAACTTACGGGTGAAGCGCTGGAAACTACGCTTAGCTGAGTACCGTCTCAACATGCAGTACATTGAGGGCAAGAAGAACATCGGAGCCGATGCATTGTCACGGATGCGCTATGATACCGAAGTCAAAGTGATTTTGGCTGATGAAATATACGCAATTAGTTCCGAGCCCGAGTGCGTGATGCATGGGCTGTGATTCAGCAACACCAGGACCAGGACGAGATGACTCAGCAGATCAAGACTGCATGTTTGGCTGGGAAGAATAATCCAGACTATCAGTTGCTGCCGCTACTAGGATGTACACTAGTAGCCTACCAACACCGAGTGGTAGTACCCGACAGCTTACGAGAGGACCTTGTGGACTGGTACCACCAGAATTTGGGTCATCCAGCAGCAACGCGGCAATACAAAACAATGCGGTCGACATTCTATTGGCCAGGGATGGAAACAGCGATTGCCAAAAGCACTCAAGCATGTTTAACGTGCAAACGATGCAAACTTTAATGGTGGGAAACAAGACTATGGACGACTACCTCCTCGTCAACTCAAACATGTCAACCCATTTGACATTGTTCACATCGATCTCATTGGACCATATGAGAATGGTGGATACGGTGTCACAATGATTGATCAAGCTACTCGTTGGCTTGAAGTTGGAGTGCAACCTGACAAACAAGCACTTACTACAGCAGAGACATTCGATCGAGAATGGCTGTGTCGCTATCCACGACCACGCGAAGTAGTGCACGACCAAGGCGGTGAGTTCACAGGCGTGGAGTTCCAGGAACTTCTCAGAAGTTATGGCATCAAGGCCAAGCCGATCACGGCAAAGAACCCACAAGCCAATGCCATTTGTGAACGTGTACATCTCGAACTACTCAACGTCGTGCGCTGTTATGGAGGTGTGGATTGGAAGAAGTCTCTCTACTATACAGCTTTTGCAGTTCGTGCAAGCTACCACAGTGTACTTAACGCGTCTCCTGGACAATTTCTCTTTGGACAGGACATGATATCTCGACAGCTCTACAAAGCAAACTGGAGCTACATGTCCAAGCGTCGGTTTGAGTCGATCTTGTCAGACAACAAGCGAGAGAACGAGAAGCGCCTTGAGCACTTTTATCATGCTGGAGATCACGTCATTATTCGCATTCCGAAGCAACAGCGAAGCAAAACCCACGCAGTTGCTGACGGACCGTACATGATCCGTCAAGTACATGACAATGGCACTGTCACAGTCGACCGAGGTGCGTCCACGCAACAGATCAGCATTCGTCGTATCTTCCCGTGCTAGTTCACAGCTTCATGGGAGGAGAATGACATGTACGAGTCCAGGGGCACGTACATGGCCATGGTGGCGTGCAAGAGCGACAAGGTGGAGGAGAGGCGACGTGATTGAACAACATGCATAATGAAGCTAGGTGAAAACACAGGAACGTTAGGAGTAGTAAAAAGGATCTAGCTATTAACATTAATTCATTCTCACTTTTATCGTTTGAAAGGAGAGTCTTGACACCGGGAGCGCCCTCTGCAAGCAAGGCCTCCCTCCTACCGGTAGTTCGGTGCCGGCTTGACCCTCTAAAGTATCGGAGGCCGTAGTGGTGCCGTGGTGTTTGTCATCGGTAAAATAATAACTAAGTATTGCATTGCTCGTACTTCGACTTTGGCAGCGTTCGTGTGCTTGTGCTGCCAAGGTGTGCACGTGTTCCTACATGTATCCCCAATAGTCACAACTTGGTAGTGTGAAGAAGCGGAGCCGTTGGTCAATGAGCGGTGTCGAGACAAAAGCCGCGCTGTAGTATCACACTTGAGATGAGACGATACCAGATCAGCCACTACATGTGCATGACACAATACCATTTAAGGAAACACTGCGTAGTAATACCTAGTCACTTGAAAATACATGTAATACATGCATACTGTAAAAGAACATGCCGCGGCGCGATATCATCGACAGCAATGCATCTCGCTTGCTTGCACTGCCCCCGCCTTACCCCATTACTGGGGACCCGTCTAAGTACGCTTAACTTCCATGTTCAGCTTTGGAATCTCTATAATCAAATCTTCATTTTTGGTAAAAGCAAATTTTAAACAAGCTATTTCTGTCTCAATAACACATTACCTGTATATATACATTTATTTCTTTACATAAAATAATTGAGGTTGCGAATAAAACCCCGACTGATTTAAACAGCTACACTTGTTTTCTGTAGCTCTTACAAAAATGCTGTGCTCCAATCTTGCGGCTGTGGGCCACTTTGTCAGTTCAGTTTGTGCGAGCAGCGTCAATTATCGTGACGTTCCGGTGGTCTTTCGGCCAAGCTTAGCTTCCACAGATTCCAGCATGTTGCGCTATACGCAGATGAAGCAGGCGCTGGCCCGTCCGGCCGCCACGCGCGGATTTGCCGTGCACAGCTCGAAGCCTCTGGCCGGCGTCGAGACGTCGGCGCTTACGTCTAAATACACGATCGTGGACCACGAATACGATGCCGTGGTGGTGGGTGCCGGCGGTGCCGGCCTGCGCGCGGCCATGGGATGTGCCGAGGCTGGCCTGAAGACGGCCTGCATCTCTAAGCTTTTCCCTACGCGTTCGCACACGGTGGCCGCACAGGGAGGCATCAACGCCGCACTAGGCAACATGTCGGAGGACGACTGGCGGTGGCACATGTACGACACAGTCAAGGGCAGTGATTGGCTCGGAGACCAGGACGCTATCCACTACATGTGCAGAGAGGTGCGTCGTGAGCTGGCCATCTGAATGGCCGCAGTGCTAATGCTCTTATTAAATGATCTACAGGCTCCCGAGGCCGTGCGCGAGCTCGAAGACTTCGGTCTGCCGTTCTCCCGAACGGAGGAGGGAAAGATCTACCAGCGGCCCTTCGGTGGACAGAGTCTGGAGTTCGGCAAGGGCGGCCAGGCCCGTCGTACGGCCTGCGCGGCCGACCGCACAGGCCACGCCATGCTGCACACGCTGTACGGCCGCTCGCTGGCCTTCGACACGTCGTACTTCATCGAGTACTTCGCTCTGGACCTCATCATGAACGATGCCGGCGAGTGCGTGGGTGTCATGGCCTTCAACATGGAGGACGGCACATTCCACCGCTTCCACACTAACAACACGGTGCTGGCCACGGGAG
The DNA here is from genome assembly GCA_033557915.1 of Phytophthora tentaculata. NCBI lineage: Eukaryota > Oomycota > Peronosporomycetes > Peronosporales > Peronosporaceae > Phytophthora > Phytophthora tentaculata. Next base: position 1,166,189 of record JAUCEA010000005.1, read on the forward strand.
GTTATGGCCGTGCCTACTTCTCGTGCACGTCGGCCCACACGTGCACGGGTGACGGTACCGGCATGGCCCTGCGTGCCGGCATCCCCCTGCAGGACCCAGAGTTCGTGCAGTTCCACCCTACGGGCATCTACGGTGCTGGTTGTCTCATCACGGAAGGATCGCGTGGTGAGGGCGGTATCCTGCGTAACTCGGAGGGCGAGCGCTTCATGGAGCGCTACGCCCCCACGGCCAAGGATCTGGCCTCGCGCGACGTCGTGTCGCGTGCCATGACCATGGAGATCCGTGAGGGCCGTGGTGTCGGAAAGAACAAGGACCACATTTTCCTGCACCTGGACCACTTGCCGGCCGAGCTGCTGCACGAGCGTCTGCCCGGTATCTCGGAGACTGCCGCTATTTTCGCTGGCGTGGACGTGACCAAGGAGCCGATTCCGGTGCTGCCGACCGTGCACTACAACATGGGCGGTATCGCTACTAACCACATGGGCGAAGTGGTGGTGCCGGACGTGACCGGCCTGCCGGAGCCCGGCAAGTTGTACCCGGACAAGATCGTGCCCGGTCTGTTCGCTGCCGGTGAGGCTGCCTGCGCTTCGGTGCACGGTGCCAACCGTCTGGGTGCCAACTCGCTGCTGGATCTGGTGGTCTTTGGCCGTGCGTGCGCTCTGCGTATTGCCGAGCTGACTAAGCCCGGCGAGAAGAAGCGCCCGATGCCTAAGGACGGCGGCCTGAAGGCCATCGAGGACGTGGACAAGCTGCGCTACGCTGACGGCAGCATCTCGACGGCCGAGCTGCGTCTAGAGATGCAGCAGACCATGCAGGTGGACGCTGCTGTGTACCGTACGCAGGAGTCGCTGGAGGCTGGTAAGGAGAAGATCGACGAGGTTGTGCCTAAGTTTAACGACATCAAGGTGACGGACCGTTCGCTCATCTGGAACACCGACCTGACGGAGACGCTGGAGCTGCGCAACCTGCTGGCCTGCGCGTCCTGCACTATGCACGCTGCTGAGGCCCGTAAGGAATCTCGTGGTGCCCACGCCCGTGAGGACTTTACGGAGCGTGACGACGTCAACTGGATGAAGCACACGGTCGCCTACCACGACGAGGAAGGCAAGACGCACATTGGATACCGCGCCGTGCAGGATCAGACGCTGGACGAGAACGAGTGCAAGCACGTCCCGCCCTTTGCGCGTGTGTACTAAGCTTGGCCTGCGTTAAAGTTCCATGGAATACAGAATGAGACGTATTTTACCATGAACTCGTAACGAAACCAAGAAAATAAACGTCACAATTACTACCGATGACGGTGCTCAGGTCATTAATTGGCTTCGATCTGGCTGGCGTTGAGCTCGGTATTGCATGACTACATGGTCGCAGACAAGGTGCATGTCATGCCGTTTGTCGATTCCTTTGGCAGAGGCAGCTTCGTTCCATGTCATGTTGGTCGGGCTGTGTGCCACGTAAGTATTTGGTGTCGTGTTGATGTATTCACTGCCTCTACTGGTTAAGCCATTGATTTTCAATTTACAAATTGAAACTATTATTTTTCCGATGTTCGACTACTAGTGCAATTTTTTCAATTACAAGTATGTTGCCTTCCGACTGTGCTAGCGGTTTGCTACAGTAGTAACATTTAAGCCATATTCATACGAACTGGGAAAAAACTTAAAATCTGTTGCGGAAATACTGAATGACCTGCTATCCCCAAATCTACTGAATTCCTGTTATCTTAATCTGAATGCCTGTTGTGTAGATTAGGGTAGATAAAGCAACAGGTTTTCAGGGGTGAATTCCTGTTACAGGTATTGTGCGCTCAACTCGAAATTTCCATCCGCGGTTCTTTGAATGAACCACCCCCAAATCGCCCAGCGTATACAATTTCGTACACTGCTCCCTTTTAAGTACGAAATTAGAACTTGACATGTGGCAAGAACAGACTTAGTGGGTTATACTAATGACTTGGATTTGTATGTGAGCAATTGTCCTCACTCGCTTCAAACCGATCCAAATCGGCAAATTTGGACGGAATCCACAATATTTAGAATTGCTATATCGGCTCCTAAGGAAAACATACCATGCCAACATCATGCCTATGGATCAAGTAAGCTAGTAATAGCTCGATTAGCTTTATTCAACGTTTGAGAGAGAGGTCGGGTCTGGTGGTACGGTTGTAATACGTTGAGATCCGCAGTGGGCGGTAACGACGACCAGTCGAAACCGGTGCTCCAGCCTCGAACCAGAGTGGCGAACTACCCCGCAGTAAATATACAAGCTGTCGTAGATAGTAGAATTGGTTTCCGATCCTATTGCAATCGTGCAGGGTCAACCAATTACCAAGCATTATGGGACCGACCCGTAATGTCGTGTCTATCCCTTCGGGTATGGATCTACTTGGTGATGCAAGATACACGAATATTCGCCATCTCCTGACGCCCTTTAGCAAGAGCGAGGCCGAGTGTACCACTAAGTAGGGTGTGGATTAATCCTGAGTGCCAAGAAGATGAATTCTTAGTGGATTGACCAAAGCTGACAACCTGCTTGAGTTCGACGCTTCAACTATACAGCAACATCTTCTCTTAGCTCTCAGAGGTCGGCCAACGCAAAATACAGAGCCACTATATGCGTGTGCTCACGAAAACGAGTCGCTCCATTTTCAAAGCAGGATCTCGGAAATTGATGCGCAAATGCAGATTGCATGTCCACTAACAACTCCAAAACGTATTGTAGATGAATTAGTCGCATGCTTAGTAGTTCATTCATATCTCCACTACCATCTTCTTGATTTTCGAACTTGTACGACCTTCCGTCGCCCTAATCTTAGCACCAACACCCCGCTCAGAATCCCGCTTTTGCAATGTAACCACTTAGGATTCCGCCAAATCCGCTCAGAATTAAGCTTCCCCCCCTAAAGTAAGACGCTACAACTATTAATTATAACAGACAAGAATCACAGTTGAACGACCTTGGGCATCCTGAAAAAAACCGTTATCCGAAAGCTGGAGCAGAAAACACCGCAGGACGTAACTCGTGTTATCATTAGCTGTTCAGTTCTACACAATTTAATTATCGAGCTCAATGATACGAACGCAATTGTTGACTGTGATCATTTTCCTACTCCAGCAATGGCACTTCTGTTTTTCGAGAATGAGGGTGATGTCAGTCACGAGCAAGGCTTAGCTAAACACGAGAGATTATGGAATGTTTGTCAAGGCTGCAGATACTTAGCTCATAACTGACAGAGATTTTCTTGTGAGAGACAGCTCCTTTACCTATAACTATACGGGGTTTGCTCAAGATTGCTTGAGTTTTGCTCACGACTAGAATAGGCTTGCTCAAGATACGCAGACTTTTGCTAACACAAGAAGAAATAATTTACTCACGATACATAGCGTTTTGCTCATATCTAGAGGAGTTTTACTTCAGGTAGACTCAATAAGTAACAAGAAACGTAAGTAAAAGAGATTTGCTCAAGATACACAGCGCTTTTCTCACATGCAGAAGAGGTTTGATTAAAGGACGACTCAACAAATAACAAGAAACGTAACTAAATTACCTTCTCTATGAAGATGTTATGCAGGTCATTATTTACCAATAAAACTCCAAACAAAGTGAGTAAATCTACTTGCGGATCGTTTTTGCCACAAGATGCTCGAAAAGAGTGGCCTGTTTAGCTTGCAGCACACGTGTAGCCTCGTGAGAGGTTTTCAACTCTTGCAGAACGTCAATCAGCTTGTCGTCGGGATCCATCGAAGTTATAGCAGTCATGAATTTCTTGTGAAATCTGCAAACCTTGCAATATATAGGCTACCGTTTAGTGACTCAGAGAGACGGCTGCCGAAATACTGCCATGCCAGCCGTTTCCTTAAATTGGTGTCCGCGGCTCTAATTCTTTCTTTGACGGCATCGTCATCAAAACACATCACTAGCATCGCTGAGATCATTGCGTTTGTCCACACTAAGCGCGGTGACACTGTAGATCCCGCTACCTTAACCTTCTTCTTGCCTTTTTTGCTTCAGGATTGCAGTGGCTGGCTGGATTCCGTGACTCGTTTTCGGTTCATTGATGGCGGTGTCAAGATTGCGGGAAGGGCAGGGAGTGTAGTGGATTCCAAGGTTCCACCTTGCTTCCACCGTGGAAACCGCACGGCGCAGTCCTGAAGGACGATCCGAAGATCGCTGAATAGCTGACTGGCGGCTCACAGGCAGCCACGCAGTCGACATCCTTATGTGTCATACAGCTCACAGCTGCGGCAATGGGTCCAACCTATATATTTGTTGGTCTTCAGGTGGCCATGCCAACTGCGTGTTTTACATTTATTTTTTTGTATAGCTTAGTGCACGTTAGGCACTTTAGTCTCTCTGTTGGACTTCCGATGAATGTCCATCAGAGAACTACTTAAGTGGACAGCGGCCTCGTGGTCAGATCGAGCCGTCACTCACTTCCGGATTTACTCCGTAGCCATCCATACACTTGGCACAACCTTTCAGCGGGCCGCAACCCGCACATCTTGATGTTAAGTTCTTGGGACGTACTACAGTGAGCTGACCAATCCCACCCTTACGAACGGCTACTTCAGTGGATACAGAGCGTCGCAAGATAACATTATGATCGACTACACTGCAGTGATCTTGCCTTGGCGAGTTGGAATGCGCCGCACGGCGTCGCTCTTTCTCTCCCAGCCTCTTGTCATCATCCCTTCATTCTAAATATTCCAACCCAGAATTTGTTCTAACCAGCTTTTAGCCGTAAAATACTACTTACTTTGACCACAACGTCGCTAAGTGATTTCTCAAACACTACAATATAAATCAGTACAATTTTACTTAGACCAGAGCCTATAGAAACCAAAATAGCAATTCTGAATTCCTGTAACAGAAATTCAGCCCTGAAAAGCTGTTGCTCCGACTGCCCTAATCTACACAACAGGCATTCAGATTAAGATAACAGGTATTCAGTAGATTTGGGGATAACATGTCATTCAGTATTTCCGCAACAGATTTTAATTAGCAGCCTACGAACTGCGAATCCGCGGGCTAACTAGCCCGCAAACCAATAATGTCTTGCCGCGAGCGCAGTTTGACATCTGCATCTTGAGTCCCTTCACCGTTCTCAAGTGGTTGCATCGAATCCATGATAGTTTGGACCTTGCCGGCCCCGATCAGCTTTTCAACTCCAGTAGGTACTCGGTGCAAGGTGCAATCATGAATTGGTGCAAGGTGGCGTCAAAGGGCGAGTCGATGGGCTTGTGCACGGCCAAGGACGTCACGAAGATACCCGTCTTCTTCTTCAGGATATTCTGAGCTGTGTCGTTCCATGACGCAGTCTCGAACCCGCAGTCGTAAACAAGATCGATGGAGTGTTCGGCCAACACGTCACCCCACTTTTCCTTCGTGTAGTCAATCACTTGAACTGCACCAAGAGACTTCGCCAGCTCTATGTTACGACCACTGCACGTGGTGATCACTTCGGCTCCAGCAGCTTTGGCGATTTGAATGCCAAGCGTACCAGTACCGCTGCTACCGCCGAGGATAAGCACGCGCTGATCCTCTGTAGCTTACCGAAGAATTGACCGTAAAGCTACCGGTGCCAGGCATACTGCCATTTTCTATCCCTATCTGGAGTGTATCACTATTTGGGATATCACGGTCGAGAGGATTGTCGTTATTTATTAGTTGTAGCAGAGTTGGATACAAGAGGCGAGTCCAAGAGAGCTATATTAACCAATCATCTTACGGGATTCAAGACTATTTTGGTGTGTATCACATCACTTGGAATACAAGAGTCTTACCCAAGGGGCAGAGGTCGCAAACGCCAGAATGCGGATGCCCGCACCCGTCCGTAAGCCTGGTTGGACAGCGTTAGGGTGTCCGTGACCGTCCGTAGTTTCTAATCGGCTGCCCGTGGACAGCCGATAAATTGACTTCAGTTAACCGAAAATCCGGTCAAGGTGTAGTCACGATTTAAGTTTACGTACTACTACACACTTGATCTATTTAATATGTATAGCTGTATCTGGGTTAGTTACATGAGTGTTACCAGCTCACCTTTCACATCGAAATGTGGGGTATCCTGTATTACAAACTGATTAGCTTGACATACCAACAAGATCTTTCATAAGTAAATTAAATAGATATACTAGTACTTCAAGACGTTCCCTTGCCCCACTTCACAACCGTAACGTATTCGCCAATAGTTAGAGCTTTAGTAATAACACCAGCGTAGCATACTTCACAATCTTGTGACAAACTTTGCGTCGGTTTGTACTCCAAGTTCCCCACCAATGCAACGTACTGCATCGCTGAGCCACCAACACGACACATCGGGGATTTTTTTTACGTCCATCCGACGTTACAGCACTGCGCCAACATAAATTGTAATGTTCCTTACGAAATTAATATTGTCTGAGCAGTCCTAGCGATTCGAATCCGAATGAAAGCACTGATAGATATCACCAGGAAGATTTTCAGCTGGTAGTTTCGGCTGTCCGTAACCGACCGGTTAACGATTTCGGCTGACCGTACTCGTCCGTTTACTGGCGGCTAGGATATTTCGGTTGCCCGTAACCGTCCGTGGTTATACCCGAAGCTTGCCCGAACGGTTACGGTTAACCATTTGCGACCTCTGCCAAGGGGTGAGATCTCTTGGAATCAAATACCTCCACTGAAAAATAATCTAAAATAGGTTTTTTTGACGGTATTTCATCCAATGAAATTGTTGGACCTGGCGCATTCGTCCTATCCTCGTCGAGGATAGGACGAGGACACCTACGAGAATTCCTCGTAGGTGTCCTCGAGATGCTTCCACATCTCGGTCCCTGTCTTCTTCGTCATCACTTGTTGCCCCAGCTCCATCGACAGCGAATCCATAACCGTCCCCTTGATCTTCACTTGAATTGCATTGAACTCAGTCTGGTCCTTCGCGTCGGCGACGGTCTTGGTCCCCATAGCGTAGTCCACCACACCCTTATCCTCCAGCACGATCATCATCATTCCCTTGAAGTAGATCCACGATTGGCCCCGCCAACCCACGGGCTGGTCATGCTTGTTGATCTCCACCTTTTCCGTCATCTCTCTCTTACAACTATTTGATACCTACACAAGCAATTTCCCACACTTGGTCACCAACACTCGCTGATCGGACAGTGTTCAGTGTTCATGCTCGGTCACCAACACTTGCTGGTCGGACAGCACGTTACCCCACTCGGTCACCAACACTTGTTGGTCGGACAGTGCTCGGAGTCAAAAACAGCTCAGATAAGTGTAGTCCTTTGTAGACCTTGGGCTCAGAACCCTGTTACGATCTCAGAGTTCTACCGTAGATCTAGACACTCACTCAGCACTTCTTGTTCAGGTACTTGTCCTAGTTGTCAAATTCAAGACTGAGCTCTTGCTCATACAAGGCTGGTGACAGCGGTGCTACCAGCCACTCAACTACTTGAACACCTTTCTCCTACTCTGCAACGTCCCACGGGCACGTCCCGTACTTATGAGGCAACTACCTCAATGTCTCAGAATGTGAAGGCCTCCGTTGCACCAACGGTGGCAACCGGAGCCGATTCACAACGGTAGTTCAATCAGCTGGTTTAGAAATGCTGACAATATTTCTTTTTCTACGTCTAGGTACTTTGGATACAGCCACCGACTTTACTTTACACACCTACTCGGTAAAACAAACGTCGCTTTACTAAGTTGATCGCATCGGAGCTACTCCATGCAATATATTTTTGAAAGAAACACCACTATCCACACCGTTAGTTTGCTATTTGTTAGCTCTCTTCATGTTCACGTGTCTCACGTAGTGTTAAGTATTCATACCATAACACTGGATGCGTACTTTTTGAGATTTAAGTGTGCCTGTTTGCTCTCCGATATTCGACTGCCTCGAACAGTCCTTAATAAGTACACGCTCGCCCTCACCAAGACGGTCACCAAGCACTACTTATATAGTCAGCAGTAGCTCGACTCGCTTGCTCAAGAACGATCTGCATGATGCACAGCGATATTCGTCGTTAGGGACTGTATTTAGCTATAGACTCAAACCTACAGTTGCGTATCATATACTCCAAGGTTGACCGAACGATTTTGCTCCCCGAACGTTGTCGGATGACAAATGGCCTTTGGGGGCAAGCGACAGTTCTTACGAACTGCGAATTGCCATGATTTCCGAAGAAACCCGCCCCCTTGTAAAAGAACATGTTACATACTTCGAAGTACAAAACTAAAGTACTGTATAACGGAAAATCCGCCACATGGTGTGATTGGCTGAGAACTGATCTGGCTGTTCAAAGTCGACTCAAAAAGTACAAATAATTAGCCAAAATATACAAACCGGTATCTAGATTAGTGTATATTAATTAGCACGGCGATTGGTTAAAATCGGAATCTAGTTGTTTAGAATCATGGTCGAACGTGGCATGTTTATAGTGTGGCGGATTTCCCCGTCGCTGTCTGTACATGAACACTCTAGTGTTGTTTGTTGTTTGTTGTTGTGTGCACAGGAGCTGGTAGATTGCAGACTGAGTACTGATCTCGCGCGTGTATCATGGAGAGCACACGTACGTTACCTAGGCTATCTCCTGTATTGGTCACATTTCTATCTCTTCCTAATGTCCCTTCACAGGCGTCGTCACATGTTCGCGCTGGTCGCGACTCTCTGCACAAGTCGCCAACTACGTGCACGAGTCGCAGCATATCGACAGCAGCTTCAGGAATCCTTCCCGTGACGTCATTACTTGAGCGAGGCATGCCCTCGCAGCTCTCCTAGTCTTGGCGCCGAGAGCGCCTTGGTCAGTAGGTCGACACGCATAACACGTGACTCACCGCACCACACAAGAATGGCGTTCTTGCTCACGAAGTCCTTGATAAACTTCAAGCGCACGCCGATATACTTGGCCTTGCCGGAGGAGTCTTCTGCTTGGTGGCTGCCTGGCTATCAACATGCAGCACTATTGGCGCCTCCGTCCCAACCCAATCTCCTCAATGAGCTCGTATACTCCGAGTAACTCGCACGCCACCAGCGATCGTGCCACAAACTCGGCCTCCTCCGCACACTGGTCTGTTTCTTACAGAACCACCCACTCACCATACCGTCCAGGCACAGAACCCCACCACTCACGGACTTGCGGTCCGCTCTCTCTACCGCATAGTCCACATCGCTGTAGCCCTCAATAATCACAGGACCATCACTGCGGCTGGTTGGATTTCCCTTCGTGCAGAGCTTGAGGTCAATTGTACCTTTAATATAGCGGACAATCCACTTGGCTCGACACCAGTTCGCTGCTGTGGGTGCGTGCGCTCTACGCGTGACACGGTGTGCGGCGAAGGCGATATCCCGCCTGATGCACCTTGCAATCCACAACAGGCTTCCTACTAACGGCTGGGAGAGTCGCACGGTTGGGTCGCAACGGTACCGCTCTCATTGGTTGGGAGGAGCCCGCTGTCAACATCCTCATTTTGGTCGACGCAGATGGGCACACACGCTGGGTTGGCTTTGACAAGCCCGAATCTATCAAGTATCTCTTAAATTTTTTGTCTCTGCTTCAATATGTAGCCCGACTTTTCGTTGTACGTAACACCCAGGCCCAAGAACTTTGACAGAATACCCAGGTCCTTCACATGCAGCACGGCCATATCCTTGAAGAACTTGGCGACGTTCTCCTCGCAACACATCGGTCGCGAGGAGGTCGTCGACGTATACCCAGACTATAGTAAGATCTGTATGCCTCGTTTGTAGATGCAACAATCCGTAAGCACTAGACGAATCCCAACTTGAGCAGTCCACAGGTGCCCAGCCTGCTTCAGACCATACATACGCTTGCGTAGTCGTAATGCTAACCGAGTCTTGGCCGTGGCTCCGAGCTTCTTGAGCGTCACTGCGTCAATAACCACGCCTTGCGGTATGTGCAGCAAAATATCCACGTTTGTCTCCTTGTCAGCTTTGGTATATACACTTGGGATACCCCCGTGTCTGGTAGGCACGTAGCGTTTCCCCGAGACTGCCAGCAAAATCCTGGCAGATAGACCTTCAAGAGCAGCACTGAACGTATCTGTGTAGCTGAAAGCATACCCTTGTTCATTACCAAAGCAACAATCCTAGCCTTGAAGCGTTTCAAGCTCCTATCCGCCTGGCACTCCGTCTTAGGCACCAACTTGCAGTGGAGCAACTTATCATCCGGAGTTCTCATCACCACCTCCCAAGTTTGGTTTCAGTCAAGTGCTTTGATATCCGCAGCCATGACCTCACGCCAGTTGTCCGCGTGGGCGGAGCGGGCCGCTTCATGATAGTTCTTTGAGCCGCCCGTAGTGACGGTAATCGCAATCGGGACGTGTTTGTTGCACATGTTGCGGGTTTACATTCGCGTCTGCTCACTTTGGCCACCTTCCACCAATTGCTCCGTTTCCTTTCCCATCATGTTTAGCTTTTGTTTGTCTTTTACCAGCTCTTTTCCCTCGTCTGGTCTTTTTGCTCTTACGCCATTCTTGCTCCTTCCGTTAGGCAACTTGGTCTTGGTCCCAAGACTCCTCGTTCGACTGCGGGCTTCTTCACGTAGTCTCGCCTGCAGCTGCTTGATGCCCCCCGCCATCAAGTATCTCCACGTTACGTATGTTTTACGTCGTGATCGCAACGCGACCTTGAGGCAATTACACATCGAAGCCCTTTGTCCCGTCACTCCTACCAATTACCACGCTGGTCTCTGCTCGGGGCTTCCACTGGGTCGCGGTACACTATGCAGGAGATACCGAACATCACGACGTCGGATAGGTTCTGCTTTTCACCCGTCAAAACCTCGAGCTTCTTGTAGAATATCAAATCTTGCACTCCCCACTCCTTGTAAATGATCACCTAATCGATGGAGGTGGGTGACTAGCCCTGTCACATTTGTATAAGATGAGGCCGATAGTGTTATCCCATCAGGCTGTTCCTGCCCTTGCGTTTTGCTTTGCTGTTTTTGTTTTTTTTCCTATGTTTGTTAGAATCTGCCGATATCCGTTTTTTTTTTTCCTTTCTTGATACTGTATTGAAATAATCTGGAATGGCGGGTTGATCGGCTGCGGCCTTTGCATTCGGGCCCGACCCCTGACAGCACGGCCTCCATCTCCTTCTGTGCCCCCCCGCGCGAGCACCACGAGTCATTCTAATACACGCAAACCCACCAGTCTCTCCAGGTTTCATGTCCTCGACAATCACGAGTGTCAATGCGACCTCAGTCGGCACTGCCTCCACCGGGCAGAGCACATTTGCGTCTTGAACACCGCCTCGATGGGGCTGTGGGTACTCAGGGAGCTCGGGCAAGATTTGCAGGTCGGGTGCGCCCTCGCTGACGCTCCGCCCGCCTCAGCGCCCTCTACTGGTTCGTGGCTTCTTATGCTGTTTTCACACTGTCATATGCTTCACTATCCAGGGTACATTCCCCATGTTTGAGTAGTATCGCGTTGCGTGCTTGTGCGAGGCCGTCCATTGACCGACTGTATCCCAAAAACGTGTCCTCCGGATACGCGGATGTGCGTCATTGTGCCCCCGTCTTAAGATAAACACAACCGGTAGGACGTCATATGTTACTAGATCCCTGATCATGGCTAATACCTCGTAAAGCCGTCACAGCCCCGGTTTCCACACATTCCTTACTAGATAACTGCTCATCTTTATACGCGTATAATTGGGCTTTGGCTGCAGCGGGACTGATGTAGCTTTCGCGCCAGAGGAAGACGTCCGACTCAAATAGTCCGTAATACAAAAATCCCTTATCCAAAGGAACTTTAGCACAGCCCTAATACCAGGGCTCACGAGCTATTAGCTCACAACAACGCTTTTGCTTCAAAACCCGAAGAGCCTTTATTTATTTTTATTGCGTCTATGTTTAGCTATCTAGCATAGTTATACCTAATCACATGCATACCGTGTGGCTCTTAGTCAATGTACTGAGGCCACCGTTAACTCTACACATCATGTATTGAGAGTCTGCTAACTCTCCGGGTACTCCGTACCCATGTGTACGTCACACCATGTAATACCGTTACACTGGCAATTCCATCCTCTGCCACGTAGTTTGAGGCATGGCTACAGCAATTCACTTTTGTCAACGTATCCAGAGCAGATGATGCAGAAGCGAAAGCAGAATGGCGGCCAGCCACCAACATGGAGGCGGTGGTCAGGGGTGCCGACTCAGGCAAACAGGGAAGAGAATATGACGGCGAGTTGCAGAGACTGTACGAGCTCTGTTTGTAGCACTATCACAATTGCGAGACCGGGCTGAAGGTGAAGATCGAGCCCTCCTAAAGATACCCAAACACGAGCTGGAAGTTCCTTTCCCGCCAAGGTGTCGTCTATTTAGCGATATCCTCCATACCACTAAAATCCTCTAAAGCTAACACAAAAGTCCTGTAAAAGTATGGGACTCTATTAAAATAAGATGACCTTGTGGCGCAATGGATAGCGCATCTTCATCTGACTTCTAATCAGGGGTTGAGTTCTTGGTGCAATCATGGCAGCGGAGGAGATAGCCAGATTCACGGAAAGCTAAATGGATCTTGAATACCCTCTCTATGCTCACCTTATACCAGGTCAAAGGTTCTGCCTGGACATGCCCGAGGCCTTTATCCTTGCGCAACTGCACGTTGGTGCGGAAGCTGCACTGCCTCAGCTTCGAGAGATAAAGAATTTACGGGGGCTGTTGCGAGAATCATCCTCAACATGGAGACGCGCGTATCAACGATTACCTTCAAGGGACAACAGGTGGATCGAAGATGGGCGAGCGGGAGAGTTCCTTTGGGCATGAAGCTGCTCCCGCTCATCGGTTACGAGACGAGAAGACGCCAGACTAACACATTAGTTAGTGAGAATGGGCTTCTGCTCCTTCAAAGTCACAGCTCGCAAAGGGAACTGTACCGCTTCGGACGTTTACTGGCTAATAGCCAATGACCCATCAGAATATAGCCACAGGCGGGTTAAATGACAAGCAGTAGAATGATATAGTCAAAGCACCGGACTGTCCCCAAAGTCTACGTAAGATAGCGGTGATTCGCGCGGCAAATGTGGAGCTTATCCTGCACCACCATCAAGTGCATGTGAGCTGGTCATGTAGGACACGTCATGCTCCGGAGCACCCTACCCGAGTATGTAAAGTGCCCACGGAGGGCATCGAAGGAACCTGCATCAAGCACATCATTAACATTGATGGGCGAATTCGTTCCGGTGGAGAATTCTCGCGCAAATTATACGTAGCGGCCTACCAGCCGTGGACTCTTGGCAGGCTGATGTCAGTGCTCACCGGAAGCACGTCATCCGAGGCATTGCCCATGAGGTTGGGGAGAGAAAAAACCCGGATCCGCAAACCACGTCGGATCATGACCCGGGTAGTACCGTGGCAGCAGTGCGCGCACTGTCGACGGAATGAGGCAGCCCCCCCCCCCCCGCCCTGGAAGAGCAAGGGATTATGGCACCTTCTGTCGGGGAAGTACTGGGTCTGGACCGAAGTAGACGGCTCCGCAACAAGCAGATGAACAAGGCAGGAACGCGGTAGCTGCAGAACAAGTCACAACAGAGCCACAGGGAGAAATGCAAGAGGCATCAGAGACGCACACAGTGGCGACTGACGTCAACATGGAGGAATCAATGGAGGACCAACCCCTATCCGCTGGAGCTCGGGAATCTATGGAGATTGACGCTATCGCCGCGACGAGCCACCACGTAGTCCTCGCGTAGCGCGAGGGCGAACGCCTCTTCAAGCGTGGCTGGTTCGGCTATCGTAAGGCAGTAGCGCGTCATGCCTTCGCATATGCCGAACACGAACACATGGACCTGGGAGACCATGTCTATGTGATTCGACGCGATACACGACGCGAGGCGACGTGTCTTCTGGTCGTGTCTTCTGGACGTATTCGCGCATGGACATCGTGCCTTGCCGGAGGGCGAAGAAGTCCGCCCGAATGCGGCATTCATCTTGAGGCGGCTCGAACGCAAGCCAGGCGACTTTAGCTTTACAATCTAAAAGATCAGGTTTTTGTGGAAATAGCAACACAATCTGATGGTGCGAAAAATTGAGAACTCCTTTGTCTCGGAATAATCAGTGCACTGTGGCCTTGAAACACTGTTCTCTAAATACCTGTGATCGATTGTGTCGTTCCCTGGTACTTCTCCTAGGAGCGGTTGGATCTACAGAAGCTGCTTGAGACCCAGCCCCCTCTACTGAATGCCGGCTAATTTTATTACCAGCAGACCGGCGATGACATTTATCTGACATTTAGCCACAGGGTAGAACGTTTGCTGTTTGGTTGAGCCGCCAGGCTGTTTTAATCTTCACATGAGGCAGCTCGACCTGCGAGAGTATCACAAGCAGATTCAACTCCAAATGAAAAGAAAAGAAACTTAATATAAGCTATGAACGCCTCCTAAAGGATTTAAAGCCAGGAAAGAGCGTGCGCAGTAACTAGACAGTCTCAATTTCCTACCCAGCGCGATGATGTAGACAGTCGAGGTCCATGGAGGCTGATTAATCTGACGCCTAGCATATTGACCCTCGACGCTACAGGATGAATATTGTTGTTGCCGTCGCTTGAGCGACCAAGAAGTTATCCCTCGCCTTGAGTGGCATGTCCTCGCACCCGACGATCGGAAATGGTACCATTGTCAGGTTCCTAGCTCTAACGACCCGTACTGAAATATCGTTTTTTTATCTCTACATACTGTAGCTTTGTCCAAGCGAGTGTGAACCCAAATTCCAGTCCAGTGTATGGTTGTACGTCAGAATCCCTCGCTTCTCTCTTTATCCCTGTCCTTGGTACTGATAGTGGATGGATCACTTATAGCTATCACCGGTAAATGTGTGACATAGTAGCCAGAGATTTCCCGAGAAGCGGGCATACACCCGAGACGACTCCACTCAGCCCCAGTATGACAGAAAATGAAGATGTAGCCAGAGCGACGTCGGTATCGGATACGAGATGACCGAGAAGATACGACATAGTGAAGCCAAGTGAAAAAAAATAGATTTCAAGAGATTACCATATGCCTAAGCATCCCTGGGGCGGTTATCACAGGGGAGAGCCTAACTATGTCCTACTTATCACTTCAAGAGAGCAAATCGAATTCCATTTGGCCAACTCTAACAGGACAAGGGCATAGACGCAGAGAACCGCGCTAAAAGGCTACCCCCAAGAACGAACTGCATCCATTTGCCAAGGTTATCGCCAGCATTCCACATCTACCACTCCCGGAAGCGCGGTCTGGCCTGCCCGGGATTGGCACTCCATATTCTTTAGGGTCTCCCCGAAAACTACTGACGGCCTTCGCCGGCGGAATCTTGCTCCGAAAGAAACTAGGGTTTGTATTGTTATGTGCATACCACCCCAGACGTCCCGGGATCCAAGTAGCTGCCCCCCCCCCTCCCAACGTTTACGTGTTTAGCTACCATCCAGATGGTCGGAATCCTCCAGTGGTTGATCGTACCTCTGATCAAAACAACCGATTCGAAGGGGGTACACAAGGTGAGGCTACTGACCGAGTTTCCCGGACCCTTCTTAATTCGCTAGAAGGCGACCTCCAGGTAACTCACGGTCCCAGGTAAATCCCTCGTCCAGGCTGAGCAGTCTATCCGCAGGATATTCCATACTTGCGTGCGCATTAAACGAGTGGCCTTAGGGGCGAAAGTTCCAAGAGCTACGTCACAAATGGTAATTGTGCAGTAGCCCAACTATGGGGCTTGGCCGCCCATTGCCTATTACTTCCAAAACTCGAATGCAGACGGTCGATAATTTAGTCGACCGCGGCAGTGTGTACCTTGAAGCCAACACAGTCAATTTAATAATTTGCGTTTTCTGTCTGTTTCTGTTTCCATTTCGTCTGTTCATGAGCGCACTTCCTGCACTCGCGTCCTCCTGCACGCCACTACCGATCCGACTCCATCTGCGTCCGTGGACGACGCTGTACTTAGCCACTCGGACGTACGCCTATGGCATCTGTCCTGCCAGCGCATCCAGCTCAGCGCAGCTCTCAGCCAACTTGCAGGTACACTGTTTGCTGTGGCACTTGTTCACTTCGCCGTCACGCCAGCCTCGCACACTCCGTTCACGTCCATCGCCTGTCCGTCCTCTACGTTTAGAGCTCCAGCACTTCCACCGGTGCCTGTGCGTCCTGTGCTGATTCGCACTCTACACGCCTCGCGCGTCTCCACGTGTCCTCTGACCTCGTTCGTCGCTTCCGTGGGCCTGAACATCGGGATCCAGTACACACTTCTTATCGCTCAGCTCGTTCGAGTCCTTCTCCGAGTTGCCTGTGTTTCACGCTGCCATTTCGGAACTCCTTGCGTGCCACAGCGAAATTCGGCTCCGAATGCTGGCAGTCTCCGCGCGGATCCCTTGCGGGTTTAGCTACCTCAGCGGCGAACGCCAGCATCGGCTCAATCGGCTCCGCCTCAATGTCCTTTGTATCACCGGCCGTCATTGGCCATATCGTGCGTCCACCACTCTGGTTCGGGGCTACCAGACCGGTTTCGACTGGTCGTCGCTACCGCCTACTGCGGGTCTCAAAGTATTACAACGGTGTCATCAGAGGCGACCTCTCTCATACGTTGAATAAAGATGATCGAGCTATTGTAAGCATGCTTAATTTATATGTTGTAACCCAATTGTACCCTCGTTACATGAAGAGGGACGTGTCACTCTTACTGGTACATGATACATGGTACCAGAGGCTCGCTGAGCTACCCGCTGGATATCTACATAGCTTTACTATAGATACCTTGTAGTTCGCATGAGAACTCAAACTAAGCTCACCTGTAAATACACCAGTCCTTAACCTCAATATTTTTTGTCCTGAAAAAAGGCCAAAATCCGTTTAAGTACGGCTGTTGTGTAGCAATCCAGGACAAAAAAAACTTGAGTTTTGTATTGGCGACCTTTCAGGCGGGAGTGTCACGTCCCACAAAGTATAGCAAATAGGAACTCGCTACCGAACCCACAATGAGAACCATCCCATACTGAAAGCAAGTCACTCAGTGTTTTTTAGTCCTAAAAATGGGAAATTGACATGTTATTAGTGGCGTGCTGCAATTTCCGTCATGAAGGAAGCCAGTAGACGCCATGACAGACACGCAGCATATTAACTAAGCACAGGTCTGTATGACCATGGCAGTACATTCTCGTAAAATGTAAAATCGAAATCAAGCCGAGGCTCTAACTTGTGGTCTTATTTTTTGTCCTGGAATTGGAGGGTGTTGGGGTTAATCTAACTCTTTTAAGTAGCAAACCATTCCCTTTGAAGCCGGGAACACGTAAACTGACGCTCAACTGGGTAAATACTCTTAATTAAGCACCTCCTCTGTGCAAGGTGCTGTGTGACCCCGCCACAGGCGTGGTGTTGGCCGAGGGGGAGATAGAATACTTTTGAAATGAGGTACACCACAAAACAATCGTTTTGAAACACCAATCCGTTGGGCATTATCACCGTAAATCTGGGAAGCATAACTCACTAGTAAGCCATGTGCCAGCACCGACTGAAAGGAGATTATCACCAGTAGCATTCGTAGGAGTTATGCTCGTGTTGACGATGGAAGATACAATTGCAATCCCAATGCAGGTTTTGCATCGGTACATTGGTGTTGCATATCGGTGTAATGGCATCTTTTAGTCCACAGATTGATTCAACGAACATTTGCCAGTTAAAAAAGTAAAGTTAGAATTGTAACGCTCTTTCAGTCGAACGACGTTCGCAACATGTACAACGGGTACAGATAAAATGTACTGTAGTATTAGGCTAGTACTACAACTAGCAACTTGCTAGTAGCAAGTTAAAGCGCCAATATTAGCCACCCGAAGTACTGTACAGTACGGTACATTACATAGTGGATAGCAGAATGTACTAGTAATAATAATATTTATAATAATAAGCTGTGGTGTATTGTCTAACTGGTAGCTGCCTACTTGAACTCTAATACCCATTCCCAACCGGCCTTAACTGTCGTGTTGAGTCTTCTGTTCTCCTGCCCTCTTCTGGCTTCTCTCATCTTGCTTCTATGAAGCTGTCCTGTTTGTCGGGTCGTCCCTTCCATTGCCGTACGTCCCGCTGTATCAACTCCTCCGTTTCCGTGTTCATTTCCCTCCCAGGTGCAGAGCCCAGTGATCCAAATAGCACACTCTGTCGGTGACCCATTGCATAGTTGGCTAACCAGTCCGCTGCCTTGTTAAACCTGCGAAAATGATGCGTCCAACTGAGCACTTGGTATTGATCAGCAAGTCTCCGCACAAGCCTATACCAGTGTTGCATCTTTTTGTGTCTGGGCTGTTTTCTCCCTCTCATTAGCCCCAGATCCTTCGCGTTGTCTCCCACTACATGCACCTTGCTCCATTTTCGTTCAACGAAGCATGACAGGAGACGATGTAGTCCCACGAATTCTGCCACATTGTTGGTGGTATGCACGCTTTGGAAGGACGTTGCTGCCGCCCATACGAGCGTACCTCGACCCCCTTCGCTGGTTTCTTCGTAGATCGCGCTCCCGCTGCCTCCAGGCCCCGGATTCCCCCGGGAGCCGCCGTCGAAAAAGCCAATTCTCAGCGGCTACTCTGCTGTTACCTCACAAGGCTCTCCTCTGTTTGCTGTCCATCTTGCTATGATTCTGTCGGCTATATCCATTCTTCTTTTGTTCCCTTCCGAAAGTGGCCAAAGCCCACTCTTGTATCTCCGAAATGCCTCAACTATCTGTTTACGAGTGCTACGTAGCATGTCAGTTCCTGCGACGCTCGGAACTCCATCCTGATGCACCTAGTTTACCTTCCATCTCCAAGTAGCCACTATCGCGCACCCCAGCGACCACATTTCCCCCGCCACCGTGTGAATGTACTCCCATAGTTCCGGCTGCTGTTGATTGCCCCACTCGGCCAGCCAATCGGGGAGGTGCGCCAGCGTGAGCGTGAAGATAAATTTCAGTTCTGCAAGCCCTGGTTCTTTTTGCGCAGGTTGTTCTGTGCTTCCCCCCTCCCAGGCATGGAGCCACATTCCCGACAGACTGCGCGCGTCTCTGCACTGCCAAATGAGGTGGGCTTGTCCACCGCCTTCGAGTCCGACACAACTATCACCAGGACAGTTGAATCCAGTAGCCGGGTCTCTCCACTGCTGCAATTTCCAGTGTTTTAATTTGACCATATTTTGCTTGAGATAAGGCGTGATCCCTGCTATTCGGTGTACTCGTGTCCACTTTAGCAATCTTATGGCTGTTGCCAGCTCGGAGTTGAGACGTTCCCCTTTATTTTGGTTGTCCTTCATATTGTCCGCCGCTCGTTACCTGCGTTTTGTCGAAGTGAGAGCCTTGTAAGCTCTCCGCGATTGTGTCCATCTGCGTCGCCCTGTCCAAAGCGGTCTCATACCAGTCAGTGCTGGATGTGGTACCACCATGATCTGTCGTGGTTGTCTCCGCAACAGCCATGCAATAGCCCTTGTCAATGGGTTCTCTCCGTTGTCCTTCTCCAGCTTCGTAGCTTCCGTACCCCAGCTGTGTGTAACCTCCACGTTACCCCCTTCTCGCCTGACCCTGAATACGTGATGTGGGTCATCCTGTCCATGTTGCAACCTCAAAGTATCCGCGTCCTTAGGCCTCAGTGCCAGTTCCGGAAACTGCGCCAGCAACGATAGACAGGTCTCCCTGAAGATGTGTGCCAGTCACCCCGTCATTGGTAGCGCATGCTGTACCGGCTTGAACATCAGAGTCCCTCGATCCACGATAGTTCACCGCAATCACCTCTCCAATCGTCTTAACCACACCTCCTGCGACCAGTGTTCTGAGCCCGTCCCGGTTGATCTGCGCTCCGTTCGCGGCGCGTAGTCTCAGTGTTCTTATTGGTAAGTACGCCACCGTCTGTTGTATCAACTCTCCTTGTTTTTCCGCTCGCTGCTCTCTCATCTTCTGCATCGGTTTTGTTGTTGATGGCTGTGAATTCACATCGGAGGCCATCCCTCTCCCACCTGGTGTGTAAGCCATTCCTTGCTTTGAGCTTGCGTCTGAGGTCGGCCTCCGCTAGGATTCCCGCGGTTGTTTCCTCTTTCGTCTCCGTTAGTGAACCTCCAGAGCCCGCCTCCACTATCGGTTTTCCTGTAGCCCAGATGTCCTTTTTTATCGTAGTCTTGCACATTTTCCATGTTGAAATTATGTGCGTGTCCTCTTCCCCACTCTGGCTTCTCATTATGCTGCCCATGAGTTTCTGAATTGGTTTCGTCGTTAAAGCCCATTCTCCGGCTGTCATTGCCGCCATTGCTGCGAGCTCCGACGCGAAATTGGGTGCCCCAATTCCTCCATCTTTGGGCGCCATCTCCGCGACTTCTGCCCTGATCCATCCTCATGGGGCGCGTCTCGGTTCAGCGAAACTGGATTGCCAAATAAAATTTCTGATACGCCAGTCCGCCACCTTGACAATGTCTGCAGTGGGCCACGCAAGCCTGGCCACGTACATTAACTTGGGGAGAATGATGGCCCGTGCAATGGTGGCCCGATCCTGCGCCGTATTTGTCTTGGCCACCGCGCATGCGAGTCTGACAGTTAAGGCAGCGAACGCCTTTGTCCACGCCACCTGCGTCTTGTTGTTAGTGCCTGCAATGTGGCCTAAGTACCTGGTCTCCTGCACCTCCGATATGGCTCTTTCGTCCTCCTCCGTCCTGGTTGAATGCTGAGGTAGCTCCGTCGTGGCGGTGCTGCCCAGCGGTAACGCCACTGATTTCTGCAGGTTCACCTGCAGTCCTGAATGCCTTGTGAACTCGGCTATCGTCGCTAACACCTCCTTTTGCATGTATCTGCTTGCTACGTAAACCGCTGTGTTGTCGGCATACCCAGCCACTCTAAGTTCGAAGTTCTGTCCTGCGTCTTCCATATTCAGGCCGCTTATCTTCTTGTTGTTGATGATTGCATCATATAGCACGTCCACCGCTAGTATGAAAAGTAAAGGTGCCAATGGACATCCCTGCCTGATCTCACGCGTCACCACTGTCTGTCTGGATAGGTCTCCATTGACCATGAATCGAGTCGTAGTGCCATCGTGGATGACCTTAATGATCCTACGGAAAGCACTTAAGAATTCCTTTGCCTCCAGGACCTCGTACAGGAAATCCCTTTCCAGCGAGTCGTATGCCTTGGAAAAGTCGAGTAGCAATGCCTGGGAGTCTCGTAATCCCTGATCGTTCTTGGCCACTATTTTGGCCGCCTCCAGTAGGTCGATCGCGTCATGTACTTGTCTGCCTGGCACAAATCCGAAATGTGTGACATTCACCAGTTCGTGTATATGCCTGCGTACTCTCCACGCTAGTATGCGCGTGAAGAACTTGTAGTCCATATTGAGCAAAGCAATGGGGCGATAATTGAGCGGGTTGCTCTTGTCACTTCCTTTCGCAATGCTGAAGATGCATGATTCCAGGAAGGAGCTGGGTACGGTTCCGGCGGAAAAACACGCATTAAACAGCTTAGTATGGATAGGTGCGAGTAAGTCGCCAAAGTCCGCATACCACTCGTTCCCAAGGCTATCTGGGCCGCATGCTTTGCCTGCTTTACACTTGCGGATAGCTGCCCTGACTTCTTCCTCTGTCATTTCGTCCTCCAGATCAGCTAGGTTTGGATGGTTCCACTTGTGTTTAAATTGACTCACATATTCGCTCATTCCTGCAGGTGTGTGCGCTCTTTTTTGGAAAATAGGAGCCCATGCATCAGCTAGGGTGTTTGCCTTGTCGTGTTGGCTCCTGCTGGGCGCTCCGGGTGCTCCCTCCAGCTTGGAAATTATGTTATCCCCGTACTTGGTGCTTATACGATTGAAAAAGTATTTGGTTGATGATTTGGAACTCCACGCCGTTCGGTTGATTAGGAATCTCTTCTTTGAAGCTATGTGCTTATCTTGTATTGCTCGAAGTTGAATCTGTAGGTTCCTTATCTGTTGTTCTCCTGTATCAGTTAGCTGAGCACCGTCCCGGATTCGTTTCTTTAGTCGTTTAACCCGCTGACGATATCCAGCAGTCGTTCGCCTTCTAGCTTCCCTCTTGATCTGCAATAGAGCCGGCGCCAATGTCACCTTGAACTGCTCCCATTCCTTGGCCCGCTCCTCCTCTCTCAGACAGTCCCAATTTACCCCGAAGTCGAGTAACTTCTTTGCTATCATATTCTTTGAAGCTGCTTCTACGAAATGGGGCAAGGGTAAGCCGATTGGCGCTTGCGAATGCGAACCGCGCCGAGCGGGTAATGTAACTCCAGTAATACTCCTCGATGATCTGAGTGACAAGGCGGATCCTCAGAAGTGACTCCCCTCACCGACTTACAGTTCCCGCCGTTTATGTACCATCTGCCCAATCTTGAAGAGCCCCACGCGTTGTTGCCTTTGTTATACCATACGTGTGATTGTTCCGTGCATATTCCTCCACTTTGGAGTCCGTTAACTCCGTGGGCATGTTGGGCACTCCCGTGTCCACCAGGCTGTGCGCCTGCAAGAATCGGGTGAGTTCTGTTGCTCCACTGTCCATCCGAGCTGCCCCCCCTCTCCTGCCTCTCCTGTCTATGTCCTGCTGCACTACGCAATTGAATCTCCTCCGCTTAGAAGCTGCACATTCTCTGGGAATTGGAGAAGTTGGAGCTGTCGGAAGAATGAAATTATAGCTGGACCGCTTGAGGGCGCGTAGACATTTGCAAACAGATACTTTGCCCCCCTAAATTTTTTTTTCTCCAGTTGCCATTATTAAATGCTGAGACCAGAGGTGGATTCCCCATCCCCTTAGGTTTTGACGGCTCCGTATGGGTTAATCAGGATTGCCACTCCTGCTCGTCTGGCCATCCCAGATGACCAGAGGGACATCTTGGATGCCTGGTTAGATTTGTAGCCCCAGATTGCTGCATACTGTTTCTCCGCCTCCGCGTTTTCGATTGTTGTGAGATGTGTCTCTTGGATGAAGATTATATCTCGTACTCCGCGTTCTCCTCTCTCTTTGACGCCTTGTAGCATCTCTCCTAGTCTGTGAATGTTAGTTGCGAGTCCTCTTATGTTGTAGATCGCACAGCCAACTGCTCTGTCGTCGTCATGTTGGGTGACCCTGTGGCCCCATCTATCTCGTTGATCGCTGCATCTGTCGTGTCTTACTTTGCGTCTGTGTGTCTTGAAGTCTCTTGATAAAGTCGTTTGTCGTTCAGATGCCGACATTGTTTTAAATATAGTTGTTAACTTCTGCTGTCTTGTGGTGTCCTTACTCCTGCCGCCGTCTTCATCGTTCTTGTTAATCCTCCCTTCCATCCGGCTCGTTGGGCTGACGATGTATTTGGTTTCCTTGTGCATGTCCAACAGGGTCTCTTGGCTCGAGCTGTTCCTTGTTTGGTGTCGTAAATTGGCCTTTTGGTGGGCTCGGTGGGTACTCAGCCCTCTGTGGCGCCGATTCCTCGCCCGACGTATTGTCGTCTCTCTCCTGCTGTTTTGCTGCCGCGGTTTCGCGACTGGTGTTCCTTTGTGTCTCAGTCCCCAGTTTGTTCACGTGTGACTTGCCGCGTCCATCCTCCTGTGAGCCGCTGTTTTCCTGTTCAGTGTCCCTTCCACCGTCGTCCGGATCGTCCAAATGTATCTGCTGCTCCAATTTGCATGCCTCTTGCGAATGGTCGGGCAACTTCCCCCTTCCGCCCAACTTCACACCTTTCGCCGTTCTCCTGATGAATTTAAGCCCCCTCGCTGCCACCTGCGCCGTCGACTGTTCGTCGAAAGGTTGGGGATCCAGCGCCTGGGCCCCGTACTTGTTCATTACCATGTTTCTTTGCGCAGCCAACTCCATCCAGTTAGCGCTATAGACCCCTTCGTGTATGTGATGGCTTGATAGTGGTTACAGGTTGAGTGGTATCGTAGCACCATAACCAGGGGAAGCGTCTTCACGTGGATCAGATCCTGCAGCAACCGCATGCGCATACCCACTTTGGTCGATATAGCCGATACTGTCCCCGTCTCCACTGGCAGTGAGTCATTTACCTGCATCTCCTTATAGGCATAGGCCTGCAGCCGCGCCACCTCCTTCTCATCCACGTCCAGCACGAATAGCATTTCGCGTGCATGCATCGCCATGGCCTTAAGGTGCGCCGGCCCCACCCATAGGTTGGTCGACACCGTTGCCCTCACCGATTTTGCTCTCT
The DNA here is from genome assembly GCA_033557915.1 of Phytophthora tentaculata. Classification (NCBI taxonomy): domain Eukaryota; phylum Oomycota; class Peronosporomycetes; order Peronosporales; family Peronosporaceae; genus Phytophthora; species Phytophthora tentaculata. Next base: position 1,190,302 of record JAUCEA010000005.1, read on the forward strand.
GTTGCACATGGTGATCTGCTAGCACCCGTCACTTCTCTTCTATTGGAAGTTCAGCTGCGTTGTACTTCCCGGCGTCCTGAAAGTTTGCCATCAGCTCAGCTGGGTACATTCTCCCGTCATCCCTCAGATTTGCGAGCATCCCGTTGATGACCTGTTTCTTTAAAGCATCGACCGCATCCACTACTTCTGTGGTTGCCGGCACGAGTCCATTCGCGATGTTGTGCAGTGCCGCATAATAAGCCATCCATCCACATTGTCCAGTCGCCGTTACATCTGTGACAGATCCTCTAATGATAGTAAGCTCTTCGCGCAGCGGCAGACCAGTATCATCCCCGGGCGTACACCCGGTTGGAAACCATTCTTTGCCCATGTGTCTACACAGTCTGGGCTGGCTGGAGCTGCAGAGTTGTTGTTCCCCGTGTTGTCCGTGTCCTCCTTGGTTCCCGATTCCTCCGTTGCTGAGCTTAACGTGTCCATGTCTGCATGTTTGCCCCTGGTCTGTGGAGTCAGAAACTGATGCATATACTGCTGAGTCTGTGCTCTCCCGGCGGTTGTGTTTTGGGCGCCCGCCTCGCTCCGGGAGCCTGCTCTCTCTTCTTTTTTGCGTTGGGTCTTCTTCGGCGATGCTGCGGAGTCGCCATCGCCTCCGTCTGCACCTTGATCCCAGTCGTCCGGCAATCGCTGCTTAGGAGAGGGTGCACGCTTCCTATCCTGCCTGTGCCCCCCCCCCCCCCCGCTCTCCGATTCTCGCCATTAGCTACTCGAGCGTGGTAGGGCGTTTATCCCCTTAGTAAACCCGGCCACATCTGCCTCTGGAGGACGGGAGCTTGCCGTTAACCTTGTACGTGTGCTCCGCGCGGTCCTCCTCTATCCTTTGAGCTGGAACCTTGCAGAACCGTGCTGGGTGCTCCGGATATCCGCAGAGAGTACACGCCCAGTTAGTGAATACTGTGTGGTGGTGTACTTGGATCACCGTATTTTCAACCACCACTGGCGAAATTTTACGCATCGCCGGTGGACACGCTTTGGCGACTATTGTGACGTCCCATTGTTTATCGTTAATCTCGGCCTGGTCAAAGCCTGCATGCGCCAGCGCTTGCACATCTACCTCCATCTTTGAGGTCAACAACCAATACATGTCCGTTGACGGCATTACACCCTTCTTGACCGTCATCTTCAACTGATAGTAGTCCAGCCTCACCAGCAGGTTGTTGCCTATTGCTTCCTCCCGTTGTCTCTCGTAGTCCACTAGCGGCAACATTCGCATGCCTAGCGGCATGAGCCATCCAACCCATTTTTCGGCCGATCTCCTCCTCCTAAAAGTTACAGTCACTACGCGTGTGTTACTGTCAATCTCAATCCTTGCGATAGCCTCTTTGAATTCTTGTACTTCGCGTTTCTGCGGTAAAGACGCCTCGCTCCCCATGTACAGCTGTTGTAGTATTGCTTGTTTACTGAAGTTGAAACCGAAACGCTGCCCCGGCGCTAAGTGAGCATACAAGGGATACTCGATTGCCATGAAGATATCCGTGAAAGCCGCTAATTCTCTGGCGTCCATGAACTGGATCAGGAATCTAGGCGGTACTGGGACCTCCAACTTTTGGTTGAGTATCATCAAAAGCGCCTTGTCCTCCTGCTCTGTTCTTTTCCTCAGTTCCTTGATAGCTCCATGGGCGTCATTCACAGATCGTACCACTGTTGGTACTCGGACGTCTCCTCATCCCCCGCTCTCGCTACTGGCTTATCGCTCTTGCTTATCACCTCCTTAAAGGATTTGGGTGCGTCGTACGTCTCCTTGGGGGTGCTCTTGTGTGGTCGGCGCATTGGTGAGAACAAGGTGTCGCAATCGTGCCTCTAATTCATCCTGTGCCATCGCATCCTTAAGCGCCCATGTTTGCAGTAGCTTCGCTAGGCGCTGCACATGCTCTTCCTTAGCGCAGTCCCACTCGCTGATGATACCTGCAAACTTCTCTATCATGTCTGTCAACACTTCATCGGCCCAGTGTGATTTAATCTCGATCTTCTCCTGACTGAGTGCTTGTAGCTTCCCGTCTCTTTCAAGTAAGTCTGAAATCGTCGTTCTTTGGCTAGCTCCGCCAGTCTCAGTACTGTGTATAACCCATAATGCGCTGGTGCTTCGTTTACGAGATAATTCAGCAGCTGTGCGTAGACCATCACCCCATTTCCTTGGTCTGGTGTACTCGGTCTTGCACCAAAAGGCCTCCGTGTGCCGACCATGTCTCCGGCTCTTCCTCTCCCCTTGCCAGGAGATATGTCGAGGACCGCACGTCTGTCTTTGTCCTCATTCCCTTTGTACTGCTTATTTGGAGCCTCCCCACGTTTCCCCTGCTGTTGGTCACTGTCCGGCCTCTGTGTGAGGCGGTTTTCCAGCTCTCCTCTGCCTGAGGCCTGACCCCCTCTCGTCCCTGCGCAGGCTTGTCCTTCCGCTCTGCTTGCATCCTCTCCTTCCCCATGAGTCGCTCCGTTGCCGCGTCGATCTCCTCCTCTCGGTACGTTGAGTTTATCTTGAAGATTGTATTCCCCGGGAGTTACGGCGCCCATCCAAGCACCACCACCTGGACTCTGTTTCTGCTGCCGATTCTGAGCAAGGCCGAAATCTTGAGCCGTCGCGGTCTAATTTGGAAGTTAGAATGTACTAGTAGTACAGTGCAACAACGCGTACTCCTTCCAGCTAAGTGCAAATGGAACAGGAGAACTTCTCCGGAGAAAAGGGGAACTACGACGTAATCGATACCTCGGACGTGAAATTCTCTTTCTCAACCATGTACAAGCGGGCGTAGAAGTAGAACCAGGGAATGGCATTCGTATAGAGTGCGAAAGCGACCGTTATTTTATTTTGGGTTTGTACAATCGAACCATGCTGAGACATTTGCGATGCTCTCAGATCCACGTAAACACCTCACAGCGAGGGTATCGAACACGCCAGCAGCAAAACCGTCACGGCTTATCCCTTAAACTAAGGTTACTAGATGGACCCAGGAGAGAGTGTGTCTTTTGTGATCTATTGTGCCATCCGGAGATATGTTGAACGTGATCGCGTGGCGTTTGTGTGGAGTGCTCGGAGTGAAGGGCAGGGCGAGTTCGACGGTTTGGCATGGATGAGACAGTGTGAGTCGTGGTGTGTCAGTGAGAGACTCCGTCCCTGGCGCAGACGGAAGAGAACCGTCGATATTGTTTAAGATCTATTCGCGGTTAGTACCGACCGGGCTCAGCGGACCTCACGTCCCGCCACAGTTTGTCAAAATGTTTGTACGCTCTGACGAGGATGACATCGCATACATGATGCGACTGCTGGAGAAGTTCCTGGTTCATCAGAAGACGCCAGAAGAGCAATCTGGATCTGTTGAAACGATAGTGATCTAATGTTTGAGATATACGTGTATTCATTTTCTACGTTAGCTGGTAGAATAGCGATGGGCTAATTGGCGTTTTTCACTGGTAGTTACCCGAACGGAATCTGATAAGCAGGGCTCATTATTTTATACATTTTGTCAAATTACTGCGACAAACATAAAAATAGTGTCTTGAAAAAGTGATAAAATAAGGAGAAAACTATGGTATTTCATATTCTAATATGCACTTTATATTCGTTTTAAACTATAGATGCTTCGACCAACGTCGCACTTTCGCACTCCCGAATCTCCTGTTAGCACACACGTGCTGTCAGGATACCAACGAAAGCCAAGAAGTCCGGCCCTCCAGAACTTAACGTCAGGCATGAGCTGAAATATGGTCTCAAGATATCATCGCGGGTTGCAGGAAGCTGTAAAGTTGCCAGTGTTATTTGTCAGTTCTGCACTCGATTCGGACGCGAAGAAAAGCCTTTCATGCTTCGTAAACCAACTGATCGTCACGAGATTTTCATGAAATTTAACACACCGCTACACAAGTCCCGCCTTGAAGGTCAGTATCCACTGTGATGCAACCTCAAGAGTGACGGCATGCGTCGACCATTTTTCTCCGGGTCCTCAACAGCAACAACATTTGGGGCTTCACTAAGGCGAGACCAGTCCTATTGATTTTGTCTTCAGTCAACATTGTAGAAGCTATAGATTTCCTGTTTCACCCCTCTGATGTTCAAGGACTGTCACACGAACGAACTTGAGCTCTATTTTTTCCAGTCAGGTGACGATGTATACCGTCCGGGTGAAGAACAAACGACACTTCAATTTACTAGTACAATTATTTTCTTGCGGGGCGATGTCCTCAAAGCGTAAAGAACGATTGGCATAGGCGACAGTTTAGATACAACAAATAAAAAAATAAGTTTTTTAGTGAGCGGAAAATAAGCTATTTTGCTGTTTTGTATGCATTTCCTGAAATATATAAATTAGCGAGACCTGCTGATAAGTCTTAAGTAGCAAATGCAATAGGCGATGTACCTGCTCCTGGGTCAAGTGCTGCATCGTGGCCTTGCCCGACGGAATGGCTTCGGTCACGACAGCCCTCACATCTTAACAAACGTCGGGTCAGAATCATAGTCACAAATGCCTTAAAAAAGGCTGAAACGGGGTGGTTGAGTTCGGTACTACAAGATGTTATTACTGTAGCGCGGCTCCAGGCCCCCTAGAGCGAGATGACGGCCGCTACCCCATTTTTTTTTAATTGTGGGCTTGAAGAATTTTCAATGAAGACACGTTAGTTAGATGGATATAAGCGTAGATAATACCAGTACTCGCAGTATTAGTAGTCGATACTCAAGCAGATCCTTTCAACTTCGCTCGCGTTCTCCATGAATACTAATAGGCTGGATCCACACCGCGGCACCGGCGGTAACGTCCATGACCACGGACGCTTTGAAGCGCCCGATAATGTTGGCAAGTGCGATATGCCCGGAGCCTGGCCCGAGATCGCGGCGCGAGGAATCAGAGTAGTCACCGAAATCTAAAAGGACGGTACCATGTCGTCCATAAAAACTACGTCAGTCTCCGTAAGGTTTTGTCCGTTTCACTCGTTCACACACTGGTTTGCCTAGATTGCGACAGGTACGTGTAGCAACACGTAATTGATCTAGGCCCCCCCAGCATGAGCAAATTTTCGTTTGCTAAGCTGATTGAAGGTTTCACCATTCCGACTTCGATCTGCGGTGGCGGGTACTGTACGAATTTCGAAGTCGCCACCGCAGATCTCAATCAACATGTGCATCGTCGTTACTTTCGGATCCACTTGCAGCGTCACGTGTTAAGAATACACATAATACTCTGAGGACCTCAGATACATTAATTAGTCGTAGATACGTGTGGTATCTTGATAGTCTTTATATCACTCGTTTAGGCCTGAAAATAAAAGTATTTTCCAAAAAGCTACTTGTTTACTGCTTTTCCTGGGTTGAAGCCATTCTCGAACTTTCGCGCCAACAGCTAATAATGCGTGCCTGAGCCGAGAGACGGCGTCATCTACTGTTGTGCCGACGCCTGGCCATAGGAGCTCAGAAACGGCGGGTACACGAAATGCATGGACGAACCGGCAGGCAGCGACAGCGCCGCGATCTTCGACGATTGGGCGAGTCTGTTGTAGTTCATGCCGTTGGCATTGAACTGACTGGTCAACAGCCTCTACATCGTGCCCGCCTGTGTGTCGTATTTGATGACTGAGTTGCTGGACGCGTCACCGTTCGAAAATCACAATTTTTTTCGCAAGAATGTACGTGCTGAAGATGATGAGCTGGCGCACAAACCAGACGAGGATCACGATCGAGCTGATGCCGAAGAACACCTTGGCCACGCGCGTCCGTGCCGTGGCCGACATGATGTCGGAGTTGAGGAAGGCGAACGCCAGGCCAAACGATAGGTACAGCGAGTGGATGCCCATGACCACGAGCAGTTGCGTCGAGTCGCCAGACACGCAGCCGACCAGGGTGCCGGTCGTAACCTGAACCGCCACGTCGATCGCGATGAACATGCGGCTACGGTACGTGTACTCACAGTAGGGCGAGCCCCACGTAGCCAAGTTTTAGAACTTCTCGAACTCGTCTTCGGTCTGCCAGTACGCCAAAACACACCAGTACCAGCGCGATGACGGCGAACACATGCGAGTCAGCGATGGTCGACGCCTGCACCTCCACGGAGATCTCAAAAGACGCCAGCATACTCAACGTGTACAGCGCAAAGTAGCAGACCAGCACGCTCAGACCGAGCCCACGGATGGAACCGCTACGGAGACGGCGCACGCCGGACGTGTACCTGTTGAGGTCCGATGACTCGTCCAGTGCGCATTCGGCCTTGCGTATAGCAAGCATGGTAAGGACCAGGAAGAGAACCAGCAGGATCGCCCCGATGACGGCGAAGCCGATGGCGCCGTGGTTCAGGATAGTCTCCTCCGAGATGCCGATACGGTACTGCATACGATACTAGGCCGCCCAGCACGATCGTCTCGAGACGACGCGCCCCCGAATCGCTAGAAGTAGTGCCCTGTATCAAGAAGTTACTCCACACAGAGTCGGTGTAGTCCCACAAGAAGTAGTGCGTCTTGAGTAGCGTGAGCTCCGACGTGGCCTGCATCTGCTGCAAGTAGCCCACGTAGAAGAGGAACTCCACGTGTCCAGACTCCACGCGGCGTTGACCCACAGCAAGTTGACATCCAAGGAGACGAAGTGGATGAAGAGTAATCGCTATTTGTTCATCACCATACCAAAGTTGGTCTTGATGGCAATGGTCGACTTAGTGTACGTCGACATATTCGTAACGGGAGAATGGTTGACTACGTGGACGTTGGCATTTTCGTCACGGGAGCACTAGACTCCGTCTCGTAATGTTGAGGCCGTCACTGGGGAAGATCTCGATGATGTAGTTTAGCAATGGCTGGGTTCGTTTCCACCTGCGGTAATACTGTCATCTCAGCGGTGAAATCGTGAGAGGCGTCGCCTAGCTTGCCGAGAACAGGTGTCAAGTCGGACACCCATGTGAGCATGCAAAGCGGCCGGCCATCCTCCAGTCAAAGATTAAGGAGCGGAAACTGTTGTTCTTCTCTATGAGTTGAAATCCGGAATGAGCAAGTTCGACGGTCAGCGACAGGGATGTCAACAGTAAAATCGAACTGCACGGAAAACAAGTGTAGTAGCATAGTCTCTATACTTCTTTAGCTAAAACTGTTTTACCTGGTATCCTATAGAGAATGTATCTTGAGCACGCATCGATTCTTCAAGGATTGGAGATTCATCTTCACTTCACGCAAGCCACTTGCGATGGCGCTTGTTTAGAGCATACGACTCGAGCGCCCGTTGCGTCGATTGCCTACGCCTCACTGACCGACGCACAGTTGACTCGGTTGCATCAACACTGCCACCGTCTGGTGGATCGGATTCAATTGGTAATGGAGCTCCATCTTCAGCTCTTTGAAAGCTCGGCCCACATAATGAAGAATTCGGATTTTCAGATGGGACCTCTCTGTCGGACAGACTGTCCAGAACAAACTGTGGTACAACAGGAGGCTGCAAAGCATCCGGGAAATGAGCATCACAGACTCGGACAGAGTTTCCTGCATTCAGAACTACAGTTTCAGCCACAAGAATCTCAACGAGATTGCCGTCCTCTTCGTTAGCCAAAACCGGAGCGTGCTCCATCAAATCCGTGTTGAGGCCTGGCTCGTTGGCTACAATGCTCTCGTTCGCAACTGGGACTCGAGCTGAGCGATGTTCGCAGAGCGTCGGAGGCCCAAACATAATTGCATTGGGAGGTAGTGGCTCGTGCTCTGTCTGCGCTTGCGCCGGTCTTTGATTCGAACGTGAAGAACGGGTCGCGTTACTTGTACTCCGTTTCGCTCCAGGTGATACGAACCGGGGATTTGGAGCTGGCATACCAGGGCAGGGTAGCTCCGCATACTGAGTTGCTTTAATGACGTGAAAGCATATTGCATCTTTCCACGAAATCTTGCAATTGCACGTCCTGCTAGTCGCATCTACTACCCACCCGCGGTCATGCCCTCCCACATTATCCTCGCGTAATTTACAGACTTGTAAGATCTGTCTGCATCCACACACCGGTCACGAGGTACTATTGGTCCATTCTCAGCTTCCAAACTGTTATTTAGGTTGTTTCTATAGACGGAAGAACCTGGCCCCGGATAAACACGAACAAGAATCAGATCGCGGTTCTGTACGCGGTGTAAAAGAGAGGCGGCCAAAGCTTTTGAGTTGTCTGCCCTGATATAGGCAGCTTTCATTCTCTTAGAGACCTTGGCTCCTGTAGAAAACGGTACTGCTGTCGATTCGTATGCAATACGCGAAAAATCCAATTCCGAAAATAGCTCTAAAGGCGTTACCCGTTTCCTGTTGTTGACAAACTTTAGTGTATAGTGATAGGTCTCAAGAGGGTTGTTCGTAACTGCGTATCCGGAAGGTGTATGGTAGACTTTTATCGAAAAAAAGCGTGGGTTTAAAAACCACATTTTAATTATGTGAGAAACAACGAAGTCAAAGCGAGGACACAATGCATCGCCTCCCCGCCATTCCGCCTCCACGAAAGCACGTTTACGCAGATAGTGTTCCTCTTCCGGAGCGAAGTGCATCTCGTACAGATTGCGAAAAATGAGATTTTTGGATACCAAATCCAATTTTGCCTCTCTGCAAAGTCTTTGTACATTTTACAAGATATGGAACCAACACATCAGCACAGTCGAGCCTGGCAGCTCGGCTACGCACGCGTTGTACTGTGCGCAATCAGCGTCCGTCATCACAAATCTGGACTGAATTCCAAACTCCTGATAAATCACTCTTTTCAAAAATGAAAGACACCAGGATATGTCCTCCTCGCGTCGCTGGGAAGTACAGCAGAAGTTGACTGGTATGAAGCCGACACCACAGTCTGAAATATCAATTACAAAAACCGGATACTTCTGCTTGACAATGCTGTGTGTCCTATCTAAGTGCAACACGGTAGTGAGGTCAGGATTTTGTTGGGCTTCAAAATAGCGCTCAAGTAGGTTCAAACTGGTTAACCCAATTCAAAAAGGATTGGTAGCAGATCCCGTCCCTAACCGGGGTTCAACACCTTCATTTTGTCTTGCCGAATCGCAAAGAACAATCAGCGAGTTCCGGTCTCGAGCCCATTCATCCAAATCGTACATGCAACGCCGGCAAATCTCTAGCGCTGCAGCCATCTCATCAGGTTGGTTCTTCTTTCTCCATGATTTCACATAATTCTGGACCTTTTTGAGCACAGGCACAGGCCCTGAAAGCCGCTGTTCTCGGATTTCTCGGCACAAAAACGAGAAAAATAATTGTGCCTCCACTGACGGAGTATCTCCCAGTTTAGTATCGATGCAGATTTTCATTTCCCGAGTTAGCTTTGCCTCCACAGGAAAAAGAGGCGCATCAGTAGCCATAGCGTGCGTACCTTGACCCAATAATATAGTGATATCTACTTCTTGACAGGTTAACTGCTTGTAGCGTGCTCGACGTTGTTCACCAGAGGATTGGCAGCGCTTTGAGGCACACTTAGTCAGCTTGCAGAGCATCTCATGCCACGTTTCGGCAAGGGAGACTTCGCCACGGTCAACATGAGTCATTGTGCAGTGCGTTAGATTGTTTTTATTAGTTGTAAATCTAGGTAGCTGCGATTTGACGTCTTGGTAGGACGATACATCCCCACTTCTCCACGATTCTCTCCACGGAAGCCTAGCACGGCGGCCCGTGCTGTTCTCCGCCATCGTGACGCTGGAGAAATGAGTAATTGTATGTTTAGACTGAAAATGCGATGGGTTGAGTTTTTAACGGCTAGTGTACGATCTTATAGTGAGTTGAATGCATTGGTTTTCAACTCCTTTGGTGAGGTGGTTTGTTCCTTTGCCGTGTGGCGAAACTACTCACAATGGTGCTTAGTACCTACAGACAATCCTCTCGTCTGTGATAGCTTCGGGAACCACCAAATTATCACAAACAGGAGTTATTACAATCTAGAGTGTACCAATTCGATGGGACAACCTGAGTTGTAGCTTGCGGGATGAACAGGGCGGTTCCGATGATTTGATCATGAGATATTGCGATTCGATCATAAGTTAGAGCACGCGTTGAATGCTTTCATTGACCCATGGCTAACCGAGCTTGATAAACGGTGGAGGCGTTGACTGATTGGCACTGTCAACCAGGTTCGTCTCTGGAAAGGGATGAATTCGGCTACAAAATCGGACAATTCTACATGTATATCTATCCCCATCCCACCCCCTCAATAGCCTATTAAAAGACACAACACCTATTGATACATGGCTATGAACTCGCCCAACAACCTAACAATGCCGCAAAGTCAATGATGGCCCATCATTCATTGATGGGCTTCATTGACTATCCTTCCGCATATCGTTAATTTCCATAGTTAACGATATCTATTAAGTGACTGTTCAGCTGTTCCTATCACTAACCGCTATCGAGAGGGAAGTGGACAATTTGACTTGAGTTTGTATACCGTGGACCATCGGGGACCCATTTTTTATCCCAATATGGAGAGCATCACTATTTGGGATATCACGGTCGAGAGGATTGTCAGTATTTTTAAATAAGTGTGCCTTTCCGAATTTTGTGTGCAAAATCTCTGTGCGGTGTGTACTTCATGCCAATCGTACCGGTAATAGAGACTTTTCGGGGAACGATTCAGATTCAGTTTCGTGCACATTTATGCATCTGAATCAAAACTGGTCGCGAACTCAAATAAACTTTTCGGAACGCATGTCTGGTGACGTAGGATAGACTTGCAGATTGAAAAGGAGCGCAGATGATGGAGGCACACGAGGACGAGAGCGCTGAATTCGCTGGCGGTGTCTACGATACCCATGCTCTGTTCTCGGAGTAGTCGTACTTAGAAAATTCCTCAAAAATGCCGCTCATACTTCGCACCGTCGAGTCATGGCGACGGTCTTCAACTGGACCAAAAGCACTTACGATAATTCCATCGGATATATATTAAATTAATTTAAATAAAATAAAAGGTGTATTATAGAGCAATGTCGTCTTAGGTGGCCGTTATACAGCGACCGCTGCAGATTCTCGTAGGGAGAGGGCAGGATTGCGGAGGACTAGTTACATACTGCTTCGTGCCGTCAATGAAGCCCAAACAAGACTTCAGTGGGCCCCCTTACGCGCAACAGCCTCGCAGTAGGAATCTAGCGACCAAGAGAGACCGATGAAAGAATAAAATCTCCTTTGTAGTCTTGTTGAGGAGGTCAATCATATCGCTGAAAATACGGCTGTAGCCTTCAATTGAGCAGCCAAACTCGTCGGCAACGGTGAAGAGTATCGAAGGCTCTATCTGCCGACGGTACACCATGGCAAGAGCTTCGATTATCCGTACACAATCATCCTGGACTGTCCGAATTTCAGGACTGAGCAGCCGGAGTTTTAACACGAGTAGTTTTAGCTGAGGAATAGTGAAGTTTAGGCGAGTCCGAGCAGTAGCGTCATCCATGTCTTTATCAAAAACGGGTTGCAAAATTTGATTCTTAGCAGAGTTTTGGGGGGTCGGAAGTAGTTTTTAGTGCAAAGGAAATGCATCGGCTTTAAGAAGCGCTTCATGCGCCCGCGGGACGCGATCCAGACGGCGGCACACTAGCTGGTATCCAGGATCAATTCCCTGCTACACGTACCCGATGTATCAATGGCCGATCAGAAAGTCAGTCTGTCGCTGAATATTTGCGTGGGGTACATCCTACGAGCTGGACGAAGTTCAGCAACTCCAAACTTACCCTCGAAGAGGAGACGGCGGTCAGCACTAAGTGGAGCTCTACTGACGCGTTTGGTGCTCCGTGTGCTTTGTTTGGAGGAAGGACAACCAGCGAGGTTGAAGACCAGAACAATGCTGTATTATTGACTGGCGTACGAGATTGCCAGGTTTTCGGAGCAGCTGTTGCCTTCTGTAACCTAGTAATGGAAACCGGTCGAAAAAAAAGAAAAACTCACACAAGCGGCTAACTGCAAAACACACGGTAACACCTGGACATGTTCAACAAGCAAGAAAAACTCACACAAGTGGTTAACTGCAAAGCACACGGTAACACCTCGCGCAAGGAACATGTTCAACAAGCAAGTTTGGGGTGCTGCAGGCTGCACCGTCCGCAAGAGCACCGATTCAAAATACTTTGTGGACGACCTGGTGACAAGTATTGAAGAAGATGGCACGGATCAAGTGAGTTCACACACTCCGATATCTGCAGGGCAAAGTGGAGGTCATTAACGCACCTTCATTGCCGACTTGGCGAATGGATCCTGCTCGCGTTGTGCCGACCGTCCACATCTACAGTTCCCATGCCGTCACATCATTGCTGCAGTGTTTAAGCAATGTGGCGACCGCAAATCTACATCGGGAGCCTTCAAATTCTACCACCATTCATACACGGTCCTCGCATACAGCAAAGCTTTCGAACACGCCACCATTAACTTTCCTTTCCTGCCAGCGCTCATGCCGGATAGCAACATCCAACCGTCTCCTCTTTACAAATAAGCTGGTGGGATATCGCTGCGCCAGCCGCGCGACAAAGCAATTCGCGAGAAACGTATTCTATCTCGAGGTGAACCGAAGAATTCCGGATTAAAGCAAAAGCAAAAAAAAGCGTTAGCTGGACAAACCGAAAGGGCTGCCCTTGCTGCGAGAATGCGTGAGCATTTCGGCTCTGAATACCGAGCAGCAGAGAAGAAGAAGCGACGGAAGTACAGGTGCGGCTATTGTGGGGAAGCTCAGGGGCATAATGCTGCAAAATGTCCCAACCGGTCAAAAGATAGCCTTGACGATGACGTCCAAGCTGGAAATTATATCGTGGGCGGTTCTACTCTAGAAATGATCCAGCAGCGCGCCACTGTCGTCTGCACGGCAGTAGAAGAACAAACGATTCTCGAAGAGTATAGTTTCTGATATACTGCAGATGAGTTTCCAGGAAAGATTTTACGCTGTCTAAAAAGCGTATACCATACAAAGTTGCATTAGAAGAAACTAATCACATTTTACATCAGCAATGATACCTTTAATACAATCCGTGTGCATTGGGGCCGCTTCGCACTCTCATACTACCTTTTCTCCGGGTCTGGGGCACTGGGCTTTGTTACCACACCGCTCACCCCCCACATGCGAATCAAACAAAGGAGCTCTCACGCGCTAGGCAGGCCCCTCTATAGCTCCACCTACTTGCATTGCCTCACTGCATCATGCTACACAAAATTCCGTTAGCCATACATCTTTGTCATAAAAAACGAACAAGCCATACCACCCAACCTCTTGTCAGCTGTCAAGAGCTTGGCCCAACTTCCCACCACTCCGCGTTCCAACGTGAGTCCCTCACCGCACACTGCTTGTCTAGTAAATAGTTGGATCAGCTACGAGGTAGTACGTTTAAACTAATACAAATAGATGATAACAGTCCGCAAACATACGTGGGCGGCGCTGCATCGCCACGATCTGAGTCTCATTGTAACTGCTTCGGCTGCGTAAAGTTTTATCTACATGTAGTAAGTAGGCCAATCACCTGCGAGTTAGTACGCTTAAATAACAGTAGTACAATAGCGATGAGAGTAGTCTGCAAATATACCTGCGCGCCACAGCATAGCCACGATCTGAGGCTCCGTGTACATGCATCTGCTTATGCATTTGTCAGAATGATATATTCTCTTTCCTACCACCGTTTCGTCCCATACAAAGATCTTGTGAGTATCTAAGATATGGGCCGGTTGCGAAAATATTGATGTATTTGTGGCCGGCGGTGATAATTATCCCGTTGACGGTAAGCGACTGGTGCTAGCAGTAAAAAGTGCTTCGACTATAATAACGTTAGGGATCCATTGTTTGTATATCTTCTGCTGCTGATCAACTTCGTGTACCATACGCCGTTTCTGGTCAAGAGCGAAACCTGGATGCCGAGCGTTTTGGCAAATTTTAATGCTCGGTAAGCTAAACTAACGTTATATACGTGCTGCTATACTTCTATGGATTGTGTACTGATACTATTTTGTGTTGCTTGTATGCGTATAGTGTTAAACTAACTTAATACTGTGAAAATGTAGAAGGGATATTGCGTACTTAACTCTCTTCCTACAATATCTCCCGGCAATTATCCGTTGCCTCACTTGCTTGCATTCCGTATAGTCGGCGCCCGAACCGGTTAAGAGACCGTACCCACGGTCCATTTCCAACACTCCTCCTCGGTCGTCGCACTCTCGGTTGCGCTCGCTCACCTCAAGTTGAAGTTCTCGCGTAGCACCGCGATCCTGGGTGCCAGCAGTGCCTTCGTGAGAAGATCCGCCATCATCAGGCGTTACTTCACGTACTCAGGCTTCACTGGCCCTTTTCTAGCGTAGTCACAGATGAACTTCACGCGAATGTCCACGTACTTGGCACTACTCATACTCCCCTTCGACTCTAGCTGCTTGATCGCAGCCTGGTTGTCCATCATCATGGGCACCGGTTCCACGGCCTGGAATCCCAGCTCCCTGATCAACTCCCGCAGTCCCAGCAGCTCCCTTCCAACCTGTGAGCCGACGTGAAATCCTCCTCCATGGTGGAGAGCGCCACACCCGTCTGCTTCTTGCAGGTCCACTGCACGACGGCTCCATCCATAGTTAGCACGCCTCCAGACACGGACTTCCTATCGTTCTTGTCGGCGGCGAAGTCAGCGTCACTCCTGCTCTCAATCGCAATCTTGTCGTCGCTCCTAGGTGACGCCTGCATGGTGAGCTTCAAGCTCTACGTTCCCTTGAGGTACCTTGCAATCTTCTTCGCCAGCTTCCAGTCGGTCGTGGTCGGCTGGTGTGTCCTCCTTGTGGTCTTGTGCACTGCGAAGCTGATGTCAGGCTTCGTGCAGAGCGCGATCCAGAGCAAGCTTCCTACGAGCGACTGAAACCTCCGTATCGTCAGTTCACCCGCAGCACCCGTCTTCGTTAGCAATTGCGTCACATTCGTCTCCGCCTCGTAGCTCTCTTCTCCAACGGTTCGCGTCCGCCAGCCCGTGCTGCTCGAGCAGCTCCTCGATAGTTGTCTGCTGATCCAGCGAGTAGCCCTCGTCCGCGTCGAGTTCCACGCGCATGACAAGGAACTTCCTCACTTCTCCGAGGTCCTCCACCGACAACACGCTCATCGAGTGGAAGAAGTCGTCCACCAGCTCTGCCTTGGATGCGGTAACGAGTAGATCATCGAAGTACACGCCCACGATGGTCATCTCCATGCCCTCCCGCTTGTTGTACAAGCACATATCGGCCACGTAATGCGTGAACCCTGCCTCTTCCAGCTTACTGTGCAGTAACTTACTCCATAACCTTCCCGCTTGCCTCAAGCCGTACAGCGACTTCTTCAAGCGCAGCGCCACCTTGCCTTTGCTGCTCACATCTCGCGCAGCACACTCTTGCTGATCTCCATCCCCTGTGGGATCTCCAGGTAGTTCTCGAGATGCTGTTCCTTATCTGCCTTCACGAACGCATTGGGGATGTCACCGTGCCTCGCCGGCACGCCCCAACGGCGCGCAAACACCAGGATCACCTTCACGGTGCTCAACTCTATGACAGCCGCAAAAGTGATACAGACTGAAGTCAATCCCGAACACCTGCTCGTTGTCGCACGCAACGAGCCTCGCTTTGAACCTGTCGATGGCTCCGTCCGCGTCCAGTTTTGTCTTGAACACCCACTTGGTGTGTAGTACGTGGCTGCCGATTGGCGGCACCACCACGACCCACACTCCGTTCTCCTCCAGCGCCCTGAGCTCCTCCGCAATGGCTATCAGCCACTTCCGCCAGAGTCTGCTCCTCGTCGCTTGCCTGTTACTCTTCGGGTCGGCCTCCCGAACGCTGTTCACCACGTCCGTAGGCCGCTCCGCTCTCTCACCGCCCGCGCCATCGGTCGCTACTGCCTCGGCAGTCTTCCGCGTTGCCGATCGCGTTTGGTGCTTATCTCGTTGCCAGCGGCTCTTCCCGCCTCTGCATTTCCCTTTTTTCTTTGGTTTCTTTCCCGAAGTGTCCTTCTCCGAAGCGTCGTCCGTGCCCTCCGACTCCTCTGAGTCGTCATGGTGCACCCGCTTTAACTGCGCGTTCTGCACGTCGGTCAACGTCTCTACGTTGCTGACGTGATGCGTGACCACAAATACCTTATCCCCGGGATGTACGCCCGGTAGCCCTTAATCTCATCACTCTTGCCTATGATCATACCTGGCTTGGCTCTCTCGCCCACGGACTTGTTCTTAGCGTCCACGTGTACGGTGCACGGAGACCCAAACACCACAATGTCGCTCAAGTCTGGTGTGTTCTTAGTAAGCAGCTGCAACGGTGGCTTCGAGCTCGGGTTCGCCTTCGTCGGGCTCCTGCTCAATATGAAGGCTGCGTACTCTACCGCATCCTCCCAAAAGCTGAGAGGCAGGCCGCAGGCGAAGACCATGCTCCGCACCATGTTCATGACGGTGCTCTCGGCCTTGCCGTTGCTTGCCTGGTTGCGCCGCACGCTGATGTGCCTCGCAATGCCCATGCTCTTGCAGAACAGGTCCAGCGTCTGATACTCCCCGCCGCCGCCCGTCCTAAGCACGTGTATCTTGCAATTGAACCGGCGCTCAAAGAACGCCATGAAGTGCTTGAACTTCAGTGCCGCCACATCGTTGGTCTTGGCCAAGAACACTCTGCAGTAGTTTGTCTGGTGGTCTATGAAGTTTACCATGTACCGTTTTCCGAGCCGATCTCTTGGAGTCATCGGCCCCTTCAAATCGGAGCGATGACTCCTCCAATCACGTCGATCGGCGAGTTGCTCCCACTGTCCTTCTTCGACTGTTTGCGCTTGGTTTGCTTGTCTTGAGCACAGGCCAAGCAGTTTGCGCGCACCTCGTCCGTGAGAGCGATCCCCGACGCCGGGTCCTTCGCCATCCGGATAAGAGAATCGTAGTTGAGGTTCCCCAGCCTACGGTGGAACTGCATCAGCGGCCCGGTCAGCACGTCGTGCCCGACCGCCGCTTCGTTCTCTGCGATCACGGACTTTAACACATCTCCCGTTCTCCTCGCATCGGTGGACCCCAAAGTGCTCACTGTCAACACGTTGCTAGACTTCTTCACGTCGAATATCACCGGCCCTCCGTTCATTGCCGCGACCACACGATGCTTCCTGCGATACGCTAGCCCGTACCCCTTGGACTCTAGTAGCCCGTACGAGATGATGTTCCTCTCCAGATTCTGTGCGTACTGCACGTTCAGCAGTCGCACCCTTGTCGGCTTACCCAAGGCCGTCGTCACCAACAGCACACTCCCGCGCTTCGTCACCTTGAACGCTCCTCCGTCCGCTGCCACACACTGATTTTCAAAGTCCTCTGGGTCTTCCAGTAGGCTCAAGGCTTACCCAGGTGGCGGCTTGATCCGCTGTAGAGGATCCAGTCCCCTTTCTCGGGCGTCACCAAGTCCGCGTCTCCGCCTTCGCTTCACTGTTTCTTATTCTTGCTTGGACACGCCGCTCTCAAGTGCCCCCTGCTTACCGCATTTGAAACACTTGCAGGTGTCTTCCTCGTCCTCGTGCACGTCGCTCACCACATCACGGCCCAGTTGCTTACCACGCAGCTAAATCTCAGTGGACTGCGCGAAGTGCGCCAGCTCCTCGGCCTGGCGTAGATAGTCCGCGCGCGCGAGGTTCAGGCGCGAGAGCATCGACTCTCTCATGACCGGATCGGCGTAGTGTACGATGTTGTCCAGTACCAAGTTGTCCGCACCTCCGCACGCCTCGCTGACCGCTACCAAGTACAGGTAGTGCTCGGTCCAGCTCCGCTTCGTGCTCTTGAGTGCCGTGAAGATCTTCATGCTCTGCGCCGGGGTGATCTTCGTCGCGAACTTGTGAAGCAGCCGCTGCATTGCGTGCTTCAGCGTCGGACTCTCATCCCACCAGCCCTCCACCTGCTGGTTGTAGTACCGTTCGGCCATGCCGGACAGGTGGTGGCCCAGGATGACCACCTTCACGTCCTCCGACCACTGAAACCCGCTCGCTCTCTCCGCAAACTGTATCTGCTGCACGAAGCGCTTCCCCCAAGACAATAACCCACTCCCCAGTCCATGGTAGAGGTCCTTGCCGTCAAATGGACGGATGCCGAGCTTGAGCTGCCTCGTGTCCGGCACTCGTGCAAAGCCTGGCCCTGGTGTTGGTGGCACCGGTGGCTGGTACTGCTGCGGCGGCACGTAGTGCTGCGGCAGAGCCGACTGTGGTGCCTGCGCCATCTCCACGTTCGCGGCCGCGCCTGTGAGAAGGTCCAGCAGCTTCTTCTGCGTGTCCTTCGGCGTGTCCGTCGTCTTGACCTCTTCTTTCTCGTCGTACTGGCCGCCGGCCCTGTCGTGATCAGCCTGTGGTTCCGACTGCACGCGGTCTGCAACCGCGGCAACAGTATGAACCATTGGACACATAACCTGTTAGACTGAGGTGATACTGTGAAAATTTAGAAGTGATATTGCGTGCTTAACTCTCTTCCAACAATATCTCCCGGCAACCATCCGTTGCCTCACTAGCTTGCACTCCGTATAGTCGGCGCCCGAACCGGTTAAGAGACCGTACCCACGGTCCATTTCCAACATATAGAGGGTTCCTGTACGCGTACGTTGTCTTCATTTCGAGTGACGTGTGTTTGCTGCTGCTTAGCAGTCAGCAGTCTCCAGAGTAGTTCCCACACTTTCAAGCTAAGAAGGAATTCGTGGCGCAACGTCTAGAGGAGATTGGGGCGATGGAAGCGATTGATTCTTCCGTAAAGAATCGCTCTGAGTGGCAACCTCATAGAGATCTACCACTGCTGCATCACATTATCTACAAGAACGAACTTACGGGGGAATGCGCAGAACCTGTGTTGGCATTCCCCATTGATAACGAAGACGTTGGTACGCGTGTGCAGTTACTAAACCAGTATGCCAAGCTCCAGCACCTCATGGTCCCTACGTCCGATCCTCAGACTCGGGAGAGTCAAGTGTTGGGCAAACGACTGTCCTCACTGCAAGAATCTACTGCAGCGCGTTTGGTGTACGAACGTAGTGACACGGGTCTGTTCGTGGGCATGTGCAGTGCTGACTATCGACTTTTCGTGTGGTTCGACTCGCTCGCCATCATTTTGGACGCTCGAGAGCAAATGCAAGTGCTACTGGACCGACTTCGACAGGACGAAGAGCTTATGTCTGTCGCTCTCTTCCTTTCCAGCACCGGATTCCCGTCAGCCAGCTCGCTTGGGATGTGGCCGTGAGCTTGATTAAGTTAGAGCAATATCTTTTTTAAATGTACACTTTGTGGTAGTAGTCGAAGTTCGATGTAGGTGGTGTGTGCTTCTACAATTTTTAGGTAGAATAACTGCTTGACAAGCAAGATTTCACCAGCTGAGAAGAAGGTGTTCCTGAAGTACCGACAGAAAGGTGCACGCCGCAGGGTCCTGGGATCACTCGTGGAGGGCGCTGGCACGGGACTTGGTGTCACTGGGGTGATCGGTGCGTTTTTTGACAGATGTAATTCCTGTCTGTCCGAGCACTTATGCCAACAAGTGCTGGGCACGTTTGTGCGTGTAATTGGTTGCTTGTTCGGCACCTGAATGTTCATACGTACTAGTCTTTCCGTCTCAAGATGATTAAGAAGATGCTCATGCTTTAGGACAAGAAGTAGCTGAGGCGAGATAAATGTGCGTGGCAATGCACCGGAAAAAAGTCGTGAACTAGTTCTGATACTTTTTATGTGCCGCTGTAGTCTCCAAACGAAGCTGGCGCACAATGACTCAACTGCTAAAGATGTCGGATCTCTGATTACTGTATTCATAAGTAGCCAAGCACATCCATGACGCTGTAATTACTGACCTCGAGTGTGCTTCGCTCGTTTGCTCTCAGTGGCTCGTGGAAAAATGGCAAGTGAGCCCCCCCCCCCCCCCCAACCCCTCAAAGACAAGAGACTTTCCACTCCGAAGGACATTGCCAACAAAGCCATGAATCTTTGATTTATTCGTTAGGTTCATTTTGTTCAAACGCGCATTCGTCGTCATTAATCTCGAACTTACACATATTCGTTTCCGATTAGATATTGTAAAAATTGATCACCAAAAAACCCAGCGACAACTGTAATTTCAGGCGCTGGAGTATCGATGCACACTAGTGGCCTTTGAGAAGACATGGTCATTGACTATGCTGAACCCCCATGCGACAAATCTCCACACGCGGCTCATGTAGGAGCGATGCACGTGGCGAAGGTTTGTATTATTGTGCATCTTGGTGCTTAATGTGCTGGCATAGTTTACTTTATTAATGGTGAACTTAAATAATGTTATTGACTGAAAACGAAGCCGTTTTTTTCATTAGATTAACGACAAATGAAGCAGGTTGCTACCAGTCAAAGCGACAAGGAGAACTTGAATTGAATCTCTCACGTGATTGTAAGGCACCCCTTCGTCATTTTTCTATGGTGGAGTGTTGTGGGTATACTTCGGCGACCAGTGGCCAAATGGCAGCATTCACGTCCGTCGAGAAGTCTAAGGAAGCGAGGTGTGTGTGTGTACGCGGTAGGCTACAATCATGTACAACTACTAATAGCAGTCGAAGCTGACATAGAGGAAATGGCTAAATGCGTAGGGACTCCGATCAAAATACCAAACGACAAAGTCATGTTCTACCACTGAAAAAATATCAGTGTTCCCATGGACCTCAACTACCACCAAAGTCCTCATTTCAAACATCTTATAATGAAACTATTAATATTTCGGAGCCACTCTTCACAGTATTGGAAACGCGCAATTCTTCAGCTCTCTCGTGCACTACTCTTCCACACTTTGGGTCGCACTTTTCTTGATAACACGCTCCAACGACTGTGTGTGAGATTCGCAGTTCCCGGCCCCCAAGAACTTGGCTCGATTCGTTGGTGTCGAGAGATCCAATAGGATGACCTCGTCAATGTCCGAAAATTGATTTCCCTCGTCCTTGTAATTAACTGACTTGGAGTCGACTAGCCTCAATTCCTTAGTAAGTTTGGTGTCGTACGCTGTTGTACACGACCAAAACGTTTACTCGATCTTCTGAAAAGCTCAACATGTTGTTGAGTAATCCGCACTCGTCTTCCACGTTATTTTTTGTGACTGCGACGCCGGAGTAAATTTTAACGGCAAGGTCCACCATGAGCTCTGCATGTGCTGTTTTCAAGTGAAGTAAAGAGATGAGTTTTCCTCTCTTAGACATCCAAGAGATTGACGACGTAAACTGCACTCCAGTATAGCACCCAAACTTCTGCTTGTTCGTAAAGAAAGCGGGAAGCACATCTTTTAGACATTTCTCTTTGGTGGTACCACGAAATAACTCTTGAAAGCGCGCCAAGCAGAGCAACTCGAACATGTCAGTATAATCAATCGCTAAGTCATCGATCACGGGTGCAGCTTTATCTAGGAGATCTTTGAGAGGGTAGATGAAGGACAGTATCACATATTGATTATACGGTGGCATATTCAGCGTCGCTGAGTCTAGTCCCCATTCAATACCAAAACTAGTGGCGATTGCCTCGTACGTGGTTATTTTCCGCCTTTGTCTGTCCATATTGTTGCCAAATCCATGTCATCTTTTCGCATAACGCAGTCCATCATATCACGAATTGGTTCTTCATACTGTCGCAAACGCTCCACGAAATCTGTCCAATCAATCCGATCGTCCCGTCGAAAAGGTGCGTCATACCGAAGAAATTCATCCTAGGAATGACAACTTTTCAAGGCGTCCAAGAGTGATCTCGGGTGGCCGAACGTCTTCTCAAAGAGGTGCTTAGCAACCGCCTTCACTTTGTCATCGTCAAGTTTATTGTGCGTCTTGAATTTCTCCCGCGAGTGGGTATCCACAAGCGTGTTCTCGATAATTTCTGCTATTGCTTTGGGATGAAGAAGATGAAGGCTGAGTCGCTCAAACCTGAAAGGACTAGAATGAATCGGCTCCGTTGTTGGTCTCAATCCAACATAGTTCAGGAACGACGCGCGATCAACAATCAGAAATACCAGTTTATTCACTGGAAATAATGAAAACAGAAACAGCTGGCAGAAATCCATGAATTGCTCCCTCATGTCGATGTCACTCAGGTTCTTGCGGTCAAAAGCTACTCCAATTTCCTCGATCACGATGAACAGGGGTCCAATATCCCGCGTCAGTTCGACCATAAAATCAGTCATATCCATCTTGTTCGCTAAAGCGACAGTACGAGGCATAACTTAGTGTTTTCTTTGAAGCACTGGCAGCGCGCTTGACTACACGCAGCTTACCCTTATCAGCTTGCAATTGATCATTGCTGTCGAGCAGATCCTGCGGGTTCAAGATAAAAGTGATCGTGTGGTATTCCCGGACAACGCTCAAAAAATTGTTTTGCTTTTTGGCTTCTGGCAACCGATTCCACAACTTTTGGCATCTACGAAGTACTCCTGTCCGAATGTTGACTTGCCGAGGCCGAATACATTGTCCATAATAGGAATCACCCAAGTTTAACCTGTTCGTACTGCACGGTTGTAGTTTCTTTCGTGGAACTCAACGAGCTGTTGGGTCACTCGATCGCGGCTCACGAAGAACAAGGTCCCATTGCCAAGACGGTAGGTATAGTCCTCGGTCTTCCACTGGAAGTCGCGTTTGTGCCGCTTTTCCAGCCTCCCCTCTTCTACTTCTTCTTTCGACTCCACTCGCGCTCTTGTCGGTGCTGGTACTTCCACATTGAGTGGTGTCTCCATCGTTGCACCATATTCCCCAATAATGACATCTTCTTTCAGTGGTTCCTCCTGTGCATCTGTCGGTTGGTCACCAGGATACGCCTCCAAGTCCTTGCAAACCTTGAGATCGGAGGCAGAAATCCGTTCGAGATGGGTTTTATCATGCAGGTACTGTACCGCTTTTGTTAAGTTAATGCTCAAAGCTTCACCAGACAGTTCCACCGCAAATTCGGCTGTCTCGTCAAACGACCGGTGGGTTGTTGCATCCTCCAACTGGGACCACACATTGAGCTCCATTATACCACAAACGTAATTCACTTGTTGCAATTTCTGGAATGAGGACATGGTCAACCAAGTACACATTAATCAAAGTCACGCCACATCATTTATGGATGCTTGCCTAAATTTCTGGGGCCCGCATCCCACACTCTCAGCTCAAGCGTCAAAATTAAGTATTAGCGTCCGAAATATGACGATAGGTACACTATCGCGCAAGAGTTCGCACTCAGGGCACCGGTAATCGTGAGTCTGGAGGTAAACGGGCAAGGTTGTCGGTTGCGGATTAAGTTCTAGCATATCGCGGATGGTACGGACCCCACAGAGCGGGCTGGTCGTATTAGCTGGAGCTTCACCTCAGTGGACTTAGACCTATTAACTGGTAAACCTCACAGTAAGACTTCTAGTTTCTGAGACTTGTGCAGCGCAAGGTCTCATAATGTCATAGCATCCAGTAGCTCAGCGTGTTGATAATCGAAGTGGTTCACGATAATGTAACCAATGGCTCAGTGGATGCCTACCAAAAATAGAGAAATCACCCGGCATAGATGCAGCAGATATGACAGAGCATAACGAAGCATAAATCTCGTGAGACGTAAAAATCGCCTCAATAATAGGCCTTTTATGTCGTGTAGCCATCATTAAATTTTAATGTTGATATTAGTATTGAATATGGACCATCACTCTGAAAATTCGCATTCACTTTGGCGCATATATCAGCGACATATCCTCATCTCGTCTTCAATCTCTCACTTTGGACACCGCCGGCCAAGTGAGAAGTGCCGGGAAGCGCTATTGCAGCACGAACGGCAGGTAAGCACCTACTAGAATAACCGTTCTAGTATTCGCAAATCTATTCTAGTTCTTGTGCGCACAGCGACCATGGTTCACCTTGTCCACTCTGTCGTGCATTGGAGCGCGCGCTGCATTGCGGACACGTCCAGCGACGACGAGAACGGGGCACCAAACTTGCAGTGAGGAGGCGCCCAAGTGACGGTGGAGAGTGCTAAGGCTGCCCTTCCTAAAAGTTCCAGCTCCGCAGGGACGACGGCGCCACCGTGGATGTCGCCGCAGCACGGGCGTCGCGTTCCGAAAGAGGTATCCAATCTTCTACCTGCAAATGTCTCGACGTTTGGAACCACAGTAGCCACGCCACCCCCGAAATCCTCTACGCCTGCCTCTCCGCCTCCCGCTAGGAACCTGCGCAGCCCGACAACGCCGTCGCCGGTCCTGTTGGAAGACCCACCAACTCCACGCCCGCGATCTCCTTCGCCATCGCGCCAAAAGTCGCTTCGCAAGCGTCATAGTTCGCGTAGCAAGCGTCGAGCAGCCGCTGGACCGAATCGCCGTCGTCACGACCAGCGTCGCCGACAGTGTCATCGATGGGTGCCATGCGTGCATCGCGTGGACCGGTGTCTCCGCTTTCACCACCCGCAGTGGTGTTCGCCAACAAGGGCGCTTAGTTCATGCTCGGTGGCCGTTCTTGGTTGCCCATCTTCGTAAGCTGTTCAACCTTACGGGTGTCGTTTTTCCTACAGTCTCGCACAATGCCTGACGTGGCTGCGAAGATCCATGCCGAGTTGGACGTTGCCGTAACTCGCTGCAGCTATTCTGCAACATCAACTGTTGTCCATACACCGGCAATTGTGGCAACGGCTTGGTGGGGTCTACGAAGGTCGCCTTGGCGAGGAACGTTGCTACCAGATAATTTGTCGCTGTTGCCCAGGAGTTCATTGGTGCAGGCGAGATCTTGGGCGAATACCTGGGCGAGATCGAGCACGTGAGTGTCTCTCACGTGGCTCGTCCGAAGAACGAGGGCTATCGTCTGCTCATGATGTAAAGACCAGAGACACCACGCCACCCCGTCCGCGTAGCAGTCAACGTTCAGCAGATGGGTGGCTTGATGCGCTTTGTCTAACACTCCTGCAATCGATTTCTGGAAGTTGCGAATGGACGCCGGACGGCAGTCGTGGTGGTCTCTACGCAGGCTGTTTGCGAGGGGGATGCGATCACCATAGACTACGGGCCGGACCATTGGTTCGTGTGCCGCTGCGGACACGAGACTTGTTGCCACCGCGACATCCAACATCAGCATGACCCGTAGGCGTGGCTTGCAAGGGCGAGGGCAGGTTGATGTCAAGAAGAAGATTATATGCTTGGTAAGGGTTTTGAATTCACGTAAATCTGGTTCGCAGTTGATTCTAACTGCGTTGAAGTTGCATCTGTTCTTCTTACCTCGTCGATGCTGTTGGTGTGCTGGGGGAGATCGTCGTGGTCTTGGCTCTAGGTCTCGCCACTGCCTGTGAGTAGCTAGATCTAGACAGCAACTTCAAGGAAGCTGAGCTGTGCGCTCCCTCATCCGACGGAGAAGAAAACCAAGCTCCAGTCGCTTTCATTCAGACCTGGTACGCTACCCTGCTTGCGAAAGCGGTCGTCACATCATACTGACAACTACGTGGTATTATGTTCGTTGTAGATGGCGAAGGTGAGTGAAAACAACAATTACAAGCTGTCTGAAGCGCGCCGCCTTCTGTCGCTAGTCGAGCACTACCTCCCGCTTGGCAAGGACGAATGGGATCGACTTGCAAACTCCTACGACTCGAATCGAGGCCGTTGTGTCGCCGAACGTGACCGCGAGGTCCTCGTCGAAACGGTGCTATACACTGCACGCAAACCTACCGGTGTGGCCGACATGCCACCACACGTGCAGCTATCGAAGCAGCTAAAACAAGCAATCGACGATAAGGCCAGCGTGGCCGACATGGACCACGGTGCTGACGTCGACCACGAGGATGAGGAGGAGTACCAACCGGATATCTCGTTCGACTTCGAGGGCGAAGAGGGGCTGGGCTAGAACATGCGCGACGATCCCGAAGCTAGCACCGGCATTGGACAACACCACCAGCGACTCCATCCAACCCGACAAGGCGAACGCGGCAGTGGGGGACGCCGCTCGCGTAGGCAACGCTGACTTCTCGGAGTTGATCGAGTCCAGCTCCATTTGCGAGGGGTTGGAGACATTTGCGACGCCGCACCTTCCCCCACCTTTGGTTTCGTCAGCGCGGCGCAAGTTGCGTTGAAGAACGCCAAATAAGGCTGGGCAGAGCTCCATTGCTGCGGCGTCTGTCGCTTCTTCGGCCGGCAGAGCTCCATTGCTGCGGCGTCTGTCGCTTCTTCGGCCGCAGCGAGCACTGCAGATGCTTAGACGGTGTCACGACAAGGCTCTAAGGCACGCACGCAGAGCAAGAAAGAGACCAAGTAGAAGGGCTATGCGACTTCATCCAATCGCCTTCGAGACATCGACTTGGCTGGTTTTAGCGACACCGTGGGCAGCCACCGTGCTCTCGAGGCAGACGAAGAGCTAGCTGAAGCTAGCTACGCCAAAGTGAAGCGCGTGAAGGCTACGAGTGCGGCGGTGGAGCTCCAGATACGCCTGAACCACCTAGGGACCAACAGCATGGGAGGTAACATGCTTGAAATGATGCTTCTAATGTGCGAAGAGAGCGAGCGCAAGGCAGAGCTACGCGATGCTGACGAAGACCAGCGTTGGCCTGATGAGCTGGCCACTCGCAAACCGCGCTACCTTGCTGACAAAGCGGAAGCGCAAGAGCGTTGTCACCAAGAGAAACTGGAGTTGGAGGAACGCGTGCGTTGTGACACGGTGGACGCTCGCGCACGGACGCAAGAGCTGTTGCTCATGCTGAGTGCGCTGACGAAGAAGAACTGAGCAGCACCTGCTTCAAGGTCGTGGAGCCAGCAGCGATGAAGCCCGTATAACGTAGTAAAAGGAGGAAATGCATTTAGTAGCGTAACATCTTCGACACAGCCCTTAGTTGGGTGCATCGAGACAACACGGTCCATTTTTACGTAGCATTCGTTGTGAAATTGTCATGTAGTACTACGGTAGTATTGTAATGAAGCGAGTCACGCGTTGTGCTGTGCGACCGATATTGCTATTCCAAACTAAAAACGTCAACGCTGGATATTTGATCCGATCATTTTCTTCACGCCATGCCATTTCATGCTGTTTGCTCAGGATCTCCATTGCGCCCGAGAACGTGGTCAGGACTTTCGAGATACCGACGGTGCGGACTCTGTTAGTTAGCCATTGTGAATAGGTTGTACAGCGGGTCTGCCGTAGCTTCGCGTCAGAGGAAAACGTACGACTCAAAGAGTCCCTAAATCTAAGTTCCTTATCCGAAGGATACTTACAGCCCAATAGCCAAGGCTAAAAGTTTTTAAGAACACTAATAACTTGTATGCTTCAAAATCCGAAGTGTCTTTTTTTATCTTTATTGCGGCCAAGCCGCTATCTATGTTTACTATCTATCATAGTTAAACCTATTCAAATGCATAACGTGTGGCCCTCAGCCTATGTACTGAGACCACCGTTAATTCTACACATCATGTACTGAGAGTCTGTTAACTCTTCTGGTACTTCGTATCCATGTGTGCACCACACCGTATAACCCCGTTACACTCTCCCTTACTAAGATGAGAACTTACCCGTTCTCGAAGTTTTCTCAGCGAGGTCTTGTCTTACTTAACCTCACGACCGGCTTCTGTAGCTCCACGAGCTCATTCACGTTTTCGCATCTTGGATACCTAACACCAAGCCAATGGTCCACGGCCAGCCGTCACCTGCACGCGGGGCTCCCCACGTCCTCCAGCGGTCCAAGACCAGCAGGAGCGCTCAGCCCCCGCTCCACGAGCCACCTCATATCTGTCTGTGGCTGACTACCACCGAGAACACCGTCGCCGACACGGCTCACGCTCTATGAGCCTTCAATATTCTTCAGAGCCGCCGGTACCGCCAGAGGTAACGACCACCAGTTTGATGAACTCGAGGAGGGCCAGGTCGACTACAATGATTTATCAAGGATAGCGGGCCACGCTCAAAACCTGCATCCCCGAGATCACACACTAGTGGCGTATCTTCTCCAGCAGCCTACATGAGGTCCCATCGTTCTGCTCCGAGATCTCCGTCGAGACGAGAGCTGCGGACGCCGCATCCGTTCCCAGAACGACCAAATCCCGTGCGCTCCCTGCGCTACTACCGTCTCGGTATGATGAGGTTGATCGATACGATCTCAATGTCATTACGAATGATCTGGACGAAGTCCAAGCCCGTCAGATGTCCGAGGAGCCGCGCTCTCAACAGTCGTATCGACCCGTGGTCCAACCACTCGTACATCCGTCACGTCGTGACTACAGCTTCCAACCTTGGGACCCTCCTGAGTCAGCTCGTCTTGCTGTACAGCAGCTTTTGGACACATACGCTTGTGGGCTGCGGCTTCCAATGCCGATGAGCAAGTGCGTCGGAACCAGCTCCGTGAGCGATTCTCGCCTCCGCAAGTCACAACTCCTCAAGAGTATCGGGCGCGCCTGCAGATGCAGCTCAATCGCCAATCGGTTCCGTCGATGCGAACCATACCGGTTGTATTTAACCCGGGATAGTCCCAAGATGCTTATGAAGCACAGTTTTAAAACGGGGTGGAGAGAGCTCGCCGACTCCCCTCTTACGATGCTCTTCGAGCTAGTTTCTCAAAAACAGATTTTCGTCTGGAGAGACGCTTACGCCTGGACTTCACAATGTCAACAGCTCCACATCAGCTCCCGGGACTTCGTCCCCCACATCATGAGGCATCTCCATCTCCCTCTCATGCTGCGAGCTCCGCTCATGTCTATGAGCCGGCTGCTCCAGCCACTGGTTGGAGCCTGAGCTCAACCACCGACCTGCCATCCCCGAATTCTAGCGACGGGAAGCGCTCAGCGCCTGGCGACGCGGTCGTACGCCGTGGCGGCGCTTCGACAACGTATGCGCTTGGTCAAAGCGTCCATGACGTCAGGGCAATCCTGCCGGAGGGCAATCTCAAACTCCCACGAGTTCTGGGAATGAGGGTAACCTCGCCATATCACAAGGTACTGAGTACGTCCCTGGCGACGACGCCGCGCCACAAGGCGTTCCACGTGATAGTGGAGCTCACCGTGCTCATCAAGTAGTGCTGGAGGGGGCCGAGCCTCATCTAGACTCTCGAGTGGCGAGTCGCAGCGACCTGTTTGCACTTCAGCAGCGCGTGAGTTATCTGAACCAGTATCTTCGGGGTACGAATGGTGCCCTGCACCGCGTTGCGGGTGATATCGAAGAGACGAACCACCAGGTGGACTGGTTCGAGCAGCCACAGGTGGTTCAGAACCGAGTTGCGGATCTTGATCGTGAAGTCGCTCGGCTGAATGGTCAGCTGGACTTGTTGATGCGTCTCCAGCAGTTTGCTCTTTGTCCTGTAGCCCAGCCCTCTGCTGCTGTCCAGCCCGTCGTGGACTAACCACCTGCTGTCGCCCAGCCTATCGTGGCCAAGCCACCCACTGTCATTCAGCAGCCATCCGAGTCGGCGCCAACGCCTGGGCGCTCACCAGAGTAGGGTCCTGCTACGGCTTGAGTAAGCCCACGAAGAAGACCGGATGCGTGCGCATCTTCTTTGAAAGCTTTAGCGTATACGCAAGGCCCTTCTTGGCCTCGACCTTGAACGGTCCGATTAGCCGAGGTCTCAGTTTAGTCTTGAAGACTACAGACCCTGCATGAGTAGGTAGGTTTTAAGCGTTTAATAAAACTAGGATCCCGACCTCAAACCGTTCCACATTGCTTCTGCCCTTTGCATCGACATTCTCCTTCTGCAGGTCCTGGCTCTCAACCATAGCGTCGCGCACCCTGCGCATGACGCTAAGACTCAAAGAGACAAATTTGTGGTATTGCTTGCGAATATAGCAACAGGGCTAAGATCAACCAGCCGTTCGGCTATCTCTCCCCCACCAAGCCCTGAGCCACCGCGTGGTGGCATCCGTGAGGCACGAGGGTTCACTAAGCCGATCACGTAGAACGGAGTGAAGTCTGTCGAGGCATGCACTGCTTTATTCAATGCAAACTCAACGAGTGGGAGCATGTTACTCCAGCATTTCGGCGCCTCAGCGCATACGCTTCGGAGGATATCCTCCACAACGCATTTCACGCGTTTTTTTTGACCATCGGTCGGAGTATGATATACTGTGGACATGTCCAAACGAGTACCGAGCACTCTGAAGAGGGACGTCCATAACTTTGCGGTGAACCGCGGGTCTCTATCCGAGACAATAACCTCAGGCAAGCCATGTTGGCGAAAGACTCTGTCTAAGAACAGCAACGCTGTTTCCTCACTATCAATGGTGCCCGACACTGTCGCTAAATGAGTCATCTTGTTCAAACGGTCTACAAAGACCACAATCCCCGTGTTGCCTGCATCACCCTTGGGCAGGCCAAACACAAAGTCCATACTAATAGACTACCAACATCCCTTGGGGACAGGCAAGATCGCCAACGGCTCTGCCGTAAGCGGAGCGGACTTTGTCCGTTGACACGTCTCACACGTGTGTACGTAAGTGCCTACCGATTTGTATGTCTTGGTCCACCAGTACATCGAGCTCACCGAGTCATAGGTCTTCTCGCAACCTAAGTGCCCACCAACGGGCGTATCATGAACCTCATAGTGGATGCGATACTTCAGGTCGTCATCATGAGGAATGACCACACAAGGACTGTCCTCCGGGTCGAAAGTGGGTGTCGAGTGCGGAGACTTGCTCTCACGCAACAGCCCTGCCTCGTGCTTCGCACGGAAGAAGGCCGCAAAGACGTTACATTGCTCCTTTGGCAAAGCCCACTGCCTTGTCACGCAGAATTGGCTCCAGGAACCAGGACAATCTCATGACGCACGCCTCGATCCGGAGACAAACCCGTCGGCGGGTTCTTACATACCACATCTTGGTATTCCTGAACAACAGGATAGAAAGAATTCAAAGGATTCTTTAGGGGACGCCGATCCACTCTTCGCGCTTTGCGCCTTCTTGGTATTCTCCAGGTCTGCTTCGTCCACAACGGACGAGGAGTTGAACTCCTCCTCAGGTCTGATCAAGACCACCTCGGCTAACTCGCCCGCCTTCAAGGCCTCGCCGTACTCGGCAACGGACATCTTGTCCAGCTCTACCAGAGCATCCACAACGGGCAGAGCGTCAAGGCTGATGTCTCCTTCGACCTCCCCCGTCACTCCATTCACGAGTGTGTACAGATGTTCACAGAAAAAGTTCACATCGGAGCCATATTGGTAGAGCGTCATCAAGCCTGGCGCGCACGGCGCGTCGAGGCATTGAGTGATAAGATAGTGGCGCGTTCGCATCGCGATGCGCCGCTCCTCCTCTATCAGCACCTGGTTGACGTCGCGCCGAGCGTCGCGCACGAGCTCGTTGTGCGTCTTGAACGCCTCGCAGAGGAGAAGAATCACAGCGTCGACTCCCTCAAACATTGTTGGTCGCCCTTGCGGTGGAGGGAACAGGGGGGGGGGGATGGCGAACTTCAAGCAGGAACTTAGTGTAATTTCGCTACCCCGTGTCCGTATCAATTGTCTTGTATCGTGGTTACGACTTTCTAACTTGAGACCAGTAGTGCCGACCAAAGTTTGGTCGCTAATACATCTGTGGCGGGCTGTTTTTAGGATATCTCGACATATTCGGCGATACGACTACCATATCTGCTGCATCTATGCCGGGTGATTTTCCTATTTTTGGTAGGATCCAGTGGTCGTCAATAATATTGGTCTTAAACTAATATGAATATATGACACTTGGATTTTATGTCATTTACTTATCGATGAGTGGGTGCCATCCAAAACTCCCATAAACACTTGACATATCTCCACCAAATATGACAGGTTAAAAAAATTATGCTTGACATATCGTGTTGGGTAGTATCCCGAGTCTGGGTTGGGCGTCGGCGCGCCAGGAGAAGGCCGGGTGCTGGGTGCAAGCTCAGGGTTAAACCCAAGGGCGCCCTTGGTTGTGACTGTCGAAAATATGGCTACATGTGGTGTGGATCACATGGCCTAGCCACCAGTAGAAGGGTCTCTTCTCCTTGATGACCCGACGTAGGGTCGTGTACGATAGAGGATGCGCCGGGAGCGACGACGTGACCACGCCGCTGGACCAAGGACGGTATCGACGGTGAGGCGACGTGAAGGACGGACGAGACGCTCAAGGAAGAAACCGCTACGAGGTCCAAGGCGGTGAATGTCACGCTCAAGGACGGAAGGCGCGCCGAAGAGTGCCTGGTGAGTGTTTGGACGAGGTATCATGTATATGAAGAGCGTACGGCGTGAGGCCGACGCTCGATGTTTCCCATTCAGTCGTATTTCTTCCCGAAAGATAGCAAGTGAAGAGAATCAGGTCTAACAAGGAGGAAATCTTTAATTTTTATATTCTTTGTTAGTTCTCTACACTTAGCACCCACATCTGTTTTCACCCACACGCGCACGCTACACCGAAAGCCCCGGAGCTATTTGACCCCAAGCCGGCTTTTGAGGAGAGCGGGACATTTGGTGGAGAAGCAGGGTAGTTGTGCCGCCAAGTGCGTAGCGTGTGACCAAAGCGTGTGGTGCCTGTCCCTCTCTAGCAACAAGGACCTGTCGGAACCCGACACGCCTCGACAGAACGCTTGGGGGGATTAAGGGCTAGGACGATTCCTGTCCCACTCGTTGAGCGCGACAGCCAAGTGAGGAAGAGGCGGTCATGAGCTCGTAGGACTGCGGGGATCCAGTCATTGAGTTCGGTGACGCCGTAGGTAAGATCGTCAGAACCGAGGAAGGAGAAGAGGAGGAGGTTGCGAGGCAGCACGTGACGCCGCTCGCTACCCCTTGGCGTCGACCTACGACGCCTGACAGTTCCGACGCCAGCTCAGCGAGTGGCGAGTCAGGCTCCGAGAGCCAGTCGTACGGCTCGGAGAGCTCGCCAGATGTGACGACGCCCGCAGGATTGAGTGTGCGCCGCCACCTGATTCGGCCGAAGTGCGCCGCCATGAAAGCCTGGCGAACATTAAGAAGGCGATGGGTCCTGACTGGTACCCCAAGAAGAAATAGAGGAGCAGCCGCCGTCGCAAGCTGACCGCGCGAAACGCCAAGTACATTGATCAAAAGAAGCAGCGGAAGCGCGAGTAAATTGGAATATACACCACTATAGCCCCCCATTACCCTACCTATGTTTAAATTTTGCGTACTGACGGGTAGTGTGAGTATGGGTCTGATAATAGTGTTAACGCACTGGTAACTCACAACAACAGAGCGTAGCGCGTTGCATATAATAATTAGCGAATTGTATCTACTGTGTACCTCTGCAACCTTGCCGTTCCTACCTGCAAATGCACTGGCACTTGGACACAGGCAGAACTACGCAATTCGCACAATCAGCACTCACGGCGTATATTCCACTACTGTGCGCCCACGAATTGGAACTACAGTATTGAGTGAGCAGTTATCGAGACTACGCGCGACGAATTACTTTCGGTCTGCATATATACGATCACATATGTGGTAGTGCAGATGGGCGCAGCAAGCCGATGTGTCTGTACGCACTATCAGCCCTACGCACTACTGTGATTTCTATCGACCAAGATAAGAACGCGGTTGAGTCACGGATGACTATAAGACGTACCCGCCATGCGTGTAGGTATCGCGCTAGCTACTGCTAACAAAGGCGCGGTCAGCTTGCCTACGGTACGACCTGTGCCCACGCTTGGTCAAATAAACGCTATGTCAGCAGCGTAAACAAAGTAGTACGACGATGCAAAAAATTACCGAGCAAGCGAGGCGTGGGTGGTTTGGTTATCACGAGCGCGTGGTGCACAACCTAATGGCAACGTTTCGAGATGAGCTATGTACGGACACATCCATCGCGCGTCGAATTGATAACTAGGCAGCGAAAGTACTTCGTCTAATGTACATGAGCTACTATTATTCTCATATTTAAATGTCACAACGACATGATAGTCTGGCTACAGCCACGCGGTTTGGTATGCAAATGATGCATAGTTGAACCGGTAAACGTCGCTCGGTAAGTCAGTAACTATGCAACTAAGTCGGTAAGTAAGTTAATTCGGTGCAGCCTACAATGCTGAGTTAGGAGACAGAGTTGGTCATGAATGCCTTTTTGGTCAATTCAGACGAGTCGCTGATCATCGACAACTTGCTATGAGGCGGAAGACAGGCCCTTCGGCGACATCATGAAGAACTCAGCAAGTCATTTGGAAGGGAGGTATTGGTTTTTTGGGTGACCATCGGTAAATACTACCGTCCTAAAAGATGCTACACGTGCGGATCGGGTCCAAACTCAAGCAGATCGTCAAAATCAACGTTACCGTAGCGAATGCCTCACAACGAGACGAAGGTGTACATATCGTTCAATTCACCCGATGGCGTGGCGGATCCTAATGTTCCTTAGTAGGCGAATTTTACTCTCGCGAAGCTTATATAGGGTCTCCTCACTGATTTGGGTTGAGGTGTTGGAGCACCAATGATTATGACACGCCTTCTGAACAGCAGATAGTGACTTTACAACGAAGCCTCAGAGTCAGTTCGGGAGCGAAGCGTTAAACCTAGCATTTAGTCAAAGCCTTCCGAGGTAAGATGGTGTTCATCTTGCAAATCACTTTGAACCCTGGTGGCGACTACTGATACTTCCTCTTCACAATCATTTGCAGTCATGTTTACCTTTAACATGACGGTCAACACGACCCATCGGCGCTAAATCTATCACGCGAATATCTACCTGGAATACCCAGTTGTCACGCATACACAGCTCTATGTGGTGTTGGCCACTGCGAAATCAAGAAATGCGATCAAGGATGTTGTAGGTCGAACGACGGTTGGTAAGGCAACAAGTGTGAATACTCAGGATATTGGGTATAGCGTTATTGGAAGCTAAAATCAGTAGGACACGGCATACATATAACGTTTAGCTTTGCTTTAAGTAACGGTTTCTAAGCCCGCCGCAGCGCAGAAGAGGCTGCTGACCCTCTCTACACCAACCAACTATGTCCTAGCGCCCGCGGAGTGGGCGCCCAGAGCGTTAGTCTTAATAAATATAATGAATGTCCGTCTATCTATCTGTCTGTCTGTTGTGTTGCTCTTTTCCGCGCTTTTGATTGGCTGGAAGTCTATCTTAAATAAGTGGATGTGAGACATGATATCTGCTTTCTGAGATATAAGAAGTGCGGTGGGACATGATATCGGTTTTCGGAAAAATTACGATATTCGTTCTAGACATTTACTGTATACAGATGAATCCTTCTGTATTCGCAACACCTGGAACCCACTTTCTGTTCCTAGCTATAGGGCTTTTCCTATAACGGTACCACAACCTTCTGTACCATATAACCGGTAGCTACGAGAACGTGATCGATAAGTTAACTAGTTAAGGTGGAAGACAAGCGATATTTCTATGAATTCCTTCGTGAAAACGGGGTAAAGCAGCGGACGAAGGTGTAAATCTTGATTCTAACGATTATGAGAGGCATCCTAGATGGATTGCTAGCGCCGGTAGCATATTTAATGGCATTTCGGACCGTGATGAGAGCGGTGTAGAGAGAAAGAGAGTTGTGAGATGAATTAGTTTAAAATAGCAATTAGTAATAACCTTCCTTAAATTGATCGGTCTATATTTTACAGCGGAGATTTTTCTTTAGCTAACCACCTCAGAAAAGAAAACTTTATATGTTTTGTGCTACATATTACAAGGGAGAGGGTGAGATGGAAAACATACTTATTGCTTGACTTCGGGGTCTAACTTGAGTTCCTGTCCGCAATACATTCAATGCCAAGGCTTACTACGGAAGAGTTTGTCCTCGCACGTAAGAAAGCTGCGCTGGGGTAGTGCGAGTTGGCTGCGCCGCTTTGCGGTGCACCGAGCTCGGTTGTAATATAATATGCAAAGGAAATATAAAAAGTGGTATGCATTATACTTTTTTGCGGTCTTCGTCGGGTTCATTCTTCAATTGGATCGCTTGCCCACCATCTTGACCTTGTTAGGTATGTTAAAGTAAATTGAAAACTGGTTAAAAGTCATATTCATTGAGTAGCTTCGACACGGCAGATGCTTTGGCATTAGATGTTTATTTTTTTTAACTCACAACCTCAAACCATTTGTTACTGTGAAAAAGCCAAACATAGTTTTCTTGATATTTGGAATCAATCAATAGTGGTGTGGATCACACCACGATACATATGCACCCTTGTTGCTACCAGAAAAACTCCAACGCCGGTGCTTTTACGCTACCAGCCCAACCTTTTAGTTTTTTTATTATTATATCCAATTTATAATATATATTATGGGAGAGAGATTTAACCCTATTCCAAGAATAGCAGTTTCTTTCCAAGGCGGCAAGAATGACGTCATGTGAATATCACGCTTCCCTATAGCTTACACACCCAAGACTGCGTGCAGCAGCTAAGCAA
This sequence comes from Phytophthora tentaculata, assembly GCA_033557915.1. Lineage (NCBI taxonomy): Eukaryota > Oomycota > Peronosporomycetes > Peronosporales > Peronosporaceae > Phytophthora > Phytophthora tentaculata. Next base: position 1,226,499 of record JAUCEA010000005.1, read on the forward strand.
CACACTCGCTACGCAAAAGACACTAGCGTCATCAGGCATGAGCTCTAGTAACAGTCTTCAGATGTGTTTTAGATGCATTAATGTTCCCGTCACCGTCATCGCCTTTACTGGATAAATAGACAATCATAACGGGTCCTTGGGGCGACGCGTATACACGGAATCTCTACTGCATCTCAGCGTCAGATTTGGTTTCCAAATTCAAGGAGGTGCCTTCGACTTACCACATGCATCAGGTATTAGATGGGGGGGTCAGTTATTAAATTTTTGGTCTCATTTCTTGGATTCGTTGTTTGGAAAAATCCTCTGGTGACTCATTTCTCGAAACGATGAGCCTAACTGAACCCCTATTGTGTTTTATAATACAATAGGCGTTTCAGTTATGCAATTTTATTAGTGAGCGAGGTTTTCTTAATTATTTGCTATCATTCTTTGAACAGTGTGCACAAGAAGATTCGACAAATACCGATTCTTCGTTCCCTTTCAAGCCATTCAGAGTTGGGGGAAATCACCATGGGGGAACCTCCGTTTTCTATGAGAGGTTTCAAGACAACTACCAGTAATTGCTCACCGCTCGCTAAAACAGCATATCCAACCTGGACTGCGTTTTTCAGCGAATTTGAAGTTTTCTATACAAGCACATACCAAACTGTCAGGTAAAATGAGAGCGAGGAGTGATTTTTTTACGCAGGACAATGCCTGATAACATGTGAATGTTGATTTAACTGGTTATAGAATTTATGAGTGGTGAAGGCCATGGCGTTGCGTACGCGCATAGCGGCCCCGTGGATGTTGGAATGCGGACGCAGATCTACATGGGCACGACAAGACTGTGACCGTCCAGGATTGGGCGAAGACGCTGCGCGAGGCTGGAGCTGGCGCCTTTTCCTTCCTGGAGCTCAACAACGGCTCGTGCTTCACCGGCGTGCAGTGCGTCATCTACAAGGAGGATACTGAAGGTTTCGCGGACGCCATCGCATCAGGCGGTGTTGGGGCCAGCTTTAGCGAGGAGGGCGTCGTGGTTAAGGCGCCTGCCAAGGCCAAGAGGTCGCAAAATGAAGACCGCTAAGTTTACGGTTACGGCAGTATCCCCGACAGCGCCACGTACCCCACGAGCAAGAAGCGTCACACGCTCGAACATCTGCCTCAAGCTCCTGGCCGCTGCTCAGCAGCTCCTTGACCCGGATGCGGTTGCGGCGGAACAGGGTGTATGTGTGGGGGGTGGGGGGGGGGCGTTGTCTGCTTAGCAGAGAGCTAACCGCGCACCTGGCTGGAGTTTACAGCGACTTTGAGTGCGACTCGACTGTCAACCACATAATGATCTCCACAGCCTTCCTGATCTTGTTCAAGGGGCTCTTAAGAAGCAGCAGCTTACGTAGTGGCGCAGGCAGCTGTGATATTTCATGCGGATGTCCCTGTTCCTTTCTCTTCGGTATTGTCTTCGGTAGGACCTTCTACTAGATCTAGTCGCTCAGCGCCAACCGTATCGACTCGCACATTGATCTCATCTACACTAAGTATGGATTTGATTAAGCCCATGACGATGCAGGAAGCGGTGTGCGCGGAAATACCGTGTTCAACTGAGCGCCTATCGGGGCCTACCACGGCCTGCTTCGCTATGGCTTGTCGCTGTGCTTCGCTGAGATGCCCTGCCTGATCCTTATATTGATCTCAAGCATCCCATGAGCTCGACCGGAGCTCAGCTCGCCAGAAAACAGACGAGTACTGAAATCCTAAAGAGCTGACTCTCGATATTTTTTAACTCATCGGTATAACAGATTTAAAGGGGAGCACGCGCCTTCGCATCAAAATTATTCGGCCATTTTCCACCAAAGCCCGTCCACGGAGCACATGTACGAGGGCCTGGAGCCGCTGTAGCCAGTCAAGTCCACGCAGCAGCACCAGCAACAGTCGATGGTGCACTGGAGGCCGGACCCGCAGTAGCCGCCCAAGCACACGCAGCAGCACTCCACGGCGTACGAGAGCCTGACAATGTTCTGGACTGGGAATAAATTAATAAACCGTTTATACCACCCACCCGCCCCAACTGTTGCCACGAAGGGTTTATTGAGGATTTTAAAAAAACCATCCACCCATGTTGTGTTAATCCACCCACCAGCCACTCATCCACCCTCTATCGATCCCAATCTATCAATCACTAGTCCATCTATCAATTAGCATATTTCGCCTCAAGCTCCAGAACTTGTTTGGAGGTCCACTCAGGAACAACTCTTGACTTTCCTTGCTTCAGCACAAGGGCCGACGGGCCAAAGAGCTGTGAACTACCGAATCAACCCCCCCCCCCCCTCCCCCCCGACGTACCTTTGTATAGTGCACTACAGTCATTGATTGGGCGCTTAGTATGGTACAAGGGGCGCAAAGCCACGGTAATGTGCAATGGTCAATCCGCAAACGCTGTTTGTATCGATAGACCTGCCCGACCCACCCTGTTGTGCAGAGCAAAATCACTTCTGTGAAGCTTGTGAATCAAGAGTGTCAACTTTTGATATATTTCATTAACTAAAAGTAATTTGAGCATCTCCAACGTGGGTCCTAAATGTGATTGCGATCCCAGTTTGAGATAAATAACGGTCAGGTGTCGTCCAACCTAGGCCTCATTACGAGCCAACCTCAAATAAATGACCTTCGCCGACCTCAAAACTCGTCGATTTGATGTTGTGCCTTGATGTTGAAGCCGCATCCATCCGACCGAGTGGTTGTGTCTCCTACTTATATTTGTCTAATCTGATTAGGTCACTTTAGCCTGGACAATATATTGAAGTTTCCTTTTGCCTTGATCTCCAGATCAAGGAAGGAAACATGCCAGCAACGACTCAGCGGCTTACGAGAGGCCTGAACTGGGATCCCCAAGAGGACAAGCAGGTCGCGAAAACGTGAATAATAGTATCTACTGACGCTAAGGTGGGAACAGATCAAAAGGCAGACATCTTGTGGGAGAAGGTGGCGTTGCACTACAACAGCATTCGTCCGAGAGCCCACAAAAAATTCGGGAGAGGGCCTAATTATGTCATGAAGCGCTGGATGGCGCAACAGGTAGCGGTCTCGAGGTTCTGCGGTTGCTATGCGGCCGTTCTTCAGCTAAATCAAAGTGGTAAAAGTGCCGAGGACCACACTGACGGCGCCGAGGTGATGTACGAGGAATTGTACGATCAGTTGGCGGGAGCTACGTGACGAGCCAATGTGGAAGGACATGCGCAATAGGTCAAACGTGCGCGCCGATCGGCGTGAACGCAGCGCCTCCGGCAGTGGAGGCGAAGGAGCCTCAGGTTGTAATACTGTAGATCACATTGAGGGCAACATTGCTGACGTTTCTGCCGCGGAGCGCTCACGTCCGGCGGGCGCAAAGAAAGCAAAGCTGATCGATCAATGGAGGCAAACAGTCAACGGATCGTTGATGCCGCTACTGCAATGTCAAAAACAAAACTACGAGTTAAAAGTATTCATCGCTACGGAGAAGCTCTAACTCTTCAAGGAACGTGAGGAGAAACGCATTTTGTTTCAGCCAATCGACGGTTTGGATTCAATATCACTGCGTATTTCGCAGCTGAAAAAACAGCGTATTCGTCGTCGTCTTGAAGCGGTGAGTTCATTATTGGACGCTATAACACGAATAACTACCCACGTTAACACAAAAAACTAACTAATACTCGCACTGATATGCCAGGAAGCATCTATAGCAACGCCCAAGGCTTTCGAAAACAAAACCTTCAACACGGAGCATGAAGGTGGCGCAATAATCCACGAGGAAGCTGTAGTTTGAGTAGGAATAATCAGCGCCCACTCTGTCTGCTACCTTATCCTCTCCATTTCGTCGACTAGCGCTGACTTCAACTCCTCATGATCGATTCTTGACTGGATAGATAATCGTTTTCGAATGAATTCATTGAGCGTCAGTCGGGCCTCGTGATCGATATCACCTTGGTCAGCCTTGTTAGCGGTGCTATCGGAATTTGACTCGTGCTCACAATCAGAGCTCGAAATATCCTCGCCAACTTCTCTCCGGCGTTGGTGAAGAGCCGCAGCAGGGTCGACACCATTCTCGTCGTTATTCTCCACAATCATGTTGTGGAGAATTACACACGCTTTCATGATAATCACTAGATCACCAGCAATCCAGTTCTGCTAGGCTGTTTAAGGATTCGAAACCTGACGCGAAGAACCCCAATGCACGCTCGACATCCTTCCGGAACGCTTCTTGACATTCCAAAAATCGCTTCTGCTTGGCATTAGATGGTTTGGAAATCGTAGGCACGAAACAGCTATACGGCGGATATATTCCATCGACGAGATAGGAGAGCTGATCGAATTGTTTTCCGGCAGAAGTGAACTCGACTGCCCTAAAGATATCCTCACGTAAAATTTGCTGGTTAACAGAGGGGGTGCTCGATAATATTAATATCCAATAAGAATAGTCATCAATCGCATCACACAAGATGTCATTACTGATAACCAAAAGCTTTAACTTCTCATTGTACGCACCGTTATTTGAACCAGCCGAGCAAAAAAAAATTGCCAAATCCAAAGTCGTTTGTCTTCTACAACCTCTAAAACAACCGTTGGTTTCCCTTACTTCCCTTAAAACTGGCCTTTATATGCAGCTGGGCACAGCTCCCATTACCAGTGCATGCAGTCCAACGACCCAAGGCAGCCTGGGAAGCCACGCTGTTTAGATGATCGGAGCTGGCTTTCGATATCCGGTCGAGACGGCTGCCGTAAGTACTCCGATAAAAAGGTACTGATCACGGCTTCACAGATCCTCTTGATGTAGTACAGGATCGTGCTCTCTGCTGCGCAAATTGTTTCATCTAACGAGTCCGCAGAGCACCCATAGGCGAGCATCCTGATAGCACCAGTGTATTTTTGGATCGTTAAAAGCCCAGTGTTACCAAGAGCATCGTTCAGCTGCTCGAGCTCAGCATCACATGCCTCAACTGCTACCATCACCCGTAGAAGCAGAGAGCGTTTCGTTCTGAACCGACGTTTAAATGTCTCGTCCGAATACCTTGGTGATTCGATAAAGTAATCCCTCCAGATGCGTTCGTGTCCTGCTTGAGCGTCTCGCTTCACGTTCGCGGCACGGCACGGCCGGGACTCTATCCTCTATGCTTGCTTTTGCGCCAAGCATTGACGTAGCTAAGCATCAGCGCGGTAAGCTCCTGCATTCACAGCAGCGTATAAGTCAGCAGCTAGAAGGGTTAGAGCCATGGTAGAGAGGGAGGGGGCACCTTCTCGTCACTGCTTTCGCTGTCGAAGAGCTAGTCGTCTAATGCTGAGTCCATCTAGCTTGTCGGCACGACGGAAATCTGCAACTGGTTGAGGCTGAGGTCTGAGTGTTCAGTGTTGGAAATGCGATGGACCAAAGCTTTTTTGTTTGTTCTCTATTTTTTGCGATTTGTTACCAGGATGCGGTCTCCGCGTTGGAGATGCTCTTATAGATTTAGAAAATAGATTTCTCAATAACTACATTCTATTAATAGATTGAGCAATAAAACAAAATCTTCGCTCTGGTTGCTCGTTCCGGTGACCTCTTCCTCGACTTCCTCTGCAAACACCCGCAGTAAGTCATCCAGATTCGAGTAGCGGTCAATGTCCTCATTACAAATATTTTTCGCAATTAAGAAAATATGTACTAGCTTCTGATGCCTTGCGTCAGTTTCAGATCTCGAACATGTCGATGATAAGCTGACAACTCCACGATCGCTGTGTCTGCTTTCTCCTCAAGCAGCACCAGTTGGCGGAGTGCGAAAGCCCGTAGTCGCAGTAGCTGCCAAAGCCCACGCAGCAGCAGTGTAAGTCGAAGGAGTACGAGAACCAGGAGCTGCAGTATCCATGGTTCTCAGTGGGGGGCTTCGAGAGTGGGTAACCCCCAAAAAAACAACCACCTACCCATGGATTAAGATCTTAGGTGTTTCAATACAACCTACCCACCCGTCATTAAAAATAATATAATCGTTATAGGGATAAGGGCTGGCGGTGCTACCAATATGTACCGGGCCGGGGTGGACGCGCTCACCATTCAGTTACACGGTCGGTGGGCATCAGAGGCGTTCAAGCTGTACACGCGTCTATGCAAGGACTCCGTCAACTCCGTCGCTTCAAGAATGGTGAGCGGGCCACTACTTCAGCAACATTTCAGTGATGGCTGCTGTCTACCACCCTTACATGGGGGGGCTCAGTCCGATCTTACGTTCGGTCTGCAGCGCGGTAGCCGCATAGCCCATAACTTGTAATAAATGCGTTAGTGGCCCCAACGTCTTAGCGTTATGGAAGATGGAAATATTTTGTGGTGTTGTCGTCGCTGTTGTCTGGTTGACTACCCCACACATGGGCATGCCGTTGTTTGATGACGTGTATTGGCCGTTCAAGAGGACCAACAACTCCGTTCGCCATTGCACAAATTGACTTGCCATCAACAGTCTTCAAGAGCGAATACAATACCGCAACATGCGCCTGTCAAGCTATATCCTTGTAGGTGTTGCGGTGAGCACTCTTTTAATGAGCAATAACGGCGAGGTTGAAGCCTCCCGGCCCCTGTCGAATGTCTTGCCAGCGGCTGTTGTCTCGCATGCGGACCAAGTCACAACTGGTAACAAGAGATTCTTGTGCATCCACGGCAACAAAAACCCCAGCGAAAAGGATGAGTTCGGAGAGAGAACCTTCGACACCAAGGAGCTCGCGAAGTTGACGAAACTAGCCCGCAAGTAGACGAACCCCAACGACTTGGAAAGTAGGCTCGTGAATTTTTTCAAAAGGCTGCAATAGAAGGGCATCAACCCGTCCAACATCCATAAACACTCTCCGTTAGATGCTGACGATTACACGGCGCTCCGCTAGCGGTTTCGCGGGTGGAGCAACAAGGACTAGTGTAGTTCTAAACCTTGCGTCTGATTGCAAGGGTCTGTACGCAGCTTCTTTGTTGGTACACCTTTAACTGAATACAACTGGTGACTGGGCATCTTAGTTTTTCACTGTAGAAATCGATTGCGATGAATACGATGTTAGTTTAGCTTGAATATCAGCCACTTTATGACCCATTGTGGCGCAGAATCGACAATTCAAAAATTCGAAGGAGCAGCCCCAGCCTACACGATCGTCACATAGCTCGTGCATTGAGGTCAGCAGAACACGTGACGTTAATTTTGTTTTCCTCTTTCATAAATTGCGGGCTGCTGGGCGACGAAATGCCCAGGACAACCTGCTGTAGCTACACACGCTGAAGTTTAATAGACCTCATCAGACTGTTAGACTGATCGATAGCTATCACATACGACAAGCACTAAGGGCCGTTCATACCCAAAATCCCAAGTTAATGGACGGATCTAGTGGACCGTACTGTTTCTCGCATATTTTGGTCGGGAATCCACTTCAGTTTAGTGGATAGCGTTGTGGAGTACAAGTAGGGTAGAAGAGTATGGGTGACATCTTGCTAGTGACTATTTAGCGGGATCATTCTGGAAGGTCTTGTCAGCACTCTGCCGCTCTGCATATTAGCTGAGGTTATTGATATCGCCGAGGTGTTGATGGCGAGTGGTACTTCTGACGCCGCAGAGAATAATAATATCGCTCTTCGGTTGGGCACACCGATACCAGGTTGGTGCGGGTATGCACTTCTGCACACGCCCTCCCAGCCTAAAATCGGCCGGTGGACGTGTATCTGCCACTTTGGTGTGACCGCAGGTGCTACCAGGTGTCCACCAACACATGCTGTCTAGTGATCTTACGGAGCATTTTAGAAAAATTCAAGGAACTGCTCTTGTAAAATCAAATCTTTTTACATGATACAAAAAATGCTACCTTCATGTAATTATTTCAAAACTAACACATAAACAGCAGCCCCCCCTCCTCCCTCCCCCAGCCATAAGCCACACCTCTAATCATTTCAGGGCATACAATGAAACAGTAAAAACTGACGAAGGGCACGAACACATTATGCAGGGTGGGCGAAAGGGAGATGCACGACTCGGGGTTGGCGAAACTATCAGATATCGCGTTCGACGCTCTGCTAAGCACAATGAGGGCGCTAACGTGGGCAGCCGTGAGATTACTCTTGGCGAGAAGCTTATCTGGAACGAGATAGAGCAAGATAGGATCACACGTCAGCTTCGAGCCGCCGGTTACGTCACCTATTACGAATGCAACAGTAAAAACGATATAATTGTGACCGCTGCGGCTGTCAAAAAGCAAATGCAGATTCTGGACAAGGCCAGCTTAACCGACTTGAATTACATTTATTTTGGAACCTGATTTTCATTTAACTGTTATGCTAGTTAACGACCTCCGATGGCCCTGTCGACGCCCGTCTAAATCCGTGCGTCCTGCTTCTCACTCTGACGAGCGAGAGCTCCACCTTGTCTTAAGGTGTGAGGACCCTGAACCCCGAGGGGTTCTCATCAGAGTTAGTGCGGAGCCAATGCCCCACATCGTCTTCGACGTGTTGAAGTGCCCTCTTCCATATGCTCTGCGGCTGTCCTGCCGCTCCGAGTACCTCTTGTGCGCTCCGCCGCGTGTCCATAGCTAAATTGGCTAGTGCATCAGCCGTTTGGTTGTACGCCCGTGAGTGATGTGTCCAAGAGCACACCAGCAGGAGATCCGCCAGTTGCCTACGTTGCCAGTATACCCCTTGCAGATGTGAAGCCCGTGGCTCCTGTCGCCATTTGGGCTGGTTGATGATGTTATAGCTGTCCCCCACGACGTGGAGGGGGTCCAGTTGTGGCTGTGACATGCACGGAGACCACACAGGAGCCCGCGATGTTCTGCAACTTTGTAATGGTTGTGTCCGCAGTGTAGGACATGCGGCCAACTTAACACACGTTGGTATCGGCCACGTCCGTCACTACGCGCATGACGACCACCCCGCTGCCTCCAGGCCCGGGGTTCCCCCGTGAGCCTCTGTCGAACAGTAAGCGGTACCTCTCTTTCAGCACTTGGCCGTGGCCGACCGGCACCATATCTGTTTTCTGACTAAGCCCTTCCGGGTGATATTGGCAGCCTTCTCGTAGTTGTCCGTGTCTCCTCTTTGTAAGAGGTGCAGGTGTACAGTGTCGTAGTCATGTCTTAGCCGCGCTGCCACCGCGGCTTGATGATGGCGGGCTCCCACGCAATTGGACGGGTCCAAATGAGCGACTTGCCATATCCAGGCGCTATGGAAGTAGAGCGTAGCGCCTACTCTCCAACAGCCTTCCAGCACTTCCGTGAGGATCGGGCCAAGCTGGCGTAGCTGTATTGGTCCGAGGTATGGATACATGTGTTCCACCTCCAGCCAGGCCCGACTTGGCAGGAGTGGTAGGTGTAACCCAAAGAAAGCGGACTGTAGGTCCGTGCCCCTGAGTCCAGCCTGCTGCCACGCTTGTAAAAACACCCGCGCAGTTAAGTGGCCACCGGGCAGTTCCAGAACACGTGTACCAGATCGACCGATGGTATGCGGCTGCCCGCTCCGTGCGGACATCCTGGGAAGCCGCGCTGTAGGTCATACAGCGTCAGCGCGTTTGTCTTCAGACGAAGAAGCAGCTGTTCTCCCCACGGGCCGCCGGCTACTATCCGACACAAGCACCGCCATTCAAGCTGTGCCAGGCTTGCTGCCGCTTGAGCGTTCAAGGTAGCCCAGCGGTCCGCTCGGCGCTGGATACTGCGTCGGCCATTCCTCTGCTGCGTTCCCGTCAGTGCCTTCGTGATGTTCTGAGTGCCCTCGCGTGGAGTTCTCGTGCAAACCAGCCTGCAGACCCTGGGGTGAGGATGGACCTTCATCACCTTGATGCCTGGCCCCAGTACTGCTGTGGTGTAGCTGGCCCATGCTATAGATGGGCCTGTTCGGATGCCGGTGAGCCGAGGCCGACAGCACTGTGGCTACTGGAGAGTCGTGACGGTTAGCGCCATCACCACAGGCTGCTCGGTCGGGATCGTCCGGAGCTGTACCTCTTCGCTCCGGACTCTTCTGCTCAGTAGTCTGGGGAAGTTCGTCAATAGGAGAAGCAGATACCGTTCAAGTAGAGAACGTGTCTGCTCCGTCCGATGCCTCGTGGCACCCAGTAGAATGCACTGCATCCGTCCGTGGCCGTCACACATCCAGTATCTCCCAGGATGTGCTCTTGTAGAAAGAATCTCAAGGCCCATCGACACAGCGCTGCCCCGACCGTCGCAAGTCGTTCCAGCCGTAGGTCCGGAACGGCCAGTCCTCCTTGCGTGCGTGGTAGCACCGCAAGGTCACTAACCATGCTTTCGCCCCTCCCACTTTAGTTGTGAACCGCCCATGCCAGACAAAGTTTTAGAGCGAGTCTGTTGATCGTGCCCGTCTTCGGCCAGGCATGCCTGGCGACATAGGTGAGCTTAGGAACGATAACCGCCGCCACGACCAGGCTGCGCTGGTCCACTGTGAGAGTCTTGGAGCATGCCAGGAGGAGCCTCGCCAACAGCTGCGACTCCGCCTTAGCCCAGGACATTTCCGGGTCCATGTTACTTGCCTCCTCTATACCCAGGTAACGTTCATGTTTGTCCGGCGACTGAAACTTGAGCGGCGCTGGGAGGACATTCGCTGTCAACCCCCCCCCCCCCCCCGTTGGGTGCAAGGCTAAAACCAAGGTCTTCTTATGGTTGAGTCCCAGGCCCGAGGCCGCCCCAAAATCTCCCATGATCGAGAGTAGCCGTGGCACGTAGCGGGGGGACGCTAAGTATGTCGCCGTGCCGTCCACATACTCGCCCATCTTCGCCTCGATTTCGCCGCTTGTGCTGCGTAGGACGACGGCCCGTAGATCCGGGTGGCGGTCAATCTCTCGATACAGGGCGTCCATCGTAAGGATGAAGAGCATCGGCGCGAGAGGGCATCCTTGCCGGATCCCGCTCGTGATGGCCACTCGCCGCGACTGGTATCCGTTGGCTAGGAACCGGGCCGCCGTCCCCTCGTGTAGGTGGTGCACAGTGTGGATGAACTACTATGGGTAACCATGCCTACTGGGGGCCTTGAGGAGGAAAGATCAGTCTAGTGAATCAAAAGCCTTCATAAAGTCTAGGAAGAGGACTATGGCATCCGACTGCTTCCCGTCTTCTTCGATGACTGTTTGGGCCGCCTCGAAGAGGTCGATGACATCGTGGATCGTTTTGCCAGAGACGAATCCGTGTTGGTTCTGGTGCACCCGTTCAGGCAATGTGGCCCTGATGCGCGCCGCCAGGATTTTCGCGAAGATTTTGTAGTCCGAGTTCAATAACGCCAAAGGCCGGTAATTGAGCGCATTCCGTTGGTCGCCCGACTTCTTCAGACAAAAAATATTGGCCTCAAAGAAGGAGGTGGGAAAGACCCCTTCCCGGTACCAGCAATTCAGCATGATCTCTAAAATCGGGATGAGTTGCGGGCAAATTCCCGGTACTAGTCGTTTTACAGCCGTTCCGGGCCTGTCGCATTCCCTACTTTACTGGATGCAACGGCTGCTTCGATCTCGGCGATCTGAATCGGTTCCGTCATCCGCCGTTGTGCATCTGTTGGTCCCTCCGCTTCGTCGATCCATGCAGCGACCGCGTCTTGTGTATGCGCCGCCGAGGGCTTTTGCTGTAAGATGGGGGTCCAGGCGTCCGCCAGGGTTTTAGTTTTGTCATGGACCTATCTCTGAGGGCATCCGGGGGCCACTGCTAATCGGCGGGTGGTATTATCAGCGAATTTGCAGGAAACCCTCCAGAAGAGCGCCTTAGTGGTCTTCCCGGTCCAGTGGGTCGCCGCCAAGAAAGCTCTGCGCTGTTGCGCTTTGGCCCGCTGTCTCTGGCAGTCCTTTCTAGCGCGTGTGAGGCGAGTTGCTGGGGTTCGTCCAGCCGCAGCGGTGAGGGACATTGCTGCCAGCCTATCTGTGACGGCCTCCACCGTGACTAGGAATCCAGCCGCTTGCTCCTCCAGTAGTGCCTGCTGCTGTTTCAGCATTTTGAGGTTTTGCTTGTACGCCCCACGTAGGGCCCTTAACCGTACGTAGGGTACCTGCTACCAAGGATGATTTCATCTCGTCCCACCACACAGCCATGTCATTGGCCGTCACCCCGTCCAAGGAGATTCGCTCCAGAAACGCATCTAGGAGCGGAACCGTGTGCTCTTTCACGTCTGTGAGCGCACAGTCTGGTACTGGGAAGACTTTGAACTTCGGTTTGATCCTGATCGGGTCTCCCGGGGTGCGTAGGTTGAGTCTGGCAGCCATGTGGTCAGCATGCTCTCCAGGTGCCGTGACTTCCCAATCAGCGACCCAGGCGTGCAGCTTCCCGCTGTCATACCAGCGATCGAGACGAGAGGAGGCGTCACCATGCCCCAGCATGTGATAATGATAGGTGTGGGTGGCCAGCTGATGCGCCCTGAGGCCCTCCCGCTCCCAACGAGCCGGTCTCCCCTCCACGATCGGGTCCAAGAGGCCCCAATTGGCAAGCAGGTGTCGTAATCCAGGCGAGTCATGGTAGCCACCCTGGCCCCGTAACTACGATCGGCAGTTCTATCCAGAGTTCAGTTGAAGTCCCCTCCCATGTCCACTAACATCTCGGGTGGTAGATCAATGTCCGCGAGGCGCCTTAAGAACGCTTCCCGGACAGCGGTCCTGGATGGAGCATAGATATTCAGGAAGCGCACGTTGTTTCCTTGACCCGATGCTCTTACCGCCATGAAGTGTGGCCCTCAGTGTTCCATCAGTGCCGGTGTGATGTCTCTCACTTGCCCGTACGGGTCGGTAAGGATGGCCACTCTGCCCTTTCTTCCGGCAGCAGGGGACCAGAAAGAGTATCTGGCGGTCGCTGATGCCGATTGGAATCCCCATCCCTGCGCGTGTAGCGCTGCCAGGAGGTCCACGTCGCTGTCATCAGCGTGGGTTTCCTGCTGCATGTACAATCCTGCCCTGCCGTGGTGGGTGTTCTTGCGAAATTCGCGAAACCACTCGGCCCTTTCAGCAGCCCCGGTTCCAAAGTCATCGACGTTCTGCGTTACCACCCCAATCGTAAGCTCCTCTCGATGAACGCGGCCCGTGCAGTGCGACGGACACCGCCCCTGACTCGGGCCTCTCTCCTCCGTCCTACGACGGCTCCGTGCCTTTTTTCGATCACCATGGAACGTGCTTCTGATGGATGCCGCCCGTTCCACCTCCGGGATGGCTGTATAAAAGTCCCACAATGTACGTTGCCTCTGGCGCTTTTGTTCCTCGTGCCGCGGTGTGCGCGAGGGACTATCGGCTTTCCTGGTGCTTGTACATGTTGCTCCGATTGAGACCGGAGTCTCCGCCTTCCGGCGCCGCGGCGGTGCGGCAGCGGTGTGACACTGAGTGCCTTTATTTGTGGAGTGGGAACGCAGCCGGAAGCTTAACTGCCCCGTTGCGTTCCTCCCTGGTGAGGCCAGTGGAAGGTCCATTATGGCTACCCAGTGGCCATCCTGAACTCCGTGGCAGAGAGCTCGGAGTGGTGGGTAGTGGCGATGCCATAGCGCCAGTGAGCTGTGCGGAGCATCACAGTCGCTTGCCAGTCCCGGAAGATATACGGCAGCTTATTGAGTAGCCCCCACTCCTGGGCAGGGGTGTGTGGTGGCTGCTCCCGAGAGTAGTGGGGATCTCGCCTTCCGGCGCCGCGGCGGTGCGGCAGCGGTGTGACACTGAGTGCCTTTATTTGTGGAGTGGGAACGCAGCCGGAAGCTTAACTGCCCCGTTGCGTTCCTCCTTGGTGAGGCCAGTGGAAGGTCCATTATGGCTACCCAGTGGCCATCCTGAACTCCGTGGCAGAGAGCTCGGAGTGGTGGGTAGTGGCGATGCCATAGCGCCAGTGAGCTGTGCGGAGCATCACAGTCGCTTGCCAGTCCCGGAAGATATACGGCAGCTTATTGAGTAGCCCCCACTCCTGGGCAGGGGTGTGTGGTGGCTGCTCCCGAGAGTAGTGGGGATCTCGCCTTCCGGCGCCGCGGCGGTGCGGCAGCGGTGTGACACTGAGTGCCTTTATTTGTGGAGTGGGAACGCAGCCGGAAGCTTAACTGCCCCGTTGCGTTCCTCCTTGGTGAGGCCAGTGGAAGGTCCATTATGGCTACCCAGTGGCCATCCTGAACTCCGTGGCAGAGAGCTCGGAGTGGTGGGTAGTGGCGATGCCATAGCGCCAGTGAGCTGTGCGGAGCATCACAGTCGCTTGCCAGTCCCGGAAGATATACGGCAGCTTATTGAGTAGCCCCCACTCCTGGGCAGGGATGTGTGGTGGCTGCTCCCGAGAGTAGTGGGGATCTAGCACGGTACAAAGGTGTTGCCAGCGGGATGGTTGTTTCCGCCGGTCATCACCGACCGCCTGATCCGCAGCCGGAACCCAAGATGCGCAGTAAGGCCCGAACTCGTCATTCGTCTTTGCAAAGCTGGCTACTCGTCTAATCTCCTCAAGCTGCTTTCGAGCCGCCTCCATGTGGCCCCATCCCACTAACAGTGCCAGTGGGAGGCATTTGGCTGCCAGCTCCGGGTAAGGGAGGGTGGCGAAAAGCCGGTGGATTGGGCCCATTTCCCCGCGTCGGTGCACTGCCGCTTCTAGTGCGGCGGCTACTCCTTTGGCCGTGAGCGCAGGCGATCCGTTGGTTGCCTCTGCGCAACTCACTTTGAGTATGCATCCTTGTTAGCTCGGACAGCATCCTGGAGCTTTAAACCGTGCGCCTGTGCCAGATTCTCGTGGCCAGTCGCATCCAAGATATCGCAGTAGGAATCCAAAAGAAGTTTTCGTCAGGTAGGTGAACGCGCGCGCTCAGGGGCTCCTCCGCTTAGCATGTCCATACTGGTGCTAATCCGCAGCGAACGCACCAACCCCTGCCTCCCGATAGATCAGTCGTTCTTTAGCACTCATGAGCTGTTCCAGGTCATCCGGGTCATAATGATGTGGGTCCAGGATTGGCCATCCCATTCGCAGATGGACCACGTCAAGGCGTTGCCTCATGGTGAGTCCACGATGCAAGTAGCCATTAGTTCCGTCACTGTCGTCCAGGAGGTCCAGCGCTGCCGCGTTTACTGTCACCTCGAAGCCTACCTCGTACCAAGTAGTGTCATGCACCATCGTCACCCGGATATCTGTGGCCGGTGTCATGCATTCTGCCACCCATTCGTATGGGTGCGCCACTTCCGCCGCGAACTGTGGGTCTCCCTCGGTTTGAGCATAGGAATAGCTCCCCATGTAGGATCCGAAAGAAATGGCTCTCGTTGAGTTGGAAGAACCATGAGGGAAGGGAGCACTTGGAGCTACCCGCAGGTTTGGAGGTACTTGCTGGCGTCCGAGTCCGTCAGTGCCGTGTAGCAGCCCGACTCGTGAGTGACCGCCTCGGCCTCTCCCCCTGCCGGGATGGCGTAATCCTGGTACGTGTACAGCTGCATGTGGCTGTCTCCGTTGGCATCCACATCTAATACGGCCAGAAGCTGTCTCAAGTATTGAGAGTAGGTCTCAGAACATGTGGGGTGGCCCAGTATGCAGCGGGTACCGGGGACGTCACCGGCCGGAGACGTTCGTGTAGCAGGTGGTTGTATAAAGCAGCTAGCGCCAGCTCCGCAGTTTCAGGGGGATCACCGTCGGACTGGAGCCTCTGTAATTCAGCCATAGGATTAGTACACCCCCGCGACACTCCATCAGTAGGTTGGTGATCATCAGGGTGTAGATGGCACGCTTGTGTTTGTTAACGTCCCTGTCGACCTCCCTCATAAGCTTGAGACGCCTCCCGGGGTGATTGGAGACTGTGGCGTAGAAGGCCAATAAGGCGCATTGGCCTTCGTCCGGCACTGTCACCTCGCTGCCCTCGAACCATGAGAGCCTGTGGCCAGCTTGCACTGGGTTCTGGGTGGGGGACACCGTCCTCTCGTAGGTAAAGCCATGATCAGAAGACTGGCTGCAAGCCCCAGTCATCTCGGTCGCGGAGTACCTGCCCGTGGTCGGCTGTGCCAGTTCATCCGAACGGAGATCCGACGTAGTCGAAGCCACGGAGAACGGGAACATTGAGCCAGGTGTTGACGCCGGGTCATGGCTCGAGTCCGTAGCAGAGGAGCCCAAATACCCCCCTGAGTCTGGGAGCTCCATGGCGACATCCTCTCTGATGGACGAAGCCGCGCAAACGTCTGTCTGTTGGTCGCTTGGGTGTCCTCCAGTCGGGGCCATGCCCGTCCCGTGTTTCGTAGTTCTGCACCTCGCGGCGGCGGCCTGGACAGCGGCCTCTTCAGGGAACGCGTAGTCGGCTTCATCCGGCGCATCTCCGTCGCTCTCGCTGGCGTAACTTATTGTTTGCTCTATGTCAGACTTCGCATCCTCCTCCAATAAGGCCTCAAATCTGCCGACCGCGAAGTCCCCTCGTGGCGCTGTTGGTTCCGCTCTCCCTTTATCGGCCACGGTCTGGCCTTGGGGTCTGGTCGACTCCTCTGTCGATGGTCCCTTGGTCTGTGGGACCTGCTGCGAACTCTGATCGGTGTCCATCGATCCGCCCATCGAGGCTTCGGAGCCCTCGTCACCCCGCCCTCGCCTGCCGGTGGGCCACTTAATCTCGTAGCCGAGGGAGGTGTGCCTTTCAGTCGATTCCGTACGATGGTGTAATCTCCATCGGTGATGGCCTCCCGTTGGCTCCTTCTCGCGCGGGACCCGCTCACTCCTCTTGGTGCTTGCCTCGAGGGGGCAGTGTCGGCCCCCGGAGGTGACAGCAGCTCAAGGGCAGCCGATTAGACGTTCTCCGCGCTGGATGGGTAGGTGGCTGCGGAGACCAGAGTGTTCCAGAACTGACCGAAGCAAGTCGAGTCCGTGTGCTGGTACTTGGCCGCAGGCCCCACAAGGAACGGGGTCGCTGTGCCAGTGAAAACACGGTATCCCCCCGTCTTCATTTCGGCCAGGTGGCCCGGCCGCACTTTGCAGTATCCTGCCGTGTGCTTGGGGCTGTAGCACCTCGATCAGGGTTGCCGCTAAAAGAGTAAGTGGTGGTGCAGCACCACGTCAATCGAACCAATGCGTACTCGGGTGACGCCAGTAAGCGGCTCGGGACACTCCTCCTGATCAAACCGAATGAGAAAGTGTCTGTTGTCCGTATCCACCGCGATGTCGGCTCTAGGGCGCTCAACGTCTAATACAGGCACCCCTGTGAGTTGGGAGAACGCATTAACCACCGTAGCGATTCCCACATCCGCTGTTCCAATCACCTTGACCGCATATAGGCGCCGAATTTGGGGACCTGTGTATATGCCAGTGTCCATGTCACCTGTGTCTTCTAGCTCGATGACTGCGCGTTGAATGCGGAGCGTAGCGCCTACACAGAAATCGGCGATGGCCCTCGTGTGAAAGACGAATTTGAGGGAGTGGTTGCCGTCGAAGTAAAGCGGTCAATCATCGCGTAACCGTATTGGACATCCGTGTTTGCTTTGAACAGTTCGTTCATGAGGGTCTTGTTGGTCATGGATTTGCGTAAAGGCACCTTCGGCGGAATGTCTGCCGTCAGTGTGGTCTCGACGTTACATTCGTGAAATTGCTCGACGATGGCACGTTGCACCACCGGCATTGTCGCCTTGGCGAATAGCGGTGGGTGGTGCAGGTGCAGTTCACCGCGCATGTGAACCGTAAGAGCCTCGATTTCTTCAGCGGTGCTTTGGCGAATGAGCTCATCTGCGTACACCGCCGAGGTGGGCCAGTACCACCTGTCTGCGGTGTTGTTGTTCCGTTGTTAGCTCCGGACGTGCGGGGCGGTTCCAGTCCATAGCTAGAGTGTCGGCTAGCTGGGTCTTGGTGGCGGGAGAGAAGGGTAGCGCGATGTCCTGTATCGAGGAAAGGACCCTCTGTCGCGGGGAAGCAGGCGTCCGGACCGCGGATGCATATGAATCCGTGAGCTGCAGTGGTGCCATGCTCCGGGTAAGCTCGGTGCCTGGCGGTAGGTCCGTGGGGTGGCTGTCCCCGAGGGCCGTCGCCTCACCTCCGTGCAACGCCCTGTCGGGGCTAGGGTTGGTGTGTTCCATCACGTGGCTGGCCTGATCCTCGCCTCGAGTGGTTCCGTCCAGAGTTTCCGTGGCGTCGCCAGGGTCCGGGGAACGGCGCAGTAGCCGAGTGCTCTGCGTGTTGTCGGGCCCAGGCATCGGGCGCGAGGGTCCGTTGGTCTGTCGGCGGGGAACGCTGGGTTGCTCTGGGCTGGCAAGGGAGTGATATGGCAAATCCTCCTCGGTATTCCGGGGTGGATTAAATAGTGACATGAAGTACATATACTCAGCCAACGAGTTCAGAATGACGCATGTAGTGGACGCGGATGTGGAGTTCAGGCATTGTTTGAAACACTCCTCTTTTCAACCAGCCTAACTCATTTTTTTAAATGGTTAACTAGTATCAGTTTGTTTGCGCAGTCTCATACATCAGTACAGTGCATCAGTACAGTAAGTCATGAGCAACTATTAATTGAATTGAAACATTTTTTTGTCGGTTAAAGTACCGGCATCGCGCACAGAAGCGGTGTCGGACACGGAGACACGAGGGGGGAGGCAAGCGCAGGATTTCCAACCAGTATGTGCAGAACTGAGCAAGCGCAGGCTGTGAGTTAGAATCTTACAACGCAGAATTTCAGTCAGCACCTAGCAGCTCCAAGCAGGTTTTATAGTCATAATTCTCCACTTCGATCGGGTATTGGTATTTAAATGCGTGGTAAGTTTGTTTTATAGTACAGTGTGCACAGCACACAAAAAAAGGTTAAAAGCGGTATTTCCAGCGTACGTCGCAGACAATCTAGTTCCACGGTACTTAAGTACTTTGTAGATCGACAAGTGTAATGTAATTTGGGTCAATATTCGTGTCACCTAAATAAAGATTTTCGAACTGCAAAAGGTATGATGAATTCGTGCATTGTTGACGATAAAACACCCGGTCTTTGCTGTTGTTTGTTTCCGTTTCATGTACTTTATCAGAACTACCGGTAGAGTCAGAGATAGATAAAAAGTAGGCAGTTTCGATATGAACTGACTGCTCCCCAGTCCACTGGGCCTTGCTCGTCTTGTTCTAGCTTGTGTCTGCCGGGCGCGCTCAAGGTTTGCACAACGCCCCATATGGCTATTGTACGTTGTACAATTCGCGGCTGTTTCTTATTTTTGTCTGTGTTTTGAGAGCAAATGCCTGAGCTTTTATGCTTCTCGGTTTGTGTCTAGTAGACACTGTCTACACAAGCGCCTAGCTGATCTGATGAGAGGTGGTCTTGTATTTTGCCTTAGAAGCCTTTTCTTTGTAATTAGAAGTGTAATATGAAGAATTGTGCAAATTCAGTGAGCCATACTGACCCCGACCAAACGCTGATCCGTTTTCTTTTTTATTCTTTTGATGCAAAAATTGACAATAACAGTCTTCAACTTGATCAAGAATGGTCTGGTCGCTAAATTGACAAGCGTACACGAATATTAGTGAACACGCGAGAGTATTGGAAGCCCAAGAAAGCAGTTTGTGCTGGCCACACAGCTTCTGTGAAATCAGACATATTAATTTAGGAAATGTACTCGAAGAAAGAATACATAGCGCTGGTTTATCCATTGAATCCAGACTAGAATTGTTCAGTTATGCGTCCCTGTCTTATTGATGTGGCAATTGATAGTTGATTTAGACACCCGGAAATGATTTCGCTTGCTTCGCTAGGACTGAACGAGATGGTTTTAACAAGGTTCGATGGTAGCGTTTATTTCAGGTCAAAAACAGGTCAGGTCAAAGGTGGTCAAAAGGTCTGTTTTGAATGTCATACGATTTGCTTGACACATTTACGTCATGAACATCATTACTGTCGCAAGCAAACCATATACATTGTAAAAAGTACGAGATTATGCTGGCTTCAGGCAGGTCACGGGCTATAAAAAGCGAGTTCACCGTTGTGAGAGCTCTGAACCCAGCGTTGACTTTCTTTATATTCTGGGCACCAAGCCTATCAGCAGCTTAAGAATTTATTGCAGATAAATTAGCAGCACATGGTCCTGACAATAGAGAGTCACTTTCTCTTGAATATTATTCCAGGCTACCTTTTCTAATCCGCCCCATGACGTTGCGGCAACTACTGGCATAAGCACGAAGTCGTGAATAACATATCTTAACCGTGAATTTGAACAACGGATACGTTGCTTCGTCCACGGATTCTCAGTCCGCATCATCGTACCTCACCAAGAACTGAAGTGGAAGCAACGCGATAGCGCTCCTTCTGTTTTTTTGGATGGTCCAGGGCCTGGGCCAGGCCCCTGAAGGTTGATGGCATTGCTTAAGTCGCCTTTTTCTCGTTAGTAGCAGTATACTCTTTTTGGATAACAGACAACGTGATAGTGAAGCCATGCTGCACTGGATAAGTGTTACCACACCTCCTATTAATACCCTGGTGGATGATGCTCGTTGTACTCGTGTTCCTCTTTGCCCTGCGCACTCCTCTAGTCGAACAGAAACACCTTGCTGTGTTGTTTCTGAAGTGCCATCAGATGGCAAGGCCATTGCCGCATCTGGCGCAGGTTCTGCCCGCCCCCCCCCCCCCCCCCGCCCCACCCACTGACCCCGACCAAACGCTGATCCGCTTTCTTTTTTATTCTTTTGATGCAAAAATTGACAATAACAGTCTTCAACTTGATCAAGAATGGTCTGGTCGCTAAATTGACAAGCGTACACGAATATTAGTGAACACGCGAGAGTATTGGAAGCCCAAGAAAGCAGTTTGTGCTGGCCACACAGCTTCTGTGAAATCAGACATATTAATTTAGGAAATGTACTCGAAGAAAGAATACATAGCGCTGGTTTATCCATTGAATCCAGACTAGAATTGTTCAGTTATGCGTCCCTGTCTTATTGATGTGGCAATTGATAGTTGATTTAGACACCCGGAAATGATTTCGCTTGCTTCGCTAGGACTGAACGAGATGGTTTTAACAAGGTTCGATGGTAGCGTTTATTTCAGGTCAAAAACAGGTCAGGTCAAAGGTGGTCAAAAGGTCTGTTTTGAATGTCATACGATTTGCTTGACACATTTACGTCATGAACATCATTACTGTCGCAAGCAAACCATATACATTGTAAAAAGTACGAGATTATGCTGGCTTCAGGCAGGTCACGGGCTATAAAAAGCGAGTTCACCGTTGTGAGAGCTCTGAACCCAGCGTTGACTTTCTTTATATTCTGGGCACCAAGCCTATCAGCAGCTTAAGAATTTATTGCAGATAAATTAGCAGCACATGGTCCTGACAATAGAGAGTCACTTTCTCTTGAATATTATTCCAGGCTACCTTTTCTAATCCGCCCCATGACGTTGCGGCAACTACTGGCATAAGCACGAAGTCGTGAATAACATATCTTAACCGTGAATTTGAACAACGGATACGTTGCTTCGTCCACGGATTCTCAGTCCGCATCATCGTACCTCACCAAGAACTGAAGTGGAAGCAACGCGATAGCGCTCCTTCTGTTTTTTTGGATGGTCCAGGGCCTGGGCCAGGCCCCTGAAGGTTGATGGCATTGCTTAAGTCGCCTTTTTCTCGTTAGTAGCAGTATACTCTTTTTGGATAACAGACAACGTGATAGTGAAGCCATGCTGCACTGGATAAGTGTTACCACACCTCCTATTAATACCCTGGTGGATGATGCTCGTTGTACTCGTGTTCCTCTTTGCCCTGCGCACTCCTCTAGTCGAACAGAAACACCTTGCTGTGTTGTTTCTGAAGTGCCATCAGATGGCAAGGCCATTGCCGCATCTGGCGCAGGTTCTGCCCGCCCCCCCCCCCCCCCCGCCCCACCCACTGACCCCGACCAAACGCTGATCCGCTTTCTTTTTTATTCTTTTGATGCAAAAATTGACAATAACAGTCTTCAACTTGATCAAGAATGGTCTGGTCGCTAAATTGACAAGCGTACACGAATATTAGTGAACACGCGAGAGTATTGGAAGCCCAAGAAAGCAGTTTGTGCTGGCCACACAGCTTCTGTGAAATCAGACATATTAATTTAGGAAATGTACTCGAAGAAAGAATACATAGCGCTGGTTTATCCATTGAATCCAGACTAGAATTGTTCAGTTATGCGTCCCTGTCTTATTGATGTGGCAATTGATAGTTGATTTAGACACCCGGAAATGATTTCGCTTGCTTCGCTAGGACTGAACGAGATGGTTTTAACAAGGTTCGATGGTAGCGTTTATTTCAGGTCAAAAACAGGTCAGGTCAAAGGTGGTCAAAAGGTCTGTTTTGAATGTCATACGATTTGCTTGACACATTTACGTCATGAACATCATTACTGTCGCAAGCAAACCATATACATTGTAAAAAGTACGAGATTATGCTGGCTTCAGGCAGGTCACGGGCTATAAAAAGCGAGTTCACCGTTGTGAGAGCTCTGAACCCAGCGTTGACTTTCTTTATATTCTGGGCACCAAGCCTATCAGCAGCTTAAGAATTTATTGCAGATAAATTAGCAGCACATGGTCCTGACAATAGAGAGTCACTTTCTCTTGAATATTATTCCAGGCTACCTTTTCTAATCCGCCCCATGACGTTGCGGCAACTACTGGCATAAGCACGAAGTCGTGAATAACATATCTTAACCGTGAATTTGAACAACGGATACGTTGCTTCGTCCACGGATTCTCAGTCCGCATCATCGTACCTCACCAAGAACTGAAGTGGAAGCAACGCGATAGCGCTCCTTCTGTTTTTTTGGATGGTCCAGGGCCTGGGCCAGGCCCCTGAAGGTTGATGGCATTGCTTAAGTCGCCTTTTTCTCGTTAGTAGCAGTATACTCTTTTTGGATAACAGACAACGTGATAGTGAAGCCATGCTGCACTGGATAAGTGTTACCACACCTCCTATTAATACCCTGGTGGATGATGCTCGTTGTACTCGTGTTCCTCTTTGCCCTGCGCACTCCTCTAGTCGAACAGAAACACCTTGCTGTGTTGTTTCTGAAGTGCCATCAGATGGCAAGGCCATTGCCGCATCTGGCGCAGGTTCTGCCCGCCCCCCCCCCCCCCCCGCCCCACCCACTGACCCCGACCAAACGCTGATCCGCTTTCTTTTTTATTCTTTTGATGCAAAAATTGACAATAACAGTCTTCAACTTGATCAAGAATGGTCTGGTCGCTAAATTGACAAGCGTACACGAATATTAGTGAACACGCGAGAGTATTGGAAGCCCAAGAAAGCAGTTTGTGCTGGCCACACAGCTTCTGTGAAATCAGACATATTAATTTAGGAAATGTACTCGAAGAAAGAATACATAGCGCTGGTTTATCCATTGAATCCAGACTAGAATTGTTCAGTTATGCGTCCCTGTCTTATTGATGTGGCAATTGATAGT
This sequence comes from Phytophthora tentaculata, assembly GCA_033557915.1. Taxonomy (NCBI): domain Eukaryota; phylum Oomycota; class Peronosporomycetes; order Peronosporales; family Peronosporaceae; genus Phytophthora; species Phytophthora tentaculata. Next base: position 1,249,767 of record JAUCEA010000005.1, read on the forward strand.
TGATTTAGACACCCGGAAATGATTTCGCTTGCTTCGCTAGGACTGAACGAGATGGTTTTAACAAGGTTCGATGGTAGCGTTTATTTCAGGTCAAAAACAGGTCAGGTCAAAGGTGGTCAAAAGGTCTGTTTTGAATGTCATACGATTTGCTTGACACATTTACGTCATGAACATCATTACTGTCGCAAGCAAACCATATACATTGTAAAAAGTACGAGATTATGCTGGCTTCAGGCAGGTCACGGGCTATAAAAAGCGAGTTCACCGTTGTGAGAGCTCTGAACCCAGCGTTGACTTTCTTTATATTCTGGGCACCAAGCCTATCAGCAGCTTAAGAATTTATTGCAGATAAATTAGCAGCACATGGTCCTGACAATAGAGAGTCACTTTCTCTTGAATATTATTCCAGGCTACCTTTTCTAATCCGCCCCATGACGTTGCGGCAACTACTGGCATAAGCACGAAGTCGTGAATAACATATCTTAACCGTGAATTTGAACAACGGATACGTTGCTTCGTCCACGGATTCTCAGTCCGCATCATCGTACCTCACCAAGAACTGAAGTGGAAGCAACGCGATAGCGCTCCTTCTGTTTTTTTGGATGGTCCAGGGCCTGGGCCAGGCCCCTGAAGGTTGATGGCATTGCTTAAGTCGCCTTTTTCTCGTTAGTAGCAGTATACTCTTTTTGGATAACAGACAACGTGATAGTGAAGCCATGCTGCACTGGATAAGTGTTACCACACCTCCTATTAATACCCTGGTGGATGATGCTCGTTGTACTCGTGTTCCTCTTTGCCCTGCGCACTCCTCTAGTCGAACAGAAACACCTTGCTGTGTTGTTTCTGAAGTGCCATCAGATGGCAAGGCCATTGCCGCATCTGGCGCAGGTTCTGCCCGCCCCCCCCCCCCCCCCCGCCCCACCCACTGACCCCGACCAAACGCTGATCCGTTTTCTTTTTTATTCTTTTGATGCAAAAATTGACAATAACAGTCTTCAACTTGATCAAGAATGGTCTGGTCGCTAAATTGACAAGCGTACACGAATATTAGTGAACACGCGAGAGTATTGGAAGCCCAAGAAAGCAGTTTGTGCTGGCCACACAGCTTCTGTGAAATCAGACATATTAATTTAGGAAATGTACTCGAAGAAAGAATACATAGCGCTGGTTTATCCATTGAATCCAGACTAGAATTGTTCAGTTATGCGTCCCTGTCTTATTGATGTGGCAATTGATAGTTGATTTAGACACCCGGAAATGATTTCGCTTGCTTCGCTAGGACTGAACGAGATGGTTTTAACAAGGTTCGATGGTAGCGTTTATTTCAGGTCAAAAACAGGTCAGGTCAAAGGTGGTCAAAAGGTCTGTTTTGAATGTCATACGATTTGCTTGACACATTTACGTCATGAACATCATTACTGTCGCAAGCAAACCATATACATTGTAAAAAGTACGAGATTATGCTGGCTTCAGGCAGGTCACGGGCTATAAAAAGCGAGTTCACCGTTGTGAGAGCTCTGAACCCAGCGTTGACTTTCTTTATATTCTGGGCACCAAGCCTATCAGCAGCTTAAGAATTTATTGCAGATAAATTAGCAGCACATGGTCCTGACAATAGAGAGTCACTTTCTCTTGAATATTATTCCAGGCTACCTTTTCTAATCCGCCCCATGACGTTGCGGCAACTACTGGCATAAGCACGAAGTCGTGAATAACATATCTTAACCGTGAATTTGAACAACGGATACGTTGCTTCGTCCACGGATTCTCAGTCCGCATCATCGTACCTCACCAAGAACTGAAGTGGAAGCAACGCGATAGCGCTCCTTCTGTTTTTTTGGATGGTCCAGGGCCTGGGCCAGGCCCCTGAAGGTTGATGGCATTGCTTAAGTCGCCTTTTTCTCGTTAGTAGCAGTATACTCTTTTTGGATAACAGACAACGTGATAGTGAAGCCATGCTGCACTGGATAAGTGTTACCACACCTCCTATTAATACCCTGGTGGATGATGCTCGTTGTACTCGTGTTCCTCTTTGCCCTGCGCACTCCTCTAGTCGAACAGAAACACCTTGCTGTGTTGTTTCTGAAGTGCCATCAGATGGCAAGGCCATTGCCGCATCTGGCGCAGGTTCTGCCCGCCCCCCCCCCCCCCCCCCGCCCCACCCACTGACCCCGACCAAACGCTGATCCGTTTTCTTTTTTATTCTTTTGATGCAAAAATTGACAATAACAGTCTTCAACTTGATCAAGAATGGTCTGGTCGCTAAATTGACAAGCGTACACGAATATTAGTGAACACGCGAGAGTATTGGAAGCCCAAGAAAGCAGTTTGTGCTGGCCACACAGCTTCTGTGAAATCAGACATATTAATTTAGGAAATGTACTCGAAGAAAGAATACATAGCGCTGGTTTATCCATTGAATCCAGACTAGAATTGTTCAGTTATGCGTCCCTGTCTTATTGATGTGGCAATTGATAGTTGATTTAGACACCCGGAAATGATTTCGCTTGCTTCGCTAGGACTGAACGAGATGGTTTTAACAAGGTTCGATGGTAGCGTTTATTTCAGGTCAAAAACAGGTCAGGTCAAAGGTGGTCAAAAGGTCTGTTTTGAATGTCATACGATTTGCTTGACACATTTACGTCATGAACATCATTACTGTCGCAAGCAAACCATATACATTGTAAAAAGTACGAGATTATGCTGGCTTCAGGCAGGTCACGGGCTATAAAAAGCGAGTTCACCGTTGTGAGAGCTCTGAACCCAGCGTTGACTTTCTTTATATTCTGGGCACCAAGCCTATCAGCAGCTTAAGAATTTATTGCAGATAAATTAGCAGCACATGGTCCTGACAATAGAGAGTCACTTTCTCTTGAATATTATTCCAGGCTACCTTTTCTAATCCGCCCCATGACGTTGCGGCAACTACTGGCATAAGCACGAAGTCGTGAATAACATATCTTAACCGTGAATTTGAACAACGGATACGTTGCTTCGTCCACGGATTCTCAGTCCGCATCATCGTACCTCACCAAGAACTGAAGTGGAAGCAACGCGATAGCGCTCCTTCTGTTTTTTTGGATGGTCCAGGGCCTGGGCCAGGCCCCTGAAGGTTGATGGCATTGCTTAAGTCGCCTTTTTCTCGTTAGTAGCAGTATACTCTTTTTGGATAACAGACAACGTGATAGTGAAGCCATGCTGCACTGGATAAGTGTTACCACACCTCCTATTAATACCCTGGTGGATGATGCTCGTTGTACTCGTGTTCCTCTTTGCCCTGCGCACTCCTCTAGTCGAACAGAAACACCTTGCTGTGTTGTTTCTGAAGTGCCATCAGATGGCAAGGCCATTGCCGCATCTGGCGCAGGTTCTGCCCGCCCCCCCCCCCCCCCCCGCCCCACCCACTGACCCCGACCAAACGCTGATCCGCTTTCTTTTTTATTCTTTTGATGCAAAAATTGACAATAACAGTCTTCAACTTGATCAAGAATGGTCTGGTCGCTAAATTGACAAGCGTACACGAATATTAGTGAACACGCGAGAGTATTGGAAGCCCAAGAAAGCAGTTTGTGCTGGCCACACAGCTTCTGTGAAATCAGACATATTAATTTAGGAAATGTACTCGAAGAAAGAATACATAGCGCTGGTTTATCCATTGAATCCAGACTAGAATTGTTCAGTTATGCGTCCCTGTCTTATTGATGTGGCAATTGATAGTTGATTTAGACACCCGGAAATGATTTCGCTTGCTTCGCTAGGACTGAACGAGATGGTTTTAACAAGGTTCGATGGTAGCGTTTATTTCAGGTCAAAAACAGGTCAGGTCAAAGGTGGTCAAAAGGTCTGTTTTGAATGTCATACGATTTGCTTGACACATTTACGTCATGAACATCATTACTGTCGCAAGCAAACCATATACATTGTTAAAAGTACGAGATTATGCTGGCTTCAGGCAGGTCACGGGCTATAAAAAGCGAGTTCACCGTTGTGAGAGCTCTGAACCCAGCGTTGACTTTCTTTATATTCTGGGCACCAAGCCTATCAGCAGCTTAAGAATTTATTGCAGATAAATTAGCAGCACATGGTCCTGACAATAGAGAGTCACTTTCTCTTGAATATTATTCCAGGCTACCTTTTCTAATCCGCCCCATGACGTTGCGGCAACTACTGGCATAAGCACGAAGTCGTGAATAACATATCTTAACCGTGAATTTGAACAACGGATACGTTGCTTCGTCCACGGATTCTCAGTCCGCATCATCGTACCTCACCAAGAACTGAAGTGGAAGCAACGCGATAGCGCTCCTTCTGTTTTTTTGGATGGTCCAGGGCCTGGGCCAGGCCCCTGAAGGTTGATGGCATTGCTTAAGTCGCCTTTTTCTCGTTAGTAGCAGTATACTCTTTTTGGATAATAGACAACGTGATAGTGAAGCCATGCTGCACTGGATAAGTGTTACCACACCTCCTATTAATACCCTGGTGGATGATGCTCGTTGTACTCGTGTTCCTCTTTGCCCTGCGCACTCCTCTAGTCGAACAGAAACACCTTGCTGTGTTGTTTCTGAAGTGCCATCAGATGGCAAGGCCATTGCCGCATCTGGCGCAGGTTCTGCCCGCCCCCCCCCCCCCCCCCCCCCACATCTGGCGCAGGTTCTGCCCGCCCCCCCCCCCCCCCCCCCCCCGCCCCGCCCACACACTTTAGTCGAGTGTATTGCGTTGATAGCTCCCGTTGAGTCGAGTGCAAATAGTGAGCTATAACCTGGGGTGAATGGAAGTACATCCATTGCAGTCGTGCGATACCAACAATTTTTTAAGAATTTTCGCTGACATAAGAATTTAGGGTGTCGTTTAAATTATTATCGCTGGCGCCTAGTTCTTATTTGTATCTTCAACGTCCACCCAAGACCAGAATCACCATCAAAGTGAACACTGTGCAAGGGTCGATGTACGAATCGTACAGTACGTTTGGGTAATTTTGCGGAATTTGGGGTTCTACGATGTGTAGCTTGTGCCTTTGTGCGCACTGAATTCGAATCGGGACCGAACACTATAAATTCACAACGCAGATCCGCCTTAGCTCCGATGTAAATCAGGTTTCTATTCTATATTTTTATCACTTTTCGTTCTATTCAACTTATGTACTCATCTCCTATTTAGGTCAAGCAGATTGGCAGATTGAGATTTTACAACAGTGTTCGAAGTATTGTAACCACGGAATTGTTTTTTGGGCCTAATGAACTCGCACACACAAATTACATATTTCGCCTGACATGCTCACTGATTTGCAGGATGCGAACGCGGTCTCTTATAACCAATTTTTCTTGTGGAAAATGGTCTCAACCTGGTTTCAAAGTCAATAAAAAAAATTATATTTGACGACCCCCAAATTGCGGGTCGCCGCGCAATAACTTCGATGGATTAGTGTTATGATCTTGCAATTCTGCTTTGCAATTTGGCGTTGCTTGATGCTGACAACGCTGCCCTTCTCTAGATAGATCTCGTACTCCGGAGTACAAATATTGATTTCCAGCACAATTATGCCGCTTTTATTAAACGCTATACTTGAATTTGTTTTAAAGATGAGTTGTTGTTCTGTGGGAAACGTATTTCTCGGCATAATAATGTTTCAGCTCTGATGCACATCTAGATGTGTACGTTTCCCGGTATAGCTAACAGGACAATGGGGACATCTATGTGTTTGGCATAATTATGCCGCCTGATGGATCATAAGTGTGTGTGACTGACTTAATTATGCCGTAATGTGGCGAGGGTGCTTGGCATAGTTATGCCGTTCAATGATGCCACGTTGCACGGATATTAATAGCTAAGACTTACTACAGAACCAAACCGTGTAGTTATGTGTGTGTTTGTCGCAATTATGCCGCTAAAATTGGCCTGAGTGTGTGTGATAGACCTCATTGCCGTAATGTAGCGCGGGTGCTTGGTATAATTATGCCGCTCAATGATGCCACGTTGCATGGATATATATATAGCTCGGGATTCTGACCCACTACACACTGGACTCTACTGTAATGGCAGATATTGCGATTGTCGCACCGCACGCGTGCACAATGCAACACTTTAACTTCTCGGCATAACTGTGCTGTAGTCGCATTCTGCCGACGATAAAGCAGTATAACCTAGTGGGTGTGGGAGACTGGAGGTCGTGCGGCTTCATGACGGAGGCTCGCCTCTGACTAAAAGAAATACAGTGTATCGAAAACGAAAACCTTCGGAGAGGGTTAATAAATACCTCGAGCTGTTGATCTTGTGTATTTTTAGTGAACCATCATAGCTTGCGTGTTTTCGTCATTGGTACATATGGCGATTGTAACGCATTGACCTATTTTGACCTGACCTGTATTTGACCTCTTTCGGGCTCTTCCGGTTCGATTAACGGGCGGTGTCGACCTTTCAGTAAAAGGATAATGCGTAGAAAAGGAAGTGGATCTACCAGTTCATTCAACAACCACTGTCTCATGCAGTACAACAAGTTTCAACATAGACAAATTCCGAGGAAAAAAGCTATACTCGCATTCCCAGTGTAAGTCGCAGACGACCTAGTTGTCTAAAAAAAATTTTACCTGAATCTTCCCTTGTAAATTTTAGTTCAAAGCGCGGATGCATTACAGCGCCCGTACATACCCACTGGTCATCGCAACCAGGGTGGTATAGTCGAGGTGGGGGAAAGAGTTAGCACTTAGTTATTCTAGTTGGGGAGACACATGATTCTAGTAATGGAGGTTATTAATACTTCATCACACAGTCACTGGTCGCAATCACCTTCCGTGAATAGAGAATTCTTGTACGCAAATGTGGCCTCGATCACAATTGCCATTCACGTACTGAATCAATACGCCAAACCCCAGTAGTTAATACTACTAGTATTCAGCTAGTAGTAATAACTATAAAGAAAGTTTGGGGCATTTATGCCTTACAAGCGGTATTCTTTTAGCCGAAACACTACACGAAAAACCTCTTCTAAAGCACCTACAACAAAATCGACGATCCCCAAGATTAAGTCGCTTTTTCGAAAAACACACACACACACAAATCAAAGAAAAGGCATTTGTCATCACAATCAATCCTTTCTGATTCGCAAAATTGAAACTAGTTGAGCGTTGGTATGCCAAACTAGCATATTTGCTTTCACAATTGCAATGCAGTGACTCAGCTTCAGGTATCACGTACCACCAATCTTGGAATTGTAAAAGTTCGTGTAAGTGAAGTACTTATCCAGACCAGGGTTGTTGCTCCTAGCGACCGGCGAGTCGGAGATAAATTTAACCATCGGGTTGAGCTTCAGCGCCACGAAGAATTCGTGTGGAGTAACCTTGTTTTCAAACAACACTGTATGCGAAACTCCCTTTTTGATCATCTGCTTCACCTTTGCAATCCTCAATTTCTGAGCGGCCATTTGGATCGACTTCGACTTGGCTGTCCAAGCCCGCAAGCTTTGCGGCCATGTCTTCATCTTCGTTGCTACTTCAGTCATCCCTCGTTCTTCCTTGGCAATGATCGTGGCATCGCTATTCCGAAGTGATCGTTTGCAGGCGTAGTTCGACTCCGCGTCTTGGGCCAACTTCGCGACACCTTGAGCTGGGTATCACGTTCGGTTGCTGGGAGAGCGTCACTGCTGGTGAAAATAACGAAGGCGAGAGCGAAGAAAAGGAAGAAGGTGCGCATTGTAGTCGGAAATAATGGCTTTGAGGCTGTGCACAATTCAAGTTCTGGTCGCATGACCACAAATTGCCAACCCAAAAAGTTTTGTTCTTATCAGGTATAGTTCGCCCAAACGTTCGTTTTAGTTGCTCTTCGCTGTCATCACCGCAGAGTACCCGTACAATACGTCATACCTCCGTGAATGTCAGAGTGGTATCGCGGGCACGACGCCGTCGTCGTTTCTGCCATACGATGAAGATAGCAGGAGCTGGTCCGGTTGGAGCGCAACGAAAATCAGGGCACAATTTGCCGTATGGTCGGTACGGCACCGAGGCCACTCACATACAACTTCGTCTTGCATTTTGCGCGTCAATAGGCATTGCGTCCATATCATTACTGAGCCGATACCTAGCGTAGGAATAGCCGCGGAAACGGACACTAGTCGCTCCCAAAGTCGCAGCGGAAAGGTCTTCAGAGGTGGCCTTAGCTTGAACTGTCAATTTAAGTTGGTGACGATCACTCTCTTCACACTCAGAGCTTAATGATTGGCTCGAAATGATCATCATTTTGCCTGACGTGCGTCGCTTAGGTCAGCGTTATCGACAAAAAGCGCTGGTCCAAGTTTGACCTGTGCAGCGATTGGTCCATAAAAGTGGTCGTCCAGGTACTATTGGTTATGTACCCTGTGTCTCGCTGGCAAGTCAACGCTACTAGCCATTAGCAGAAGCTAAAGTGCCCTTTCTATTTTCCACGCAAATACACCCCGCAGTCCGGTATCGAACTTGCTTAAGATGTGATACGGTTTGCCGGAAGTACTCTCGGAACGGTAAGAATAAACGGATAGCGCATTAGCTTATCCAACACAGCGATATCTCGCTAATTAATCTCCCAGTAAGACTGCTCGCCGACAGTCATGTGCAGTCGGCCGAAACGATCCTACCTCTACCGCGTACTCACCGAAAGACGGACGTGGTCTTGTGTGGCTGAGTGTAAATGCTGTTATTGTTAAGTGAACAGTCGTGTAGTGCGCGCTCCAGTCGCTGAGGGCAGCAGACATGGTCTGTCTGTCAGAGAGTGAAAAAAGAGGAGTAGAAATCTCTTTAAAATGTTAATTGCTTTGTTAAAATAGGTTCACGAATATATTCAGATTACCTTCTGATGCCAGGATAGTACAGGCAGAGAGAGGCCTGTTATTCATAGTGTGATGGCGATAAGGGGCGGGAAGTAAAGCCGCTGAGAGCGCAACGCGAAGACGAGCCCACTCCGTCTTTCCGGGTGCAAGTCTAGAGCAAAGCCAATAAAATAGAGGAACGAGCAACATCATATTACATTACGTTTTGCTTTCTAATACACTTGTTAAAATAACTTTAACATTTCATGTAAGATGAGCAACTTAATGCAACATGCGGCTTCCATGTTGTACTCCAGTGGTGACAAGCCCAAGTTCGCTTCGACGAAGAGTGAAGTCAAAATGCACCTAATCGAGCTGAGCACTGCACTCGTGGTAAATGAGCTGCAGCAAAACAGAAAAATTTGGTGCTGCTACGAGGACTAACTCTAGAGCGAGCAAGCGCTGGAGATAGGGCGACAAAGCAGGGGCAAATCGACCATTCACTACAATAGGCATTCATCCAGCAGCATCGTCGAACACCAAGGGCTTGCGAAACCTAAGTTTTTTACCGACGATAGGTTGATGCAGCAGCCTGTACACAAGAGTTGGAGTGAAGCTGAAAAACATTATGGTATCAAGCCTGCACCAGGCGTGCGATAACTGCTGCCTCTGATTTCACGAGTGTGTCGCTCCTCTTCCAGCAACTCAAAGCTGCAAGAAATCCGATTAACCGCAGCACTGTGAATGCGCATGAAAATGCTCTCGATTGAATGCTAACCAAGTTGCTAAAATGCCTATAGGGGTGGGTGTTACGAAATTCAAGACAAAGTTTCCAAGCTAAACGCAGCTTTCGGGAGATATAACAATACGCGGGTCATGGCTTTGAAGGACAGAGCTCCTGTCATCCGTGCCGAAACCGAGGCTACCAAAACAATGGGAGCCCCGTGGACGGCGCTAAGAAAAAGAAAGGCTAGAGCGAGACATGCACTACAACCTGGATTTCAGGTCTTGCCCTTTGGTGCAGGTTTCCACAATCTTAAGCAGCTATTGCAGCGGTCTGTTTGTTGGTCGCACTTAAATTGTCGTGTTTGTCGCGCTTTTCCCGACAGATGATTGAACAAATTATGCGAATCTAATAGATATGAATAGTTAAAAGTGCGAGCCAAGCAAAGGCCTTTGCGTGGCTAAAAATTTAATAACGATTACCAGACCAATTTACAGCCAACTTTGTGTAACTAAAATTTAAGTGTCCTATCCATTTGGTTAGTTGCAAATTGCAAAGCGCAATATGAAAAACTGAAGTTGATTAACCGAAACTATTTTTTCTAAGCGGCATCACAAAATTATAACTGCGAGCGCAAGTTAAATGCGTGCCGAACACAAATGTCCGTTACCTATGCTGCCGTTTTCGAGCGAGCACGCTTAGAGATCATGTTCATCGTTCGAGTGTTTATGTCCGCAGTATTTGGGTACTAAATCAAATCATATACTTAGTATCAATGTCAATCGAATACATGTAATATCAAAGTAGGGCATTAAGGGAACACTATCAAATTCTCGCAATTCATTCACTTGCATCGTTCCTCGCCGCGCACGCCAGCGTTAAGTACCTCAACTATAATAATAATAGTAAGTTGAGGTATACTGTGTTACTATTGCAGTGCACCTGGGCTCTAACAACCACCCCAAGCGGACATTTAACATCACGCCGAGTCTATTCATTTCGTTCCTACCCTTCACGATAAATCCCACCTGCTGCTGGCCTCCACATGTCGACATCCCCAGGTTATCAGGTCGCTGAGACCCATCCGGAACGGTTGATTAGCTTCGCCTGCTGTACCCATGTGCAGGCACCTCAATTAACTCCTACCCAACGTCAAAGCTACACCATCGTAGTTGATATCGGCTAGATCGGTGCACAGCTGGACCGAGCTCGCAATACAGCCTCTTACCTACACATGACGCTGGACGTCCTCCAGCTGTTCGATCCGGGCCATGAGAACTACGACGACAGCGGAGGCGAAGATGATGCGCCTGAACCTCGGTTCAGCGGGGATTAAACCGTACCTGACATAAACGTTGGCAAGCGCCATCCACGTGTCGATTTTACTCCTGACACCAAATAATGCGCACTACTGGTTGGGCTCCCTTCATACCGGAACTAATTTGATTTGTTATCATGTCAGTTGGATTTTTATTGGTTTCATTACTTTTCCTAGATGTAATTTTATTTGCCCAACGAACTGCTTAACGGCTGGATTCTACGAAACCTCGAAACATTAGCAAAAATACTTGTGCGTCATATGACATATTCATTGAGGTGTTGTAAAAAAAAGTTTTAGCCGCCAGTAGCGGATATCACTTCTGAATTTCCTTGGTGCTCAATGGCCAGCCAAAAGAAACGAAGATCTTTGGAAGCAAGGTGTACGATGTCTTCGGTCGCCGAGAGACGTCATGGCCGTGCACATTAGGGTGGTCTCATGAGATGAGCGCGGTACAGGTTGAATCACCGGCAAGTTTCCCGAAGGTTTGAGGCTGCGGCTGTTTCTGCTGGGATAGCTCCATTACTTCAGTCGAACGCGCTGTTTTGGGTCCCCGTTATACCTCGCCCCTAGATCCGGAAGAGGTTCCAGTTATGCGTACCCTTCGTCGCCTTAAGCTTTGCGTTGATGTGGGAATAGCACGGTGGAGGGAATGGCAGATCATAATTCATGCCGGCTAAGTTGTTACACGATTAATGGTTCATGATTGGTTGGGTATTATAGATGTTTTATCGGGTCGGATGCGCATAGAGCCTGGTCAGGCCATTGAAAGCCCAACCACGAGTGGTATTTGAAATGGGTCTGAGGCTGGGATCTGGGGTCGTTACAACACCGTAGCAGGCGAACCTGTCTGGTATTTGTACTGCAATACCTCCTACTGTGGGGCTCTTAAGCTTAAGCTAGCTGCTCTTTACTGGTAACCACTAACTTATCAACACTTGTATTCTCTAGTTAATTTTATCTTCCTACCTGACAGGCACGGGATCAGCATCTACCAGAAGTACGCACGCAACTTCCGCCGTCAACATGACGTTTGGTGACCCGGAACCAGCTGGAGGTGTCGTAACGCCATCCAGCGACACCGGTACGCCATCATCTCTCGCAACAATCACAACGGCAACATCAACGAGCGCGTGATGAGCAACCTGGTACCCAAATAGCAACGCGACTGTCTCACACTGTAGCTAACCGGCACGAGCGCAACATAAGCTCTAATAACATTGGCGGCTACCAGTATACTTGCGCCTGGTCATCACGTCGCAAAATAGTATACCGTTGTAGTTACTATTGTGGGACAAGATACATGCGCAAAGTCGGATATCGATGCATATGGCAACTTATTTAACATACCTGCCAAGAAGATGGCGTGGTTGCGGTATCTACTGTCAATATACTGAAGCCAATGAGGGTTGCAGTCGACGAAATGACTCGTACTGAAGTAGCTATGTCTGCGGCTGCTATTTGTTCCCGTACCAACGAACAATTTTATGGCGACGGAGCGCAAAATCAGGCTCTTATTGGGATCACAAGAGAGCAGGTCTTAAGTCGATGGTCATTATTCATAGTTGCACGATTAATTTTAACTTCAATACATTTATCTTCTTTACAATGGTCTGGTTTCTGGTAGGAACTGATAATACGGACTGATGATTCACCTGACCTGTGCGTCAGTATATGACCCGATAAATAGATTACCGTTAGATAGCACGATTCGTCGTCTATCACTTGAGCCTGTTGAGTACTAGGTTATCGACGAAGATGAAGGCACGCAGGTGGGTTCGTCCAAAACACCACACACATGCACACCCGTTGGCAAGTGTTAATAGACGGTTCTGATGGCGTCGTACTAGGGTTGCGATCGATGAAGCGCTGCGCGTTAATGAGCAGGTAAAAAAATGCAGCACCACTCAGACCTGAGTAAACCGTTTGGAGAGGCTTAAAACAATTGGCAGCTTCAACACAACAAGGTTCTGCAGGTGCTGTGTGAGAGAGCAACGGTGGAGATTCGGAACGTCGTTTTTTTGTGCTAATTCTAATTCCTAGTACCCGCTATTTGTACAGCCGCTGTCGAGAGAATGAGAAACGCCGAACGGCAACGAGAGCATCGCAACGACCTACGGAATGAATCAAGCACAATTGCTATTGTCGCCACGTCGGCCTCCTCGATTCTCACTCTCCTGTTTGGTCCAGCATTTCTCAATCACGTGCCCCGATTTACCGCGGTAAGCACGTTTGCGAGACTCTCTCTCTCGGTATTGAGCGCAATTGCCGCGTCTTTAGTCTTCATCACAAAAACAATACCGCCATGCCGCGTGAATTTATCATTCGTGAGCACCTTCACAACGTATTCCGTCTTCAGCTCTGCAGTGGTCATCTCCATGTTTAGCACGGCATTCTCGTAGCTCTTGGGGAGACTATCCACAAGAAGATCGCCTCATCCTCCATCTAGGCCCCGATGCTGCTAAGCTTGACGCTGATGTTGAGGACCTCGTTGCAGTGGTTCGACGCATTTGCACCATCAGGTTATCCATGCTAAAGAGCATTCTTTCACGTAGATGCGACCAGCCTTCTGCGATCTACCGTAAATCGTTTCAAGCACGCCCATGCGACCTTCCTCGCAGTTGTCAAGCACTTAATTGTGGAGCAGCATAAGTCCGAATGCGTTGCTGTTCGACTTGACATACGCGTCCTTGGCGCGAGAGCCCGTGAAGCTTAAAGCAGTCTCTCGGGTCACGATATACCACATCGACTTGGTCCGGAATACACAACACATGTTGCGATTCCACGTCGCGTAGTTGTCGCTGTTGAACTTGTCAATAGATACCTTCGTAGAAACATCTTGCATAGAGGATATGGTGTTTGGGTCCACAACTTGATAGAGTTCATGGATATCGGGTAACGCAGGGCTAGGACGAGCGAAGGGAAGAGTACCATTCGGAGGTTTGACCGGGGACGATAGCAATTAAGGGGAAGAAGGAAGTTTCTGAAGCGGCTGATTGATCGGGGTTTACAACATCTCCCATACCTAGTCATCCAATCGCCAACACTCTGTACACATTCAATCGGATGGAATTAATGCAACCAGAAAAACGGTCCTGCATCTGAAAAAAAGTCCTGCACCTATGTCCTAAAATATGTCCTGCAAGCACTTCATGTGTGCTTCAAAATGTTCTAAATTTAGGAACATTTACCCAAATATTGGGTACATCTATGCTTAAAAAGGCTGATGGAATTAATCAGTAAATGTAAAAACGTGACCAGCTGCGCTACGCTAGGCTGGGCACCCCCGCGGTTCACTTCGCTCGCGATTTAAAGATAGAATGTACTGGAGAGCGCAATGCGCGGCTCGCTGGTGAGCTCGCCTTAGTTGGTCTGGAGCGCTAACGCGCTACTAACAACTAGAAAAATAGTTTACTCATTTGGGCAAGGCACCTTAGTGCGCCCGAAAAAATGTCCTGCAATCCATGAATGGGTCCTACAAATGGTCTTAAAATGCAGACCATGCAGGGCCGTTTTTCTAGCTGCATTAATTTCTCCCCATTCAATCGTCCTACTCATCTAATTATCGGAAGCGTAATCAACGAACCTTAATCACCGCGAGAACGTGTTGGACCGGTTTGGGCTAACCGGTTCATGGCTACATACCGTAGGAAACTTCAATACATCGCTGAGAACGTGAACTGAACACAATGAATTATGTCTTGCCGGCACGGGTTGCTAATCTGTACACCGGGATTTATGAACACTGCTATTGCCACTCATGATAGCCTCTTGATTGGTATTTGTACAATCCTTTGGTGTGTGCGCTGAGGAAGCTGAAATCTAGAAACTGTAGTTTAACTTGGCTAAAACATCGTCTAGATAATCATTTCATGCCCCCCCCCCCCCCTAGTGTCTTCTCCTGAGCGCCCACACTAGAGATTTTTCGGAGCCCCGAATTAGGTGAGATATATACAAAGATGCGGTGAGCTGAAAACCATTGACAACTTATTCTCAAACGCGCTTAAGGTTGATCAAAACAGGCCTTTCTGTCATTCTATCCAGTTCCTCATTTTGGAATAAACAGGGTACACCGCAGCGTGGTCTTCATCGCACTGCGTCTAACAGTTGAATAAGCTTAAGCGGTCATCGGCGCCGCCTGGACCGCGTCCCGCGGGCGAAAAAAACGCTTCTCGAATCTAGTGCGTTTTCTTTGCGCAAACCATTACGTCCGACCGCTCGAAACCCCGCCACAAATCAACTTCTGCAACTGTTTCGATCACGAAATAGATAATGCTATAGCTCGCACTCGCCTGGGCTTCACTATTTCGCAGGTGCGGCTACTCGTGATCAAACTAGGGCTACCCAATACAAATATCTGGACCGGATAAAGTGACACAGTACCGACAACTGACGCGCTTGTCATGGTATGCCGCAGATTAAGAGTCCTCGACTCTCTTCACGGTTGCAATTGCGATGTTGAGAATAAGCGGGATTTTGGATGAGCTTTCTAGCGACGATTGCTTCTTAGGAGAGTCATGTACGGCGACCCAGCCTATGGGTGCATTGGCTGTTTATGCTGCCCCTTCCCCAACTTTACAGCAGCTGCTGAATCTGCTTTTAACTCTAAAATGAAAAGCGTTCAAGAGGCGGCCGAATGGGTATTTTGTAGAGTCAAGATTGATTGGTCCTTTCTAAATTGAGATAAGAAGCTTCGTGCAAGGCAAATACCAGTTGGTAAGTTTTCTACGTGGCCGTACTACTTACCGACATTCGTACTTGTCTGAAGCCGACCGGAAACCAGAGATCCATGTTTTTATTTTTACCGAAAGCCACCTTCGCTAGACGAATATTTGGAATACAAACCAACGTAAACTTTCTTGTCACCTTAGCTGGCGGGCGCTTTCGTGGCAGAGCACATTCCGCTTCGCCACCCGATTCTCCAAACTCACCCATAGCTACGCGCAGCAGTAGTTCGAATCCCTTTCTGTTTCTGCAGATTCTTCTTGGTATCTCTAGGTTCTTTTGCATCATTCATCCGAGTAGTGATATCATCGAGCAGGAATTCTCGTTTGCTATACTCTTCTGCCGTTCCTGATGCTCGCATGGACGCAAGCAGCTGCTTTTGGTGCTAACGAATAAGGTGCGCAAAGCGAGTTTGGAGGGCCGACCTTTGCTCTGAGGAGTAAGCCCATCATTCATAAATCAAAGCTTTGCCACCTCGTCAAAGCTCCTCATCACACCATTTTTGGTCCCGTACGCAGCATCCTACGACTT
Organism: Phytophthora tentaculata; assembly: GCA_033557915.1. Lineage (NCBI taxonomy): Eukaryota > Oomycota > Peronosporomycetes > Peronosporales > Peronosporaceae > Phytophthora > Phytophthora tentaculata. Next base: position 1,265,838 of record JAUCEA010000005.1, read on the forward strand.
AACCAGGCTCACTGCACGCAGCAATATAAAGTCGTCGCTAACGCTGAACTTCTAGCGCACAAGCTCCTCTACCTGTATTGATGCAGACAAGGATTCAGCTGCATCACTCTGTGCGAATGGTACTTGGGTCTCGTCGCCTTGTCGAAGAATAGTAGATCCCACGTCATCGTTAACTTCCATCTCACCGTCCCTGTGCGTTTCTCAGGTGTCCAACCTGTAGTGGACACGGGCGTTCCCGAAAATTCGCAGTTGTACACCAAAGCTGTAAAAACAGGAATCTGTAATTGCCATTCTAGAACTCGTATTTTTACGAATGTTCTAGATGGTTGTCCCACGTGCCGGAGTTGAGACACTGCCTCCCTTTTCTCTCTTAATATCAAATACATCTCACTTCTCAATTTCCTCTATAGTTTACGAGTTCTCCTTCTTCCTTACCTACGCTAGTGTTGTCAAGTCTCATTACTCGGCAGGTTATCAGCCCAACGTTAGGGAAATCAAGTGAGGATTTTTCGCGCCTGAATGGCTCCAACTTCACAGTCTGGAACGCTCGCGTTCGCGCTGCACTCAACATTGAAGACCTGCTAGGTTTTATCGATCAGGAGGACTTCGACAGAGGCTCCGACGAAGAAAAAACCGACACGCCCAGCCCCAAGACTTCTTCGCCGCCAACGCCGCCGGAAGCGCTTTTCGTTTCCGACACCGGCACGCTGCCGCTGCCGCTGCCCAGAAGTCCCATGAAAGGTGACGCTGACGATACTGCGGTGCGGAAGACCGATGCCTCGTCTGAGTCGGCATTGGACTCGTCCTCCGGCAACTCGTCCGACCCGAAGTCGAATATTGCAAATCCCTCCCGCCCGACTGTTGTAGAAACTTGTGAAGGAAGATACCAGGACTGGTAACAATACGGAAGACCCCATATCTTACCCTTCGTACTGGTAAACATTGCTTGAATGTTTGGGGCCGTACGGTGCTTTGAATGGCACTGCTATAGTCGACAGTAACAGGCGCCTTGGGACGGTTTGTACCCCGACAGCAGTCGACGTAGCAATCGAGTAGCATCAGGTAACCATAAATGTAAAAAAAAATTGAGCAGATTTACCCATCGCACCTATAAAAATTAAATTGCAAATATTTTCATATTAGGTTTATATCCTAAAATTTTTGAAAGAAATGCACGGCCAAGTATGATAGCGAAGACAAAAGAACAAGGGAGGTCCGACGTCGGTCACGGTTACGGAGTTGCTACTGCCGTGGGCGAGTCCAGTAAAAGGCGCTCCGTGTTCTCTCCGGCCAAGGCGGTCCTATCCAAGAAGCCAAAAAAGGATGCAGACCTATCTCCCTTGGCATCATCAATGTCCACCCGGGTGAACTATATAGTGGGGAAACCTTCGGGACAAGAGCGAAGTGAAGTAGCGTCAGTCCAGGCAGACATAGTATCGATGCGCCAAGATATTCTTCAAGTTAGTGGTCGTATGGTGGAAATGGAGGCGGCAATCGATGCAGTTGCCGACAATATTGCAGCCGCCGTGACAAAAGCGGTACTGCGAAGAATTACATCAAAGCTCGCGCAAGTGCAAGTGGTTCTCATTGTATTAAACGCTCACTGACTATACTAACTCGCTAACAATATAATTGTGTTTCTCTTGTTTTGCCAAGCAATTCTTCCTCTGCGTCCTCCTTGACCTGGAACGCTTCCAGGTCGCCGCCACTACCATCGTTGTGTCAAAGCATTTCGCCGTGCATGCTTGTCGTGCTCGCCTCGGACAACTGTAGCCAGCTGCTCTAAGGAGTTGCGCTCGTATGTAAGCGAAGATTTGTGTAACACGAAGCAGCTTGCAAGCACTTTTCCATCTTCGATATCGCCGTTCATGTCGAGTTATCTTCGTAGAATTTGGAAACGGCCTTTAAGCGCTCCAAACACCATTTCAACGGGGATGTGCGTTCTTGAGTGCGCTTTGTTGAACTTGGTTCAAGGAGATCAGGCTCTACGCTGGCTTCATCATGGTTGGCGGCAAAAAGCCCCCCCCCCACCACCACCACCATCTTCGGCATTGGTGGCCTGGCTCTCCAAGTGGCCGATACCACTGGTGATTGATGTTCGCGACGTGCTCTAAGTGACTGACATGAAGTTCAATCTGATGCATATTGCTCAGGTTCTGAAAAATGGGCATTCGTTTTGTCTTCAGACACCTAGAGGTGCACGTTCTTCGTAAACAAGGACTACAAAATTCACGTCCAGTTGGCCACCGACATGGATTTGTTCCTCCTCAATGCCAAAATGCCACCCAAAACGCCGGCCAGTGCGATCGTGGCCTCTCCTGCGGAAGCTAAACCCTCCAACGCCCTAGTGGCTCACCAAGGTATGGACCCTACTGTTCGATTGTGGCACAAACGTCTAGGTTATCCTTGCTTTCGTGTGATGCAGACAATGTATAAGACCCAAGCGGCCGAGGTTGCGTTCACTCAAGCACCCGCGATCCCCAAACATTTATGCCCATCGTGCCCCTTTCCATAGCAACGTTGATAGTTCAAAGTCTCCTCTTCTCTTGAAAGAGTTCATTCTGATATTAATGACCCCCAACCTTTTCCAAACCTAAGCGGTGCACATTACCTTACCCCTTTCATTGATGATTACTCCTGCTCATGCATATTTATGCTGTGGGGCACAAGTCGAATGCTACGAGAGCTTTCTGAGGGCTGTCAAGAACCGTTTCAAAACTGAGATTGGAACACTGAAACACAGTTCAATCGGTATGATCCCGAAGTTCAGCGCCTTCAGAGCGACAACGGCAAAAAGTACGAGAAGTCGGGACAGGTCATTTTTGATCGCTACGGCACCCGTGCTCAATGAACAAATGCAAATACACCCCATCAAAAAGGCTTTGCGGGACGCAGGATGCGGACAATTCTCGAACGGGTGCGAGCTCTCCCCATTGATGGAGCTTTACCCCGCCAACTCTGGGGAGAGTGCTGCAAGTATGTCACTAACCTCATCAACGTGACGGCGAGCAGTGTGGTTCCCAACGGAGTCGCTTCTTATGAGCTCTGGCACGGGAAGAAACCATCTCTAGTGTACCTCAAAGTCTTCGGGTGTGCAGCTTTTGCACTTATACCGGAGCCTCGTCGCAACAAACTTGAGGCGCATGCTAAGCTGTGCATGTTTGTCGGTTTACACCTGAACAAAAAAGTTATCGCCCTTCGAAGAACAACGGAGAAAACAACTGATTACAGACGCGACGTTACGTTCAAAGAGAACACGCTTCCAACATTGACGTTCCTCGACCGTGCCACACCCCTACCTCCGTACCGGTTCAAAAAGAACTTCAACCTCCTCTCAGCGCTTTGCATAAACGCAACCAAGCCTCATCGATGGCCACTGATACTGACGTTTGTGCCCCTTCCGGAACGATAGTCAATCTACAGAAGCTGCGATGATTTACTTCAAAGCGCGATTGCTCAATGAGCCCATTGACTTGGAAGAGAAGCAAACCCGGTATTAAACCATCTTCAGTCTCTTAGCTGCTCGCTATGACCCAGCCCCTATGACTTATAAGGAAGCCATGCGCTCATCATATGCATCTGACTGAACAATGCCACTCTATCTGAGGACAAGTACTTTATGGAAAACCAGACCTGGACTCGCTCCTCGTCCTCACAACCGTAAGGAACTTCAATACCGGCAGATCTTTGTACGTAAACGCAATGCGGCTGGTGCCATTGTATGCTTTAAAGCTTGCCTGGTCATCAGTGGCTTCCAGCAAAGTATGGCATCGATTACACATAAACATTATCTCCTGAATGAAAGTCCTTAGACTGCTGCTCAAGCTTGCAGCAAATCCTTGACTATAAATCAGAACATAGGGGCGTCAAAACGGCGTTTCTCAACGGCTTACTCGGTGTCGAAATCTACATGAAACAGCCCGAGGGATTTAAGTCGACGGAACACCCTGAGCTAGTCTGCAGACTTTATAAGAACCTTTACGGCCTCAAGCAAGCTCCCAGGGTCTGGTACTATACCTTCGCCCTGTAACTCGAACGCCTTCGTTTCAGTCGGTTAGTTACGGACCGCTGCGTGCTCTTCAAAGTTATAATCAATGCACCATGCTATATGACGGTCTACGTTGATGATCTATTGGTCATCTCACCGCCCAAGCAAGTCGTGCCTCGGGTGAAATCAGCCTTGAGCTCCGAGATCCACATGACTAATTTAGGGGGGGTATCCTAAGACGTAGAAAGAAGCCGTGCCACTCGATCTATCTTCGCTCATCAGAAAAGCTATGCCCCCGAGGTGCATGATCGATTCTCAATGTTAGAAAGCTATCCTAGGAGCACCCCGACCACACAAAAGCTAAGTGTCAAAGATTGCCCCAGTGGAAGCTGGCAAAGCTAACATGGCAAGTCCTACCGAGAAGCGACTGTTGATTTCATGTACCTAATGGCAGATATGAGGCCAGGTCTTGCCTACTTTCTTCGTGAGTTTAATCAGTACCTGGACTCGCCTCGGCATGCAGGCACTAAGGACTACCGTACAACTGTAGATGGGGCAGAAAAACTAGAGCTCCTGCAGTCAGAAGAATATATCACGACATTCACCGACTCAGACTACGCGGCTTGTCAGGACACTCGCCGCTGCATTGGTGGTTATATCACCACCATAGGTCGGAAAATACAATACTATGTTGGATTGGTGTCACTATTTTGCCGTAATAAAAATTTCAATATAAGGTCCAGCAATTATAAAAATTGCCGCAATTACAATATATTGATGCAGTATTTAACTTCGTCTAGCCCTACCGTGTAGTCTTGCTCCAGCGGTGATCCCAGTGGGTATGTTGGCCCTGTAGTCGACTGGTCAAGCCACCCCAAGCTCCTCATGGTTAAAAGTCGATATCATGTCCTGTGGGAGGTATGATGCTGGCTGCCAGGTCAATTCGAGGTTCCCTGCCCAAGATACTAAATAGAATTCCTGCCCATCTGGATTGGTCTTCTTAGCGTATATTCTATCGGCAACAAACATGTCGGGACCGTCTTCGAAGTCGGAAGTGTCATCTTCGGAGTCGATGTTGTCCTCAAAAGTCTTAACAGCAAGAGGACAGCACCAGGGTAACTCGGTTGCTTCCTGTTCCAACTCCCGCAAAGTCTGGACGTGCACTTTGGCCTTGGTTTGCCGCTTGGATTTGGCCAGCGCTTCGATCTGGGTGTTCCGCTTGGACTTGCGAGGCATTAGGGGAAAAATGAACTGTTCTCTTCGTTTAAAGAGATGCCCTGTCGTTCTTATTCTAAGGACGAGGGGTGACACTTGAATAATATTTTTGAACTCTTGTCTTAGACATCTGACCCGAAAATTTATCCCCATACATTAGGCTCAGTTTCGTTTGATCTTATAAAATGGCACTGTATTCAAAATTATCCCATATTTATTGTTCTTTAATGTGGGATTGGGCAAGACATACTGTTGCACATGGTCGATGGAGGTTTGTAAAATGCTTCTTCGCCGTCAATATTTGAGCTGTAAGAAAAGTACAAAATGTAATGTGTAGCTGACGTATTGCCCTGCATCGTTACGATTTAAATTATAAATGCGAATCATCCTGTGCGCCATTATCTTTGGAAGAGTATAATTCACAAACATCAATAGGTGTATATTTGAGATTTAACTGATCTTACACATCCTATTTACTCATTTTGCTCCTTAATAACAGCAGCTACGGTAGTGACGTCCCACATGTGGCGATAAACGCGAAGAAATGCTCGCTGTTCGAAGTTGGCCGGATCCATAGAGCGTCGCTGCGGTGTCAGGACTAGCTTGCACTGCGAAAACAATCGCTCGACAATGTTGGAGGCTGGTGGTATCATCTTGACTAGAGGCATATACTGCGTCATGGTTGGCGTGGGTCTGCGCTTTTTGCCGCCACTTCGACGCAGCTGTGATGCGTAGTCCTCTTCTCTCTCTTAACGCTTCTTTGAAGCCGTTTGAGCCATCTCAAAACGCTTCATTCCCAAGGCTTCTGTTGATGACAGTAAAGCTCCATTGATCACCTTCACTACGGCTGTCTCAAATACCGGTCGCTGCACAATCGTAGCAGTCGCCTTCAGGTGTTCTCCCATGACTGGATACTCGGCGATAAGGGCGTCAAACATGACTCGTACCTCAGCCATGTCTGTGTTATCACGTTGCAAACACAGGCAGATGCTTTCAAACTTCTTCATATGCTCGAACAGATCGAGAATTTTCCAGTGCTTCGCGCCTATTGGGATAAGTTCTTCCACGGCTTCCACCTTCTTGATTTCAGATCGGATTCTGATATATCTCTGTATCATAGTAAACGTGGATGACCTGCGAGTCACGTTTCTCTTCACAGGGAGGAGCTCCGTGTGCTTCTTTAGCTCGGCAAAGTTGTTTTCTTGGCGCAACTCCACCATAAGGTCGTTCACTTTGGACAGTAAGGACTCATGGGGAACCAAGAACTTGTTCACTGCGAGGTTGAGGCGGTGACTTGCGCACCCAACAAGCGGGACGTCCAACTTTTTCGCAACAGACTGGTTGGTGCTGCAGTTGTCGCCCACAAGAAATCCAACCATCTTCAACGTCTTGTTATAAACATCCAGGATGTTTTCAAACAGCTTGACATGCGCATCTGCTGTCTGCGATCCATCTGCCAGAGGGGATAAACCCAGGAGAGGAACGCGGAGCTCTCCGTCAGCTTCGTAAACAGCGAAAAGAGCGACATAGTGCACGCCGACATGTGACCAACCATCGAATATCAGACCAAAGAGCGTACCCAGTTCCTTTTCAAGCTTGTGGCCGACCTTAATCGCGAGACCTTCAAGGCACTTCTTCACCGCTTTAACGGTAACAGGCCGCAACTTGCTCACGGATCGCGTAAGAGCATCTTCTACTTCATGGATGAGCATGTTCCGCATGATAATCCACTGGATCCACTGGAACAGATGACTTGCTTCTTCGGGAACAAATCCATACGATTGTAGAGAACGACCTGAACTGCTCTCGAACGAAGCCTGATAACCCGTATGCTTCCCTCCAGATGCGCCTTGAGGTTGGAGTATCCTGTTCCTCCAGCTTGCTTCCGCTGGCTGCCGCAAATATTGCAGCGGAAGAGCCCCTGGCCAAGTGACGTGTAGAAGTAGGCAATGATTTCCTTGTTGAGAACCATCGTTGTCAAAGCCAGAGAAGATTGAGTTGTGTCGTGTCTTTAAAACTGGTTTTCGGGAGGTGTGGCTTGAGGATGCACTCGTAGCCACCGGTTTAATATCGACACGATTGTGGTGTGATAGACCCCAAAAATGATGTCATCGGATCTGTTTGTTGGCACCAAAATGTCATAGCAAGAAGATTACGCCAGGGAACTTTTGCCATATTTATTGCCAATTATTGGTCCAATATCATATCGTATTGCAACCGACAAGTCCCAATAATAAAAATTGATATTGGAAAACCCAATTATTTATTGATTCGCAATTATTTTTTCCGACCTCTGATCACCACATTCTGCAACAGTCCGATCAGTTGGGTATCACGCCGCCACCACACGGTTGTGTTGTCTACAATAGAGGCAGAGAATATTGCACTGTGCTATTGCATGCAAGAGATGATATAATTAAAGCTACAGCAAAGAGAACGAGGCTACGACAGCTCAATCAATACCCACATTGATTTTTTGGAAGACAACCAAAGTTGTACTAAATTATGCAACAAACCCAGAGCTGCATGGTCGAAGCAAGCACATCGACATTAAGTACTTCCTCGTGCAAGATAAAGTTGCGAGAAAGGAGTTCACTATCCACAATTGCAGCACAACCGAAATATATGCTGACATCTTCAACAACCCACTGGTTAAACGAGTTTTTGAGAAAGTGATAGAGTTGCTAAGAATCAAACAAAGCAACACCAAACAATATAAGATTTTTGTATATGAGGGTATTCAGTTTATTGTCCAAAATTTTATAACCCACCGTGAAATCCACTTCTGGCACTATGCATACTTACGCACGAGGCGTGAAGACACAGAGTGGTCGCACAAAGTAGAAGAAGTTCATCCACTTCTTGTGATCTGCAATGGATCCTTCTCGGATGGTACCGTTCTTGTCCTCATCGCAGAGCGTCTTACGGCGACCTTGATCTTCAACACGAAGAACCTGGCAATGCCCGTAGAACTACCGATTGTATGCGCCAACGAAAAAGAGATCGTCTTCCAGCGTTAGCGCCCCCAAGACGCGTGTACCACGGCGACCACCCGTGATGTAGTTTATATGCAGCTAGTTCGCCACAATGTTGTAGCCGCACGCGCGGACCTTTGGCAGGAGCTTGAAGAACTGCTCCAACGTGCAGCCTTGGAGAAAATTGTTTCCCGCTGCAAGCTCTTCAGCGAGAAATTGGTCGATCAACCTCTCCGGAATTAGGTTAGGCGCGAAGAATGGTGGCAGCAACGCGCAAAGCATCGAGCATGCACTCTTTGCTTGCAGCAATTCTACGCTTGCTGTATTCGTCGGTCTTGCATAATGAAGTGTCGCTCACCACTCTACTTTAAACGAAGCGTCGTCCGGGCTCGTCACGGCGATGAGGTCCATTGTCTCTCATGACCGATGCCGGCGGCTGTCACAAAACACTGATCTCGTACGCTCCACCTTCGCCGAGTCGAAAGTCGTCAATTTGCCACGCTGACCACATTTAGCCGGGAGCTGGGCCCCCAGGGGAGGGCATCCTTTTGCGTCTTCTTCATCAGAACTCTCGTAGAGGTTGGTCTTCTCACCAGACGACCCGTCACTCTCAGGTCGTCGCTTCAGAATCAATCGGACACGTAGTCGTCGCTTCAGGAGCCGTCATCGCTCTCGTCCTCGCCAGGAGACAGTACGCTACTGTAGCGCACCGTGGGTTCATCCTTCTCCTCCTCACATGGGGAAAGCGCACGATGCTGGGGAGCAGAAGCTGGTGGCGCAAAAGTTGGGGGTGCCGAAGAGCCAGCTGGCACCGTCGTGCAGATGTTTCTAGATTCTACTCACTTCTAATACCTGAGAAAAAAAATTGCAGTCAAGACACGTGCCGTTAATTTAGTAGATGAACTGTACGAAGATTAAGCAGCCACTACGTTTTACATCCTGAAAGTTTTCAGAATTTGAGCTCCATGCTTATAAAATTCCCGAAACTCACGGAGAACTGGCATTTTAGGCGCAGGGAGGGTGTCAATGTAGCATACTCCATACTTAAGTACCAGATGTACACCAATGCTGTAAAAACAGGAATCTGTAATCACCAGTGTAGAACACGTGTTCTATATGGTAGGTTCACGTGTCGGCCTCGACACACTGCCTCCTTTCTCTCTCTCTTTAACCTCCAGTACATATCACTTCTCAATTTCCTCTATTCTTCACATGCTCTTCTCTTCCTCGCCTACGCAAGTATTGTCACCAAGGTAAATGGTTTTTTGTCATTAGTTTGTTTGCGCTATGAACAGGTGCGGCTAGGGATAACAAAACGAATTCAAATTTTACTACTGTATACGCAAAGGAGGACAAATCTGAAATATTATTATGATTCCATTTTTCAATTATCGCTTTATGCATCCGACATAACATAACGCCTCAACTGCTCAATCTTTTCGTCACTATTCCAAAAGCAACCATCACGACTGCAACTTTTCAACTTGCTCCTCGTGCTTCTCCGTCGTCATGGGTCGTATCGCGCGGCTAGAGCTCGAGAACTTCAAGTCGTACGGCGGCCACCATGTCGTAGGGCCATTCCACCGCTTTACTGCCGTCATCGGGCCCAACGGCAGCGGCAAAAGCAACCTCATGGACGCCATCTCCTTCGTCTTGGGTGTACAATCGCGTCAGCTGCGCTCCAATCAGCTCCGCGACTTGGTGCACAAGGCACCGACTGACACTGCTACGACCGCCCGCTCAGCATTTGTGACGCTCGTGTACGAACTCTCGGCGGACGAGACGTCGCCCTCCAAGTCTCAGGCCGCTCAGAGCCAACAACAGAAAGAAGTGAAATTCACGCGTCTCATCTCGGAAAAAGGCGTGGGCTCGTACCGTATCGACGGCCAGGACGTGAGTTCCGAGAGCTACCAGAACCAGCTCAAAGAGATCGGAATTTTGGTGAAAGCTCGTAACTTTTTAGTATTCCAGGGAGACGTCGAGTCTATTGCCAGTAAAAGCCCCACGGAGCTCACGAAGCTTTTCGAGCAGATCTCCATGTCCGACGAACTCAAGAACGAGTACGAGAGGCTTTCAAAGGAGAAAGATGCGGCCGAGGAGAACACAATCTTCGCCTACAAGAGGAAGAAGGGACTGGTACAAGAGAAGAGGCTGGTGAGAGAGCAGAAGGAAGAAGCTGAGCAGTTCAGACACAAGCAGGAGGCTGTGGTGAGGTGATTTGGGTGGGATAAATGGGTCAGAATGAGCTCTAAATGGGTCTTTTTTGCTGCGTGTGTAGAGTGATCTACGGGTGGAGCACTATTTGTGGCAGCTGTTCCAGGTCCAAGACGACATGAAGCAGCGAGAAGAGACGGTGAAGCAATACCAGGACGCTCGACAGACTTGCAGGCAGAAGGAAGACGCTGTAGCAGAGACGTACAACGAGAAGAAGAAAGAGTTAAACGCCAGTCTCCGCGAGGTGAAGGCGAGTCGCGAGCGGATCCAGGACTTGCAGAACGAAATGGAAGATATCCAGCCTCAGGTGATTCGACTGCGAGAGCAGACTCAGTACTCAGAGAGGAAGAAGGTCGAGTCGGAGGAGACGGAGAAGAAGATGAAGAAGCGTCTGGAGGGGAAGTCGAAGGAGATCGGAGCCTTGGAGAAGGATCTGCAGGATCTTGAAAAGGCCAGAGCTGATCTCGATGCGCAGCAGGCCAAGGACGCGAGTCAACGAGGCGAGGAAGGAGCGCTGGTTCTGGAGGGCTCTCGCTTGGAGGAGTATCATCGCATCAAGGAGGCTGTGCAGGGCAAGACGAACCTGTTGCGTAACGAACTGGAGTCGATCGTGCGTCAGCAGACCGCGGACAAGAACAAGGTGGAGACTCTCAGTCAGGAGCGTCAGGAAAACCTCAAGGTGATCGAAGTGCTGACAGACGACCTCAAAAAAGCCGACGAACGTGTCGCCAGTATGCAGCGCGTCATTTCCGACACAGAGCGAGATATCGCAGAAGCTAAGTCGAATCTACAGAATGCTGACGAGGAGAAACGGGGCCAAGCAGAGGAGAAGGAAAAGCTGACAAGGCAATTAGAGCGTGTCAACAACAAGTTACGGGATCTGAAGGACGATAAGCGACAGTCGCAGGCCGAGGCGAAGAGAGCAGACACGCTGGAAACGCTCAAGCGGCTGTATCCTGGCGTTCGTGGCCGTCTTGTAGACCTCTGTAAGCCAACGCAGCGCAAATACAACATGGCGGTGACGGTGGCGACTGGCAAACACATGGACGCGATCGTGGTGACCGACTACAGAACAGGCCAGGAGTGCATCCGGTATCTGCGCGACTCCCGTGCAGGCAGCGCTCAGTTTATTCCTCTGGATAAAATCCGTGTGAAGCCGATCAACGAGCGCTTCCGAGGCTTGGGAAACAACATCAAGATGGTGGTCGACATGGTGGAATGCGACCCGGAGAACGAGCCGGCACTGCACTATGCTGTGGGGGACACCGTCGTCTGCGATACTATCGACGTTGCTCGTGATCTTTGTTTCCGTCAGAACGAGAAGGTAAAGGCTGTGACGTTGAATGGGATGGTTGTGAGCAAGAATGGCAGTATGACAGGTGGTAAGACACAGAGCGACCTGCGTCGTGCTGGTCGATGGGATGAAAAGGAGGTGGAGGCGCTGCAGCGAGAGAGAGATGGGCTGATTGATGCCATTCGCGCGCTTGAGCGCCATGGCGCGTCCTACGCGGAGCTGCAGACTCAACGTACTAGGATCGAAGGGCTCAGCAACCGACTCACTCATGCGAAAGCTGATCTCGCTATCACTGAGGCCAAAAGACCCAAGATCCAGGCTCGGATTGATGAAGCGAAGAAGAGAGTGAGTACGACGATTGAGCCGGAGCTTCGCACGTTTGTGGCGGCTGTGGGTTCTCACAAGGACAGGATTGAAGCGCTCCAGGATCAGATCAACGGCGTCGAGGACGAGATGTTTGCGGACTTTAGCGAAGCGATTGGCGTCGATAGTATCCGCGTGTACGAAGAACGAGTGCTTAAGAGACAGCACAAGACGATGGAGATGCGACGGAAGATTACGGAACATGAAGCGAAGCTCCGCGCACAGGTGAGGGAGGCGTGGGTAATGTGGGGGTATTTATTGTATCGCTAATGTTGTGTTCTGTTTGGTTCTAGCTCGAGTATTTGCAGTCACAAGACTTGAACCAGCCCATGCTTGCAGCGAAGGAGAGAGCGGAACGAGAAGCGCAGCATTTGAAGAAGTTGGCTGAAGAGGAAGAAGGTCTGATGAAGAGGTTTGCTGCGTTGCGTAAGGACAAGAAGGAGCAAGAAGGTCTGCGCAAAACTCTGTCTACAAAAGTAGAGGAGCTGGAGAAGGAACTTCGAGAAATTGGCGGCAAGAAGAAGAAATACGAGGAGCGCAAAGCCAGAATCCAGCGACGAATCGCGTCCGAGGAGACGGTGCTTGAGCGTCTCAAAGACCACAAGACGGAGCTTTTCAAACGTGCAGCGCTGGACCAGATCAAGCTGCCAACAGTTGCTCGCTCCGGCTCTGAAGACGTCGAGATGGAAGACGCTAGTGGGTCTAGCAGTCTGGAAAACACGGAGCTTCTACTCGGAGATGACGCAGCCAACCAAGACGTGGACTTTTCGTCGCTCCAGGACGCCCACGTCGTAGTGGATGATAAGGAATTTGACGAGATTAACGCCGACTACGAGAAGCGGATTGGTGTTCTACTCGCTGAGTTGGAGCAGATCCAGCCAAACATGCGCGCACTGGACAAGTTCGACGTGATCCAGAGTCGAATCGGGAAGGAAGAAGAAGAACTGGACCGTATCAAGCAACAGGCTTTCGACACGGCGTCCAAGTTCGAGAAGGTCAAACAAGCTCGCCACGATCGCTTCATGGAAGCGTTCAACCACATCTCTGGAGTCATCGACTCGACGTACAAGCAGCTCACAAAGAGCTCTAAGCATCCGCTAGGCGGCACGGCGTACCTGAACCTGGAGAACACGGAAGAGCCGTACTTAAACGGGATGAAGTACAGCGCGATGCCTCCGATGAAGCGCTTCCGAGAGATGGACGAATTGTCTGGTGGAGAGAAAACGGTGGCTGCACTCGCGCTGCTCTTTGCGATCCACAACTACCGCCCGTCGCCGTTCTTCGTCCTGGATGAAGTGGATGCCGCGCTGGACAATGTGAACGTTAACAAGGTGTCAACGTACATCGCCAACTGCGACTTCCAGTGCGTCGTGATCTCGTTGAAGGATTCGTTCTATGAGAAGGCGGACGCGCTGGTCGGAATCTGCAAAGACATCACGTTGCAGCAGTCCAAGTCGATGACACTGGATCTCACCATGTTCGACTAACTACCTGCTAATTATTTTTTATGAGCTCGTTTTTTCGTAAAAGCGAATTTATTTTATGACTTCAGGCTCATTATTTGCCCCAAAGCGAGTTTTCGACGAGTGTTCCGCTTCCTTTTGCACCAGTTCCTTGAGTCGATGGTCTGCGGCTGCTTGTGCTCTTGAGATTTTGCCATATCGACGTTCTTCGTAGAGTAAAAAACATTCGGCGAGGCGGATCTTGGACGGCACGTCCACGGTCACTTGACTGGGGGCAAACGAAGCTGAATCTAATAAAACTGAGAGATCTTGTTCCTCTGGCATCTCGATCGCCCAGAAGACGCGCATACTTTGGTCCAGACCGCCGATGGTTGAGAAGGGATTTCGTCGAGGTAGACGCACTCCATCCATCGCTGCGGTGGCGAGTTGGCTTTTACTCACAAAGTCAAGATCGCTGGTCATTTTCAGTGCGTAGTTGAGGTTTCGCCATTGGAATGGACGCGTCTGGAGCATACGACGTCGCCACCCGGCAATGGCTTCCACTGTAGCTAGAGACAAGTCTCGGACACGAAGGAGAGCTTCTAGTAGCTCGACGCTTTGGTCGTCTTCGAAGCAGCAACAACAGCGCAACAACTCGTCCAAACCCGCTTCTCGTGCCACGATAGCTCTCAACACAGCCAACTCTTCTTCGGACAATAGTCCTTCGTATGACAAGGCCTTGGTGCTGGAATATCTCGTGACTGAGCTGGAAGGCCGCTGACCTGCATCCTTTTGCCTTTTCAGCCCTGCCATATAAGGCTGTAGAGGTTCCTTTTGCCTTTCATCACGAGACTCTCCACTAACACTGGTCGACTGCATCCTTGCTAAAGTATTTGCTCTTCTACTGTAGTCACAACCGAAAAGGTGAACAGTCGGACAGTCTTTCGATCGACTCCAATTCCAGCACGAACGGCATCGATTCGTTGCTCCTTCACGTCACTATTTTTTTATCGCAGCTACTTTGATAACTGCAGTGTTTTGTGGCACGACGCCACTTATTTGCGTTGTTCGGCAGCACGGAGTCGGATTTCTTCCCACGTCGTGGGTTTCGCTGGGGCATCTGATTCGCTGGATACTCCAAAGAAATAATCATCCTCATCATGGCGCAGTGGTGGGGCATTCTTGTCGGATCCTGGGCGACGAGTTTCCCGCGAGTAGTGCGCGTACGGGTCGCGAGAGAGAGGAGCGTCACGATCACCAGATTCCGAGGCATCATCGGTAGGAGACTTTGCACCGAAGAAAAACGGTGAGCGACTCCCAGTATCATTAGGCTCTCCGAAAGCCTCCTGGTCGCCATCACTGGTATCCTTCTTGTTTCGTGGAGTGTCTAGCCCAGTAATGGGAGGAATGCTACTGGAAATCTCGTTGTCATACCGACGAGGAACAGGCGGGAGACTTGTCGTTGTCTTCGAGCCAAAGCTCGCAGGCGCATTTGCTTCCTCATTCCATGAGTCACTACAATACACAAAGCAACAAAGTAAGCACTCGCGTCGCATAGCAACGTCTCTATTGACCTCCAACGTACGTAGCAGCCACCGACTGGTTAAATTTGTGGTTCAGTTCCTGCACGAATGGGTTGTCCGGGATCTTCTCCATCAAACTAGCATAAAAAACAATGAGTTTCACAGACTATTTACAAATTTCTAGGATCTTCTCACATGGTTCTGGCCCGAGTCGCAAACGGTGACTTGTCCGACGGCAGCATCAATAGATCCGAAAACAAGTCCCGACGGATGCTGATGATGCCATAGGAAGCTCCGAACAACCCACCAGCTATAAAAAATAAGAGCACTTAGATCCATATACCATGGTGTTATCCTCAATTTGTTCCAGCTCACACATCATAGCGAAGGCCCCCGCCACTCTTTTCTGATTCTTGGAGAGTTTCCAGAATCCAGCCATTACTGTGGATCCGAGAACGGCGCCTATTGCAGCGCGGCGGCGACCCATATTAGCGTAATGGGCCAAAAGGTCCATTTCTGACTCCGTCCTGCGTGTAAATTTGAGAAATAAATTATTCCGAATTAAGTATTATATTTAGGTGGGGCGTAGTGCTACTTACTTGCCGACGAAGGACGCGTCCTTGTCTTTGGCCATCTCCACGCTCAGCGTGCGGATGGCATCGTCCACAGGCACCGTCGACAGCATCTTGGCTTGGAGTGTGGGGTTAGCTTTTAACTTGCAAACACTAAATATGATTGGAGGAAAATGGTCTATGTATGACGAATAGGATAGCACAAAAGATGTAGCCATCTTCGCTTCAACTTTCGATACTGGAGTCACAAACGATGACGTAGTTCAGCGATGTTCGCCTTAGCTCGCATCTCGCTGGGGCTGTCGAGTCTACTACATGTAGAAGCTATCTGGAGTCCAACGACTACTTCACTACGACGCCTTCCTCCGTCAACCGCTTGTTAATCTGCTTTTCCACGTACGCAAAGAGCTCGGGGATATGGTCTGGCAGTTGGCACGACACAAAGCACTGCCGGCCAGTGCGTCTTGCGAGCCTCTGAGCAATCTGTTGCTCCTCCATCTCAGGGGCCCCCACAATGGAAGTGATGAGCGGCATCGGGCTGTAGCGCGTGGCGATTGCTGTCGACAGCGACCTAAACCATAAAACTATCAGAAGCAAAGTCGTAAGAATGTGATTGGCAGTGTTTTCCGTACCCGAGACGAGGTTTGTCGGTCGCCGACCCCATCCACACAAAGATGCAATTGCTCATAAGCCAGATCTGTACCAGGTAACTCTGATCCAGCAGCGTCCCGGGCAGGTCGATAATGCGCAGTCCGGTGTCATCGTTCAGCTGCAGATACTGCAGCTCCGTATCGACTGTAGCTGTGCATTTATAATACACAGGTTAGTGCATGATACATACGTAGGATCGCCTGAAGAGAGGCATCACCTACGCTCCATTTTGTTTCTGAAAACGAAATACGAAATAATAACAGTTATGATTGGCCAATAGTTTTATCCAATCACATATACGGTATTTCAGACCATCATTCATTTGGCCGCCTACTGAAAGCAACATGTCAGCGGACGCGAGCCTGGAAGAGCTGGAGGCGCGGCTGGTGACGTTCACAGAGCAGCTGCAGAACATCCATGAGCTTCTGCAGAGCGACCCGACGAATGCTGAGTTCCTGAGCATCGCCAAGGACCTGGTTGAAGTCATCCAGCTTACCAAGGAGACGGTGCGTCCGTTGCGGAATGAGTTACCACTAACTCGTTGCTAACTTGTAGCGACTTTCGCTCTATAGATCGATCTGAAGGTGAACGCTGCGTCGTCCGCACAAGGTGTCGAGCCGCACAAGGCTCTGGAACCCCGCCAAGGGTTCTCGAATCTCGGTACGTAGCCTTTTAGCTACAAAATGGGTCGAAATGCTGTTGAAATGCTGACAATTGCTGGATTTTTGTGGTGTTTTAGAGCTGAAATATGAACCAGGCTCATTGGTAGAAGCTCTACAGCAAGGAGTCTGGTATCCAGCTCATGTGGACTCGGTTTCAAGCGACGGTAGCTACAACGTCAAGTTCCTGGGCTTCGGCACCACTGCAGAGTTGAAAGAGGACGCTCTGAGAGCCATTGAGGTCGATGAGGAGCAAGCTGCTGCGCTGCCAGCTAAGGAGGTTATTGTAGAAGGATTCAAGTGTCAGGCTAAGTACTACCTGGACGCTGTGGTGTACCCTTGCTCAGTCACTAAGGTCACTGAGTTGGGCTTTCAGGTGCTGTTTGACGGCTATGGCAACTCGGAGGAGGTCCCGTACGAGTATTTGAGGCCCGCGGCGCCGCTGCAGACGGAGGTAGGCTCTGATACTACTCAGGCTAGCACTACTAACGCTGTTGATGGTGCTACTGCGCTTGCTGCTGCTGCAACAGCGCCGAAAGTGGCACCTGCGGTGATCCACAAGGCCATTAAGATCCCGGAAAACCTGCAGATTTTACCCACGGACACGGAGGCTGAAAAGGAGCGGAAGCGTAAACGCATTCGTGCGATTAAGAGTCTGAACCGACACAAGACCATTGACAACGAACGCAACATTAAGCAGCACGACTGGCAAGCGTTCCAGTACAAGGCAAAGAAGAAAGGCTTGAAGAAAGGTGTCAGTGGAGTGCTCTCGAAGCGCGGTTCGAGTATGTTTGCTTCGCCCGACACGGTGCAGGGCCGCGTGGGCGTCGTAGGCAGCGGTCAGGGCATGACGAACTTTCAGGATACACGGACCAAGAAACCGAAACACTTCTAAACAGAGGTAGGCGATGTGGCTAGGTAATTCATTGCAGGGAATACTGCGGTCTTTATTTTCTGCATTTCCTACTGTAGTACATCGCAGTTCACGCAATTTATGGTTGCCCATTATCAGTTGTTTCAATTCTTCTGCAGGCCTCAGACGATATCATCGGCTGTGCTTAGGATGCTGCCGTGTTGACGACGTGCTGAGCCGGTCAATCGCAGACTGTTTTCTCTGCTTCTAGCGCTGGCGTTGGAAGTTCCTGACCCGGTACGTGACCTATCGCGTCTGGAATTGTTGCGTAAATCGTGCTGGGAGTCGTCACTGCGTGCTGCTTCGAGGATATCTGGTTCGCTCCAACCGTGGCCGCCAAATTTTGGAGTGGAGCTCCCTCGACTTCCTGTTCTTGACATATTCCCTCCAGGAGGGGAAGTCATAATAGTTTTCACAGGCAGCGTAGGTGGCAATAGCGAGGCATCTGTCGAGAGGAGCCCTTCGTCAAATGGCGACTGCAGCTCCATTACATCTGTATAGCCTGCTAAGGATGAAGGGCGTTCAGCTGAAGAAGCCGATGATATCGGAGATAGCACCGCCATCGCCCCCAAACTCGCGTCGAGGTCGCCTTGATCATCTTGCTGACGACGCTGGAGACGCCGCTGTCGAGTCTCGTTCTGTTGGTGAATTCTCAAGTAGTTTGTGAGCTGCTCGAAGCTCTGCTCGTAGCCCAACGAGGCGTTAAAGTGATGCACCATACTCCGTGAGAAGGTGTAGCGCTTGGCCAGATCCACTCTGTGCAGCGATAGAAGAATGGGAACCAGAAGCTTCCCACGGTCTTCTGCGAACGCCAATTGGTCGGCCAGCAGATCACAGTTCGCTGACAATGGTGACAGCACTACTAACACAGCCGAGCAAGCGAGGATGGCATCCTTCGCAGCAAGCTGTCGAGTTTGGACAGGCAAGCGAGCAACTGGCTGGCCAAGGCCGCCCAAATATGCGCCAAAGCTTCCACTTTGAGCCTCACCTTCCACGTGATCTGATGGCTGGTGCGCGTATTGCACTGCAGGTACAGTTTGGTCCACGACACAGCGAATGCCTTGCTTCAGCAGAGATTTCTGTAGACGCAAGCAGAATGAACGGTGGAAATCTCCATGCGCGATGAACACGAACGAGTCTGTAGCAGAAGTGAAAGCCAGCGATGAAGCAAGCGACTCGATCCTTCGCAGAGGACGGAAAAGCGGCACATTAAGTGGGCCTTCTGGGAAAGTGATCTGTGCTTCGGAGTCTTCACATTCGCCAGTATTACCAGCACCAGCCGGGATTCCACACAGTCCTTTGTCTTCTTCATCGGGGTAACACTCGCTGTCATTGCGACGACTTCCATTGCGAGATATCTCTCCGTCGCCTCTCCCATCAGTATCATGACCAGGCAGCTGTGCCTGTTGTTGCTGCTGCTCTTGACGTCGAGCGAGTCGTGCGCGATGCTCTTCGATCTGATCTTGAATGCCATCCAGAAGCATCCGCAGACAGTGGCAAAAGGCCTCATCGTTGTAATCCGGCACAAGCTCAAGGTTGCTCGCAACTCGCTTGCCCACCATACTGGCCATCTCGCTATCATCCTCGCCCTCACGAGAGTCTGTGTCCTCGATAGTATGCGAACTGTTGCTTGTTATCATAGGTCGAGGTTCCTTGATATCGCCACCGTTATCTTCCGATAATGGGTACGTGGCGTGCTCGCTGGCTTCCAGGGCATAGTTATGCTTAACCGCCGGCCTGAAGTCAATCACCTGACGTGTCCACAGATAAACCTGCAGTTCCTCCGAAATCTCCATGTCTTCACATTGAATAGCCACCACTGGGATGTTCTGCATTTTAGCGAACGCCAACTCCTTCATACACCATTGCGACTGCGGATAGTCTTTGGTTAGTACAGCCAACACCAGTGCACTACTCTGAATGCCTCGAGCAATTTCCTGACGCCATACCGAACCACCAGTAATACCTGCGGGTCCCATGGTGTCGATCCAAGTTGTGACTCGCTGGCGTTCCAATGCATCTCGGATCTTACGAGCCAGTGGAGCATGTGCGTGACTGTAACTTATCATAACATCGCGCTGACCTGCCTCTTTCTTGACAGCAAACCGCAGAGCTGGCGATCGTGCGCAGTCAATCGCTCGTTGGCCCAGTAGATTGACAGCCGTCAAGCTTAAACCAGCGCGCACAAACAACACGGCCGCAGTCTGGTTACGTCGTCGTAGCGCTACATGAAGAGCAGAATCCCCATTGCTAGTGCGCGTGGCGTGCAGATCCACACCATAGTCAAGCAATAGCTGAAAGATACGCGGGTCCAGTCCACGAGCCAGAGATCTCTGTCCACTCAGCATGACACCGAGCTCACCTTCTTCGTCACCAGGATCATCGCATACTACTTCTTCCTGCACGCGGTCGTCACTAAGCTTGTCTCGCTTCCCGGTCTTGGCCCCCCTCTTAATAGATGCACACGCACCAGCAGCACAGATACACAGCAATGGATCACCCTGCGCGTCACGGACGTTAACGTCGGCTCCACTCTCCAGTAGCGCCTCGACTCCACGTGTGCGATTCAAAACACAAGACCAAGCCAATGGTGTGCGTCCAAACACATCCCGTGCATCCACGTTAGCTCCATATCGCACAAGAAGTTGAATTATATGAGCATGTCCACGCATCGCAGCCCAGTGAAGCGGAGTGCGACGAAAGCAGCCGATCACTTGTTCCCCCAGCGTGTCTGGATCCGCTCCGTGCTCCAAAAGAAACGCCACTTCATGGCGACGTCCACCGGCGCAGGCATCATGAAGAGGAGTCAGCCCCACGTCTCCGCCGTATTTCTCCATCTGTCGAGCCACCGCAGCGTTACCAGCGATCCTCACGACTTCAAAAGCAGTAAGCAACAGTCCACTAGCGTCTCCAGGCAAAGCAAGCGGGTTGCCACCAGCATCAAGCAGCAGCCGTGTGCACTCCTTGTCCACAGCCCAATAAAGCGGAGGTGTGGCGAACCGCGGATGCGTTGATAATGCAGGTGCGTCAGGCTTCGCGCCATAGCGTAGCAGTAGCAACGTAAGCTCGACGTGGCCCATTGTTACCGCTACATGCAGAGGTGTTAACAGTGTGGCTTGGAACAGCCCGACAGGACCAAAAGGATGCGACGCACTGGCCAGTCCAGGAGCTGCGCCTCCATTTCCCGCCCCACTTCCCGCTGACGCAGTCGCGACGACACCTGCACTGGAACGGCGTACAATGAGGAAAAGAAGGCGGAACATCACTCGATAGAGCCACGCTAAATCTAAGCGTAGCAACTCCAACTTATCGAGTTGTTGGACGTCAAAATGACCATTAGCAAGCAGTTCACGGACGACCTCAATCTGGTCAAAAGCTACAGCCACGTGCAGCGGATTCCGCTGGCCACGAGCGAGTAGAACGACTCCTCCAAGATTCCACACTCTGGGCTCGTACCACTCCGTTGCAAATTCCGGGCCGGATATGCTTACAGCAGTCTCCAATAACGATCGAACTTGTTCGACATCTCCACATTTCGCAGCGCTGTACAGTGCTACTTTAACGTAGTGTATATGCTTCCTCTTGCTTCCCTGAGGTACCGTCGCATCGCTGTTTTGATCCTCTTGTACTCCGTCATATCGATTCCCCCGCGCTGCTTTCCGTAGTCGCTTGCAGCGCTTCCAACACCCCCAAACTGGGGCTGGTAGCCACGCATAAAGAGGTGTGGCGAATGATTTCTCCACGTAGTCGAAGCGAGAGTGACCTGGTACGTATCCGCGCTGGAACAGGAAGTGCAGATGAAGTCGGTGGAAGAGCAGTATCTGTCGCCATCGCAATATATAGGCAAGAACTGCCACGAGCTGGACAGCGAGAAGTATCAAGAAATAACCTGTGGCGAGCTGTCGATCGCATGCGGCGAGCATCTCGGATATGCTTCCAGACTCCGATGGCACGAACATTACCACCAGTAAGAAGATAAGATACGGGATTTCAATCACCACGATGATCTCGCACAACGTGAATAAAAAAGTCTTTTCGAACCGCTGGTGCTCCTTGGTGATATCTGCGACCGACGAGGAAGGCGCCACGACAGACGCCGGCTCGTCATTGATCGATGACGCTGAATTAACCCTGGAATAATCTCTGCGCGCACGTCGATACAATCTGCACGCCTTAAAATTGAGCGCAGGTAGACACAGCACCACGTTGGCAACCATCGAGTACGCGTACATGTCGAGGAACTCGAGTGAGTGATCGTGGCAATGCTTTCCTGCATCATCTCCTGCTCCTTCGTCCTTATGTTTAAGGATGGCAGGGACAACGACATGGTTCAGGAGTTCTCTCAATAAATACACGACCACAATGAGCGTCGAGTTGGCCACCATCCTCGCACATAAGTACGTGTTGCTGTCTCTCTTAAGCCACGGGAATACACACCACAGCACACGTCGTATCCTCATGTAGCACCACCAGAGTTTCCTGATCCGCATCTGTCCACTTGCGTCCATATAGTAATGACATGACGGCAGTGCCGTGTTGCCGCACTCTGGAATGTCCATAGTGCAGTTCGCAGGAGGTGTCGACTGCTGCTGCGTCTCGGAGCTGATTGACGGTCGAGAAGAGTGTGCTGATACGACAGAGGGGGCTGCTCGTCTGTGCCATTTGCTGTGTGAGTCCGACGTCGTCTCGGAGTGTCTGGAACCGTGTGTGCGTCCAGCTGAGCTGGCGGAGATCTGTCTGTGGCTACGAGGTGAAGGCTCAGCCGCGTCCATGAGTGGGATCTCGTAGCTGGACGGTGAAGGATTGCGATGATCATCACTCTCGCTTATGATTGGCGATCGTCGTCGTCGTCCATTGGCAGAGAGCGGCGAGTGCAGTGCGCGGAAATAGCTGGAGATGCTCAACGGCTGCTGGACAGGCTCAATAATGGACGAGGACGACGAGTGCGACGCAGCGGACGAATTGGCGGCCTCACTGTCACCGCGGGGCTCTGGGAGCGACGGCATCGCCGCAAGATTGCTCAGCTCTGTGCTCTAGATTATTGTCGAAGTGTTGCAGCTCGCGCGGTCTAAAACTGTATGTTCGATCGAGCTCTTCCACATTGTGAAATACAATTTGCTGGATTACGCGGATCAGTTACTTATTAAGTAACGCATA
Organism: Phytophthora tentaculata; assembly: GCA_033557915.1. NCBI lineage: Eukaryota > Oomycota > Peronosporomycetes > Peronosporales > Peronosporaceae > Phytophthora > Phytophthora tentaculata. Next base: position 1,288,804 of record JAUCEA010000005.1, read on the forward strand.
AGTGATGATAATATCATTTGTGCCAATCAAACGCAGATTTACTAAAAAAAAAGTATCGATACCTCGTTTTTGTAGAACACTTAACAGCTACTTACTTCGTTTCCTTGTGATTGGTTAATAGTATTCCAACCAATCACCTGTAAATGTTCTTATAATTGCCAGATCGAATCCTTCCTTGTATCAGGCTCTCCTCTCCTGGCGCCATGAAGAAGCTGGTGATCAAGCCGTACCGCCAGAACATGGGGATGGACCAGGCGCGCGCCCAGGAGATCTGGTCTTCGCTGCGCACGGCCATCTACGAGATCTTCTCCCACAACGCGAGTCTTCTGTCCTTCGAGGAGCTCTACCGCAATTCGTACAACCTAGTACTACACAAGCATGGCGATCTGCTCTACAACGGCGTGGTGGATGTCATCACCGAGCACCTTGTGAGTGTAGCACAACAGGTGGCCGCTGTGTCGGATGACATGCTGCTCGTGGCGCTCAACGACCAGTGGGTGGATCACCAGGTCGTCATGACTATGGTGCGCGACATCCTCATGTACATGGACCGCACTTACGTCACGCAAAAGCGCAAGCTGCCAGTGTACGATAGCGGCCTCTACATCTTCCGTGACGTCATCGTGCGTCACAACAGCGTACGTGACCGGCTACGCGCTCGACTATTGCACAGTATCGAGCGAGAACGACACGGAGAGCTCATCGACCGGGATCTCATCAAGAGCATGCTCCGCATGCTCGTAGATCTCGGTGTGCACTCCAACACAGTCTACGAGAACGACTTTGAGAAGTTTTTCCTCGATACAACGCTGGACTTCTACCGAGCTGAGGCCCAATCAATGCTGGACGGGGCGACGTGTCCCGAGTACTTGGAGAAGGCCGAGCAGCGGCTGAACGAAGAAGGAGCGCGTGTACTGCACTATCTGAACCCGTCGACGGAGCATAAACTGAAGACAATCGTGGAGACGCAGTTGATTAAGAACCAGGCGAAAGCTCTGGTGGATATGGAGCATTCCGGGTGTGTGGTACTGCTCCGTGACGGGAAGACGCAGGCGCTACGTCGGATGTACTCGCTGTTTCGACGTGTACCCAGCACGTTGCCTGAGATCAGCGAGGCTGTGTTCCAGTACATTAAGACGCAGGGAGACGAGACTGTCAAGACCCAGTCGAACCCGGAGACGGCGTTGGATGCATCGCAATTTGTGGCAAAGCTGCTGGCATTGCGTGAAAAATTCGTAGGTTTCTTATCAGATTGCTTCTTCGACGACCCGCAGCTCCACAAATCTATCAAGCAGGGATTCGAGGCCTTTATGAACACCAACACAGTCTGTGCTGGCTACCTGGCGCACTATCTGGATGAATTGCTGCGCTCTAAGAACCGGTTCGAAGAGGAGATGGACACCCGCGTTACGCAGGTGATTGCTCTGTTCCGATACTTGCAAGACAAGGACGTATTCGAGGAGTTCTACAAGGTATTGCTGGCCAAACGTCTACTTAATAGTCGTGGCACCTCGGACGAGGCGGAGAAGCTCGTTATCTCGAAACTCAAGGCAGAATGTGGGTACCAGTTTACGTCCAAATTAGAGGGAATGTTCAAGGATATGAGTATTTCCAAGGACATCATGGAGCTGTACAGGAAATCTGGATACGACACGCGAGGAAGCGGCTTTAGTGTCGATATGTCCGTCGCACCAATGCCGTTGTCAGTGCACGTGCTCACAAGTGGCTTCTGGCCTACGGAGATGGCTCCGATGTGTGCTCTTCCCTTGGAACTTTTCCAGTTGACGCAGACATTCGAGACGTTCTACTACGCTCGACACAATGGACGTAAGTTGGCGTGGATGGCAAACATGGGTACAGTTGATGTTCGAGCCACATTTTCAGCGGGTGCGCAGGACGATAAACGTCGTCATGAGCTGAACGTGTCGACGTACCAAGCTGTGATTCTGATGATGTTCAACCAGCGCTCTGTATGGCGTTTCAAGGAGCTCTTGGAGCGCACGCGTATCGACGTGAAGGATCTGAAGCGACATTTGATTTCTCTCTGCACGCCGAAGTACAAGATTTTGATCAAGAGTTCGAAGGGAAAGCGGATTGACGAGGAGGCGGATACTTTCACAGTGAACGACTCGTACAAGTCGAAGCTGCTCCGTGTTCGGATACCGCTGGTGTCTCAGAAGGAGACGTCGTTGTTGCCTGCCGTGGCGTCGAGTTCGAATAACCCAGCGGATGCACTACCACCAACCGTCGCTGAGGACCGCAAGCATCTCGTTGAGGCGTCTATCGTGCGTATTATGAAGACACGCAAGCAGATGCAACACAACCAACTTATCGCTGAGGTTACTCGCCAGATGGCCGGTCGTTTTACGCCGTCCCCACAACTCATCAAACTGCGCATCGAGAGTCTGATTGAGCGTGAATATCTCCAGCGCAGCACCGCGGATCGACGAATGTACAACTATTTAGCCTGAAGAAGTACAAGTCAAGAGGGAGACACGAAAGGGAGACATCAATTTAGACAAGCAAAACACAAGGCTCGATCATCAAAATTTACGATACATTTCTTTTCGTGGCATTCTATCAAAAATATTCTGTCTTAAGTTTATCATCACAATTCGCTTTTTCACCCGAGTTTTACCATCAGTTTGAACAACAACTTTGTAAAAGCACCGGAATACTCCTTCGTACCCTGTGATTACGAACAATAGGACTTACGAACCTTCTCATGCACCAACCGAGCCAAAACGCCCAATCGCGAGCTAATGGCCGAGTCGGAGTTGCTGGGGCTCGCGGGGCTGCGGTCCGTGGCCGTGCAGTCCACTCACATCCAGCGCGTGCAGCTCTTGACCTCTTCTCCGTCTTCTTCCAAGCCCCGCAATCCAGAGCCGAGTCTACGGCTGCGTCTACAGCGGCAATGGAAGTCGAACGCGTGGCTCTTGTTGACGCTGGGCTTTATCTGCTGTTGGGTCACTACCGACGCCGCCACTTCCAAGAGCAAAACTGACAATGCAGTGGCAACTTCAAGCGACCTTTACATCGTCTTAGTGAGCATCCCCGTGTTGGATAAGGTGCTGCCACTCAAACATTTAGCCGAGACTCTGCTATCCCGTGGTGTGCGCGTAGGCTTCGCACTGCCCGAGAACTGTCGCCAATGGGTGAGCGATCTCGAAGGCATCGAATTTATCTCTCTGGGGAATATCGTTGGCAAAGGACGAGCAACAGCATTGGACCCGAGCGAGCTCCACCATCTCGGAGTTTATGAAAGCTACGCCAATACTTTGCGCTACTACGCATCATTCCAACGCCCAATGTTCGGAGCGTTGCTAGAAGATCTCGAAGATGACCGCCCGGACTTGGTCGTGGTGGATCGATACACTTTTGCGGGCTTTGACGCCTGCCATCGTCTGCACTTGCCCTACGTGGTGAATGACCCGCACTTGCTGTTTGACGTAGACTCACCTCCGGCATATATCCCCGCCCCCTTCTCCAACTTTACTATGCACGTAAGAACGCTGTAACGTTACGGGACGAATAGGGTGTCGTAACACTTACATACTCTTATTTGAAAAATTTACAGACTACGAGCGTGCTGGAGCGATGCTTGAATAGCTACTACCGTCTGCGCTTCCGACTGGGACTTGTGCATGTGTATAAAGAGATAAACGCCGTGCGGCAAGAAAACGGACTCGAAGCCATCGATAGCAAGCATCAGATGCACGGCCACGCGCTTGTGCTAGTGAACTCGGTCTTCGGCTTGGACGAGGCGCGTCCTATGGCGCCTCAATTCAAAATGGTAGGCCTCTTGCAGTCGCAGAAATTACAGCGTGAGCGTGAAGAAGCCAATGGGCGTAGCAGATTCCCAGCAGCGCTGACTACGTGGTTAGAGGCTCCAGAAGATCAAGACAAACCGCTGATATATATCAGCTTCCAGACCGACGTGCCTTTGACCCCAGGATTCATCACAACTATCGTAGGTCTTGTGATTTTACGGTATATGTTAGCGTTCTGATACGGTGCCTGACTGTATTTTATGGTTACGGTATCCAGATGAACGCATTAGAGACCGAAAATGCCCGACTTTTATGGAAAATCACGCTGCAAGAGCAGGTAGCGTTCGATCTGCGCTCGCGTCCTCGAGACTCGGTTATGTTCCTTGGTGACGGATTGGATGACGCTACAGTGCTGGCATTAGCGCCCGAGATAGAGTTGCTGATCACCGCAGGAGATTTCCCCAGTATGCAAGAGGCTCTGGTTGCTGGGGTGCCCATATTAGGGCTACCGCACTCAGCTGAACAAGTTGAAGGTGTGAACGCTGTAGTGCGAGCTGGTGCCGGACTTCGATTGGACGGGAAATCATTCTCTGAGAGCAGTTTACGGGATGCAGTGGATAGGGTGCTGGTCGACGACCACGAGCACTTTAAAGCCAACGCTAACCATGTTGGAGAGCTTTTGAAGACTGGCGGAGGCGTTGAACGCGCTGTGGACGAACTGTTGGCTGTTGCCGAGTTTGGAGCTCGTCACTTGTTACCGATGCGTAACTTGCAGTCGCTGTACAAGACGTACCTTGTGGACGTGTACCTCATCTACGGGGCGATTCTCTGCGGTGCAGCCATCATCCTGCGCACGTTCGTGTCGGTCGTGCTGTCCATTTTCCAGCCTTTGACGCCACACGAGGTGCTTGAAGCAGAGGAGCTCGCTGCGAACGGCCAGGTTGGCCGTGCCGATGAGGTGGGCCATAAAGCGGTCCAATAAAACCCTGTATCATACCGTGAACAGGTGCAATGCCCCCCCCCCCCCCCAACCGAAACTTGTAGCCATCGTTCCTCACAATTCTTACAGCACCACGACGAATCTGGAGCTTTGGTTGACAGGTACAGTAACTTAGCTTGCAGCCCTGTTACAGTACTTGCGCTTGAGGGATAATAGTTCCGCATCCACAAAGTCGAGGATGCAGCATACATCTAGGAGCGCTCTGACATCCCGGCCGGAGAAACGTCACTTTTCCGTGGTACGATTCGCTGCGGTGGTACTGTCAAACACTACTGAAACGCTTCAGCAGTCGACCTTATTGATGAGTTGCCGCGCGCAACCTCGTCGAGCATTGCATCATAGCAAATGAACTCGATATCCACCAAGCAGGGAGACCTCAGCTCTTGGATCTGTAGATGTAAAATCCTCTCGGTGTGGATTACCCGAGTAATTTGCTCAGCCAAGTGCACTACCGGTCGTTACGTCGTGGGCCTTCAAGCCCCTCGCCTCTGCTCTCTGCGCTCGGCCACCGCCGAGAGCTATCCTCCAATGTCTCGCACAGCCAGCACGAACTACTGCATCAGCTGTGGTCTGTTACAGGCTGTAACTGTAACTTACAGTTTTTTTAGGGCGGAAAATATCAAATGCAAACTAAAATCTGCAGTTACGACGTCTGTCCGACAACAGGTGACGATGAATCGCCGCCGGTAGAAACAACAGCCAAACAACCACGCTACGTGAAGACTACGTTCCTGTCATTAAACGATCCCGACGAGAGCCAAGTCTGTTGTCGTACACGTGAGTCGTGCCACAACGATTCCAGTCAGACAAGGAGGCGTCCTGTCTACGCGTGCTGAGCCTTTGACTGGCTGTTCCACGTCGCCACGACTCAACGATGCCAGTCTCCAAGGCGCTCCTACACCAGGAGAAGGAGGAACCTGTGCGCAGGTATCCGCATACATTTGCCAAGTAACAGGAAGTTAAGCACGCCCCGAATTCAACTCGCCAAGCGAGAGAATCCGCCTTACGGAAGCCCCGTTGGGGCACTCAATTACAGGTCATGGACCCTAACGCTAACTTGACTGTCCAAACCGATCACAAAGAAGAGCAGGATCTGCAGGACACACCTGACGCTCAGACGCAATACGCTAAACTGGAGACACCCATTAAGGTCCGCACCCAGGAGTTCTCCCGTCAGGACACGTTCAATAGTGACGCTGAGTCAGGACCAACGGTAGCACCGCCGTATCGTCCTAGTTCAGGCGCCAGAGTCAGTGGAGCGGACAAAATGGCGCACGATATTCAATTAGGGCCCAGAACCATCACTCTGGACGATGCAGACGTGGTAGAACACAAGGAACAGGAACACCTCGAGCAGTCCCGGAAGGACACGGACCAGAGCAGCAAGGCTGGAGCCACCGAACACACGATGCACATGAGCTCCATCGAGATACGGGACTCCGATCTACCTAAACTACCCAAGAGATACCTCAACGGCCAGTTCCAGAGCAATTCGTATTTTTCCAGAAGGTTATTGCGACTTTCGCAACTTATTGTGCTTGGAGATCTTGTCGCTCTAGGCTTTTTCTACTGCTACCAATCCGATGCGGACGATATTCGACATGGGAGGTTATACGTGGGGTCCCCGTTGAAGGTTCTGGTCTCCAGTAACGAGCCAAGCTGCTCCACGTCGCTGGCGTTGGCCGCGCTGGTGTATCATTTGTTCCCGGCAGTGTTTATACTGGGGCTACCGGCATCAGGTTTGAGAGTTTTCGAGCCTTTCAGGAGGGAACACCGCATCGATCGAGGTGGGAGGCTGCAGAAGGTCAAACGCACAGTTTGTCTGCAGATCTGTGAGCTCGTGGGAGTGGGTATCTTCCTGTACGAAGCGCTGATCCTCGGCTTCTTCGTCTACTACGTGGCGAGCGGCAAGATCTTCGTGGACTGCGACTCCAACATCCCTGCCTATGTGTTCTGCGGCTGCGCGATCGTCATGTTCTGGCTACTCTTCGTGCTTATGCGAGCGTTTGCTCGCTTCCGGGAGCATTTAAAGATGCAGTTAGGGGCGTTTAAAGAGAGCGACCAGACTGGAGACGTTAAAGCGCATATGCTGCGCTCTAAGATGAAGCGTAAGAAGCGGCAGCAACAGAAGAACGGCAATGGTAATGATACTGCGCCTCCGACTCCAGCCAGATCCACGATCGTTAAGGACGTCAGTAAGAGGCTTTTCCGAGGAGCTCAATTAGGGGATCTCAAGCTTATTCGACGCTCTATTCGGATCGCTAAACTGCATCTCGGCGAGAGCTTCGCACGGGAATTATACCCAGACCCCGTAATGGTGTTCGGCATCTTTGGGCTTGCCAAGAAGAACCCCATGCACGTGGCTGCGTACCAAGGCAACATCGCAGCCTTGGACTTACTGTATAAGGCACATTTTAGAGTAAACGCCTTCGATAAAGTCTCACGGGTGAGATTCAGTACCGGCGACTTGTTCTGGTATCTCGCGAGCTATTTCATCCCCAAGCCTGTGGTATCAGCGGATGAGACGTACAGTTCCGTGTTCAAGACGACGCTGGTTACGCCTCTGCATTGCGCTGTGAGCACTGGACGTTTGGCTGCTGTACGGTGGCTCATTGCCCATGGAGCGGACGTGAACTTGTGCTCCAAGTCGTCGTACCGCTGCGAGAGTCGCCTGCCGCCTATTTTCCTCGCGGATCATCCAGAGATCGTCCACGTATTACTGCGAGCTGGAGTGAATCACCTCGCGATCCCTGATCCAGGGCATATGAATACAATTACAGTGTTGCAACTCGCGTATTTAAGAGGGAACTACGCCGTCGCACAGGTGCTGGAGGACTGGGGAGGCGACGTGGCGCTTACGCCTCTGCACGCAGCAGCAGCTATGGACGACGTGGCTACGATCAGGAGTTTTCTGCGGAAAAAGGTGAACCCGGACGTGCTAGGAGAGCTCGGGTACGTTGGACTGAACAAGCGAACGCCACTGCATTGGGCTGCTGTAAACGGAGCAGTGGGGGCTGTGGAGATCCTCCTGGCGGCCAAGGCTAACGCGAACTTCCAAGATGCACACGGGCGCACAGCGCTGCACTGGGCCGCTCGAGTGAATCGCGTGGATATTGTGCGTGTGCTCTTAGCTCACGGAGCAGACCCGACGATCGTGGACGATGGAGATATGACGCCTATTATGTGTGCTGCGTGTGCGGGAGGGACGAGTGTGGACATGTTCAAGGCGCTGGTGGCTAGCGGCGGCGACATCAACCACCAGCTTCGACTGACTGGAGATACGGCGCTGCACTTGGCAGTCAAACTGGACGACCAGCAGACAGCGCTGGCCTTGTTGAGTATGGGAGGAGACATCATGCGCACCAACCACGACGGATTCCGGCCGATTGACTGCACGACGTCCACCAGGCTGCAGTTCGAGATCAAGCGAGCAGCAGGAACGCGAGACGTGATGATCAGCTATACCCACTCCCACATGGAGTTCGCATTGAAGCTCCGTAAGTCTCTGGAAGACGCCAACATCACAGTGTGGCTGGATCTCATGGATCCTAGCGGCATCGGTGGTGGGTCTGTGTGGCGAGAGGAGATAGCCCGTGGTATCACCAACGCTGCGGTGGTGCTCTGTATTCTAACAGAAGACTATGCACAGTCCGAGTGGTGCTTGAAGGAGCTGGCGTTGGCTAAACAAGTGGGTACGCCCATCATGGCCATCTCCACAGAGCACACCAAGATCTCGGAAGAGCTGCAAGTGTACCTGTACACACGACAGCTTGTCCCGTTCGAGAGCGCCATTGTCAAGGTGGAGCAGGTGAACGAGAAGGAAACCAGGTACGAATATGACGACGTTGCGTACAAGAACCAGCTGCGTATGCTACTGGACGGAATGCGAGACGAGATCGAGAAGCGCAAGGAGGACAACATCAAGCGTAACATGCGTCGAGCGGAGACGAATCCGATGACAGGATCGGGCCACGGAGCGAGCGGCATGCGCAGTCGCCGGCTCAACCACGCGGCCTCCGGTATGAGCTCCAACAACACGTACGGCATGGACTCGATGAAGTTTGATGAGCGAACGTTGGCATTATCAGCGTTTGATACACCGAATTACTACTCGTCCGACTCGCATGGCTCGTCCATCCACGAACGTGGCGATGACTCGACCATGCCAGTCATGATCGGCAATAGCCGTCGACGCGGAGCACCGGGATCCTCTCGCTCTATTGGCTCTAACCGCGTCTTCTCTGCTAGCCAACGTGGTATGCGACTCAATTACGACTACAATGGCACGAATCTGAGCATCTTGAGCAGCACCAGCTCAAACAGCTTCGTGGACGACTGTGGCGTGTCTGATAGTATTGTGCTTGACACTGGAGGGTACTATTTCCATCGAGCTACTAGCAAGGAGATAGCGAAGCGAGGAGGACGCACCAATGTCATCGCAGAGAGTGACTCGACTGGAGTCGAGGAGCCCAATACAAGCGACAGTATTGTGGAGGATCTACAGGAACTGAACACGGCTACAGCCAGTGGGGAGCAGTTTGTGTTCATCAGCCATGGCGACCATCACCAGCGATTCGTGAGAAAGCTGTGCGTTGAGATGTGTCGAGAGGGAGGACTGAGGTGCTACGTGGACCGGAAGCACATGGTGAAGCTGTCCACGACGATCGAAGAGGACAAGGAGGAGGAGCTGGACAAGTCCAGGTCCAAGCACCCCATGCTCTCACGGAACGAAGACATGTCGGTGCGTATCCACGAAGCCAAGGAGGCGATTCTCAAGTGTTCGGCGTTTGTCGTTCTCGTCTCGGAGAAGACTTTGGCCAGTGAACTTGTCAAGGACCAGCTGGCGTTCGCAGAAGATAAAGGCAAGAAGATTTTGCCCGTCGTGGTGAACCGCATGGACTTCACGCTCGACATCAAGTACAGTCTGGCACGTAGCGAGTTCTTCCACTTTTTCACAAAGGGCGACATGATGGGCTTCCGTCAGTCGCTTCGACATCTGCTGGACGCTCTACGTGAAGAAGTCTACGGGATCAGCATCGGAGGTCCACTCCCCAGCTTTAACTCTGGCGGCCAGTTGCCCAGCTTTAACAGTGGCAACGGCAGTGACGTGCAGCTTCGAGGTGGCTTCGCAGACTTACGAGACAGCTTCGTGTCTGGAGGCTCGTACACTCCGTCGTTCCAAGGTCCCGTTACTGACGGAAGCTTGCGTAGACGCCGTCCAAACTCGCACAGTTTTTTCGCGAGCTCACGGAGCGACACGTCCAACTTCGGGTTGCCCCCCACGCGGCTCTCGCAGACGTTCGCTGAGACGACGGGGACGACGCGCAGTGTGACGTCGGATATGAGTCTCTCTCAGTCGATGATCGGCAACTTCTCGACGCTCGTTGGACGCATCACGGACGAGTTTGAAGAGGAGGACGAACACATTTCGTACGCAGGGATCCAAGACGACGACTTTGATTCGGACGAAGAGGTGGAGGTGGGGGAGAACGGCAACGTGCGAAGAGCGCAGGAGCAAGCGCCTTCGTTCTCGAGAGCCATGCAGCGACATCCGGCGTTGGGCGCGCTCTCCAGTGACGGCAGCTTCGACACCCGCCAACGAGGATCCAACTCGTCCATCAGTATGCTGGAGCTCACAGAGTCCAGCGACCCTATCAACATCAGCTTCGACGCCATGCTGGGCGACAAAACGCCGACAAGATGAGGACAATTGTGCCAAAACGATATTCCAACGACGAAACAAGTCGTGGTTGAGATATTATAATAGTGCTCTCTTTTATTAGGGCAGACCGCTATCAACAGACAATTTTGTGATTAATTTGTAGTTTCTGACAAATTCTTGTGTATTTTTTCAAATGTAGCATTACTGTTGGAAAATGCACAGATGAGTCCAGCAATCACGTTGAGCAGAGTGTGATTGGTGGACTCACTTGTCCTTGAAGCTCTCCGTGGCTGGTTTGTGTTGGCTGTGACAAAATAATATGCTCATGTCGAATTAGTTGTGATAAAGGAGACGTGAAATTTAAAGTACGTAGATGGGTAGCCCCGCACCCTTAAGCAGCTCTTGGGCGTAGGAATTATGCGCCAGCTTCGTTTGGAGACTGCAGATCACACGAAGCAAACGTATCAGACTGGGTATGATATTCTTCGGAAGTGAAATGACGATGTCACGTACATTTCTCTCGCTTGGGCTGCGTGCGGAGCTTTGTCGTCAAGCTGCAGTAGCTCCGTGAACAACTCCGTTCGAATGTTGCTCGTACTCATCGACGTTCTGGCACCGACCGCACCTCCGACTGCGCAGTTCGCATTCAGCCGTCAGCACACCCGTTTGTTATGATCCTATCTCAAAGACAATAACTTACCGAGCACTCCTACTACACCCAAGGGCGTTCCAAACACAGCTACGTTCCAGATACCGGCCATCGCTGTCGCTCCTAATAGTCCGCCGAAAGCGGCACGACGCGTACCTTTCTGGCGGTACTTCACGAATACGTCACGTTCGGCTGGCGTGACGTCCCTATTCTCAGCGCGAGAGACATAAATCAATATGGATGTACCCATCGTGAGGTGTACAGTACACATCGGCTTACATCCAAGGAGGACGACCGAATCCTCGGGGGCCAATACCCCATGGGGTAAAGCCACGAGGCGGACCGTAGCGTTTGGGATCTTGACCATCCTTCTTAGAGAACATCTCCGAGCGCATCGTGTACATGACTTCGTACTGTTCGGAGGTCATGGAGGACATCATCGTGCTGGAGTTTCGGGAGTTGAGTGGAGGATATTTTATTGCTGGAAATTGAAATGTGAGTGAGCTACAGTATCCCAACGGTGATGTCTTTCGAGGGAGTAACTTTCATGTTGACGCCGGAAACGCCATTCTGGTGACAGAATGAATGTGCAACATGGGCAGCTTGAGTACTGAATTAAGATATATATCGGAGCATTGCTCTGCAAAGTCACAATGGGACGCTCTGGATTTTCGAGTTATGGTACCGGTATCGGCTTTAATGTCTATCCCCCAGGTTGAAGTCCTATCGGTAACTATTCCCAAACCCTTTTATATACTTCGAAGTAGGATTTTGTATGCGGCTTGGACATGGTTGTCATAGCCAGAATCTCCTCTATTATAATTCTGGTACAAACGAGGAATTTAGTTTTCTAGTCTTGTTCAAAAGCTTGCTGTATGAAAACTATTTTAGGGCATCTAGAGCGGTTCTCCAAACGCTGAACAAAATTTGGCCCGCTAAATCCCTGTCCGACATCAGGAAACTATTGTTAAAGTTGGTCCTACCGGTAGGACGATTACCATATGTCATCCTACCCGTAGCTAAATTGGGGGATAAAATCTTGATGGAACTTCTTGGTTCATCGCAGCATCTGCCTGTCGAACCTGTTCTTTTTAGACAAGAATTTGTTAGCCTGAAATATGCATTTCGAATACCGTCGATTTGCCTCGAGTTTGCATCAACGAGAAAAAAAATGATGCATGTAAACAAGTGTTACCGGTAAATGCATCTTTTGAGAGAAACGCAACATGTTCGTTCAAGGTTCTTCAATCTGGTGCTGCATCTTACTGTCAAACCTGCTAGCGATGCTTGTCTAGACGTCTTCGGCGACGGTTATCAGCTCCGAGAACTTCTAGCTTGACCTCCGCGATCTCGCGGTGCCATCCCGGGCGGCCACTCGCAAAGAATCTCTTCGCCATGTCGACCGAGTTGGCGGTGAGTTCGAGCGCCATCACGAGAGGCACTAAGATACGCTTGTGCGTGTAAAAACCTCAATGATGCAAGTATTTTTTTCCTTAAGTGTTGGATCAATTCTTCTCGCTAATGCATTTATTAACGGCGTTAATGCAAATTCAAGGCGAATCGACGGTACGTGGAAACGTTTGACAGATGCGTCGGAACATGAATTCGAACTCCCAAGCCCGTCGAAAATTTCATCAACCTGGGCCTATCGAGATGTTGTGCTACAGAAGAGACAACAAATGTTGGGTGACGAAGGGCTACGGTACTTCATGTCGAAAACCTAGTGCTTTTGATGGAGATATTTACTGTAAAACCTGTAGTTGTTCCCCAGGGGACTGCGCTAATACCCCACCTATTTCTAGGGTACTGCAGTATTACTATTATTGGAGGGGTAATATCGTCAAAATGAGCTGTATTGAGTGGGCAATCGTCATTTCCCTACTTAGAGATTGTTCATAAAGCCTTCTCCGTCGGAGAACGAGCGTCGTTTCTCGCAGCGGAAGACTCTGACGCGGTCTGCAATTCCTTAACCACAGTGAGCTTCTCTTCAACAATGAATTTCCGCTTTTTCATCACAACTCAAATCTGACAGTGAGGGCAGATTTACACGTAGCACACCCGAGAAACACGTCGATAGTATTTGGCAGTCCTAATGTTAAAAATTTTAGAAGCTCGTTATAATAGTGGTGGTCAGCTTTCACGGTGGGGTATTGCTATTTCCGTGTACTTATTTGCAACACAATTACTTTTTCCTAAGTGGGCGTGACAGGATGTCGGCATCTGTTAAGTAAAGATTTTTCAACATTCCACTCCTAGTAAGTACTCGCACTACTTACTCAAAATAAATCCGCACCCAGCTAGGAGAGTAAGTGCTAGACGATTGGCGCTAGAGACACAGTAGCTGGTAACTATCGAGACAAAGTGTAGAGCAGCACTACTAACCCGAAAGTCCTGGACACTCAATTCAATTCTTCAATCTCTAAAGATTCAAGAGGCCAACTCGTTTGTATTTCGGCTTACCGTAAGCTAGGCTATCAGAACGAAATGCCCACAACTGCTTAAAATCGATTCCAGCGTCTGTTCAAGACGTCGCTGTACCGACGGACAACATCATCAACGTCGCCCGATTTCATGCCATGTTTGGTCAATTTTTGTTTGATTTTCTCATACGAGTAACCTTTTCCTTTCCACTTCGAGAATAGCAAGCTTGTTTTGCCATTAATCAGGTCTCTCAGTTTCTGGGGGTCGAATCTTTCCTCGTCATCACCGATATCCTTCTTCTTATTGTCATCTTCCTGCTCATCCCCACCGCCGTCAGCTCGCAGGAACCGCTTGTCATTGGCATTGTCCGGACCAGCATCGATAGAGTCGACCAAACCAGTTGGTATCTTTGCCGATATAAAAGTTGGCTGGGCGTTCGTAGCCACATAGCTGGTGCTGATCGCAAATGCTGCGAGGAGGATAAAAGTCACACGCATGATACTGGCGTTCTTGTTGTTGGTACTTGGACTTGAGGGATGGATGACGAAATGCAGAATGAAATTGGGGGCCACACCCGAGAGAATGATGCACTAAATAGAGTGTACAGTAATACGCTACAATAGGGGTAATACAGTTAACGCTAAGCAGATCACGAGAGCTTAGCACCAACTTTGATGCCCTCATACTATATTCAATCTACGTCGTACATGTTAGCACAATCTTTAACTATAACGAGATTACGGTACGGAGGTAGGGGAGACGACAACACCTAAATCGATACATTTACTGTACTGTATTCCACAGGTTCTCTGCAACCACGGATTTCTTGCATACAAAACTAGCATGTTCAATGTATTTACCACTTTTTACATTTTCCTTATATTCTTGAAGTGCCCTTTTTACGCGGTTGCAGAGAACCTGTGGAATACGGTACTTAAGTACCAGGATTAAGAAAGAGCTCATACAGTACATGAATACATACCGGCACTTTTCTTTCCTACGTTGACTTTATCCGAATCACAAGATTTGCCAGCACGGAGGGGGTGACACTTGACATCGAGATTACGGTACGCACAGCAGATCGAAAGAGCCTAGGTAGCACAAACGTGTCATTGTGACAACTTGTCAAGTGTCCCCCCCCAAACTGGCAAATCTTGTGATTAGGATAAAGTCAACTTGCAGGAGAGAAAAATTGCCGGTATGTATCCATGTATTAATCCTGGTACTAAAGTACGTCAAATATATCGATTTACGATGCCGTCGTCCCAAAGGCACTTTTTCTTAGGCGCCCTACTGCCACAATTAGCTTTTGACTCGAAACGCTGGAAATATCTTAAAACTCAATACCGCACGGGTGAAAAATTGGTACGACGGCTGGCATAATTATGCCGGACATTTTTGCCGAGCTACTCGTGCTGCCTAAATAATTTCTCATCATAAAGGTCGGTCATTTGCGGAAGTTCTGTTGTTTAACAGATTCCAACTAACTCATTGTCGTCGTAAGAACTGGATTGCAAAAACTGACTTGATAATAAAGTGCATTCATGGAGTGGTTAAAGCACATCTGACAGGCTTATAATTTAAACGCTAGGAAAAAGGAGATTCAGAAAAGAAATTAGCAACGATCTGCTTTACCAAAAGTTAGTGCTAAACCTATCCCATAACACTCCCACAAAGAGACACTCAACCGTAAGCCTTCTTGAAACGTTTAGCTTTCTGTTCGAGAGCTGATAACCTTAAGCGTCTTGTACATCCTTTAGTACTTATCTTATGAACATTATCTCTGAGTTACAGCCCAAAATTCCTCGGGTACCAATTTCAAATACATATCTATTTCCTCTTTCTGAGCTGATCTTTTTCCATTTCGAAGCAACCACAAAGGTTGTGCAAAAATCATCTGACAGTTTTCCTTTAGCCTAACTTAGTATCTCACAGACAAATTCTTATAGATTTATCTGCATAACTGATTTGGGAATACCGATTTCAAATAGCTTATGTTTCCCCACTTTCAAGCTGAACTATCCCAGTTTTGAAGCAACCGCTTAAGAAAGTCCAAAATCTCTCTAATAGCTCACTTTAACTTATCATTATAGCTCACAGACGAAGTCTTATAAATTCATCTGCAAAGCTGCTGTCGGGGTACCGAATCCCAACTCTTGTCTAACACCCTTTCCTGAAATACTTATCTTAGGATGGGCAACCCATAAAATTTAAAGTCGATTTGCAAATCAGTGTATTATTATGCCACGTTATAGACATCGCTTACTAAATTGAAGTGGTGACTGTCAGTTCTGCTGCCGGCTTCAAGGTTTCTAACTCCCATCAACTCACGTAGCTCACAGAATTCCTCTTGTGGTAACGCTTTTGTTAGTGCATCTGCAACTTTATATTCAGTGCTACAGCAGCTGGTATCAACTCGCTTTCTCTCGTAAGCTTCGCGAGCGTATAAATAGCGAGTCTCAATATGCTTAGTAGAATAATGATTTCCAGAGTTCTTCACTATACTTATAGCTGCCGTATTATCGCACCAACAATATATCGGGTTCTTTTGTTGCCAATCTAATTCTTTCAGTGATAGCCAGAGCCATTCACTTTCTTTAACATCTTCACTTACGGCTACTAATTCTGCGTGTGCCGTATGCAAACTGACCATATCTTTCCTGCAGCTCTTACAAGAAACGCATGCATCAGCGAGTATAGAGACATAACTTGTCACTGACTTTCTCTCTTCGCTAGCATTTGCGAAGCTTGCATCTGTGTATAGTTCGACAACTACCTCTTTATTAGTACCATCATATACTAATCCATACATCGATGTTCCTTTCAGATACTTAAGTACCCGCTGAGCCGCTCTCCAATGAGTCTTATTATAACATGAGAGAAACTTACTTAATTCTCTTACTGCATTGGCAATATCTGGTCTTGTGCCTCTAACAAGATACATGAGCGAGCCTACCAGTCCACGGTAATCAAATGGCAGCGCCGCTATCTGTTGAGCTGCTAGTGCCTTCTCTTTCTCTAATACAATACTTGCTGCTTGTGGAGTTGCTACAGTTGTGCAGTCTGTCATCTCAAACTTGTCCAATAAATTCATAATATACTTATGTTGCGACAGACTGAGTTGTTTTCGAGCCTTATCTCTTCTAATTTCCATTTTCAACAAGTAATGGGCTTCACCAAAGTCTTTTATTTTGAAGCGTTCTGATAACTTAGCCTTAACTTCATTAATAGCCGAAAGTCTAGAACCGGCAATAGTCAAGTCGTCCCCGTAAACACATATAAGGACGACATCGGTCACTCCATTAACCTCCCGCTTTTTCTTGTCTAAACAGTATTCCTCTTTGCAACGAGAAAAACCTAACGATGTCAGGAACTCGTGTAGCACCCCATACCAAATTCTGGGTGCCTGTTTCAGTCCGTATAGGCATTTGAGTAGCTTACATACTTTGCCATTGTGGCGGTTTCAACCCCCCCCCCTCCCCCTGGTGGAATCATGTAAATTGCTTCCGATAGAATTCCATTCAGGAACGCTGTTGAGACATCCATTTGATGGATATGATAATTCTCAGTTGTTGCAATTGCAAGCACTAATCTTGAAGACTCATATCGGGCTACAGGTGAGAATATTTCACCGTAGTCAATCCCAAATTGTTGGTGATTTCCCCTTACAACTAATCTTGCCTTAAACCAATCTACAGAACCATCGGCATGGTATTTGATATCCAATACCCAGTGACACCCTAATGTCTTCCGTCCTTTTGGTAATCTACCATTTTCCACGTCTTATTTGCTATATTGCCTGGTATTCAACGTCAAGAGCACCATGATTCACGAAATGGACCTGCTATCGCCTTCTTCAATGAGGTCGGAATCGGTATGCGGGATCTACTGACTCTACCCCTAATACCGAATTAATTGTGACTTCATATCCACTTAACATTGAATTTCTTTGCCTTTTGCGCTGAGAACGCGGGCGTAACACACAACAGTCCTCATCTCGTCTTTCCTTTTCCGAAATAGAAACAACTGGTGGCCTTTCCATGACCCTTTGGTTTGTGAATCACCCTGACTCATTGGTGACTCACCTTGACTAACTTAAGCGTTTTGAGCTCCCGCAGTTACACTATCTCCCACAACTCTAGTATCTCCCACATTTGGAGGACTGGGAGTCGACTTATCAGTGTCACTGTACATACCACCTGTGGACGCCATTATGTCTTCTGCCTCAGCAGTGGTTAATTGATGATTTCCCTTAGGAAAAGACCGACTTATCGCTGCTAGCTGGTCTGCAGTGTCAAAGCGAACGCTACGTGATGCTAAGAGCATATTGTTAACTGTATCCAGCAGTCGACAGCCTTTATAGTCTTCTGAAATCCCAAGAAATTTGCGCTCTAAACCTCTAGACCCCAACTTTTTATCTGTTCTTTTTGTGCTTGGGATATGGGCAACACGTGTGCTTCCCCATATCTGAAGGATGTTGCCATCAGGTTTCTTACCATGAAGACGTCGGCATTCTATTCGACACTTCTGCTGCATACTTAATCGCGTCTTGCCACCACCGAGCTGGCATGGCTGCTGTTAAAAGCGAACTTCTAACCTGTCTCATTAGTGTGATGGCATCGCTCAACACTACCGTTCTCTTCTTGACTTTCTACGTTTGATTTCTCAAATACAATTCCCTTGATTGGAAAAACATTTTCATTTTCTGGTTGACAAATTCCGTACTACCATCACTTTTAATCCTTTTCACTGAATGCTGTTCAAATTGCTTTCTGAGTAGCAAAATCAAATTTACAACATGTATGTACACTTCTTTTGTCGATCTCATCACATAAATCCACTTATAGGATGTAGCATCGTCTACAATTGCTAGTGTATAGTGATATCCAGTTCCGCCATACGTACCATCCACTTTCATCTTTCCCATAGTGTCCATGTGCAAAGTATGCAATGGCTGTTTAACCCGCGACCCGATCTTATTGCGGTATGATATTCTAGTTGAATTTGCAACTTCACATGTAGTGCAAAAGAATGGAAGGTCCATAAGCTCAAATTGACTTATCTGAGGTATTCCACCAACCAACTGATGTGCAAAAATTGTCATTAGTCTTGCCTTATGTACATAACCTAATCTGAGGTGCCATTTCTTCACCAAAGTAATTTTCTGTTCTTCCGAATATTTCTTACTCACTGTATTAACTTTGCTTAGATGACGGCAAATAGTACACCGCTCCTTTCTGTACTACTGCAAGTAGCAGTTGATCTTTCTTATTGAAAAAGTATAAAACTCCCCATCCCGAGTACTGCATGTGATTATACCCTTGTTTAGCCAAATGACAGGCACTAATTAAATTACTCCCCCATTGACGATCAAACGCAATGTTTATTATCGTTAAACTGATAGACTTACAAATGGGACTTGCAATATGCGTTTGTATTGAGCCGGTTAAAGTAGTCTCTGACGTACTACCGTTTCCATACTCAAATCTGTGACTGGTGCCTGCATGTAGGCTCTCGAACCAGCTTTTGTCCGAGCTTATTCCGCATCCAGCTCCTGTATCAACAATCCACAGTTCATCCGAAACTGTTAATCGACGTAACCAACTCAAATATGAACCATATTTCTTACGTACCATTGGGTCCACTTGTCCGAAAGTCAAAAGACATCCCCCGTTTTCCGGATCGGAATCGCTTTTATCGGTTTCCGCCATCTTGAACTCCTCATCCATCTCAATATCCGTTGGCGGTTCGTGCGTCGTCTTTGCTTCTTGACCACGTGCTGCACCGTAGCAATCTTCTGGGTGCTGCTGGTTGCCCTTTTTGACACTGGAGCCTGAATGTTGGTCCTGAAAATGGGTCCACCTTCGCGAGCACGGTCCCGATCCGCTTTCATTCGCTCACACTGGGCCTTCTGATGACCTTCGCCGAAACAGTAAAAGCACCCTTAACCTTGAGCACTGGTGTTCGCCTCCGTCTTACGCTTCTTGGTGCTTTTCTTTACGTGATTGATGCGGGTCACTGAGCTTGCCTCACTCTGACCGACAATCGCTTTCTTGGATTTGTCACTGAACAGCTTGTTCAAGGCGATCTCCACCTTTTCCGCCGTGAACGACCGTCCTGTCAGCTCGATAGATGATGCCCATATCTCACAGGGAAGTTGCGCCAAAACTTGCACGCACATCATCGTCTCGATCATCATCTCCTTTCCGAGTACCTTCTTCGACTTCCGATTCATCTCGTTTCGCGCTTGGTGAAGCTGCGAGAACGGGGTCATGGTGCTCTTCCAATTCGAGTTGAGGATTTGATTC
The DNA here is from genome assembly GCA_033557915.1 of Phytophthora tentaculata. Taxonomy (NCBI): domain Eukaryota; phylum Oomycota; class Peronosporomycetes; order Peronosporales; family Peronosporaceae; genus Phytophthora; species Phytophthora tentaculata. The sequence continues at coordinate 1,308,614 of JAUCEA010000005.1, forward strand.
CAACGGTTCGTCAACGACACCAAACCACCAGCGTCATCGAGCCCAAATTTACGCTCAAGGTGTCCGCGCAAACCTCTAGGTTCCTCACGTCGTCAGGCAGGGACGACAGAAACGAGTTCGGTAGAGACGTGTTGAGGACATGGCGCATAGCGGCATTTGCCTTTCGCCACACCATGACCTCCCTTCGCATAGCTTTTTGCTCCTCCACTGGAGCGGCCTTGACGTCCTCATCCGAAAGACGTGGTGGCGTCGCCTCCAGGAAGTCTCTCATGCCAACCTGGTTCAGGAGACCTTTCTCGAAGAGCTCATTCTCGACGTCCAGGTCTAACTTCGCCACGTGCGTGAGCAGCTTGTCTTCCCAAGTAGCATACTCAATTTGCCGGCCGGAGAACTTTTCCAGGCCAGCGTGCACGTTCTTCTCTTGGTTCGTCATGATAGTCATCCGAAGTATCTGAAATGTTGTAGTCTTGGGCGTAGTTGTAGTTGTAGTTGTAGATGTAGTTAACCGTCAGACGAGGCGGCTACTTCAAAAGTGAGTGGCGTCCCCATCTCTTCGTTCGGTTGGGTTCCCTTTTCCTATTGCCCATGATTGGTTCTAGAGTTCAGTAAAGTGTCTTAAGTACACTAAACCATACTATTACTAAGTTCCAAACATGGGACATTTAAATGCTGAATACTGCGTTGAATATTGTGCAGGTGTTCGGACTTATTGGCATGTACATTTCTGTACCCAAGTTGGACGCCCAGTTCATGCAAAACTTGACCATTGACCTGGTGGCGAACTACTTCAGTATCCCACTGGAGAAGGACGAGGAGGTCTCTACTGGTATCTACATGGCCAAACCGGTACGTCGCACGCGCCTTGGGATTAAGGATGTTGCATCAAGTATTTACCGTTTAATTCCTGGATGGATACAGGGACCTCTCAAGCCTCTGGCTGTGATGATTCAGAAGGTGTGCAAATGTTAATGCATTTCTGAATCGAAATCGAGCGATGGAACGCTAAACTTTGTGTCGGTGGTGCTGCCAACTAATAGATCCTGAACGAGTCCGGTCAGAAGCTAATTGACCTCAAGATGGAAGACGGAGCGTTCGTGCTAGCCAAACTCTCGCCCAAAACCTCCGATGACCAAGAGGAGAAGGAGTCTGCCCACCCCAGCGCAGTATATCTCGTGGACCAATTCGTGACTACGTTCCCGGGCTTTGACGACCACTACGAAATCCATGATGAGGAAGTGTACCTCCTCAAACGTACTCAACTCGCCGTTGCGTGCATTCACCGCCAATTCAAGGTAAAAAAATCTCCGACTCCCACTTCAATATCGTCGTCCACATTAACCCGTTTACTGAATGATGTACTCTACGATTCTGAGCCGAAGCTGACATTCGCTGATATCAACGAGCTCACAGCATTCAGCGACAACGTAAGATCCTGTCCGGTGTTAATGATACGATAACTTTGCTGACTTGCTTGTCCTTGTACCAGGTGTTGCCATGTGTGCTCCACGCTCTGGGTGTCCTTGTGGTAATGAACTGTCAATTGTTTCCTCAATCTCTCTACTCATAATCTAACCCTCGCTGCGCTGTACCAGTACGACGCGGACTTGAAGGCTCGGATCAACCGCGGCGAGGAGTTGCCGAACGGGCATCTGTTTCTCAAAGAAATTAGAAACGATCTGCTTTACCAAAAGTTGGTGGTAAACCTATCCCATAACAGCTTGCTATTGCGGCAGCAGTGCAGCATAACGGCGTTGAACGATATCTGTGCGCGTGCATGGTTGAGGGTTTAACACCAAGCACCAAGCTCCAACAGAGACTTTTAAAAAGCTGGCAACGCTAACCTATATTGAGTGATCTTAATATAATGAATTTGTATGACTTTGAGGCTACCGAATATCAACCTTATATAATATTTATAGCGCTTAGTTTTAGGCTGCTAGCCGCACAGTGGACGCCTATCATATATGCATTAAACAGGTGACTTATTTGCAGCAGATAAGTCGGGTTTTAAAAAAATATATGTTAACATAACGCAAAAAAGATTTATCACAAATAGCTTATACCCGCTGCTGTGTCCGGTTGCTACTGCCCTAAATCACACGTTTTTCACAATACTAGGAATGTATCCGTCACTTTGGACCGGACAATAAAAGGGCTGCTTGAACTGCAAGTTGAAAATGCGCATCTTCGAATTTTCACCACTTTCGGGATTTCGCGCGCAACGAGCTCACGTCGGGTGATGGCGGACGACGAATCCGACGCCGTGTTGGTGCTGACGGAGGTCTTCATGAGCCATGGAGCGGCAGTGAGCGAGGTCTGTCGAGAGGTGTATCACCAGCTGTGCAGGAGGCGTGGAAGATCGCCATGCGTAGCAGACACTACCTGACAACGCAGTGTCTGGACACGCCGTACGACTCGGCGTGGATGGAGCTGTATACGCGCGGCGACGACCGCAACTTTATATAAACGCGACGAGCTTGACCAGGTATCACCTAGCCGAATACTGAAAGTCTAATTACATGCAGCTAACAGACAAGTGAGTGTACAGGACAGCCTTTCACCAGCTGCTGGGCTGATTCAAACGATACTACTACATCTCACGGCAAACTGCTCGCGGCCGCCCACCCAAGCTACGGCACCATCACCAGATCTTGGGGTTGGTGCTGTGCTTCTACGTCGGCTCGATGGAGCAGAGCACCTTGTGTATGATGTTCGGTGCTCCACCGAGTACGCTGTCAAGGACGCTACGTCGAGCAGAGGAGGCGTTGGGTAGGACGCTGAACGGCTACGCTCCAGCGCGGATTGCATGGCCGTCCCCGGCTCGCCCGGCTGAGCTAGCCAAGCTTGTCGAAGCACGGGAGCCGCTGATGAAGCATACATTTGGCTTCATAGATGGGAAGAACTTGAAGGTATGTCGAATTGCATTGTATTTGTTGTAGGAATATGAATGTAACATGCTAAATTATCACAAACTACAGGTCCAACAGCCTTCAGAGACCGATTTACAAAACGCGATGTACAACGGCTGGTTGCACGCCGTTTTTGTGACTGGAACTCTGTGTTTTGCAGCCGACGGCTGTATAATTTGGTCCAAGCATAACTATCCGGGGTCGAGGAACGACTCGGACACCTCGCTCGGCTTCAGACACAAGTTGCTCGACCGCGCATTCTGCCCGGATACACGGATGAGTGTGGTCTCGGGCTCGGCGTTCCCGTGTTCCAGCGCTATGGCCGTCCGTATACTAACCCCTCTAAAAGATGGTAACCTGGAGCGAATTCTGACCACTCTGAGGAGCTCCGCGAGGACACTACACAACGCTATCACGTCCGCCCGGCAGGCGGCCGAATGGGGGGCGGGGAGCATGGAGAAGGTGTACAGCCGCCTCTGTTTCCCCCTCCCATACGACCCAGACCTCCGCGGGCACGCGGAGCGGACGCCCAGAGCGCTAGTCGCACCGCCACTAAACTTGTAACCCGTCTGTCAATCAGTCCGTCGTTTTCCTTCCTTCCTGCTTTGACCTTCCTTTTCGCATGGCTACACTCCGCCTTTCTGATACATTTTCCTCCCATCCTTTTGATTGCGCCTATCTTTCTGACTCGACCTAACTATTCAAAAACTACAATGATAGCCAGCAGCGTCACACCTTTAATTCGCCCGCTGATTGGGCAATATATCCGGACCTGTTACACTGATTGGGCAAAAGTAGCTGACTTGCGACACTGACTGGATCTGTAGCACGATCAGACTGTCTCTGGCGATTCCGATTGGGCGTTCAGTAAACTTGTCTGTAATAGATCGAAACAAACGAATTGGATAAAAACGATAAGGCAAGTCCTGTCGACTTTAACGGTTTTACATTTTGCTTCTCAAAACCTGTTCATTGTACTGCAAATCGGTCACAATAGGCGCTTCTTTTCGCAAGTACTTTCATGGCCATCATTAAATAAAAAAATTCAGCACTAACCTTCAAGCGTGCAGGCGCTATAGTGGCGCGCGGATCTCGCGGCCTTGCGGTAGCGGCACCTTGTCACAGCGCGTGATCGGCGCATGCGCACAAACTATTTAAATATTAATACAGCGGTTCGATTAGTATATTTATAAAAACAAGTTAAAATATTTTAAATAATAATAAATACTCTATTATTATTTTAAAATATTCTAACTCATAATAAAATATCTTACTTTACTGTTTTAATTTTAAAAGTTTTAAAAACGACCGTATTATTGGCTAATACTTCAGCGCAACCTATTGGTTTATTTGTTTGGCTCACAGTTTGCAAAATGGTGGGCCTACGTGCAAGCAATGGGAGGCGAAGATTGGCCCGCTTGTGCTGAACTCGCAGCGGTCTACGACGGGCCCCCGGGCACGTTGCGTCTGTTGCGGTAAGCTACAGTACGGTTATGCGCTCCGGTCTATCAGCGGAAGAAACATCGCGCGACGTTGTATTGCCTGCGAGAACGGCCCAAAAGCGGCCGAGTTCAGCGAGGAGAAGGCGCCGCCACGTGATCCGACAGAAGTGCGCCGCCAGCAAAGCCTGACGAGCGTTAAGAAGGCAATGGGCCCTGACTGGTACCCCAAGAAAAAAAGAGGAGTAGCCGCCCTCACAAGCTGACCGCTCGAAACGCCAAGTACATTGAGCAAAAGAATCAGCAGAAGCGTAAGTAATTTGGAATACACACCCTTTCAGGCCCCCATTGCCCAACCGCTATTGTATTTTGTATACGGACGGATGGGGTGAGGCCTGGTGTCGCACATATGGTAAACTGAGTATGGCACTGCATATAGTGTTGACGCACGGGTAAGTACCATGAGCTAAATACAACTATAGAGCGTAGCGCGCTGCATAAAATAATTAGCGGATGGTATCTACTGTGTACAACTGCAATCGTTCCGTCCCTATCTGCATATGTGTCACCGTACATGGCAAATGCACTCGCTCACTTGGACACAGGCAAAACTATGATATGTGTACTATCAACACTCACAGCGTATAGACCAACATTGTGCGCTCACGAGTGGAAACTACAGTATTGTAGTGAGAACTACGCGCGACGAATAATTGCTGTATACATAGATACGAGCACGTGTGCGGTAGTGCAGACCATACAGGTGGGCACGACATGGGAATGTATATATACGCACTATCAGACCCTACGCTGTACTGGGCTTTGGTGTCCTGTCCATAATGACCGAGATAAGAGCTCGGTTGAGTCGCAGATGGTTTTAAGGAGTACCCGCTGCGCGCGTAGGTATCGCGTTGACTACTGCTAACAAACGCGTGGGCTGTTTACCGATAAATCACTACGGTATAACCTGTGCCCAGCTAGTGATGTGCTTGGTCATATAGCCTGCTACATCAACGGCGTAAACTCAGTAAGCTAGCACGACGATACAAAAAATACCGAGAAAGCAACAGTGACCCTGCATGTGTTTTGGTTATCACGAGCTCGTGGCATATACACTCAATGGCGACGTTTCGAGATGAGCTATACATGGACACATCAAATTGCACGCTGAGCTGATAAGCAGGCAGCGAAAGTACATCATCTAATGAACGTGAACTACGATTCAATTCTTTTCATGTTAAATATCACTACGATCTGATAGCCATGGCTTTGTATGTACATCAAACTTAAATGAACCTGTAAACGCCACTCCGGTAGGCCGTAACTGTGCAAAAAAGTCGGTAAGTATATGAGTGATGTAGAGCCTACCATGGCAGAGCTAAAAGACGGAGTTAATGATAAATGCCAATCTGCTTAATTGAGACCAGTCACCGATCATCGAAAATTTGATTTGAGGCGGAGGACAGGCCCTCGAAGAGCTCAGCGAGCCATTAGGAGGCAAGGTATTGGTGCTTTTGGTGATCATTGGCAAATGCTATTGGTCCTAAAGTATACTACACATGCGGAAATGATCTAAACTTACTGTAGCAGACCTCAACCAACGATATGGCAGCGAAAGCTTCAAGACGAGACGAAGTAGTACCTATCGTTCAATTCACCCGATGGCGCTGCGGATCCCAATGGCTTTAGTATGCATATTTAATCTCTCTAAGCGTAACTGGGGTCTTCTCACCGATTTATTTTGGATTTTGGAGCACCAATGATAATGACCCGCCTTCTGAACAGCAGAGGGTGACTGTGCAACGAAGCGCGCCTCAGAGTTATGTTATTCGGGAGCAAAGATTTCAACTTTAAACCCTGGTGGCGGCGGTGAAGACTTTCTCTTCGTAATGCTTTACAGTCACGTCTATCTTTATCATGTCGGTCAACACGACCATCGGCGCACGCGGGTATCTATTTAGATAGTCAGTAGTCCCGTATACACAGCTCTATGTGGTGTTGCAATGGTGACATTAAGAAATGCCAACAAGATTTCTGTAGGTTGAAAGGCGGTCCGTGAGGCAGGAATGTGAGCACTAAGGATATTGTGCAGCGTATTTCGGAACCAAAATTGGTAGAAAATGGTATACATATAATATAAGTAGCTTTACTTTGAGTAAGGGTTTCTAAGCCCACCGCAGTGCAGCGGAGGTGGTCAGCCCTTTTCACACCAACCAACCATGTCGTAGCGCCCACAGAGCAGGCGCCCAGAGCGTTAGTTCCCACTCTCCTAAACTCGTAACCTGTCTGCGTGTCTATCGCCCTCCCTTTCGGCTTGAATCGGCCTTCCTTTTCGCATGGCTACACTACTCCTTTCTCATACGCTTTCCTCCCATCCTCTTATCCTTCTGACTTGACCTAACTATGCTAAAATTACAATAATAGCCCACAGCGTCACACTTTTAATTTGCGCCCTGATTGGGCAATATTTCCCAACTCGCGACACTGACTGGATCTGTTGCAGGATCAGACTGTCTCTGGCGATTTTGATTGGACGTACGGTAAACATTTCTGTAGCAGAACGAGACATACCGACTGGATAAAACCCGCGCTGTTTACCTGTCTGACTTTTAGCATTTTACATATACTACTCAAATCCTGACCTACCAATTGCAAATCAGGTACGTTAGCCGTCTCTTTTTGTAAACACTGTGGCGTCCATCATTTTCTCTCACACAACACTAACGATGCGACCTTGCAGACACTATAGTGGCGCGCGGCTCTCGCGGCCTTGCGATAGCGGCACTTGGTCACAGCACGTGATGAGTGCATGCGCTCAAGCGCTTTAAAAATGCAGTATGAGTTTCTATTTCGAATACTAATATAGCGATTCGATAGCAATTGCAATTTGTTTATATAATGTCAAGATCGATTTTTTTCAAATAATAAAGTATTTTAAACTTTTCGATTATTTTTTCTCTAAAAGAAATAAAAATAGTTTAAAGTTTTAAAATACGGCCAATGCGTCCGCGGAATCTATTAGTGAAAATAATAAATTTTACTCGTTGGCTCACAGTTTGCAAAGTTGAGACTCTACGTGCCTGCAGTACAAGGCGCAGATTGATACGCTTCTGCTGAAACCGCAGCAGTTTACGACGGAATCCCGCCCGCGCTGCGTCTGCTGCGGGAAACTACAGTACGGTTATAAGGCCCGAACTATAAGCAGGCAAAACATCCCGCGGTGCTGTATTGCCTTCGAGAACGGCCCAAAAGCGACCGAGTTCTGAGAGGAGAAGGCCCCGCCACCTGATTCGGCCGGAGCCGTACGGAGCGTCGTGCAACAGGCGCAGAACAGCGCAAGTAGTTGCAACTCGGGCCTGCCGAGTTCGAGCGCCGCCCCAGCGACCAGTGCCGCCGTGTCCAGCTCGGCGGCGATGGCTCCGGGAAACACTCCGGGTTCGACTATTGCCGGGGCGCTTCCCGTTCAGAGCGTAGCATCAACAGTGGGACAGACGGCGGTGATCGTACCGTCGACCTCTTCCGTGACGACAGCGGGGGCATTGACGACACAAGCCCAACGACCGGCCTGGCCGACGAGTGTAGTACCCGGTGTGTCGAGTTTGGGTGGCGTGAACGCCCCGAGCGTGGCTCCTCAGCTACAAACCGTGCCGAACCTGAGCTTTGGGTCCGTTCCGACTACGTGGGCGGTTAGTGGGGCGACGCCGAAACTGCAGCTTCCGTCGGCTCCGCCTACCAGTGTGAACCCACCAACGACGAGCCTGCTACGACCGAGTCTACGGTTGCCTTTGTGGTGGTGGTGGTGGGGGGGGGGGGGGGGTACGGTGCAGAGGAGCGCGCCTGTGGGTAGCGTCGCGCCGCCGATGGGTCTTTTAGGACCTGCAGTACCAGTGAGTTCGGTTGCGCCTCGCAATGGCGTAACGATTCCTCAGAGCTCGCCTCGACCGAGCAGCTCGAGGACGGGCAGGACACGAAATTCGACGTCACCGAGCCCAGCGGAGTCAGGCGACGGCTACCTCGTCGACGACGGTCGGGGTTCAGCCGCTGATGCAGCCTGCTCCACCTGTGCTACTTCAGGTACTGGCTCCAATCCGGCCGCAGCCTATGTTCGTGCAGCCGCCTCCGGCTGTGGCCCCGGTCCAGTACCCGGCCACGGCGTCGTACCAGCAAGCCAGTCTGACGGACTTGCCCGTGGATTCTCCAACCCAGCTATTGCCTCCCCTAAGAACTCCAAGAGCTGAACAGCACTGGACTGTCCCGAGAACCGAGAGAAGGGCACGTGTAATCGTATCTGAAAAGGTACTAGGCTGTAGCTGAACAAGGAATCTGCTTATTCTACGGCAGGCTCGTCGTTATGCAAGGCGCTCTACCTTCTGCAGCACTCCCATATATTAATCCACAACGTCTCGGGAACCGGATGGAATTTGGAGTTCATTGGTGCGGTGCCCGTCGTTATGAAAGGCTTCTGCAGCACTTGCAACACAAGAAACCTAAATCAGTATAATAACTTATTGTTGTCAAGAGGTTTGCACTTCACCCCCACCACGCGTTTCATCTTTTATTCATAAAACAACATTGTTTATTTGAACTTAATGACTGCGACCCGAGTTATCTACCACTCAGGCTACTTTCGGCTGACGGTAGAAACGACCTTAGCAGGTGTACTGGATTCGTAAATGGCACGCACTTAGCGATAGGGTACTGAACTATGATGATTCGTGCAAGTCAGCTTTTGATATTGGGGCAAAACAGTGTCCAAAGCGAGGCCACCGTCGAACGGCTGATTGCACTGGAAGAAAGGTTTCGCGGATGGGAGACAAGTAGTGATGTACCGCACACTTCCCAACGCCTTTTGTAGATTGTGACGAGTGGCCACACCTTGACCGAGTAGATGAGTGATGCGATTGATTCCTTTCATGATTTTATCTTCCAGAATGAACACGGTACGTTCATTGGTGTCCCATGTCAGCCCTAAAACGGCGAGCCTGGTCTCCCACACTGAGAAATTGGTTTCATGATGGAACGGGGACCGAGAATCGCTAGCATCGCGTGCCGTAGTGTGGCCTCGGCTAGCTCGAGTCTGTTGTCCATATCGATTTCTACCATGACGTGGTCGTCGACCCACTCGTAACCGAAAAAAAATGGCGAGTTATCAGTGGAGTTGGATACTGTTGCCGGCGAGTTGTTAGACACCAACCAAGAGATGGCACGGCCGAATGCCCCGTCGTACTGGGGCGAACCGGACCAACCGAAGGGTGCTGCAAGATCGATGATTAAGGCGTTGCGCTCGCGAATTATACCCGCCATTTGGTGAACATGGCGCGCATTCGTCACTAAGTGTCGATAAGCGCTCTTGACACCACCTTTCAGGATTCTGATTGTGAAATTGGGAAATTTTCTTGCTAGATGCTCAATTCGTGCCGCTAGAACCGTGACGTAAGTATAAACAATATCGGGAGGACAGGATTTGTCGAGTAGATCGTTGATTGAAGCTCCTTGAGGAAATGACAAATCGTGGATAAGTCTGACTTCGAGAAGTGGGTCAACATCGCTCTTTTCGACTGCACCAAAGGGGCTGCAATACACATTTTCCCACTGATTCAGAATATCTGCGTCCACAACGAGTATTTCCCCGGTGTCTTGACCTTTACGGATGCTTCTTAGAGCTGCCGCTTGGTTACGCACAAACGATAGATGGATCTTTGGGGTTCGATTTACGCGACACTTGTTGAACATTCATAAAGGTGTCATTCCGTGAACAACGATGTCGGAGGTTGAGAATACCCGGCCAAAAGAAACCTGAGTCTATCCTGATCGAGCGCTTTGTTAGGACGACTGTCCGCCAGGGTCTCGTTGCGATACAGGCGCACCAGTTCGCTCATGTCGAGTTGCTGATCTCGGACGAGACTGGATAAGGTTGCTTGTGCAGTCTCGTCAAGACTATCGTGATTGGTCGCTGTATTTGACAACGTCCGAATACCGAGTTTATGATGTGCAACCGATAGCCTCGGTTCTTCACGCAGCAGTTCTTCTTCCAATTGAGTTGCAACATGTATAGCCGATTCACGAGAGAGGCAAATTGGCTTAGATATATTATCATCATGAAACGTGGATGCTGCAGGTGGTAAGGGCTGTACCATAAGGGACGAAGCTCCGAAATCGCTCGGAGATGACGTCGAGCTGGGGGCTTCGCTCCGGGACAGCTCCTACTGATGAGATAACTGGAGATGTACGATTGTACTGAGATGGTGAAGGATGTGGCAACATGACGTTATAGGCAGAACAGTCACCGGATGATTGGCGTCGTAACGTAGAATGCTCCGGCTTAAGCCCGCCAAATCGCTCCACAATAAAGTCTTTCACCAGTGGATGGAGTGTCTCCGGGACAAAGTGCGAACGTTTGGTGGACAGACACGATTTCCCGTTGTTGGCGCGACATCCGGCGTTAGACAGGAAACGAAGACACAGGCGTTTTCCATCTTCCACTGGTCATTGCGCGTATACTTCGGTTGGTATCGATTGCTCTGACTTCACCGCACGCTCCACACGGCGTTTATCGCCGTCAACTGCCTGTCCACTTCGGTTTGGTTTCGACACGTTCGGCATTCTCTTGTGGCTAGTGGTACTCAGAGCAGCTCGTAAATCGTGAATTTGACGTTGGTAAATGTGAATATGAATCTGTCGAAAATCAACGTCGTTTCCAGTGCAGCGTAATTGGTGCGATAACCGTCGCTTGTGCCAGTGTTCAGCTCGATTCGGAAATTCTCAAGAACAGAATTGACCCAGTAAACTACCAGCACCAGATCGGTTGACTCCCACTTCTTCATGTGGCGTAGACGTGTTTTCGTGAATGCTGCTATCGTGTCGATCAGATCACGCACTGCTGTCGAATTGTATTCGGTCGCAAAGGTGGCAAGTGATTGAAGCGCTTCCAAAATCTCGTCGGTGCCTTGGGCTGCAGGTGCCGCTGGCAACGGTACTGCCGCTGAGAAGTTTGCATGTTGACCCCGCTTATCGAGACCCAACTGCTTTCTCGCTCAGACTGTTAAAGGGCGCGAAGTGCATGAACGAAAAACCTCGAACACCCCATTAAATGGCAAACGAGCACGCCAGAACGCTCGTAAACGACTTGAAGAGGACAGACCCGGAATTGATCAGAGACTCGGACAAAACAGAAGCGTTCTTACCTTGACGGTTAGGAGCCGTGACCAGTGCATGGATTTGCTTCTGAGTTGCTGACGGTGCGAACGCATATTTGGAGCGAGACTCGGCATCTGGACGAGCCTGGGCAACTTGATGTAGACGGTGGCGTCCAGCCTGGAAATGCGACCGTCGGTAAATACTTCTGCCAACCACCTCAACCGACTAGGAGACAAGCTGCGGCTACCTCCGACCTAGCGTACTTAGTGGTCAGCTTAGACTCTTTGACCCAGATGTGGATGATGACGACGATTCGATTAGTGACATTCATCCAGATCTACCACGCGCAGCAAAACCGCTGGCTCGGAAACGCGACACAAGTGAGGCATCCTTTAGGCCACTCACCAGGCACAAGCCCGAGGTGCAACACAGTGAAACGGATGCTGAAAAGGACGCTCACTTTGCTAAGTTACTTTTAGATCGACCCGAGCTAACAGAGCGTTTTCTACAATTGCGATCTGATGCAGCTGTTCAAGCGACACTCGGACGTAATGCAGGATCGTCCGGACAGGCAGTCGATACACTCCAGACCACAGTATCCCAACACATCATCATCTTATTGGTGAAGTTGAATCGTTTCAGCCCCGTAGTACATGTAATCAATGGCACTCGAAGAACTGGTAAAAGTCCGTCATACGATACTCGATCGCATATGTGGCACCAGCAGCAGCGACAGGTCGAATGATATCTCTGTCATACTTGCGGATCTGGTGGAACCATCGTCGCTACCGGCCGCAGACAACAGGCAGACCTGGATTGACCCGAAGACTGGTGATCTAGCCTCGTTCCCGTTACGGCATGTCCATTCCGAAGTTGCGAAGGAGAATGCTTCGAGCAGTAGAGCGACGATGGGCGCCACCGGTGTGGCGTTGGAAGGTAGTGTCGTGACGACGTCCTCCAGCAGTCGAACCGTCACCTGGTCACCAGCAGTAGCGGTGATTTGACCGTGGTGAAACGCACCTTCGTGCTCGATCATTACTGCTTGCCGTATCAGGGGGCCTGATGTGTTGCTGCGAGCTTCCGACGTTGATATGATGCAGCGTGCCGTAACGAAACGCTTAATTGACCACGTGCTTCCTGCCGCGTCGTGAAGTCCCTCGACACAGATGACTCGTGGCCCCACTTGTACGACTTCGCAGTTGATACGAACGTCCCAGGCAAATCCTATAAGGTCAGGGGTTACCAGAAGATGGGAACGTGTTGTCAAGGATGGAGCCATCGTGACCGCTTGACGGTGGACAGGAGGTCGGTGTTAAAGGGTTTAAACTTTCTGGCGAGTCGACGAATCGAGAATGAGCCTCTCTGTCGGCCAGCGCTAAGGCTACTGAAGGGAGTTTCGTAACGGAGACTCGTCTAAGACTACCACAGGTTTGATAGTTCCCACTCCTCGTAGAAAGACTATTTTCATCTGCTCTTGAACATGATAAATCCCCACTTCTGAACGCTGCGTACAATGGCAGCAAGCGCGAGGCTCCCAGAGCTGCGGAACACACATCGACAGCCCGCAGCTTGAAGTTCCATCAATTCCTCGTGCTGTGTACAGGCCACGAAGGACAAGAGACCTTGCAGAGAACTAGCGAACGAACTGGTGGACGACTCGTCCTCTTCAGATGGACGTTTTGTGGTTAAAGTGGACGCACGGTGGCGGAATACAGGCTTGCCCGACGTGGAGCACACGACGACGTCCAGCTCCATTTTTGAAGAAGCTGATACACGGGATAAATTACATTTTGGGTGGTTATTAGAAAAGATCGCGACTACTATGTGGGTCTTTTGGGTCCTTGCAGTGCTTCAGTTGCTGTTGGTGTCTGCTGCTGTGTCTCCGTCTCCAAGACTGGAGATCACGTTCCCAGCGCAACATTCGTGGTGGAAAGTAAACAATGACGACGGACTGCTGGAAACTTTACCCGTTTACTTCCAGACTCACAATTTCCGAGTCCCTGAGAACGGATTCCTGCTTGTGACGGGGGATAGCGTACCAGAGGAAGGCTATCATCACATTTCAGACGCGAACTCGCTCTTCTTGGGTGGAATCGACCCGGGCACTCACTTCTGGAAGCTCGAACCTAGAGCGTGGAACGATACGCTCAAAGCTGTAGCAGATGCGACGCTGCATGTAGAAGTCGTAGTGGATCCTTTGGACGAAAACTCGCAATGGAGATACAAGCTGCGAGATCGTGAGAAGAAGCCGGTAGTGATTTTCAATCCAGGTATTGCGCAGAAGTGTGTACCAAACACGCGTGTAGTTCTGCCAGTGTGCTTCGTGTCGTCTACGTCAAGTGCGTTTGACGATCAAAAACGAATGTGGCTACAGATCATGGAGGGACATAATAGCAAGGAGGCCTTCCGATTCGAGGTGAAAACCTTTGAACAAGTTCTGGTAGACGCTCCGTTCACTGAACCTCTTCACCGATTGGAAGTGAGTGTGCATGGTCTTCCATTAGAGGTGAGTTGATACCCTTCTGTAAGATTATAACAGCCTCAAGCCTAACTTCTTACGGTGGCTGTAGATACCTCGAAACGAGCTCTCTGACGAACAAGCTACACCAGGCGAAGCCATCAAGGAGCTGCTTAACAGCTTTTACAGTCAATTTCCGTCGGCAAGATATGATTCTCGACAACTATCGATTCTGGATCGACCAGCTCTACTTAAACTTCGACCTCCATACGCTGCTCGAATTTGGGTGGGTCTCGTGGATTCCTTATCTTGCTGTGCCGATGGTCTCATCGTGAATACCGCCCGGTACCATTTACTAAACCTAGCATAAGACTAAGAACACGATTCGTACAAGAAGAGAGAGAGAAATTCCACCTGCTGTTGACGTTCACAACTGCCCCACAATCTCTTTTGCCTGCTGCGAGAGCCACTTCGAGTTCTTCCGAGTAGCTCTTAGGCTTATTTTCCGCCTATACCACCACAGAAGACCCCCAAAAAACCTTTCCTCCTCGAATCTTTCTTCAGGTTTCTCGACACGACTTAATAAGTGCTCACCATCGACACGGATGGAATCGATTATACCATGCGATGGCACGCTCTCGACCATAGGCGTGGCGTTCTTACTCGCAGGGAGCGCAATGGAGCGGGCGTGCAGCGTAGCCAGCCACCAACACAGCGAGAATATATGCGAAACGCATGTGTGTTGTCAGTTCTTCAAAATTTAGCGAGGAAACTTGAGTAGCTTTGCTTTTTAAAAGCGACGGGCTAGTATGCTTCAAAGGAAATTGGACAATGAAGTGAATGCTTGTTGATTGAACTTTTAAACGAAATATAACCGTGGTGAAGTTTTGAACCAACTCTACAGGATTTACTACATGTACTTTACAGTAAGTTACTGTACCGGTACTGTACAATTTGTACAGTACATATAAAGCTTAGTACCCTACAGTGTACCGGTAAATGAATTAATGTGAACATCATCTTACTAACATGTACAATGGGAAGATCCATTACTAAACTGTATAATTATCATACCGAGTATTCCGAATATTCGGTATGTAACGCAAGGCCTCTTGTCGCGAATACTATTCGCCTTGCGCGCCCCTAGACTATTATCCGTCTCTCTCGGTGTTAATCACAGTGTGATTCACACAGCACACTCACAAGTTGTTTACAACGGCCTAACGCAAGCTCTATCGTTTAAAGCGCGTAGCTGACCAACGGATAATAATTCGCCCCACCATAATGTACATGTAATGTTTAGTTTGACACGTTAAACCTGTACGTATTATAGGCAGTAACACTTTAAAATTAGCACTAAGCGCAGAAAGAGTAAGAGCGACGCCTTTGTAGCTTGTAGCATCTGCTGGACTCCTCCAACTCATACTCTGTTGCACTCTGTTAGAATACGATAACTCCGGATTTACCAGATGGAAGGGCATGCTTATATACAGGATTTGCCATTTTGCATCCTAAATGAGTCTTTTCTCATGTTCAAAAGAATAAATCTGGAAGAGGGGGGGAAACTTTAAGTCAAACGGAAATGAAAAAGGACGGCAGTTTAGGATTCTAAACTCTACGGGAATCGCTCCAGTACCTTCCTGTTCGATCGCACTACTACTCTGCTCCATCTCAAATCTAACACAACCGACGACGGCCGAAAATCAGATCATGTGATTGGTCAAAAAAACGTATTTGTTGAGTTTAAAGTTTTTCTAGACAGCCGTTTTTCTAGGAGCGATTTCAGATCTGGTTAGAACGTGCAGTTTTATTAGTGCAGTGAAAACCGCAGTAATTTTCAACCGTGGTTCTCTAGCGATTCTCAAACTTCAACAAAAACAATGGATTTGAAACGGCAGATTATGATTGAAATATTTTTTTTTTACATGTTTTGTGCAAATAACACAAATACATGTTGCAATATGATGTAGAGAAAGGATATTGCATGCTTTTTAATATTTCGGCGATTATTTGATATACCAGTGTAGTGGCTCGAATGTGGAGTTTGATAAGACAGTGAGGGTCGTTCTTAACCACGCCATGCTATGTCATAGCACGAACAGTTAGAGATCAAAATAAGCGAAATGACACAAAGCATGAATATTCCATGTTCTGTTTTCTGATAAACAACTGAATAATCAAAAGGCAATTGGGAAATGTGATTATTTATTTTGATATAATATAGACTACGTTCTGAGCTTAAGTTCATTCTGTTTTTCATGCCCAGCTCCATCCAATTCACCATCTATAGTCATCGTACCTTTGAAGGCGCGACGCGGCGAAGCATTATGCTGATCCGAATAATACCTACCACCTGTAGGCTACAGGTACGTACTGGTGGCACTACGGTGACCATAGTACTATCGTCGCTAACCAAGTTTTGCTGGAGCCGGTTGCGATCTCTCCCACTTCGCAACTTGCGCCCCTTGTACAAATACACCAGGCATCGGAATCCTTACACTTGATGCGTTTGCTACCGTCAGTGACTTTAATTGCGCTCGTTTATAGCTGTGCCAGTTTGTCGACTGCTACGAACTCTGTCACTGCGCTTTCGTCACATGCTGCTTCCAGCCACAAGCGGTACTTGCGTCAGTATGACTTCAGAGAACTCCCAGCCGCTAAACCAATCGACGAAGAAAGAAATGATCCACTGAAGCATGTGGGTGGTGCTGCGAAAATGGTGGAAAATGTGATTGAAAAGGTGAAAAAGGTACCCGCGAACCTGAACGCCGCTGTCGAGAAAGTTGCCATGACAGCTGACGAAATTGCCACTGCGTTGAAGAAGATATACGATGAATATCCCAAGGGCTTGAGTGCTTCGACGATGAAGCAAATTAAAAAGGTGGAAGAACAGAAAATGGAGGATTTAGCTACGTATAACAAGGAAACCGCGAATGGTATGCGTAGGGAAATTAAGAAATTCGATGGTATCAAAGTCGCCCCGGAAGAGTATCTGCGGTCCCACATTGGGCGTGGCATGCAGCGCTACGGCAAAGATAACCGCCGCTTGCTGTCGTGTAACGTGATCTCTCGACCTAAGGAGCAAGGTGGTGGCGATGTGCTTTTGATCTCAAGCTCAAAGCCGGACAAGAACGACTGGCTGCTTCCCAAGGGAGGTTGGGATTTTGGCGAGGGCATTGAAAAGGCTGCTTGGCGTGAAGCCATTGAAGAAGGAGGAGTAAGTTGGAGTTTGCATTCGTTTTGTTAGCATCTAGATTTAGTTTTACTAACTTGTGATTCTGAAGGTAAACGGAAAACTTACAGCGAGTCTGGGAAGGTTAGACTTCACGAACAAGGACAAAAAGAATTATCGTTACTACGCCTATAAGATGGAGGCCAAAACGGTCTATGACGATTGGGCTGAGAGCGTGCGATATCGTATATGGGTCTCATACGATGATGCTATGAAGTTACTTGGGAACCGCAAGGAGATGGTTGACATTGTGAAGCGTGCAAAGTTGGCGGATGAGCTTGCGAAGGCCAACCGGTTGCCAAAGGAGGATCCCAGGCTTGCGGCACTTGATTTCCTTAAGGTCGCGCCAGCCGCAAGATAGAATACAAATAGTAGACGGGAGGTCCGCACGAAAAATACATAGACTTCACCGCAAAACCAGATGTTTTCCCTGTCAAAACGAATGGAGGCTTTGGATTTTACTTCGTTGTTGCTTGTCTGTGCCGTAGCAAAAAAATACCCTCTTCAAGGGCTAATCAAGCACGTTCTGTAATGGTATCATTCAGCGAAATCGCAATTCGCAGTTCGAAGAACTGTGTTAGGTGGGCCATGAAAAAGTTTGACATCATGCAACATTACGCTTACTTAAGTGAAGTTGCGCAACCAGCGATGTTTGTCATCCAGCAACTTACCTAAGCGTTTTAAAGTTGCACTGCTGCAGCATGGCTGTCATTGAGCAACAAAGCGAAAGCTAGTTAAGTAGGTACAGGTAGCGTTTAGCAACCCGTTGCATTGATCAAACACGTATAGCTATTCGTATAGCTACAGCGTCGTATAGTTTTGTGTGTTGCAGTGAATCCGTCCACTCAACGCAACAGCGAGGAGTACCTCGAAAACAGGTCTCCTCCAATTCAGTATCATATTGGATTGCCTTCCAACGACAGCAGTAATAATAGCGGCAATATAACCGCGTGCATAAATAAAAATTGCCTAAATACTGCAATATCTCTGTGGTTGCCAACCGAAAATAATGTACACAGAGTGCCTTTGATTTTACTAAGACTGTGCTTGCGCGGGGAAGCTCTGAATTTTATTGAGATCACGTTTCGTATCAATTAGTGAGTGAGTGTTTCGGCGGTAGGCCACCGCCGAAACACCCACTACTACAATTAACGCATTTATAAGTTGTATGCTATCAGATAACGTGAATTAATGTTTGATTGTCATTGATACCGAATCACTGTCGTTATGACTACTTTACATGATCATTTCGTTTCGCGCCGTCTCGTATGTACTCCGCATAACTGAAAAATCAGAGAGGATACTTATTTTGACGTTTTAAATTCTGACAAACAAAAAATCATGAGTTTTAATGATGCGGTACTTCTCCAAGCTGGCTCAAGTTATTTCAGACCTTGAACCAGCTTGGAGAAGTTCGCCAAAGTCACCGATATGGCCAGTATCCAATTCCTATCATTGCTTTTTCTTTTTCAACTACAGATACCGTAATGCTTAGTCATTTTGATCAATATGCTACTACCGAATAAGACCAATATAATTTACCATTGAAACCAGTTTTAATAGTGTAAGTTGTAAGAGAAAGTTTTCTGGACTCAGAACCTTAACGCTGAATTGAAGAAATTGACGCAGCGGGTTTCGTATAGTGTGAAAGATCGGCAGGTCGAACGATCGGATAAGAATCACGAGGTGACGAATAGGAGCGCAGAGCGTTTAGCCGCTGGCGGCCTGCTGCGAGGCTCGATACGATTAGTGTGTTAGCGCCTTTGGTGACATTCGAGTCAACCACGTGTTCTACGGATACTGTATTGTATGTGGCTTGCACGTAACAAACCCGAGGGCTATGAGTCTTGGGTTTGTAAACAAATGAACTTTGTAGCATATTTAAAGTTCCTTAAAATCCATAACAAGTCTATGTGTGATATACAACGCCCGCGACACGTAAAAAAAATGAGTTCTGGGATGTGGGAAGCTACTATGTACTGAAGTAAATTCATTCGGACGTACGTACGTAAAGTTGGGCGCATTAATCGTATTCGGTTAAGAATACTGCATGCTGTTTGTGGCACCAGTAGACCCTGAAGTACAGCTTTGTTGGCGCCACAGGAGCTACTATTATAAATAACCCCATTATTTTTCGGTTAATGTGTGGATCCATAAGCATTCACTACAGTTATAGCGTGTAGCCCTCCTCACGTTAAAAGTATCGACCACGGAAACGTCTTATCCTTTTGGAGCGAGCTGAGAACTACGAATCCCCTGGGCACCTGGGCCCGGGTCCCCAATATTAGCTCACAAATTATAACCAGAAAAGAGAAGTGTTAGATTTGAAATGGAACAGAGCGATAGAAAAGCACAAAAATGATAGAACGATATTTTTGGCCATTCATCGGCGACTTATAATACAGTAGCCGAGCGCCGCCGATACGCGGCGGTAGGTTAGGTTTATACCTACTTGTGGGGTCCTTTCGCCCCCGCTTCGCTTCGGCGAGATATTTGCTGTTAAGAACGCCTATTTTCAGTGAACCAAACACGTACGTATTCTTAAGCTTCATTAACCCTTAAAAGCACGGTACAAAAAAATGTAGCGGCTGAGAAATAGGTTTAGTCCTGTTTTGTTAAGGCCTTTCCGCCTCCGCTTCGCTTCGGCGGGATAATTATGTTGTTAGAGCATTTCCACCGGTTTCGGTCAAACTAAATTTGATCTGGACGTAGACCAGGCACTATAAAGTCGTGCAGGAGGCCGAATAGTTAGTGCAGAAAACGGCCTATTTCGGGCTATCCATCAACTAAATATAGTGGGCGGATAGTAGCCGACTATTTAGCTCACTTGATTTTTGTAAACCGTTTGGCTGCCTTTTTGTCGAGGTTTAGTTGAACTGTGAAAACTTTATAGCGCCCGGCTACGCCCCCATTTGACTTTGTTTTAGTCGGAACCGGTGGAAATGCTCTTAACCAGGCAAAATTGACTACTGCATTATACTCAATACGAAAAGCTTAAACAAACAGTCTTTACTGAGCCTATAACATTGAGCTTGATAGAAACTCATTTCATTTTTTTTACTGTCATGCTATACTGACTTTTTGATCTCTCAAAACGAACTCTTCATTGTCTTTGTCTATCACTGTCTGTATCTGTCTTGAAATGAGGACTAACTAGCACTACATGTGTTTGTACAAATACTACCCAATCTATTTCATTTTATTTATCGTGTCGTTCTCGGTAACCGCTGAGCCGCAAACGGAAGTAGTTGACTGTTTGGCTCACACTAAGTATTCCCTTTTACGAACTTTTTTTCGGTTCGTATGCAGCAAGAAGTGTTTTTAAGCTATGACTTCTTAGAACCAAACTCCTTGAAATATTAATATATCTATTTAGTGCTGATAATACATCAATGTCATTGAACGATAAGTTTTACTGTGGAGAATCAGAGTTGAAAGTGTTGTTATTGTTATTGCTGTTGTTGTGTTGCTGCTGTTTTTCATTTTACTACCCTAGTCAACTTCATCCTATGACCCCCTCGTAATGTAGTCTCGCTTTTTCTGAAGCTAGTAGTAATATCTTTGAGGTACGCTGCTGAGCGCTACCCTAGTTTACGCCATCATACAACGATCCGCCCGTAAAGTAGTCTCGTTCTTGCTGTACTAAAACAAAACTTATTTTTAGAGAACAGCGACTCGTCGACAGTAGTGATTGTCACCAACACTTGTTCTACTGGTAAAACTAACAACTTTTGTGCATAACATTTCTAGCGCAATGTTGTTCTTACTTATACTCCAGGCTAGCTACTGTAATACTTCCGTTTGATCGATCAGCGAATTACCCCGAAGAAGTTCAACTTATGTTTATAGAATACATGTAGCTTTTCTTTTAGTTGTAACTATCGAGTACAGGGTACTACGTGTAATGTAGTATCCCCTACTTCTTATTAAGAAGTTCTTAACATCTTGGTTGTGTGGCTGCGTAGGAAGCGAATATTTATAACACTGTATAGCTCCAATAATTGTTAGCGACGCCGCCTTCGCTTTGCTCCGCAGCAAAATGGATAGCCTCGTGTGCAAATGTGCAAATAACCACATGTGCAATGTCAACTACATGAAATTACTGATGTAAGCCACAAAATCGTATTTTAGCCAATTGGGGCCGCCTTCGCTTCGCTCGGCAGCCAATGAGAATGCCCAAAAATCTGACCGATATGTGTGACGGACAGACACCATATTACAGTTGATAGTTATACTAGCCGAGCGCCGCCGCTTCGCGGCGGCGGAGCATGGATGTTTATATATCGTGTTCAATGTATATCGTGTCAAATGGCTCTGTTCCGTTCGCCACTGGCTCGCTGCACTACTCGCATGGAAAGTTGGTAACTCGAGGCTGGGGCGGGCCCTTCGGACCCGCAAGGTTGCCAGGTGGGCCGCTTTGGGCCGCCTTCGCTGCGCTCGGCAGCCAGTAGAGCGCCTGTATTTTTGCGTTACAAATATTAACCCTAGCCGCGGACGGAACGACGGACGGACGGACAGAAACGGTGCTGCGGTTGAGGTTTATGATTTGTCCTTTCCTTTGAAGTGTCAAGCGCATGTACGCAAAAGTGAATGCATGATTTGCCTCTGCGTTGAGCATTTTGTAGGGTGTCAGACGCTAACGGGGCTAGGAGAGAAATACCTGGCGCAAAATGCCCACTACGTCGCATAATGATAACCTAAAACGCAGTAGTTTGGCCGATACTTCAGATGTTCAACACCCCATGTGCAATGCTACCCGACGCGAGTTGCCGCACTGCGTATGCAGCACAGCAACTCGCGTCGTTTGCACTAGCATTTATCATCTCCCCCTCCCTCGAAGGAAGCTTGGTGCTAATACACTAAGCTTCGTGTGAAAAAATCATTAGTCCGATAGTGTTATGGCGATGATTTTGCAACGACACTGTGGGCGTTTGCAACCCCCACCGAAATGACTTGCTTTTTGTATTACAGAGGGTTGCAAACTGCTAAGGTTCCGCATCTCTTAGTGCAACCAAAGTTGCAATAAGTACCAGCTGTTTTGCTGGTGTATTGGCCTCGGAACTAGCAAATACGGCTGCAAGCAACCCTTAGTAGCCAATCAGATCTGCTGATTTTCAAAAAAACAACCTTGGTCGCAAATGGCTACTGGTAATAATGATCTTGTTCAATCAAACATACTATTTGTCTTCAGTAGTACTGAATCCGTACATGTATAATGATGCGATACCTCGGCCACAGATCCGTGTCGGCCACCTCCAACCGACATTAGCCCGCCGGCCAAATATGATGCTACGGCTACTGCACCGCTTGCCTCATCCTCATGCTCAGTGCCGTTGCCTCTGGGGACACACTGCGGCGACGCCCCGCCCGCCGCTGTCGTCGCCCAACCACCCGCGTCGTCAAACCACCACACCGCGAGTAACACTGACCTCACTGCCGCGCTTCATGCCCCCGCCTTGCCCGTCTTGACAGCCGGCGCTCTCGCATCGGCCAGCACATCCACCGCTGTGCCGCCGCGACGTATTTGACTTGAACGAGTTCTTGCGGGCGTTCAACGCGGGGGCTCCACAACAGGCTTCGGACGGGGCGTCCCCTGGGTCAGTCGGGGTCCTGTCGCCGGCGACTCCAGCTCTGGTTGTACCACCCACCAATTTGCCGAATGACCCGCTGGTCCCTCCCGTCGGGCACGCAGCCGGACGGTCTATGACCACGCCACAACAGCTGTTGCAAGATCCATCGGCTCTGTTCGATGAATTCGTCCAGTTCCTCCAGGCACGGACTGCCCTCCCTGCACTTGTCCAGGCAGCGCCACAGGGTCCGGCTAGCGTACCCGTCGCTCAGTGCACAGTGGATTCAACGTCATGGACCATTGCAAACTATCGGGGCATGCTGCGCCCAGCGGAGGTGTGCAACATGCGAGCGGCCCACTTTCAGCCACCGGCGGTGCGCGCACGCGGCGACTTTGCCCCGATGGCTGTTCACAATTTTGCTTCCCACCGTGCATACATGCACTGGCTAACCCCGGAAGGCAGGCGCGAGACGTCGACGTTGTTTGCACTGCGCATGCGCATGCTCGACTGTGTCCCATTCGACGATCATCCTCAACTTCTCGGAGCCACCGCCGGCTTGCGCTTCGGCCGGTACGGAGCATCTATCATGCATTACGGCCGGGCTGACCCGGCTGCACAACTGGCCGCCGGATTATTCGGCGCCAAGCTTCACCTTGACTTCAGCGCAAACGTCGCGCCCTCGTCAACACCAGCCTGCACATCCTACTTTGATCTTCTTGGCGCAGTCCAAGGCCTGCTTATCTTCGCTCATGCTGAGTGGCATGAAGCATTAACACGGCCCTTGCACCGCATCCGCGACTTTGTCGTCGCCAACATGGATGCGGACCCCGTCCACACTCATGCTCGGGTCCAACAGACACTGCATGAAGTGAATCTACACCTCTGCTCCGTGTACGTGCACCTGTCGAGCGACTCTCCGTTCTGGTGGCGCGAATTTTCGGCCGCCGCGACTCGTATTGAGTTTCGCTCGGTGGCGTGGGCCATGGCTCTACACGAATTCTCACGCGCCGTGAACGTAGCCAGTGCGGCACACAAGCCGACACCAGACGCCCATACACGGTCTCTGTCCACCGCGCGCGACAACGGTGAGCGTCCCACGCCCAATCACACAACCGGCACGCCAGCCAGCGTGCGCGTCTTGATCCCGCGCGATAGCAACGGCGTGGAGCCGTGCCTCCGCTTCATTGGCGGTGGTATGTGCCCCGGGGGGGGGGCTAGAGATGTGTGCGGTGCCGGACGGGCCCACACCTGGCCTACTGAGCTATCGGCTGCTCTCATGACTTTCTGCCGCAGCAAGTTCGGCCGCCGTCGTTCTACGCTCCATTCACGCACGTGAAACTGCCGAGGCGCTGCCGGTTCACCGGCGCATCGGTCCCAAGAGCGCTCAAGAAATCTGAATACATACGCTTCACTTGACCATCTGAGTTCTAGTGAACCGCAGGGTTTCAGCCATATCACACCGACTTTAGAGGCGGGGCGTCTAGAGACCACGCCTCCGCTATCAGTCCTCTTCCGTTGTCCACCAATGACTCTATCGTTTCTGGCGTGAGATCATCCGACTTAAACGTTGACAACGTAACCAACATTACCGTGGATGTTACTCAACGTCAAATGCCGGCTACAAGCACTCTCACACATGTCGGGGTGAACATCAGCAGTGCATCGACTATGCACGCCCCCGACGAATGCGTCCCCGATGCCACGAATACGGGCATTGCCCCCCGCACGCCTATAAGAGGCCTGGATGGGTTAGATGGCGCCGCGCGCCATTTCGCGTCCCTGGAGGCATCCTTGCAGTTAATTCGCGACGCGGCAACACGGTGTGCAGCTGTTTGGAGCTCCAGACGCCAGGCTACCCTCGAGGCCGCGTTCAGTCAGGTCGGCGTGGCATTTCCAGCGACTACGCCGCTCGGTGAGCAGTCCAATCCAGCTCAGTCCTACAAGCTCAACAAGGCATTACAATCATCGATGTCAGAGTTTATGCGACGCGCCCGCATGCCACTCCGGCAGTTCACGGAACTCGTCCGCTGCCAAACGCTGGAGGACTACCGGCCGAATAAGGCCCTCCAACCTGACACGCTGCGCTCATACTACCACGGCTACAAGCGCGTCGACGAGCTCGTTCGGCTAGCTACCGAAGGCTACCGTATCCAACTTACGGCGCCGCTTCCTCGCCAAGACACGCTCCCCCGTAATCATCCATCGGCATCCAAAGGCATTAACGTTTGCGCGCCAATATTCGCAAGGAGCAAGATGCCTTCCGGTTTCTTGCCGTCGAAGCAGACATTATCTCCGTGTGGCCCGAACTTTTTATTAGTCCCTTTGGCGTAGTCGACAAAGGCACAGGAGATCCACAGCTCACAGGCAAGGTCATACATGATCTCTCTTTCCCCGAGATTCTGTTAATTCATAGAGACCAGGCCATATTATCGACAGCGACATTCGAACACTGCTCACACTTCGCTCAGGAGATCATTTCGCTGCAAGCGCTACTAATGTCCGGCGATGTTGCGCCTATCGCAACGCGGCCACACATGGCGAGAATGTATACATGTTCACACATCCCTGAGGACAATGCTATCGTGGTCGGCCTTTCGGCGGCTTTCGGCTGGACCGGCAGCTCCGGCACTTACGGCATCCTCGGTGGCGCCGTAGCCTTCTTGCATGGTTCAACAACGAACGCCGCTTATCCCAACGGGTTCTCCAACTACCACTGGGTTGATGACCATTTCAATGTGACATGTGGCGACGGTACCAATTGCGCCGACATTGCACCCTCGCTCCGCCGAGCAATGACCATCGTCATGGGTCCAACCGCCGTGAACGAAGACAAATTCACAGGATGGAACTCACGTCTCAAAGTATTAGGCCTCATCTTTGACGCAATCGAGGGAACCGTTTCCATGCCATACTCAAAGATCACCAAAGCCCAACACTTAGTCTCGAGCGCTTTCCATACCGCCAGTCTCTCTCGTAGCGCGTACCGTACACTACTCGGCTCCCTCCACCATGTGGCCACGTGTGTTCGCCATGCTCGAGTATTCCTGCAACGCCTCCGCACCCCAAAGCGTGGTACTATGCGCATCCAACACATTAAGCAGTCCGACGCAAAGCGTGAAGACCTCCTATGGTGGTGGCATATTCTCCGGTCTCCCGTGTTGAATGGTGTCCCGCTCGAATACTTTAACTCCAACCCCGCCAGAGACGTTACCGTTATCACAGATGCTTCCGATGTCGGAATTTGCGCTACCGTCCCATAGTTAAGAGTATTTCTAACCTACCAATTTTCACCCGCCGAGTAATTCTTCATCACCGAGTTCTACCACGGGTCCTCTAACGTGTTTGACACCAACTACCGCGAGCTACTAGCATGCGCATTCGCAATCAAGACGTAAGCTGGACTCTGGCAATCCAACCACCCCGAGGCAAGTCCCATATACGTGCACTTCTGTATTGACAACACTACGGCCATTTCATGGCAGTCAAAGATGGCTTCCTGAACCACACGACCACAGGTTTTGATCCGCCTCATCGGTGCGAGGGAGCTCGAACTCGGCCTGCGATTATCCTCCTCACACATTCCTGGAGCCGAAAAAGTCGTAGCGGATGCAAGGTCGCTCCGATGGGGCGGTGGCACGCATTCGGACACGTTCTCTAAGCTAACTCGTGGTTGGTCACAGGCACAAACTCCAGCTTCGATCAAGGATCTCGAGAAAACGTGGCGAGACATCTCCGCGAACACTCCGTTGCCACCTCCTCCCTCCGAGCGTACACACGCGCGTTTGACCGCTGGAAGCTGTGGACCTACCACAACGGCTTCCCCTGGCAGCTCAACCTCCCGCTAACTCAGCAAGTCCAAGTCATTTCAAATTTCATCGTCGACGCCCACATCAACGAGCTTGGCTCATGCGCGCCGATCCGGTCCTTCACGATCAAGGCCGCACTTGATGGGATTCGACATTTTCTTCAAGCCTAAGGGCACAACTTCCCATCAGGCCACCCACCAGTGCGCATGCTCCTGCGCTGCGTGGGTCGTCACGACATACCCCCACGATAAAAGGCCCCAGTGTCCATCGCACTCCTGGAATGGTGCCGAATGTCGCTCAACCTCCAAGACCCCGCGGACCAAGCGTTATGGGGGATTCTGTGCCTAGCCTTCTTCTTTGAGCTGCGACGCTCCGAAATCGTGGCCACCACGTCCACGTCTTTCAGGTGGTTTGCCATCTAAGCAGAGGACGCCGCAGTGGTAAACGCAGCAAACACAGCGACAGCAAATCCGGGAGACGCGACCGCACTGTACATACGTTTCCGCGGGTCGAAGACTAGCCAGAATGGCCCCCCGGTCGCGCGAATACTAACGCGGCCAGGCCGAGCGAGTGTGTGCTATAGCGGCGAGGGTCCTCTCCTCGCCTTAGGGCGGCGCCTTGAATCTCTTTGGTCACTCGGGCCGCTGAGATGTAGCTTGGCTGTCCTTGTAGGTTCATGTTAACCGCTATAAGCCTCCTCTCGCACGGAGGAGCAAAAGTGCGCCGAGTACTGGACACACAAACGGGTTACACGTCTGAATTCAGGAGCCAGGATTCACGCACGATCAGCCGCTTAATATCTGCTTCCACAGCGGAGCGAGATATTTGACTGTGACTCACCCCATCACCGCGTATCGGCAAGACGTATAAGCCTTCACCACTTGAAGCTCCTATACTCAATGAAAAGAAAATATCCAGCTCCCACGGCAGGTACACAAGATGAGACAAAATCAGCGCCGATTATGAATCACCTACACCACATTAGTTTGGTGTTGATGGAATTATCTGCTTCCATCGCCACAGCTAATCTTTGCCTTTGACCAGGAGACACGGCTTAATCGACGTGGCACCAGCTGGAGTACCGAATATGACCGTTGCTTCCACCTTCTGTATGCACAATGCTCACCAGGAGCGTTCGCCGCACCTAGGATTTTACATGGCGACTATATACTTTTACTTCTTCAAGCAGTAGATATCACCATCGAGCCACCGACATCCAACCGGCTGCTCATCGAACATACCACTCGCGTCCAGTGTCAGCCACGCCCAGGTGCGCTTTCAGTCAACGCGAAACTTGTGAGATGGGGCGCTGTGTGAGCAAACTTCTTTGCTTCGCGATTCTTCTTCTGGGATGTATTATAGCTCTGTAACATGGTAAAATAAAAACTGAGATGCCTAAGCAGCATTCATGTAAAGACTGTGTACATTTTTAGCTGAGTTTAACTGGAAGAGGGCTGCATCAAGGCGTGGGCTTCTCATAAAGATTGCATAGTAATATTATAGATTATTAAAGCACTACTTCACCTAATTTTTAAAATAACGTTTCTTAAACCTATAGTGACAACAGAAGACAATCAATATCTCAAACGACCCATAAGAGAAACCGCAAAATTTGATATCAGTAAAACCGTTGCACATAATATAGGGGAAACGTTATCTTTTGGTGCTAATTTCTAGTTTAAGTGATGTGTCGCGCAACCAGCAACATAATACCCTTTCTTATGGTTGT
The DNA here is from genome assembly GCA_033557915.1 of Phytophthora tentaculata. Lineage (NCBI taxonomy): Eukaryota > Oomycota > Peronosporomycetes > Peronosporales > Peronosporaceae > Phytophthora > Phytophthora tentaculata. The sequence continues at coordinate 1,336,894 of JAUCEA010000005.1, forward strand.
GGAGCTTCTAGGAGCATCCATCTGACTACGGGGGGCGGTCACTTTGCTTTTGACTCGCTCTCCCCATTTGAAATACTGGTAGCACTTGTTGGTACCATCTATCAACACCCAGCATGATTTGTTCTGGGCATGCGTGTGCAGAAAAACGTTTCAAGAAGCTATGTGGCGGCACGAGGAAGATCCAGCGGTGAAAGCTTCCGGGTCGGGAGATCTGTCGAAGCGAAAAGCTCGCGGCGAAAAGGCCCCGCTCCCGTGAGGCCCCGCACTGGAAACGGATATGCTATTGCGCAGTCGATTGAGAAAGTCATCGGGGAACTGTGGCGATTCTGGCGATGCCGAGGATGGCGGTCGTCCAGTAAAACAGCTGGTCGTCCCGATGGTTCCGACCGCCACACGCAGTTCCTTCCTTAGCACAACTTTGCATCACCTTAAACGCCAGACAGGAACCGTCGATCGTGCGGTTTGCTCAGCGAAATCCAATCCCAACGGCTGCCAAACCAACCAAACTAGTCTGCGTGGTGGTTAATGATGGCTCAATGGGGAGATAGCAACTAACAGAAGACTAGGATGGCTGAGCCTTTTCCATAGCAATCCAGAAGTCTATTGACTACGAGAAACGTCTGAGCCCCTTCGTCGCGCGCTAATCAGACAGATCATGGCAAACTCTAACCATGAATGATGTACGACGGATGAGAGAGAAGGAACCCGTGGCGTCTGTGAAGGAACTTCTGGTGAATAAATATCAGATGAATTTTCGCTGCCGATTAGCCGACTATCAGCTCCCAAGTCATGACTCATCAAGGAAACTTCAACATGAGATGGGAGAACTGAATTCACCAATCGGAGATCCGCCGTTGAATTACTTAAAAGTGCACATTGTAACACATTTCTCAAAGCGACCAATTACAAACCTGTTGCATGGCAAATTCCATTGGCAGACGACATTTTTGGATCGGGGAAATCGGAGTTGGGAAGGAATTGTATCGACCAATGCAGACAACAACTTGCGAACGAGGAGGAGCAAGGTTTGCGGAAAGGATATCGCCGTTTCCGATTCCACTCATATCGTGTCTGGATTTCTATAGCAACTGTGTTCATGTTAAACCGTGCTTGTGCGAGGGGCGCCGCAGCAGTTTGTCGTGCCATCCAATTCGGTGGTGGCTAAAATGAATGACGCACTAGCAACGACAATCAGTGAAGTGCTCCAGACAGGGGTCATACCTGCTACAAACGGGAGCGATACGGCGCATGATTTTGCGCCGGAGTTAGTGCCTGTGCTCGGGCCGTTGTTTGCTGTACTGGATGATGTTGGTGAGGCATTTAAATACCCACGTGGAGATGTGACATCACGAGAGCTTTTCATGGACGCTTGCAAGAATGTGCTGGCGCATTGGACGCGGGTCTCTCGATTGCAATTTGTGGTGCTGGGCCACGCTGGTTACCCACCAGTACGGGGAGGGGATTATGACACCGGTATAACTTACAATTCTAGTTTTTGGAAGTTTTTCCGGTTGCCGTTAAACCTAATGAGCCCGCCAGAGATTTTTGAACCTATTTTTGTTTCGACTACGGACAGACGAAGCTTAAGCAAGCGCTGGGAGGGGGTATTGAAGAATGACGAGAGACAAGCTGCAAAGCTGTTGTACAATGGATCAGCTGGACATCCTAGAAAGTTAGTGACTGCGCTCAAATCGCACAAAACGTACCAGTCACTTCGCGCAATTGGTGTCCCTGCGCTCGATTCGCTACACTTTACCGCTTGCTCAATGTCATGCATTGTTTTTCATATCAATCAGACCGTTATTGTCGATAAAATTTTAAACAATTTCATTTTTTCACTCTGAGTAATACACTAGACGGTCCCGCACAACAGTTGGCTGGCTGAGGGGGGGGGGGGCAAAAACGAAAATCGGCACTGCGATTGAGCACAGTCACACTATCTGACTGTCTGTAATGGTAGATAATGCCTTTGACTGGAGCAATTTCTTAACGCGCTGGCACCGACGCCGAACTAACATCCTTCAATTTTCATTTTACTGCTTCCACCTTCATGGCCCCAGTCTATCTCCCCCCCTGCCGGGTTGGGTGTTGGCTGGGTGCCGGAAGGCGCTGACGAGATCGCGTTCGATGGCGTACCTGGTGGCGCCAACAGGACTGGAACTGGAGAACGGAGGAGTCGCTAAAAATACTCGGTTAAAGGGGACGCTCACCTGCGAGAAGTTGCAGACACTTGCTCTAGTATCGGTGGCTTCGGCGCCTTCCCGAACCGCGGTTACACATCGCGGCCAACTCTGTTTCAGAATGCTAAAAGCCGAATTCAGCGCCTCAGCATTTCTTGTCAACCACCTCGAAGTCAACACTGGTGCTTGCACTCTTGTTCAAGATTGCTACTCGATAGGCGCGCTATTCGTCGAGCTTGGCTGTCCCCAGCTGAAGCATCCTTGTCCGGCGAGTGCCGTTGCCATCGTCTCCGCTGCTCCAGTTATCTTTTTCAATGTTATTCCTCCTCGCTTATGTTGCGTACGTAACAACTTGTGGTCAGAAGAACGCACAGTTAGTTTTTGTGTGGGTCCTGGGGCTAAGTATTAGATGTAACAGGTTAAAGATCGTTAATTAGACCAACACTAGCAAGCAGGGAAGAATGAATTAAATTGAACTCTGATATTAATTGCCAAGACGGTCTCACCACTCGTGCCCACCCCAACCTATACGCAATACATACGGGTGTGTGATTGGTCACCGTGACAGCACGATGACAACCATGTGACGGAGATCCGTGACATAATCACCTATTTAGTACGCGATACACACTATTATAAAGGTATTGAAGCGACCACATTTACTGATCGCACGTCTGTCGGTATTTCGAGCTTTGAAAGGCGCAGGAGACAGCGACAGGAGCGTCGACACGGGATTAGCATCCGCGGCGGGGCTGTGAGATCTTCTACGAAGGGACGCCTGAGAGACGACGGCAGCCACCGCTGGATAACGCCTCGCAGCGATCTCACCTTTTCCGAGAGGTTACAGATGATGACCTGCCTTTGTCCAGAGCTGGAACACTGAAACTAGCGCTGAGTTTGTGCGGATGTTGGGGTGGCGAGGAGGTAGACACGAGTGCTTTTCGCTGAGTGCCTTGGTGCGGCAGGTATGCGAGCTGTCGCGGGAGTCAGGCCGAATGTGCTGCTTCGTGTATTACGCGAATACCCGTCTCGTATTAGATCCATTTAAATTAAGTTGGTGAATTGGGGGCCAGTCTAATGCTGTATTAAGCAACACGCATTTAAATGTCGGCGCGTCTTGATGGGCCCAACTTGTAGGCGTATCGTTTGAAAAGGACCATAATCTATTCCCCTGTTAACAACCTTTATTATGTAGTATTCAATTAACCTAATGAGAGTAATTCTAAATGATCAACGATAAGTTTGAATTACACTAAACATGGAGCTAGACGATGTCGACGAACGAACGAAGGGCTATTTATTAAAATACCTCAATTAGAGGGTTTCAGAATCGGCCTTTGGCATTTTCATATCCTTCGTAATTTGGGAACATAAGTTAAATTATCTCACGATTGGTTTGATAACGCGCAACCGACATTTTGCGCTGTAGCAATACTATTTAAGTATCAAACGTGGTAATGGTGGCAGACTCGAAAATGAGAATGCGATCAAGCTGATTCTATGGCTAGAATACCTACCCGACTTCAAGAAATGTTTTGAGCGATAAGTAATCGACGTGCGTGGTGTATTATGACAATTGAAGCTTTAGGGGAGCTAGTGTGGGGGCTCTGGGAAGTTATCGCCAAGTGTATTTGCTGGTAAGTCGCAAGGTGAGGATCATTGCGGCTGCCGGACTCAAATATTGTCTGTCCTCTAACAACTTCGGACTATTTATAATTTTTATTCCAGCTACAACAATGCAGTTTTTCTATTTCTTCCAGCTATTTTTTTAACTTAAAACAATACTAGTAATGTTTAAGTGAAATCAAAAGAATAATTGACTTTGTTAAATAAACCAGAAACCGATTAGTTATGGAGGCCTAGTTCTTTCGGTTGGATGTCGTTAATGTCAACTGGTTTGTCGTTATGCATGCTGGGTTGTTAACAAGTTCTGCGTTATCCATGAGCTGGTCACCCCGTGCTGCGTTATATCCTTGTGTTCGTCAGGCTGCACCTTATCGATTTTAAAGACCAGCCAATTATATTTCTGTTGGTACCTTAACAAGACTTGCTAATCGTTTAAGCCCTGTACTAAACTGACCCCAAAGCTTTGTTCGTCTTTGAAGTAGTTGTGCACCTGGTATCGTCATTATGACGCTATTGATGCTTCTATTTCAATTGCAGATCTTTGTAACATTATGTCACTTGAGTTGACCCAGGTTTATCTTTAATTAGTGAAACCTGTTCATCTTGACTTATATCCACTTAGTTCTAAAGCCCAAATTTGGCATATTCAATCTAGAACTCGACCATTTACACTGAACAACGGTGGATAGTATGAAATATAGTTGCATGGGGACAAAACATTTTTTGCAAAATTATGCAAAATAGTTTTTTTTAATTTGGTCTGGTTGTCCTTCCAACACTTTCGTATCCTGCCGTTCGATGTAGCGATTTACTAGAACCTGAACATCTTTAGTTAGGGGTGTGAGTGGTTCCTACGAGCATTCTACAAAATCGAGGCTTTTCCACCTTTCTAGAGTTTAGCTGTCATCGATAGTAGAGCTCCGGCGATGCGTATTCATCTCGTTGGGGGCCAGAATGATGCCTCGGGCACCCATATTCTTGTGGATTTCTTCCGTGATATCGGTACTACTGTTTGCATCGAGCTTAAATCTTGACGGGTGAACATCTACATCGTCTCCCAAGAACAGGTGATGTACTCGGAAAGGATGGGTGTCGTAAGGGACCGCAGTGTAGGGCCCTTGCCATGTGACGTGCAGGTTATTACCCTTCTTTTCGTCGCCACGATAGCGTAGGACGTAGACCCCTCCCCCACGTCAAAGTTGAGAGTGTTCTCTCCACGTTCTCCTCGTTTTTGCAAAGAAGGCGTAGATTTATCGTACTGTCCACAATAGTTGGTTCTCCAATTAGCCCTAGAAGATGATGACCTTCCATTTACGATTGTTAGATATAAAGGGTAACGTTTGCCGTAGATCCCGAATTTGCGGTCCGATTTGACGAATTCGAATATTACTCCTATAATACATGCATCTCAACGGCTCGAAAATTTGGTGAAAGGGCTCCATTAGGGTCAGCTGGTGACTGTCCAAACTACTCCTTCTCTATTGGCTCAAGTGTCATAATATATGCAAAAGCATCTGGTATTTAGGCTAGAAAGCAGGGTGTTGTCCATGTTGATGTGCTGGAACAAGAATTTGCGATTGCACCATAGCAGAGAGATTGTTTCAGATCTGTATACAAAGATAGAGGCTGGTTGATAGGATGTGTTATCGAAAATTAGTTGATTTAATAGTGCATCGGATACATATTGTTAAGCTGTTTTCGCATGGACATTTTTATGAGCTCGAGACTCTCCTGAGCAAAGTATTGCTCTGTTTACAGCGAAACAATGCGTTATAGAAAGCTAAAACGCTTAGCTACCATTTTGCGCTGATGTACTACGTTCTATTACACGTCTAGCACTACTTTTGATGACATTGCAACAGCGACGTCGATATACATAGATTTGAAGGTCAAAACTTGAAAATGGCTAGCTTTCGCCACGGAGCGTGTTCTAGTTGTTAATGTTATAGCACGAAAACACATTACTTTAACATTGTTTTGAGGGGAGGATCACTAATATTAGTGAAGAGCGAGCGATAAATGTTGCAATTTACAATTCTTATTAACAACTATTATGGCCAGTCCAATAGCCTTTGAGCAGCGGTGGTCTGATGCATAGCAGTAGCCTGTCACGAAATGAGGTTATATGCTTAGAGAGTACTTAGAATTTGGCGGCAGTGTGACTAGCTACTTGTGGGTAGGTCGGTAAAACTCTGTCCGAGGCGATGGGCATGAGAGTCCCGTAAGTGTCCAACAGGGCGGGGTTTGCTGAGCAACGGTGCGGCCGTGTGACTGCCATAGTTCAATCGGCGTCCGTCCCACCATTATGGATCAGTGACAATGATAGTCACTATTGAGTATCGTCGAAGACCCATCCGCAACATCATTTTTGGATATTTTTTGGATATTTTTTGGATACCCATCCGCAATATCATTTTTGGATATTTTTTTGGATATTACGGATGGGCTCTCGACGATACTCAATAACCACTATGTGTTAACGCTAGCCTATAAATGCTGGATAAATATTTATGTGGAGCGCACCAACCGCGATGTACTGTGAGTGCTCCGTCTTATGACGATGCATTGTAGAAATGTTTGTAGAGATTTTATACTCTACCAAAGACTGAATCTACCTAATTCCTATGATACAATTTTGTCTGAATCAAGGGTGGCTGTTGTTGCTACTGCGCTATCCGCAGTGTCACAAACGACAAGTTCGCAAAAATGCGTCGCATGGTCCTTCAGTACAAGCAAGTACTTGCTTGTGCCGATGAATCACCCATGAACAGGAAATTACAGTGGAGGGCTCCAGTGCGCTCATGGCATTCAATACGACCGGTGAACAGTCCGTTCTTTTTTCACAACGAGGAGATAGAGTAGACAGCATAACACAAAGCTGCGGGCGACCTTTCGCATGTCGATAACGTGGAAAAGCCGCCACAGGTGATATACCATAGTTTGCTCACTGCTGGAGCCTTGCGCCCCCGCTGTGAGAAACGACACAGTCGGTGGACCAAATCACGGCTCGCGCGGGAATCCAGATCCGCTAATCGACACGCAGTACGTTATCCTCGTCGAGTACTGCTCCAGCCGGCATGTGCTGCTGCTTCAGCGCAACCATTTAGAGATGCCTAAATGAAACCTTCGTGGTTGAAGGGGAGGCAAACAATTGCGCTCTTTGATTTGTCATTGTATCTCTTTCTGAGATCGCTTCCAATTGAACCACTCTAGGCTCGCCGTGGCGGTAGTCGGGCAACCCGCATGTCCGCACACACATTCGAGACACCGACAACATGCTCCATAACATAGCGGCAGGCCCCCAACGCCAACGTTCAACGAAGCAATTTCCCTCTGATGCACTTTTCGATACTTTTATGTGCTGCGAATAACATGGATAAGATTCCTGTGGTCAAAAAGTCGATAAGGGCGACCTCACAGCGGTAGATAGTCGTGTTTATCACGGCCTACCATAACGGAGTGGGCTTCTTTTCCCATAACCGTCAAGTTACATTGGGCACCTCGGAACACGCCACTCTCACACGTCAGCAACCTGTGTTTGCTGTGGGGTGATATTGAACCTCGGGCCAAAGATCCTCGCCTGTGCGGCAAAAACAGAAAGCCAGTTTCCGACCCGTCCGAAAAAGCACAGGTCGTAGCAGCATCGTCTGGGAGCGTTCGTGCAGGACAAGTTCTTTTACTTGGTCGTATGCAACTTTTCTGCCTCTGTGAGCTCAGTGAAGCGACATATTTTGTGCGAAGGCTAGTGGAGAGAGCCTAATTAATCCACTACTGGAGCGGGTCTACGACACGTACATTGTCTACAATTGACTCTCGTCTCCAGCTTGCAGCGCCGATGAACTGTTGTAGTTCCCCAACCGTTGAAGATACGGTATTGATCGAAGGACGTCGATACGCTCCGGGTCGTGATTGATACCGTCGCTACTGATAATACTACCGCACCGTTTTACTGTCTGTTGATATAGTATGCTTTTTGCAGCACTAGCTTGAGCCCGAATGCGGCTACTAAGTAAAACAAATAGACTCTTCTAGCTTGGATGCGAAAAGCAGAAAATCATCAATCCAAATATGAGAAAATCGTGTAAAAGCGATTCAAAACGCTTCTTCATTGTCTGCTAAAAAAGGACAGCAGCGCCTCAGCACCCGTGCAATACTCGGCGTGGAGTGTGTACTTGGTGTATGTGATATACAACATAAGCTCTCGATAAGATCGGCTGATGGAAGCTGCCAAAATCCTTTGAGGAGATCGAACAGTCCGTAGAGTTTATTTCCTCCGTTGTGGTTGTCTCAATGAGGTCTTTTACAGGCTTATACCCGGTACTCATCGGGACTTGCGCTCTTGCAACGCTGGTCTGGCCCACCTACTGCCTTTGTTTTCATATACTCAGCCCAGATCAACCAGCTTTGGATTGAGTGGAAGGTGCCCATGGCATGTGGCTATAGCTCTTCGCCGCGCTCACCCCTTCAGTGTGAAGGCGTTGCAGTGGTTCAACGTCTGTTGGTGCGTCTTTGCCTAACCCCAGACGCTAGATGTTGTGCTTGTTCGCTATTACGCGGAGGCTCTGTTCCAGTTCACTGGGGAACCCATGTTCCAATGTCATTTCCATCAGTAGATTGAAGACACGACGCACGGCATCGTCAACGAAAGTAGGGGTATAGTCTGCCAGGTCAAACCGAATATTTGTTAAGTCGTCTCTGCCATCGTTGGCACCAATTACTCCAACTGCCGGTCGATGTCTCTACCCAAGGCCTTCATTAAGTCTCATTCGAGAACGCGTTCGGGCTCGTCATCCACAACAATGAGACATTCAAGTTGCTTATAAATCGCTACAGGCCCGCGGTAGTGTCAACTCATGTTCCGCTACTGCCATGCTTACAACAGGCATACTAGGACGGGTACCGTGATCGATGGATCACGAAGTAGCAGTCCGTCCCATTTTCCCGACTAATTGCCGTTTGATATGCACCAGTGCTTGCACATAATGACATTTCCATCACGTCATTGAATGTGACCGTCTTTTCTTCCGTTGGGAGCCACTCTCGAAGTCGTTTGAGTGCTGGTATTTCTCTTTAGTTTCCCCCTCCCCCTCTGGACCAGCATTTTGCGGCTGATCTCGGCTTTCTCGCTGTTCAATGCTTTTGAGCACTCGGACAGCCAATGAAGGTCACCACATTGAGGAAATGGGGTTGACGGCGCCTTCGGACGCTTTGACGCCGACTTAGTGTGTGGTCGTGGTCCTGCACCACTTGTCTCACCAACAACACGCGGTTACTTAAGCAGCTTCATACTCGAAACCCGAGGGGTTTGGCTCTCACCGTCTCGATCGCCTCCATCGCGCATGGCTCGTCGCTAGCTTTGATGATCCTTTCATGGCCCAGAGCCTTCTCAAGAATAATTGCGAACAGCACTGCCTCGTCCTCTCCCGCTTTCCGCTTTCCGCGTGCGGAATCTAGCGGTGCTATCGACTTCCTTGCGGAGATCTCTTGGCACAAAGGCGTTAATCAGTGTCCGGTATAGCTGCTTCCTTCCGCCTTAAATGAAACGTGCATCTGTGGCCATCGATAACCGCGCGGCACAGCTTTTAATACTGAACCGCTCGTTCGCGAACGTTATTTCTGGCAGGTCCATACGAAGGTTCTCGGCCGTCTTGGGACCGACGTCAGATACGCTATTGGTTTTGACGTTTGAGATAATCTTGTCGACTTCGGACAAGATGTGTTCGTCAGTAACGTCATAATATGACATTTTGCAGCAAAGGCGACGCCACTGGCTGGCCAGCCCAGAGTTGAAGGTTTTTTAATCGAACGGCCAAGGCGTCCGTTTGGCCCTTCGCCCTGTTCCTGGACAGGGTCCTCCTACTGGTGTTGCTCATTGCGCCACTTCAGAAATGCTGGGTTGAAAATGCTGGTGTTTTGGGACGGCAGATAGGACCGACGTGAAGGTGGGAGGCGTCGTTTTCAACATCGTCACCAGGTAGGGTAGGGCACTGAGCTCTAGGCTTCGTCATGGTATTATCTAATCTAACTCATGCCAAAATCTTGTCTTGCCTTCGGTGGCCTAGGTTTTTTGGCTGGACGCCCTTCATGCCAACTGGTTCGTCGTTGTGCGTGCTGAATTGTGATCACTGCGTTTTCAACGGCTACGTGCGCTCGCACCCGCTCGCCTGAAAACCAATTGATTGTTGTTGATACATTAACAGCATGCTGGAATCGGATGTGTTTACATTATGCCGGATCCGGGTAGTATGAACTAGCCCATTTCAAACCAAAGAGTGTAAACATTCGACCATTGTATGTGCAGTTATATATTTGAATTACAAACAAGAACAAGTATGCTGCCTAAAGTTTTTTTAACGCTACGAGGCAGTGCCGTGGCGGCCATAATTTAGGGGCCGAGGCAAAATAGTAGCGCAGAGAGAAATCGGAATTGTAAAGCTGCCACCGATAGCAGAGGTATCCTAGCCGAGAGGCACGGCGTCGAATTCCTGTTGCTTATCTACCTCCCAAGTCAACTCGGCTGAGTGAACCGACATACCCAGGGTATTTCAAAACCCACCTCTTGTAAAGGAGGTGTATTTCGGATTACCAAAACGCCATATACTGCGGTGAAAATATACTTATCGCAGATGAAGTAAAGCTGACAACTGTCGATTCAGAGACTCCCTTCGTATGGGTATAGGAGTGCAGCTTCGGCTAGGGTGGTAGGCCCTTGTAACCCTCCTGCCGACCGCTTTACGGGCTGAATTGCCTCAATTAGGACTCTCTAGCGTGAATCCAACAGAACCGGAGCTGCCATCCATATAGCCGTCCCCAAACCGCAAAGGAAGTCTACCTTGTCCCGCCCATATTCCGTAAAACAGTGTAACGGGAATGTGCCTGAGCTACGGTACGGTGGGAGCAGCCCGACGGCGAATCAGAGCCACGGAGTGACGCACCAGGACGCGAAGTACCCGATGGACAGTACGCCGTTGTTGAAGATGTGGCGTGTGTGTAGACATACGGCGATCGGTCGCTGCCATCAAGATGCAGCGACCACGGAGAGCCGTATGAGTGAGATCTTAGCGGCCTAAGAGGGGCTGGATTCACGTGCGAGCGCCCAGGACGTGTCTGGTGCGAAGTGCAAGGAGAGATGACGCGTGTAGGCGCCGTGCGGAGCGATGAGAGACCGGGGAACGGCGGCAATAAAGAGGCAACGTGTGAAGCGTGGCACAGGCCACATCAGGAATCCGCACGGAGCCGAAATCTGTGGCCTGTACCATAAGGCTAGTCGGTCACACTCCTGGATCCGCGCAGTGGAGCGCAAAAGACTTGATGTTGTCGGTGGGCACACGCACTGAGCGGTGTGCTGTATCATAAAAGCGGTAAAGCGAGAGACTGCGATGAAGTGCCCGAAGGGGCAGTGTGTTGCGGTGGGTTAACGATTGGTTGGGCGTTGTGACACCTTGCATCAGAGACAACGAAGCATGTGAGCTGTGTACGGTGTGCGGTACGGCCTGTTGTTGACGGCCGGGTGCGTTCTGAGCAGCTACAGGTTAGTGTGCGGCGTGGATTAGCGTCGAATACTGGCAGTAGTGAAAGAAGGATAGAAATCATCTGACGTACAAGTACACGTTAGAGCAAGCGAAGTTGGCAATTGTTGAAAAATAAATAGGGGCGTAAGTTCCGGCTGCTGAACAAGCGGCCTATTCTAGAAGCCATACGCACTGTTGTATCACAGCAGATATTATCAGATCTCACTCTGAAGGTGTCCATTTTCCGGGGCTATTGTGATTAGTCTAGAGTCGCCTGCTAGCCGGCGGGTGTATAGCTCAGGACTCTGCTTACTCGTAGGTCTCTAGTTGGAGCACTAGAAACATAAAAGCATCGCGATGTATGTAATGTTTAATGGTGATATAAAGTGGGAACAGGCGCGCTATGCGCCCCGGGTGTGTGTTAGCCATCCAAAGCTGCGTTGATGCAGCAGCACCAGCCAGTCCTCACAAATGTCCTAAGTGTGTAAATTAGATACTATCATTAAGATACATTATACTTGATCTTAGTAAAGTGTCACATGCCCGATCTATCCTGTCGCCGCGTTAAAATACCTCGCACGTTAATATTAACTACGGAGTTGTACAAATCACAGCTCAAACATATCTATATAGCTGGCTCTAAATCCTAAAAATGAGTGAGATACGGCCGCAAACCAATATACACCTGATGCGGAGTGTATTATGATCGAGAATTTTAGTTGTTGGAACAGCGCGATATTTTTTTTGTTAAGTCAGTCCAGGAACTAAAGTACCAACCCAGAATTAGAAAAGTCCTCGGATCTTGAAAAATCAGCTTTTACCGCATTGAAAATCAGCTTTTTTTAAAAAGTATTATTAGGGGTTATCAAGGTTGGAACGTAGGTACGATTGGTTAGCCATTGAAATCAAACCTTCACATAGAAAGCTCACGATAGTGTTTTGCCAACGCTTGGCGTGTGGCGATGAGCGTGGAGACCAATCAAAACAGTTCTAACACTGTTTTTGCCAATCATGTCAAATCTTCAAATCTGTCTGAAATTTTCCTGTTTGTTTCAGGTAGGTTCGAGTTGAAAAAGACAGGACAAAAGGGTTTGATTTGATTGGCTGTTCAAATATACTTTCCAACCGTGTTAACCCCTATTATATGCTATTTTAATATAAGTAATAGCGTTGGTGAATGCAAAAAGAGTACAAAGTTGCCACTACATGACTACCCTTAGACTGTTAAGACGTTCTGGTACCGGTATATTAAAGTTTTTCGTTCATGGCGATGCTATAAGATGCCGTATCGACGGATATAAGGGATATGAGTAGATCAGTTAGAGAATCCCAGAAACACTGGTGAATGTATAGTTTGAAATCGATACAGCAGATCCCTTCCGTCCAATTGAGATTTTCTCATAGTTAAGCACCGTACACTAAGAACATCTGCCTGAAATTGTACTCCATTTACAACGAAGGGGTAAGAGGTGAAATATACCTAAGTTTGTACGCTGCTAGTCATCGGGGGCCCCATAATTATTGGTACATACAGCTTCGGCTATATTGATGCCGGGTATAAGATGAAATCGGGTATTAGAGCGGTCTGATCCGGTCATAATTTTATCCATATTAAAATCAAGTCAAATCTGCTGAGTATAAGAGAGGCTCTTGTGCAAGGCGAAGTAAAATTCATTATAAGACGCATCGCTCTCTTTAGAACTCTTATCAGCAAATGTATGCTTCAATCGAGACCGAGCTTCTAGCATTCGTCCATACTCAACATACAGGTGGTCTTCTTTCGAACATGACATTAAAAGTAAGGAAAAAATAATAAAAGAATATTACAAACATTTTATTTAAAAATATACGTGAATTTTTTCTTAAGAAATGTAATATTTTTATGAAGACAAGTAGGTTCATATGATTAATAATAGTTTTTCTCTTATAAATAGTAATCGGAATACGCCCTCAATACAGACAACTCCATCGACACATACTCAGCGAGATGACCAGGGCCGCGAAAGAGAAAGAATGGGTGACTCATACCAACCCACCAGTGTAATTGTTACAATAAGGCTAACTTTCATTAAAATGTGAGCATGCCATTGTCCATCGAGTGTTCGTTCGACGATGAGATTATCAGAATTATGCACGAGCGTGTCGACCCCTTGTCAAAGCTCGATCAAATTTGACGAGACTTTAACCGAAACGCTGATTTGATCACGTTGAGCACCGATCCCATCGGTTATTTGACCCCACCGATGGAGATGCTCTAATAAAGTCTTACACCGAGGGGATTGTCTGTACTTAGAAGTACCTTGAAACGGATCTACGTAACTGTAAAGATGAGCTAATTTTTTCTGGTCTTCGTCCCGCCACGTGCGACTCAAACTCAATTGCGATAAATACGTTGACGAAAGTGATCGCACACAGCTCCCATGATCTTGGCCCAACGTCCGTAAAACAAACCAACGCATTGCAGAGTTCACATGAAGACAGGGGCCTGGCCTGGCCGAAGAACGGTTGTACGACTTGCCGCGATTACACCGCAGCCTGATGTCACCAGCCAAGGTAATGTACGTGAAGCCTGGCGAAGTTCCCTCCAAAGAGGAAATACAAGCGATGGTATCATGCGCACGGGATTTGCAACTACGAATGGAGGCCCACCAGTGTTCGAGTTGGTTCCAATTGAAGATCTGTCCGCTTTTGACGCTTCCAAAACTCTGAAGACTCTGCTGCTCAATCATGACCAGATTCGACGTCTCAATGCTTTCAGAACCCAATGGCGACATATTATCGCATCCATGCTGCAGATTGGGAACTTACTCATGCTACTCACGACTGCAGCTCCTCGACGGATCGGCTCCGTAATGGCTGTGCTGGCACCTATACTACAATGCCCTGGAATGATGTTCATTGTTGGCTCGATACGCATCGAAATGCTCTTTTTACTCTTTGGGACGTATGATTTCTGGTATTTCACCGTGAACAATATTGTCTTCGGGATGTGTTTCACTGCAATATTCCGTGATATACGCGTTATCGCCGTTTTGGTTGGCTGTGTGATCGTACAGATAAGTATCGGTTCGGATGCTCTTGTGGGCGATAGACGACAGATTTTCTTGTCCAGCGTCATTAACTGCGGGACTCACTTTGCTATGTTCTTGATGGTGTTCTTAAAACGCGTGGATGATAACGGCAATGGAGACACTTTCATGCTCTCGTATTCAAATAGCGGTTATGGGTTTTCTATTCGGGACACCCTACTGAATACTCAACTTAATATGATTCTACTCTTCGGTAGACTAGTCTATCGAAATTGGGTCACAATGCGCGAACAGGACTCTGCAACCGTACGCAATGTGAATGCCGAGACCAGCTACATCCCTACTCGGAGGCGTTGTGTCAGCTACTACTGCAAGATCGGACTACGACGCAAAACTAATGGTATTCGGAACACTATCGTACGAGCAAGAAGTACAAGTTCAATCCCCAGTACAAGTGGTCCGTCTACGCGCTCTCGAGCAGGAAGTGTACTTAGTATCCAGCCTGTGGAGAGTTAAAAAAAAATCAAACACATGTATTTGATATGAGCAATTACCATAAATAAGTACATATAATAAGTACTGAGGTCTCGCAAACAGATTTGACAATATTAATCTCGACACAGGAATTCAGTGATTGGTAAATAAAAGTGCTGTTATTTAGAAACAGGTAATGTTTCAACATAACATGAGGAAAAACCTCACGTTTTTAAATGCCGATACAGCGATTATAGAGTGTTTTTAAACAAAACAGATGCATGACAAAATCGCAGAATAATCCGCTGATAGCGTTGATACCAGTTTCAAGTAATATCGCCAAAAAATAACGACATACTGCAAAAAAACTAATTCGTACCTATGGAGCTCACAAATTTCTTGTGGTAGTTACATTTTAGCGGTCGTTACGTGCGACGGCTAAAATCTTCGTGAAAGGCCCCGCTCTCAGCTTTAATTTGAGGTACTGAGGTGTGTCGAATGATCACTAGGGCCTGAGCTACGAGGCGCTCAGCGAAGTGTCGATTCTTAATTGGGCCAGAGAAGTAGTTATATAATAGTAGTATGTACATAGAATATATCATTTTTTTAAGGAGAAAAAATAGTACTGGTTGCCAAGCACCCACGCGGCGGGGCAGGCGAAGTAGCAGTAACAATTTACCGCTGTAAGTCCCACATACACACTAACATATTTACGAACACCACTAACCGTTAGTTAGTGCGCGGTAGAACTCACAAACATCTTTGTGTAGTACACTACTCTCAGCAAAAAAACAAGTCAGCCGAAATAGCGTTCAGCGTCAGACCCCGCTTCACTTTTTAAATTACAGTACCGTATAAATCGGATTGAGAGCTTTGAGTGCGAAGCCCGTAGATGTGAAAAGGTACATCATACAAAGCCAATACGATAGTACTTTTTGCCGAATAGATATCTCGTTTCTAATTGCATATTTCAATAGACTGAGCTTTTACGAGTGTCTCACTCAATCCGATTTTTACGGTATGACTATGCTCGTCTTAAATGCGACGTTTAACAAACTCATATTTACCTTTTTACCGACCTGTCAGTAGGTGGACACCACGGACCGGTGGACCAAGTGGACGCAGTCACATGGTGAGAGTTTGTGGTTCAAGGTACGACCAAGGAATCAACGTACGAGCTACGGTTGGATCGCTCTCGAGGCCTCCAATCATGTTTTTGCATGCATTGTGGTTGCTCACGAGCCGGGGTAGGTAATCCTTCATGCTATTTAGTCTTCATTTCACCTCAGAGGCCACAGGCAGACCAGAAACACCGCAATCTAAAAGACTAAATATGCGTGAATGGACTAGGGCACTGCTTTGTGTGTGACGGTTTTCAGCGGATGAACGATGTAAAGACATATGTTTCGATAATTTTGCTTCCAGGAGCAAAATACAACTGTAGATGTAGTAGTACTATACTACAGTAACTCGTATAATTTGCGCTCGGATAAGTACTTATCAGTTCTTGCAGCTCCCAAATTTATTTGAAAAAACGCAGTACTTATTACTTAAGTACGTAGTACTGATTTATGGAAATTGTTTTTTGATTTTCCTAGAAGTGCTACGTTGACATAATACGGACAGACCAACGCGACCGCATCATGGAGTGGTGCACGCTAATCGTACGTACACCCTTCACTCTAATTAGTCTGACCCTGACATATTTTGGTGATATGCTGAGAACAACATTTTTTGGGGATTTCAATTGCCCGTTTTGTGAAAACTACCAATCCAAATTTCAAATCGAGCATACTAGAATAATGAGCCCAACGAGATCTACCCAAAACCAGTCATTTTGATAGGTATAGGTGAGATTTGTACAGCCTTCCAAATTTGTGACGTCACTAAATCGCAAATACATGACTAATTTCGAAGCACGACTAATTAGAGTGAAGGGTGTATCGACCTCCTACAAATTTCAAAGCTCTCCCTACAGCAACCGAGTGTTTGGTTAAAGAATAGGCAAAATCGAATAACATATGGTTGATTTTGTACCGGTTTCCACGTGGTATTTAGAAAAAGATTGTCTACTATTAAGTGGCACAAGCTACGCAGCACACTTGGCCCCGAAAATCACTAAGTGACCGCCTTCATAGCGTCAGTGTAGCGCTTTCGACGCTGAAACAACTCTAACCATGACTACTCTGCATTTAAAAAGTAATCACAAAAATGTATACATTACTGAAGCATGTCCGCATCTCCTACGACACTATCATAAATGTAAGTAAAGACCTTGTAGCGCTCGTACATCCGCTGCTTCGGGTCCAATTTGTCGCCCTAGGGTATGGGGATGCTGTGATCAGGAGGCGTAGCCCGTGTCAAGACAAATATAGCTCGAAAAACTGGACAACCCGTACACCGCAACTGAAGCCATCCCGCTGTAGCAATGCGGGGAAGTTTTTAACATCCATTTCGGTCATCATAATAGGAACAAATATACTTTTCTAAATTCTCTCCACTTCATCCAGAAAATCTTGTCTATGGAATGGATCGTGCATCCACACAGTCTGTGGCTCCATGTCAAAGACGATGCCGCAACAGTGTGGAAACTCCGCATTAATATAAACTGGACAGCACACAATCCGGTTGGCTTCCATTTGGCTGAAGACACGATCGCTAGAGTCGAGATAACCTTTTCTCCTTTCCTCATCTGCCATTTGCATATCGATAGGATCAATAATACTCACTACCATAGACTTGCGTCAGGTAAGTTTCATTGCTTCCTCCGTAGCACGAAAAATGTCAAGTAGACACAGGTGTCGTTTAGCCAGCTCTGCGATCCGAACCCAGCGAAGTCATTATGGATGTCGTGTCCACCGCAGTGGTATACTGCGTCCACGACCATGTGAAGTATAGTGCGAATGATCTGTTGGCGTTTCTCGTTTTCAGCGTCTTCTTCATTCACAATATTCTCCGCAAACTTAACGAGATCTCGAGCCATACCAATCTTTGCGGAGACCTCGTGCCATAATTACATTCCATTACAGCGAATGCCCCCACTCCCATATACCCCAACTTCATTCGACGTCACCTCCCTGTCATTGATAAGCTCCTATCGAATAATCACATTTTTTGTTCTATCCAAAGACTTTTGCACCAAAGACTCTACATATACCAATAAGTACGACAACATTAGTACAGAAGAAAACATAAGTATAGATTTAGAAACTGCGCCTCCACAGTTTTGGTTATATTATCGCCAGCTCACGCATTCATCACCGAAAGAGTCAATTACGTACATACCTGGTAGAGCGACACGGACATCGGTCTCGATAGGTTGCGTAGGGTTGCTTTCAACGGGGAAAGCTTTCGGGCGCTTGAAAATTGCAGAGTCGAACATATAACATTGTCCCACCAATGTTGGCAATCGACATGCTCTTTTTCTTCGTAGCCTCTTCGAATTTCTCTAGGGTAACTGCTCCAAATGTAACCACGTTATCCACGAAAATCTTTGTGTCTTCAATTTTCTTGTTCTTCTTAGCTTTCTTGAAACTTGCTTTTTGCTTAGGTCTTCCAGGCGCTCGACTTGCGGTGTTGAGTTGCACAATAGTTTTCTTTGCTCTCGGATTGATTTTTGGCGCTGGACTTTCTTTTGCTTAGCCCTCCATTTTTTTTTCTTTGTGCTAATGATATAGTTTCAATTTTGTTCTTTGCACTTCTATCGAGCAGCACTTGTTCACCAAAGAACCAAGTTCTGAACTGTTCTCAGACTCAGTCGGCTCTTTCTTTTATGTGGTTCCTACCGGTGGCTGTTGTGGTAACAGTGTCACTAAACGACTTAGTGACTTCATCATCAACATGACCATCAACATCACCAACATCACCGACATGACCACCAATATTATCACCAATTGCTTCATCAACATCACCAATTGCTCCACCAACTTTACCATCCACGCCACCATCTTTACCACCAATATAACCAAGCCCTTCATCACCAATGTTTGCGTCGATTGGTATATTGACGCCGTCTTCTTCTTGTCGCGGAGCTGTTGAATGCTTGTTTTCTCGGGCCATTCGCTCCAAAAACTCGAAGTGATCGCGCCACCCCCCGAAGTCTTTCCTTCCTTTATCAGCGACACATTCAGCTATCCGCTGGCAGAGGGCAAAAACTGTCCGGAACTTTCTTGTTGTGTGATAGCACCCGCATTTTATCACCAATCGACGTCATGACAAACTGGGGCAGCATCCTCATCCGTTACTCCAGTATCACTTCTACTCCAGACATCCGCAATTGACCACCATTCAGGAATGGCGTCAAATGGAATGGTGAATCAGAAAGATCCGTCCTCACGGCGTAAGAACATGACGTGTCTGCAGGGAAGAAGGCGAGTCTGATTGAACATACAGCTGCAGCTGCTAGACGGCAAACGCACCTAGGTAGTGTCAACCACGTAGTCCAATGCTAATATTAATAATATTTTTATAAAAAATAAGTCACACTTACCGCGTATTGCCCGGAAGAAGTTGTGCTTGTCAGTGTCGTCAGAGTCTGTGACGCCTCTCCAGCTTTTATAGCGTAATCAGCTTCATTGCTCGCAGCGTACTGCTTATCCACAAGGCTGCACGCACGGTGGGTAGCAATCTTTGCTAGGATCTCTAGCTCCTCATCATACTGCCTGTTGACACGAAAGCCAACTCTTTTCGTCTTGTATCTGTACTTGTCTTCTGACGTTTGTTGGAGAAAAGGAAGATGGTCGATACATTCGTCCTTGACCATGTGACGGTTTTGAACGCCCTTGGCAGCACCCCAACTGGCTTCAAGCCGCTTCAAGCCGTTTGCTGGTACTGTCATCCAAGTGAGGAATATTCCCCCGGAGAAACGAAGACCATAAAGCCTTGCAATTCAACCAGTTAGATGTAAGGTAGTCGTAGAACGCTGGTTTATCCTTGCACAAAGCTTGGATACCTTGTAAGTAGCGATCAAATTCGCGTTTGTCATCCGCTCGTACCATAAGCGCGATCAAGTTTTTCACGACTGTTTTTCTCACACGACGTGAACCCGAACATCTTCTTTCTCGTTTTGCGGTGGAAGTAATCGATGAACCGAAATTGGTAGAGAATCACGGTTGCCTCCGGCAATTCTTCAGCCAGCACGTCGATTTCGGTAGATTTTTTATCCATAATCACAACTTTCACGAGAGACCCCGCGCGTTGTTCGCCTTAAACGCTTGAAAAGCAGTTTTTTCATGTTGAGCTTGGTTTCTCCATCGAGCAGCGCGTGCTGCACGAATACGTGACTACCGAACTAATCCGTGACCATGAAGCTGAACAAATGGTATCTGCATGCGTCAAAGTAAAACAAATAGAAAAATTAATGTTTGGTGAACATTTAACCAATTCTAATGTGTTTGGCGAAGATAGCACCAACATTTTGATGCTCACCATACCAACAATTTAGAGTAAAAATGTGTGATCACTGTACCTGTTGATGTTGGTTCCATGTGTTTCGTCGATGCATAGTACCCCAGGAAACTTGCGCGCCATCCTCCTCATGTGTGCAGTCTGGAAAGTAATGCAGCTCGTAAGGTTCGTCGATGGATCGCGGTAAATATTCGCAGCGTTTCCAGGACCTTCACTAAAATTAGCAACAACTCTGACACTGAAACGCTGTCATCGTGCGATGTGTGCGTTTCACGGTGCATCTCTGCAATCATGTTCTCGACATCTTTAGCCTGGATCGGCTTGCCAGACGCTACTTTCAAATAGCGCAGGATTTTCTTTCGCTTTTACCCACCTGCAAAGCCGATAAGAATTAGTACAGGCTTCAGCGGGCTATTGATTAAGTATAATAAGTAACGTACCTTGCCACATAGACTTGGCAACGCGTTTGAGCCCCGGAGACGGAATCTTGCGTGTTCCAGGGTACGTGTTGTACTCATCAGACCCCATACTGTGATTGTACGTTGAGTCGTGTATCGACGCCCGCACGGTGTACACGCCAGCTTTGTCCCGATTACGGACTATATTCAGCCGCGCAGTGCACCCAATACCTCGGACCGTATGGTTGGTGCGGTCGCCCTTGCCTCGCGGATTGAAGCTCCACCCGTGTGTGCAGATGAAGGTTTTTGCGTAAAACCAGAGAGCCTCGTTGCATAGATCCGGCTCTTTGCCAGTCCTAGCAGCGCCCCGCTGGGCCTCGCGATTCCGGTCGCGCACAGAATTACTTGTTCGTAGCCTGTATATTTGATAGGAATCGTCTTGGTAGCTGATACACGCATTATGGTTAGAAACAAACAGTAAAATGTATAGTCCTATCATATCTTACCCTTGAAATGCCACCTCAAGCGCTTCCACGACGTGAAACCCCCTCGAGGAGGGAGGTAAGGTAATCTGGACTCCAATTGTAGGCGCAGTCACTGTTTCTTGGCTCGTCTGGGCTGACCCAGGCGGAGATAGGCGGCGCCAACTGCACGTACGGGCGAATGCCAGCGGCGCATGGTCCCGGAGCACGGCATCGGAGCGGAGCTTGCAGCGTGAGGTGACGGTGTTGCGGTGGCGCCAGAGCGAGGCCTGTTCGAGGGAGCGAATGAAGAATGAGCGGCGATGATCAATTTGGATTTTTAAAATATGTTTTTTTTTAATTACAGGAATATCGTCAATACGTGGGTAGGGTTACGGCCGGTATATGGACGTTTTGCGTCCAAAACCTTGGTGATCTAAGCAACTTCCAATTTCAAATGGAAACCTGTAAAATTCTCGTTTCTAATCAAATACGAGAAATTCAAATTTATCAGTTAATTTTATGGAGTTGTAAAGGATATCTGGGCAAAGATCACATAAACAGGTGACGCCTTAAATCGGCAATTAACAGCTATTTTCATAAACGCGGTATGGCCGTCATTGTGCTCTGTCGGCAAGCTTAGCAGTTATTAACGATTATAACTAAGGCCGTGGGCTTTAAGAGGCAAAATCAAAAGTTGAAGTGATTCTTGCAGTCAAGAATCACTCCAGCTTTCCGATATCTCTTCAGGAAGAGGCGATGTTCCTCTACATATTCTTCGTGTCAACCGCATGATCAAACTAGCAGCCCTTCTGCAAGACTGCATGTTTGGTCATGCCTTTTTTAGGGTGCAAGATCACGTTGGCAATGAACAGCTGACTCAAAACATCCACCTATTGTCCTGGCTGGTAAAACGCGGGCCAACCCAGGTCGAGCAGTGTGTTGTCACTCGCCTTGGCGGGTACCGCTTTGATCGTGTTCTCACTGGAATGGGCAAAAAGATCCTCGTGGTGTAGTTGTACAAGTCCTTAGTGGCGTCGTGATAGTAGGACGCGTCCACTGCCGATGTCTCTGAAACGTAACTAGCACTCGCTTCCTGTCAGCGCTGTAGCTACAAAAAAAGCGAAGATAAGTAGTTAAAGCTGATACGTTGATGTGTGTGAATACGTAGATGTGTGTGAAAACGTAGCAAATAGCAACCGCAACAGCTTGTGTATCGCCACGGCGACAAAAGATGGCCCCAAATTGGGCGGGGTTACCCCAAGCAGGTGAGCTTGCTGAGAATTTGAGGTTGTGAAAGCTGAAAGAAGGACTTTCCGATGGAATGAAAATGACCAGCTCTTTCAATTAATCATATTCGTCTCAAATCGATTAACAAAGTAAAGAAGTGTAAAGTAGATTGTGTGACAGCAATTCTGTTTGTGAATTTTAGAAGAGCTTATTCGCATAAACTCGTGGACTTTTCGAAGATATGATAAACATTACAGGTTTTATAAATGCACTATCAGCACAACTCTCTAGTTATCAAGGCACAAAAATATATTCTAGTCGAACAACGCGTCTTCGATATTCTACTGGAACTCAGTATTGGACTAGGATACGCTGAGCACGCAGGTCTCTTAGCGGCGAGTACAAATATAAGCTTATCCTGGTAGTACTACGAATAGTAGTACGTACAGCCCTATAGGAAATTAATCGTGGTAGTGTTACGAGTACTAGTATTGCGCTTTGCATGTGAAATGTCGTTCCGTTTTATGGCTTAGATCGAACATGATCGGCGAATAAACCAGGCTTAAAACTGAGATAGGAAAGGCAGACATGGAATTATTTTATGTGTCATCGGGGTCGAATAATAAGATATCGATGTAGATTTGTCAGGAAATCGATCTGAGCGGTCGATTTAGTTCGTCGCAGCCCGATTTATTAGCCACCCTATCTGGATCGATTTGTCTATTTTATGGTGCTCGATTTATAAAACGATCTCATTTAGTTTTAAATCGAAGATGAAGCTAAGTAAAAACGACAAAAGCATTGAAAAAAAGCACAATACGTACAGCCTAAAGAGATTAATTCGAAATTATGTGCTCACGTATCGATTCAATCGAATTTCAAATGAGTAGGTCTTATTTCCCTAACAATTTGTATAAACTTCACGGGTTTCACTCCGCTGAAAAGGTTTCGCATAAGGATAAACTGATAAAGACTTGGCGTACGAAACAAAAGAACTCCATATCTTCAAGAGCTTCCCGTGGGATTTTTTTCGCAATTCCTTCTTCCGCGCCGAGCGTAAATCTTGTGCATTGCAGCTGAGATGTGATGCATTTGAAGCGGACACTATGCGCAAATAGCACTATTCGAACGTTGTATCGCATTAATATAGAATTGGCTGCTGTGACTGCATCGCGCTGCGCACAACCCAAGCGTAGCGTACACGGACCAGAACCACCACACACCAGTTCTGTGCACTTACGACTTTTTTGTGCCAGCGGTTGCTAATAATTAATGTAGTCGTTTCCTTAGGGGTTGGTTCCTGCCAGGGGGTCTGGGGTCCGCGAAATAAAACAGCATTCCTATTGGCCAGGAAAAGAAAACCAGAAAGGCTATAATTTCCCACCCCCTAAGGGGTGGGAAATTAAACAATATTGTCTTCTGAGATTGGCAGTGGAAAATCGAGGCAGTCGCTCTTGCGATGTCACAGACACAAGACAAAGCCACGGTGGTGGTTGTGAAGGTAGTACGCGCCGCCGCTATTGCTGCAGTTGTCTCGCTCAGCCTCCGAGAATAAGCGAAAAATTGGCTAACCGTGACTAAGCTCGATTTTAACGGGATGTTAGCGTCCCCGCGCTGTGATGGCTGGTTTCGTGCAAATTTGCGGTGCTCACAGCATAACTATAGGACAATTTGCCTTCTCTCCTGGCCATTTGCGAGCTCCGCGCTTCTAAGTGTATCCGAGCATTTTTACGACAAAAAATGGCGCTTACGTTACTTTACCTAGCATCATCGGGCAGCTTGATGGAGCCCGGTAGTGCAGTGAGAATCTCGACATCATGTACAGTGAAGACAGTAAACGAGGCGTTGCGTGTATTCTGCTCCCGTCCCGCTATCTACATGAAGTTGACGTCCACAGATAAATCGTGGGAGAACTTTATGGAGGGCTTTGCTGCTGTGAAGAGATTTTCCGTCGTATACGAGGCTATTGACGGCTCCCTCTTCGAGATCGAGCGCTCAGTCGAGTATGACGGCTGGTATGACAGGTAGTTGTATCCTGCAATAAACATGCAAACCGTTTGCGACTCAAAGCGACGCTTCATGGACTTTAACATGCGTCCTGGCTCATATAGTGACAAGAAGACCCGGAAGTTCCAAAATTAGGTTTGTCAGTTACAAAAAATCTTCCTACTGGTTGTCAATTTATTGCTGACGCTGGGGTATAAGCGCACACCCGAAGTTTTAACACCATACAGCCCCCGTGTAGGGCAAGTCAAGCTTACCCGTCGACAAGAGCACTAAAACTACGTACTTAGCGCAACACGAATGGCAATTGATTGCGCTTTTGGAATGTTAAGACAGAGGTTCCGATAAATTAGACGTCAGCTGGAACAAAAGACTATTAGCAACTGCACGGAGTGCACTTTCGTAGCAATGATTCTCCACAACATTTTAATTGATCTCGGCGACGAAACCGTGGATATTAACGAGCGAGAGGCCCAAACAATTTTTTGGACAAGGGGAAAGTGGAGACGCACGGGATAGTAGCAGGGCCAACCGCGTTGAGCTCGCTGAATAGCTTTATCATCGTTAGATGAATCGTTTTTGAGCTTAGCTCCTGCGGCAAAGGGTCTAAATTAGAGCGTTGATAGCGGTAGTTTGCTTATGGAGAGCCTCTCTTTGACGATGAAGAGCCGCTACATTATCTCTGGAAAGCGACGCAAGCCTTGCACTTCATTGCCTACCAACACATTTTACACCTTCAGCTCAAGAAGTCCTTTTGATAAAACAAACTATAAAATCGGTTTTACCAGAAAAACGGACATTTTATATAGAATAAAGAAGTGTACCTGCTTCGTCATATTCCCTGTTGAAGTTTTTGCGCTTGTTGGGCCGGGACCCGTTGTCGTCCGCGTCCGACTCCATCAGCACTTCGACCTCCCCGTAGTCAGCCTCGTTCAGTGCGCTACTGTCTCAAAGTGTCATGTATTGCAAGCTTCATGGGGAGCCCAATTCTACGTCATGAGATCAAGATAATGTACGTCAGCAATGTTAGGAACGTTTCCAGTAGTCGTGCGATCTTGGCGGTAGTGTGCTCATTTTTTACTGAGCCATTTGGTCTATATAAATATAAAACAAAAACTAGGTAATTTGCGTGCAAATAGGGTCGAGCCAGAGAAGCCTTTTTGCTTTATCTTTACACTGTTTCACGGAAATAGACTCTGTTCATTTTGTGACTTACTAGTGCAGCAACTCGAATCCACGCAGCCACGATATCTGCAGTATTGTGAGCATCTTTAATAATCTCCTTAGCTGTGACATATCTAAAAACGGTAAATAAAGAAAGGTTGTTAGAAGAAAAAACATATATTTTAAAGTTTGAAAATGGTACAGCGCAGTAAACAACTCTCTTGACGCCTCTGTCGACCATAGTTCTGTTGGAGCGTTCGGTGCTGGTGTTGCCGCAACTTGCAGCAGGCGGGTAAGCGCACTCGCGTTCCTTGTCGGCGACCTATGCGGAAGGATGAGACAGAGGATGTGTCGAACTTTTTTTGTTATGGGTCACAGCCTCTGTCACAATACAAAAGGCAAGATCTTTGTGAACTGCCAGCGATACATAGTGTACCAGATTAGGCGTACAGTGTAACTAGTTACAGTTGTGCACAATCATGTCAAATCATGTCAAATTAAATTATTAGTCCCAGTTTGTTAAACAGTGTGATTCAATGTGATTATGCAAAAGTGTCTTATGTTTTATTTCTGGTTCTGGTTCGCGCTGTTGCGGGTGGAGCGGCGAGGCTTTTTTGGTTGCCTTCTTCGCTTTAACAACAGGAGCACCACGCTTGCTCACACGGCGCTTGCTCATGGGCGTACTCTTGGGCGGCTCGGCGACGGCAGGCTCGGTGACGGCAGGCTCGGTGACGGCTGGCTCGCTCGGAGGCGCTAAGTCGGCAGCTGGTTGTGGTGGCGAGGCGGCGACAGGTTCGACAGGCGTGGGCGGACTTTCGGCTGGAGTAGCGCTGATAGGCGTGCTACCAGCGCTATCGTCGTCGTTATCATCATCTTCCTCGAGGTAAGCGCCAACCTTCTCGGCAATTATTAGAAGCCAGCGCTCCATCCTAGCTAGACGATCTTCGTCCGTACGCTCTTCGCTAGATCCATAAAAACTCATACATCTCTTTCTTTTCACATTTTACATGTTCCTTGTAGGTGGCCAATGATATACGTCCTGAAGCCCCCGTATGAGAGGCGCTTACCGCATAGCCACTCATTCCCAACATTTCTGGTATACAGCTCTCAGCCCGAGGCAGAAAGAATTCTCCCCCATTTGCATTGAAACCTGCTAACGCACGGACAACCTCAAGCGGCAGAGTAGTTAGATAACAGCCTTCCATTTTCTCGTTGTTCCATCCCCCACCCCTTCTTATGCTAGCTTCGGATGCGCCATTTGCTTCGGCGATGACGCACGAGCTAGTCCTGCGAACGTGTGTCACCTGCACAAGTAAAAGTAACGTAGAGTGTTAATCCATGTGATGTGAAAGCATGTGATTCAATGTGAATCCGTCAGGTGTTAAACACTGTTTACATCATAACATGTTAAACCAAGTTACCGCTTACCTTTTTGCTTGTGACACCGCACGCTTTCAGGGCCTTCTTCAACCCGCTAGCCTGCGCTCTGTACGATATCTCGCTGTTCATTATCTTGCCATCGATGAGCTGGATGTTGTACCACGATGATCGAACACGCAGGTCTGGAAATGTCTCCCCGACTACATGGAACCACCAAAACAGGTATATGGACAGAGCTCCAATAGGGCACATATGACATCACGGTGTTGAATACAGTCTCCGTATTCGATACGGCCGAACTGAATCATCTTGCGTTGGTCCATTACAGTAAGCGCCGCCACGCACTACGTTGGACCATCGTTGGGAAGCTCCATTGAGAACAGATCTGGTAGCTGAAGCTTCCTCGTCGTCTCCCCCGGCGCCATAAGTGCGTGTCTGAATAGAATGTCCACTCGATCGCGAAGAGCCCGACCGTTGTTTAGCTCCACGAAGTACGCTGACACATTGCGTAGTTGGGCGAGCGAGTACGCGTCCTGTACGGTACCTTTGCCACGGTCGTCGTATTCTTCGCGCCTACGCGTTACTCGTTTGCGCTTATGGGTGCGCAAGTACTCAGAAAACGCTTTACCACGCGGATGCGGGTGGAAATCAATCCCGAGACACTTTTGAGTGCTGTTGAGGTCTACTACCGCCTTCACATACCCTTCCAGACCCTCCGCCGAGAGAGGAACGACCTTCCCGTCCTGTTTGCGCCGCGAGCCTCGTGGACGCACCACTTTTTTCTAGAAAAGCAATATCTTGGCCACGGTCACGACACTTCCATCAACAAACTGACGGCCGGTGCCACTCCCCTTGTTTGAGCTCGTAGCTGCGATGACTGTTGCGCGCGCGGCGATTGAGACTGTCCGCAACAACTTGTTGGACGGTGCCTTGTACCGCAGCGTTGCTCTCGATAGCGAGAGGCGCGTTTGCTGCCTTCGGCAAAATTTGGAATGAATGGCTGCACAGGAGGTCGCCCCCTCGCGACTTTTCTCTTCTCGCCCCTCTCCCATAATGTCAAAACATGTTGTCACACTCATTTGTCAAACGCTCAACAGTCGACCTCTACTTACTGATACTGTGCGTACCCACCTAACCGCAGTAAATACATGGTGTATCTCTCTTGATTGTGCATAAAAACAGAATGTATCAGTTGTGACTTTTGTGACTCGATGTGACATTGTCACAGCTTGACCGGCGACACAGGGAAGGAGGAGACTGTAGACGCAGGTCCACCTGGATCTTTATTCCTTGTGATGCGGCGAAAGGGGCCTCGTACGCAGTGCTGTTCTGCGGGAGGTGCCCCTCGATTTGGAGAGATTTGTTCAGGAAGCAGCAGTTCTCCTCTTAATTTAACGAGTGGTGTGGGGCTACATAGCAAAAATAAAAATATTGACAATGGTGTACCAATAAACAGTACATGCCCAAGACACGACGCTCAATTCAGCGTCTCAGGGCTAGGTGAATTTATTTTTCCAGACATCAGACCCCCTGGCAGGAACCAGGGCCTTACTATATATATGTTCTATAATCAGAGAAGCGGAATACATGATGCTGCAGTGGAGGAGAGATGGCAGATTGTTTATATTTCTGTTATATTTGTCTTTTGTAGTTAACGACGGCGTATCTATGTATTGTTGTGAAGCTGTAGGTGCGTAATCGTGGCGCTATTGGCATTACGAAAGCAATAGGGTGAAATTTTACGCATCTGGTGGCTAACAGGACGGACAGTTTAACGTTATGTTTTTCATTGTTTGATAGATTTTGGCGCTAGGGATGGACCAATGCCTGTGTCTACGTTGATTATAGCGGGAGCAAAGAGCAGCGGCAGCTGACCAGCTCACTCAAAGTCATGGTTGCAAAGTATGCGCCAAAGTAATACCGTGATATGTGTGCATGCGCTGATGCATATAGATGGAGCAAGGAGAAATTACTACTGTGCTGTCTTATCCGGCTTCGAAATATGCCCCAAAGTGAACGGAAACTGTGCAGTAAACGCTGTTACATGTGAGAATGGCTGTCATTATCATAATGCCAATCTAAGAATTATCTATTTTTAATATATATTAATTGACAAAACGTAGAAGTCCTAAACTTAAAATCCATCCGCCGACTGCACTACCAGCCCTAATATCTCGTTCGAGATTATGTGCACACAACAATAGTAGGCATCGATTCAATACAAATTTAAAATGTGTAGGTTTTTTGTTCGTATCAATTGGTATTAACTTCACAGGAACTGATAGAGCCTTGGTGTACAAAACAAAGTACCACAAAGTACAATTCACTTTCTTCGAGAACTTCCCGACGTAAACGCTTAAATTTGTGTTTTTAATATTTACCTTAATTCAGTTTATTCTTTTACTAAGATGGCGTGCAAGAGTATCACACATTTTATCTTTTAAGCTCGAAAAAAGTCTGTAAATGGAGCTGTGGAGGGCGTTGTGTGTCGAGCAGTAGAACGATAGGCTCTGCAGACTGGCAGTTCAACGAGAGAGCGTAGCGTCGCCAGGCAGCCTGGCATCATCCGTCCACCTTTTCCCTTGCTCGCTTGAAGTTACAGGTCTCTATACCGCCACTTGACGCAGCATCGAGACTCTGAGCCTCCTGAACATGGCATTTAGGGGCCTTCCCTCATGATGCGGTATTCTCCGCGAAGGGATAGGTCCGCTCTTGTGTGCCGTTTGGGCCGTATCGGGCCCGCTGTCGCGGGCGTCGGCAGTGGTTATCTCGATTGGCCCAGAACTTTCTCGAGCAGAGCGTATACAAGTAAATAAGTGGAAGATAAGTAGACGTGCAAAAGAGAAGGTGCATTATGTTGATAACTTGCAAAGAGCAGCCGCACCAGCCCTCTCACCGCCATGGCGACGCAGTATAGTGCCCGAAGTCGGACGGTGGTCGCCGCAGCAGGTAAGCTCGCTGAGAAATTGCGGTTGTTAGCTTTCGAAAGAGACTATCTTTCTGATGATAGAAAATGACAACCCGCTAAAATATTATTATCTTCTGAAACAGGTTTGCAAATTCTAGAGGTGTAGGAGCGAACTGTGATAACGATTAAATATATTAAAGCAGATCTCAAGTCGTTTAAAGAAGTTATACCCAAATCTCTCGTCTTTGCACTGTTTAACAGTTACCGTAAAAACAAGCCCCTCTGGACACCGATTTTTGGTCAAAGTCAAGTCATTTATAAAGCCTGTTTTTAATTGAACCATTTCGATGCATTCACAGAGTCGCAGACGTTCGCAGTGAACGTCAGCGGCTTCAATATGTCCCGTTCGACAGCGGCACACAATAACGTTGCGTCTTCTTCATCTGCCCCTAGCTCGTATTCTCAAGATGTTGGGCAACGATCAGTGCATTCGCATCAGCACGAATTAAAAATGGAATTGGTTGTATAAGTTGCGGTTACCAGTAGCTACCTACTCAAAATCAAATACAGATACCCAACTGACCTTCACCGTTTTGTCGAATCTTTTAGACCCATGTCCTCTTCTTGCCTCCTTCCCCCGCCTCACTGAAGCTGTCCTGCAAGGCTGTCCAGTCCTTCCAGCGCCGTACATCACTCTTAATCAACGCATCCACCTCCGGATTCATCTCTCCCTCTACTGAGGCGCCCCTCGGTACAAATAGCACACTCTGTCGGTGATTTACTGCATAGATTGTTAACCAATACGGAGCCTCGTTGTGCCTGAGATAATAATGCGTCCAACTGAGCACTTGACATTGATCGGCAAGGTTCCGCGCCAGCCGATACATGTGTTGCATCGTTTATACCTGGGCTGTTTCCTGCCTCTCCTTAACTCCAGAATCATCGCCCTATCTTCCACGACATGCACCTTACTCCAATTATATTGAAAACAGCAGAGTCGAAGGAGCCCCACAGATTCGGCCACACTATTGGTGGTATGCACGCTTTACAGCAACATTGCTGTAGCACACAATAGCGTACCGTGACCTTCATCGCGAGGTTCTACGTAGATCGCGCTCCTGCTTCCTCCTGGTCCCGGGTTCACCCAAGGACCGCCGTCAAAAAAGCCGATATTTAACGGCTGCTCTGCTTTTACCGATTAGGTCTTCTCTCTACTTGCCGTCTATTTTGCGATCACTCTGACTGCTATATCCAGTCTTCTGTGGTTCACATCAGACAGCGGTCATAGCCCATTCTCGTACCTCCAGAATGCCTCCACTATCTGGTTGCGCGTTCTGCGTACCATGGTCGTATCCGAGTCGCTAAAGCCTCAATCCTGGTGCACCACCTCGTGATCATCCCATCTCCAAATTGCATTGATTATGGTCACGCACCCCAATGCCCACATCTCATCCGATACCATGTGTATGTTATTCCAAAGTTCAGACTGCTGTTGCATTCCCCACAGCGGTTACCCGTCTGGGAGATGCGATACTGTGAGCGTGAAAATAGAGGTCAGTTCTGCAGAACCTTGTCACTTTTGTGCAGGCTATTCTGTGATTCCACCATCCCACGCACGGAACCATGATTTCCACAAACTTCGCGCGTCTCTGCACTGCCGAAGGATGTGTGCTTGTCCACCGCTGTCGTGTCCTGCACGGAACTCCCTAGCGCCGCTGAATCCGTTGGGTAGATCTCTCCACAAGCGCAACTTCCAGTGCTTTAAATTGACCATATTTACTTGAGATAAAGTGTGATCTCTGTAAGTCGATGTACGCAAGTCCACTCAAGAGATCTAAAGGCTTGCGCCAACTCTAGTTGAGCCGCCCCACCTTCCTGTGGGTCCTCTTGAACTTGCCCACTGTCCGTTCCCTGCTTTCTGGTGGTAGAAGAGCCTTGTAAAAGTTCTCCGGGATTGAGTCCCTGTTCATCGCCCTGTCCACAGCGGCCGCATGCCAGTGAATGCTGGTGTGGGACCACCGTGGTCTGTCTTGGCTGTCTCCGAAGCAACTGTACAATGACACTTGTGTGTGGTTCTTCACGCTGTCCCTATTCAGTATCGTTACATCAGTACCCCAGCTGTGTGTTTCCTCCGGGTTTCCTCTTTCTCGAATCACCCTGAACAGGAGCGGCCTCCAGGCCAAGGTCCACCCGCAAAGTTTCTTCAACCTTGTGCATCAGCGCCTATTTCAAGGACTGCGCTAGCAGCGATAGGCAGGCCTCCATGACTATGTGCGCCACTCGACTTGGCATCGGCAGTGTATGCTGGGCGGGATTAAAGACCAGGGTCTCCCGGTACACATAGCTCACTGTGACCATATCCCCAATTTTCTTATCCATCCTTCCTGCAGCCAGTGCTCTGAGTCCTTCCTGGTTGGCGCGCCGCGCAGCGCAGCCTCACTTTCCGTAAGGGTAAGTACGCTACAGTCTGCTGTAAAACGTTCCCACTCTTTTCATCTCTGGGCTCTCTCATAAGCTACATCGGTACGTTGCTGATATCTACAAATCCACATCAGAGGTCACCTGTTGCGTTGGCCATTAATTGCTTCGTGCGTACGTCGGAGCTCGTTCTCACGCAGAGTTCCCTCTTTCGTTCCCTATGTTGTCTCCGTCTATACACCCCATAGCCTGCCTCCACTATCGGGTTCCCTGTGGTCCAAATGTCCTGGTGTATCGTCGCCGCGACATTGTTTGCTGTCAGAATGATGTGTGTATTTTTGAAGCCACTCTGCTTCGTCATCATGTTGCCCGTAAGATTTTAATTAATTTCTTTGCGAACGCCCACTCTCTTCTAGTCATCGCCCCCGTCGATGCGAGCTCCATTGCGAAATCCAATTTTGGGCGACAGCTTCGCAAACTCCTGCCCTGATCCGTCACATGACGCGCGTCGCGGTGCTACAAAGCTAGAGTGCCAAATGCAATTTCTGATACGGCCGTCCGCCTCCTGGGGGATATCGGTTCTGGACCACGAATGCCTGGCAACAAAGATTAACTTGGGGAGCTGGTTGGATCGTGCAATTGTGGCCCAACCCGGCGACGTGTTTGGCTTTGCAACCGCGAGCTCTAGTCTGATCGTTGAAGAAAGCAAAGGCATATGCCCTCGCAACCTGCGTCGCTGTGTACGTGCGTGCAATGCGCCCTAGGTACCTAGTCTCCTGCATCTCCGAAGCGATCCATGCGTTC
The DNA here is from genome assembly GCA_033557915.1 of Phytophthora tentaculata. NCBI lineage: Eukaryota > Oomycota > Peronosporomycetes > Peronosporales > Peronosporaceae > Phytophthora > Phytophthora tentaculata. Next base: position 1,369,887 of record JAUCEA010000005.1, read on the forward strand.
TCTTCCGTCCTGGATGGCTGAGGGGGTAGTTCGCTGCCCAGCGGCAACGCCACTGGTTTTGGTAGGTTCACTTGCAGCCCTGAATGATTTGAGAACTCGGCTATCGTCTATAGCGCCTCCGTTTGCATTTTTCTACTGAAGGTTACGTGTACTAATTCTCTCTGTCGCTTCCGGTACACTTGCATTTCGCTCGTTCTAGACAATATAGGGATACCTTCATTATTGCTAATGTGAGGCGGAACACTAACTTCCTCTGTACATTAAGATGATTGCATTAGTTTTCTAGGCCCACGTACACGTGCACGTACACAACCTAAAAAGGAACTGCTTCATGAATATGCTGAGTAGCCATCGGTGCCGCAATTTCCTGACCGTTTGTCAACGTACATAACATGCATACAGCAATATATAGCCTCTTTGTTCAGCCGTAGAACACGGGGCGGCTTGGACGCTTTACAAGACAGCTCTGTTAAACGCTGCTAGGGAGAATCGTACTCTATTCTTGATCGGATTTTGGTTATTCTTGAAATAATATATAAATAAATATTTATGCAGCCGCATTCTTGTCACCGCATCCGATGACAAATTGTTCGTCGTGATTGCCCTTTAGTGTTTGCATGACGCGTCGACTATATGCATTTACAAATTCTGATCCAATAGGCCCACACTGGTGTCATCGAAGGGCATTATCAATGCATGTGCTGTTCAACCATGAGTCATGTGGCTGCAAGAAACCACAAACAGATTCTTTAGGTTTTCTAAATGTCATTTTAAACAGAGTTCGGGTGACTCCAGTAATGGCATTGGTGATCTCGAACAATTAGACTCAATTCTAATGCCGATTTCGCACTGTTCTCTGCGCGCCGAGGTGGCGAGCATTTTATACAATTATTAGACGTAGGCGTTAGATCTACTTTATAGTTTCGTGCTGATGACTCTACCGCAGCAGTAATTATATCCTTGTCTCGATAAGTTGCACCGCGTTGTTTGCATCGAGATGTGATTGGCATTTGCTGTCCTGGTAATGGTTTCTGAAGCCTATAAATCTCAACTTGAACAGCATCTAGTTCACCACAAATTTCGTTTGAGCAGCGATTATGTGATTCAATTACAGGCACAGTTGTCGTCGAAATACTTTCAACAAAGTTCACCGCGCGCTGTTAATGCATTGAGTTCGGGCTTGTGTAGGAAGCATTTCTCGTGATGATACTGGGAGTATCTAGAGCCATATGGCGAAATGCCCATGCTAATCAGCGGTTGGCTGTGTTTCTGTAGCAGATCTAGTAGCACGAAAACCCCGAAGATGCCACCGGTTTTCTTAGGCTGATGCATCTTTTGGTCACATCCCAGTAACGTCTCATTTATAATCGTCATTACGCGATCGAAATAACCTGCACTATGCATAGGATGATCACTTGCGATTTCATTACGATCAGCGGGATTGAAAAAGCACGTGAGCATTTGCTTCATTGAGTGTACTCATGGATACCTTACCTGATGTCACAGCAATCGAGTAAGTACCAGCGGAGTCCGGCGATACTGTAAACAGCTTCTTCGTCACGGCCGTCGTACAAACCTTTCACGACCCATGCAAAATCGCTGTAAGCTGGGGAATCCAATCAGACTGGAGCCATTTCCGATTTGAAGTTGAAAAAAAATGATAGCCGTGGTCCGAAAAGCTTGATATAGGCGGGCCAATTATGTCTTGCGGTCATTCGGCTGAGGTCGGAGCCAATGTTGCGATTCACTTGTACGAAGACCTAAGACCTTTTGCGCAAGTCGATTATTTGCTGCAATTGCTTCGATGGCGGATCCGGCTCTCTGCCGTGCGCTTCAGCATGCACTAGGTAACCATGTTATTCAACTGACTTTCGAATAGTATCACGATAATCGTGCCTGATTTTAATGCTTTAGAAGACACATGAAGCATAATATGAATGGCTTTTCGTGCACCTTGCATTGCAAAATAGTCAAACGCAAGTAGTAAAAACGCATAGTGGCGTTTGAAACGATGGTTTCCAATGCGAAGTAGTTGTTGTATCCACCGCTCAGCAGAAATTGGATTTGGCTATCGTTCTGCCGCCCACCACAACCGCCCGATAATAACGTAGGAAGCATATCAACGCTTGTGCTCCATCTGTCCAACGATCCAAAATTAGTTAGAATTTCAGACTACAATATCGTTCGCCGTTTTTATTGGGTGGATGCCAATACTGGATGTGGCTATCCAAGTTTGTTCAAGATTTTTTCTAGATACTTCCGAAACTGTAAATCCTGTGTTTTGTATGTAGTATGGTATCGAACAGCATCAATAACGTTCTGCCTGTAAATAGGGGTGGCAACGGTGATACGAGCTCGCTCGCATGGACGCTCATTTAGGGTCCACTCGTTTGTGTGCTTTCGATACAGTTCATTAGAATCCTACTGCTTGTTGAAAATGAGGCACATCTAGCTTGTATTTGTTTCTACATGCTGCCTCTTGCTCTGATGTCATACTTCCAACCATTGTGATTCGTTCAAGCTCTGAAAACTATCTCGTGGGATAATGAACAAAATCGCCCCCCCCCCCCCCCCGGCATTTGTACACAACAGTGATGCAATCAAATCGTTGCGCAGTTCCCCTCCTGTAACTGCCGAAAGTGACACGCAAGGTGCCACTAGTGCAATGGCTTGCTTTCTGTCGGAGGGAGAATAGAAGTTCATCTGGCCAAAAACCAGCGTAGTTTCCGTTGGCAATGTAAAAAGGAGATGTCGTACGATGTTCATCACTAATTCGTTTCAAGCGCCGATGACAAATCTGAATATTTACTACGTCATTGGTGCTGGGAATAGCTAGCACAAAGCATTAGAACAAGGAATTACCATATCTAGTGTTTATTAACCTTACCTGGTGGATAGAGTAAAAGTCCACAAAGCCGATAATTAAGATACATCGTTTTGATTCTTGATAAGCACAGGAATGATCGCGTTGTCTAGTATATGCAATAATCGTGCTATATTCTACGATCAGAATATTCGAAGTGTTAGCGAGTCAACTATTGCAAAATAACAATATTCAATCCGTTACCTTGTGTATAGTATCCGACAAATGGGAAACCTTAACTTCGTGTGACGCACATTCCTCTCCCAAACGCTAGCTGTTTCAAAACGTTCGAGATTGAATTCGAGTGGCATTGATCTCTGTTGGTACCTTGAACATCAAATCTCTGCCCAAGCTCTGTCGAGGAATAAAACTTCATCTCTTGTTCGAGTGCACTATTTCGATGACTGCGCTGTCACTTGGGTTCTGCATTTATCGTCCGACGTGATTACTGTCGTTTCGTTTTGATTTGCTTTATGTGTGCAATCACGCTACTAGTTCTTGGAGCGCTCCGATCTTACACGTCTTTGTTCCGCCAATGTAACTGCATACCTTGGACTACAACGGTTATCACGCACCTCATCACTCAGCATTCAAACCGTTGCTCACAGCCGGCGTAACGTTAAGGTCCATTTTTAAAAGGAGATGATGCTTTGTGAATGGTAGTTGGAGATTAACTTGCGATTTTACAAACGTAAAATCATCTGGGAAGTGTCTAATAGATCTAAAATCTGAGATATTGACTATCACGCTAAGTTAGCGGCTACTTGGCAGTTTTCGGCGTAAGGTTTGAAGATAGTGCTACAGATTCACAGTGAACTAAATTCAATCTTTCATTTTCGAACAGTCCTATTCTTTCCAATTTGGATTTTGCGTGTGCGGCATGACATGAATAGATAACTGAACTATGCAAACTACTATTCATTCGCTCTGGATTTCGACAGGCTCCACTTGAATATTATCTGCTTTTCACCATCGTCGCGAATGTACCCACATCCACTTCAGTATCATTTTTAAGCTTCATATCGCCATGGACACCCTATCAAACAATCGCTCCCAATTGGATTACTACTCCATCATCCAGGTTTTAGCCTCCACTTTCTCCCTACGTAGGGAGAAGTAAAACCGGACTTTATAAACTTTATCGGTTGTACGTGCACAACGTATCTCCGATTTTGTATGGGCTGTTCACACCTACGAGCGGACGCTTGCGAGGCTTCCACATCATGACCTGGACGATAACGCATTGCGCAAGGTGCGGTCCATCTTCTTCGTTTTAGCTTTCAGCGCGCCTCTGCGATCCGACAGCGCTGCATCCACGAACGGAGTCGCCACAATTTGGCCAGCTCGTCAGTCGCACCAACGCACTAAGTATCTCGGATGGTATCTTTTTCTTTTGGTTTAGTGGCTGCAACAAATGAGTGAGCATCGCGAACCCGAACAATCGGAGGTGTCGTCGAGCGCTCTTGCTCCGCAAATAGCGCATCAATCTCGGCGAGGGATCGTCCGCTGATATTATGCCTTTAATCACTAAGGTTTCTACGTACTTGAGCGACCATTGAATTATGTAATTCGTCAACACGGAATCGATGACATGCATGTTTCTGGGAGACGCAATACCTTTTATAGAATCTCAAAACATACGGGTCTGTATTGTCACAGGAATGCATTGGTGTCTATTAAAAGAGTATCTTTAACAGAATCTAGCGCAGGCATCTATTTCGTATTATCATATGATTTGACTCTACCTAAGTAAAAACTGATTTATAAATGGTAAATTATGCACCCGCTTTACTCGATAAGCCGGTTTGTTATAATGTAACCACCTTCCTAAACGTGGAGCTTCGTCTGTACGTCCAACCACTTCACAAAGTCACGTTGTTACATTGTACTAAATATCATTGCGTATACTGAGATGGACGCGTGTATGTTTTAATGATTATAGAAAGAAACGCTACGCCTATAAGACAGACGTGATAATGACTAATCCGAATAAGCTCCAGCGGTATGTACCTATTGCTGAACCGTGCAGAATATACGCATTAGTTTTAAATACAGAGCGGTAGACAAAGAAACGTAAAAGGTTTGTTTGCAGTTCATTTTATTTTGCTATAATTCTCCTCTAACCGAGCGTTGCTTTGTGGTGGGTAGTTTATTTGGTCTCTATTTCCAAACATTTTTCCGGACGCGACAGCGTTATGTATAAATTGTCGACTGTTGCTAAGCACATTGAAGTTTATTTATTATTGATCAGATAGCACAAGTTAATGAGTTAAATAAAATCAATATCTTCGTATGATTTCACAACGGCTGAAAAGTAACAGTGTTACATGCGCTCCTTCAAGATAAAGTTCGCTTAATGAAGTAGGAATGTTCGAAATATGTTAGCAAAGACGACAGTAGATCGAAAGTAAAATCGCTAGGTTTATGTGGCCACGGAACCAAGGTCAATATTATACTACATTACAGAGCTGTATGCATCGTCCATCTAAAAACACTGGATAGGGACATTTTACGAGGAGGATGCGTCCAGGATATACATCAGAACGTAGTTCTCTTATGAAGCATCCTATAATCACATAATCATCTCACGGCCGCCACCACCTGAGGCCACATATTTTAAAACTTCCACTTTTCAGCGCGAAATCTACCCAGAAAGACCCAAGCCCCAGCGTGGACTTCACCTGATAGAATGCAATCTCCACGTCGCGCCTGCCCGAAGTAACTCGTGATGACAAGCCCGATCAGCGGGGTATAAACAGAAACCCTGGTGTGAACAACAATATTGGAAGCAACGGGCGTCCGGTGGTAATCGTAAACAAATGACTGGATGACGAAAACCTGGAAAATACACTCACGACCCGAAGAATTCTGACTGTCTCAGCGTTTTGTATGGACAACCATGACACAACGTGTGTCGAACCCGGTCGGCAACGGGCACCGCGGAAAGTCTCGTAATTTGATATGGTGTCGTTGGAGCCTAACAGTTTTGTCAACGACACTGCGACATCATGTTTTATGCGAGAGCAGATCGAGACAGACGGATCGACATACAACTTTGACGGAAACCTTTTTAGTTTTATCAACTTAAGGTATCAATCCTACCAAACGATATGGAGGTGGCACACCCCAGAGGTCGTGGGCAGGGATTGGTAGTGCTGGCGACCTTTTCAAAATACTGCCATTATCGCACCAGTAAGTCCAGAAAATTTAATATAGTCATATTACAAATATATTGGTCTTCTGAGCTACTATAGTAGTAGTACAATAGTACTATCGAGTTAATACCAGTCGATCAACGGTCAGTCTCGGTGGTCGTAGGAGACTGCCACACTCGTTCCTCACCACCTCCATCAGATGAAAGGCATTTCATCCTAGGGCCGAGGAACCTCACCATCCAAATGACGCTTCACCACTCCGCAAAAACAGGAATAGCAGTCCGTTACCACGGCATACTACGTCTTTAAACAATGTTAGCACACAGAATGCATCGACAAAACGTTCCTCCTTTAATCTGTATGGTGTTTCTGCAGGCACACACGACACTGTTAAAAGCGTATTAATAAATGGAGTCTCGAATCTGCGTACCTAAGTTTGTCAAACGCCGCGAGACTTCACCATTTTGCCTATCTTGAGTAGAGTGATTGTGGCTCGGTAGTCGTAGGCTACGACTCGCAGCTGCAGGTTGCACCAATCGCGGCAGATTGTCGCTGTCCAACTCAATGAAGTCGACGTTGCCGCTGGCGTTGATATTGACATTGGTGTATCATTGGTGTTAAAGTTGGTGTCGGTGCCAGCAGTGACGGTGGAGGACTGAGACTGCTAAACGGGTCGGGCTGAAGATGCAAGGTAAAATGAAGAGTGAACAGCCCTGGAGCTATACCTTAGTGCATGAACGGCGATGAGAACTATGGCGACGTCGTGTAGAGTATCGCTCTCGTCGCTGGTAGTACATCAGTTTGTACAACGAGCAGCGAACGTGGCATCTGCGGTAGTGGCAATAACAACAATAATCGCCAGTGGGGATCCGGATCGCGGTATTACAATATAGTACTATTGAAACTTCAACTTAAACTACTAGTTACTAGGGCCAACAAAAACCAAATTCGCAGAAACTACAAGTTACTATATTAGAATGAGTAGTACTATAGTACTGGATTGTAATGACAGCTGAATCTACTACCAATCCCTGCTCATGGCGTCTCAACAACTTTCCCGTACGAGACGAATTCCGTGGTTTTGGTTCCTATCGGTATGTATTAGCACTGGCGTTTTGTGGTTATCCAAAATCAAGTTCATGTAATTAAAGGTTGAAAACGCTTGTTGCTACATGTCGAGTCCCTGGGGCTTGTTCTTGTCTTCATACTTTTCTCGCTCCCTGGGCCCTTACCTATCGTCAGGTTCATGATTCCCGGTTGGGGATTCCCAGGCGGGGCCCTCCGTTCAGAGTCGATGCATTTTAATGACGTGAACGCGAGCTTCACTTCGCCTACCATCCACGTGTCTCTTCACCATCATCCAGGCTGATATCTCCGTCCAGCCAATCACCTTTCGACTTCCCAAAAAGTTCATGAATGGCATCGTGCCAATAACCTCGAACGCAATAGCTAAGTTGTTCTCATAGTTGTGAGCATGTCCTTACAAGTCCACGGTCGCTCTGAAGGCGCAGCTACTGTTGCAAAGCAGCGAGCTCCGCGCTCTGGGATTGTTCCAGAGCGACTACATGATCGTGCAGAGCGCGAGAGCCATGTTCAACCTGGGGTTGACCGTACGGAGGGTATCTTTCCACCCCCGCCGCCGCCGCTGCGTGACGCCCACGGCTCGACACGTTGGATTGTCGAGCGGATCGTGGACTATGAAGCCCCGAAGACGAACCGAGATGAGGCTCGTCTTCGTATTCGTTGGAGAGGATTTCCTCCCCATCGAGATACATGGGAGCCGCGGGACGCCCTGATGCAGGGCGTTCCGGGAATGGTGAGGGCGTACGAGGCCCAGAACTGAGTGCAGGCATAATGCCTGCACTAAGATTGCGAGTACCACCAGCACGGGGTGCAACACATTGCTCAAGTTGAGCACCGAGGTCTCGCAGTGGAGCGGGTACACGCACGGAAGTGTACCCGAGAAGATCAACTTCGGTAAGGCGCACTGCCCCGTAGCAGCAGTGCGGACACGCAGTTTCAGTTGGAACTGCGCAAGGTATTCCCGCCTCCATAGCGTCATTATGGATACGATCGATGAGATGATGCCTCGAGAAAGTCTCGAAGCGCTGGCGTGCCGCGACAATACGCTTGCGGTAGCCTCTCGCATTATTGCTGAAGCTCACAACAGATGCGTTCCAAGATTGACAAAGTCCCACCCACTCAGGCACTTTGCTTTTGCAAGAAGTCTTCTTCGACGCATTCCATCGGGGCTCGTCGAAGAGTCCGATGTAGTAGTCGCGCCTTTGATTCGTTGACGGATCGAAGTGCATATCGACGGCCTCAGCATCATCATTGATCGCGCTGCACACGTACAACCCGATCGGGTTCGGCGGCGATGTCGAGCCAAACCTGTCAGCGATTTCAGATGCAGTTGACATCCAAGGAGCGCGTACTGCAGGTGCAGTACGTGGAGAAGTAGGCGGCACCGGCACTGGTGGCTGCACCTCTTCTTCATTACGCGGACGCTTCGACCCTGGAGCGTCCGGATCATCTTCACGTGGTCGCCGCGATCCAGCAGGTGGGTCGGGCGTTAGTTCAGCCGACTTAGAGTCGGCAGATGAAGACGAAGGGTCCTCGTCTTCCATGGGGACGTCGCTAATGTCAGACCCATAGTCAATGGGTATGTCTCCATCAGTAGACAACACTGACGAGCACTCCATGACGACTGACGGCTTGTCAGTCGTAGCTTGCGCGCGCTTCTGCTTCTGCAGAGCGTGATATTGAGCGACAGAAAGTATCCCTCCTGTCGCGGGCGTGTTTGCTTGCGCGAGCGTCGAAGTGGTGGTGCCTGCAGACGCACGCACGGACGTAGTAGAGTCTGCCGAAGCAGACTCTTGAGCGGGCGTCTTCTTTGGCGAGCTCATTGCGAAAAAATAAGCTCGGGGTTCTCGAACGTTTTGACGGTCTCGTCAATACTTTGAATGATGTGTTAAGACTAGTGAGTCTTAGCTTAACGGGGGGATGGTGTAGCGGGGTTACACGCAAGTGGCTACATGTAGCCATTTGGATACAAAGAAGGTTTTCCACGTTGGTGTGCGATACACCAATGGGTATATTTGGCAGACTACTGGTTTGCATGCATTTAGAGCTTCCATTGGTTGGGGGAAAGTAAACATCTTCAGCCAATTAGAATAGCAGGATTCTGTCAACTATCCGTTGGTGAATACCTTTCATTTAGAATATCACTTTAGGAGAAAAACCCAAACAAAACAAATAAACAGTTCTCAATTTTACGGTAAATCGGTTTGCTTTCCTTATTTAAGTAAAACTATACTTTCGGACAAAAGTATAGTTAATCTAAGTGAAACGCACCCTACGCTTCCTCATACACGTGCGCTAACGTGTAAGCCGAAGTAGTGGGCACACAGTATGCCCATTACAGCCAGAGCCTTGTCGAACGCCGCCATGCCTGACCGGACTCGCCTGTTGCTTGCTGCCGTCGGAGAAGAAAATGCGCAACAGTGCACTTCATTGGTGGGGATTAGCCCTGAGGGAATTAAGGTTAGGTCCAGTTGTAGTGAGCTTTCGTAAAGGATTCAATCTCACTTTTGCTTTCGCTTTCTACTGCGGAATTGACTTCAGAACTGCATACAGTATATGAAGCGAATGAACTTTGTAGCATCTATAATGCTCCTCAAAACCCATTAAACGTCTCTGTTTGGAATACAACCGCGATACTTCAAGATATATGTGTTCTTGCAGGTGGAATAAAACAACTGTGTATTGAAGTAAATTCATTCGTAATCCGAGTCGGATGGGACGCACGTCAAGTTGGTCACTTGTGGCACCAACAAAGCTTCGTATCAGGGCCTACCACTAACGCCTTAAAAAGGCATATTCAATGCCGGTAGCCCTCGATGTGCAACTTTTTTGGTGCCACAGGCCTGTATATATTCACTACAGTTGGAGCGTGTAGCCCCTCCTCATGCAAAAAGTGTCGAGCACGGAAACGTCTTATCACTTTGGCGCAAGCTTAGAACCGCGAATCCCCAGGACCCCTGGGCCCGGGTACCCAATACAGATACACAGCATGCGGTTAGTCAATCATCACTCGACATACTATTTATACATCATACACTCACCTATGTTGAGCTGGTGCCTGAAGCGGACTATCCGCTGGAATTGTCGACGCCGAAGCAGGTAAAGATGAAAAAGCCATCTAAAAGTCGAAGCTTGCACCAGATTTGGAGGTGTCACTAAAAACATGTAGATTGTTAGAACCGTATAATCACATACAGCAGCCAAAAGTTCTGTACCTGCTGGTATTGTCACTTGAAGCCACGTGAGGGCTGACTTTCCTCGATTTCTTAGCATCGCGCATCTTGGTGGTAGAACTCTTGCTCTTGGCCTTCCCGGTTACTTTCGTTGCCTTCTTCGTTATCGACATCTTCGTGTTATTCCTCTTGCGAGGGACCTTGCCACGTACCTAGCAAGGTTTGGCAGCCAGCGCTTCAAAACCGTTGGCATCGTCGACTTCATCACATTCTGCACCTTCATCAGCGTAATTAGCATTATCATCACGTCCCCATCGCCATCACCAGATGCCAACATGGCAGCATACTCCCAGCGTAGAAGGCAGCCGCCGGCGCCTTCTCATTCAACTTTGGGTTCTTCGCTAGGCTATTGAAGAACGCCACCAGAGCTGATTTCCTCTGTTGAGGCGCTGGTGGGCTTTCGGGCACTCTCACCGTCATACTTGGGCGTGTTCCAGGCGTTGACAACGGTGTAGGCAATAGTGGGTGCTCGGGTTCCAGCTCCCCTAGTCACCGTCAGGGAAAAAACACGGTGATTTTAGACCAGTCGATTCTGTCAGTGGCATTCCGCCCATTCAGGCATCTCATGGACGCATCTGCTTTACTTCGAGTAACGCGTCGCGAGGCCACTTCCAGTGTGCGGTTCTTTCAAAAATGAACTGAGGAGGCCTCACGTACCATCCACTCGTGGGAAGGGCGCTGCACTAACCATGAACAGTCTATCCTTGGACTTTCCCTTCGCCCATCAATACCCCCAAGCCCTGTGAAATAATTACAAAGCAAGTTCAAACGAACATTCTGTTGCTATTTTCACATGGTTTGTAACCAAGCATGTGGAGTTTTGCATCATGCCTTAGAGCGGGGGGGGGGGGGGGGGGCAAGCAAATGCAGATCCGCGTATAACGTTGGCCCTGACCCCGTTTTGGCTACGGTGTATATGCCCTGCGGTTCCCGTTTGGCTGCGTATGCATGGTTAGTGGCCCTCGTTTTGGCTGGTATGTATGGCCAATGGTTCTCGTTTTGGCTACGGTTATGCGATCCTTGTTTTGTGTACAAACGTTCAGCCTGTAGATCCTGTATTGCTACCAAATATAGAGTAGAAGTCAAGGAAGATTGCATGTTGACAGCTCTATTTAGATTTATACAAAAAAAAACTTTCGTCTACCCAGTAGAAACTTAAAGGCGCTGTTCTTGTTGCCGGCTTCTTGGTCGGTGCTAGGTTTTGGCGAGATCATCGAAATCACCAAACATGGCAATATCCTCGGCATCAAGATTCTTCGCGCTGAAGAAGATAACAACCAGATTCTCGGCGCTTCCCGCCTTCAGGCGGTTTTGTACTGACGAATGGATGAACTTGTGCGTCTAAAAATTGTGCTCTGCAGGTGCACTTGAGTAGGACGTAGCGAAGTCTCGTGCTGCTATCTTATGTAACAAAGGTAAGCCTCTCAGACTACCATAATATTTTGGAATGGTTTAGTGTTTGTCCTTCACAACTTGAGCTCTCGGGTTTCTTTTGGTAGAAGCGCTTGGCACCGCATCAACATCAGAGCAGCTGCATTGAGGCCTGCGACAAATTGGCAAAGCAATCGATAACGCTGGCCTTAGTGTTGTCGCCCATTCCTTCCCCACAATGGGTCCTGTGATAAATACATCCGTGAACAGAAATAATGTGGGGTACTCCTTCTACAACGTTGACCGCATCAGCGTGTTGCCGCTGTTGTCCGTGTCAACGGCAACAATTAACGCTAGCTTGTGGGTTCTATAACGCGCTTGACACCAGCAGTCAGAAAATCAGCATCATGGGAGGTTCTTTGGGTGTAAACGGACTCCAAAGTGTTGCTCTCTCCTTCGCTTTCCAAGATGTAATTGATTATGCGCTTGCCGTTTACGTCGGACCAGCCATTCGTGTAGTGTGCACTTCTTGCGCGAAGCTTGTGCGAAATCGCCACCTTGAAGCCAGAGTGGCGCATGTTGGGCAGCGTCATCGCGGGATCGTACGAAGGAGGGATTGGCACTCTCGGAAGCAGATTCTGGAGGACTAGTAGCAGCATGGGGTCCGACGGCTTATGGAATACCATTCTGAGAGAGCATTACAACTGCGTCAACTGTATTTTGAGAGCTGCAAGTCATGAAGGAGTCACAGCGGTCAGACAACACGACGTTCTCGCCTTTCTTCATCCGCTGAAAGCACTTATACTGCAAATGGCCTCGAACAGGCTTGAGGTGAATTTTACCCAGCTGGTAGTTTTGCGATATAGGGAATCACTAATTCTATCGCTAGACACGTAGTAGCCAACAATACGTCTACCACAAGAGTTGGCGAAAGTTAGGGCGAACCTGAAGAAACCAAATCCGGTCCAGCACCCTGAGCAGACACTTCCCTCTTTTACCGTTTTCGACGTAGCAGGCACGAGCGCCACCTGTATGTCTATCTTCTCTCTCTCTCTCTCTCGTTAACCCCGTGGCACCAACAGCGGAAGGTTGCCTAGTCTCTTTCGACTCTTTTACAGGGGCGCCCGAGATTAACTCAGGCTAGAAGTCGTCAGGAGTATACTTACAATACTCAAGCCACTAATATCGGGAATCCAATCCCGATTTTCCCTCAAATAGGGAATAACCAAAACACAGTCCCACTACTAGTCTCTTGGCATTACCAGAAACGAACACTAACTTCAGGAAGGTCGCTGTTCGCTGGTAGGCATACCTTGTAAAGCTATTAAGTGTAAGGTACTTACCCTGACGCTTGAACACTTGTGTGCTTCAGGGAAAATTCAGCTCTCCATTGCTTAGGCCAAAAGGCCCATACTCTCTTCTAATCTTTTGCCCTATGATCATCTATATACAAAAATCAAGTAAAATCAGTCCGGACCTTACCATGCGTCCAATCACGACGGCTGCGACCAGTCGATAGCTTCGTCTTGTGTAGTGTACACCATCTTGACACACCGTCGTCACTGTATCCATCGCCACTTGTGCGGATTGGTCGAACCGGTCCCAGCGGATCCTTGAAAGGGGTAATGACTCACCCTGGGCCCCGGCGCTAGGCTAATAGCTATATCACAAATTAATGCGCCCGTACCTCTTGGATGAAGCGATGCCATCTGTTACAATGGCCTCACCCCAGGCATATTCCTCTCGGCGCCCGTCATTGGTTGCCTGCTTGGAGGTGGCGGCTGTCATGTCCGTGATTTGGATTGCACCAGCATGAGGGTAGCTTGGGCGAGGGTTCCCAGAATCGGCTGGGAGTGAGAGGCTTAACACGTCAGGCGTGCGGTCGCTTTGCCGTACGGCTGGTTAAACAGGAACGTTAAGATCATGCTCACTCGAGTAAACGGATCAGTCCTTGTATGGAGCGTAATATCAAAACACATTTATGTTTTATCTTTGACTGCGAAACAAGTTATCCCTCACATGGAATCAACACGAGCGAATAATTATACAAATTCACCAAGCATCTGGTTTGTCTGCGAACCTAGATTTGCTCAAACGGCCGAGTGGGGCGACCATAACCACCAGCTCTTATCACAACATCAATTTTTTTCGCAGAACCGCGCCAATTCACCATAACCCCCCCCTTAAATCACTTTATCCGACCCACTAAACCTAAAACGACTCAAAGGTTGAAAATTCGTATTTACGACGTCACCTTTTTCTTTAAAAAATTCCAGGGATTTCTCCATTCCGCCCACTTCTCCATACCACACCCATCCGGTCTTCCTCGAAAAGGCGGGAATTTTAGAACGTTGTTCCTCATGTTGTGAGATGCAATAATATTGCATTGATATCATCTACAATGACTAATAACATGGATTTTTCGGTGAGCATTATCTCTGCAACTTGTGGTGAAACCTAATTATCTTAACTACATCCTTGTCTTTGTAACCCTTTCAAAGTTCTGAAACTTCAAGGCAATCCAGTTTGCTCATTTCCGATGCCCCGTTCTCTGGAAAGGCGGACACGAAGAAGAAGAAGGGCAAGCGCGCACAGACGGCGAGAGGCGAGCGCAGGACACAGTGCAGAACGAGACACTCGCAAAGGCCTGGGTAGGGAAGACACCATTGTTCCTAAACCAGCTGGAGCCTTTCTACGAGGATTTTCCTCAGTGTCGAGATGTCCTGTTGCTTCCACCTTCCGCGGTATCACGCGAGACATTTGCTGCAATAGTCAAGGATATCATTAAGCTCAAAATGCTGTTGTTCGACCGGAGGCTATTGGAACTCCAAATAAGTAAAACGCTTCATGCTGTGTGTAGGCTCCTCCTTCGTATTTTCTATGAAGCCATTTGATTCTGGCAGAGTTGATGTGGACTCGTCGATGCTGTCGCAAACTGTTAATTGTGTTTGTGTGTTTTTTTTAATTTTGTGACACTGCATTTTTCAATTACAAAGCGTTCTTAAACTCTCTATTGTGTGTAATTTTATTTATTTTCTAAATTTAATATCTAGTGTATTTTTAATGAATAAATCAAATAGTTCTAATTTGTATGATAATTAAAAATAATTTTAGAAAACAATCTATTTAATTCTGTAAGTTGTGCAATAATTTTGAAATGCACAGTCTAAAATGATTTATTCGTGAAATAAACAACCTCAAATAATTTATTTTAGTTGGGGGGGGGTTAAGTATTTTTTACAGTGTTTCAGATCTCTACAGTTGGGAATGGACGCAACTGGTGACGCGTCGGCCGCTTTAAGCGAGCAGGAGCTGCTGGCATCGCTTCCTCCTCCCCCCTCGGCTCTCCCCGATTTCCCAGGACCATCCGACGCCACCAACAACGAGCGCAGTACATCGGAGGCGTTGAACGAAGACATTCCGGACAGCAACCGTCGTCCTTCCTCCAGCTCCAAGCTGCCTGGATCCGCAGCCAAAGCCTCATCCGCCGCGCGCTCGATGGCTTCCAAGCTCGCCAAGAGTGGACGTAAAGTTTTGTCGCCTCTAGGCCATAGTAGCAAGAGCAACAGCTCCAAATCTGCAGCTACAGCATCTCCAGCGACCCAGAGCGAGCCAGAGACGACCTCTTCAAGCTCAGTAGACGCCGCAATTGCCGATCCTTTGGGGTCTGTGGCCTCGGCTGCTGGGTCATTAACATCAGGCCTCACGTCGTCATTAGCCAGTGCGTCATCTTCCTTTGGGTCGTTACTATTTGCGTCCCAAAGCTCCAGTGTCAGCACCACTGACGACGTGGAGGATCGCTCAAGCAGCGCCGATAAAGCTGCTGAAGAGGCTGCAGCTATTGCAGCTGAGGCAGCGGAAGTGCTGCGACAGGTGACAGCCCAGCAGAGAATGAGGATCTTAGAGGACTTAGTGCAGCACCGACGCTCGGACTGGAACTACCTCAAAGCGATGCACGAAGGATCCAACTATTGGTTGAATGTGGCGCTACTAAGAGAGCAGCAGGTGATGAACCACGTCGGATACAAGCAGAGTATCCGACGTGGTGCTCAGTTCTTCTACTTGGGGATTGGGTTGGGGAGATTGGTGGGGGAATCGACCCACCCGGAGCTGCTGGCTATGGACTGCTGCCAGTTGCTGGAAGAACTGGAATTTTACTTCTCGTCGTCGACGGTGCAAGGAATGGTAATAAAATACGAAGAGATGGTGGATGGTGAGCAGATAAGTTACTAACTTCTCGTGGTTGTATAGAAAATGATGGTGGCGACGTCGAGTACGCTGCACGAGCCTTTGGACCAGGAGAATAGTCCGCAATACTCGGCCGATGAGCCTTTCCGGCCGACTATGCACAAGTGGAACCAACGACCAGTTTACCGCCGACTCATGACGCCTCCGATTGTATGATACGCTTTTTTCTTTAGTATGATTATTTCTCGAAAGTGCTGATGTTTTTGCTGTTGTTGTACTGTTTGTAGCCTTTTCCACTGGATTACCGAGAGGTTTTGCTCTCTTTATGCGATATTCTAGCGCTCATTTACAGCAAACTCGTCGAGGACAACAGTGCCACCGAGAACTTAAACCTCTTCCAGTCTATCATTCGTTTTGATGAGCGGATTAAGGTAAGTGTGGTGTGAGCTTAAAGCTGTAGTGACCTGCCGTCTGCTGACATGACTTTTGTATTCTGTGCTGTTGCTTTTAGAAACTGTTCATCGATCCAGTCAAGAAGGAATTCTCAGCTGTAGCATCTCATGTGATGACTGAGGAGATGCGACTCGTCCGCAAGGCCTACGCGTCAGGATCCCGGGAGGAAAGTGCCATTCCGGTATCTTCTGAAAGTGTTGAAGCCACACCTGCTACCGGCGCGAACGACCGCTAGATGTTTTACGCCTAGGTCGCAGACTTCCATGCTGACACTTGATTTAATCCTGATACACTATGTTTAATGAACTCGGGGCGTAAAGTAGGTTTATTGGCATTATGCTTTCAATAAAGATGCTCATGATGAACTCAAGAAAGAATAAGAGCCGCACACCTAGAAATGTTCTCCTAGCCACGTACTGCTTAGGAATTGGTAGGGTGCTGGCCGCATTCCATGATTCCGACGACCACTGTAGCCACCTTGTAGACGCTCTGGCGGTATTTTACCCACGTTGACGTCTCCTTGATAACACCACCGATGGACTGGAATTGGCCTTGAGTTTTCTCGTCTCCGGTCGCGATGTCGATCCCGACCACGATCCCATTAGTAACTCGGCGTTTCCTTCGCTGTCTTCACTAACGAGACGGTTTTTTCTATGCTGAGAGACGGGTAGGGTGGACAGGGTAAAGTGCTCATACACCTCGTACTTTGCTGGAGCTACTGAAGGAAGGTTCTGTCAACGTCACTGCTGTATTGTTGCGCGCATCTTGACAGCCATTCCCGTGGAGAGAGGTCATTGCAGTGCCGCTTTGTAGCAAGCTTTCTTGACCTTGTCGAACTTGGACGCAGTGTCGAAGGCCTGTTGCTCGATACGGCCCACTTCTTCTGAATATGCTCTAACAGCGAGCAGAATACCAATTCGCTTCTCTCACGGAGGTATCATCTGTAGTACTGGTTCATTAACAGCACTTGGTTTGTTCTATAGTCTATCACCACGATCGCGTCCATGTGTTCACCGCCATGTTGTATT
Organism: Phytophthora tentaculata; assembly: GCA_033557915.1. Lineage (NCBI taxonomy): Eukaryota > Oomycota > Peronosporomycetes > Peronosporales > Peronosporaceae > Phytophthora > Phytophthora tentaculata. The sequence continues at coordinate 1,387,261 of JAUCEA010000005.1, forward strand.
TACGCTGCGTCGGCTTGCAGAGGTCTACAAGACGACCTCGAACGCCAGGATACCGCCGCTTGAGCTTTTCCAGCATGTCTGCTCTCTTCGCCTCGGCCTGCGACTGTCGCTTATCGTCCTTCAGATCCCGTAACTTGTTGTTGACACGCTCTAATTGCTTTGTCAGCTTTTCCTTCTCCTCTGCTTGGCCCCGTTTTTCCTCGTCAGCATTCTGTAGATTCGACTTAGCTTCTGCGATATCTCGCTCTGTGTCGGAAATGACGCGCTGCATACTGGCGACACGTTCGTCGGCTTTTTTGAGGTCGTCTGTCAGCACTTCGATCACCTTGAGGTTTTCCTGACGCTCCTGACTGAGAGTCTCCACCTTGTTCTTGTCCGCGGTCTGCTGACGCACGATCGACTCCAGTTCGTTACGCAACAGGTTCGTCTTGCCCTGCACAGCCTCCTTGATGCGATGATACTCCTCCAAGCGAGAGCCCTCCAGAACCAGCGCTCCTTCCTCGCCTCGTTGACTCGCGTCCTTGGCCTGCTGCGCATCGAGATCAGCTCTGGCCTTTTTCAAGATCCTGCAGATCCTTCTCCAAGGCTTCGATCTCCTTCGACTTCCCCTCCAGACGCTTCTTCATCTTCTTCTCCGTCTCCTCCGACTCGACCTTCTTCCTCTCTGAGTACTGAGTCTGCTCTCGCAGTCGAATCACCTGAGGCTGGATATCTTCCATCTCGTTCTGCAAGTCCTGGATCCGCTCGCGACTCACCTTCACCTCGCGGAGACTGGCGTTTAACTCTTTCTTCTTCTCGTTGTACGTCTCTGCTACAGCGTCTTCCTTCTGCCTGCAAGTCTGTCGAGCGTCCTGGTATTGCCTCACCGTCTCTTCTCGCTGCTTCATGTCGTCTTGGACCTGGAACAGCTGCCACAAATAGTGCTCCACCCGTAGATCACTCTACACACGCAGCAAAAAAGACCCATTTAGAGCTCATTCTGACCCATTTATCCCACCCAAATTACCTCACCACAGCCTCCTGCTTGTGTCTGAACTGCTCAGCTTCTTCCTTCTGCTCTCTCACCAGCCTCTTCTCTTGTACCAGTCCCTTCTTCCTCTTGTAGGCGAAGATTGTGTTCCCCTCGGCCGCATCTTTCTCCTTTGAAAGCCTCTCGTACTCGTTCTTGAGTTCGTCGGACATGGAGATCTGCTCGAAAAGCTTCGTGAGCTCCGTGGGGCTTTTACTGGCAATAGACTCGACGTCTCCCTGGAATACTAAAAAGTTACGAGCTTTCACCAAAATTCCGATCTCTTGAGCTGGTTCTGGTAGCTCTCGGAACTCACGTCCTGGCCGTCGATACGGTACGAGCCCACGCCTTTTTCCGAGATGAGACGCGTGAATTTCACTTCTTTCTGTTGTTGGCTCTGAGCGGCCTGAGACTTGGAGGGCGACGTCTCGTCCGCCGAGAGTTCGTACACGAGCGTCACAAATGCTGCGCGGGCGGTCGTAGCAGTGTCAGTTGGTGCCTTGTGTACCAACTGATTGGAGCGCAGCTGACGCGATTGTACACCCAAGACGAAGGAGATGGCGTCCATGAGGTTGCTTTTGCCGCCGCCGTCGGGCCCGATGGCGGCAGTGAAGTGCTAAGACGTGGTGTGGTACGCATGGTAGCAAACGGCAAGTTTGATGGTTGAAAGAATACCTGAGCGGTTGAGGCGTTATGCAACGTCCTGGTGTTATGATACGTATGGCAACATTTGTTTTTCAAAACAAAGTTGTAAACATATTATGGGTTTTAAAGCGATATTTCAGAAATCGAGTCATTACATTTCAGTGCAGCTGCTTTCTTTAAACGATTTTTTGTCAATAGTATTGTGAGACTGATATTTGGCAAAAAAAAGGCTCCTATCACTAAAGCGAAGAGGTTAGGTCGGCCAAGAAAAAGGTTAGGTGACTACCGAAAGGTGCGAACTTTGACCTCACGCTGACGAAGACTATTGAGCATTGATATTTTTGCGCCGTTGTCCTCTTTCCGTCGACCCCGGTACATGTACTGCCGCACAAAGGCAAATAAATTTTGTATTGAGAATTCACTATAGTATCCTCGATGTTTTAGACATTTAAATATCACTGTTCCTTGCAACTTGGCTGACGAGATGCCTCCATTTCTATCCTTGGCGATATGAGCCCGCTCTTAGCTCGGCAGAAGTCATTCCCTACGGATGATGGAAAGTCAGTCGTTGAAGCACCAGAAAAAATTAAGTGACGCTGTATCGAAGAGGAGGAATTGCAGCTTTGGGCGTGAATGAGCATAGACAAGGTCTACCGGAGACGGAAAAGTAAATAAGTAATTTAGAGAGACAAAAACCAAAGTAAATAAGAATAGGACAATTTATTGGATAACATAAAACTTGGAATTTAGGGTATTATATGTGTAGTACAACTTCACAAATTTCGAGTATTGCAAAACTGGGGGGGCACCAATTTTAGATCGACGGGTTGTGATAAGTGGCGACACGGGCAACATGGTATTACAGAAAGTTCGTAGCTTGAGTTAGGATAAGGCGCGTCATATGCGGCCGAAAATAGAATAGGACGTATTGTTACACCTAGTAATTTATAGAAACACCAAATCTCTAATTTCAGCGCCAATAAAGTCCAAAATGCACCGAAAGATTTGGAGGACCACCCATTTTGAGCGCTGGGCACCACAACTACACACTTGGCACTCAAGCTTGACAAGCGCCACTCGTAGACCATTTCATCGAAAAGGTTTATCGAGAATTTGGACCATCAACTAAGCGAGAAAAAAAGGTATTCCTAGCTGATATCACTTTTGCAATACCAAATCTCAGTAAGACGCTCTCCCTTCTCCTGCTATACAAAAACACCATCAGGCACCCGTGGGGGCTTCTTGCGGTGGCAATGCCGTGGGCTGAGGCAGACAGTCTGCTGGCTGACTTCAAGAAGACTCAAGTTGAGAAGAGTGAGCTGTTCCCTTGTTCCGTTTGCATGCCGCAGCACCGCATCCAATAAGAGTTCAGCGCCAACGCCATGCGTGCATGACGTGCTTGGATATTAGAACGGCTGGGACATGCCCCTGGTGCGCGTGTTATGAAGCGGTTGAGGAAGCGACCTACTCTAGCTCACGCCCCTGGGCTCGCTCCGGCAGCGAAGGAAGTGGCGATGTATTGTTCATTACGGCGATTAGACGCCGGGTCGCCGAAGAGCCGATCAGAGGCCAGACAACTGCTGAACAAAATAATGTGACAACAAAAACAACTTACTTTTGCTATCACAATATAAATACTAGAGTAAAAAACAGACCCTAAGAGCACTTGGATGCAGTGCGCCGGTAGGCAGAGATTGTCTGCCAACCAAACACGAGTGCGATGAGGCATAAGAGAGAAATGCCGTCCGCTTCTTCTTCTGCCTCAGACTGAGCACAAGTCTAGAGAATAGGTAGTTTAGAGTAAAAGTAAATAAACCGCTTTAAGAGTTACTCTACAGTGTTCATTCTAACATTCCATGCAAGATGAACAAGCCTACTGAATACAACACGAACAAGCTGCAGTTCCAAGGGAATAGGGCGCATTTGCTGGTTGGAAGGACACGTTCATCCAAGAGCGGTACCATCGCGATTTTTGAGCTTCAGCGTAATCGTGTGGAGCCTCTCATGCGTTACGAGAATTTGTTCAAACCCCAGCTGACGATCCCGCCTCTGGAAGGACAACGTACACCGGAGCATGTGCAGGCTCACGATTTGCAAAAAGCGCTGGTCAAGGGGCAGAAACCCTACATCTAGGATCTTCTGAGCCAGACACTGCCAAATAATTTGTCTGACGAACGGCTTAGGCGTGAGCCGGTCCATGTGATCCAGATGGCCGTTGAGAAACGCTTCCGTCTAAGCACTGTCCGATGTGGTAGAGCTGATGCAGCATGATCAACTCTGACTTCAAGAATGTTTCGCAGTTGTTCCAGCAGCTCATGAGCAAGCGAACAGGAACACCATAGAAGCAGTAGGGTAGCTCATTTCTCCCATCTCATGCTTGTCAAGATTATGGTCATCATGGAGTTCCTTGTTTGAGCGTGTAGCGGTTTTTCGCTAGTTCATTCTGTATCTTGGCCTTGATATGTCGTTTTTCAGCTTCTCGTACTGGATGGATTTCCTGTTGCCATTCCAGACAGGCAGTTGCAGCTTCCAATCTGTTGGTAGTGCATGGTACAGGTAGAGCGATTTTTGCTCAACACTTAGCGCACTGTTGGTGACTTCAGTGGCGACTTTCATGGCGGATTCATTCTCGATGATAAAGGCTGTACTTGAATGCCATCAAATATGACAGCATGTGGTACGGGTCACCGTGAATGGCGGCACCTTCGTACGTGCTAGAGATCTTCAGGAAATTCTCAAGCACAGTAGTCTTGTCCTTGACCATGAGAACGTGTTGATCGTCGATGGTCTTGATCAGAAAGGCTCTCTCCTTGGCCTCGTTGAGCCGTAGCTTCTTCGAGCTCAACATTAGGCCCTTAGCTTTCATCCTCTCTGCTCGATTCAGTTAATTCCGCTTTCGAGCGGTAAATGACTGGATCGTAGGGGAATTTTCTTGCCCCTCTCCACATCACCATCGCCTCCAGCGGTGGTGCACCCGAACTGCGGGGCTAACGTCGGTGGAAGGCTCACTCGGTAAGGAGTCCGCCTTTTTGTCGGCCATGGGTGCGCCAGCGGCGTCGATCGCGGCGGATATGTCGTTCATGCCGGACAGCGCCGGGTTGAGTTCCTCATCCGAGTCGAAGTCGAACTCGGAGTCGCCAGTGTAGTCGATACGTTCCACAAAGCCGGGGAGGTCCTTGCCTTCGAGTGCGGCAGCGACGCGGGGCTTTTTTTTATGATAAAGTTTTGTCCATTGAGGTGCGGAAACTCTCGGTCATCGGTGGTGGAAGCTTGTGTAAGGCTCATGACCTGTGAAGGGGGGGGGTGGCGTTGAAGACGAAGGATCTTGCTTAGAATGAAGAAGATACAGTTGTGATTAAGAAGGAAAATCGTCGGTAGAGTGGAGAGCTTGATGACCGTCCATGGTCAGAAAGGATACATTATGTATGTGACATAGGTTATTTAGACCACGAACCTTCATATCTTAATAAATAAAATGAATGTCCATCTGTCCGTGTGTGTGTCATGTTACGCAAATCCGGACTTATGATTGGCTGACAAGTCTAGCTTAACTCAGTAAAAACCAATGTGTGACAAAAAAATATTTTCTGATATAAAAGAAATGCTATTTTGATTTATGTTTAAAAGGCGAAAGCAACACTTTCAGAAAAAGGAGCGACTAGGTTGATTTTTAAACTTTTTGCGAGGAGAAGCTCACATGAATAGGTGGAGTGCGAGTTGGCTGCGCCGCTTTGCGGCACAGCGAGCTCACTTGTCAGTTTAAATTACGGTTCTTTTGTGTGGCACACAGGTCAGAATAAACGTCTCATTGTGTGCATCTTAACACGTCCCAAAATGGAGTACGACTTGGGCTTGGGTATGAACTGCAGAAAGATCTGGAGCCGAGGCAAACAAGTGGGCTCTTGCCCGTCAAAGTCCTAAGAAAAGGGCAAGTCGACTACTAAGTTCAAAATCCATCCACCAAGCAAATCGCGGTAGACGACTGTCTACCAAAACCGGTGAACGCGTGCGAGACGGTGCAAGCAGACGCTCTACCAAGCCCACATCTTATCAGCCCGCTGACCACGATGACGCCCGGTTATGGAGATATGCACGGCGATTGGACACAGACGTGTCCATGTCGTTGTACGACGTGCTTGTAAATACTGGATGTGTCACGGAGCGCCAGCGTGCGATGGGGTGATTGTTGACATGGCGGCAAGCGCCAGCAATATGGCGACTGACATACTAAAAACGGTAAGACCCGTGTACCCTTTTAAGCTCGAAATGAAACCCTTTTAATCAATGACCGTTGGGTACTCGATTCAGCATGCGATTTCGGTTTAACCAGCGTAGCGTCCTGGTCCGTGGATATGAGACCCGACAACGGTTACGTATTTACATTTGCAGAAGGGTCAAAACACAGTCGTTGGAACTGTGAAACTTTATCTGCATGGTCCGGGAGGTATTCGACCGTTTCTGTTTACGAACACTGTGCTAGTGCTGCAGGCTAAGTCTGTATCCTGGTTGCGCCAGCAAGGGACCGGAACGTGCGTTGTTGACCATGAGGAACCGCTTTAACTGCCGCCACAATCTCAGTAAGGGGACACTTTTGAGGAGGAGGGCGTGGAGCGCGCTTCGTTCACGGGGACTCAAATGTACCTTGCATCCGCCACACTTGGGAAGATAGTTGCCTGGATATTCCAAAGGCTGCACCAGCTTTCGTGAAGGTGCACCTATGGAGTTTATCGTTTTTATAAGAATAATAAATATCTTTATGGGTAGTTTTGGCGCTGAAGAGTGAAAGTTTTTACGTGTGTGGCCCCAGGTCATGGCGTCCATGAGATGATCATGCGATTATAGGATGCTTCATAAGAATACTATCGAGGTCACGTTCTGATGTATATCCTGGATGCATCCTCTTCGAAATTTTGTCCTGGCCTCCAGTGTTCTAAGATGGACGATGCATACAGCTCTGTAATGTAGTATAATATGACCTGGGTCCCCCGGCCACATGATCCTAGCGATTTTACTTTCGATTTACTGTCGTCTTCGCTAACATATTTCGAATATTCCTACTTCACTCAGCGAGCTTTTAATTCGAAGGAGCGCATGTAACACTGTTAATTTTCAGCTGTTGTGATATAATACAAAGACATTTATTTTAATAAACTCATTAATTTGTGCTATCTGATAACCATAAATAAACTTCAAAGTACTTACCAACAGTCGACAATTTATACATAACGATGTCGCGTCCGGAAAAATGTTTGGAAATAGAGACCAAATAAACTACTCACCACAAAGCAACGCTCGGTTAGAGGAGAATTATAGCAAAATAAAATGAACTGCAAACAAACCTTTTACGTTTCTTTGTCTACCGCTCTGTATTTAAAACTAATGCGTATATTCTGCACGGTGCAGCAACTGGTACATACCGCTGGAGCTTATTCAGATTAGTCATTATCACTTCTGTCTTATATGTGCAACGTTTCTTTGTGTAATCGTTGGACATTCACGCGTCCATCTCAGTATACGCAATGATATTTAGTACAATGTAACAACGTATGTTTGTGAAGTGGTTGGACGTACAGACGAAACTCCATGTTTAGGAAGGTCGTTACATTATTATACAAGCCGGTTTATCAGGTATAGCGGGTGCATAATTTACCATTTATAAAATAGTTTTCGCTTAGGTAGAGTCAAATCATATGACAATACAAATAGATGTCTGCGCTCGTTTATGTTAAGTATATTTTATTAATTGACACCACTGCATTCCTGCGACAATACAGACTCGTCTGTGGTTTGAGATTCAATAGAGGTTTTGCGCCTTCCAGAAACATGTATGCCATCGATTCCGTGTTGACGAATTACATTATTCGAAAGTCACTCAAGTACGTACAACTTCAGCGATGCAATTTCAGAGAACGATCCCGTCACTGAGAATGACGCGGTACTTGCGGAGCAAGAGCACTCGAAGACACCTCCGATTTTTCCGGTTCGCGAAGCTCGCTCATTTGTTGCAGATAATTAACCAAGAGATAAAGATACCATCCGAGATACTCTGTACGTTGGTGCGATCGAAGTGCTGGCCATGTTGTGACGACCCCGTTCGTGGATGCAGCGCTGAAAGCTAAAAAGAAGACGATGGATCGCACCTCGCGCGATTGCATTATTTTTAGGTCATGAAGTGAAAGCCTCGCAAGCGTCCGCTCGTAGGTGTGAACTGCCCCTACAAAATCGGTGATACGCTGTGCACATACAGTCGAGAAAGTTTATAAACAACGGTTTTACTTGTCGCTACTACAGGGAGGTAGTGGAGGTTAAAGGCTGGATGAGAGAGTAGTAATCCAAGTGGAAGCGATTGCTCGATAGGCGATTTTACAATCGCAAGATCATCTGGAAATGTCTAATAGATTTGGATTTTGAGCCATTGGCTATCAGGCTAAGTTAGCGGATAATTGGCAGTTGTCGGCGTAAGGTTTGAATTTAGTGCTACAGATTCGCAGTAAACCAAAATCAAGTTTTCAATTTTGAACAGTCCTATTCTTTTCAATTTCATTTTGCTTGTACGCCATTACATGAATTGATAACTGAACTATGCACAATACAAACTACTATCCATTCGCTCTGCCTTTCGACGAGCTCCACTTGAAAATCATCTGCACTTATACCATCGTCGAGAATGTGTCCATAACCACTTCGGTATCATACCTAATGCTTCATATAGCTATTGTCCAACTATCATTCACAAAAGATCATTTTTTTCAAAAATGGACCTTAACGTCACGCCTTCTGTAAGCAACGGTTTGAATGCTGGGCTGGTGGCGAAGTGCACGATATCCGTTGTCTTCCAATATTTGCGGCTCTATTGGCGGAACAAAGACGTTTAAGATCGGAGCGCTCCGAGAGTAGCGTAATCGCACACCAGAAAGCAAATACAACGGAAACGACGAAAATCACATCAGACTTTAAATGCAGAACCCTAGCGAGAACGCCGTCATCGGAGTAGCAAACTCGAACTAGAGGTGAAGTTTTATTCTTCAACAGAGCTTGAACAGAGATTTGATGCTCAAGGTACCCAATCGAGAACGATGTCACTCGAATTTAAGCTCGAACGTTTTGCATTTTGAAACATGTAGCGTTTGGGAGTTGACATGTCCGTCGCACGAAGTTTAGGTTTCCCGTTTGTCGGATACTATAAGCAAGGTATCGGATTTAATATTGGCATTTTCAATAGTTGACTCGCTAACACTTCGAATATCCTAATCGTAGAATATGGCACGGTTATTGCATAAAACCTACAACGCGATCTTTCCTGTGCTTATCAAGAATCAAAACTGTGTATTGCATCTTGAATACCGGTTTTGTGAGGTTTCACTCTATCCATTAGGTAAGGTTAATAACCACTAGAAATGGTAGTTCATTTAACAAATGCTTTGTGACGGTTGTTCACTGCGCCAATATCGTAGTAAATATTCAGATTTGGTATCGGTTCTTGAAATACATTAGCGATGAACATCGCAAGCACCTCCTTTTTCCGTTGCCAACAGAAGCTATGTTTGTTTTTGGCCAGATGAACTTCTTCATCTTTCTCAGACAAAGAGCAAGCCATTGCGCTAGTGGCACCTTGCATGTCCCTTTCGACAGTCGCATGAGGAGAACTGCAAATACTGGGGGGGGGGGGGGCAATTCAGTTCATGATCCCACGAGCCTTTCAGGGCTTGTACAAATCACAATGGTTGGAAGTATGACATCAGAGCAAGAGGCAACATGTAGGAGCACTATAAGCTAGATGTGCCTCTTTACCAACAAGCGGTAGAAATGAACAATACCGTAGTGTATCGAAAGCACAGTAGTGAGTGGACCCTGAATAAGCGTCCATGTGGGCTAGCTCGTATCACCGTTGCCACCCCTATTTACAGCCAGGACGTTAACGATGCTGCTCGAGAATTGGCTACATTAAAAGCACAGAATCTATAGTTTTGGATGTACTGGAGAAATTTTTGAACGAACGTGGATAGGTACATCCAGTATTGTCATCCACCCAATAACTATGGCGGGCGATATTGTAGTCAGGAATTCTAACATATTTTGTATCGTTGGACAGATGGAGCTCAAGCGTTTGTATATTTCCTACGTCATGTCGGGTGGTTGGGGTGGTCGGCAGAACGGCAGCCAAATCCAACTCCTGTTAAGCGGTAGATACAGCAACTACATTGCTTTGGAAATCATCGTTTCGAACGCCTCTATGCGTTTTTACAACTTGTGTTTCATTGCTTCGCAATGCAAACTGCAAAAATAGCCGTGCATATTGAGCTGCATGCGCCTTCTACAGCGTTAAAAGTAGGTACGATTTAACGTGGTACTATTCGAAAGTCAGTTGAATATCATGGTTACCTAGTGGATGCTGAAGCACACAACAGATGGCCGGATACGCCAACGAAGCAATCGCAGAAAATAATCGACTTGCGCAAATGTCTTCGTACAAGCGAATCGACACTTTTTGGCTCCAACCTCAGCCGAATGCGCGAAAAACATAATTGGGTTCCCACCACTGCTATCATTTTTTTTACAGTATCGCCGGACTCGGCTGGTACTTATTGGATTGTTGTGACATCAGGTGAGGTACCAAGAGGATTATCAAAGAAGCAAGCGCTCACCTGCTTCCCAATCCCGCTGATCGTAAATAGATCGCAAGTGACCATCTTATGCAAAGCGCAGGTTATTTCGCTCGCGTAATGATGATCATAAACGAGACGTCCTGGGGTGTGACCAAAAGATGCATCAGCTGAAGAAAGCCGGTGTCTTCTTGGGGGCTCTCGTGCTTTTGGATCTGCTACAGAAACACAGCAGACCGGTGATTTGCATGGGCATTTCGCCATGGGGCTCTATGGACTCCCAGTGACATCACATGAAATGCATGAAGGCTAACCCGAAATTCAATGCATTTCCAGCGCGCGGTGAACTTTGTTGACAGTATCTCGATGACAACTGTACCTATAATTAACTCGCATAATCGCTGCTCAAACAAAAATTGTGGTTAATTAGAAGCTGTTCAAGTTCGGATTGATGGTTTTGGAAACCATTACCAGGACAGCAAGTGCAAATCACATCTCGATGCAAGCAATGGGGTGCAGCTTATCGTTACAAGTATACAATTACTGCTGTGGTCGAGTCATCAGCACAAAATTATAAATTAGATCTAACGTCTACGTCTATTGATTTTAAATTAATGCTCGCCAACTCTGCGTGCTAAGAACACTGCGAGATCGGTATTAAAGTTGAGTCTAGTTGTTCAAGATCATCAAGTCCATTACTGGAGTCGCCCAAACTTTGTTTTAAATGACATTTCGAAAGCCTAAAGATTCTATCTGTCGTTTCTTGCAGCCAGATAGCCTTTTTCTTAATTGAACCATTTCATTGCATTCACAGAGTCGCAGACGTTCGCAGTGAACGTCTGCGGCTTCAATTTGTCCCGTTCGACCTCAGCATCCAACAGCACTGCGTTTTCATCTGTCACTAGCTCGTATGCTCCAACATTTTGGATACCGATCTGTGCATTTCCATCAGCAAGACAAAAAAAACGGAATTGGTTGTATAAGTTGCGGTGTATTGGGTTATTAGTAGCGGCCTACTTGAACGCAAACACACATACCCAACCGACCTTCCCCGTTTTGCTGATTCTTTTAGCCCATGCCCTCTTCTAGCTTCTCTCATCCCGCCTCACTGAAGCTATCCTGTGAGGCTGCCCATTCCTTCTAGCGCCGTACATCACTTTTAATTAACTCCTACACCTCCAGAATCATCTCTCCCTCTGTTGAGGCACCCCTTTATACAAAGAGCACACACTACCGGTGATCTACTGCATTGATGGTTACCCAATCCGGAGCCTTGTTGTGCCTGCGATAATGATGCGTCCAACTGAGCACTTGCCATTGATCGGAAAGGTTTCGCACCAGCCGATACATGTGTTGCCTGGGATGTTTCCTGCCTCTCTTTAATCCCAGAATCATCGCGCTATCTCCCACGATATGCACCTTACTTCGATTTTGCTCAACACAACAGAGTCGATGAAGCCCAACAATTTGGCCACTCTATTGGTGGTATGCACGCCATGCAGCAACCTTGCTGAAGCCCACAATAGCGCACCGTGATCTTCCTCGCTAGGTTTTAGGTAGATTGCGCTCCAGCTTCTTCCTGGCCCCGAGTTTACCGTGAACCGCCGTCAAAGAAGCTGATATTTAACGGCTGCTCTGCATTTACCGATTAGATTTCCCCTCTACTTGCTGTCTATTTTGCGATCACTCTGACTGCTGTTTCGATTTTCTTTGGTTCCTCCGGAATGCCTCCACTATCGGGCTGCGCGTTCTGCGTACCATGATCATAAACGAGACACTAAATCCTCAATCCGGGAGCACCACCTGTTGTTCCTTCCAACTCCAAATAGCCGTGATTACGATCACGCACCCCAATGCCCACATCTCACCCGATATCATGTGTATGGTCTCCCAAAGTTCAGACTGCTGTTGCCTTCACCAGAGGGGTAACCCGCCTGGTAGATATGATAACTTGAGCGTGAAAATAGCGGTCTGTTCTACAGAACCGGTTAAACAACACGTGCATTGGCAATGATCTTTGATGACACCAGTGTGAACCTATTGGATCAGAATATTTAATTTGCATATAGTCGACGCGTCATGCAAACACTAAAGTGCAATCATGACTAACAATTTGTCATCGGATACGGTGACAAGAATGCGGCTGCATATATATATATATATATATATATATATATATATATTGCATGAGCCAAAATCCGATCAAAAATGGAGAACGATTCTCCCTTGCAGCGTTTAACAGAGCTGCTTTGAAAAGCGACCAAGCCGCCCGTGCTGTACGGCTGAACAAAGAGGCTATATATTTCTGTATTCAATGTTATATACGTTGACAATGATCAGAAAATTGCTACACCAATATCTACTCAGGATATATTCATAAAGCAGCCCCTTTTTGGTTTTTCTACGAGCACGTGTACGTGAGCCTAGAAAACTAATGCAATCATCTTTATGTACAGAGGAGATTAGTGTTTCGACTGAACACGTAACCTTCATCAGAGAAAAAGGAAACGGAGGCGCTAAACTCAATAGCCGAGCTCTCATATCATTTCGGACTGCAATTAAATCTACAAAAAACAGTGGCGTTGCCGCTGGCCAGCAAGCTACCCCCTCACCCACCCAGAACGGAAGAGAACGCATGGGGTGTTTCAAAGGTGCAGGAGATGAGGTACCTAGCGCACATTGCAAGCACTTACACCTCGACGCAGCCCGCGTGGACAAATTCAATTTTTTCATTCAACGATCAGGCTGGAGCTCGCGGTTGCAAAGCCATACCCGGCGCCGGGCCGGACCACCATTACACGAGCCAACCAGCTCCCCAAGGTATTGTTTTTAGCCAGGCTTTCGAGGCTCAGCGCCGATAACCTCCAGGAGGCGGACGGCCGTATCAAATTTATCATATAGCACTCCAGCTTTGCAGCACCACGACGCGCTTCATCGAGCTGGATCAGGGCGGAGGTTTGCGGAGTGTCGCCCAAAAATGGATCTCACAATGGAGCTCGCATCGACGGCGGCGATGGCTAGAAGAGAGTGGGCGTTAACGAAACAAGTAATTTAGAGACTCACGGGCAACATAAGGATTCATCAGAGTGGCGTCAAAGATACACACATCATTCCGACAGCATACAATTTCAAGGTTACGATACACCAGGACACTTGGACCACTGGGAACCCGATTGTGGAGGAGGGGTCTGGGGGTGTACAGACGAAGACGACATAGGAAAGGAATGAGGGAACTCTGTATGAGGACGCCCTCTGATGCACGCACGAAGCAAGTAAATGGCCTACGCACGAGGTGGCCTCCGATGTGAATTTGTAGATATCAATAACGGACCTATGCAGCGTATGAGAGAGCCTAGAGCTGCAAAGAGGGGGCGTTGTACAGCAGACTGTGGCGTACTTGCACTTACGAAAACTGAGGCTGCACGACGCTTAAGAAACAAGCACCAACCAGGAAGGACTCAGAACACTGATAGAAGGTGGATTGGGTAAGAAAATTGGAGATGTGGTCACGGTGAGCTATGTGGACCGAAGGACCCTCGTCTAAAAGCCCGCCCAGCATACTGTGCCGATGACAAGCCGAGCAACTCACATAATCAGGGAGGCCTGTCTATCGCTGCTAGCGCAGCCCTTGGAATAGGCGCTGAGGCACAAGGGTGAAGGCATTTTACCGATGGACCTTGTCCTAGAGGCCTGCTCCTGTTCTGGGTGAGTCGAAAAGGGGAAAGCCGGAGGATGCACACAACTGGGTTACTGAGGTAACGATACTGGAAAGGAATAATGGCAACGAACCACTCACACTTGCCATTGTGCATTTGCTGCTGAGACAGCCACAACTGATCACGGTGGTCTCACACCCTGCGTTGACTGGCTCGCTGTCGCTGTGGATAGGGCGAAGAAAATGGACTCAATTCCGGAGAGATTACAAGGCTCTCCTATCGGCGTAAAGCAGGGAACATACAGTGCTCAAGTTAAGAGGACCCACACGAAAGCGGAGCGGGTCAATTAGAGTTGGCGCGAGCCTTTAATCGCTTGAGTGGATTCGCTTACATCAAAAAAACTTACAGAAATGACACCTTATCTCAAGTAAAATATGGTCAAATTAAAACACTAGAAAGCTGCGCTTGTGGAGAGATCCACCCAACGGGTTCAACGGCCCTGGAGGTACTGCGCCAGCCACGACAGCGGCGGACGAGTACACATCCTTCGGCAGTGCAGAGACGCGCGATGTTTGAGGGAAATATGGCTTCATAAGTGGGAGGGTGGAATCACAGAATGAAGTTTTATAAATGACTTGACTTTGACTGAAAATCGGTGTCGCAATGGGCCGATTTTTACGGTATCTGTGAAAAGGTGCAAAGACAGAATTGATATTATCTATAAACGACATTAATTCTGTTTAATATATAAAATACGTTATCAAAGTTAGCTCCTACACCTCTGAAAGTTGTAAATCTGTTTAAGAAGGTAATATGATTTGAGCGAGTTTTCATTTTCTATCATCAGAAAGATTGTTTCTTGCAAAAGATCACAACCGCAATTTGTCGGCGAGCTCACCTGCTGCGGCGACCACCGTTTGACCTCGGGCACTATGCGTGGCGGTGAAGAAGCTGTTACAGCTGCTCTTCACTGCTCATCTACATAATACATCTTCTCTTTTGCTCTTCTACTTATCTTCCACTTATTAACTAGTCTACGCTCTCCTCGGGGAAGTTCTGGGCCAATCGAGACCACCACTGGCGACGCCGCGGCGGCGGGCCCGATACGACCCTAACGGCACACAGGAGCGGACCTATCACTTTGCAAAGAATATCGTATCAGATGGAGTGCTACTAAAATGCCATGTCCAGGGGGCTCTGGGTCTCGATGCTGCGTGAAGTGGCGGTATGAAGGCCTGCAACTTCAAGTGAACAAGGGCAAAGGTGGACGGATGATGGCGCGCTTCCCGGCGGCTCTACGAGCTCTCGTTGGACTACCGGTTTGCAGAGCCTATCGTTTTGCCGCTCGACACACAACTCAACGCCCTCTACAGCTACATTTGCAGACTTCTTTAGGATTATTAGGATAAAATATGTGGTATTCTTGCACATCATCTTAGTGAAAGAATAAACTCAATTAAGGAAATTCTAATATATATACAAATATCAGCATTAACGTCGAGAAGTTCTCGAAGAAAGTGAGTTCTACCACGAAATACTTTGTTTCGTGCACCAAATATCTGCCAGTTTATACCCATGCGAAACATTTTCTGCGGAGTGAAACCTGTGAAGTTTGGTAGGAAAATATGACCTTCTCATTCGAAACTGTATTTAATCGATACCTACTATTGATGTGTGCACATAATCTTTGAACGGGAGAATTTGGTTGGTAGTGCAGTGCAGACAGCATTGTGGCATCCCTCCTTGCTTCATCTATCTTCATCAGCGCATGCACACATCTCACGTTATTATTTTGGAACATACTTCTCAACCGTGACTTTGAGTGATCTGGTCAGCTGCAGTTACTCTTTGTTCTTCCTATAATCAACGTCAACGCATGCGTCAAGGCATACCTAGCGTCAATTCCTGTACACATACTATCAAACAATTGAATTTTTTTTGTTAAACTATCCGTCCTGTTAGCCAACAAGATGCGTAAAATTTCACGCTCTTGCTTGCATGATGACCATGGCACCACGACTACGCACCTACAGCATCACGACAATACATTGATACATCAGCGCTCACTATATTTGACAAATATAACAGAAATTTAAACAATCGGCCCTCTCTCCTCCACTGCAGCACCATGTCATCCTCTTCTCCGACTATAGTACACACATAGTAAGGCCCTGGTTCCTGCCAGGGGGTCTAGGGTCTGGGAAATAGCACTCTGTACGAGTCCGAGTACGGGAAGGACGAAGTGCTGATGGAGTCGGACGTGGACGACAATGGGTCCCGGCCCAACATGCGCAAAAAAAGGGGGGAATACGACGAAGCAGGTACACTTCTTTTTTATAGTATATAAAATGTCAGATTTCTGGATTTTATGGTAAAACTGACTTTATGGTTTGTTTTATCAAAATGTATTTGCGCGTTAGCTGAACGTGTAAAATGTGTTATTGTGGCAACGAGGTGCAAGGCTTGCGGTTCCGAAGATGGATCGCTTTCAAGAAAATTTTTAGCGGCTCTTCATCGTCAAAAAGAGGCTCTTCATCAGCAAACCATCGCTCTAATTGAGACCCTTATCCGCAGGAGCTAAGCTCAATTACAATACACTTAACGTTCATAAAATAATTCAGCGAGCTCATCGCGATTGGCCTGCTATTGCCCCGTGCGTCTCCACTTTCATCCGTCTCGTCCAAAAAAAATGTTTGAGACTCTCGCTCGTTCATATCCACGGTTTCGTCGTCGAAATCAGTTGAAATGTTGTGGAGAATCATAGCTACTACAATGCTCTTCGTACACTCACTAATAGACTTTTGCTCCAGCTGCCGTCTAGTTAATTGGAACCTCTGTTTTAACATTCCAAAACCGCACTCAATTACCATTCGCGTTGCACTAAGTACGTAGTTGAAATGCTCTTGCCGACGGGTAAGCTTTGCCTTGCTCTTCACGGGGATGTATCGTGTCAAAACTATGGGTGTGAGCTTATACCCGGCGTCAGCAATAAAATGACTACCAGCAGGAAGCGATTTTGTGACTGACAAACCTAATTTTGGAATGCTCCGGGTTTTCTTGTCACTATATGAGCCAGGACGCATGTCGAAGTCCATGTAGCGTCGTTTTGAGTCGCAAACGGCTTCATATTTATGGCAGGATAAATATCCCTACTTTACAAGACCCCATTCTCGTATGAGCGCTCGATCTCGAAGCGGGAACCGTCAATAGCGCCGCATACGACGGAAAATCACTTCATCGCAGCAAAGACCTCCATAACGTTCTCCCAAGCTTTATCTGTGGGCGGTAACTTAATGTAGATTGCCGAACAAGATAAGACGACACGCAATTCCTCATTTTGTATTCACTGTACGTGATTTCGAGATTCCAATAGCATTACCGGCCTCCATCAAGCTGACCGACGGTGCTAGGTAATATATCATAAGGGACTTTTTTGTTTCTGGTAATAATTCTCGGATCCACTTAGAAGCACGGAACTCGCAAATAGGCGGGAGAGAAAGCCAATCGTCTTAAAATTCTACTGTGAGAACCGCAAGTTCGCACCAAACCAGCCATCAAAGCGCAGGGACTCTAACATCGCGTCAAAGTCGAGCATATTCACGGCTAGCCAATTCTTCGCCTGTTCTCAGAGGCTGAGCGAGACAACTGCAGCAATGGCGGCGATACGTGGTACCTTCATAAGCCCCCGTCTTGTGTCTATGACATCGCATGTGAGACTGCCTCTATGTTCCACTGCCAATCTTAGAAGGCTATCCTGTTATATTCCCACCCCCAAGGAGTGGGAAATTGTAGCCTATCTGGGTTACTTTTCCTGGTCAATAGTAGTGCTGTTATATTTTCCCAGACCCCCTGACAGGAACCAGCCCCTAAGAAAGCAACAACATTAATTATCAGCAACGGCTGGCACATCCAAAAGGTCGTACGTGCACAAATCGGGTTTGTGGTGGTTCTGATCCGTGTACGCTACGCTTGGGTTGTGCGCAGCGCGATGCAGCCACAACCCCCAAATCCATATCAATGCGACACAACGTTCGATTAGTTCTATTTGCGCATAATGTCCGCATCAAATGCATCAGATCTCAGCTACACAGCATATGATTTACGCTCGGCACGGAAACAGGAATCGTGAATCAAATCCTACGAGAAGTTCTGGAAGAAAGGGAGTTCTCTTTTGTTTCGCACACTAAGTCTCTATCAGCTTCTACCATGCGAAACCTTTTCCGCGGATTGAAACCTGTGGAGTTTATACAAACTGGTAGGAAAATAAGTCCTACTCATTTGAAATTTGTATTGTATCGATACCTACTATTGGTGTGAGCACATAATCTCGAACTAATCCCTGTAGGACTGTACGTACTGTACTACTCATAGCACTACCAGCATTACTCTATATGGTTGCACGAACTACTACTCGTAGAACTACCAGGATAAGCTGATATTTGAACTCACCACTAAGATACCTGCGTGCCCAGCGCGCCCTAGTCCAAAACTTATGTCCAGTTGAATATCGAAGAGTCGCGTTGTTCGACTAGAACATATTTTTGTGCCTTGCAAACACATTAATGTTTATATTTTTAAATACCCCTTTTTCGAAGAACAAACACACACGCTCAATAAAAACAGGCACGTGATGCTGTGCCCAACTGGGAATCTACGTCTTTACTAACAGTAAATTCCACGATGGAGAGGACGATGTCATTTCCATCATTAAGATTTGCTCCGCTGCGCGTCGCAAATGCTGTCGCTGCACTCCTGCGAAAAAAAGATTATATCACCTGGAGAGTGGACTGTTCGATTCGCTGCGGAGCTCAGCGCTGGGCTCTCCATCGCAAATACCGCGCGGCCCTGCTTCGCGGTCACCCCACGCGGGTTTGCTGCGGCTACACGACCTCGCATCCGCTCGCCTCCGTTGGTCTTCTACGTTTTGATTTTTTAACAGGACAATAGCAGCGCCGGGCGATGATGACGGTGGGTGGCACGAAGTGAATCATCGCTGTACAGAAAGATCCGAGGTTGTGAACGGACGGCCAGCTACCCATTCCGCGCGAACCCTTGGCGAAGACTCGTACGGTCTAGAAGGATCGCAAGTGTGCGGTTCCGAGGTATAGAATGGCTAGCACGCACGTCGGCGCTTGACTGAGATGAGCGTGCGACGAAGTAGGTGGTGAGTACAGCGGCTCCAAAGACGAAGCTCGCGTGCGAAGTGGGCGAGCAGTCGAACGCTCAGTTTTCGCGGCCTCGGACGCAGTTGGCCAAGAACCAACAGTGCGTGACGGTGCTGGAGCAAGTGGTGAAGAACGGGAACGAGCTGGACGGACGAGGCGGCGACAGGTGGAGGCTCACGGCGGTGCGAACACGGACGACGCCACTACGGAACGCTTGAAGTTTTCGGAGTGAGCGAGAGTGTTGGCACGGGGCCCGAGCTGCTTGTCGACGAATTGCACGAACAGCGGTGGCATCAGAACGAGGACGAGAACGAGTCGGACGGTGAGAACTACGCAGGCGACTGCTGGTAGAAGTTCGACGTATATTTGTTGTTAACGAATAGGAACGGTAGTTCCGGCTGCTTTGCGGTGGCCCGTACGGTGTGTTCGTTGACGAAGTACAATCGGAACTGGACGACGACCAGCAAAGCACTGTGGCTGACGACCGAGCTCGCCCACCCGGCGCTGCCACTGTACCACATCGTAGATATAACTACGTTTTACACGATGATGTGACTGCTGGGCGGCTCTCGAATCCCTGGAGTCCATTTAACCACCTACGAATACTCTCCGCATACAAATTTCTAGTCTAGCCAATTTCCACATGTTTTAATTTAAATAGGTTTTTTTGTATGGGGCCGATGGTGGCCGTAAATTGTGTCCACCTTGACAAATCTCTTTTTTGTATGTGAGCTACCCTATAAAGTGCAAAAACGCGAACGCTGGGACTTCCTAGCTGTTTCTTCGCGTGTTTTGAGGCATCTGTTAAAACCGCACCTTAAAACGATAAAAATTGACCGAAATATGGGCACTCGACGAGGTGGCCGTTATGATTGTGACCAGGAGTGTATACGCTGGGCGATTTGGGGGTGGTTCATTCAAAGAACCGCGGATGGAAATTTCATCACCTATTTTTAATAGTTCTTAAGAATTACACAGTCACAGAGAATGTGTTAGATGTTCCTTCATACGCTGTGAGCGCCCCAAGGAGGTTCTTCGAGTATCCGCGGTGCATGAAGCGATACGTGCCCGCTACACTGGTCCGCCCACCCTTGCGGATGTTCCACTCGCATGTGTTTTTACTCTCAGCGATGAGATATCGCTCCCAGCGATAGCGCAGATCCCAGTGCGCGTCCGTCATGACAGTCGTGTACTCACCGTTCGATCCGAGCTTCTGCATGTCACAGAAGGACGAAACCAGCGTAAGCGCGTTCTTCGGGTGCGCACCGGCGAAAACCGCCGAGGCGATGCTACCGACGGCGTATGAGTTGGCTGGTTGCGTGCGTACGTCACTGAAAGAACGCAGCAGCGGCGCTGAGTCCGTCACCACTCCAGTCTGCAGCGTAACGAGGGAGTTGCGGTTGATCTGTAGTGGCGTGGGGCCTACGTTCAGTGGTACGGACGAATCAGCCACGGACGCTGCGACGCGAGCGAGCTCTTGTTGCACTGCGGCCAGCTGATTGGGACCGAAGAGCGTTGACGCGCCTTCGTAGTTTTGGGTCATGTATTCCTCCTTGGTGGTCATGTACTGCGCATATGCGTGGCTGATAGCAGCTAGCTCAACCTCCGTGACTCCAGCGCTTGCAAGTGCCGTCTTCACTGTGTTTCGAATACGCCTTCCAGCCATCGTGGTGGTCTCGAAAGTGGTGACGGCAATCGCGAACTGTCCGATCTTGACGACCTGTACGGGCAGAATGTTGGGCACCCACGGCACGGGTTCCATAAGTCCAACCGCCAGTAGCGGCACCTTGTTGACGTTCTGGCAATCCTTGACCCATTGCGGTGCCTCCTTGATGACACCGCCGATGGTCTGGAAGAGGACGTTGGCCTTGAGGTTTCCCTCTGTGAACATACTGAGCACTCGTCCGTCTTCGGTGCCGGCGGCAAAGTTCTGCCCAATGACGGCAGGACACGTTCTGTTAGCGTACGGGTCGGCAGTGGTGGCTGTGACGCCCTTGAGCGCAACATTAGAGAAGTCGACGTAAGAAAGATTAGCCACGACGGAGCCCTGGATGAGCTCCGAGGTTCCTTTGATCAGTGATGAGAGCGTATCGTACTGCCGTTTGCCCATAATCTCGGCAGATTCAATACTAGTATTCCCTTCGCCACTGAACGTTCCGTCTCCGTTATCGATGAGATTCGGACTCACGTCACCGGCGTTGGCCATGCCAATCCCAACCACGACGTCGGTCAGCTCGTCTTCCAGTAAGAACTCGGCGTATCCCTTGTTATCTCCGCTAATAAGGCGGTTCGCTACAGTGAGACTAGTAGGATGCACAGGGTAGAACGCGAGTACCCCTCGAAGTTTACCGGAGCTACTGAAGAAGTGAAGTGCACGCAAGGTTGTGTCGACATCGCTGCTGTATTGAGCCCGTTCACTAGCTGGGTTGGCCAGGTAGGCCTCTGGAGATCGGTTCTTGCCTCCTTTGGAGACTTTGCCCTTGTTCCATCGGATGGTACCAGGCTGGATGGAGTTGTGTGCGGCGTCAATGGCGCTCATGATGCCACTGACGATCTTGTCGAAGTTCTCGCTGATGTATCCGAAGATGGAGACGTCGTAGAGGAAATATCCAGCGGTTCCCCCGGGTCCGGCGTGGGTGTGGGTGGCGTGAAGGATGACGTTCTGCTCGTTGTAGACCCCCTTGTATTTGGCCGCGAGTTTTGCCAGGACTTCCTGGTGTACCAGTTGCATGACCGAGTGCAAGTCGCAGTGGACGAACATGACGCATTTGCTTGTATCAGGGTCTTGGATGAGGAATGCTCTGGCGTACAGACGGTTAAGGATCCCAGCAGAACTTTCGTCCGTGCTGGCGAACCCCATCAGGATGACTTCGGCAGCAGGGCCAGTGATGTCGCTCTTGCCGATGCCGAGATTGTACGTTGCTGTAGCGTGCCAGGGGATTACGCTAAGCAACAGGACAAACAGCCACGACTGAAGGAGTCTGAGTGACGGCATTGCTTAATCGTCGAGAAGAGTTTTGAGCACCGAGCGGTAGGTTTGGAAATGGATTGAACACTTCCTCGGCCTGGAGTGCTTGGTTATCCCCGGCACACACGTATAGCCATTCGCCAGCTCATCTTGATCAGCCGTCCCGGTGGGGAGAGGCCACATTGAAGTGCCACGTTGCCGTCTTTGTTAAACCATCTTTGATGTTCTAGGGTTATCTAAGCTAGAACTGATCGGAAGCTCCAACCTAGAATGCATACGAGACTTATTAAGTTGAAGTGGCGCTTTCGTACCACTGGTACCCCACACTACGTTTAAAAAATGTACTCGGTCAGACCAAGACCAAGTCGGTCTTGTTCCTCTAAACGGAGGAAGTGATTGCTGTGATTAGTCCGACTACTCTGGAGACTTGAATAGTCTGATTAGTCTGACGATATGCTGCATCATCCTACTGGAGGAGTAATCGACTCATCTGATAACCATCGCTGTAACTTCAACGAACTCATCCACCGCCCTGCTCACTGCCCGCGTGTCCCTTTATGTGATTTGTATTCGGATGTTCCTGCTGGTGGGCGTACTTTAGAGGACACAAGACAATGTAATTGATGCCCTTGATCGGAGACTACTGCTTATCTCCACGGCCACGATGGATAATACACCGATACGGGGACATTCCTCTTCGTCAAATATACTCAAAACATGTTGCTCATTGCCGCATCTGTATCAAGTAGGTCTAACTAGCCTCGCGATGACGCATTTTAAAGAGTACGCTAATCACTGATTCTCCATATTTAACTTGCTTCTTGTTCGCCGCCACTGAATCACTTGAGATATCCGGAACATCTGGAAGCCCTTTACCCAACGAGTGCGTGAACGAGTCCGCGAAGCCAACTCGTAGAAATACTGAACCCGGCCAGTCAACAGCAGCCTCTCTCCTTCATCATCGCCATTAAATTCACTCGAATCAACGGTACTTAAGCGACGCTGACGCTGACGACGCAGCGCCGCAGAGAGAAACCACATGAGTTTACAGTCCCAGAGGAAAATCGTCCAGAGACGCGAGACTAGCGCAGATAGTGCACTCACCTGCACGTGGCGACCAAAGATAACTCGATCCACAACTGCGACTTTAGGCACAATCCACCGGTCTAAAGCGAAGAGCTCCAAGGACAAAATGACCAGTCCAAGCAGCTCAAATGACAGCGCAGAAATCATGAGAACGGAGCGTCGAAAGGCCAATAAGCGCATGGTACTAGGAGGTAAAGCATCCAGCGTAATGGCCCACAGCATCCAAAGCCACGCACCCCACACCCAAACTACACGACGGTCCCAAGTCAAAAATTGGCTCAAAGCTATCGACGCGACCGTGAGTTTTGTGGATAAGAAGAGAAAATTGAAAGATGAGTACAACCGTTTGAGTAGTTGGCGTTGGTATGAGGCGAAGAATACGCCACAAAAGACCAGAGACGCGAAGAACGCAATGATCTGAGTCCGTGCTAGGCCTGGTCTCATATGATCCAGGTTTTGGTCCTTGTACACCCACGCAACTAAAGCACCCAGCACTAAAACACCCATTCCAATAAAACCCAGAGCGTGAAATATGAACAGCAGAATTCGACGTCGTTGGAGTGAGGCAGAAGTTCGTAACACTCGATCGAGATGGCTGCCAAAACCTGGTACAAGCGTTTTATACGCGTTGAAAGCTGTTTCGACAGGTACAAATTGCAACTGGATGGTTTGGGCGTGACGATGCCAATGTCGCTGCGATACTTTGGGTCCAAATAAAGGAATTTGGTTTTGCGAAGTGGCTGATATGTGGTAACTCTCCAAAGGCTGGATACTTAGTACACTTCCTGCTCGAGAGCGCGTAGACGGACCACTTGTACTGGGGATTGAACTTGTACTTCTTGCTCGTACGATAGTGTTCCGAATACCATTAGTTTTGCGTCGTAGTCCGATCTTGCAGTAGTAGCTGACACAACGCCTCCGCGTAGGGATGTAGCTGGTCTCGGCATTCACATTGCGTACGGTTGCAGAGTCCTGTTCGCGCATTGTGACCCAATTTCGATAGACTAGTCTACCGAAGAGTAGAATCATATTAAGTTGAGTATTCAGTAGGGTGTCCCGAATAGAAAACCCATAACCGCTATTTGAATACGAGAGCATGAAAGTGTCTCCATTGCCGTTATCATCCACGCGTTTTAAGAACACCATCAAGAACATAGCAAAGTGAGTCCCGCAGTTAATGACGCTGGACAAGAAAATCTGTCGTCTATCGCCCACAAGAGCATCCGAACCGATACTTATCTGTACGATCACACAGCCAACCAAAACGGCGATAACGCGTATATCACGGAATATTGCAGTGAAACACATCCCGAAGACAATATTGTTCACGGTGAAATACCAGAAATCATACGTCCCAAAGAGTAAAAAGAGCATTTCGATGCGTATCGAGCCAACAATGAACATCATTCCAGGGCATTGTAGTATAGGTGCCAGCACAGCCATTACGGAGCCGATCCGTCGAGGAGCTGCAGTCGTGAGTAGCATGAGTAAGTTCCCAATCTGCAGCATGGATGCGATAATATGTCGCCATTGGGTTCTGAAAGCATTGAGACGTCGAATCTGGTCATGATTGAGCAGCAGAGTCTTCAGAGTTTTGGAAGCGTCAAAAGCGGGCAGATCTTCAATTGGAACCAACTCGAACACTGGTGGGCCTCCATTCGTAGTTGCAAATCTCGTGCGCATGATACCATCGCTTGTATTTCCTCTTTGGAGGGAACTTCGCCAGGCTTCACGTACATTACCTTGGCTGGTGACATCAGGCTGCGGTGTAATCGCGGCAAGTCGTACAACCGTTCTTCGGCCAGGCCAGGCCCCTGTCTTCATGTGAACTCTGCAATGCGTTGGTTTGTTTTACGGACGTTGGGCCAAGATCATGGGAGCTGTGTGCGATCACTTTCGTCAACGTATTTATCGCAATTGAGTTTGAGTCGCACGTGGTGGGACGAAGACCAGAATAAATTAGCTCATCTTTACAGTTACGTAGATCCGTTTCAAGGTACTTCTAAGTGCAGACAATCCCCTCGGTGTAAGACTTTATTAGAGCATCTCCATCGGTGGGGTCAAATAACCGATGGGATCGGTGCTCAACGTGATCAAATCAGCGTTTCGGTTAAAGTCTCGTCAAATTTGATCGAGCTTTGACAAGGGGTCGACACGCTCGTGCATAATTCTGATAATCTCATCGTCGAACGAACACTCGATGGACAATGGCATGCTCACATTTTAATGAAAGTTAGCCTTATTGTAACAATTACACTGGTGGGTTGGTATGAGTCACCCATTCTTTCTCTTTCGCGGCCCTGATCATCTCGCTGAGTATGTGTCGATGGAGTTGTCTGTATTGAGGGCGTATTCCGATTACTATTTATAAGAGAAAAACTATTATTAATCATATGAACCTACTTGTCTTCATAAAAATATTACATTTCTTAAGAAAAAATTCACGTATATTTTTAAATAAAATGTTTGTAATATTCTTTTATTATTTTTTCCTTACTTTTAATGTCATGTTCGAAAGAAGACCACCTGTATGTTGAGTATGGACGAATGCTAGAAGCTCGGTCTCGATTGAAGCATACATTTGCTGATAAGAGTTCTAAAGAGAGCGATGCGTCTTATAATGAATTTTACTTCGCCTTGAACAAGAGCCTCTCTTATACTCAGCAGATTTGACTTGATTTTAATATGGATAAAATTATGACCGGATCAGACCGCTCTAATACCCGATTTCATCTTATACCCGGCATCAATATAGCCGAAGCTGTATGTACCAATAATTATGGGGCCCCCGATGACTAGCAGCGTACAAACTTAAGTATATTTCACCTCTTACCCCTTCGTTGTAAATGGAGTACAATTTCAGGCAGATGTTCTTAGTGTACGGTGCTTAACTATGAGAAAATCTCAATTGGACGGAAGGGATCTGCTGTATCGATTTCAAACTATACATTCACCAGTGTTTCTGGGATTCTCTAACTGATCTACTCATATCCCTTATATCCGTCGATACGGCATCTTATAGCATCGCCATGAACGAAAAACTTTAATATACCGGTACCAGAACGTCTTAACAGTCTACCGAGTATTTTTTAAAACCATGGTCCATTTTTATGGTACATTCCAGGATCCCTTGTCTCCCGACGCGATGATTACCGAGGGTAGTCATATAGTGGCAACTTTGTACTCTTTTTGCATTCACCAACGCTATTACTTATATTAAAATAGCATATAATAGGGGTTAACACGGTTGGAAACTATATTTGAACAGCCAATCAAATCAAACCCTTTTGTCCTGTCTTTTTCAACTCGAACCTACCTGAAACAAACAGGAAAATTTCAGACAGATTTGAAGATTTGACATGATTGGCAAAAACAGTGTTAGAACTGTTTTGATTGGTCTCCACGCTCATCGCCACACGCCAAGCGTTGGCAAAACACTATCGTGAGCTTTCTATGTGAAGGTTTGATTTCAATGGCTAACCAATCGTACCTACGTTCCAACCTTGATAACCTCTAATAATACTTTTAAAAAAAAGCTGATTTTCAATGCGGTAAAAGCTGATTTTTCAAGATCCGAGAACTTTTCTAATTCTGGGTTGGTACTTTAGTTCCTGGACTGACTTAACAAAAAAAATATCGCGCTGTTCCAACAACTAAAATTCTCGATCATAATACACTCCGCGTCAGGTGTATATTGGTTTGCGGCCGTATCTCACTCATTTTTAGGATTT
This sequence comes from Phytophthora tentaculata, assembly GCA_033557915.1. NCBI lineage: Eukaryota > Oomycota > Peronosporomycetes > Peronosporales > Peronosporaceae > Phytophthora > Phytophthora tentaculata. The sequence continues at coordinate 1,414,124 of JAUCEA010000005.1, forward strand.
AGAGCCAGCTATATAGATATGTTTGAGCTGTGATTTGTACAACTCCGTAGTTAATATTAACGTGCGAGGTATTTTAACGCGGCGACAGGATAGATCGGGCATGTGACACTTTACTAAGATCAAGTATAATGTATCTTAATGATAGTATCTAATTTACACACTTAGGACATTTGTGAGGACTGGCTGGTGCTGCTGCATCAACGCAGCTTTGGATGGCTCACACACACCCGGGGCGCATAGCGCGCCTGTTCCCACTTTATATCACCATTAAACATTACATACATCGCGATGCTTTTATGTTTCTAGTGCTCCAACTAGAGACCTACGAGTAAGCAGAGTCCTGAGCTATACACCCGCCGGCTAGCAGGCGACTCTAGACTAATCACAATAGCCCCGGAAAATGGACACCTTCAGAGTGAGATCTGATAATATCTGCTGTGATACAACAGTGCGTATGGCTTCTAGAATAGGCCGCTTGTTCAGCAGCCGGAACTTACGCCCCTATTTATTTTTCAACAATTGCCAACTTCGCTTGCTCTAACGTGTACTTGTACGTCAGATGATTTCTATCCTTCTTTCACTACTGCCAGTATTCGACGCTAATCCACGCCGCACACTAACCTGTAGCTGCTCAGAACGCACCCGGCCGTCAACAACAGGCCGTACCGCACACCGTACACAGCTCACATGCTTCGTTGTCTCTGATGCAAGGTGTCACAACGCCCAACCAATCGTTAACCCACCGCAACACACTGCCCCTTCGGGCACTTCATCGCAGTCTCTCGCTTTACCGCTTTTATGATACAGCACACCGCTCAGTGCGTGTGCCCACCGACAACATCAAGTCTTTTGCGCTCCACTGCGCGGATCCAGGAGTGTGACCGACTAGCCTTATGGTACAGGCCACAGATTTCGGCTCCGTGCGGATTCCTGATGTGGTCTGTGCCACGCTTCACACGTTGCCTCTTTATTGCCGCCGTTCCCCGGTCTCTCATCGCTCCGCACGGCGCCTACACGCGTCATCTCTCCTTGCACTTCGCACCAGACACGTCCTGGGCGCTCGCACGTGAATCCAGCCCCTCTTAGGCCGCTAAGATCTCACTCATACGGCTCTCCGTGGTCGCTGCATCTTGATGGCAGCGACCGATCGCCGTATGTCTACACACACGCCACATCTTCAACAACGGCGTACTGTCCATCGGGTACTTCGCGTCCTGGTGCGTCACTCCGTGGCTCTGATTCGCCGTCGGGCTGCTCCCACCGTACCGTAGCTCAGGCACATTCCCGTTACACTGTTTTACGGAATATGGGCGGGACAAGGTAGGCTTCCTTTGCGGTTTGGGGACGGCTATATGGATGGCAGCTCCGGTTCTGTTGGATTCACGCTAGAGAGTCCTAATTGAGGCAATTCAGCCCGTAAAGCGGTCGGCAGGAGGGTTACAAGGGCCTACCACCCTAGCCGAAGCTGCACTCCTATACCCATACGAAGGGAGTCTCTGAATCGACAGTTGTCAGCTTTACTTCATCTGCGATAAGTATATTTTCACCGCAGTATATGGCGTTTTGGTAATCCGAAATACACCACCTTTACAAGAGGTGGGTTTTGAAATACCCTGGGTATGTCGGTTCACTCAGCCGAGTTGACTTGGGAGGTAGATAAGCAACAGGAATTCGACGCCGTGCCTCTCGGCTAGGATACCTCTGCTATCGGTGGCAGCTTTACAATTCCGCTTTCTCTCTGCGCTACTATTTTGCCTCGGCCCCTAAATTATGGCCGCCACGGCACTGCCTCGTAGCGTTAAAAAAACTTTAGGCAGCATACTTGTTCTTGTTTGTAATTCAAATATATAACTGCACATACAATGGTCGAATGTTTACACTCTTTGGTTTGAAATGGGCTAGTTCATACTACCCGGATCCGGCATAATGTAAACACATCTGATTCCAGCATGCTGTTAATGTATCAACAACAATCAATTGGTTTTCAGGCGAGCGGGTGCGAGCGCACGTAGCCGTTGAAAACGCAGTGATCACAATTCAGCACGCACAACGACGAACCAGTTGGCATGAAGGGCGTCCAGCCAAAAAACCTAGGCCACCGAAGGCAAGACAAGATTTTGGCATGAGTTAGATTAGATAATACCATGACGAAGCCTAGAGCTCAGTGCCCTACCCTACCTGGTGACGATGTTGAAAACGACGCCTCCCACCTTCACGTCGGTCCTATCTGCCGTCCCAAAACACCAGCATTTTCAACCCAGCATTTCTGAAGTGGCGCAATGAGCAACACCAGTAGGAGGACCCTGTCCAGGAACAGGGCGAAGGGCCAAACGGACGCCTTGGCCGTTCGATTAAAAAACCTTCAACTCTGGGCTGGCCAGCCAGTGGCGTCGCCTTTACTGCAAAATGTCATATTTATGACGTTACTGACGAACACATCTTGTCCGAAGTCGACAAGATTATCTCAAACATCAAAACCAATAGCGTATCTGACGTCGGTCACAAGATGGCCGAGAACCTTCGTATGGACCTGTCAGAAATAACGTTCGCGAACGAGCCGTTCAGTATTATAAGCTGTGCCGCGCGGTTATCGATGGCCACAGATGCACGTTTCATTTAAGGCGGAAGGAGGCAGCTATGCTGGACACTGATTAACGCCTTTGAGCCAAGAGATCTTCGCAAGGAAGTCGATAGAACCGCTAGATTCCGCACGCGGAAAGCGGGAGAGGACGAAGCAGTGCTGTTCGCAATTATTCTTGAGAAGGCTCTGGGCCATGAAAGGATCATCAAAGCTAGCGACGAGCCATGCGCGGTGGAGGCGATCGAGACGGTGAGAGCCAAACCCCTCGGGTTTCGAGTATGAAGCCGCTTAAGTAACCGCGTGTTGTTGGCGAGACAAGTGGTGCAGGCCCACGACCACACACTAAGTCGGCGTCAAAGCGTCCGAAGGCGCCGTCAACCCCATTTCCTCAATGTGGTGACCTTCATTGGCTGTCCGAGTGCTCAAAAGTATTGAACAGCGAGAAAGCCGAGATCAGCCGCAAAATGCTGGCCCAGAGGGGGAGGGGAAAACTAAAGAGAAATACCAACACTCAAACGACTTCGAGAGTGGCTCCCAACGGAAGAAAAGACGGTCACGTTCAATGACGTGATGGAAATGTCATTATGTGCAAGCACTGGTGCATATCAAACGGCAATTAGTCGGGAAAATGTGACGGACTGCTACTTCGTGATCCATCGATCACGGTACCCGTCCTAGTATGCCTGTTGTAAGCATGGCAGTAGCGGAACATGAGTTGACACTACCGCGGGCCTGTAGCGATTTATAAGCAGTTTCAATGTCTCATTGTTGGGGATGACGAGCCCGAACGCGTTCTCGAATGAGACTTAATGAAGGCCTTGGGTAGAGACATCGACCGGCAGTTGGAGTAATTGGTGCCAACGATGGCAGAGACGACTTAACAAATATTCGGTTTGACCTGGCAGACTATACCGCTACTTTCGTTGACGATGCCGTGCGTCGTGTCTTTAAACTACTGATGGAAATGACATTGGAACATGGGTTCCTCAGTGAACTGGAACAGAGCCTCCGCGTATTAGCGAACAAGCACAACATCTAGCGTCTGGGGTTAGGCAAAGACGCACCAACAGACGTTGAACCACTGCAACGCCTTCACACTGAAGGGGTGAGCGCGGCGAAGAGCTATAGCCACATGCCATGGGCACCTTCCACTCAATCCAAAGCTGGTTGATCTGGGCTGAGTATATGAAAACAAAGGCAGTAGGTGGGCCAGACCAGCGTTGCAAGAGCGCAAGTCCCGATGAGTACCGGGTATAAGCCTGTAAAAGACCTCATTGAGACAACCACAACGGAGGAAATAAACTCTACGGACTGTTCGATCTCCTCAAAGGATTTTGGCAGCTTCCATCAGCCGATCTTATCGAGAGCTTATGTTGTATATCACATACACCAAGTACACACTCCACGCCGAGTATTGCACGGGTGCTGAGGCGCTGCTGTCCTTTTTTAGCAGACAATGAAGAAGCGTTTTGAATCGCTTTTACACGATTTTCTCATATTTGGATTGATGATTTTCTGCTTTTCGCATCCAAGCTAGAAGAGTCTATTTGTTTTACTTAGTAGCCGCATTCGGGCTCAAGCTAGTGCTGCAAAAAGCATACTATATCAACAGACAGTAAAACGGTGCGGTAGTATTATCAGTAGCGACGGTATCAATCACGACCCGGAGCGTATCGACGTCCTTCGATCAATACCGTATCTTCAACGGTTGGGGAACTACAACAGTTCATCGGCGCTGCAAGCTGGAGACGAGAGTCAATTGTAGACAATGTACGTGTCGTAGACCCGCTCCAGTAGTGGATTAATTAGGCTCTCTCCACTAGCCTTCGCACAAAATATGTCGCTTCACTGAGCTCACAGAGGCAGAAAAGTTGCATACGACCAAGTAAAAGAACTTGTCCTGCACGAACGCTCCCAGACGATGCTGCTACGACCTGTGCTTTTTCGGACGGGTCGGAAACTGGCTTTCTGTTTTTGCCGCACAGGCGAGGATCTTTGGCCCGAGGTTCAATATCACCCCACAGCAAACACAGGTTGCTGACGTGTGCGAGTGGTGTGTTCCGAGGTGCCCAACGTAACTTGACGGTTATGGGAAAAGAAGCCCACTCTGTTATGGTAGGCCGTGATAAACACGACTATCTACCGCTGTGAGGTCGCCCTTATCGACTTTTTGACCACAGGAATCTTATCCATGTTATTCGCAGCACATAAAAGTATCGAAAAGTGCATCAGAGGGAAATTGCTTCGTTGAACGTTGGCGTTGGGGGCCTGCCGCTATGTTATGGAGCATGTTGACGGTGTCTCGAATGTGTGTGCGGACATGCGGGTTGCCCGACTACCGCCACGGCGAGCCTAGAGCGGTTCAATTGGAAGCGATCTCAGAAAGAGATACAATGACAAATCAAAGAGCGCAATTGTTTGCCTCCCCTTCAACCACGAAGGTTTCATTTAGGCATCTCTAAATGGTTGCGCTGAAGCAGCAGCACATGCCGGCTGGAGCAGTACTCGACGAGGATAACGTACTGCGTGTCGATTAGCGGATCTGGATTCCCGCGCGAGCCGTGATTTGGTCCACCGACTGTGTCGTTTCTCACAGCGGGGGCGCAAGGCTCCAGCAGTGAGCAAACTATGGTATATCACCTGTGGCGGCTTTTCCACGTTATCGACATGCGAAAGGTCGCCCGCAGCTTTGTGTTATGCTGTCTACTCTGTCTCCTCGTTGTGAAAAAAGAACGGACTGTTCACCGGTCGTATTGAATGCCATGAGCGCACTGGAGCCCTCCACTGTAATTTCCTGTTCATGGGTGATTCATCGGCACAAGCAAGTACTTGCTTGTACTGAAGGACCATGCGACGCATTTTTGCGAACTTGTCGTTTGTGACACTGCGGATAGCGCAGTAGCAACAACAGCCACCCTTGATTCAGACAAAATTGTATCATAGGAATTAGGTAGATTCAGTCTTTGGTAGAGTATAAAATCTCTACAAACATTTCTACAATGCATCGTCATAAGACGGAGCACTCACAGTACATCGCGGTTGGTGCGCTCCACATAAATATTTATCCAGCATTTATAGGCTAGCGTTAACACATAGTGGTTATTGAGTATCGTCGAGAGCCCATCCGTAATATCCAAAAAAATATCCAAAAATGATATTGCGGATGGGTATCCAAAAAATATCCAAAAAATATCCAAAAATGATGTTGCGGATGGGTCTTCGACGATACTCAATAGTGACTATCATTGTCACTGATCCATAATGGTGGGACGGACGCCGATTGAACTATGGCAGTCACACGGCCGCACCGTTGCTCAGCAAACCCCGCCCTGTTGGACACTTACGGGACTCTCATGCCCATCGCCTCGGACAGAGTTTTACCGACCTACCCACAAGTAGCTAGTCACACTGCCGCCAAATTCTAAGTACTCTCTAAGCATATAACCTCATTTCGTGACAGGCTACTGCTATGCATCAGACCACCGCTGCTCAAAGGCTATTGGACTGGCCATAATAGTTGTTAATAAGAATTGTAAATTGCAACATTTATCGCTCGCTCTTCACTAATATTAGTGATCCTCCCCTCAAAACAATGTTAAAGTAATGTGTTTTCGTGCTATATCATTAACAACTAGAACATGCTCCGTGGCGAAAGCTAGCCATTTTCAAGTTTTGACCTTCAAATCTATGTATATCGACGTCGCTGTTGCAATGTCATCAAAAGTAGTGCTAGACGTGTAATAGAACGTAGTACATCAGCACAAAATGGTAGCTAAGCGTTTTAGCTTTCTATAACGCATTGTTTCGCTGTAAACAGAGCAATACTTTGCTCAGGAGAGTCTCGAGCTCATAAAAATGTCCTTGCGAAAACAGCTTAACAATATGTATCCGATGCACTATTAAATCAACTAATTTTCGATAACACATCCTATTAACCAGCCTCTATCTTTGTATACAGATCTGAAACAATCTCTCTGCTATGGTACAATCGCAAATTCTTGTTCCAGCACATCAACATGGACAACACCCTGCTTTCTAACCTAAATACCAGATGCTTTTGCATATATTTTGACACTTGAGCCAATAGAGAAGGAGTAGTTTGAATAGTCACCAGCTGACCCTAATGGAGCCCTTTCCCCAAATTTTCGAGCCGTTGAGATGCATGTATTATAGGAGTAATATTCGAATTCGTCAAATCGGACCGCAAATTCGGGATCTACGGCAAACGTTACCCTTTATATCTAACAATCGTAAATGGAAGGTCATCATCTTCTAGGGCTAATTGGAGTACCAACTATTGTGGACAGTACAATAAATCTACGCCTTCTTTGCAAAAACGAGGAGAACGTGGAGAGAACATTCTCAACTTTGACGTGGGGGAGGGGTCTACGTCCTACGCTATCGTGGCGACGAAAAGAAGGGTAATAACCTGCACGTCACATGGCAAGGGCCCTACACTGTGGTCCCTTACGACACCCATCCTTTCCGAGTACATCACCTGTTCTTGGGAGACGATGTAGATGTTCACCCGTTAAGATTTAAGCTCGATGCAAACAGTAGTACCGATATCACGGAAGAAATCCACAAGAATATGGGTGCCCGAGGCATCATTCTGGCCCCCAACGAGATGAATACGCATCGCCGGAGCTCTACTATCGATGACAGCTAAACTCTAGAAAGGTGGAAAAGCCTCGATTTTGTAGAATGCTCGTAGGAACCACTCACATCCCTAACTAAAGATGTTCAGGTTCTAGTAAATCGCTACATCGAACAGCAGCATACGAAAGTGTTGGAAGGACAACCAGACCAAATTAAAAAAATCTATTTTGCATAATTTTGCAAAAACGTTTTGTCCCCATGCAACTATATTTCATACTATCCACCGTTGTTCAGTGTAAATGGTCGAGTTCTAGATTGAATATGCCAAATTTGGGCTTTAGAACTAAGTGGATATAAGTCAAGATGAACAGGTTTCACTAATTAAAGATAAACCCGGGTCAACTCAAGTGACATAATGTTACAAAGATCTGCAATTGAAATAGAAGCATCAATAGCGTCATAATGACGATACCAGGTGCACGACAACTACTTCAAAGACGAACACAGCTTTGGGGTCAGTTTAGTACAGGGCTTAAACGATTAGCAAGTCTTGTTAAGGTACCAACAGAAACATAATTGTCTTTAAAATCGATAAGGTGCAGCCTGACGAACACAAGGATATAACGCAGCACGGGGTGACCAGCTCATGGATAACGCAGAACTTGTTAACAACCCAGCATGCATAACGACAAACCAGTTGACATTAACGACATCCAACCGAAAGAACTAGGCCTCCATAACTAATCGGTTTCTGGTTTATTTAACAAAGTCAATTATTCTTTTGATTTCACTTAAACATTACTAGTATTGTTTTAAGTTAAAAAAATAGCTGGAAGAAATAGAAAAACTGCATTGTTGTAGCTGGAATAAAAATTATAAATAGTCCGAAGTTGTTAGAGGACAGACAATATTTGAGTCCGGCAGCCGCAATGATCCTCACCTTGCGACTTACCAGCAAATACACTTGGCGATAACTTCCCAGAGCCCCCACACTAGCTCCCCTAAAGCTTCAATTGTCATAATACACCACGCACGTCGATTACTTATCGCTCAAAACATTTCTTGAAGTCGGGTAGGTATTCTAGCCATAGAATCAGCTTGATCGCATTCTCATTTTCGAGTCTGCCACCATTACCACGTTTGATACTTAAATAGTATTGCTACAGCGCAAAATGTCGGTTGCGCGTTATCAAACCAATCGTAAGATAATTTAACTTATGTTTCCAAATTACGAAGGATATGAAAATGCCAAAGGCCGATTCTGAAACCCTCTAATTGAGGTATTTTAATAAAATAGCCCTTCGTTCGTTCGTCGACATCGTCTAGCTCCACGTTTAGTGTAATTCAAACTTATCGTTGATCATTTAGAATTACTCTCATTAGGCTAATTGAATACTACATAATAAAGGTTGTTAACAGGGGAATAGATTATGGTCCTCTTCAAACGATACGCCTACAAGTTGGGCCCATCAAGACGCGCCGACATTTAAATGCGTGTTGCTTAATACAGCATTAGACTGGCCCCCAATTCACCAACTTAATTTAAATGGATCTAATGCGAGACGGGTATTCGCGTAATACACGAAGCAGCACATTCGGCCTGACTCCCGCGACAGCTCGCATACCTGCCGCACCAAGGCACTCAGCGAAAAGCACTCGTGTCTACCTGCTCGCCACTCCAACATCCGCACAAACTCAGCGCTAGTTTCAGTGTTCCAGCGCTGGACAAAGGCAGGTCATCCTCTGTAACCTCTCGGAAAAGGTGAAATCGATGCGTGGCGTTATTCAGCGGTGGCTGCCGTCGCCTCTCAGGCGTCCCTTCGTAGAAGATCTCACAGCCCCGCCGCGGATGCTAATCCCGTGTCGACGCTCCTGTCGCTGTCTCCTGCGCCTTTCAAAGCTCGAAATACCGACTGACGTGCGATCAGTAAATGTGGTCGCTTCAATATCTTTATAATAGTGTGTATCGCGTACTAAATAGGTGATTATGTCACGGATCTCCGTCACATGGTTGTCATCGTGCTGTCACGGTGACCAATCACACACCCGTATGTATTGCGTATAGGTTGGGGTGGCCTCGAGTGGTGAGACCGTCTTGGCAATTAATATCAGAGTTCAATTTAATTCATTCTTCCCTGCTTGCTAGTGTTGGTCTAATTAACGATCTTTAACCTGTTACATCTAATACTTAGCCCCAGGACCCACACAAAAACTAACTGTGCGTTCTTCTGACCACAAGTTGTTACGTACGCAACATAAGCGCGGAGGAATAACATTGGAAAAGACAACTGGAGCAGCGGAGACGATGGCAACGGCACTCGCCGGACAAGGATGCTTCAGCTGGGGACAGCCAAGCTCGACGAATAGCGCGCCTATCGAGTAGCAATCTTGAACAAGAGTGCAAGCGCCAGTGTTGACTTCGAGGTGGTTGACAAGAAATGCTGAGGCGCTGAATTCGGCTTTTAGCATTCTGAAACAGAGTTGGCCGCGATGTGTAACCGCGGTTCGGGAAGGCGCCGAAGCCACCGATACTAGAGCAAGTGTCTGCAACTTCTCGCAGGTGAGCGTCCCCTTTAACCGAGTATTTTTAGCGACTCCTCCGTTCTCCAGTTCCAGTCCTGTTGGCGCCACCAGGTACGCCATCGAACGCGATCTCGTCAGCGTCTTCCGGCACCCAGCCAGCACCCAACCCGGCAGGGGGGAGATAGACTGGGGCCATGAAGGTGGAAGCAGTAAAATGAAAATTGAAGGATGTTAGTTCGGCGTCGGTGCCAGCGCTTTAAGAAATTGCTCCAATCAAAGGCGTTATCTACCATTACAGGCAGTCAGATAGTGTGGCTGTGTTCAATCGCAGTGCCGATTTTCGTTTTTGCCCCCCCCCCCCCCCCCCCTGCGGAACCGTCTAGTGTATTACTCAGAGTGAAAAAATGAAATTGTTTAAAATTTTATCGACAAATAACGGTCTGATTGGTATGAAAAACAATGCATAACATTGAGCAAGCGGTAAAGTGCAGCGAATCAAGCGCAGGGACACCTATTGCGCGAAGTGACTGGTATGTTTTGTGCGATTTGAGCGCAGTCACTAACTTTCCGGGATGTCCAGCTGATCCATTGTACAACAGCTTGTCTCTCGTCATTCTTCAATACCCCCTCCCCCCCCCAGCGTTTGCTTAAGCTTCGTCTGTCTGTAGTCGAAACAAAAATAGGTTCAACAATCTCTGGCGGGCTCATTAGGTTTAACGGCACCAGGGAAGACTTCCAAAAACTAAAATTGTAAGTTATACCGGTGTCATAATACCCTCCCCGTACTGGTGGATAACCAGCGTGGCCCAGCACCACAAATTGCAATCGAGAGACCCGCGTCCAATGCGCCAGCACATTCTTGCAAGCGTCCATGAAAAGCTCTCGTGATGTCACATCTCCACGTGGGTATTTAAATGCCTCACCAACATCATCCAGTACAGCAAACAACGGCCCGAGCACAGGCACTAACTCCGGCGCAAAATCATGCGCCGTATCGCTCCCGTTTGTAGCAGGTATGACCCCTGTCTGGAGCACTTCACTGATTGTCGTTGCTAGTGCGTCATTCATTTTAGCCACCACCGAATTGGATGGCACGACAAACTGCTGCGGCGCCCCTCGCACAAGCACGGTTTAACATGAACACAGTTGCTATAGAAATCCAGACACGATATGAGTGGAATCGGAAACGACGATATCCTTTCCGCAAACCTTGCTCCTCCTCGTTCGCAAGTTGTTGTCTGCATTGGTCGATACAATTCCTTCCCAACTCCGATTTCCCCGATCCAAAAATGTCGTCTGCCAATGGAATTTGCCATGCAACAGGTTTGTAATTGGTCGCTTTGAGAAATGTGTTACAATGTGCACTTTTAAGTAATTCAACGGCGGATCTCCGATTGGTGAATTCAGTTCTCCCATCTCAAGTTGAAGTTTCCTTGATGATCTCAGGCTTCCGCTCGGCTCGGCCCGAGCGGAAGCCTCGGGAGCGACGGGTTCGGATTTTTACACTAAAACATGTACGTCGCTGCATTTAACTCCTGTAGGGCGGTATTCTGTATCATACAGAATAAGCCATTCCACAGGATAATATATTCAGTAAACTTGGGTACAGACGTAATCGTCGCATATAAAATTTTGTATAGAGTGGATCAGTTGAACTTTCCTGTTAGATTGGCGAGGGTAGATAGACGGAGTTTATTCAGCGGTGGTAGAAAGACGAGTATAAATCCCATACAGGTTTGAATATCCTAATAAAAGCCAACAACGACGCGTGTCAGCCACTACCTCTCCCTCACTCACCAAAAATAAAATGCCCCCGAGAGAAGCTGCGCGCTGGATGGATAAACAAGAGTGGTGGAGCGCTAGCAGGCTTTTAAGGACCACTGAGAGGTACAGCAAGTATCCATGAGCGCCTTGACGACGAGTATCAACTTCTAGAAGGTGCGTAAATTGATACTGGGACGGGGGGGGCTTGCTTTTATATATTGCTATATAGCTAACCCGACCACATAGTGCTTGTGCGGCATATAGGATCCGCATGAACAGTAATGCGACGAGGGTGGTGCTATCCGAGGTAGAGAGAGTTGATTTGACCAAGGCCAACGCCATCAGCGCGAATGATACATAATAACCATTGTAATCCAATCCTAATTCTGTATTATACTGATTTAGCCTTGTACTGAAGATATCATGTGTATTTGCTGGCTCTAAACGTGGACGCTAGCTATCTAACAGAAAGATGTTGGGGTGATGGTGTTGGTGGTGTGTGTGTATGTATGTGTGTGTTTGTGGAAGTAGAGCAAGGTTCAGCGGATTACGCTGAACCTTAAATAAGTCGAGCGTAAGCTATATGTAGAGGAAAAAATTGCCCAGTTCCTCCTCACTAATCCGTAAAAATTTGCCCAGTTCCTCCTCACTAATCCGTAGTTAGGAACTGGGCAAATTTTTACGGATTAGTGAGGAGGAACTGGGCAATTTTTTCCTCTACATATAGCTTACGCTCGACTTATTTAAGGTTCAGCGTAATCCGCTGAACCTTGCTCTCCTTACGGATTAGTGCGTAAGCTATATGTAGAGGAAAAATTTGCCCAGTTCCTAACTTACGGATTAGTGAGGAGGAACTGGGCAAATTTTTCGGATTAGTAACTTACGGATTAGTGAGGAGGAACTGGGCAAATTTTTCCTCTACATATAGCCTCACTAATCCGTAAGCTATATGTAGAGGAAAAATTTGCCCAGTTCCTAACTTACGGATTAGTGAGGATTAGTGAGGATTACGGATTAGTGAGGATAACTTACGGATTAGTGAGGAGGAACTGGGCAAATTTTTCCTCTACATATAGCTTACGCTCGACTTATTTGAGCCAAAATGGTTGGCGCCAACAGCTTACGTAGCCGTATCAAAAATGCCAGGTGTTGATTCCATAAAGGCTGTGGCTCTACTTTACTCCTTTAGTAGCCAATAGACGATCACAAATACTAAATATGTTGGATACATACTAAATTCTATGTTCACTTCCTTTGCGGCTTTGTCTATATTTTGTCCAGTCCTTGACACCTTTGCACGAAGGGCTTCCACCAACATAATTTTCGCAGGTTTGAAAGAATACTTAAATTAAGATATTTTCTTATTCTGTATGATACAGAATAAATTCTCGCTCTACGAGGGTTAATGGAGTCATGAGTTGGGGACTGATAGTCGACTAATCGGCAGCGGAAATACATCTTATTTTTGTTCACCAGAAGTTCCTTCACAAGCGCCACGGGTTCCTTTTCTCTCATCCGTTGCACATCATTCATGGTTAGAGTTTGCCATGATCTGTCTGATTAGCGCGCGACGAAGGGGCTCAGACGTTTCTCGTAGTCAATAGACTTCTGGATTGCTATGGAAAAGGCTCAGCCATCCTAGTCTTCTGTTAGTTGCTATCTCCCCATTGAGCCATCATTAACCACCACGCAGACTAGTTTGGTTGGTTTGGCAGCCGTTGGGATTGGATTTCGCTGAGCAAACCGCACGATCGACGGTTCCTGTCTGGCGTTTTAGGTGATGCAAAGTTGTGCTAAGGAAGGAACTGCGTGTGGCGGTCGGAACCATCGGGACGACCAGCTGTTTTACTGGACGACCGCCATCCCCGGCATCGCCAGAATCGCCACAGTTCCCCGATGACTTCCTCAATCGACTGCGCAATAGCATATCCGTTTCCAGTGTGGCGCCTCACGGGAGCGGGGCCTTTTCGCCGCGAGCTTTTCGCTTCGACAGATCTCCCGACCCGAAGGCATTCACCGCCGGACCTTCCTCGTGCCGCCACATAGCTTCTTGGAACGTTTTTCTGCACACGCATGCCCAGAACAAATCATGCTGGGTGTTGATGGATGGTACCAACAAGTGCTACCAGTATTTCAAATGGGGAGAGCGAGTCAAAAGCAAAGTGACCGCCCCCCGCAGTCAGATGGATGCTCCTAGAAGCTCCACAACCATAAGAAAGGGTATTATGTTGCTGGTTGCGCGACACATCACTTAAACTAGAAATTAGCACCAAAAGATAACGTTTCCCCTATATTATGTGCAACGGTTTTACTGATATCAAATTTTGCGGTTTCTCTTATGGGTCGTTTGAGATGTTGATTGTCTTCTGTTGCCGCTATAGGTTTAAGAAACGTTATTTTAAAAATTAGGTGAAGTTGTGCTTTAATAACCTATAATACTACTATGTAATCTCTATGAGAAGCCCACGCCTTGATGCAGCCCTCTTCCATTCGAACTCAGCTAAAAATGTGCACAGTCTTGACATGAATGCTGCTTAGCCATCTCAGTTTATATTTTACCATGTTACAGAGCTACAATACCTCCCAGACGAAGAATCGCGAAGCAAAGAAGTTTGCTCACTCAGCGCCCCATCTCACAAGTTTCGTGTTGATCGAAAGCGCACCTGGGGTGGCTGACACTGGACGCGAGTGGTATGTTCGATGAGCAGCCGGTTGGATGTCGGTGGCTCTATGGTGATATCTACTGCTTGAAGAAGTAAAAGTATATTGTCGCCGTGTAAAATCCTAGGTGCGGCGGACGCTCCCGGCTAGCATTGCGCATACAGAAAGTGGAAGCAACGGTTATATTCGGTACTCCAGCTGGTAACACGTCGGTTAAGCCGTGCCTCGTGGTCAAGGGCAAAGTTTAGCTGTGGCGATGGAAGCAGATAATTCCATCAACACCAAACTAATGTGGTGTAGGTGATTCATAATTGGAGCTGATTTTGTCTCATCTTGTGTACCTGCCGTGGGAGCTGGATATTTTCTTTTCATTGAGTATAGTAGCTCCAAGTGGTGAAGGCTTATACGTCTTGCCGATACGCGGTGATGGGGTGGGTCACAGCCAAATATCTCGCTCCGCTGTCGAAGCAGATTTTAAGCGGCTGATCGTGCGTGAATCCTGGCTCCTGAATTCAGACGTGTCAGGATTGCCTTCATATCCTTGTTGGGTCGCAAACTGCTGGGCTTTTACCCATTTCATATTTTACACTCCGTGAATTTTATGAAGCCTACTTCGTAGCTTTGCGATTTGTATGGAACGGACGCCATACAAACCACAAAGCGATCCTTCCGTGCAACAAGTTCGGAGGCGGCTCGCACTTGTATTGTGATTGCAAGTCGCCCAAGCATAGCCGCGAGTGGCATTGAAATGCCTCGCTCCATGGTTGCTGCACCACCATTCCACCCTCTCCATGCTGACAGAGTAGACGAGCCGTGGAACCCATGATACTTGAACCGATGCTCGTTTGGATTGTTTTGTACATGAACAAAATTATTTGTGTTATCTGAATTTTTTTACTATTAGAAAGGATAGGGCCTATTTGGTTTTGATGCAATGCTGTGTAATTGCGCTAGCATTAAAGTCCTTTGCAAACCGCCTAACGTTCTTGCAAGCCCTTCTCAAACTGCTTAGCGTGCTCCACGTGGAGTACGAAAAGCAGTTGGTAAAAGACGATGTTACTAGCGAAACTACACAGCATTTGTAGAGCACCAAGTTATCGGGCCGTTTAGCGAGCAGCGGGGCGGTGATGCAGTCAAACGAACTACCTCTGGTGTGGATTACCCGAGCAACACCGAAACCAGAGAAGATCGCATCTTGAGGTTTCGGGATGAAAAAATTCATGATGGAAAATTGGTCGTTTAGCTCGATTGAACTACCATCGACCCCAGGAATGTGCTGCGTAGACTGTTCCCCGGTGTGACATTACCTAATCGACATCATATTGCAACTATTCTCTTGACTTTGACGAAAGCTTACAACAGTGTGATGAAACCTCTTGCGATGCGGGTGTCTGGTATTCGGTATGTGGCGATATCAATGGACGGGTGGTCAATCCCTAGACGACAGAGCATGATCAATGTGGTGCTACTATTTGCAGGGA
Organism: Phytophthora tentaculata; assembly: GCA_033557915.1. Lineage (NCBI taxonomy): Eukaryota > Oomycota > Peronosporomycetes > Peronosporales > Peronosporaceae > Phytophthora > Phytophthora tentaculata. The sequence continues at coordinate 1,429,733 of JAUCEA010000005.1, forward strand.
TGCCAGCATATTCTTTTTGGACGACAAATGCATGGGTGACGCAGTGAAACCAGCGAATTCATTGCGAGTTTTGTGACCAGAGAAATCGAGGCAATCGAAAGTTACTTCGAGTGTGTGGTTGTAAAACTCGTATCGCTAACAACGGAAAATGTTGTGTACGAACACGACGGAAATGTAATAGCACATTCCACACCAACAATACCTATCAAGTTCCAATAACTCAGTAGGCTTAAATGCGGGTAAAGATCCTGAAGGTTCAGCAACTACTCTACCAGGTTGGGGTTTCCTCTGTGTGCCGTGGGTCCAGCTAGGAAGCCACCGAAATCTCAACACTACTACCCACAAGCAAAAACTAGCTTGTTCTTTCTCTCTCTCAAATATACCCCGCAGTCCCTAAAAAAAGGGTACCGGCCGTGTTTCAGACCTGATACGGGGGTGGCGGAGCTATACTCCGGTCGGTAAGTAAAATATGGATAGCGCACAAGCTTATCCAACACACAGCGATAACTCGCTTACCACTACACGGTCAATTTACTCTCTGTCTCTTGGCCCTGCCGGGGTGAGCATTAAGCAACCACCAGTAGGACACTCATATCCAGTCTACCAGGGGTATCCCGTCACTACCGCGTAATCACCCCCGGTAGTCGGACGTGCCCTTGCGTGGTTGGGGATAAATGCTGCTCTGTTGTTTTTTAGCACAACGCTCTTAATCTAATATTTATTCCTACTATCTGTATTTACAAATATCTTATCAAATATATCGGTTTTGGGTCTTCTACACAACCACCGACGACTCGAAAGGTCACCGGACCTCATACGGCTGCACCTTAAGAGTCGTTCGATCCGTCGCAGTCATCAATGTCGAAGGTCCCATCGGCCTGGTCGTCCACAAGCGCCACCGATCACCCTCCGCGTCGCTTGGGTTCTGACCTGACTGTAATTTATTTACGAAGGCAACTCAACGGCAAATTAGCAGCAACTTTGGACGTGACTTGAAGTCCGGCGGCTGAATGCTGGTGCCGGTCGCCAGTGTTGGCAAAACCAGTGGTTGCAAAAACCATGACGACCAATGCGCCTGGTTTTTTTTTGTGCCACCAGGTTTATTAAGGTTTTATGGTTTTATGTTTAACTGGTGTAAGACTTAAATTTCCCATTTGTGCCTCCAAAAAAGAAGAAGCCAATACAATATTGGTCACGTCTGCGGGCTTCTCGGGTGTACTGCAGTCTTAGACAAGGCGAATTGCTGCAGCGACTGGTTATCGCGATCGAGAATGAGGCAGAGCGTCTGGCAAGGACATCATCTCTTCTCAAATTTCCAATTCATTGCGACTTCACAAGATGTCTGCACTAGCTCGACTATATCTACGGATTTAAGCTATATCGCTCGGCTCCACCACTAGAGGCTTTCTGATAGTCAAATCGAGTGCGTGCTGGTGCTGACCAAGACTTTTTCGTGCAACAAGAACAAGCAGACGCGCTGCATTGAGTAATTCCAACACACTAAAGAAGGATCGGGGCAGAGTTCACTTCACTATCCTACCACGAGGTCTCGCCGGCCAGGCCGGTCTGCGATGTGGCCATTGTCTACACTGTGGACAAGAATAATGGCTACGAATGCGTGTACTACGAGACACCCGAGGCTGCCGCGGAGACCATTGCCAAGATCTCGTATCAGACAAGGTTTTTGTTGACCACTGCCAGAAGCGTCAGAACGACGGGAACAACAGCTATTTCGACCATGTGGACGGACCTTCTCAATGAGTTTGAGCGCTTCGGGTTGGAGCTCGGCGTGCATTAAGGACGTCTTTCATAATGTTTCTTCGGCTTTAATACGAAGAATCGGGGGGTGACGGCGAGTTGTACTCGGTGGGTGGTGTGGAGGCCAAGGCAAACGTCGATAAGACTCAGAAACACTTGAAGCATAAGGGTGAGTTGCGTATTGGCTTAAGTTGCTTAAGGTGAATCTTATTAACAAGTTTTTAGGTGGTCAGTCTGCAACGTGAGCAGCCTGAACGACCGGCTCAAGAATGAAGGACGGTGTGGGGCTCCTCGGAGGGCGGCACTACAACTTCCATCGTGTGTGATGCGTCATCTCAATGGAACTAGCGTGAGTTTGGCTTCGTTTGGTACGCGATCACCGAGGACGCCAACAAGGGTGAGGACGAGACGAACAGCAAGATTATCTCGGGCAAACTCGTGTACGTGGCTCGAAATAAAGGTCATTAACACTGCTTGATTGTTGGGTGTATCGCTCTATGAAGCACGTATTAAGCTGATTTACACGCAATCTTAGCTGCCTGTGCTTCTCCAGTGATAAATCATACAGCAGTTCACATACTTGATTTTACGAGTATTTTGTACGCGACTGGTTACGGCTTGCTGATATATTGCGTACACTATTGCACTACCGTCTACGGCGGATTGGCGATGAGCTTGCGAAGTGCCATACTGGCAACTCAACAACACAAATGATTAGTAAAGTTAATCAGCCCATACTGACAGGCAACACAACACGGATTACCTGGTTGGATTGATGACGGCCTCCACATGCTTGACAGCTCAGTCAGAGTGACTTTCTATCCTCGTAAACCTGGAAACGTCTTCTCCTGTGGAAATTGCCGGTCGTTGAACTCTGGAAAGGGAGTTTGTTCTCGTTCTGGAATTGTCTCCAGAGACTGACGACTAATGGCTATTACTTTTGCAGTAAACAGCCTCTCGCTTTCAGCTGCTGATGCAGCAGTGTCTTGTGGGGAAGTTCCAATGTCGGCACCATGGTTGTCGTGCGTCACAGGTGGGTCGTTGTCATCCTCAAACTCGCACAGAACTTCATTCCAGTATTCAAATACGTGGTCAGAACCAACAACACTCTCGTCGCCCGAATCGCTGTCCTCAGCTTCGGTACGCTCGAACCTGTCATCGCGATCTCGAAGCCGTGTGCGTTCCGTAGGATCGGTCAGTCGCTTCCTCGTTATAGACTTCGTGTTTTCTGTCTCGTCATACTCTCGTACACGCTTTCGAACTAGTGCTAGCTTGCGCGCCTTCTCTGGTGACATTTTGTTTCGCTTTGCGGTGTGAATTAGCGCTAATTCGCTGAAGTATCGCTAACAAGTCGCAGTGTTTACCGCAATAGAGAGCACTGCAAGTGCTAACACTGGCAGCTTGCTGTTTGGCATTTCGGAACGCATGCAAATCCAATACTTATGGACGGAGCTGAAATCAGCAAATGAAAGCGCCCTTTCGTCGTCACCTTTTATCCGCGAATGCAAGTCTTCATACAACCCAGAAGTGTCATCAAGCTTATAGCGACTAAAGTAGTAACTTCCAACTCGGCATAGTGAGCTAGTTATCGTTAGTGGAGTTTTCTCCAAGAGTCGTTTGCCAGCTTCCTTATGAACAGGATGCAAAAAGAGAGCCAAAAGCATCAGGGTTGTTCGCATTGACGCCAACGTTTCTCCACTTCACGTACAAGATACTGGGTGTCGTACGCGCGAGTTGAAAATCCAGTTAAAATATCGAAATAACAGACGACCACGTCTGCCAACGTTTTCTCATCACGTTGCAATTTGAGAGATGCATAGGCAAATGAACGAATGACTTCTTCAGCGTCCGAGAGCGCCTCCCAAAATGTCTTTTTTTCGAAAAACGTGTAAAGTGCTCAGAAAATCGTCATCACCACGAAATTTCAGCTCTAACATCTCTAGAGCAGTACGGACACGAAGTAATGAAGAAAAACACATGCTATTCCACCGTGTTTCGCAAAGTTGCTTCAAGTTTAGGTCATATCCATACGTATCTGTCATGCAAATCTGAGCCTCCAATAACCACTTCGAAGAAGAAGAACTATTTAGGGCGTTCACAGCATCCGAAGCCTCCTTCGTAACTTTCGCGTAGTCTGACTTCAGGACAGCTTTTACCAAGTTATTCAAGTCATGAGCGAAACATATTACGAACGCAATCTCGGGCCACCGGAGACTCAGAATTCTGCGAGCGCGTGCGCGTTGACCAGCGTTATCCGTAACGACCGCTCCAATGAGCCAACCCTCTTCCTTCATCTTGATCAATATATGCTCCATATGCTGTGCTATAGCAACGCCGTCGTGGCGGGAGCCGGTAGGAAAGAGACCGTAAGTCAGTTGCTTGCCATACAGTCACAACAGACATCCCAACACATGAGCGCGAGCAATATTCTGCCAAACGTCAGAGAGAAAGTTGACATGCCCTTGGGTATTCTTTTGACACTCAGAAAGGGCCGACACTTCGTCATCCTCGCATGCCACAGCATAGCGGTCTAAAATTGGTCCTCCCGGTGTTCTGCGTTTTGGAATATTGTCCAGACCAATAGCCATCTTGTGAACCAAGCGGAGAAGACGAAAGGTAGACTTGCGTTCGATAAAACTCTCTAGGAGATTATTATCAGCCTGAAATTCAAGAATTGTTCTCTCCAAAAGTTTTTGTTCTTCCTCTTGCAATATTCCAACGTAGAAATGGTAGATGCGTTTTTGCTTTTTTGCACTAGGCTGTGATAATGGCTCAGTATCACCACCTGACGACGAAACCAAGAACTTGCACTCGTCAAAGTCGACGCATTTCTCGCAATAAAATCATGAACGTTGGTGATAAAGTGCTGACAGCGCTTTGGATGACTCTTTAAGTTCTCAATTCTGCCTTTTATCTTCTTGGGCTCAGGTAGGGTGAACGTTCCGTCTTGCTGCTTAGAATTGAAGAAGGCTTGTTGGCAGTGCTTGCATATGTGCCATGTTCGTCGTTTCCACAGTCGATCTTCAGGTTGATGAACTCTGCCCGTTCATAACTCGCGGGGTGCCCCACAAAGCTGGACGGCGGCCAGTAGCTATGTTCCTGTCGAGGTAAAATGATTTATGAGTGGCAAAACACTTTCGGCCACCAATAAATCGATGCAAACGCGCAGATCAGATCACTCCCTTCAGAAATTGGTCCCATTTGGTTGAACAAGAGCTTCATTAGGGAAGATCAGAAAAGCGGCAAGTGAATCTACGCAATAAACATACTTAGTTGGTTCTTGGACCAGGTTTAACCATGGGTTTTGTAAAACCACCAAAAACCAACCATTGCCAACACTGCGGTCTCGTGTCGCTGGGCCTGTAACGTCTCACCGTCGTCAGGCTGATTTACCATGCCGCCCGAATGCCGTTGGATCTTGTTCAGCAGCTGCGACCAAAGATTTGTCCTACTTGGCCTTCTCAGGCAGCACCGCCAGTCAATCACGTCGCTCGGTCACCGGATTCGGCGAAACTGCTCACTGGCGACTTGAAATCCCGCCGAGCAAGGAAGAATTCCGACCACGTGTCTTTAACCCATGCTGTCAGAACGCGCGAAATAATACTTATATATCTCAATATCGATTTAAGTTTTCGTAGTACAACGCCCTTCTGTGATATGTAAACTTTGATGAACAAGTGGTCATCAAGACGATCTACGGATCCGAGGGCGATGCGCGGCTGTTGAAGAAGATTGCGGAGGTCAACCGCCTTCTTGAAAGCGCGGCGGAAGAAGCACTGCCGCTTTCCCCGCCCATGGCCACTGACGATGACCTCGCGTTATTCGTTATCGTATGATGGAGGCCACCGGAACTAACGCAAGGTATATTTGCGGAGCACGCGCTTTATGGAGGGCATCTACTTCAAAGCAAAAGAAGCGGATGTGTCTTCGAGAGCGATAGCTTTCTGGACGCGATGCTGCGTCGGGATGCTTCATGCTACGCAATGATTGACTTCGTTTGGTTCGCTCTGAATGGTTCGGACAATCTGCAGAACTTACAGACCATTTCAGAACCTCGATTCAGTGATACCCCCTCGCAATAGCACATCGACAGTGACACACCTTCACAGTAATGTTGCTCTCAGAAACGAGCGTACCACAGAAGCCGCGAGATTTTTCTGACATTCGATGGTCTCACGCAGGCGCTCCATTGCACGCAAGCGCTGGTAGCATAGAAGTTTCGCAAATGGGTGTACGGACGGGTGCTCGCGATTGCGTGCGGCACGTCCAAGCAGAAGAAGGCAGTAATAACCCACTGTGCAGAATCGACCAGTGATTTCTCAAAGCGTTTATGAAGTTAATCCTCGTCGAGATCGCGTGTTTGTACCTCGCGAGTACCGCGAAGCGCCAGCCGGGCAAGAAGGTATTCATGAGCTGTTAAACGAAGAATGTCAAGGGGTGCAGGTTTTTGTTGCCACTGTTCCGCGTTTGACGGCGGTGCCATTCTCGATACCGTCCATTTCGTTCCCGCGGATAGCTTGAGCGAAGCTAAGACGTGCTTGGAAAAATGTATCGTTGGGGACATCGTTACGTGCTTGACAACGCCTGCGAGTTGCCGCTCTTCGACGCCGACGCCTACAACGCTGTCCGCATGATCACGCAGATGGCCGCCGACAACTACAACGATAGCATGGCTCAGCACGCGTCGGTCATCTGTGACGAAATGAAGGACCAGGACGAGATTCTTAACATTGATGTATAAAAGGCGGGCACGTCGTATTAAGCTGTATAGTGAAAACTGGAGGGTGGAATTTTTGTAGCTGGTGTAAGGCCTCCTGCTGTCTTATTGTCGGAAGCAATCGCGCCATTTTTGCGCAAGTTACAAGATACGTTTGCTGTTATCGCATGCGTTTTCTCTTGCCATTTTGCACAATATACTTTAATTATAAATCAGATGACGATGATAGAAGTAGTAATGACGGTGAGAATTCGTGCTTCGTCGTTATGGTTACAGCGCCGATACATGTATGTGCTATTTTATTGTTTATAGCATAAGATGCTGTTTCCATATACATATGCTGGTCCACCTTGACAAACTTTACTTTTTCTGTAATGTAGGAACCCCATTATATATATATATATGTATATATGCCACGGAGGATAGATCTGAAAAATTGTTCGAGTTTTGAATTGTCGCTTTATAACAATATCACATTATCAAAGCAACACGAGTATCCGCTACGTCCTGCTCAAGCGCAACTGCAGATCACAACTTTTCGGAAGCGCCAATTCGACCTGCGATGCGTGGCAGCTTGGAAAGCAACGAGCCAAGCCTGCCGCTAGCACCTGGATCGCGGAGTGACTAAAAAACAACATGTCTTCGCAGACTTGCAATTTCCTCCGAGAACTTCTAATGCACGCGATATACTGCGATTCTGGTAGTAATGACTGCGAATACAAGGCACCTGGGTATGCTGTACTGTCAAAGACAACACTGGAGATAAGCGAACTGCTATACCGATGCATTAAATGGGCCGAGCGACAGAACCGAGGATGTAAGGCTCAGCAAGTGTCACCGATAATGGAGGTAGGTTCGTGAGCGGTGAAATTACATGATGCATGGTACCTGTCATGCTGCATCACGCAAGTCGCGATGCCGCCGAACGCTTTTCTGATCACATACATCAGAGACTGGTCGGAATGATGCGCCCAATGATGGGGGTGTCGGAGCTTCCTATCTCGTTCTGGGTAGACGCAATATGCACAGTTTACGTAATGAATAGCTCGTATGCAAGTTCGATTCATCGTACACCACACGAGGCGATGTGAGATCGTAGTCCCGACATTCGCCATTTGAGGAAGTTTGGAGCGCTTGTGTACCTCCACGCGAATGTCAGTTCGTCAAGACGCAAAATTGATGCGAACTGCTGTATTGAATTCATTTTGAGATTCTGACAAGGTACCCTCGTCTGCCGAGTGAACTTCCCGAAACGAAAGAAAACTGCAAGTCGGTTGTAAGCTGACAGTGAACAAGCGAATGATGTTGAAGGGTCGCTACGACCAGTATAAATTCGAGAGAACCATTATGGAGCTGATAGCCAGATATTTTATCGAACGGGTCGCAGTGACTATGACGCGGGTAGTGACGATGATATATTTGACGGTATCGAGGGCATGAACACGCAAAACGAAGTAGTTTTTCTACCGATACCGATTGGTCAGAATTCATAGTTTATTCGTTTATACCTTATCCCGGGATACCGACGTGGTGGAGGGCGTCTGAAAAACCATGACCAAGTTCTGGATCTGCTCCTAGCATTCTACAAAGGCTCCATGCACCGTTCATCGCTATGTAAGGAGTTTGGGGTGCCCCCCCCTCAACTCTAGCACGCGTCTTAAATGCGGCTGAGGGCGCACTAGCAGCGGCTTTAAAAGGTTTAGCGTCTGTTCGGATATGCTGGCCCTCTCCAACGAGACAGAAAGCTTTGGCTCGTCTCGTGGAGAGGCGTCAGCCTCTTCTAAAGTTTACTTGGGGCTTTCTGGACGGGAAAACTATCGTGTAAGTACGTTGTTCTTCATTTATCTGATCAGACAGCTTTTTGTTATAAGTCTTCTTATTTTTAGTATGTACTATTCTCTCCATCTTTGGTTTGTATAGGTCCAACAACCTGCTAGTACTGACCTGCAGAATGCACAGTATAATGAATGGCTGCATTCCGTCTTTGTCACCGGAACGTTGTGCTTCAGTGCAGACGGATTCATCGTCTGGGCGAAGCACAACTGTCCTGGTTCATGGAGCGACGGCAACACTAGCCTCGACTTCAGGAAGAGACTCTTAGACCCAGCTCTTAATCCGAATGACAGGTACGGCATTGTAGCCGACAGTGCCTTTCCGTGCGGCGATGCCTTTACAGGCAAGGTGCTTACGCCTCTTATGGAAGGGGATTTGGGCCGGTTAGTATCTTCAGTGCGTCTGGCGGCAAACGCTATGTCGGCAGTGATAACCTTCACACGACAATCACCGGAGTGTGGCATGGGATCTATCGAGAAGATCTTTCAACGGCTCTTCCAACCTCTACCTTACGACATGCCAAAACATAGGCAAAGACTCGATAACTTGTTCCGATTAGCTAACTACCGCGTCAGGACTGTAGAAATTAGTGAGATTAGGACTACACACTTTCACGGGCTTGAAGACAAGCAGTATCGATGAAATACGTCGACGTTATCGAGTTTACGCAATATATACTTGTGTTCTTTCACCTTCCACCTTCCTACTCCTTCTTTGCTCCTCCTCGTAGGCTTGATATCAGCAGCAGCATCTCGTCGTGTCTTTGTCGCGCCTCCTCTCGGTATAGAGCGAGTCTCTTCTCATGTCGAATGCGGCTTTCGACAGCCTCAACAGTCTCCCACCGAATCTGCTGTTCGCATAACGCTTGGGCAGCAGTAGCTCCGTCAGCACGTCGGACCTGCTCCCGTTCTTTACGTTCGAGTCTCTCGGCGGCCAAGCGCTCCTCTTTGTCCTTTCGGCGTCGACGGGCTTCGGCACCGGCTCTTCCTCGCTCAGAAAGATCAAAAGCCCGAGAGTATCCCCCTCCCCCCACTGGGCCCTTCTTGCTCTCCAGCTGTTCAAGCTCCTTTCGCATTTCATCGACCCTCTTCCTCACGCAAGTGCGCTTGTTGTTAGCATAGGTAGAAACGGCGTCTTCCTGGCCATCCGGGAATGGGCGTTTCGATCTACTCCCGGTTGACCTGACGCTCAATTCGCCCATATTGTTGCGTACGACTCGGAGATTGCCACATCCAAGTCTTTTGCTCGAAACGGCTTTGGAAGTGTGCCATGAGAGTTTGCGTGCATTTCCCTCGAGTCTCCGAGGATTGATAGTTGGCTCGCTGTCCTCCGGACTCGAAATGTAGGCCGAGTTGCCTTAGTAGAACGCTTAGAGGCCCTAGTTCGGACAACAGGCCGAGGTGTGCTTGGTGAATGTGGCTAATCCAAGGGCACCTCCACCGTATTTGCAAGCTGGCCTGGAAGACGATCCGTGGGAGGCCCCTCCCGAGTGGTCGCCGGGTCTTCACCTTCGCCAAGTGCGGTCTCGTCGGACAGCGGTGTGTCGTCGTCGTCGCCGTCGGGCCACAGGTCTCCGGCGAAGGCTGCATTGAAGTCTCCACGGCCAATTGATATTAGGCCACGGACCTCAGTCCATGGTGCTTGTTCGGGTTGAGGTTCGTGTTGGTCAGCGACCGACCTCTGGCTCTGTTTCAAGGGATCTCTCACCACGCTGGTCGGCCGTCGGCCGAGTCCTGGGCCGGACTATTCTGACCGTTGCTAGTCTCTTCGGCGTCGGGGTCCTGGCGAATGGGCGTAGGCACCACTCGACGTGCATCGCCGACAGAGTCAGCCACCTCGTACTCAAGACCGGTGTCGTCGTCTCCCTCGTCCACACCATCGTGCATTATCTGGGCTCCGGTGCGTTCCTCCAGTTCTCTCTGGATCTCCTGCGCCAAGGCAAATGGACGCAGTATGGCGGGAATGTCGCCGTTCACACCACTCGGCTTCGGCTTGCCATACAGCAAGCGGAACTACCGGTAAAAAGTCGTAGTCCCGCTCATGTGTATTCCGAGGACGTTGCGTATTGCAGCGACGTTCTCTCATATATTCTCATATATTGCGCCCAAGCAGCTTCACCTTGCCGACGATGGAGCAGAGCAGCGTTTGCTCGTTGACGGAGTAGTTAGCGTATCCGTTACGTCTCTTTCTCTAATAGATTGTAAGCGTAACAATAGCACATCAACATATTTGAGCACGTCACAGTGAGTGTCAATGTATGCCTCACACGAGCCATTTCTGTAGTATGGACGCACGTCTCTGGGGGGCGAGGAGGATTCAGGAAAGAGGTCGTCTGCCGGGCGGGCTCTGTGTGTTAAAGATGAGACCTCAATCATCGTAAGTGGCACGTCGGGCTGCTGGAAGCAAGTCAGTCTAAACGATGGGGGGGGGGGGGCAAAAATAATTAATAATATAAAAAACGTGATTTTGACATCGTGTACACAAGAATTGCGTTTCGAACATAAGACCTCAGAAATGGCTACAAATGCAGCTCAAACTAGCGGCGGACTTTGTGTCCGTCCTGCACTGCGGTCTTACTATTGCTAGGATCGTCTGAGGTCGAGGCAGTAAGATGCTGGAGGTCCTGGTGCTGACAGCCGGACCACTCACATCTGCACAGGAACCAGAGTCGATTGCCGTAAGACACGGTCACCTCTTCTCCTGGATAGACATCTCGAACCGTGACGGCTACAACAGTGAGCTTGTAACCCGTCTGTACCTCGTGGAACCTTGCAGCAGAATTGCACGAGTTGTTCATAAGGCGTAGCATCCCGCCATAGTTGACCGCATCGATGCCGACGTACGTGTTGCGAACCATTCTGGTATTCAGACGCATTCGGTACCCGTCACTCACTCGCCCGTTCCTGCAAGGCGGGCTGAAGACCTCAATTTGACCGAGGTACTGGCCAATGACTTCGCCTGCAGGTATTGGCTCGACAGCGACGAGACCACGCATACCAGTGCGCAGATTCCGCCCGATTGCGAGAGCAGAACTCTCTATCAGAGCGTTGCCGCACTGCCCGGCGAACGAGTAGTTGTACTTGTTACGAAAGCGGCTCTCCTTGGCGTTGGTGCACACGAACGCACTGCACCGTTCTGCGCATCCGCAGCCTATGTCGCCACGTAGACCCATGCTGACGCCTTCAAACTTCGGGTTGTGGGGGTTCCGCTGGCTAGTCAGCTGCTCCACGCCAGCCGGCCATGCCGCAGGCATCCACTCATACCAGCGCGAACGGAGCCACACGCCCTCGACAACAGTCAAATCGGGTGACGAACTGGAAGACGATTGCCCCATCGTAGAAGACGGACGCATAATTAGCTCCAGTGGATCGGAGTCGTAGCCGTCTGACGCAAACGCATCTGCAAACCACGACGGGACGTCGTCAATGAACTCGCGGCCCGGCGGCAGCGTGGTGCTGTTGTGCTGTGGGGTCCATGGTTCAATGGGAGTCGCCTCGATAATCGAGGAATGAACCATCGTGCACCCTGACCGAAGACGAGGAGGTGGAGGTAACGACATCGGTGATGTTGACGTCGGCTTTGGCGTTTTGGTGCAGGTGAAGCTTCCGGAGAGGAGTCTTGGGACCGACCCGTGTTTGGAACCGCGCTGCGATTTCTCTTGGGCACACGATACATGCAGCTAAGCCAATAATAATAAAGTGGTACACAGTTTGTTAGCGGATACGTACGCACTGTTGAGAGCGGGCGTCTCGGTGGCTGGTCACAGCAAGATACACACGATCACAGGATAGATCAGAAAAAATCTATGCAAGATTGGTATGGTAACGTAGTTGTAATAGAGAAATACTGACTACCTCTTGACGGCCTTGATGCTCACCATCTCTCGTACACAGTGGTATCGGAGCTCAATGACGCGAGGCTTCCTGCTGTACATAGGGTATGAAGCGAGGGCTACGGCAGCTTGGTTATGGATGCCAAACTAGAAAATGATTGTGTGGCACTGCAAATCTTGTAAATCACGTTCATCATTGCTCTTCTTCTTGGCATGCCTGACATGAGACCGCGTACTCTGCCCCAGCAGTGCAACAATGCTTTGACGACGGGGTGCCCACGCGGCTGACTGGCTATAGGCTGGCTTCTCTTTTAATGGCGTAACACGCTGTATTAACCTCGTTTTTGTTTCCGTTAAGCTGAAATTTACATATTTTGTAAAACAAAAACAATTATTAAAAGTAAAAACAAAATTTCACAACGTTTCCGTACGTCTCTGTGCGAGCCACGTCCGCGTGTCCCCGCGCGTCAACTGTATCGTTGGTTTCCGTTTGTGGTATGGTGCGCCGTCCAAATGAACCACACAATACATGTTGCTGCAGCCTTATGCAGAGGGTAAGAAGCCACCGCTCAAATTTTACTGTGTCGGATGTACCGTGATAGTAATCTCCGCCCCAACTTTATTTTCTGTTAAGGAGAAAGTTTCGCCACATTATCGACTCATCCACGAAACCAGTTTCAACGCGTCCGCCCCTCGTCGATATAAACCAGCGGTATCAATACAGGTACTTACATTTCATAAGAAATTCTGATTAGAATTTGTTTTGGCTTTTATTAATAAGAAGCCAAAATTTACCGAGGCCCTTTTCCAGTTTTACTATAGTGGATTTTGCCTTCCAGCAGCCATGCCTCCCTTGCAACATGATTGACGTTGCAAAAGGATCCGTTCAGAAATAACTATGTTAAGCATAGATGGATGCCTTCATCGCCATCGTGATAGCGCCTTGGGCTATCTTTAGACACGCAAAAACAAGATCCCGGTTTGCTGTCCTCTGAAGAGGTCTTCTCCCTTTTCTTTGGACAAGAAGTCGTAGCAACATTCTACGTAATCCTTCTCACCTGGGGTCAGCTCTTGGTGCGGGTTGATTGACTCGGACATGCCACTAACACAACACACAAACAAAATATTGTCACATAAAAGAGTATGACTGAACAGACCAGCACCACTTACCTTCAATTAGCCAGTCGACAAGCATTGATCGGTGGGCAGGTCGGAGTGTTTTCTGGCGGCTGCAATAAACATAAACAACGTAAGCATCGACATCAGTAGGAACTAGTTACAAGATGCACAATATGCTAAGTAGCATTTATGTATGCTTCTCGTTCTATTCTGGCATCAACTCGAGGAGTTTTGCTATGATTAGTGGCATTTTAAATTATCTGGCCCAGCATTTAATGACGAGTACAATGACACTCATGTTGCGGATCACCCATGGATCCGGTAAATCTCAAGTTCAGGGCGGCGACAGAAACATACAGGGTGCCTGGTCTGCCGTACAGGGATATTATCGTGTCGTTGATGTACCTTGCAACTAGTACAGGACCCAACCTCGCATTTCCAGTAGCCTATTTGGTTCAATTCGTGCAGAACATGACTTTATCCTAGCAGGAGCCGTAAAGCGGGCGCTACGGTACTTAGTGGAAATATACGACCTTGGTGTGTTCTTCCAGTTCATGAGCGATTCAAACGTATTTGGTGATGACCAAGTGATAACATTCGATAGGTATTTTTGCGATATTGATTGGTTCAACTGCCCGGATAGTCGCATAAGCGTGACAGATTGAACAACGATGATAGCCGGAGACACTGCGGCACCCGCATATCTAGAATTAAGCAGAACAGCTTCTATTTACAGTTTAAAAACAAGGTCGTGAATTTGTTATGCTCTATCTTGGCCCAGTACTTTAACTAGCTGTAAACGGAAATCATATTGACGAAAAGTTTAGGTCGGTCATCGTCACTGTTGCTGGCGCGCTTGAGAATAACCATTTGCAGAGTCGCTCGGATTTTAAACCAAAAGGAGCAGAGTCAGCGATGTAAGTATAACTTGCCGTACTCTGTTTACCATCGATCACTCTCAGGCAACTTCTCAATTTGAGTGTTTTGAAGGCGTAAGTACAGTTGCCAGTTTTTATATCAGTCAAACATTTTAACAGTGACAGGGTTTTTAGAACGAAGCATTGCTGTAGAATTGCATTATTCGGGTGTGGGTTGCGCTGCATAGTAGGTTGGGCATACTCTGTGTGTGTGGGGGGGGGGTGGGGGGGGTAAATGACGAATATCCGATGTGATGCTATCTTACAACGGCGGTATTCCTAATTTCATTTGTAACAAATTGGCTTACGTGAATAATATTTACATACGTCAATACGTCAAATACGTTAGTAATTCTGTTATGACTGTATTTGCCAGGTTTCTTTACTGGGGGGTTAAAAGCCACGGTACTTCTATTGTTAATATCACCTGGTCCAAAAGCGCACAAATGGGTTGTTTCTTATCACAATGAGAGAAAGCAACAACCACGGAACGCAAAGCCCCAGTAAAAACACGGGAATATGTTGAAACGACAACGATTATGATCCAGAATGTTGGATCGACTCGATCATTCCGGTATGCACTGCATGTAATGTAGCTCGGTCAAAGAAAATAATAGTTTGAATCCATTTGCGAGTGGGAGCACACTTTGTCAAGAAGTAATAATGTTCTAATAGCCGGGAATAATTGGAAAAATTGCATTGACAAAATGAGAGAAACTCGACTCAGTAGCGTAAATGGAAATGGTAATACGAACAAAAACAATAATGTAAGCATCTCAATTAAGCTATTTACGGACTAGCCGTAGCGGATTTTGTTTTTCTTGTTTAATTCCTATATTTTTCCATCCATTTTTGGAGTATTTGTGGCGTCGAAGAGTGGATAATACTTTTTTATGAGCATAAGGTGCAACGCTGGGGTAGTGTATCTCTCTACAAACAATATTCGGTACTTCGAAGTATATACGACCTTCCAGTGTCGACCTCGACGGGTATAAATACCGATCGAATCAATAAACCTGCTCTCCGGGAGGGAGGGAGGGGGGGCTGGTGTCAAAGACTGGTGAGGACATGTTTTTCGACCATGGCTACAACGAAGTGCTGTGTTAGCTGTTCTTCGGGGGGGCATGATGAGGGCTTGGTTTTCAACTACGACTACAACGAAGTGCTGTAAGCTGTTCTTCGGGGAGCATGGTGAGGACTTGATTTTCAACTACGGGTACCGTACAACGAAGTGTTGGTCCAGACTGGAGTCATCCTTGAGTGGCGTCGTAGCACGATCCGGTCGATTAGATTTGAGGGGTACGCAAAGACGAGCTGTGCACAACGACAGCACCGCATTCTCTCTCTGAGAGAGAGAGAGAATACAGTACAACCTTTCCTACCTGATGGGGTCCGTGGACAAAGTCACTATCAGATATAGCAAGTTTATCAGAATTAAAGGGATGCCTACCTATCATCACCATGTCCGACCTTGACTGGATCCCCCTCTATTTCTACAAGCCCTCATAGTGGTTTTTACCGTGTCTCGCCAACAAAAGCACGTCAGCAACCTAAATTTCGAGCATAAGAAGAAAATTTGCTTGTGGAAACTGGACAATCCGGCGCTGACGCAGGAGCAGCTCGCACAAAGGGCACAACATCAATTTGGGCTGAAGCCCACGCTAAGAAGCAGCCTGCTCAAGGGACTATTTCGGCAATACTGTCGCAAACGCGACGCTTTCTAAACGTTCGAGAAGAGGGTCTGCAAGCATGACGCTCACGACCGCTTGCATTTCCAGATATGGATGAAGCCCTCGCTAACTGGGTGATTCATTATCAAGAACGGCGAATTATGATGTATGGGAACATGGTGAAGGCGAAGGGTGACCGGCTGCTCAAGCAAATATCTGTTAATGAAATGGATAAGCTTTCATTTTCTACCGGGTGGCTTGATTCCTTCCAGAACCGTCATGATTTTTAAAGTTTTACAACGTTTGGTGAAAGTGGGCCAGTAGATATTGAGTCGCTCCCTACGCAACTCCTGGGCGTTCGTGCAGCGGTGAAGGATTATGCGCTTGTAGACATCTACAACTTTGACGAAACGGGCCTATTCTACAATTTGTGTCCTGATCGAACGATTGCTCGCGAGTAACCGAGGGCAGCAAGAAAAACAAGACACGAATCACAGTTGCGCTTGCCTGCATTGCAGATGGAT
The DNA here is from genome assembly GCA_033557915.1 of Phytophthora tentaculata. NCBI lineage: Eukaryota > Oomycota > Peronosporomycetes > Peronosporales > Peronosporaceae > Phytophthora > Phytophthora tentaculata. Next base: position 1,446,103 of record JAUCEA010000005.1, read on the forward strand.
CAGATATGAGAGAACCTTTCTTTATTGGCCACGCTAACAAGCCAAGGTGCTTCAAGAAAAAGACCGGTGCTGAGCTCGGCTCTACCTACAGAAATAACAATAAAGCGTGGATGATGACGCTACTTTTCCGCGAATGGCTACATAATATTGACACTGAGATGAAACGGCTAAAGCGAAAAATTGTACTGCTCATGATCAACGCGTCTTCGCACATAATTGTCGGTTTCGAGTTGCAAAATGTAAAAGTTCACTTTTACCTACAACTACAACCTCAAATTTGCAGCCCCTAGACGCAGGCATTATTGCTGCACTAAAATGACGTTATCGCCATCGCCAGTGCATAGGATCCCGAGGAAGCAGGTGAAGTGGGCAATATTTACGCCGTCGATCAACTACTAGCGATGAAATGGGTGAAGTCGTGTTGGAGAGCTATTGACAGCGAGATTGTGCTGAATTGTTTAAAGCACACGGGAGTAATTCGTGGCCGCTCATCCTCTCGTCGTCCCCAAAAGGAAGTTGACAGTATTTTGAAAGGCGAGCTGCTCGAGTGTATGGTACGGCTGCGGATCCGAAATCCAATGGACATTGAAAAGTTCGTTTGCAACGCTGCGGAGGAGAACACGGAGATGCAAACGTTCACCGCAGCGGAAAATTTGAGCGACAAAACCAATTTGGCTTTCCTGGGCACCGCTACCAAAAATCTCCCCCTCGAAGCTGCTGACACTGTAGAAGAAGAGAGCTACATTATGACAACAAAACAAGGTGTCGATACAATTCGTGGAGTGTTTTCATGCTAACGGACCATCCAGATTTAGGGGAGAAATTAGCGAGGGGCCTACGGCTGCTTCAATCGCGTGCTCGAGAGCAACTTCGACTAGAATCGGAGGAAGCACTGACTCAGACATCGATCACTACTACACGCTCTTAAATGACAGCTTTGCATAATTTGTTTACCAAAATACTAGATGGAAATGAGTATCAAGTTTAGTGTTTCGCCTCTATCAGATTTTCCCCATAGTAAACGTAAGGAACGAAGTCGGTGGACCGAAACAATATCATGTATACTGGGACATCAGGCTTAACAGGGAACATTTAGGACAGGTTTTACTGTAGTGATCGTCGTTTTTCCCACAACAAGTGGAATCAGATTTTTCAGATCATACTAGGAAATTAATTGGGTGTATCTTTCGACAATTATGCTACTTCAGTAGGTAGAATTTATTTTCTGATTCCAAAATTCTAGCAAAAAAGCAATGGACACGGCCGACACTTCACCGCGTCAAATATTAATACATGTAGAGCTGCAGCTGGAACATCAGGAAGATGCACCATCCGTCACCAAGTTCGCGTGCAAGAAATGCCGCTGCGTGCTGTTCACGAGCGAGCAGCTGATGCCACACGAGCCAGAGCAGCACCAGATCTCAGTGCGTAGGAAGCTCAAGGACTTCAAGCACCAAGTTGGTGCACACGTCAACTGCTCTTCGTATTTCTTAGAGGAGACGCTGCCCTGGATGGACGAGGCCTTACTCGCTGAGGGTAAGATCCACTGCCCCACTCTCAAGTGCCAGTCGCGACTAGGAGCGCTGCAGTGGTCAGGCTCCCAGTGCTCATGCGGCACATGGGTCACTCCCAGTATCAAGATCACCAAGAGCAGAGTAGACGCAGTCGTAAAGCAGAGCAACCTGAACATTGTCACCGGCGTTGTGCTGCCCAATGCCGCACAGACCTACGCAGCAGAAACGACCCCGCCAGCAAAATAAGGACGACAAAGGACCAGCAACCGCAAGTTCATTTTACATAACGTGACATTGCAATTGTCATTAAATGTATTTTTGCTCCTACGCTTTACCAGGCGCTGCCGCGATGTACACGCACTTAAGCAGACAAGTCCCAGAAGTTGATGCAGGCGTCGTTGCCAACCGAGACGAGCTCCGTCTCGGAGACGAAGCTCACACCGGTGACTCCGTCCTTGTGTGAGAATTCAAAGGAGCGTTTCTTCATGGGACTGTTGACATCCCAGATATAGATCCGTTCGTCTAGCGAGCCACTGGCGATGAAGTTGCCGCTCGGAGCCCACGCCACGCTCGTCACACGCGTCGAGTGGTACACCCACATGCCCTGCACCTTAGCAGAACGGGACGCCACATCCCACACACGCACTTCACGGTACGTGTCACCGGCCGCCAGCAGCGATCCATCGGGCGAGAACGACACACACGTCAGAGCTCCGAGGTGGCCAGTGATCTCTCCACTTTCGACCAATGAAGATCCGTTCGCAACGTCAAACAGGTGAATCTTCATGTCTTCCTGGGATCCAATAGCCACAAGATCCTCAGACGGCGAGATGGCTACACACGTGGGAGTCCACGAGAACTCTGGCGTCTCGAACACCAGTTTCTGGTCACGTAGGAGCTTCACGCCCTTGTTCGTGCTCACCACAGCGAGACCGGATTTCGTGATGGCTACACCGTTAGGCTGCGCATTGAGCGCCGTAGCTGCCACGTACTCACCGTCATTAGCGAAGCGAAGCTGGTCGTCCCATCCGCTGCTTGCGATCTCGTTCGAGTTCGCCGCAATGCCCGTGATCTTGGCAGTGTGGATGGTGCCAGCCAGCGCCTTTGCAGTTTTCGATGTCCAGGAGCACACGACGCCGTCGTAGCTTCCCGTCAAGATGCGGTTCTGCGTCGACTCTGTAGCCAGCGACAAGATACTGACCTGGTGGCCTTGGACGATCTGCTTGGGCTGCGATAGGTTGTCCAAGTCCAGGAAGTTCAAGTCGCCTGAGAGACTGAGAGAGATGAGGTGGTTCTGACACCAGGCCACCGCCACCTGCATGTCCTTAACTTGAGGTTTAGCCCCTCCAAACACGAACTTAGTGACCACACTACGCGAAGCTACATCCCAGAGCAGCACCGTCTTATCGGCCGACGAGGTCAACAACTGCGTGCCATCCGGACTCCAACACACCGAGTAGATAGAAGCTTGATGCGCCGCCGGGAACTTGTCAACCAGCTCGCCGCTCTTGCCGTCGTACAGACACATGAGCTTATCAGAGCCCACACTGACGGCCAACTCGCCATTGGGGGAGAACCGCACGCAGTTGACGAAGTTGGAGTGCAGGTTGTTGTTGTTCTGCTTGAACTTGAATGGCGGGCCTTCAAACACGCACACGTTAAAGTCCTCGCTGGCGGTCATGATGCGGAACGGACGGGTCTGACGGTAGTCTACGCTCAGGATTCTCTTCTGGTGGCCCACAATCTCGCCGATGCTGTTGCCAGTGTCCCACATGAAGACGCGAGCCATGAGGCCACGGCCGTCGCCCACCGCGACGATCCGTTTGCTGTCCGGGTCCCAGGACAAGTCTTTGATCTCGCCTCCGAACACCGGGATCTCCAGCTTGAGCGTGTGCTCGGGGTTGTCGTACGACCACACGCGCACTTTGCCAGATACGTCGCCAGATGCCACCCAGTAGCCGTTGGGGGAGAACTTGGCTACCGTTGTGGGCTCATTGTGGCCCTTGTACACGAACGTGTCGGACGGGTCGTCAAGGTTGCGCACTACTACGAGTTTTCCACTGCAGTAAATGAGCTTTGGCTCCTTTGGGTGGATGCCCAGTACACTGGGGGCGCCGCGGTTGGTCGTCGGGTTCGGGCCCACCGTCGCCTGCGCGATAAATAAAAACAAAAAAATAAGTAAGTAAAAAGATTTCAGCTTCAATTGCTCCAAGGATGGAGATCACTGGGGGTGGAGAGAGCTTTAGCGTACCTTGAGGGCCGAAGGTGGAACTTTCTCTGTGGGGTTCGAGGGCGTGGACATTGGAGCTCGACGGTGCTTGGCGTGCAGGGAGAGATTCTGCGAGTGAAGCGGACAATTTAGCGACCGAAATCCATGCACCCACGTGTTGCACTCTGATACTTGTGTACAGCACACCAAAAGATCCGTTCGCCAATCAAAAAAGCACAATCTTCATTGCCAGATGGCTCCATTACTATTTGGCACAGTCGCACCATGGAGCACTACGCTACAGTCTTACGTCGTCACGATGAAGGAATTGGACGTCGCTTCATACGCTGTGAGGCCATCCAGGAGGTGCTTCGAGTACCCGCGGTGCACGAAGCGATACGTGCCCGCTACACTGGTGCGTCCGCCCTTGCGGATGTTCCACTCGCATGTGTTCTTGCTCTCGGTGATGAGATGGCGTTCCCAGTGGTAGCGTAGATCCCAGTGCGCATCCGTCAAGACAGTCGTGTACACGCCGGTCAAGCCGAGCTTCTGTACGTCGCAGAAGGACGAAACCAGTGTGATAGCGTTCTTCGGGTGCGCACCGGCGAAGACGACCGAGGCGACGCTACCAATAGCGTACGAGCTGGACGGCTGCGTCCGCACGTAGCTGAACGATCGCAACAGTGGTGCGGAGTCCATAATTACTCCTGTCTGCATCGTAATGAGTGACTCGCGGTTGATCTGCATTGGGGTGGGACCCACGTCCAGCGGTACGGACGAGTTTACCACGGATGCCGCGACTCGAGTGAGCTCCTGCTGCACCGCAGCGAGTTGGTTAGGACCGAAGAGCGTTGATGCACCTTCGTAGTTCTGGGTCATGTATTCCTCCTTGGTTGTCATGTACTGCGCGTAGGCGTTGCTGATGGCGGCCAGCTCGACTTCCGTAACACCCGCACCGGCGAGCGCCGTCTTGACTGTGTTTCGAACGCGTCTTCCAGCCATCGTGGTGGTCTCGAAATTCGTCACAGCAATAGCAAACTGGCCAATCTTGACAATCTGAACAGGCAAGATGCTGGGCACCCACGGCGTAGGCTCTATGAGTCCGACAGCAAACAGCGGCACCTTGTTATTGTGTTGGCAGGTCTGCACCCACTTCGGCGTAGGTTTAATGACAGCACCAATGGCTTTAAACAGCGCATTTCCCTTTAAGTTTCCTTCTTTGAACATGCTGGGGACTCGACCGTCCTCCGTTCCAGCAGCGAAGTTCTGCCCCACGACAGCGGGACACGTTCTGTTAGCGTACGGGTTGGCGGTCGTGGCCTCTACGCCGTCAAGCGTAACATTGGAGAAGTCGACGTAAGAGAGATTGGCGACGACGGACCCCTGGATGAGCTCCGAGGCTCCCTTAATAAGCGAAGAGAGCGTGTCGTACTGCCGCTTCCCCATGATCTCAGCCGACTCGATCGAATTCTTACCTTCGCCTTTGAACGTGCCGTCGCCGTTGTCGACTCGGTTCGGACTCACGTCGCCCGCATTCGCAATACCGATAGCGACGGTGACATCCTTCAGCTCGTCTTCAAGCAAAAACTCGGCGTATCCTTTGTTGTCTCCACTGATCAGTCGGTTTTTCGCGGTGAGGCTGGTCGGATGCACGGGGTAGAACGCCAGGACGCCTCGAAGCTTGCCAGAGCTACTGAAGAAGTGAAGTGCACGCATCGTCGTGTCGATATTACTGCGGTACAGCGCGCGTTCCGACGCCGGATTGGCCAAGTATGCGTTGGGGGATCGATTGTTGCCACCTTTGTCGACTTCGCCTTTGTTCCAGCGGATCGTTCCGCTCTCCATCGAGTTATGCGCCTTCTCAATGGCGTCCACAATTCCGCTGACTATCCTGGCGAAATTCTCGCTGATGTACCCGAGACTAGTGACGTCGTACAAGAAATATCCGGCTGTTCCTCCGGGACTGGCATGCGTGTGTGATGCGTGAAGCACTAAGTTTTGCTCGGTGTAGACGCCGTTGTACTTGGTGGCAAGTTCGGCCAAGACTTCTTGGTGCACGAGTTGCATCACTCCCATTAGGTCGCAGTGAACGAACACGATACGCTTGCTGGTATCCGGGTCTTGAATGAGGAAAGCTCTGGCGTAGAGGCGACTGAGGATCCCAGTCGTACTCTCGGTTGGGTCGGCGAACCCCATCATAACGACGTCGGCAGCTGGACCAGTGATATCCCTCTTCCCGATACCGATGTTGTAGGCTGTTGATTGCTGACTTAAAGCACAAACTAACAGACCAAGCAAGCACGAAACAACAGCCCGATGCTGCATGTTGTCGACGAGATTAGTGGTTTTAGTTGGTTGTGGAGAATTTGAGAATGACATCTTCAACTCCCTCTCCCTGCTTGTAGTCTGGGCAATCATTGGTTTAGGGAGACATCACCTTACGCCGTGAACTCGAAGCCATTGCTAGTCCATGCAGCTTCGCGAAGTGATGGAGGTGGCTACCAGTTTTGCAAGAGGAATGGCTTTTTTGAGGATGTTAGAGATGGTTACTGAAAGAATTGGTTAGTAAAGATTCTTTAACTTACTAAAGAAGGATTAAATCGTCTCTTGTAAATTAAAGAGACTGTGGTCGAGTCCGCGGGTGAGGTGCCAGTGTTCGATGTCGTCGCGGCCGACACATCAGTCTTGCCTGACTTGGTAGTGCTAGTCGACGGGAGCGCTGCAGAAGTCGGGAACGAGACCGACGCGGTGCTGGTAGTCCGGCGTAATTGACGCTGAGGTTATATCCGTAGACCGGAACAAGAACTTTGAGCAGATGCAAGCCCCTGGCTAGAAATGATGCCGATTCCGATACAGTCGATTGGCATCAGCTTTTCGCACATTGTGAGCTAGTTGAACTCTGCCTCTGCTGATGGTTGTCATTGGCAACCATCATTGGCAACTTGCCAATGGTTGCTCGTGGTGGTGTGCCGATTTGGTCGATTAACCTCACTCACCCGCTAAATGGTACCGGTATCCAATAAATGCTGCTGCTCGCTAGTCCACGACTACTTGTCAGTGTTCTTACCCCATGTGCCGATAGATCTCACCGCCCTGAGTTCACCGCTAACGCCTGGAGTCTCGGGCCGAGTTGGAGCCTCCAACTCGGTTACTGTACCAAATTAACCCATTCCACATTCCAGTTGGGTGATAAAGTCAGTGAATTAACCCGACCCGATCATTCTGCGCTCTTCATGAAGCGGCGTGGGTGGAATGAAAGCTCACATCCGACGCCGTCGCGGCCACGCAGCGCAAGGCGCAAACCCGAATGGAACTCGTACCTGACCGACGACTCGCAATACAAGTTGAACCAACAGCAGCAGCTCCAGCGCGCGCTGCAACAGTTGAGCACGGCGCATTTTTCGCCCCGCAGTCCGGCTCCGTCTGCTTCTAGGCGGCGACTCAAGGCTGCAAGTACCCACAGCTCAGCATGGAGCACACCACAAGACGTAGATAAGAATAGAGAGCGACCTACACGACTAGCAGACGTGGAGGATACGGGAGAGCTCAATACCCAGCGACGCCTGCAGTTTGCGGACGTATCAATGGATCTAGAGGAGCCCACGCCGCGACGCAGAGCTGCAAGAGCCAATACGGTATCTTTCCAAGAGCAGAGGATGAACCCAGAGCATAAAGCTACTCTACAGACGGAGCTGGAGGTGCTGGAGAAGATGTTGTGGCAGCTAGAGACCGAGACGGAAAGACGCAGTTGGCATAGCCCACAGAAGAGGAACAAGTCGCCCAGAGTGGCGAGAACAGGGTCGGCGACGAAGCTTAAGGAGGAGGAAGAGGCACAGGACAGGGATGAGATTGAGCCAGAAAGAGAAAACGAAGAAGAAGAGCAAGTGGGGGAGGAGGTGGATGCAGAGACGCGCCTTGGAGATGTTTGTTATAAATCTCTGGAGATCGGGCTGGAGTTAACTCGCAGGATTGATTTGGTACGGTGGATGGCTAACCTATTAGTAGGTTAGTACTGAGATTATGAGTGTGGGGTGGATTGATGGCAGCTGGAGAAGGAGTTTGATAGAGAACGGAGGATACGTGGAGATCGAGAGCTGAAAATTGAAATGTTGGAGCAAGAAGTGCGCTCTACGCAGGCCAAGTGCAACTACCTGGAGGCTAAATACCAGAACATGGCGTCGCAAGTCGATGGAATGGTATGCTGCTGGCCATAAATCGTTTAGATTACGCTAATCTTACATTGTCTTCGGTGTTTTATCATGTAGCGAGAGGCTGTCATTGCCACCGAAGAAGCTATTCACCGAATGACATCGGCATTCGAGTATTCACAACATCGGCGTGGGAAGACTTCAAACCCGCCGACACAAAGCAAACCAGGTAAATGTCCTCCTTCCTAGACGTAGCCACTCTGCGATAGCTTACCTACTTCCACAGTATTACCAGCAGTGTCACGATCAGCTCATGCGAACGACGTTGTTAAGGGTCCGAAGAAGGCTGCAATACTAAAGAAACGGGGCAAATCAGTCGAGCAACAGGAAAACTGGACGCCCAACGGCCAGCAAGATAACTAGAAAGAGACTGGGACTCAATGCTCATTCTTTGGAGTTGCACTTTTGGTCGGGGCGCAATATCTGGAGGTGACGTGGGTGGTGGAGGAGACATTGGAATTGCGTCGCAGCAGTGGGCGCAGCTATGGCGTAATGTGATTTGGCACTAGATCGTCCTTCCATCTCCCAGACGCATACAATTTGACCAACAAGGCGCTCTCTTTTTCAGTGAAGTACGCATACACATGGTTGCTTTCGCAACTACCTGGTGAGTTTCGTGAAGTTGCATATTCGGAGGAGGATCAGCCGTACAAGTGTGAGTCACTGGCTCACGAGTCAGTCGCGAAGGATCAGAAATTGTTTCAACAGCTACAGACGCGTACCCTAGGTTGGAGAAGCTCAAGATAGAGAAGTCGTATATTTTGTCCAAGCACGATCGGTTCGGTGGTTTGTCAGAGGGCAACGGAATGAATAGCGACTTGAGGCGAGTGCCAGAATTCTCACCAAGAATGATCAACGGTCTAAGATTGGTCGTGCGTCAAGATGAAGCGGAATATTAACGAGGAGCTATATGGATACAGCAGCGATGAAGATGCCTCTCTACATGTACAATCAAATGAAGGCAGCAGAAGATTGCTACACGGAAGCAGTGTTTCCTATCATTCTTGGGGTTTGAAGGCAATCGAGAAAGCGCCAAAACGCGAGCGGAATCGATCCAAACCAGAGCTATTGATCGACGTAATACACCAAGTCAATCACTTTTCGATAACATAATACCCACTACAGAGGCAGCATCCTTTCATTTCATGTCATAGACAATGACTCCTCCATCGTCTCCTGCAGCCACCAGTTGGGTTGTTGACGCTGCTATTGCTCTAACAGCAGCCTGGTTCGCGCCAAGTCCGTACAATAGCTTACCCGTCTTCCAGTCGTGAACGTGAAGCATTCCGTTTCCGGCGCCGCTGAAGCATAGTTGATTGCGAACGTGCAACGAGTAAATGAAGTCCAAGTGTTCCGTGAAGCTGTACACGACACCATACGACTGCCTCTTGTCCAGCACGTTGATGACTCCATCTGCTCCCGCCGTAATGAGAGTATTAGGGTCCTCCATCGGCTCACAGAGAAATCCCACAGCTCCTTTCTTGTTACTGCGTGGGTCGATATGAAGCGCCAGCGAGTGTGTCGCCTCCTTTTGTCTACTATCCCACACTTTCACGGCTCCGCCCTGACCTCCAGAAAAGAAACAACCTGCTTTCTCCTGGCATTGACTGCCCAGAACACTAGTTGCGTGTCCCTGGTGGGCATTTGCGTATTTGTGGATGATTTTACTCGCCTGTAAGTCAACGAGCTGCACGCCTCCATCGCGGTCGCCGCATACTGCCCGCTGACCCCCGAACAGCAAGGACACATCTAGTATTGGAGCTGTGCTAGCCTTCACTACACTAACCTCGCGCTGGCTGCTCGAAGCTCGTCGACTGACGTTCCAAAGGCGCAGCATCTGGTCATATCCAGCACTCACAGCCATATCGTCATTGAGACTCAGCACACACGACACTGATCCACTATGACCCAGCAAGTCCTCACATTTGACGCCTGTCGCGTCCCATAAGCACAATTTACTGTCCATGCTGCCGCTGATGATCCGCCGGTCCGGCAAATGTGTGACACAAGTGACCCACTCAGTGTGCCCGAATTTCTTAGTGTAAAGAGTTCTTGGACAACTCGTACTAACTCCACGGGATGTCCTTCCAGAGGACGAAGAGCTGTTTAATGGGATAACGTGCAAGGCATGATCACTGCTGCCCACGACTACCTCACTCTCGTCAGCGCTCATGCTCATACATATGAGTGGCTGAGCTGAGACGGCGTGTACCTCGCCTTCTGGTGTGCGTGGCCCCTGTACCCATGCACCAGTGAGCTCCGCCGTCAGATCTGATGCCGATGACGTCTGTTTGGCCGATATATGTGTCATCTTGCCACTGCTAGATGGTTTAAGCGACATTTCTTCGCTCGTATGTATTTTGATTCCTGTCCGTGCCGCCTCCGCCGCTGCAAGTTCCTCAAACGCGGTGTCAAAAGCCTCCATGTAGCGGTCATTCAGGTGGTGGGAGGCGCTGGCACTGTGTGCGACTCGGGCAGGACCATAATCGGCCTCTCCGCCTTTGCCTGAGTGCGTGGGGCGAACCTTTAGGCGGGAGAGAGCGTTGCCTACGTCCTCAGACTCTATAGCGAGCCCCGATGACGCGTACTCCTCCAGGCGCACGTTGCCGCTTCTTGCCATCGCTAAAATGAGAAAGATCGTTTTCGTGTGGTCACACAAAGCGATCTGATAATATGTGCGACATGTCGCATGTGGAAACTTAGTGAGGTTATTATTTTTGTTTGAAGCAACGCTAATTGTTTGAAGCGACGATACTTATCTGAAAGACTGCGGTGATTGTAACTCTTGGCTACTTGGGACTCGCAATGTGGCTGGCGTGTGCCGAGAGCACGTAGCACACGCCGGGCGCGTGCTATCAAAGAGTAATTTGAGGCCGGAGTTACGGGTTAGACAGTCTTTGGCTCGAATCCGCCTGCCCGCTACTCGTCTGGATTTGCGGCAAAAATTACGTAGCTGCCGGCAGCTTGAGGCTAAAGCGTGCATCAACACGTTGAAGCTCCAGCAGACGTTTTGGTGAGGTCAGCACCGCCCACGTGGCGAGCAGCCATGGCCTTTCAGCAAAGACACGATTTTCGTTCATCAACGTAGTTGTCCGTTTGCCTGTTTGCTCAAAACAACACGTTCGACGTCTACGTAAATGGAAAACTTGCATATAAGCAATATCACCCCGTGTATCAAATATGATACTTCCTCGGTACATTTTTTTCCTTATCGTATCTCGAAGTGTGAAGCTTTATCTTTCTGGTCGCACTGTGCACACGATACAGCGCAGTGCTGTAGCATTCGAAATTCCCTGTTTTTGATCAGTTTTGTCGACGTTTCGAGAAGCAGTGAATGACGTCGTTTCCCGCGAAAGCTGTTATGACGTTTGCATGCACTTTCAGAGGTTTTGACCAGCGACATACATTCTCCCACTTCGCAATTGGCAGGAGCTGCAGCAAGCTTGTCCGCACTCGAGCAGCACGCCTGGAGGTCCGTCTTCGAGCACCACACCGTGACAAGAGGAGAGCCGAGCAAGGGGTGACAGTGGGGCGTGGGTGAGTGAGTGAGCGAGTGACTGATCGAGGACTGGGATACAAGCGAGAGGCTGGTCGGCCAATTTCGCCTGCTGTCCGTCCTTGACTTGCTAAAGCCGATTTTGGGAAATATTTCGACTTCGTTATAAAGCTGACAGGCACAGCAGTGGCAGACTTGCCACTCGTACCAGACGAGCACCCGTAGGTGCCCATGCAAGGCTCATTCGCCTTTGGATTCGCCAAAAATGGGGTCAACGGGCTGTCTGGTGTGCGGCGCGCAGCCACGGCCTCCCAGATCGGCGGACGCCTGTCATCGCCCAGCTCCCCAGTGAGCACTGATAGCGGTGCCACTGGCGGATGGAGCACAGGCGATACGTTCGACGAGGCTGTGTCCTTGGGCACTACCATGTCTGCCATTCCGCGTGTGGCTTCATCGCCCATTGCATTTGCAGACTTGGGCAGTGATCAGGCGGCGCTGGCAGCACGCACGGGCAGCGTGACCAGAAAGGCAGCGTCTCCTCCCGATGCGATACAGAGAGAGGAACTACACCCGAGCAAGCGAGGCACCTCAGTGGACAAGACGAACCCGTTCATTGGGTACTTCCAAACAGGAACAGAAGAGAGCGATGTGCTGGTGGCGACGGTATCGGGGGCAGCTATGGAAAAGATGGCAGCTCCAATGCCGTCGCCACCCCCAGCTCCTATGCGCCGTGTGCCCATCCGCACACAGAGCAGCGCGACGCTGTCGTCCATGTCGTCGTTTTACTCGTCAGCGTTCCTTACGCCTCATAAGAGAACGGAGTGGCTTGGCTCACAAGGTAGTCGCCTCCCGAGTTTCTTTAAGCCGCGAGATACGAAGCAGTCGACGCAGCAAAAGCAACAGGATGAGCAGAAGAAGCGCACCAAGTTCTTAGAATCGTTGAAACTGGAGACACCAGCCTTGGCTGTACAGGCCTCAACGGATGAATATCAAGAGGAACAAGTCCAGAAGCAGAAGCAGAGAGCTTCGTTCAAACGCACCGTTTCCATGCCAGCTGCGTTGTCTACAAAAGCAGCAGTAGCAGCATTATCACCTATCGTAACCACGTCGTCTGAGGGGAAGGACGTCACTACATCGAGCTTAACTCCTGATGATACGTGTACCTCGAACTCGCGCTTTGAGCAGGACTTTGAGGTCGTGGGCTCTCTAGGTGAAGGTGGCCAAGGATCCGTGTTCAAGGTGCGTAGCAAGGTTGACGGATGCTACTACGCTATCAAGAAGGTGGTGCTGCCTCGCGCTACCGAGCTGGATGCAAACCGAGCGGAAAGCCAAGCTCTGCGTGAAGTTCGCTTGATGGCGTCCATGGCTCCGCATCCTAACGTAGTGCGCTACCACACTGCGTGGACCGAAGTGGATGCGTGCGTTCCTCACAAGAGCTCGTCAACGGAGAGTATTCGTGGATCGGACGTACCTTCGCTCGAGAGTGACTGTAGCCCTGAGAACCTTCAACGACAGCAGCAGGAACTACTGGATGCAGAGGCGGAGCTTCGTATGAGCAGCATGGAGGCTGAAGATCAGTCGTTTTCGCTTGATTTTTCGTCCAACTCGCTTAGTTTTGACGAGTATTCGACGCCTGGATTCACTTTCGAGGACGAAGGTGAAGGTGAAGACTCTGTGGGTTTGTGTGTGGACGATGAGGCTGCGTTCGGACAACCCGGGAAACTGAAGAACGAGGTTCACGTAACCTCCCATGCTTCTCCGACTGAACCGGTAGTCATGAAGTCGCAGGTTATCCTGTACATTCAAATGGAGCTATGCGGTACGGCAGTGAACTCTGTGCCCTCAACCCCGACTTCCGCAGGCAGCCACGAGCCAATCCATCACATATTGGACCAATTGAAGTCGCCCCAGCAAGAACTCCAGCAGTTTGGCGAAGAAACGCACTCGAACTTGGGAGCGTGGCTCCGATCGTCGTTAGAGGAGCGGTCGGCGTGGTCTAACACGTCGGACATTCACCAAGAAGGGTTGAAACTGTTTCTCAGTGCAGTTCAGGGTGTTGCCCACATGCATTCGTACGGTGTGATTCATCGGGACTTGAAGCCTGACAACATATTCATCCACAGCGATCAAGCGAAGATTGGCGACTTCGGTCTGTCCAAGTCTGTGTTTACGGACAACTCGTATGGAGTTGTATCGCCTCGTGAGCGTCTGCAGGAGTTGGGACTTAGCGATGGAGATCACACGACGGCGCTCGGCACGTTTACGTACGCATCTCCTGAACAGCTGGGCTATCGCTTTAGCAGCAGCAATCTGTTAAAGAGCGCTGCGACTCGTCTTAAAAGCGCCAAGTACTCGATCAAGTCGGATATCTTTGCGCTGGGTGTGATTCTACTGGAGCTGTGTTGTCCGTTCAGCACGATGATGGAGCGTTCGCAAGTTCTGACAGGTGTTCGTCACGGTGTAGTGCCTCATAAGGCGCGACAGCATTTCCCTAAGGAGATGGATTTGGTGCTGCGGATGACTTCGATTGATCCTGGTGAGAGACCCACGAGTGAAGAAGTATGCGAGCAGCTACGCAAGATAATGGCAGCGTCAAGCACTGCAGTTACCCCGCAATCAGCTCTGGAGGAGTTGCGGGAGCTGCACGCGAAACTCGCAGCCGCTGTCCGCAAGGTACGTGATCGCTCGCAAGCTTCGCTTCAACTCGAGGCACTGGTCTCCGAGTTGAACGACAAAGTCCAAAATGTGGGTATCGCTCTTGCCTAAGGATATCGAGCGTGAAGTCCACGACGGACATCGCAGTGTGGAAAGTGCTGAAAACCAACGAAAAAGCAAATAACAACAGCGAAGCAGCGCGAGACAAGCGACTCTGACGGATTCCTCGATAAGGTCCTGACATACAATCGACCTCGCTAACTAATGGCTTTTTGTGTGTGCGAAGTAAAACAATCTGCATCCACGATATCGTGCGTGCGTGAAATGTACAGTGATCCCAGCAAAAAGGTGGAAAACGAGACTTGAAAAACACGGTGACAAATTAGGCAATACTCAAGATGCAAAACCCTCGTACTTGTACTAAGTAGCATTATTGCGCAATTCACGGGTGCACGCGCTAGCAATTACTGGGTAAGGCGTTGAAGAAGTGGTATTGCTGATCTCTGTCGAATACGCCGACCATTGTGCCGCAGTCCGAGCATGCCACCGGGTAAAACTCGTCTTCTTGCAACAATCGCGCAATTTGCTGCCCAGATGTAGTCGCCTTGGTGCTAGTAACCAGGGTCTGTCGTTTGTGGAATGGAAGTGAAGCTGGCACTTGGCTGCCTCCACCTGACGTGTAAGTGAGAATTTCATCACGTTTAACGCGACAGTTGATCGCTGCAGTCGCTCGATATTGGTTCGTGTACGTCGAATGTCTGCGAACAAATACCCGTATTATCAGTTGGATATTGTCACGGTAGCAACACATAACATTTGCAAAACACCTGCCTACCTCTCACAAACCATGCACATAGTCACGAAGCAGCACGGGCAACATAACGTCGCATCCGTCTCGGGCTTTGTAGCACGAGCTCCACCTGCACAAACAATCTGTAAGTATGCTTATCTGTCACTTGTTGCTGTCAGAACTCACGCAGATTTGTCTGCACCCACTGCTCGTCTGCGTCGTCCAGCTGCTCGTCGTACAGTGGATCGTGCTCAACCGTCTCGTTCTCTTCATCCTCTTCATCATATTCGTCCTCGCTCTTTGCAGCAGGTCGTCGTCTGCCTAAACTCTTCTTCTCTGGCGCATGCCCTTCTTCCCGTTCAGTCATTGGAGCAGGAGATGCACTCGACACCTCCATATCCTCTGCAAATGTCACCTTCTTGTACTGCGTCTTGAATCGAAACGGAGCTTCTCCACAGTCTCCATCACTCATGCCATCGCTTGTAGCAGCATCCAGAGCTTGTTGCAGCTGCGTTCTCCGTGTGTTGTGTTGCTCCAATGCTTGAGGTGAGACTCTCAGCTCCTTACCTCCTCCGAGCTCGAATACACCGGGAGCTGGAGTTTTAACCTGTTTGTGAGTCTTTTCAGCTGCATTGTGCAAGGATTTACTGCCGTTTAAACAGCCGATGGGCGTCAAAATCTTGCTGGAGGTGATGGAGCTCGAGGATGAAAACACGGAGGCCAACTCTTCCACCGGATCGCGTCTTGTAGAGGCCACAGGCGACGCTGGAGCGTCCTCAACGTCACTCATGGACTCGTCACTAGGCAAGAAGGCGAAATAGTCCTCGGTGTTAACGTTATAAGCAGAGAAGGACACGTCGCCGCCGCCATGACGCCGCGACTGGTGCATCGTGCAACTTTGTGTAAGTGGATTGGCACAATCGTTACGATACATCACTATGGCTACATATTCGAATTATGTAGCCATGCCCCATGAAAGGTCGTAATATGGCTAGGTCATGGCTGAGGCCACAGCAGGCGAGACGTATGAAGCGTTCAAGGCACGAAAACGAGGGGAATTCAACGCTCGGCATACTGGGAGATCTCAGACCACGCAACAGAAACTGCTACGAGTGCATCTCCGACGCTTTTTGCTGACTGTGGGAACTGATGTTGATCATGAACGACGACGAACAGGCGACTACGAAGGTTTTGTGAACCGGGAGGGGAATGCAGATGGAATCGAACCACCTCCAAGTTTTGCCACTGAGCAGATACGTTTAGCTGTTGCTCGAGAAGCAGCGAAAGCCAAACGAAAACGTTCAGCTCAGCTGATCCAGAAATCCGTCCGCCGGCGCATAAGCCAAATACTGGCAAACCAGAACGAGGAAGAGCTTCCCTCTATCTCTGTGCTGATCCCATTGGAGATTGAGAAAGCTGTTGCACCGCTAAAACCTACGACTGATAATATCCCTGTAGACGTCAATATCACTCCAGATCCATCGTTCACGGCCGCGCTTCCTCCTTATGAATTGGTGATCAACGTAGTTGGTGTTCGTGACCTTGCGCTGGATTTCACTACTTTAGACGGGAAATACCTTGAGACGGAGTTGCAACTGAAGTGCCAAAGCGCTGTGGTATCTCGAAATATTCCAGCAAGACATTTTTTTTCGAGTTTCCAAGATAGCAACACGGAACTTCCATTGCAGGGTTGTTTACTGAGATTTTCCATGGACCTGAACAACGGTGTGAGGCATGGTCTCGCCTCACCTCAGAGTGTAATTGATGAGTTGAGCGCTACTGTAATCGTAAAAACTACTGAAAACCATAGCGGAGGCAATGCGAATACATTGGGCATGGTTGAAATCCCGCTGTCGCTGCTCGAGACTCCCCTGGCGACTGAGTATGCTTTATGTCGGTGGTTTCCCCTGGAGAAAGCGTATCCGGGACATACCGCTCGTGGCGACGTACGCGTTAGTGTTTATTATTTGATGCGGCAACTAAGCTCCGACTGTGATACGATGGTTCCGTACGTGAATTCAACCAGTGCAATGAACGTAAGTGATGAGGCTAAAGTACAGCAAAAACGAGCGACACCAATGCCCCGGCGGGCTAAGAAAGCTCCTACTACTAGTACTAAACCAGCAGGCAAGTCTTTTCTGCAAAACAGGGCAGAGAAAACAACAGACAAGTCCGACAAGTTAAAATCTCCGGTACTTTCGCTCAAAGACGCTTTTTCGAGTCCAATTGGTCGGATATCTCGTGCTGAGGCCCTATCGCCTCCACCATCTCCGTCTTCCGTAACATCATCCGACGCTGGTGAAAATATTGATTCGCCTAAAACCGTCAAACCACGGCGACTATTGTTCTCATCAAAGAGGCAGCAGAAAGTCAGCAAACACGTGAAGAGTTCACCACCAAAAGAGGAACAAGAGGTCGAAACAAAAGTTAATTCCTCAGGAACACCTCCTAAAACATTTCTCAAGCGCAAACCATACAAAGTGGTCTTCCAAAAGCTGAACTGGTCCAGCGTCGCGTCAAAAACTGACAGTAATTTGCCCACAAACAACAAAAATCACAAGAATTCCAATGTTGCAACGGGACCGTCCAAGACGACGCGGACGTCAAGTCGAGCGTCAAACTCTTCCATCATCGCCAGCAATAGCGGAGAGGCAGAGCAGGGTGCCGACGCTGCTTTCATTCCGAAGCCTGGCGTTTTCATCGATGCAGCTACTGCCGAAAGATTGGCAGCTCTTGAAACTGCGATGTACGAACAGTGCAGCGTCACGCGAGAAACGGTTTCACTGTCACGATTTAAGTATCAAAGGGAGCGAAGGAAGTTCGTGGCTACTCTTCAGAGCCAAGCGCAAGATCGTCTAACAGGTAGGGAGGATGACCAACCACCGAGCCAAGGCAGCAGCGAGCTCGAGACTTGTACCGCCACCTCCGAAGCTGCCGTGACGGAGCTCTGGAAAAAGCTTACAGGCGATTCATCGGGGCATATCTATGCGTCGATGTTGCGGAATCTTACCGAAAAAACTGCAAAAAACACTATAGAACCCACCGAACCCGGCACTGTCAGTTGATAAAATGGCAACTTCAACCTACGGTCATAATCACAACGATTCTTGGTAAGCTGAAGATGTAACTTGCATGACTCCATTGCATTTGCACGTGCTGAAGTTTAATGCATAAGTGGGATGGCACGGAGTCATGCCGGTGCAGGTCCACCACTTCCCCACCACTCATTTCTTAGGCGAGGGCAAACTCCCTCCCGCACGTCACATTCGATCAGCGACCTGATTCTCGTTTTCAATTGGTTTTTGTAAGGGCTCCAGTTTGATCCACATCAAACCTCCGGCGCTGATTGGTCAAAATCGAAGATATCTTGTGAAGGAAGGTATCTTTTCATCGTTTCTTTTTTTTCTTGCCTACAAAAACCTCATAATCGATTTGTCTACGTCAGACGCAAGCGGAACTGGGCTTTAGACACACTTCCGGCAGCAGAATTTGCTATAGCCATGTCGTGCGGCACGCGAGAGGCACTCGTCTTCGGCATGGGACTGATCACCGGCACAGGCACCACACTGTACGTTGTTGCAGCATCATTTCCACCTTTTGCCACCAACTGACTTAACGTTGTAACTTGTCATTTGCAATTTTTGCCATGTTTACCTAAACCAGAACCGGCAAAGTGCGTCACATGTCAATAATTGAATGACCAATTGCCATAATTGACGATGATTGTGACTACCGTTGTGAACAGATCTTATACGGTGTGGATTCGGTTGGCCTTGACGGAGAGGTGAAGAAGTTCGAGAAGCCCATCTTCCAGACATGGCTCATGTTCCTGGCCATGGTATTCGCACTCCCCATCCACTGGGCCTACCACTACCACGTCGAGCGACAGTGGCGTCGCAACAACCGCAACGGCAGTAAGTTGCAACAGTACTCAATTCTCAAACATCTGATACTCACCCAGATTTTTTTCCAATTGCCAAAAGTGAAATATCGCTACCGAATTCCACGCAAAATGTATTTCTTACTGGCACTCCCGGCAGCTTTCGACCTATTGGCAACTTTTGTTGCCAATCTGGGTCTTCTGTACGTCACTGTCAGTGTTTTCCAGTTGATGAAGTGCACCGTCATCATCTTCGTGGCGCTCCTGAAGGTGTTCGTGCTGAAAGATCGACTACGTAGTTACATGTGGATCGGTATCGGTCTCAACATGTTGGCAGCGTTGATGGTGGGCGCCACCAGCCTCGCAGACTCGGGCAGTCAAGACAACAATTCAGCCAACCAACATCCAGCATTTGGCGTGTTTATGGTGGTGCTAAGCTGCGCTATTCAGGCCGTACAATACGTTTTCGAAGAGAAACTCATGGACGATGGCGACAGTGCTCCTCCTCTCGTGGTCGTGGGGATGGAAGGCATTTGGGGCTTAGTACTGACAACATTCGTCGTGTATCCGGTGGCTTATCTGGTCCCGGGCAACGATTTGGGCTCAAACGAGAGATTCGACGACGCGTATCAGATGCTTTTGAACAGTGGCCTGGCTCAGACGGTCGTGTGCATTTATCTAGTGGTGATTCTGGGCTACAACGTGTTCGCCGTGTCGGTCACTTACCTCTTAAACTCGATTTGGCACGCGATTCTGGACAATTTCCGTCCGATTACAGTCTGGGGCACAGATTTGATGCTCTTCTATTTCTTCACGCAAGGTCAATTCGGTGAGCGCTGGACGATCTGGAGTTGGCTGCAACTTGTTGGTATGTTGACCTTGTTGGCCGGTACGGCAGTGTACAACGGCACTCTGCGTCTACCGGGTTTCGTGTACTTGGAGCCGATGGAGGAAGCGATGACTCCGATCCGAACGCCAGAGGCGCTTACTGCGTCTGCGTTCTCACGCTCGCCGCTGATCACGCGCAACGCTATGAAGGCTGCGGAGATTGCTCGGAGGACGCCAAACCCCAATGACCGCGACCGTGTGAGACGCGAATTCATGACTGAGTATCAACCTTTGGCTGATGCGGAGGCTAGACGACGTATTGATCCGGCTGGACATACGTACGGATCGCTCGAGACTTGAGGCTCGCTTGTCGTGCAGCGTGAGAGGCAAGAAAATAGAGCAATCAAAAGACTTGACATGCGTTAAAACTTACAATTCATTGTATCTTTTCATAAGCTCAGAAATGACACGAAATAGTATTTTACATCTGCCACAGTATGGGCAACCCATCAATAAGCGTCGAATTCCCTCAAGAATGCGATGCTTGTTGTCCTCATTGTTTAATGGACGCAATCATGCGAACTTCGCGTACATGTATTACTTGGCAATACCCCACAATGCCGCGTTTGTGCTCCAAGCATCGCTATAATCTATAGCCTCCATTGGCCACAACAAGAGCGCCAACGTCTTCACACGTATATGTGCGTTTTTTTTTCGAATATCCATTCTGATAATTCAGTGCATGTTACTTCAAGCACAAAGCTTGTTTTGAAAACACATATAACATACTTCGAAGTATCAAATAAGCACAGGTGCCATACAAAGTCAATATAGTTTTCGATGAGTGCAGATTTCGTCGCAAGTGAAGGCACTGCCTAATCCCTGGCTGACGATTTTGTGGCCATCTTATTTGGAATCATTTCAACCAAAAGGACTGGCCGGCTTTATTGCAGCATTTTCAGTGCAAACTTGAGGATGCCGATGACCAACGTTGGTCCCGGTTTAAAGCGCTGGGAATAACTACTGTCCCGGATGTGATCCTGCTGGCACGAATGAGTCACCTCGAGCAGAATATATCCTCAAATATGCGAGTGCCGAGACTGGGCTTGACAGTTGCAAATACTGTACTAAGTTCTGCCATTTTAAAAAAGAATGCAAAAAAATCGAGAATAGTTTGACGAACTGGGGATACCAGCAGACTTAACAAGCATGCTTATAATCTGTGCGCTCGCCGATGAATTGCCCGAGGACTTCGGAGACCAAGCATTTCTGGAGGTTGAGATTCCTGCTGACAGCATATAAGCCATGTGCAGCTCCTAAAATCTGACCTTGCCAGCGATGAGAGCCAGGGCTGCCGATTTTAACATGGCCATAACAATAATGATCATAAATATCATAAATAAATGTATTGATGCCAGCCCAGAGCATGTCATAATTTATTCTCATCCATTATCCAATGTCATTATTTATTGGTGGCTGAACTGCTGCCCCCTCTCGAACCCTCAATACAATCTCACAGTCTCTTTTGCTCGCAGCACCATCATTATTTATGATAGCTTAAAATAAAATATCATTTTTTATGCTATAGGTTTCCTCACAATCATCTCATTATTTATTGTAGGATAAGTCCTTTTGGTCCGGAGTCCCGAGCCCTCTTAGAAGGTTAATAAATGAGTGGGCCAATGAGACTACAGCAAAAAGCTGAAATTCATGAATTTGACCAATAATATCTAGCTAGGTGTAGGGGTTCTGCATTTCAGCTTAATTCCGGAATATTCCGGAATCAGTGCGTCTTATCGAATAAGAGGCAATATAAATCCAGCACTTTAGGAGCACTTACTGGATAATTGCACTTTGTGACGGACGAAACAAGCTTAAAATACATGTACCGCTGTAGCGAGCATACCGAGGCTTCAGCACCATCGTAACATTACTAGTATGAAACTGCAGCTTACAGGTTGTACACTAGCGGGTTTGACACCCCACCGCTGAGGGACTAGCAGTGCAACTATGCTTTTCTCTTATAGCGTTTGATTGTCAATAGATATGTAACATCCTAGTCAAACATGTATTGCTTGGCTACTACATGCCAGCATTTCATTCACCGAGGCACATATCGAGGGACGTTTTGTGGAAAGCCCCACATAGAACAGCACCAAGATCACGTGTATCCACTTCTGTGCGTTTCCGCACGCTCTTGTTGGTCGCAGTAATCCCTCCTTCATGGACACGTACTAACTGTCCTGCACAACAGCACGAATGGGTTTGAAGAGCTTTGCACCGGTGCGCAGTGCATACGACAGAGTCTCGAGCTAGGCCTGCATCTTCTTGTCCGCCGCGCCGTCAGGGAGCAGCACTTCAACCTCTGGCCTACACCGCCGCGCCACGCTTGCGTCGGTCCGTCTCGTCCTCCGAAGACGCCTCCTTCACCTTCATCTCCACGATCTACATCTTCGTCTCTTCCTCCGTACCCACCTCGGTCGTGGTCGTCGCCTTCAAGGCGGCCAAGCCAGCGTCCCGTCGGTGCCACCCGGGTACATCTTGCATGCAGCAAGCCTGCTGCAGACCTGTACATCCGTTCGACGCCAGTGGCGACTAAGCCACACTCGACACGCACGTCATACTCGCCAAGCTTCTGGCAGCGCGCGCCTGCACGTCGACCAGTACGCCGTCGAACGCCACCCGCTCATTCATGTGCTCGTGTATGTGATATTCCATGTCCACGGACCAGAACTCCAGTCATAACGCTGCGTTATTAACGTAGCGCTGTCGGGCACAGGTCACCGAATGAGTCCAACTTAGCCTCAGCCATCGTCACCAGCGCCCCTCGCTCTCCCATCTTTCCACCACATCAACCCACAACGTCTCCGCCGCCAACTCGCCTTCCAACCGCACGCCGCTGCTGTCTCCACCGCCAACTCGTCCAGCCACTTGTGCCGCCGTCACCACACTTTCTCGCCGCATTCGCTCGCCCAAATTCACGCCGTATCTTCACACTCGCTCACCGCCGCCTTTACCCTCCCGCCGCTTCACACTCGCTCGCCATCCGTCGCAGCCTATTCTCCCGGTCTTCTGTTTTTAGGTCCTCTAGTCGGGTATTTTATGATAGGCCTGTTTTTCTTTTGTTTTCAGACCTCTGCTGTAGCCTGCAAACCACAAAATTGTGAACTGATTAGTCTGTCCGGAATGAATAATACCATAGCTTGAATCGATTTGATTGCTCCATTTTCAATCAAATCGTATGGCACTATTCCGGACGTCAGTCCGGAATCGGCCAATTACTGCAGCTCATGGCTTTTCATAAATAAACATGCCAAAATTGGCTGCTCTCATTGAGAGCTTTTTTGGCATGTTTATTTCTTGACAACGCTGGCAAAAACAGTGGAGACGATGGTGGGGCGATCGAAAATTAAACTACTTTGGTGGCAGAGTTGTTTTTTGGTGTCTTGGTCACTGGAAGGAAAACGAAAAAGAAAAAAAATTCCGCTAATTTTATACTATATACATGAGAAAAAGAGAGGCAATTGTCAGTTTACGTGCTAGCGACGTTTGTTTGTTACCCCTCCAGCGTGGATATTTTTTTGCTTCACATGTTCGTCACTGGCTCACATTCGTAACCAAAACAGTTTGGAGAATCATAGTGGAGTGTTGTTAGAGCGAGGGAAAGCTAATGGTTTTCTTCTTTGCAGACGTCAAAAAGCGTTTTTGCAGGGCTTTGAGTTCTTCGACTTGTGCTCGTAACTGGAAATTCTCGCGTTTCAACTCGACGTGAATGGCGAAAATACCTGCTTCTGAGGCGTCTGCCTTGCGCTGTGCCACTTCGTTCGCCAACTGCTGTTGTAACCTGGCAGTATGAGACTGCAAAGTTCGATTTTCCATTTCCAACTTGGCAAAACGTTCGTCTGTATCCTGCAATTGAGCAAGTAGGGTCTTTTGTTGCAACAACAGCTTTGTCGATGAAGACGACGGGCGCTCTTTGGGTGATTTGGTTTCCAGACTTCGATTGTGCTCACGTGCAGTCTTTAGCTCTCCAGAAAGCGATTGCTCTTGTGCTTGAGTTGCAGCAAGTTGTGCCTGTAGAGCTTTTATCTGGTCTCGTTGGGACGCAGCTTCACTTGTTACTCGTGCAAAATCCATTTTCACTTCGTTGAGTTGCGTCTCTGCCGACCGACGTGCAGTATCAGCATTGATACAAGCCTGGCGACTCAGTTCCAACTCGGCTTCCAGGTGTTGATTTGGTTTCTCATGCTCGATGAATGCCTCGGTTTGTGGCTGGTACTGCTTGGCCCGAGTCGGACTTGCGGGTGGCAAAGTCTTCGTCGCTTCAGTGATAGTCGCTTCAAGTTGAACTCGCTCTTCAGTCCAAGTTTGCCGCTCGTATTTGAGTCGATCACGTGCTTCACGTAAGGCAACGTCCATCGTTATCATGTCATTATTCAGCTTATTGTTCGCTGCAGTGAGCGTTTCTACAGCAAGAGTTTGTTCAGCCAGCTTGGCACTGGCGGCTTCTTCGACTTGCTTCAACTTGCGGGTGTGCTCTTCCTTGAGTCGCTCGATTTCGTCCTCTAGCTCTGACGAGAGATTCGACCGTGGCATCCCTTGACCAAGGTGGAGTGTACCCTGCGCACTTGACGAAAAGTTAGCCAACATTGACGCAAAAATAATGCAAATAATTTCAACCTTTTGCAACTTCGACACTTGTTCACGCAACTCAACATTCTCATCGAGCGTCTTCTGCAGCAGTTCCAGCGTTCGAACATGCTTCGAGCGCAGCTTCTCAGACACGTTATCTAAGATCATCATCCTGGCCAAGTCACCCAGTTCTTGTGGAGCCCGTGGATAGCATCAATCCAGCAAAAATAAAAATCTATCGCCAAGCTATTTGCGGAATTTGTGACTAAGCCGCAATTGTGAAAAAGTCATTGCATTAAACTTGCACGTTTTTATTTACCATTAAGCTTTCTTGGATAATGTACACGACTGAGCACTTTTAGTGTTGACTTATTCCTTCGTGTTTGCATTCAATGACACGTGATCGACGCAGAAGTAGCCATACTTTTGGTACGAGCGGCGGGTGCATCCCTCCAGTTTGCAGCGGTTGCCACCGCCGTGTGCCCAGCACAGTCCGCCTTGAGTTGATACCTTGTCGCAGTTGGGGATCACACAGATACGACCGCCGCCGTGCGACCAGCAGTGGCCGTAGCGCTTAGACTTGCGCGTACATCCCTCCGTCGCGCACGTCTTGAAGCCACCGTGCTGGAAGCAGAGCTTGTACAGCTTAGCACGGTTCGGGCAGCCCTCGATCTTGCAACGCGAGCCACCGCCGTGGCGTACGCAACAACCTCGCGACACCGAGATGTTCTTGCATCCCTCCACTTGGCACGGCGGATTGCGGTTCTTTCGGACGCGTTTCCGAGTCGTTTTCGCTTTGGGTTTGGACTTTTCGACAACTTGAGCCACAACTTCTGGCTGGGTTTCCGGTTCGTCGTCGCTCGAGTCGCCACTGCTGCAGCTACTAGCACTGCTAGCCTCGCACAAAGCTGCTAACGACAACTGCGGCACTTCCATCTTGACGTTGGCCCTCATTTTCTCCAGCGGGGCAATGCAAGAGCTCAAGAGAAGCAGCGACGACGACGTGGTCGTTGCTTCGGGGCTCTGAGCCAGCGCCATTAAGCGCTGGAACGACGGAGGAGACGTGGGCGGCGTCACCAAGTGTTGCTTCATGTCCTCCGAGGACGGTGGGTTCAGCAGGAATGAAATGTCAGACTTGACGCTCATAGTTGCAATGATGAATTTCACTTGAGCTCGAGAGTGCCAATTGAGTTATGATAAAGGCGTCATGACAACAGGCCGGAAGGTGTCAAGGCTTGAAGCCGCATTGGCACGCGCCTCTCTTGGATCGCGTTTGATCCCGATGGTGCAGCCACGCGCACCGGTCAACAAATCGGCCAAGTCTTTCCATTCGGCCCAAAAACAACCAGTAAAATCGTGTTGATTGTGGTGGTGACCGCTAGGCAGCACGCACGCCGCCAATCAGAGGCTTCTGGTGGTTCATGGCACACGCCGGCACGAGGTCAGAGAGTCTCTCTGGGACTCACCACGATGGAAACGCTCTCAACCGCCGACGCCGGTTGATCTGGCGAACCAGATTGCGTCACCACGAAGCTGGAGCGATGCGCGAGCACTTCAACTTCATGGGGTACACAACTTCTACACAACTTTGTAAAGTGAATATGATCGATCATAGGATCATTGGACTCCAGTTCCCAAAACTAAATCTGTAACAATGGGCAAGAAGGGTAAGAAAGGAGCCGCCAAGGGCAAAGCAACGCCTTCCGGCGGCAGCAAGAAGGTTCACCAGAAGAACAAGACGCAACAGGTCGCAACTGTGTCGAAATCTCAGCAGAAGCAGCAGCAGAACCATGTCAAGGGCAAGAGCAAGGGAAAGACAAAAGCCCTGACACCGGCAGAACGACTGGCCGAGATGCGCCGCAAGATTGACGGCGGCAAGTTCCGCATGCTCAACGAGCAGCTGTACACGACCACTGGAGACAACGCCTTCTCCACATTCCAGGACGACCCGGAGCTCTTCGACGTGTACCATCAGGGCTTCCGGGAGATGGCGGACAAGTGGCCCACTAACCCACTCGACACCTTCATCGACTACGTGAAGTGCGTTGTCTAGTGTTCAACTGTGATTTAGGGACATATTAACCTCGTTGCTGATGTTGTAGACGCCATCCGAAGGCTGTGGTCGCTGATTTCGGCTGTGGAGATGCCAGATTGGCTGAAAGCGTGCCGAATAAAGTCCACTCGTTCGACTTGGTGTCCAGAAAGCCAATTGTGACAGCGTGCAATATTGCCGATGTAAGTTTAAATAGAGTATTGAGTTATTGTGTTGTTGAGCACGTGGCTGAAATGTATTTTACAGGTTCCCCTGAAGGATGGCAGCGTCGATATTGGCGTGTACTGTTTGGCACTGATGGGAACGAGTGTTCGCGAGTACGTGCGTGAAGTGTACCGTGTGTTGAAGCTTGGAGGCGTGCTAAAAGTTGCCGAGGTGAAGAGCCGCTTTGAGAACGAATCACTCGGAGGGATTGAAGGATTCGTGCAAACATTGCGTAAAATGGGATTTGACTGCAAACACAAGGACGAACGCAACAAAATGTTCGTGCTGTTTGAGTTTGTCAAATCGTCGCGCGAGCCACAGAACGTGGGACCAATTGAGTTCAAAGCGTGCGAGTACAAGAGACGATAGAAACATTTCTTTAAGCATTTTCTTGATAAATAGAAACGATTTACTTCTACTGCCCCAGTTCTTGTAGCAGTGTCTGCGCCTCCTCCGAGTCAGACTTATCACCACTGTAGTCTGTGTCTGAGGCGGCAAAGTCTTCGAGTTCGACGTCTGGTTGTGGCGGAAATGGCCAGCCACAGATCCATTTCTTGGGTTTAATGAAGGCGATGTTGTCGATGTCAACGCCCTGATTGGCCAGAATGGAGCAAAGCGCTAGGAGATTCTCTAGTCGCGGCTTGAAGTGGCCGCTGTGGGGCTCGACAGCGATAATGACGCCGTTTCTGATGATAATCTTGCCTGCTGCCAATATCGGCGCACCCGAGACGAAGCTCGAGTGGTGGAAGCGGCCTTTACGCTTACGGCCGAGGTACATGCGGCTTGAGAGGGCAATGACGAAAATCCACTTGCTGAGATCGTCCGTGTTCACGACACGTCCTGACGCTGCGTACTGCACTCTTACGATATCGTCTTCTTCATTTGATACGAATTCTAGCTCGTAATTCTTGCGCTGCTCGGCGTTGCAGTACTCGACGTGTGTTGTGCGCAATTGTTGCTGAGTGCATTCTGGAAGATCCACGGTTTTGCCGTTCCCGTGATCGAGCCAGTGGAAAAATGATGTGTCCGCGCTGGTGAGGGTTTCATTCTCCTTCTCTGCCATCTCGAGTTTCCAGGCTTTATGGAAGGCTCGTAAGTGGAAGCCGTAGCGGTGTTGGTCGTCTAGCGCCTCTAGCCAGAAATCCTTGTGCAGCATGGAGGGGCGGCATGTGAGGAAGTCACTCTCTCCGATGACGCTACGCAGTCTGCAGCGCTTCAGGCCTCGTGTCAATTGGCCCATACGGGAGCGAAGCCGTTGCCAGCGGGCGGCGGCGTGAGGTGGAGTACTTGGGCACGGTTTCTTCATGCACTCCACGAGCTCGATTGCGTCGGGCGTGGCGTCAGGTAGAAAATGCCGGTTCACTTCGATTATCATGGTTTTACCGTAATGCGGTTAAAATGGAAAATGGAAAGTGTGAGGTGACGACAGATTGATTGACCTTCCGTAGGTGCATTCTTTGCAAACAGCGACAGGAGGGAAGATCCACTTGAGTTTTGGCACCTGCAGACCGATCTGCTTAGCAAAATTAGATGTCGCCCCACTGTACCTTGAAAGGTCTTATTATGTGGAAGTGGTGTGGCAAAAACTTCAACTGACAGTGAGATAGGTGGACAGAATATCCAGTGATACAGTAGACGCTCGAACAACGTACCGTCGTGGACGACGCCAAGGAAACGGTTCACAGGCCATTTACACAACACAGAAAATTGCTGCCAGCTATCATAGCTCCTATATCGCTGCGATGCCAACAGTGCACTGTGTAGCAAAACACTGTTCTCGTCAAGAACAGCTCGAGAACTTCTCGAGCAGGTCAGGCCTTGCCAGCCTGCTCCAATGCCAGACGAGGCTGCAGAAACTGTCAACATCCGGCGTATGCGAAGGGGTCAGTTCAACGCCGCCTACGTCGTTGACGACTCGTTGGTGACACCAATGGTGTCGGTCGGTCGACATGTGTGCATTGCTATCATTTAGCTGCTGCAGCTTAAACCTTCCACAGCTTTCGCACGGTGGAAAATCAAAGTAACTACAGTACGTGTGCATGTTGCCTGTGAACCTGCGGGTATTCGCTGTTCTCGCTGGTCGTAGATCAGGAGAGGAGCAACTTCAAGAAATGTTTCATGCATTAGCTGCGACAGCTAGCGGTAAACCTCGTCTACAAGTCCCTACATGTACATGGTGCGATTGCATCGTTTTGGCTCAAGACTTGACCCAAAACGTATAACTGATGCAAGAGTGTTTAAGTCAAGACTCTTGGGTAGCAGTTCGTTGGCTAGTCACATCAGCACACTTCACCGTTTCCATTCAAGTAGGACGAGGCGCACCCAAGGACTCCTTGGGTGGCATGCTACTACGTAGTATTTAGCAACTCGTAAAAATCCACCAGTTTTTTTTACCTTTCGCTCTAGCCTTCTGCTAGATTTGCATTTTTGAGTTTTTTTTTTATCGCACTGCCTGTCGAGTCTATTGGTCGTCGAATTCAAAGATACCCGTGTCACCCGTATCCGACACATTGCCGTAGGACCCGCGACGCTCAGACCGCCGTCTCTGATCTGCTGGTATTTGCGCGTCGTATCCAGGCATCCGATAGCGTTCATCCCGGTTTTCAGCCTCCTCTCCTTCCTCTGACGTAATGCTGAGTCTTTCCAACAGTTCAGCACTCACCGCGTAGCATGACGACTCGTCAGACGCATAGAAATGCCTTGAGGGCTGTGTTCCTGCCGCGCTGCGCGCGCTAAAAGACGTGTACGGCGAGCCGTTGCCCGTTTGCTGTGCAGTTCCTTGGCCAGATGCATCAGTCTGCATTCTCTCTCTTAGTGCCGACATGGCAGCGAGCGCTGGGCTCTTGGATAAATCAAAATCGTCATGCTCAGCCAGATACGGGTCCAGTGTGGGCGTCCATGAACTTCTTGTGGGATTTCTCCTTAAAAATCCAATATCTCCTGGGCACGAACTAGCAAACTACAATAAAACACATTTAGAAAACAATTAAGCCCAATAAAATTGGAGGGTGTTGTTACCTGAATAACGGCGGGTGCTCGAGCAGGAGGCGAGTCTTCTTCAATGGTCTCCGCGGGCGGGCCGAGCGCCAGATCGGGCATGCTGTCTAACTGTAGGAAGATCGGCTCGGGCATCGAGCCCACTCGAGGTGCTCTGGGAGGTTGTAGCCCGCCGGATCTGGCGCTGCTCGTGCTCGTCATAAAGCGCGACAGGTGGACGTGGTGCATGTCGGCGGGAAGCGAGTGTGACACCATCGCAGCGCCGTTAGGACTCCGTGTCACGGGGGAGCCGCGCTGGCTGCCGCTGCTTCCGATGGGGATCGGTCGCGTTGAGGACATGGTGACTTGTGCTGCACGTAGAGCTGGGGGCTTAGTGTCGGTCGTACTGTACCCCTCGCTTTTTGACGCAATTGGATTGACCCATTTTGTCTTGAAATTTGTAGTTACTTACAAATTTAAAGTGTAACAAACCGGTATTTAAATTTTAGTCCTTTTCTTACAGGCAAAAGAAATGCACAATTAATCATCGAAGTGATCGGGATGCTCGACGTCTCGCCGGAGCGGCGCCTGGACGTTCTGGACGTGGACCAGGATGATAACGCTGCCGTGTATAGTCGCATAGCAACCCCCGACGGGCGCTCGGAAGCCCCACATCCCTCTCAGCGTCTGCGGTCGTCGTCTTCTTCGTCAGAATCCTCTTCGCACAGTTCTTCTGCGTCTTCTGGAGACGAAAAGCACGCTTCACAGAGCCCCAGTGGGGTACAATTACTATCTGCTCAAGGATCAGCTACATGGCAAGCTCACATGGATCCTCGCGTTGACCTGAAGCTGCTGAGTAACCATTTCCGAGACGAGAGGATGGAAGAGTCTTATCAACTTTATTCCTCCACAGTGGACTTCCCAGTGGCTCGGAGACTCATGCTGGCTCTCGTGGCCTTCGAAGGAGCCGCCTATTTCCTGTTCCGCAGGTTCAAAGACACGTGCATCGCGCCCTCAGGCAACGACTACGAGTGGGTGGATCTCCTCAGTACCTTACTAGGCGAAGACCCTACGTCGACCTACAACAATACAGAGACAAGCTGTGTCTCTTTCATTGAACCCATGTCCAAAGACGAAGGCCTCACGTGGCTACTGTGGATTTTTGCACCTTTTGCAGTGATTTATGGCATGTTGCCATTAAAATACTTTGAAGGAAGTATGCGACTGCGAATCGGAGTGTACTACATTCGACGGCACTGGAAAGTTATTGCGTCGTTGATAATTTTGTGTTGGTCGGTGGGTTTGGCAGTGTTTGTGCATCACGAGCTCGTTGGGATGAGGAAAAATCTGGAGCAAAGTCTAGCGAATGGGATGATTTGTGCGTCGGATACTGTGATGCCTACATCGTGGTATGATACGTCCGAGTGGGGGAAAATCTCCGGTGTGGACGGTCACATGACGCTGCTGTCGTGGCTGCAACTGTATGATAGTAAACTGGCATACTCTTTACTCATGGGTGTATTGGCCGTACTAGCCGCTTTTGCTGGTATCGTTGCAGTGGCCATGAAGCTGGATTTCACCCACGTGTTACTACTAGCTGTAGCAGAGTGGATTACAACGTTAATGCTGTGCTTTTTAGGCGCCACGCCGCTGATCTCTTCGAGTAGAAGAGTCATGAGCAACGAGGCGTTCCTGTTCTTCTTATGTGTATTCCTACCTACATGTTTCACTCTGACGGCAACGTACTCGGAGGATCGTGCGGCTCGTATGGCATACGCGTCGAAAGTGCGTGCGGAACGAATCAACACGACGTTGAAATTGGATTTATCTGTAAAACAGATCGGATTGGAGAACCGCAACGCTATGACTCGAGACGAAAAGGAGGCGTTGGAACGAGCTTTGGGTGCATCAGGGGACATGGAACTGTTCATGACTGTGTCCATCCCATTCGCAGACCTGAAATTGAAAGAAATACTGGCCAAAACGCCCAACGGAGAGGTGATAGTAGGCGAATATCATCAGACTGATGTCGTGGTCAAGCGGTTAGCGCAGTCGTGTCTGACAGCTGAGGGTCTTGCAGCATTCAAGAGCAAAGTGGAGTTGCTGGCGTGTCTCCGACATCCAAACATTGTGTTGTTCATCGGCGCTACGTTTGACAATTTGTCAAATGTTGGCCTTGTGATGGAATACCTTGAACGTGGCGATGTGTTGTCGTTGCTGCGTAGTTCCATCGCACTGGCGTGGAGTGACCCGCTATTGAAGATCGCTACGGATGTGGCTCAAGGCGTGTCGTATCTGCACAACTGCGACCCGCCACTGGTGCATCGCGACCTCAAGTCCTCTAACTTATTGTGTACACGTACCTATTCGTGCAAAGTATCGGACTTTGGCGAGTCAAAGAGGCAATTGCTTCCAGGCAAATTGTTTAGTACAATTGTGGGAACTCCGTATTGGTTGGCGCCAGAGATTCTTCGTGAGGAACGGTATGATACCCAAGTGGACTGCTACAGCTTTGGAGTGATCCTTATGGAGCTCGAGACAAGACGGGAGCCCTACCATGACCTGCCTAAGGACTACACGACAATTGATATTATGATGGGAGTATCACGTGGCGACTTGCGACCAATTATTCCTCCATCCTGTTCGCCATGTAGACGCGAGCTTATTGTACGGTGTTTGGACGCTGATCCGAAACGCCGACCTAAGATGACCGAGATCCTCTACGCACTGCAACATGAGGTGCGTCAAGAACTGCTGGACCAGAACTCCACGGACGTCATTACTGATAAACGCCGCATGGTTCTCATGCAGCAACACCAGCGGCTCAATCGTCGAGGACTGCAGGATCTTATGCGGACTCATAATGATGACTAGTTTCTTTGTGGCCAGGATTTATATGGCAAAATTTGTGGTAATAATTCAAAAGTAAAATGTACTTATGTTTCCAAGCATATCGAAGGTTAACGGAGGGGTTGACGGTTGAGTACAACGTGTCGAACTGGGATGCTTATTCACCGTACAGTGAAAACACCGATTATGGCAGTGCCTGTCCAAACTGGGCTCTTCCTGCTCTTCCTGGCGATGGTCCGACTCCATGTGAGCGACGTGTCGTTGTTAGTGTCGGCGTTTCGTTTACTCCATGGAGCTCATTGCTTCGCTGAGAAATGATGCCGCTGCTCAATTGCAAGCTTCGCTAAATGAAGGTTACCAACGTTGTACCCGCATCCTTTGGCTAAATTGCTCCGATAGCAGTGAAACACGTTCCGGAGACTCAAGTACATCACCCTGAAGTTGCATGAATGAAAATCGCGTGTTGGTTTGCTTAAAACTGCATGCAACTTCCAACTGGTTGCACGCCAATTACGTGGTCTCGACAAAACGCTTACTACTAACTTGCCGGCCTTCGTCGGGGTCGGTGAATAACTTAAATACGCCGCACACGCTCGCCACCCTTCGCGGCAATTCGAGCACAAGCGCTGATGAGGAGGGTAGCAACGATGATAACAGTCTGAAAATCGCCGCTTGGACTTGGAAAAAAACTTGGCGCTGGGCGTGGCCGTCACATCTACTACGCTAGGTACCGCGAGTCACGGTGGTGGAATGGCAGAAGCCGCAAAATTACTCGAACGCATTGCTCAGTGCCTCCATCCACAGGTGCATTTCGTCCTGCGACCTTGCCTTGCACATGAGCGTTTTGGTAATTTTACCAGCACACGTAGACACAGAAAATTCGCAAGTCGATTCGCTGATCTTCTCTGCGTGGGTCACATACGCGCGACTGAGCGGCACTGCCCACGCGTCCTCCGTATCGTAAACCGTAAACATGTTGCCCTGCATGACGCAGAAACGCGCTCGCTTCGACTTGCGGTCGCCTACTTCGAGCCACCCGCTCTTGTCCACGATGTTGCACTGCAAGTCCAGCTCAGAATCCGAATAACCCACTGAAAGCGTCGAAGAAGCGGTGCTAGTGGTGCTGGTGTTAAGCGACTCCTGGCGCTTGGCAAGAGCCGCAGCCTCATTCAACCGATCCACCCACTGTCGACACAGCGTCTCGTTCTTGGCGCGCACATCGATGATTTTGCCACTCACTGCATACACTTTGAACGCAATCTTGGACTTTTGCGACGTTTCCACGTGTGCAACACGCACGGCACCTGCGGGTGTGGACTCGCTTTTAGTCGTAAAAAGATTGTCACCTTGGATCGGCATCAAGGACGATTCCGACACAAATTGGTCCGTCGGGAACGTGTCGTAGTATGTGAGAAGTGCGCCGTCGAGTACGAAATGCTGGTTGCGCCACTTGGAGAAGCGGCCGGATTTCTTCCAGAGCCATCCGTGGAACTTCTCGCCCGCTGTCTTGCGCCCAAAATGCATCGCCGAGCCCTGCGTGCTCTGTACGAGCATCTCAATGTCCACGTTGAGTCCTGGAATGCTTAAGCCACTGCCGCTGCGTCCCCCAGCGCGGCGGGACGAATTGTTGCGGTGATTCATGTGACTGTCCTCGATAGATCTGCTGCTAATGCTGAGGAGAGGGCACGTTGGCAAGTCTCGGGTGCCTGTGGGTGTACCTGTTTGCTACAAGCGCTTCAAGCGGTTTCTTTCAACTGAGCAATTCGCTGAGCGTTCCTCGCCTTCTTGTGCGCTTCGCGGCCTCTGCCAAACTGTGCGATCGTCGGATGCCGCTCCACTTGCCGTAGAAGTCAGTTCACCAACTGGCTTTGTCGACCTAATCGCTCCTGCTCTCTTGTTTGCACCGCGAGACTAGTAAAAAAAAAGGGTGTTTGCCAATCGGAGCCCAAGCTTTTGTATCAAGACATTTGGCAAAGTCTCTGCTTTGGCTTTTGGTGACCAAGAACCAAAGCAGAGACTATGCCCTAATGACCAAGTTGGTCCGTCTGCCGGTTGTTTGCTGCTTCTGGTCCTGGTCTTGCGACACAGACCTACAATTTTTGTGATTTAGGTCGGCTGGTTCCCCGCCACTGTCTGCAAGCGAACGCCCAACGCCGTCGTTACAGCAAGCAATGCATGTTCCGGTACATGCATCAGTCGCAGCGAAAGCCCCACTGATTCAGTGGGGGCTTTCGCTGCCATGGTGCCAAGATGCTGCTGCCTTTAGCGCACCCAGCTGGGAGTCCCAGTGGGACAGCCGATGTCACTCGGGAAGAGCGGCCCTATACAATTTTGTATTACAAAGGCACGTAGGCGCGAGTAACGAGTCGACGCACTCGGTGTATTTTCCCTGTGTCGGGAAGTTCCAGACGGGAAATCCGCGCCATGGCGATTTCTCCGGGTCAACCGGACGCAGTAAAAAAAACGTGCACAGTAGAAAATTTACTACTGTAACAACGCTGCAGGATTTTATTACAGTACCATCGGGACTATTTCACAATTTCACAATTTCAGCCTCAATTACGACATTGGTATTATGTATTTTTAGACCAAAAAACATCCTCGCTTCTGATTATGTAGCCATCTCGGATAAGCTCTTCAGTCGACACTGCAGTTTGAGCGAGTCAGTCGTGACACATGTTGAACCTGTTCCTGAAGTCTTCCCTGAATTCGAGTCGCGAGCAACCCCACACACTCACTCCCCGTGTGGTGTTAAACCCGTCCCCCGTCGCGTCAGACCTCAGAAGTCGAGACGCTCCGCATTCCCACGTGGATCGTCACCTGCTAGGACCACGGGGAGGCAGCGACGCGGGGTATTGGGCTGCACCAACCTGCCAGCGGTCACCCGCATTGTGAGGCTCGCGCCGACGCACACCATCTGCCTCGACAGCAGCCGATCCATAGAGACGCTCAAAGCACAGCAACACAAGACGCGAGAACGGTTGAACGAATTACATGTAACAATGATGCGATGGACAGACGCCACCTCAAACGCGAGAAATTGAAGCTCCCTTCGATATCTTCGAGCACAACCGATGGAATAGCGATCCTAGAGGGACAGTGCAGGACCAAACACAGACTTTCACCACTGGAATCCCAGCTAACCGAACACGAACAGACACAGGTATCCATTGTGTGATTTGCTCATGAGTGGTGTGCTCGAAGGAATCAACTGACTTTCGTGCTGTCCGTCCACGCTCGTTGTGTCTCCTGCAGCAAACACTCGCGGCTTCTATCGACTCTCACGAATCCGCATCTAAATCTTACAAGAACGAGCTCTGGTACTTGGCCTCGGCTCGAGGAAAACCGTGCTATTAGCGGCGCTCAAGGCGCGAGACCCAGGAGGATCCGGGTTCATTACTTGTAAACAACTTGTCGATGGATTGCAAGCACCTAACTTTGGGCTGGACGATCGACAAGCTCATGCATTGCTGGTGGAGTTTGATACGTGTAACCAACTCCAAAAAGATGACGCAAAAGTGCCTTATCGAAGCTTCGTAAAGCACCTTCAACTATCTGAAGAACGGGGTAGTCAACCAGGACAAGACCCAACCATCGTATATCAGGAGAGCTACATCAACCAAGTCCGAGCACACGCTGCGCAGCTGATTGAAAGGGTTGCAGCTGTGCCAGTGGATTCAACAAGCCATTCAATAGAAGTTCTTGCCAAAAATGACCCGAGCCGAGGTGCAGCGTTCACTCAAAACAACGGTACGTATCCTCATTAGAGGTATGATTTTTGCTATCTTTTAGTTAACCGGGTTTATTCCGCTCTTGTAGACATAGATCGGTTGTCTTTCGAGTTTGACAAGGCTCGAAAACAACGACGAGCAGAAGCCAAGTCGCGGATTTTGTTAGCTCATATCGATCGGATAGAGACATTTTCACATCAGCAACAGAAACTAATCGAGGAGCACGAATCCATGCGGCTAGCTGCGAAGGCGCTGCGTCGCCACGACCACTTCGAGCAAGCTTTTGAAGAGGTTTGTTAAAGCATAACCATACGGGTTGGGTTCTTTCTGCTAGTACTTCTTGATGACAATGCTGCAGGAAAACCGTCGACTACGCATTGCCCAACGTCAACCAAAGGGCATGTTCGGGTCTCCGATTGCCAAGATGCACCACAATGCCAGCATAGACTCCATGTTTTATGTCGATCCTGTTCATTAATGGAGTCAATAAACACGTCGAACACAACAGTATTGTGGCAACGTTGAATGATTTCCATGAAAAATTTTCAAACTGTGATCTGCTGCCCCGTTTTGTTTCACTTTTACTTCCTCTGTCCGAAATTTTAGCGGGATGGGTGGGCAAAATTAGTTTTAAAAACAGAAAACCTTTAAAACGAACAACAGATTGGTCTAAATTACCGTTTGGAAATAGCTTAATTCTGAGCGGATTGGCGGAATCCTGAGTGGCTACATTGCAAGTGTTGATACTAAAGTTAGGCGACGGTGGGTTGTATAAGCCCGGAAATCAAGAAGATGGTAGTAGAGATATGAATGAATTACTAAGCATGCGACTAATTCATCTACAAAAGTTTTCGAGTTGTTAGTGGACATGCAGTCTGCATTTGCATATCAATTCCCGAGCTCCTGCTTTGAAAATGGAGCGACTCGTTTTCGTGGGCACACGCATCTATTAATAGTGGTTCTGTTTTTTGCGTTGTCCGACCTCTGAGAGCTAAGAGAAGATGTTGCTGCATAGTTGAAGCGTCGAACTCAAATAGGTTGTCAGCTTTGGCCAATCTACGATAAGTTTTCGAGTTGTTAGTGGACACATTAATTTCAGAGCTCCTGCTATGGGTTCCTTCCATAACTATCATAAACAGTTTAAATAACTAGGGTTAGGGGAGATTTAAGAGGTAAACCCGGATATTAAACGTCTCGTGAGACCAAAAAGTCGTCTCGCGAGAAAATTTATTGAACTCTCTTTTATCGCCTTTTATCTCACTCTTAAGTAGCAACTTTAGAAAAAAAGACTTGAATAATGTAGCAGCTTAAAAGGCCCCTAAAGTGGGAATCTTGCGTTCGAATTGAAGTTGCGGATCTTCAAAAGTTGTTTGGCGCGAAAAGCGTTCCCGTCTCCGGTTCATTTTGAATCTGGCCGGGTTAAGACCAAGCCCGTCAAGAATTCTCCGGCATCAAGACGACAGCGGCGAGTCTGCAGTCTGTTTCTGACTCGCAGGATACTCTAACGATATCTTTGTTGGATCGTCGTAGCAGCACCTTTTTCTCTCTAGACCACCTTGGGGTACGGCTTCGTTTACCACTTTAAAATGCAGCCAGCTGTGATGTCGCTAACGCTTTTTCATATTTATGTGTTAGTGTCATGGCTCCTAGATCCAAGCGGTCTCGTCGCCACGCATCTACAGTCGCTACTGAGTGCTCGGATTTGACTCCAGTTAAGCACCAGAAGCTGGCTCTGGAGACTCAGCTTTCTTTTCCGTCCACGCCGAGACCAGCTCGACTGCGGTCAGGGCGCACGCTTGTGCACTCTACAGGGATGAGGCCGCCACCATGGAAATTAAACCCATGGGTGAGTTCATGGCTTCGGCAATTTTTGGCATGAGCTTCATTCGCCCAACACCAACCCGCACCAGTTTGGGAGGACTACTGAGACGGACGACTCGCTCCCTCCGTCGCCTTCTGGTTCCTCGGTAGATACGACGAGTGTGGCGTCTCCTTTGGCCACGAGCTCGCAGGCCACGACTGTGGCGCCTAGGTCACCACAGCGTGACAATACTACGTTGCCCCCCCCCCCCCCCCCCCCGGCCGAGAGCTTATCAACGACATCCCCGATTGCTTTGAGGAGGCGTACGCATCCGACGGTTACGATACCGAAGGGCTCATATTGATTACAAGGCCAGTTTCAAGGCCCAGACGTGAATCTACGCAATCTCTTCTAGATTCTCCAGGATTCCTCGTAGTTGAGGGTATGCGATCGCGGTCTCGTTGGTCGGAGTGGGCCCCCGCTGCCTGGCCTGCTGGTGCTGAGTTCATTAAGGGACAGTTCAATCCGCAGAACCTGAAATTTCCTGCAGTCGACGTCGGCATTCGTGACGGTGCCGGTTGTGGGTGCACCGAACGTTGCAATGCGTTCGTGTGCCTGAACGCCAAGGAGAACCGCTTCTGTTCGCCTTCTACCTGCTTCTTCGCTGGCGTATGTGGCAACGCTCTTACCGAAAGCTCGAGCCTTCCTATTGGACGCAGCCTCCGCACCGGCATGCGTGGTCTTGTGGCTACGGAGTACGTTGCCGCAGGCGAAGTGATCGGCCAGTACATTGGTCGGATGGTGGGTTTTGAGCCGCCGTCTCGCAACGGTCGTTTCAACCATGGCTACCGCATGTACATTAAGACTCGCACTACGCGCAAGAAGATCGTCGGCATTAACGCTGTCGGTTGTGGAGGGCTTTTGCGGCTGCTCAACCACGCGTGCAACCCTGCAGCGAAATTGCACGAGGTACAGACGGGGTCTACGGTGACTGTCGTGGCCGTGACAGTGCGTGACGTGTATCCAGGAGAGGAGATGACGGTCTCTTGTGGAGACCGTCTGTGGTTGATTTGTCGGTGCGGGTGGTCGGGCTGCCAGCACAGGCACCTTCAACACCTGGCCACCGCTCCCGAGCAATTTCAGTAGGCGGTCGTGGACCTTGCAAACTTTGCTGCAAAGTACTACTAACAGTACGACTGTAGTAAATGCGTCAGATGTATAATTGGTTTTTTTTACTATTGTTATCTACGGGATATCAATACAATCTGTTTATTAAACGTTCCAAATTCGCCTCGGTTTCTCAATCACGCGCACTACGGCCATGGTAGGTTGAATCCGACGTGGGCTTCCTTCTATAATACATGCCCTCATGCTCAACCAAAGAACTCTCTTCCTGTAGCGAACTCATTTCTCAACCTTCCAGAGCCACCAGAATCGGAAAGTGCAATCGTGGCTCGGGTGAGTCGGCAATGTTGATATAACCTTTAGTTAATGAGTACTTTAATTTATATATGGATCTCACAGTCGCGATGACGCAGGAACGGGTATCAGAACTACAGCGTGGAAGAGCAAATGCTACTCTGTACTGTAGTCGACAAGGTTAAACATCTCGGACGCAACATGTGGGAGGTGGTTGAGTCCAGGTACAACGCTCAATACCCAAGGACGACGCTTGAACGAGATGATGAGTCACTACGTCGGAAGTTTCGCAGTCTGTACGGGAAGACGAAGCTCAGTGGGGTAAACGGCGAGATCCCCGGGCGCTTGCGGCCCGTCGCGCTCGCGCAGGAGATCCAGCAAGCTATCGACGAGAAGACAGGTAGCCAGCCTTTGGACGACGGATGCGACGGCGGTGAGGATGACGCCACTCTTGAGCGTGAAGTTGATGAGGCGGTTGGTTCTGGTACGGGCGACGACGCTGAGCTTGAAGAGGACGTGGTCGCTGAAAGCGACGGCGTGGGCGAGTCCATTTCTGGAGAGATCCTAAGAATAACCCCCACTCTGGACGATGTCGACCAGACCTACAGTGTCTGGCCGACGGCGCTGCGCCGTCTTGCAGAGGCACCATAGCCACGAGTACTTGTAACTACGATGTGGAGTTTGCAAATGATATGTGGTCCGACCAGGACGGGGACGCGTTCTCGCGCGACAACACTGAAGCTCCAGCGGCACCCGACCTTCACGTTGCCGATGAACCCAGAAACCAGAGACGGATTGGGGCTGTCCGACTAGGAGCTGCTGCAACTGAAGTGGATCACCTACGACGCTTACGACACCTCGTCCCACAGGCCGCCCAAGAGGTTCTAAGAAGTCAACCAAACCTACGCGTCCTACGTTCAGCTCCCCTAATGGAGCTGAACTGTGTGCTGATCCATGTAGAGCCGACAGCGATGTGAGAGAAATGTCAAGGAATTCGAGTAAGTCAACTAGTAGCAACCGCCTAGAAGGCGGAGATCAACGTGTGCTTCGCGACAACATGAACGCAATGGATGGGCGTCCATCGTCCAGTTCTTCGAAGCGCTCATCTACTGACAGATCATCGACCGGAGCAACGTACGCGAGCATGCGCCAAAAAAACAAATCGGTCAGATGCGCAAGGAGCTCGATGAGATCGAGGTGAAGCACTCAGCGGAGGGGGGGGGGGAGACTGTGCGGCTCTTCATGCTCCTTCGCGAAGAGGCCGATCGCCGCCTAGAAGTCGAAGACCGCCGCCGCCGCGAGGACCGGGAGGGGCGCTTGGCTGCAGATAAGACCGAGAGAGAGAGCCGTGAGCATTTCAGGCGCGAGGAAGCTGCAGCTGCTATACAACTACGCGAGGAACAGATACGCAGAAAGGCCGCGGCTGCTGTCGAAAGTTGCTTGCGCTATCAAGAGAGACTCACGCTCGATCGCGAAGAAGCACGTCAGAGCCATAAGGAAATGCTGCTGCTTATAGCGTCTCTAAAAGGTGGACCGGAGAACAAACACTGACCGTAAGAGTCTACGAACCAAGTTGTAGGCAAGAAAGCACATCTAATTTCATAATGTGAGTATCAAATGAATATTAAGTCATGTTACGCGTTCTCTTCTCGTCCGTAGAAGTGTGTGGTTCTTATGTGACTTATGCCTACCGTCCTAACGCGAAAGTTCGCCAAGCGAAACAAATTATCCAGTCGTTTTATCCTCTTGGACATCTTGTATGGCAAAGGGAGCAAGAGCCGGTGGAACACTTTCCCCACCGAGTCCATGCCCCATTCCGCGCGCTGTCGTATAAAAGTAATAGCCGGCGACATCATATTTGCTGCTGGTCTCACCGACGGTAGCAGTCTTGCCAAATCACCATCATTTAGAGACGTGAGCACCTTTTCAGTCAGCTCGTCGCCACAGGGGGAGGCGCTGTCGGCGACGACTCCGTACCTCCCGTCTGGACTAAGTGTATGATCTAGCAACTTACGCCTGCAATCTAGGGACGTATCGGCATCATTCTAACTGCCGGGACAGTTGTGCTTCGTCCAGACAATCAGGCCGTCTGCACTGAAGCACAGCGTCCTGGTCACAAACACAGCATGCAACCAACCATTATATTGGGTATTTTGAATGTCCGAGTCAGCCGATTGCTGGACCTAAGCACAGCAGATATACTTAGAAAATAGTAAAACTAGATAAATTAACAATTCTTACACAGTAGTTTTTGCCATCCAAAAAGCCCCAAGTAAATTGAAGAAGAGGCTGTCGTCGAGCTACCAGTCTGGCTAGGGCTTGCTGTCGGGCTGGAGAAGGCCACGATATGCGAGCAGGGGGTCGCCTGTCAAGGCAAGGGCCATGGCGTCCTAGTCTGTGCAGAGTGAGGCTCGCTCCATGGTGCCTTTGTAAAATGCCATAAGCACACCAAGCACCTGGTGGTGCTGTTGCAGCCGACACGGGCGCCCTCCCTGTCGCCGATAGCCAAGAATATGGTAAAAGGGTGTGAATCGCCCCAGCAGTAATCAGAAGGAGTCCTTAAACGATAGAAGGCGGTGGTGAGCACCCTCGTTCAATATAAACTTGAAATAAATAGTGTTCCGTACTGATACAGACTTGTTAACGCCAAGAAATTCTCATCTGTCCCACCGTGCCACTATCCATCCAAGAAGATTGCCTACACGATCCTTTAGACAAGCGAGCGAGACGCAATGGCGCATACGCACCATGCGTCGCAACTCTATGCGGATAATCTCATCGTGTAGTCGCCGCCGGAACCTCCGCGAGTGTCGCCTTAGTGCTCGCGCGTTAGCACACAACACTAACAACATGCTCTCCGATGACATTTCCGTTGTTAGGAATCAAGAAGGAGGACAAGGTAGTTTCTCGGGAATATTTTATGGAGCGTATGACGTGAGGTCCAGACGTCTGCAAATCAGTTGTACGCGGTGGGGGGGGGCGGTACTCCTGAAGAGTAATATATAGTTTTGTAAAATTTGTCCAATATTTGTCTGTTTCACTTCTGCAAGTATAATAGAATAAAGATAGTTGCACCAATGTAGACAAAAACGAAGGGGCACAGTTTCAGTTTATGCACAGTTGTGGATGGCTCATTTTACTGAGCCGGTTTATTCAGTTTTTTAATATGCCATGC
This sequence comes from Phytophthora tentaculata, assembly GCA_033557915.1. Classification (NCBI taxonomy): domain Eukaryota; phylum Oomycota; class Peronosporomycetes; order Peronosporales; family Peronosporaceae; genus Phytophthora; species Phytophthora tentaculata. Next base: position 1,488,524 of record JAUCEA010000005.1, read on the forward strand.
ATGGGATAAAGAAGGGTATAAAAATGTTGATAAAAAGTTTTATGATAGTTATGGAATGCACCCAATCCACTAAGAATTCATCACCTGGCACTCAGGAATTATCCGCACCCTTACCGTTTAGATTACGATGAATTTTTGGTCGATGTTTGAAGCAAATCGGCCACCTGGTCGCGAAGATATCGTAATGCAAAGTTCGTGGTGAAGCTGTGAAATTTGTAAATCTTTCGCCGGGATGTCAATATTACACGAAATGCGATAGGCACCTGTAGTGATGTAGCGCTTGTGATTCTCTATTGCACGGTGTCACGTAGAGCGCTTAAATACCGCTAGGGTCTGGTCTGCAGCAGCCGACAACAACAACAGCAATTGTATGGGAGTACTTAGTCGAAATATGACGGTACTATTAGATGACTTGAATTTGTTTGCTTACCGCATTTTTATTAAATGGAACATGGTCGTCACTTAACTACAAAATGCAGCTAACGACGTCCGATGACCTTACCGGCGACCGTCTCAATCCGCTCACCCTTCCCTAAGAACGCCTCAGCACCCCTAGGTGCCTCCAGCCGTTACGGTGGGGAGGCCACAAACCTCGAAATGCTCTCATCCGGGTTCCGAAAGAGCCAATGATCTGCGTCATCCGCCACAAGAGCCAGTACGGTCTCACATCGCGATACCGAACCACTGTCCCGCGCGAGATGGACCTGGACACTTCGGCGTGCATCCATGGCGATGTTGGCCAAAGTGCTCGCCGTTTTGTTATGGTCCGGTAATGATGTTGCCAGGACAGAACCGGAATTTGATCGGCTATACTTAGACTTTGGAAGTGTAAGTCCCTGTGATGAATCGCATTGGGAGCGATCCTCAACCGGTGTTGTCGCAGGATGAGAGCACTGTCGCCGACCACGTGGAGCGGGGCCCACTCGTCCGTCTGACATGCCTTGAGTCCAGTGAGAAGCCCCATGGACTCCGCCACGTTGTTGGTCGTGCGCTGGGAGCCATTGGCCATACTGCCGACCCAGCAAAGCTCGGCTCCGGTGAGATCCGTACCCAATCAAATGACAGATGCGCCACTACCACCAGGCCCGGGGTTCTCTCTTGATCCCCCGTCGAAAAAAGTAAATACCGAAAGCCCGTGACCGGACTTACTGTGGCTGGCATGTCCCAGGTCTCCTGGAGGACCCGGTTCAACACCGCCGCCGCCTGTTCGTAAAGCTGATGTGCAGCCTTCCCCTTGAGGTGATGTTCCACAGTCGCGTGTCCCTGTCTTAGGCGGGAGGCCAATGACACCTTGTGATGTGGACGGATGGTGTCGTTGAGCGAGTCAAAATGGGCCACTCTCCACCCCTATTCTCTGGGGAAGTAAAAGGCCGCTCCAATCCACCAGAAGCTCTTCGCCACCTCGGTGATCACTGCATTGAGCTTGTTCAGGTCCCGGTCGGTCATGGCAGGATATAGCGCCTTGACCATGGCCATACACCATAGGAAAGTCGTGGGAGCTGTATCCCAAAGCAGGCTGTGATGGGATCCAGCGTCGTCAGGCCTGAGCATCGCCACCGGCGATGAAAGACCGCCCGGAGGCAGACCGCGGCTGGACAGTCCCAAAATACCTGGAAGAGGTCTATGGCCCGACGACTGACACATTCCCCATGGAGGCATCCCATGCCACCCTGAGTAGGGTCGTCTAGGGTGCACGCTTGCTGTTTGAGACGATGGAGAAGTCGCTCGCTCCAGGGACCGAGCCCTACTATCCGACGGAGACGCTTCCACTCCGAAGTAGCGAGCCCTTCCACCGCCGGCGCATTCAACCGTGTTCATCCATCCCGTCGACGGGTGAGACTTGCCGAGCCTTTGCTGCGATAGCGCGCCGCCGCGACGGCTTTCAGGACGCTCCGTGAGCGCCACCAGTGAGTCTTGGGCAGATAATGGCACACCAGCCTGCCTACCTGGCGATGGCTACGGACCGAACCGACCACAACATCTGCCGAAGGGCCCCTTCCACATATCTGACGAAGTGACCATGGCTGCTCACGACGTCACCTCCACGCCACCCTGTAGCGTTCATCCGGATCCACGCTTGCGGAGGACGCCAAAGTCCAGCTCCACGATTACCGGATGGTCCTCCGGCGTTGCCACCAACCGAACTTCAGCAGTATGGGTGGCTTTTTAAGTGTGCCAGAGAAGTATGCATAGGTACCGACCGGGCTCGTCCGCTGTGTGGGCCTTGAGTGGAGGTGGTATCTCCGTAGGAATGCCGTCGGGATGTAAGGCTACCACCATAGTATTTTTGTGGTTCAAGATGAGACCCAATGCAGCCCCAAAGGCGTCGGTCACCGTCAACAGCTCCGATATGTATTTTGCCGATTTCAGATACACCGTCATGTCTTCCGCATAGCCTGCGACTTGGACGTCCACCGCCCCACCGGTCGAACGGAGCTGGATCCCTGGAAGCCATGGATGACGGTCGAGCTCCTGATAGAAGGCATCAAGTACCAGGATGAATAGCACCGGCGCCAGGGGACAACCTTGCTGAATCCCGCTGGTCACCTTCACCTTGCGTGATAGATATCCATTCGCCAAGAAGGTTACTGTCGGCTACCGTGTCGACGAGCGTTGTGGGAAGCATTGCCGACGTAGCGCCAGTAGTAGAAAGCCTCGAGTGAGGGAATCATACGCCTCCATGAAGTCCAATAACATCACCACTGCCTCCGAGTCAATGTCTTCCGCCTCGATCATGTGTTGAGCCGCCTTAAAGAGATGCAATGTATCGTATATCGTCCGCCCTGGTACGAAACCATTCTGGTTTGGGTATATCAGGACCTCGTGTGGCTTCCTCACCGGCTTGGTCAAGGTCTTGGTGAAGATCTTAAGGTCCGTGTGTATTAGTGCAATTGGACAGTAATGGAGCGGGTCCCCTTGATTACCTCCCTTCTTGAGGCAGAAGACATTGGCCGCAAGAAAGGAAGGTGGAAAGACTCCCTCCATGTACCATCGATTGAGAAGAGTAGTGAAGATGGGGACCAGGAGGGCCGCGTAGTGGCGGTACCAGTCGTTCCCCAGCAAGTCAGGGCCGGTCGCCTTCCCGACCTTGCAGGCTATGAAGGCTTCCTCGACCTCGAGTTCCGCGATCTTCCCCTTGAGGTGATGTTCCACAGTCGCGTGTCCCTGTCTTAGGCGGGAGGCCAATGACACCTTGTGATGTGGACGGATGGTGTCGTTGAGCGAGTCAAAATGGGCCACTCTCCACCCCTATTCTCTGGGGAAGTAAAAGGCCGCTCCAATCCACCAGAAGCTCTTCGCCACCTCGGTGATCACTGCATTGAGCTTGTTCAGGTCCCGGTCGGTCATGGCAGGATATAGCGCCTTGACCATGGCCATACACCATAGGAAAGTCGTGGGAGCTGTATCCCAAAGCAGGCTGTGATGGGATCCAGCGTCGTCAGGCCTGAGCATCGCCACCGGCGATGAAAGACCGCCCGGAGGCAGACCGCTGCTGGACAGTCCCAAAATACCTGGAAGAGGTCTATGGCCCGACGACTGACACATTCCCCATGGAGGCATCCCATGCCACCCTGAGTAGGGTCGTCTAGGGTGCACGCTTGCTGTTTGAGACGATGGAGAAGTCGCTCGCTCCAGGGACCGAGCCCTACTATCCGACGGAGACGCTTCCACTCCGAAGTAGCGAGCCCTTCCACCGCCGGCGCATTCAACCGTGTTCATCCATCCCGTCGACGGGTGAGACTTGCCGAGCCTTTGCTGCGATAGCGCGCCGCCGCGACGGCTTTCAGGACGCTCCGTGAGCGCCACCAGTGAGTCTTGGGCAGATAATGGCACACCAGCCTGCCTACCTGGCGATGGCTACGGACCGAACCGACCACAACATCTGCCGAAGGGCCCCTTCCACATATCTGACGAAGTGACCATGGCTGCTCACGACGTCACCTCCACGCCACCCTGTAGCGTTCATCCGGATCCACGCTTGCGGAGGACGCCAAAGTCCAGCTCCACGATTACCGGATGGTCCTCCGGCGTTGCCACCAACCGAACTTCAGCAGTATGGGTGGCTTTTTAAGTGTGCCAGAGAAGTATGCATAGGTACCGACCGGGCTCGTCCGCTGTGTGGGCCTTGAGTGGAGGTGGTATCTCCGTAGGAATGCCGTCGGGATGTAAGGCTACCACCATAGTATTTTTGTGGTTCAAGATGAGACCCAATGCAGCCCCAAAGGCGTCGGTCACCGTCAACAGCTCCGATATGTATTTTGCCGATTTCAGATACACCGTCATGTCTTCCGCATAGCCTGCGACTTGGACGTCCACCGCCCCACCGGTCGAACGGAGCTGGATCCCTGGAAGCCATGGATGACGGTCGAGCTCCTGATAGAAGGCATCAAGTACCAGGATGAATAGCACCGGCGCCAGGGGACAACCTTGCTGAATCCCGCTGGTCACCTTCACCTTGCGTGATAGATATCCATTCGCCAAGAAGGTTACTGTCGGCTACCGTGTCGACGAGCGTTGTGGGAAGCATTGCCGACGTAGCGCCAGTAGTAGAAAGCCTCGAGTGAGGGAATCATACGCCTCCATGAAGTCCAATAACATCACCACTGCCTCCGAGTCAATGTCTTCCGCCTCGATCATGTGTTGAGCCGCCTTAAAGAGATGCAATGTATCGTATATCGTCCGCCCTGGTACGAAACCATTCTGGTTTGGGTATATCAGGACCTCGTGTGGCTTCCTCACCGGCTTGGTCAAGGTCTTGGTGAAGATCTTAAGGTCCGTGTGTATTAGTGCAATTGGACAGTAATGGAGCGGGTCCCCTTGATTACCTCCCTTCTTGAGGCAGAAGACATTGGCCGCAAGAAAGGAAGGTGGAAAGACTCCCTCCATGTACCATCGATTGAGAAGAGTAGTGAAGATGGGGACCAGGAGGGCCGCGTAGTGGCGGTACCAGTCGTTCCCCAGCAAGTCAGGGCCGGTCGCCTTCCCGACCTTGCAGGCTATGAAGGCTTCCTCGACCTCGAGTTCCGCGATCTCGCCCCCCCCCCCCCCCCCCCCCCCTTGATCGGACGTCACCTGATCAATCCACGCCGCTCCCTCAGATTGGGTGTGAGGCGACTGTAAGGTTTGCTAAAAGATTAACCCCATGCGTCCGCAAATATGTCCGCCTTGTGATGGATTCCTCTGTCAGGACAACCAGATACAGTGTTCAAGCGCCATACGGTGATGTCCTTGAACTTGCTGGATACCCGCCGAAAAAGCGCTTTCGCGGTCTTTCCATCCCAGTACGTCACATCCCCGAACACGCGTCGTTGATGAGACGACGTGCGCACGCACTGGAGGTCCATTGTAGTACAACGCACGCGCGCCAACGGGGTTGTACCGCCAAAGCTAAAGCGGCAAAGCTATCAGCTATCATGTTCACCGTAGTTTGCACCCCCGCAACCTGTTGTTGTTGTCGGATGAGCTGTGCTTAGAGCCGATGGGGCCGCTGTTTGAAGGATCGTCGGTGACGCTGCCGCTGAAAACAAATTTCTACCCTAGTCACAGCCACCAAACGCACCTTAAGCGCCTCCCACTGCTCGGCCGGCTATTGGGCGGTCAATAGGGTGGAGGAGATGGACTTAAGGTAGGCGCGCAAGAGTTCCGTCGTCTTCGTTGATACTGCCTCATTTGCGTAGCCTGGTACCGGGTAGACCCTACCAAAAGTCTGTACCCACAAAGGATCATCCGGTGCCTGTATATGGAGTGCAGTACCACAGTAGTCCGCTGGAGATCCCAGCGTCAAGACGTCCCATCCAGCCACCCAAGTGTGCATGGTCCCGTTCACATACCCACGATCTAACCTGGATGACGCGTCCCCCTGGCCAGCCACCGTGTAATGAAATGATACGTGTGAGTGATTTTGTGGTGGCGCGTAAGTTGCCCATGCCCCCACTCTAATGGGTGCGCGTCGTCGGCCGGATCAACGAGCCCCCAACATTCTAGGAGGTCCCGTAAGGCTGGCGAGTTATGGGTCCCACGTTGAGTAACATAACTGCGACCTGCGATATCACCTAGCGTGCATGTGAAGTCGCCCTTTGCCGCTAACATGACGCCTTGGGTAGGTCCAGATCCATGAGATTGCGGAAGAAGATCTCCTGCTGCGCAGTTCTATGGGAGGCGTCGATGTTTAACAGGACAGGAGGCTTCCCCTGAACATTCCTTGCACCAACATGCAGTGGGGACTCTAGTGCTGCGTTAGAACTGGGTTCGCCTCCTCGAATAACCCGTAAGAGATCACCAGTATCGCAATCCCGCCCTTCTGGCCCTTGGCGGGTGACCAGAAAGAGTAGGAACACGTACCTGGCTCCGTACTGAGCCCCCACCCACATCACGTTGGTCTGTAAAACGATTGGTCTCCTGGGCTTCTACGTGGGTTTCCTGAAGTAGGTGAACAACGTCCTTCCCCCTAGTCGTCCTGCTCCGCATGTGTCAAAACCAAGCATCCCGGTCCGCCGCCCTACAGCCGGTTACTGCTTATATTTTCGGACACGGTATAAACAGATGCCCCGCTTATATTTCCGGACGGAGGGAGTACTTTTTTTCTAAAATTTTAAAAATATACTAGCTCGATCGCGCTGCCACGGTGGAATACATGCGTAAAGAGTGTGTTTTATGCAAAATTTGCCGTGGAGTGGGAGGCAAAACACAGTCAAAGCCGCGAAACTCCATCTTCAGGTGCTACCCACAGCACGGTTTAAACGGGACAATCAGACTGGATTTGGGCTGACAGAGGAGATGGTGACGGAAGGCAAGACGATGGAGGATCTAGCCGAGGAAAGCTGCCCTTGTTTCACAGTATCGACCTATTATTCGGGGTGAAGTCAAATGTCACGCCACATTCGTAAATTGGTGAACCATCCTATAACGAAACTGAATGGTTTCCCGTGAACGACGCTGCTACTCGCAGCGGTGATACGAGTGGTAATAGGGGCGACGGCGTTACATCAAGCCATGAAAGCATAGCGCGTGACTTCGGCGGCGAGCGAAAATGCCGACCCAAATGTACCCCCCCCATATTGCATCACGATCCGACAATGCGAAGGCATCTGCAGAGCCGGTAGCCAAAAACGAGCCTAGCAGTATTCTAGCGAGCATACTACGTCAAATAAAAAGCCCGACTCAGTAGCAAAATCACACAAGAGTGCCTCAAAAACGAAGATTACCATGACAGCTGATGCAAATGGGGTCGACAAGGCTATGAACTACAAACACCAAGACTTCGGCAGTGTCTACACTGACGCAGCCAAAAAAAACGCCGGCCTTCAACGAGCAGAATTTCAAGACACAGATGGAGTGGAAAGGGAAGCTGCTGCAAGAGGAGCGCCGTGAGAAGCATCTCGACAGACTTGCTCGCGCTAGAGAGTTAGACAAACAAGGGGAGCTTCAACACATTGAGGTTCGCCAAAATATAGCACTGGGGCTTCTTAAAACTGAGAAGCCGTTCAGCGAAGTGCAGGTGATAGAGACCGTACTCTTCTTTGCCCCGCAGCCTTCCAGCGCTGATAGTACTGATACGACGGAGTAGAGGGGGGATGTATCACACTATCTTTTGGAGCTTCAAGTCCGATGCGGTTTTGGAATTTCATTTAACAACCACAGATGGCCTTATATTCTTAAATCGGGTTAAATTAGCTTGGAGGACCTTAGCTGACCACAAAAAGTGTCAATCGCTTCAGGGATCTCAGTTTAAATCATTTCCTAAAGCCTGTTGCTTAATATGCTCACGTTTTGATTCAGCATGAGGTGCTGCTGGCGGGTCCATGCAGCACGACTCTTCTTCATAAGCATTTTCGCCTTCAGCAGATGTGAAATCTTCGCGATCTTCATCTGTCCTTTGGTCATTCATCTGTAGCGTCATATTGTGAAGAAGCACACACAGCAAAATGTGGTTGTTGAGTTTGTCAAAGTCTGTCTTGTCCTTAATCTGAGTGCGGACGCCATAGAGAGACGACCATAGGTTCTTGAGGGTCCCGATGCAGTTTTCAATCACAACCCTGGCGCTTGAAATATTGGTGTTAAAGCAAGAATTGTCGGGTTGAGCGGCGCGAGGCACCTTGTAAGGAGTAATGAGACGCTCTGATAACGCGTATCTGCTATGACTTATCAAAAATTCGCCACTTGAAAAGTATTTCTCGGGGTTCTTGCCAACACGAGAGTGTGAGAAGACCATAGAATCTTCACATGAGCCTGGCCATCCCCGTATACGCATGAAGTATTCGCTGATCTTCGTCACAAAATATTTGAACGTTTACTCCGCCTCGATTTTTTTCTTGTAGAGAATGACCGATTTTGTGAGAGTTCATGTAGGTCCCATCAGCAAATTCCACTGCACCACTTAGACCACACCTCTCGCGATGAAAGTCAGATTTAGTTGCTCGCTTTGTGGCGGATGGCCATGCAACAAACCGCGAATAGTGTCGGAGTAAAGACTTGCGCACACGTTGAACAAACTCTGTCACAGTCAATCCATTCGAACGTGCAAGGCTACCGCAGGTATTTCCGTTTCCAAACGTACCGCACCACTTCAGCGTGACAGCGAGTTGGATGGCAATATCTCTCTGTGAATATTCGTTGTTGTTGCCATCCACACTGAGACCTAGCTGATAGTTAAATTTAGGCGGATCTACACGTACATAACGTTTGCTCGAGGAGATCGTATCTGTGAGCGGACGACTTCCTCTTCTTTCCACGTGATCCCATGTATCGTGGCTGCGCTATTTCAGAGTACAGATCTGCTAGCCCCATTAGCTCATCACCTTCTCCGCCAGACTGACCCCACTCTTCTGAACTCATGTTGTCGCTAATCGGCTGGCAGCCTCCTTCGCTGCTATCGTCCTCGAGCTCTGCTTCTTGAAACAACACGTTCGATACCACCACCGCGCATCGCGTTAGTACCAAAGCACTGACGACTCTGCTTTTCTCCGTAGCGGGCATCATATTCTCCACTGACCCCCACCGCAAGACGAGAAGATGGTATGAAACGCGTCTGCAACTAAGACATGAGTACGAGTTCAATATACACAGGGTTGCGTGACTCAGGTATTAGTGGCGGTCTCACCGTGTACATTGGATGACCCGGGACCCAACTTGGCGGCTACAAGTCACAGGAAGATCATGCCAGACCGCGAGAAGGCTTCCGCTTCCAATGCACGGTGGTCTTCTGAAGGGCGGTACGCGCGATTAAAATGTTGCACTTGTGAGCGAACGGAAAATTAAGGTTTCCGCGTTAATTTTTCGTGTCATTGTTTGTGTCATTTTTATACTACAGATTTGCGCGAATAATCTGATGTCTGAAACCCCGTATTGCGATTCTTTGCAATATGCAGTTTCCTCACCGCTCAGCTCGCGCCTACTTTTTCGGTCACTGCGGTATTCACTCTTACCCTCTCGGGACACCTCTCACTACCACGCGACGAATTGGTAGGGGTGCGCATGGGCGGATAAGTTAATCTAAGTGCTCATATGTTATAATTGCCGACCACAATTGAAACCCCCACACGAACACTCTCATTTTAAGGCGCCGACGAATTACTTGGGCGTGAGTGTGGCAGAGCAGTAGTTTGTGGAAGGTCTGAAGGTGCTCGCTGCTCGGGAGGAGGACTGCACGTTTACTTCTGGCTGAATTCATGGAGATCAGGCCACTGAGACTACGTTCGCTGCTCTAGTCATGTTCGTTGGAGGGGGGGGGGGGGGGTGACTTGTTCCTACGTGCCCATCGTGGAGGCAGGCATCGTCGTGGCCGAAGCTAGGTCGGCTAAGCGTCTCTTTTGGTCCATTATTTATATAAATATGAAACACCATTTTCTCGCCAGAAACAACGTGGTCGTTAAACGCCTCATTAAACTTACCGTTGCATGATAGAAACGAGCACCCATCATTTTTTATTCTGCACAATGCATACCATCATCTAAACGAGTTTTTTTAAAGTACTTTTAAGCACTCTTGAAAAGTGCAGGGCCCACGTGAATATTTGACCTTCCTAATCCAATACCCCTGGAAGAGTGATCAATTATTGGTTTTCATTTGAGAAATTTCCAAAATACAGTACATATGTACTATGTCGTCCCAGAGTAGAAAAACAAATACAACACAACTGAAATAAAAGCTGTACACTGTAACCAGTGTGCGTTAAACTCGCGTTCACATAAGAAACAGTGCATTGCTAAATACGCGCGAGATCTTTTATCCATCACTACACTAAAAATATTCAACCCGGCTAACGTAAAAGTGTCCAAGACTTAAGGGGTTACGCAGAGTGGATATTCCTTGGAGCGAGAGGTAACGCCACTATAGTTTGGTATTGGACATCACCTCAGTCCAACTCCAGAACTAATGCGTTTAAGCAGCTAAGAACACTTACCAGCTTAAACAAAATACCAGCATTAGCCTTATTAAGCAAAGGCTGGTAATGTCCGCTGCGCACCTTTATTATAGGCCAGTGCTACAGTCCAGGTATCGAATCGAGTCCATGTATTTTCCATGTATTCGTTCCAGTTATCGTCCGTGTGGGTTAAAATATTTAAATTGCTAAGCAAATATTACGGGTGTAGTAAGAGAAATAAGAGCAAATACCTAATGCGAGACAACTCCCTCAATGCATGCGGGAAAGAGGATCATTGCAAGCAACAGTGTCTTCATTGAAATTAATGGAAGCAAAGTAGCTATTATATGTATCACTTAGCGGTATCAACGACGACTTCTCTTCTTCACGGAGTGGCAACTCCCTATCCACTATTGATGTCGCTCTGCCAACGCTTCGCCTAGGTTCTGGTGACGCCATCTCGTTGGGGCACTCTAAACGATCTGTGTGGTCACTTGCAATTGTTTGTTCTTCCTGCACAGCTTGATAACGATGACTAGCCCACTGCACCGCGCACAAATATGCTAGGGTCCACACGACTCCTCGGCTGTATAGGCGCTTGTCCTATCCCACTCGTCCTGCCGTAGAGCACTGTTCGGCGCGCCAATGGAGGTAGAACGACGCCGCTATGTAGGAGCTTGAACCAGGCTGCTATGTGCCACCGTGCTCCGCGTACGTATAGACGCTTCTCCGTGCGTGCTCGTCCTGCCGCGCTCTTCCACCGACTGTGATTAAGAAATAACGGACTGGTTATATATTGATAGATTACCAACGGTTTGGTTGTAAATTATAAATTACAAACTTGGACAATAACTGGACCGATACCTGGACATTATTGGCCATTTGATTTATACATAATTGGCCATTTGGTACCCAGGTTGTAATTCTGGAAATCACGAGCCCTGATTGGCTGGTTTATCAGTATTGACCAGATTTGAGGTCTGTATCACATCCAGAAGTGGGGTGTGGTTTGCAGCTTGTGTTGCATGTACGTTGCATGAATGGCCGAGTTTTGCAGCCGTAGCTTACAAATATCAAGTCAGGCTCCCTATAGTAAACCTAAGTCAAGGTTGCAAACGCAGTGGTGCACGCACAGCCCAGTTTACAATCATCCGAAGAAGACGTATCTGTGGCCCACGAAGGAAGCTACTACACTGCCCCGCCCAAACACCACACAACCAAGCCGGGCGCAGCCGTGGCACGTACCACGCCGGCCAGTGCTGCTAACTGCTACGTCTACGCTGCTGCCTCGGCGCCTTTCGTGTTGGTATGTCAAATTTTTCGTCGTCCAAGTCTTAACTAACCCATTCATCTGCGAATATACGAAGCCCACAAAGCGGACGAGTTGTATATTTATCTTACCTCGCTAGAGGAGAGTAGACATTACGAGCAAGTGTATTCGAGCGTCATGGTCAACGCGGGGGCGTGACGTCTCGATGTCGGCCCTAATTGACAGTGCCATTGTCGCCCTTGGCGTGTTTTACAAAACTGTCTCGGTCGGCTACGGCACCTTCTTTGGCTTCGCCATGGGTGTCTCCCCCTCCTCGGCGCTGTGGATATGATTCGTCAATTACGGTGGCATCACTGCAGGTGCTGCAATCGGCAGCAATGACGTTGGATCTACTGTGTGTGTGTGGGGGGGGATATGGTTGGTCTCTCTCGGCTACGTGACGGTGTATGGCTAGGCTATGATTCTTCGCTCTCCCCACGATTAGCTCACCGTGAGTGGCCTTAACATGAACGATGAGGCAGTATAGAAGGCGGACGAGCTCATTCACCGCGTGCGAGAAATTTTGCGAGTTATTGCCACATGAATATGACATATTACGATTTCGACTGCGTATAATGTCTATCAAACACGCTGAAGCGCACACTCACGCTGATCATTGTGCTGTCCAAACGCTAGGGTGGACTTAGCGACTCACAATGCTATTAGAATATCAACCTATCAGAAGCTTGGTTGCAAATCAAGTTGCACAATCGGTCAATATTTATACAATACATGAACTCGATAACTGGACTGTAGTACTTCTGTTTTTATGCTACTTACTTAAGTGAGTGATACATATCTTCAGCGGATACAGCAAGCAGTTTCGTGCGGCATGCATTTGTTATAGTGGTTCTCTCGGATGGCAGATTAGCAGGTTGCAGGTTTACTGACCAATCAGATTCGCGGAATAATGACAAATTGCTAACCTACAGATGGAAGCATTGCAGTGTGGTCAGTGACCACTGGTCACTACCGACTAAGTTGGTAGGATCAGTGCAGGTTTGCAGGTATTGCGCTTTTCAATGCTTTTAGCTGGCAAATTTAACTTAATTAGTGTTTGTGAGATATGATACCGGTACGTAGGGTTTTTCTGAGATATAAGATTTGCTATTTAAAAAAATATTTTTTAAACCCATTTTTATTCCTAGCTGAGGGTATTCTTATGGCAACCTTCTGTACATGTAACCGGTAGCTAGGAGGACGTGATGGACAAGGGGTACTAATCAAGGTGGAAGGCAAGCGATATAGTTATGAATTCCATCGATAAAACGGGGTGAAGCATTTGCATATCGTGATTCTGACAATTTATGCTGGTAACAAGTGCTGAGGGCGCCGCCATCAGGGCGGTGTAGAGTGAAAGAGAATTGTGAGATGAATGAGTTGAGACGGAAGGCCACCTTCAGCAAGTAGTAATGTCCTTGCTTGACTTGATCGGACTGCATTTTACAACAGAGGCGGATCTAAAACTACAATAGTACCTTTTATTTTATTTTTTTTACATATTACAGGGGAGGGGTGAGATGGGAAACACTTAAGGGTCTACTTTGAATTATGTCTACGATACATAAAATGCCAAGGTTGACTACGGAGTAGTTTGTCCTCCCACGTAAGAAAGCTGCATTGGGATAGTGCGAGTTGGCTGCGCCGCTATGCTGCACAGCGAGCTCGCTTGTATGAATATATATTAATAAAAATATTAAATTATTTAATAAACTGTTCAATTTTTAAATTTACTAAATTGCGGGGAAATAGAAAAACATGTTCTTACATTCAGCTGATGTATGTGTGAGACCTAAAGTTTTCAATCCAATAACCCGCTACTATTAATGTCCGAGAGGACAAAACCATATAGTACCGTGTTTAACCTGATATTTACTGTATGTACTTAAAGCATCTATTGCACATTTTTAATAATACTATAAGTATTAATAGAATGTTCAAGGGGTGCATATAGTAAATGTCAGGTCAAACACAGTAATAGTATCAATAAAAATGTGCATGAGATGCAGTAAAGCACCAAGGGCATACAGTAAATGTCAGATCAAAGTCCTCGCGGATGGTAGCGGGTTATTGGGTTGAAAAACTTTATTGGGTTGAAAAACTTTATTGGGTTGAAAACTTTAGGTCTCACTCACCACATTGCATACAGCTTAATGTTCGTAAGCTTTGCCCCGAAGGATACCCTGGTCGTGGCTTTTAGTTTCAAAGCCACTCTGCGTGAGAAAAAAGAAGACTGAAAACCGCTGTGAAGAATGAATGTTGGTCAAATTATATCCGTCGAGTTTATTCTGGCTTTGTTACAAACTACAAAGACAAGCAAACGACTGCTTGAGGTCGATTTACCGCCAAATTTACAGCGATATCTTGTAAATCGACCGTTTTTGCCGTTTTGAAAAGGTAATTCCATCACAGATAGATACGAATATCAATGTAGACCGCCCATCTCAGTATTATGCCTAGTTTTATGCTCCGACCATCTGCAAAGCACAAAAAAATTACAAAAATCCTACTGGCTGGTGGAACATGCAAACCATTCGAACCGTGAGAACCACTTTTGAACCGCTGACTGTGTCGATCAACACCTTTTAGCAGAAGTGAGAAGTCAGTATGTTATTGATCGCTGGAGTGCGTTGACTTCTCTAAAAATTATTTCAGTCTACCGGGGGGGGGGGGGGGGGGGGAGATTTTCCTTGCAAAGTATGCTGACTTTTTTCACTGACGCAACCCCAAAACAATCTCATGCAAAAATATTTTAGCCAATCAAAATCGAATATTGCATTTACATAATATCAGCCACTCAGGATTTGAAAGTTACAATTACAATCACTGACATGCCGAAGGCGACTTACAGCAGTGCCGCGACCAAGGAGTGCGAGCTGTGCGAGAAGGCAATATCTCGCACTAACATCTCCAAGCACAAGAAGAGATGCAAAGGCATTAAGGCGCGCGACTCTCGGAGTGATATCCGGAAGAGGTCGTGGATTAATCACTGCGCCAAGCGTGTCGGGGAGCAGCGCAGCCTTCGCGCTAATAATTTGTTCAAGAAACTTGAAGATACCGTAAATTAACAAAATGTGAATATCTTTTTATATTTTATTTACAATTTAGTTTAACTAAACAGGTCTCCGACAGCTGCTATGCGAGCTGCAGGGAGAACCTCTTCCTCCGAAACCCAAGCCAAAAGGACTACGGAAGCATCCACTAGAGGTGCTAAGTCGTAACGCGGACTTATTCGAGTTCATTTTTTCCAAGGTATGTCTATCGAGTAGCAGTTACTGTGCTGTAATGACTGACGTTACGTGCTATAAGATGGAGGATGTAGACTTGCTATCAAAGCTATGGTTTAAGAAAGCCTACCTGCTGTTGCACCCTGACAAGCGCCATTGGGTACCGTTGGAGCTGCGTGCGGGGTCAGGCGCGGCACATATTCAGGAGACATGCACGGCAATGAGTGCGTACAAAGAGGAAATGCTTGCGGCAGATGAGCACACCCGTTTTGGAGAGCGGGTGCGCCTTCAAAAATATTGGGACTACCTACAGACAAGATACCGCCTTAAGGTAAGCAATGGCAGGCGGTGTGTGAGAAGGTACGCGATCAGAATGCCGCACTACAAGAACCGGTCCAAGCGCAAATGAATGGCTTTGGTGACGCCAAAGACTGCTCAGCACTGGCGGAGTTCGAGGCATCTACAAAGCAGGATTCATCAAGAAGGACAAAGCGTACGAAACCAAGATGAAAGGGCAGGAAGAGCATATAGCAAGCGAGCGCCGCTTTAGGGAGACTTTTGGTCTAGAATCCGATAGTGAGAATGAGTAAAAACCAAGTCAGGCTTGGCCGACCCAATTTATGTTGACCTCAAAATGCTATGACAAGACTAAAAGTACTCTAACAAGACTAAAAGTACTATGTCAAGACTAAAAGTACTGTACAAAAAACGAATGGCTCTAGATCGCTCTATACCTCACAATCCTTTGGGCAGTCGAGGGTCATCACTCACAGACTATTCGGCTCACAATCCATTTGGTTGGACCAGCATCAGAGGACTTAAACATAATAGCGTCACAAGCCACATCGTTCCAAGACTTGCTACAAGAGGGTATTGCTACTGCTACACATGTGATTAAGAAGGAGACGAGGGATGTCTACGCGTCGTACTTAAAAAATTCTGCGAGTTCGGCATTTTAAACGAGTACCCGGATCCAGCAACTGTTCGGCATCACGAGTTACCTTCGCTTCTGGTCGCATTTATGGAGAGCATATCTTCGTCTGCCTCTGTCTCCAACCAAACCGCTGAGAAGATTCGGGCCGCTGTAGCGAACTACTATGGTAGCTATGAGCGCCGAGACGAAGCAGGGCCGGACAAGTGGATGGTTCTTACAGATGATCAAGGAAACAAGTATGATCTCGGTAATCCAACCAAGGATGCATTTGTCCAGCTGTTTATGCGCGGACTGAAGAAGCGAAAGAGTACTGAGTTTACGCAGCGCCAGGCGACCCCTATTACATTGGATATGCTTCGAGTACTTCACGTCCACTTGGCAATCACGCCCGGATTGACGGAAGCGTGTCGTTTGTGGTTCTTTACCGTGACAGCGTTTCCGTTTTACGGCCGGTGTAGAATTAATGAGGTACTCAGCCTCCAGTGGAATAATCTCACCCTAGGCCTCACACGACCGAGTGCATCTGACCCTAGTGTGTCCATTACCTATGGCGTCTACAAGCTTGAAGGAAGGAAGACAGAAGTTGCTGTAGGTCGCTGCTACAACATTCACAATCTTGATGACTGCGAGAGTCCAATGGACGTACTCTCTAAATTGACGACTTGGTTGACTTACGTACAAACGAAAACGGATCACGAGTGGAATGACAACGATTGCATTTTCCCAGCACTGTCAAAGATATCGAAGAGCATTATCAAGACGGACGATCCTTCTACAGGCTGTGAGAAAGCACGAGTGGAGTGAGGCAAGATGATGTCTGAACAGGCTTTCATTACGTTGCTCAATTGCGCTGTACGAGATCTAAACCGTAATGAAGTTTCAACGCGTGGGTATATTCGACAGCAGTGGCGAGATATATGGTTTACTTCTCTCACTTTCCGTCGCGCTGGGTCACAGTACAGGTTTATGTTTGCGCTGGCGCTCAGTACAGGTTTATGTTTGCGTCGCCTAAACGATGGTGGTCATTGCGAATGGTGATGTGGTGGGCTGGATGGACACAAAATGAGTCGGCTGACCCTAGTACGTTATTTACTTGATCAAGCCGCAACGGATCAAGACACCCAATTGGCGGACTGCTTAGCCCCTGATCGAGAAGCACATGTAGGATGTCCTACCACATTTTCCCGACGTAAGCGTAACACGACGACGTCAACACCACAACCATCCTCATCGATGGAAAAGAGGCTAAAGATTGTTGAAAACTCGGTGAAAGCCCTCGAGGACAAGATCGACATGCTTGTCTCCATTATGCAACCAGCACACCAACAACCTCCGAACCCGACACACGAGGACGCGGCCAGAGCGAAAGTGCAGAGCAAGTATCAGTTCTTTGACCAGCAAAAGATTGGAAGGATATGTACAAAATGTATTGGAACGCTGACGCGTCTCGCCATCTATTCAAACCTGTCAGTGAATGGACATCGGTGGAGAGAAATAATAGTGGTGCTCTACCTAGTCGTCTGAGTGTTGCCAAGCTTATTGCTGAAGATGTATGAGGCTTCTCAGTTGAAATGAGATCTTCAAGTCCACTAAACGCCGCCGATTCAACATTATCAATGTATGCAGCCAACTACACAAGGCACTACTAACTGAAGGACAATGCTGGTTTGACTCGTTCATCTAGGTCGTCTGCGACTTACACTGGGAATTCATGTACATTTTTTTGCGGAATTGCTGTTTCTCTTTTTCGAATTTTGACTGGGTTATTAATTGACAATCCCTATATAATTTTTCTACTGTAGAATATTTACGAAAATTTCGAACAAAGAGTCATATTAGTACGAGCTAGCAGCCACAGCGAAGGAAACGATAGTATTTCCGCTGTCAATATCAACTGTCAATCGCCATATCAATAAGACAAGGGACGCACTACTGGACAACTTAAGCCTGAATTTACTGGATAAATCTGCAGGATGAGTATTCTTTGTTCGAGTACAAATTCCTAAATAAATCTATATGGTCCACAGAAGCTGTTTCGGCAGCCAGACCGAGTAGAAGTAACACATTTGGCTGCAAAAGAATTAAAAAAAAATGCGAAATGGATCTGCGTTTCAGCCTGACTCAGTGGCCGAATTTGCACAATTCTGCATATATTACACCTCAGCTATTCTCGCTGAATTTGTACACATTACAAATATAAGCTTCTTTACTGTATAAACAGAAAACTTAAGTAATAGAAAAAAGAAGGCTTCTTTCACCAGAAAAGCTATTCTGGCTGGTGTCTACCAGTCGCGCTCATCTGTTTGTTTCGTTTTGCTGTATGACTGCCGAGAATGGGATATTTTACGGCGTGCAATTCGCCAGCTTTTATGCTTCTCAGGAATGTCTGAACAAGACGCCAGAGTACATACCGGTATATTAAACGAAAACAAAACAACCGGGAATTTTTTCGCCCACAATTTCACGAATTCATGAGAAATACGTCTTTGCAGCTAGAAAAGTCTTTTTTCGGTGACACGAATGCTGACCCAGGTTACGTTTAGTACCGTGGAATTAATCCGGTGCAGTACTAGGTCGTCTGCGACTTACATTGGGAATGCGAGTACAGCTTTTTTGCAAAATTTGTCTCTGTTGAAAATTGTTGTACCTGCACGAGGCAATGGTTGTTGAATTGACTCGTAGCTCCACTTGTATTGAATCAGCCTCTACGTGTTAGCCTGTTGCTGAAAGGCCATTTATCGAGATATACGATAACCATCTCGTTCCTTAAGCGAAAGTCTATATCAACTATCAATTGCCACATCAATAAAACAAAGGGACGCACTACAGAACAATTCGTACCTGGATTCAATGCATAAACCAGTGCTATGTACACCGTTCACTCTAATTAGTCATGCCATGACTAATAACGAATGTTAGATTGCAGCCTAAATTCTCTGGATCAGGTGTCCATGTTGTGAAAACTACCGGTTCGAATTTTAAACCGAGCATACTGGAATAAAGGTCTCGTCTAGATCTATCCAAAACCGGTCTTTCTGAGTAGAATATGTATGATTTATGAAAGATCCCAAATTTGTGACGTCACTAAAGCGCAACAGCATGGCTAATTTCGAAGCACGACTAATTAGAGTGAACGGTGTATTCTTTCTTCGAGTACAATTCCCTTAAATTATTCTATCTGGTTCCACAGAAGTTGTGTCGGAAGCACAAACCGCTTTCTTGGGCTTCCAATACTCGGGAGGGGTCGGAAAAATAATACAATTTAGTTTTAAAAAAATGTTTTTCTCAATAACTACTACGTAGTACATTAGTGTGCATGTAGTATTTATTATTGGCCCAAGCCGATTCCAAAACAAAAACACTAGCCCAATTATGGGCATTAAATATTACCTGTAGTATTAATTTTTGATCTTCTTGCGTATTCACTATTATCACGGTTAAAAAAAATTATCCTGTCGTGATGATACATTTTTTGTGTACTTGTGCCGCTGAATACTTTGACACCACAAGTGATATTGCTTGGATGAGTACATTATGTAAGTCAAGTCAACTCACTATACACGATGTACAGCGGGTTGAGTTGAATTTTTGCATTTGAAAATAGTAATACCAAAATAAAGTGTGGCTTCATTAACTGAATAGAAATCCGGTAGCCAATATAGATTTCCGTGTGAATATTTCCAGATGCTCACTTATTCTTACTCTCATAACTCCAGTGGAGTTATGAGGGGTTGCTCTAGCTTAAAGGAGTCTATTTATAGAGCAACGTTTCGTAACCTCGAATAGCTCCAGAAACTAAAATTATCTTCTAATAGCGCAAGGGTACGGTTCAGCGAACCGGTCCGGAGTACCGGGAAATGGCAAGGGGTTCCGACGTGCAGAAGAAATCACGGTATTCGCCACGTTCCAAAGCAGAACAAAGACGAGCACGGTTGCCCACCCTCGCGACCTAATCCTCCGACAATTTACCACGGGTTATACTAGCCCAGATTTGTCACATGGAGACAACATTCAGAACCGATAGGCCGTACCGCCACCTCGTCTATCCTTTCAACGTGATTCGATGCCTGACCGTGGTGTTCGAGACGGCACAGACTCGCGGTCCCTTACTTTGGTCGAAGCAAAAAACCAACATGGGTGAGTTTGAAAGTATATCCTGTTTTCATTTTGGCAGCTGTCAGCGCTCGATTGGTTGTCCATTATCCATCATAAAATTCCCAATGGTCATATAAAATTAGAGAAATTCCCCGGGACCCGAGCTCTTCAATGGAGTGGGCATGTTTGAAGCTCCAAAAGCCGCAGCCTTTCTGCGTTTGAAGTCGTAAACACACAACATTACCTTCGTGCTGAGGGTTCTGTGTCGTGATGATGTCATATACCAACGCATTGTTGGCGCCGTGCGTTGTGGGCCGCCACGGGCGCGAGAGCTGACCGATCGAGTTGTGGCGTGTTCACCTCTATGAGTGCTGGCGATTTCAGCGTTTGCCCATGTTGATAGCACGCCACGGTTGATAACTCTTCGAACCAGCCGAAAATAATCTGGAGCATTATGAGCCAGAATTGCGCGGGCTTGGCCCATCAGCAGGCCGGCATCACATTGCTGATTAATCGCAAAATACAAACGCATGAGCATACAGGCTCACCATGGCTTCGACTAGGCGACTTGGTACATCCTCGAGCACCCGAGATAAGGGGTCAGCGTGGACTGCCGCAAATACATTCACTACTGGTTCGGGTGCCATCCGTGGCCGCCTCCCGGAGGCGTTGAAATGTCTGGCGTATGTCACCGGTAAATTTAATAGATTGGAAGGTGTGGTGTCACCGGACGACCACGCCGACGAATCGTGTACGACGGTGCGCGCGCCGTCAATCCGCACGGGTGGAGTTGAAAATGGTCTAACGGCTGCGTGCCGAAATCCACAGCAATGATACTTTTTTGCAGTCCGTTTCGTGATCGCAGCTGACTTATCTCATCGGGAAACACGGCCCCTTGGTAACATGTATTCCAATCTTACCGCGTGGCTCCTCAGAGGCGAGCACCAGACAGGTAGTTGTTTTTCATAAACGGCTTTTACTTCGGACCTTTGTTCGCCTCTATTTGTTTATGCTCAACAAACATCGGGTGTGGACCACCCCGACAAGAACTGTTCCGCGGTGCCTCGTTCCTATTTGTCACCACCCCAAAACGGGTTTGCTGGCTCTAGCCTTTGATATTGGTGCTCGGTCCACTTCTAACATCAGTGCTTACGCCTGCTGTGTATGGCTTCAACCTGGCGACCTGTTATTGTCGTTGGCTACCGCCTCGCGCCTTGGGGGCACTAACAATGAGAGCTTTATTTTTCGGGTTCCAACATCACCACGTTAAGCTTTGTCCGTATCATCGGCCGTATTGGTTGATATTGGTACTACGACAATGCGCGTGAGAGACTCGAATCGTGATGAACTCGTCCGTCGAATCCGCCAAACGCTCAGTCACCTCCGTCAAGTCAGAATACGCTCGGTGCTTCGAGCCTTCAACGTCGCAGTGGACGCGCTTTGCAATTGGACTATGGATCATTGTGTATCATAATCATGTAACGCGGACGCGGAGAGTGCAGATTGCTTGCTGGCAGAAGCACATCGGAGCGACCCCGTTTTCCCTCGGCTGCCCACCATTGAGTACGCAAGTAAGACTGGTCCCAGTGGTCTGAACGGGTCATGTAGGGCTTCAGACGAGTTCAACACATCACTCAACATCCGTTTCTTTAACAACATTTCGATCATTATCACAAGCCTCACACGGAGTGACGCATCACGGTTGACACATCGGCACGCGAGGAGCAGTCCAAATTCCACACCAATATTCAGAGCGAATGCACTGTCAACGGTAATGTACGGTGTGTACCAATCAACCGTATCTTCCAAAAACCAATCTGTCTTTGTTTATCCCTTCCATTGTGGGCGTCCACTTCCTCACGGCAGTCGCACGTTTGCCCCTGATGAATATTGAAGGGACCTTGCGAATGTTCCGAAAACAGACCCCCTCAGACGGCCGTCCTTAGAAGGGCCTAATACCTCTCTTCGTATCCGAAACTCGAGCTCATTTGCAGTATTGCAGAGCACGGCGTGGTTCCACATTTATTCAATCCGGAAACTCGGTTCGGAGTGCAACCTATGACGCGTAACTACTTCAACGCGATAGCCGGTGCCGACTTCGTCACACACCGATTACTGAGAGACTACTACGCCGGGCGTTGTATCTTAGCCACTTCGGTCGATATATCGCTAGATCCCGGATTCCACTCAAGCGTTCACTATGTCTTGTAAGAAGGACGTGACTTTATCAAGATGGTAGAATAATCCACGAGTTATCCGAACCCCCGGGTGTGTCAGTCAACAATGTAATTGACTCAACGATGATACCGGACGCAACATAAGATTAGTTATTCTCTATAGCGATTCGAATTCTGGAACTGCATATTTAATATCCAGGTTGCTCTATCTACGCGCTCGTTGAAAAGCAAAGAGTTGTTGTGAGTTTATAACTCTTGGGCTCTGGTATTAGCTCTGCTGAAGTGTCCTTTAGGTAAGGGATTAAGTTTATGGACTCTCTGAGTCGGACATCTTCCTCAGACGCGAAAGTTACGACAGCCCCGCTGCGCATTCCATCCGATGCCAGTACACGCTCGGTATGCTTCCCCTTTATGGGAAACCTTTCCACGGTCACAAAAAGACATCGTCTCCGGGATGGCGGTATTTGGTTGGACAACTTCGCAGCGATTGTTTGCTGTCATCGACAAGGTCTCGCAACACTATCATCGCACAGGCGCGTAATATAAAAAATTCGCTGATATCCCGAACCATTTTGGGCATTCCAATGGATCGACGATGTATTTCTAATCGAAGTCGATCTCGGAAATTGTCTACTACAAGAAGACGGCGGTCATGAGACGCGATCCACTTGTATTCGGATCGGACGAATGACTCGATTGCAAATTCAACACCCGGTTGCAGAGAGTTCGGAGGGAATCGGCTGGAAAATACCCGAGATTACTGTAGCCATTTCTCAAAGGAAAACCGACAATACCAAAATGATGGTTTCGGAAATATAACCCATGTCTTTTCTTTCGCTGAAACGTCCCGATAGCGCCGTTGGCGTGCTGCAGCACGTTATCATATTTATACCGATTGTGAAGCCGCTCATACAAGAACTAGGTGCCATTTACCATTCTGCCAAGAGGTCCGGTCACACAGAAACACGATGACAGAAGCACTAAGAGCCGACCTCTTGTGGTGGAAACAATTGGTGTTCGAAATTTTGCAAGTGTTCGTTGGCAATATTTGACACTTATCATACACTACGGCGATCACAGCATAGTGCGCGGTCTAACACCCACGCGCGTACATCGACTTAAATACGATGCAAGTCCAGCGAAGCGGACATCGCGCGGGTCGTGTTTCAGCTGATGGAGAACTGGGTAATCATCGACCCAAACCAAGAAAGCTGCGGCCGCAATTGGGCATACTAATGTAATCGGTTGGAGTGCAAAATGCTAGCGTGGGGATCCAGAGGCATTGCATCATCTAAGGGCTCTGTCTCTTGCTCAAGTGCAGAGGAGCTGAGGCTCACCGTGGGTCAGGTTTTGGACCAGACATCCGGAACCAAACCTTGGGATATACATATATGGTACACACACCACGACACACATATGACTGGTATTAACTATAGAGATAATGGAGCGAATTACTGAGACCACAGCAAAAATCAAGCGAGCTTGAATCAGTAGTGGATCGTTGCATTTTAGCTTACGAGAAACGGTTCCGACACTGTGAAGATTTCTTCACCGAGTTTGGATTTCCAGTCTGGGTTGGCGATTTACCGCGATAAAGACAAGAACGAATCGTCGACCTGGTTGCCTGGCTCTGTGCCCTGGAAGGAAAAAAATCTCGGGAAGTAGGAAGCAAGTACCAAGCACATCCGACAGCAAGATGGCAGCTGTCGCCTCTTTAAAAAGTGTGCGGAACACAAGGAACAATTACAAGACCCCAGAATCTGAGCTTATTGCTTGTGGCTTTAAGCGCACCAACGGCAGCGTGGTCAGGGACAACCAATCCCCATACCCTTGCTGTTCGAGATGTATAGTCAATTACGACCGCAGCGTTCTCCAGCCAGCGACGAAGAACTCGACTTATTTTGGGGCCCGATCGCCATCCGATGCTTTTTTCCACAGCTCCGAGTCCTGGGGGTCAATTACAAAAGTGATCTTGTGGAAGCTATATCACGCTGTGTGGGAGCTTCAGACATGATTCTTCGAAACCGTTACAGCCAAAGGGCGGAGACGGGCTCTGGAGATGCATCGTCAGTCGATATTATCTGCGATCGCATAAAAATGGTCCTACATACCAAGGAAGCATCATCGAGCACTATCAATCGGGACATCAGCCGCTGTACCCGGTTACGGCAGCTGAACTATGTATCACTATCAGAAAGAAATGACAGGGCAAAAAGTGACATCGATAAACCGATCTAAGTCCACCAACAAGTCAAGCGTGGCTAGGGCAATCAAAGACGTAGCGAGAACAATGGGGGTTCATGCTACCGAGTACTTAACTCGATACGAATTGGTAGAGCATGTGCTCTCATTGCAACCGGCAAAAGAACATTGGTAATCATATTTATGGGAAGGTTGCCGAGCTGGTACTTCTCGGTCTACTCTTGGCTTCGTCCAAGTATGGTTAGACGAGGAGAAGTCGATTTGTTGCAGATAAAGTAAATTGAAAAGTGAGGTTGTCAAATAGGCTAGCAAATCGACTCCTTAACCCTATAGCGACGAAATTTGATTTGATTACAGTATACGATAATTCGACTCAAAAGTCCTTAAACATGCCTGGATGCATTGTTTTACGCCGCTCTCCGCATCTAAAACCATCATTTTTGGGAGGGTTGGCAGAAACATCAATTCAGTTCAATCGTAATACATGCCCACATGGTATGTTTTGCAATAGTTACCGCAAATTCATTTGATTGGTAAAAATATAATTTATCTGAAGCCCCGAAACCCGAAATGATAGAACTCATTCGTCAAAGAAGAACAGCAGCAGAACAACTACAAATTCAGACGCAGGAGGTGGCGGCAAGCGACGATGAGGAACAAGCCACACCCGACGGGATGGAAGATGTTACCGGTGCGGACAGCTGCACTGAAATCAGTGAGCAAAACCTCGTTCGGGCACATGTTAGTTTTTGCCTATGGAAGAGGGATGGATGTCAGCTGTAGACTACGCTAAAGTCGGCTCGGCTTATCTTATGGGTGTGATATCTCGGGAGTGCGTGGAAAAAAACAAGAAAGAAAAAGAAGAAATCTTCGGGAAGAAGTTCTCTTTTTGAACTTCGCTGGACGACGACCGAGTTTCAGATGAAACGACATGTTCATATCATACCCAGTAGCAAGGCTCTTGAGGGAACTGCTAACTACAACCGTTTGAGCGGTAATGAATTACGTGCGGAAACTTGGGAAGTTCTCTGCCGATCATACCACGAAGAAGTTAGTGGTGGAGACTTGTGGGACGAGTTTGAAGCCGTTAGTGATGAGTGTGTGCAGTAACGATTGTCGGGAAACAATACCAGAAGATGTTGGGGGTGTCGAACGAGTATCCGCAACGGATTTCCAGCATCGAGCCGTCTTGACACCACCCGAAGATTTATTTGGTCAGAAAGATGGACGGAATTCACCCCATGCCAAGCCGGAGTTCGAGTCAATGTTTAAACACTCCGCATCTTCTAGCTTTCTGGCATATCTACCTCTCGCATTCTGGAAAAAAGAAGTGATTAACACGTATGCAGCAGACCAGAAACGCTCACATGTTACGCTGGACGAATTGATGAGATTTCTGGGTGTGTTGTTCTACATGGCGTTGATAGACAAAGGAGAGTATGCAAATCATTGGGGTGAACAAGCTGGGGATACTATTTTCCAGTCTCAAAGTGTGCGACTTGATCCGATCATGTCGCTGGATCGTTTTTAGCTCATTCAGAAGAATCTCTGCTTTCGTCATCTTGTTTCGCAAGAGAACCTTCACCATGATCCGGCAGCACGCATCCGCCCCCTGTTGAGCATTCTAAAGCTCAGGGCCTCCAAATTTGTCGTGCTAGGAAGGAACGTCGCAGTTGACGAGTCTATTATTGCATGTCGCTCACGCTTAGGTCGTCATCTGATTGTTTTTAATGCAACGAAGCCCACTGGAAAATATCATTTCAAGATTTTTATGTGTTGCTGCTCCGAATCATGGCTCATGGTCAATTTCCGACTTCATTGTGCTAGCGAATGGAGTGCGCGTCATGAAGGTGTAATTTCGAGCGAGGAGTCAGAAGCGTTATCGTTAGCGACAACAGTATCAGCAGAGGTCCGCAAATGTGTAGCTGAGGTTACCAGACCAATTCATCAGACAGGTCGAGTTGTTAATACGGACAACTAATATACGTCAGCTCAGCTATTGGGAATGCTTCGTGTGCTGGGATTATACAAACGTGGAACCATACGGGAGACAGCAAACATTTTCCACGCTGTGTAATGATATCCAAGAAAGATAACTTATCTCGTGGATCGATGCAGCAAGCGGTCAGTGCTACAAACAAAATATTCGCGGCGTCATGGGTGGACGGTGCAGTTGTGAACATCGTATCAAATGCTGATGCATCGACGTTTACTACAGTGCATCGTCAAATCGGCCAAAGAAAGCAGGCGTTCCGGGCTCCTAGTTGTGTAATAGAGTACAACAAAGCGATGCAAGGTGTCGATCGGATCGACCAGATAAGAGCTCGGTTTTCAATAGCAGATGAACATTCTTTTCGAAAGTGGCACAAGAAATTAGCTCTTGCATTTATCGATCTTGCTCGATG
Source organism: Phytophthora tentaculata (assembly GCA_033557915.1). Lineage (NCBI taxonomy): Eukaryota > Oomycota > Peronosporomycetes > Peronosporales > Peronosporaceae > Phytophthora > Phytophthora tentaculata. The sequence goes on from JAUCEA010000005.1 coordinate 1,515,236, forward strand.
CAACGCTTTTATCACCCGCAAGATGGTGGGAGGGTGCAAAAGCAAACGTGATACCCACAGAGAATTTATGGTCGAGCTAATTAGCGAGCTGTTATCCGGTGCATGGAAAAACAGTATTATGGACATAGGCATGATGTATGAGGGTCCTGCCGATCCGGACCTTAGCGTTCTTCGAACGCCGTTGAATACTACTCAAGAACAAGGTGAAAGACGGGTACAGGACTTGGGAAGTTTATCATGCAAGCCGATACATTCTCACGTGCAATTCCCAGACTCAAAAACTAAGCGAGGATGCGTCGTTTGTCAAATCGAGGGGAGGTATCCAACTGTATTGACAAACTGGTGTACAGAGCATATGGTTCCACTCTGCAGTGTGAAATATCCTATGCAGCCATCCAAGAACTTCGTTTGTCAGGAAGATTGGACATGCTGGGAGAAGTTCACTCCTACTAATTTCCGGAGAAGCTGTTCAACAACAAAGGTCACATTCGGCGTTCGTCCGAGCTGTACAAGCGCAGAAAAGAGCGATACGAGGATACTTTCTCTCTTACATCACCTCAGGCAGTGTCAGAGTGCTCCACAGTTTACGCTTGAGCTACTAAAACATAAGAACAGTAGAAAGATGCTTGTATAAATTTATTTTTTGTTTTGCAATTGAAAAACTTAGTTCCTAATGTAGTGAGATCTACTCGTTCGTACACATAAAACGCCTGTGTGCTACTGGTCCATCTGACGTCCAAATATATGGCGTGCTTTAAGCTCCATATCATGCAAAATATGCGGGAACAAGAGTCGCGATGCCGAGGGCACGCTTTTCTTTCCAATAATATTCTTGTTGCTACGGATGACACGCACAAAAACTGCTCGATTGCACCGTTGGCTGTTTCTTCAAATACTATGTTGCGATAATAACTGAGCAGCGGGATCATGCACATTGCGGCTCCTGCCTGATGGAATTGATGTCGGCGAGAAATATCGAGACTGAGAGGATCTCTGGGTATCGGGCTAAGTGTTGGTATATTGTACTGTGAGCGGTCGCAACCAGCTCAGGTCTCACTTCGACGCCAACACATGCTTGAACCTTTGACTCCAAGGCGACTTGGACTAGTATATTACCAATTCCACAGCCAATATCACCAAATATATCACCGGTACCAACTTGCAACTCCTATAGCAATGCTGAAACACCGGTCGGAGCTATTTCGCCAGCGTTAAAGTGGCTTTTTTCCGGTAGTTGGTATATAACCCGCTGGTCGATCTTCTAAAATAGTATATCGGTAGTTTGACGAGCGGTAGTAGCTGATCTTGTTTGAGAGGGGACTGTGTCTGCCTGAATCGCCAGGTCTGTGGGAGGCTGCAAGGCTGGGCGTAGACGGAAGAATGAGGAGAGGAAACAGTCGAGTTTCTTGCCGTGTGTCTTCTTAAGCGTTTTAAGGCGCTCTCGGAATGTAGCTTTATACTTCCCTTTCACACGCATCCGCTTCGTCACGGCGTCCCACTAAATTGGGTGGTGGTTCTGTATGCACGGGCGGACGAGGCGGACTAGCATAGCGTCTTCGTCGTCGCCGAAGTCGGCCATGGCTTGATTACAAATGTGCAATGGGATAAAGCTATTTTGAGGTCGGGGCAAATGTATGAAAGTTTGTATAACAGAAAAACTACATTGGTACACTCGCCACCACTCCTTGTGACAGCGTATTTCATTTTCGATTGGGGGTCTTTAGCTTACGATGACTACCGTAAACTACATGAAATGCGCCATTTATCACCCTCAAAGTGATTTTCTATATAAAATTTTGATGTTGATGACAATTTCGATTGGTTAAAATCGACATAATTACAGGGGCCTGTTCTTGTATGCATGCAACTTACTCGTGTTTATATATCGATTATAAAACTGGGCATCTACCGTGTTTTGCTGAACGTGGTCCTCTGGATGGTTTTGAATGCTACGAGAACGCACGCTGAACTTCCCCAGCCATGCGCATGGGCACGACCTGCCTGATCTAGCTAGGGACATCAGAGCATCTTGATGACCCGAGATAGAGTAAGACACTCCATGTGCCACTTGTCCATCATGGACTCACCAGCTGCAGATCCAGCTAGTATGCTAAGATTGCGGCGCGCATATCAATTTTGCTGTGGCTAACGACGCCCTCTCAGTCACGAGTATTGAGAGAGACTGAACGACAGTCTGCGGTGCGAAGTCTTGCGTCTTGCTGCAGTCGTCCAGCCCTCGTAGAGACGCTCAATATTAATTGTGGGGCTTCTCGCTTTCTCAACGAGACCAGGCCTCCTCAACGATCAGCACGTGGAGGTGGTTGAAGGCGAGGCACATCCCGACTGGCATATCAAGGCAAGGCAGTCGTGGTCCTGCGTCACGCTACCGGCAGGAGCTTCCATCGACCTCATGACGGATCCCGCCAGGCATATCCGGGGGTCGCCTCCGACAGGCTGCGCCTCCCACTAGTGGTGCGTACATCTAGAGGGCCGCGATACAAGTTTCACCTATCGGTCTCAGCAACGACAATTTGTCACGCACTGTAAGCCGCGACGAAGTCTAGTACGAGATGTGTCCTGCGACTCCCAGTAAGTACGACCAAGAAGCGACCACACTTCCCAAGACAAAGCCACTCGTATATGCCTCCTTCGTTCCTTGCATTTGGGGCTTCGCGGGAAACACGGTTCACTCAACTCACGGGCCAATTAAATTTGGGGCTGCCACTCGGCACCTTGCTCCTCAAGCAAGGAACCTCATGGCTTGGTCCGTAACCAAAATGAACCTCATTTCCCCCCAATGTCTGTATGATTGATATGGAAATGTGTAGTACCCGCAGTGCAGCGAGCGAAGCGAACGGAACAAGCGGATAATTATTTTTCCTGATGAAGGAAGGCATTCAAGGTGCAAGTCTCGACGTCTGTGCAAGATCACAGGGATCAACGGACGAAGCTAAAAGAGGCTCATACGAAACTGCCGGGGTTTAGGCCAGATGCTGAGTGACTCGCGTCCTCAGGCGTCAGAGTTCCCCGCAGCAGTCGAGGTTCATTTTGATTCTGCGGTCGCAACGAGCAGTCTCAGCATCGACTACAGCGCAAAGGGTCGCTCGACGGGAGCTACGTCACGCCAGCATCGCACGCTTCGAGCCGACCAACGCTCAAGATTGCGGCACGCATATCAATTTTTAACCCGCCCACCATCCCAGTGGGGATGCCACTCGGCACCTTGCTCCTCAAGCAAGGAACCTCATGGCTTGGCCCGTAACCAAAATCAACATCATTTCCCCCAATGCATGTATGATTGATATAGAAATTAGTGTTTCCCCCACTAGCCTGGCCATCACCTACGGTCTTCCCTTCAATGGTTTTGGCTGCCAGTGACTCTCCGCACTGTCTTGTGTTTGACTTGAAGATTGTATTCCCGGTGGGGGGGGGGGGGGTCGGCACCCTTCCACGTGCTACCCCCGGCGTCTGAAACTTGTTCCGCTTCCTCGGCTCAAGGCTGGAGCCTTAAACAGCCGCGGTCAAATTTGGAATCAGACTTTTGCGAGGACAAACAAAAGGACAAAAACAATTTTCTAACTACATTTTTTTGTCCTAGTCGGTTCGATAAGGCATACTTTCTGGTAAATGGCATTTTGCCCTTCCGTTTGTAAAAGTCTGATTGAGCTTAGGGTGTGTTTAGTCCCTTAATCCCAAATTTGTATTAAAATGCATGTGCATACATGTATGTTGCCGTTTCCCCACGGCAACGAACGCACACTTCAGATTAAGTTGGCGTTCATCGCATTTGCAGTGGAAGAATGGATCCATTGCAAGAACCCAGGTACATTTTTAGCTCTGTTGGGCTGAGCAGTGTGCCTTTTACGGATCGCTGCTTCCTTCTGCCTTCTATTATCACAGCATCCGTTAAATGTGAAAATGTTGCTTGACTGAGAAGTCATGTAATAAAGGCCATCGTTTTACTGGTAGTACTAAGTACATGTATTGCTTAAGAAATTGTACGGCACCACGACAGCGTGATAACAATACCGGTATGCTGGGCGACATCATCGTGGTCAGACTTTTAAAAGTTCAGGTTCTGCCCTTATTATATTAGGTCGAGTTTCAGGCAAGGATCGAGATTGAGTTTTTTCGAGTTGGTGAGCAAGCACTGATGCATCTTATTTTAAAAAAAAGTGTTGCCAGGCTTTAGTAAAAAGAGCAAGCGACCATTTTGCCTGGCCGATCACCCCTCAGCCTTGGCGTTGTCAGTGATTTATCGGTCCTTCCACAATTGACGGTTCTGGCGGGGCGGGAGGGTCGTTACGCTTGTAAGGGTCGTATCGCTCGCGGTCCACAGCAATCGCAGGAAAGCAGCACAGCGCGGCGGCGATGGTTGTGAAGAGAGCCAAATTCTTTAAATTATTCATCCTTTGGTCGCTTGATTCGCAATGCGACGTCTTTATCGAATTTGGAAATGAGCTCCTGTACTTTGCGAATCGCACTGTGTCACACCCAGTTCTGCGTGAATCGATTTTATCACAGCTTTAATTTATTTGCAATAAATTTTGAAGAAGGCGCTTTTTAGAAAGCTCTAAATTTAGAAATTGAATTAGCCTTGCTGTCACTATACGGGCTGTCTACGAGTCTACCAGGTTGTCATTTTAGTTACATTGGACGCCCGTTTTTGACTCGATTTCTTCCCGCGGATCAGCACAACTTGGCTTTAGTATCAGCGGGAAAAACACGCCCGCTACTCATACAGAGGCTGTTTAAGCTGAATTTGGACCTTGTTCAACGGGCTGTATTAGCTATTAGGGAGTGAGGTTAATCTGTACCAGGATTTGGCAATTTCCTTGTACGCATTTTTTCTGAGCTCCTTTGACCACCATCTTTGTGGGAATATGGGTAACACAAGCACTACTCCAGGTATCCAGCCCGAAAAATAATTAAAGTTTGCGTTATGCTGGGTGCAAGTCATCGTGTAATGCGCTATGTTCAGGAGGCGTCAACCGATTGTGCGCGATGTGCACAATCCAAAGAGTCATCGGTGAAGACGAAAGAGAGGAATTTCCACAATACAGTACATATGTACTGTTTTGTCCCAATTTCAAAAGTAGATTTGCACCAATCCAGTTAAGTTCGCACAATTTACGAACTGCTAAGTTCGTTTCTAAGATAGCGGACAAACCGGCGGTAGTGTAGCCGATGATTGAACGTCGTCCTCCCGGCAGCGTCAACGGTTTAACTGTAGCCAGTCGCAGTCTGCTAGGATGTTACCAGAGCACGGCCGACAATTCTAGTATAGTAAATTCTATATGAAGTCTAATTTTATGAATGATCTAGTCAAATTTGGTGGGATGTGAAGAAGTGTAAGTTTCCTATCGACGATAAGTTATTGTACTGGCAGAATGTTATTGCGTTGCATGCTGAAACGTTTGTATTTGGGCAACTTTCCCGCTAGGACGACAAAATCTGGCAGGTAGTTGTAAAACTTATTTTACTCAACGTAATGCTACGTACGTTATGTTAAATGTTTTATCCGATAGTTCGTACGGCTACCGTTTTAATAAGGCACTCACTTGAGCAGCTCACATGTTCGCTAAAGCAAAGTCTATCATGATCCCATCGAGTCGCAGCCCCGTATTTTCGTGTGCACACCCGAGGCATAATAAATTATAATGCACCGAAGGATACAGACAGACTAGGTGTCTGACGACTCTGGTAACTCCATTTGGTAACGTGAAAAATAAACCTTTGTCAGGCATTTGACAGACATTGAAACACACAACGAATATCGATATCGATCACTTGTCTAAAGCGTTCACATCGGCCTTGGTGGGCTCTACACTATTACAGCTACCTTATCCTTCCATTTTCCGTCGATTCCTATCGGTTATATTGTTACAGTCAAAACATGTAGCCCTCAACACCATCTCGTGAGGCCTAGAGCTATTATTATTATGAACGAACTGCTTCTAACCCTCGTGGGATGTTTAAATGCCGGCCAAGTGCCTACCTTGACATATTTCCATTTGACCAGATGACGTGACCAAAGTCATCAACTAATGTTTTTATTACCATAATTCACGAACTTAATACTTTTACTAGATGGGTTTAAGCCAAACGGCAAGTTATCTTCCAATTTCAGCTCACAGTTTGCAATTTTCTTCCAGCATACCAACGGTACTACAGAAACACTAGCTGTCCTGCTAGCCAACCTGTTTGCAAACTTGTTATGAATAGTGTATCGTCAAGTAGCCAACTACATGCAACTGCCAGTTCACTAAAAAGTACATGCATACTATGCCTTAGTTCTTCTTACTAGAAGAAGAGTTGCCAGCGCAATTGGTGAGGTGATATCGTTATGCTTCGTGCACGGATTCTTCGAGATACAAGCATATCAGTAGCAGTGTAGAAGAGTCGTTAGTTACATGTAGACTAATGACTGTAATGTATCACGAAAAGCTTATTAAGTTTATGTGCTGTAAAATGACAACCGTGTCCGCTAAGTTTATCAATGCTTATTTTTCAGGGCTGTACACGAAGCATTGCCTTTTTATTAACCTTAGGTTCGTATTACGAACTTAACATGTACTTACCCGTACTGCAGTTCAACTTTGGGACAAAACAGTACATATGTACTGTATTGTGGAAATTCCTCAGACGAAAGATAAAGGACTATCCCATACAAAATGCCAGATTGCGCTTGCATTGTTGGTTGCGCAAGAGAAATAAAAGGAAACACATACAGTGAATTGCAGGTGACGTGCTCGGCATCCTGTGCTCCTTGCAACCGATCATTATTTAAATACTCTTGCATAATATGGATTTTTGCATCTATTAGAGAGGTTTCGGAGTTCACTTTACCTGCAACTTCACCCTCAGACCAGAGCGGACAGAAACTGAACAAAAATGCTGTAGCAGCTCTGGTTAGGTTCGCAACATTTTACACAGGTTTGTAATGTAGATATTGTAAGACAATGATAGGTTCGCACACGCACTTAATTAAATGATGCAGGTGAATGTGATGATCAAATTCTGGTGATTTGGGAAAATGTAGGGATTCTATGCATCGTTTTGAGCGTAAAATGTACAATCAGTGCGAACTTAACGGACTCTGAAGGAAAAGTGGGCATCATTAGATGCAAAAATCCGGGAAGCAAAAGGAATCTCGAGAGAAGAGCTATAGAAGTTGGTGCTTGTGAATAAAATGCGTTTTTTTTCATTCCATTATTGGCTCATCAAGTGTAACATCATGTATTAGGTATCAGTATCTACATTGGACTCCAGACTGAGCAGAAAACTAGACACGGAGAAGGACAAAGAACATCATAACCTATCGCTTAGATCGCTACAACAATCACTAAACGCTCTGTTTGCAATTGTCTGGGAAAGCCCGACGAGATCGCGACTTCAGCCGGCTAAGTTTCTAGCAACAATAAGAATCAACAAGATGTATTACATGCATCAACCAATGCCAAGACTCAACAAGGGACTACATCCAGCAAACAGAACCAAAATTCCCCGTGGGGCTTCTTTACAAACACCGACAGACGATATATCGTCTTAATGCATATAAGGCTTCTGTAGAAAAAGAAAATAATTATAACAAAATAGTAGGCCACCTTCCATCATTAGATCGATATCTACAGATCATTGAGAAAACGCCTGGAAATCTGATCCCTGCTTTCGTAATTAAGTTAGTTGGACGATCATAAAATCTAAACAAAAATGCTGGCCTGCGGATAGATCTGGCCTATTACTAAAGTTCAGATTTTCAAAAACACATAAATTTGAAATTGGAATATATCCCCCACTAGCTCTTTGTAATTATGACTCCGCCAGTATGATCTGGTCACGTCAGACCTTCCTCGTTTATTATTTTCGAACTATTAATATTTGCATGTCTATTACAGTACTGCACTTCGAAGAACGGTTTACGCTTACTTTATAAGGTAAAAAAGATACAGGTGTGCAGCAAAACAATAGAGTACATGTATAGCCGTGATAACATGTCCCAAGGTCAACACTTATCATGCCGACCCTCAGGAAAACAGGGTGCCATACAGTACGAGTCGTTACTGGCCAGGAGACCCTGGCAGGATCTCATTTCCTAATTCGATCAAGACATCGCACCGCAATCAAGCGACCAAGGATGAACATCGTGAAGAATTTGGTTCTGCTCTCAACCATTGCCGTGCTGTGCTTTTCTCCTGCTGTTGCTCAAAACCGTGAGCAACCCAGCACATACAAGCGCAACAAACTGCCAACTGATGGATCGCCAAGTATCAGCTGGCCTTAGCGCATACCAGATATACTTCGAAGTACACGATAAGACACTTGCCGTGTGATTGTACTCAGCGTAAATCGGTCATTGCGGTGCCAGACTAACCAGATCGACAAATTCAGTTTTTCTTTTACTATGCGGTTATAGTCATAGCATTTAAAACTTGGCTGCGAAGTGTCCGCGAAGATTTGGCGAGCTCGCTTGCTTACATGTACTTCTTTGCCACGTTCTGAGAGGGTTCGATGAAGGTTGCACTGGTGGCGACACTGAGCAACCGCTTCAACTTGTACATATCACGACTGCCTGGTTGGATATCAAGCAGTGGTAAATGCTATTAATAATTATGTCGTACGAAGCGAAACGGTTTGCTAGCATGGCGTGTCACGCCGGACTGGCTCAGAAATGCGACTTGCCTTTGCTTGTTGCTATGGCTAATTCTGCTTCGTTTCGTGATAGGAGTTCGATTTGGGGGCGCTCATGCATTTAGGCGCTCATCCGGATTTTCCTGTGATGGCTTGTACTGAACGAAACCTATTTTGTTCAGAAAGTATCGACAAGTACAGTAAACCGACAATGCGAATCAGCGACGTACCAGCTACAACGACTCCTTCTTGCAACAATACGCGGGTCATGGGCGCCGTTGTACTATGATTATCGCCACATTCCACTCCGACCAACGGCAACTGCACATATAATTAGCCGCGTTGCAAACTCCCAACGCTAACCGCCACAACCTTAGTCCATGGTAAACCTGCCCAGCAGCACAGGCTACCTCGATGCAGAATTGCTGCTGCTTGCGCCTACAGTTTTTAATGAATAGCATTATCTGCGTCGCGATCTTGTACTCGATGTCGTGCCGTCGGCCAGCGATCTTTGTCCATTTCTCAGTTAGATCGCACCTCGATGGTGCAAGAAGCTAGCAGCCTTTCTTACATGTATTTTTCGACTCATGGGCGCCGGCTCGGAGGTGGCCGGAAATAGAGAGGAAGGGCCTACAATGCGCGACTTTGCAGGCAATGTGGCACCCACCACACTAACGCAGTCTGCAATCTGCTACCTGCCCGGGAGGTGATCGACGTCAAGGATGAACCAGCTCGAAACTCCTGCCCATGGCCCGCGCGAGCTCCTTTCAGTGACAGCTGCAGAGTCGACGGGCAAAGTCGTAGGGCCTCCGGCACCGTCACTGCTCGCCAAGACCGTGAAGCGGCGCAGCCGACCCGAAGTCGACCACGACGACGACAAGCAGACACAGCAAGAGCAAGACAGTCAACTGCATGGTGACTACAATGCCAACCAGCTCGGATTCAACGACGCCTGCGAGCCGATGGTCAATTACGACGGGTTTCGGTCTGTAGGGAAGCCCTTTACCATGGTCGCACTGGCCGACCACGACGACGACGTTGTGAACGTCCGCTCGCCCATTGTCTGCAAGCCGAACTCAAACGCTCGAAGCACTACGCTGAGCCCAACGTGTGTATCATCACTGGCTCGAAATGACGCTGTAAAAAGTGAATCAAGGGAGCCCTCGTGGACGATCCAAGAGTTCCAGGAGTACTTGGGTATGCTCAAGCTGCTACAAGACGCGTGCTGCAGCTCAGAGGGCGGCGAGATGCGTCTATCGGCCGACAATCTCGGCCAAATGGAGCGGCTACTCACGTCGCTGTTGCCTCAAGGGATGTGATCGCACTTACATTAAACGAGTTTGTATTTCTTTACCCTAGCGTTTAGACATCTTGCACTCTACACGTAGCCGTTTGTACAAGTTAAAACTCATCAAAATAGACGCGGCTGCATTTCGTGATACGCTTACTCCACTTGGTTGGTGATCCTTCTGTCGGAACTCGGAGGGTGATGCAGGCCAAGCAACGTTGGGCTGCCGCTGGCCAGGTCCGGTCGGTACACCGTGATTTTGCCCTGTTCAGGTCGCGGACGGGCAATTGAAGCTCCTGCGCGTCGAATCGGAGACGACTTGACGTCCTGCTGGTTGCCACGCTTTACTCCATTCGCCTTGGATAACGGTGATAATTTCTTGGTGGGTTTTGTGCTGGTGTCGTCCGGAAGAACAGTGAGTTCTGGGTCACGCTTCGGTGGCATGAACAGACAGGGAGAATACGCGTCATTTCTCCCGTTTGACTGTGGGGTTCCTTCAGGGCTTAGCGTACGGATAGCATCGTTGCCGTCCGATGCTGCACGCGCTAGCTCTGCCTCCATAGCGTGGGAGATCCGGTCATCGGGTTCGAATTTGAAGATAAGTTTAAAGTGGATATCAAGTGCTGGGGGTGTTGATGCCTGAACACTTGCCCCATTGGCTTGTTCCTCCATCCAGAACGTGTACACGTGATCTCCTGGCAGCAACGCGTTGTGCTGCAATTGGGCGCGTCCGCCTTTGAGGTAGAACCGGGAGTGACTATCGAATAGAACCGCTTCAGAGACGTCTACTTTCTGCATCCCCGTGGCGTCGCACACTCGAACCATGAGTTTGCCTCGGCCTTTAACGCTCTCCACTAGCAACTGCTCGAATGTACGGATCATGAACACTAAAGGGATACTAGTGGGCGTCAAGACACGTCGCTCGCGTCGGAAGAACCGCAACGGACCGTCGTCTGTAGCTGTAGGAAGTGCGACGTCTTGCGATTCCTCGTCGTCCACTTTGATCGAAGGTTCTTCCTTTTTCTTCTGTACTGGCGGAGACGGCATGTTGGCGAACATACTGACACGCTTAGTGTTGTTACGACCTAAGTCGACATCGTTGACTGATCTTCTACGAACTGGTAGGCCAGGTGGGGCTTTAGTAGTAGGCCACGACTGCGGCGGTTCCCCCGATGGAGTGGCTGGGAACAACTCTTCGTACAGATCGAAGTAGATGGCGTCATCTTTGAACGCTTCCTCGTCCACATTGCGCTGTCGTACAAGTTTTCCTGTACGATACCAGTCCAGGATCATCTCAAAGTGCTGCGGATTGCGGTCGATGAAGAAGGCGTCGTCCAGACAGCTGATCTTGCCACAGCCACACGTGATGATCTGGTTGAGTCTCTTAAGTGGATACTTGGCGATCAAGCTCTCTTTGCAGCGGAAGAGCTTGCCACCGACATCGAACGCAACGATACGAGTCGGTTTAGTGCCGGGGTCTCTCAGATCCGATATACTCTTCGAGTGCCACGGCACTCGCGTACGCCCCACCGTGTGATCTGGGTCTAAACTGCGGAAATCGAAGTACGCACCTTGACTCGTGGCTCTTAATAGTACCGGCAGTCGTTCAACCGCAATGATTGGGTTCTCGGAGTCCGTGCTCTCCGTGGACGCATCGTTCGACCGTGTGGAGGCGAGATCAGCCTCCTCGTGTCGCCTCGTATCGATGGGGCTCTCGCTCCAGTCTATGGAGATGGTCAGGCCGTGGTCTTTCTCGCTGCTATCGCTACGCTCCGTGAACATTTCGTCCAGCAGATCGTCGTAGTCGGTCACGACGTTGACATCTTCATTTTCATCACCGTCTCTTCGTCCGGCCATGGACTTTTTGGAAGTGATCTCTCTGCCTCCACGACAGAAGTGGAATGAGCAGGCAGGAAGCGCACGAAGGCGAACGCTATTCTTCTTTACAGTGCGTGTCACTGTGAAAGGTCGTTACTTGCAATTGGTAGTTATAGTCCATGTTGAAGCCAGGTTCAACCAACCATTTTTGTCCGATATAAAAGGCTGTGATAACTGCACAAAACTGAGAGCGATGCATGTGTTGACGCAGAGACGTTATTGCTTTGCTACATACTGTACAGCTCCTTAATTAAACGGACCAGAGTCATCCGCTCTCCTCTTGTTGTCCATTTCGCTCGTCGAAAAGCGATGATCTCGTTCATGCAACTCTTATCGATTTTCTACCCGCGACATTTCCAAACTGAGTCTACATCAGTTTCGAAAGAACAGTCGGCTTCTCCAGTAAAGACTCAATGCTGTTCGTCTATCATGTGAGGAATAGCTACTGTACTAGATTAGCTTGGGTATTGGAGACCGAAAAAAGCTGTTTCAAAACCGATATGGTCGCAGCTGGGGGTGCAGCGGGTGTATTGTTCGCAGTGGTGATGGTGCATCTTATTTGCCTCTTCGACATCATGTGGTTGCTTTGCTTTGAGTGGAGTTAGAGATCACGAATATACTCCGCACTAAGTGCTCGTCTGATGCTGGTGTTTTTAGGGAACTGTGACCACCTCTCTTTTCGACACAAGGATATCCTCTCTACCGTGGTCCACCACGTGAAGTCCACGAGTGCCAAGCAGTTCGTCTACGTGTCGAGATGTTATATACCGCTGGTTATACTCATCCTCCATTCAGCTACTCAAACATTTTCCCCAAGACTTGTATTATAACTTAAGGACAGCTGATCTCTTCATCAACTTGTATCCATTTCTTGAGCCCCGGGAGCAGTTGCCAGGCACCAGTTCAGTGCTATTGTTCAGGTGCAATGCAGTTGGCTACATCCTTGGTCCCACATTTTTCCCTACGCTAGGCTAGCGCCGCTACCAGCCAGATTTTCACCACTCAGATGAGCCAAAACTCTGGCCTCCTGTCTACATGTATCAAGGCAGCTTGCGATCTGCTGGCTAGTAGCCAGTGGCTACCTTCACTTCGCTACAGACAGGCTTGTCGTGCGCTTTGCTCTTTCGCTACCTCGCTTCTTCGCTCTGTAGCTTCCTTTGCCAAACCATGCTAAAAATGTGTTGCGATCTTCGCCTGATGTTGATGATGCTGAAGTTTTCCCCAAAAACCAGCCAATCCGCACTGACAAAGCTTCGTGCAACACTGCATTATCCAGAAACATTCAAACAACACCCCAAGAGGTGGGGATGTATAGCTCAAAGCCAAAATGACCCACCGCGCTGCTCTACTCCGGTCAGCATTGTGCCTCACGACAGGTACCCACGCATTAATCGCCTGCACCAACGGCCTTGACATATAACAGTCATCACCCTCCATTTATTAGCCAAGCCGCGACCGTCGCCCACGCTTTTCTGCTTCCCCGGGCTTGAGTCATCCCCGTGGCATGACACCGGCAAATTCGATTGGGTAAAGCAGCTTGAGGCTAACCGCGAGACCATCACGAACGAGTATCTAGCCCTAAAGGCACAGCGCGATGCAATGGCCAACAAGTCGGAGGCTGCCACTGAGGCGAGCGACTACAAAGTGTACGATAAGGAGCATCAGCTGCACCAGGGAAAGTGGGATTGGCTCTCGTACGTGACGCAGGGCCGGCGCCAGGCGGACTTCGCCGTCCAATGTCCGAAAACGGTGGAGATTTTGGAAAACATCCCGGGATTCATGGCGGGATTGCCGTTCGCTTACTCATTCTTCTCCGTTTTAAAGCCCGAGGTGAGCTGCGGTGGCCAAATATGGATAAGGATGAAGGTTTTTTCTTACGAAATGGTTGCATGTGTGTGAGATAGTCGAGTATCAAGGCCCATTCGGCTCCTTGTAATATCCGACTACGTTGCCATTTCCCGCTGATTGTCCCGGAAGGCTGCGGGATTCGCGTAGGCGACGAAACACGCCAGTGGGAAGAAGGCAAGGCACTCGTGTTGGATGGTACGGTAAATGTACATGGGTTCTACAGTAATCCGACTAGTTTGCCTGTGACACTAACACCTTAATGTTTGGGTAGATGCTTTTGACCACGAGGTGTGGAATAACGGAAAGGAGGGAGACCGCGTGCTGCTGCTCTTCGACGTTTGGCATCCAGATCTTGTCCAGGGAGAACGCGAGGCAATCACTGAGATGTTCAAGGAGGCCAAGGAGAAGGGTTGGCTCAAGGACTACGAGTAATAGATCAGCTAGCGATGTTGGAGGTGTCTGTGTTTATTCAAGGCAGTAGCTCGTCAAACCGGCCTCCACACTTATCCGAAGCAACAGGAAATGCCGCCTTCTGCTCATCATTGATCCTCGCACACAAGTCGTGGACATCTTCATCGTTCTCCACATCGAGATCGCTTGTCACGCTCTCCTTGTCACTGTCATCACACTCACTACTAGAGCATGACGGCGGTCTACGTCGCTTCGCCTTTCGTTTTGCATGAGCGTCACTCTCCAGTCTTCGTCGCTTCCGCTCTCTCTTCTCCTTCTTGTGAGCTTTCTTTCTCCTCATTTCCATCAACTTCTTGTAGAATAACTTCTCAGCACAATCCCTGCATGCTCGCACCTTGATCAAGCATCGCTTCCGCTCTCCATGCTCCACGTACGCGAACAACAGCTCGTAGCTGTGCAGTCCTGTGCGCTCATCGCAACACTTATTGCCGCACGAAAACTGCCCTTTGCCTGCTACAACCTCCATCTCGGTGCGCCAGCGGAGACCAATTTTGCCCTCTTTATAGCGGGACAGATCGGCCAGCGCATACTCGCGAAAGAGCTGCCGGTAGTAGCGGACGCTCATGCGGACTTGCCAGTCCGTCTCACCCTGCTCGGCATCGGCCTCATCGTCGCGAATGAATTGGAACTTCTGCTTCAGTACCTCTAAGTCGTTCTGTGACACCTGGTGATCATTGCGGGAGGTTATGGAGCTGGCATTGCTACCGACACTGCTGCTACGGTGGGTGAAGGCTGAGTACAGCCTCATGAGCTCCTGGTGGCTGCGGATACAGTTGATTTTCTCGTTAGTGACGAGGTGTTGGAAGATAAAAAATGTATGGATAGATAGAGAAGACGATGGAGAATAACATGAGAGTAACAGAGGACGCATATTACCGGCGGAACATGCGCTCAGAGCCATGACTGTCGGCGACGGGAGTTGTAACTGGAAGATTCATCTAGCAACGCTGGGACTGATAAATAGAATAAGTACATTATGCTTTATAGTAGGGAATCGAAAACGGGTTAGTTTCGCCAGTTCTGGACAGGATCTTTTGCACGAACAGAACACCAAGATGAGCATCGAGTGCTTGGCTCAGTGAGCGCCGCTCATATCTTCCAGTGGCAACGCTGTGGCGGACGTGTTGAGATTCAATGGTGTTCTTTGCTTGAACGACGACACATTCGCTGAAAAACCGCTTAGTTGTACACAAGGTGCATTTGGCGAAGCAGGGTTCATTCACATTGCCATTTATGCTAGTGGAGCACCACGCGGTTCTCTCGCTTTTGGGCGAGATAGTACCGTCGAAATGTCGACTTGCTGCTGCTGCTACTGCAATCGCTGTGCGTCGGGGACGCCAAATTCGCTACAGTAGTACCTGGTAACTTCTGTCTTTCATCAAATTGCGGTTTCGCTGCTCGAAACTGGAAGATCCGTTTGAAGAAGCACAGATTGGAGGAGTTGAAGCGATCGCATTCGAGCCCAGCGAGTCGTCAATGGCTCAAGGAGGTGACACCTTTCGTTTGGTGCACGATGGCCACCACGCAAACTGTATCAGTAGCAAAAACCTTTGGGTGTGTGTTTCTGGACATTCGATTTGCCCAATTAATCGTTTGAAAGTAAATAACCTCTCATCTATAACAATTTCATGCAGATTATAACGGGGCACATAAACATCTAAATCTATCCACAAATTAGTAACCTTTCTGACTTGATTTCGTCCGATAGATACAAAATACTTCTAAGACTGTACAATCAGACTTCTCATACCGTAGTGTGTGACAGGTGCTGTCCACAAGCCAAGTAAAGCACCGGATGGCCCCAGTAGTGCAGGCAACGCTGTACCCACACTCTTCAATACGCCGCCCACCCACTCCACCACTTCGTCCTCAATACGCGCGGGTGAGCGGTTATCGGGTCAGCAACCATGATGCCCGCCGGCGGACCACAGTCCACCACAACCACGACGTCTCCATCCACAACGTCAAGCGCCGCTTCCTCTTCGTCTGCGGCGTCTCTATTGACGTCTTCCGCGTCCACTACGGGCTCGTCCTCGTCCGATGGCACGGAGCTCCTCACCACGTGCCTGTCCACCATCGTCACGTATGACTACGACTACGCCCTGTGCGTCATGAACTCCGGCTTCTTCGAGCTCGACTCGTCACCTTTCGAGACGGCCACCACCGCCATCTCGTCGCTTCTCTCGGGCTCCAGCGGCAGTAGTTCCGTAGACTCCGGCTCCTGCACTCTCATGTGTACAAAGCCGACCATGTCTGCGTCCAGTTCGTGCTGCTCGGCAGCCAGTACCGTCAAAAACTGTCCGCAATCGTCGTCCAACATCGACTACTGCAAGTCTGTGATCGAAGACACAGTAGCCGAGAGCCAGCAATGCGGTCTCTCAGCACAGAATACCGCTCTTATAGTGTGTGTAGCCATCATCGCCTTCTTCTTCACGGCTGTAATGATAGGCGCCAGGATATACGCCAAGAAACAGACTGCCGCTCTAGAGGGCGACGCTCTTGAGTCCAAGTTCGCAGTGGCCAGCAGAGCCACGTGGGAAGCGGCTCTCGCTGCCTGGAGACAAGTGACCAACCTCATCTGGAAGAATCTAATCATCCGTCGACGTAAACCTCTGTCCTTTATCTTGGAGCTGTTGCTGCCCGTGGTATTGACGCTCGCTCTCGTGTTTATCGCCAATCTGGACACGATTTTCGGTACGGGCGATGAATATTCCAGCTCATCCGAGGCTGCGTCACTGTCCGTGACCATTCTGTGCACCAGTTTGGACAGTTTGGAGTTCACAGACTACGGCGCGTTGAGCACCAACATGTCGACGTTCTACAGCAGCGGACAGAGCGTCATCGGCCTCTTTTTACTCATCAGTTACATTAAATTCGTGTCCACTACCACCACAACGATGGTGATCGAGAAGGAGACGAGGATCCGAGAGGTTATGAAGATCATGGGGCTCTCGAACTTCACGCTACTGAGCTCGTGGTGTCTAACCACGGCGATTCTGGCCACGCCGCTAGCGTTCGCTATTGCGGCGGAGCTCAAGTTCGGCCAGGTGTTCCCTATGACCGAGTACGCGACGCTGGTGTTTCTGTTCTGGGCACTGAGCTTGTCCATCGTGAGCTTCAGCTACTTCATCACGCCCTTTTTCAACAAATCCAGAGCTGCGTCCATCGCGTCGGTGCTGCTGTGGCTCGTGCTGTTCTTCCCTTTCTTTTCCGTCATGTCCAAGTCCAACTCGTCTAAGTATCTGGGGGCGCTTGCGCCTCCCACGGCGTTTGCGTTGGGTATCGACGACCTGGTACGACGCGCTCAGCTCGGCAGAGGACTGGCCTACGCTATGGGAATAGTGGAGTCTCCTATTACCGTTCCCTCGGCCTTCGCGATGAGCTGGTTTTTGATGCTGGACTCGGTCATTTTGGTCGCTTTGGGCTGGTATTTCGACAATGTGCTGCCACAAGAGTTCGGTGTCCGGAAGCCCTGGAACTTCCTCTTTGTCAAGGAATACTGGCTCCCATCAAGTCGCAACAACAAGGACGTTGTAGTGCTGGAATCTCCCACCACAGATTCGTCGCCTCTGACGCATTATTCGTTCGGGTCACCGCGTGGAGTGCGGCTACTGCACCAGACTTCATCGGATGGATCTATCGTGATGATGAAGGACCGACCTGGACTTGTAGCGTCGGTGGAGCCAGTCAATGCCGTGCTGTCCGAACAAGAACGTAAGGGAACGTGTCTGCAGATTCGAAACCTGCGTAAGGAGTTCCCATCGGATGATGGAGAGGTCAAGGTGGCTGTGCATGGCCTGAACTTGACGCTGTATGCTGGACAGATCTCTGCCTTGCTGGGCCACAACGGAGCAGGTAAAACGACCACGATTTCGATGTTAACTGGCCTGATCCCGCCAACTTCGGGCGATGCGACGCTGTACGGACGCTCCGTCCAAGCGGATTTCAACCAACTTCGCCAGATCATGGGCATCTGTCCGCAGCACGACGTTCTATTCAACGAACTGACGGTCGAAGAACACTTGTTGCTGTTTGGGACAATGAAGCACATTCCGATACGCAGTCTGAAGGAAGAAGTGGAGCGCATGGTACGAGAAGTTGGACTGGTGGAGAAGAGGAAGGTCGCGGCTAGGAATCTCTCTGGAGGACAGAAGCGCAAGCTCAGCGTGGCGTTGGCGTTCATGGGAGACAGCAAACTGGTATTTCTGGACGAACCCACGTCCGGTATGGACCCGTACTCGCGTCGATTCACCTGGAACTTGCTGCAGCGGAACCGCGACGACCGCGTCATTGTCCTAACGACGCACTTCATGGACGAGGCTGACAATCTCGGTGATAGGATCGCCATTATGGCTGACGGCCAGCTCTGTTGCGCTGGAAGTTCGCTGTTCTTGAAGAACCGGTACGGCGCTGGGTATAACTTGACTATGATCAAAGCGCCTGGGTGTGATGTGGAGGCGGTGGGCGCGTTCTTGCGCAACTTTGTGCCGGACGCGAAATGTTTGAGCAACTTTGGCTCGGAGGTTGTGTTCCAGCTGCCGTCCAAGTCTTCAGGAGTGTTCTCGACCATGTTACAGGTGCTTGACGAGGAGAAACGCGGCCTGCGTGTGGTTCAGTATGGAGTGTCTGTCACGACGTTGGAGGAGGTTTTCTTACGTATCGCGCAGGATCGAGACGAGGAAGCGGCCATGGGCGTAGCTGCATGTGGCGTGGAGACGGTGGATCAGATCCGGAAGACGTCGGCGACGTCAGCGAACTCCCGTGGGACGTTAACAGGTCCGAATTGGACTCCAATCGCGTCGGAATCGACCAACCGTGCATCGTTCTGGAGCCAGTACAGGGCGCTACTGACGAAGCGTGTGCGGATCGCGAAGAGGGACAAGAAGAACCTCTTGAATGCTGTGTGTATCCCTCTGCTCTTCCTGATCATTCTGGTCTCCCTTCCGGAGATCGACGTGGCGAGTTTTATGACTACAAGTGACTATGCGACTGAGCTGGCGTCTGCTTCTCGTCAAGGACGGTGCTTGACCGCAAACTTCTCATTGGTCTCGGTCCCCAGCGCTTGTGACAGCTTCAGCTTCAACTACTGCGAGCTCGGTGTGATTGACTGCAGCGCCTCAACGTGCTGCGATAAGACGAACGTGGAGTCTCCGTACTACGCGTGTAACATGTGCGATGGCACGTCCTCTTCAAGTCCAGTGACCCCGTGCTACAACCAATACTGTCTAGACCAGGACGGCGCCAAGCTGCAGGCCACTCTGAATGCCTTTTTAACGTCCGTCGTGGTTATGTTGGCGTTCGCGTTTGTGCCGGCTGCGATTGTGGCGTTCATCGTACGCGAGAAGAATCCGAACCAGAACGCCAAGAGCTTGCAGTTGATTTGCGGCGCCAACGTGTCAGCGTACTGGCTGTCGACATGGACTCACGACATCGTTCTCATGCTGGTAACTGTAATTGCTGCTATGATCATGGTGCCTTTATCTGATCGGACACTGAAGAGCTCGATGGAAGTGTGGGGCGTTGTCTGCCTGGTTGGCTCGCACGCTCTGGCTGTGATCCCTATGGCGTATTTATTCTCGTTCAAGTTCAAGAAGCATGCTGTGGCGCAGACATCTCTGCTGGTGTTTGCGCTGTGTACGGGAGGATTGTTGAGCATCTTCTCGTTCCTGTGTCGACTCATCGACTTCGACTTGACGCCGGGCAATTCTTCGGACAACCTGACGCTGTCTTCACTAGACAGAAACTACCTGCGTTGGATCTTCCTGCCCTTCCCAGGCTACAGTCTGAACAACGGCATTTACGAGATCGCGACACGGAAGCTGAGTCGAAGTGCTCTGTATGGCAGCGAGACGGATACGATAGCTCCACCGTCTTTCTTTGGGGCTTGGGAGGGACTCGGCACGGACTACACGTGCACGTCTTGTTGGGACGCAGCCAGTGGCGAGACTTGTTGTGTACGCAATGTGTTCGATCTCGACGTGGCTGGAGCTCCCGTGGCTTATGCTGTGGTCGAGATCGTGGTCTTCATGCTGCTGGTGTTTATTGTGGAGAACCGCAGCTTGTCGTGGCGTACGGAGAAGAGACCTCAGCAGGTTATGTCGAATGAGGACGACGATGTGGCCAAGGAGAGGCAGAAAGTGGAGCGCGCGTATCCTACTCAAGACGACAGCGTCTTCATCCGAAATCTACGTCAGCAGTACGGCAGGCGAGGCAAAGTGGCACTGGACAGTTTGTGTCTTTCGATCGCCAAGGGAGAATGCTTCGGCTATCTCGGCATCAATGGAGCTGGCAAGTCGACGACGATGAAGGTTTTGACTGGCGAGATCGCGCCTACCAACGGCTTCGTGACACTCGGCGGCTACGACTTGTCTCGGGATCGCGATAAGGCACGCAGAGTGGTTGGCTACTGCCCTCAGTTCGACTCATTACACGACTTGTTGACTGTGGAGGAGCAGCTGGAGCTGTACGCGAGACTCAAGGGGATTCCAAGTGATCGCGTCGCGAAGGCTGTGGGCCAGAAGATCGAGGAAGTGGGACTTACAGAGTACCGGACAAAGCTGACGCGAGGCTTGAGTGGAGGCAACAAGCGCAAACTGTCGACTGCGATCGCCTTAATTGGCTCTCCTAGCATCATTTTCCTGGACGAGCCGTCGACGGGTGTGGATCCGAGTTCGCGAAGGAAAATGTGGGACGTCATTGCCGGTGTCTGTGCCTCAAAAGAGTCGTGTGTGGTCCTTACGACGCACAGTATGGAGGAGTGTGAAGCTCTCTGCACTCGTGTGGGGATCTTGGTGAGTGGCAAGTTGAAATGTCTGGGAAGCGTCGAGCATCTGAAGCAGAAATTCGGACGAGGTTACATCGTCGAAGTGAAGCTGCGAGAGCCAAGTACGTCGTCGGTGGGGAGGCTGGAGGTTGACGTGTATCGCATTCTGGGCGGCAATTGCTCTGGCATTTTACAGGACCAAGTCACCGCTTTGTGCTCGTCTCTCGGAGCTCCGAACCGCGCACAGGAGATTCTGAACAGTGAGAGCAATGACAGCGTACTGACCAATTACCTCGAGACGTCGGGCGTCATCCCTATCGACGTTTTCTGCGCGTGGTGGCTCACTGAGAGTATGGGCTCTACACTACAAGAGTTCTTCCAGGCCAAGTTCCAAGACTGTCAGCTGATCGAGCACCAGGGCGGCCACTTCCGCTTCCAAGTCCCCAAGTATTCTCTGCGACCTCACGCGATCTTTGGGCTGCTAGAGGAGAACAAGGAGCAACTGCATGTGAGCGAATACGGCGTGAGCGAGACGTCTCTGGAGCACATTTTCAACACGATGGCAGCTCAACAAGGAGAGGAGCAGCTACTAGGCAGCGCTCGATACCGAGGGGCGTAGAGCTTCCGAGTACAATAAAATTGCATGACATAGTAATAACTGGGCATGGTAGTAGATTAATAGCCGTACTTGTCATTCAGCTTCGTACGACCGTCACCAGTTTGGTTTGTTGGCGGCACCCACACCTGGTCTCCTCCTTCTAAAACACTTGCGTCGTCGTCGAGTTGCTGTCCATTCGACGTCTTCATCTGCTGTGGTGGCCCCGTTGCTGGCCCCGAAATGCGTCGTCGCTTCGGTGCCGGTGATTCCTTCTCTGGGGTCTTTCCGGGTGCCTGTGAAGGTGCCGGCACACTATTCGTAGGAGCGGCTTTCTTCTCCAAAGTAGGCTTACTCGCCGGTGGATTATCAACTTCCTTTGCCGACACTTCAACAGTGACAGGTCCGGGTGCCTTCGCCCTCTCAGGTGCAGAAGCATCAGGAACTTCAGTTTGACTTGGTATAGTTTTTTCTGACGGTGTTGATGAATTACTCTGCACGTCCGTTGCCTTAACCGCTGGCTTCTGGATTGGCAGAGCGGCTATCGCTGGTGTTGCCACTGCCAGAAGTTGTCGCTGGCGCTTCAACTCTGCCTCGAGCTCTCCTTTACGCTTTGCCAGCGTGTCCACCTCACTCACATGCAGTTGGGTCGTCGTTTCTGCCATGAAAGAGTCCAAAGAATCAGCTTCTTCCTTGGTCTCTTCCGGCGTGGCTTGGTTCACAGCAGCTTTAGCTGTTGCAGTACTCAGATCACTCTGCAGTTTTCTAAGCTCATTCTCCAGCTTCTTGACGTTGGATTGGATCGACTCCGCAGTCAGCACCTCAGTTTTTGGCGCTCTTTCGATTGTCTTCACTGCAGCAGCCTCAGGAGCAGTGGATGAACCTGTAACCTTCTGCTTCCGCGCAGCTATCTTCTGCTGATTGGCCTTCGTTCGATCGTAGAAGTCGTCTTCGTCGCTGTTGTATCCATACAGCTCCTCGTTAACATTCCGTTTCTTCTTCACCGCCGAGCCTGACGCACTAGTCTTCGTCCGTTGGTCATTCTTGGCATGAATTCTGGCTTCCAGACCGTCAATCTCCTTCAACAAAGCCTCAATTCGCTGTTCATTCCGCTCCAGAGTCCGTTGTTGTCCCTCGGATAAACCATCCAGTTGATTCTGCTTGGCCAGGATCCTCGACTTCTCCAGCTTGAGGTTCTCCATCTTACGGATCCGCGTCTGTAGCTGTTGATAAAGTTTGTGATCTTTCTCATTCACCTGCGACTGACTCACACTCGACGTGTATGGCTGATCCTCCTCCTTCAACTAAGAGAATAATAAATAATTCTTAAGAGACTAATGAGATCATCACAAACATTACGTTTCTCCTTACATTCCGTAGGTAGTCCGGCAGCTCCTCTTTGTCCTTGGCTGCGTCATCTTCTTCCTCACTGTCCTCCTCCTCTGCATCTTCTCTAAATCCCCACGAAGCTCCTCGGTCCTCCTGCTTATTCTCCTCTCGTTTCTTTTCCAGTTTTTGTCTAAACTTTGTCAAATTCAGAGACTCGTACTCGGCAGGTAGCAGCTCTGGTGGACCACAGACCGCGTACAACCGCGTGGACTCTCCGAACCCCAGTACGTCTCCAATGTGCAGCCTCACAAACTCGTCAGCCAGTACGCGCTTCTTGTTCACGAAGCACCCGTGTGTACTGTGTATATCGTAGAGGAAGAGAGCACCCTGTTCGTCGAACTGCAGTGCCGCATGCGCCCGAGAGATGGAGGGATGAGCTAGTGCCAAGTCGCACACGGTCTCCATGCGTCCGGCCAAGACGTAGCTGCGCCCATCACTGCGAGGCAATTGCAAGGTCTCCACCACCACGCCACCCTTGATCACCTCCAGGTAGATACCGAACTCGTTGCGCCCCGACAAACCCCACTCTGGCGGCGAGTACTGTACCATTTGTTTTCCAATTAAAGCACCTCTCTTAATTAATTGCAAAGCAGTTCTCAAAATTGATACCAGTTCTCAATTATTAAAATAGCCAATCCGAATCTCATCATGAAGCTGGGATGAGGTCCTCGTTGAGGTCTCCTAGTAGGAGACTCCTACGCAGCCCAAATGGAACGCATATCTGACGGACGACTTACAGTACAACCTGAATCCGCAGCAGATGCAGCTCCAGCTGCGTCGGCATCTAGGTAGCGCTGCGGCTCAGCATTGAGCACGCCACAAGACCCACAGAAGAGCAGAGAGCGAATTACTCGACTAGGCGCAGGAGAGTTTAATTCCAGTGATGGCTGCAGTTTACGAATGTGTCGGTGGATCTAGAGACTCTTTGCAAAGCTGCTAGAGTCACTACAATTTCTTTTAAGAGCAGAACATGATGACAGGCGGAGCTGGAGGTTCTGGAGAGAATGCTGTGGCAAATTCTCACGGGCAATTCAAGACCGAGGCGGAGAGACGAGGTTTCAGTTGCTCAAGCGTAGCGAGGACGGTAGATTCCCAATGTTTCCTTATAATTACCAGGAGTGCCTGGATTTGCTCTTGCGAACGACGTTGTTAAGGTTTCGATAGAGGTTGCAACACCAAAAAGGGGAGCAAATCGGTGGAGCAACAGGCAAAATGGACGCCCAGCGGCCAGCATGAAAACTAAGTATCAATTTTCGAAGCAAGCACAAGGAGGTTGGAGGAGTTGGAACTCAAGACTTGGACTTTGGAGCGTCGGCTTGGATTCTTTGCTTTCTCTGCGCGCCACGGACGAGACTACACTGTAGGGGTTTGTAGCCTGGGAGAAGCTGCTTTAAGAAGGAACGTTACGATGACATGATCAAGTGGAAACGTGGATTTACACAGCTTACGACACTGGGAATGAACGGAGACTAGCGCTGTCTGAGATTGGTGGAAGCTCTTGCGCATTACATCGAACGAGCGAGTGGCAGATATGACGCCGATGTCCTCGTGCCTTTTGAGAAGACTTACTGGCGAAGCGAACGGCGACGCGCCGACTGCTGCGTGGCCGATTGCTGCGTGGTTGACTCGTCCGAGCTGGTCGATGAGGTGCCCGTTGTTGTAGTAGACACACCAGTCTTGCCGGTGCTGGTAGTCGTGGACGAATTAGTGCTCGACGTACCCGAGAAAGTTGATGGAGCTCCAGTCGTCGCGGTCGGGGCCGTGGTGGCCGGCGACGTAGTTGCAGGTGCAGTAGTGGTCGACGTCGCGGTCTCTGACGTTGAGGACGGTGCCGACGCCGTCGAGTCGACGGTTGGGGCACTTGTGGCCGTCGTCGTGGACACGCCAGTCTTTGTGTCCGTGTCCGTGTCCGTGTCCGTGCCCGTAGCGGTGTTTCCGGTCGCCGGGCTGTTGGTGATCTCGATCCACGTACCCGTCGACGTTGCTGGTGCTGTGTCGGACGAGTCTGAGCACGGTGCTTCGGCGGTGTCCGTCGTACCCCAAGTACCGGACGTGATATTGGTTGAGTCTCCGGTAGTATCCGCCGACGTTCCCCTACCGGTAGATTCCCCACCGGCGGCAGTTACCGTGCCGGGTTGCTCCGTAGTTCCCCAAGTTCCAGTGGTATCCGTGCTGGTCGTGCCGGTCGAAGTGCTCGTTGCCGCGACACTACCCTGAGTGCCCTGAGTTGTGCTCGTGTCTGTTCCCGTTGCGGTTTCCCAGCCTGAAGTACCAGTTGTTCCCCAGTTTGACGTTCCAGTGGTAGTCGTATCGCTCGACGTCTGCTGAGCAGCACCCGTCGAAGCGGTATCTGTGCCAGAATTTCCCGATGTGCCGGTCGTATCCGTCGAGGTTCCCCAGGTGCCGGTCGAGCTCTGGTCACCAGAGCACAGGGTCTCGGGTGAAGTCGTGCCGGTGCTAGTTCCCCAACCTCCAGTTTCACTTGTCTGCTGCGATGTCGTATCTGTCGAGGTGGTGCCCGTACCCGCCGTGCCCCACGTGCCAGCTGAGGCAGTGTCCGTGCCGGTTGTGCCCCAGGTGCCCGTCGTGCCGGTCGAGGTGGTGCCTATTCCAGTTGTGCCCCAGTTGCCGGTCGTATCGGAGTCTCCGCTAGCACACGGCGTCTCAGCAGAGTTCGCGGCCGTGCCAGTGCTTGTTCCCCAGGTGTTCGTTCCCCCAACAGTAGCAGTTTCGGTTCTAGTGGTAGTTCCCCAGGTGTCTGTGCCCTGGTTCGTGGTATCGGTGCCCTGGTTGGCGGTACCCGTCGAGGTGGTCGAAGTGGACGGCGACGATGTCGTAGTCGTGTCCGTTGACGTAGTGGACGATGTCGACGGTGTGTTCGCGCTCGTTGTGCTCTGCTGGGTAGCCGAGTCACTCGTGGTAAATGAGTCGGCCGACGAGGTGCTCGTAGTGACAACGGTACCCGTGCCGGTCGCCTTCAGGTTGCGCAGAATGTTGTTCTGGCGAATGATTGCATTCGAGTTAGTAGCAATGGCGTTCGTGGAGACCAGGGCTAGCGACAGCATAGTGAGGTGCGCGAAGATCTTGCTGAGGTTCATCATGGAAGTGTGGCGTACTGCTGATTGGGACAAGCTCAGGTGCTTGGGTGTGGATGTTTGGCTTGCAGAGGACAAAGCAAATTGAATAATGATCGAAGCTTCGCACGAAAGTTGGGGCTAGTGAGAGCAACCTTCTATCTTCTCCATACAGCCCACTCGATTCATTAGCGAGCGGACTGTAGCAAGATACTTTGATCTTCACTGAGAGACGGATCGAGTGCATTGTGAACATCCTTTGCAGTGATATGCTATGAGACTTCCATCTGTCGGGTATATCTGCAGTTGAACCGGGAGTCAGCATGATCGAGGCGCTGCGGAGGACGCGGAAGCCCGATCTACCCATAAATTATTGCGCCACAAATGAGCGGCCGACCGGGTGGGGTGCCTCTTAACTCCATCGCAGCTGTGTCGCACTGTGGGTAGCAGGTGTGTGCACAAAGTCTCGCAGTTGTTGGCACTCGGCCTGCCCACATCCTGGTAATCGTTTTGAATCGATTCAGATTGGCGCATGGGGACAGCGTCCATATGGAGACCAACAATATCCACCTTGATATTCGTGTTAGAATGATTTTTTTTTTTCAAACGTAAAGGGCGATCGGAAGGGGCAAATTTTTAAAAGTGTCCTGACTGGTGTCGACATGGACGTTAGCGTTCTGGTGCGATCCCATGTGGGGAAGATAGGCTCCTGTGTGAACTCTACACCGCCCTACTCCAGCCTGGTCAGTGACCTCCTGGTATAGGCCTTTTGAAGATCCAAGCTGAGCCGAGGCTTGACACCCATCAGCAGCGTGTCACGTTGTCGACCACGTAGCGTTACAACGCAGCGAGCAGAGACGGGACTATTTTGGTGTACGACAGATGCTATCCATCCTTCATCAAAGGCAACTGCTTGACCAGCGTCGTGGTGAGAATCTCTATCAGCTTGTAAAGGCTGTGAGCCGACTATCAAGAGGAGCATGCCAAGCGAGCATCTCCATAAAAAGCGACAAAGGACTAACGACCAGGATATGCGTGATTGTATAGGCCTTGGCCTTGCCGGTGGGCCACAGGCAGTGGCAGGCATTTTGACTTTGTAGTACAAAGTTTGTACCCGTCGCGGTATCGCTGGTGGCACGGGAGACTCGTTGATATGGCCGCCATTCTGTCTTGACGGTGATCTCAGGTCTCCGTCGCCTCCGCACCTCTGGACAATAGTCGCGTCTCACATGTGGTGATGCCTTCAGCGGACAAGAGTCTTGTCCCGGTACTACAGTACATGTATGTACATGTAGTGCAGCACTATTAATACTGTAGGCTCTCCTGGCAGCAGGAGTCCTGCTGGCGATTGCAGCTCCCGATGCATGCATCATGTGACTCACATGATGTGAGTGACCGGGCGACAACCAAAGGTGCCGGTGCACCAGTGGCGGGCCGCCACCGCGGTGCACTCGAATTCACCCCTCTGCAGCACCGTCATTCCCCAATTTACTTTGCTTCACCTACAAGCATCGTTCCTCCCTCCAGCACGTGAGCGTGCTACCTCCTCCCAAACTCACTTCCCTCACCTCGTTGCAAAATGAAATCGGCGATATAGTCGCGTTCCTGGAGCTTGCATCGCTGGCCGTGACTTCTATCGCGGACGCCTCTGTCGCAAGACACGGTTCGGTGGTGCGGAAGCTTGGCGGTGGCGGCGGTGTATCGTCTATTACGACAACTTCCGCGCCTTCAAGTGATGACTTGTATACGATTCAACAGACCACGTCGACAACGTCGTCTCCGTCAACTGCCAGCGCCACGGGTGACTCGACAACTCAGCAGAGTTCGACCGGTACAAGCGCGACAACGTCAGCCACTCCTTCAACGACCACTACGGGTTCTTCTACTACCCAGGGCAGCCAGACAAGCACCGGCACGTCGAATTGGAGCTCTACGACAAACCAGAGCCCTGGAGACTCCGCCGAGGCTCCTTGCGCTAGCGGAGAATCCGACATCAGCATTAACAACTGGACTGGAACTGTGACTGCGGCCGGACAGCAGTCCGAATCGTGGGGTCAAACCAACACTCATCAGGGCGGTGAGTCGGTGGAGACGCCGTGTTCGGGCGACCAGAGCTCTACCGGCACGTGGGGGCAGTCCTCCGAGACCACTTCGAGCACGGTCGGTCAGCAACAACAGCAGCAGGGTCAATCCGCCGACATCTCCACCAGCAGCACTACGGGTGAGCAGCAACAGCAGCAACAACAGGGTCAGTCGACCGAGACGACCGTGTCGGGTTCCGTCGGCGTTGGCACACGCCTACGGGCGGTGAGTCAGCGGAGACGCCGTGTTCGGGCGAACAAAGCTCCACCGGCACGTGGGGCCAAAACACCGAAACTAGCGACAAGAAGGCTTCGACTAGCACGCATGGTAAGAGTTCGAGCAACCAGCAGCAGGGCCAATCCTCTCACACTGTATCCGGATCGGTCGGTGTGAGCATTACTGGACAGGCCGAGACACCTTGCTCAGGAAACGCGAGTTCTACGGGTGAGTGGGGCCACTCGACCCAGAGCAGCACGGGCCAACAGAAACAAACTTCTACGGGCACTTGGAGTCAGTCGACGGGAACCGCATCGGACACGAGTGACCAGCAGCAAGGCCAGTCTCAACAGACTAGCAGCAACCAGCGTCAGGGGCAATCAACGCAGAAAAATACCGGCAACCAACAGCAGAGCCAGGGGTTGAACAATTCTCGTGGCCAATCCACCGGTGCGACTGTGTCGGGATCGACCGGCATCAGCATTTTGGGCCAGGGAGGGGAATCTGCGCAGAAGCCTTGTTCAGGCGACCAGAGCTCCACGGGTACGACCTCAGCGTGGACTACACCGGGCTACAAGCGCGGTGTGGCCAGCGGGTCGGTCTCGTCCGTGACTTCCGCAGCCACTGAGGCTCCGCCGACTAGCACTACCAAGTCAGGCAAGACTGGTGTGTTGGCCGCGACGACATCGACCTCTGGCACCTCATCCGCCGACACGTATTATGCGGACTCGACCACACAGCAGTCGACCACACAGTCGCGCCGCTCTCTTCGCCACTAGGCGTTCCTCTCATTGGGAGGAGGACCGCCACTCGTCTCATCGTGGAAGTTTTGACTCGCATTTTGCTTCGTACCCTCATTGCATTTATAATAACCAATGCACTCTGTTTTAGCTTCAACTTGAAGCCTTCAGCGACACTGAGGCACACTGGCGACGAAAGTATTTTTTCTTCTCTTGTGTGCGGGCTGCAATTCCGCACTGAAATTTACGATGAGCTTTGTTACTTCGACGTGATGTACGGGTGAAACTAAAGAGGGCCATGCTCGGGAGGGCCATTTCACAAAAAGGCCAGGTAGTTTTGAATTTTTGGAATAAAATAAATGACTGAGTAGGACAGTGTCCAGAATAGTCTTGGCAAAATAAGTTGCTATGTATAAAAGTGTGGTGTATTGTAGAGCGTAGCGATGAAATTATATTAAAATCGCTGGCTGAACAGAGTTTGTTAGGATCTAGTTAGGGGCCGTTCGCTTTACCCACCACGACTCACACCGTTATTCCCAGTAAGGTTCACCTACTGTAAATAGTGAAGAACGAGCTGCATACCCCCCCCCCCCCCCTCCAAGCTTGCTCTAATTCTGTCGAAGACAAGCTTTGTAGTACACATAGTTGCATTGATTACTCTACTCTACTAGACTAGATAATATCTCGAGCGCTGAGCCACTGTCGAACCTGTTTATTAGGTGTGGTGTCTTAGTTCTCCAAATAAAGGATTGAATAATTGACGTACAGTACTAGCCTTCATTCTCGGCCCAGGACCGAAATCGACTGTAGTGAGCGAATACGCAAGTTCATAGTGCTGTACTCTCGAAGCTATCTGTAAGTCACTTTCACAATCACTTCTTTTCGAAACTTTTTTTGCTGAGGTACAATAAACGAGTAAATGCATATCAAGCGCCATTGAGAGAATATGCATAAATGTGCACTGCTCACCACGCAAATGGTGCCAAAAAGTGGCAACATTTTATTTTTCAAAAAAGTCAATACCTGAAATTAGTGCTGGCCTTTTTGTGAAATGGCCCTCCTTAGTTTCACCCGTGATGTACCACCTCCATCTTGCTCCTTTAACAAACTGGTAAAGGCGCCAGGCTTTAGCGGATAGCCGAAACCTATACACGCACCATGGTAGCTGGTACCGGTACAGTGCACGAGGACGTCCAGTTCCTTTCGTATGGTTGAGCCGTATCCAATACATGTATGGGTATAACTTGTAGTGTACCGTATTGCGATTGAATTGACGGTACCGGGTCCGTGCAGCAACTACCTTTTCCAATGCTGCGATGCTACGAACACTCAAAGTCAAGGCACATGTATCCATGTCTGTTTTGTACAATGCTGCACTCGAAAATACGCTGATTACTATCCCCCCCAAAGCTCTGAGATTTTGCTAATACGAGTACGAACAACGACGAGACCTTGAAGTTTCACACCGAAGCGCCCACGGACCAATGCAGTTTTGCCTTGTCACTTCAAGCATGCTTCGGATCAACAGAAACCACATTACAATATTATCTTTTGAAGTTGCTGACGGATACAAGCAGCGGGCTCGATGAAAAAAAAATCACACACACAGCCATATTAATAGCAGGCGCCTTGCAGCAAGGCTTGCGAACACGACAGCTGATGGACACACTGTCACCGGCTCACCCGGGCCGTATAACTATCGCACTTTTATCTCGGAAAAGGCGCTACGCGTACTCGGGAAGGCGCCATCGGCGCTAAAGAGGATGGTCCATACAGACAGCAAGGTGATCTCGTTGCAACGTCCTCGTCTCCATGCTCTCTCGATGCAAAACCTATCACGCCATGTGGAGGCATCCCCGCCATTACGCTATGCTCGACTACGATATTGCCTTCGTTTCTGAAGGATCTCCGGATGGGAGCTCTGCCAATTTGTCTGGTGGATGTCCATCTCCGTGTGCCTCTGGACCGAGCTACGAATACTCTGCATCTTGCTGCTCGAATAAGGAACTAAGCAGTGCCTGTGCACGGCACATCGCGCGAGTACAACCCCCTCATCGTGCTGTTCGAGAGCAGCACTCTGAGTCGGAGCCTCGCTCAGTCTCTCACTTTTCAATTCACTTTGTTTCTGACAAGCATTGTTCTCCAAGCCCCAAGCACTCAAGGCTGCTACTCCTCCCTACTCTCCAAAGATGAACCTCACCAAATTGGTTGCGCACCTGGCCATCGTGTCATTGACTGTGGGCTCCTTCGCTGAAGCGTCCGTTCCTGTTGCCGGCCACGCCGTTCGTCAGCTTGGCGCTGGTGGCGGCGTCTCGACTTCGACTGCTTCGACGACGCCCGGCGCATCGACGCAGCAGTCCACCACAACGCAGACCGGTCAGACATCAACGGACACCGCGACGCAGAGCGGCCACACCTCCACAGATACGGCCGGACAGAACGGCCACACGTCCACTGGTACGTCCAACCAGGGCCAGTCCTGGGGAGGCCAAGGTGGACAGACCTGGAACCAGGGAGGCGAATCCAACCATGGCGCTCAACAGGGTGGTCACTCTTGGAACCAAGGAGGAGAATCCAACCCCGGCGCTCGGCAGGGTGGTCACTCTTGGAACCAAGGAGGAGAATCCAATCACGGTGCTCAGCAGGCTGGCTGGGGTCAGGGTGGAAACCAAGGCGGAGGAGCTGCTGCTACACCGTGCTCCGGCGACGGGTCGAATCAAGGTGGCCAGACGTGGGGCCAAGGAGGTCAGGGTGGTCAGGGACACTCGTGGGGCCAAGGAGGCCAGGGCTGGACTGGCAACGGAAACCAGGGTGGTGACGCCGCTGCTACGCCATGCCCGAGTGGGGACACGAACCATGGTCAAACGTGGGGACAGGGCGGCCAGGGAGGACACTCTTGGGGGCAAGGTGGGCAAGGCAACCAGGGCCACTCGTGGAACCAAGACGGTCAGTCGTGGACAGGTAACGGAAACCAAGGTGGCGATGCTGCAGCTACACCATGCCCGAGCGACAATGCTAACCAAGGTCAAACGTGGGGACAACGCAACCAGGGCCACTCGTGGAACCAAGGCGGTCAGTCATGGACAGGTAACCAGGGTGGTGATCAGGGTGGCCAGTGGCCCAGCTACGGCGGAGATTCCGCAGAGACTCCTTGCCCTGACGGCGACAACAACTCCAACCAGTGGCCCGGTACTGTGACTACGCCAGACCAAGGATCGACCGGCGGCAACCAGCCTCCTGCCACGCAGGGCTCTGCAGGTTCTCCTCCGGCTACCCCCGCTACGCCTGCATCGCCGGCTACAGAGGCTCCTACGACGGCACCACCGGCTACCGACGCTCCTCCGGCTACGGAAGCTCCTGCTACTCCCGTTACGGTCACGACCCCAGTGACCAAGACTGGCATCACCACCCCCGTTACGGAGTCCGACGAGTCCACGACGCAGCAGTCCGCTACGCAGTCTCGCCTTCGTCACTAGGTGGCATTCGATCGTCACTCGGTGGTTATCAGATCCTGAACGCGGCGGTGTTGCGAACACCACTTTTGCCATTCTTTGACAAAGGTACTATATGTAAACCTTAAGCGCAAATACTACATACGAACCAATTCGAACTGATGCAGCGACGTCCTAGTTGTGGCTTGCTTCACATTCCGTTGTTCAACGGCCGCCTTTACCAGACGCATGCTGATATTTGAAATACATTTCTATTAAGAGCTTCATTGTCCAACAAAGTGTCTGACATTTTCTGAAAAAGCAATTTTACTGGGAATACCTCAGAATAGCCCCCAACGGATTAATGTCACGGTACTTGCGTGAGCGTAACCTCAGTCAACATTCGTACTACATTCAGCGCGTTCAATACAGTACGTCAGTCACTGACGGTCAGTGCAGTGAGGCAGTACAGTAAGAAAGTACAGTGAGTCAGTACAGTAAGCAAGTACATTAAGCGTATATCAGTGCAGAGGCAGGGTCATTCGCGATAAAGCGCAGGATTTCCAGGCATGTATGTACAGCTCCCGAGCAAGCGCAGGATTTCCATCCAGCTACGATCGAAATCGTGCGATTGCTCGGAGCTGCATACATAACGCCTTCCAGCTGTAAAGGAATCCTGCGGTTGTTTGGAGCTGCATGCATGACTGCAGTTTACAGTGAGTTAGCACACTTAGCCAGTACCAATATGTCAACAGTAAAATAAGCCACTACAAAATGCCAGTACAGTATACCGATACAGTTTGACAGTGCATGTAGTTTCAATATCTTTCCATAACCTCACTATCGTGGAATTGAGCACACCAGGTCGTGCAATGTTGACCATATACTCTCTACCTCAGGAGCAATTACGATCTTAGCTGTTGTGCGCAAGTTTGGGCAATTTATTGTATAACCGTACAAATCACAAAGATATTAATAAAAAAAAGTATTCCCAGGGTAATAAGTCGCAGACGATCTAGTTGTTCCTTATTGAAATGTATCATGATGGGAACAAATCACGATTCGCACAGAAAACGTCGGACAAAAGACCAATCAGAATTCAACTTGCAAGTCAGGGCCTGTGCGAGGTTGATGCAAGCTAATTTATCACCCACAGCACCTGTCAGCGCATAGGTCGTCTTTGTATCTAGCATGACTACCAGTAAATGTACTCCAGCTACTCACTTCTGCGTGATTAGCATAACGGAGCTTGCTAGCGGGAGGCCTCACGTTGTCTTAACAAGCTATGTTGCGTTGTTTAGCTGTGTAAAGTGACTCTTTAGGCTGTTAGATAGCTCGAAATTCCACCTCGAATGAGGTCAAATTTGCACAGAGCGCCTCCTGACTCTACCTGTCATCTTGCTACGGCTCTGTATTACCTGTGTCCCAATGAGCCCATTTGGCAATGGCATGGTAGTTGGTGAGGTTGCATGTCGCTAGAGGACTGCACACATCGTGTTAGCACCTGCTTTTTCAAGTATTCGAACAACTGCTCGAATCCAAAAGTTTATGACTACCATAGGCGCCTTAATCATTATTTACTAACACAAGAAGTTAAAGTAATCTAAGAATGTCATAGGTGCCCCGATCATCAATTTTGACATATGCATTCCAAAACTAAAGAGGGCCGTAAAAACATTTAGGAGGCGCACTACACTGTAGGAAGCACGATGATAGGAAATTGGATTTATAGCTCTGAAAGATTGAATAATCTGCCTTCATTTTCACGTGTGCATACGCAGAGTTTTCGGAATCGGATTTATAGTTCTGAAAGACTGCATAATCTGCCGTCGTTTTCACGTACACGTGTATGCATACGCAGAGCTAGACTTGATGCCCTACTGAGGTTGATGGGTGCCCAGACTCATAGTATGTGAAACCAATACCGCGTATCACACGGCGATCAGTAGATCAAACGCTTTGAGTCTCATCGTGCTGCATCAACAACTTCCTCGATAATGTCGGCCTTCAATACCACAGTGTGGAGTATCCTTAAATACATCCCTAGCTAGAGATTTCGACAGATAGCAATGGTGGCGAATTCGTCTCGGCCAACAACTGAGCTGAGCCCAATACATTTATGTCGTACCGTAAATACTGTCTCAAACGATACCGATTTGCTAATGTCTGCCAGATGTGACGAATTCCGTCTAAGAATTCTCTGAAATTTATTTCAGAGCAAAGGGGGGATCCGGTTGGTGTTTCAATTTCCGTAAAATACTAACTCGGGTATTTATACTAAAACAATACTATAAAATCATGAAATGTAATACACAAATACAGTGAGACAGTACCACGATGGCCATGGACATCTATACCTGTGTTGGATTAATAAACTTTACAAATGTTACCTGTGTCGTCGCCCTCGCGCTTAAGTACGCCTATTTTAAAAATATGGAATGTTGAACGAGCTATTCGCGTAAATTTATACCTGTCTAAATGGCGGGTAAAATGCAGGTGATAAGCTTTCTTATTAATAGGATAATGTGAGCGTACACACTGAGTGTGGAAGGATTCCAGATATTATGTATACACTTGTTGCCTAGAATCTTACACACGCTCGTGTAGGCGAGAACGCTTCAGATGACAGTAAGTTAGTAAGCGGTACGCGCCGTTCGAGTAGTCCATATCGGGGCACCTAGCACTCAGGTTTTCGATGAAGATCTCCCTAAATATCCCAACCGGGAGATGATCTTCAACCTTACAACTTTGGGACCATTGCTCATGCCCGACTTGCTTCTCAGACAGACAAAGGCTACCACGCTAAAGAGCGGAACAAGCCGCGATTTTTTGGTGTGCCGCTTGGCCTATATAACCTAAAATAAAGTATCCATAGCCACTGATCCAGTTTCAGTGCTAAACACGCCGATATTAAACCGCAAGGGGTGCGCACATATTGGGAAGATTTTTAAACAGGTCACCCGCAGATCTGCTCTTTTTTGGTCACGCCTAAATTTACGTTGACCATAGTGCAAATTGGGACCAAAGATAGACCCTGCACAAAATCACATTATTCAAAACCTCAAATATTTTATATCCATATGAGAACTCACTATATTATGTATAAAAGGTTACCCGAGGTTTTGGTATATTATCTGTATGAACTTCTCGTTTTGGGTTGCCGTCGTGCTACGGGTGACTCGGTTCGAGTAACGAACTCACCCCCCTGGTCACACGAAAAGGTACGCACAGGATAGCGCTTCTCCACTTTTCGCACTACCTCCAGCACATTGGCCGCTGCTTGGCTTTTACGCTGAAGAAGGAATGCCCAAGTGAACCGTGACGCTTCATCATGCACCAATTGAAAATACTTATCGCCGCCTGGGGTCCCAATCCCAACGTAGTAAACGTCTGACATCAGCCTAGCTCCAACATCTTGTACTCTCTTTCCTTGGTGTCGTTTGTATGGCATGCGCTTATGCTTAGCTAGGCGACATGCATGACAATCAATTGCCACGTTGAAATCACTCGCCGTTACTGACTCGAGCCCTTCCACCATGTTTAGCTCCACCATCTTCTTTAGTGCTGGACCATTCAGGTGAGCGAAGCGCATGTGCTATTGGAGTATCTTATCCTCTTTTGTTGAAGGAACCATCGCACACATTCGTACCTCGGTTGGGTCCAACGTTCGTGCCGTTAGCCAGAAATGCGCTCCACGACGCTCGAGAATTAAACGGCAATTACCACGAGTTAGAATCATTCTTCGCTTATCCGGATCCTCCTCATCCGTATACGAGGGTTTCCATCCAGCTTTCTCCAATTTGTACTGGCACAGAATATTTGTAGTTCCTTTCGGTGCGAACCGAGTGTGCTCTAGCTCTAGTACCTCTTCAGCACTCGACAATTCGCAGTTCTCCATAGCTCGAATCACTACTTTACCAAAAGGCTTTCCCGTGCTAATGCCACCTTCCCAATCTTGGAAACACGCATTGTCTACACCGAGTGACGCAAATGCACTTCTATTCGTGCATACGTGTGTTGCGGCTCCAGAATCCATCATCCACTCACTAACCGACGTCATTATTGCTACGTTTGCCGTAGATTCGTTGGCTGCTTTTACCATGCCTATCCGCTCAATAGGGTGATCACTTGTCTCGCTCACCATGTTCATGGCACCGCCGTTACCACCAGTGTCTGGCATTCGACCAGCATCCTCTGCATTCTTCTTTTGCTGTGCTAGGTATCCACAACACTCGTGTCGAAGATGTCCCTTCTTCTTGCAGAACCAACATTTCTTATCGCCACTCTTGGCTTTCTTGCTGGCTCGGTCAGTGTGGGCAGCTCCACTATTGCCACGTTTACGCTTTTGACCCGATTGGTGATAGTGATGGGGTTTGTGTTGCGCTGCCACCATCTTAGCAGCTTCAGCAGCTGCAGGAACTTCCTTGCATTCCTCATGTGCCTTGTCGCTCTCTGCCTCACCACGTATGTTGGTGACAACGTCCAGGGTCACAGGCTGTCCATTCGGTTGTGACTGATTGAAGATTCTTACTACGTTACGATGGGTCTCCTCAACTCCTTGAAGAATAATCTTCACCACCATCTCTTCGTCAGATGTTATCTCATTCATATTCTCTAACTGGTGTCGAATATCCTCCACATCATCCAACCACTTTTCCATATTACCGCCTACAGGAAACGAATTCGTATATAGCTTTCGCCGCAAGCGTATCACACTTGTGAATGCCCGTTTAGTCTTTTCAGCCTCAAAGGATTGCCACATGTCAAATCCCGCTTCGTACTTGCATACCTTTCTTGAGTCTTTCTGCAACAATCCTCGTAGTAATGTGTCACAAACGAATATGTTCTTCTCCTCGTAGATTTGTTGTTGTGCGGCATCGTTGGGATCAGGTTGGATTTGTCCGCTGATAATGCCCCAGCATCCGCGCTGTGTCAGAAATGAACGTAGCTGGGCTTTATACAGGTCAAACCCTCCATATTCGGTGTACTGCGGTGATTTGTTAGTCCCTCGCAGTACGAGACGAGCACCAGCAGCTTGCCGTCCTCCTCCAGCTGGCAGATTTCCACCAGCAGCTTGGTTCCCACCACCAGAACCACCACCTTCAGGTATTCCACCTTGTCGACCAGCAGACTTCTTCTTCGGCGTGTATTATCGTGATCAAGAAGCCTAGCGATAGCTTGGGCTCATAACCTAGGAGCACCTTTCCTTTGTATCGCAGTGCTTTCAGCAGGACTTCAGATGTGGAGCTGGAAGGTAAGTTGATATTAGTGAAGAAGATGTGTGCTCGATCTTGAAACAGTCAAAGTGAGTTCTGTATTTCTTTGGTGAGTGTGTTGTGTTGCTCTGTGGGAAACACCTCAAGGCGAAAAATCCTCTTGGCCCCAGTGAGCACTGCAGGCTACTTCAAGTAGCAGGGAAACGACCTTGAGCTTCAGGGTAACGGCGTGTTCCCAATCTTCTTTAGTCTTCTATATCCTCATGTCCACGGCCTCATAGTCACAACCTTTCACGCTTGTCTCCTTTCTTCTTTGCCACTTCAACTAACTACCAAAAGCAGTTCACATACTGGAATGCACTATCACTCATGCATTCACTATACCCATGCATCTACAACCGAAGTGACCATCAAGTTCAACCGGTGTCGTCCCTTTCGCTCTCATCAGCCAACGTGTCCGTGCCAGCAATCTGCACGTGTTGCTGGCAGACACCAGGGTTTCAACGGGCAGAACCTCGTACAGACAACACAAGTGAGAATGTTGTCGCCAATACGCAGACCGTGAAGCGACGGAGTACCTCTGCGGCTTGAAAGACGCATGGTACTCCTGATACGCTCAAGAACCTCGAATATGGCGCTCGACAGACGCGGCCACGAAGCCCACGAGGTGCTGGTCCTATGGACACAAGCTGAGGTACAAAGCTGCTAGCTTTCCTTCAATGTCACAAGATCACCGCTAGTGGAGCCCAAAACGTCTTGAAGTCCATGCACAAGATCCACAAGAGTGGACTTCTCAGCAATCGTATCCGCAGCTACCACCAACTCCACGCTGCTGGACGCATCACCGACCCTGCACTTTTACATACGAATAAAGCCAAAGAGTAAGATTGCATCGAGTAATAACACATTACATGCCTGGTCCAGTTGTTTCCTATCGCTTTGCTCAACCTTGAACTCATTCTGCAATTTACACCCCATCTTAAAATCGCACCGCTCGACATGCCAACGATCAAGCCGACCAAGAACCCTGTTTGCTCTTCGAAAAATATCAAGACCCTGTGTATTACAACAGACAAGGCGCACAAGCTTCGCCTGGACGATGAAGCTATTCGCCACCTCCGACTTACCTTGAACACGATCGTCGCATCAACAAGCCTGCTTCACGAAGCCATCCAAGCTGTCTACAAAGCCATGAAGGAGCGGAAGAAGCGACGGGCGGGCCCCGACGGTGTTCGCGAATGGCTTGTCGAGCCTCCTGCATCTGTTGGTGATGACGAGCCTTTAGGCGGCAAGAAGCAGCACCATGTACGCAATGTGATGACGTGCAAGCGCGAGAAGCGGCAGACGTACTACTCGACAACTGGGAGCCAACGTGGTAACGCAGGAGCACACCCACAAGACTGTTGTTACTGCCTTCGAAAAGGAGCGCCGCCTTCTTGCTCGAAGCGCTTTTTCAAGGACGAGGCGGTGGGGGGGGGGGGGGCACGGCACATAAGGGTAACGAAGAGTAAGCATTGAGAGTTAATACAGGATGTATTACATGCTTGAGAAGGAATACCTAAACGTAGGAATTGGTAGCACCGCAGTGCGATCCCCACTTGGTTCCCTCTTGTGGTGGGCTACCACCATGACGACTGAATTGATTAACATCACCTTCCGGCGTGAACACTAAGCCTGACCTCCATGCGGAACAGCAATGTTAGCCTCGTTACAGAGTACATTAAACACGCATTGAGTGCTGCGTCAAACGCAAAGCTTAACGTCCTTTCAGAACAGCAGTGTTAACCTCAACGCAAGCAAGCACACAACACATAGGCAGCAGAGGTGGTCGCATATCGCACATACACGCAGTATACAAACACGCAGATAATCCATGTGAAGGGCCAGTGATAAAGTAGTAGCGGTTGGGCGACTTGTCCCCTACAGAAAAAATCAAGAATGAAGCTTTGTTTATATTTTTCGGCCCCACAAACTAACCGTTTAAATATAAGCTTACTGATAAGGTTTTACCCACGTAGCCAGTCGTTGTTGATAGTAATTACGTGTAAAAAAGCTCTAAAAAGAAAGAATTTGCTTCTTTTAGTGAACCCGATTTCTGAACCGGGGCCTCATTTCGCTTTTTACAGTATAGAGTGAGCACGCCTCCAGGCTTAAGAAACGCATAATCAGTAAATTGCCGTTTACTTAGCCCGTTTCAGAGTCGAAGATTTCGGCTACAGACTCGCTACAAACTTTCCTTCTGGCCTCACCTATCCCAAAATCTGATCCCCTAAAACTCCTTACACAGATTGCACACAAATAGATCACTTGCACGCAATTGTGGAGGCGGAGATTGTATGTTATGGTATAATATCCGCTACATTCCAACCTATACCTGTCTATGCACACACACAATGACGGCATCTACCTAATTTCAACGAATCATTGGGGTCCAGTGAGTTATTTTACGCCAATGGGAATGCCCCTTGGATCGGAGCGATTGTTCCAACCATTCCAACCATATTTGGTTGGATTTTTTCAAGAATATTTTGTATTCAATACAAACTTTAATATAAACGCATATTTTTAAAATATCCTTAAAGTTTCCGACGGTACTGGACAGTAGGTGGTTTCACTACAGAGACAAAGGCGCGGAGTGGCAAGCATGTCGATTACATCCTTGGCGTCTGCCAACAGGAAGAAGGCCCGGACAACAGAGATAAATTCCTTCGCGACATTCCTTGCTGCAGAAGACATGGCACTTACGTCCACTCACCGACTAATCGATGCGGATAAGGCTGGTAAGGTGCTACGTGTTGTGTGGACAAGTATGCATATACTTTAGCCAAGCCCACCGACAAGGTACGGTCGAAAAATACGTGTCTAGCATACTACGGAAATGTGAAGAATTGGCTAGTGGATAAGCATCCACTACAGGGGTCTCTAGTGAAACCTCATGTGCAAAAGATTCTATCAGGACTCAGTAAGTACTGCGGCGACCGCGGGGAGGGGGGGGGGGGGGGTGAAGAGAAGAAAGCCCTCCCCCCTGTTCAAAACAAGACTTGGAAGTTATGTTCCGTCTACTGTATGCATCGGCAACTACAGGGGCGAGTATGTTGACGCGGCTCTGGTCGTAATGGTGTGGTACCTGTACGGATGTAGTTCTGGCGCAGAAAAAGTGGAGAAACGACAGCTATCAATTTTTCCTGGTGAGTGCCGTCACTTTATTATCTTATTCTTGCATTACGTAATGAGAAGCTCACTACATTGAGACGATTACATTAGGTGATGTCTTATTTCTGCGTTTTAAGCGAGTCAAAACGTCTTTGTTGCAGGGTATTTCCTTATTTAAGGACCCAACAAATATTCTAACATGTCCTCTCCACACGCTGGCCGTAGCACTGGTGATGCAGAGTGCGCCAAGTCAGCGCATGTTTCCTCAGTTTTGCACAACACAGCGTAGCGCCGATAATGACCAGGATGTGCAGGGGCTGACCTTGATAGAGCTCCTCGAAGTTGATGATAATCCCTCACCGCTGGAAGAAACCCCCACAAGCCTCATAAACGATACGGCCAGTTCCTGGAGCACAAGCGTATGTAAACAGACTGCTGGTTAGAATAAAAGCGATAGCTGAAAAGCGACTTATCCGGCTAACGCCAGGCCTTACCTCACACTCATTCCGTCGAGGGGGATTCATGCACGCAAACGGCGGTAGTGTTGCAGAGAGTTGGATTATCGGGTGTGGGGGATGTCAGCTAGACAGCGTCAATAAAGCCTTTGGCTACATGCATGGCACGACTCAAGCCGATCAACAAGTGTCCCGAGTTTTGAGCGGCTGGAAGCCGAAAGATGCTACGAGGCTTCCACCTTTAGCTGCGCTTGGCGATCCAGTCCCTGGACGCGCGCACAAATCGCAAAAACTGATGTTCTCCAACGCTTTGGCTTTCGACAGTCAGGCTCTTAGCATTTGCGACGATGTCGCTGATGTCCTTACCGCTTCGATCTTCAAGCACTACCCCGACATGCTGCCTCTGTGCGGCTAGCTCGTACGTCAGCAGGATGCGAGAGCTCCTGGCAAACGAGATGTTGGAGAGTCAGAGGTGCTGGCGTGGAGCAAGACAATACGCAAGGCGTTCACCTCTTCTAGACGAGGCTTGTGCTGGTAAAGCAGAGGATCAAACGTCCGCGATGATGGACCTCGTCAAGCGACAGACGGACCTTGATACAACAGACAAAGCTTGACGAACGAATGTTAGCTGTTGATACCCAGTTACATACGCTTTCGACTACTGGAACGCAGGATGCAGCTTCTAGCAGCGTAGCGCTTAGTAGAACCGATGACACCCAGCCACCTGACGATACAGCTGCCGCCCAAAGAAGAAAGGGCCCCAGTTGATGGCAGCGATTTGGTTTGAATGGTTCACCGCAGAACCCCGTGTATACGTATCACAATATGTTAAGAAGACGACCCTGTACGAGTATAGACACGTCACAGGATATATGATGCTGTTCTTACCACTCGGCTTTGCACTCGATATCTCGTCCCCAGCATATAAAAGCGAGGTCTTGACGCTTGGAGAAACCGCGCAGAGGAACGTACTAACCTTCTTGAAGTCGTGTGGCTCTTCAGCTCTGGCGGCAGGTACAGCGTTAAAAGCACTTCGAAAGTTACAGAAGCTCGGCAAGCTTGATGACCTTATTTCCCAGTTTCAAGATCGCTCTGAGCGCGGATACATCGTAGATCCTACGCCACCTGCTTGCTTGCCAGCGTTCATTCGCTTGAAGCACGTAAGCAATTGACCTCTCGTAACAATACAACTCGATACTCTGGGGTAGATCTTGTGTAGCAACGCTTGTGTTGTATATTTTAAAATAAAGCTGCAGAAAGGTGTTAGAAACGCATATTCACTCATGCCACGACTGGGCTATCACGTACCACGTATTTAGGGTTAGTCTTGGTCTCCGGGGAGCCAGCGGATAGCGCCGATTAATCCTCATC
This sequence comes from Phytophthora tentaculata, assembly GCA_033557915.1. Lineage (NCBI taxonomy): Eukaryota > Oomycota > Peronosporomycetes > Peronosporales > Peronosporaceae > Phytophthora > Phytophthora tentaculata. Next base: position 1,557,837 of record JAUCEA010000005.1, read on the forward strand.
CACCTCGAGCTGCATACCTCCAGCCCTGCCGGATTATTTCACTTCACAGGAACGGCCTTGGGTGGAGGGGAGGGCGGGAGCTTCAGGCGATGTCTCGTGGGCAGCCGTACCGCGCCCTCGGAGGTCCGGAGGGGGCCTTTTCGCCGCAATATCGCCGGCGTTCCACGCTTCATCTTCAGCGGCGTCGTGGTGGCGATTGTGTTTGGAGAATGCCTGTGGGTTTTGAGAGAGCAGGGATTTTATTTTTAATTTATTATGAATTTTCAAGCGGATGATCTGCGGGTGGCCTACGGGTCGGCTACGTCCGATTATTAAACAGACGTATTTACCGGTACTGGTAGGAATCCCGGTCGAACAGTTGGATTTTTTACGGTATGGAGGGGCGAAAAATAAGGCATCTTTACGTCCATTAACTGTACGATCTAAACGATAGGGCTTGTGTGTGAAACAGTTTGTTCACTATTTCGATTGACACGGAGAAAGACGCTCAACCCTTATAGAAGCTCTCGGTACATCTCTTTAAACTACGTGTCGAGAGGTAGGTGAGCGGTTTCACAAGGATATCCTATGCCATATTGCTGACGATTTGTCGAGGTAAAGCCATCGTTCACCGTTCAGAATTCGACTGCCAATCGTCTATATCGCTTGTGTCCCCGTGGCGTCATCTAGGATCCACATCGTGAAGCGCTAGCTTAACTTTTTTAAGTAGATCAAGAGCTTGAAGCAGCCAAATCATAGGGATTTGTATTTTTGATTTAATAAATACAAATAATCTGCTTGCCTAGTTTGAACATTACCCAAGTTGATATAATTTCCTACAACCCACAATACGTTTCCAGGTTTGAAAGAGGCAGGTGAGTATTTTTGCCGAATCTCAAGAAGCATGGTCTTTCGCACCTACAGTAAAAACCGTTTTTGCAGTTTTTCGAAAAACGGAATTGATTAGGGCAGCACCGAGCAACACTATGGCTAAAATATCCGCTATACAAACTCGCACGGAGCAGCTCAGGATTTTTGTCAGCATTCTTCAAAATGGTTTGTCTTTATTCATTGGTTGTCAGACGTGATAGTAACAGGGTTCAACGAATCTTTCACGTCAAACAATACGTATTCCCCCAAATTTGTCGGGCAATGAATTTTTTTATTATCTGGATTGGAGTCGGGCAAGGTATCATCTTTTTTTTAAAAAAAAGGACTTCTGTGCGGTATTTGTAAATGTAGGAAGGCGTTTGAAGGGGACTTTTGCAGCGCGATATCACGTAAAAAAACAGGAGGACTAGCGGGTCACAGCTCTCTCCATATCTTAGCTTCAGGCTGTCCTCTCCTTTTACCACCCCATCCCCCGTTGCATCATCAGGAAGACATCATTCACTAGACGCTCGCGTTCATCGTACTGTTTCGGCTCTGTGGGGGGGGCAAAAATCCTGAATATTTTAGTGTGGTCCTGAAGTCGAAAACTGCGCCGCACCAGTCGTTTCTGTTGATGTGGATAGACAGTATTATGAGTGAGTTCTGCATCATGAAAGGTTTTAAACCAGCAATGACCTGCTGGCGACTCTTGACACTCTTCACCCTGCGGATCGTAGGCGAAAACCCTCCATTAGGCTAGCATTGTTTATCTTGTGTCTTAATTGCGTACAGGCTTTTTTTCATCAAAAATACTGGCTAGTTCGATAGCCTTTCAAACGGAGTCTCCTGACACTGGCAGGCTTATTATATGCAACAGTTTTTTTTCAAGATCCGCATCGTTATCCACATCTTCAGGGATATTAAACCGATTCTAGACGTAGAGGTCATCCATTCTACTGCATCCGGCACCTTGGCCAGACCATCCATTGTGTCGTGATAAGGCGCAAGAAGCTGTAATTGCTATTCGCTGATATCACCTGCCTTGGTGATACGAATACCAATTCGAGTCTCACACCGTGAAAAGAACCCCGGTACTCCCTCGCCAATTGTTTACGTTTCTTCGTAGACTTCTCATCCAGCACAAAATTTTCGGTTCCGGGAGTTGATGCGAACACCAAAGCTTTGCTTCTAACTCTTTTTGCAGAGCTGAGATTCCATCTGAAAAATATGCAAAGCGGCTGCAGGTCGTATGAACAAAGTCAACTTCAGCTTACCCTTTTAATAGCCAATCAGCGTCGTTCAATCTTGGGTATCGACCAATCAAAACACAAAATCAACGGTAGATTCAGCTTAGGTTTGCACCTGGTGTGTTTGCACCAACAACAGCACAGAGCACTCGTGCGCTATGGGTATCCAGTCAAGCCGACTGCAAAGTGTCCACGAAAACACCCCATCCAATTTGTAGTCTACTCGAGCATGATGATGATGCTGCACTGATCGAGTAAGTAGCGGAAAGTCTTAACTCTACTATAGAATTGTCCGAATACAAATGACTATAGTCTAAACGCGTCCTACCGATGTTATCACAGCGTTAAGAGATGCGTAATTGCATTGGTTGGAGAAGCGACGTGTACTAAGTTATAAGAAAAATGAAAAAATAAACAGAAGTTGCATCTAGAACAAAACACTGATTTTTCGAGATGCCAAAAAAGCCAACCGTCGTGCATCAAGCGCATATACCGTAGAACCTATGTACATCCGGTTCATATTTATCCTGGACGATATTTTGATCAATCTACAATCAAAGTACACAACGTACTAGCTTTTGATTGGTAGTTCATAGCTGTCCGTAAATGACCAACGTCCGTTTGCACATACTTCCTCCGTCCGGAAATATAAGCGGGGCATCTGTTTAAACCGTGTCCGAAAATTTAAGCGGTATGCATACAAATTCAAGTTATTTGATAGTACCGTCATATTCCGACTAAGTACGCCCATACAAATGCTGCTGCTGTTGTTGTCGGTCGCTGCAAAACAGACCCTAGGGGTATTTTTAAATACTTAAAAGCGCTCTACGTCCCACCGTTCAATAGAGAATCATAAGTGCTACATAGCTACAGGCTGCTATAGCATTTCGTGTAAAATTGACATCTCGGCGAAAGATTTTCAAATTTCACATCTTCACTACTCCCTCTGTTTCAGATTACTTGACCAAATCTTGACCAAATCGTGTTTCAAATTGCTTGGCCATTTGAGTTGATTGGTGCAATATATGTAATCTCAGCATTCTATTGGTCCATCGAATCTCATGAGTTGATGACCCAGTCAAGGTTTTCTAGTTTTCTGCGAGGTTTTATTATCGAATGCAGATAGAATGCAAATCTAGTAGATCTAAAATATACAGTCTGGAGAGCTTAATCGCGCTGGTTATTTTCATGTGCGTTTTGCATGTGGTCTAGACCAAAGTTTTGTCGGCACACTCGGAAAACTAACATGTAAAATTTGGTCAAGTAATCTGAAACGGAGGGAGTACGTACTTTGCATTACGATATCTTTTGCGACCAGGTGGCCGATGAGGGAATATTAAAAAATCCACGAAAACTCTGAATAATCCACAGAGGGTGGTTAGGTCACTCTTATTAGAAATCGGGAGTGAGCGGGTGCGAGGAGCGTAGCCGTAGCAAACCCGAGCGGGGTGCCCGCGAAGCAGGGCCGCTCGGTATTTGCGTAGGCGGGCCCAGCGACGAGCTCCCCAGCGAACGGACCAATTGCCCTGTCCAGAAATTGTTTTTCTGTCGCGGGGGTCTGGGGGTGCAATCCCCAGTATGCTCTTAATAAAGGGTGTGAATTTTGCATTATGTTTTGTGGACTTTCATGCCCGATTTGCATCAAAATTCGTCAAAAAAATTCCGTAATCAAAACGGTAATTTAGACCAATCAGTTGCTCGTTTAAATGTTTTCTGTTTTAAAATTAATTTTGCCCGCCCATCCCGATTATATTTTCGGTAAGTTTTACGATAAGCCAAACGAATATCCACGTCCCGGTTTTTTCTAGAAAAAAAAATGCATTAAAATGACAAAATCGTGCTTCTCCCGAAGAAGCTCTGAAATTTATGATCCCTTTTCCTATTCAATGTTAGCGATTCCCTACCCTTTAGGTACGCAAAACCTATTAACGTTTGTGAAGGTTGGGATTTCTCGACAAATCCTATTAGCGTTGTAAAGGTTGGGATTTCCTGTAGTGACGCATCTCCTGCGCCTGCTTCGCAGCCGCAGCATCTGCATAGCACTTTCATTTTACTACAGTAACCGCATACAAGTACTTCGTATATGCTACAGTGCGCGCCATCAATAAGTCCCGGTTGTAAAGGCAAGGTCGACTTCTGCTTGCTGACCGAGACTTTAGCCAATTTTGTGTCCATAGTGGGTTGCGGGCACCAAGTCGTCATGTCGATGTTACTGAGAACATGAAAGCAGAGATCGATCGACTACGATATTGCATCTCGATCACACACACCAGCAGATTTGGCTAATGGTTAGAGACCAGTTTTTTATGCAAGACGACGATCTTGTAGTTCAAGGTCTGTCACGTTATCAGGTCAAGTAACGCGTTTATCAAACTCGCCGTCTACATTTCGGTGGGAACGTGCACGGTATGGTTGAAGTGGCTCCCATGAGTCTCGTTACCGGCACAACGTTGAACTTTTTCAATTTCATCACACGTTCATGGAAGGCGATCAACTTCAGCGCATAATCGGATGGGCGGATCCACGACTACTCGAATTACCTCGATATCCTGGATCGCAGATGTTCATTGACGGAACATTTCGGTGTGTCCCGAGGGCATTCAACCAGTGTATCGTACTCATGGTGAGTGACGCAGCAAGTGGGGTATATGTGCCTTGTATCTATGCCCTTACGACCGGAAAAACATCTCTCGTCTACCGAAAGCTGATGACTTTCATGCATGACTGTACGGGTAATCAACTTCAACCGGCCAGTGTAGTTTGAGATTTTGAAGCGGCCCTAATCGACTCGGTTTCGGCTCAATTCACTGGTGCAAGTGTAATTGGGTGTCTGTTTCACTTTAAACAAGCAACCCGACGCCACATGATAAATCTCCGCATTCGCCGACAGGAGGTAACCATAGCCATGGAGGTCGGCGTCCTAGACATGCTCACTGTTGTCATACCCGCTCACGTGGATTCACACGGAATAAACTACGTGAACGGGCAGACTATGGCACGATGCAGAACTGAAGGCATCGAATACTCATCAGAGAGCTGGGAGCACTTCTAAAGATACTTTCGCAGAACGCGGATCAACATTTTTCCAGTCGGCGTGTGGAATGTTTATGGAATGAATTTGAGGGTGATCAGCAGAACTAACAATAATCTTGAAAGATTCAACCGTGGGCTGAATGCAGCTATCGCTTCTCCACACCCAAGCATTCCTGCATTTGTGTCGACAATCGACACTATGTCGCGCCGCTATGTACAACTTCTCGGAGATATATCTCTTCGCCGAGCCGTGGCCCCTGCACACGAAGAAGTCGTTCTGCCCGTCGCTGGTCAACTTAGTACCCGAAGCTCGGCGTTGAGGCCGCAATTCGTCACGGCGTGGTCGTAATACAGGCTCTCGACGTGGTGGCAGGGGGGGGGGAGGGCAATCGTGGAGAAAGAGGTGGTCGACGTGAAAACCAAGCGCCTACTCGGGGAGGTCGGGCGCATGTGAGAATGCGAGGAGGCCGTATCAACACAGCTAGACGGGCAGGACAAGCAACTGGTCTTTTTTTTTCCTACGCGAGCATGGCATTGATCTACTGACAACGAATCCCTACACGCCGGAGGAGAACTGTCTAGTGGAGAAAATGAATGGGAAATTAATGTCGAAGATGCGAGCCATCCACGAAATGATTGGATTACCTTTATGTCTCTGGGGTGAAGTATTACTTTATGTGGTAGCTATGGATAATATGAGCGGAACTAAAGCACTGAAGGACAAGACGCCGTACGATGTACGAAGGCAAAAAGCCGGACATGAAACATTTGTTCGTGTGTGGCTGTGTTGGTTATTCGTTCGTGACTGCTGCGAAACGTGCTAACAAATTTGAACGCCGTTCGCGTCCAGTCTTGATACATGGATTCTCTCTATACACTGAAGGGTATCGAACCTTTGATTTGAGTACTGGTTACTTAGTGATAAATCGAAATGTGAAGCTACTCGAAAAGATGACAGTGGACTCTGACTACGTCCAGATGCTTCTGGATAAGCGGTATTCAAGCAAGAAAGTTCAGCTACCAGCGGAGATTCCGTACGTGCCGCTTCCACGGAACTCTACTGCGTATCGTTCGTTGACAATCGACGAAAGAAATTTGGACGCGACCAATTCAACTACACAAGACATAGCATCAGATGGTACGGCAGTTGTGACGACCGACAACAATAGCAGTAGCAGTGACTCTGACGATGGAAATATCGAAATGGAAATGGAGGAAATTGATTTCAGTGGGAGTGCAGGTGTGAATAATGTGGTAAAGGCTGGATGTAGAGATAATAATGTGCAGTTAGCTAGTGGGTTATCTAGAACTGCGACCAATGCTGGTTTACCTAGTGCAGTGGCTGCGCCTGCGATTGCAGGACGGACTACGATTCAGCAACGACATACATCACCAGCTCCAACAAGACGTTCCACACGTCAACGTCGTCATCCTTCACGGTATGACCCGCATACGTTTGTGATGACTGCAAGCTTCATGCAGTGTATGCTACTGTGTGTGGTGAGCGATATTTTGAATCCGACGAGCGTGGCTGAAGCGATGGCCTCGCCGTATGCGTCAGAATGGAGGAAAGCTATGGATACGGAGTACAATTCTCTGATTCGTAACAAGACATGGATACTCGTACCAAGGCCGACGTCGACGAAACGGCATCCCGTGAACATATTGAAGTCGCTGTGGGTGCTAGTGCCGAAAAGGAATGAGAAAGGTATGTTAGAAAAGCTGAAGGCCAGGCTGGCAATCAAGGGGTTCATTTAAAAATACGGGATTGATTATTTAGCTACATATTCTCCTGTGGTACGCATTGAGTCTGTGAGGTTGGTGATGATTTTGGAATACTATTTTGCTTGGATCTAAGACATATCGATTTCGTAACTGCGTTCCTGAAAGGAGTACTGTCAGGCGTCACGATTTACATGAAGTAGCCCGAAGGGTACGATGACGGAATCGGACGTGTATGTTTGTTACTGAAAGGTCTTTACGAACTCAAACAAGCCTCAAAAATCTGGAGTGACACTCTCAAGGAGTTCTTACTTGAGCTGGGGTTTTCTCAATGTACATTTGTTGTTGGAGTTTTCTGGAGAATGGGGACAGTGACAGTAATATTTCTTACTGTGTATGTCGATGACATAGTCATTACTGCCAAACAGAAAGACTACAAGATCATGGTGGAGCAATTAGCAGCAAAGTTTGAGGTAAAAGATCTTGGTCGTGTGAAGCATCTATTGGGCGTGGAAGTATCGTACGAAACTGGCCACTTGGTGACGATGGCACAAACAGCGTATATTTAGCGGATGGCAGAGCGCTTCGGACTAACTGATGCTCGACCTGCTCCGTCACCGTAGATGCACCATGACCCAACTCTTCCAGTCGAGAAGGATGTAACCAAGATTAATGACCCAAAGTTGCCGTATCGAGAGATTGTAGGCTCGCTACAGTACTTAGTGGCCTGTACTCGTCCAGACCTGGCAAATGCAGTACGAACACTTGGGCGTTATGCAAATGCCTACACTCGTGAGAACTACCGTGCGGCACAACGTGTTGTGAGACATGCGCTAGCAACTAAGAATCTGGGGTTAGTGTACCGACTGAACAAGGGGCCGCTAAAGTTGGAAGCATTTGCAGATGCTGACCATGCGCGGTGCCAGGAAACTAGTATTTCGGTGACTGGTTTTGTAGTAAAACTGAACGGGTTTGCCTTTCACGGGAAAAGCAAGAAACAGAGTACCGTGACGAAGCATACCTGCAGCTCGGAGCTGTTTGCTGTGGATGCTTGCACGGAGGTAGTGCTATGAGCACAGAACTTGTTGAAAGAGTTGGGCGTCAAGCAGACAATTGAAACGACTCTATATTGCGACAACCAGAGTACGCTGAAAGCGATTGAAAACAATGGAAATTCCGATCGTTTGCGAAACTACGCGAAGGTGATTCGATTTATTGCAGAGCACGTGGAGAACGGAAGACTGCACATGATGTACATTCCGACAACGGACAATCTTGCAGATATCTTTACTAAGGCTCTGGGACCAACGCGCTTTACACAGCTCCGCGAGAGCTTAAGCGTAGCAGACACTAAGGAAGCCTGGTTGGTAACGCATCAAGAGATGCACGAGGAATTGGCTAGAGCTGAGATGGATACTGATGTCAACATGGATAAGGAGATGTTGACCTTGTAACAGTCGACGGTGACTGGCAGGACGCCAGTGGCTACCGTCGGGCTTCATTTGCTTTGATATTACGACACGAAGTGAAGTAGGAGTACGAGGTTCTGCCCGTTGAAACCCTGGTGTCTGCCAGCAACACGTGCAGATTGCTGGCACGGACACGTTGGCTGATGAGAGCGAAAGGGACGACACCGGTTGAACTTGATGGTCACTTCGGTTGTAGATGCATGGGTATAGTGAATGCATGAGTGATAGTGCATTCCAGTATGTGAACTGCTTTTGGTAGTTAGTTGAAGTGGCAAAGAAGAAAGGAGACAAGCGTGAAAGGTTGTGACTATGAGGCCGTGGACATGAGGATATAGAAGACTAAAGAAGATTGGGAACACGCCGTTACCCTGAAGCTCAAGGTCGTTTCCCTGCTACTTGAAGTAGCCTGCAGTGCTCACTGGGGCCAAGAGGATTTTTCGCCTTGAGGTGTTTCCCACAGAGCAACACAACACACTCACCAAAGAAATACAGAACTCACTTTGACTGTTTCAAGATCGAGCACACATCTTCTTCACTAATATCAACTTACCTTCCAGCTCCACATCTGAAGTCCTGCTGAAAGCACTGCGATACAAAGGAAAGGTGCTTCTAGTCTGCTGGTTCTGGTCGCGCTTGTTGTAGATCTTAGACTCCATGGTAGACAGTCGGGCGTCAAGCCTTTTGGTTGACTTGGTATAACTGCTCAACCAGCGCCGCTAGGTGACGAAATAATGGGTGCTCTGTTATATCTCTGCAGGAGCTGGAAGGGGTAAACGTGCTGGGTTTTCCTTCTCGACTTGTGCTACTGGGCAGGTAAGACGACCATGCAAGAAGCCCGTTCACGGATGACTCTTTTGCGACTGCACATCCCTCGATACGCTGAACGGCTAAGGTGTCCGGCCTCGCGCCCTTCACGGATGGATAGTGGCGCAATGCGTATGCAATGAGGGTGTCAACAACGCGTGCGTCGATGATGTAAGCTTCCACATTCAGCCCAGTTGAAGCCCCAAAAGCACAGAGGCCACACCGCGGACCTACTCCTGCATATCAGAGTCGAATGAATCCAGGGACAGGTTTCTCGGGGTCGTGGCCACTCAGTACCCGGATAACTTTTGTGATCTTCGGCTGGGGTGGTGAAGTCGTAAGCATATGCCTTGTTGGTGGACGTCATATTCCACGCACCTCTATCGAAAATCCGCTGCACACACATACCTGCCCAATTCGCGTGCTGCGCTCCCCCACGGCGAAAGGAATGCGACGTCAGGTTATCATCCACATCTGCCTTAGCCAATACTCACTTGAAAATGCGATTCACGTAGCTGTGGATACCGGACGAGGCGTAGGTGGGTTTCGCCTGACCATCAGACTTTCTCGCGCCTTGAGGATGGTCGATCAAGTCAATCAGAGATCCGAGGTGCTAGAGAAGGTCCCTGCTGTTCTGGAAGCTGGTGGAGCAGTGCCGCTGGTGATGAGGGTGTGATTAGCGCAATCGCAGCGGCAAGCAACGGACACGTGACAAAGTCGGAGTCTGAGAAGAGTGATAAGCCTCGCTCCTCAGAAGTCTTGACCTGGACGAACAGAACGAAGAAGTTATCACCGGATCCAATCGTCAGATTCGTTTTGCGGAGCAGTGTCAGGCGGCCCGAAGAGGTATCAGAGTTAGCATAATAGCGCCGCCTCTTGGTAGTCAGCGCATGCTGCAGTTGAATACAAGTATTCGGTCATTTGCTTAAGAGCTTTCTTCCTGGATGCTGGGGTCTTGTTAATAAACGTTCCTGTCTCTCGTTTCGCGCTGTAGCGCTCCAACACCTCGCCCTTCTTGAGCAGGCCCTTTTCAACTGCGGCACGATGCTGGGGGAAGTGGTCGAGCAATCAGTTCTCCGCCTGTCGGTAGTATTACATCACCGAGTGTCGAGCTAGAAGCTGGCCCTTGCAGCCTTTCTTGAAGGTGATGTACATGCCAAATTTGGCCACCTCAGCTTCCAGAGCCAGTGTGGCCGTATCGCAGCTCATAGATGCCTTCAAGTATCCCCACGTCATTCGTTCTCTAGAAACGCTAGAAACGAGCGTGATGCGCTCTCCTGAGCGCGCTTCATTTTGGCGCGTGGAAGGTCGTTGAGGCTCATACTGAGTCGGAGATGTCAGAGCTTTCGCGGTTTTTTTTTAGAAATATGTGTGACTGACAGCTCGTAAAAGGATATCTGTAACCGGACCGCCCTCTCCGACTCTATATGTCGGAAATCTTGTTCTACACCAGCTATATACGCAGCACCTTTCTGATTGAACAAATTTTTGTAAATGCTCTGCTTTTATTCGCTGAAACAATTAAAATCACACTGAATATCTTCATTGGCTAATATGTGCATAGTGACTTCATATATTCATCCATAATATCGGGTATGTAGTGCTCGACACGTCAAACCAGCACGTACGCAAAAACCTTTAAATTAATTGCTTTGAGCTGTGTTTTCGTAATACACAGCATTTGTTTGACTCCTCCCAACTCGCTACTTTGTTACAGACAACGAGGTTTGATGAGCTCAAACCCCATCACAAATAGGGTCGCCAAGCATAGTTTGACCGTCCCAGCAAAAATATTCGAGCCTCAGCCGGATGGTTCGGGTTTGACTGAATCCTCGGTTGTAGCTGTTTGGGGCAATCACCTTTATTTGCAGTAGGAGGATGTAGAGGACAAAGACAACATGTTTAGCTTGTCTGATCTAATTTAAATAACGTGCAGAAAAGGAAAATGCTCAAACACAAAGTACACCATTGGTATTGTTTGCTAGGACATTTGAGTAGGTTGTAAAAACTGAAAACGCGAACAAATATTCGTAAAAAAATGCGTTAGGTTGGGTTAGTGTCGGGGGGGGGGGGGTCGCTGGATTTACCATCACTGGCATAGCAAAAATTGTAACACGATAAATGTACGTTTCCTACATGTACATGTAGTTGTTACTATAATAGTCCCGCGCTGCTTATGCAGAGTAGTTGCTCCATCAATGCATTCAACCGCAGAAAGGTTCGACAATACTATTAATATTTCAATAGTAGGTATTTTGAAACAGTAGGAATAGGTAGTGTACTTTTGCTTGATACACTACCTACTCTCAAGAGGCCTTGCCAAATTGGCAACTTGCCATTGGCAGGCTTCGTCAAAATGGGCATTCGTGCCTACTACCTCTGTGAGGTCTATGTAGGCATCTTGAAAAAATTAATGTAGGCATCATGCATTATACTATGAATTTGTATGAATCGGGTCTATCTTTAAGATAGATCCGATAGTATCTTAAGCCATGCAATGAAGCGGCACAGTCAACTCGATAGCGTGCATGTATCTTTTTAGGGAGAAACCAATGAGGCGCGCCTGATGCGTGCACTCCACGCGGTTACGGCACAGAAGTTTGCTGCGGCAGGGTGCGCTCCGACTGGTTAGTCCAGTCAAACGCTTCAGTAAGCTCAATCTGGCTCGCTCCCAAGCATTATTGATATCGCAGACCACGTTTTCTTCTGTGATTGTTGTTGCACTATTTGCAAAAGATATTTAAGCTGGCATCATCTGCACACTTGCTTTATACTCAAGTAAGCATGATGCACTGTTAGGAGATACGAAAATTGTCTCTGAAGTTGGCATTGAATTTCGGTTGTTGCTGCTCAATTAGCATAGCGTGCTCAGCACTTGATCTTAGAACTGGCACCTCACTACTGAGAAGCTGTTCTGCCCAACTACACGTAGGTGCGGTGACGCCATTGAAAATTCGAGTGTTCAACTTCACTAGCTCAATACCTTCGTTCCAGTTTTGATCGTACTGTGTTGTACATGCACTAGCAAACTCGGAAGGCTGCAAGGACTCGTTTGAAATCATCCTCTTGTTTTTGGAGCAGGACATGGCCATCTTGATACCCGAGTTTGATGCCTATATCGGAAGAATATTTATGTAACATACGCTTCTTACGCCCCTGGTGTTGTTGTATTGACCGAATTTGGCCAAAAGATCGATTCTGGCAAATTGGAATATACGATGACGCCGTATTTGCGCTCGCCCTTCATCCCGCTATAGGTTTTGCACTTGCATGTGCTTTTTTCGAAACAGATCGCTAGCATAACCTGCAAAATCTAGCGGAATCGCTAATCTTCCTGGAGGCACTTTTGAAAACTTAATGTAGGCAGTACGCCGGGTCTATGCACACAATGCCTACATTGACGAAGCCTAGCCATGCAATCGCCACATATTGCTCGTGTGTGTAAACATGAGCCCATCTCAAACCTCGAGCATGAGCTGGCTCTGCTGTGCTGTGTTGTTCGTGACTCAGGACGAGCAGCTTTGGCACTCCACAATTGAAATTGTTGTGTGCTGCAATGCCACCCAAGATGAAGTCTGGTAAATTCCTCCCCATGGTGGCTATAGCCGTTTCCGTCTACTTCGCTGAAGCTTCCAATGCAGCTCCAGACTCCGTTAGCGAGCCAATCTACTATGGGTGGATATCCGTACCCCACCGCCACCCCGCAGGCGACAAAGCCCGGAACCGAGGCTCCTACTGCCCCGAGTGGTATAATTTACTATGGACGCCCTAACAACGGCGGATATCCTTACCCCACTCCAGCCCCACACGATCCGGAAGACAATAATTCAAGCAAGAATACGGCGACTCCCGTCCCCGCAAGCGTACCGATTTACTATGGCAGGCCTAACAACGGTGGATATCCGTACCCCACCGCCACTCCACAGGCGACAAAGCCCAAGATCGAGGTGCCTGCTGCCCCAAGTGGTACAGTTTACTATGGACGCCCTAACAACGGGGGCTACCATCAAACGATCGATCCGCAGCAAAGTAACCCTGTGACAGAGAACTGATATCGTTGAGGAGCCAAAAGAAATCGATTGACCAAGCATGTTGTCAAAAGCGCGGTTTCTTTTGTACTACGTCATGTATCCGGTAGTAATTCAGCTCTTTCACTTACGACAACGCTTGTTTTTTTTTTTTTATTGGCTTGATAACGATCGTTGTCGCAATAAACTTCGAATATTTGAATCGAATACTTGTAAGCTCGATCGTACTCGGAAGCAAACTTACTCCACAGGCACTCGACCATGAACATCCACACAAGAATCAATACGACTGAGAGAGTCTATAGTAGTAGGACACACTCGAAACTCGATTACCGATACAACCTATCTACGATACAGTAGATTTCCCGGAGGGCCTGGCGTTTAGCTTACCGGCAAACATTTATTAATACTACGTAGTATGAAAAATGTAATTACCATAAAAATAATGGAGTCCTTGCACGCTAATAAAATCATTTCTTTAAAATGATTTTAAAGTGATTGTCGGCTTAGCTTATTTAATACTTATTTCGGATGTTGATTCCAGTTGGTGGCAGCACATGATCTAATCCTGGTACATTTGAATGGTCAACACGTCCAGCTCTGCCTACTTTGTTAGTCGTTGCGGCTAGCTAGTAGCCATACGGTGTCCGGATTTCTACGCTGCAAAAATTTCCGTTCCAATACAGCCTTAGATTTTGAAGGCGGCAGCATTGTTTGCCATTTGAGCTATTAATGTAATAGCACTCTACTTATGTATCCTTAGGTATCGCCAACTGGTAATCAATCTAAGTGCGGCACAAGATGAACGTGTTCGCACTCCCACAATATGCAAGGGCTATGTCGTGCTTTTGGTAGAGATTGCAACCGTGCGGTTTGGCAGGTGACACGGTCACTCAGGCTGAAAAGAGATGATCTAGCCGCAAAACCGAAAGGCACCGCCCCAGACTTTGCTCAGTTTCAAATTTGCTTTGCAGTAGCTACTCCAGTTTCGAGGTAGTTCACCTTCAGCGTTTTTCTTCAGTCCAAGTCCAAGTCTTCTTTGTCCCGTTCCCAGTCTTTTTTGTCCAAGATGAACCTTACCAAGATTATTGCCCACCTTGCAATCATAGCGGCCGCAATGGGGTCGCTCGCGGAAGCTGGCAACGTAGGCCAACAAGCCCAACAAAGCATTTCAAACGCTGACACCTACGCTAAGTCGTCAGGGCCGTCCACTGGAGCACCATCGACCAAGCCAGTCAACGTGTCCGTAACTCCATGCCCGACACAAGCATCTACCTCTGCGACACCCATCGTCACTCCTGCACCAACGACACCTTCGCCTCAACCAGTTACCCCCGCCCCCACCACAACTGGGGACATCAATCAAGGAAAGGGTTTTGCAAACGGCGGAGGTTCGGATGGTGTGTCTGGCAGCGCGACCGGCCACGACGAAGCCAGTGGCGGAGCGAGAGGAAGAATCTCCGGATCCGCTCCAGGCCAAGGCTCCACGAGTGGACATGATTCTACTAGCGACAGTAACAGTGGAGGCGTTGGCGGTGGTGCAAGCGGCGGCGTATCCGGCGGCATGTCTGGCGGAGCCCAGGGCGGTGTTGGCGGCGGAGTGAGCGGCGGCATCGGAGGCGGTGTGTCTGGCGGTGCAAGCGGTGGAGTGCGTGGCGGTGCCAGTGGAGGCGTATCAGGAGGCGTTGGCGGTGGTGCAAGCGGCGGCGTATCCGGCGGCGTGTCTGGCGGAGCCCAGGGCGGTGTTGGCGGCGGAGTGAGCGGCGGCATCGGAGGCGGTGTGTCTGGCGGTGCAAGCGGTGGAGTGCGTGGCGGTGCCAGTGGAGGCGTATCAGGAGGCGTTGGCGGTGGTGCAAGCGGCGGCGTATCCGGCGGCGTGTCTGGCGGAGCCCAGGGCGGTGTTGGCGGCGGAGTGAGCGGCGGCATCGGAGGCGGTGTGTCTGGCGGTGCAAGCGGTGGAGTGCGTGGCGGTGCCAGTGGAGGCGTATCAGGAGGCGTTGGCGGTGGTGCAAGCGGCGGCGTATCCGGCGGCGTGTCTGGCGGAGTTCAGGGCGGTGTTGGCGGCGGAGTGAGCGGCGGCATCGGAGGCGGTGTGTCTGGCGGTGCAAGCGGTGGAGTGCGTGGCGGTGCCAGTGGAGGCGTATCAGGAGGCGTTGGCGGTGGTGCAAGCGGCGGCGTATCCGGCGGCGTGTCTGGCGGAGCCCAGGGCGGTGTTGGCGGCGGAGTGAGCGGCGGCATCGGAGGCGGTGTGTCTGGCGGTGCAAGCGGTGGAGTGCGTGGCGGTGCCAGTGGAGGCGTATCAGGAGGCGTTGGCGGTGGTGCAAGCGGCGGCGTATCCGGCGGCGTGTCTGGCGGAGCCCAGGGCGGTGTTGGCGGCGGAGTGAGCGGCGGCATCGGAGGCGGTGTGTCTGGCGGTGCAAGCGGTGGAGTGCGTGGCGGTGCCAGTGGAGGCGTATCAGGAGGCGTTGGCGGTGGTGCAAGCGGCGGCGTATCCGGCGGCGTGTCTGGCGGAGCCCAGGGCGGTGTTGGCGGCGGAGTGAGCGGCGGCATCGGAGGCGGTGTGTCTGGCGGTGCAAGCGGTGGAGTGCGTGGCGGTGCCAGTGGAGGCGTATCAGGAGGCGTTGGCGGTGGTGCAAGCGGCGGCGTATCCGGCGGCGTGTCTGGCGGAGTTCAGGGCGGTGTTGGCGGCGGAGTGAGCGGCGGCATCGGAGGCGGTGTGTCTGGCGGTGCAAGCGGTGGAGTGCGTGGCGGTGCCAGTGGAGGCGTATCAGGAGGCGTTGGCGGTGGTGCAAGCGGCGGCGTATCCGGCGGCGTGTCTGGCGGAGCCCAGGGCGGTGTTGGCGGCGGAGTGAGCGGCGGCATCGGAGGCGGTGTGTCTGGCGGTGCAAGCGGTGGAGTGCGTGGCGGTGCCAGTGGAGGCGTATCAGGAGGCGTTGGCGGTGGTGCAAGCGGCGGCGTATCCGGCGGCGTGTCTGGCGGAGCCCAGGGCGGTGTTGGCGGCGGAGTGAGCGGCGGCATCGGAGGCGGTGTGTCTGGCGGTGCAAGCGGTGGAGTGCGTGGCGGTGCCAGTGGAGGCGTATCAGGAGGCGTTGGCGGTGGTGCAAGCGGCGGCGTATCCGGCGGCGTGTCTGGCGGAGCCCAGGGCGGTGTTGGCGGCGGAGTGAGCGGCGGCATCGGAGGCGGTGTGTCTGGCGGTGCAAGCGGTGGAGTGCGTGGCGGTGCCAGTGGAGGCGTATCAGGAGGCGTTGGCGGTGGTGCAAGCGGCGGCGTATCCGGCGGCGTGTCTGGCGGAGTTCAGGGCGGTGTTGGCGGCGGAGTGAGCGGCGGCATCGGAGGCGGTGTGTCTGGCGGTGCAAGCGGTGGAGTGCGTGGCGGTGCCAGTGGAGGCGTATCAGGAGGCGTTGGCGGTGGTGCAAGCGGCGGCGTATCCGGCGGCGTGTCTGGCGGAGCCCAGGGCGGTGTTGGCGGCGGAGTGAGCGGCGGCATCGGAGGCGGTGTGTCTGGCGGTGCAAGCGGTGGAGTGCGTGGCGGTGCCAGTGGAGGCGTATCAGGAGGCGTTGGCGGTGGTGCAAGCGGCGGCGTATCCGGCGGCGTGTCTGGCGGAGCCCAGGGCGGTGTTGGCGGCGGAGTGAGCGGCGGCATCGGAGGCGGTGTGTCTGGCGGTGCAAGCGGTGGAGTGCGTGGCGGTGCCAGTGGAGGCGTATCAGGAGGCGTTGGCGGTGGTGCAAGCGGCGGCGTATCCGGCGGCGTGTCTGGCGGAGCCCAGGGCGGTGTTGGCGGCGGAGTGAGCGGCGGCATCGGAGGCGGTGTGTCTGGCGGTGCAAGCGGTGGAGTGCGTGGCGGTGCCAGTGGAGGCGTATCAGGAGGCGTTGGCGGTGGTGCAAGCGGCGGCGTATCCGGCGGCGTGTCTGGCGGAGCCCAGGGCGGTGTTGGCGGCGGAGTGAGCGGCGGCATCGGAGGCGGTGTGTCTGGCGGTGCAAGCGGTGGAGTGCGTGGCGGTGCCAGTGGAGGCGTATCAGGAGGCGTTGGCGGTGGTGCAAGCGGCGGCGTATCCGGCGGCGTGTCTGGCGGAGCCCAGGGCGGTGTTGGCGGCGGAGTGAGCGGCGGCATCGGAGGCGGTGTGTCTGGCGGTGCAAGCGGTGGAGTGCGTGGCGGTGCCAGTGGAGGCGTATCAGGAGGCGTTGGCGGTGGTGCAAGCGGCGGCGTATCCGGCGGCGTGTCTGGCGGAGCCCAGGGCGGTGTTGGCGGCGGAGTGAGCGGCGGCATCGGAGGCGGTGTGTCTGGCGGTGCAAGCGGTGGAGTGCGTGGCGGTGCCAGTGGAGGCGTATCAGGAGGCGTTGGCGGTGGTGCAAGCGGCGGCGTATCCGGCGGCGTGTCTGGCGGAGCCCAGGGCGGTGTTGGCGGCGGAGTGAGCGGCGGCATCGGAGGCGGTGTGTCTGGCGGTGCAAGCGGTGGAGTGCGTGGCGGTGCCAGTGGAGGCGTATCAGGAGGCGTTGGCGGTGGTGCAAGCGGCGGCGTATCCGGCGGCGTGTCTGGCGGAGCCCAGGGCGGTGTTGGCGGCGGAGTGAGCGGCGGCATCGGAGGCGGTGTGTCTGGCGGTGCAAGCGGTGGAGTGCGTGGCGGTGCCAGTGGAGGCGTATCAGGAGGCGTTGGCGGTGGTGCAAGCGGCGGCGTATCCGGCGGCGTGTCTGGCGGAGCCCAGGGCGGTGTTGGCGGCGGAGTGAGCGGCGGCATCGGAGGCGGTGTGTCTGGCGGTGCAAGCGGTGGAGTGCGTGGCGGTGCCAGTGGAGGCGTATCAGGAGGCGTTGGCGGTGGTGCAAGCGGCGGCGTATCCGGCGGCGTGTCTGGCGGAGCCCAGGGCGGTGTTGGCGGCGGAGTGAGCGGCGGCATCGGAGGCGGTGTGTCTGGCGGTGCAAGCGGTGGAGTGCGTGGCGGTGCCAGTGGAGGCGTATCAGGAGGCGTTGGCGGTGGTGCAAGCGGCGGCGTATCCGGCGGCGTGTCTGGCGGAGCCCAGGGCGGTGTTGGCGGCGGAGTGAGCGGCGGCATCGGAGGCGGTGTGTCTGGCGGTGCAAGCGGTGGAGTGCGTGGCGGTGCCAGTGGAGGCGTATCAGGAGGCGTTGGCGGTGGTGCAAGCGGCGGCGTATCCGGCGGCGTGTCTGGCGGAGCCCAGGGCGGTGTTGGCGGCGGAGTGAGCGGCGGCATCGGAGGCGGTGTGTCTGGCGGTGCAAGCGGTGGAGTGCGTGGCGGTGCCAGTGGAGGCGTATCAGGAGGCGTTGGCGGTGGTGCAAGCGGCGGCGTATCCGGCGGCGTGTCTGGCGGAGCCCAGGGCGGTGTTGGCGGCGGAGTGAGCGGCGGCATCGGAGGCGGTGTGTCTGGCGGTGCAAGCGGTGGAGTGCGTGGCGGTGCCAGTGGAGGCGTATCAGGAGGCGTTGGCGGTGGTGCAAGCGGCGGCGTATCCGGCGGCGTGTCTGGCGGAGCCCAGGGCGGTGTTGGCGGCGGAGTGAGCGGCGGCATCGGAGGCGGTGTGTCTGGCGGTGCAAGCGGTGGAGTGCGTGGCGGTGCCAGTGGAGGCGTATCAGGAGGCGTTGGCGGTGGTGCAAGCGGCGGCGTATCCGGCGGCGTGTCTGGCGGAGCCCAGGGCGGTGTTGGCGGCGGAGTGAGCGGCGGCATCGGAGGCGGTGTGTCTGGCGGTGCAAGCGGTGGAGTGCGTGGCGGTGCCAGTGGAGGCGTATCAGGAGGCGTTGGCGGTGGTGCAAGCGGCGGTGTATCCGGCGGTGTGTCTGGCGGAGCTGGTACTCAAGGTCGAGCTTGGTGAATGTGAGCGTGACATATCTGTGAACGCTGTGAATATCGAGAAAGCTACGGCATCTGGAGCTACAAGCGATATTTTTTTCACTACCTGGTAGTAGTTCGGGCTCTACTTTATTCCGCCTTTTGAAGGTGTGTTAGCGTTCCTTGGATTTAAGCACAACACGAACTGAGTGTCCTTGTACAGCTAAGTGTAATACATACTTAAAATCAATGATTGCTTTCTTTTGTTTAGGAATGATACTACCTACTCAACTTTTCGTTAAGCAAATGTTTGTCCCCCAAGCTAAGGACAATTGGACCTGATTAGATGCGGAGCTGGTATTGTCCCGCGCGCGTGACGTAGCGGACCCACTTGGTCGTCGGGTAAGAGCTTTTCTCAAATACTTTGAGGAACCGCACGTGTAGTCCAGACGAAGTGAACATAGGCACCTGAAATTCAATCTGAAGCGGTGGACGCGACCACAGCTTTTCCTTCGTTCCCTTTAACATCTCGACTTCAGCGTCCAGCATCCGCTCCAATTTGCCTTGGAATTTGCGGATACGCCACACGATCGCATGGTTTTCAGGTTCGTGCTTGGCTCTGCCGATAGGGGCGTTGATCTTAGCTCGAGCGGTATTCGGTGGCGTCTACACAAGTAAAACGTGAAGATTGATGAGCACATTCTACCTCTTCGGCCTATTCTCAACGTAGGTGCGTACCGGGATTTTGATGACGACGTTGGTAGCGAACAACCGAGGACTGAAGAGTGAGGCCAGTTTCAGTGTGACGGAGAGCCGAGTGGTGCCTTGCTCCTGGTAAGCTGGCATGATCTTGAAGGGCAGGTTGATATTCTCCGTCACGCGATACTTCATCAGCTCGAACTCTCCATCCGGGGGGATGAACGTGATGGTTCGATCGGCGTCGAACTTGCCCAGACGCACACAGCGGTGGAACGTGCAGTCGTCGATCTCGACTTCACGTGAGCCGCGCTTTTGGCCGGCCACCTTAGCAGACGGCGCGTCTCCCTTCTGCATCGTGAGTTTATCGTTCAGTCCAAGCTTGCACTCTGGCATGCCCGTTAGGAGCGTCTTCATGACCACCTGGCCTGCCACTTCATTGCGCAGTACTGTACCGTTGGAAGACATGAGCAGGTTCACGCTCTCGAAGACATCGAGATAGACCTCGTTCCTCTTGTAGCGGATACCTTCACGACGCCAGTCGATGGCACCCGTGATCTGCGATGTCAGCTGCGAAGGTGGAGCTCCACCAGGGTTCTCGGGGGTCTACAAAAGTGATTAGAAAACAACCATATATCTTTAGCTCGGTGATATTAATAAAGCGGTATAACGGACTAGACGCACGGCGAGGGATGATCCAAGGTTAATGAACAGCTTGAGTACGTCACTGGAGCAGTTCTGAGGGTAACCGTGGTCCATGGTCTCGTCCAGCAGCTCGTACACAAGCGTGAAGTTGTCTCGGATGGTCTCTTCGCTATATTTCTTACCGAAATATTCTTTGAAGATGATGTTGAGTTGGTACAGGAACTGGAACACCAAGGCTGCGTTGATGTTGGCGCGCGAGACAGCCACCAGGTACAGGTTCTCGTGGCGGGTGTACAGGAACGAGCATCCGTCGATGATCTTGACAGGCGGTAGCGTGCCCGTCTCCTTGGCTGCGATCACCTGCAGTCGGAAGTTGTCGGCCGCGCGTCGGCTCACATCGTCGCGGTAAAAACGATTGAGTACTACTTCGCCCTTCTGGCTGATGAGGAACAGAGCGCTTATCATGGTGGACACGGATCAACGGCTTGGTACAGTGGATTAAGGTCTAGGATTGAGAGGTTATCTTCTCCACGCTGCGCTTCCAGGACTGATGCGACTGGTCGAGAAGAGAAAACGTTTTCTAAAACCTTTGCCAACGATGCCAGCGTAACGACCGCAGTGCAGCGCGTCGTTTCACATTAGATTTTGAATAGCTGAAGATAAGTTCTTTAGTATTTTTACCTTCATCCTCTTGTTCACGCTCGTAAAGACACTTTTGAAAACATGCAAAACAAAATATGATCAAGTGTTTCCCAGACACGACTCGTGGCGTTGGGGTCTCTGACGTTGTTTTACTGGAACATCTCTGACTGGTTAGCTTATTCACGCATTTCGTAGAAGCAGACTGCAACCGAACTATTAATACCGGTTCAGAAAATTGTACCGGGAAAATTGCCAGCATACCGTATTTTGCCCAAATGTCGAGGAGTTCGATACCAGTATTCGTGGGCCTGAAGCTTCAGTCCGTACCAGCAAGTGTACAATTGCGCATCATCATCAAGACATTCGGTGACCATTGTTGACGCCAATATCCGGTGGCGCCAACCTCCTTACGTCAGACTCCATCACTCTCCAATTTGCCCGTCCTAGCAGCATCAACGATGACCGACAACAGCACCAACTACAAGAAATACCTGGACGTCTCTAACGCTCCACCTGTGTACGCGTCAGCCGAGGAATTGAACGCGTACTTCGGCCAGTTCGGCGGCTGCTTCGTGGCCGAGACGCTCATCCAGGCGCACCACAACCTCATCGACGAGTATGTCAAGGCCACGCAGGACCCGGCCTTCCGAGAGGAGCTGGAGCACCTGGGCCGCGACTACATCGGCCGCCCCACGCCTCTATACCATGCGAAGCGCCTGACCGCTCACGCGAAGGGCGCGCAGATCTGGCTGAAGCGCGAGGACCTGGCGCACACGGGCGCGCATAAGATCAACAACGCGCTGGGCCAGGCTGTGCTGGCCAAGCGTCTGGGCAAGACCCGCATCATCGCCGAGACTGGTGCCGGCCAGCACGGCGTGGCCACGGCCACGGCCTGCGCCCTGTTGGGTCTCGACTGCGTGGTCTACATGGGCTACGTCGACACGCAGCGCCAGTCGCTGAACGTGTTCCGCATGAAGATGCTGGGCGCCAAGGTCATTGCCGTCAAGAGCGGCTCACAGACACTTAAGGACGCCGTGAACGAAGCTATTCGCGACTGGGTAACCAACGTGGACAACACGCACTACATTATCGGCTCGGCCATCGGGCCGCACCCGTTCCCGACGATTGTGCGCGATTTCCAGGCAATTATTGGCCGCGAGATTAAGGCCCAGCTACAGGAAGAGATCGGCCGTCTGCCAGATGCCATCGTGGCCTGTGTGGGCGGTGGGAGCAACGCTATCGGCATGTTCCACCCGTTCGTCAAGGACGAGAAGGTGGCGATTTACGGCGTGGAGGCTGGTGGTGACGGTGTCGACACTCCTCGTCACTCGTCTACGCTATTGGGCGGTCGACCGGGTGTCCTGCACGGCACAAAGACATACATTATGCAAGACACTAATGGCCAGGTCATGGAGACCCACTCCGTATCTGCCGGTCTGGATTACGCCGGTGTCGGCCCAGAGCACGCGTTCCTGAAGGACTCTGGCCGTGCCCAGTACGTGAGTGTGACCGACAAGGAGGCGCTGGAGGCTTTCCAGCTCATCTCTCTGCACGAGGGAATCATCCCGGCGCTCGAGAGTGCCCACGCAGTCTACTACGGCGTGAAGCTTGCCTCCACACTGTCATCAGACCAGGTGGTGGTTATTAACGTTAGTGGCCGAGGCGATAAGGACATGCTGCAAGTCGCCAAGGAGCTGGGCGTGAACCTGAACGACGATCTCACTGATAATTAGAAAAAAATCACAAAAAAGTCGTAGGAAGAGCTAAAAATGATCGCTCGTTGTCTGTTTTACTGTTAAAATTCGCCTTATTGCAAATATTTCATCACCGCCTCGGCCGTCTAGCGGTGGCGCCTCGGTGTGCTCGATAACGAGCCTGACGTATTGATGGGGTCGTCGTCGTCGAGATAGTCCGGAATGGGTTCGTATCCGTCCTTGGAGTTCTCGGCGTCGTCCGAGCTCTTGCCCCACAGTGTGTAGAGTAAAAAGTAGAGGACGAAGATCTCTACGAGATGCTTAGAGGCTACAAACAGCCACCACCACTTGGACTCTAGATACGCGCCAGCTCGATGGAAATGCGCCAGACTCACGATCGAGTAGACCAGGAAGACGCAGTTCGAGACGAGGAAGAAGGCGCAGATGGACGTGGCCCAGTTGACCGCCTTGATCCTGTCGGTCGTGTCGATCTGGCTAACCTCAAGAAAAGCCTGGAGCACAGTCTTCATCCGGAACGAGTACACGAGCACTGCTGCGAGTGACCCAATAGACAACAGACACATGACGACGTCGTCGTAGATCATGAGCCAGTACGAGTCTTGTTTCTTGGCTGCAAATACTGCAAAGCCCATTGTCTGGATCGCCACAATAGTGCCAAATACGAAGAAGAAGAGACGCAGCGGGTGCGATCGCACACTCTCGTGTGTGAAGAGCCGGCGTAGCATGTCTGCCCAGAAGACGACGATAAGTACGAAGACGCTGTAGAGCAGGAACGAGCCAAGCAGATCCACCGCCTCGGCCAACAGGAACTGAGCCCAGCCGTCGTCTCCCATCATAATTCGTGGCGGCTCTACCAGCACCGACTGCACGCCGTAGGGTGTGGCGAACCACAGTACGCGGGTGAGCGAGGCCAGCCCCATGAGTAGATAGAAGCCGAGCGTGGCGGCTTGGCGCGTGGATGATTGCGCGTGCATGGCGAAGGCCCAGAAGGCGAAAAAGCAGGCGCCGCCATATGCCAGCGCCAGCACAGTATCCACTTGGCGGTAGCGGAACTCGAGGTGGATCAGCGGCGCTGCAGGTGATTGATAAGCAGGTGATGGAGGATAACAGAGCATCCAGAGTGAGAATTAACGTGTCAGAGCCATGGACAGATAGAGGAAAAGAAGGGCGACAAAGTGATAGGTAGGGAACGCACCATGTGTGCCGTCCAGAGGCAATCCCGGTGCGCTAGTGTCCGCCATGAATCGCACAGGTGATTGTATCTGAGTCTCGTTCGAAAAGTGGTCTTACTCCAAGTAGTACTATAGTCCTACTAATACTAATATAAATTAGTTGGTAGTTTGACAGCTATTAGTAGTACTACCATAATACTACTTGTAGTACTACACTTTTAGTAGTTCTCTGGATTTTATTTCGGAGTAATTACAGAGGTGCGATTCTGCCTAAAAAAACTCTAAACGCTTATTCTCAACTAAGAAAAAGTTGATTATCAATATTTCACACAAACTAAACTGTAGTACTTGATGAAACTGTTATATCAGAGGGACGCCAGGATGTTTTAGCCAAAAGTGCCGCTACTCACTTTCAAACTAAACGAAGAGGCTACAGATGTAAATAAAAAATCTAAGATCTATAGAAAATGAGCCAGATGAAACTCTTATGATCTATAGCCGTATGACAATGAAAAAAAGAACGTGAATGTTGCTTGAAGGAAAGATAGTTCATAAATGACACTAAAATTGGTGGGTTATATTAAAAAGCCACTTGCAAACTCTGTGCTGCTTTCTTTACTGTTATTTAATAAAATGCTTGTTGTAGCCTACTGCTCGTAATCGAAATTAGTGGCGACCGTGGCGTGTATCATTGTTTGTAGCAGATGCTGCGGCTGCGAAGCAGGCGCAGAAGATGCGTTGATGCGAGTATTGGGTTAATTAATAGCATACAGTTTTCGTAGGTCGAAATAGCAATTAACTATGCTACGCTTTCTACTTACTATATTCCTGTCTAACTCCGTTCACTCGTTCTTGTACTTTAAAATCCAGAGCTTCCCCGTGCAAGGCACGGCATTAGTTCCTTAAAATACTAGAGTAACGGAATGATATAGTTTGCTTCAGTAGCCCCCGTCCTTCGTCGGGTAGATCGATGCACTCCCATTGGAAGTCCCAAGGTGAAGCTCGTCATGCGCTGGGACACTCGCAATCTTGAGCGTTGGACGGGTCGAAGCGTGCGATGCTGGCGTGACGCAGCTCCCGTCGAGCGACCCTTTGCGCTGTATTCGATGCTGAGACTGCTCGTTGTGACCGCAGAACCAAAATGAACCTCGACTGCTGCGGGGAACTCTGACGCCTGAGGACGCGAGTCGCTCAGATTCTGGCCTAAACCCCGGCAGTTTCGTATGAGCCTCTTTTAGCTTCGTCCGTTGATCCCTGCGATCTTGCACAGACGTCGAGGCTTGCACCTTGAATGCCTTCCTTCATCAGGAAAAATAATTATCCGCTTGTTCCGTTCGCTTCGCTCGCTGCACTGCGGATAATACACAAGGACACGATGGCTCGAGACGTCCTGCACAAGTGCCAGAACGAGGGTGGAAGACCGATGGGCGCAAACAGGGACACCGCAAGGCGACGGAGAGAGGTAGAAACGCCGGAGACGGCTCGTCCACTCGGAGACAGCAGGAGCGAAGCAGGGGGCCTCCCCCAAGTGTACATCGGCCAAGGAATGGTCGCAACGCCACGCAGCAGAGCAGGGCTAGAGCAGGGACGCGGGACCAAGGGGATGGCACCATGGTGTACGCACAATTATTTATGTATCTAGTAAACCAGGCCCCACCAGTGTATGTGCTTGACGTTGTCCTCCGACCCAAGGAACTGGTCAAGGAACGACGATTTGAAGCTTTTCTCCAAGAAGGACCGAAGGAACACCAGGCGGACCCAGAGAGAGGACCCGGCTCAGGCAGCAGTGGCAGGACGAGCCGAGCCAGGACATGAAGGAAAAGTATCAGGGTATAGTCAGCTACTGGGTGTGACGAAGTGGTTTGGAATTTTCTCGGTGACGATGCGGTATCACGGCTACGACTTGGAGATAACGATGGACGATGATTGGCTTATTGGTGGATACTGTCCCTGCCGCACCCGTGTGACATGGACGGAGACTGGAACGAGTGGGATTGTGGAGAGAAGCTGGCGTCTGAATGCAGATGGGCCTGAAATTGCCCGGAAAGCGTGCTTCCTGGAGATGCATATCCAGGAATGCAAGAAGATGCTTCGGTCCGGCCCGGGCTTTTCCCTTACGAGGAGTGCCTAAAGACTGGCGGAAAGTTGTCCAGGAGAACGTATCCCTGACAACCTCCTCTCGCTGTAGTTCCGCCCAACAAAGAACGAAACGACTCCCCAGACTTCTCTGATCAAAGAAGCACATGCGCTGGACGCCGTAAAGACACAAGAAACCAAGAAAGAAGACGCTATGTACCTGGACTAGGATGGCGTTGGCCGTTAGCGCCAGGATGCACGCCGTACTGATGCTGTACACCAAAAATCTGCACAAATCTTGAAGATGTATACCAAGATGTGTGATAGTTTGGCTGCCTACGCCAGAATGAACACTGGCTTGGCTGTCTGTGTCAAGATTCGGGATGGACTACAAGCGCTAATTGTATAAAAATAGATCCTGGATGCAGCTATGCCAGAATTATATGTGAAAGGCGTACGAGGATGAAGCCCGTACGCGTTCACGCCAGGATTACAAGGTGAATTCAACTGAATCAAGCTTCCTGCAATGCTGCAATACGCAAGTGCATTCCGTACCAAGACAACGGCGCAGTACCAGCCCTATGGCAATCCGCGCCTGGATGGCATGCATTCGTGGAAGTTATTAGTGATCATCCAAAATACACTGCCATCGAAGAACGTTTGTCCAAGGCAAGAACAAGTGTGTGACTGTGCGTGCCTGGATGAACATGTACCAAGATGACGCGTAACGCAATCAAGTGACACGCAAGTTTGAAGTTCAACCACACTCGGAGCGCGCCCAAGCACGACCCTGTCGGTCGACAAAGACTACCCCATACTGAGACCAAGATATTCGACCCAAGCCATACCCAAACGAAGACTACAAGAAGCCAGAACTGAATGCGATACGGAGACCAAGATACCCATACTGAAGACAAGATGTTTTACGAAGACTTGAAGAAGAACTGCATGATGAGTGTACGAAGTGCAAGAAGACAGAAGACTTAGGACCTATTGATAATTTTAAACAGAGTTCGTTTTCCCCCGTTGAGCAGAAGTGTTTGGCGTGGAATAAGTCAGGAAGGGAAAGCGCCGCGAAGAAGAAGCAATCACACCGCCGCGCCCCCACACATTCCGGGCAAGTTGATCAAGAAGGACTGATCGCTTCGCTGGGGCTTCACCTATACCCAAGTCCAGTTAGGTGGTGACCAGTGACCGTTTGTCCTGGAGTGACCCACCTATTTCATATCCTAGTTGGGTCACTAATTTTTTTTTAGTGTTTTGCCTATTTTATATCAACCTGTGAATTCCTGAAGTGCTAAATAGTCGCCTTCCGGGAATTTGTATTGACTGTCGTGTGGATTGACCGTATCCTGGATTACAGCGAATTTTTCCTCTTAATTGAGGTGGTGCGCGTTTGTATTGTGAGTATTCAGGCTGCTAGGTGCCTGAATTTAGACTCGAGTGAGCCTAGTGTGTGAGACACCCCGCTCCGGGTCTGTAATATTTAGACAGCTGCATATTACTACATATTTGTATTTAACTCTGTTTGTTGGTTATCAACCAGTCCAGAACTGCAGCTGGGATACTGTACACGAGTTGTCTGTGTCCTGGCGTACTTACGTCTGACTTCCCACGCCCTGGCGAGGACATCCACGCCAGGATGACCTTTTAGGGTTCGAGGCTGCATCCTGGAGTGGACGCTTGTCTCGCACTTCTTCATTAGGTTATAATTGTTCAAGACCCTCCCAACTACTCTGGTGGAGTGCCTATCCGTCGAAGATAAACGAGTCGATAGGGAAACACAAGGTACACACGCCAAGACCTTCCCAGGGAGTCATCTCGCTACCTGTACCCCCTACTTCTACGCTCGGATCGTGTTTATCCTGGCGCAGGACCTGTCATCCTGGCGCAAGAACCCGAATCCTAGCGCGGAAGACCAAGCGCGGTGCCCTCCTGGAATCTACTGGCTCAGCAACGCCGCTGGGTTGCGCTATACACCCCCCTGAGGCGGCAAAAAGTTTCACCGACTTCGCCACATGGGACGGTGGCAACACCGGGCATGTGCACAGGCTCGCGCAACTTTTATCATAATGGGTGCCGCGAGAATAAAAAATGACACAGGACGAGCTGGAAAAAGACTACGACACCTCATCTTCACCACGAACCATACGGAGGATAAGAACATGATGAACAACAACAAAAGCTACAAACAGGCGGTACGGGGAGATGACACGGATTCAGTCACAAGGGGTAGGCGAGAAGGCCCGGAATACCAGAAATGGCATGACTTGAGGATGCCGCGAGAATCTAAAAAAAATTGATACCGAAACTAGGGTACTCACGGCCACTTTCCAAGGGAGACGATCGGCTCAGCGCTGGATTGGATGGAGGCTACCAATAGAAATGCGGGTGCTACCATTAGTTGATTATTAGCAGCAGAGCGTGGAAGCCAAGCCTAACAACAAGTTGGTGCGTCTCGATTATTAATATCTCACAATAACAGCCAAGAAGGGAGCGCCGACGGCGGCAGACATGCATTGGATCCTCACTAACAACCCGCGGTCACGGTGCAGGCGATGGCGCATACGAAGCTGGGAAACGCTGGTATCAACGATGCCTTGGGCAGTGATGTTGGAAGGAAGGTCGTGCCCACCAGTACTCAGGAAGATATTTGTAGTTACCATTGCTGACGAGGCGATTCAGGTGTACCACCACATAGTTCATTCGAACTGACCGTGTACGCTATGTGGTTCGCCAGAACACTCAGCAAAAATACTGCAGAGCAGACCCCGCGCAGATGGAGGAACAGAAGGCCGCATATTCTATCAAGCTGGAGGGCAAACTGCCGTCCAAAACAAGGAGCGGTGGTGCAAGACCATGTGGTTATGGAGACATTCCACCACGATCGAGCTATTTATGGTCAAGGTAAGAGGTGAGGGCGCCTCAGAGCGAGGTCACGAGAGAGCTGTCAATGGAACCCCGGTAGAGCGTACCATGGAGGGTGGCGCGGATGCTAATGGGGCAAAACCAAACCGTTCAGGAGGAGACGAGAGACCAACTCTCCCAGAGGAATGGGAACAAAAGCAGCGAGTTGCGCAGGACGTGGAGTCTACATCGGTCCCCAATCAAGCGCAGACCCGATCAATGCAGGGAGCAATGTCTGGATTGTCAGACGCAAGCGCCACAGGCCCTTGTGCCCCCATGGAGCCTAACTCCTGCTCAATTGTCGGTGAAGATGCAAACCTTCCCCACTGCAGGTCGCTGATGTGGAAATGGAGGGCACCATTGGCGACGAGAATAGAACAAAAGGCTCCGATGGGGAGAGTCAAATTGTGGACGAAGATTAATCACACTAACCAGCCAACCAAAGTGGGCGGGTGGGAAGCGCGCCCAGAGGTGATGCTGGCAATGCGAGAGACAACCGAGGAGACCGGGGATAAAAGGAAGCGTATGACCACAAGGACAGGAGAACACAGATGCCAGCAAAGTCGGTGCGCGGCGGAACGAGCCCAGATCCGGACGCTTGCAAGCCCTCCTCACCGATGCGACATGCGCCACCTGAATGGGATAGGCAGTATCTGACTGAGATCGACTCGCCGCGTGGATCGCCCAAGAAAACCCAATGCAAACGAGGATAAGATCTTTCCACGCCACAGTCCAAATTAGGGTGACAGGCGGGAAATGATATGGGGAAAACCACTACCCAACAATACATGCACCGGGTCCTAGAGAAACCTCGAAGTTAACGTGGAGGTTCAGAGCCAGAGGGACACCATGACAAGGCCCCGACGGCACACACCGATTTCACAATTAATCTTAACACGGATCGCACGGGCACACATGCCGGGCTCGAGTCGGGTGGATTCGAGATTACTGGTCACAAACCGGAAACGGACAAAGGCAAACCCCTGCGAGAGTGGCTGGAGGGTATAGGAAATACTGTCGTAGATGTTCCTGCCCCACGACAGTGCGGATGGTATGCCTTTTATGCGCCTATGCATAATTTCCCAGGCTCTTGCCTGTCCAGTCCACCCCCGCAAGGCATCGTGGAAATGGAGTGGAGAAGCAGGTCATTAATGGCATGATTTCCAATTTGGTCGATGAAGGCAACCTCTACCAAGCTGGTTTAACTGCAAACCTGATAGCGGCAGGGATACCACACTAGGAAAGCAAACCAATCGAAGAGCGAATCTGCGCACTTGTTAACCATTACGTGGAACAGCATTCCAAGTCAGTTAAGGCAGCAGTGGCGACGAACTTTTGGGTGGGGTCCGCACATGCCATAGAGATGGTGTTTGTGCTAGCTGTACAAGAGACTGATATGGCCAGGCTACAGGCGTATGCGTTTAAAGATGTCACCCTGGATGCTGAACATGACGTCGAAACAGGAACTGTCGCGGCGATCCCCTTCGACCTTGGATTAGAGCTTCTTCGATGCATCGACGTGTTTAGTTTCAAGTACCAGCCGCGAGGCCTTGGGCGCTGAATTTTTCCTCTTCGCTACCTTTCATAATGCGCTACAGTTCCACGTTTTCGTCCTAAACCTCCCTAAAATACCCAAAAATAGCGTCGAAACCTACTGTAAAGAATGGTATATTCGACACATTTAGAAAAAAAAAACTAGAACATGTAGGACAGCATGAGGACAAACATATGGACAAATGCGCGTTTGCGAGGAGCAATGAGCCGATATTTCCTTTTTACCGTAGCCTCAACAGCAACAGAAATAACAGAAAATGCGGCCAATATGTGTCTGTTTACTAAAGTATTACATTTTATTACAAACCATTGCAGTCGTATTTCCTTATCTTCATCGTCATTCCAGCATTCTTCAAATCAGCTAGCCCGGTCTCCGCATTAGCCCTACATTGTTGACATCATGGTAATATGATAGGAACTCTAAGAAAGATAATTAAACGGTTAAAGCTAGCTGCTAGATCATGGAACACTGATCAACACTTTTGTACTGCTACTCAAGCGATGTGTTTTACGCGTTTTCTACCCATATATACTTTAAATTTATGGGAAAATTCCAATTAACATCCGTTTTATTACATTAACTCGAAAATACGTCCATGGCGTCCAAATGGCTACCGTTTTCACCCCCAATAGAAGTCCGTCTACGTTTTGGTTACGGACTCACTTATCGAACTACGTCTGTTTAAGCATGAAATTTACGCATCTAGAGCAGACTGTCATTTGTAAAGAAATCCACCAAGATATACTGCGCCATGCTGTAGGCTGAAGTGCACACTGCAGTGAAGACGCCTCGCCATAGGAGCACTCGGACGACGGCTGCATGGACTACATGGACGATCCCGCGGGCATGGACGGCGTCGCCCCGTTAGACACCTGGGCGAGTCTGCTGTTGTTCATGCCGTTGGCTGTGAACTGACTGGCTAACAGCTCCGACTCGGTGTCCGCGTGGGGGTCGTACTTGATGGCCGAGTTGCTGCGACGCGAGTCGTCGTTCGAACGGACCATCCACGCGCGGATGTACGTGCTGAAGACGATAAGCTGACGCACGAACCAGACGAGGATCACGATAGAGTTGATGCCGATGTACGCCTGGGCCACGCGCGCCCGTGCTGTGGCCGACATGGTGTTGGAGTTGAGGAAGGCGAACGCCAGGCCAAAGTTGAGAATCGTGAGCAGACCCAACACGTACGTGATACGCAGCATCATTTGATCCGCGAACGGCTACAAGATGAAGCCGCACGCGAGGTACAGCGCCTGGATGCTCAAGACCACGAGCAGTTGCGTCGGGTCGCCCGACACGCAGCCGACCAGGACGCCGGTCGTGATCTGAACCACCACGTCGATCACGAAGAACATGCGGCTACGGTACGTGTACTCGCAGTAGAGCGAGCCCCACGTCGCCAAGTTCTCGAACTGCTCCAACCCGGCCTTGGTCTAATGCATGATGACGCCCAGCGACGACCAGTACGCCGATACACACCAGCACCAACGCGATGATTGCGACCACAAGCGAGTCCGTGATCGTCGACGCCTGCACCTCCATGGAGTTCTCGAAGGACGTCAGCATACGTAACCAGAACAGTGCAAAGTACCATACGAGCGCGCACAGACAAAGCGCACGGATAGAAACGCTACGGAGATGGAGC
This sequence comes from Phytophthora tentaculata, assembly GCA_033557915.1. Lineage (NCBI taxonomy): Eukaryota > Oomycota > Peronosporomycetes > Peronosporales > Peronosporaceae > Phytophthora > Phytophthora tentaculata. The sequence goes on from JAUCEA010000005.1 coordinate 1,589,814, forward strand.
ACGCTGGACGCGTAGCAGTTGAGGTCTGACGACTTGTCCAGTGCGCGTTCGGCTTTGCGTTTATCAAGCATAGCGAGAACCAGAAAGACGACCACAAGAATACCCGTGATGACATCGAAGCCGATGGCGCCGTGGCTCAAGATACTCTCCTCCGAGATATCGATACGGCCGGCGTACGACACGAGGCCTCCCAGCACGACCGTCTCAAGACGATGCGCCCCCGAGTCGCTGGAAGAAGTGTCCTGGATCAGGTAATTACTCCACGCGTACGAGTCTGTGTAGTCCCACAAGAAGTAGGGCACCATGAGCAGCGTGAGCTTCGACATGGCCTACATCTGCAGCCAGTAGCCCACTTAGAAGAGTAACTCCCACGTGTTCGTACTTCATGCGGCGTTAACAGCTGAAGCCGCTCTTCTTGAAGCTGGCAGAGTTGGCTTCGACGCGTGTCGGATCATCTGGAAACAGTGGCGATATCTCACATCGGAATTCTTTCTCCAAGTTCATTGTCAAGCTGTCGGAGCGCATGCGCGGCATCTTAGTATCGTACTACGCTCACGTGCTGGAGTTCCTGACGCTGGCACTTCGTTAGAGCCGAAAGGTTTTGATGCAGAGGCCGCCACGGTCGTCGGACGACAGTAACAGCGATGGCGACGACTTCTTCACTAACGAGAACGAACCTCCGGCCAAGAAGACTAAGCTTGGAGCATCGTCCGATGTTGGTGTGAAGGCCGACCGCGAGAGGAATACGCTGCTGTTGACCACAGTGGACCGCGCGCTGGACGACTGCTTTGCGCACGACACTGATGGGTTCATTGAGACGGACCGGTTCGGCGTTGTGCTGGAGAACTTGGCGTGGGCTGCGAAGAGCGATCTGCTGTGGAAGCCGATTCACTACGTGGTGCTCATGAAGTCGCGTCGAGACAACGCGTTGGTACGTCTACACCTAGACCGAGCAATTATTAAATACATGTGTTTTTAATCAGTAAAAGCGACTCGTTTATTGATGGTTTATCCAGTAGCTGTTTTATACAAGAACGTTGAGACAGCTTTTGCTTTACTTCCGGCTTCGGGTGCTTATCGGCGAGGATTCCTCGTGAGCTTTCTTCCGTTTTGGCGACGATTTCGGCCCAACAGAATTGGAACCGCGTCTCGGTCGCTTCAAGGTTGGCTGCGACTTCTTTTTAGGAGCTTGAACTTCTTTACCGGGTTGTCCTAGTTCTTCTCCAGTGTTTTTCGGATGATCATTATCCTCAGCTTTCTCCTCAAGCGTTTCCACGCCCCCCTGGGTTTCTATATGAACATCATTCTGCTCCTCATTGGTTTTCTGGATCTTCTTTACGCTTTTCAGCCAGGGCCTCATCATCATCCGTACGCCCGCGTTCAGTACAAGACTGCGAATCCTTGGTCTCGAAATTATCCAGGACTAATTTTTCAAAGCTCGTAAGTCGGTCATGAATCGATTGAATCTGAGTGCTGATATCACTCAACAAGAGGGGTCGCGACTTTACACCCTTCAGGATCAGTGAGAAGGTTCGGGTCACGGGCAGCTCGCTCAAAATCAGAGCGGAATGACGGATGCCATTGAGCACCAGGCTTGTGCCTCGCCATGAAGTGGCTCTGAAGTTTCCCAGTGCTGATTTGCAGGTAGCATCCAGGGAAGATACACACGACTCCGTCCCGCTTCTTCACCTTAGCGCTTGCTGGCGGCTTCTTAGAGGCAGTCTCCTTGTCTTCGCGCAGCCTACTGGTGTCGACCATCTCTCTCTTTTAAGTCCTACTGAGTTTTGAACCAGGGAAAACGCGTCCCAAGTGTTCAGAAATGAGTGTATACAAAATACAAACCGTACACCTTTGAGTACCAATACACATGTGTAAGGGCACATAGAGGTTACAAAGTTACATAACACGACAGGTATATAAGCTATATTATCTGTTATCCCTAGTATCAAACCATTTTGTGCGTCGTATTTCTAGGCTTGGTTGAGATTATAGATGCTTTCCAGGATTCGCTAAACTAGTCACGCATGTTGGGCTCCCTGCGAATGACCTTTCTTCTTGGTCTTCGTTTCCTTCGCCTTAGCCAGTTTCTTCTGACGACGTTCGCACGTCCGCGCATTGTGGCCGGGTTTTCCGCACAAACCACAATGAATCGGTGAGTCACCATTGAAATACTCAGACCGATTGCGAATACATATTTCCTTAGGTCGACCCCGCTTTTTCTCAACCGCAGGTGGTAATATAGAATCTGCATCGAGCTGATGTAAATCAACTGGAATAGTCACTGGTTCGTAAACTTGCATTAGCTCGAATGTGCTGTAGTAGTGACCGATGAAGGATATGGGGCTTTCTTTCCGGAAAAGAATTGCTGCACAGGCGTGGACACACGGGTAATGAAATTCCTGTCAAAAACGGCAGCTGCACGTCTTTAGTGCGAAGTCGACTGTTATGTAGGTATCGTTTTCTTCTCTTAGCACAGCAAAGAGGATATCCGCAACTGGAATAACAAGACGGCGTCTACCGGACTCCATCGCCTTCGTAACACGAGCAACCACCCACGAACAGAAGCCATCCTGCAGGGTGGCGCATTCCTTCCTTTTCTTGAAATGACGTCTTGAATCTTGATTACAATATTTGCTAAACAGCCGAGCCAAGTCATCTTTCGCTCTGGTTAAATCCAACTATTTGAACTTTCAGACATGTTCGAAGTAACCTGGCCAAAGCGTGAGCGCGAAAATTCAGCGGACCGCCAACTCGTTGGTTCAATTCCTTTCAACGTAAATATACCACGGTCGGGGTACAGGGTACGTATCGGGTACATATCACGTCAAGTACACAACGATTTCACATCACACTTAGTATTCACAGTACATTTGGGATACAAGATACAAAAAGCATACCTTCTAAGTACTCAGCCGCCTCAGAAGATATCTATTCGAATTCGACCAAGAGTTTGAATACGACCTGTCTTTCTAGCGAGGTAGCTAGTTTGTGAATTCGTCCTCCCAGATCAGAGCGATATCGTGACTTTGCATTTTTCTTGATGCGCTGTGAGCGATAGCTGTGCAGTAAGTTCGAAAACAAGCTGGTCACAGCATTCGCAATTCCTTTCTCGCGATCGCTCATAACAACCATGTCGCCCCGAGCGAACAAACTTGTGGAATCCTTCAGTCGCGATAAGAACCAAGACCAGGATTCTCCGTCTTCAATAGAGGAAATTCCCAAAGCAACAATGACAAGCTCGTGATTTGGACTCAGCATTGTGGCGCAAAACGACGTTCCCCCAATGTCGCATTTGAGGTGGCATGCATCAAGTGAGAGTATGGGTAAACAGGAAGATGCACTAGCAATCCATGGTGCGAGAGCCAAAAAAACGCGTTGTAATCGTCCATCAACTGTCGTAGAATCGCGATGGGACCCGGGATTTGTGGTACACATAGCCAACAGCCACGGCCTCATCAACGAATAACTGGCCGTGCCTCTGTCCAATGTGGCGGCATTAAAGCGAGTAACGGCAGTGTGTGCTTGCTTATAAGTTATGTTAGCTCCGTAGTCTTCTCGAGCTCGAAGTATAACATCGTGAGGCTTGAGTTCTGCATTTTAGCGTGCAGTATACTCAGCAACTTTCAGGAACCAGTCGCCCTTTATTTCGGGCAAACTCGTTACAGAGCACGAATGGTCGGTATGGAGGGAAGTGACACGGACGAAGCCACTTGAGTTGATACGCGCGTTTATGAAGAACAGACAAGCCATATCCTTGCACGCGACCTTAATCTTCAGCTTGTTATTCTGCTCGTAGCGCGAAGAGCGGCAATCACGTACAACCATGTCCGCCACCGCCGCTGTGAAGGCATCCTTGTTTACGAAGAGCTGGTTGCGCTCCATCCCGTCGGTTAGAATGTGTGGCCGGAGTTTGATTTGGCGAGCATAAATATAGTTTCCGTTTCGTCCTGTGAATATATGGTACATTTGGTACATATGGTGCATGAGGATTACGTTACGACAGGGACACACGTCTTTGTATTGGGGATGAAAACGGTAGTCAATTGGACGCCATGGACGTATTTTGGAATTAATTAAATAAAACGGACGTTAAATAGAATTTCCCCTAATTTTATTGCGCTGATTTGGGTTCGAAGGATCATTAAATAATTGCAGTAAGCTATTGCAAATAACTGTTACGGCTTCTGGAATTTACCGAGCCCTGCCTGTGGGATAAGCGATATACTGTATTTGATCCATGAAAGCTCGCGCGCTTCGCACTACGTTGTGTGGTATTATTCCTGATCTGACAAACAACTACTATGTGCACCAGAGCTCGCAAATTGTGAGTTTCGGATTACTCGCCCGACCACTTCAGCTAATCTAGCCCCTAGAAGGCTGGCCGTCGATGCCCGAAGTGCTGTTAGTGGGTGAAGCAAACCGAAGATTATTAATCATGCTTGCTCTTCCTTCAAAGACGCTACACTTACCGCCTATTATGCACCGATAGAGCAGTAAACGTAGGAAAAAAGGTGATACAACAAACAGGATCAATTACCATGATTCAGTGAAAAACACACAAGCATTGGGATACAGACAACGACGGTGAAATCCGCTATGGGTCCAAACATGGTTTTCCACAAAAGAAAATAGTTTCAACCAATCCGTGTCCCGTATTCCGTCGTTTCTGTACATTCAACTCAGGATCTGCTCTGTTTTGTACATTTAGGAATCATTTGTGCACTTTGTGTTCCGACCAAAGCTAAAACTGCAACTTTCAACCACACCCCGGTGGATATTCCTGGCGCGCATAATAACTCTATGTACTATTACATGGCCACGAGAGAAGATACAACAAGAAAATAGTTTTGTAACGCTCATACAATTTGGTCGCTAACTTCTTCAATATTAATGTGGCTAGCTTGAAACGGCTACATAATCTACTTTAAATAGATTGGTAGAGCCTCAACCACGGGCGGTCCTTCATTCTGCTTTGCTTTTACAATACGATGGCTTGAGGCAAACCACTGACACCGCAAGAGAAGTACAGGATTGTGAAGGCCCACACATACTTTACAAATGAGAAAAAGCAGGCAGGTCTGGGGGCGTTGCAGCCCGAGAATGTGTAGCTGCGTGTCTCGACATTGGATTAGCGACGGTCGCTCGCGTACTTTCGTACTGGAACAAGAATCCTGGGGCCAAGTTTGACAAGGTCCAATTGATGTTGCAGTTGCAGTGTATGATATCGCTTTCTAACAGTTATATATCAAAATCTTTTTGCTTTTAATATTTTTTTGAGGTCTCGTGAGACTAAGCGCACTGGCCAGAGAAAATTCACGTCACCCGAGCTAAGAGGAATGACCAGAAAGATTGATATAGCCAAGAACGAAGCTACACGACCTATTACCGCTATAGATTGGTAAGTTTTCTATGCGAAAAAGGTAACGTTGCTGTAAACATTTTTTATTGGTCCTTTTCAGTATAAAAACATTTTTAACCTTTTGCAAAATAATGGTTGAAGCTGAATGTTGCTTATAAAAAAGCAATATGACTCTCAACTTTTCGCCATTTTATCGCACATACCTCTTTCATGTGCTTCTAAAAAAAGTAGCCGGCCCCAAAACTCCCAGGGAACGGATATAAGGGCCAAAGCTGTACTCAGACCAGCCATGTTGCCAAGGTGATGCAGATGATCAAACTGTGATCTACTCTTTTTAAACCACCTCACAAAAATGATATATTGCTCATCTTTTGTGCACGATTGTTATGGCTAGTTGTATCTTCTTCGACGCAAAAATGACAGCTGTTAGAATAATCAGCCAATCACTGTATCGCATTTGATGTATTATCCACGGCCCACAATAGCACAGATTCCTGGCCTTAGAAAGGTCTCTATTGAGGCTAACCCACTGTGAATTACGGAATTTTGACCCCAAAAACGATCGTAAAACCAAATTTTGCACCTTATAGCGGGTTTGCATGCCCAAATTGTATCTAGATTTTTGTAAATAGGGAAAAGAAACGTTGTATCTTCTTTCTTGACCGGGACAATAGTATGAAGGATTGTGTTTTGACACCGGGTCGTTATCTGTAACCTGTTTCATTTCCTTAGAAGTCAGCATGCCAAGAGTTGGCATCGGTAAAAAAAAGTGGAAAAAAGCGCTGATATTTTAAGCACTCTGTAAAAACTGTGTACAGTAGTTCAATTTGCCAAAACATATTTCCGACGTCAAACGCATATATGAACGATAGTGCTCAGGATTTCACCGTCGTTGTCTGTAATTGCCGTAAATAGGCGTGCCTCAGTGCCAGCCGCTCTCTATTATACTTTAGCGCACGCTTTGCATCGTGCCTGGTGCTGTTATCTTGCTTCGGAAAAAGCTTAATTCTGAGCGGATTTGGAGGAATCCTGCTTGCTTGAGCTCATCGTTTTGAATTAAAATTAACAAGGTAACCGCAATTATATGTGGTGTGTGTTAGTGAAGCGCTTTATGTGAGTTTGATGCAGCCAATATCAACGCACAAACGAGAGATCAATCGCACCTTACATACTTAAGTAGCCGACATGCAACTTAACCATGACAGTCGGCTGAGACTGACGCAAGATGAAAGCACTTAGTGAACTGCACAATCGGTGAAATTCAAAGCATCTACAGTTGGGTTCGTAAAACACAAATACTAGTAGTACGATTACCGCAAGTACGTGTTGTCACTGCTGTAATATCTACATTTATTATAGAAATAAGAGTGTTTGGGGATGACTACATGTCTGCGTTCGGGGGGGGGGGGGGGCTTTGCTTGTTAAAGAATATTCGATTCTTTCGTGTAACATCCTTGGTTTATCCGATATTTGATGTCCGTCGTGTAAGTAACACGGTCAGGGCTGGAAAAGTTGGTTTTACTAGATCGTCTTCGACATAGCTGGGAATACCAGTGGCTTTTTCACGTAGCATTTCATATTGTTTTATTAGTGTTCCAAGCCCGCGGCGGGTAAGCTTTCATCTGGCGCCACCACATGCGAGCGAAAAGAAAACTGCATCAGAGTATAAATGGGTATCCGTTATTATTAAAATAGTTTTTTCCTACTGTTATCTGCTAAATTTCCGTCTACGAATATTTACTTTCTAAAAAGACGACTAGAGGATGAAGATCAAGAAACGAAAGATAATGCAGTACTGGAGAAATTGCAGCAATCACTCAACCAGGTGTTTGCAGTTATTTGGACAAGTCACGGATCCTGCAGCCAAGTTTTTGGTTGCAAGACACACCAACACGACCTATGACCTGAACCAATTAACACCGACTCTCGTAAGGGACTACATCAGACAAACAGAGCCACAGATCCCCGCAGGTCTTCTATATCCACATCGAAAGACGCAAGACGTGGTCTCGCGTCGAGGCTTCTATAGAAAAAAGTTAGTTAAAACAAAATAGAACGCCACCTATCATCATGCTGATTTTTCTCCAGGCTTGACCATACTGTGCTTAGGCTAACTCTCGGCCTAGTTTTCTGGTGCTTCGATACGATCAGCTTCATGGACGATTCGTCGCCACATGAATAGGGAGAAGCGGCAGAGCCGTTCTTATGCGAATGTATCGTATAGATGCCTTTCAACCAGAAAGTCTGACTGTTCAACATTGAGTCAACAGTCAGATTACAGCAAAATGTAAGCCGAATGTTGAGCGAGATAACAAAAAGCGAGTTACGCAGTACCGTGGAATTAATCCGGTGAGGGCTGTCCATACCTAAAGGTATGCCCAGTATTATTAGGTTTTAATATAGGTTTTATAGTTAAACCTGTAACACCCCGAATTATGCCAATAGGTTTTACCTTTGAGAGAGATAGAAGATTGGCTATCTCTACTCGTAATATTGGTTGAAACATTTATCTCCACGTATCTTAGACGTCTAAAATTATACCACCTTATCGATGTTTCGTGTACGTTAATATGATTATAATAAGCAACCCACGAACGCTGGTGACCAAATATTATTGTTTAGACCCGTTTTGAACACCATGGTCATAATGAGCACACGCGAGCACTTCTGGCCCGACATAAACTGATCTAGAAAGGGCTGGTGATTGTTGAATATATATATATATATATATATATATTATTGTGCTTTGCACGTGTTTCTGCAAAACTGGCAAATAAATCTCTGTTATAATTAGCTTCAAAGTCTAAATTAGACCTCTTTGTTTTGCCAAAACTAGGTTATGTGACAGCCTGTCTACGAATTACGACTTATTCTGGGATAGGAAGCGACGATATGCTGATATCACAGCCCAACCAGGATTAATTCGAGAGCGCTGTCTGTCGTGCACGAACCGGTAATGACAGATAACAATAACCGGTAATGACAAGATAGAAAGTGACAAGAACCTAAAAAAAGGTGAGGGTTAACAAGAAAAAATAACGATTGATTGATTCGGTACATCTAACAACCTTTTCAATATCTCGAACCATATCCGAATTTACAACATTTGCTCTCGCCCCTGCCTGTCCAAAAACCTAGCTGTAATGGTACGATTGAAATCTGAAATGGTCAATAATTTTTCATATGATTTGGGCTGGATACAGAAATACTACACTCGCAGATGCTGCGGCTGCTTCGCAGCCGCAGGCAAGTGGCGTTGGCTTAAGACCAATGAAATTCGCATCCAAGATATAGCGGCAATTGTCCGGATTCCACAGCGTAACGAATATTTATAACAACAAAATTGCTTTAAAACAATTTTTTCTTTTTTTTCTTTTACGACATTCGAAACCACCTATCCCAGCCATCGCGAAGCCCTAGTCACATCAGATTACCAATTGCGCTTTGCGACCAATAAAAGTCGGATATGCACGAAAGACTTTCTGAAATGCCATCCTGGCCCGGCACTTCCGACTTGCAAAGCTGCAATATAGAGATGTCCAGATTAAATTCGACTTTTCTGTGCCACATGTAAATAAAAATATATAACAGAGTTTTACAAATCAGACTCTTGCCTATAATTAGAATTCGCTTTTATAATAACTTAGCACAGTCTTTAATAACGAAAGGAGCACAGCGTGGACACACAAAACAACTAATTTCAAGCTCAGCATTGTCACCAGTGCAGCGATTTTCGACTCACTAGGCGTGATCACCACTGGGCCAGCCGACCTATACCCCGGTACTGATCATTATCGCAGTCTGTTCAGTCCGTGCCTTGAGTACATGCCTCAGCTCGATTATATTACGGTGTTAACATGTAAGTAAAACAGCAAAGGCATATATGATGTGGAGTTGGCGGGCTTACTTGACTAGAGAGCGAAGAAACTGCCCTATACGTTGAGACTGCAGAAGCTCAAATCGTATGGGTTCTACGTGCTCTTCACGACCAAGGAAGGAGAACTCGTGCATGTGAAGCACTTCCCGTGGAGGCGCAAGGTAAAAGTGCCGCTCTCGCTGCCAAAGCCTTAGCATCGAGCATCACTTTCGCAAACCTTTATAAGAAGAATACAGCATGTTGTTCGATGAGCAAGAAAAGTGTGATTTTAATCTAAGAATTAGATTAATTAACAGTCAGTTTTAGCTATATTAAAAGTCTGTTATAGCACTCTAAAATAGAGGTAAAAAATCTGCAAAGCACAATAACCCTTTATAATACATTTAAAAATTGACGCTAACGGAAAACGCCAATTCAGTGCGCGGGTGCGCGGTCAACGCCCTCATCCAATCATAGTTCACTTTTGCTAGCAACTGGTTCCTGATTGGCTAGCTCAATCAAGACCAATTTAAGGCACGATAATGTATAATTCCATACCATAACGTACTAAATATCACAGGTATTTTATTTGAGTGGTGGCTGAGACTTTTGGTATTCATTGCTACATTTGCCGACAAAGCCACCAATATGGTGGTACACCGCGGTTGTTACCGCGAGGAAGACTTAGAGGATGCCTTAGACAGAGCGTACGAGGGGGAGACGTTTGCTGCTGTCGCACGGACGTCGTCGGTTCCTCTCCGCACGCTCTTTAAGAAGTCCAAGGAGCAGCAGTCTACTGGCACCCTCAAGGAAGAGCGCCGGGGCCCTAAACCCACCTTCTCAGCAGAACAAGAAGCGGATCTCGTCTCATGCAGCGCGTCGGCTTTCCTGTGAGTGCTGCTCGAGTACTCGAGCGTGCGAACCATATTTTCTGCAAGCCCATGGTGCCACCCACAACCCGCGCTGGTACCCCGTTAAAACCGCTTACCAAGGGATGGTACCGACGCTTTAAGGACCGCCACCCAGAATTGGGCACGCGCACAGCCCAAAAAGTTGCCCGCATTCACAACACGGTAGACTACAATGGTATCAACAACCTATTCTTTGCGATAACTTAGCGAGTTATCGAGCTACGACTGTCTGCGGAGCGTATTTTCAACATGGACGAGACCTCCTTCTTGCACAAGGCAACGTCGAGCAAGGTTCTGGCGCTCAGAGGGTCGCCCAACGTCTGGAGCAAGGAGACACGCCCCAACTTCCATATGACCGTTGTGGCCGCGGTGAATGCTGCGGGGACTGCGGTCCCTCCCCTCATCATTCTTCCGGGAAAGCGTATCCACAAGTCGGATAAAGCTGCCATTTCTATTAAAGGTGCGCGAGTAACGGGTGCGCCAAAGGGTTTTAGTAACGGAGGTATCTTTCGTTTGTGGTTGGCCATTCGTGCTGAACAAGTTGCACTATGTGACATTCGGTTTCCTATTGTCTTGAGCATGGATAATAGTTCAACTCACCTCGATCTCGGTAAGTGTTAAAATTATTTTTATGTTGATATTAATACTAATTATATATCATTTTGGGCGGGTATTGTATTACAGAGTCCATTGGTGAAGCCTATGATATGGGTATATTCTTGCTAACTTTACCGCCAAACGCCACGCATTTATACCAGCCGCTTGATATCGCCGTCTTCAAGCATTTCAAGAGTGCTGTGGCAGATGCTCTGGAGTCTACGCTACTTGATACAGCGGACATGGTACTGTCAAAAAGAGCATCGATTCAGACCGCTTGCGCGGCTTACAAGTCAACTATTGTAGAGCGTCCCGACAACGCAATTAACGGGTTCTCCAGCACGGGATTATTCCCGCAATCCCTTCCCAATATGACGAAGCGGTTGAGGCGATACAAGGATGGCGGGGCAAAGGGCACAATTGGAACAGAGAGTTGGCTCAAGCGGAAGCGCGAAATGGTTCGCTTGGACGCCCACAGTGAAATTCTGACACTCCCACCAGCGTTAGAGAACTCCGGCAAGAAAGCTAGAGTGGCAGTTGATATTGAAGGGGTTTTGGTAGGTAACGACGATCTTTCTTAGTGTCGTCTTATGTCGGACCAGTAGTTGAAATGTCAGAGTGCACAAAATTGATCACTTGGGTTTTGATAGTGATTTGCCCTGATACCTATACTCGTAACTTGTTCCCCAGTGTCGAGCTAAGCTAACCTCTGGCTGTATTTAGATCGATATGATATCTAGCTCTGACTAGTATAACATGGTTTTCTAACTCGCCTTTATCGCAGAGTCAGAGTCGTTTTCCGAACTCACCCGATTCCGCGCACTAAATTGGCGTTTTTCGTTACTCTAAAAATGTCTCATAACAGCCCATCATCACATTATAGTTTTTAAGTTTTACTGGGATAGCAAGTACCTTAGGTGCTGCTGGACAGCCCAAATCATGTTAATTTGTTGAAGCCGGTAACTGAAGCCGGTATGGTGTAACTGGACAGAAACCGGGAATGGAGACGGTATTATAAAAAGCGGGCACGTTCCTAGTCAGTATCAAATCAAGTCACTGTCGATATCCGTCGATGTGCCGCCAGCGTCAATATCTATCAATCAATAAGTTTCTTTGTAAGAACTAAAGTTCTCTATTATCTTTTCTCTCGCGGCCATAAGATATACTACGGACAGCCGGCCCAGCAGTGGAAGAGTCGTGTTCTCAAGACTGAGCAGGGGACCGCAGCAGGCGCAGGAGATGCTGTATGCACGAAACATGTCGAATAGCTATCCCTTTGTCACCTACTAAAACGCGCGTCATATATTACGTGTTTTAGCTAGGAGCTGCAAGGTTAGGCGTACACGATTGGGGTATCCATGATACGACCAACTTGTAGCGGCACACAAGTTGGAGAATTTGCAATCGTCAATTTTGCTTTTGGGGGGGTGAAAGCAGTAAACCAATTTGATATTGCCTTGAGCCAATTGTCCCCGTGGGCTCAAGAGTGAGCAGGGGACTCTAAACCTGGAAGATCGGCCGGCAGTGGCTTCCACGGGCAGATCTTCTGCAGTCGCTTCGCGCCACTGTATCTGTTATTACAAGCATGAAAAGATGGCGAATTGTTGTATCGCGCTAATGATAGCTCTGAAAAGTGTGTTCTCACTTTGACTTTATTAAATTGTTTATTTTATGCCGTTAACTCCGGAAGCACTCAGGGCAAGCTCAGCATCAACCCCCGCTTATCTGGTACTTCTACTTGGCGGCGCCGACAAACTGAATTATTCAATTCAAAAGTCGCTATCCCAGCCTTCGCGGAGCCCTAGTACTCGAAGTAATTCGCAGTTCGAAGTGGCCTACAAACCAGGGCTTTTTGATGTCATGCAACATTCGTGCAACTTTTCTCTTGATTGCAAATGTGAGGAGATTGTGCAACATCCGTGCAACGTTTCTCTGAGGTTGCAAAGTTGCTCAGGTTGAGATCATGCAACATTCCTGCGACTTGTTTGAAATTGAAACAGGTTGGTGACAGGGTAGAAGCTTCCGGCGGCAGGTCGGTCTTGAGACTGGGCTAACGCGCGCTCCAGGCATATCTACAATAACTACATAGTACTACGGCTGAAGTAGTACGTAGTAGATGACAGAGCTCAGTTCTCAGTGATTATCGGTGTGATCATATAGAGCTCGTAGAGATCTGCGTTTGCGCAGATGCTCTTGCATGAGCCCTAGCAGACAAAGAGTTTTGAAACTTGCATTTTGCTCGAGTTCAACAAGTTCGACTTGTAAGACAATGCTCGCTGAGCTGCAAAACCAGAAGTGAGTGTGAGAGAACAGGTCGTGCTGTAGACAAGTTCGATGATATTATTTGATATTGGTAACATATCACGCGTCTATTGCTTTGATTACGAGAGAAAAAAATTAATTTGCTGGATCAGTTTTTATAATTTATGAGTTCGATGGTAGGCCCATTTAACTGCCAAGACCATAAGGAGCACACACTAGCCCTTTTGGTTTGGACTGGCCCGGTAGAAACTATTCTAGAAATGGGCCAACGAGCATCGAAGGTGATAAGGGCCTGTTCCGCAAACCCTCTAAAAGTGAACAGCGGATTTGATTTACCTCTATATTGATGCATTCCGATGTTTTGAAGAATCCACTGGAACCTCATGCGGAGCGCCCAGATTTTCATCTCTTAGGAACGTAGTAAAACTCTAAAAATGATTTGTGATACATGAAAAGGAAATAAAGTTTATTAAAAAAAGTGATGAGGCGGGTTCTGTCAGCAGGTACGAATCGGCAACTTTGGTCGTCCATCCCATAAAATATGGATGCCGCGTTCCATTGAGTACACTTTCGTTTCGCTTCTCAGTGAGGTACATTGATGTCACGTATTAATACTATGTAGATTGATTGTACACAGCGATCACGTCGTCCCATACAAAATCTGGAGCTGTAGGCATCCCGGTTAAAGCCTCATCCAAATCCACTGCTGGCCATCATTGCAGAGTATTTCCTGTATTTGTTTAGCTCTGCTATCTAGCTTTGCAATTGCGCTCATCGCATTCACCGTGATCTACTGCTGTTACTTCCTTCGCGTCGCTTGTTCTTCTCCTTCTGGGACGTCGGCAATTCGTTCGCGTTCTTAGCAACTCCATCGGTTTCATGAATCTCGTGCGGCTTGGGCAGCATCGCGTCCATAAACGACCTGTACAACACCGCCATGCCCGGCAGGACGTGGACTGGCGCGTCGAGCAGAGCCGTTGATCGCCACGCCATGAAGTCCATCGTGGTTGTGGCTGATCTTCTTCTCTGCAAAGAGACCGCCACTGACGGTGTTGTACGTCCTGCTGAGTGCCATCGCCTCCTAGTCGCCAACCCTGGCGCCGTCGCGTGCGGCCACGGTGGCGACGTGTGCCTGTTTTAGGGGCCGGGCGGCCGCCGACCTGGCCAGTCTCCAAACACCAGTCTTATCAGAGCTGGTGTCTACACTGTACTATTTTCATATATGTTATTACAGGTGTTTACCCGTCGACCCGCTCAAAATAACCTCTATCTTACCGAATTCGGGCGGATAGAGGATAGAGGATTTCGCTTCTATTTCCTCTGGAATCAGCATGCGGAACACGCAGAGTTTTTAGCAATCCGCTGGGTGGTAAAATTCCGCTGGAATTGCCCCGATCCGCTGGAAATTGTACTTACGGAACAGGCCCTAAATGTAAGTTTCTCATAACAACTACTCATCACATTTCGTTTTTTTATTTTTGCAATCTTATTTCCTATGTCCGGCGTGTACTGATTTTGGGTGGAGGTAGGCGATGCAACATCAAACACACGGGTAGATGCTGCGGCTGCGAAGCAGGCGCAGGAGATGCATGGCGAAGTATAAGCATTAAAATGTGATGGGGTTGGAGCTCAATTTTGTTAGAGGGCATGGAGCGGGAGTATGTGGTTAACATTACAGACGTGAGGAAGAGCACTTAGCAAGATCGTGACAGCAAATTAGTGCTTGAGCCTTCCACTAATGTTTTCACTCTGATATAATGCTGTATATTGAGAAGGTTGGAGACTTATGACTTGGCTGACCCCATTTAATTGTATCGTACAGTACGACGGAGGTGTGCAATCAAGTACAGTCACACATCTATAAATGACGCCCGATTGGGTCGGAAAAAAATGTCTTTTCATTTATAGAATTGGTCAGATAGGGAAATGGCTACATGTATTCATCTTGCATCCAGTGCCCGCTGTCGCCTACTCTTCACCACTTGCGTTCGCACCAGCTTCGTCAAATATTGCAGCATGCTCTGCTGGTCTTGAGCGTTCCCTTCGCACTGAAACAGGAACACTGAAAGCTCCACGCAGTACGCAAGAGCTGTTGATACATGTACTGGTGCCTGTTCTTGGTTGTCACTATCGTTTTCATCAGGTGAGTTGCTGCTGCAGTCAACGTCTATAGGCTCGTGAACTTCGTCATCTGAATCGATGTCTAGATAGTCGTCAACGTTCTCATAAACGTCAATTCCAGTCAGTATGGGGCATTGTCAATGAGCAGCAGGACCTTGCGATTTTGAACAGCCATTATCAAGTTGAAGTTTTGTATTTATCCTCACTCGCAAATACTCGGGCTGTCATCCATGTTTTTTTTTGCTATCGTAGAATTGAACAGCCTTGCCTTTTAGAGCACGGACACTCCCACCAATAAAACAACTGGGGTTCTGTTGAAAAACGAAACACTAAAAATAAGGAGGATTTGATGAACTGGCGGACGGTCACCTGTCCAGATAGAGAGTTTTACCTCCGATCCTAACTGTCATTTAGCGTATAGAGAGGGTTTTAGTCAGAGAGTCTGGTATAGTGGACCTCATATAGTATCGTTTGCGTTGAGAGACTGTATTCAAGTAAAGAGCATGGGTCACTTATAGAGTTCAAATAAGGAGGTGTGACTGTACTTACATGACGTGCCCCGCGGCCATATCAACAAAAAAATTGACGGAAACGACAAATGACTTAATCTCATTAAAGACGTTTCTAAGTGCGGAAGATGATTTCATTTATGTCCGAAATCGTACTGAGATGCGAAGCGGATGATGACTTCAACCCTGTCGGCAATTTTGGCCGGACTTCACATAATAGGGTAAAATATTATTTTACCCTGTCACAGACATTTGTCGTGACAAATGTCTGTGACGAGAATTTATATCACCAAAATACTTAGTATATCGGTACCCTAATATCAGTCTTCTTTCTACCTTCAAAGTCCCTCTGCGAGCCAAGGGCATATCACTAGGTCGTAACTTGGCACGAACTTCAGCATTTTAATTTAAAAAGGTAAGAAATTAATCAATCGAAAGCTCACGAAAATTTAAAAATTAATTCAGATTTAGCACGAGTTCTATCCGATGACCAGGTTAACTCGAAAAGTAGGTTTTTTGCTTAAGGACCATTTCGTTTTGCGTGGTCTCAAATGTACCTGCATTCCCAGTGTAAGTCGGAGACGACCTAGTTTCGGGACCCCTGCGTCAGCCACTTTCTTCTTGAAGACTGACAGGGAAAAGAAATGATATCATATCGCACACCATACTCTAATTTAGCAGACGACCACAATACAATAAGGTACGAACGCATCGTGCAGTCCCATATATTAGTCCATGACACGTCTATCAACTTAAGCTGCAGACTGCAGCTTGGCCTGGTGGTCGGAGCGACCGCGCTTCACGCATTCCTGGAAGCGGCGTTTGAGCAGCTTGTCATCAGGAGCCAGCTGCATCGCCGCCCACATGGCACACGCAGCTTCTTCGTAAAGTCCGAGCGCCTCCAGGCACTGACCCTCTCGGAAAAGCGCCTTGGGCCACTCAGGACGCAGCTTCTTGGACACACGCACGTCGTGCAGAGCCTGTTTCGCATCGCCCGCGCCTAGATGGGCCGCACAGCGGTTGCTGTACAGTACAGCGTCGGTCGGAGTGATCTCAATAGCCTTGGAGTAAAGATCCACAGCTAGCGCGTAGTCCTTCGCCAAGTACGCTTTGTTCCCATCATTCTTGAATTTGGTAGCTTCATTTTTCTGATCCTCAGTGGCTTCCACCGCTTCGGGGACAGCAATGTCCTCTTCCTTCTCAATCTCCTCCAGCTTCTTCCTGTTCTCAGCTTCAAGCTTCTCTTCCACAGTCTGAGGCTCGTTAACGGCAGCAGGGACAGTCGGCGTCTTGTTCTTCGCAGCCTGTTCGTAGTATGCATCCAACTTGATCTTCTCTTCAGCCATCAGTTTGTCCAGGTCGGCGCTCTCGAAGCCCTTGGTGATAGGCTTCAGCAGAGTCACGATCTCGTGGTGTCCCATACCCGCAGCCAGCTGCAGTGGCGTAGCGCCAGCGTCCGAGGCCAAGTTCGCCACCTCCTTCGTGTCTTCTAAGCGGCAGTTTAAAAACTCCAGCACTACCTCAGTGAAGCCCGTCTCAGCAGCCATGTGCAGGGCCGTGAGGTTGCCCTCCATAGTCAACGACAGAGAAGCGCCGCCCTCTAGAAGCTCCTTAACCACAACAGGTTTGTTCATAAGACAAGCCAGCATCAGTGGCGTCACGCCGCCAGCGTTGGTCACGTCCGCCTTGGCTCCAAGACGCAGCAGCTCGGCCACTGTCCTCTCGCGGTTCTCACTGACCGCAAAATGCATGGCTGTGCCGTTCTTTGTGGTTGCTTCTAGCTGTGCTTTATGCTCTACCAATAGCTTCACTGTACGGATCGAACCGTTGGCTGCTGCCTCGTGCAGAGCCGTCGTGCCGTTCGTCATGGCTGTATTGGGGTCGGAAAAGTAGGCTAGCAGCAGCTTCACAGCCGCAAACTCGCTCTCCTTGGCTGCGTATAACAGAGGTGTGGCACCTTCCTCGTCCACGCACTCGACGCACTCAGGTGCGTGGTCCAGGATAAAGTTGATCACTTTGCGACGTCCTTTAGCCGCTGCGAAGTGCAGTGCCGTGCGCTTGTGCGCGTCCTTGAAGTCGATAAGTGCCTCTTTGATGTCAGTCACGCCCATCACCTGCAAGGACTCGAGCGTCTTCTCCAACTGCTCCAAATCGCCATCTACAGCAGCAAATTCATGGCGATAAGGTGAGTTTTAACCTAAATATTGGCAGAAAGAGCGGATAATGAAAATTGGGACGCACTTTCGGCGCTGGTGAGCAGGTCACCCACGACCTTCTTCTGCTTTTGGTACTCGGACGCGCCTTCCTCCTTCTCCTTCGCGAGCTTTTCCGCTGTATTCGCCGCCATGGTCACGTATTGATCAATTGATTGCCAGTCAAAGTGATGGCTCCAACACTGTTGGATTTTAACCAATCAAAACAGAACCTACGGAAGAGAATGATGCTGGAGAGAGACAAATGGCTTCAACACGAATGGCCAATCAGCTTTCAAGTATACAGTCCACAACTGGGATGCCTGCAATTGCATTTTATCTCGATGGCTGATGAAGCCATCGGGAAAGAATTAGCCAACGATCGCGAACACTTCGAGATGTGGAAGGCGGCAATGGTTTCAAAAGTATCTGCGTTGAATCAAAATCCCAGTTCTGGGACCTGCGAGGACATGTCGCTCCAACGGTGGCATTCTTCTTGTCAGCTCTTTCCTGCAATGCTGCGCTCGCATCGCCACATCTTGCGCTACCTGCCAAGTCTCAGTGTCAGATTTTCAAACTGGGAACCAGTTGCAGCAATGTCTACAAGTGAGGGCGAAGCTCCCGCGGTGTTGATCCCCATCGTACGCACCGTGTTCTTATCAATCGCCTTGTGATCGCTAATTCACTTTCCTAACGATGCGTTAGGCGGACGGAACGGAGGAGATTGAGGCTATCACCGTTGCTGACGTCCTTACACGCGGCGGGATGAAGGTGACGCTGGCAGGTGTCGGTCGAAAGTTGCAGAACATCGTTACCATGTCACAAGGCACAAAAGTGCAAGGCGACATCGCCATCGAGGCTTGCGTAGACCTTAGCTTCGACCTTATCATGTGCCCAGGAGTAAGAGCTTAACCTGTTTAAACTTGGCATATGTTAGCATGCAAACTTTCTTGTTATACCACGCAGGGTCCTGGTGCTCAGCACTTGCACGATTGTGCCGAGCTGATCACGATGCTGCAGAAGCAGAAACACCAGGGTCGCTACTATGGCGGCATTTGTGCTGCTCCGGCTGTCGTGCTTCTCCCCCACGGACTGCTTGACGCCGGTCCAGCCACGACCTACCCAAGCTACGGAGAGAAGATGAAGGGGGTCGACTACAAACCCGATGAACGCGTGGTCGTGAATGGCAAGTGCGTGACCAGCCAGGGTCCTGGAACCGCGATCGAAATTGGCTTGAAGCTCGTGGAGTTGCTGGTTAGTGGGGAGAAGGCAAAGAGCGTGGCCCAAGCACTAGTCGCGTAGGAGATTACGAAAGAAGGACGGAAATTTCGAGTTCAACAGCATACTTAAGTATAACTAAGAAGCATCTACTGCTCTTTAGCGCGTATTGACAATACATGTACTTTGGGTCATATCTCGAATCACACAGTAGACCGCCAGCTACGCTTGTGCCTGTTCTTGGTTCTCATTAGGAACAGGAGCCAACGACTTGATGAGGTCAAACATCATGACCTGTTGCTGCTGAATGGTCGCGAGTAGTTGTGCATGTTGCTCTTGCTGGATCTTCTGCTGCTTGTGGTGCAACTTCTCCAGCCGCGCCACTTGTTCCTCGGAATGACGTTTCTGCGCTGCCAACTCCCGCTCCATCTTGCGCTCCATCAGCTCCAGACGGCGTTGAGCCATCCGCTCTCGCTCCTTTGCAAGATCAGACAGCGCCGTATTCACAGCAGTAGGATTCCGTCGAACACAAGGCACAGACCCCAATGCTACGGAGTTATTGCTCCCTTTGCTTGCGTTCTCAAACGCCTCCATCTGCTTCGTCACCTCGGCGATCAACGCGCTCTTCCTGTCGAACTCCTGCTCTGTACCGGATTTCCTTAACGCCGTCGTATTACCAGCCTTAAAGTGATTCAACAGCAGATTCAACCTCGCCTGACAAGCGCCCGCAGTTTTATCCAGTCGGAAAGCTTCCTCACCTCGCAGTTTTTCCGTTACTTGTTGCCATCCGTCCATAACGTACGGGAATGCCCACGGCTTAATGGACAGAATGTGTGTCAGCAATAAAATGTCATCGGACGACACAAAGTGGGAGCGGTTGCCAGCAGCGGTGGTAGCTTTCTTCCTGGCTGGCTCTGTAGCCTCTGTAGCCACTGCAGACACCTGCTCTTCAATCGTCTGCTCTGTAAGTGTCAGCACTGTAGCCATCTCTGCAGCCGCACGTTTCAATTGCGACCGGTGCAGTCCATGTCGCTTCTTGAAGCGATGCACCCAGGCCACTGACACGCTCTCTTGACTGCCTCGCGTGCGCTTGAGGATCTCGTTAGCCTTGGTCCAGAGCTCCGAGTCGCTTAGAACACCTCCACTGCTGTCCAGTTGCTTGATGTCAACGCCCAACTGAGTTGCTCGTGCCAGGATCAGCGCATACAATTCCTGCTCCATGTCCGGATAGCGTCCGCTCTGGAAGCGCGTAGCCTCTGGGTTAGCACATATTTCCTCGGGCCCGCGCACAATGTGGCCCACAGTGGAGCGCGCCACCCACTGACCGAACGCCGCATACGCCCACTCGCGTAGCTGTTCCTGCGTCAGCTCCGGGTGCTCCTGGTGGTGGCGCCGCAGCCTGTTCTTATCGGCGATGGTCAAGTGATGGCGACTGCGAGAGGCTGACATGGCGCTATGCTGTTGGGTCAGGTCGAGAGCACAAAGCAGAAGTGCTCTTGCGCCATATCCATAGAAACAGGCGTGAAAGAAAAAGGGTGAGCTGGAAAAATGCTGCACAGCTGTCTCTTGATCTCACCTCTACAAGTGTGTTGTCAGTGTAGCCATTTCTATTTGCTCAATGTGGCAAATGTGGCGTCGAGACTTGCGCTGGATGCGGCATGTGGTGCGTGCACAAGACCAGGAGCTGCGTCTAGACCGCTGGCTGCGGCATCAGTTCCCGTCACTTCCGCAGAGTTTCCTACAGACGCAGCTACGCAAGCGTAAGATCCGGCTACAGTCCGCTAGGGCTTCAAATTTGCAGGCGGCTCGGGCCAATATGCTGCTGCTCGAAGGCTCCGTGGTGGCCATCGATGCGCATCTCTTCCGCTCCAAGCTGCAGCCGCTGATAGTGCAGCAAGTAGAGCAGAAAATGACGATGGAAGCGCAGAGTCTGACCTCGGTGCAGGACAGAACGAGACTGCAGCAGCTCAAGCGACGTATCGTGTTCCAGGACACGCAGTTTGTGGTCCTCAACAAGCCGCACGGCCTGGCAGTGCAGGACGGATCGGCGCTAAATGAATCACTAGCGCGCTACTTGCCGTGGCTGGCAGCGTCCTTGAAAGACGCCCACAATATCCAACATGAACAAGAGCAACAACAGTTGAGACTGGTGCATCGACTGGATAAGGAGACGTCGGGTGTATTTGTACTGGCGCGCTCACGCCTTGCAGCCGCCAAGTTCTCCGAATTGCTAAGAAGTGGCGCTGTACACAAAACATATGAGGCGCTGGTTGCATCAAGCTCGATAGCTAGATCTTGTTATTCGAGTTTGAAGAAGTTTGAGGGGCGAGAGATCAAGCTTCCTGTGGATGGCAAGCCAGCCTGTACATTTGTAGAGCGAGTGATAAAACAGAATAATCCCGCTCAGCCAATAGGCACGTGGCTGCAACTCCGCCCTCACACCGGACGCAAACACCAGCTACGCGTGCACTGCGCTCAAGAGCTGAGAGTGCCGATTGTGGGGGACACAAAGTATGGAGGACGGCCAGCTGATCGACTG
The DNA here is from genome assembly GCA_033557915.1 of Phytophthora tentaculata. Lineage (NCBI taxonomy): Eukaryota > Oomycota > Peronosporomycetes > Peronosporales > Peronosporaceae > Phytophthora > Phytophthora tentaculata. Next base: position 1,611,378 of record JAUCEA010000005.1, read on the forward strand.
TACCTGCAGGCAAAGCGCATTCGGTTCCCGGACCCGTTCACTACCGGGAAATTTATCGACGTATCTTGCGAGATGAAATAATGATAACGATGTTGATACTCGGCTTGAACTACAACGTTACGGACGTATCAGTTGCCTTTCCTAGTCCTTTTGGTCTGAGCTGCAACCGATTTAATGAGATCCAGCATCATAGCTTGCTGTTGTTGGATAGTAGCCAATAGCTGAGCGTGCTGGTTCTGCTGAGCTTCAAGCTGCGTGCGTTGTAAACGTTCCAGCTGATGCACCTGCTCATCAGCATATCGTCGCTGCTCAGCAAGTTCGCGTTCCATCTTCATCTCCAGTAACTCCAAGCGACGTTGGCTATCCCGATCGGCCTCCCCCGTGGCTTCTGCTACAGCGATAGCAGCAGCGACTTCGCCAACCTTCGCAACGGCAGCTTCGTGTTGTGTAACTGTAGACGGAGGTGTCGACTCTCCTCTCCGCTTGCGAAGGTCCTCCTGGAACTCCTCAAACGCGGTTATCTTGGCTTGTACTTCGATCAGCAGCTCGCGTTTCCGTTCGTATTCCTGCGACGTGCCTGACTTTCGCAATGCAGCGATATTCCCGGCTCGTAAATGGTCCAGTAGCAGCACCATACGCGCTTGACAAGCTCCTGCTGTCTTGTCCAAATTAAAGTTCGAGTGCTGTCGTAATTGGTCACACACTTCCTGCCATCCGTCCATTAATTGCGGATACGCCCACGGCTTGGTCTCCAATACCTGGGATAGCAGCAGAATATCGTCCGCCGATACAAATTGCTTCCTACCTGCTACCCTCGGAGAAGTCGACGCAACCTTTTTCGGTGCAGGGATCAATGACAAATCGTCTTTCGCTACGTCTCCATCTTCTCTAGTACGTTTAGATGAGTTCTCCACCTCGTTGTTTTGCTCCACTGGGGCTAAAGGTTGAGCAGTTTCCGTTGTGATGACAGTGTCCACAAGCTCTGGCGTCATACTACCTCCAACAGTATTCCCAGCCATCGGTACAGTTCTTTGAGATCGGTGAAGGCCGTGGCGCTTCTTGAATCGTTGCACCCAACCCAGTGACACAGACTGGTTGGGTCCTTTTGTGCGTGTGAGGATTTCGTTCGCCTTAGTCCACAAATGACCTTCACTGAGGATGGGTTGGTCGTCCCGAAGTGGCTGGTCGCCGTGTTCTTCGCTCTGTTTGACAATTATGTAGTCGTATAGTTCAGCCTCCATCTCCGGGTAGCGACCGCTCTGGATACGCTTGGCCGCGGGGTTGGCACACAATTCTTCGGGCATACTGGCAATCTTGCCGATGGTGGAGCGCCCGATCCACTTGCCAAAGTTGTCGTGTACCCATTCGCGTAGCTGCTCCTGCGTCAGCTCGGGTCGCTGGCGATGGTGTGCGCGGAGCTGATTCTTCTCCTGGATGGTCAAGTGATGACGCGCTACAGCCATGTTGCTTCTCTTACGCTCTTCAACGGAAGAAAAAAATGCTCTGAAAGTTGCGGGAAGAGATGACTCGGCGTTTGTATCGGAATCAATCTCTTGTGCTCGTATGTTGCTCGAACCGAAATAGGCCGCCAGCTGTCTCTCATACGGTATAAGAACATGTGACGCTTAAATGTGTGCTCGCTATTAAAAGTTGCTCAATTAACGCTCTACATTTTGCAGGCGTGTGTTTCATAGTGATGGTTCCCTCACCACCAGTCTCAACTATCACCCGCAATGCTTCAAACCAAGCCCAGACCGATCCTTTCATGTCTGAAGACGAGCGCTACGAACGCGTTTACCAGCACCGCAAGGCTCGATTTCAAACATTGCAAAAGCAACAAGATATTTCCAGAGAGCGTATCTTCATTCTTAGTGGTGACAAAGCATGGGGAGTGTTTAGAAATGGCTACACAAGTGAAGGAAGACTGCAACGACGTAAATTGGTATTTGAGCGCTGCCGGAACTTCCCAGCGTTGCATCAAGCGTGTATCAGTGGCAATCGAAATCACATCCGCACTCTGTTAAACACTCCAGGAGTGTGTGTACTAGAGCGCGATGCATGCGGACGCATTGCATTGCATCATGCTGTTATTAACGAACATTACAAGATCATTAAGAAGTTGCTACGACGCCGAGACGCCACGTTACAAGCTCATGTTCGAGACAACTCCAGTCGAACTGCACTTCATTATGCACTGGAGAAAATCGAGATCTTGGCTCGTCACCGACAAGGTCTAAACAATCCGGCTTTGATTACTAGAGAAATGAGAGTGGAAAGTAAACGATACCGACGACTATGGGAGCTGGCGGGTCGAATACTGGACAAGTTCAGTCAGAGAGATTTGGAAGATGAAAAGGGTGGAGAGAGTATTAAAGTGCTGGATCTTCGTTGTCGTGGAGATGTGTGGGATGTTTGTCGCTCTGGGGACGTAGAACGGTTAGAAACCATTCTTAAAGCTTACGGATGCTCGAAGAATGAGTGGGAATTGAGCGAGTTGAAGCGAACATTGCTGCATGAAGCTTGCGAAAACCAACAGCTGCAAGTTATCTATTTTCTGACATCGATGATGGAAATCCCAGTACTGGCGCAGGATTCTTCAGGCTGTACGGCGTTGCACTGTGCTGCTCGTCGGGGTCATCTTAACGTCTGCCAGATGCTACTAGGCAAGCCAGTAAACGACGAAATCTACCAGCTGAATGACAGTACAGAAGAATTGGTACTTCTCCAAGATATCCGCGGCAGAACTGCATTGCATTGGTGTCTACTTGGCGCATATAATCCGTTAATACGGTTGCAGCTTGCTGTGTTCTTAGCGCAATCGTCTCCGGTCGTCTTAAATATTTACGACCATGACGGTGTATCTCCACTTCATCTCGCTATCTGGAGAGGAGAAATTGAGCTAGTACAAGAATTCATTACTCTAGGTGCAAACGTCTGTGCCTCTTCCCGGATACTGCAGCCACCGTACGATAAAGAGGTGGACAAGGCATTCTGGGCTCCCTGTGGTATTGTCTTCCAACGTCGCTGCCATCGAAAGTTTAAGAAAATTGACTCTAGAAGAGATTCTACAGACACTGTTGCAGATATTACCAGTATTCCAGCATGCAGTAAAAAGCGTACCCTGAACTGGGAAAAGCTACAGCATCCGGTTGAGGCGTTTTGGTATTGGACACAGCGGTTGAACCAAGGTAACTTCGTATCCAACAAGAAGGAGATCGACAGCGTTGAAGATAAACCCAGCGACATTGAATCAGTTGACACAGAAGACTTAGGGTGTCGGAAATATGGCGGAATCTGTCAGCGCTGCAAGAGTTTTGCTTCAGTTATAACGACACCTTCCCCACCAAAGGAGTGCAGGTCCAAGTTGCTCTCTCCTTTGTTGCTTGCACTGCGGATGTGCGCACTGAAAGTGGATTGTGGGTCATTGTTGGAACATCGAGTTTCGATTGTGGAGATACTTCTCATGAGCGGGGCGCCTCCTGATGAATCCCATAACGATAAAAATGTTAAGGATACCGTAATGCAAGTAAACTCGATCGACTCATCTGCACTTAGTGAAGGTCTTCGATCCGCACTCCGATGCCCGCAAATAATTCCAATGCTGCGCCAGTATGGGGCCGAGGACATCAGGATTCGTGATATTATGCGGTGGTATTTGTCTGCACCTTCGACCGCTGCAAAACAAATTGAATCAGTGCTTTCCCAGCTGCTTGAGTTAGAGAATGTTGGAAGCAACTCTGAGTTTTTAACGATGCTCTTTTATCAAAAACATTTCATCACATTGTGCGAGTTGTGGTTGACCAAAGCGGACAGCTTCACCACAACAACGATTGGAGATGTAACAACTGACCACTGGGGTCGAGGTGGTTCACCGTGGAAGTGCATACATGAAACGTTAGTGTCTTGGAGTGAACCGAGGAAGAGGCCCGTCGGAGTGGGAACTATTGATATCAAGCACTTGAAGTTTTTGTGCGGATTAGTGAGTTCGAATTCAGATATACCTGATGATAAAGATGATATTTTGCATGATCGTTGCGCTTGGGAACTTTTCGAGTATTGTGTGGGGTTGTTTCTACGACAACGAGATAATTCTAACTTGGACACAAGTGGGAAATTGCTGCAAGAACAGATTTTGTTGCTTTGTATCCAGGTTTTACTCAAATGCTGGAAGCGCAATGGGGATCCGGATGAACGTACTCAGTCCAAATGTACAAACTGGTTGGAACCTTCAATACTGCGAGGTTACTTTGACTGTGCATTAGTGATTCTCGAAGCGTTGCATCGACTGGGTGGTACCAAAAATTTGCTGGATAAAGTATTTGAGTTGTACTCCTCCGTTATTGGCTCTCGAAGTGGCTTTGAAGACGAACAATTTCTTAATCACAGAGAGTTTTTGATCGTGTGTGTTGAGAATCTGCTGAAAGTCGAAACGACTCGAGTGGTTAAGCAAACGAATGCAACGGTAGCCTCTGCTCGATCACTAGTGCATCTGTGTGCCAACAATTTGGCGTTGTCTCTGGTCGAATGCTGTTTCGATGGTGTATTTCCAGATTATCGCAGTACTCAAGACCAGTCTAATGCCCTCAGAGCGATTAGATCAATACGAGTGGGAGGGAAGACCATGATACAGTGGATACTTGTACATGATAGATACGATATCATGCAATGGCTGTTGAAACGTGTTCCTCCTGGAATCGAGCGTGGTTTGTGTTGGAGTGAGTTTGTTGCTGCGTCAACCGGTAAAATGCTCAATGACATTGACAAAGAGAGCAAATGTACAGCCTCGTTGTTCTCACTTTACTTGGAGGATGTTCAAACCCACCTCGGATTAAATGAGCGGAATGGCTTGCTTATTAATTCGATTGTAGAAATCGCTATTCCGACAGACTCGGTAGCACTTTTGGAGCGTTTGCTGAAGCTTTCGGGATCAAGCTACTCGCATCATGGCGAAACAAGTGACAAAGCGCACATTACAAATGAGCTAAAACAAGCAGCTGTGCTTCACTTAATGGCGCGTTGGAATGCAATCCGAATTGCTACTTTTCTCCTACCTGCCGAAACTCAAGTCGGCCAGGCAAACTGGCAGCAAATATTCTGCGAAGAGAGTAGTCAGCGTCATGAAATAGATGAATGCACTCCATTGGAGCTATGTCGACTGCTTGGACACAATCAATTATTCCAGTTCCTGTCTTCTCGGTTGCAACCGAGTCTTCCAGACGCTACTGATTCAGTGGAAAGCAGTGACACCGGGCGTGATCCAAAGGAGAATTGTCAAGTTGGTCTATTACGAAATATCATTCATATCAACGAAGACTTAGTATCACAAGGGAAGGTGGTAGAACGCTTCATTGGGTACCAGCGCATCGCTATTATTCAAGATCCGTGGGTATCTGTAGTAGCTCAAAACCAAGTTTCGCACTTGCAAGCAATGTCGCTAAGCTCCCATCCCAACATATCCGTACGAACATTAGTCGTAGCTGCAATCAAAGCAGCTTCATTGAACGCTTTGAAGTGGATATTAGAAGCGAATACTCCCATTACGGAGCAATTATCTGATGACGAAGCCATCGAGTGTCTGTATGCTGCAGCTAAGCATCCAGGTGACGTGTATGCAGAAATGACTCTACTCTTGCTGGAAAATGGTCTCAATCCTGGACGTTTATCGGGTGACGGAATGGGTATTCCCCTTCTGCATCGAGCCGCATGTTTCTCGAGTGCATCCTTAGCTGCTCGTATCATGACGTTGCTACTGGAGAGACCGGACTGTGACGTGAATGCACTCGACGCCTTTGGGAACACAGCCGTGTCGTATGCAGTTGCTTCTGGGCGTATACACAACGCGTGTTTTCTCGTTCAGAATTCGAAGTGTCGACTGGAGGCGGAGTACGAAGGACAGTCGTGTTTCTACTATACGCTTCACCTCGTTCCATCCTTCGCATGGCGCACAATAGTTCGTCAATTGCTAGTTACAAAACGAGCTCGTGCGTTCCTCCACTGCGACGCTGACAGCAAAACTTGTGGCTGCAAAGGCTACGAAGGTGAAAACCAAGACGGAGATCTGTATATTCCTTGCGGCTTCTGCGGTCATGCATCTATGAGTCACCATTTAATCCCGCTTCCTTCGTGGTTTCGAGACCAATACGACACGTACATCGTTGCGAATCCACCTCGCAAACTCTCATCGTCCAGTTCGGATAAAAATGTCGACAGTGACGATGAAATGTCTCGACAATTTTTAACGGACACTGACGAAGATGAAGAAATAGTACTTGAAAACGGCCGCGGACGTTTAGACGTCCAGCTACTGAAGCGAGTAACGGCACTCCAGTATGACGACATCCTTCTGGCCAACGGACTAAGCGGTGCCGTTGCTTTCGATGTTCAGATAGCTGAAGAAACAGTCACCGACAGCGTTGACTGCAATAACTGCGATGTAACCCCGCGTACCCCCGAAAAAGAGCCTGTTATACCAGACTGTGTGACGATGCAGGAACCGCTGCTACAATACGCAGATCAATGCGTTGAGATTTACGGTAATGGAATTCACCGTCGCGGTCGCAAGTTTACGGGTCCATGGTGGTTACAGCACGAGCTTACGATGGTTCATTCTCCGCGATGTTTTTGTCAGTCGTTCGCATTTGTGACCAGCAAGAGCCAATTGCTTCACGTTGCTGTGTGTCGATGGCTACGGCGGACAGCGTTTCTTCACACGCACGCAACAGATACCAGCTCGGGAAATGTAACGAGCGCTATCGTCGTGCTGGCTGCAGTTCAACCGGCGTGGGAGCACTGGCATGGCGTTGCAAAGCTAGACCGGCAATCCGTTGCTCGACCCCTACCGCCGTTGCCAAGAATTCTGAGCAGCGTGTTGTTCCACTGGCGATATGGCAAACAGTTGTTGGCTTTTCAACGCTGGAAAAACTTCCGGACGAGCCCTGAAGTTGCACATCACCGACTGGAATCTCGACTGGAACATGTCGCCGCCGAAATGCGTCGGAATCGCTTCATCACACTGCAGCAGCGTCAGCAACAACTGCAAAAGTCAACTCGAAGCTTATTGTCTCCATGACAGCACTAATAATTTTACAGAAATGGTCGTTCAATATTAATTTCCAGCGTTTCTTCGCCTCTCTTTCACTCAAACTATCACTATCAAAACATGCAAGATCTGTAGTTCTTTAACCTATAGATCGTCCATCTCGAACACGTCTCCATAGCGATGAACATGCTCATTTTCTTCTTCTGGACGTTCGACGTCTTCGTCCTCGTTCACTGTGTCTGCTGACGACTCGGATCTGTTCTTGAGAAGAGACGTCCTTCCGTCCAGGTGGTCACTGGCGCGCGCAGCTTCCTTGGCGCTAGTGTTGAACGACTCGCGTGACTCGAACGACAGTTTATAGTTCCAGAACTCGTCCCAGAGTCTGGCCTCGCACTGCGACGTGCTCAAACTCTGATGCTCGTCCTGTTTCATGCCTGCCGCGCTGTGCCGGCGCTGAGCTTCTTGCTGTGGGATCGGCACAGGCGGAGAGCACGCCATGGCCCCGCTGGTAAAGGACGCCGCTCTGCGCGCGAGTCTCTGTTGGCTGGAGAGCCAATAGGACGAGTTCTCGTCGTTCTCGTCCTCGGGCGCCACCATCTTGGGCAGCGGCGTCTCTGTGTCGATGCGAGGCGGCAATAAGCCTATCTTCTTGAGCTCCTGCTTCTCGAGCTGCACTGCCTGCTTCAGATCCATCTGGAAGCCGTGGCTCAGCCCGTGGAGCGGCTTGCTGGGGCGGCTGTCGATGCTCCGACTGCGCTGCATCGGTGGGCGAGCAGCAGAGTCTTTTGTGCGCTTGGGAATGGGATGCATGACGCTTGTTGCCATTACTGTGACTTTATATTTAATGGGATTTCTGAAGTTTAACACTAACTTCAACGTGGGAAGCTCAAATGTTGAGAGATGCGAAGTCTGCACAACTGACTCGGTGACGATGAGTTCGAGGTCTGCACTCTGGACAGTTTTGATGTGAGCACTAGCCTGCCGATTGCTATGTGAGAGCTCCTCGTAGGAAGGCATCAGCACAGGGAGACGCGTCTTTGGTTGCTTCTTTTTATTGCGGCTGTTCGCGTGTCTAAGAATGACTTGGTTTTACTAAGGTGGAACGCATGCTTTGATGGGTCATAGAAAACAAAGAGTTCTGGAACTGTCGCCTTCAACTTCCCCAAACAGACTGAATACACACCGTGGGATCTCAGCAATTGCCACCCGGCAAAATTGTTGACCTGCACCGAGAAGTCGGCGGTTTACCCTGAAATCCTGACCTCACTGCTGGACAGGATCTTTTGCAAGATTTATAAATTTTATTTCGGGTGTGCTGATTGGCTGCAACTTTCCCGTTAGATCTACTTGAAGTATTAATAACCGTGAAAATCATCAAATCACCAGGAAAACTGAGTTAACATGAACTTCAATATGCAGGCAATAAATCCAACCTGGTGGAACCGAGCGCAATACGCTATTGTAGTCGTTAGCTTTAAGCGATGTAGTGGCGGTCAATATCAGCTGCTGCTACAGCTTCAGCTATACGCATTCGCCTTTCCATCTTTTTTGCATGGATTGCTGGGCAAGGTCTTGCTGTCATGTAATCATCGCGGTTGGGTTGCTGGCGTTAGATTCTGATGGCAGGATGCAACCTAGCTGCTATTGAATAGCATCGTTGGTGTTGCCCTTGACGTCAGAAATGTTCGTCAACCTTGCCATAAGATGGTTCTCAGAGATACCATGTCTTCGTAGTAGACAGGAATCGTTGGAAATGCCGTCACGCTTCCCCAACGTTGATCATTTCTGGAGCAGGGTGATGGGCTGCCTTGAGTAGATATATAACATTAAAATCAATTTCACTCACTTCAATAGGGGTAGCCAATTGCTTTTCAGCGTGCAGCAGCAACACGGATTTTTTTTGCCGCAACTGGTTTTATCCTATCAGAACTGGATTAAATGACTCCCCCTATTTGGATTTTGCAGCAAGACCTCAGTTTTTTTTTTCACACGCGTCGCCATTACAAGCCATTACAAGCACTCTGTTCCCAGCTCATTGCCGTCTTCGTTCTCGTCCGTCTCGTGGTCCGCGCCGTCGTTGCCTGAACTGCCGGCTCCGCTCTCGTCCGTCTCCGGGTTCACGCTGTCGCTGCCCGCACTGCTGCTTTCGCTCTCGTCCGTCCTCTGGTCCGCGCCGTCGTTGCCTGAACTGCCGGCTCCGCTCTCGTCCGGGTCCGGGTCCACACTACCGTTGCCCACGCGCTACTTATGAGTTTGGAGCTGAACGGCGCCGTGTCAGTATCGGATACAGAACGAGCAGCCGGACTAGTAAGGGAAAGCATGCAAGTACAGCGGAATTTGGGCGAGGCTTAAGAGGAGAGCCTATCAACGCAGACGAGTTCAGAGTGCTGCTGGAAAAGGTGCAAACACGTTGACAAAAGCAGAGAAAACGGAGACACAATCCACACATGTGGTAGAAGCGGTTGCAGACGCAGCGTACATTCTGCCTGTGCTGACAGCATGCTTTGTTCATTCGGAGCCGACAATACTTTTGGTAGGATTCCTTGCAGCAAGCGGTGCTATAACGCGCTTGCCAAATTACAGCGCGTATCGTCCTCACAAGGAAAGAAACGTGTGCTTTGGCACAATGATGGCCCGACACCTAATGCGAGCTCAATGAGTGTTCTTCTCGACTGGCTCACAACCGGTAATAACTACAATCGCTACCGTGGTGGTGACAGCCAGACAGGCCATTCAAAGACGTCAATTGCTGGAGAAATCGCTAGAAAGATATCAGCAGCAGGGGTTAAAACTGTTCGCACCGCGAAAGACATTACCAATAAGATCGGGTCACTTGAGTCAACGTACCGGACTGCGGAGGACTGGCTTAGTAATACGGGCCAAGGATGTGACGAAAATGAGGCAACCATTCGTGACGCCATTTTGTCTCGTTTTTTTGTTCGTATTACTTTCAGCTTCGTGACGTTATGCACGACCGCGTCACCACACGCGCCCAGCTTCTCAACACTGACGTAGCTGCGCAGAAAGACGACACTGAAGATGAAGAGGATAGTTCAAGCGATGGGGAATCGAAAAACAGCGACGACAGCTCTGCAACGCACGGTCGGTGTAATCGACAGCCTCCTTCGAGGCCGATTTCAATAGCCCTTCCTCCTCATAAACGCCAGCGCAAACGGGAGAACAATGAGCAGACATCCTTCGTGAAGCTAAAAGAGGCTCAGCTCATACAGAACCGTGAACTGCAACTTCTAGAACTAGAGGTAAAAAAGCGCCAAGTGTTCTTACAAGAACAAGACGCAGAAGAACGCTAACTACAGCGAGTGAATGAGGCGCGAGCTATCGAGGCTCGCATCGATGAATAGAACGAATTGGCCTGCAAGCACCGTCAAGAGGCAGAACACTGGCGCCAGCAGCACAATATTGCACTTCTACAGCAAGAGGGAACAGCGTTCCGTCAGTGATACCAACACAGTTACCAAACCCGTATCTGGTTTTAATATGCTGAGCAATTACCCGACGTTCGACGGGGTCGGGCCAAGTGATCACCGTACTTTCAAGTTTTAGCACTGCCGAAACAGTTCTTGAAAGGTACTTATAAACAGAACCTCTAGAAATTCCCAAAAACTTCCCAATCTCTGGCGCTGTATTGCTGTTTCCATAAGACCCGAGATACTTTAGAAGTACCATAATATGTAATTCAGCACCACCTCGAAATGGCTTCCCTCCAGCGGGCCTGAAAGCAGAGTCCTCCTTCAAAAGGTGTACCAAGCGAAAAAACTCGGAGCGGCGGAGACGAAAATGCTTCAGGAACTCGGTATCAGACGTGTGCGTTTGATTGTGGGGTATTTTCATCCAGCGATCTTTCATTCGCCTATATCGGGTCGGACGAGTCACGTAGCGAGATGCTTCCACACGATCTAGCTCCATGGTCCAATACTCATCAATATCGTCCTTCCCCGAGTCCTCTTCGCTCATTAAATCTCTGGCAAGTGCTGCAACTTCTCTTCTGTTGACCACAGTACGCAACCGACGAAGCTCGCGCTGTCTTTTTGTTGATCGCGGCATGTTGGAGGCGGGAGCCGTCAGATGTAGCGTACCTCCGGTGACAAGCGCTGCCAAGGATACCGTTAGGGCTGACGCCGCTGATCAAGACGGCAAATTCAGCTGCGAAGGCGCAGTTCGAATTCCCACCGGCCACGGCCAACGAGCACGATGCGGTCAAAACTGACGAATACAACGAGCACAAGTGGGAAATGTCACGGAGGCTGGCGGCGAGAGCTAGAGTTGAAACCTGCCGACGGGCCAACCTATAACCGGTAGACGGAACCGGACGAGATAAACGCTGTCAACGGTGCGGACGAAGAGAGCAGGTCTGGCCGAGACTGAAGGGGGCGTCTGCAGTGTGATTAGATGCGACTCGTGGCTGAGGTAACCTTGATCTGGGCTAGCTTTTACCGATGTAAAAAAAAAACCACTAGCTGCTGTAGTGCCGTCCTGCATCGATTTTGATGCAGAATGCGAAAAGTACATCTGGCCAATCACAATGCAGATTTGTTTTCGACCTGCTGCTGCACCATTGACTACCCTTTTAAAACAAACCTGTTTAACAACTTAAAAAAGTTTGTGGTCGACAAGTTTATCGCTTAGTCAGCTAAAGAGAAGAGCATCAGATTTTTTGCTAGGTTTTATTTTAAAATACCAGTAAAGCAAAAAATGAAAACCTTAAAAAAAAAAGAGCAGACGGTACAGCTTGTACCAGTAAGCTGGTACCATTCTGACGTAACGGCTCAAACCGAAAAAAAGGCAACAATCGCCACTGCTGACAATGGAGCAGCACTACGACGAGCTGTACAAAGGTCCACAAGACGCACTTGAATTGTATAATAGTTTATACACTCACTCAACAAACCTCTCTTTTTCGGCAACTTCATGTAGTGGTATTGGTGGGTGATCCTGATGTAGGCAAAACGAACCTCCTCGCCACCTTTCTCGTCGCCGAAGCCGTCAACGAGCAAGGGATCTCGCGCAGTTTCTCCGCCGTACGCAAGGCGACAATCAGTGTCGAGTTCGCAACTGCCATCGTACGCCACTCCAACGGAAAGCGCATTAAGGCGCAGATCTGGGACACTGGTAACCTGACAGAGCCATCTTATCTCGTGGCCAACAGCTAATGTTGATATGCTTCATGCTGTCGTCAGCTGGACAAGAGCGTCATCGTGCGATCACAAGCTCGTAAAGACCATTTTAGGCATTCTAGTGGCAAATTTGAGGATCTGACGTGTACTTTTGGTGCTGGTTTCAACTTTATGTTGTCACAATCGACGAGCAGCAGGAGCGTTTGTGGTGTTTGATGTGACCAACAGCGAGACCTTCAACAATGCCCAGGAACACTGGCTCAAGGAGCTCAAGGCTGCAGCGGGTATGAGCAGTACGCTAACTAGCTGCATCATGCTCGTGGGGAACAAAGTGGACTTGTAGTCGTCCCACGTGATCCAGGATGCTAACTACGTGGACCAGGAGTTGCATGAGTCAACAGCAGCAACACTAGGCCTCATGCACCAGCGCGCATCCGCCAAAAGCTGTCACAACGTGCGTCGAGCGTTTGAAGATCTCGTGATTGCCATTTACAACGTGGACAAAAGCAAGCGGCAGAGAACTGAGGTAGCACCTGTCATCCAGCTCGAAGCATCAAAGTCATCAACCCCCAACAACCCAAAATCTACCGACACCAAATGCTGCTAAGACGTAAATGCTGGCGCAGGAATTTTGGTATCACTTTTCCTGTGGACGCCTCGAATAATATTATAGCATCCCTCATTGCGAGAGACCACGTAGAAGATAGAATCGACAAACAGCTTCAAGACTATCGTGATGGAGCTAGAATAATCACTAAAAGAGACTTTTAGCTATTTTTTTTAATCTTAACGTGTACATGTAGTAGATAGCTTCTACAGCTTACTCAACCGGCCCCTAGTTCGTTTGGCAATACCGGAATACAAGGATCGATATGTTCCTCCTCCATAGTCGCGTCTCCGATAGGCTTGCCGTCCGGCGAAATGAATAGCGTCCCCACACGTTCACCATTGACAATCCGCAGCAGTACTCCTGGATCTGCCTTAGCGACTACAGCAGCGCGAACAGCGCCGCTGTCCACAGCTCTGATGCACGAGTGAACCTTATCGTTCTGACCCATGGAAGATACTCTAGACTCGGGCACGATGAACGTCTTGTCACGTCGTTTGAAGCGCGAGATGAGCTTACAATCTTCTCCTGAAGATGACGACGCTGTATAAATCCCGCCCACATCCATAATGATCACCATGAGATCCACTTGCATCTCTTGAGCGAAGAACGAAGCCAACGAATCGTTATCCCACGCCATCTTTTCTCCACTTAGTAAAGGCGCGGTGTGATGACGTCGTTCTCGTTGATAACCGGGATAATTCCTACATTCAGTAGCGTCCCCAGTGTATTCTTGAGGTTCTCACACACTTAAGGTTCTCGGAAATCAGCGTCAGACGCCAAGACTTGCGAGCAATTCAAATGGTACTGAGAAAACAACATCTCGTACGTCGATCGAGCTGGCTAAACCCGTTAGTATCTTTGCCGATGGCGAAGTTGGCTGGACATTCGAAGCCGCGTAGCTGGTGCTGATCGCAATTGCTGCGAAGAGGACAAAAGTAAGACGCATGCTTCAGGCGTCCTTGTTGTTGGTCCTTGGTCTTGAGGAATGAAGGGCAAAAAGCGGAATGAAACTACAGACGAGTTAGATGCAATTGGAGTTTTGTCAAGTAGCGTTATTCTCAAGCTGTAACCTTTTAAACCAATAGAAAACGTGGATTGAAGTAGAAGAGAAAGTAAAACCAACTAGAAAACATCGTCGAGCAGATCGCGATGCTGCACATGCGCGGCCACAACATTATCCTCGTGTCGAGCGGGTCGATCACCATAGGCAAAATGGTCTTGCGTCGTCAATATCTGCTGTCGGGGTCAATGCAGTCGCTTCTTGGCGGCCAAGTGGAAGATATCATCGAATTTTACGAGAAAGCTTGTGCAGCGGCGGGCCAGAGTGGCCTGGTTGGCTGGACGATCAGAAGCGGTCTCTGCGCATCAATCGCGACGGTAAACAGAAAAAATATCATGGGATCAATGGCGACGAGGAGAGATACGATACACAGAAACTTAAAGACCTGATTGCCGCCAAAACGAGCTCGTTGCTTAGAAGTGGAACGCACAAGGGCACTCGCTTGAAACAATCCGGGCAAAATTAGCCAAACCTGGCATGGATACGAACGACATTAGCGAAGTCGTCCGTATGTACAGCGATATGTTGAGAACTGAGCGTACGGTTCTAGAGGTATCACTCTTGGCTGGTAGTGGTGTGTCTTTACGGCTAAACCAAAATACAAAGACTCGAAATGCAAAACCAACATATTTCATTGATTTGAGGGACAATGTCATGCTTTGCCCGAAGAAGCTACATTTCTACACATAATTCCTTCAAAGGCTCGAGGTTCCATTCCAGTTCGATGTTTGAACCTCGTCGAATATGGTACCAGCCTACAGGGGTTCTTTCGTAGGTATCGATTCAATACAAATTTCAAATGAGTAGGTCTTATTTTCCTACCAATTGTATAAACTTCACAGGTTGCACTCCGCGGAAAAGGTTTCGCATGGATAAAAACTGATACAAACTCAGTGTACCAAACAAAAGATAATTCACTTTCTTCAAAAACTTCCGACAAGAGGCAATGCTGGGGCTTAATTCGCCTTGTTTGCATTGACCACACCGAACGTAAGTCTTGTGGTGTGGATGTTGAGATCTGATGGTTTTGAAGCGGACACTGGGCAAAGAGCACTAATCAAAACGTTGTGTCGCATTGATATAGAATTGGCTGTTGTGGCTGTATCGCAAGGCAATCGTCGCGTACACGGACCAAAACGACCACATACCAGTTCTGTACATGTACGACGTTTGGATCTGCAGCGGTTACTGATGATTAAATGCTGCTGTTTTCTTACTATATGTGCACTATTGTCGGAGAAAAGGACGAGACGGTGGCCGTAGGGGAGGCGAAGAGAACCGACCATTTATATTTCTGTTGTATTTGTATTGTGTAGTTGACGCTGGTGCATCTATGTATTGTTGTGATGCTGGGTAGGTACGTAGTTGTGGAGCTATGGTCACCACACAAGTGAGGAGGTTAATTTTTACGCTTAATATCATATTATGATGGGCCATGTAACGGGCTACAAGCCCTACCCAAATTACATGAAAAGGTCACTCTTCGGAAGGACTGGTACATGGTACCAGTGGCTCTAGGAGCCAACCATTGGATAATTACATAGCTTCACTATAGGTTATTCATAGTTTGTATTAACTAAAGCTTAACCTTACCTATACATACATTCAGTCTTAAACGTACCTTTAACTGGCTACTTCGCCCCCTCAGACCAGGGACACGTGAGCTGCCGTTCACTTAGAGTTTGAATAATCTCGGTAGGTCTAACTTACTCAAGCGCAAGGTGCTGTGTGACCCCGTCACACTTGGTAGCACTTGTAGTCAATCCACGCCAACGCAGGTAGACTACCTGAACCTCTGAGGTTCTGTCATCATGGACCGGAACAACTTTCCTCACCTGAACGCCTCGCAGTTTGAGTCTGTTCGGAAGATGGCAGGCATCTTCGGGATGAAGGCCTTGCAGAGCCTGGTGGCGTCAACACCGGCTGAGCAGGTCGAACGTGTCAATGCGTTTGACACTTATGAGCAAGGGCTCATCGCGCACGTGCGGGGAAACCTGCAGGCGCCGGCGGCTGAAGGGAAGCCGCCTCACCCAAAGCCATTGTGGCTAAAGCTGAAACCATACGAAGGGAAGGAAGGTGAGAAGCTTCACTTCTGGGTTCGAGAAGCGGAGCTTGCGATGGACGTGGCTCTGATCTCGACCGAGCAACTCCGCGTTGATTTCGCGCTCTCCAACCTTAGCGGTCATGCCAAGGGTTGGGCGTTCACGCGGGCGGCCACCTCGCCTAGATGCTCCACATCCTGGGTTTAGCTGTGCGAACAGCTTCGAGCCGTTTTCCTCCCGGCGAACTACAAGTACCGGCAGCGCTCGCGCTTCTTCTCATGCAAACAAGGGAAGCGTGAGCTGCACGAGTACATCCAAGAGATGCGGGAGCTTACAGCATTTCTAGTGGGCAACCCACTCAACGAACACATCAAGGTGACAGTGTTCATGGACTGCCTTTTAGTGGGCCCTGCGCGCACTCATCTGTTCCGGGTGCAGTCAAGTACCCTCGAAGAGGCGATTCAAGCGGTACTTCAAGAAGAGTTCAGCCATCGCCAGGCGCATACACCGGCCTCAGCGTGGCCAGAATTCATCGCTGAACCCCAGTCGGGCAAGTCCCAGCGGACCAGTCCCCATGGAACTCGGTTCCGCCGAACAGCACGACATTCGCTTTTCGGCTGCGGGAAGCTGGGCCACTTCAAGCGAGACTGCCCCACAGAGAGACACCGCAGGGGGTTCAACCCCAAGCCTGTTCTCAAGGGTCGCTGGTAGAAGCCAGGATCCCGAGGCGAGAGGAACGCCGGAAACCAATAGGGGCGGGGCGCCCTACTGGGGAAGATCTAAGTCTTCGTGAGCGGTACGCAGGTGGCGCGTACCACGGGGACTTAGCCCCTGAGAGTCTTCGCACTCTCGAATCGGCGAAGGGCAGCGATGGGCTGCTTGTAGTACACGGACGTGTACGGGGATACGATCATCCCTTTAGAATCTTGATCGACTCTGGGGCGCCGAAGTACTTCACACGCCGCCAGACGGTTGCTCGTAACAGCATCAAGTTGGCCGATGCTTTGAGAGAAAGCAAAGGCAACGGGGTCGTGTCAGTGCCACTGACCGACGGGAACAAGGTCACTGTACCTAACATCTAGATGGATCTGGCTGTCAAGTTCGAAGACTTCGACAGCCCAAAACAGTTTACTGTTCTCGACATGGGTCCCTACGATTTGATCCTGGGCATGCCCTTTCTCGAGAAACACGAGCCGCGAATCGACTGGTGAGGCAAGGCATTTGGTGCCAGCCGCCCTGCAGTGACCGACGGAGAATTAGCGAGCGATGTTCCCACCTCTGTTAGAACCTGGAGCACCCGCAAGGGCCGCCAAGGTACCGAAGCATCCGGCGGATATTTGGGAGTCGTCGACGTATATGACGACTCCGAGGAAGCTTCGAAGGTGGCGACGCAGATAGACGTCGGCCAAGTGGGTAACATTGGTCCACAGACGGTCGCCCAGACCTTAACTGAAGAGGAAGACGCGGGACGTGCTTCCGGTGTGGGTAACATAGTTCCACACGAGGCCTCGAGTGCCTCAGATGTCAGCATCACGACATCCCAGACGTGGGTCACGAAGTTCTACCTCACGGTCGCCGTCGACGACGCCGCCGCCACCGCCGCCACCGCAAGTCAAGTCTGAACCATGTTCAGACTGGAGTCGTGTACAACGACTCGGAGCCGAGGGCCGAGGCTCCTTCGACACCGTCGCTAGAAGAGTGTTATAACATCTCCGAGACCGGTTTACCCGTCAAGGCATCTGGTGTCCACTGGAGTCGTTGACGAGGTTGCAGAGATACTGAACCTCAAGGAAATGACGGCAGAGTCTTTCCTGGCCAACCTCAAGGCTGGAGACATTGCCGAGATGGTTCTCATCAAACACGAGACCTCTCAGGAAGAGTTGAACTCCTTCTTGGACGAAGACGTCCTCGAGGAGTTGAATAAGCAGCGTCAATCACGCTTGGGTTCTGAGATTCTTAAGAACCCCAAGGATCCGGTGTATCCTTTGGTGTCGGAGTATGCGGACGTGGTGACCAAGAACCCACCGACCAAACTCCCACCAGACCGTGGAGTACGGCACGAGATTGATCTCATGCCTGGCACATAGTACTGTATCACAAATCAGTGGCCTCTCCCTCGCGAACCGTGCGAGGTGATTGATGCCTTCTTCGCTGAGAAAGCGAAGGCGGGCATGGTGCGAGAGTCGAAGTCCCCGCACTCGACGCCTTCTGCGCTCGAAAACCGAACGGGAAGTGGCGTCTGGTTCACGCTTATAACTAACTGAACAACGCGACGGTGCCGGCCCAGACACCAATCCCACAAAAGGGTGTGTTGTTGAACAACATGGCCGGGTGCGTACAGTGCGCTGGATTTGGTAGACGGATACTACCAGATCATGATGCGCGAGAGCGACATCCCGCTCACCGCGGTGAGCACTTCAAGCGGCATGCTTTGGGAGTGGCTCGTCATACCGCAGGGCTTGTCTAACGCCCCAGCGACATTCAATCGCTTGGTTACGCAGCT
This sequence comes from Phytophthora tentaculata, assembly GCA_033557915.1. Lineage (NCBI taxonomy): Eukaryota > Oomycota > Peronosporomycetes > Peronosporales > Peronosporaceae > Phytophthora > Phytophthora tentaculata. The sequence continues at coordinate 1,629,767 of JAUCEA010000005.1, forward strand.
GTTCAGGCCGCTGCGTGCCTTTGTACAGACGTACTTCGACGACATCTTCGTCCATAGGCATGCCGAGGGAGGCAAGACGGCCATGGAGGTGCATTTGGGGCACCTCCGTCGAGTGTTGGACATCATGAGAGGGAACAAGCTCTACGCCAATATCGACAAGGCCGTCTTCGCGTCACCTGAGATCAAGGTTCTCGGTTGCTTCGTTAGCAACGTGGGCGTTCGGGCTGACCCAGACAAGTTCAAGGCCATTGCAGCATGACCGACGCCCCGATCCCAAAAGAATCTCCGGAAGCGTTTGAGCTTGGCCAACTACCTCCTCAAGTACAGCGCAGGGTACGCGGGTCTCGCAAAACCCTTGTCGGACCTCGTGAAGAAGGACGTCGACTGACGCTGGGATCAAAAGCACTAGGACGCCTTTGACAGCGTCAAGGTCATCCTTCAAGAGGCGCCGGTCCTGGCCCTGACGGACAAGACTAAACCGTTCAGCGTCGTCTGCGATGCTTCCGATTATGCGATTGGTTGCGCATTGCGGCAGAACGATGCAGACGGACATGAGCGAGTCATCTCGTTCCAGTCCAGGCAGCTTATCGTCGCCAGCGGAACTACCCTGTCCACGACAAGGAGCTCCTTGTCATTAAGTATGCCCTCGTGAAGTTTCGGGTACATCTTCTGGGCTCAAGGCCCTTTGTGATCGACACAGACCACGCATCCTTGCGGACGGCGACCAATTCGCCTCACCTCTCCTAACGGATGGCGAGGTGGCTGTCCTTCATCGCGGAGTACAACTTCCGCGCTGAATACAAGCCGGCAAGCTCAATGGGCTTGCCGACGCCCTGTCTCGGCGTCCGAACTACGAGTTGGCCCACATCACTCCGGTGACAACGGATCTTTATGATCGGATACGCATGGTGTATCGAGACGATGAGGCTATTGCGCCTATCGTCAAGTTCCTGGCATCAGGAACGGACGCATAGTCGGATTGGCTTTCGCAGCGGCAGCGTTCCCGGCTCCACCGAAATGAGTTGGTGGATGGCCTCCTGTATTACCGGGTGGAGCCTGGTGATCCTCCACGGGTGGTCATACCGCACGACGAGGATCTGAAGTTTGACATCCTCGCGGAGGCGCACGATGCTCCCTCCAGTGGCCACTTGGGCCGTGAGACGACCTTCCTCTCGGTCTCTCAGGCCTTCTGGTGGACCCACATGTACAAGTGGGCCGCCAAGTATGTGAAGACATGCGAAACATGTCAGCGGGTGAAACCCGCCGGGCACGCTTTTGGCTCCGTTACAGAGCCTGCCCGTACCTGCTGACTGTTGGGAGTCGATGAGTCGTGACTTCATCTTCAGACTTTCCGCCGATGGACACGCCAACACCGGGGTTGTGGTGTCACCCGCCCTGTGGCTTCTTGACACAGAACGTTGGTGCACTGTGCGGGGACTTTGACTCCCGCACTTGCCCTGCCTCTCGACGACTTTCAAAAGAAGTCGTCGGTCGCCTTCACTTGATCTCGCGGCAGTGGCCACTGCCACGTCACACAGTACTTCGTACCAGGCACGAGGTCGATCTCGTGTTGTATGCCCTTGTCCTGCGGAAGTTCCGCAGGGATCTCCTTCGGAGCACATCCTTGTGCTCCAGCAGAACATCGTAGAAGGGACTCGACTTCAGAGAGTCCCAGCTCTGCTCCTTGAAGCGCTGCTTCTTTGCCTTCGCGCTGAGAGTGTCCTTACTCTCAGCGGTACTTGCAGCGTGGAATTGCCTCAACTCCACCGCCTCGCTCTTCACCCTTTCGATATCCGAATGGATGCATATCTGCTCGATGCGTCCATCGTGCAGGTCCTTCGCGAAGCCCATCCAGCTCATGACTGGAAGCGACGTCAGCTCCGACGCACTCGTCGGAGGATTCTCCAGTGGCATCGACCGGTACTAGAGACCAGTACGGGTCCGCGTCAAGACGTTCAACGTCTCGACGCACGACGTCTTCTCCGATGTCTGCCCGGCAGACATCTCTTGTATCGTTTCGGTCCCGGACCGAGACTTGCGCAGCTTGCGTCGGTTGCGCCGTCTTTTCTTGTGAAGATCGGCTTCACGTGTTCTTCGTCCAGGCCCGGCCTTGGACGGATTTCCGTTGTTCTTGTTACTGTCGGCGGATTCTTTCCGCGGACGCGAATGATCAAGCCCGGTTTGATTACATTCCGCTTCGTCGTGCAGCCCGGCTGTACGCGAGCACGCAAGCGTTTTCAGTGCTGCACGTTTGCAACCGCCAGCACTGCTTGCCGCTTCGTCAGTTGCCGGAGCTGATACGCCGACATCACAGCTATTGATTGTAGCTGGAGTCCCTTGCATATCTGATGCGTCAGTCCTCGGGACCGACGCGTCACCGTCACAGACCCTGTCTGTGGCTTGAAGTTCTTCCATACCTGATCGATCGACTCCCAGAGTTGATACAATCATTGAAGAAGGAACGTATCTCAAATCTGATTTCAGACAGACTCAACGACTGCCTCAGTCGTTGCGATTTGTGTGTGGGCATCGGAGGCTGCACCGTTGGGTGCTGCCTCAACGGAGTGATCGGATACACCGTTGAGTGTATGCGCTACACTGATAGGGCCATCGCTCTCTGTCGCGTTGCGTCCAAAGTGTACAAGAGTACACTTCTCCCAATTGATCACTGGATCCCAATACCAAGTCAAACTTATCGTCCAGATCCAGGACGATAAGATCCTCCACCAACACCCGGTGTTTGTACGAGAAGCGCACGCGTACGACGCGCTTCTCTGTTCGCATGGTGGCACCCGTTGCCAACCGCACCTCCAAAACACTTCGAGGTGTTTTAACTTCCTCGAAGTTCAGTTTCGGAAGACTTTCCAGTCGAACAAAGTTGTTCGACACACCTGAGTCAACAAAATCACGAAGAGAGCCTGATCTCTTCAACCTCACCTTCAGGATGACAAGATTTGGCTTGTCATCTTGCTTCTTGCAGCGAGAGATTCTCGCTGGGGGCTGCAGTCCTCAGTGTCGCGTGTCCGTTATAGACACGCGCGACTGCAATACCAGTAGGGCGCCCCGCGCCTACTGGTTCCGCGCGTTTTTTTATTGTTCGCGGGGATGCCCGGCATCGCCACGTCGGCCCCTGGCCGAGTACACAGGCGCTGTGCACTCACGCGCAAAGTGACCGGTGTTGCCGCATCGGTAACACCGCACTTGTTTTGTTACGTTGTTGGCGCCCAACAGCAGAAGCGTTCGAAAGGTCCATAGGCTCTGGACCTTCCGTTCTCATCACCGGACGGGCCATTCTCGGCACATTCGTATGCAGCTTAGCCTGCTTCAGACTAAACTCCTCTTGCATTGCAAGAGTGATCGCAGCCTCGAGAGTACTCGGGTACTCTCGGAAGAGATAGGTCTCGACGGGCCCATCCTTCAAGCCCTTCATGAACGTGATGACCTTTGTCGCCTCGTCTATCGGGTTGGTCACGATGTTCGAGACCAAGTACCGTGCACGTTGGGCGTAAGCATGCACGTCATGCTTACCTTGCTGCAGGTCGAGAAACTCAGCTCTCGACCGGAATTCATTCTTAGGGGGCTCAAACGCTTTTCTGAGCTCCTTCTTGAACACCGCGTAATGCTAAAGGACGTAGGACCAGTGAGCCGGCGTCCATACGCCCAGCTCCTCGCTCGTCGGCCAAGACATGACATGGCGAACGCAACCTTTGACGGCTCGTCGACGATACGTCGAACCACTATGGCAGTGTCGACCTCGACAAGCCATCGGAGAAGAGGTTCACCCTCTTTTCCCACATAACTGCTCACGTGCAGTTTCAACGACTGCACGCGCGGTGGCGTCCCCAACGACGCCGTAGTAGCAGCAGCAGCATCGCAATGCTCCTTCACGATGAATCGCAGAGTAACGCCGTGTTGCTCTGTCGGCGACAGCGTACGTAGCATAGTCGCTACGGCTGCTTCTTTAATGACTGTTGACAGTCTTTGGAGAGCTTGCCACTATGGATCCGCCAGGTGGGGACAGTCTGCACGCGAAACGTGCGTTGCAGACACATTCGGGCTACTCATGGACGGGTTACCACACATGGGTTGGTTCTCTGCCCCGTGTTCGTATTCCATACGAACTCGTCAGGTAGTCGGTCGTTGGACGGACTACAAAGTGCTACCAGGTGTAATGGGCCTACTGTGTACCCACTACTTAGGCTTACACGTTAGCGCACGTGTATGAGGAAGCGTAAGGTGCGTTTCACTTAGATTAACTATATTTTCGTCCGAAAGTATAGATTTACTTAAATAAGGAAAGCAAAGCTGATTTACCGTAAAAATTGAGAACAGTTTATTTGTTTTGTTTGGGTTTTCCTCCTAAAGTGATATTCTAACTGAATGGTATTCGCCAACGGATGGTTGACAGAATCCTGCTATTCTAATTGGTTGAAGATGTTTACTTTCAACCAATGGAAGCTCTAAATGCATGCAGACCAGTAGTCTGCCAAATGTAACCGTTGGTGTATCGCACACCAACGCGGAAAACGTTCTTCGTAACCAAGTGGCTACATGTAACCACTTGCGTGTAACCCCGTTACACGCACCGGGCCGCCTCCACCTTGCCGACGAACAACTGTACCTTCTGGACCAGGGCGCGTTCGTAAGCGCCCTTAGAAGTGTAACCACCAATAAGCCCACGAGGAGGTGTGAGTTTCTCCAGGAAAAGGTCGGCTCCAAAGCTCGCCTCGGGAGGCCAATAACCTCTCGGGTTGATAGCAGCTCCCTGACCGACAGGTGTAGCCACCGGACCCCCACGCATACGCTGGGCAGCTTGGAAGTCCTCCTGCTGCTGGTCAAGATCGTTCGTGATTTCCCGGGGCTCGTCGATGGCACCCTCCTCTTCTTCATCCGAGGAGCCGAAGAGATCGTTGTAATGATCACGAGTCTCCTTCTCTTCGCGAAGCGGAGTCTTCGAAGCCATGCGCTTCTTGGAGTGCTTCACCTCCTCGGTTGCGGCTTTAGCTGCCTGAGCACGCTCAAGGCCCTCGGCCAGCGAGAGGTACCTTAGAGGTTTCTCTTCCTCGTCGTCGCCAGCTTAGGGCGAACCTTTAGTCTTGTCGGCAGGGCTCTTAGAGCGTTCAAGCGTCTCAATATCGCGATCACCGTGATCACTAGCGCGCGAGCGCACGCTGTCGTCGTCGTGCTCACTGGGCACTGGAGCGTGCCTTCCTTCGGAGCTCCCAGATACGCTGTGGAGGCTCCTGGCCTTAGCCTCGTCCTTAGTTCCCGGACTGTGCTCACGGTATGTGAAGCGCGGGTTCGGACGGGTGTCAGGTGGCACCGAAGGCGACCGACCGCGGCGTGAGCTCGCGCGTTTGCTCACAGCTGTGTCACCAGACAATCAATCGCTCGGAGGCCACCTTATTAGCCTCCTTGATGCTGAGTCTTTGTCGCGAGGCTTATAGCGCTTAGCTTTCCTCTTTACGGCGGCAGCCTTGGGCTCTTCGCAGTGCCACGGTGCCTGCTAAAGGTCAAAGTGGAGACCGTGAAGAAGAGCGCGTGTGCTGCTCGAGGCTCCAACTGTGAAGTGAGCCACCGCCGCGTTCTTGCAGCTTGTCGGTACCTTTCGACTTGGAGAATGAGAGTTTGTGACTAACTCTCCCTTATTCTGATTGGTCGGTAAACCGAACCTAAGTGGGGGAGGATGTAACGGGGTACAAGCCCCAAGTGTACCCAAGCTGCATAAGGAGTGACAAGGTCACTCTTCGGAGGACTGGTACATGGTACCAGTGGATCTAGGAGCCAACCATTGGATAATTACATAGCTTCACTATAGGTGATTCATAGTTTGTATTAACTCAAGCTTAACCTTACCTATAAATACATTAGAGAACTTTAGGAATGCCTATATTGGACCGATTTCAGCTTCAGCTTCAGATTCACAATGTTTAGGGCGCCAATCTAAACTCAACCGCGGATAGGTTAGCGATAGAGGACTTCTATCTAAACTCGGTGCAGTGTTTGAGGCCCAGTCCAATTTAAGATGGTGTTCGTCTCGCCAAAGCTGTCCGCGGAGCAAGCTCTTCATGTGGTGGCATTGGTGTGGGTCTTGCCTCGAAGAAGTAGGCGGCGTTTCGCAAGAATAATGGCAGCTCTACAGCGGCAGCACTGCTTTCGGCTAGGGGATGCTGGACCTCCCGTCGATCGAAGCAGATCGTTCAATGCAATGTTGGACGACGCAACGGCGAAGGTTCGGTATCGTTTTACAGTTGCACAACTGGCTGTGCTAGCTGAGAAGCTGATGCTCCCTGCCGACGGGGTGACACATTGTCAGGAGATCGCATTGGTCGTGTAGAAGCTCTTGCGATGCTTTGTCGCCGTCTTTCTTAACCGTCTAAGCTTTTGACAGTAGCAGGTGGATTCGGGCGAGGGATGGGGCCATACAGTCGCGTTGTCAAAGCTACTGCCCAGCTTATCGTCAATCAGCACCGCGATTCACTGTTCTTTAACTACAGTGTAATATATAATTGGATTGACGAGTACGCTGCTGCGATTCACTCCAAAGGGGCACCGCTTCGGACATGCTGGGCATTTATTGATGGCACGAAACAATACGTAGCTAGACCTAGTGCTCGGCCAGAACCAGCATCAGCTTACGAAAACCTGCAGCGCTCACTGTACAACGGTCATCCACGCAGACACTGTTTTAATTGGCAGAATATTCAAGCACCTGATGGCTTGCTTGTCAGGTTATATGGTCCCCTTGAAGGTAGACGACATGACTCAACAATGTTAAGCCTGAGTGGCCTCATCGACTTAATGGAAAACGATCAAACTGAAAATTTTGTGGGAAATTAATTTACGGAGATCCAGCTTATGTAGCAGATTTATTTGCTGTCCTGTATCGATACGTCAACTACGACAGCCTTGTTTAACAGTGAAACGAGCAGTGTAAGAGAAAGTGCGGAGTGGGGGTTCGGCAGGGTGAAAATATTGTGGGAGTTCCTCATTTCGATAAAAATAATCGGGTGTACGCCAAACCGCTGTGGGGAATCTCTTCTTTGTTGGTGTTCTGTTGACAAACTGCCATACGTGCATGCAAGATCTAGGCAACCAAATTTCCATGGTTTTCGGCTCACGTCCTCCAACACTTGATGTATACCTAGGTTTAGATGAAGTGTAGCGCTTAAATGCTACCGTGAACTACTCTTTAGAGTTATTCTGCATCAACATTGTGCGGAAAAACTCGAACATTCGTTTTTCACGCTCTTTGTCGGCTTTCTTTACGTCTATCTTCAAACTCAAGCTCGTGCTTGCGGCGTTTTTCAGCTTCATCTGCTTCGTACTAAAGTTTCCGCTCGGCTGCTCCTTCTCAAATGCGAGTCTCTGGGCTTTGGACTCGTATTTTCCCCGGTCTTCCTCACTGGCCGTCTTCAAGCTCTCAGCTAAGGAGTCCATGACGACGGCCAGGCGCTCGCGCTTTGTAATTTTACCTTTTTAGCACTGCCGGGCTCTGCAGAACGCTTCCGACATGTTTTTGAGGCTGGTGAGTCTGTGAGAACATCCTGCAAATCATCGTCGCTAGCCTCGTTCATCGCGAGTCGACGCAACAGCTCCCCAGAGCTCTCCATGGCTTGCTGCTTGGCTTGTTTGATACTGTTTTCAGCCTCGATCTTTTCGTCCCAATCATCTGTCTGAGCGATGATATCCAGCAAAAGTCTTTCTCTCTCTTCAAACTGCTCCACCGTTCCTGACTTTCTCATAGAATGGCACTGATCTTTCTTAAACTCCATCACCAACGTACCGAATCTAGTACGGAGAGCCATACCCGGCTTGTTGACACCAAACTCGGGGTCCGCTCCGCAGTGAACAGCGATATCCTCAAACACCATCATAATTCCATTGGCAGTACCAACAGCAGCACGCCAAGGCCATAAAGCGTTCACTGCGCACAGCAGAACGACATCGTCGACAGCTGCAAACTTCTTTCGGGTTGGTTTAAGCGTGGAAACAGTCGTAGATGCGACTTGGTGCGCGTGCTTGCTGCTGGAGGGGCGTTCACTCATGCTGAAAGACGGAAGGTTGGTTATCATAGCAATCTGTGCGTCCCTAGCGCTCACTTTTGTTCGTTACATGCTGACCTGTCAAAGTCTATCTCTATTTGAAGGGTTTGTAAGCCGAAAATGCTGTTTTAGATTCACTTTCAGATTGCGAAAAAGAGTACGATTTGCCGTTGAAACTGAATCCAAGTAGTCCTCGAAAGTTCTCTATTCAGTCTAAAACGTACCTTTAACTGGTCCCCTCAGACCATGAACTGCCGTTCAATTAGAGTTTGTATAGTCTCGGAAGCTCTTACTTTCTCAAGCACTTCCTCTGTGCAAGGTGCTGTGTGACCCCGTCGCATGCTCGAAGGAGCTCGAGGTAATTCGCTACAAACTGTTTGGCTATGTAATGTTTGGCATCGAGAAAGGTGGTAAATAATCCAATATATTTTGCCTAGCTTACACTGTTGCACATACCTTGAATGTAGTTTTTACTATGAGTTGCCGTGCGTGTTGGATCCAATAGGGTTTCGGACCTTCATGAATTACATTACATGAAGAGGAACTCTATTTAATTCCATTCTCGTTATTTGCACGACTAAGGGCCTGTTCCGCAAAACCTCGAAAAGTGAAAAGCGGATGTGCTTTTCCTCTAGATTGATACCTTCCGCTGTTTTGGAGAACCCGCTGGAACCGCATGCGGAACACCCAGATTGTAATCTCTTTGCAGCGTAAAGACACTTTTAAAAGTGATATGAAATGCATTAAAAGAAAATAAAGTTTATTTGAAAAAAGAGATGAGCAATGTCTTGAAAAGAAGCCTATTAGTTAATATGCCCCTCAAGAATTGTCCGTCAACAGGTACTGCTCGACAGTGTATCGGTGACTTTTGTTGTACCGAGTTCTGCTCGAAGCAGCAATTAGTTCCTGCACATAAGCAATGGCCCTCATTGAATCGCTCATATGTTTCACCAGTACTCTTCTGTCGTTTGGGTGAGGGTCCAACGACGGTACGTTGTCTCTGCTTTAAATGTGGGATGACCGACGTCTTTCAAGTGATTCCGACCCTTGATTGCCATCATCAGCATTATGCTCGTGTTCTGATATGCACCGACTCACGTCTCGTTGCTCGACATGGTTATAGTGTAGATTTTGCTTTTAAGGCAGCACAATATATATCACCACCGAACCGAGCACAACACGTGCACAATGTGCTAATAATCTACGCGGCTACCAATGCAGGATCTAATCATAAGCAACCTGGAGTAGCTGCACAACTCCAACATGATTTCTCGAGTCGCTGTCATTCTGCGCGAGTGCCGCCATGTTCTAAGTGGCCACGCTTGAGACGCTCGACGTCAGGTATGTGGCGTACTAGTTTGGTGGCGCCGTTGCCACGATCGTTCAGCTCGGTGTTGCCCACCGCTTCGGCAACGGCATGCACTCCGTCATCACTGGCGACGTTGCAGATCGCGCTGAGTATATTTGCCTCCTGTTTGCCGTCCTTGGCGGCATCACACGCGGCCACGGCGGCGGCGGTGTGTCTGTTCCGACGCCGGGCCTCCTCCAACCTGGTCATTCTCCAAACAGCAGTCTTGTCCGTCTATACTTTTCTATTATTATATTTGATACTGAAGGGGTTTATCCGTTCCCCCGCTAAAAATATCCTCTATCCGCCCGAAATAGAGGATAGAGGATTTCGCCTCAATTACCTCTAGAATCAGCATGCGGAACACGCAGAGTTTAGAGCGCCGTTAAATTTCGCTGGAATGGCCCCAATCCGCTGTTCGATGTTTGACCAGTCTATGTCGAAATAACTGGTCGAAGTATACTACTGCCATACCAACTCCCTTAGGAAGTTGAGTTTTAATGAGGCGAATGTACTAGAGCTGCCCCGTAACGCGACTCAGGCCCTGATCAATTGTCTACATCCTTGTCGATTTTGATAGAAATACCGACATACAGTACCGTTCTTCTGGTCATTGCAGACGAGCTAGTTGTCCAAGCAGTACGGCAAGCATGGGGCTCGCCGTATCGAGAACGGCAGCCTGGATGCATTTCATGTTCCCGTTTCATTAAGCATTTTAATGAACCCTTCCGCGTCGAACCGACAAGTGATTGTGAACACGGTGTATTGCAGTGGCCTCACTGGTAATTACACTAATTACACTTTATCCTCTTGCAAACGAAGATTACTTTTGCGCGATCACTGCTCCACCAGAATTGGTTCGGTCATCATAAAAAAGAAATATTGTGCGCTTGGATTGTTTTTTCAATTAAACGTGCTTAAGTAGCGTCTAAATTACGAGAACTCGTGATATTTCTGCTTGATTCTGAAAGAGCATCGGGTCTTATCGGTCATGACTACATACCGTGCACATTGAAACACCGATATGGTCCAAGAAGCCATGTTGGATATTGATATCTCAAGCCGCGCAATTTGTTGCAACCTCCTACACCTTCGCTGACCAGACCAAACCATTCGCCAAAGTTTATCAAAGTCTTTTTGGTATTTGTTGGTCTCTTTCCCCGCTGCTTCCAATGTACGAAAACTTAAAAAAAAAGTCGACACGTTCTTTTTCGCGTCACGTTTGCGTTCAGCAACAGCCATTGCTAACCACTTTAACCCAACAAGATCTTGTCGTCCTCCAGGAACTGGTACGGCGGGATTTCGAGGTTTAGCGGGGCGGGGCCCTTACGGATGCGGCCCGACAGATCGTAGTGCGAACCGTGGCATGGGCAGAACCAGCCGCCATACTCACCAGCGTCCGACGTGGGCACACAACCCAAGTGGGTGCACACACCAAGCACCACAAGCCATTCAGGCTTCTGCACACGCACAGCGTCCGTTTCGGGGTCACGCAGGTTGCTCACGTCCACCTGGTTCGAGATATCGATCTCCTTGGCCGTACGGTGCTTAATGAAGATGGGCTTACCACGCCACTTGACGGTAACAGTCGAGCCCTCGCTGATGTTGCTGAGATCGAACTCGGCCGTGGCCAGAGCCAGCACATCGGCAGATGCGCTCATACTGCCCACGAACTTGACGACAGCCAGACGCGCAGCAGTCGCGTAGGCCACACGGGCTCCGCCCAGCATAAAGTACGTGAAGGCGCGCTTGCTCGGGTCTCCAGCGTCGATACGGTCCTTCTCGAAGTAGTGGTCAGGCGACTCGTACGTTTCCGCAAGAGCCTTGGAGCTCAAGGCGCGGCCTGATTGATTGAGGGGTTATTAGACGATGTATAGTGAGTATGGGTGTATACACAAACGCACCCTGGAAGGCCTGCTTGCAGCGAGGGGCCACAGAGGAGCTCAACTTCTTCAGCATCATGATGGAGGGGAGGACGAGAGGAACTGTGACTGTCTGCGTTGGTGTCTCTGTGTGGCGCAGCGCAGACCGCACGTGGGGGAGGATGGAGGTTAAAAGAGACAGAGGGGGTGAAATTCTGACGGTCCAGCCATGATTGGCAGAAACACGACTTGAATCTACCAATAAGCAAATGCTGTAGTGGAGGATTCAACTGGTATAAACACGAGAAATTAGAGTTGGATTCACTAAGCTGCCTTTGTGATTCTGACACAATTTTATTTATGCGTTTAAACGAGAATATGCTTAATGGTATATCTTCATGTTTTCAACGTAAAGCACCACACCACTGTTAAACCCCATCCCGCTGTAATTCGGGCCATTCGAGAAGCTCCTCAGTTTAACGCAGGTACAATGTCGTTCTTCCAGCGCCTCGTGTCGTACGTCATCAACGACGTGGCCGTCAAGGCTCTGTCCAACTCGCGCGCCTTCCAGCGTTTCGCTCTCAAGACGCACTACCACGTGGAGGACGCCAAGACCATGGCCTCTACTGGCGCTGATGTGCTCAAGAACTCGGTGGAGAACTACGCGCCCAAGGTCAAGGAGTTCACTCAGGCCTTCCGGGATGAAGTGGCGCGGGACCTCAAGAAAATGAAGTGATCAAGGGAGCTGTCGCTCAGTAGCAGAGAGGCTACCGCAGTGTCCATGGCTTTATAATGTATTTTCTTTTTGTTATAGAAATTGGCTGCTGTTGATACTTAGCAACTTACGTTATGTATCGCACTAGAGGAGGTGGAATACTGATAGCATTGATACTATCTTCAATATCGAAAGGATATAATAACCCTTCGATTGTGGGATCACATCTGACAGACTTCTCCAGCACAGGCCTGTTCACCTCCGACGGATTCATCATCGTCTGCGAAGATTTAGGTAGCAACGGGACGCGAAACGCAGAGGCTGTTCCGCTCAGAATCTTCTCAAAGTGTCGCAATACGGCGTAGGCCCAGCAAGCCACGGGTTCGCTTCTCATTCATCCGGATCACCAGTTCATCTACCCACGTCCAGAAGAAAGAAATATTGGTCTCACCGATAAAAATCCAGGATAGATCCGAAGACAAATGCGTCACGTTACGTGGGAAAAATTCATCTCACTAATGCCAAAATACAGCATACCGTCAACTTCAAAAATGTCCAGAGGGAGTTCAGTTATGGGGTTTCCAGTCACAGCCAGGTAGTACGGTTGGTGTCGCCATAGTACAGTAGTTAATTGACTATATTCGACTTGGATAATTGCAGCTTGCGGCCATTTAGTGTCGAGATTGTCGGGAAGTGTATGCAGATTTGTGATACAAATTTCAATGTCATAAAGTGTAGGTGGGAAATCTAGCGACTGCAAACATGCTGGAAGCACGCCATTAGTCATGTTCACACGAACGATCATCAACGATGACATTCCAGGATGATTCGCGCTGGTAATTGCCGCTGAATTTCTCCATTCTACGATAGTTGTATTGTATACTTTGATCCCACGAAGTCCACTAAAGCCACTAAAGATATCTGGTACTTAGGACAATGTCTAATGAGTAGTTGATCGATAGAACAGGCGTCAAATTCATTCCATTTCTCCTGAACTTCATCCAGCGTTCCAGATATACCTAAATTATGGCAATCCAGCCTAGCGAGATAGCATGAAGGGCGGGAACTGCCCGCGGCCTCACTTGCATTAAACACTGAGGAAGAGTTGGCTGTACTGCAGCATGAATGTGGAGTCCAAGTACTAAAATCCCCCAGGCTCCGAACAATAGATGAGCTGCTCGAAGCAACAGCCGACCAGCATGTGTAGGAAGATTAGTATTACGATAGCGTTTAAGTGGCGTTTAGAGAGTTGTGGACCCGGTTTAGTGGGTATTAGTAGCTTTGGGACAACACTATTGAGTTTATCTTCCCAAATTTTAGCACTGGCAAGAATATCAGCAGCAATTGGAGAAGCCGACTGAGCGACTCGAGTTAAATTTCTTGGTAAAGACTGCAGAAGCTCCTTCATGTTCAGTGTTGTCATCACCAGAAGAATGCACGACTAGCGAGATCGGTTCTTGAGACCACAACCAGCATCCGAAACTCATTAATCGCCCGTGCTACCCACTCGTCGTTGTACCAGATAATCTCGTAAAATCCACGGGTTTTGAAATTGTAGTCCCCAATGGAGCTTAACAACACCATCAACTCGATACCCATACAGGCCACAAGGTCGAGGATACAGTCCAGCACAATGCATGCAAACCGTCTGCGAGCTTCGTCACCTTTGAACAGGACGGAGTACACGACGACGGAGGACCAACAGTTGACTGCTAGCAACAGTACGTAGAATCGATTTAGTAGTGTTCTGGGGAGTAATACACTCATGCGATAAGCTTGAATAGTCTGAAGCGCTGTTTCCAGGACTTCGCGGCATACGAGAACTGTGTGGAAGTGAATGCCATTCACCCCGAGAGGACCGTGTCGATCGGATAGTTTATCGGACACTTGTGAGAAGCTCTGAAGTACAACAGAATTTGTACGACTGGCCTTCACGTCCTCGTTTTTTCGTGGCCATGGAGAAAAAACTAGTGAACATTGCCACAGAGAACCAATTACCAAGTAGAATACAGACGCCATGAACCGATGACATGATGACGTGGACGGCAGCGATAGTATGGTGGTACGGTGGCGGCATGCCGATCTGGTACGAGTCGAGGTACATATTGAGGAAAGTGTCTTGGAGATGCCAATAGCAGTAGGCGTAAAGCGCGTTGTAGGCGCTCGTAACCACGAGATTAGCGAGGATAATTATCCACCACACCGCGAAGACCCAGAATGACAGGTTGACAACCTCCGTAGAAGCCTTCGACAACATCACTTCACTGCGTAGGACAAAGCTGTTTTTAAATTGTGTACAAAGACCAACACGACAAAGACGTATAACTGCCAGAAACCCTCCTTGCTGCTATTCTTGTTTAAACTTAATTTGTATCTCATCTAAAATCTCATTACTAGAAAAATCTAATACATGTAAAATGTATTAGGTATACCGGTATGTACAGGTGGGCAGCTTTTGTTTTTTTATCGTCGTTTCCACAGGGGAGGTGAAGTGATCGCGTTGATACCGTCATCGTAGTAGAGGGGGTAATACAAGCCGTCATTGTAGACTTTACAGTCCACCATTCTTGAAATTATTTCCCGATTTTCCTTCGCTGGGTTCATGAGAATCTGCGAGAGTTCTGGCGGAACCGGGAGGTGCAAGGGATTCGCATTACCAGCCATAAGATTCTCTAATGCATCGCAGTAGGGCGATCCAGCAGCTCTCACGGGAGAGCGATTTCCTCCCGTCTGGTCGACAAATTCATCTACCCATGACCAAAAGTACGAAATGTTGGTGTTGACGATGCAAATCCTATGTAAAGTCACCGATAAATGCGTCACATTACGCGGAAGCTCGTGCAGATCCAAGTCACTTATGCTAAGATAGAGCAGATTCGGAACTTCGAAGAGTTCTGGAGGAACTTCTGAAATTGGGTTCCCCGTTATTGACAGATAGGCTGGCTCAAGACGTAATAAAACCGGAGGAACAGCGGTTAGCTGGCCGTACTCCACGTAAATAAGAGCGCCCTGGGGCCATTTTGTGACGAGACTATCCGGTAACGATCGTAAATTTGTGACGCAAATCTCGATATCATTCATCGTACGCGGGAAATCCGACGATTGTACACCAACGGGAAGTAACCCGTCAGTAAAGTTGACTCGGACAAAATACAATGAAGCCATTGTGGGGTGGTTTGAACTCGTCAGCGCTGCTGAGTTCTCCCACTTCGTTATCGTTGAGTTGTACACTTTTATTCCATGAAGACCGCTGAATTTTGTGAAAATCTCCGGCATTTCGAGTCCGGGACAATGTCGAATCAACAGTTGAACGACAGTGGAGGCGTCAAACTCGCTCCACATCGTTTCTACCTCGTTCTTTTCTCCAGAAATGCCTAGTTCATGGCAATCCAGACCAACCAAATAGCACGAAGCTCGCGATACAGTCCACGGCCGTACCTGCATGAAGCACTGAGGTAATGACGGCTGCATCGATGCGTGGATATGCAGTCCAAGTATCACAACTCCCCAGACTCCGAACAAAACGTGAGCTGCTCGAAGCATGAGACGTTCTCGACGAGAAAATAACCATTTCAAGTTGGTAATCAGGGTATCACGAAATGAGGCTTTAGTCATCGCCGGCTGCCTCATTTCTTCAACTGGTGTCGGTCCCGTTTTGTCGAGATTTGAATCCTTTTTAGTCACTCCAACGGTGAATACTCGCGGACTTGGAGACTGAATTACACGGCTTCTATTTCGTGGTAATCGCCATAGTAATCGTTTCATACTTGTTGTTGTGACAACCAGTCCAAGTGAGAAGATAGTACGACTCACAAGATCTGACCACGACACCACAACGACCATCCGAAACTCGTTGAGAGCTCGAGCGACCCATTTATCGTCGTACCAGATCGTTTCGTCAAAGCCGCGAAGATCAGTACTGTAGTCCTTGACGTAGTTAATCATCACCAATAGCTGGACACCCATACATGCCATGAGGTCCAGCATGCCGTCCAATACGATACAGGTGAACCTCCTCCTTGCCTCGTCTCGGCCGAAAAAAACAGAATCGGCAATGATTGAGGTCCAGCAATTGGCTGCAAGTAAGATAGCGTAGGCTCGATTCAACAGTGTTCGAGGTAGTAATGCGCTCATTCGATAAGCTTGCGCTGTCTGCAAGGCTGTCTCCACTATCTCGCGGCAGATCATAGCAGCGTCGAAGTATTTCCCATTCACGCCACACAATCCACAGAGATAGGTAACATTACCATAGGCTCTTGTAACATTCTGGAGCACTGTCAAACTGGTGGTACGGTTTGACTTGTGTTCATCTCCGACAGTACTCGACGACCAGGGAGTGAACGCGAGGGCTTTCTGTCGTAGAGAACCTCCAAGCATCAACAACAAGCAAGTACCGTGGATCGTAGACACGATGCAATGAACAAAAGCAATTGTGTGATGAAATGGCTCTGGCATGCCGATGTGGTAGAACTCGAGGCAGATATTGAGATAAGTCCCTCCCAGGTTCCAGTAACCGTAAGCATACAGCGCGTTGAACGCACATGTGACAACGTGCACAGCGAGAATGATGACCCACCAGACAGCGAAGCGCCAGTACGAGAGTTTGATCGCCTTCTTGGGCGTCTGCAGAACGACCTGTGATATCTGTTGGAGCATGTTATCTCGACTGCAGTCTTGGACAGAGTCATGGTGATACCTATTCTTGTCATGGAACGTGCAATGTAATGTGTCGTCAAGCGGTAGAGGTTTGTCTTAGCTTAGGAGAGTCGATACATGCAAGCTTTTGAAAAATGCATTTCAGTATTCTATTTTCGCTCTCGTAAGCTTGAATATTTTACGGTTTTTTTAAGGTTTCATAAGAACGCGATGTCTCACTTCAACCCCACCAGGCCAAAAATAGGCGTCTACGCTCCGCACACGTCCAATTTTACTTACGTCTAGACATTTTCCAACACGACAAAGCACCACTGCATCTGAAGATCACCAACTAACTACTTGCGTAAAAGATGAAAAAGAAGCGCTCAATCATCCGACAGATTTCCAGACTCGTTCCAAAGGCATCAACCGAAGTGGTGAAGCTCTCGTATTGGGGTTTTGCAGTCTGGTGGGTGGTTATTCTCGGTGTACATGTGGCCACTTGTGTCTATACTGCACTTTACGCCTACAGCTACTGGAAGCTCCAAGACGCGTTCCTCAACTTGTACCTGGAATCATACGAGATTGGCATGCCCAGTCCGTATCATCATACGATTGCTATCGTTCACATGATCATGTTAGCATTGCATGCAGTCTGCATCGTATTGATGCTCGGGGGCTCGATTTATCAGCGATCACTAGCTTTCACACCATGGGCTTCGTGTGATGCCAACGCCACACACGACGAAATAAAGTCGGATCGAACCAGCTCGGTAATTCTCCAAAGTTTCACGACAATTTACGATAAAATATCGGATCGACACGGTCTTTGTGGTGTAAACAGCGATCACTTCCACGGTGTTCTAATACTACGTGAAGTGGTCGAGACGGCCTTGCAAACGATGCAGGCGTATCGAATGAGTCTGCTGCTTCCGAGGACGCTTCTCAATCGCTTCTACGTTATTTTACTTACCGTTAACTGCTGGTCTTCAGTCATCGTCTACTCCTTCTTCTTTAAGCGAGATGAGGCTCGAAGACGGCTGGCGTGTATCGTATTGGACTGTGTGCTTGACTTTATGTCATGCATGGGCGTCGAGCTTATGATCTTGCTGAGCTATGCGCGAGACTATAACCCGTCACTCCAAGGCTTTCCTGAGGTTATCTGGTACAACGACGAGTGGGTCGCTCGGGCTCTCAATGAACTCAAGATGGTCGTCGTGGTTTCTTGGTCGGATCTGGCGAGCCGCTCCATCTTCTCATTGGGCCTTGTCCTCACTACGATGAGCATGAAGGAACTATTGGCACGCCTGCCTTCGAATACGAATCAAGTTACGCAATTTGTCAATAGCAAGACAAAATCTGACGCTAGAACCGCGAGTGCTACGTTTTGGGATACCAAACTTAACACTGTCGCTCCAAAGACACCAGCGCCAACTCTCCCGATCCCGGAGAGCTCAAAACGCAGTCTTATGGCTAAACAGGGCGACAGCTACCGCGGAACGAATATTCGTAGTCGCGGAGCCCGATTGCTGTTGCGGTCGGCACATTTGCTGTTCGGATTGTGGGGTTTCTTGGTCCTTGGATTCCACATCCAGGCATCCAGGCAGCCGATATTACCGCAGTGTTTGATGCAAGTTAGACCATGGGCAGTATCACGAACGTCGTGCTATTTAGCTGGTCTTGATTGCCACACTCTCGGAATAAGTGGCAAGAAGGACGAAGTGGACGAAAAATGGCGTGAGTTTGACGCTTCTACGGTCGTTCAGCTACTTATTCGACACTGCCATGAGCTCGAGATGCCAGATGTTTTCAGTGATTTTCGAGGACTCCGCAACATCAAAGTGTACAATTCGACTGTCAACGAGTGGGGGGAATCAGCAGCGATTACAAGTACAAACCACCCCGGGATGTCGTCGCTTTTACTTGTTCGTGTTAACATGACCGATGGCGTTTTACCTGCTGGATTATTGTCGGCGGATTTCCCTCAAACTCTGTACGATATCGAGATTTGCGTCACAAATCTACGTACACTACCGGACGATCTCGACTCAAAATGGCCGCTGTACTCTATTATCCAAGTGGAGTACAGTCAACTTACCAGTGTTCCTGCGGTTTTACCTCGACTGGAACCTTATTATCTGGCATTGACTGGCAACCCACTATCGGAGGTTCCTCCAGAGGTTTTCGAGGTTCAAGGCATGCTCTTCCTCAGTATTAGCAACATGAATCTACATCAACTTCCACGCAACGTAACGCAGTTATCGGCCGAGCTGTCGTGGATTTTTATAGGTGACACTAACATTTCATTTTTCTGGGCGTGGACGGATGAGCTTGTGGAGCGTATGAAGGGGAGAGCCAACCCATGGCTTGCTGGGCCTTCTCCATACTGTGACGATCTTGAAAAGATAGAGACTGGGGCTGCTACGAGGTTTAGTGTCCCGCTGTCACCTGAATACTCGCAGACTCTAATGGATCCATCGGAAGCGAACCGAAATGTCATCTTGAAGGCCGTCCGGTGTGATCCTACCATTGAGGGATTATTTTATCCTCTGGAAATCGAAGACAGCATCAATGCAATCAGTATTCCACCTCCACTGGTTCAACCGCAATAAAAAGGAGAAACTTTAAACAATGAAAAAAATCACTTTAGATAACAAAGAAAAAATATTTTGGTAAAATATCAGTGAATTCCATTACTTTATTATTTTTAGTTAAAGATCGTCGTTTCAGAAATTCCCGCTTCCCATGCATACAGCGCATTCTGCAAATAGTCGCTGTCCTTGTACTTCTTCACTCACACACGCCGCCGCCGCTTCACCGAAAGAAGATGCATCGCGCCAAGCCCAAAGCTCCTCTCAGCGTAAGTTATGCAGCTGTCTGCATGGCATGAACTCGATACTTAAGCCAACTTGTTGAACTCTTGAAGATCATGGAGAAGCGGATCCCGCAGAACCCAAAGTACAAGAACACGCAGAGCAAGATCGACTCGGGTACAACGGTAAACAAAGTTCGACTGATCTGTAAGTGCTAAAAATTACAGTATCTTATTTTCGTATCCCACCTTAAAGCTCTACCCTAACTCTATCACAGCTCACAAGGAGTTTTTAAAGCGTCGGGATGAAACTTTCCGTCGCATCACATGCCGTTGTCTTGCTGAGCTCTTCAACGAGTACGAAGACACCGGAGGTGCCAGTCAGCCGGAAATGGTCGCGAGAATGGTTAAAGGAGACAACGGAGAGTTCACAATGGAGCGAGTACCCGTCGAAGACAACCAGGAAAGCTCTGGCCCTCGGATCGTCAGCTATGAAGCTGACGAGAAGGAGGACTATGACGCGCCTTATCTGGTGCTGGACACTCGTTCCAAGGAAGAGTTTGCTGTTAATCGCATCCATCAAGCCAAGAATTACCCAACAACCTTCTTGAATCGAGATGTGCTGCTACCGGAGATGCACCAGTTCAAGAACCAGGACTCGAAGCTTATCATTATTTATGATCTGGATGATAAGACTGTAGCTCAGACGGCGCATACGCTGGTACAGCGTGGATTCGACAACATCTACGTACTCACTGGAGGGCTAATTGACTATGCGGATGAGTTTCCAGAGCATATTGAAGGCACCCCGTTGCCTCCAAAACCTGTGGGTCATGCCAAGAAGAACGTTAAGTGCGACGTGTACAGGGGGTCGTCCACTGCTAGTACTCGCAGTGTGCGTAGCATGGCTACACGTCGGGCAGGCACTCCGTCTGATGTTAGCTCAGTCGTTAGTAACCGTACGGTTGCTGAGTCCGTCATCTCCAAGGCTACGGCTCGTAAGGAGCGAGTCGTAGGCGCTTCAAACTACAGGTAATGCTAGAAGCAGCAGATGCATTTCATTTATCGATAGCAACTTTCATTATATCTTTTCATCGTGAAAATAAACTTGTTCAGCCGTACTACACTAGCACAGTACATGTAGTTCTACTTCGTTCGATATATGACGGGCAGTCCTCAGCACAGGGGCAGAGGAACCAGATTCTTGGCATCATCTTCATTAGCGCGAGTCGGGCATGTTAAACAGCGCATCACTCGAGGAGGGAGCCCAGCAAGTGACCCTATGTCCATGACCATCATGAAAAGAGGACAGTCTAACACGTTTTTTTTATAAAATAACAAGAGTCAGCTACAGGTAGAGCTCCATGTGCGAGGCATTTGAGGAGAGTGTGATGTGTTTTAGCAGTCGCTGCTAGCAGAGGTTGTCTCCATCAGCGGTCCCTTTCAAAGCGGCATTCAGATCGTCTCGTATTACCTGCACATGACGCTACCACAGCTTCAACGGCGTTGCTTCGAGCCGTAATCTCTCGCTTGTTGCACTAGTTGCACATGACTTTGCTGCGGTGGCCACCAAAGGCTGCGATGTTTGCTTCGGGTCGTTTTGCTAGTTGACGTCCCTGCCATCATCATGTTAACGAGACCCAAGGTCATCCAAATGCACCACACTTGATTTCGTTAAATGCCCGGCAAATAATCCAATTTTGGGTAGCCCGATTTTTATATTTTCGGCCGCAGCTCGTATTTATTTACCAAGGAATATCTGATAATATCTGACTCTACTAAAATATATAAACTTATACAGTCGAGTTGATGCCAATCAAAAACACTTTGCCACTTCAACATGATGCCCCGGCATCGAGTTTAGTACCGCCGTCTTTGTCGCCTGCTAACCGTACAAGGCGAAAGCAACATGTGCATGCATCGAATTAATCTCTCGTCATTCTCCAACTTCCTGTCATCTGATCAAGTCCAACCAAAAGGATGAACACAACCGAGCCGTCCAATTCGGCTGTCGACGGCCCCGAGCTCAGCTACGAGTCGGGCAAGACGCATATGGCCAAGACCTCAAGCTTTCCACGACGTGATGGCAACCAAACTCCCAGCTGCAACCGGCCGCCCATTACCGCGAATGGAAGTTCGCTTCAGCAACCTATCGCTATCCGCCGACATCGTCGTGGCTGACGACCACGCTACCAAGTACGAGCTTCCGACCATCCCGAACGAATTGAAGAAACTCTCATGGGACCCAAGAAGAAAACTGTCCATAAGGAGATTCTGAAAGGAATCAGTGGCCGCTTCACCCCGGGCAAGATCACGCTGTTATTGGGTCAGCCTGGATCGGGTAAATCTGCTCTCATGAAGATCTTCAGTGGCCGCTTCCCCATGACCAAGAACATCACGATAGAAGGCGACGTGTCCTTTAATAACGTCCCAAGAGAGCGGATTGAAGACCGATTGGCGTAGTTCGTCTCGTATGTTAACCAACGCGACAAGCATTTTCCAACCTTTAACGGTAAAGGAGACGCTCAAATTTGCCCACACGTTCTGTGGCGGGAAATTGCTGGAACAAGGCCAAGGGATGCTCGACATGGCGTCGAGTACACACAAAGACGCGGTGGAACTCGAAGAAATGAAGAAGATCTTCGCCCACTATCCGGAAGTTGTGATTCAGCAGTTAGGACTGCAAATCTGTCAAGATACCGTCGTTGGTGATAATATGTTATGTGGTATTTCCGGCGGTGAACGTAAGCGTGTGACGACTGGCGAAATGGAGTTTGGCATGAAGTACGTGTCACTCATGGACGAGATCACCACTGGTCTTGACGCTGCAGCGGCGTACGATATCGTCGACACTCAACGCAGTATCGCCCATCGGGTGCACAAGACGGTTGTGATCGCGTTGCTGCAGCCATCGCCTGAGCTTTTCGCGCTGTTCGACGACGTCATGATCCTGAATGAAGGTGAACTCATGTACCACGGACCTTGCAACAAGGTGGAAGCGTACTTTGAGACCCAAGGCTTCAAGTGTCCTCCTGGTCGTAATATCGCAGATTATCTGCTGGATTTGGGCACTAAGCAACAACAACGTTATGAGGTTCCGCATCCAGTCAAACAACCGCGAAGTCCTGCTGAATTCGGCGAGAGTTTCCGTTTAACGCAGATGTACCGAGAGACTTTGAGCATCTTGGAGACGCCGTACGATCCGGAATTGGTCGAAAGTGTCAAAGACGTCATCGACCCCATGCCTGCTTTCCACCAGTCCATCTTCGCAGTGTCATGGCACTGCAGTGGCGAGCTCTATTGATCACGTACCGTAACCAGGCTTTCGTTATGGGGAAGCTGGCTATGGCGATCATTATGGGTCTGCTGTACTGCTCCATCTTCTACCAGTTTGACCCGACCCAGATCGCTGTGGTCATGGGCGTCATGTTCGCTGCCGTCATGTTCCTGTCCATGGGTCAAGGTGCCATGATCCCCGTCCGTCTACATCTCCGGACGAGCCATTTTCTACAAGCAACGTCGAGCCAATTTCTTCCGAACGGGGTCGTACGTCCTGGCTACGACTATGAGTCATATCCCGTTGGCCGTAGCGGAGACGCTTATTTTCGGGTCCATCTTGTACTGGGTGTGCGGGTTCGCGTCCGAATTCAAGCTCTTCGTGATCTTCGAGATCTTCCTCTTCGCATCCAACCTGGCAATGGGCATGTGGTTCGTCTTCCTCGCTGGTGTTTTGCCCGATGCAAACGTAGTGATGCCCGTGGGTATGATCTCGATCCTCGTGTTTTTTATCTTCGCGGGCTTCGTCGTGACCAAGAGTTTGATCCCAGACTACCTCATCTGGGCTCACTGGATCAGTCTCATCGCGTGGGCTCTCAAGGCGATGGCTATCAACCAGTATCGCTCGAGTGAGTTCGACGTCTGTGCGTACGACGACGTGGACTACTGCACCAAGTACAACGGCATGACGATGGGCGAATACTACCTGGATCTATTCGACTTTGTCACTGAGAAGGAGTGGGTGGCGTACGGCATCATCTACCTGTTGGTAATCTACGTCTTCTTCTTCTTCATGTTCCTGTCGTACTTAGCGCTCGAGTACGCCCGCTACGAGACCCCAGATAACGTTGACGTGTCCGTGAAGCCTATTGAAGATGAAAACTCGTACGTACTCACCGAAACGCCAAAGGCAGCGAACAAACCAGACGTGGTTGTCGAGTTACCGGTGGACGCTCGAGAGAGGAACTTTGTACCGGTCACCGTGGCCTTCCAGGATCTGCACTACTACGTTCCAGATCCGCATAACCCGAAGGAGCAACTTGAGCTACTGAGAGGTATTAACGGATACGCAGTACCCGGATCGATTACTGCGTTGATGGGGTCTACTGGAGCGGGTAAAACCACGCTGATGGACGTGATTGCTGGCCATAAAACTGGGGGTAAGATCACTGGTAAATTCATGTTGAACGGCTACGAAGCGAGTGACTTGGCCATCCGTCGAGCGACGGGGTATTGTGAGCAGATGAATGTACACTCGGAGGCTGATACTATCCGTGAAGCACTGACTTTCAGCTCGTTTTTACGTCAAGACGCGTCCATTTCGGATGCTAAAAAGTACGATTCGGTCAACGAGTGTATCGAACTCCTCGGCTTGGAGATATCGCAGACCAGATCATCCGTGGCAGCTCAGTGGAACAGATGAAGCGCTGGATATCGGAGTGGAGCTGGCTGCCCAGCCCAGCGTGATTTCCTCGATGAACCGACCAGTGGCTTGGATGCGCGTTCTGCCAAGAATATCGTCGACGGCGTTCGGAAGGTGGCAGATTCGGGACGTACGATCATCTGTACGATCCATCAACCGTCCGCTGAGGTGTTTTACCTGTTCGATCGACTGCTATTGCTACAGCGCGGAGGACAGACTGCGTTCTACGGTGATTTGGGCGATAACTGCCGTAATCTGATCGATTACTTCGAGAATATCCTCGGCGTGGCTCCACTTCCAGAAGGCTACAACCCTGCTACGTGGATGCTCGAGTGTATCGTGCTGGTGTTGCACACGGAAGCCAAGACTCGACTGACTTCGTGACGTATTTCAAGAACAGCCCATACAACCAGCAACTGGAGAGTACTATGGCGAAAGAAGGCATTACTATTCCGTCCCCCGGATCTCCCCGAGATGATATTTAGCAAGAAACGAGCTGCGAACTCGATGACTCAGATGAAGTTTGTGGTGTGGCGATACTTCCAGATGTACTGGCGAACTCCGACCTACAACTTGACTCGGATGTACCTCGCAATCTTCTTTGGGATCTTGTTCGGTTTGATCTTTGTGAGCAACGACGACTACGCCTCGTACTCGGGTTTGAACTCCGGTGTGGGTATGGTCTCCATGTCGTCGCTCTTTAACTCGATGGCGGTTTTCCAGAGTGTCATCCCTTGACGAGTGTCGAGCGAGAATCGTTCTACCGCGAGCAAGCTTCGCAGACGTACAACGCCTTCTGGTACTTCGTCGCGTCGACGCTGGCGGAGATCCCGTACTGCTTCGTCAGCTCGCTTCTGTTCACCGTTATCTTCTACTACTTTGTCGGCTTCACTGGGTTCGCTACGATGGTTGTTTTCTGGCTTCAGTCGTCGCTTCTGGTGCTCATGATGGTCTACCTCGCTCACTTCTTCGTCTTCTTGACTCCGAGCGAAGAAGTGGCACAGATCGTAGGAATTTTATTCTCGAGCATCTTCATGATGTCGGGTCTTCCTCGACATAGGTGTACCAGGAGTGCATTAAAATATTTAATAAATAAAAAAACTATTTATGTGGACTTGCTTGTAGGATTACTGTGACTGGCTCTCATTGCGTCAGTGTATCGCCTTTTAGCGTCGTTAAGGGGTCCCTGAAACACGCGAGTACAGGCACTTGTTAGCCCAAGAAGCTGTAGAGCTGCTGTACACTCGGTGGGAGATGTCGGACTACCACGCCAAGATCCGACGTACAAACACCACGCCCATATGAGGGATCTAGCCACAATATCATTGGCGGACGAGCTACTGCTGGTGTGCTGATGCCTCCAATCGCCTTTGACACCAGTGCTGACACTATAAAGGCAGCGATCGATCGAGTCTCTCGAGCAGATCACAAAGGTGGAGGTGGGCGGAATGCGCTGGACAAGATCCACTGCCGCTGCTTTCGTTTTAAACAGAGACGCTATCGGCTCAGTGGACTGGAGACGGAGACCAAGTGGCTGTTCAGTACTGCGAGTGGCTCCAAGTTCTCCAGAATAACATCGTTGCATCTGCTCGGATGAATGCAGCTACGAAGTCATAGGATTGCAGACTGGTAGAGCCTTCAGCTTCCGTTTCCGAGCGCAGTATTCGTACGCCAAGGAATTGTTCACTGTCACAAGCTTCCATGCTCTGCAGCAATGTGACAGTGAGATCGACTGGACTACCATCAGTGAGCGTGTACTGCCGGGGTTTAGTGGCAACCGTGACACGTTCTCTACTGATGTTGCGTCCTTGAAGCGTCCGCCAGGTTCCACTTGCGTGTTTCGAGTAGCTGCGACGAATGCCAACGGCCAAGGTCCCTACAGTTTACCTTCAGCGAAGTTCACTATGCTCCGAACTGCTCCAGGCTCTCTAGTCAACTTACGTGTGGTTTGAGACTCGCTCACTGTCGTCTGGGAAACGCTATCAGACTTGGGAGGACATACACAGGAAAAAGTTACGTACGAGGTGGAATACATGTACCGCACAACGCTTGGTTCCACGCGGACACGACTAGCAGTACATCTGGTCGACACTAACAAGCGGATTGCTAACACTACTAGCTTTATCTCAGCGTTAAATATACACGATGACGTTGGCTTCTGTACGAATAGAGTTGTTTCTATATGATGCTCAGCATCATGCATCAGGCAACGCATTTGGTAAATAATTAACGAGGACGAACGCATTTGGTAATAACGTACGAAGACGATAAAAGAGACTTTCAGAAATACC
This sequence comes from Phytophthora tentaculata, assembly GCA_033557915.1. Taxonomy (NCBI): domain Eukaryota; phylum Oomycota; class Peronosporomycetes; order Peronosporales; family Peronosporaceae; genus Phytophthora; species Phytophthora tentaculata. The sequence goes on from JAUCEA010000005.1 coordinate 1,656,174, forward strand.
GATAAATGAAAAACACGTAGCGCAAAAACACGTAAGGGAGATACGTAAAAATCGCTACGGGTTATACGTACCTCTTAGCGGTTCAGAAGCACGTCTTTTCAAATTTACGTAGCAAAAGTACGCATCTCTCAGCTCACTAAAATAGGCTAAAGCAGAGTTTTGACTTTTGAAAAATACGTAGCAAAAGTACGTGAGGACTGCTCCATCTACCATCTCAAAAGTACTGTCCAAAAATATTTTTGCTCCGAAAATAACTTTCTTGCTACGTACTTTTGATACCGCTTTTTGCAAATGTCGGTACTTCCGAAAGCTTCTAATAAATAACGAGGACGAACGCATTTGGTAATACTGTACGAAGACGATAATAATTAACGAGGACAAATCTTAATGACTCCACTTAAGAAATATAGATGATGTATCTCGCAGAAAACCCTCAGTTCGAAAATGGCGTCCGAACTGAGAGGTCCCTTGTTACCTCACGGGTTCTTGTTAGCAGGACTTTTGTTGCCTGAGAAAGTAGTCCCGGCACTGCTTGCGGAAGCCAAGGCGAAGAAGACAAAGTACACTCCCATCTTCAAGTAGGTGGGGGGTCAAGTTGATGACGAGAAGCGCTTGCAAGATCCTAGATATTCTTTTATAAAAGTTTAAAAACCAAATGGCGTCCGGTTTTTATTATTCTTAGAGATCCTTCCTGTGCTTGTAGTGAACGTGACAGCGAAGCAAGCGACGCTTCTTGCACACTTTTGAGAAGAACTTGCACTTGAACGAGCCTAAGGCGCCGTCTTGCAGTTCACGCGTTCGGCGACGTTCAGGGCCCAACAAGTTCTTCAGGCAGTAGTATCTGTGTCTGTACATCCGATTCTTCTCTTTTTGGGTCGTAGCTTGCATGGTCAACTTACAAAACTGGAAATGAGGAAGAAGTGCGCTACTTACCACGTCTGGTGTCCATGCGACGTCAGCGTATGTGAGGAACAAAGAAGTTGTCCCGATTATACGCCACTCCGCTATGGACGAGATCTCCACGAAAGATAACGCAGTACCCCACTAGCACATCAATGATGATACCACACCCATTCGATGCACTCTCAAAGCATCCAGGATAGACACGTAACCGAGTCCCTTCTTGAAATGAAAAAATGACGCTCCCGAGAACGCCATCTGGGTGCCGGGATAACGTGGCATTCAAGTCACCGGAGCTGAAGTCTTGATGGGGATCTTGCATGCCACCACCAGCCTTGGACTTGAGAAATGAAAACGCTGATAGAACCCACCCCGGTTGAATCACGGAGATCATGTCACGGAGTCCCTTCTCCAAATCCCTCACTGCCTTGGACTTGTCGACAACTCGTGATCTATACCCATGCATTAGCGTTCTGGTATGGGAAACGCCGTCTCCACAGACTTCACATCAGAATTTGCTAAGCAACCGACTAGTCGATCGCATCACATTACAAATTTCGTCTACTTGCCGTATCCCCCAAGTATGCGCGTCACTTACATCATCGCGGTAGCGTTTGATGTTACTTTTTAAGACAGCAGTACCGCGATCCCTGTGAGTAAGAGCTCACACGTCGTGACTACCAACGCGGCTTCGTATTGCTAACGTCGTCCTAGCCTAAGTTGGTGGCGATCGTCTGCTGCGCCGTGTCGTGGACAAAGAAACTGAGTCCGACGAGGAGAGAGGCTTTAGGACTGCACTGACCGACAACCTCTGAAAAAGATGGATACCCGTAAAGCTGCAAAGAAGGCGAAAGAAAAAGATGGAAATATTAAAGAGAACCTAAATGAAATGGGAGAACGCGTGGCGTGGATGGAAAAAATGAGAAAAACAATCAGAAAGGAATAAATCCAACCGTCGCTGGCACGTCAAAGCATGCATGCGTTTCCAAGAATTTCAAAGACGTCCTTTTATCATGTTAGAGATCCTTACAAGTAATAACAATCAAACGGCACGTGCCGTCTGGTGGCCCAACTGTAATTCTCATTAGATCCCGTCGTAAGTCAATTAATCAAATAATTATAAGACCGGACGCCATTTGGTTTTTTAATTATTACAAAGATATCTAACTTAAAAAGGGGACGCCATTTGGCTTTGAATTTCTTGCAAAGTATTGCATAAGCTGGCCCCTAATAGCACCACGAGCTAAATCTGCTTTCTGGGCACGTTTTCACCAGGAAAATTGAAAGATCTCAAAGCTTAAAGTGACTTACATAGAATCTTACTACGCAAACTCATTTGAGCAAATGAAACTTACATTGAGCGTACATTTGGAGTCGCAAATTTGTCTACGGAGTACACTGTTTCAATTTTCAATCAGGAATATCAGTAGTAGTTGGTGGTGGTGTACTTACTGTCATTTTAATATGTTGGCATTGATCTTGCAATAGATAACCTATCGCAACAGAGAGAAAAATTTCAACAGGGAGAAAAAGTTGAATTAGATTTGTCAAGTTGAAGTGGATTTACGAGCATTTGGTCGCTCAAAATGGATGATTAAACCATTATAGACACTTCAGGCTGTTAGCTATTAAGTTATATAGCTACATTTTTAAACTCTTGATTGTTTATCCTTGTGTCCTGATGCTAAAAGCTAGTTAAACGGCTTTGAGTTGAAGATTTTCGACTCATCTTCATATTGTCGTCGAATTTCCTTTTGGCGTTTTTTAAGGAGGTCTCAAACGACAAATTCGGTTCAATAATACTCAAAAGGTGTTCAACAAATTGGATTGATGCATGAAAGAGATGAATAAAGTTAAACATTGCTGGAATTTGATTAAAAAAAATGATTCGAAAAAAAAGAATTGCTAAAATTTCGACGCGATGAACGTACAACTAATTTAGTTAGTCGAAGCCGTCGATAAAGAGCTCATTCACCTTGATGGTGGGCTTTTCTCCTGGTTTTGGGACGGCCTTGATTGCACGTTCCACAGCTAGCTTGAGAACCTCGAAACGGCGCTCAAATTCTGTCAGGTTTGTCAGGATTTTCTTGGCCGAGAACTTGACAACTGGAGGGTGAACCACTCCAGCCTTCGACTTGTACTTGTCGGGGCTCAGGCGTACTGCGATGACAGTCTTGTTCTTGGGGTCGTCAAAAATGTCGTCCATGCGCTGGGTTTCACTCGTAGATCCGTAAGCTGCGTATTGATCTTCGTCAATTTCGACGACGACATAGTGCGAGTCGAAACTGAGAAAACCATCGGGACGACGCTTTAAAATGCCGCCCGGAATGGTCTTGTTCAACGTCATATTTTCGAAGATCTTCTGGAGGGGCCTTGTGAAGGCTACTCACGGATGGGGTAGTTCTTGGCGCCACTTGGATTCACTTCGCAATACAGTGGTAGCAATGAGCTTATTGGCGCTTCGAGCCATCAACTTGCACGTGACGAACCGCGGAGTAATTACGTCAACATCTCCATCTGACCTGTAATCTGCACAGGCGCTTGGCTTGCCACCACTGGGACCGAAATACGCGATCTTCGTGCAGTTGTTGGACTCACATCGAACCTGACAGACATTTTTCATCTCGGTTTCTCCATTTTCCTTTTTGCTGCGAGCACAGAAAATCGGCTTGCCCCCCTCAGGGCCAAACGTGGCCGTCTTGTTGCATTCGCTGCCGATGCACTTGTACCCTTGTAATTTCCAGAACTTGAAACCAGAATCCAATTTCACGCCTTGGTTTTTGCACCGAGCGCACAACTTGCCACCAGAAAAACCATACAACGCCATATTGAAGTTGTCGTTCTTGAGACAGTCGTCGCAGCACTGGGTGGTCTTGATTTAGTGCTGCATGGAGTGTTTCGAGCAATAGACTGGTCTTTCTTACTATGGGACACCCTGGCTCACTGCAGCAACTAATCACCTTAGCATCTCCAGGCATGTGCCCCCCACAGCGCTTTTCTCCGTTTTGGATCCAGTATGCCGGCTTAGCACAACCGATTCCATTGGAGAGTCGAAATCCGCAAAAACCGTTCTGTGAACGGAGCAAAATTAAATCCAGTTTCGGCCCACACGTCCGGCAATGCGTGTGGGGGGGGGGTCTCCAAATCTCTCATTAATGCATAGACCCGCCTTGCACCCGGCACAAGCCTTGCTGGTGTTGGGCAGCCGCGGAGCTTTCTTGATCTTGGGGACACACGCCCTGCATAATTCTCTCTTGCCGTCTTCACCGAAAGTCGCCGGTAGTATACACTGGCGCTTGGGGCAACCGCCGTGATCCTGCTTCCGGCAGTCGAAAACGGCACACTTCTTGTCGTTGGTGCATTGAAATAAAATATCGGGAGCGTTGTTCGGGAACTCCTCGGCCGGCTTTCGTAGAAACTCCACACATTTACGTCACAGAACCAGTGTACCATCGGGCCCATGAGTGGCAAAGTTGCTACACATGGACCCTGTGCAGCCCTCGAGGGTGTCACTCCGACAGCGTAAACCGCGGTCACACTGGAATCTCTGACACGTAAGAAGCCACAGACCAGCAGGCAGTTTTTCTTCCACGTTGTCTCTGCTTTCGGGCGAATCGTCAACATCCACATCGATGGAATCCACGAAATCGGCAGGTTCACCGAGTCCAGCGGAAAAGTATCGATGTGGATGTTGATGATTCCCAGTCCTCTGCGAATCATCAACATCCACATCGATACTTTTCGCAAAAACTCCATGTTCTCCATTTCCAACTCCAGTCCCCGGCTTTCCATCATCATCCACGTCGATATAACTCCCGAAAACTCCATATTCTCCACTTCCAGCTCCAGCCCTTGGTGAGTCATCAGCATCCACGTCCATATAACTCCCGAAAACTCCAAAATCTCCACTTCCAGCTCCAGCCCTTGGTGAGTCATCAGCATCCACATCGATATAACCCCCTAAAGCACCATTGTGATCGCCAGTTCCCAGTCCTCGGGGGCCTAAAGTCATATTGGTCACTTTGAAATCCTGTTTGAATAGACAAGAGGAGTGTTAGATAGCTTCAACAAGATTTTTTGAAAGATCTACATCGTACCGCTACTTTACAAGATGTCTCCGTCACCTGGTCAGCTTTCTTAGCCCTTTTACGGGTCGTATGCCACGGTGTGGAGCGATGACGTTTGCTGGCAGTTTGTGTCCCACTGGGACCACCGCCTTTGTTGACGACCTCTGCTTCGGAGGTGGCACTCTGCGTCGCCTCGCCCTTGCCTCCCTTGGTCGAGGTCGGTGGTGGCAATAGCCATGAGCGCAAGTCCTTCATGATGCTGGAAGAGCGCGCGAAATTTAAATTGAGACGATGAAAGCCAAAGGGAAACCGGGCCGACCATCATTCAGCACCAACATCAACTAAAATGGATACTTTTCCAATGTAGCCATTATAGTTGATGATACAACGTCCATTTCACATCAGCGAGATCGATATCATGCTTGTGGCGAGAAACGATGTTGCTAAATACTTTCGGTGCATTTCCCACTGCAGAGTCCATAGATACTTTAACTTTCATCCAGGTTGTCAAATTTCTCCCTGTTGCAAATTTTCTCCCTGTTGCCGATCACATGTCTGTTATAAATTACCTCCTAAAGATTTGCGAAAGGAAATTCTAAGATCGTCGTTTTCTGTCTTAAGGTCACCAAACGATGTTATACTTCCATGGTCGATTTTGCCCATTACTTGAAACCAAAAAGACATCGAGAAATATAGTGTCATACGAAATGCACCTAAGCTGCAAGCAAGCTCACACCTTCACAGCTCAAGCTCATTGCTCTTCATTGATAAATAGATCCCAATGTCAAACTTTATCCATGGGCCCTTGTGCAACCTTGCTAAATATGGCGTCCTGGCAGCCCCAGGTGCTCACAATTTGCATTAGTGGTGCCTGCGTCGTCGCTGCTACCTTTGGAGTTACAGGTATCACGTCAACGGAACTCATTGTACATGGTTAATGCTGCTCGTTTGGTCTTCCAACCATACTAGTAGCCGCCAGTCTGATCTTGTGCCTTGGACGATGTAGCAGTTTGCACGAGACAGTTTTCTTCGTCATTGCACCGCCACTGCTGCTGACTACAACGCAGAGACCGATCCCATCAGTGTGGATGTAGGAACAGTTATCTTTATATCCTTGTGTCACCTTGCTTCTCGGTGAATTTTGTATTCAGCACAATCTATCAACCGCCTGCAACAACTTGATGCGTCTTGAGTCTATGCTGCAGGCGATATTTTGGTACAGACTTTGTACTCGGCATGACGGTCCGCAGCTGTAGTAGTAACAACTGTGCCTATATATTGATATATACATGGCTTAAAAGAGGAGGAGACTTTATGATGTTCGTCGGCTTCAGTCCTCCGGCGTACAAGATCCCGTCGGGCTACGAGTGGGTGTACAAGATCTGCATCTTCAAGTTCCCGATCACCAACCTCATTTCAATGATTTTTGCCGATTGCGACGAGCTCTCGGCCTGGAACGAGACGACGCAAGCGTACGAGAACGTGGGCTCTCAATTTGGTTGTCAACCAATGGCAGGGTCTCCAGAGACCGTCGGCCACATCACCATCAAGGAGTACACGGAGCAGTACTTTGGCATGAAACATAACCAGATTGCTCGCAACTTCGGCATCACGATCGGTCTCATTGTGCTGTTTCGAATCTGGGCAGCACTGGCCATGCGTTACGTGAACCACCAGAAGAAGTAAGGCAGCAGAAATGTGGCTTAGCTCCTTTTCATTTTTTAATGCTCTTAGTATTTTACTCATAAAAATATCTTTGCAACTCGTGAAAAATAAATCTAAGATTTTTTTTCATACGCAGTGGTTGCGGGTAGACATGTTTTCGTGGACAACTATATTTGGCAGCATGAGAGAGCTGGTGTCAACTTAAAAAGGCGACAGAAACCAACGGCTCAGCTTAAGCAGCGACAATCACTCTGAAATGGCACTTCGCTCACCCAAGATGTCCACGGAGGTTGTCAAACTTTCGTACTGTACATTCGCTGTCTGGTGGTTTATCATTCTCGGTATCCACGTAGTGACTGGGGTCTATACAGCACTCTACGCCTACTGCTACTGGTTGTTGAAGGATACTTTTCTGAGCAACCGCCTCGAGGCTTTCCAGGTTGGCATGCCACCGCCATGTCATAAAACGATCAGCATTGTCCACGCCTCGATGTCTGCTCTCCACGGAATGTGCATCCTATTGATTCTATTCGTCAGCGATCTCTGGCTTTCACTCCGTGGACGTCGTGTAGTACTGACGCTATGACCAAAGAGGACAAACAGTCTCGTACCCAGTCAGCACTGATGGAGAGTTTCTCGAAAGTCTATGGCAAGGTCACCGACCGACTCGGATTCTGTGGAATCAATGGAGAGCATTTCCCGGTGTTTCTTGTGTGCAGAGAAATCCTAGAGACAGTATTACAATCCGTACAGGCCTATCGTATGAGCGTACTACTACCACGAACATTGCTCAACCGAATCTACGTTGTATTGCTGGCTGTTAACTGTTGGTCCTCCGTCGTCATCTATTCGTTTTTCTTCAAAGGCGACGAAGCACGCAGACGGTTTTTGTGCATTATCTTGGACTGCGTTCTTGATCTTATGGCTTGTATGGGAGTCCAGCCCATGATTGTACTGAGCTATTGGAGTGATTACATTGTAGAGGCTCAAGGCTTTTGGGATTTCCAGTGGTACGATGATACGTGGGCAGCACGCGCTCTCGTTGAGTTTCGGATGGTGGTGGTTGTCTCGTGGTCTGACTTAGTAAATCGGACGTTCTTCGCATTAGGATTAATACTAGCTACCAGCAACATTAAAAAGTTACTGCGGCATTTCCCACGGAGAGACAATCGAGTGGTTCAGTCCGCTGCTGACGTGCGTAATGCAAATCTAAGACATGACACGAGTTGTGATACTGACCGGTGACATCAATTATACCAAAGCCGAGTCGGTTTGAACACCGACGCAAGTTTACGCACTCGTATTGAACGACACTTGCTCCGAACTGCTCACGTGTTATTTGCAGGGTGGGGCTTTGTGGTGCTGGGTCTTCATATCCACGCGTCATCACAGCCATCACTAGCGCAGTGCTTAATGCAAGTGAGACCGTGGATGGCTTCTCTACCGTCGTGCTACCTCGTGGGTTTGGATTGCCACACCTTGTCGATTTCTGGCAAGATGAATGAGGTGGAAGAAGCGTTTAGTGAGTTTGACGGCTCTACGGTGGTGCAGCTTCTAATTCGTCACTGTCCGACGTTAGAAATGCCAGACTCGATCAACAAGTTCCATGCACTTCATGGTATCAAAGTCTACAACTCCACTATCGCTGATTGGGGTAAATCTGCGGCCATTACGAGTACGAATCACCCCGAAATTGTTTCGTTGTACATTGCTCGTTCCAATATGACTGGAGGAGTGTTGCCGACTGGGTTTCAATCAATAGATTTTCCTCAGTACTTATACGACATTGAGTTTTGTGTCACGAATATATACACAATTCCTGACGACCTCGACACGAAGTGGCATCGCAGCTCGACTATTGTGGTGGAATACAGCCATCTATTGAACGTTCCTTCGGTGCTTTTGCGGCTAGAGCCTATCATCTTTTCTGTAGCCGGCAATCCCATTACTGAAATTCCTCCAGAAGTATTTGAGCTTCCAGGGCTACTGACTCTTGCAATCGGTGATACAGATCTGAGCGAGCTCCCACGCAATGTTAGATTTGATTCTCCTATGTTATATTACATACGCATGGGGAAAACCAACATCTCGTTTTTCTGGTCATGGGTGGATCAACTTTTCGAGGGACCGATGGGCTCGGTTTTGATATTGGCTTCAGGATCTCCATACTGCACAGACCTTGAGAAAATCCAGAATGGAATTACGGATACCTTTAGTGTCCCGCCGTCACCGGAGTACTCATCGTACCTGATGGGTCCGTCTGGGATGAATCTGGAAATGATTGCAAATGTTTTCTGCCACGACTCGCAACAGCACATCTATTTTCTCACTATTGACGACTTCTATCTAGCAATCAGCAATCCGCCAAAACTATTAATAGTAAGATCGTAAACAGCATGTAGCAGCGTTCGATTTTATTAATTGGCGCTATGCTTTCCTACTTCCATCTAGGTCTACTACTCCAAAGTACTTTAGTATGTACATAACCCCATTTAACTTATGAACACACAAGGCCATGAGAGTCTTAAAACAACAGCAGTTCCCTTGCATCGATCTCAAACGCTCAACTCGTATTGCAAATAGCCAAATTTGCAAATGCGTTAGTCCTCCTGCGTACAGTGCTACCCCTCAATAAGTCCTCCAGTATATTTGTATACCCTTGTATATCCGATAGTCACATTCATGATTTACACACTAATCAATTTTGTAATGGGCTGTCCACTCCCAAAATGTATCACTGTACCATCGGACTTATTGAGGGGTAGCACAGTATAAGATCCCGAGTGGTTGCGTAAGATCTGCATCTTCAAGTTCCCCATCGCCAACAGTAGCGCGCTCAGGCCTCTGTCGAGGCCGCTTCGCACACGAGGTCCCTCATTTACTAGTGCTAACAAAATATATTCATACAGTGTGTGCCCAATACGCACGTGAAGGTGCAAATGAAGCGAGAGTGTGGACCAGTCGAACAGTACTGAATTAATAAAAAAACTCGAATCTCAGTGACGCTGTGGTGGACGTAGCACGCAAACGCCGCTCACACGACCCCGAGGATGCGTCCGAGCGTAAGCATGGGGACGTCATTCAATGTCATTTGAGGCGGAGTCTCCGAACGAGTAGCCCTCAAATGATCTGCCCTCAAATGATCTCTGTGAGCTCTGGCGTTGTCTTGTGCACACCTTGCCCACCACAGCGACGAGCTGTCAGCGCTCACCACGCACGGCTTCCACCACCTCGCTGCGTTCTGGACGCCAACGGCATGGCGACTCCTTGGAGATCAAACGTGCGGTTGCATTTCTATCAATGTTCCCAAATGTCGAGAAAATACTTACGGGACGTATCGCTATTGGCCTGAATTGAGTGATATTACCCAATTATGTATTCATCTTACTCGCAAAAGTATCCTTCGACGGCTCCGTGAGAGTTCAACTAAGTATATGTTGTTTCGATGAAGAGACGCAACTGGAGCCGCATATAAAAATTTCAGAACAGCTCTGTAAAACGGGGAGGCTACTTAATCGCTAATAGATACGTAGAGACTAGTGCTTTATTACTTTTAGACAGCAAATTTTAGCTTGAATTTACTATTGATGATTGTAATTCAAGTGCTTAAAACCAGTAAAAATTAAAAAATACCTCAACATGAAGTTTCTAAATGTTTTCGCTGTTGTGAAAGCTGAGAGAACTTCATTTCCATGATTTTGCCGATTGCGACGAGCTCCCGACGTGGAACGAGACGACGCAAGCGTACGACAACGTGGGCTCTCAACTTGGTTGCCAACCAATGGCAGGGTCTCCTGAGACCGTCGGCCACATCACCATCAAGTACACGGAGCAGTACGTCGGCATGAAGCATCACTAAAATGTTTGCAGCGATTGGTCTCATTGTGCTTTTCCGAATCTGGAGAGTATTGGGTATGCGGTACGTCAATCGCCAGAATAAGCAACAAGTGCAGTAGTGTGTGGCTTAACTCCTTTTTGATTTTTTTTATATATTTTATATTTTGAATAGGCTGTTATTACGAATACGAATCACGTCACTATACGTTGTCGGACTGACGATGTGTTACCGGCCGAGTTTCAGTCGGTAGATTCCCCCCTGGACATGGTAGCGGACGACGGAATTTATTAAGTTACACGAGTTCGCTAACAACACGCTGTACGAGGATTCAAAGTAAAACTATTCTGACTTTAACTTTAAAAAAATGGAAACTGTGGGTTTCTGCTTACCAAGGACGTTTAATATTTTATCGAGTAGGGGTCAAGTTATTTGCTGAAGATGTTTTCTAAAATTGAGCAAGATACCAAACGAAAAGTGTCCCGCTTGCGCGGTTTTCTATAGTCGGTTGCTGAAACAAATGCCTCTACGGTAAGGAAGCGCAATCCTCTAGACAATATCCAGGGCGTCCCGGGCAACACACGGCGATCTATGATCTTCCTGGTCTGAATGGCCTCGCGATTGGTGGAATTCAGCAAGCTTTTGCGCAATTATTCTGGTAACCTGATTACCGTACTGAAATTCCTCCAGAGATACTTGAAATTCCTGACTTTGATAATTGGTACGATGAGATTCATGATGAGATTCATCGTACCTGCCACTCCTACACAAAAAAATAGTGCAGCTCATAGAAACCAATATTTCATCTTCTGGTCGACTCGTAGAGGACACATGAGGACTATGTCGCTGTCACTACGATGGTATGATGGTATTCCGTGATATCCACCTACGAATCTGGAAGTATTGCAAATACAGGCTCTGCTCTTTTACTCGCTCATTATTGACAACTTCTATTTGGCTACCAGCTCTCCGCCAGGGTTAATTCAACATTACAGTGCTGGACTTTTGATATATAGAAGACCTGGGTGCAGTTACAATGTCTTACGGATACGAAACAAGTCTTAACTCTTAAAAAAGCACGCTTATATTTTAAAAAGAAAACGATATATATGCATCTGCGTTAAAAGTGTTTCATCCAGTATCAGGTAGACTCTGAAATAAGTTTCTAGGGGACCCTTTTTTCAGTTCGAAACACATTATATATCGCCCTAACTAGCTCTCCATAAATTTTAATACGTAACATGTATTTCTTTAAAAACGAGAAACAATTACGTTGTAATGATTCTCCCAGAATCATTTTCCTATTTTTATGACTCTATCTTTATCCATATGGAGGAGTTTTGATTAGAACAATTCCTGTGGACAGTGTGCAAGCGTGGGTTTCCCAGAGGCTCCTCATCTGAAGTGAAAAAAATGTCACGACTCGTACCCAAGGCTTCCACGGAGGCCGTCAATCTCTCCTATTGGGCATTCGCGGGCTGGTGGCTCGTCATTCTTGGTATTCACGTAGTGACTGGAGTCTATACTGCCCTCTATGCCTACTGCTACTGGGTCTTGAAAGACTCTTATCTCAACAGTTACCTCGATTCGTATCAGATTGGTATGTCGCCCACATATCATAGAACGATCAGTGCAGTACATGCCTCCATGTCTACACTGCACGGAATGTGTATCCTGTTGATGCTAGGGGGATCAATTTGGCAGCGCTCTCTAGCCTTCACTCCGTGGTCATCGTGTAAGTCCAACGCCAAGCCCGAAGAGGAACAAACTTCTCGAACACGATCAGTATTGGTAGAAAGTTTTTCGAAAGCCTACGTTAAAGTTACCGATCGACATGGAATTTTTGGAGTCAACGGAGACCACTTTCACGCGTTGCTGGTGTGTCGGGAAATGATAGAGACAGCCTTACAGACCGTACAAGCATACCGTATGAGTGCGCTATTACCACGAACGTCGCTGAACCGATTCTACGTTGTGTCACTTGCTGTCAATTGTTGGTCTTCCGTCATCGTCTATTCTGCTCTTTTCAAGGGCGACGAAGCACGCAGACGGTTCGTGTGCATCGTGTTGGATTGCGTTCTTGATCTGATGACCTGTATGGGTGTTGAGTTGATGATTTTACTGAGCTATTCGAGTGATTACGTTATTGAAATTCAAGGTTTCTGGGGGTTTCTATGGCAAAACGACCAATGGAGAGCGCGAGCTCTCAATGAATTTCGGGTGGTAGTTGTTGTCTCGTGGTCCGATTTGATAAGTCGCACTTTCTTTTCGCTTGGGCTGATCTTGACCACTACAAATATGAAGGAGTTGCTAGAGCACTTACCACGGAAAAGTAATCGAGTGACCAAACCTGATCATAACGCAACCACAACAGCGCACGAGACAACTACAATAAGTGTCAATACTGCGGCGTCAGTAATACCAAAGCCAAGTCTGTTACTATCCCGCAGCAATACAAATCTACGTTCTCAGATTCGACGACACTTGCTGCGTACCGCTCATTTACTATTCGCAACGTGGGGTCTTGTGGTGCTGGGTCTTCATATCCACGCGTCAGCACAGCCATCACTAGCGCAGTGTTTAATGCAGGTGAGACCGTGGACAACATCTCGACCATCTTGCTATCTTGTTGGGTTGGATTGCCACACCCTGGCGATTTCTGGTACGATGAACGAAGTGGAGCTTAAATTTAGTGAATTTGATGGTTCTACTGTTGTCCAGCTTCTAATTAGTCACTGTCCGGCATTAGAAATTCCAGACTCGATCAACGAATTTCATGTACTTCGTGGCATTAAAGTCTACAACTCAACTATCATTGATTGGGGTGAATCTGCAGCCATAACGAATACGAATCACCCGGACATTGCATCACTGTACGTTGTTCGTACAAACATGACCGGTGGAGTGCTACCGGCCGGGATCCAGCCAGTAGATTTTCCACAGAACTTGTACGACATTGAGTTTTGTGTGACGAATCTACACACACTCCCTGATGATCTCGACTTGAAATGGAACCACAATTCGATTATTCAGATGGAGTATTGTCAGCTATCAAATGTTCCTTCAGTGCTGTTGCGGCTGGAACCAACTGTGCTGTCAGTTTCTGGTAACGCGATTACGGAAGTTCCCCCAGAGGTATTTGAGATTCCAAGTTTGTCAAGTCTGGGAATCAGCGACTTGAATATCGACGAGTTACCACGCAATGTGACATTTGTTCCTTCTTCGCTGTACTTGGTTCGTATTGGAGGTACTAATATCTCATTCTTTTGGTCGTGGATTGATCAACTCGTGGAGACAGGCATGACTTTAGTGCCGGCTGAAGGCACTCCATATTGCACAGACCTCGAACAAATTCAGAGTGGGAGCATCAGTAGCTTCAGTGCCTCGTCATCTCCTGAACACTCGTCGATTTTAATGGATCCGTCCGAGACGAATTTGGAGATGATATCGATTACTGTTTACTGCAATGAGTTCGAGAAACTGTTTTACTTTCTTCAAGTTGACGACTATTACTTGGCTATCAGCAATCCACCTCCATTAGTCAGACCGTAACACAGCACAATTGTAACATTTACTTGCACGTTTCCGCTTAGCCGTTCAAACGGAATATTATTGCACACAGTGATATTTCTTTTTAGCTCCAAGCAATCCGTTTTTATATTGCTAAATTAAAAGTTGAGCAGCGCCACAGTGCTAGGTGTATATCATTAAAAAGCCTCGAAGAAGGATGTCATGACTCACGCCCAAGCCCATCACGGAGTTCGTCCAGCTCCCGCATTGGTTTTCGCTGTTTGGTGGTTCATCGTCTTCGCAGTTCACGTGGTCACCTGTGTCTGCACGGCCCTGTGGGACACCTATCTCAACATCTACCTCGAAATGTTCGAGATCAACATGTCTCCACCGCACCACCGCACAATTTCCATGGTCCACGCTACGATGGCTGCTTTGCATGCAGTGTGTATCCTCCTCATGGTTTGAGGTTCTGTTTGGCAGCGGTCCCTTGTTCTTACTCCATTGTCTACTTGGATGCCACTAGTGCAAAAACTGAGTCAGTGAAATCAGATCGCACGAGCTCAGCCGTGTTGCAAAGCCTTACAAAGGTCTACACCAAGGTAGCGGATCGTCACGGACTGTTCGGTGTCAATGGGGTCCACTTTCATGTACTGCTCATCATTCGAGGTGTGATTGAAACGGGGTTGCAAACCATCCAAGCGTACCGCATGAGTGTGCTGTTGCCACGAACACTACTCAACCAATTCTACGTTATCTTGCTCGTAGTGAATTGCTGGTCTTCTGTTACGGTCTACTCAGTCTTTTTCAAAGGTGACGAGGCGACTAGACGATTTGCGTGTATTGTCTTGGACTGTGTGCTCGACCTTGTAGCCTGCATGGGTGTGGAGCTGATGATTGTGTTGAGCTACACAAGCGACTACAATGCAAATGTGATGGGGTTCTGGGACTATATGTGGCGCAATGACGAGTGGGCGGCGCGGGTTCTCAATAAGTTTCGAAGGGTTTTCGTAGTCTCCTGGTCAGATCTAGCGAGTCGAGCCGTCTTTGCATTTGGGTTAATCCTCACAACAACAAATCTGAAGGAATTACTACAGCAACTACCACGGCGAAAGAACCTGGTTATAGAGGCATCAGGCCTGGCTACTGTCAAGGTACAGACGAAGGGAGAAAAACTAAACCCAATTGTCCCCACAGCGCCCACAGCAACTTCACTGCCAGAAGTCAAATCGTCAACAAAGCAGAAAGTTTTCATTAAAACTGGTGGCAGATATCAAGATACTAAACTGCGTACCCATTGTGCTCGACTAATTGTGAGAGTCGCTCATTTATTTTTTGGGGCATGGGGGATTGCAGTGCTAGGACTTCATATTCATGCTTCACTACAACCAACGCTACCTCAATGTTTATTGCAAGTGAGACCGTGGGCAACGTCACGTCCATCCTGCTGCTTGGTTAATCTTGATTGCCATGCGTTAGCAATCTCTGGCAAAATGGACGAGGTCGAAGAGAAAAGGAAGGGATTCGACAGTTCTACTGTCGTTCAACTTCTCATTCGCCACTGTCCGTCACTAGAAGTACCACCTTCCATCAGCACGTTCCACGGACTACACGGTGTTAAGGTGTATAACTCTACAATTGTCGACTGGGGCCAGTCAGCAGCATTCACGAGTACGAACCACCCGACATTACGTCGCTGTACATTATCCGCGTCAATATGACAGACGGCGTGTTGCCCGTAGGATTCCACTCTGTCGATTTCCCGCCGAATTTGTCCGACATCGAATTCTGCGTCACAAACCTGCGCTTCCTTCCTGATAATCTTGATATCAAGTGGCCCCGGAATATACTAATCCAGTTTGAGTATTGTCAGTTAACAAGTATTCCTTCAGTACTTCTGCGACCTGAGCCTGAATACTTGGCTGTCACCGGCAGCGAACGTGAGAAGTCCTTCTCCAACACTTACCGTCATTTTTCTTGACAAGACCAACATTTCGTTCTTCTGGCCGTGGATGGATGACTTTGTAACAAAGGGAAGGAGTCTACTGGTAGCCCCTGCCACTCCGTATTGTATCGACCTCGATATGATTCAAAGTGGTACAGCAGTTGCGCTCAGCGCGCCCTCATCCCGTGACTATGCAGCCATTTTAATGAATGTACCTCCAGTCTCCGACGTTGTTTCTTGCGATCTCAACTTCGTGGCTACATTCTACTTCATCGACCTCGACGACGAGAACATGGCCATCAGCCCCGCACCTGCACTATACAAGTAGTAAGCCCGTAAACGTACAATACTAGGGTGCCGACTATCAAATCAACTGTCAACATCCAAAAAAAATATTTTAATGAAATTATTAAAATAATACATGTAATGGCAAGCTGATAATTTGTTTCAGAATTTGGGAAGGGAAGTTTGGCCGTAGTTGCGCTCACATATTTTGATGAGAGGAACCAGATCAACCGCAAACAATCAAATTGCCATGTCACGACTCACGGCGAAACCGGCACAGAATTCATCTAGATCTCGGATTGGTATCGTACTTTGGTGGCTCATCATGTTTGGCACTCATGCGATCATCTCTGTTAACACTGCGTTACACTTACTCCAACTGGATGCCACAGGCAACCCATGCTATTAAATACTAACTACTTCGAGACGCGCAGGCGGTTACATCGTGAACCCTACCTATCCCGACCGTATCAATGTTGACTAAGGTTGTGCACACGCTCACCTAGTAATTGCCTGTTACCTGTATATTTCCAATATTATTAATAATTAATAGTATTCGTTGTGGGATTTACGATTTACTGTATTCCCCGTATATTTATATAACCGTAAACCACGGCCTCAGTGCGACGCACGGCCTGCAGTGTAAGAACTATAAGATTAAGAGAAGCAAAAGTGTGATTACGGAAAACATAAAGGTGACATACCAGCCCAGTATGGTTTTGTTTGTATGATAATCCCTTCAAAAAATTTCAAATCTCCACATGTTTGAATTTATTGGTCAGAATTCTTTTAAAAAGTACAATTTTTTCAGACATTACATAGCAATGGAAGTTTTTATGTACACGTGTTGAACTGAGGCCGTGGTTTACGGTACGCTCGATGATGACTTTTCCAGGGCTGATCAAATTGCTGGCATCGTTGGGTTGGAGTACTGTAAGATTGTATCTTACCGGTACCGGTAGTCCCAAATTAATGGCTAGATATAGTCTATACAAATATACTCATTCACTCGTGCCCAATTATAGTAATAGTGACGTAACGAATGTGGGAACTTTTACAAAATTCACAAACTATAATCGAATACTGTACTTAAGTTAAGTTAAGTTACACCATTTCAGATGCCCACCGATCCATATTTCACATCCAGCTTACTTAGAATAAGGAATCTGCTTTCACAAAACGGGGAGCTAAAAATTTACAGTTTTTGCTCTGATCTAATTTCCATGCATGGACAATAATAAACCCAGAATGATGTCTCAAAGGCAATTCCAGCTTCAAACATTTTCAAATATCATATATTATCCCCGACTACATGTATAAGTTTATACCGATGCCGAAAACGACTGTAGTCTGAGTCAGGTTACATGTTCGCCGTGATATACGGTAAATTAGAGTAATAGATGTAATGCGCAACATTTGATTAGGGGTTTGGTAGGCACCATCCAAACCCTAAATAAGCGATTCGCATTAGATAATCACGATGAATTTTGATGATGATGGTACCTCCTTATTGGTATCATCAAACAATTCTAACCCGACTTTACAGTAAGTAGCAATATTAGACACCTGACTAAACTTTATTAACTGTAAACCTACCAGCAACCCCATTTTAGATTACATTTTTGTACCGATTAAACTAATTAAACCGTTTATATGGGCTTTGGAAGCCACCCAATATGTAAAAAAAATCGCCAAACCTCCATGACTGTGGGAAATCCCATCTCAAATTACATCCTCATATGTTTTATTTTGTACTGGATATCCAGTTGTTCAGCGTCATTCCACTTGGTACAGCTCATTCTCTGATTCTCCGGGCAGCGATGAATTTTCGATTTCTTACCGCGACACTATTCGCTGCACTTGTTCCTTGTGTCTCTGCGACCGTAGATCACGACAAGATCGAACCGTTTCCACAACCCGAGCCGGTCACGATCTCTGAAAAGGCTGCCATGAAGTTCAAGCCACAACTGTACACTCCAAACATCGTTTGTGTGCCATATCCTGCCGTTAACGCTGCCGGTGAGGTCAGTGGTGGTCTCAAAGGGACGAATGGAAACGACGCGTGCACGTATGCTCCTAAGGGCTCGCAGGTCTACGGTCGAGCAGTCTGGTACAAGAACCTGTGGGCTTTCATGTACGCTTGGTACTTCCCGAAAGGTTTTTGGATGGATTTCCCCACGAGACGCCATGATTGGAAGAGCGTTGTTGTGTGGATTGACAACCCGGACTTGGAGACGCCTAAGATTGTAGGGGTCTCCATGTCCAAGTCCGACACGAAGTACTACAAGGAAACAAAAACCTGGCCATCATATTTTGCTGGCTACCGAATGGAGGGTCCGAGATTCGAACGCACCGACATTTATGGGTCCAACACGTCTCTCCGGTTTCAATACCAAATTGACATGAGTGCTCCGTATCTAAACTTTGTAAAGTGGGAAGGCGAATATCAGGACTTGATCATGTGGGAACAACTTACGGACGCGGCCCGTGCAGCTCTAAACAATGACAAGAACTTTGGTAATGCGGAGGTCCCATTCAGTGATGAGCACTACGAGGATCACCTCGACAAGGCGTGGCCGCTCTAACGGAAGCTGTAAAATGGTGTGTGGCTGGTTGCGGATTAACATATATTGTGCATTTCAGCGCTTTTGTCCTTTTCATTTGCTTGATTTATAATAAATTGAGGTCGTTTTAGTAAATCGAGGTCTATGAAAAGTACAAATTGACCTAGTTCGACTCGCTGATAAATCGAGACAAATCGCTCGTGGTCGATTTACCGCCAAATCCACATCGATATCCTGTAAATCGACCGTTTTGCCGTTTTGAAAAGGTAATTCGATCACAGATAGATAAATCGAGGGCTGCCATCATTTATATGCCTGGTTTTATGCTCCGATCTTGTTGAGGTCGTTATATTAAATCGAGGTCTATAAAAAGTACTGATCGACCTAGTTAGATTGGCTGATAAATCGAGCTGCGGCAAACAAATCGGCCGGCGAGGTCGATCCACATCGAAATCGACCCTTTTTGCCGTTTTAAAAAGGTATTTCGTACAGATAGATAAATCGAGGTCTGCTTTTTCCGATCTCATTTTTATGCCCGGTTTTATGCTCTGACGATGCTCGACATAAATCGGAGGGACATTTCGTCTGCAAAGCCTAATAAGGTCTAGTGTAAGCAAATGGCTACCTAATGTAGCCATTAAAACGGATGCTTTTGCTGCTTAATTCAAGTGTATACTGGCTGGAAAATGGCAGTGTATAGTACACTGTGTATCCCGAAGTATTGTGCTTTTCAATGCTTTTGTGGTTTTCACTTAGCTTCAGCCTCGATTTATAGTTAAATGGGGGTCGTTTTATGAATCGAGGACCATAAAAAAGACAAATCGAATATAATAATTCGGGCTGCGACGAGCTAAATCGACCGCTCAGATCGATTTCCCAAGAAATCGACATCAATATCCTGTAAATCGACCGTTTTTGCGTGTTTGAAAACGCAATTCGATGACACATAAATTAATTTCATGTCTGCCTTTCCCCATCTCAGTTTTAAGCCTGGTTTTATCCGCCTATCATTCTCGATCTATACCATAAAACGGAACGACATTTCGTCTGCAAAGCCTCCGGATATAGAAAAGTGCAAAAATGTCTCTCCGAGCCTCTATAAATCAATGAAAATCTAACATTCATTGTTAGAGGTGAATAGCCGGTACAATCATATAGTGACAGGGCAGAATGCACCTGGCGGAACATCACTTCATATTGAAGCGCGCGCTCTCAATCTTAAACACCGCGCATAGCAGCTTCGTTGGTTCTTAAGCACTAGGGGCGTGTGAGTCCTTGAAAGAAAGCTAAAGTCTCAGGAAACTTAGCTATGTTACTTTCTGCGCGAGATTTTACCTGGTGTCGGACTGATGCTGGTTTGAGAATGCATCCAGAGGCCACCGCTCTGACTTTGAAACAGGTGTTTTGCTCATTTTTGCTCATAACTTTGTCATTTTTCATGCTTTTTCAATGATTAAAGAACTGAGACCAATAGAAGGACATTCTGTTTCGTTTCGTTTCGCAGTGAGGTACATTTATTATCATTTAGCTATAATGGTAACGACTATCAATGTCCTAATGGGCATGGCGTTAATTGCCCACCATCCCACTCTAACGAAGCCCCATGACTCTCGTTAGAGTCCCCCCGTGCGGTTACACGGTGCCATCCACGGACCCCGAGACATCCTCTTCCTGATTGTGTGCATAACAATGACCGATGTCGGTCTCAACGTGTAAGAGTGCAGTTCCTGGCAGTCATCGTTGGGTCGAAGGGATTGACTTGGAAGCTAGACGCCAAGTCCATCGCCGCGTTGGCCAGCGAGCCCGCCGTTTTATTGTAGGCTCGTAGGTGGTGACTCCAGGGGCGTTAAGACAGCCTGTCGACCAGTTGCCGGACCTTCCAGTAGATTAGTCTCAAGTGCGGAACCTTGGGAGCCCGCCGTGTGACTTGTTGTCGAATGATCAAGGAGTTGTCTCCGACGACGTGCACCACTTTCCAGCCATAATCTTTGCAGTCTTGGAGACCGTGTAATAGTCCAACGTGCTCAGCTTGATTATTCGTTGTGGACGGATTTACGTAAGACATGCCGACAGCACGAGGAAGGAGCGACGCATGGTTCTCTAACCCACCTCACTCGGCATGCGGCTAATGTTACCCCTAGCTCCACAACGACAGCTCCGCAGCCTCCGGGGCCCGGGTTGCCGCGAGACACCCATAAAAAAAAGCAAGTACACCACACTGTCCTCTCGTGATAGTGTAACCGGGTGAGCTGCCCATGGCTGGACTAGTGCTCGTCGGACAAGCCGAGCAGCTCGATCAGTGTGACTGGATCTGGCGTCGACACGTAGGTGTAGGTCAACAGTTTCATAGCCGCATCTCAGACGCGTGCTAACCGTGAGCAGCGAACCTGCTCGCACACGTCGTTGAGTGGATCCATATAGGCTACACGTCATCTCCAGACTGCGTGGTAGTATAGTACTGCCCCCAACGCCCAACATGCTTCCGAGACGTACGTCACTTGCTCCATGAAATAGACATCGTCATGTTCCGGCGTGCCCCGATGAACCGCATCCATAAGCTCCAAAATTCCAGTAGGTGTCGATGGTAGTTGCAGTACAAAGACCGCCGTTTCCAGACTCGTAGCCTCTAGACCCAGGGACCGCCATCGCTGGACAAAAACCCTCCGAAGAGTCGCTGCCGCCGGGCAGGACCAGAACACATGATGTAATGTTACACGCCGAACGCCAATGGATTTCCGATGTGGACAGGCAATGCGGCCGAGGTCGGGAACATAGAGTGAATAGGCATGGTGCTTCATTCGGAACAAAATCTGCTCGCCCCACGGGCCCAGCCCGATTATTCGCCGGATACGCTTCCACGTGAGGTTGTTGAGCCCGCCCGCTGCAGCTTCGCTTTGCTCCTGCCAGAGATCACATCGTCGCTGAGCCTGAAGAAGACTAGGAGATCTGGAGCGCAATGTCATCTCGTGTATGTAGTGACTGCGGGTTGATGTCTGACTGCGATCGCCAGCCCATAAGCAAACGAGTCTTGTCACAGCCGGATGGGGGTGGACGGCGATGACCGCCGCTTCAGTCCGAAGAAAAGACGTTAGCCCCTCCACCAAGTGAGCCTGACTTACCACATGGCCCACTGTGGCGCTCGTTGTCCCTGTTAGTGCTCGGAGCGTCGGTGGGTGGTCTGTAGATAGTTTAAGACAGCTGGAAGCCGGGCAGGGGATGCTTGCAGGCGCACTTCTGCTGCGCCGACATGTCGACAAAGGAGGCGCGGATAGTTGAGTATCAGAAGCAGCGATAACGCTTGGAATTGAGCCATGAATCCAGGATTTTTTCCCCGCGGTTGGGACAGTGGCGTGAACACAACTCTGCCGGTTCCTTGACAATTCCAATGCATGACATCCTGGAGTCTCCGACCGTCTTGTCCAAACCGTCGAAAAACCTTCTTCATGTTGCAGAGAGCCCCGCCGTTTCGTACAGCCGTAGCTCGTATACTGTCACATAGGATAACCATTCGCGGCAGAAGGTGCCGGTCGTCTTGAAAGCCTTGACAGCGGCACGTGTCAGTGATCGGAGACCAGACCCATCCACTTCTAGTTTCCCGTCGATCCAGCGAGTGTGAACGCCATTAAAATGCTCCGCCAGTGCGTGCAAAGCGGTGACGATGTGTCGATGATTGCGGACTGCGCCCTTGCTGCCGCATGTGGTGACAACCTGCAGACATGTTGCCCACATTGTAGATCCGTGCCGATACATTGATGTCGCCGAAGAAGCCGTATTCGGGGTAATGTAACATGCAGCCGCATCTGGGCAACGACTGATCAGGAGATCGCCAACGATGTGTGTTCGCCAAGTGCCGTCAAGAGCCCGTCGCTGGACTTCTGTAGCAGACATCACCAAGAGTTTAACGCGAAGGTCCGGAGTGGCGAGTCCGGCGCTGCCACGAGGGAGATGAGCAAGCTCGGCATTCAACCAGGCTCTAGTACCGGGTAAATCTTCCGTAAAGAGAGCGTGCCACACGTAATTTTTGATTTTTTTGTTCAGTCGATTGATCGTCGCCGTGCTAGGCCAGGCATGACGTCCAACGTAGGTGAGCTATGGAATGATGATCGCTGTTGCGTTTACGCTCCGCTGGTCCATCATGGTTAGCTTTTGGGACGCTAGACGCAGACGAATGTATAATTGACGTTCCGCTTTAGCCCAGGTCACCTCCGGGACATAATAGGAGAGCATTCTGCATCGAATACAACAACCCGCAGTGGTCTAGAAAAAAAGTTATACAGTCAAACCTGTTTATCTGATCTTCTCTATCTGCAACACGAGTTTTATTTGATACAGATGGTGAGGGAACCAAAATGATCACTTGGATAAACTATGCATGCTCCATAAATGATGCTAAACTGTTTAAATGTTAACTGAGCCACACATTTTGGGAACCAAATCGAGCCAACCTTTTTAACTGATTCATGATTGGCCCTTTGATATGTTTCCTACTTTAATTTATGTTGCTATTTGCTACCATTTTGTATTTGTCCAGATGAACCTGTCTAATATGAGCTCGTATATCGTGATATCCTGTAGTACTTGATAGGTTTTGATTCCACCGGACTGGTAAACTTGTTTTTTGTATACTGCCTCGATAATACTGTCTAACTTCAAACTCGATACAATCTGATGATAGAAAAAACAGTCAAATGAGGTCAAAATCAAAGGTTTTGGTGAGAATAAGGGTACTAATCACCATGAAATCACTTGCCCGACCATTTTAAACGGTTTTCACCGGAAATTAGCATCTAAAAGGGTCAGAGTAGAGGGCTTGGACAAGTCTAGCATATCGTCAGATATTTCCAAAAATTTCCATATTTGAAGTATGTTGCTCAACTTCCTTTGTGCACCACATCAATCGCCTTAACATGATCAACTTGCTATACTTGATCAAAAGTTGTTCTACGGGCAGTATTAGCTAACGGAGGTTCATCTGTATGTAGGTATTATTAGATCTTTCAAGGCACGATACCGAAAATTGTTTATTCGCTTGTGGTTCGACGCAATGGAGGCGAATCTTACAAGGAAATTGAATGTTTTGGAAGCAGCCCAGTTTTGTATTGAGGTGTGGTCAGGAGTCACGGCCAAGACAATTAAGAACTGCTGAGTCAAAACTCGAATTCTAAATGGCGCCACGCTAGTGGAGGTGCGACAGTGCGGAGAGTATGTGGAAGCCGCTACCAAGGAGGAATTGGACGCACTCTCTGCGATGATGGCGGATCTGACTGTGTCTATAAAATGTTGACGATTACGAGGCCATTGACGATGAGATTAACATTCACGAGCCGGACGTGATCGTCGACCAAGCACCAGAGATTGACCACGAGCCGGACGACGAAGTCGATGACACGATTGCGCCTTCGATCGCTTTGAAGCATTGCATGGAGCTCTCTTCCTATTTACTACAGTGTGGTGAGGCCGCAGACAACGAGCGTAAAGGACTGCAAGCAATCACGAATCTAGTGCGCGCTAGTGCTGCGAAAGCAAAGCGCCAGCGAACAATGCGCGACTTTCTTTTGTAATTTTGCATTTGTTTCTTTAATTGGAGCCATTTTATATGAGTCAACGTCTCCACTGGTCACCGAATGTGCCTCAGATAAGCAGGTTTGGCTGTAGTATCGGAACAGATTTATCTCGCACTTTTATCCAGCTGGAGAAAGTACTCCCCCCATAGTACTATTAAGTACTATGAAGTATACACTGTAGCTTCGCACTCGAATAGTTTTTCTCTGTGGGATGTTGTCTGCCGATATATGGCTATATATATATGGCTATATGGCTATATTGATATATGGCTATATATATATATGGCTATATGGCTATATTCATCCATATCGGCAGACAACATCCCACAGAGAAAAACTATTCGAGTGCGAAGCTACAGTGTATACTTCATAGTACTTAATAGTACTATGGGGGAGTACTTCCTCCGGCTGGAAAAAAGTGCGAGATAACTCTGTTCCGATACTATAACTTTTTTTCTAGACCACTGCGGGTTGTTGTATTCGATGCAGAATGCTCTCCTATTATGTCCCGGAGGTGACCTGGGTTAAAGCGAAACGTCAATTTGACATTCGTCTGCGTGGTTTTTTTCGAGTGAATAGCGGGTTTCAAAATCGTCACTTTAGTATTTTAATTTTTTCGGATTTGGGAGCCCCTTAATTGTCAATCCTGTGTCAAATCACGGCTGGTTTAACTTAAAGTTTAATAATGCGCGGTCAAAACATTTCCGTTGTAACACTTAATCAGGTCAGAACGAACGTCGCCTTTAACTACTCCTAGTCTACGTCGCCTTCTAACCCTACTTGGACCGCCCCTCTTCATACTCATCTGCTCACTCGGGGTCTGCCGACCGCACACCGTTGTCCTTGACATCGCCTCGCCTCGCACCTATCTCGCTCCTCGAACTTGTCTCCACGTCGTCTCCCTCTGCGATCTTCTGGCGACCTTGCACGTGGGGCCACAGCCCGCTGGCTCGCCTCCGCCACCGACGCTACAGCTCGCCACCATCCACCCTCGTTTGCTCCACATCACTCGCCCACCAGCTCGATCACCTCGATCTCCTCCGACAACTGTAAGCGTTCATCATCATTGTGGGTTGGCTTTGATATAAAGAAGCTTTACAACCTTGGGCGCGCAGCGTCAGCGCATCCCACAGTTTGCCGTGAATGAAATCTCGAGTCGAAAAGGTTTCTCTCAGATGCTGCATTGGATGATACTAAATAACTTTAACGCCAAGCTGCGTAGCGCTGGCCAGCGCATACCCGTTTTCATCCAGAAGTCGAACACTGTCTCGACCTTATCGACTAGTTCTTTGTACTGACGGTCTTGGTTTTCTTTGATTTTCGTACAGTGAACTTGAAAAAGGGTCAATTCGACGCTCAATTTGGTGCGTCGAGCAATGTTAAGCGAATTAGCATCTGAATCGCTTTCTGGAAACTCAACGATAATGTAATCATACCGATCGACCAGGTCAGGGTCCATCGCACTTCTCGTATATCGGGGATCAAGCATGTATGCAATTCCATTTGAACTTGTGCGCACAGAGTCAGAGCGGTAGCTTGCCCGACTTGCCAGATACTTTTCGTCGTCATCGGTGAACGCAGATAACGCTCTCAGCTAATCTGGCAGCCTTACAAACGTGCGGTTCGGTACTGCAACGCCTGATCGGCAGCTTTGAAAAGCTTTTAGCAAGTAGGGATCTTCAACGCACTGAAACGGAGTGCCAGTCACGTAGAAATGCATCGCAATATTCTTGTTAATGAGATCTTGGTCGTAGCGAGAAATTTCTGGCAGGCAAAAATCGGTAAGGCTCGTTTGGTGCGTGGGGGCCGGCTTAGAGATCGGATTTAGGACACTTGTCTCTCCGGTAGCTCGGGTTTTGTGAGCAAACCACGACGGACGATCCTCAATTCTTGTAGACATCATTAACTTCTTGAATGCAGGGCACATATTAAGGTGAAGCAGTACTTGCTCCGACTTTTTGTGGTAGTGCACCAGATTTTTGCAGCGTTTGCAGACTACGGCGAGTCGATGACGAGGAGAAGATTCATCCGGAAACGTCTCCCATATCTGCGAAATCGGGCGGCCTGGGCGCTTTTTCGCTGAGCCCGATGCGGAGTGGGCTGGTCTGTCAGCATTTGGTGTGTCGGCCTGCAGGTGTAAGCATGGCAGTGCTTCCTCCCGTAAGTTGTCGAGATATTGAGGGATGAAAATTATTCGGCGTTTGCAGTGGTTGTACCTATTTTTGACGTTTGGGGGCGAGAAGATATATTTTAATGTACGATGGCGAGGAAGACTGCCGATCTTCAGCCTCTTCATAGGATAAACCTATCAGCACATTTTGGGCTTTGACAGGTTTAACTAAAAAAAACTATTTTAAAACCTAATAATAAATCCCGCCGTGCCATCCCTGGCTCAGTAGTATGACGAAGGCGATGATGCCGCGAAAGTGACGATCGAGAAAGCCTAGAGCAGGAGAGAGTGGTATTACAACCGCAGCGAGTGGGACCGGCGGATCTTTGGGGTGGGCGACTCGGCGTGGGTGCTGAGGCCGACGAAAGGCAAGAGCATTACGAAGCTGTCCCATCAGTGGGTGCGCCCCGCCAAAATCGCGCAGGACGCACAACTACAAGCGGGAAAGCGACAATGGATTCGAGAATGACCAACAAGTTAGCGAGAAGTAAATGCTGCATAAAAATAATAGTAAAAATATAGAACTGAATGTTTAATTGTTAACACCTGTTGCTTTTGGTCGGCTCTGCATTATCAACTGGACGATTCCTCACAACGACAGAGACACCGACGGTGTACAACTAGCGTTGTTGGATGCAAGTAGTTAGATGCATTTGATGCATTCCCTGTCAAAGTCGGTCAAATGGAGATGGGTCCAATCCAAGGTTATATCTGTAATTTTAAATGAAATTTAAATGCTTCCGACCAAAACTCTCAGACATTTTCCTGCTATCAGCAAGCTCCAGTTTCCGGTGCGTCTCCGTGTCTCTGACTTGCTGGGTCTGCGTGTTCTCTAACGCACATGTCTTCGTAGCCGCCGGAGCGAAAGATGGCTGGAGGTCGTCCATACTCACCACCATGGGAGCACGTCGCGGTGGTTGAGGCTACTCGGCACTTGAAGTACAAGAGCGCACATTGTCGCTACTGTGGCGCACTGCTAAAAAGATTCAACCGCCACGACAACTGAAG
Source organism: Phytophthora tentaculata (assembly GCA_033557915.1). Lineage (NCBI taxonomy): Eukaryota > Oomycota > Peronosporomycetes > Peronosporales > Peronosporaceae > Phytophthora > Phytophthora tentaculata. Next base: position 1,683,687 of record JAUCEA010000005.1, read on the forward strand.
AATCACATCGTCCAATGTGAGCAGATGCCGCCCGAGATTCGAGACGTGTATGTTGGCAAAGAGCTCCTGACAAAGCGCTTGAAGACTGGTCGAATGGGCATTCCACGCCCGGCATGGGTTGGGAAAGATAGCGCCAGCAGAACGGGACCTTTGCAAGTAACAGAAGAAGAAAAGGAGCTTTTCGTATGCAAGCGGTGATGGCGTTCTACACGAACGGATGGGCGTTTAAATCGATTGTAGATCCTGTGATTCGTGCATTACTTTCTCGAGGCAGCTCCGAGGAGTTACTGCCAACCCGCCAGCAACTTAGCGATGACTATCTGGTGAAGGTTTTCGGCCTAGAGAAGGCGGGTTTAGTCGAGTATTTGCTGAGCCAAGGCTACGTGGCCCTGGGTGGTCAAATTCAAGACGGGAGAGTTTTATTAATTTTATCCTGGTGGGTCCAAACATGAAACAACTACTATGGTCGTGTCGTGTGGCGGGAGAGGATACGAAGACTGGGGCATCTATGGCGAACATGATTGCGGAAGTCATTGATTAGGTGGAGGCGGTCCTTGGAGCCGGCAAGGTTGTTGCTGTCACGACGGACAATGTCAGCTCAATTAAGTATATTTGGGCAATTCTTCAAGAGATGCGCCCGGGGTTGATGACAACAGGCTGCATAGCGCACACGCTAAGTCTTTTAATGAAAGACGTACTAAGCATTGCTTAGTTATCTATAGTTTTGGCCCAAGTATAGTTGGTGGCAGACTTTACCCGGAACCACAGAGCAACAAATGCTCGTTTTGCTAAAGCTCTACTTGATTCGGCCAACATCGACAGTTGTCGTGCACTAAAAATCCCCGTTGCCACACGTTGGTATTCTCACTTTGACTGTATCCAGCTGTGTGCTACTTGCTCTGAAACGAGTTTAAAAACTCGTTTCAGCACTGCTTTTACAAGGTTATTAACATCATGAGCAAAGCAGCGTCAAAAACAAATGCCAGGCCACCGCAACGCCAGAATCCTTCTTGCCCGGCCACATTGGCCAGCGTTGTCAGTCACAATAGCGCCAACGTTCCAGCCATTGTCGATCAATTCCACCAAGATATCTTCAAGCTGCCTCGCAATTACTAGCGCATGATGTTCCGAGCCGGTCGGGCGCAGTGCGTATGTCATCACAACACCAAAAAAGGAAAGCTGGCAGCTTAATACGTGCTGTTTGACGATATGTTTACAAATGTCCGAGATGCGTCCGCCTGAAATATGCTACATCGACTTCAATTCTTTATGTTGTTCGCCTGCATAGACACCAGCGTACTCATCGAGGACGTCTAGCCCAAAGACTTGTCGACGAGGAATCGCTCACTCACACTTGGCATTCAACCACTCAAGCAGTGCAATAGCTGACGGCAGTTCGACGAAGAAATCGGGAAGTAGAGCCTCTGCTTGGAACTCTAATAGAAGTCTCCAAAATGTTTGTTGTTCCGTCGAAGTAAATTTTGTCTGACGTTTCTGCTTTTTATTGGAAGAAGACGGAGATTCTTCACCAGGATGTTTTGGCGCGGCAAACTCGCCATCGTAGTGTACACATTGCCTCAAATGCTTCTCCCAGTAGTCACGACGCCCGCGGATCCTCTCGGGTTTTGGTCCACGTTGATCAATGTGGTGTTGCTAACAGCTGTCACATACAGTCCAGTAAAGCGCCGAAGCGCCGAGTTCGCTTTACTACCGATGCGCGTGAAAAGCGCGCTTATTCCACTTGGAGGTCGACCCGATTTTGCTTGTGGACGGGCGATAATCATGAAGTACGGCGGTCAGACTGTGTAGTTGGACGAAAATGGAAGAATGAAATGCGTTGTCGAGTTGCTCTTCGAAGTACAGATTAACTACAGGGCGAAGATCGCATAGCATTGAAGTTCAATCAGGTCAATTTTTACCATGCCTACGTAAAATCATTGTAAAATCGTAAATTGTGGCATTATTAACAACTTCTTACTTAATAGTGTAAAAATGTTTTTTATTACCAGATCTACCAACACTGCTTGCGACGAGTGGATAGACTTAGAGATACTCCACGAGCGCTCCGCAGCCGCTGAAGAAGTCGGTATGGTGAAAATACACTGAGCAATCGTAGCAAGTACCGGGTACTTTTTCGCACCGTTCCAGGACCACCATGTCACCGGTGAGTCAGCGAATTTATTTTGCTTTTGGGTACCACCCCATTTGCTTTTGGCATCCGTAAACCATCCTACTTCTTTGCGAATCCCCTGAACTTGAAACGGCGGATACTGCAGCCGTGCTCCCAATGCAAGTAGGTCCAACACAGTTTTATCCAGCATCTGATCAGTGAAAAGCGCTGTGGTTTTCGTATGATCCAGCATGTAAGCAATTCTCATCGGGCTGGGCTCGATAAACTCCCAACGCGCTTGAATCCGCTCCCGAATCTTTGCTTGTATATCTGCCACAACTTCCAGGATGTCATCAGTGTAGGCTGTATCTTGTTTTAGCTCCATAAACTGCTGGTATACAACAGATAGGCACAGATTGTCCTTCTCAAAATGAGAGAGAACCGCGTGGATAGGAGCCAATAATTTAAGCACCATGTCGCCTTTTACCCAGAACAATTTTGGAATCACGATTCTTTTAAATGCTGATACTTAATCAGCCTTATACTTGGCCAAGACTTCTGAAAAGTGGCTTGTTCGTGCAAACCGAACAATGATTGCGCGCTACGGGAAAACGCCAGCTCTGGCCCTCTTTGCGCGGTGCCTTACTTGATGGAACTCCATGCACAAATGCTTTACATCGCTGCTTTGAGTTAGATCGGCTCTCGAAGATTATCGACGACTTTCCAGACAAACTTCGAGTTTTGGGACAGCAAATGTTTTATAGTGACTTGACGGATGCGGAGAAAGTTGTACGACCGCTCTGGGTTGCCTCATGCAGGCTACAACGTGATGAGAACACCTTAGCGGATGTTGGGAGGTCATTCGGAGCTATTTACAAGTGTTTGCCGCTAGTGTGCACTCCGACAAGTTGGTTGATTGCGTGGAAGAACGGTAGGCCTCTTGTGAACAGTCGCTCTTTGTCTTGGGATATTTCTTTCACCCAAGGTACGTGAACGAATTTCGAAGCCTTCCTGCAACTTATTTAACCCGAGAGGATGTCGTATGCGAGATCGCTTTGTTGACACCTATGTGACGGGGCTGAGAGGCGAAATGTCTGTTTGGGTTGTTGGCCTGTACGACAACGCAACATCGGAAGATTTTGGCGGATCTGTGATGAAGTTTTGGACGTTTTTGAGAAGGAAATTCCCGTCCGATAAGCTACCAGCACTTGCGTTGGCTTTTTAGTCGATTGCCCTGAAGGCCCTTAATCTGCTTCGAGCAAGGCTACGTGTGGGCGCTTGTTTAGCGAGCTAAGGACGATCCACTCCCCACGCAGAAATCAAACGCACGTCGAGAAAACGCTGAAGCAGCTGATTGTTCGGCAGTATGTTCGCAATCACTACCGTAAGGAGAAGACAAGTACTCGCGCAGCTAGAAACGCGGAAAGACTAACTGTGCCTCGTGATCCAACGGAGCTCTCCCGTACTCCATCTCCTACTAGAGATTATAGTACGAGTTGAAGTCAGCACAATGGTATACAGTTGGTAGCATCCAGTAATCAACGGGACGGAACTCCAGTACGCTCGTCCTGAAATCGCTCAGCTCACGTCGATTACACGCCCGGAAGGCCGACCATGAACACGTTCAGTACACCTGAACATATAGTCCTTGCTCGTGCTGAGCGAACAGGCAGTCGCACCTCGAGACGATGTTCTGATATTCCGATCGGGGCTGATCACGATAGCAACATATCTGCCACACCTGTCAGCAACCAAACAGCTTCGAATGCAAGACGTCAGCTATTGCGGAGCTGGTTACTTATCAGTTCTTCAATCATCTCCAACGCCGCCGGTATCAACAGTACTTCAGACGCCGTCAGGGCAGCACTCATCATCACAATCAACGCCTCAAATTACCTGAAACTTTGGATGACGCATTGGCTGTAGCCCAATACCACTCTGGCCCACTTAAGAATCGACACTTCAGTTTTCAAGCCATAACATTTTCCAGAAGTTTTTGTTTGGGAGCTGTCATACCTCAAATAATCCTGAGACTATCCTTTTTCGCGTGATATAATTGGCTGACAATAACAGCTGAAATTGTAAATGCAACGGTTCAATTTGCGTCGACGATTTTGGGTATCATTAGTTTTTTTATCGCAGCATCTTCATTTTTACAAAAAGAGTATCAATTTATTCCGGGGATATTTTCCTACACGGTCATATACATTATATATCTCTAGTGTATTTTGGGACTTCATTGAGTTGGTTCAAGTAAAGAGGTTTTTCGGACTGATTTCGCTGCCACATGGAAAACCCAAAAGTTTTAACCAATCATACGATGTAGAGTACTGTTTTGTCCAATTAAAAAAACAATTGTGGACCGCATTAAAATGAGGTTAAATTGAAATGTCGATTCTTAAGTGGGCCAGAGTGGTATGACGTTGGAGTCGAAGGCGAAGGTGTCGCTATGTGGGAACATGGAGGCGATATGGATGGAGATGAAGGCTGCATCAGTGCTTGAGAAAGTGTCATCCCTGATTCTCCAGTATCAAGTGACGCACAGCCCCCCGAAGGCCCACCGACCACACAAAGCCTCGGTACGTTCGAAGATGACATCACGTTCCTTGACCGCACAGAATTGCCATCAGTGAATGTCCCAAACTATCCCCAAGAAAGTACGCTGAGCGGGATTAGAGCGCGTAAAGAGAAGTTGCAGACACTGTTCCCGCTTATCGATATCCCATAGAGATAAGGTGCTGCGCGGAAAGCAGTCCAAGCATCAAGATAGATCATAATCACTTGTCGTCTTCCGTTCTTTCAATGATGCAAGTGACTGATTTGGGATAATAAGATTCGCGGCTTGCAAATGTGTTTCTCTTATGGGATACTCATGGGCTTCAAAAGCATAGACACAATCGCCAGTGGATGTTTTCTAGTGTTGGTCGCGTAATTAGTGGGCGTATAGGTGTCATTGATGTCGTAGGACAGAGCTCCTGCCACAAGCTTGATGATCACTATCTCTGCCAACATGTTGACAAGAAAAATACTTCTTTAGAGCGATCGAGACCGTTATCTAATAGCTACATGCTCAATATAAGCACCGCCAACGTCGTCAACTCCACACCCACCTCCAATACGATAACATTGAAAGTTACAATGGGCTGGAGCACACGCTTTCTGAACCCCCCCCCCCCCCCCCGTTAACTGCATGTAGACGATCAAAATGACGTCGAATCCTTGATCAGCTCGACCAAACCTTTCTAGTAGATATCTCCCTAGCGGCAGCTTGTAGCCAAACGAAGTATCCAAAATGGCGGTACCAATGCCAACGTTAAGCAACTCGTCGAAGCGGTGTGCAGACTCCACTGCCCCAATCAGCTCCAATCTTTACATCGTCGCCCATAACGTGGAGAAGACTATGTGGGAAAACCAAACTGCAGAAGCCATACCGCTGATAGCGAATACGACACCGTCGGTGCCCTGCCAGAGACCTAGCCATGCCAAGCAAGAACATAGGGGGCACAACGGGCAGGGTGAGAACCCACTTCAGTCTAAACTCGTTCGCCAGAGGGGTAGAGCCCACGAGTCGACGTAGTCAGGTCATATCAGCGTCACTGTCAGTCAGGCTCACATAGTTGTTGTAGCCGTTCTGCTCGCCTGAACAGGATCATCAGCTGTGGACTGGTGCCGCTGTTTTGCCTTGCACCTCGTGACCTTAGAACTTCCCTGCAGCCGTTCTACACGAAGACGAAACCAATAGCGTACGCAATCAACACCTTTCTTAGCCACACAGAGTTAAAAGCGCCCTTAACCAGAGTCCAAGCTGAAAAGTGCTCCACGTTGCTAAAATCAAGCGGAGTTTCGCGAGCAAAAACTGTCGCAATTTCGACGCTGTCGAACAAAATGACGGAAAGTGTGCCTATGAGCCCGTGGAGGCAGCACCGAAAGCGCGGATGTACACAGCAGCCACGACTGATACTAAGGTCGGCCAGGCCCGCCTGAGAACTGCTGCGGTTGTCTGCCGATTATCGGCAAAGTCACCAACCTAAAGAATGGCAGGGCCCCAATAAAATTGACGGTAATGTCCATCCAGGCGTAAGAAATAGTGAGCACCGACGTCCACGTGCTCTCCATATCGTCACCCCCAAGGGACTGCTTATGCTTTGAGTACAGGTCGCGACGGATGTCGTAGAAGTCACGTGAAATGTCCTCCCTCGTCTCGCACTTGACCAAATGACCGTTCGTATCAAACGCGTGCATGTTACTGGTACTCCGCGAAACTTCCAGACGCAAAAGGTTGCCTTGGCCAAAGCTTCACTATTGTCGGCGTCGCTATCCTCCGCGTACTTAGCAAGATCCAAACGGATCATTGAGATGTCAAGCGTACGCCACGCTCCGAGTGATGCTCCGGGAAAGAGAGGATAGCTTTCTTACCAGCGAGATCCCACAAGAACCTTTAATAGTCTTCCACCCACTTGCCCACGGGCAGCTCTGTCGCACGCACTGCCCTGGATATGGCTGACGTACTCGTCTTCAGCACTTGTACTAGGGGTCGTTGCCTGACCACGACAGCGAAAGCGTGTTATGGCCGACTCTTGATAAATGTATACGTATTAAGTACTTTCTTTTACGTTTTTACGAAGGCTTTTTCCGTTAATAATGTAGTAATCAAGTGATGAAGCAGCACTGTCGCAACAGAACCGGCTGACGAACGAAAAGCCGATCATGTTAGTCTCTATCTACTCAAACCACGGCCCAAAAGACACCAACTCCGGTGTTGTGGTAGTCACTGTAACTGGAATGGATCCGGGTCCAGAGAAGACCAGACCACCTGAACGTTCTGAACAACAGCACACATTGACGTCAGAACGTAATGAAATTCAGCATTCTGGAGGGCTTCAAGTGCCAGCAGAAGGCCAGTCACTGGAGAAGTTGCTGGACGGTATCTTCCTCGATTGGGGTGATGCTGATGGTGAGTACAGGACCATCGAGTGGTGGGGAAACGTGGGCTTTGACGACGCGTACGAAGTGAGCTACTAAGCTATATTTTTTACGGCAAGTTCGTTGGGTGCAATTTAATAGGTACTACAAGCGTAATTTTTTTAATTTATGCGATGCACCAAGAGTTTGATGCGATGCATAAGATGCGCATCTTATGCATCAATGCATTCTATCGTGCATCCAACTACGCGCCTCCAACAACGCTATGTACAACTGCATCGAACTGCAAAATTGAAACAAAACTCCACGCAGCAGAATACTTCGAAGTAGATTTTTGTAGCGTATTTTAAAAAGAATGGTGCTTTTCTTTAGATTCGGCGGGAGATAAATTCAAGACAGATTTTGGCAGCGAAGCTTAATTATTTGCGCTATTATACTGTGAGTGTTATGTGAAATGCTGAAAGAATACCTAAATAGCAAAGTGGTGCAACATGCATTTCGAATGGATACCAATATTATTATTGCATCAGTGAGTTGTTCCTCTTGCACAAAAGGTGGTGAGGGCGTTAAGGCAATGCCATACTTGTACTACTGAGCTACGCACAATGTGACAATAACAACGGACTCAATGCAATAAAATGTACTTGCATACTTAGCGCCACAAAATATCGCGATGATTTATTAGCTGGAGTCATCGTGTTAGCTCATGACACCTGGCGCCCCACCAACTCGCAAATTACTTGTTGATGCGGTTCGCAAGATGGGTTTTCGGACACTAACGTATCTAGATCGATAGTACGGGTGTCTTTTTACAGGCGTGGTTCTTTGCTTTAGCGCAGCACATATAGCTGTCGATCCTTCACGATATTATTTTTATCGACGTATTGAAATAAATTATCGATACCCCCAAGAAATATCGAGATTATGTATTGTGCCTTTCAATAATTCTGCCGTGATAATTCTGGCATAATTCTATTCCGTTACCAGCCTTAATTAGGTCATTGGGTTATCTCATTCCATCTTAATTCTGGACTGTCTCAGCATGGTCAGTTTTAGGACGGCGATGGTGGGACTGCCTTAAGACGGAATTAGCTAATCCAGCTCGAGTAAGATGGAAACAGGGGCATTTGGCGGGTTTCTATCCGCCACTCTGTCTTTAACCAGGCTTATCTCGGTGGATTGGTTCATTAATGCTTCTCTGGGCCCCCGAGTCGGGGAATGTAGTTGAAGGCCCCACAATCTTAGGCAGAATTATACTGAGATAGGGAGCGCTTTAGTGCTGGCTAGCCAGCCCAACAAGGATTATTACGGGGTACCTACAGAAACCGTATTACCGGTATGTAACCGGGTGCTAGTTAGCCAGGGGGAACCGACAGAAACCGTGAGACCGTATTACCGGTATGTAACCGGGTGCTGGCTTCTAGGATTATAACGGGGTACCGACATAAGCCGTATTACCGGTATGGAGCCGGGTGGCAAATGAATTTAGTTACCAGGACGTGAAAACAAAGCGACCGCCGAGGCTCGCGCGCGGTAACTGAGGCGTACTTGCATGATGGCTGACGAACGGGATTAGGAGCTGCATCCCTCTCGATGGTGGCTGTACAGGCGTGGTTGGACCCCTCCCGTGATTGAAGTGGATCCTACAGATGTACCGCAACGATTACAGTGCACTTAGCGCGCTGATGGATGCCTTGGGGGTCTGAAATGTTTTCTTTAGCGTATCGTATCATGTCTATCTGTTGGGTGCTGAAGTACCAAGACGTACGAGTGGTGGATGTAGCAAAAAAGTTTTTTTTTACTGAATGCGCTGGTTGAAGGCTCCAGGTAGAAGAGCTTGAGCGCCAGGCAGAAGCGTTTGCGCCGGGAGAGCTCACGACGAAGCCGGGAGAAGGAAGAAAAAAAAAAGCTGTTGTCCACCGGCTGTTGTAGGACCTCGACAGTCACGTGTTGAGAACAGTTAATTTTGCAGAGACGAGGTGAATTTTTTGACTGGAGGCCAGCAATTTACAAACAATTCGCGTGCTGCTTTGGCGTACTATTATTGTTGTGCTACTGACCCGCGTGGATTTGTTTCTGGCGACGAGGCGCTGAATGGTGTTGATTTCAAAGACAATCGAAGCGCATCAAACAAAATCGCGAGCGGAGTCTTAAAAGACGTTTGGCATCGTGCATATTTAGTGATTGACCGAGGCCTGCCGATATGACAACCTGTCAAAAAGAAGGCGGACCGTTTTGAGGCCGAATCGAGCAACGTCTGGGCATGTGCCTCCTGCTGGAGGATGCTTTTGGATAATACCGATAAGGTATGGTTTGTCAGTCTGCAGGATGTTCGGTGCAACTTTGTGTTAAAATATACCTAGCGGCAACAACTTTCTAGTGGAGCATCTGAGGAGACAGTGCGCAAGTACCGGCAGTTTTTTTTACAGTATCGACATAACTACTTGATCCCTGAATTAGTGCACGATTTGGATCGGATTCCGCTGTGCGAAACATGCAGGGCAGACCCGCGAAAAAGTACGTTCAGTGTTGCAAACGGCCATGATTACGGCCTTGTTGGAAGCTTGCCGACACTCATCCAGATCGCGTTGGATTGTATCGCTCCTGTTCGATGCTTCGGCATGGATATTTCGATCTCGCAAAAACACAACAGTGGGCATTCGATATGTTTCATGTCGGACGGCCCCAGCAAGACGCCAAAGTCTTACATCGTGCTGGTCATGATTGCATAGCGCGAGTAGCGTTCATCGGCCCAGAAGAGGAGTGGCGTTTTCAGCGACGGCGCTTCCGTAGACTGTATACAATACCGGTGGATGAGAAGTACTCATGGCTCGAAGTTCTAGGTGAAATAAATAATGTGTATAATGATGAGAACATTCGGATAGACCGGAGTGAGGAACGGGTGCGCCAACTGGGCAACCTCGGAGCTGCGATAGAAACAAATGTTTAAGGTTTCGGATCGGACCAACAGCGTCGATTAGCGTGCTTCGACTCGCCGTTGTTTTGCGCAAGCGTACCACCGTGCTCACCGAAGGAAAAAGTCTCCTGTAACGCTAGTCAACCCATGGCTTCCTCCAACAGCTCCAGCCTTGAAGCGGCGGTGGTGACGCCCACCAACGTGTCCACCAGTGGAGACTCGTGCGCTGGTTACGCGGCTGAGGGTTGCGAGCTTTCCCGCACTTGCTACGACTGCCTCAACGTCGGAATCGGTGGAGATTCCGTACGAAGGATAGAGTACGTTTTGGAGTAAGTCTGATATTTATTCGCGACTTCTTTTTCCTATCTCAGCCTTCGCGAAGCTCTAGTTATTAAATAAGGGTACGTCGCCTTTTTATGAAACTAATTACGCCTGAATTAACAGTCATCCCGCCGTAATAGAGACTTTCAGAAGTACCGACAAATGAAAAACACATTGCGCAAAAACACGTATGGGAGATATGTAAAAATCGTAACGGGTTTTACGTAACTCTTGCGGTTCAAAAGCACGTCTTCTCAAATTTACGTAGTACGTATCTCTCAGTCCGCTTTTTGCGACAGAAGAAAACAGCAAAAGTGCGGACGATGGATCCGCAGCCGCGCATCCTTACAGCAGCTATAGGAAGAGGCGCTGAGTATTACCTAGCGTAACAGATAGCTTAGTGTGCTAACTTCATAGCGTTACTAAGTCGAGGGACTCTGTCATCCTGTACGCGTGCTCGATCCAACCCGCGCAGGGCGCGTCCGCGCTGTTGCAGGGTTCCAGCAAGAGGGTCACTAAAATAGGGTAGAGTGTCACTAAAGCATAATTTTAACTTTCGAAAAACACGTAGCAAAACAAAAGTACATGAGGACCGCTTCACCTACCGCTTTTCCGTATCTTAAAAGTACGTAACGTGTCCGAAAATAATTTCCCTTCCGAAAATAAATTTCTTGCAACGTACTTTTGATACCGCTTTTTGCAATGTCGGTACTTCTGAAAGCCTCTAATAGGCGATACCAGGTTGTTCGTTTCTCCTATAGACATAGATACGCCAAGATTTTTTCCAATCTTTGCTTACCAGTGATAAGTTACCACCCAGTGTAAGTGGACAACTTCCATGTAAGGGTAAAATCAAATAAAAACTTCATGTATAAAGACTAACAAATTCGCTGTTTCTATAAAGGTGCTCGTTTACATGGTGCTACACGGTTGTTATCCTAATCGGGCACAGGAGAATATTCGTTTCCAAAAGAAATAAGTTATCACCTTGAGCCGGAACTACAAGTAGGGTAAAATGCCAATTATGGCACGGTTTCGATGGCCTCAAAAACAGGCGTGTAACTACAGTACTACGCAAACTATTCTGTATAAGTAGTATCACTTAAAAGAGGAGATAAATTTGCAGCTGGAAAACACTTTTGCAGAGACTGGTTCTCTCTAGCGTAATCAGGATCAACATCCAAACTTGATAGAGTTTCACAGGTACAAAGTGCGGATCAGTTCGTGGCACGGTACATACAAATACTAGTCATTTCAAATCCCCTGATACATCTTATATTTCTGGCGAGGCCAATTTTGGCGAAAAGTATACTGAAGTCAAGTCAAAAAGCGTGCCAAAATTGGCACCGTGCCACAACTGGCACTTTACCTTACTGTACGTTTGGCACCGCCAGACCTCGAGCAATCCCACGTAGTACCGGTAAACGCTCATTCCCAACAGAGCACTATATTTAACGGCTGAATGGGTCACCGTCACCTCACAAGCAAATAGCACACAGTCTGGAGAAAAGCATGTCGCGGCTCAAGCTCATGCCCCCCACGGAAGTTGTCAAGCTCTCGTATTGGGTTTTCGCATTCTGGTGGTTCATCCTCCTCGGCATTCACGTTGTCACCTGTGTTTACACTGCGCTGTACAGCTACTCGTACTGGATGCTGCTGAACACTTATCTCAACAACTACCTAGAAATTTTCGAGATCGGAATGCCACCACCGTATCACCGCACAATTTCCATGGTCCACGCTACTATGGCTGCTTTGCATGCAGTGTGTATCCTCCTCATGCTAGGAGGTTCTGTTTGGCAACGATCTCTTGCTTTTACTCCGTGGTCTTCTTGCGATGCCAGCGTTAAAAGTGAGTCAGTGAAGTCAGATCGCACGAGCTCAGCCGTGGTGCAGAGCTTTACAAAAATATACACCAAGGTAGCGGATCGTCACGGACTGTTCGGTGTCAATGGGATCCACTTTCATGTACTGCTCATCATTCGAGAAGTAATCGAAACGGGGTTGCAAACCATCCAAGCGTACCGCATGAGTGTGCTGTTGCCACGGACGCTGCTCAACCGATTCTACGTTATCTTACTCGTGGTGAATTGCTGGTCTTCTGTTATGGTCTACTCCGTCTTTTTCAAAAGGGACGAGGCGACTAGACGATTTGCGTGTATTGTCTTGGACTGTGTGCTCGACCTTGTAGCCTGCATGGGTGTAGAGCTGATGATAGTATTAAGCTACGCAAGTGACTACGATGTATACATGAAAGGGTTCTGGGACTACATGTGGCGCAATGACGAGTGGGCTGCACGAGTTCTCAACGAATTTCGGATGGTTTTCGTAGTCTCATGGTCAGATCTAGCAAGTCGAGCCATCTTTGCATTTGGGTTAATCCTCACAACGACAAATATGAAGGAGTTACTACAGCGACTGCCACGACAAAAGAACCAGGTTATCGAGACATCAAGTCTGAGTACCGTCAAGGGACAGGCCTGGGCTGACAAACTAAATACGGTTGTCCCCGCAACCTCCAAACCTGCAGGAACGTCACAACCAGAACGAAAACTTTCAACGAAGACAATGCTTGGTAAGATCAGTGACAGCTATCGTGGCACCAAGCTGCGTACCCGATGTGCCCGACTTATGCTGCGTGCAGCTCATCTTTTCTTTGGCGCGTGGGGGATTGTAGTGCTAGGACTTCACATTCACGCCTCAGTGCAACCAACGCTACCTCAATGCTTACTGCAAGTAAGACCGTGGGCAACGTCACGTCCATCCTGCTACTTGGTCGGTCTTGATTGCTATTCTTTGTCGATTTCTGGTAACATGAGCGAGGTGGAGGAGAAGTGGAGTGAGTTCGAACGCTCCACCGTCGTGCAACTTCTCATCCGCCACTGTCCAGCTTTAGAGATGCCTCCTTCCATCAGCAAGTTTTATAACCTCCACGGCGTTAAGGTGTACAACTCAACTATCGTCGACTGGGGCGAGTCCGCAGCATTCACGAGTGCGAATCACCCGAACATGCTGTCACTTTACCTCGCCCGTGTGAACTTGACCGACGGCTTGTTGCCTGCAGGTTTCCAGTCGCCCAATTTTCCTTTGAATCTACGCGACTTTGAGTTTTGCGTCACAAACTTACGGGCTGTACCGGATGATCTTGATCTCAAGTGGCCTCGAAAGGCAGAAATATTGTTAGAGTACAGCCAGTTAACGAGTATCCCACCAGTACTTATCCGGCTCGAGCCGAAATACTTGGCCTTTACTGCCAGCCCGATAACGGAAATTCCCGCTGGGGTGTTCGAGATTCCAGGGCTCCGAACCCTGGGACTGGGACAGCTGAATCTCAACGAACTACCGCGTAATGTGACGAATCCCTCTACGTCACTAAACTCGATCTTTCTCGAGGGGACTAACATTTCTTTCTTCTGGCCGTGGATGGACGATATCATAACAATGGAGATGTGGGGTATCTTGACAGTGTCTCTCACTCCGTACTGCAGCGACCTCGAGGCCATTCAAAGCGGAGCTGCAGATACGTTCAGTGTGCCTCCATCCCCTGACTACGCACCCATTCTGATGAATCCGTTAGAGGCCAATGTACCCCCAGTCTACTACGTTGTTTCTTGTGATCCCAGCTGGTTGGGCACATATTACTATATCGGCCTCGACGACGAGAATATGGCCATCAGCCCTGCACCTGCACTAGTAAGACCGTAAGCGTAGACACTGCACTAATACTCATTTCTTTCATTAGCTTCTTCATTGAATTAGCGCCTTACACCGCCTGAGCGTAGCTGTTCATGGCGATGGCCATGTCGATGTCGTTTTGGGAAAGACCGCCACAGTCGTGTGTGCTGAGCGTCACGTCCACGCGGTTGTACACGTTGAACCACTCCGGGTGGTGGCCCATTTGCTCGGCCAGCAGCGCTGTGCGGTTCATGAAGCCCCAAGCCTCGTTGAAGTCGCGGAACTCGAATTTACGGCGAATGGCGTCGCGGTTCGGCACTTCTTCCCAGGCGCTGGTGATCTGCTGGAAAGAAACGAAGCGCTCTTCCTCCGTTAGCAGCGTCGGGATCGCGCGTGTGGACAGCCCGCGGTGAAGCAGCGGCTTGGTGGAGAGCTTACGGAGCAGGTGGAGAGTCATTTTGCTTGTCAAACGGTGTTTTCTATTGTGACGCTTTTGACAGCACCGGAATGAGGAATTTTGACCAATGAGATGCGGCATCATTTGGGTTTGGACGCGTCTTTTGACGGCGTCAAAACTTTGTGTAGCCATAGTGTACAACGAAAATAATGTTGGAAATGCTGAGGTGAAGGAAGACATGCAAGTTACGTGGGTTAATGATTACAGAGTGAAGACGGCGCTTCCATTCTGTGATAAAGAGTCTAGTTCTTGCGGTTCTTGCGCTTGAAAGCCTTGAGCTCTTTGCGGTAGGCGTCGCCGATCTGGGTCGACACCTTACGCAGGTCTGTGAGGCCCGAGCGCAGTGCCTCGTCGGCAGGAGCGCCTGCAAACACAACAATAACAATAGTTAGCTATTCGTCTGCGATTGCTCTACTCTTTTCAGTCTCGTCGACATGAGTAGCCTTTAGATTGCAGTTTTACCTTGACGGGTCTGTAGACGAATGTGCATCTTGGGCTCCGACGGGTGCGGAATAGTATAGCCGCAGAAATCAACGTCAGGACTACAATAGTACGCGATAACCAGCCATGATAAAAGGTTAACGACAACTTGAAATGTAGCAGTGCGACTGCTGTCAATGCCGATTATAAGCTGCAAAGCACGTACTTGCGCATCAAAACATAACGCAACGCGTTGCCGAGCGTGTGGTCCTCCTCGTGAAACACGTAGGTCTTGGAGTAGTCGCTCGTGGTCAAGAACACGTCGAGTTTCTTCGCGCCGACGGCCATGTCTGTCTAGTGGCTTTATGACTGGTGCACGAGTGTCGTGGAGTGTGTTTCGTTACACAAACCATGTGTTAAAATTTCAGAGAGACCTACTTCTTAATTTCGGATTTCACAATATTCGGTCTTATTCGAGAGAACACAGAGAAGCTTGGTAATCCATCCAGACGGGTGGTGACCTCTACGGCCTCTCAGGATGCCTGCTGGAGCGTCCGTGGCGCGTCGAAGTAGCTCTATGTCTGCTCATGATGCCAAGCTGTCTGTTTCGCCCTGTATGAGCTCGAAAGACGCTCTGACGGCGGAGATATCAAGTGACAACCAGGAGATCGTGGACGCCGAGGAATACATCACCGGCGCCTCTCGTGGGGGCTACGCGAGCAGTATAATTAGCAGCGAAGGCAGTAGCGACAGCAGTGAGGAGGGAGATGTTTGTAATGCGCAGGACTTGACGCAGTTCTCGGTCGCGGAGCTGCAGGACCAGATCGGGCAGCAGTTTGTGGAAGGTATCAACCCATACGTGGAGCAGCATGTGGGTGATGATGAGGAGTTTTACGTCGAGGATTCTTCATCTGATGAGGGTGATAGCAATGCGCAACAAGAGAAAACGACCGAGGAGAAGGAGAAAGAGCTCACAGAGTGGGAGAATCCGTCCTATCTGGTTAAAGATCTGGACACAGGCGAGAGCTACAGAGTGGAGGAGATCGACCAGCAATTCGCGCTTGTCACACTCGACTCGGTGGCTGCCCAGCATGAACACAAGTAGGTGGGGAGAGTTTGCCGAGGGTGGAAATAGTATTTATTCTAACGATATATTATTGCTACAATTGTAGAGAAGAACAACAGCAAGGAGAGGAAGTGACAGAGTCCACGTCGTCATACTTATTATCACTATATACAGCCGATGAGACTGCGGATATTGAAATCGAGGACGACATTCCTGAAGACGCTGAAGCCATAAGCACAGGCGGCTCGATGCGAGCTCGGAGTTCCAACATGGTGGCCATCTATGCGCCCAGCGACGAGCTGCCAACTGGACCGCCCGTGAAATGCAATTTCTTTGGCTGTACTGAGATGCACCAGCGTGTATCAGGTTATTGTGCAGACCATGAAATGATCGCCAAAGAAGAAGAAGATTCTCGTGCACAGGCGCTTTATCTGATCCCTACTGGCGCTCGAGCGGAGTTTATCAAGATCGGAAGCCACGGGTTCGCGTACGACGCGTCCAATCGCTTGTACACTGTGTACGCCATCGAAATGCGCTGTGTGCAGTCAGGCGCGGCGTGGGTGATTTATCGTCGATACCAGCAGTTTAAGGAGCTGAACGACCGCTTACGTCCCATGGGCGTGCGTGTTCCTCTGTTGCCTCCTAAGAAACTACTGGGCTCGTTCGAGCCGGATTTCATCGCGAAGCGGCAGAGCGAGTTGTCCAACTGGCTGCGATGTCTGCTGAACTATGACCGAGTGGACCAGTCGGCTAAGAATCCTCATTTGGTCGAGGAAGTCCGCAAGTTTTTGACCAGCAAAGCCGATCAACCGCCTCTTCTACTGGACAGACTCCCGCTGAAGCGCTCAAGGTTCTTTGGCGCGTCTCTGGCTGACGATGGGGATGATGAGGCCAACAGATTATCTACTGGCAAGCAGAATGTATCACTGCAAGACTTCAGGATGATCCAGGTGATTGGTCGCGGATCTTTTGGTAAAGTTGTGCTCGTTGGTCACAAGACGACGAAGAAGCTGTACGCTATGAAGATTTTATCCAAGGAGAACATTGTGAAGCGCAAACAGGTCGAGCACACGCGGACAGAGCGACGCGTGCTGGGCTGTACGCGACATCCGTTCATTGTGGGGCTTCACTACGCGTTCCAGACGGCACAACGACTGTATTTTGTGTTGGATTACTGTCCTGGAGGGGAGTTGTTCTACCATTTATCGCGCATGAAGAAGCTGCCGGAACACATGGCATGCTTCTACGCCGCCGAGATCACATTGGCTCTGGAACATCTACACGGACTGGGCGTGGTGTATCGAGATCTCAAGCCCGAGAATATTTTACTTACCAAAGACGGACACATCAAGTTGGCCGACTTTGGACTAGCGAAGGAAGGTATCCGTGATGGCGCTAATGGTACAAACTCATTGTGTGGTACACCCGAGTATCTCCCGCCTGAGATCCTCGACCGACTAGGTCACGGGACAGCAGTGGACTGGTGGAATCTAGGTATGGTATTGTACGAGATGCTGACAGGTCTGCCGCCGTGGTATACGAACGACCGTAAGAAGCTGTTCGAACGTCTGCGATCCGCAAGGCTGCACTTTCCGCCCTACGTTTCACGGCGGGCGGAAGCGCTTATACGTCAGTTGTTGAATCGCAACCCGGCGGAGCGTTTGGGCTCGAAAGGCGCGCACCATGTCAAGAACCACCTTTTCTTCGAAAGTATCGACTGGGCTAAACTGGCGAAGAAGCAGGTGCCTCCACCGTTTCGACCGTGTCACTCGGCGATGGACGATGGCGAAGCGCCACTGAATTTTGAGGCGGAGTTCACGCGTCTGCCTCTGCCGAGTGCGGAGAATGCAGCCACAAGTCCACAAAATGGGAGACTGGGAGCGTTGGGGACGCGGTTACGACGAGACTCGGATACTTTTAAGGACTTTACGTACGAGAGTCCCGGGTATCTTGAATCTATGGCGAAGAAGGAGGAAGCGTAAAGTTGAAAATGGAAGAGAAGTATATAAGCGTAGCGAAATTGAAAAAAAGTTGCATGTCGTAATGAGGACTGGCGAAAAGTGTAGACGAAAGACAATGACAAACAGGCACTAATAGCGAGACTCCACGATACTGCGACACGATGCGTTTATCGATGCAGCCGAAATTACAGGGTGCTCAAGAGATTAAATCCATACGAACGAGAAGACGGTCGCGCCAGTCCTGTACAGTATACATGTAGTACATGTATTGCAAAATGAAATGACGAGTTGATGGCTCTGCAAAGCACAATTTGGCACACCGGCTTCCTAAAATTAGAAAAAAAATGTATTGGGAGAGGATCAATAAGAGGATTACATGTATTATCGTTCAACAGCTTTTGGTGAAGACAAAGTCTTCACTGTCAGGATTGCATTGCCATAATCTCTGATCCTAGTACAGGTAAAAATGGGCATACTGCAAACAGTTTCATTTGTCTTTCAGTATTCATCCATAGATTTTTTCATGGTAGCCTTCACTGTGTTATGCTTATTAGTTCTGTCTACATGAGCTACGCTCTTTTAAAAAAGAGTCAACCAGCAATAGCCCACCAGAATTCAACAACATTGAAGAAGAGATCATGCCATTCCTATTTAGATTAAAAAAATTGACTCGATTTTGATTGAGCAACGGCGTCATCAATTTTTCCCTGGGACACTGCGTTTGGGCAGCGTAATCTTTGCAGGAACATTTTAGGGTTTTATTGGGGTGGATACTGCACACGATCGGTTCAACTAGAAAGTGAGTCATTTATTCCAGTTCAATCAATTTTCCAGATGGGTTTTGATAAGAAAAGACCTGTATAAAAACACCCATACCCCTCTATGTACAAATGGTACTGTATCGTCGAATGCAGCACTCAATTCCAAAACTGCTCGCAACAGGTCAAGTCGGTTCGAGCCAGAGCGGCACAGCCATGGCGGTCGAGGACACGCTCACGCCAATGGAGACTATCGAGGGCACGCCCAAGAAGACGTGCAAGCTGCAGCCGCCGAGTCTCAAGCGTATTGTGCTCAATCCGCGCGCATACCTGACGCCGTTCGTGGTCTTCATCATCTTCCACCATCTGCCTATGTTCCTAGCCTTCGGACTCATCGACAAGCCACACGAGGGCTACGACAATTGCGACAGACTTAAGGACCTTTTCCGCTGGCTCCACGTGGCCTTCCTCTTCCACCTTATCCTAGCTTGTATGATGTTCGCCAGCGTCGTCTACACGCTCTCAACTCGTGTCTACCACGAACGTCGACCAGAGGTGCGTTTCCTACGGGCTATTGAGCATTTCTCGAGCATTTTTCTGATATTTTGTTACGCAGGGATGGCTAATTCTTACTATATTCTTGGGCTACTGGGCCAATCTGGGCTGGACGCTCTACGGTGAAGCCGCAATGCGCACCGACACTAGTGTATGCGGCGACACGAACTGGGAGCAGGTGCAGGACCGCGCCGACTCGATCGGCTACTTCCAGCACTTTGACTTTGTATTTACAGTCTCTATTATCATGGCCGGAGCCTGCACGTCGTACATGTGTGGCGTACACAGCGGAGATGACGCCGCAGAGGCCGAAAAGCGCTGGCAGAAGCGCTGCCTGTGCTGCTTCCACGCCTTTACCTGCCGTAAGACGGTGGAATACGAAGGCGACGACGACGTTTTTGAGACGTTGGGGCGTGTGCTGGGCAAATTCTTCGTCGTGAGGTATAAAACCAACCGATACGAAGGTTTGAGCTTCACGGACCTAAAATTCAGCTTGGATCTGGTCTCCAAAGTGCAGAAACAAGAGCGTGAACTCGAAGCTGAACAAAAAGCTGAACTCGCTGCTCAGGGGATCCCAACTGTGCAGCATTTTGCTCCCGACGAAGAGGAGAAGCGACTCAGTGACTTGGCCTTCTACTGTAGGATGGCGATTGGAATCTACGGCTGGCCCATTTACGTCTGGTATTCTCCGTGCTATTGGTTCCGGATCTTCGGGTGCTTCAAGAAACCCGTAGAGGAACAGGTCTTCGAGCACGATAATTTTCTGCACGGCAATCGCGCCAGTTTCATCAATTATACTGGTGTCAAGGACTCGGATCTTGTGTACCTTAACTGCTACAACTTCGTGTTCCAAGCGCCGTATTGCATTGTCAAGGACAAGACACGTAAAGAGCTCATCATCAGCGTGCGTGGCAGTATGTCCTTCTACGACTATGTGACGGACGGATTGGCGCAAATCGTGCGTATGGATCCTAGTGAACTCCCGGACGACATTCCGTACTCATTTGACACTCGTACACACTACGGAATGCTGCGAACGGCGCGTCAGATCTTCAAAGACCTTCAGGAAGGCACGCGTAAGGCTGTTTTCTGGGACTTTGCGATGGCAAAATGCTCTGCTGGAGGCCTGACAAATGACGAGGAATCAGACTGGAAAGTTGTGGTCTGTGGACACTCCATGGGCGCTGGAGTGGGCTGTATCCTCGCCATTTTACTCCGCAAGATGTTCCCCAACACAAAAGCGTTTTTGTACGCGTCACCACCGCTGTTTGACCCTGAGACTGCAGCTTGGACTCGATCGTTTGCGACGACTGCAGTGTATGGAGATGACATCGTGCCGTGTCTCTCTATTGCGAACATGGCTCGACTGCGAGATGAGATGGCAATTCACTATGATGCGGTGGCAAATGAACCGCTGTATAAGGTCAAATACGGTGTACACGGTAAGTTAAAAGACCTGAAAGAAGAGTGTCAACAACCCGTAGCAGCTGCAGGTCCCGAGCAAAGCAGTCGTGGAGGTCTCCCCACTGTGCTGGAAACCGCAAACTCGATGAACACGGGGACGTCGACGGTGGTGGATACAAGTTCAGGCTCCTTTATTAACAACTCGTTCGTTGGTGGATCGCTGACGCCGACGGACTTTGGAGCTTCGGGTGTTAACGTCATCAATCGCCCCTCGCGCGATTTGAGTAACGCCACAATGATTACGTTGCCACAGGAAGACTCGAGTCAGGAAGTGGACGTACCCGGTGAGATTGTACACATCCAGACTGTGAAGATGGCTAGACGCTGTGGTTGTACCGTGTTCCTGGGTGAACAGAAGCTCCAGTATACACTGCGCGAGGCAAGCTATTTCCGCCGGATTTGGGTCACGCCACGCTCAGTGCAGGACCATTTGTTCCACCACTACGACCGGAAGATTCGTTACCTCGTGAACGACTGCATGGACTTTGAGACTCCAGTGGCGGCTCATCGTCCAAGCGCTAGTGCGAGTGCGAGAACGTCTTGGGTCGACGACAGCGAACGAGACAGCAAGGACAAGGCGCCCGGCACGCCCCAGACAGGATACAAGGGCATCGAAGCCGTCGTGTAAAATTCCTCTGCGTGAATTAAGCGGGAGGACTGTAAAAGTATTTTTTTAACGTGAAAAACGCGAATGAAGCGGATTTTACTAGCTGCCTTTCACTTTCGACGGTGTCTTTATTTTTTCGTCAGCTGTATGAGTGTACCTAGAGTACGTGTATAGATGCGTACATGTATACACATGTACTTCAAAGTTCTTGACTGGGAAGATCTTCCGATCGTCAGTCTTGGAAAAGCCCCAAAATGGCCAAACTGCAAGACCTCGTGCTGGACGACAAGGAGTACGTGGAGCTTCTCCGCAAGCTCATCAGCGTCTCGGTACGTGTGTCCTTCAGTCTCATAGTTTTCCCCCGCGTTTCGCCTTCCTGCGGTTCGCTTACGTTAAATCTCTCAACCATAAAGGAAAAAGTGCAAAATGCGCCAGGCCTGGGACTAATTCCTCAGGAGAACCTCGTGTCGGATTTTGTATTGGAAGAGCTCAAGCCTTTCACTGGCGCCGAGCTGAGCGTCGAGCGTGTCGAGTTTGTGGCCGGACGTGGAAACGTTATCATCAAATATGCGTCACCTTCGGCCTCTGCTGACAAGACGCTGGCTCTGGTGGGCGCCCACATGGACGTGGTGCCAGCCAACCCGGAGGGGTGGGAGAGAGACCCCTTCACGCTCACTGTAGAGGGCGACAAGCTCTACGGACGCGGCACTACGGACTGTCTTGGACACGTTGCGCTCCTGACCTGTACGTGCCAAATTAGGGTTCGTTTTAGGGTTTACAATTAGGGTTTGACTTAAACCTTGTATAGTGCTGTTCCGGGAGCTGGCCAAGCACAAGGTGCAGACCAAGACGCAGGTGGTCTGCGTACTCATCGCCTCGGAAGAGAACAGCGAGATCGAGGGCGTCGGAGTCGAGACGTTGATGGAGTCTGGAAAAATTGACTTTCTCAAGAACGGCCCCGTCTTCTGGGTCGACTGCTCCGACAGCCAGCCCTGCATTGGCACGGCCGGTGCCATCACGTGGACGCTCAAGGCTACGGGCAAGTTGTTCCACAGCGGACTGCCCAACTTGGGTATTAACGGACTGGAGTTGGCTATGGACGCCATGACGAAGATCCAGGAATATTTCTACAAGGAGTTCGGACCGGTGGACAAGGAGAAGGAGTACAACTACTCGTGTCCGTCCACTATGAAGCCCACGCGCATGGAATCGTCGGTCAATGGACTCAACCAAATGTACGCGAGTGCCTTTTACTGTGAAGCTATTGCAGAGATGGAGTTGCTGAAAACTGATGTTTATTGCGGCTGTTTAGTCCGCCATGGGCCAAGATTGCAGGCGACGTTCGTCTGTCTCCATTTTACGACATGAAGGAGGTTTGTGTTGATTCTAATAATTACGTAGTTGGAACATAATTAAGCTAATTGTGTGCTTTTCTTTATGATGTATGCTAGATGATTGCCAAGATGACTGCGTTTGTGGACGATCTTAACGCCAACATCACGTCTCTGGAGGGCAACCGTGGACCAGTCTCCAAGTACACGCTCCCGGATGAAGATCGTAAGGGCAAACTGGAGCTGGTGTTCGACAAGAGCTACTACGAAGGTATCGCGTGTTCGCTGGATTCGATCGGATACAAGTACGTTATCAACTGTTTTAACTCGGATTTGCTGAATTGGATCTCACACTGTTATGTTACAGAGCTCTGCATTCGGCGATCAGCGATGTCCTCGGAGATGCCAAACCGTTCTCCATTAGCGGAAGGTGAGAGCTTTTAAATGCATGATGAGACCCGTATACCGTGACGAGTACTAACGCTGTGCTTTATAGTCTGCCCCTTGTACGTGATATGCAACGTGGTGGCTTCGACCTGACGCTCGTGGGGTTCGGCAAGAGCTCCGTGTACCACGGCGACAACGAGTACTGCCAGCTGAGTGACATGAAGGATGCCATGAAGATCCTTGCACTCACGATCGCCAACGTCGATGCTGCTCAGAAGTAATCGGCCCAATGTGGTTGTGAGGCAGCCATCGATCCAATGAAACACGCCCAAGGTCTAGTAGCTGCCTAATAGTACTGACTTTGTGTTTATGAAGCGTGAAAATGAAGGCAAATCGAAGCGTGTGAACCAAGAAACCGTATTCATTGTATTATAGATCGGCGTTTTTATTAGGAGCAGTGGGGGGACTCAGTCATCGGTGTTGGGGACTCTTTTACGCTGCCAAGACATCTGCGAGAACTGTGGGCTGTGCGGTACCGTTGCTTTCTTCCGACTGAGAGCTTCTGCGGCGGCGCGCTTGCTAGCAACAGCTTCACGGCCGAGGTTGAGCATGGCAGCAGTGACAGAGGACGGCAGCTTGGCGTACGAGCGGTTGGTGACGAGATTCACGTAGAACAGACGTCCAGTCTTGGGATCTGAGCGACGTGCCCACTCCTTGGGCAGGTTACTGGACGTACTGGAGCCCGTTCGTCGACTGGAAAGCATCGAGCCACGACTCGTTTGGGACTCGGGCGTCAATGCACTGGACGGTGACGATGACGTCGACGACATGCCTGGAACCGCCTGGACGTTCTGGCGATGACTGTACGCTACTCGAGACGAGGACGATACAGTCGAAGAGCTGGAGGTGCCAGCGAAGATGTTGTCGAGCTGCTGTTGCTTGACTGGCAGTTTCCAGGACGCCACCTTGTTGAGAGTGTCGTAGAAGTATTCGCGGCCACTCTTGGAGTGCGTGCGACGTATCCAGCCCTCAGGCAGTGACTCTTTTCTGGCAGATAACGTCCGCACAGGTCCAGCAGAGTTGGTTTGACGGCGTAATGATGAGGCTGTAGCAGCTGTGAGCGTAGAGCTTACACGCTCGGGACCTCGCACCGAGTCGCTCTTGACGGACTCGCGATCGACGGATTCGTCTCCACGTGCACTGCGTTGATTGCTGGTGGATACTCGAGCGGTTCCCGTTCGAGTGGCAATGGACGCAGTCTTGACGGCCCCGCTCCGACGTTCGTGGATTGAAGAAGTGGACGAGCTGTGGCTAGAGCGATGCAGTCTCGAAGACGCAGTCGACGCCATGACACTGGAACGTTGGTGGCCCCATTTACCTGCGCGGTCGACAGAGTCCAAGCCATTGTTGTTGCTATGGCGATTGTTGCTGCTAATGCTAGAGATTGAGGACACCTCGTCGTCATCCCGCTGCGAGCGGTACGAGAGCCCCCCCGAACTGCTTCTGCTCGTAGATGTTCCTGTGGAAATGTTCGAGCGGCGTGACGTCGTTCCTGCGCTTTTTGGACGTGCCAAGGAGCTCGATGTGGTTGTCCTGGATGACCGATGTGTCGCTACTACTGGCGGGTCCGAGCGAGCAGAAGCCTTGGTCTGTCTGCCTGGCTTCTCATCGTCGTCGTTGTTCTGCTTGCTCGATTCAATCTTTACTGGTTTCTGGGGAATAGCTTCCGTCTCGTCCTCCTGTTGCTGTCGCTTGGTGTCCGGCTCCGAGTCTGAAGAGGTTGGCCCGTCAGTCTCCGGCTCAGCGTGTGTCTCGGTCTTTGACACAGCAACGTGTTCAGGAGCTGTCGTCGGCTCTACCGCCTTGGCCTGCTCCACTTTCTTAACGGTTTCCTCTTTGGCTTCTTCTTCGTCGTCCACTTCTTCATACACTTCAGCTGGGACTGGTTCGGGATCAGCAATGGGCGGTGGGAGACCATACTTCTGCAGTAACTTGACTTCGCTCTGGATAAGCGTCTTCAAATGAGTAAGCGGGAACTCCTGGTAGTCGAACTCGAAGTCGAAGGCCTTGTCGACTCTGAACACTGGAGGCTCGCCGAGTTGCGCCCTTATACTCTTGAAGTACGGATGAGCCAGCGCCTGTTTCGCCGAGATACGGCGAGCTGGATTCACGCACAGCAGACGTCGCAGTAGACTCACAGCTTCAGGTGACGCACGACGGAATAATTTACTTAAAGCTGAAGGCGAAGAGGGCGGCAGACTCTCGAGAAAAGCCAAGGCGTCTCCTTCCACGTCGTAGCCGCGTTTGTCACGAGCTGGAACGGGTAGAACACTGAAGACACGCGAGAGTTGGTCCAGGAAATCGGAGCCCGGGAACATGGGCCGGCGGTTCAGCAGCTCCCCGAAGATACAGCCTATCGACCACATATCCACCGCCTCATTGTAGACTCCCGTGGGCGCCAGCATGATCTCAGGCGGTCGATACCAGCGCGTGACGACGTACTCGGTCATCAACTCTTGCGTTTTATCCACGGCACGTCGAGATTCAGCGTCGGTGGGTGACTGGATGGAGTCATTGCGAGCGCTGTGTGGGATGTACCGAGAGAGCCCGAAGTCCGTGATCTTGACGTCGCACTTCTTGCTTACCAGGATGTTCCCAGGCTTCAGATCTCGATGCAGAACTCCGTTCTCGTGCAGCGTTTGAGCGCCGCATAGAAGCTGGTACATGATGGCTGCAATGTGAGCTTCTTCGAGCGTAGTCTTGCTCTGGATGAGGCGATGGAGATCCGTGTCCACGAGGTCCATCATCAAGTACAGCTCGTCCTTCTCGATGCACGTACTCAAGTTCTGCAGCGACGCGATGTTCGGGTGCTTGCCGAAGTACCGCATGAGACGGATCTCCCGTAACGTGTGCTTGGCGTCCCATTCATCTCCAGCCATGGGCGTGATCTTCTTGATAGCCACGTTCTTCTTGCTCTCCGTGTCCATCGCAGCGCACACGATGCCGTACGAGCCTTCACCCAGCACTTGGAGCGGCTTGTACTTGGCTGGCACGTTGAAATCGCAGCCTTTCAGAGTGAATCCCGAGCCGACAGGACAGTCGTTCTCCAGTACAGACGGCGTGTCGTTGTTACTCGCTTCTGTCGGTTCTGTCGTGGCCTGAGGCTCCTTCTCGTGTGGCTCTGGTGGCCGTTTATGATCAGCGAAGGCCAAGACCTCGTCACAAATGTACTGACGTAAGGTGGACAGAGGCAGAGATTGCGTCTCGAAGGCGAACTCAAGAGAATGAGCGAGATGCAGTGAAGTGATCTCGCCCCACTCCTCTTGGACGCCTTCAAAGAACGGATGCAGCAGTGCGTCGTCCGCTGAAATCCGCTCTTTGGGGTTAAAGCACAGCAATCGACGTAGTAAATCCAGAGCTTGAGGACCCACCGACTCGCCTAGTTTCGTCTCCAACGCTCCCGGTACTGGAGCAGGAAGTGACGACAGGAATTTGAGTGCGTCCTTCTCGATGACGTAGCCTCGATCATCAGGTTCCGGTACTGGGAGCACTTGAAACACGCGAGTGAGTTGGTCCATGAAGTCTGTTCCGGGAAATAGCGGTTTACGGGAGACGAGTTCTCCTAAGATGCAGCCTACAGACCACATATCGACAGCTCCGTCGTAGCTTCCGTTGGGTGCGAGCATGAGCTCAGGCGGTCGGTACCAACGCGTCACAACGTACTCTGTCATCATGGATACTTCGTCGGCTGAAGCTTGTTCGGGTCCTAATTGAGCCTTCTTTGGCATCATACGGGCGAGACCGAAGTCCGTGATCTTCAACTCGCAGTCCTTATTAAGCAAAAGATTCCCTGGCTTTAAGTCGCGATGAAGAACGCCGTTGTCGTGCATGGCCTTGACTCCGGAGAGAACCTGGTACATGATGACTCGAATGTGTCCTTCAGTAAGAGGACAGGAACTCTGAATAAGGCGATGCAAGTCCGTGTCGGCGAGCTCCATCATCATGTACAACTCGTCCTTGTCCTTACACATGCTCAAGTCTTTGAGTGAAATAATCTGTCACAGGATAAATGAACACGGTTAATTGTCAGAATCGGGAAGTGAAAACCGCGAGTATACTCACGTTTTCATGGGCTCCAAGACAGCGCATGAGGCGAATTTCACGAAGCGTATGCGTGGCGTCCCATTCATCGCCAGCCATGGGCGTGATCTTCTTGATAGCCAGCTTTTCGTCAGTCGTGGTATTGCGGACTGAGCACACGACACCATAGGAACCTTGTCCGATAGCGTCGATGGGCTGGTACTTTGGGTCTACGTTGAAGCTACAGCCGTTGATGGTGAAGCCGTTCTCGTTGATCACCGGTACGCTACGATCATCTTTGCCCATGTTGATGCTGAAAGGAACGATCGAAAGCTAAAAGGCACTGAACTGAACTAGGAACAGCCACCGCATGCGGGGAACAAGGAGAAGCTTGCTTTGCCCGGTCACCCAACTCGTTTTGGTGTGGGATGGATCAGAGCTTGAACAAAAGCAGCGGGGTTGCCAAGCTCAAGGCCAATTTTAGTGCTCGTTTGTCCGCTGGCATTTTCACCAGCACTGCATGCGATCGAGTCTGGTGATCAAGATAGCGATAGTATCGGCGGAAGTTGGTTTTGAAACGAAAAACACAACGAAAATATCGCTTACCGTCACGAAACCAACATAAAAAAACTTGATACGAATGCGTGTCATGGTGTTTTAGCTTAGGCTTGTTGCATTGATTGCGTGGAGCCATGCAGAATGGCCGAAGCATCCCAAGCTATTGAGCGTTGGGCCTTAAAAATAGTGGCGATCAACGTCATCGAGTATTGTTCGCTTCTTCTTCTTCCAGACTAGAATGGGAGCTTCCACCACGCGATAAACTCCGTCCAGCTTATAGCGCCACTACGAAAGAAATGCACGACAAGCGATAAGGGCTGGTACACGAACACGACACAAGAATTCCGTACCTCTCGTCCGTGTCGAACTCCTTGGCCAGATACTGCAATTCAATGTCCGAGAGCGGCTCACCAAGATCCTCTGCGATGTCGCGGAGCTGCAGCACCACAAGCGTTGACATCACTGTCGAGTGAAGAAGTGTACCAAGTAGGCCATATACATTACCTCGTCGATATCGATGTCCCCCGACCCATTCTAGAATCAACAGCTTCATATCAGTCTCAATTTCGTCGGTATCAACCATATACAGCGTTCTTTACCTGATCATAGTCGTCGAAAATCTTCTTGAGCTCCCGCTCGTGCTCCTCGGAAAGCGTCGCTGACTATAAAATATCGACTTATTAAAAACTTTTTCAATCCCCACCAACGAGAGAGTACCCCTACCATGCTTCCAGATACTCGTCAACTTATGTAGATTCACTGCTGGACGTTCTTCTGTGGAAATGGACGGTCTCCGTTGCGTCCCTTCACCAGAGATCTTCGGTATCTGATTCCGCGCCACTTCTCACTTGGTCTTTTGCGCAGCGCCATGCTACTTTGGACGTTCATCCTCCTGCTAGCAGCTTCCCTTGCGTTCGCTGAGCGCAGCAGTCTTTGCGACGATGGCGGACCTTTCACGTGTTCGGTCAAGCTGCCCAATATTCTTACCGACTATCGTTGCGGTACTCACGGACTGTGGGCTGTTCAAAGTGGCTGCTACGTGTGTGTGGACGCCACGACGTGTGCTTTAATCGACTCAGCGTTGGCATTCGATGAAGCGCAGAAGAACAGTCGCACCCTCCCGAAAGCCAATGGCAACGATATCTCGATACTTCTGCAAGACCAGGCCGACCACAGTACGGAGGATCCAGTATACGAACAAGCAGCAATGAACGACGCGGCTTCACCTCGAGCTGAGATGATCACGAAGCGCGCTGAAGTCTCCAACTGGTTATTCTCCATTCCCGTGTGTTTGGCAATTGTGTCTCTCGGTTTAGCCATTCGCGCTCGAATTCCTCAACGCCGTCGAGGATTCCAGCGACTACAAGACCAGAACCGCCAGAATCGAGACGCGAATCCTCTTTTTCAAGAAGATATCAACCCATTCTGCTCAAATGAGCTTGAAGAGGACGTTGTGATCGAGACTGCTGGCCACTTCCAAGGCGATCCAAGTAACAGTGAGAGCGAAGAAGCACAGTTCTTACCCGTGGAAGAGGACGCCTTCACTCTAGCAGAGTCCGAGGCGATCAAACAAGCTGTTTTACTACATATTAAGGAGTTTGATGAGCAAGAAGAAGCGGAGATTTAGTCTACACAAGTTCGTAGATTATTGTCGAAAAGTGTAGCAACACCCATCTCATGTTTTACTCTCTCTCATACACTATCGTTCCATCTCTCTTGACCGCTCGAAGAAAGTATTGACGATCAATGACCCCCGTGTCTCCCATACCAGGACTCAACACCACGTTATTGCTGGACTTGTAGAACTTGATCCCGTCCTTCACTGCCATAAGAAAGTCGATGTATAGCAGCAAGTTACAGTTCGACCTCATGCCACTGACCACTTGATCATCCATGACCTCCCTCTCAGCAAAGTGGATGTGGTTCCTCTGCATCTTAGACAGCCCTGAGGCCCAGATACTATCCCAGAATTTAAGATACGTCCCATGAACACATTTGTCAATGGCATTGGAGTCTTCCAACGGAGTCAAGAGCTCCTCGTCCTGCACCAATTGGAGCGTGTGTCCCTGATTGGCTCGGATAAATTTTAAAAATCCGGACTCGTCTGTAGTCATCGAGAAGCGCTTTTTAGCGTTGGCACGCACAACATCCTCGACTTGTTGCTCTGTGAATGACTGGAACAGTGGGAGAGCGAGAAGTTGGGCCAACGGGGCGAACCCCGACGGTCTCATGTCCAGTTGGAGATCCTCAGCACCATGACGCAACGCGTATGCCAAAGTTTTAGACAGACGAACTTCAGGAGGGTCATCTTTACGACCGGCTGGACGAGTTTTACCTCGAGGAGGCTTGCGCTGCTCTGATCTCGACGCCATCAAAGTGATAATGGAGAGTTCGCTTCTTCGTTGCGTTTTGGATACTTTTGAAAAAAATGAGTGATGGTCTGTATCCATCTTGACAAATTGTGAAAGTGGCTACACGAAAAAATGGTACGTTGTTTTGTCGTATGTGCAGGCTGTATGTGCGCGTGAGTAGCTGACGTTGAAGGACTGGCGCTGGTGTGGACAGGATAGTAAACTACCAAGTTTGTTCCCACGCAAGCACTTCCTGGATATCGTGGACGACGACTGGATCACGGACACCTTGTCGGACGATGGTAAAGTGTCTGAATTGACAAAACTCGTCTCCATAGGTGTGATCCTCATTGTTGCTGTTGAACAGAAATCGAGGTGCCTCCCGCTCTAGATGTGGATCCCAATGGCAGCGAAAGCCCCACTGGTAAGTAAATGAACTGTAACTCTGCGAAATTTGTACTAATTGTGTTAAGTTTATTGCAGGTGAGCCGCCAATGTGGACTGCGGACGAGAAGGTGGATCGCTGGAACGACCTGGGGCTGGACCAGTGGGTCAAGGACACAGCTTAAGATTTTTTGAATAAGATCGTGGAAAGAGAGCATTCTAGTAAGTCTTGATGCTACTTCGCGTTCAGTAGACAGTCGAGCGCGTCGCCTTCAAAGACGCTTTGAGAGGCCTTGAAGGACCTTGCAAAGGAAACATCCTGCAGTGCTTCGTACACTTCATCGAATGTTGGGCGACAGCTCGGCTCGCCATCCCAACAGCGCTTCATTAATTCCTACAAAATAAAATCCAGTTAAATATCCAGGTGGTTATCAAACACAAGGTGTGTCTGCGTTACCTGACACTCTCGCGGACAATCCACTGTCGGAACGCGAAAGCGCTCGCCTGCAAGGACTCGCCTCTTAATATCGGAGACGTCATAACCTCGGAACGGGATGTCACGGCTGAAAATCTACCATGACTTTGCGATTTAGAACAGAAAAGGCTTCCAGTTGGGTTTATGCCATCTCACCTCCCACAGAAGAATGCCAAACATGAAGACATCTACCGCTTTGGAGAAAGGTAGCCCCCTCAGAAGCTCAGGTGGCATGTAACTGGGCGTCCCTGCAGTCGTAAATTTTGTGCTGTATCAACAATGTTAGCACCTTAAGCTCTGTACAAGCTGAAGGAATCACAGAGAGGAAACTCACCGTACGAGACCAAAATCACAGAGCTTTGCAGCACCTTTCCGGTCAATCAGAACATTCGCGCTTTTCAGGTCGCTACAACGGAGACCCAGTAAGAAGCAATTTGTGCGTAATGAAGCCAAGAGGAGCGTACCGATGGATAACGGCAGGCCTCCTAGAGTGCAGAAATCGCATGCCATTCGCAACCTCTCCCTGCAACGTTATAGCTGACTTTTAACAAAATGTCATCGTAATAGTAGCATTCAGTTTTTACTCACTGCGATACGAGTCATTTGCTGTGGACTCAAGTACGTATTCGTTCCATGAAGCAGGTGGTGTAGCGAGTGATCGCAGAGTTCCATCACCATGCACAGATTCGGAGGCTCCAAGCACGCCCCAATCAAGTTGACAACGTTCGGGTGCCTCAACTTGCTGTTGGAATGGGTCGTGTTAAGTCATTGCAGAGATGCTTCCACTAAAAAAATACCTCATGACGAGCAGTTCATCCATGAACTCCTGCTTGAGCGCTTCATCCACGCGCGGATCGAACTTTATGCCACAAATTAGCCCAAAAGATGATGGCTACATTGCAATTTTTTGACACATACGAGAGTTTTCAAGGCCACCGAGTTTTTGCGGTAGATTCCTCGATGCACCAGTGCGACACCACCTCCGCCGATGGTCTCGCAGACGGTTAAGTCGCTGAAAGGGATATTCTCCCAGCAAGGAGCACCGCTGTCGTCGCTGTCCATTGATGTACGAGTAGGTAAAAATGTTAACGGGTTTCGCCTCTTCAAATGTAGCCATTCAAAGAAAATGTTCCTAAACTCCGACTTCGAATTACCTGCAACAGTTACGCTTAACTTATCCGTGCCGGATCATAGACAGTAAGATGCGTGCTTTACGCCGATGTGGCCGCCTCCACATTAGCGACGGTGCGTGCGAGAATCTTGATGGCGTTCTTCATGTCGCTCAGTTGGCAGTATTCGTTGTCACCGTGGTAGACCGAGCTCTTGCCGAAACCCGTCAACGTCAAATCAAATCCTGCTCGTTGCAAGTCGCGCACCAGAGGCAAACTGCCACTGATAGAGAACGGCTTCGCCTCGTCAAGCACATCGGCGATAGCAGCATGCAACGACCTAGTAGTTTCCAATAAAAAGCACGCAAGTAAGTATTCGGTGTCACAGAGTCTTGTGAAAATCATGGTACGTACTTGTATCCGACGGATTCAAGAGAGCAGGCAATTCCCTCGAAATACTGCTTGTCGAACGTAAGCTCCAGCTTGCCGTTCCATTTCTCTGCCGGCAGGGAATACTTGGACACCGGACCACGCTTGCCCTCCAGCGACGTAATGTTAGCGTTCAGGTCGTCAACATACGACTGAACCTTGGCAACTAACTGTCATAATAAAGAACATGTTAGCTGTGCATTTCCCACCGAGGACGACCAAATTGTTACGTACGTCCTTCATGTCGAAGAACGGCGACAAACGCACGTCACCCGAGATCTTCACCCAAGGCGGACTGCACACAACATATCACACATGAGTATCGTACACAGTTTGCACAAACTCTTTGCAAACGCACATCTGGTTCAGTCCGTTCGTGGACGACTCGATACGCGTCGGCTTCATAGTGGACGGACACGAGTAGTTGTACTCCTTTTCTTGAGGTAAAGGGCCAAAGTCCTTGTAGAATCGTTCCTGGATTTTGGTCAGCGCATCCATGCCCAATTCAACGCCATTAATACCCAAATTGGGTAACCCACTGTGGAACAGCTTGCCAGTGGCTTTCAGTGTCCACGTGATCACACCCGCCGTGCCAATACAAGGTTGGCTGTCTGAGCAATCAACCCAAATGACGGGGCCATTCTTGATAAAGTTGATCTTGCCTGACTCCATCAAAGTCTCGACACCCACCCCCGGAATCTCCGTGTTCTCTTCGGAAGCGATGAGTACACAGACCACCTTGGTCTCAATACGGACCTTCCTTTTGGCCAATTCCTTGAAAAGCTCGGTCATGAGAGCCACGTGACCCAGACAGTCCGTCGTGCCGCGTCCGTAGAGCTTGTCACCTTCCACTGTGAGAGTGAAAGGATCTCTCTCCCACCCTTCGGGATTCGCAGGCACCACATCCATGTGGGAGCCCACAAAGGCCACCGTTTTCTCATTATGAGCGAAATCTGGGTGCTGATACGTGATGATGACGTTGCCACGGCCAGCCACGAACTCCACGCGCTCGATGGTCAGATACCCGCCGTTCTCCTTGGTGTAGGGCTGGAGCTCGGCTAGCACGAATTCGGACACGAGGTTTTCCTGTGGTATGAGCCCCAAGCTTGGCGCATTTTGCACCTTTTCGGAGACACCGATGATCTTTCGCAGTAGCTCAACGTAAGAGCTTTCGTCTAGCTGGATGTCTTGCAGGAGCGACGCCATTTCCAGCTTTTCTCAACTGTGAACACATAATGCGAATGACGGATACACTTTTGTATTGCACATCCATCGTCTGATTGGCTGAATTGTGGTAGCACAGAAATGCCACACCCGAGATTGTGTATAAAACACAAAATCATGAGGTGCCCCCAACTCGGAAGACATTCGCGCGACCACCTGTGTTTCTTCTGAATCTGTGGCCATGAGATCACGTGTCTTTTTGTCTTCTACTTGTACTGTACCTAGATTATGAATGGTTAAAGTTTCTCGGCTCTGCTTCGGTTTGGGTCGGTGACTGGTAGTCCAGCGGGCTGCCATCTTGTCGCAACGTCCTTCAAGCATGAGCCAACAGTGAAAGCTCAATCCGATGGTGCAATGGAGTACTGTCAAGAGTCTGCGTACTTGTTACTGTTCTCCAGCACCAGTGGATTAACATCCCCACACAACAAATAAATCTGAATGATGTGATATAACAAAAGTATCATAGTTGCATTTTGCATGTCCCTCCGTTTAGGCAGATCACCGTCGACTGTACAGTTTCTCGGTCGAGTTCCCTTGACGCGAGGAGCGCGTGTGTTTGAGCAGTAAAGACGCTTGTGTCGTACTTGGAGTGACTAGCGATCTACAACAACAACAATGCACATGTTAAGTTAATATAATAGCACCTCAGAACGTGGCAATACAGAGACGTACTTGATATAGGGCTCCAGCTGCTTGATAGTCCACTTTTCCTGCATTTTGAAGAGCTGCTCGAACCGTTTCTTCGGCTCGGGGGACAGCAATTCCTCAGGGAAATACACGATCCGTGTGGGCCTCCCTGCCTTCTGGGGTTTGACCAGCACGAGGCCACTGAGCATGTCCAAGTTGACGGTCACACTGTCAGGAACACGGAGCTTCCACTTCTCCATGAACTGGTCCAGCTCCCACCCAGCATCAGCAGGATTCAGAGCCACGTGGTCTTGTTGAGCCTGGAATTGCGCCTCTGCTGCCTGCTCGTCAAACAAAGCCTTCGCTCGGAACGTGGCGACCTTCACAGGGTCCAGTGTGCAGTGATCCTCGCCGTTAACTGCTTCCAATGAGCCGTAAAGCTTGCAGCACTGGCGGATCGCCACCAGAGGCTCATCCAGATCGTTCAAGAATTGCTTCACAGGCACACCAGGCTGCGACAACACCTTCCAGTCGTGCTGTACGACGGCATCCAGCATATCTGTGAAAATCTGAGATTGATACGTGGGTCCCAATAAGCGCCATGTACCAGCCTCTTCAAATGCATGAACCTCTTGTAGCATAGCCATAACCTCATGCTCGCTGACTTGCAAGGCAGCCACTAAGTCACTTGTCGAGTAAAACTTGCTCAGCTTCGCACGCTTGGCTTGAGTTGCATCCCGCTTAGGTTTCTCGTACCGAGCTTCTAGCAGTAAAGCTCTCAGCTTGGTAGGGTCAGGAACCTTGTGTTCAAGCTGTACATAGCAATACAATATTAGCGTCTCCTCTTGCAAGGCCTCGGGGTTTTAAACAGTAGCTTACGAGGTAGTGGAAGCGAGCAGCTCCTGGCACCTGGATAGTTCTCTTGTCGAAAGTATCTTTTGGCTCGCTCCAGTCCGTATGAGTCGTAAGAAGACGAAGATTCGACGTGTCTTCCTTCTTAATGTAGTACGACTTGTCCTCCGTACACAGAACTGCTCGAGCGTCTGGTGTACCGACGATAAAGACTCTGTGGAGGATGAAAGGTTAGTAAATGCTTTAACATCAACGCTGTCAACGAGTTGGAAGACGCACTTGCTGCCGGTGGTGATGGCGTTCTCGATATCAGGGTTCAGTTGCAGGAGTTTGTACTTGTCCTCGTCGAAGTTTGCGGTCGTCACGATCATCGTGTCCATGTCTGCTGACGTCGGCTCCGAATGAAGTATAATTTGGATAATAATAAGGCGGGAATTCCAACTAAATACGAAAAATGGCATTTGCAGTTTCTAAACGTTTTTACATGATTTTCTAAGGTTTTATTGTTGCTATCTGCAGTTTAGTAGAATCTCGACGACGGCGTCGAGTCGTTCCGTGATATCTTGGATGCCCGTGTATCCGACGAGCTCACATACTTCCGGTGTGTTCAGCACGCGCTTGAGTTTAAGTAAGACAGGTAGCACTTTGAGGTTCAAGAGTTGAGAAGCAGCACCTTCCACTTGATCCACTAATCCACTGAGAAGAGTGATCGTCAACCTCAACACTTCTGCGTATTCAGATGCGTCGAAGAATGTCGTCCGAGTTGTAGCAGCCTCACCTTCTGCAGAGATTGCAGAAAGTGGCCCAAGAAGCTTAAGCACCAGGTCTTTTAGCATGGGCACCACCTTCTCCAATTTGTCAGCGAACACATCCACATGCCGCTGACTGAAGTTCAGAAGCAGCACGAGCGCATAGACCCTGAAATTCGAGGCCTGTTCCGAGGTCGCCAATGCCGCTTTGGATCGCCTTGACGCGTTCTCTCCATTATTTTCAGCCTCAATTCCTAGCGACAAATTTACATTGCGATGTAAATATTTGATCACGGTCGGCAGCAGTTCGGCAATGGCTGTCAACGTTTCTTCATTTGCAATGACTACCATCCACCCCAAAACAAAGAAAGCGTCTCCTTGCACCCATTGGTTCTTTCTTGTAGCCATCTTGGATACGCTCTGGAGTATCTGCTCCCCATAGCGTTCGAGCAGTTGCTGGCCTGCCACCCTCGAAATGCACAGCGAGCCCACCGCATTTGCAGCCTTGCACTTAAGTTGAACGTCACGTGCGTTCAGTGCTGCAATTACGTTGCGTAGATGCAAGTGCTGCGACTGACATTCGAGCATACGGTGATCCTCTGCGCCTTGACGGGTTTGTGTGTTGGTTCCGGCATTGCTGGCGACCAGCAGCCGACGAATCTCCATGTTGATACTGTTCAGCGGCAACGCTGCGATCTCTGTTAGCGCCTCAACGAACACCTGCTTATCCTGGCCTTCCACACCATTGATCGGGTCCCACTGCAGACAGCGCTGTAGCTGCAGGGCATATTCACCCAGCGTCGACGACTCCACCTCCTCCATAAATATTACGCGGCAAAACTAGAAGGTTGGAGCTGCTCCAAAAATAGCACAAATCCAAGACACAAAATCAAAATGCTCCGTTTTGTGTTAGGAAATATGCCAGATTTGTGTCATACACAAAACTTGAATGTGGTCCACTTCGACACATTAAAAACGACTGGTTGCTGCGGATGCTGTAAGGGCATCTCCAACGGTACGTCTCATAGGCAGTTTTATCTTAAAACTTGCACATTTAAGACCCGAGCAAGTTATAAGCTCTCCAGTGGCAAGTCTTAATACGGGTTTTAACTTCAGCGAGACTTTAAAGTAGTGCTCCGTGTCTTAAGATAAGACTTCACAATTAACGAATTGTGTGGTTTACACTTCGGAAAGAGATACTTCGAGACCACAGGGAAGGGGCCCGAATGGACCGACGAAGGCACATTCTACGGCAGGGTGTATGCGCTCTGGCTTCTCCTCAAAAGGAAGGACACTGAAGATCGTTCTGAGGTCGCTGTTGCTGGCAGGTGGAAGAAGCTACAGCCTGCTGTAACTAAAGGGGGTCTACTCGAAGCTAAAGAGCAGGGAACGCTCGGGGTAGAATGAGGAAATGTACCTGGACGCCGCTGTAGACATCTACGCCGAGCGCCACAAGCAGCCGGAGGAGCCTGTGACAAACCGAAGGGGACAAGTCAGCTGACGACTACGGCTGGCACTAACAGGAGCGCTGTCAACGCCATAGTTCTACCCCGGCCGTAGGGCCAGAAGGCTGCCAAGCGAGCCAAGGGTGCACTCATGGACGATGTCCAGCTACGTTTTGTGGTCGCGTCCGAGAAGAGGGCGTCTGTGATGGAGCAGCAACTCCACTTTAACATCTTCATGCAGGACCCATTATGTGATGAATCAAAGGAGTACTATGCGATGCGACGGAGTGCAATTCTTGCTACTCTGCGAGAGACTTCGAGCCCCTCCGAACCAGACCAGCGCCAGCACGAAGATGACTTTACTAACACACAGTCACACGTAGGCACTGGGGACAACGTGGCGGAGCTGAACCTGGGCAAAATCCGAAATGGCATAACACCAACCACGACTGGAACACAGTTCAAGAGCATACTGTAGTTTAGCATGTTGCTCTAAGCAATTACAGTTTTCTGTGAATAGCTACATCAACTCTCACCGTACGCTCGCCAAATGTGTCCAATGAGATCATTTTTGAGCTCGTAGTGAAGATCTTTGTTTCCCACGACCCTTAATACTTGAGTAATGTTGACAACCGGACAAGCATCACTAGGTAGCAATGGTGCCGGGCTTGGAAAATAAAGAAACGAAAGAACTCGTCTTCCGAGTACATGGAAACGCAGGCTGCGCCCCACTGTAAGATCAGATGGTCACGAGGTCGTAAATAAAAGTTCAGCGTCTCAATGGCCCGCGTTACGCTTTAGGATAGGACTCACCATTGGAGATGCTCTAAAGACCCGAATCACTTTATAATTTCATGCTAATGCCCAACACTTCGTGGATTATCGCTGCGAGTGCGGCGTGGAGGTCTCGTAAGAAAAAAAGGTATTGTTGCTATTGCGGTTGCGCTACATGCTTGTAGAAAGGAATCGTCTCACTGTTGATGCACTCATAGATCCTTCCAAGAGCCCATGACACGTCTTATAGGCTAGTCGAGATCGTGGGAGCTATATATCAGCATTCTCTATTGACCCCGACTCATTCGACGACTTACTTGCTGTTTTTTTAGTAGATACTATATTGTGAAAAGTGGACCTGGACGGCGCGGTCGCCCACCAAAACTTATCTACAAGCACACTGTACTAGCGCGCCTGCTACATTTTTACCCTGTGTGAGCTTTTTGGCGTTCCGCCGGTGACGCTGTCACGAGTACTATCAAAGGCTGAACGTGCCCTTAGAGCTGAAGCACGCTGAAACACGAGTTTTCGATGTCGCGGTAGAGTGCCTTCGCACGTCTAATCTCAGGTGGACACAACCCATCTACTGCACTCATTTACGCACACAACATCAGTCCTTCTTAGGCAGATAGGAATAGGTCGCATTGTATGTCGCCCACCTGATGGCTTCTTCGTGTTCTTTAGCGCGTAAGACTTGTGCTTCAGAGAATCAGCATCGCGGGTAGACCACCCGGCTGGTAGATTGCGGTTGTAGGCGAATTGGATATCTTCCCCTGCGAAGAGCCGAGCGGCACGATTCTTGAACAAGCGCTAACAGCCCTATTTGATGCACACAGGAAGTTAGAGGATAGTAATTTAATCAAATGCAGATTAAGGCTTTGGATTACGCTCGACTTGAGGCGTTGTAAAGCCTTTCCCCCAGCCACTCGACTGTCTTGCCATGGGCGGGTTGAGACAAAAAGGAAACTGAGTGTTTCTGTGGCTCAAACCACTACATCGGCATAAGTCGTTATATCAAATTCACTGCGCTGTCGAAGTCTGTGACTGATTTTTGTTTAGCTGGGTCACGATTGGCAACAAAGACATCAAGTCCACTGTGTCGCCATATCCAATTCGTAAAGTGTTTAAACACTTTTGTTACCCGAAATTGACGACTTGCCTCTTGGTGGCCAATGCCCTTAGAAGTGTTTAAACACTTCTGCTTATGAATGCCAGTTCGCTGAGAAGCCTATGGGGCAGGGCTAGTGTATGCATTCCACTCCGTGATAACCGGAACGCTTCGTTCGGATCAAGAGTAAACCGTGCCTCAGCTGTACAATCCATCTGGTATGTACACCGTTTGGTTACAGTGTTGTTGTTGGGCAAAGCGATCCTCGCGTTCTCTAGCCCTTCAAGTACACTGCGAGCCTGGTTGGGAATCGAAACGGACGGGGTGCTCCATAGTACTGTCGATAGAAGGCCTGTATTGTGGCCAATTGAACGGGCGCAGTCACAATTGGATGAGGCCAAGCCCAG
Organism: Phytophthora tentaculata; assembly: GCA_033557915.1. NCBI lineage: Eukaryota > Oomycota > Peronosporomycetes > Peronosporales > Peronosporaceae > Phytophthora > Phytophthora tentaculata. Next base: position 1,723,211 of record JAUCEA010000005.1, read on the forward strand.
TGATTCGGTACCTGAGTCACTATCACTCGTGTATTCACTGCCAATATTCTCCCAATTGTCGCTGCCTCGTCGTCTTCAAACTGGTAGTCGTCTTCACTACTAACATCCGTCGACAACACGCGAAACTTGTGCGACCGTAGCGGCCAAGGCGGTGAACTAATGCCTCCTAAAAATCGGAATTTTTAAAACAGTTTTTGTCGTTGAGGAGCTGGATTCTGCAAAGTAGGTGCTCTATACCACGTACCCGCTCACGAACCCGACTCTCTAATGCGTCCACGTGAGCGGTGCCGATCCTCGTTGTCGCTGCTGAATTCACAGAGCCTCTTGGGTACTGATGAGCATGCTATAAGAGAAAGTAAAACGAGATATATTGCTAAGGACTGCAGTAGGTGGAGCTGTCGTTACCCAATAAAATTAACGTTTACGTTTTCAACAACTTCGAAGTTTCTACTTCTTTTTTTTAACTTTTTTTGTCGTCTGCACTTCTTTTTACGGGCTTTCATTAAGTTATTTTTTTCGGTACATGTATACATCACCGATAGAGTAATCTGCGTCAATACCGAATGCCATATATATAGGGAGTCGAGGTGTATAAAATGATCCTAAAACGGTTATGATTGGCCAACCAAATCTGGGAGATTATTTTAGCTCAGTCAGCGGACCTCTGCACATCTCCATCTCGTCGCGTCGCTATACCATAATATATATATGAGGGTATTAGCTGTTGGCCCGTTCGGTGTACACGCAGATTACTGTACTACGAAAACGTTGAATTGTACTTTTAGTTTTGCTTCATCAGTATGTTACTGGCTTCATCGTTTATTCTAGGATATCCAGCTTAAACCTATGCTACGTTGTATTGCACTCTCCGTTTTGTTTCATTCTATGCTACTGGCGTCAACTTTTATTCTTGTGTATCAGGACGGCTTCAGCGTGGGACATAGTATTAAATGCTCGAAAGTACATGTATATAACAATTTTTACAGCGTAACGACCTTTCAAATTTGTTGCACTATACTTCTGTATTGGCTTTCCGTCATTTACTCGTGCGTATAAAGCAGAGCGCAGCTAACAAAACCAACACACGAATTAAATTACATTATGCAATGAATGAAATGAATTGTAGCTGCAGAGAAAAATAATCTTTACTGAATGAAAAGAAGCCTCAGTAATGGAAAGTTCTCTGAAATTTATTTCAGAGTCTACCAGGGATCCGACTTTCCTCGCATGTTTTATTTATGATACTGTAGCTGTACACACTTACCGTCAATAAGATTGTTGTTCTACTGTAGGTGCATTCGTAAAAATAATACCCTTATATACATTTGAGAAACACACCTCTGCGTAAATTAAAAGGTCAGATTGTCCGAAAATCTTAGACACTACTCAACAAGATCTGACAGTATTTAATAGCATGCTGTTTAAAAATGCCTCTAATTATTATACCTGCATGGCTTTTAAATCACCCACGTGAAATGTTGACCCTGTCGGCATCGGTTCCATCTTCGTCCAACATGCAACTGCGATAATTTAGATGGTTATTTATTTTGCGTATTTGTATGGGTTGCGTTACAAAATTCCGCTTCTTTATACCATAGGGTTAATAATGGAGTCACGTTTGGACCCAGTATCGAAAATAGCTTTCTTTCGCACTCGTTACATGCCTTTTTGTGAGGATGTGCTGCGGAAGTACAACGGCAGCAGTAGGCATGCTGCTGGTGTTGTGCACTATTCGGATCATAGTGAGCAAGACTTCGCCTGCAGCGTTTTGGACGACTGGTGCGATGATGGTTACTGCAAGCAGCCTGTCCGATGGAAAAACAGACTGAGGTCCCGCCGGAGTTTGGAACCTAACTGAGCAAGTATACGTAATAGCGTTTTATTGGACTTCTTGTCCCTCGGCTTATTGGCTAACTTCTTCTTTTCGGGCTCCTCATCGTCCGAGGCGGCGGCAGCAGCACCTGTGACACTCCCCTCTTCCTTTAGATTCGGGTCGGGCAGCGTCACGAAGTGGTATATGCGGTACTCGTCGCCGAATTTTCACTGACCTGTCTTCCAGAAGTGGGGGGCACAACCGGCGGTGAGATCACTCCGGATCGAACGGTTCCGTCAGGTGCAAGACGAGGATGGGTGAACCTTTGGTCTCAAAAAGTATCTGAGGGGTGAGCTCAGAGCTCTGTTACAGGACGAAGATAGATCGTACGGCAAGACAGCAGAGAACTATGATGCGGATCTCGACTATCTGCTTCTTTACTGCCCACCGACTGGGCGGACCGACGGAGAGCACGATGACACGATGCGCTAGTGGTCCCCGATACCTTGCATGAAGACGTCTTATACCACTATCATGTGAGTTTGGAAGGTGGCCATCAAGAGATCGGCCGGACCTACCAGCGGATCCGAGGTCACTTCCACTGGAGAGGTTTGTACAAGAGCGTACAGCGCTATGTGGGCGAGTGCGTGGACTGCGAAACGGACAAGGCCCGGGCGACGATCCAAGGAAAGTCACCGGGAAACGTCCAAGCCACGTACCCATTCCAGATCCTAGCTATGGATCATGTTCCGTCTCTGCCGAAAACCTACAAAGGTAACACCGAGATACTGATCAGGGTGGGTCTCTTTTCAGGATACATGATCGCGAAGGCACGTGCATCGTGAACGACGCAAGCCATCGCAGATTCGTATGAGGAATGTGAACCAAGAAACCATGGCGTTGGCGCAGAGCACTGGTTATCAAGCTCGCGCCAAGCACATCAACATTCAATATCATTTTATTCGCGAGAAGGTTGCGAGTGGTGAGGTTGACGTTGACACCAAGAACCAGCTCGCCGATAACCTCGCGAAGGGCTTATCGACCAAGACGCTGCGCTGCTTACCGAGCGGATGACGAGGAAGCACAACGAAGCTACGTTGGAAAGATTAAACCACCGTTTTTTTTCTCGTGGGAGCAGTGATACTCGGATACTGTGTACAACGACCACGAGCAAAACAAAGTGACAGTTTCGGAAGCAGAATCTCTGGCAAGAACAATCGACGTTTCTTTTCAGACGGGTCAAAACAATTGCTCCAAACTAACGGGCTGACTCAGCAACTAGCAGTAAAAAGTAAATGGACGACATAAGACTAGATGTAGTGAGCACATCGGGTGCTACGAACTTGGAACCGAGTAACACGTACATTTGCACTATGTTTTTTTTACTATAAATACAATCAAAATAACCATGAATGAAAATAGTCTTTAAAAGAATAAAAAACATCTCTGTTGCTGATTTTGGTAATGGAGAGTAGAGAACGATGCAAACGAGGCTTGTAGTCGATGTGAGCTGATGAACGGAAAAATTGAAAGTGAGATTGATTGAGTTAGACGTTAGCAGCTTCCTACTTCCGACATGCTTGGCTTCTACTACCCCTCCTGTAGAGCACTAGACAATATATGCAAACTAAACGGGTCCTGTATGTAGTTGGAAGGCCAAATATCACCATTATTTTCCCGTTACATATCGCCTGAGGACCTCTATGTAACGGAAAGGCCACATGTCACGATTACCTACCCTTTACATATCATATGATAGTCCAACCTGAATACTTCATCCAATTAGAATCCAGGCTCGCAAAAGATCCACCATTCGTGTAATTTCAACAGCAGCACGTGCCAGTCACGCGAATTCCGTGTGCCTGGCAGTAGGTAGCCAGCGAAGTAGACAATGAAGTGCAACCACAACACCCCCCACTCAATTCAATGTCTCGAACTTGGTTCCGAAGTTGCTGCGATTCATAGATCACTGTTTCGCCTTTTTGCAACAAACCAAAGACCTTAAGTAGAAGTCGCATCCGCAACACCTCCTTCATACAATTACTGAGAGCCATATAGTCGGTCTCTGTCTTACTCAGCGCGACGATCTTCTCAAAACTTGATCGCCACACCACAGGAGCGCCACACAGCATATACAATATACCACTAACCGAGCGTCTGTCGTCACGGTTGCCGGCCCAATCGCATCCAAGTAAGTAGCGAGTTTCGTTTCTTGGCGTCCGTCGAATGAGATGCCAACGTCCTCGGTCATCAACAGATACCACACCACTACGATTCCAGCATCCTAGGGCTTCTGTCCTGGGTTGTCCTAGTAGCGGCTAAACTGAGCAACAGCGTTGGAGATGTCTGGTCGCGTACCTTATGCCCAAAAGCAAACGGTGCCACTTCAAACTCATCTTGGAATATGCTTCGTTGCAGCTGCCGGTACATACTCCTGTTCCTTGCGTTCATTAGCACTCACACTCATCCATTCCCAGAGCCGATGTAGGGCATTCTGCCACCGATCTCGTGACACCGTGCAAACCGCTGTAAAGGTCCGCTCTGTCCATCTTCATTTAGCTTAAATACAACACAGAATTAGTTTTCGTCCAAAACGCGTATTCTGTAGAGTACAGACTTACCAGAATATGCCTGATCGTAACCGCACCACTTCAATCCTCCCATAATCGACTCTGTTACGCTTGTTGGCTGATGCGTAGAGTCTTAACCTCCATGGCGTAGCCGATCTTGATTCCTAGAAGGAAGCGTGCACGGCCGAGGTCCTTGATCTTGAACTTCGAACATATTCGACTCTACCAGCAAGGAAGTTCTGCGTTGATGCACACAGTGCTGGTGTTTTTGATCTTCCAGATATGGCGTGTCTTATCGACACGCTGGGAAATAAACTAAAGTCTGGCAATTGATGTGTCATCGAGCTGCAGCTGGTGTACACTTGCGGCCGATCTGATCGCCGACACGGACACGGCACAGGAGCTGCTCGGCGCTCTGCGCTCTTTGAAGGCAGAAGAAACTTCGGCGAGTAGGTATCCACTGCACGCGGTGGACGTGATGTTTCCGAAACGTACGTTCAACACTCCGTCCGTGTCGTTGGCATCGCCGTTGCCATCGTAGTCATTACCACGTCCATGTACCCTAGCACGCCGCTTGGATGCCGCTGACGTATCTCACGTAGCGACCGGTGAGATCAAGGTCATGGTGTCGATGTAGCTGCCGGTGGTGGTTTAGTTGAATATCTACTGCATGAAGCTCACGTGCTCAGCGCTGAAGATAGTTGCATCGGTGGTTCCGGAGGTGGCGGTGACATTGGTATCGGTGCGAGCGGCGTCCGCAGGCGATGAGTTGATCAGACTGACTGACGTTGGGCTACCGATGGCTTTGCTTCGAGTGCTAGTGCTGTAGGCCAGTGGCAACCACTCACCCAAATTGGTCTGTGTAAATGGATATACCTTTTTATTTTTATGTGGTCAGTTTTATAATATGCCACGATGCTTTTAAGCAAATGGACATCCGCAGAATGCGTGCACTGACAACAATTTAGCGAATCTGCCTTTCGAGCGGAAGATTGGCTTCCAGCGGAAAGACCAATCCACTGTTTCTTTCCAGCGGAATTGCAATACGCACCCTATAAAACTCTACAGTTTAGAAAACTCTACAATTTAGCTTGTTATTTACTTTAGGCAGTAAAAATGAGGAAGAGCACTGCCCAATCAGAGTGAAGCAGATACAAACCAACGTCTACTCTGACATAAACAATCAGAACTACATCGGTGAGATCATTCTAGCTCTCGTCCCGTAGTATAGACATGCTATTTAAAAACTTCTGGGATCAGTGGACAAGATGGAGAAAGCTGGCGTGCTTGAATGCGCCGCTGTGATCGTGAGCGTGCTTGCTGTAGTGGTCGCTGACAAACGAAACTGGCGGGAACCGAAGCAGAATCTCCTCACGGTACGAAGCAGCGAGTGGGGAATCATAACGAGAGAAGAAAGTTTCTCTATCTCCCGGTTTAATAGGCTGTTACGATGCACTCGTGTTGCGTTCGAAGAGATATGCCGCCGTGTATCTAGGAGATGGACGTTGGCGCTGCCTGCCCTCGGTACTAATGTAAAATTGGGTTTGGCGACCCGTGTTGCAATTACACTAAACTATCTAGCGCATGGGGGAGCGATGTACAACGCTGGCGATCCCTTTGCTGCTGGGAAAACGATCTCTCAAACATCATGCATCGAATTGTGTCTTTTCTGAATAGCTTTGTCCACGAAGCAGTTTCCCCGCCCGAAACGCAAGAAAGGTGACAGAAGGTATGTCGGAGATTCGAGCAAGTCGCTGGGGTGCCAGGGGTTTGTTAATGCGGTTGATGGTAGCCTCATTCGTAATATGCGTTTTTGCTGACTTTGACGGCTGGTACTGCAGGTGCGGCTATCACACGTTCAACGTGATGGCCGTTGTAGAGTATCGTCAGCGGTCCATGGCCTTCTCTCTACTCTACGATTCTCAAAATGACAAGTCTGTTTGCAGCATATCCGTTTTTGCAAGGCGGGTGCTTCCAAGTTTGCCTTCTGAAACGTATCTGGTTGGTTATCAACTACTACTAATTGACGTGCTTACCCCCGTATCCAATCTTACCGGTGATGGATTTTTGCAATCGCTAATACAATCTTGTGCACAGTCGCGCTAGAATAATGGTGGAGCAGGCCCTTGGCAGGTTCAAGGGGAATTTAGTGTGTTCAAGTCGGACCTATTACAGGAAACCTCAGTGGCTATGGCTTCTGTTATTATGACGTGTCTCATTCTACACAATTGGATTTTCGACCTTGACCCTATGACGCTAGCTCATGATGCGGCCAATGAAGATTGGATGGAAATTGATCGCGTTTGGCGGGCAGCCGGCGGAGAAACTCGTGAAACATCAGCAAAAGAAAAGAGACAACATTAGGGAGTGTTTGTTTGCTGCACGCCCTCGGAGTTGTGGCTCGACTTAAACGTAGCTTGTAGGAAGCTCAGCAGCGCAACATTCCTGACGTGAGACCTCGACAAGTGTTATAGAAGGTTCATGGTGCGCTCTTGGCTCGAGATCATAGTGGGCATCGTTTCCTCGACTTTGTCAGTTTTTGTATAAGAGACTGCTCGGTATGGTCGTTATTTGGGGTAGATTGACTGTTTCTGTGAGTAAGGGACTCTGCCATCACAGCCACCGCTTCCGTCAGGTACAGATTTTGCTTTTTTAATAGCGCGTTTGCTGGAAATGTATAGTGTGTATCTACGTCGATGACATGCTCATTGCTTCGAAGGACAAGGCTTCGGTGAAGGCTAGGATAAGCACTCAGTTGTAGCTGTCCGTTAATGTAAATCGCTTTTTTCCTACCCAAGCAAAATGGCGCTACATGATATAAGGATGCCTTTTCTCAATCCGCTAGAATAAACCACAGCCTGACCGAATTCGGGCGGATAAAACCTTTTGGAATTGCGTGCAGTACGCGCCAGCGGATCGGCCAATACGCTAGGACGCGAAATCCGCCTCATTCCGCTCGAATTTTGGTTTGCAGTAGGCACCCTTAACTGTAAAGAACACTCTACAGTTGAGCTTACTTTATTTTTCACGTTAGGTTAAGACCAGCCATATCATGGTAATGCTATGAGCAGTAGTACATACAGCCCTATAGGCATTACTTCGAGATTATGTACATACACCAATAGTAGGTATCGATTCATACCAAATTTCAAATGAGAAGATCTTATATTCATACCAATTTGTATAAACTTCTCAGGTTTTGCTCCGCAGAAAAGGTTTAGCATGGGTATAAACGGACAGAAACTTGCTGTACGAAACAAAATACAACTCACTTTCCTCGAATGTAAATGCTGGACAACTTATTTTAATAAAAAGAACCAATCGGTGCCCACATGCAGCATACTCTATCAATGACTATGCTTTAAACGCATTGATGCACTAATATATATATTGAATTTAAATTAGAGCATCCCACGCAGGGATAGGTTCGACGATGTGGTATTCTACCAATGTAGTAGATGTTTTCTTTGCGGAACCGCGTGCAGGACGCAATCTCGCTTGATCACCTGAACTTAACAAAGGCGATAACAAACTATGTCAGCGCATTTAATTGCGCAGCTCCAACTTGTAGCGAGTACGTTGTGCGTGTCGAAGATGGCTCATTGTCAGCGCACCTCTCACGCACATAAGCTCCGCAGCTCAGCAGACGCCTCGTGCTTACATCGCCATAACTGCTCCAACCCACAAGAATGACGGCTGATCGTGTGTTGAGTTATCACACCGCATCCGCCTTCGGATGTGTTCTGCGCTCTGTATTTTCTGCGTACCAGGTACATGCATAAAAGCCAGACGGAAGAACGTACTAGCGACGGAACTAGGCCTGAAATTCGAAGGGACACAGCCAAACAATAAGGATTTAACGGCAATAATCTAGGGGGGCACACTAATATCAGGGTTAAAACCGCCCATTTTAAGCTATTTCGGGGTAGTTTTTTCTAAAAATTGGGAAGGGATAAAATTTTCAGTGGGGGGGGGCGAGTTGTGTGAAGATCCGCCATAGAGCGAACAGTAGATAATTATATAGGTACGTGGAGTAAGTAGCAAAGAACAACCGTACAGCTCACTCACCGCCGCAGCGACGGAATATAGAGTCAGAAGACGGACAGTGGTCGCCGCAGCAGGTGAGCTCGCTGAGACTTTGCGGTTGTGAGTTTTTGAAAGAGATACTCCTTCGATGGATAGAAAGTGACGGCATCTCTCAAACAATATTACCTTCCTAAATAGATTAACATGTTCAAGAGGCTTAAAACTGATATCGTTTATATTAAAAAATGTATTTTTAAATATTTATAAAAATGAATTAAAGAATCAATACAGTAAAAAGCCTTTCCTACCTGATATGACCCGTGGACGACTCCTCTATCAGGTATAGCAGTATATCATGTTACCCAGGTCGTAATGATTAAACAAGTCATTGCCAGAGTTAGAATGCAGCGGGGCTGCCGTAGCTATAACGTCAGAGGCAGACGTTGGACTCAAAGAGTCCGTAATACAAAGTTCCTTATCCAAATGAACTTTACACAGCCCTAGCACCAGAGCTCAAGAGTTATTAACTCAAAATAACTCTTTGCTTCCAAAATCCAAATTGTTTTTATTTATGTTTATTGCGGCCAAGCTGCTATCTGTGTTTAACTACATATCATAGTTAAACCTAATCACATGAATAACGTGTGGCCCCCAGCCTATGCACTGAGGCCACCGTTAATTTTACACATCATGTACTGAGAGTCTGTTTGCTATACGGGTCCTCCATACCCATGTGTGCGCCACACCGTGTAACCCTGTTACATAGAAAGTATATATAAGGTGCCAATTTCCACATATATGAACGAGCTGAGGAAGCATACCGGCAAAGATAAGCAGAAAATGCAAGTGTTCTTCGCTGTGCGTTTTCAGGTCTAGCTCCGAGGGTACACAGGCGTATCAAGCTGAAACTGTCTATATGGATTTAAGTACGTAAGTCTCTCCTGGCCTCATAAAAGTGAATCATTTGTTGGACTAGGTCATTTAGCTTCTTAACCTAGCCGCTATTATACATATGTACACCTTTGCCAGGTCAAGATGGTGCTACTCCACTTCAAAGTGGTGAACTAACCGAAACATTTCGGAAATAATTTCAACTTTTACATTAGAATTTATGCCACTTCACAAATATGTTGAGTAAACGCCCTTAGTAGTTCAGTCGCATTATAAGCTGCAGCATCCGCATGGATGTTAACGTTGCTTTCGTGGAGGAAATCTACGGGAAAGTCAATTCCTCGCAAACCTTTCAAGAGCACTTTTAAGCAAGAAAGTCGTTGTCGTTCTCGACAGCGCCCCTGCCCACAACCAGACGGAAGCGCGCGTCGCAGAAGGAGACGCCTTGGAACTTCTATGGCTGGCTCCATACTTTCCAATGTGTAACCCTATTGAAGGTAAGCAACATACTGTATTACTATTAATTTTATTAAATGGACTGCTAACATACTTGAATTGGTGCTACAGTGTGTTTCTGCGTTCTCAAGGCCAAGGTCCCACCTTGTCTTGTCATGTGAGCAGCTGGTTGCAGGGCGACCTCGCGGGACGGTTGCGGCTACTCGGATGGAGATACTGAAGCGTGCAGCGAGGCGCCGCATCGGATGTATCGACTTGCGCCTTGTTAACAGAATGGCACTGCATTACCAGCATGTCGTTGCTGCCGCGGTACGCATGGAGGACACGCAGTTCGACACCTAACTGCAGTTCAACTCGAGAGAACCACTTTGGTCTCCGTTTTCGCCACTTTGAATTTCGTTTTTATTGTTACTTTTACCAAATCAAATTTTAATTTTCAATTTTTTTTACAAATTGTTTTTAAGTGGAGTAGCACCATCTTGACCTGCCAAAGGTGTAGAGATCTCCACTAAATTCGACTCCATGTCAGGATGACTTGTCTTCAATACCGTATAGTGTATCCCACCACCTGCTCTCTAAAACTACGTAAAATTATGGTCATTTTCAGATATAACTCTACATAGTTCAGATGGATTACACCGTTCCTGGATCAAATTGATAATTTCCCAGATCAAAACAAAACAACTCAGATCAAGACAAGAAAATCTCTAATCATTCATGCTTCTATCATCCCATCACCTTTTATATTTGATTTAATGTGCAGTGTCACTGCACAGTGACGTTGACTTGACAGCTCTCAAGTGCCTTAAATCTCACTCCCGTAAACGATTAGACGGGGCGATTTGCCTTTCTCTTGAAGTTTTCATTTTTTTGAATCTAGCTGTTTTTGTTTTGATCTGGGAAATTCGCAATTTGATACAGAAATGGTGTCATGTCTTTTTGTGTTTTCTTGACATTCGGCCCCGAAGTGGATACCGCAACCCAAACAATGAGACATGATTGACGTACTTAGGAAACTGTTTGCGGTAGGTGCGCACTTAGTACGATATTGCGAACTTAAGACATTGCTTAAGTTTTGAAAGTACATTACGCTGGTATTTTAAAATTCGACTAAAGCAATCTTAAGTTGATAAAGCAACCTTTCAGAGCCGCTAATTCTCAAAATCCGAGAAACGAGATCGACACGTGGCACGGGTGGCGCCGCGGGACTCTTGTACACAACGCGGGGACTACAAAGCAGCGACGAGCTTGCGGCTGACGACACGAGAGAAGGAGGGGCCATGAGCGATAAGCTGCGGCGAGTGTTCAGGGCTTTGTCCGATTAGATGACTGACGTTGTCGAATTGCTCTCGCAGATCGGCGCTTATGGAGCCAGTCCAAGTACGGTGTAGGGCCCCAGTACGACGCTTACATATGCTGCACATTCAGCGAGGAAAAGAGAGCGCACATGCCTTTGCTGGAAGGGGGGGGGGGGGGCATGGAAAGAAGGCGGGGGGAGCGATCAGGACGTCGGGTACGTTCGTCATGTACCTTGTGCGATTCCCATGGCTACGTAGCTGCACGCCAAAGTTGCTGTATGGTCGCCGTACGCCAAAATTTTGCTGTATGGTTACCATAGGACATTAATGTTGCTGTACGGTTGGTGAAACTGACCCACGGATGAATAATTTTTGTTTACGTACTATACTTGCAGACATCAAGACTGCGGTGAAGACGGCAAGATCCAAGAGCAACAACAAGCGCCCTTAAACCCTCAAAGACGATGGTCCTCAGCAAAAAAAAGACAAAGAAGAGACAGGAGACGGAATCGTTAGGAAAGGGGGATGCGTCCGAGCCTGTGGAGACGGCTGTGACAAATGTGGGGCCGTCGGAGGATGTGGGGAGTGCGAAAGATTTGGATAGTGCGAAGACGACTGACAGTGTGGAGATTGCGAAGGCGGCTGCAGTGCAAATGCAGTGCAAATATACAAGATAATCGTAATTATATAATTTTTATTTTGCACTGACTGGCTGCCGAATTACGCCCCAGCAAACCCGTAATCTAATTCGTGGTATCGTCGGATAAGATTCAGCAGAAGAGGCTTAAAAGACATGCTTCACGCTCTGGTGCAATTGGATGGGAAAGATGTTCTTGTTCTCCAAGACCAGATGATGTCACCTGTGGGATCGTAATCCAAACAAAGATGCAGAAATTAATGTTTGAGAGGTGGGGCGAGACACTGGCCATGGACTTCACGCACGGCACCAATTGTAAATCACGGTAGCGCAGTGCTCGGTAGAGCTTTTGAAATGGGCGACTTTAGATCAGCCGAATCTCAAGTGGATGAGCACGAAACGAGGCAAGCGATGTCGAAGGTGGGTCATAAGAGACAGGTGGTGTGTTGCGTGGCCCGGTGGCTGTGAGCGGTGCGTGGTTATTGAATTAGCGTGTGGTGCGTAGCGGCGTTTTTTATTGGCATGAGGGTTGTGGTGGTCAATTGGCCGAGCGGTCTAAGGCGCCAGTTTAAGGCACTGGTCCGAAAGGGCGTGGGTTCGAATTCCACATTGGCCAACTTCTTCTTACTTTGACACTGATTTTGCTGTTTTGCGTCTTGACACGATGATGCGCGCACTCTCACCGTCCGGTAAACCTACCAGAATGCCTTTTTACTCGCTAACAACTCATTCGGCGTCAATCTGGGGTATCACTTGGGTACGTGTTTTACAGCAACCACAGAGCAACCTTATTCAATTATAGCAACCTTTTAGCAACCATGATGTAGCAACCTCATGTCTAACGTTAAATATTGTTACTGGAAGGGGATTCACAGTCTTAGTTTTTATTTGTCTGGACCAGAAGGCTGCGATATTGCCGGCTATCATAGCTTACTTCAAGGTAAAGAATCCTGGGTGGCGTAACATCGCTTCAGTCGTGATTGATAAGGCGCGTATACTCACAGAAGCAATTTCATGACGCAAAAGTTTTGTTGTGCCAGTTCCACACAATAACGTACTGGATGAAGGTGATGAAGCGATCTACGTTTCGCGGGACCATTTCCCTGCGTGAAGACCTCATCCTACTCATGACACGACTACTATACAGGTAAAGCTTAGTATAATTACGATTAAGTTTTGCTCTAAGTCGTTTTGCTCGTGTTTGTAGTACCACGATACGCGATACGACGCGTTGAGACGTTATTGTGAGGAACACAACCGACGGGCAATTTTCATGTACTTCGATAAAATTGGAATTCATGTCGACCCAAGTGGTCTAATTTTTCTCTTAACCAGTTTATATCGGCTGGAAATCCACGACCACCAACCGTATAGAATCGGATTGGAACCAGTTGAAAATCCTATTGGGGCACAAAACTCGGATCGACAAGACCATTGCGGGGCTGCTTCAACATCAGATCACTATCGCGCATCAGATCGCATCTGCAATTGGACGACACAGCTCGACCACACGAGTGCCGAAGACTGTGACGAGATTTCTGAGAGGTGTTGCCACCCTTCTGTCGTCGAACATGCCTGTGAAACTGAAAAATGAGTGGGAACGGTTCGTCATCCTAACGAGCGTTGCACGATGCGAGCGAGTGGTTCAGGTGTTTCTGGTTGGAAGGTTCACTACTATTTCAACCAAACACTCAAATGCGACGGCATTGAGCGGACGTGTACATGTCTGTTTTACCGTCACCATTTGACGAGTCGTCATCGAATGCAATTAGCTCTGAAAGAGCATGGCTTCGAGCTTCTTCCTGCAATTTCGATTAGTGATCGATGGCGTATGTCGTCCGCTCTTGATGCGAAAGACGAGATAGCGTTGGCCGCAGACGCACTGCAGTCAATTGTGCGGATGTCCAAGTTAAAGTCACCAAAGATAAGGTTACCAGATGGGTCGCCGTATGGGTCGCCGCATGGTGATCTGGAAAAGGCGACAGGACTTCCTGTATCAAGGCCGACAAAAGAAGTAGTATACGTTCGTCTTCGTCGTAACGAGCGTGCAAATCAAGTCGTGTTATCGTCGGCTGAAAAATGCCCCTACGCTAATGCAATGCTGGAACCTCTTCTCGAACAATTGTCAAATATGTCAAGTGCTGAGTTCTATCAAGAACTGAGTGCGTGGAAAGAAACAATAGAGCTGGGATTAAACTGTGAAAAGGCTGCGAAGGGAAATTCTGAACTATCGGAGAAATATAGTACCAGTGGCGAAAGCGAATGTGACGCACCTCTGACGATTGATCTGACCGAGGCGATGGAGACTGTAAATCTAATGCGGAAATTCGAGAATGAGCCCGAAAGCAGTGGTGAACCCACCGATGTTGATAGTTCTTCGGATGATGACGTCCCGAAGACCCAGGGGACAGAGTCAGCTCGAAATGAACAAGAATCTAAGCCACTATCGTCTAAAGCAAGTGAGTCGGCAAGGACATCTGAAATATCGATAAAAGAAGAATTTTGAGCCCGCAAGGAGTCAGAAGATATTGAAGTCACGACAGAGACGACCGCGCGGCAGGTAGATATTTTTAATGTCCCGAAACCAAAACACCGGGGGAAGCCGAGAACCTAGCTCAAGCAGTTGAAACTATAACGAGAATCAGATCGACTAGCTGTGCACAAGTACCCAAGTCACTTAACAATTTCATTGAAGGAGCTGTTAGCTTGGGCAAGAAACGCCCATAATCTAAAGGATGTACTGGAGGTGATAGAAAAATATCCTGTTCAGCTAGAAGACCCCTACCTACGAGCTCATTCCATGAAGTGTCAGTGGGAAGTGGTGCGACCGTCGGACTACATGCACACATTTGTCAATCCTGCTGATCTAGCTAGAACGATGTAGGTATTGACAGTCACAACCAAGGTGGACCAGGCGTGCCCCAACAAACTTGACAAGAAGATGACGAAAAAGGACTCAAGAACGACGTCGTCGTCACCATCGACCCCAAGCTCTGGAAGTGCAGTGGGTAAGGTCAATTTACCGTGATGGTTTCCTTTTGCAAGGTTGCTTTATGGGTTGCTTTACCAAACCTAAGGAATTTACGCGGTTGTCTAACATCATGGTGTATTGTATAGTTTCAGAGAGTACCTCGGTGCTTTGACTGTGTTCTACGTTTTGAAGGCGAAATGTAGATCGTGGATCAAAGACAGGAAGCGGCTCGAACAGGACTGGAGGAAGGTTGACTCTGCGACGGAACTGTATTGTGTCGAAGTCAAAATCGCGGGGCTTTCTCCAAGAAATTGCCAACAAGATCAGATACAAGTTTGCATCCAGACCGCTACGTACTACGTTCGCAACGCGGTCAAATGCGGTGTGTATCGGGTTTGAAAACATCATTGGATCTCTATGTCGAGGGTGGTTGTGGATTTCTGTCTGGAAGCCATTGCGAGCTCGGTCGGACATTCGCTAATGCTATTTACCTTGTTTGGAGTGGTGGGTTGGCCAACAACCACCAAGACCCAAATACTAGACACAAAGTTCATCATTCACCCAGTGAATTTGAGTGCAAATCACTGGGGTCTCATTATGGTGCGTTTGCACCGCGAGAATGCGACTAATACTATACGACATGTACGAACCTCTCATCGACGAAGAATATCAAAAACAAATGATGGCAGTGTGGGAAGGAACGATGCAAGAAGTGGAGCAGAGTGACGCGGAAGAGAGTGACGAGGAAAAAAATCAGGGGGAAGAAGGGCTTATCCACTTCGTGAAGCGCTGGCATGAGGCTTCAGCAAGTGGGTACCATTTTAAAAAAGGGCCAGTGGAGTGGATTCAGACACCACAACAGCCAGACGACTCATGATGCGGGGTCCTTGCCGTTGCACAATCGCACATCTACCTTACAGAGAGTATGCAATTTTAGGAACACCACGTGTCGAAGGATGTCAGTGTCATGCGCCTGAGAACTCTGTCGATGGTTGTTTGCCATTCACAGGAGTGTTCCATTTTTCGATTTACGAAGTAGATATGGCTACTCGAATTCGTGAACTGCTTCAGACGCAACTGGGATAGATATTAATACAGGTCGCTACCTCAGTGATGCTTATTTGTGCTTAGCGAGCTTGTTCACTAATATCTTCAGCAGCGTACCGAAAGACAACGATTCGGAGCCGGTTGTTTTAATGGATTCGTCGCCTACAGTCTCCAACCACCGATAGGTGTGCTCTTTGTGATCTTCAATCATGACCTGAAACTCAATCTGTGCCTGGAAGGGCATCTCCATACCAGCGCTGACCAGCACCTAACTTCTCTCTCATTGACGCAAGGTCTGCACGGTGGGCACGCGCCAACTCGCGGGCCATCAAGGCATCGTCCATGTTTGCGTAACTGTTGATTTCGGGGAAGATAGCTGTGACTCTGCTACAGTGGTGTCGTTGTGATTGTGGTTTCGTGAGAACTTTCGTGGATTCTCTAAATTTATGAAGTCTCACTGATATCAAACGTGATGTCGTCAGTTACACGTATTTTATTACATATTGCACTTTTCCCAGGTTGCTTTTAGTCTGGTAAGGTTGCTAGAAGTGTTGTCTTAAGGATTGGCTGCCATAATTTCCGTCGTCAGATCGTAAATCGTAAACGTTTGGGTTGCGGTAACGCCATTCTGAAGACCCCACAACAAACGTGTTGGTGGGCCATTATTGCTCCAGAGTAAAATTTAGTCCAGATTAATTACAATTTTTTGGTACATACATATTAAATATGTAACATTTTAAGTTGCTGACTATGGAGTAAACTTGATATTGCTCAAATGACAAACCTAGCAAGTGTACCTGTATAAGTTGTAGCCTACGACTACGAAGTGGCCGTGGAAAAACTTGATTGATTTTATGTTAGTAACCAGCAACCAGCAGCCTTTAAATTGTTTGTATCATGCATCGAAAGTAGTGGATGTGCTCTCGATGAGATGAAGTACACTCGGCGACAGGTTAGATCGGCCACCCACGTTTGTGGCCGTATCTCACTCATTTTTAGGAGTTAGAGCTGGCTGTTTTGATATGATGGAGCTGTGGTTGGTCAAAATATGGGGTTAGTGCTAATGATCAGTATACAAAGTTGTGATTTTGGCACTGCGCCAAATGAGATCGGCTACCCCGCCCCATACGAAAACCAAGTATAACATACCGTAATGATAGCATACAATGCACACACCCTTACAACATTTGTATGGGCCGCTGCACCAACGCAGCACTGGAAGCTTAACAAGCACCCGGAGGTGCACAAGGCGCTTACTGCCTCTTTCTATCACCACTAAGCATTATGTTCTAGAAGCCATTCGCACCATAGTGCCTCCATGGAGGAATAGCGGTGCCCACCCCGGTGATGTCTATTTTCCGGTACTATTGTACGGTAAATGGGCGGGATAAGGGTGGGCTACCTTTGCGATCCGGTTGGGGGCTACCAAGATGGTATCTCTATTTTGTGTTGATGTCACATGAGGCCATGACCTTATAGAAGCTGGTATTGACAAGGCAGCTCCTCATGGGGTAATATATAGGAGCCATATAAGGAGCGACAACGCTAGCCGGAGATGCACTCCCATACAAAAATGGTAAGCGTGGTGCATTGTCTACTATCATTACGATACAATATATTGTGAGTTCTACTCCAATTTGCGGATCGCGGCCGTCTCTATAGACCCTGGCATATCGACGGCCAATCACAGATCTATGTTACTGAATATGCCAATAAACAGTTATTTGCCTTTTGTCAGCAGAAGTTCACCTACTAGTGGCAGGTGCCGTGACAGGCTGCCACGAAAGGCATAGAGCGTTGGTGCCTCCAATACAGCTGTGCAGAGACGTTCGACACGATACCCAGTCCGAGCCCCAATAGTCAGAAGTTTCCTAGATTAACGACTCCGCCATCAAGCACTAATGGCTTGCTCGTTTCCAACAACCGCTAACGAGTGGGGAAATGCTTGTTATTTCATTGTGGGTGAGGAGCGGCGGGTTGTGCGCTGCAAAGGAGCTTTCAAAATGACTACTAGTTGTCCTGCCTTCTTCTCAAGCTCTACCACGATCGGAAAACCGACGTTTTGCCGCTGACCTTTGCCTCGTTGAGTCTTGGACAGTTCAAAACTGACCATTTCCAACAATCGCTAACGAGTGGGGAACTGCTTGTTATTTCATTGTGGGTGAGGAGCGGCGGCACCCCCACCGCAATATCCGCCGGTATGCATCCGCGATGGAAACAAGGTCGGTTGTAGCACCAGGCACTTTCAGCCTGAGCGTTATCAGTACATTTACACTGCCAAACCTGACGATCCATGTGCTGTCGTCACCGGGTAGTCCTCGGACGCACTCGACATCCACCGGCCCATGACCTTGATCGCTAGACGATCCGCACCGGCATTTAATAGTGCCGTAGCGCCACCAATACGCGCGGAGTGTGTAGAGTATCTGGAAGGGTCCGTGCCACACGCCACAAGGCGGAGGCTTCCCAATAGCTTACGGATGCTCTGCTACGAACGCCGTATCTAGCCTCAGCGTGTCGTTAATGCGACCTATCGCCTTAGATATTTTTTTCCGGTGGCATCGCGAGACTTGATCAAGGGATATCGCACAGTAATCCGATCATTCTACCACTGATGTTCCATAGAGTATACTTTTCTTCATTGATTGCTTCGGGGCCAAGAATAGTTGTCATTGCTCGTCGAAGAGCAAGGTCAGCTTCAAAAAGACGAGACCCGACATCTGCCTCAATCAGGCACACCACGGCTGAGCATCGGATCTCTGATATCCTTCGAGTAGTTGAAGCGGCCATTTGGGGGAGGAAGCAGAGTACAAATGACTGATCGCGGTACCTGCAGTCTAGTAATATTTAGGCGACAACGTCCAACCGAAAGGACAACATAAATCGATAACGAGAACCCCAATTCAGGGAGTGTGCCCGCAAAACGACCCACATGATCAGAGTAAATTGCAAGGTGACGAAAAGCACCTGCTACATCGCCTGACATTAACGTCGTGATTCCAGGAAATACATTTTCCAGTTGTAGGATGCGCAAAGTAAGATCCGAGGGGCCGTCGTAAGCGACCACCACTCCTTCCTCGTCGGTGGCGTTATCGTTTACCTAATTCCCTTCTGGATACAAGAGATCATGTATGGCGCGAGCGTCTTCGGATAGAGATGCCGTACCCTTTTGCACCGCCCCGAAGAGACTACAAGCGATGTTTTCCAGCGTTTGCAACAGGTCAATGTCAAGTACCAGGTATCGCCTTGCGTCCTGGCTTTTTGAATTTGTTTGACAAGGGAGTTCATCGCTAGCCTAGCAGAGGCGTGATTTCTGGGCGGCTTTGCCTGCGAAGTAAAAGCTGATTCTAACTAGGTCGAACGCCATATCGGCCAATACCTTCCCACTGGCGACGATATTGATACGAAGACCAGTCTGAAGTCAATGGTAATACCGCGAGAGTGTTATTCGGTCGAGTGTCGTGACTAGTCTCACCCCGGAGAAGACGGACAAACTTGAGGCAGTTATATCCGTGCGTTCCGAAAGAAAGTAGAGAACACTTCTGATTTTGTAGTATCGATCTGATGCTGACCATTTTCTGACGTAGTCGATACGGAAGATTCTGGTAATGCTATTTCGGCTCTAGCTAGCGCGTTCGCAATCCAGATAAGATTTGTGCACGTTTGAGAGACTTGAGTCGGCGTTGAACTTCTACTGTCTGAGAATGTACTCTTTGCTCTCGCCGCACAAACCGCACGAAATCGCTAACATGTGTTTCTTCCCGCTGTTTATTCCGTCTATGAACATACGCAGTTCCGCTTTCGATGACAGTTGCAAGTGGTTTAGGATTGAAACTTCCGTGCCGACTGTCAGAAACATAACGACTTACCAATTTCGTATCGTGAATTTCACTTGTACAGAATGTAGCTGCTCCTTCGGCTCTGACCCATCCTGAACGATAGTCATGGGGTAGGGAATCACTACTGCCAATGGGGCCGATCGCCCCTCCTCTGGCCTGAAGTTGTTCGCAGTTCGTAAGAACTGTCGCTTGGGGTCTGCGAGAGTTTGTGATCCTGCAACATTATCTAATGTTGCTAAAAATAACTTTGACGGACACGCGCAACGTATGCTGAGCACACGACTCTTCCATTGCTGGCGGCCCTCCGTTGTGTTTGTTATGGCCGCGAGAGAAAATAAAACAGAGAACTTTTGTTCTACCAAATAAACTTTTTTGATTGATAGATATTGACACTGACACATTGACGGATATCGACAGTGACGTTGATTGATACTTACTAGAAACGTGCCCGCATTTTGTAGTACCGACTCCGTTTCCGGTTTTTGTTCAGTTATACCATACCGGCTTCAGTTACCGGCTTCAACAAATTTACATGATTTGGGCTGTCCCAGCAGCACCTAAGGTACTTGCTTTCCCAGTATGGGTCCAAGTCATTTGCCGTATCTGTCGATTTGTCGATTTGAATTTGAGCGGTCGTTCTGGTGACCAGAGTCCTCATACATCAATTACCCTGCAAAAAAAAGATATTTCGGAATCGGAGAACGTGCCAAAAGTATCTGTCTTTGCATAACCTCGACAATTCTTATATAACGCGTTATGTTGACCCATCCGCTGAAGATTAGGATAAATTATCTTCTATTTCATATTACAACTAATAAATCTATAAAACCTGTCATCTTAAATAATCTCCACACTCAAGCCACAAAAAGCAACACCTTTTGTCACTCCAACCATCCAATCCAGTACCTACCGCGCCATGAGATGCTCTAAGTTCCCTACAACTAAAATGGGCATGACAATGGAGGTATGGCGAAATCGCTTCGGTGGTAAAGGCAAATTGGCAATATTGCTTATCCAGGCGAAAGGAAGATCATGTTTGCCAAGAAATGCACGAAAAACACAAATAAATACTACAAACTTCTGCTCAGCCGTGGAACGCCATGGACTGCTCCGGGTGTTCGAGGAGTAAGAGAGCGGTCAGCTACTGCTAACTGGTAGCATATGCATCAATACGAGAAGTGATAGTGGCAACGTAGTTATGCCTTGGTTACCTACAAAATAACAGTGAAAAACTAGATGAAAATAGTTGCTTTGGCGCTCATCCATTGTGTGCATTTTTACTAGTCATTTTTTTTAATTTGAGTATAGCGGACGACCGAGCGCAGCGAGGTGCTCTCTCTTTAGGGGGAGATAGAGGAAGTCTAGGTTGTACACTAATGGTCTAAGATTTGGTTTAGGGCGCGGGTGTAGTTTTCAGCGCAGGTAGCTCAATGATTAGCAGGAACGCTACCCGTGGTTACGAGCCGTGTGCGTAGCACGCGGGTCTAAGCCCAGGTTGAGGCAGGCGAGAACGCTACCTGCCGTATGAGTGCCGTGTGTGGCGCACTCGGACGAAAACCCAGGAAAAGTATCTAAGTCGATTAGGGACCCGGGCTGTGGCCCGCGGAGTTTCGTAGTTTGAAATAATTGCTACTGTAAATCATCAAAGTAACTGATTAGATATGGAAATGTTTTGTGCTGATCTAGCGATTCTCCCTACATGTCCACCGACAAGTTAGTTTCTATATGTTATACTGGGAGGACAGCTTTAACGGGCTGAACAGCCTAACCAGTTATATTAGAGAGTAAATCATCAACTATATCTACAAGAAAAATGAGTTTAAAATAATATTTTGAAGTAATGTTTCGGTTTTACAGTTCCACAGCGTTAGTCGACATCGGCAAGAAAGGCTGCTTGTTCTGGTGTCGGATTTTCTGTCCTTAAAATGGGCGTATTATCATCACTGACCCCAAAACGGTCACGCTTTATCAGTGCTGGCCCCCAAATCAACACATGGGCGTTGCCCGGTTGTGATTGGCAGCTTGAGTTGAAGTCGAGAGTAAAAAGAAAGAAATAAGCAGCTTACATTAGTATAAAGAGCTTTAGAACGTGTAGATGACTTCGTCATTTATGGCTACTAGCTGAGCATTGAAACTTTCCTGTTGGTGATCGCTGTTGTGCTTTCGGGGAAGGTGTTCGAATGGACATTGGCCAACAACGTATTGCCCAGTCTTCCCTTCACCCGCACAGACATCGCTAGACGCACGGCTTAAGCAGCGGGCAGCATTGTGGTCAGACTCGCCACAGTTACTGCAAACATACAGTTTGCGTGGTTTTTTGCTTGCAGCTCTGAGGTCGATGCCAACCACAGCACGTATATCAGCGACGATATCTTCATCTACGCTAGAATTGGGAAGGGCTTGATGGGTCGAATTGTTCGTGCTCCTACCTCCTTTGGTTGGTTCTCCACGACTACGAAAACGCCGCTCACCCGCAGTCTTGTCGCGGCCGGAACGTTTAACCGTTCGGCCTGGATTGGATTTAACTGGAGGCGCAAGGATCATAGTTTCTGGAATCAGCTCACTCTCCAGAGGTAGAGTAATAGTTGGCTCTGTAAATGCTTCAGTGTACGAGGCGACAGTGTACGCGTTATGAAAGAAAGCATAGGTGCCGATATTTGCTGAGCTCTTGGACAAGCTATGCAAAGTGGCAATTATGTGCCGACACGGTATTTGGAGGTGTTCCCGATCAGAACAACGAGTACACCTTTTAACAGCAAGATCCACCTTATACTCAGTGGTACCACCACTTTTTTGGGGACTGTTGGCTCCACCGGAAGGCTTGTTGACGGTGCCATCTTCAACACTCATGCTTTTGCGTACCGGCTCAACGTAGAAAATTGAATTAGTACTTTTCCTTACTCGATATATACTGGCCAATTCAAGCTGAACGTTGAAAAGTTCCATTGCTCGCGGGGTAATAGTTTCACTCAGCGACAACCACTTCGGCGCAGTAGCTTTCTTTTGAGCCAGCGTCTCGACTGCACGTCTACAGAACCTTACAAGGGCCCCATACACGTTCTTATCACGCACACCACTAACGAGCAAAGCGTTATTTTCGCCTTCAATCGCGCTTGTAGTACGACAGGAAAATGTAGTAGGTCTCGAGGAAGACACCATTAGGGGAGCTGGCACTCCCTGGACACTTATGCCAAGTATATTCCCAAGACAAAGTAAAATCTAGACTGAACTAACTGACTATAAGTACTCTCGGTACGCTCCGTACCTAAACATACATACTCTGCATACTCTGCCAACTCGGGCCAGCTATATTGAACTCCAGTCATCTACACGATGGTTGGCAGTGGCAATTCTGCCACTGCCAATACGAAGATCAGTCTTGCTGCCCACTGCATGGGCTGTATGAGGCTATAAACCTCCAACCCACTACAGAAAACAAAGGAAGTCTCCGCCCGAAAGATTTAGAATTCTGTCACTTATCACGTAAAAAAGCAACCTCTTCAGGACTTAGCGAGCCATTGCCATATTGCGTCCAACTCGTCGGATGAATTAAGCGTAAATATTCCGAAACACACTCTGTTTTCTTACGTTCTCCCGAACCGATGGTTCGATGTACTGGGAAAGCGAATTGGATCAAACCTAGTACGGTCTCGTACTCACGTTGAGTTGTAGAGGGCTGAAGACGAAAAACATAGGGCCTGACGTTCTCGATGTTTGGGTCCACTGCTTTAAAACGGTCTATAACGTTGAACAGTATGTGGAGAGAACAGAATTTTAAGTGGATGTCGAGTCCACGCTCACTTAAGCGAACTAGAGCGTCACGCTGCTTCCATCGGTCAGAAAAAATGGATAATCCGACAAATTGAATCCGGCAAGAGCACAATTCGCATAAAACCATTCAAAGTTGTCAGAAGTTTCTGAGGAATGAACGCTATTGCTGCTGGTATGTTCTTCCAATCACCGTCTTTTCCCGTAAGTAGGACACAAACACCCTTGTAACGTGAATGCTTCATAAATGTTCCATCACACTCCAACACCGGTACCCAGTGTGACTGCTTATCAATAAGAGATCCGAATGACAAGAATAATCGTAAAAGCGGCCTAATGTGTCGACCTGACAACAAACCCAAGATCTTTCGTTTTGTCTAGCAAAAGATCGTAAAAACGCGGGCAGGAGATCATAGCCATCACCAACGTC
This sequence comes from Phytophthora tentaculata, assembly GCA_033557915.1. Classification (NCBI taxonomy): domain Eukaryota; phylum Oomycota; class Peronosporomycetes; order Peronosporales; family Peronosporaceae; genus Phytophthora; species Phytophthora tentaculata. Next base: position 1,746,957 of record JAUCEA010000005.1, read on the forward strand.
CTTCATACGAGATTTTGCTAGCTGTATTTGCCGATGCACCATTGCGGGGCGGTCGTACACGTTTACCTTGTCAACCTTATCCAAGGACGCCACCACTCGAGCTGCAGCTGTGCTTAAACCTTCAACGATAGCAGCGTCAAACCCAGCCAGCTGGCTAATTTGTCTCCCTGAACAATATCGTTTAGCGTCGCAAACGCCTGAATGCTCGAGTATTAGAGAGCGCACATACCAGGCACCGCCTGGAACGAAAGCAATCTTTGAAACAGAGCGCTTCGATGGTTTCTTCTTGTGCAGACACACAAATCACGAGCACGCGTCCGATTGACAGCGCCACATCTTCGCGTGACCGGACTAGTTGCTTTGAAAGATAGACTTGTTATCGTTGAATGCAAGGGGTTAAAGGAATCTGGTAGCTTCGGGAGCTGATGCAAAACCAGAGTTAACTAGTATTGTTCCGCGGTCATACTGGGCGAGTAAATTAATCTTGCCGCCGCTCATACCAATTGGAAAATAGCTGAAACTTGTGCCATTTTTTATTCAAACCTTGAAATGTATTTCACATTCGTAACCACCGCAGTTCTTGGTTTAAATTTGCAATCACTACGCGGGTCGCTAACACGTACGAGATCACGGACATGTACGATAGCCCTAACGTCCTGTGCTCAATAATACATACGATAGCTGCTCGACTTCAACTCAAGCTGCCAATCACGACTGGGCAACGCCCATGTGTTGATTTGGGGCCCAGCACTGATAAAGCGTGACCGTTTTGGAGTCAGTGGTGATAATACGCCCTTTAAATGTTCCTAAAATGTCCTAAAACAAAGTCGTGTTGTGCACGAAGAAGCCCTGAAATTCAAAAAAAAAATTGTTTATTTTTATTTTATTCACGTTGGTTTTAAGCTTGCTTTTTCTCACGCGAGATCTCCGCAAGTTTTACATTTTCACTTCAGCAGTTGACGAAGGAATTTGAACGTTATGTTAAGCCTGGACTGATGAACGATGACGTTTCAATCTATTAAAAATCCAAAAATGATACTATAACTAAGTGACGTGGTATTTTTATTAAACCGCTACTGGAGCGCGGATATAGTTGTAGTGCCGTGTTTGAGCTGGCTCATACTACTACATGTAGCACAATATATACTCCGCCCTGTATGCTCTTGTTGTTTTAATGCATCTCCTGCCTGCTGTTTAATAGGGTTGTGGACAAAACGACGTAAAAATCGGATTAACCCCGTGCAGTTCTCTAAAACGGATTGGCATCGAGTTTTGCCGGGTACAGGAAGGCTTAAAGAATGCCTTGAAATCCCTCGTAGTGTTTTGTTCTTGCTTGCAGCTGACGCTTTCCTCTGGAAATTCATGTGCCTACTGAATACATAATGCGGTCAGATCTGTGCGTCCACTAAACGCTCCGCTACGATATTTTATGACGAAAGCCGGTCGATTAAGCCTTCGTGTTGCTGGACTAGCCCGGCTGATGCTCACGCTTTACCTTTGCCGCGCTAGTGAACTGTGGACCTTATATCCAATTTCATGCCAATGATATACGTGAAATAATAAATGTCGCTTCAAACTTTGCGCGATCAAGGCGTAGTTGGTATACTGCTATCTTCCGTAGGCCTTCCTTTCTGTATGGTAGCGGGGTGGAGCCTGCCGGCAGCACCGGCCACCACCGGGACGGCTTTGTTTTGATTCCCAATAGTAAGCTCCGAATAAAACTCTTTTTTTATTTAAATCTGTGGTTGAGCCCCACTCGCGCAACATCATTGTGCAAATATATTACCGCACTTAGCTGAGGTGGACGGTTCGAAGGACACGCATGAAATTTATAATTTTATCAGGGTTTTTTAAGATCGCTTATGAATAATTTTTGAGACACCTAAGTTTGCATTTAACCTTTTCGTTTTGATTATATTCTTAACTATTAAATTACTAGGTTCTAATTCTTGGAAAATCATACCCCCAAACTGATCCTTCCTTAGATCTGAAACTAGAGAAATTGGGCTGGTAGTGGCGCAGATATCGACCAACATATACCGGTGACACAGATTCTTAATATTCATACATCCGTGAAAACCCGTAACATTTTCTTGATGGAGCCGGCATGTCAATCCCCGTCACTCTCAATGCATCGAAAGACCGCAGATTTAACGAGACCCGTCACTTCTGTTTTCCCGATTGCTGCGGTAGCCCCTCTTCCCCACATCGGGACACCTTCGCTGCCGTGGTGTCGGGTCTACAGACGTCCCACACGTGACGGATCACTTTGGCATCCATGACATCAATGATATATTCTGTTATGCGACCCTAGGCGCTGGAAAACAGTCTTCATTAGAGTAGTAGCTGTTAACGCGGGGGATCTACTCGTTTGTTTTTCCACACACGAGCGACCGTGCGCAAGACGGCGTGCAGGCCACGTCCAAACTCGCGATCACTAGACCCTATGCAACCTGCGTGATTGCAAGCAGTAAGGCCAAGATATGTAGTGCCACCAGCACATAATACGTATTTTAGTGCAACCTTTGCCTGCTCATACTACACCTAGATGTAATTGGAAGCAAGTGAACCATGAAACAAGGGAGATGGCTACACGCTCATACTGGTTTTTATAATTTGATACCTCTACGAAACACATGTAAACTATCACCAAAAGCACTCCCGGTATTAATAGCCATTAAGATTGTATGTATCGTTTTCATATTAACGGTTACACCTGAATATTGTATGCACGAAAGTAATGTGCGCTACATAAGCCAGTCTTGCGAATTAATCCTGATTGGGCTGTACGTACCTCGTAACCGAGCCACTACCAGGATATATTTCAGTCCTTATACTGTCGAAAATTACGGTACGAACGGTTTAATACGACACTGTTGTTTAGGACAATTAGGATCTTTAGGAGTTTTTACGGCATTTAGGACACTGTTCACTTACGTCAAACCCCTAAAAAGTAATACGTTTATAAGATGATTGCATGTTCCTTCTTGGAAGGACACTCTCGCGTTCGCTCTCGTCTGCGGACTTAGTGACAAGGCTTCGGTGGGACCGCTTCTCACTCGCGTCGCTCGGGGGGGGGGGGGGGGGGGGGACGCTTCGCGTCCTGCCCCACCACTTGCCTCTGACGCTGAGTTCCTCAGGATCGGTGTCTGGAACAAAAAATATTGGGTGACAGCGCTCGCGGTCGCTCGCTCGCTTCGTCAGCCCGCCTAATCGGCGGGCGTTGGCAATCCGTGAATGCACCGAGTGAGGATTGCGCTCGACCTCGCACAACGTCATCCGCTCCTTTTTTTAAATAAAATTAGTAGCACGACTTTAGGACATGTCCTAAAAGCTTGTCGACAAGCATAAATTACGCACTTTAGGACAGTGTTTATAATCTATTCTGGTAAAATACATGTCCGACATTTTTTAGTTTTTTTTAGGACATTCAGGACATTTTTAGGACATAAAATTTCCTTCCATGTGTTCGTGGCCCTGAAAGCCCGTCCGCTGGAAGCAATGAGGTTGGCACTGGTAGCAGTGCCCTGTTTTAAAAAGAAACAAGCGTGAAAAGACTAACCTTTTTATGTTTCTCCTGACAGCAACGATTTAAAAACGTAAAGACGAAATTTTCGTCGTGTTTGAGTTAAAGGTGCTAAATGACGACTCTAACCGCGGTGTCGTACAGTGCCAGTAAATGTAAAATCTAGAGTTGTTCCGTGCGGATGCGTTACTAAACGCAGATATTTTAACTATTCCACCGAACTGCGAATTTAGCGGGCCAACAGCCCACAAACAAGATGATGTCGACGCTCCCGTTGTTGTGATGGTCTCCGCTCAGCATGCCACACTGTGGAGAAGATGAGTGCTGAATCTTTAATAAAGGGTCCGGTGATGATGCCGACGTGTGTGCTGGATCTGGTGGCTTTCTTGGCTGCCTGAGCGTGCACAAGCCTGCTTGCACTCAGGCACCTTTACTAATCCGACTGCTCACGCGTAATCGAGGCAAAATCTTTTCGTAGTCCCCCGTAGAGCTTTGAGATAAAATCATACACGATACCGGGCAGCGTTGCAGGTGCCAAATGGCCCCGCCTTCTCGTTATACAGCCTTTTTATCGACTTGGGCAGGACATGTTCGATAAGAATCGCATGCAAAGCCGCTGACCGTTCATCATTGGCAATGCTTCCAGTACCTCCTGCGGGACAGGAGGGCGGGGCTGAGCAGGTGGCTTTCCTTTGCTATTCCGTGAAGTATTTGACAGCGCAGCTCCCATCCCTTGCATGCTCTGTAGGTGGACCGGATGAAACGATTTCAACGCTGCCATTTGTGTCTCGGTGATAATCTGCATAACCCGAATAAACGAAGGTTTAGCAAATGAGAATTCTCCACCGACTTTCTGAGCCTTGGCTTTATCACGAAGCGCCAAAAAACCGCGTACTTTCTCGAACCGCTCTTCAATCCAGTGAACCAATTCCTGTCTGGCCACCAAAGTGGAGAAACCTTCCCTAGCTTTTAACGACACGATGAACTTTCGTGCTGAACCCACCAGCACAGCCACAGACCGTTCCAACTACCAGAGCAAGCCCGTCCACAGCATCAATCACTGAACTAAGGTCTGTAGGTTGGGATGCAGCAAATATTGACGCTGTTTTGGAAAAATTTGCCATGTTGAGCTTGGAAATCCGCTTGCTTCCTCTCGCCGCAGGTGCAATGTGCATAATAGAAAGATCACGAAGCCCAAAGTCCCAACTATAGACCGCACACAGGATAGCAAGGTGTGGCAAAAATGCAAACAATTCGTGCTGAATCTGCGGCGTCTCAAGCAACAATTGAGGTTCCATCAGAGCGTACGTATCGCTAACAAGTTGATGGTGGATCACACGCTGTAGTGACGATGGTTGGTATTGGGCCTTGCTTGAGCCAAAACCATACCACTTCCACTACCCAACGAAATGGGCGATTCTCGCACAGCGATGACTTGGTCAATACTTCGTAACATCGAAGCGTTGGCAGGGTACGAGGAGCGGAGCTGCTTTAGAGATCTTAGATCCTCTTCCGCTCCGTCTGGGTCGCTGCGGGCACGTCTTCGGGTTTGTGGAGCTGCGGGCACTTGAGGAAGGGGAACATACTCCACCTCACCATCCCTATCGTCTGCGTCACTCAGTTGACCAGGAAATAAACCCGGAGCTTCCCCAACAGTACCAATCCTGCTGCGCGCAATCGTAACTGCCCCCGGTTCGTCGAAAATAGTATCCCCCAACTTGATATCCTTAGGAGCGCGTCTCCCACTACCGTGATAATAGGAGAAATCCAGCGCATACTTGATCGAAACGAAAACGACTTTTCCGTCTGCTACCTCAATAAGAGGAACGGACTGAGACTCATCGATGTCGGAAGCGGCAAGTTTGCGCAAAATTGTGGCAGAGTTTCGTGTAGCACGCACCCCCGACCCCGTGAAGTTAGCAAGGGCATCGGAGTGCCGCTTGCGCATCTCAGTCGGCATCACATCGGCAACTGGGACAAGCAAACATGGCCTCAGCGCGTAACTTGGCACCACGAGGTTTTGCACTTCGGCGGAGTTAAACGGTTGACTGGTGCTCTCGTCGCCGAAACAGACATACAGTTCCCCCGTTAAGCGGTCTTGGAACCAGGTATACCCCGTAACGACTCCGTAGTCCCACGCATTAGGTGAATTCGGAGACACTCTTGACACACACACACAGCTCCCCACATGCGTTCATATCCCACTGAGCGCTTCGTCCTTACTCACCGACCGCTGGTTGACCTCGGTCGGGTCGCCGTAACACTCGAACGGCTCTAGCGACGTCCATCGACCACTTGAGACCCTTGACACAGCGACAGCGTCCTGTTCAGCTGGAGGTAATACCGCCGATCCGTAGACGTACCCGCTGGTGTCCAGGGGGTTTGATTTGAAGTAGGCGAAGACAGTAGAAGTTGCTGGACTTGAGGCTGCCATTCTTAGGAGAGGTAGAGCGAAAGGGTGAGAAATGGGAAGGTTCTTAAGGGAGACTTGTGCGCTGCAAAGGAGCTTTCAAAATGACTGATAATTGGCCTGCCTACTTCTCAAGCTCTACCGCGATCGGGAAACCAACGTTTTGCCGTTGTCCTTTGACTCTTCGAATCTTGGATCGTTCAAAACCGACCAGTACAAGAAGATCGCCACGGCGGCTTCTCCTACTACGCTCCGATCGGAACACACTTCATCTGCAGCAATTTTCCCAGATGTGGCACCGGAGCCGTCACGTCTTATTTCAGCCCCAGCTCCAGCTCCTAGCAGGCCACCTTGGCTAGCGTTCTCGACAGCCCGCTCACTGACGACATCAAGTCCTGCTCCAGGGCCGACTGCGAGCCAATCAGCGCGTCTTGAGCAGCTGATAGCAGGGTCTAGTGCGACCCCGCCGCCGTCCACATCCCCATCACCAAGCATTGTAGTTGCTCGTGCCACCAGGCACCACCAGGTATGGCTAAGTCCTCAGTGTGATCTATCACCACGTTGTTGTTCTCGGTTCGTTGGCCTGTCTTCTACCGCTGGAGATCACTCGCAGACATTGTCACTCACAGGCGAAATGACGTACCACTCTGTTCCACCTCAAAGCTAACACAACCGACGACGGCCGAAAATCAGATCATGGGATTGGTCAAAAATACGTATTTGTTGAGCTTAGACCTTTTTACAATTTTTCTAAACAGCCGTTTTTGAAGAAGCGATTTCAGATTCTACTAATAACGTGCAGTTTTATTAGAGTTGTGAAAACGGCCGTAATTTCACTCCGTAGAGACTTCACTGTGAAACCAGATGTTTCCCCTTCAAAACGAATGGAGACATTTTGGATTTTACTTCGCTGTTGCTTGTCTGTGCCGTAGCAAAAAATACCCTCTTATATGGCTAATCAGGCACGTTCCGTAATGGTAGCATTTAGGGAAATCGCAATATTAGCTCACAAGTTATGACCAGAAAAGAGAAGTGTTAGATTTGAGATGGAGCAGAGTAGTAGTAGAAAAAACGCCGGCGATATCGCCAATCTCAACAAAGCGAAGCAGCGAGATTTTTTTTAAGGGACACAGACGACCGTTATTACAGCAGAGTGTTTTCGAGTGGCGCAGGCTTCCGAAGTTAATAGCAGCGCCTCCAACACTAGTGGCAGTCCTAGCGCATAATGGTGCTCAGTCGCAATCTGATAGTCTTGACCGTTGGCTGTAAATGGTGCACCAGCGCTAAGAGCCGACAACCAGCTCTCAGGAGATCGGCTATCATGGGTAGCTCTGCTGTGATAGGAAATTAAACCACAGTGCCACTATATTTAGCCAGTCGTATGTGTCGTTGGGTTACTTGTCCATTTCACTGAGACAACAAACGACCCCAAAACGCACAATACGTGTACTTGAAGTGTGTATGAAACTGAGCGGTCGATCTAACATGGCGCAGTGCCAAATCACTATTTGGTATACAGTCACACCTTCTTATTTGAACCTGTATAAGTGACCACGTGCTCTTTACTTGAATACAGTCTGTCAACGCAAACGTTACAATATGAGGTTCACTATACCAGACTCTCTAACTGACTAAAACACTATTTATTCGCTAAATGACAGTCAGGGTCGGAGGTAAAACTCTCTATCTGGACAGGTGACCGTCCGCCAGTTCATCGAATCTTCCTTATTTTTAGTGTTTCTTTTTTCAACAGAACCCTCCGTTATTCTATTGGCGGGAGTGTAAAAGGCAAGGCTGTTCAATTCTACAATAGAAGAAAAGAACATGGATGACAGCCCGTATATTTTCCGAGTTGGTATTAATACACAATTTTAACTGCTCATTTACAATGCCCCATAATCAAGGTTTATGAGAACATTGGGGACTATCTAGACATAGATTCAGATGACGAAGTTCACTAACCTATAGACGTTGACTGCAGCAGCAACTCACTTGATGAAGACGATAGTGACAACCAAGAACAGGCACCGACATGCATCAACAGCTCTTGCATACTGCGTGGAGCTTTCAGTGTTCCTGTTTCAGTGTTGAGGGGGCACTAAAGACCAACAGAACATGCTCCAATCTTTGAAGAAGCTGGTGTGAACGTACGTGGTGAAGCGTATGCGACAGCGGACACTGGATGCAAGATCATTTCTCTATCTGACCAGTTCTATAAATGAAAAGACATTTTTTCTCGAGCCAATCGGTCCATCATGTTTTTTCTAAAGAGGCGCGTAACAAAGCGCAGCACGATTCCCAGCGACACCTCACCAACCGTTTGAGTACCAAAACAAAATCGTGGTGCCGTAGTGCTTTGCAGACACAATCGACAGCAGAGATGTTTCCGTTATCATATTTTCACTTCGCGTAGGTTGTTTCGCACACCTTCCCGCACTGTCACTGGCAAATGAGATATATATTAGGGGCGACCGATGGAACGAACAAACAACTGTTCGAAGGGTTGTCGCTTGTCTCTATTCGAGCATTCGGTCTGATTTCCACGACATCGCTCAAGTAACAGACCAAGTTCTATCCGAAGGTCTTCATATTTGTCAGAACGGAGACGGCATTCGCCTATACCGAATTCTTTTCGATTTGCAAGACGCGTGATGCCTGAAGTTTTTTGATTGTGGGAACTGGGTCTCTTTTTGGATCATTATACTAATTGATCACAATTGTGTATGCAGCTCAAGATGTGTAGCCGGAAATACCGCTAAAGTCCTGGGGTTGTTCCGAACCCGAATATGATTGAATCACATCACCATTTAATTAAGACAATTACGGTAAACCAACGTCCCACATCGACAGGATACGTGCTTTCGTCGTCGCTCCCTAATATGCTGATGAAGTACGCTATGGAATTGGATCTGAAGCAATTTAGCATTATGCGTCGGGTCCTGTTCCCGCCAAGCTCTTGCAAGCCACGTTGGAGTTGTGCAGAAAGCCGACTCTCCACGGCAGCAGCCGCATCGAGACGCAATTGCTCTTCACACAGAAGCTGAGCTGCAGCCGCTTTCTCGCGCTTCACTTGTTCTCCCTCCTCGCGCTCCTGACGTTCGGCTGTTTGCCGCTCTTCGCAATCTTCTCGGAGGTCGCTACCCCTGAGTCGATTGCTGCTCACGCTCCTTCTTCCGTTGCGTATCAGCTCTCGAGCGTCGCCGTCCGCTCGAGCAGGGTCTGCAGCGAGCTGAGGGCCATCAGGACTAGCAAATACCGGCCTTGTAGGGATAGATTGGCGCCTTCCTCCCCGAGGACGCCCCACTTTTCGCGATGTTTCACCAGCGGGCCACCTCTCGTTCGTATCTCCCCGTTGCGTGGATCTCGTTTCCACGATCGAGTCCGTGTTGGGTCCGGCTGGAAAGCCCTCCTCGTTCTCGGACCAAATGGCATCGACGTCTGCCGCGTCAAAAACGTCGGAACTCGTAGAATTGGACCCGATGCAGCGGGGCTGCCGTAGCTTTGCGTCAGAGGAAGACGTACGACTCAAAGAGTCCCTAAATTTAAGTTCCTTATCCGAAGGATACTTACAGCCCAATAATCAGGACTAAAATTTATTAAGAACACTAATAACTTTTATGCTTCAAAATCAGACGTGTTTTTATTTATCTTTATTGCGGACAAGCCGCTATCTATGTTTAATTATCTATCACAGTTAAACCTAATCCAATGCATAACGTGTGGTCTTTCGCCTATGTACTGAGGCCACCGTTAATTCTACACATCATGTCCTGAGAGTCTGTTAGCTCTTCGGGTACTCCGTACCCATGTGTGCACCACACCGTGTTACCCCGTTACATCCGAGGCACAGCGTCTCGGGGTTATCGCCATGGCGGGTGCCTTCGGGACCAGTGTCTGCCTCCTCCCTCTACCATTCTTTGCTAATCACGCCGATGGACGTGCCTCCGGCACCTCCCACGCACTCGGTCACCTCTTAAGACCCAGTCACGACTTCCTCCGCATTACCCGAACCCCAAAGCCGCGTCGATTTGGCGCTCGACCTCCTCGTCGTCATCACCAGAGTCAACCCCATTGTCCAGGTTTATGAGCGCCAGCACGCTCCTCAAGATCTTACTGGATCTCCTGCGCTAAGGCAATGGGCCTCAAGCGCACTGGGGTCTCTCCCTTGTAGCCACTGGACTTGAGTTTCGAGTTCAGACCGCGAAACTTCCGACGAAGTGTCTCGAAGTCGCGATGTTGCGAGGTCCGTCCTCCCTTGGAATTGTATTGAGAGGCAATTTCCTCCCACATGTTCTGGCCCAATGGCTTCACCAGGTCGACAACGGTGCAAAACAGCATCTGCTCGTCGATGCTGAAGTTCAGGAAGCCATTCACGCGTCCACGCTGTTTAACAGGTATGAAAGCACGTCGATTAGTAAATAATATTGGATAAAAAATGATGAGACTGTAAAATACTATGGACTAGCCCTCGACATCTCCAGTGTTTGCTGCTCTTCAATAGTAGGTAGTGAAACTGATAGTGTCGGATCTTCGGGTGCGGTCAACTAGGCTGAATGTGAGCAGTCGTTGTTCACAGTAATCCATACAAGGCTCGATATACCATGGTAGCCCGTTGTCTGTGGTCCTGTGAGCAGAATATCGAATGACTGTAAAATAAAACTAATGTCGAAACCTCGAAGACCAGTTTTTAATCAATGTGAATAGTTATTCTGCTACGCAGAAAAAACCCATCGTTTTTGAATGTTATCAACAACCACTCATCAGGACTCGAGTCCCAACAGTGACAAAACGGAGGTAACTGTACATCAAACAGGATTGTGCCACTTCATTACATTAACTAGAGCATACCTCACGCCGATAAGGTGGCGCTGCGGGAACCGAATAATCTTGCAGAGGAACCACAAACAATTCCCGTAGGATAGAATGACTTCTTCCCAGGGGAGAACGTCGCGCACAGTGACGGCAACCACCGGCAGAGTCTTATCGGTTTGCACTTCGTGGAAACGCGCTGGTGGATTGCACGAGTGGTTCATCTGTCCCAGCATCAACGGCGTCGATTCCGATATACTTTCTTCCTTTGACCCGAGTCTTCAAATGCATGCGATAACCCTCATTCAGGCGTGCATTTCTACAGGGGGGCACAAAAAAGCGCTTAACGTCACCGAGGTACAGGTCAATAACCTCCCCGGCCGGGATGCCCTTGACGGCGACGTGACCTCGTATTCCAGTTCGCACGTTTCGTGCGCTTGTGAGGTCATCACTCTCTGTAAGAGCGTTGCCGCAGACACCGGAGAACGCGCAATTGAACTCAGCGCAGAATCAGCTCTGCTTTGCGTATAAACATGTAAGCGCGTTGCCCCTCGTCATACACTCCAGCTTGTACCCCCAAGGACGCCTGAACGAACTCCGGTGATTCTCCAACTAGTAGCGTATCTCTGCTCCTTGATGAACTCAGCGCCTGCAGGCCATGCATCCGGCAACCAGTGGGCCCAGCGCGAGCATGACTTCATACCCTTAACAACTTCAAACCCGGAGAACTATGTCAACAGTTACCCAACTGCCAAGGGCAGACTTCAAACCCATCGGAGCGGACGCGTTGGACGCACCCTGACCGCAGCCGCGGCATTTCCACACGAGATCCGGGTGCTATCTGTACAAGCCTTCCGCGGCCAGCCTTCAAACGAGTGATCTTTGCGCGCTTGAAAAAGCGCGATCCACCCCAGGACTATTCGTCGGCTGCCGAGTCGCAGTCTTGGTATGAACAGCGCCGCTTTGTTGACGAAGGCATCTTCTGGCAGCATGAATCACACGCATTCATTAGCAAGTCCCAAACTAATAGAGCAAATGTGTGGGTCTCTCTCAATACGTACACGATGGAGTAGTTTATGGTAGCTTTACTTATGGCATATAGAATTTCGACAACGTTACAAGAGCATTGCTCGTTATAGGATCGCTCCGGACTCTTACCGGTCTTGCTATATGACGATAGCGATACCTTCATGGCTTGACAAGACGACAGCCAAATTTGAAATGAGGTAGCGAGTTTCTCGCCTAAGACCGTTTTAAGATTCGCAACTTCAATTCATACGCCAGATCTCCATATGAGGGGGTGGTTTGACTCATAGTGAGATCAAGATAAGATTTATCTTAAGTTGCTAAATAAGGACCGCAGTAAAGGATAGAAAACGGTTTAATAGCCATTTTTATCACATCAAATTAATGCAGTTTTATCACGGTGGTTTATCGTCGCCCCAAACACTAGTCATTAAACGCTTGTGTCAGTCATGGTAGGCACCCACTGGGTTTCTGTGACGGGGTCACAGCACCTTGCGCTTGAGGAAGTACGAGCTTCCGAGAGTATACAGACTTTAAGTGAACGGCAGTTCACGTGTCCCTGGTCTGAGGAGACGCAGTAACCAGTAAAAGGTATGTTTAAGACTGAATGTATTTATAGGTAAGGTTAAGCTTGAGTTCATACAAACTATAAGTCACCTATAGTGAAGCTATGTAATTATCCAATGATTGGCTCCTGGAGCCACTGGTACCATGTACCAGTCCTTCCGAAGAGTAACCTAGCTACTCTTCATGTAACCAGGGTACATTTGGGGCTTGTACCCCGTTGCATCCTCCCCTACTTAGGTTCGGTTTACCGACCAATGAGAATGAGGGAGAGTGAGTCACAAACGCTTATTCTCAAAGTCGAAAGGGTCGACAAGCTGCGAGAACGCGGCGGTGGCTCACTTCACAGTTGGAGCCTCGAGCAGCACACGCGCTCGTCTTCACGGTCTCCACCTCAACCTTTAGCATGCCTCGTGGCTCTGCGAAAGGCGGTGCGAAAGCACGCACCAAGGCTGCTGCCGGGATGGCGCAAGCCAAGTGTTCTAAGCCTCGCGGCAAAGACTCTGCACTCAAGGAGGCTACTAAGGTGGCCTCCGAGGCGATTGAGTCGTCTTGCAACACTGCTGCGAGCAAACGCGCAAGCTCACGTCGCAGTCGGTCGCCTTCGGTGCCGCCTGACACCCGTCCGAACCCGCGCTTCACATACCGTGAGCACAGTCCGGGTACTGAGGACGAGGCTAAGGCCAGGAGCCTCCACAACGTATCTGGGAGCTCCGAGGGGGGGCACACTCCAGTGCCCAGCAAGCACGACAACGACAGCGTACACTCGCACGCTAGTGGTCACGATTATCACGGGTCAAAGACGCCTGAGCACTCTGAAAGCCCTGCCAACGATGCCAAGGGCTCGCCCAATGTTGGCGGTGATAAGGGAGGCAAACCTCCGAAGAACTTCTCGCTCGCCGAGGGTCTTGAGCGTGCTCGGGCTGCTAAAGCCGCAGCCGAAGAGGCCAAGCACTCTAAGAAGCGCATGGCTTCGAAGTCCCCGCTCCGCGAGGAGGAGGGGACTGGTTGTTTCTACAGGGATCTCTTCCTATCCTCGGATGAAGAGGAGGAGGGTGCCATTGATGAGCCCCGGAAGATCACGAACGGCCTCGACCGGCAGCAGGAGGTCTTCCAAGCTGCCCAGCGAACGCATGGGGTTCGGTGGTGGGCACCCGTCAGCCAGGGAGCTGCCATTAACCCGAGAGGTTATTGGCCTCCCGAGGCGAGCTTTGGAGCTGACCTCTTCTTGGAGAAATACGCTCCTCCTCGTGGGCTTATTGGTGGCCACACCTCCAAGAGTGCTTACGAACGCGCCCTAGTCCAGAAGGAACAGTTTTTCGTTGACAACTTGGAGGCGGCCCGGTGCGTGCTTTTCGCGCAGCACCAGTTCCCTCTGGAGGGCTTCACGACTTGTCGTAAGAAGCCCGAGAACCGGGGTGGTTTCTACCCTGTATGGGGCTACCCCTGGGTTCTTCCCGAGAACTGTCCGAGCTGGAGCTCATGGGAGGACATGTTCTGGGCGTGGGTTGAGACTCTCAAGTACTCACCCACGGGAACTCCAAGAAGATCAGCTGCTGTCCGAAATCCTGGACCAGCGCGATCTTCGCATTCGGTTTGTCCACTTTGTCAGCAAGCGGCAGCTGCCAAGGGACATCCAGAGCTCGTGATGAGCGCGGGTACGGAGTGTCGTCAACGTCCGTACCCCGTTCGGGCAAGAAGCCCCGGACTACTTACGAATCTGCCGCCGCTTCTGCCCCCAGATCGCGACAGCCTTCGGGCAGTCAGCCTGGATCCGTTCAATCGGCTCCCACGAGTTCTCGGAGTGGGCATAACCCCTCCACTTCACAAGGAGCTGGCGCTTACCACGCTGCCACCACTCCTGGAGTACCCGCTCCACGTGGTAGTGGACCTCTCCGTTTCGGTCAAGCAGGGGCGGAGGTGCCCTCGTACGAGTACAAGTATGAGGCGCCTCCGGGGAGCTTCTCTCGTCCGAGTGCTCCACCTGCGGGCCCGACGCAGGGCCTTGAGGTTAACCGCCTCCGTCAACGCGTCCTCGTGCTTGAGATTGCACTTGGCCTTGGGACTGGCAATGATGCGGGGTCCTTGCTCGACTTGAGGACCGTCGTTGAGCCGGGAGGTAGCGGACCTCCATGGGCGGGTCAACCGCCGGGCCCACTCGTCTGATCTGGAGGAGGCCTACCGCTTGATCCGACGTGTTGAGATCGCACAACAACGTCCGCTTTTGGCGCACCCCCAGGCGTCGCGTATGGTGCGTACTCGGCGTACCCGACGTATGCCCCTGGGGTCCGTTCGCATGGGGCCCCTCCGGCGTACGATCTCGATCGCAGCCTTGCTGTCCAGCGCGAGCATTGGGTGCACGCTCATGCGCGCTCGTCGACGTCAGAGGTCGCTCCTCGCTTCGAGGAGCTGGATCAAAGTGTGTCTTCGAGTCAGCAACTCCCTGCGGATCATGGTACCGCTTAAGACATCAAACGTAGAACGTCGGGTGCGTCGTCATTGACTTTGGTAGGTCGATGGTGTACGACGCACCGTGTCTGGCCAGGTCCGCGAACGGTCCGATGAAGAGTGTTTCGACTTGTTGCTGCCGACAGAGCTGACAGTGTCTAGCAGTAGGTTTCTAGTGTCAAGTGACACAAATTCACCCACTTTAAACACATTTAAGTTTCCTCCTCCATGTTTGTCCGAGTACTCCTGTCTGTCCTGGGCCGCTGCCATTGCATCGAGGACTCTGCTGATGACAATCAGCTTGGTGTTCATAAAGGACTCCACTTGTTTCCGCAAAGAAACCGGTCTAACATCTGAGACCTGGTAGGAAAGGGCTTTCCGAGCCTCTCCCCCACTTAAAGTAGAGGATGCGGCGTCTCCTCGAAGAGTGAGAGGCACTCTGGGGTGGCGGAAGCCGTTCAAGCAGAACGGCGTGAACCCCGTGGACGCGTGCACCGCGTTGTTGAGCGCAACCTCAACAACTGGGAGCTGTGACGACCACGCACGTGGAGCTCCAGTATAGACGCTGCGCAGAGTGTCCTCGAGCACTCGATTGACACGTTCCTTCTGGCCGTCCGTCTGCGGGTGGTCGGTCGTGGACATCTGTTGACGAGTTCCGAGCAAAGGGAACAGCGTTTTCCAGAACGCAGCGGTGAACCGCGGGTCTCGGTCAGAGACGATCGTCTCGGGCTGACCGTGATAGCGGAACACGCCGTCGACGAGCAGCCGTGCGGTCTGTTCGCCTGTGACCGTAACGGGCACCGGAGCAAGATGTACCATCTTGCTCAGCCGACACACGAACACCACGATCCCGGTGTTGCCGTGTCCGTCGGCGGGAAATCCAAAGATGAAGTCAAGACGCATCGACTTCCAACAGTCAGCAGGTACGGACAGGCTCTGTAACGGAGCCGAAGCGTGGCCTGCGGGTTTCACCCGCTGACATGTTTCGCATGTCTTCACATACTTGGCGACCCACTTGCACATGTGGGTCCACCAGAAGGCCTGAGAAACCGAGAGGAAGGTCTTCTCACGGCCCAAGTGGTCACTGGAGGGCGCATCGTGCGCCTCCGCGAGGATGGCAAACTTCAGATCCTCGTCGTTGGGTACGAACACCCGTGGAGGATCACCAGGCTCCACCCAGTAATAGAGGAGGCCATCCACCAACTCATATCGGTGGAGCCGGGAACACTGCCGCGGCGAAAGCCGTCCGACTTTGCGTCCGTTGCTGCTGCCAGGAACTTGACGATAGGTGCGATAGCCTCATCGTCTCGATACGCCATGCGTATCCGATCATAAAGATCCGTTGTCACCCGTGTGATGTGGGCCAACTCTTAGTCCGGACGCCGAGACAGGGCGTCGGCAAGCACGTTGAGCTTTGGCTTGTATTCAACGCAGAAGTTGTACTCTGCAAAGAAAGACAGCCACCTCGCCATCCGTTGGGAGAGGTGAGGCGAATTGGTCGCCGTCCTCAAGGATGCGTGGTCTGTGTAGATCACAAAGGGCCTTGAGCTCAGAAGATGTACTCGAAATTGGACGAGGGTATACTTCATGGCAAAGAGCTCCTTGTCGTGAGCAGGATAGTTCCGCTTGGCGGCTTTAAGCTGCCTGGACTGGAACGAGATGTCTCGTTCATGTCCGTCTGCATCGTTCTGCAGCAATGCACAACTGATCGCATAATCGGAAGCGTCACAGACGACGCTGAACGGCTTCGTCTCGTCCGGCAAGGCCAGGACCGGCGTCTCTTGAAGGCTGGCCTTGACGCTGTCAAAGGCGTCCTGGTGCGTCTGCTCCCAGCGCCAGTCGACGTCCTTCTTCAGGAGGTCCGACAAGGGCTTTGCGAGACCCGCGTACCCCGCGCTGTACTTGTGGAGGTAGTTGGCCAAGCCCAACCACTTCCTGAGATCTTCTGGGATCGGAGCGTCGACCAGGCTGCAATAGCCTTGACCTTGTCAGGGTCAGCCCGAACGCCCACGTTGCTGACGAAGCGGCCGAGAACCTTGATCTCTGGTGACGCGAAGACGCACTTGTCGATGTTGGTGTAAAGCTTGTTCGCTCTCATCACGTCCAACACTCGACGGAAGTGCTCCAGATGCATCTCCATGGCCGTCTTGCCTCCCTCGGCACGGCTATGGACATAGATATCGTCGAAGTACGTCTGTACGAAGGCACGCAGCGGCCTAAACAGCTGCGTAACCAAGCCATTGAATGTCGCTGGGGCGTTAGACAGGCCCTACAGCATGACGAGCCACACCCAAAACATGCCGCTTAGAGTGATCACCGCGGTGAGCGGGATGTCGCTCTCGCGCATCAGGATCTGGTAGTATCCGTCTACCAAATCCAGCGCATGTACAGTACGCACCCGGCCATGTTGTTCAACAACACATCCTTTCGTGGGATTGATGTCTGGGCCGGCACCGTCGCGTTGTTCAGCTTGTTATAAGCGTGAACTAGACGCCACTTCCCGTTCGGTTTTCGAACACAGAAGGTCGTCGTCGAGTGCGGGGACTTCGACTCCCGCACCATACCCGCCCTCGCCTTCGCAGCGAAGAAGGCATCAATCACCTCGCACTGTTCGCGAGGTAGAGGCCACTGCTTTGTGATACAGTACTTTGTGCCAGGCATGAGATCGATCTCGTGCCGTACTCCACGGTCTGGTGGGAGTTGGGTCGGTGGGTTCTTGGTCACCACGTCCGCATACTCCGACACCAAAGGATACACCGGATCCTTGGGGCTCTTAAAAATCTCAGAACCCAAGCGCGATTGACGCTGCTTACTCAACTCCTCGAGGACGTCTTTGTCCAAGACAGAGGAGGAGTCCAACTCTTCCTGAGAGGTCTCATGTTTGATGAGAACCATCTCGGCAATCTCTCCAGCCTTGAGGCTGGCCAGGAAAGACTCTGCCGTCATTTCCTCGAGGTTCAGTATCTCTGCAACCTCTGGCAACGGTTCCAAGTGGATACCAGATGCCTTGACGGGTAAACCGGTCTCGCCATCGAAGATGTGATAACACTCTTCCACCGACGGTGTCGAAGGAGCCCGGGCCCTGGACTCCGAGTCGTTGGGCACGACTCCAGTCTGAACATGGTTCAGACTTGACTTGCGGCGGCGGCGTCGTCGACGGCGACCGGGACGTGGAACTTCGTTACCCACGTCTGAGGATGTCGTGATGCTGCCATCTGAGGCACTCGAGACCTCGTGTGGAACTGTGTTACCCACACAGGAAGCGCACCCCGCGTCTTCCTCTTCAGTAATGGTCTGGGCGACCTCGTGTGGAACTGTGTTACCTACACAGGGAGCGCGTCCCGCGTCTTCCTCTTCAGTTATGGTCTGGGCGACCTCCTGTGGAACTGTGTTACCCACTTGGCCGACGTCTGTCTGCGTCGCCACCTTCGATGCTTCCTCGGAGTCGTCATATACGTCGACGACTCCCAAGTATCCGCCGGATGCTTCGGTACCTTGGCGGCCCTTGCGGGCACCCCAGGTCCTGACAGAGGTGAGAACATGACTCACCAATGCTCTGTCGGTCACTGCAGGGTGGCTGGAACCAATGGCTTTGTCTCGCCAGTCGATCCACGGCTCGTATTTCTCGAGCCAGGGCATGCCCAGGATCAAATCGCATGAATCCATGTCGAGAACAGTAAACTTTTCGAGGCTGTCGAAGTCTTCGAACTTGACAGCCAGATCCATTTGGATGCTGGGAACAGTAACCTTGTTACCGTCGGCCAGTCGCACTGACACGGCCCCGTTGCCTTTGCTTTCCCTCAAAGCATCGGTCACCTTGTTGCTATTACGAGCAACCGTCCGGCGGCGTGCGAAGTTCTTCGACGCCCCAGAGTCGATCAAAATTCTAAAGGGATAATCGTATCCCCGTACACGTCCGTGTACTACAAGCAGCCCATCGCTGCCCTTCGCCGATTCGAGAGTGCGAAGACTCTCAGGGGCTAAGTCCCCGTGGTACGCGCCACCTGCGTACCGCTCACGAAGACTTAGATCTTCCCCAGTAGGGCGCCCCGCCCCTACTGGTTTCCGGCGTTCCCCTGGTCTCGGGATCGTGGCTTCTGCCAGCGACCCTTCAGAACAGGCTTGGGGTTGAACCGCCTGCGGTGTCTCTCCGCGGGGCAGTCTCGCTTGAAGTGGCCCAGCTTCCCGCAGCCGAAACAGCGAATGCCGTGCTGTTCGGCGGAACCGAGTTCCATGGGGACTGGTCCGCTGGGGCTTGCCCGGCTGGGATTCAGTGATGAATTCCCAGGCCACGCTGAGGCCGGTGTACGCGCCTGACGATGGCTGTAATCTTCTTGAAGGGCGACTTGGATCGCCTCTTCGAGGGTACTTGACTGCACCCGGAACAGCTGAGTGCGCGCAGGGCCCACTCGAAGGCCGTCTATGAACACTGTCACCTTGATATGTTCGTTGAGTGGGTCGCCCACTAGGGATGCCGTAAGCTCCCGCATCTCTTGGATGTACTCGTGCAGCTCACGCTTCCCTTGTTTGCATGAGAGGAAGCGCGAGCGCTGCCCGTACTCGTAGCAGGCGAGGTTGCCTCCAGCGTGTACGCCCTACTCTTGGCAGGACCGCTAAGGTTGGAGAGCGCGAAAGCAACGCGGAGTTGCTCGGTCAAGATCAGAGCCGCGTCCATCGCGAGCTCCGCCTCTCGAACCCAGAAGTGAAGGTTCTCACCTTCCTTCCCTTCGTACGGTTTCACCTTCAGCCGCAATGGCTTTGGGTGAGGCGGCTTCCCTTCAGCCGCCGGCGCCTGCAGGTTTCCCCGCACGTGCGCGATGAGCCCTTGCCCATAAGTGTCAAACGCATTGACACGTTCGACCTGCTCGGCCGGTGATGACGCCACCAGGCTCTGCAAGGACTCCATCCCGAAGATGCCTGCCATCTTCCGAACAGACTCGAACTGCGGGTCGTTCAGGCGCGGAAAGTTGTTCCGGTCCATGATGACAGAATTTCAGAGGTTCAGGTAGTCTACCCGCGTTGGCGTGGATTGAGTATAAGTGCTACCAAGTGTGACGGAGTCACACAGCACCTTGCGCTTGAGGAAGTAAGAGCTTCCAAGAGTATACAAACTCTACGTGAACGGCAGTTCACGTGTCCCTGGTCTGAGGGGACGAAGTAACCAGTAAAAGGTATGTTTAAGACTGAATGTATTTATAGGTAAGGTTAAGCTTGAGTTCATACAAACTATAAGTCACCTATAGTGAAGCTATGTAATTATCTAATGGTTGGCTCCTGGAGCCACTGGTACCATGTACCAGTCCTTCCGAAGAGTAACCTAGCTACTCTTCATGTAACCTGGGTACACTTGGGGCTTGTACCCCGTTACAGTTTCAGTTCCAAATTTAGGACCCGAAAATTGTCCTTTTTCATGAAGAGGAAGTATTAGGCCCTGTTCCGCAGGTACAAATTCCTTCGGCTTGGGGTAATTCCAGCGGAATTTTACCATCCAGCGGATCTCGCAAAACTCTGCGTGTTCCGAATGCTGATTCTAGAGGTAATTGAGGCGAAATCCTCTATCCTCTATCCGCCCGAATTCGGGCGGATAGAGGACATTTTTAGCGGGCGAACGGATAAACCCCTGCAGTATCAAATACTATAAAAGTAGGACAAGACTGGTGTTTGGAGACTGGCCAGGTCGGAGGACGCGCGGCTTCAGAAACAGGCACACGCCGCCGCCTTGACCGCGTGTGATGCCTCCAAGGACGGCGAACAGGAGGCAAATGTACTCAGCGCGATCTGCAACGTCGCTCGTGGCCACGTGGAACATGGTGGCACTCGCGCAGACGACCGCGACTCGAGATCATGTTGGAGTTGTGCAGCTCCTCCAGGTTGCTTTTTATTAGATCCTGCATTGGTAGCCGCGTAGACTATTAGCACATTGTGCACGTGTTGTGCTCGGTTCGGTGGTGATGTAAATTGTGCTGTCTTAACCCACGTAACGCCGGCTTTTATTCTGTATTGTACAGAATAGAGCTTTATCTTAGTATGCATAGAAGTTCGCAACAATTTATCTGTTACAAGCCCTCTCGCAGAAAGATGTGTTCAAGACACTGCGAAGCCAGACAAAAAATAAGCTAACCAGGACATAAATCTTTCGACATTCCCGCCACGTGGTGAATTCGAGCTTTTCTATTGGCTGCAGAAGCTCGATTTAACGTCAGTCACAACTGTCGCTATTTATTCCCCGCCAATACCAATTTATACCTCTAGCTAAACATAGTGGCAGACCGCCGTTTCTTCACGCATCAAAGCTTCGGCTAGGTCCTAGTTCTTCTCAAGAAAGAAGAACTCACCGGAAGCTTTGGTGAGCAGCCGTAATAAACGTAGTAAGTTTAAAGAATGTACTTAATTCCAACGTATGCAACTAGCTGTTATCAGCACTCAGATCCACATTAGCCATAGTTGTGATCCTCACAGTCGCTTGGCCATCATCGTCTAAGCCATCGTGCTTGCGTTATCCGGTGAATTTTTACGCGTCAGTTCCACGACAAGTCGTCGCCTCTGCCGCGGACTACATCCATGGAAGTATTCGCAAACAGGCGTTCAGATCTCAGAGCATATAAGAAAGTTTCGGTGCTGAATGCGCCGACACGAAATCGCTGTGGGCACCGCCATTGTTCTTGCTATTTTCCTCGCCTTCTTCAGAGCGTCCTTCCGTATTGTTGTTCTCAGTTAGTCGTGATTATGTATAGGAAAGGATTAGTTAATTTTGTATCATACCGATTAGTGTATTCTGTACCATACGGAGAAGTCCTACCTGGCTCCACTTCGACAGCAGGCGATACTGGCACATACTGCGACACCGATGGCGCTGGTAACGACACTGGCAAACCTGCCACAGACTCCACCACCGACCCAGGAAGCGCAGGCTTCAACACTGGTGCTGCTGGAGCGGGAACCGGCACAAACACAGGTGGAAGGTGTGCAGTGTTGGATGTCACTGGTTGCGGTCTGATCTCCTCGATACGCTCTCCCACAGAAGTCGCTGACCGAGGAAACGTGGTACGGAAGCGGTTGTATAAAGCGATGCTCGTCGCGGAGGTGGATACGTGTAGCATGAGCTTTCCCAGAACCCACCACTTCGTTCTCGTCTAACAAGCACGCATGTTAGTCCATTATCTAATACAATAACTATTTGGGAAGAATATACGTACCGACAAAATAATCTTCACCACGCTTCACATTGTCAAATCGCCCTTTCACGCCGGTGTTCGGGTGCGTGTGCCCCAGCGCGATGCCATTGGACCCCGCGAGTTCCAGCCTGCCTTCTTTAGCTCGCGCCACAGTATATTGAACGTCTCCGCGTCAGACTCTTTCATCGTTGTCGTTCAGGCGATCAAGGCGGGAAAATCTTGAATGGCTGAGGGGGCGTGGAGAGGGGAATGCTTGTCGATTAGTAGCTGCAAATAGAATTCTTAAACCTCTTATTGATTTATACTGTATTTTCTATACATCAGGTGTAATCCCCGTCTATCTTCCCTGCGCAGATCCATTAGGATCAACATTTCAAATCGTCCCCCATAAAAACTTTAATATGCGGTGATAACTTGCGCTTCAAAGCTCTCGGAATATTTTTACCTGTCATATTGCTTATTCTGTATAATACAGAATACGGCGCTACAAGGGTTAAAAGCAAAATATACAATATAATCATGTCGAGCAACGATACGGGAGTCGGTGCATATCAGAATACGAGCATAATGCTGACAATGCCAATCAAGGGTAGGCATCACGTAAAAGACGTATGTCATCCCGCCGTCTAGGCAGAGATACCGTGTCCGTCGTTGGACCCTCACCCAAACGACAGAAGAGCACTGGTGAAAAAAAAAAATGAGCGATTCAATTAGGGTAATTGCTTATGCGCAGGAACTACTTGGTGCTTCTAGCAGTACTCGGCACAACAAAAGTCACCTGCTGACGCACAATTCAGACTAACTAAAAGACTTTTTCAAGACATTGCTCATCTCTTTTTTCAAATAAACTTTATTTTCTTTTCATGCTGCTCATATCACTTTTAAGAGTGTCTTTACGCTGCAAAGAGATTAAAATCTGGGTGTTCCGCATGCGGTTCTAGCGGATTCCCCAAAACAGCGGAAGGTATCAATCCAGAGGAAAAGCAAATCCACTGTTCACTTTCAGAGGTTTTGCGGAACAGGCCTTTAATACCCCTTACAATGGAGTGATTCCCGCAGCGGTTTGAATGGGTTCAATGTCTAGACTGCGGTACATTTTCAAAATCCAAAACTCGTTTGACTTGAAATCTGAAAGAGGGGTCGTTCAGATTTATTCTGTTGAACTTGAAAAGGTGCATTTTGGACGTCCCAGAGTTGCTGCGGGAATCGCTCCAATGGGGCCTATTTCAGTCAAACAAATTTAGGGAAATGAGAAAGGACAGTAGCTAGGATAGGAATGCGTTCTAAACTTCTCGAAACCAGCACTCAATAAAATCGTATCGGCAGAGAGGTTCAATAAAATGTGTTTACGTGCGATAAATACAGCGCCACGGTTAGTACCCACGAGTCGCATGCCATGGGATTCCGTACTGTAAATTACTTATGGTACATGCAAGTTTTGGAGCACCTATCCACAGAAAATCTGCTCCCTCAAAAATTCAGGAGCACATTAGATTTTATGTTCGCTTAGCTAACATTAGATTTTATGCTCGTTTAACTAACAGTGTAAGTACGGGAGCAAGGAGCAGATTGCGTGCAGTGCTCGTTCAGACAGAAGGTGGTGGGCGTTTTCTAACCGTATGACTGGTAGATACAGCGAGATGATACATAGTCGACCAAGTCACATTTATAAGCCAATGGCATGCGTAAGCATAACGAGTTACGACAAAGCGTGCTCCCCGTCAAAATGCATGTTGTCTACGAGCACTAAAACCTCAGGAACACTGTTCTCAAGTTTTTTTTCCCCGGATTTTTGAGGGAGCAGTGCTCCCTGCCTGTTCGTCCAAGGCTTGGGTACACGCAAACACTTGACGGCTCCGTTGTTACCGGAGCTGCCACCACTGAAGCGACTGCGATACGGGTAGCTGACAGACATGCCGAACGGAGCTTGTCGACGACCATCTGCAGCGAGTACGGATTGGACCAAATGGGCTGGATGGCAGCGTTGGAGTCGTGCGCTATGATGTTGCCGCACCAATTGTTGGTGGGGATGGCGCGGCTCTTGATCACGGACGAGTCGAGAAATCGAGGCGGACACAATCCCATCATGGCGTCGGTGTGCTCAACGAGGTAACTGGGCGGTTCCAGAGCTCGAAATCCGGAGGGGCCTTCGTCACCGACGTCAGAGGAGTTGGTAAAGCCAACATCTCCAGTTTCCGGGACGGTGTCGTTCACCACAGGTACAAACGTGGGCGCCACGACCGGTGAATCATCACTGAAGCTGGAACTACCATTCTTGCCGAGGTCTTGGCTGGCAACAGCATCAAAGTGCAGATTGTGGAGAACTACACTCGATACCAGTCGAGGGGTGAGACCCGAGTACTTCATCGAAGAGTACACCATGCCAGACACCAAGTCCGACACCATAGTGCCACGGGACGACCCGGCAGTGAACTTGACGGTCACTCCCTGGTCAGCCCAATCCACAACTTGGAAATTGGGCTTCTGCCACACAATTTCCTCGGCTGAGAACAGAACCTCGCGAACCATCCCGTGGGCGTAGAACATTTAGTGTTTGCGTGGTGCGTGATAAAATGCATTATATATGTACGATTCGTAGAAAGTCTGTGGATCACTACACTGTATGCATCACGCAAACGCATATCTACGAATCGTGCCAAATACTTCTATTGAATTTTTTTTACTACTTTTGACAAAAAATCGGCTTTAAATAGTTGGGGACCCGGGTGCTGGATATGGGAGGATCGCATTTTGAAGGTCATTCATTAGCAATGAAGCGCGCCAATAATAACAATACCGGTATATCAAGCAACCGATATCCGACTGACTGCCATTGTTATTATGACAAAATATTATCAAGAGACGGCTAAACTACTATCAAAATTGAATATAAGTACACCTTTTCAACTTCAAAATGGCAAATTGTCAGGTCAAATTGTCAAAATGTAAGTTCAAATTGTCACTAGCCTATAAAATCGATGGTTGCTCTAGCGGAGGTGAAGAGTGGTGGGGGCTCGATTATATAGCACTACGAACAACGATCGGGGTCCAAATGCCATGCAACCAAACAGGAAAGCAATACACCATGAAGTACGCTCCATATTTGCTCCACAGGTATCCTCGATTTTATTGGCTAGTGACAATTTGAACTTACAATTTGCCATTTTAAGGTTGAAAAGGTGTAGTAACCGATCAAAGATTATCAAAGGTTTGAAAGACGTGGTACAGTACTGTACTGTCAAACACGCTCTACAGTATAGCGGGTTGTGATCGTGACTGGGTACGCAAGCACAACAACCTTCTGTTTTTTTTTGCCCACCGCTCTTGGCTTTCCTATCTCAGTCTTGGCAAAGCTCTACACAGTGCAGAGCTTCGTGTAGTACACTGTAGGGCTTCGCAAAGACTGAGCGCGGAAAGTATTTCAGACGGCACGTCATTACCGATTATTACTTGAAGCAGGAAAATTTGATTCGGTATTACTAACTGCTCAGTGATCACACGACACGTGACACAAATAAATACATACAGTGCAAACCAGTATTATACCACGTTTTGCCTAGCCCTTCTTTATGACTGTTGTTATTTAAAAAAAATGCATAAAAAGTAGAGAGTTGGACGGTTTGGATCTTTTACAGTTGTGGTTGGATACAAAGTTATATTGTTAAGACCAGTCCATTTTGATATCAAGTGTGTTACATTTACCCTTTGGCGAGTTAAGTAAAAAAAAATTACAGACCGGGCATCTATTTAAAAGCACTACTCCAAGGATCCATTTTTACCGAGATTACCGTATGTATTTCACAGAGGAAGATGGTTATGATAATACCGTATTGCACGAGTTCTCTGCAACCACGAATTTCCTGCAACAGGCGTAAAAAGTACTTACAAAAGTAGCATGTCCAACGTATTTATTGTGAGTACTAGTCTAAATTTCCAAACCGGCCGATTGAACCGCTCCGGAGTTTCGCTCCGAGTTTCGTTCGGCGGTATAATATTTGAAGTATTCCCACCTTAAGTACGTTTCCATGTAGCAAAGGGACAGCTGTACCGCAGAGTATAATCGCTGGAGCGGTTCTCAGATTACTTGGACTTTGTATGTGAGCGAACCACCGCTCCAAACGGCAAATTTAGAAGGAATTGACAAGACCACTTCTTAATTTTTTCGTATTTACTTGAAGTGACCTTTTTACGCGGTTGCAGAGATCTCGTGCAATACGGTACAGTCCCTGGGGCAAATTTGAAACGAATCTTTCCGAAAAAATCTCTATCGTCTCCCTGTTTGATTCGTTGAAAAGCAACCCATTGCCGAATTGAAAAACAAATATTATTTTAAGCTAATCTGGAGTTATATCAAAGTCCTCAAAAAACTTGGGAAGGCGATCTCTAATATTTTAAATATCCCTTGTCTAACACAACTCAATATTGCTCCTTGATGCAACAGCATGTACCTACAGCTTAAAAAGGTACCTTTCATCAGTACACTAGACTCTGAAGAGGATTGATATCCTCGACGGAATCAATTCATCACCAGATTAAAGTATACTGGAAAATTATATTCCTTTACAATTCGAATCTTAAAAAGCTGTCACGACGCCACTGCAGTGTGCAGTTGTCGAATCGCGTTCTCAAGGTTTTTGCACTTTACATGTGTCTAGCTAAGCAGCTCATTGTATCCAATGTCAGCGAAATGAAATTCTATAGAAGCTCAGTGAGCGCAGGCCGGTGAGCACGGTCTAGCCCAGATCTGGCATGGAACCGTTCATCTCGCATTTTACTCGGTCTCGCATATTTGATAAGCATGCATGTTTGGCTCTCTCTCATTGTAGTCGCGATGAACCTAGAGCTTTGTCGTTGGCAAAGGACCCAGTCAAGGAAGAGGTCGTCGCGAATGGTATCGTCCGGGACATTGTCCACGATACTAGATTGCTCAGTCCATTCAAGGCGGAAGCTGCCGCTGACGACGAAGAGAGGGCAGTTATGAACTTTGCTGGGTTTATTCGCGATAAGGCAGAAACGAGAAAGTGGCTGGCCTTGTGGCTCAGTAGTGGAGAAAGCGTGTCGACTGTTGCCGCAAAACTAGGCCTAGCCACCATGCCGACCGAAAAAGCGATGCTTCACCAAAATTGGAGAGCCCTCGTTAAGTTCCAGCGGATGAAGTTCGAATATACGTATGGCAAACGCTGCCGTATGCTTATTTTGGGACGGGTTACCAAACAGAGGCGACGACAAAGGAATATTTAGTGAATTGGGTCATGGCTGAAGATTTAATCAAGAACGTTGCCAAGACTCTTGGATTGGTAACTTTAAAGTCAAAAACAGAATTGATCGGTCACCAGAACTACAAGGCCTTCAGGACTTTCCTTAAGTGGCGGAGGCAATGGGCTGGGATGCGAGAAAACGGCTTCACAGGTTTCACGGCGCGATAAGAGCTCCATACAGCGTAGCTTTGCGCTTACTTGGCAACGCCTTCGAGATGGAATGGTAGCTCTCATGACCCAGATGCCATATTTTAAGCCCTGTTGCCCTTAGAGCAACGCTTACGGCAACTTTATACTGGCTTCTAAATCCAAATTTAGTGCTGAATATAGAAGCGCATTTGCGAACGGTATCCTATCGAGGAACATAAATTGAGGACAACTCTGAATTACTGCACGCTTAATATCTTATCCCCCCAAATCAATATAGATTTTGCCATCGACTTAAACAGGCTTTTGAAAACCCCGATCCCTTTCAAAAATCAAATCTCTCCCTCAAATCTAGATCCAAACTCTGATAACCATCATGCCGACCTGCAAGTCCTGTCACCAGGCCATCAGCACCAAGGGAAAGATGTTGGCGCTGCAGCAGAAGCAAGCTGTCATTGAGCCATACAAGAAGGAGCCTACGACGTACGCCAAGATGGCTCTGTGCGCCGACAAGACGATGCCAGACGCGGCACCGGAGAGCAAGAGCGTATTCTACATTGATCAGTTGCAGGGGGTGCAGTGGAGCAATGAGATTTGGTATGCCATGGAGGCAAAAAACCATTGCAAATTGCTTAAAAACCCGGGATTATCTTTGCGGACGACAAAGTCAATTGTCCTCCTTCTCGCCGAGATCATGTTTCACTTAACTGTAAAGATACTATTATCTAATACATAAACATATATATATGATCACAGCAATGTCGTTGAGTACATGTAGTGCCTATGTAAACGTACTTTTGCATGGGTATAGTACAGTGCGTGTGTCGCTGAACTTGCAGTACGACGAAGTGGGATCTTTGTACTCTATGATTCCATAATTTGAATTTCGAATAGCCTCTATGAAATAAAAACTTGAAGGTAGGTAAAACAAGAGGTGGGGTCGGTACAGTGGCGAATGTAGCCCACCGCTATTATGGAAAGCTTATACGCAGATAAATACTGGGAATACCGAAGAGTGAGGAATGGATAGCCCCCAACGGATTAATACTGGAATATCGAAAGGTAGCGTTTTTTTCAGGTCAAATACAGGTCAGGCCAAAAGTGGTCAAAAGATCTGTTTTGAACACCATGCGTTCTACTTGACACATTTACATCATTACTGTCACAAACAACTCTATAAAAAGTACGAGATCATGCTGGCTTGAGCCAGGGCGCCTTCAAGAGCTATAAACCAGTGCCAATAAAGGGATCGTAATAGCTATTACGACGCCTTTATTGGGCTCAGGTGCACTTGGCCAAGAAGAGTTTAGATGAGTTGGCATCAAAGTGTCAGTCTTCGTTGAAGACTCATAGAGCAGCTGAAGTCGACAACGCGGAGGTCATCTCGACACCGCCACTGTTCTTCTTCAGACAGACGACGCATGCAAGTATGCTCTTCTACCAAGTACGGGGTACTCGTCGCCAAAACAGAAACAATAAGCTAGCAGAACCCAAACACCGCCTGCTGTGGAAGACACAATGGCGTTCATCCTGGCGCACATCCTCCAGCTTGGCAGGTTCCGGTTCAATCGCCGCTCTAAAAAGTTGCCAACAGTGTAATTTTCCTATCTCGACCTCGCCAAGTGCAGGCACAACTTGCAGATCAAGCGACAAAGTGAAGAGCCCGTTAGTCGCTTTGCATTTCAAAGGAGAAACATTCGCTCATTGTTTACCAAAACGTTTCATGTTGGAACTTCCTTTTTATCAAAGATTTGCTGGACTGAGACCTGTATTTTTGTGCAAAGCCAAACGATACAACTATACACTAATAGAAAAACTATACACCTTCAACTCCTCCTGTCCTGCTCGAAGTTGTAGTGGTGAACTCACCTCGTTCACTTATCCGAGCGAAGCTTGCGGTACGCCTTATGAGAGGTAGCACCGGTTCCGGCCTTGGCACCATCATTCGAGTTCGCGTTGGCATTCGCAGACGGCTTGCGGTGGCGCTCGCCGAAGCACCACCCATGCCGGTGGACGTCTTCGCAGTGCTGGCACCATCATCGCTCGTCACAGTCACGGTCTTGCTCGCGACGGTTCCAGCGCCGACGTCGACACCGTCGTTAAGAACGGTGGTACAGTGGTGTAGGTGCACCGACTTGAACACCGTTAACAACGGTGGTAGGTGCACCAACATGAACACCGTTCACTCCGACGACAGGAGCAGCACCCACGCCCACGCTAGCGACACCCGGAACGCCCACACCAACTCTGACGCCATTCACGCCGACACCAACGTCGTTCACACCCACGCCCACACCAGGCACACCAACGCCAACACTGGCATAATTATTATGCCGAGTGTGCAAGGCATAATTAGTCCCCGTGTTCATCTGTGGAGCTACACCTTCATCTATCGAATTTAGGAGATACTGAATGCTTTATTGGTAACTCCATTTTGAATTAGGCGCGATTGATCTACTTGTTCGAAGACAACTTCGATCGACTCTAATATCCGGTTCTACCGGTACGTTTGGGTTGCGTTATGGCATATTAGGATGATAATGGGTACACGTTTTACCCACTAACATTTACAACAGGCTCGCGTTGACCGCGGGGTTGCTGCCGACGCGATAAAGAGGAAGCTCGTGAACGCTGACGGAACGATCGGGAGCGCAGCTGCATGTATATTGATGCCGTCTCTTTCGGTTCTGATGGGACGTGACACTATTTTATAGAATAGATTACTCTTCAAAATGTTATTTTAGAGAAGTCATCACCAGGTCACGTTAGCGACATATGTTTGTTGGATCGCTTCGTCTACGCTTGACCTGTTTGGACCAGACCTGGGTTTGACCTGGTTCGGTCGCTGCCTATCGAAAAAATGGGCGATGGACAGCCGCTAACGGATTAATTCCACGGTACTGCGCACGCTTAACCTGGCTAGCATTCCTACATCATTAGCGCCGCCGTACAGTGCATTAGATCCCCTCAGTAAACCCACTGCTCCGAGCAAGAGCAGGATTTCCGGTCAGTACAGTATGACTACAGCTCCAAAAGCAAGCGCAGGAATTTAGCTCAATAATTGGAACTTAGGAAACTCCAGCTCTTCATAAAACTGTAGAGGATTTTTACATCTCTACTAGAGATGTAAAAAGTACACCATATTTGCACCATATAAAAACTGTTCTAAGAGCGCCTGTACCGGTAGTACAATGGATTCATAGTTTATACTGGGATAGAAAGCACTTTAGTGCTGTAAGGGACAGCCCAACAAGGATTAATTCGGCGGGCCATCGGCCCGACATCGCCCTACTCGTAAATCGATACAAGTACCGAGCCATCAGTAGCACTTACATGACCGGTGGGATGGTCGTTACTAGTAAATCGATACGAGCCATCAGTAACACTTACATGGGTGGGATGGTCGTTACTAGTAAATCGATACAAGTACCGAGCCATCAGTAGCACTTACATGACCCCCAAAAGCCTTGATGCGCTGGGATGGTCGCTACTAGTTCGATGCAAGCACCTTTTTAGTAGGTTGGCGTTCTTAGTGCTAATATATTGACAGAGAGGATTGATAATATCGTACAAAAAGTGTTTTAAATTTTGTTTTGCCACGGATTATTTAAAAATAACAAACAAAGTCGTGCTTCGCCCGAAGAAGCTCATGTACATGTTACAATGCGCGCCATAAATATGTTCCATAATTCCGAATCAGTGAGCTGTTGATATATTACGACTTGCGCCCATTATTCTGAAACTAGTGACAAAAGTCTGTGCGCATATGTGCTAATAGCTTTCTACTGGGTTATATAAAATGTGGCACACCAAAATACGCAGCTTGTTACATGGGGGCTTTTGTTTGTCTGAGAAGCAAGATTGATGGTCCAAAAAAATGTAACGCTGGAGATCATCTCACGAGGATCTTCATCGAAAACCTAAGTGCTAGGTGTCCTAATATGGACTACTCCAGCGGCGCGTACCGCCTGCTAACTTACTGTCATCTGAAGTGTTTTCGCCTGCACGAGCATGTGTAAGATGGCAACAACTGTATACATATGTGGATTGCTTCCACCGCCTATACTCAGTGTGTACACCCAAACTGTGAGCGACAGGAACAAAACGATACCTAAGAAAACTTATCGCCCGCAATTACCCGCCATTTAGACAGGTATTAATTTCCGCGAAGTAGTAGTTCGGGCAACATTCCAAATTAAAATAGGCGTACTTAAGCGCGAGGGTGACGACACAGGTAACATTTGTATAGTTTATTAATCCAACACAGGTATAGATGTCCATGGCCATCATGGTACTGTCTCACTTTATTTGTTTATTGCTTTTCATGAATTTACGACATTCTTTGGATATAAATACCCGGGTTATTGTTTTACGGAAATTGAAACACCAACCCTTAGCTCTGAAATAAATTTCAGAGAATTACAAAAAAATAACAATCGCTTTTTTCTCCTACTTAGCCGAGCATGATTGACGGTGAAAGATCTGGTTGCTGTTATGCGGCATGCTCGATGGTTTACTAACGATGCGGCACATTTATACAGTCATGCATGCAGAAAGGTCAAGTGGTTGGACCACGAAGTTTCATTTCAGTAGAGCAAGTGAGGCCCCGTTGCAGCAAGATTGTAGATTGGAACACACCAAGGCCAGCGTCCAGGTCGATCCCAGCAAAGTCCTCCATACTTTCGAGAAGATTGGCCAACGCTACGTCGATTAACTGCGGTAGTCCTAAACGACAGTGGAATGCTCTCGAGTGAGTTGTTCCATGCCGAAACTGAAAGATGCAATATATCGCTGAGTGCCGTGTTCGTTTTATTCGAGCCACGCCAAGGTGTTAACGTTAGCATATCCCAGCCTCGCGAAGCCCTAGTAGCGTACATATGAACCTGTCTAAGATGAGCTCGTATATCGTGATATCTTGTAGTACTTAATAGGTTTTTAATTCCACCGGACTGGTAGACTTGCTTTTTGTATGCTGTCTTGATAGTACTGTCTAACCTGAAACTTGATACAATATGATAATAGAAATATTGTATCGAGTTTCAAGTTTGACAGTCAAATGAGGCCAGAATCAATGGGTACAAAGCGACATCAAATCACCCACCCAATCTAAGCAATTTTCATCGGAAATTAGCCCTGGCGTATCGTTAAATATTTCTATAAATTTCTAAATTTGAAGTATTTTGCTGGTAAAGTTCATGAGTGCACCACATCAACCGCCCTAACATGATCAACTTGCTATACTTGATCAAACGTTGTTCTACGGGTTGTATTAAGTAAGGGAGATTAATCTGTAGTGAACGAAGATTCTGGAACATAAAAACGCAATATTGGTGCATTATTAATAATAGGTCTGCACTACCAAAAGGCATCGCACTGGTTGTAGTGGCAGCGACCTATTCAGTTACCATTAACTGCGTACAGAAGCATGGAACGATGTATATAAAGTGTTGTCAGGTCGAATCAAGCTTGACCAGTTGGTCTGGTGTCGCGCGCAGTAGCCGCCCCCCCCCCCCCCCTCGAGCTCCACGAAGGTAGCGTGGTCGCAATTCCGAAAGATGGCCATCTGTTGGTCTGTACCAACGGCTTGATGCGACGTTCACCTGCGCTTGGCTTAGGTGAACTTCTTCTTCTCGCTCCCACCCTTTTGCTTTTGGCATGACTGGCGAAAGCAAAAGGTTGTCGTGGCTGGTGACTCGAGGGGGAAACTTCAGTTCAATAATGTGCTAGTTTAGTATCTCTAAAGCACAAAGTGTCTGCCGAAGAAGTTTGCTCTCGATCTACATAGTCCGTAACAAGACCACCATGCACTCTAATGGAACCCTCAAGATGAATAGTTACCATCAGTGACCACAAAAACATCAAAAGTTATCATAACTGACCCAAAAAGAAACACATGGAGCTGAGACGTGGCAAGAGAACGATCTGGTCTTCACATCGAGAGATTGAGATCGAGCTTCGCTTGCAGCAGGACACGAAGAACATCCATTTGGGGGTACCCGACAACGACTATGACGTAAGCAATTGTACGACCGATACGTGTGTTGGATCGTTTTGACGAACTGCTACGTATTGGCTCATTGCCTGCAGGCACCGATGGTTAAATCGAGATCAGACATGTACTTGTATATATCTTGAAGCCCCAGGTAAGATAAAGAAGAAAGACAGTGAAGTATTGCTTACTTCTTCGCTTTACCAAGGATGCCTAAGGATCAAACTCTACCACAACGTGGTGCAAATGGACTGCCACGCACGCTTCGACGCTGCATTTATGAGGTATCAGTCGTGGAGCCGTTTTGCACCAAGGTGCTATGAATCTATCTGCTGACTAACATAAACTATCACCGTGAGTCGATGTAGATCGTATCGCGCTACAAGAAGAGCCGGGGCTGTCATTTACGCCGTCGCACCTTTGCTTGACTCTTATGTGGGGGGTGAGTGGTGTGGTAATTTATGGCCCAGTGCCCCCAAACCCGAGGAGAAGGATGTGTACGGGTAATTGTAATCCCCTGAGGACAAACTGCAATTAAAGGTATCGAATATATTTTAAAAAAAAAACAGATTAGCCTTCCCTAATTGAGCTTCGTACCGCACACGCGCTGGTAGGGATCTCAGCAGCAATATGGAATCTCAAGCGACTACATCAGAAGCTAAACTGGCAGACGATACTCGGATTTTCGTGAGTACTTGATAATTGCGGCACGAGAATATCGTATGGTGAGCTGCCCACTATGTAGATTCCAGGCTGGACATCTCGATCGATATTATCTTCTTTGCGAGTTTGTGAGCAGGTAGCGGCGTTGTGACCATCATCTTCGCCACATACACTGCATTGGTATGGCTTTCTCTTTTTTTTTGAAGCAGCGCGGATTTCATGGCTAAACATCTCGTGTATCTCTTCTTGCAAAACATCTCGTGCATCTCTTCTTGCAAAACAGCTTGGATTTTCTTAGGTATTTTGTACAGGGGTACGAGTTCTGCTGGAACTCGCATTATTGACTTCTCCACGACTTGACATTCTTTTTTTTTCGCTTTTGTATGTCTCGTTTCTTTCTGCCCGGCACGCCCCCTGCTTGATTGTACAGAGGTGGAGGAAGGATGTTGATGTCTGCTATCACAGCCGGAAAAATGGAAGCTGAACCTGTGCATTTTCAAATGCAAGTATAAATGCCGAAGCCATGTAACACGGATAAAAATACGTAAATACTCTAGTGTTCGCTGATCGACTTTTAGTTTGGGATTACAGCGCTGCAACGATATGTCGACACGGCATTTGGAACTGCTGGCGGTCAGCACATCGTGTACAAGTTCCAGATTCTAGATCGGCAGTGAACGTCCGGCTACTATGTGAGTTGTTGTCACTTGCGAATTGCATCTTCGACGAGGAACACAGAGTCTGTAGTTTTAACAACGGCGCAGGAAGCTGCAGCATCGACCTGCCGATCGAACACGACTTTATTGCTAGGCGTAACTGTGCTTTTCCTTCTTCAAGTCCTTGACTTTTCTGTTTTGTCCGCCAGCGTTTCAATTAATACAGAGCAGAAGCGAATCAAAGCGCCGAACACTTGCTCATCGCGAACTCCTGCGAGTAAATAGACCATTATTCAGACCTTCAACAGCACTTGTAGTCCGAGCAGCAAAGAGCTGATAGGAACGGCCATACGT
Source organism: Phytophthora tentaculata (assembly GCA_033557915.1). Lineage (NCBI taxonomy): Eukaryota > Oomycota > Peronosporomycetes > Peronosporales > Peronosporaceae > Phytophthora > Phytophthora tentaculata. The sequence continues at coordinate 1,781,982 of JAUCEA010000005.1, forward strand.
CTTAGAAGAGGTCCAATTACTGTCAAGCAAAGCCGATTTCGTCCAGCTAGTGGGATGTATTTTCCTCAAGTATTGTGCCACACTCTGCTAATTTTGGTGGCCATCACTACCAGCTCTAAGCACACGTTTGGCGGGAAACACTTGTGCAACCTCCGAACGAACATCCTCATACTCAACTCAGTCAATGTTGTTGTGGCTTGTCATCAGAAAATGTATGGCCTTATAGTGCCAATGTTTGCTTCAACAGATCGACAGTGATCGAATACACTAAACACCATGTGTAAGGCACAGAACTTCAGGTTAACGAACACCCCGCGCAGTTCTAAGAGTAATTAAGCCTCGCGTTGTTTCTCCCGATCGGTGAAGACAGCCTTGTCGTGAAGCTGTAGGCCGGCAGCGATACAGTTCGCGAAAAACCACTCGGTGTTCTCCGCGGTCTCTTTGTGAATGAACCCATTGACAGAAAAACCCTGTAGAATCACCCTTGGTTGTCCAGTTGACAGCAGACGCGTGATCCAGAATTCAATCGTTCGAACACCCTAACAAATGCTCGGAGTTTATTGTAGTTGTCACAGTCTGATGATGATAGCATCGCCTTGGCTCTGTTGATGACTCGATAAAGAAGAGCTAGTCTATTGTCTACATTCACACTATCTACGCTCTTAACCGCAGCTGTCGCACGAGCTCTTACCCAGCTCAACCCTTTGATGATTGCACTTTTAAAACCAGGTAGCTGAACATTTTGAGCTGATGAACAGTGACGTATAGAATCACAACTCGTCGAATGGCGAAGCGTCAAGGAGTGGACATACCACGCATCTTGGGGAATGAACGACAGTTTGGTATCGCTGCGCTTGGTAGATCGTTTCTTGTACAAACAAACTTGCCAGTCGCACACGTCTGAATTACATTCCCACTTCTTAACATGACCGGTAGTGACCTCCTTGTGAATCGATTTGTTCTCGTGGAATGCAAGATCCTTCAGGAAACCAGTGCTAGCCTTCGCGGTACTAAAGAAGTCGTGCACCTTTATCGTGCTTCTGCCATGCAAAGCCACGAGGTCGATCTTGGCGTGCTCCATTTGGCTGAAATGCACCAATGCAGGGGACTAGACCGTTTATATTAGGCGTGATTTAATTAGGCACTCTTACTTCATCCAATCTACCCAATAACAGCGAGTCATGTTTTTTTTTTTTTTGGGGGGGGGTCAGTTGTGATAATGTTCGGTGTTTTTGTGGTCAGTGATGATAATTATTCCCCTCAAGATACGTCCTCCAACGCACAAGCTGTAATTTGTTGTAATCACACTAAGGGAATTTCAGCCAACTAAACTAGGCAAAAATAGCGTAAGCCAACGCTCGTCTTCATTGACTTTCCTTCTAGGAATGGTTTCTGTCCTTGCTAACTTCCTTTGATTAGATAATCGATGTTTCGTACCACTAACGAGTGGCTGGAAGCTGGAACCCACCTTTCTACCGGTATACCTGACTTGAGTGTATCACTATTTGGGATATCACGGTCGAGAGGAATGTCGGTACTTCCTCTGTCCGGAAATATACGGCCAGGCCGCACTTTAGTAATGTAATGTAATGTTGAACGTGTTTTGCGTTACCAAGTAGTCAAACCTACACATTTGTCAACTCCTTATCCTAGGCTAGACTAAGTGCGTATCTGTTGGACGCCGAGGCTTCTGTAGATGAAACTTGATCTTCACCTACAAGGAGGCGGCGCACTTAAGTACGTCCGGAAATATAAGGCCACCTGATTTACTTAAAAATAGTATTTGTTCAATTATGTGCGAGAGATTAGGACGACAAATCGTACTTACTCCAATTATAATCGTACCTATTGAAGAAGCGGTGAATTCATGCAGCTTCGAGAAGCTTATTTGACAGTGATTGGCTGCCTCCGATGAAAAGACAGAAAAGTGGCTTTGAACACCAATCAGCTATCGCTAATTTAAATTTTTGGTCTTAAGTTTGAATTTTTGACGTCTATATTTCCGGACAGAGGAAGTAGTATTTAAAGATCATCCGTAGCCACCAAATTATACAAACTGGAGTTATTGTGAACACCAGCTCTTTTGTCCTTTCGGATTTACTCACTCTCAAGCGATCTGCCATTACCAGAAATGGTGGTCGATTTTTATCTAAATCGCTCAGTATGCCGTCTGCTACCTTTGCATTCTGGTCGAATTACATATAAATCTAGCTCTATCGGCCAATCAACGCCTTCAACGATCGTTATATGCGCGAGATCGCGGCTAAATACCCCAGGTGGTTGGCTTTTACAGAGATACAGCGATCGGCTGGCTCGATCTAATAAGGGGTAAGCAGTGGGATTTATATACTAACTTAGTGTAAATAGAGCATTATCCCCGTAGTAACGGTCGATTTAGTGATAGGACAAAAAGGGTGGTGATTACAATATCGCAATCCAGAGTACGCCTCAGTGGTACAATCTCATGGCGTCCTCGCGCTCAAATGGCACCGTTCAAACCGCCCCGCATGCACACAAAATGATGCAGTGCATTCCGTAGCCGCGGACACGCGCTAGGTGCGGTCGTAGGTCCTTGGTTATATCCGTGCTTTATACGGAAGAAATACCACCAATTTGGCCTCGACGCCATAGAGCAACATAATCCCGTTAGAACAACTTAAAAGCACTAGTGGTCAGTGAGTTTTTACGACCAGTCTGATCGGCGATCAGACTGATCATCAGAACTGCAACCGACTTTCTTTAATACTGTAAAGAATTTCTTTGATCATTTCCGAAGTTGCTTCACCAGCGTTAACTGCTTCCAGCCATGCGCTCGCTCCTGTTGCTTACACTTGTGACTCTGTGTTTGCTCCAAGCAACTACTGGGATTGTCGCATCCGTCACTTCCAACGTCCCGGTTCGTTTACTGTCGGCTTATGATCAGCCTGACCACACCGTCAATGAGAAAAGACGTCTGCGCGGGGACAGCAACAACATGGTTACGGATGAGTTCAGTGCTAACAACGAAGAGCGAACGATCAGGACTCATTTGGCCGGGATACATATCGAGGTGAAGAAGATCTGGGCCGCCGTTGTCGAGCGTTTGCATAAAATCTGGCAGAAGTCTAAAGGTTAGTCGACAAATAGGTGATAATCAAGTAAAGTAGAGTTGGCACCACGACAGCAGTAAGCTTCACAGAATGCAGATCTTATTCGACTTTATTTGTTCGGGCTTAGCAGCAAAAATGTTGTGGAAAAGTTTGAACCGTAGTGCAAGATAACAAAAACCATGTTTTTAGGATTCATGTAATACTGTGCAATATTTTGACAGGATGAACACTATCCGCTACATGTATGTATATACTACTACTTCCACTCATTCTCTGTTTAGTTCAATCGACTACTTTAAGCGGGTGATCGCTGCAAACGGAAGGTGTAGGATAGTACTAGTAGTAATACTGTATATGCCGCGATGTCCCTGTTCTTGCTGAGAACGAATGCCGAAAAAACAAAAACATGTCTAACGGTTCAGCACAAACCGGTACTGGTACTGTAGGACAGTTTTCGTATTTAGTTGGAAATACTATGACCCAATGGCTCAAAGAACCAACATGGTGGCTAAACGGCAGGCACCATTCCGGCCAAAATACGGCGTGGAGCTGGGCTTGCGCGTGCGAGACCGAGACCCGGACACGAATGATGTGTTGGCCGCTACATGTCTGTTCTGCCAGTTATTTGGGCGCGAGAATAAACCAGGGGCGCAGCGACGCGCCACCGAGAAAGTGGCGGTCTTCAAACCTCCGTTCCGCAAAGACTCGATCCAGATCCACCACGTGGGGCAGCACCCGACCAAATGGGCTGAATACTGCGCGCTGTCCAGCGATGACAGCAAACGCGCCTTTTTTATTGCTGCAGGGGCGTCCATGGAGCTCACTCAAGCTACGGAGACCGCACAGGACAGCGCGAGACCTCGCAAGACTCAACGGACTGTAACTTCCAACTTGACTTCACCTATTACTTCAAACTCTACACCAACGTTTCCCGATCGACCACCGGGAACCTCCTTACCACCAAATACTGACCACACTCTGCATTGGCTCGTAAACCGAGACATCGTCACGGTACTGGTCGGAATCATGCTGCCCTATGCTGGGTCTCCCGTGCTTGCGGGTCAACCTTATCAGTTGCACGCAGTAGCGGACTTTGAGGACATGGTAAACTCAACGGAAGGCGTAGCAGTGGACATGCTGATAGCGAGATATCGTATTGTGATCAGAGATACGATTCAGTTCCAGCAGTTCGTGGATTATCTGAGTATTAATGGGTCGCTCATTAACACATCCAGGATGCTCCTTGCTAGCTCGCAGCCTGCACCCATGGGACCGTTCTTTGACGATGACAGACAGTTGTCCCCTATTAACGTGGCGCAGTATGCGAGGTTCCTGTGCGCGATCAGTTTTCAGAGGATTTCGGATATTGCCAAGAGCTCCGGGGTATTCTCGATCGGTCTTAAGGTCGCACCGATTGCGCCTGCGTCGTTCTTTGTAGCTCAAGTGGAATATTGTGTACACCTGCAGCTCCGAGTGTTCGTAGACGGAGAAGTCAAGAGTTTCCATGTGCTGTCGATTCCCTTGAACAAACGCCGTCGTTCAGACGCTGATGGGTCCAGTGGAGTCTTCGAGATCGCAGAAACAGCGCTCAATGCGCTTGTTCCTCGATGGAAGGACACGATGCTGGCAGTGATTTGCGACAGCGACGGCATCACTGCGCAAGAAGCAGACGATCCGCGGCTTCTGCTCCGTAATGCGGTGGCTAGTCGCTTTGAGAGCGTCGCAAAGCCCGGCTTCCTAAGAGTGTGCTGTGCTGCTCGTCAACTGGATGGACTGATGCAGAAGTTCTTTACAAAAATTCTAGGCAGTGATGAAATTTATTCCAAGCTCACGACGTTAATCGCATACGTTAGTCGCCAACGCGTGCTGCTTAATACGATGCAGACGAACGCGCCAAATCTCAACGACTGTAGGTGGAAATCGGTTGCTGGTGTTGCCATGTGGTTCCGACGCTATGGTGCCAGTATCCGACAGCAATTCGAGCAAATACAGTCGAGTATTGCACCTCCATCGTCGTGGTGGATTCGTGTTTTATTGGCTGGTCGAATCGGTCAAGAAGTATTGCCAATTGTGGAAGAAATCTCGGGATTTACTACAGAAACATCTCAGCCACGAGATGCTGTGGGTAAGCTGCGAACGTTCATGGTTACCTGGTTCAGTGTGTCTGGACCTCTGGAACTTAATGAGCAGGCAGTAGCCGCAGCTACCGCTCGACCCAGAGATGACAATTCCGTCATTTCGAAGGATGGCAAATATTCGATTAACACTAACGATGTTTACACGGCACTGGAAGATCTGGGTACGTTCATCGCTGAGACGCTACAGACAATTGAAATCGAAGACGAGACGATTAATTTAGTGATCAAGACGACAGTTAGTGAGATTGCTACCGGTGTGGTTAATCTTGTATCTGGTCTCGATTCGATCACGCTCGACATCGACGGAATAGGTGTCGTTCTACCGGAGCTACCCACTGTTCTACCGCAACATCTCGTGAAGATACGAGGACGTCAATTTACAACGGCCGTCCGACCTCAGATGGAGCGACTTCGTCTCACTGGCTGGTCACGACAAGATATCGACTGGATCGAGCAGGATTTTCAGGATCTGTGTGGCGCTTACTTTCGTGAATCACCGTTAAAATCGGTACTGGATTCGCTTCGCAACAAAAGCTCCTTTCAAGCTTCTTGGAACTGTCTACACGGGCGATTTACACACCTACAGCGTTTTTGCGGCGCCATGGCGACAGCGTATCCCATTATTGATTACAGCACCGACTTTACCAGTGCTAACAACATTTCTTTATTGAGCTGCAATTCGTTGACCTCGATGTCACAGATCACCAGTCTACCGGGAGACTTGGAGGCTGGTGTGTCTGATTTGTCGGTGCAAGCGGCATTGCAGGCTAAGCAGTTTCGACGGCTGCAAGCAGTAAAGCTTTAGAAATGGATTCACCATAGGTACAAGTCAAGACGAACGGAGAAAACGAATTTGAAACGCTTTTTGGTGTGGTCGATCTCCATGTATTTATTGGCTAGTAACAATTTGAACTAGTAGATTGCCATGCTAAAGTTGTAAGCTGTACTCAACCTGGTTGACTACAGCTTACAAGTGCGCAGAATCTAAAGCATGGTTGACTCAACCATGCTTTTGATTCTGTGCACTTCAACTTACTGACCGAGAGCCAAGAGCTTGAAATTCCCGTTAAGAATGTGATCGTTCAATAAATGCATTCCAAGTATGTACAGTAATTTGCCTCAATAAAGAACACCTGGTATAAAAATAATTTAAAGGATAGATGCGAGATTACAGGAAACCATAACAGGTTTATAGTGATTTGATGCAAACTCAACCACATAACATAAGGAAGGTTATAAATTTCCCGGTGTTTATTTCCTTATTGAGGCAGATTACTATACCGGGTTCTCTTATAGAGTCCAGACAAAATTACCATGTTCGCTGTTTACCACTTTGTCCTTTTGCAGAGATCTCGTGCATTACGGTCGGAATAAATCAAACTTACTGTTAAACTGGCCTTTAGTGAGTTGTCAAGTAGTTTGCCCTCTTTTTTTGTCGATTTCGTCATTGTCGATTCGTTTCAACCGGAGTAGAATGCATAAAACATTGATCAGAGCCCACTCGTTTAGATTTGCCGGCGAAATTCGGATTAACCAATGCACTTACCAGTGATTCAAATTCCGGTACTTCATTGTTATGTTAATTTTGGCTGCTGGTAGTTTTTAGTTAGCCACAATCATACCGATGGTTTGGATGTGGAAATTACAGATTGTGGCAATGGTGCCGTGTTCGAAACGAGCCTTGCTGGTGTCAGCTACAACTCCAGACACTCGAACCACTTCATTGGTTTTTGTGAGTCCTTGAAAAGACCATCCCCATTTAAGAATGCAGTGTCAGCGTGATTTAGCTGCGGTCTGTAGAACCTGTCCAAGTAGTGATCACCGAAGAGATTCTCGCTAAGACCACCCAGACAGCTTTGAAACTCCACGAGAGTATCGTTCTTCTTTGATCTGTGAGGGATCATCGTTCCTCCCAGGATACAACGTGCTTGATACGTCGAGAAAAGTCCGACAAAACTGTCGCTGCACATTGCTGCTGTCACGTTACTTCGATACGCTTCTTGCGCGGCTACATACGCCGAATCGATGGACGGAGTACTGTACTTTTCGCCGTGACATGTCATTGATTTGCGCGACTTGGTTACTGGGCACTCGCCAAGTAACTCAAACAACTTGCCAGCGACATAGCCGACCTCCTCGTTGCAAATGTCCATGAGATAGTCCGCAGCCATGCTTCCTGTCATAGGGGGGCTAAGTGCCACCCATGATGTTGTCTTGCTGAATCTGCAATGCCCCCTAGCGAGGGCATGAGCCATCACAAGCCCACCCATCGAATGGGTCACGATAATTGTGTTGTCAATGATCCGAGCAGCAGCGTCGCTGGTGCTGCTCATCGATAACGAGTGGTCACAGAATTGCTGCTGAAGTGTGTCGTTCCTCCAGCCGGCATCATTCGTATTCAGAACAGCATACATAATCACAGAACAGCAAGGAGCGTGGCCTTGAATATCCCCGAACTTATTGTTCGTCAAATCTGGCGTGTCCTGCAATTGCGCCTCCTCGTTGGAATTCTCCAAGCCGTGAAGGAAGATGCACGGGCGAGGCGCCGATGGACATTTTTCACATCTCGTCGCCTCTATAGCCATATGAGCCTCCTCTTTCAACATTCTCGACGTGCTGAAAGCGACCTTGCCTCCGGTAGCCAATGCGATCGCCGTAGGTGTCAACGATGTCGCCTTCTGAACGACCTCACACGAGGCCGATTTATCGGTCAACTCCGGCTTCAAAATGCTGATGGGACCGTTTAGATACTCGACAGTAACATCCAATTCGCTACTATACGCCGTGAAACCAGCCTCGCCTGACGCACAAATAGCGTATTCACTTCCAGCAAACGTCGTCTTCAAGAGATCTCCACTGTCACACTCGACAAAAGTAGTTCCTATAGTGGCACTGGGTATGGGTGTGGCGTTATTAAGAGCAGGTAAAATCTCGTCGAACGGCAATATGTTGGCCGGAAGGCACCGAACACTTTCAACCCCAAACACGTTCGTCTTCGTCAGGTAGGCAGAGCCGTCTACAAGAGCATACGTGAGATCGAAGTCAGCGTCATGGAACGTTGCGTAGCTGTTGTAGAGTACACGTGTGCTGTTCGCAGACACAACGGGTGTGGCGTAGATGTCAAATTTGGACTCTCTGTGGAACTTCATGCTCTTGCGTTTGAAGATGACCTGGAGTTTTACGGAAGGCGCATCCTTCAACATGGTCTGCACTGGCAAAGCGAATGTTGGCAGCGTGGGACCTAGTATTAAAAGAGCGATTGCGAAGATTATAGCAGCTCCCATGGTCTTCGGTCGGCTTTGCTTTGTGAAATAAAGCAATGAGCGTTATGGATTGCTTTAGATTGTCGATTACATGTAGTTGTATTGTGCCTTTCAGGGCTTTTGGCAAATCGGACTTGAAAAAGTACCTTTTTAGTGGGTGCGGTTAGGTTCTGGCTATTTCTTTATCGGTTCAAAAATAGCAAATTAGACCTAATTTAAAGCCGCACAATTATTTCTACCAATTACAGAGAAATAAGAACAGCCCCGAGAACGGGCTTTGGTCGCACTGAAAAACTGCCTATGAATGAGCGATTGTCCGAATGGCTGGCAATCGTCGGGCATTCGGAGTTTTACACTGGCGTCAGAGTTTAAAATGACCTACTCACTAGATATGCGTTGGAGAGGTATCGTTCTGATGTATGTTTACTCGATCGACACTGCTACTGTTGCTAATGTGCTAGGTCTCTCAGAGCGTGGTCTCGTACGATGGTATATGCTTTTCCGTACAATAGGCAATGTCCGTAAAGCAGAGGCCAGGGCAAAGTCATTAAGATGGCCTCGTGATGTGTGCGCATTCGTACAAACTACATGAAAGCACATCCGTGCTTCTATTTCGAGGAGCTGCGCTACGAGCTACGCAAGCACTACAGGGATTAAATTGGCGTCTCTGACGCGACAATCTGTCGGGCCCTTCGCTTTGATCTAAATCTAACGCGGAAAGTCCTAACTAAGGGCGTTAGGGAAAGCGTACCTCGCGAAAGAGGAGAGTATATCGGTCTTCTCACTCCATTACAGTGGCCCCGATCAACTCGTCTTTGTCGATGAAACGTCAAAAGACTGCAGGTAACTCGCAAAGCAGAAGTTTTTGAAATGAATTTTCCAAAGTTATTCTAATATTCTTCGAGATCTGTGCTGCGTCGTTATGGTTGGTCTGCTAAAAATACACCGGCGCACGCAACTCTTCCGTTTAACCGCGGTAAGCGTGTGTCAATTCTGGCTGCGATGGACGTACAATGCTTCTTTGCGTGGGGAGATGTGGAGGAGACCTTTACTCGTTCTAGCTTCCACGAAGTTTTCAAGTCCAAGATACTGCCCTTCCTCAATCCGTGGCCGCTGCCACAGTCCATTGTTGTGATGGATAATGCCAAGATCCATATGTATAAAGAACTGCAAGACATCATTCACGAGACCGGAGCGCTACTTTTTTTTCTGCCATCCTACTCGCCCGACATCAATCCACTTGAGGTTGGGTTCTCGTTGCTGAAACGCTGGATTCAATGCCACGAGTATATGGCCTTTCGCGAGGATCCACTCGCTGTGCTGCGAGTTGCTATGTACGCTTGTACTCGTCAAAAGGACGAAGTCGGTGAGAATCTGTACAGCCACTGCGGGTACAAACGTAATGCATTGGCTATTAAGGAAATGTAGCTGCCATTGTCTCCTGTCTCTCTTTCTTTCCGTTAGCTATCTAAATGGTCAACGTCCTCCATATTGCTATCAGGAGCAGACGTGGATACGGTGACGGGATCTCTAAACGGAGGGCGCAGACTATAGCTGGATATTTCGAGCGCAGACCGGGGTTCACTGATGTTCGCTTCCATAGCGACTGGAACGCCCTGTATCTTGACGCGCACAAGATGGTATTCTGCATTTGCTAGTCGTTGGCCTTCCTGCAATGCATCATCAATTGTCGCCTGCTGTGCATCCACGTGCTGGAGCTGCCTAAACGTTGTGTTGTCCGGCACAACAAGTGGAGCTCCGTCGGGAAGTCTTGCCTGAGTAACGGCCATGCAGTTTTGTGTGGCGGGGCTTGCTGCTATTCCTTGCTCCCATAGCATTCCAGCGACGCGGGGCAGCTGCTCTTGGATACGCGCTGCTGTTGCCCGTCGAAGTGTTGTCGTGACCTCAACTGGCTTTGGCACATAGATATAGAGCTCCAGAACGAATCCCGCTTGCCTCCCGTTACGCAGCCGCGCCTTGTGCCATGCTGTTTCGAGCTGGGATCCGCAAAGCGTTACCGTCACTGCAAAAGACCTGGAAGTCCTTCTGATACGCGTTCTTGGTCGGCTTGAAGTAAAGAACGAAGTCGGGACGCCACTGAACGTGGATCTTGCTTTCAAAATGCTCCTCAACTTTTGCACGCAGAAACCGATAGCCGTCTGCCATTTTAAAGACAAACGTTGGGGAAGGAGGTACTTTATTACGGCAAGAGCCGTAGGGGTCGCCATTCTTAATGAATAAACGACAGGTTAGAGTATCAGGAAGGGGAATACTCTGCTCCATCACAAGTTCAGAAATGAGCTTACTGTGTGATGGCTGTTATCATCACCCTTCACGTGTGAATTTGACTTCGTAATACAGTCGGTCCAGCTGCATCCTGCTCTGCCTTTGCTAGCCCTTGACAGCTTTCTGCTGATGCTCAAACATCTCTACACCCAGCTGCTACCAAGTATTTTGTCTGCGAGAGGAGTTGAACCTCTACCACCCGCACACGGGGCTCTCCCGGTGAGCTACGCAGACATGAGAGACAAGTGGTAGCAGGCAGAGCGAGTTGCCGTGTGCAAGTCAGCGGTGGGTAGCTTTTCTTCTCTTCTCGCCGTACTCGCAGCTGTGCTTGTAGCCGTTCTCACCGCCGTTCACAGTGCTGTCCTCGCAGCCGTCCACAGTGCTGAACTCGCGGCCATCCACAGAGCTGCCCTCACAGCTGTACGCGCTGCCGTCCACAGTGCTGCACTCGCTGCCGTCCACAGAGCTGCCCTCGCAGCTGTATGCGCTGCCGTCCACAGTGCAGCACTCGCTACCGTCAATAGTGCTGTCCTTGCAGCAGTACGAGATGTCGTCCACTGCGCCGTCCTTGCAGCTATACTCCCTGCCGCCCAGAGTGCTGTCCTCGCAGCTGACGCCCACTATGTCGTCCTCGCAGATGTACGAGCTGTCGTCCGCTGTGCCGGCCTTGCAGCTGTACTGCCTGCCGTCCACTGCACCGTCCTCGCAGCTGTACGAGCTGCCATCCACACCGCCATTCATGCAGCTGTGCCCGCCGCCGTCCTCGCCGCCATCCTCGCCGTCGCCCTTGCTGCTTCTCTTATCCGCCGCCCTTGCTTGACTGTTTGAATCTTACTACTGTTATTATTAATAGGTGTTCTTCACTAATTGGGCAGAAATGCGAGGGTTTGGGTAAGCTTTATGGATCGAAATGCCTGCCTTTACAAAGCCCGATTTCGTTTCTCAAGTACCGGCTGAGCTCTTGCGACGCACCAGCGTAAATACAGAAAAGCACAATACATGTAGAGCTGGTACGTATTGCCAGTACGTGTTGTCGTTTCATCGCATCAAAAACTAGGAGCTGTTCAGAATTTCATCGCTGCCGAATTCTATCAAGACGATCAAGTTTACATACAGACTGTATGTATTGTAATCATCATATTATGATATTTTTTTCTACTGAAGCTTACCCCATACGCTTTATTGTTAATACAATATGATACACCATAATTTACTGCGTCTCTGTTAACACTTGATGACGTTGCTTGGTCGGTCTCGTCGGGGTAGAGCTAGAAGATGTTTTTTTTAATGGAATTATGTAGAAGGCTATATTGCAGCAGCTTCATTTTATCCGGACTACGGAACATGACAGTACTACAGTCGTGCGTACAGTAGTAGTAATACTAAGCGGCGTCACGGTGATGTGCTGCCAGTGGCAGTGCCAGCATGCTTGTATTCAGTCGATCGCAACACTTGAAGTGCTAAGAAAGCTGTTGTTTACTCATGTTCGTAATCGTACTGTACAGTCACACCTCCTTATTTGAGCCTCTATAAGTGACCACGTGCTCTTTAGTTGAATACAGTCTCTCAACACAAACGAGACTATATGAGGTTCACTATTCCAGACTCTCTAACTGACTAAAACCCTCTCTATTCGCTAAATGACAGTCATGGTCGGAGGTAAAACTCTCTATCTGGACAGGTGACACGTCCGCCAATTCATCAAATCCTCCTCGTTTTAAGAGTTTCTTTTTTCAACAGAAACCCCTGTTGTTTTATTGGTGGGAGTGTTCGTGCTCTAAAAGGCAGGACTGTTCAATTCTACAATAGCAAAAAAGAACGTGGATGACAGCCCGAATATTTAATTAATACAAAATTCCAACTTGAAGATGGCTGTTCAAAATCGCAAGGCATTACAATGACCCATGCTGAATGGAATTGACGTTTATGAGAGCGTTGACGACTATCTAAACATCGATTCAGATGACGAAGTTCACGAGCCTATAGACGTTGACTGCAGCAGCATCTCACTTGATGAACACGATAGTGACAGTCAAGAACAGGCACCAGTACATGCATCAACAGCTCTTGCGTACTGCGTGGAGCTTCCAATGTTCCTGTTTCAGTGCGAAGGGGACACTTAAGACCAACAGAGCATGCTGCAATCTTTGACGAAGCTGGTGCGAACGCTGGATGCAAGATGGATACATGTAGCCATTTCTCTATGTGACCAATTCTATAAATGAAAATACATTTTTTCACGAGCCAATCTGGCGTCATTTATAGAGGTGTGACTGTACCAGAACGACTACATGTAGAATCGCGGGTGGATGTACATGTAACAAAACCACGTCCAAAGCTGAACCTCCGACATGGGAGCCTAGATCGACATCACTCTATCCGATAGACACGTGATCTGGGCTAGATCACGTTTCTGTCGGATCATCTAGGTTACGTGTAGCCACTGCCTATTAGGCAGTACCGTCGAAAAAAATAATTGCGGTGTCAATAAATAACTGGGCTTTGCAATTCTAGTTTTTATTATTATGAGTTCCGAAGCACAATACAATATGATATTGGACCAATAATTGACAATAAATATGTCGAAATGCCTTCGGGTAGAATCTGGCAATGTTGGATACCCCTAATGCTGACATATTACACTACATCTCTACATGTTAGCTAAGGACGACGTCCTCTCTGCACTCAAAATATAACAGACGTATACGTATAGTACTTGTAGCACTACCAAACAACTGAAATCACCGTTCAGCCTATCCAGACCACATAAATACATCACCTCATCACTAAAACTGCCTACAACCAATCCAATGCAAGCATTTACTCTTGTTTCAGCCAATTATTCCACACACAATTGATCGTCAGTAGTAGTGCCTGACCACCACACGCTCATTTGACTATCTACCCAACATCAAGGCCCCCTCTCCCCCCAACGTCTAACCTCCCGACCATCCATGCCCACCAGGATCCTTTGGACGAACATCACCCCGGTCATACCCACCAGCGATGCGGACAGGCTGCTAGAATCGCTGAAGGCGTTCAAGTTGACGAAGAGCCAACTCTAATCATGCAGTCTGTGCAGCCACGCATCGCATGAGGCGATGCGTGTTCGCCTCTTGGCCTGCAACTGCCCTACATGCGCTGCAGTCGTGCCTCCCTCCCCGTGTTCTTGGCGTGGAAGACCATCGCCTGCCAACACCTCAATCTGATGAGAGTGGATGGGGCAGGCACGCACACATCCCTGCGCCCTCTCACCGCCGCAATGAAGGAAGTTGCGCGTGAGGGGGCAGCACAAGGGCTGAAACCGTCGCGCATTCGTAGCGGGTATTTGAGGCGCTTTAATATCGATGAAGAATCCCTGCCACCTCTCGCGGTGGTGCAGAGGTTTGCCCATAGCTATGTCTCACTTGCGCAACAATGACATTCTGACCTCATTAATGGCAAAGATACGCGAGGACGCATTCACCGGAGATGAAGAGGAAGCCGAGCCGGTCACGTTCACGTGGGAGAATGACCCATCTGGTCTTCCCATTGTCGGAAATGGCAGCGACAATGCTCCCTTCATCGTTGGGGTGACCGGTAAAAGGCGCCTGCAGCGCATGGATCGAGATCCCACATCCTTTGTCTTCGGCATCTCTGACAAGACCCGAGGTTTTCATCCAGCTGCCGTCGTCATTATGTCGCAGCAACAGCAGCTTCATTACGTGAGGGCGCTATCTGCTGTGCGCAGAGTCTGTGAGAAGGTCGTGGAAAAGCCGCTCGCGGTGCATTATATGATGTCCGATGCGGACAAGGGACAACGAAACGCTGTCAATGAGGTTTTTGCAGATGACTGTTCGTTAGTGCACCTAATCTGCTACTTTCACGTAGCTAAAAAGGTATATGAAAGGGCTAAAGGCCTCGAGCCTTCTCTGTTTGCGATGCGGGACATGCATGACCTTCACTTCGCTGTCAACGATGCTGAGTATGGGAAGAACAAAGAAATAGGTACTTGCTGAGTGGGCTTCCTGGCCAGGGTTGGCAGCATTCTCGAAGTACTTCAAAGCAACGTGGTTGACAGGGCAATTCTGGCGGTGGCAGATGTACCACAGGCCCTCCGGGTATGCCACTGCCAATAATCCAGTTGAGCAGTACAACACTACCCTCAAGCGCGATGTTACCGTGCATCGCATACTGAAGATGGGAGTGCTACTGAAGAGGTTTCTCAATTGGTGCCGTCTGGAAGGTGTACGCACGACTGTGTTTGCATCCAAAGTTGTAGCAGATGTACGTTTGCAGCACCGTGCGCGCGAGATGGAGCAAAAGAACTTGCTACCGAAGTAGTTGGCAACAGGCACACCATTTCGTTTATGTTAGGAGACACGTCAGTCGATGCAGCCTCCCCCGACATTGTGTACGTACGCGCGCTTCCCGCGAGCAGACCTTATGATGAGGATCAGCGCCGCCTGCACAAGGACTTACCCACCTCAGCACAGCTGGCCTATCACACTGGCCGCATGGAAACTAAGGGCATGCCGGAAACTGGGTGGAAGGTTAACGTGCGCGAGCTCTGATGTCCGTGTCTATTCCACCATGCTGCACTTACGTTCTGTTCGCTTTGAATGCCCGCGGTCACATCGACCTGTTTGGTCGCGAGCGTCTCGTGTACAGAGGACCGAGCAAGAAACGTCGCGTTGGTCCACGTCGGCAAGTCCCCGGTCGCCCGACGTCGAACGGGCACGCACTGGCTATCAACTAATCTGCAAGCGACACGAAACACAAAATAACTATCGCTTAGCATGGTCAACACAATTTACAGATTTGTTTTTTGCATTGTGTTCCGTTGTAAACTTACCATTTGGGAGAAAGCGTTGCTTGGCAGGAGACTCGACAGTTGCCGCCAAGCAACGCTGCCTCATTTGAGAGACTTTGGCCCTCTACACGTCTCCACCATACAAAAGATATCAGGTAGCAGGTCGCTACTACGATAAGATATGCCGAGCACTGTCCACACGATATGATGTGATTATCCGAACATCCCCGCACCATTACGAGTTAAGTAGATTCCAATATCAGCTGAGCGCTGCAACCCGTTTTATCCCGCACTCATTTCCCTCCACTGCGGCCTCTGGCCGATCCCCCGCGCGATACAGGCTCGGGCAGCATGAAAGCTGCCCTTTCGGGTCCTTTTCACATCAGTGTGGGGTATCGGTCTGGATACAGCTGCTGGGCTATCTTGGTGGGTCCTTTGCGCAGCGATAGAGCCGCTTCGCTCTTTCTGGGGCGGCTTGTGTGCATCAGTAGCGCCTGTGAAATGCTGCCGAGCGCTGTAGAGCTTCGCGGACCCGCGTGCTGAGAATGTTTTGTATACTGTGGCCACAGAGTGGCCATTGGTCCACCTCACAGAAGCTCAAGTGTGCGTACCGGTAACCCGATACGACAACCAAGCGCGTTCAGTTTTTGTTTTGAGTGCTGAGCGCTATTTCTTTGCGTGTTTCTCGTATTTCCTCTTAGCTAAGGGGCTGGTACCTGCCGCGGGGTCTGGGGTCTCGAAATATAAACATTCCCTACCCCTGAGCACTTGTGTCGTAGGTCGTTTTTCGGGCAATCACTGTTTGCTAGCATAACTCGTAAAATTGCTAACGGCCGTGGTTGTGTAGCTCACGCCACTGGTTGGTACGTAGCAAGTTGCTACTATAATAGCAAACAAAGAGAGAGCAAACCAACAGGAGGCAAGTGTACGCAGCTTAAAATTCACGCGGGAGTTGCTGTTCCGTGACAGCCGTGCGTATGAGCCACAGCTCAGCCCACCCCAAGGCAACCTGAGAGCGCAGACAACAGAATTAACTCGCCTATCGCTTGCTACAATCCTCTACGCCTCTACGAACGTCCTCCGCTGCGGACGTTGCGGAGGAGCAAGAGGTTGTAGCTCAACATCCAACTGTGTCTACAGGTACGACGAAGCGGGGACGCAAGGAAAATGTACCTACGGAGCTGTGGTCGACGGACGAAACCACGGCACTGTTTACGGCGAGGTAAGATTTTACTCGGACACGTACCATAACAATTAGTAACACATTGTCGTATTAATTCTTTTTTCTGCAGATACGTTACAGCTAAGGATAACTTTGAGAACGCTAAACAACAACGCAGATATTGGTGCAGCTTGAATCGAGTTGCTGCGCTAGTGGGTAAGAAGAAAAATCGGGTCTATACAGTGACGCAATGCAACCTGTCGAATTTTTGTGTTTTTTCTTGTTATTCGACTGTACATTAATTATTTTCTGTTTTTTATTGTGTCTATTGTAGATTAAGTGGCTTCGGAGAAGTGGGCGTACTACCGTCAGGATCGCTCTGCTATTGGAAATGTTCCTTAGGTTTCCGACCCACCTTGCCTCGGTCACATGGTGGAGCACTGGGCACCTCATGAAGGATTGCGAACCATCATAACGTCACGCTGGAGTACGGCGAGGAAGATGAACAAGTTGAGGAGGACAAGGAAGACCATGGATCTCGAAGCAACAAGCGTAAAAAGACCAACGGCGAATATTAAAGCACGTACTTGCTGTTAAGATAATATATCGATAGTGACGAAGCTTTGACAACTTTTATTGTGTTTTTATTTTATTTTTGAGAATAGGTCTATGTGCTTTAGCTGAAAGCGTGAAAGGTATTGGAGAGGCGATGAAGAGTAAGTCTTCTGCTTCTGACGACGGTTCGCTTTCAAGAGATATCGCTGCGACACTTCACCGCCAAGAGGCTGCGCTTTACCAGCAAACGTTAGCGCTTTACGCGCTAATCAGACGCGTAGGACCTAGCAATTTTCTTCTCTTAACGAGAAAACAAAAAAATGGGCGAGGTCGTCGCGTTTAGCCTTACTGATCTTTCGTGTATCTTCACTTACATCCTCCTCGTACACGATAACGCTTGAATATCTCTCTCGTTTAAAGCCACAGCTTCATCGCCGAGATCAATTAAAATATTGTGCAAAATCATAGCGGCCAAAAATACATTTCGTGCAGCTGCTAATACCGTTTCGCTCCGTTGCCATTCAATGTCTGGGTTGGTCCCCCAGGATGTTCTTGAATTTTCGGTACCATGACATAGCGTGGAATTGCTCTCGGCGGAGCTGCATAGCCTTTTGTTGCGCTGCAAACATGTGCAACAACTGACCAATCGCATCGCTAGTTCCTTCCCCAGCCTATGGCATAGCTGCACCGGGAAATTGCGGCGTAGAAGGAGGAGCACCCGTCCGTTGAGGTGCCGATGTACTGGTCGTGCGTCATGCAGGTAGTCCCGCATTCGATTCTTGATTCATGTTGATGCCCTCTGTACGCTGCTGCTGTCGTGGTCTTAGATTCGGAGACGTATCTTCAGCTAATCGAGGGTTCCTGGGTCGCTACATGCGCTTAAGTTCGTACTTAGCCAAGTGCACACGGTAGTACCTCACAAAAACGGTCGCAAAGAGTTTTCACTCTAATTTCGAAAGTGTCACGTGTCTTGTCTGATCGAGCGGAGTCTTGAAGAAAGAAGGATTTGATATTGAGGTAGAAAAATGAAGACTAAGCTATATAAAATGAAAAACCAAGCCAAGACCCGTGTGGGCTGCTACCTACGGCTACAGTGCTTGCTGGTGGCGGTTGTCCCCTGGAAGTCGTTGCTGGAGGTTGTTACCTGCGACCGATGTTCTCGTCCGTCGCAAAATGGACTTGTTCGTGATGGATACGTCACAAGACGACCCCGCGAGCTCGATTAGTTATATCTGGCATGAAAGCGTCCATCTCGCGTTTTACTGGGTCTCCCGTTTATTTCAATAATAATGCAACTGTGCTTCTCTCTCATTGTGATCGCGATGACCCTGCTCGTATGCATCAAGGATTTGTCGTTATCAAATACCCCAGTTAAGGAAGATGTCGTTGCGAATGGTATCGCCCAGGACATTTGCCACAAAAATAGATTTCTCAGGTCATCCAAAGGCGGTGGTTGGCGCTGACGACGAAGATTAGGGCAATTATGGACTTTTTTGTTGGGGTATTTGCGATAAGGCAGAAACGATAAATTGGTTGACCTTTTTGGCTCGACAGTGGAAATAGCGTGTCGACGGTTGCTGCAAAACTTGACCTGGCCACCATTCCGACCGAAAAGCGATACTTCACTAAAACTGGAGGGACCTCGTCAAGTTTCAGCGGATGAAGTCCGATCATATGTATGACGACACAACGCTTTCGTACGCGCGTTTTGGATCGGGCTACCAAACAGAGGCGACAACAAAGGACTATTTAGTGAAGTGGGCCATGGTCGAAGATTCAATGAAGAAACTTTAAAGTCGAAAATAGATCTGATCGGTCACCAGAACTACGAGACCGTCAGGACTTTCCTCAAGTGGCGGCGGTTATGGGCTGGGATACAAGAAAACGGCTTCATAGGTTTCACGGCGCGATAAGAGCCTCATATAACGTAGCTATGCACTTGCTTGGCAACGGTTTCCAGGCCATAAACACGAATGGTTACCCTCATGTTTTAAATGCCACAATTTAAACCCTGTTGCCCTTAGAGCACACCAACGGGGGCTCTATACTGGCTTCTAAATCCACATTTGTTACTAAATATAGCTGAGTAAGCATTCGCCCCTCTGCAGAAACACATCCTCAAACGTATTTCCCTGTTTGATAAAAGACGATAACAATGTGTTGACGAAAATACTCCTGTCTTCGCTGTTATTTTTTGTTTTTTTCGTTTCGGCTATCATACAGTGCTGGATCATACATACCGTAACAACATATTTTCTTCCGAATTCACTCTGAAAGAATCGCAATTAAGATCTGAGGCAATCTCGTACTCCGTCATGTATTTCCTAAAACTACTCCGATTTTAAAAATGAAATAAATTCCTATGAAATGAATGGGCACCACATCAACCGCATTAACATGATCGATATACTTGATCTAAAGTTGTTTCAGCGGGTTGTATTATCTAAGAGAGATTAATTTGTACATGTACATGTATTTAGTGAAACTTACCGTTCTTTTTCCAGCATGATGACGTGATCTATTTTTATGTGCACTTTATTTGCTAACATTTTGGTAATAAAGTTTTGCAGCTGGATTTTTTTTTAGCTAAATGATAAAGTAACAGCTTTACGCTTGATGTTATGTCTGACAGCGTCCTGCAATTCCGTGTTTATCCGTAGCAGTTCGGACATGTAGCACATATGTCAGATTGTTTAGTTTCGTTATATGACATTTAGACTGAAAATGTGGTCCAGCTATTAAAATAACATTAGCTGGAAACACCACTTTGCAGGTAGGGGTCTTATTTCGAGGGCTCGGAAAAAAATAAATAATATAATAATTGTAGAATTGCATTGACGGTTGGAATTGTGGTCTTGGCCACTTCAATGGGTAAGATAGTGCGTCCTTCCTGCAACAGAGTAAGCTGGAGAGTGCGAAGATGCGTGTCTCGCTGTTGTGAAACTAGTTACAGGAACTAACTTGAATAACGGATTATTGGAAAGGAAAGGTTTCCGTAAAATATACAATTCTCCCCGTAATAATAATCCTGACCTTTTTACAGGTAAAAAGTGGCAGCAGCAAGCTGGTGGTCAAGCCACGAATGACTGGTTCATACGAGAGCAAACAGAGACATCTAGCACCAACTCAGGTTGTTATTTCTCAATTTTGACAAGCCCAAGCACCATGACCCGTTCGCGTGACATCTCAAGCTTCTTCTTCACGAACTGCGGTAGCGGTCTGTTCTCCTGCAAGCTCTGCGACAGAGTCCGCAAGCAGGCCCCTGGATCGGGCTACACGAATCTCATCAGCCACCTCGCGGCGTGCCACTCAGGCTACAATGAGACCTTCGAGGAGAGCCAACGTTCGCACGGCCAGTCGCTCGAAGCCCACGGCTTTGTGGACCAACGCACGATGGAGATCTTCAAGTGGTTGTTGCCCGAAACCAGGCCCTCAGTGAGGTGGACGCCCCACTGACGCGTTCGTTGCCTGCAGCTATGCCGGTCTCGTCAAAGACATTGGTGCGACACATGCGCCACGTGGCTGCCAAGGTGGGAGGGCGGATCGCTGTGGATATGGGCGACATATTTGGCGTCATGTTTTACGGCTGGAACACGGGAACACTGCACTTCATCGCCGTCTACGGACTTTTCGATAAAGATGGAGTTCTGCAACAAGTGCTACTCGCGGTCTCGCCTACAGAGTACGGCCAAAGCGCGGATGCTCACATTGAATTGTTTGATGCCATCCTCGACGTCTACCAGGAAGTTAGCGCAATGATTCTATTTATCGTAGCGGACAATTGTGCGACGAACCAAACCATAGCAACTCGGTTGGATATTCCTCTCGTTGGCTGCGCTAGCCATCGTTTCAATCTGGCTGTCTGCCGATTTCGGGAACCCTATCAGCCGCTCATTGATCAGGTCTAGACGATCTGTGTCCAACTGCGCTACCCTAACAACGCAGCCGAGCTTGCTCGCCATACAATTTACAAGCCATTGAAATCCAACGCAATTCGGTGGTCGTCAACGTACCAGATGCTTGCTCGCGATGCCATCAAGATGGTAGCTGCGGTCGAAGTTCTGCTTCCTCGCCCGAGTACACACCGCCAGATTGTGCAGCTTGTCAACAACCTGGAAGTTCTTGATAGCGTCTGTGTCAAGCTCCAATCGGAGGGTCGTATTCTAAGCGATGTGAGGCTTTTTTTTATGCTGTCATAGCGAAGTATCCAGCTACTTCACTCCGCCTCAGTCCTTCGGCAGGAATCATCCATTCTCCAGTCTTCGAAAGCGCTCTGGTCAAGCTGCGGACGGACCGAACCATGAACGCTGAGGAAGCGGATAATGTCGCCCGCTTTGCTCTTTCTGCTGTGGTTCATATGAAGAAAAGACTGCGAACAAGTCGGTTGTACTTCAACTTGATGTCTTATGCTCGTTCGTCAAGGCTGCTTGACTCAAGCTCAAGCCTTGAGCCCCATTCAATAGAAACGCTTATTGAGTCAGCGCCCAGTTGATCGTCAGTGCTTGTTTGGCCACAATGCATCGACTACATGTATTGTCCAAGCTCATGCTGCCTCCCCTCTCCCGATTGAGGCTCCCAAGAAGGAGGACTTTGCGACGGAAACACTGCGCCAGGCAAAAAGAACACACCGCGCTACCGAGACCAGGGGGGGATGAGCCAAAGCAGTACTCTGTCCTGCTTCGGCTCATCCCCCCCACCAACAATCGGTGCGAGCGCCTCTTCTCTCAGTGCAAGTTGGTGCTGAGCCCTCTACGCTCTAGTTTGCTACCAGCAAACTTCGAGATGATCGTGTTCTTGCGTGCTAACCGTGAGCTCTGGGCCTTTACCACTCTCTTGGGATTAAGCAACCCTGACGACCAAGGAGCTGAGTAGATAAATTGTTCGCGTTCTGCAGCCCGGGGGTTTACACAGCTGAAGGCCCAGAACCTAATAAACCTTTTGTATTGAATATAATAGATTTTGGGTCGAATATAGTTAATTGGAGGTCATATACTTTCCTGTGCAAAACCCGCTGGTGGACTGGACTGTCTTGTGCCGTCCTCGGATCATTTTGATTGGCGGGGGACCTAGCCAGGACCATAATATAAAATCTCAGACCTCCGACAACCTCTGACCTGTACAAATACAAGGAACATCAAATTTAAAAAAAACTCCCAAAACAAATATAT
Organism: Phytophthora tentaculata; assembly: GCA_033557915.1. NCBI lineage: Eukaryota > Oomycota > Peronosporomycetes > Peronosporales > Peronosporaceae > Phytophthora > Phytophthora tentaculata. The sequence continues at coordinate 1,804,435 of JAUCEA010000005.1, forward strand.
TAGTTTATGCATAAGAAAATTGTGTTCGCCACATGACTCAGAAGGTTTGTCTTTCTACTGCTGTATAATAATGTTTACGTGTGTGAATATACATCCCACTTACGCTGTATTATATGAATTGTATCCAATGCGCTACAGAAAGTAACCTGATGGCCAGTGAACCGACGACGATCTCAACCACGTCGACAAAGATGATAACCTGGCCGACTTTGGTGGCCTTGAATCCGGAGTTGAGCCGAAGCAAGACGATATTGTTGACGAAGACATGTGCGACGAGGACAAGAACTTTGGCGAGGTTGAAGGTCAAGTCGAAGAAGAGCCCGAAGATCCGAACTCACTTGAAGCGATTGCAGAAAGGCATTTTGCCGAGAAGTTTTTGCAGTCGCTGGGGGGGGGGGGGGGGGGGCACTGACAAGGTGTTGGCTGGGGATGCCGTCGGCGAGAACTTAGACAAGCTCCGCGAACACAATGCGAATGGGTGGTCTGCGCCGGAATCCCCTGACGTGTTTGACCACTTCCAGACTCCATACGAGCCGGTTGACGAAACAAATATCTACCCAGATCTACGTAAGGAGCCATTCGGACCTACCCCAGAAGAAACAAAGTGTTGTGATTCTTCGTTAGCACTCTTTTTTATGCCAGTGGCTCTCTGGCAACACATCGCTGTGTGCTGCAATAACTACAAGCACGAACAGTTGGAAACTCGGGTGATGCATACATCGAGCGTTGAAAAAAGATGTCGCGGCGGCGCCCTGAGGACACGACCCCAGTATGGACCAGAGGTAATGTTCGGATGATCCTGATGGCTGTTCTTCCCCATGAATTGTGCGCGTTCATTGGGCTGCTGTTAGCTCGCGCAATCCAGCTCAACCGAGAAAAGATATCTAACTACTGGAAACAATCTGATGAAGGAGGAATATCAAGAGGTACATTTGGGAACTGCATGTCACGCGATCGCTTCATGGAAATCTCACGCAATCTACATTTCTCGAGTAAGAACCGCAAGGTATGCGCTCTGCAGCGCAAGGGCGGAAAACGCGGTGAGACGACGACGTACTTCTGCGATGCATGTTTCGACGACCGGCGTATGTACATGTGCATGAAGCCCAAGACACAGCTCGATGGTGAGGTTAAGAGCTGCTGGAGGTCTGGCACACCACGTACGCGAACGAGGCGGTGATTCCAGACCATCTGCAAGCCAAGATACGGCTGTGGCAGTCCCCCGCGAAGTAGCGCCACACGTACTCGGAAGCATCGGTCAAGTGAAGCTATGTAATCGCACAGTTGGTGAATGAAGGTAATGTTCGTGTAGTGGATTGCTCACGCAGTACGCCCACGCTTTTTCATTTGACTCTCACTTTGAATACACAATGAAGGACGCATCAGGTGATTGCATCTGTAGTTTAATTTCAACATCTTGCTTTCAGTATAGCTTACTGTTTGATATCTTTATGTGATTATTTTCTAAATGTAAAAAACATTCTGAACGAAGTGCATGTTCTGCACAAACCTTGTGTACAAAGCAGTGTATTCAGTGTGTAATATCAGTGCACAAACAATATTATACATCTTATATGCGCTGTATATATTGTTCATAAAGCATGCTATACAGCACAGCGCAAGAATCGCGCAATGTCTATATTTATCACCTATCCCTTCACCATTCTTCACCATCTTTATGGGCAGCGTTGATTTACAAACTTTCATATATTTTCACGCTGTATATACAACTTTGCTGACCCTAAAAATCGCCCTGTTTTAAGGGGTTAAGAAAAAAAGGAGGGACCGCATACGGTTGGATGGCGAGCGGTGACGGCTGCAGCGAGCGAGTATGGTGCGGTGTCAAGTGTGGGTTGGCGGTCGCAGGGACGGCGGCAGCGGCAGGCAGGGCGGTGGTGGCAGGGCGGTGTACAGGAGTCAGCGAACTGATGCACCGGGATCGTGGCGGCGAGCTGGTAGCGGCGGTGTACAAGCGGCAGCGAGCTGGTGCCGGGAAGCTGGTGGCGGCGGTGATAGGCTGCTGCGCGTTTGTGCGTGCGGTTATAAACTGTTTTCGGTGGTGAGCTCTAGTGGTGGCATGGGGTCGGCGAGCGAGTAGAAGCTGAGCAGGATGGCAAGCGTGCGGAGCCGATGCCGGTTTGGCATGATTCGGAGCGCTCCGAGTATTAATAATGCAATGCATGTATAGTTTTTGGCACATGTTCTCTATCGCTTTACGTAGTATAATATTAATTGATATCGACGCAGAGGCTGTTGCATGTATCGTTTCTAGTGACGAGTAAGCTCGCTGTGGCGCTGCTGCCGATTGTCGAGGCTTTTAATAATATTATTCTAGCGCTTCTATTTTTTTTGCAATTTATCAAGTCCAAAATGTCAATTAAAAAATTGTGCTGTTATGATTGCACTGGTCGGAGAAGTCGGAGAAATGATATTATGCATGTTATATGCCAAATTTGTATCGATCATCCATATTTTGGTTGTCCCCTCCGACCCGATATGTCGGAGCGGTGAGCTTGGAAGGGCATTCCCAAACCACTCCACTGTTCTGACCCAGCGATGCATTAAAATAACTGCAATACTTATTATTGGCTCCGTCTTTACTGCAGTAAAGTATTTTTTTTCCAGCGAAACCAGTTCAATTTTATATTTAATTGTCCGAAAAATAGTCATTTCATACGTATTTTCCGCTTAAATCGGAGTATAGAAAAAATAGGACACTTGTGCATTTGCAGACTTGTAGATGTAGCCAGCCGTGTGGCCCACTGTGAGGCCCCGTAACACTCTTACTGTATCGGATATGTTTATGTACGCCATAGTAAACAATGAATATAAGTGCAGTACGGATGTGCCATTTTCTCGCATTGAGCATGATTGGAGGGGTGAACTATTACCGGTGCAGTAGCTCTAAAGGAGTCGCTATCGCATCTATTGGCACTACGGGATTTGATAGCGCCATGGCAGCGATCCAACTCCTAAGGCATGTTCAAGCAACAATGTGATATTGGAGCAACGTACCGACATTGATGGCAAATAATCATCAAGCTTTTGCGGAATTTGAATTGCAAAGTGCTCTCGCTCATTTCCAAATTCTTTTCTTTATGTTTAAGATCTTCCATCATGCGTTCACTCCTTTTGCTTTTACTAGTGACTCTGTATTTGCTCCAAGCAACACATCGAGTTGCCATATCCAAGACTGCCATCGTCCCGGGTCGTGAGCTTTCGGCTGGGTACACCGTCACCCAGAAAAGCCGTCTATGGGGGGACAACAACAAGGTAGTCGAGGAAGGGGTCACTGGTAATAAGGAAGAGCGAACAATCGGTACTGCTTTGGCCGGGATGAAGAACGCGATATCAAGTTCGATGAAGCAATCTTGGGCCAACTTTGTTGAGCGTATGTTCAAGATTTGGCAGAAAAGAATTCGCGTGCCGAACAAGGCAAGCCCCACTCAAGTAAAATGGCACCCACGAAAGCCGGTACGATAAGTTGTAAGAATGAAGACGACCGTTTTAGGCTTAAAACATGTTGAAATAATCATGAGTAATCAGTGACCGGATTCGCGTACTGGTATCATTTTCACATGTTCTCTAGAAATGAAATACATTCTAGGAGACATGCATTGGGACTCCCAATGCATGTGCAGATAGAACGTACCGGTAGTGCAAGGGTGACTCGAGGGGTTTGCGCTCATTGCATTGCATTTGTGTCGATGTAACTACGGAAAGCTTCTTCAGTGAAGCTCGTGTATAGATGGCGGCTTTCACTTCTTCTATGTTGTTGGACATAGCGTCCAACTGAAAACACATGGGAGAACTTTAGTTCTTGGAACAGCACGATCTTTGACAGAGCGACAATCTGGATAAAATCCAAATATTGGACGGATAGTTGACCGATGGCTTTCTTCACACAGAATGTCGGACTGGAATGTAGAGCCACGCTTTCCCGGATGTATCCTGATTGATGGTGGCTCTCGTATAAAGCATCGATGATTTACGTCTGGTCTCGCAGAAGCGGCCATTGTCGCCTGACACAGTACTTGGCACCGGGCGTCAGGTCGATCTCAAAACGAACACCACGATCAGGAAGAAGTACGGCGGGTACCTCATCCGGTAACATCTTGATGAACTCACGGACGAGCGGGGTGACGGGGTTACCGGATACCTCGAGAGCCAGCAACGACTGGGCTGGATACCGAGCTTTGCGCGCCGTTTTCGGTTCGGCTGGCTTCGGGTGAGTTCGCGCATCTGACGTTGAAGCTTCAGCGCTCGCCTCCTCCGTTGCCACTGAGACAGTGCATTCGAGGACACTCATGATGACTTGCACAACCTCTCTGCGTTTTCACGTCACGGAGGACGAGCGACCTCGACTTTTCGCACACATGTCGTCGCCGTTGTCACTCAAGACGTGATCACTTCAGTCTCAGCCGCCGATGAACACTCGGACGGTGTACGGGGTGGTGTCGACCGCGACATCGCACCGGTCGCGGAGTGTCTTCCGCGACAGACGATAATAGCTCTGCTCGATCATGTCGCCCAGACGCGGGTTTTTCGGCTCAACCGCATCAACCGCGTCAGTGACCCCTGCTCGACCACACGCAAGAGCTCACGCTCGGACCTTTGTGGGAAATCATGCTCGACCATTCTTGCTGCACCAGGGAACTCCCGCTCGTCCACACGCGGGATCTTGTTCTCGATCGCTAGTGGGAGGCCACGCTCAACCACGATTACATAGACATCTTCGGGGAGCTCCCGCTCGACCACATGTGGGAATGCATGCTCAACCGCCGGTTGGAGGCCATGCTAAACCACACCATCTCTTGAGAGTCACTACTCATCGTGAAGTAAGAACTCGTGCTCGACACGTCCCAGGTGTCCTGAGGCTCCAGCTCAGGACCGGCGCAAGTTGCGCGTTCATACGCTGCACACGAAGGGCCATCGCTCTCTTCGGAAGCAGCAGTGATCATGGAGTCGTGATCCATGACTGCAACATGTGACCAATGGTTGGTCACATGCACAGGAACTCCAACACAGTGTTCACGTTAATGTCGCGAGGACGGACAGCTCGGGTCAAGCAGTCGATGTTGGGCTGGTGACGAGAGTGCCATGGGATGCCGAAGACACAGTCGGAGGAATCGATCATCTCGATCACTAAAAAGTCGTCCGATCCCTAGAGCCCGTCGAACTCGTACGAGAAGGAGACAGAGCGCCGCATCAGCTGCCGCGGCTTGCCGTCTGCCTACTTCACGGCCATGTGGCCTGGGCACGTATGCGCGTATCCGCCGGTAACACCGACAAACTTTCGGCGAGAGCGAAGTTGTTCTTCTTGCCTGAATCCAGCAGCGCGCGGACAGGGCGCATCGTCCCGTCAACATGGAGACTTAGCACAATCAGTCTCGAGTCGCTGCCGGACTCATCCGTTTTACGATTAGTTGGGTTGGACCGGAACAGGGTGGGGTTTTAGTGTGAGGGAACGGAGCTACACTTTCTCGAGCTTGCACACTTGAGTTGATAATAATGAAGTGCCTCGCCCACTGCTCATTTCTATAGCAAATCATAGGGCCAGCATGGTGATACGACTGCACGTCTACATTTTTCTTTTAACATCACCATAGCAGCTAGGTAAGATTCACACGTCGTTTTATATAATATTTGCGTGGATACTATGCCTTTTTGCTGGGTTCCCACCTCGTTGGGCATAAGCACCGTCGATCTAAATCTCACCCGATACAAATGCCAAGTATATCGCTTTTTATCAGGTTTTCAATTTATAATTTTTTATGGGGTGATGGTGTTCGCATATTATGTCCGATGGGCAAAAAAAATCGGTTTTTTGTAGCGCAATACAGCTCTTCAGAACCGTGTTAGGGAACTTGTGACAAAGCCGTTTCATAAAATGATAATAATTGGCAGAGCTACATCGTCTTTTGTAGGTGTTCGTATAGTTTTCGCCGGGTAGTTTATCAATTGCATATTTTATCCTGGCAGTAGCGCAGCTCAACCAAGGATTAATTCGACGATAAGGTTGTGTAATACACACCAATTCACTTCATACTTAGTTCAAGTGAAATGTTTTATAAATCTCATCTTAGAAATCATGTAAATATGAAGATATTTTTCGGTGGAGACAGAACGTCTCCTCCAGGTTATCAGTTACTAAAGCTGATGAAGGGAGAAGACAGAAGTTGACTTAGTGACTCAAGAAATAACTTCATTTTAGAACTTTCCGTGGAGTGAACAGCGTAGATAAAGGATTTCGTCTCAAGAGTGACAGGTAATGATATCACGACAAGCAGTGATGTGTTCGACGGATCAGTAACTCAGTTATGCTGAGATGGGTGGGTGGGTGAGGAGCTTCTTATCGACGAATGTATCGTTGTGATCAACGGACTACATGTACCTTGGTAGTGCTTCGAGGTACGCTTTCGATCTATAGCCACACATATTGCAAACTAACTAATCGCGCAGCGATTTTTCCCGCAGCAATACGAATCCGCTACGACTATACCTCAGTGCATAAGTGAGTTGTGCGTTGTTTCGACGCGTTTGTATCTGTGAGCTCTTAACTAACAAAATGATCCGTTCACAGGTGTAGTAGGTTTCGGAACACTACGAAGGAAGCTGGCGTTTACAGGCAAACCAAAGCTCTGTTGTTGGTTCATAGCTAGGCGCCATTCGCGTTGGCATACGTACTTGGTTCCTTTCCTCGAAAACCTTCGTGAAATTCATGGCGTTCGGAGCCCTATTTTTCAGCAAGAAAATGCCTCTATTCACGAATCTAGGTTCAAAAAGGCCCATATTGAGGCCCATGGAATCAGGAAGCTAAAGTGGCCTGCCAAAAGCCCCGAATTAAATCCAATTGAGAATGTCTGAGGCCAACTAGCGTGGTCGGTCTACGAAAGAGGACGTCAATTCGCCACCAGGGACGAGTTGAAGGCTCAGATCAAACGAAGCTGGGCCGCAATTCGACAGAGCTATCGACAAGGCCTCGTCACAGGTATGCCAACGCGAATGGCGCAAGTAGTTATCAAAAATGAAAGTGCTATTGATAAATAGAACAACTTCTAAGTGGTGTCCCAATAGATAAAAGCACCCCCTAAAAGGGCAATTTCACTTTAGAATTTGCAATACGTACTTTTTTTTAAAAGAATGTTACTGCTAGTTGTTAGGCATTAGGCAAGTGCTCCTTGGACCGAGCGGCACAATCTAACTCCTCGTATTGTGAGTACAGCTTGAAAAACTCTAGTGTCCCTATGATTAATAGCAGCACTGTATCCTGTGCCAGTTTGACGATGCCTATCAGTCGACATCGTCCAGTCAATGGGCTAGGCTTGATCTGCTAAGCCACCACTACAACAGGTTGGGAAATGGATATTTAAAAAGCAGTTTCTTGCAGATATGAAAGCAGATACCGCGGATCCGTTCACAGATTGGAAAACGGATACTGTAAAAAGCAGTTTTTTTTGCAGATATGAAAGCAGATACGGCGGCTGCGAAGCAGGCGCAGGAAATGCTATCAAGGTTAGACTTAGTCATTTTTAAAGAGTTTTCTGTTTCTTAGCTTATAACGTTTTACCTTAATAACCGGTAAGTTGTGTTTGCTTTCAATGTGTTGCTCCTTCAGGCCTTAACTCACAAACTATATGGCCTTTTCTACTGCTATCAATATAACGAAATTATATTTTACTATCTTTATATCGAATTAGGAAGTTGGGCTTCGAGCCCTTGGGGGAATAAGATTGGTTAGTAAAGTTATTATTATAAACAGTAGCACAAATATTCAAAAGTCACCCGAAAAGAAATACATTTGAAGCCGTTTTTTTTACGGTGCTACCAGCCCACATTGTCTAGTATGCACTCTCATGCTAAGCTCCGAAACTTAAATAGGTGCTATTTAATATTTTATTTACATATGTTTTAAGCTTGCTTCTTAGGTCGTACCAATTGTTACACTTTCACTTCAACAGTAGACGAAGTACATTCGTCGGCACAATGACGTTAAGCTGTCTGCACCTGTACTGATAAACCATTACTTATCAATCTATTGGAAATTTAAAAACGGTACTCTCAAAGGCGAATAACAAATTGACAGTACCCGGTATTGTTATTCAATCGCTACTGCAGCGTGGATAGAGCTTGTGGTGCCGTGTTTGAGCTGCCACATATTAAAACACTCTATATGCTCCGTCCTGTTTGTCCTTGGAGCTTTAATGCATCTCCTGCGCTTTACAAAACGCCATGTAGAACTACCAACTTACAATAGGGTTGCGGAATAAAACCACGTATATATCGGATAAAGCCCACGTAGTACTCTAAAACGCATTAGCATCGAGTTTTGTCAGATACAGAAGGTTTAAAGAGTGCCTAGAAACGCCTCGTTGTTAATTGTTCTTGATTGCGGCTGACGGTTTCCTCGGAAATTCATGTGCCTACTGAATAAATGTTATTTCAGTTCATTTATAGCGGTCAGATCGGTCCGTCCACTAAACGTATCGCTACGATATTTTATGACGAAAACCGGCCGATTTAGCTTTTCTGTTGCTGGACTAACACGGCAGATGCTCATCCTTCGCATTTGGCCTCGCTAGGGAACTGTGGGAGTTATATCCAATTTCATACTATTAATGTGCGTGACATTGCTAAATATCCTTCCAAATCTGCGCGATCAAGGCGTAGTTGATTTACTGCTATCTATCGTACGTCTCCCTGACTGTGGTAGCTGGGCGGAACTTACAGGCAGCACCGGCCACGGCTTTGTTATGATGCCCAATAGTAAGCTCTAAAAAAACTATTTTCTATTTAAACATGAAATTGATTTCCACTGGCGCAACAGCGTTGCGCAAATATATTGCCGCACTTATTAATAGCTGCACTCATTATATTTAAAGGTTTATCAGGAATTTCATAGGTCACATATGATCTATTGCTGAGACACATAAGTTTGTAGTGAACCTTTTTGTTTTGATAATTTTCTGGACGAATAAAGTACCTGGTTTTAAATAATGGAATATCACACCCCAGTCTGATCCTTCCTTAGCTCTGAATATGATTTCAGAAAACATTATGCTATTTTATTATTTTTCCTTAAGCTAATATATAAGGCTTTCCCCGCGTGCTTTAGTTTAACCCGGTAGAGTGTGTCGACCAATACAATACTAACGTATAATAGCGAATAGTGCTCCACTAGCGAATAAAACGCCCTCCTAATTGAGCGCCCTGTCTGAGAGCCTTTTATAGAAATAGAACGACATTAAATACAACGCGCTGTCGTAGACATTCTATAATTCTAGATTTCTACAGCATCCTTTTAGCTCAATTTTTTTAAGCCCATCGTATTGAAAAGTACCCTAGAACTCTAGAATTTCTTAGAATCAGTTCAGCTAATAACTCGCTACCATTTAACTACGATCATTCTCAATTTTGCTGTCATGCCGCCACAACGCAAGAGATTCGAGATCAGTTTAAAAACATCGCGACAACCCGGCTCCCCAATGGGCCCTCAATAAACCAGGTGTCTTAACCGCCTCAGCTGTCAGCACTTACCAAAAAATACAACGCCATCGAATACAACGCCGTAATTCCCATAGACCGCGCTCTATAATGATAGTAGACGGCGTATTATTCCGTATTATACGTTAGTAACTATACTAAAACAATAGTAAATGTAGCGTTAGGGCAGATCTCATTCCTGGACTAAATTAGGATTTTGGAACAAATGTCAGAAAAAAGGTCAAATCTGTTGCAGTGGAACAACGTGACCCTTCGTTACTTCTCTTGAACTCAGGGCCGTTTTCTTAACAGCGGCGTGATTGTAGAATTTGTGCACGGTGCACGGGGGGATTGCGTAATATGCGATCGCAATTGTGTGCATAGAAGCTGGTAATGTGTACACGGTACACAGCATGCTTGTGATCGACGTACACAGGTTAACAAGGGTGAACCACAAAATTGTCGTGACACAAACCGGACAGTAGTGGCAAACCGACATGCTCTTCACTCTCGGCTCACCTCCCCCAACCAAACCGGCGTGAAACAGTTGCTATAACACTAGTAATACAGAATAGAACCCACTAATTTCGTGCTTCTTGATTAAAGTCGCTACCAGTGCGCCTTACAGGACGTTTTCGCATTTTTTTTTTACACTTTCATTATGAATTTCCCATAGTATCAGCTAATAGACGGTTGCGAATTCCTATCTCCAATACATACGGAAGGGTGCTACCATCTAATTACCCGTCTAATCACTTCAGATGTATTGGTTTTAGTTCGGTTTCCTGTGCCTACTATGCTCGCAAGAAAATTGTGCGAACGGTGCAATTTCATTTTCAGCAAATGCGTGATTTGGTGCATGGGTATTGGCCTTGTCTCGTGCACACTCCAGGGCCGTGCACAAATTCTACAATCACGCCGCTGTTAAGAACGCCCCTCAGTATTGGCACAGGTGGGTGGCGCATCGTGCACGCCTTAAGCCAGCTCAATGATGCCGCGATCCCGGCACAAACTCCTATCCCGCGTAGGGACGTGGTGTTGAACATCATGTCTGACAGTACCTAGAACAGCGCGATCGATTTGATGGGCGGTTTCTATCAAATCTTGATGCGCGAAGACGACGTGTCGCTGACCGCTGTCAGTACGCCCAGTGGAATGCTGCGGGAATGATTTGGTGATGCCATATGGCCTGAAGAACGCCCCTGCTGTATTCAACAGGATGGTCTTCAACCTTTTCTGACCCTTCCGCAGTTTCGCGCCGAGTTAATTCGATGATATTTTTGTCCACAGTCGTGACGAGGACGGCATGACCGACGTCAAGGCTCATCTCCAGCACCTGCGGAAGGTGTTCCAAGTGATGAGGGACAACAAACTGTATGTCAACCTGAGGAAGTGCTTTTGCTGAGCACCCGAGTCCTGGTGCACGGCAGCTATGTCGGGAAGGACGGTGTCCGTGCTGCCCGGAGAAGATCGAAGCCATCTGCCACCTCAGAGCCAGAAAAAACTCCGGCGATGGCTGGGGTTCGCAACGTATCTCCACAAATACTCGAAGAACTTCGCTCAACTGTCAGCCCGTTGTCGCAGTGGATCAAGCCAGACGCCTCGTGGTCGTGGCGTCCGGAGAAGAAGGCTGCCTTAAACGCGATGAAGCGAGCATATACACCGCGCTGCCTGATCACTCGAAGCCATTCCATGTCGTTTGCGATGCGAGTGACTTCTCCATCGATTGTGCCTTGATACGGTTCGACGATGAAGTACGCGAGTGTGTGGTGAGCCTCCAGTCGCGTCAGCTCAAGACGGCGGAGCAAAACTACCCCGTCCACGCCAAGGACCTTCTCGCCATGCGTTACGCGCTCATCAATCTCCGTGTGTACCTCCTGGGTGAACAGACCTTCGCTTTTTACAATGATCATGCATGGTTGCGGACCGCAACGAAGAGCCCTCACCTGTCCCAACGCATGGTACGCTGGCTGTCGTTGTTCTCCGAGTACACATTCGTCTTGCACTACAAACCACGAAAGTTCAACATCCACACCGACGCGCTCTCGCGTCGTTCTGATTACGATCCCCGCGCGCAGTGGGGTCGCCACGCCGCTGGCGACGATGACGGCGATGAAGAGTGCACCGTATGTCTTATGGAAGGAGTCGCTGCATTGGAGATCGCGGCGGCCAGCCCGCTAACGGATGCGAGAGCCGCCGCTTATGAGCAACGTGCGGCGTGCTCCGAGATGATCAACTACATGAGGGCGCCGTCAGATTCTGCGCGGCGCCGGTCCCCGGGGACCCGCTCTCTCGCCGACCAATATGCCATTGATGGTGACTTGCTGACGTACTGTGTCGACAGTTCCGACACTTCACGCGTTGTTGTTCCGTTGGATGATGACTTTCGAGCTCGAATAATCCAAGAGTTATACGACAGCCCCAGCGCCGGACACCTCGGCCACGAAAAGACCTTCGCGACGTTGTCAAGCGACTTCTACTGGCCCCACATGTACAAGTGGGTGTGTAAGTGGGTACGCTTTTTCGAGCGTGCCAATGAACAAAGCCGGCTGCGTCGAGGCAGGATCCACTTTGTCCACTTTCCGTTGCACAAAGTGCGTTGGGTTCCGTAAGCATGAACTTCGTCTTCGGGCCACCTCGCGACGTTCAAGGTTGCACTGGTATCCTTGTCTTCGTTGACAGGTTCAGCAAGATGATGCATGTTGCTCCTGTTGCTACTACAATCACCACAGCGCAGACGGCGGCGATCTTCGTTGATACTGTTTACCGACACCACGGCTTACCGGTCTTGAGCGTGTCTGACCGAGATCTCCGGTTCACCTCCGCTTTCTGGTCTGAGCCCTTCAAGTCTCCTGGGACGCGGTTGTTAATGCCCACCGTGGCTTGCCCGGAGACGGGCGGCCAGACAAAGCAATTAAATCTGGTTCTCGAAGACGTCCTGAGGAGCAACGCGACGTCCTTCTAGTCGAGGACCTCCTTGCTACCGATTGTCAAGTTTGCGCTCAACAATGCTAAGCACGCATCCACGGGGCTCACTCCGTTTTTCAACAACTACGGTCGACATCCTCGGATTCCAGCGCTCCTTGGTCTTGAGCGCTCCGTGTCTTCGTTCAACACTGGTGGTTTCTCCAGAAATGATGACACGGACGCGGGTCCCTCCGCGTCTCAAGCCGCCTCTGGTGCTCCCCATTCCAGTGATGCTGCCGGCCACGACGCTGTCGGTCACCAGAGCTCTCACGACTCCTGTTCTGAGTTACACAACGGCGTGACGACTCGTACAGCCACACAGACTACGGCGCATGAGGGCGGCACCAGCGACTCACAAGATGTCGGCGCGACAGCAACACGCCGCGTCGAGCCCGCCGGCCCACCCTATCATGGACTGGACGAGTCGAACGCTTATCGATCCTGTACGCCAGCGTCGTCGTATCTGTGGTAGTGTGCGGCAGGACGCGGTCGATCTCACCGCGCAGCGTCTCGCCAACTTCGAGCCGAATCCGGAGCCCCATCAGCGCGATGCTGCGGTTGTCCAAGACTTTGTTCGGAAGCGCGAGTCGTTTACTCGCTATGTTCGCGATACGATAGCGTCAGCTGTTGATCTCCATAAGCGGTATGCGGATGGACGAGGGCGCAAGAATCTGAAAAAAAAAATGATGCGGGAGATCGTGTTCTATTATCAACGGCTAGTATCCCACCTCCTTTTGTGGCAAATTCGGACACGAACAAGCTCGCGCCTCGCTACATTGGTCTGTTCAAGTTGACAAAATATTGGGAGATACTTATACTCTGCTCCTACGTTGCACTTTTCGACTACACCCTACATTTTACGTGGGCCGCTCGCAATATATCACCCGGCAGTTATCCCCATCGACTCTCTCCAACGCGCCAGCGTCCCGATTGTCACACGGCGGCAGCGCGCGGCGTGCTACTTCTAGAGGTTCCAGTCGGTGAGCAGAGTCTAGTGTACTGATGAGAGATAGCTAACTCAGCTTGGCGGCAAAGGTGTACGTACATGCTGTAGCATCAAGGAGCAAAATTGACAAGGGTTATTTTAAACCGCGAGATGCAGATGGAGAAGGTGTGGATTTTCCAGAATAGCTCTAAAATAGTGTAAATATATTTAATTCGGCGATAGGGAATTTTTCGGAAATATTCGTTTTGATTTTGCCGCAGGGACTGTATTATCGATAATTATCTTCCTCTCTCAAACAGAGACGGTTATCTCGGTAAAACTGTCTCCACGAAGACGATTAAGGCCAAGGCTTTAAAACGTGTTAAACAAAATGTTTACTTAACTTGCGAAAGGGTTAACGTACATGTAACACTCTTGATATCAATATGGACTAGTTATTGTTAGTGACACACCGGCCATTCGCAACCGAGGTTGTATTTTTGGGATTCTCGGTAGCTCATTGGCTGAATGTCTAGTATCAGTCATGAGAGTTTGTACTGCATTTAAAATGTGGCGTCCGATTTGTAAGAAAGGTTGTAAGTGTGGTGTCAGATCGCAGTCAGTTTTGCAACCCATCCCCACACAAAAACCCAGTCAGGGTTTGAAATCACGTGGTACTAGCTCTGGCTGAGGGGCTACCAGTATCACGTCTCTATTTTATTATGGACAATGCCCATTGCTGTTTTCGAGTAAAGCATTGAGTATAGCATCAAGCGAATATTCACGTTGGCGAAGCTGCCCTCTCTCCAACATGAATACGTAATGGTTCCTGGGCAATTTTACCGATCCGCTTGTGCTAGAAGCCATGAGGCATAGTCCCAGTGCATGGGGTCCTTCGAAGAGACTATTTCGTAATCCGCACTATGCATCAAGTAAAACGCTCGTGTTGCAACGAAATATATAATGTGGTTCTGCTGGTTGATTGTGGAGTTTGCCTCATGCTGCTTGTGACGGGAAACATTCAAGTTACATACGAAGGTAGAGCTACATAGTTTGATATACAAAAGTAGGAACAAAACCATGCGCATAGCGCGTGCTGTTTTGTCTCTATCTGATTAGCTAAAAAGCGGGGCTTTTCAGCCTATTAGAAGTTGACAAACACTTGGGTGGTTCGCAAAAAGGCCAGGGCCTCCACCCTGGGCCTAATCTAATTGAGAGTTGAATTTACCTTATTTATAAGCTCAGTATTACGAGCTTCCTTCCATTGATAGTGTAAGCCAGTAATGGTAGCTCTAGCCCCGTTACACTTGGTAGCACTTAGGAGTCCTTCCAACGACCAAGCCTTCGAGGACCAAGTCTAGATGTCCGGAATGACCCTGAAGCACGAGAACGTCTAGCATCGGACGCGGATCGAGTGGGAAGCCCTGCATCGCCTGGCCGACGAGTCCAGCGAGTTCGTCGTCACGTCGCTGCTCAGCTCAGCAACCTCCTAGCAGTAACTACAAGCTGCCCAAGAGTTTATGTGACGCGAACTCGCCGGTGTCAAGCGGCGAGTGCCAGCTCCCTCGCATTCCTCACGGAACGACACCGGCAAGATGGAGACGCCGACATACGCTGGCACCGGCCATGACCGGCTGCCACTGAATCGCTGGTTTCGTGAGATTCATTTCGCTATCGCTTCGCGGCTGATTGAAGCACAGACTTCCTAAAATTAGAGATATGACGAATTTAAATAAAATAAGCTAAATTGTGGACTTTTCGATTTTTATTTTGCTTAAATTATGACCTTCTTTATTTTGTACTTTTATTGCCTTATTGATCGTCAATACCCACAGCATATTTAAAATGCGCTGCCTGAGATACCCCGTCGAGTGGGATACCTATTGAACGGGTGTGAAACACGTCCTATATGCCCGAGTCCCACTTCATTACAGAGCATTTTGACCGATTTCCTCTTGGTTAAGGTACAGACCGGCGTATATGAGCATCACCGTCCTGTGCTTTGTTAAAGGATGTGCTGCAGTAACAATACACTATCACTGCGCCCGACAGCCTTATCTTCTTTCTCCCCACTTCGCACAATATCGAACTCGCATGCACACATTATATTATGTGAGCTACATAGAAAATTGTGTACCGCTAGGGCATTCATGCATTCATGTGTTCAACGTATATCCTAAACAGCATCACGTGCTGCAATAGATTTTGTTCAAGGGACGATTTTCGGCTATATCAGTGTCTTCACGCGCTGTGTCCCTTTCCTCATACTGCTGAAACAAAAAAATCACAGAGGGGAAGCGTCCGTCACCAGCGCGAGGCAAGTATAAGTCTCATGGCTTGTCTCGCGCAGTATTAGGATTCTGATATTGTCTGTAGTTCACCTGGGTAGCGTTTGTATAGCGCCCCAGTCGCTGGAAGTGTCTGGAATAGTAGACCTCCTCTGTTTTTTTATTTGACTATGAAAGGTCAATCCTTAAATTATGCACTTTGGAAAATTTAAATTATTTAAATTAGGCCCTTTTCTCAAAAAGACCTAATTTTAGGAGACCTGTTAAGCGCCAAAGGCTAAAATTAACCTTCTTTTGTCTCGCTTGTCTGGGAAGGCTAAGAAATGGTCCCTCGGCAAGCTTCTCGTATACGAATGTGTTCCCGACGCTAGTGAGCGTCCAGAGTGATCTATGGCTTGCGTCCGAGCCCCCCGCAAGATGAGTCACGGATGCGAGCAGAATTCTTCGCCATCAAGCAGGGGAAGATGACGATGCGCGACTACGTTCAGAAGACACGGCACCTGGCTTCGTGTATCATTACGAGCCCGATCGACATGGTATCTCAAGTATATGTCTTCGTCTTCGGTATGCGCGAAGGCATGACGCGGTACTGTCTCACTCGCGCCGAACCGAAGACCCTTGAAGAGTCGTTCGCTCTCGCGCTGCGTAAAGAGTACACGGTGGCATCCTCGTATGCTCACGTTCTGTCGTCTGATGCTCGAGCGTCCGCGCCGGAACCAATGGAGATCGACAAATCGAGGCTGCGAATGGTCGCGTTCGGTCATCTGCCCGCAGCGGCCGAGGTAACACATCATTGCTTTGCCATCGTTGCTGCAAGCCTGGCCATCGCGCGGCGGTCTGCAGAGCGCTTCCCCGGACTCGCTACGTGGTCGCCTCGAACGGAGACGATACAATCCCTGTCGCTCAGCCAAAACACGACGGGGTCCAGTGGGTTTAGGGCGCCTTACTCACTGAATTGGAGGCCCGGGCCCACCGGTGACAACCCGACCTCCTAGCCCCTCCGTGCTACAGGCACAGTTAAAGGCCACCACTGCTCGCGGCGATTCGAGACTGATCATTGTCAGTCTAGACGTCGCGGGCGCGCCATATCCTCTCCGCACGATCCTGATTCTGGAGCATCGAACAGCTCCATCCGGGCATCGTTTCAGCCGCTACTTCCTACCACGATCGCGGACCGAGATGGTCCCGGCAGGATCATCGGCAAGCTGGCGGACGGCAAGCCGCACCGCGTCCCGCGGTGTGTCATCGAGATGCCGTACACATGATGATGAATTCCGGAACAATGATGATATTCTGGTCATTGAGATGGACTATTCGTTTGACAGCATCTTGTGAATACCGTGGCTGGCACGTTACCAACCAGAGGTCGACTTGCTGGCCCGATTTGTCAATCGTCGTGGTGACTTTGACATCATCGAAGTGTTCACGCACCTTCTAATCGCTCGGTCGGATGTCCCCACATCCGAGTCGTGGAAAAGTCTGTCACGACGCACGCCTTACCCAGAGTGAGCTTTGGTCCTCTGTATTGAATGTGACGTTCTGATTAACGATGGTGCGAGTGCTGTTTGCGTACACCCACATCGTCGCGGGGACGAGAACGAGGCGGTCGAGCGAAGGCGACTCCCGCAACCCATCGAGGCGGCCGAGCAACGCCAAAATCCGCATGATACGGCACAGTTCATAGCAAATCTTCGCGCCTAGAGGAGGTGATCGTTCATAGCCCTACGGCATTTCATCGCCTTGTGAAAGCGACGCGCCGACTTCAAGCAGAGGCCCGAAGCGAACGAAGAAGAGGTCGAAACGCCATCGCTTGAAATCTCGTTACACCTCCGACTCGAGCGAGCCATTGCAGACAGAGTCCGTTGTACACTCGAGTGCGAGGAGGGTGGCCCGCGTCGCACCCGAGTGATCGAGGTCGCGCGCCCTCATCGTGACGCGGCGTCGATCATGAAGGTGCCTGGCCTTTCCAGGAAGAATTTCCTCCGTGGTCTCAAGGCAGGCGACTTCGAAAAAGTGTGCTCGATCACCCACGCCGACGCGCTTCTGAAGAGCCTCAACGCGATTGACGACGTTGATGTACCCTCTCGCCCGAAACGCGCTGAGCCAAAATCGGCGCGTGAAGAGCGCTTTGAGGCACAGACGTGGGAGGCGATCCGCGAGTCTGGTAACCCTGTTTTCAAGACTGCACATGGGTACCAAGCTGTGTTCCCCCACAAGATGCCAGCGGAGCTGCCAGCCGACCGTGGCGTACAGCATGAGATCGATCTCATGACTGGAACGAAATACTGCGTGACGCGACAGAGGCCACTACAGCGAGACCAAGCCAAGGCCATCGATGAATTCTTCGAGAATCGTCACAAAGCTGGTCTCGTGCATGAGAGCACCTCGCCGCATTCGAGTCCCACCTACTGTGTGAAGAAACCTACCGGCGGTTGGCGCATTATGTACGCCTTTACAAGCTGAAGGTTGCCACCATCCTAGCGCAGACGCCAACTCCACGGAAGGGCATGATTTTAAACTACATGTCGGGCAGCGTGACCTACAGCGCCATCGATCTGTCCGACAGCTTCTATCCAAATATGATGCGTTAGTGTGACGTCCACCTTACGGCGGTCAGCACCCCGAGTGGCATGCTCTGGGATTGGCTCGTGATGCCGCAAAGTTTGAAGAACGCTCCCGCTACGTTCAACCGGATGGTATTCAACGTCTTGCGACCACTCCGAGTTTTTGCTCCGAGCAACTTCGACGACATCTTCGTCCGCAGTCGCGCTGAGAGTGATCTCAGCGCTGTTGAGGTTCATATCAGGCACTTCAAGCAACTGTTCCAAGTCATGCGTGAGAGCCAGTTGTACGCGAACCTGAAGAAGTGTATCCTCTGTGCACCAGAGATTTCAGGCCTAGGGTGCTACATGAGCAAGGACGGCGTCCGTGCTAACTCAGAAACGATCTCGTCGATCTGTTCTTGGTCCTTACGAAACTGCGTCAATGGCTGAGTCTGGCGAATTACCTCCACAAGTACACGATAAATTACGCCGAGCTGATACAACCGATGTCTTTGCTGCTGACGAAAGACATAATCTGGTCATGGCGTGCGGGGCACCAAGCGGTTTTTGACTCCATCGAGAAGAGCTTGGCGGTAGCGCCGATCGTGCCAGACGACACGAAGCCCTTCCACGTTGTGTGTGATGCGAGCGATTTTGCCATCGGCTGCGTCCGTTCGATGGTGAGGGCCGCAAACGCGTCGTGAGCTACCAGTCACGCCAAATGAAGCCGGCTGAGAAGAATTATCCCGTTCACGACAAAGCACTTCTCGCGATGCGGTACGCTCTGATTAAGTTCAGAGTGTATTTACTTGGAGAGCAGACATTCGCCGTCTACTTGAACCACGCGTCGCTCACGACGGCGATGAAGAGCCCACATCTATCGCAGTGGATGGTCCGCTCGCTGTCGTTCTTCGCTTAATATAACTTCGTCGTCCACTACAAGCACGGCAAGAATAACATCCTTGCTGACGCGCTGTCCCACCGTTCTGACTACGATCAAAGACGGGAGATTAAGCATCAGGCGGTTGAATAGGACGAATATTTTGCTTGTTGCGTTGAGATGGGTTTAACGCGACGATTTCGAGCCCTCTTCCGTCTCTCCGCGAGCAGATCGCTGACTGGTACGATAGAAATTCGTTTTACTCGAGCATCATCGCGTAGCGCCGAGCGCCTAGTGCGGACGCCCTGAATAAGCTTACGCGACCGACACGCGATCACATCAAGCAGTATCAGCTTGTCGAAACGCTGCTAACGTACGCCATGAACGCTTTTGACTCACGACGCGTCGTCGTCCCATCAGACGACGACCTTCGTGCTCGATCGGTATACAAGTACTACGACACTCCCGTCGGTGGTCATCTCGGTCGCGAGAAGCCATTCTCTGCGCTTGCTTGGGACTACGCACCCATTTGTACATCCGAGGCCAGTTGAAGGGACGTCCACCACTGGAATTCGGTAATAAACTTGGGTACTAACAAACTGGCATCAAGATTTTTTCAGTTACGCAAGTTCACGAAGATTCCTACACCTGCGGCTATGCGTCTCCATCCAACGCTCTATGTCGGGCAACTCAAGCGGTATCACTTGGCAGAAATACTTGATTTTCGCTCGAGAATGCGTAGTCCCACCTCCCCAACTGACGCCGCCGTCGACGCCTTGGCCCAAGGACCTACTGTGCGCGTCCCAGTCCGTCCGGCTGAGGAGCACCGAACTCAGCGGCTTTCAGACGCCTCAGTCGCTCCACTAGACCCCGCTGCTCACGCCGAGGACGCTCCGCAAGCGTCGCAGCTGCACGAGCATCATCGTGAGCGTCTCGAGCCACCTCCTGAGCATCCACCATCGCTTCGTCCGCAGATACTGCTGCATCGTCGAGCACTCCGAGGGTTGCGCCATCTCGGAGTCCCAAGTCGCCTCTTCAATCCGTGAAAGCGACGACATCGCCGATACTTGGAACATGCCCGCCCGATTGGAATTCTGCCGAGTAGCTCCGATGTCAACTCGCGGCCCCGGCAATTCGCTCAGTTCGAAGGATTCTGTGTTTGCGCTCACGATACCGCATGCGCAACTTAGAGAGGAGGTGATGTGACGGGCAACATTCAAGTTACAAATGTAGGTAGAGTTACATAGTTTTATATACAAAAGTTGGAAACAAAAGCATGCGTATAGCGCGTGCTGTTTTGTCTTTATCTGATTGGCTTAAAAACGGGGGCTTTTCAGCCTATTAGAAGTTGACGCCCACTTGGGTTGTTCCCTCCACCCTGGACCTAATCTAATTGAAAGTTGCATTTACCTTATTCTAAGGACTTTTAAGCTCATTAGTACGAGCTTCCTCTCATTAATAGTGTAAGCCACTATCGGTAGCTTTAACCCCGTTACACTGCTCATGTTGCATAGTGGTCGGATACTGATAAGGCCAACCCTTATCGGCCTTCAAATGCTTACTTGCGTTGTTAGCATGATAATCTAAATGTACGCTTTAGTGTGATCTCGCCCAGTAGTCTACGCCTTCACATTAGCTATGGCCTAAAGTTTACGAGAAAAAAAATGATGCCCTAGAACAGATTGTAGGAGGCAACCTCATGTCCAAGATTCATTGTTGTTATATGTCAAATCTATGTCAAACATTGTCGATATGAGAGCTCATAACCGGCAGGAGATGGTACGACATCCCCTCTCTACCCGAACGCCGCGTCGTAGGACATTTGGACGGGTATTAGACGTTTCCCAGTAGCTTTTTCCAAGAATGTTCCCGCGTTAACTTTCACCAACAGTAACTTTCGTCACCAGATACGCGTCCAGCCCTATAATTCAAAGTCCGGCTCGGAGCTCCGAGAGTTCTAACACTATAGACATGTATTATTATCCAATCAAAACGAGGTCTCAAATCAGGTTGCGCTTGTATTTTTAATGTTCCATAAATCCTGGAGGACGGGTTGAATGTTAATTTAGGCTGAGCTAAATTAATAAACGACGATATATGCATAGTTTATGCAAATTCTGTCCTGAATTGTGTAATATTTCCCTCACAACCCGGAGCAAGGGCAAATTCACAGATATAACCGTGGTCGGGTAGCCTACACTACCGTCAAACGCCCGTGATGCCCTCTTAGTCAGCAGGTTAGCTAGTTCTATCTTACAGTAAGTCCATTGTCGTCCTACAGCCATAATCAACATGGAATTACACAGAGAAGGGAATAGAATTATGTCAGAACTATGTAGGAAGAAGTGTTGAAAGGTGCAATATGAAATAGGCCTATAATAGAGGGTTTAGAGAGGTCTTAACAAAACTAGGAGATTTGGGCTGGTAGTGCCAGATAAGCATTGGTAGGCGTAAGCGACTGCGATAAGGTAAAACGGAGGCGGGATGGCAGTGGGCAATACTAGGGCTTCGCGTGAGATAGCCACTTTAGTTGCCAGCAACACTAGAATCTGCTAAATTCTCTACTAATAGCCCAAGTTAAAAAAAAATAGCATTTGTTAAATTTTTCGACTGCAAGAAAACTTTGTGGTGCTATGATATCAAAACACAGCTATTGCAGCATCTAGTCGACATGCAGCACAGCACAGCTTACCGATGTCCGGAGTGGAATTCGAAGCTGTAAGTTCAAAACTAAAGATATACAGTATTTTCCGGAAAAGCCTAGACCTTCAATAGCATTTCCTGCGGCTGCGAAGCAGCCGCAGCCTCTGCCAGTCAGTATAACGATTCATTTTAGTGGTCTCCACGGAGCTACTGAAAAATACGTGATGTTGCGCACTGATCAATACTGTGGAAAAATAAATTTTGTTTCATTTAGTTGACAAAATGATGTTATTAGTACTTCAAAGGCTTACGTTATTTTGTCGGGCCACCACCATCATAGACTCAGGCTCGTGCAGGCCGAAGACAAAACGCCGTGTACCCTTGCACGTTCTGCCTGCTTATTATGTTGAAAAGTGACCCTCCTTTTCAGTTTTTTCTTGAAAAATAGTCAGGTTCTGTCTTCTCTCTCTTTGAAGTTCACTTTCATCTGATTCGCGATTATGAACAACGAATAGCTTTACTTAAGCTTCAATTGATTCCAGCTGCGCCGAGAAAAAGCGCAAAATATACCCCACCTACTGAGATATCCGAACAATCCAGCGGCGTGATATCAAAACAAAGTACAAGGCAGCCAGCCTTTTCGAAATAATATCTGACGGCTTTAAAAAAATTTCTCCGTTGCAGAAACTTCCGATTTTACAATAAGCGCTTTTTTTTACAGATCGAAAGCGCCCCCGAATCAATCCATTACTGATGAGACCCAGTAATGTTTGATCTACCCCACTACTGAACTATCCGAAGTATCCGGTAGCCCTCTTTTTTCGCAGTAATATCTGACGGCGTATTGTCAACACATCAGATCCCACTAAAACATCGAGATATTATTTCCCTGAAGTTTCAGGTATTCTCCGTTGCAGAAACTTTCGATTTGAAAGCAGTAATATTTTGACTGATTGAAAGCGCCCCCGAGCCAATCCATTCCTGCCGAAACCCAGTTCGGCTTTTTCAGAAGCCGCGGCAGCCACTCCACCCTCCACGGGAAACCTCTGCTGCCGCGGCTCTGAAGTTGCCGGGCTCCCCATCCCTCCCTAACTAAACAGATACCGACATCCGGTACCGATACATACATGGCTGCTCTCGCCAACTCGAATGCGATCTCGACCTATAAGGCGCTAGTGCACGCCTCCATCGATCAATACGTGCCTGACAGTGTTCTAACTGATTCAGAGCTGCCCCGGGACCGCGGGGCACCAAATCTGATCGCCCGTTTGCCTAGTACACGTGTGCTCTTCTCGTTGGCAGATGCGTGCTTAGAGGCACTACAAAAGAGCATCCCCTGGTGGAGCGAATGCTCCTGCAAAACTATGCGAAGGAGGGAGAGGGGTCAGCGCGACCGGATTACGCAGCAGCAAGCGCGCCGTAATGGTTACAAGAGAAATTTGCGCACTGTTGGCAACAGCAATCATCAAATAGAAATAGCCCAGAATCTTATTCCCTGGCTAAGCAGATACGGTCATTTGTCATTCTACATCAACATTTTAATAACACGTTGAAAGACAAGCGGATGCGGCAAAATATAAATGGATTTACTTGATATTTCTATTGAATGAGATTGTGTGTCAAACACAACACACGGACATGAATTAATCCATATTGGGCTGTACGTTTACTTCGTACCGAAGCACTACCAGTAAAGGTTTGTATCCAATCACAACTCTCGAAAGATCCAAAACGTCAACTCTTTATTTTTTTACAATAACATACAGCCCTAAATAGAGAAGGGTTACGTAAAAACTGGTATAAAACTGATTAGCACCGTATGGATTTATTTGTGAGCCACAATTACGACACGTGCCGCACGTGTCTTTCGATCACTGATGGCACGCCAGCAGTAATTAACAAGGGCTTCGCGAGGCTGGGATAGGATACTGCAAGCACCTGAGTAGCAGGTTCGAAAAACGAACACAGTAGTACTGTGACAGTACAGAACTGCACCCCGCTTTCGCGGAAGGGGGGGGGGGGGGGCAGATAAGTATTTCAAATAAATCAGGTTTGAGCTTACAAATCCCTGCTTATACGGTGCAGTACTGTACTCACCTCTTATCGGTAGCCCAGCCTAACCGTAAAAATCGGCCACAGTGCGACACCGATTTTTGGTCAAACTCAAGTCATTTATAGAACCTCATTAAGGTTTTTCATGTGAACCCTTTCGATGCCATCCATCCTCTACAGATGGATGTTTTAGTGATCTGCTCAGGCCGATGTGTCATCATAATATTTGGATAGTCGCACTGAACCCGTTTGTCGCACTGGGGCCAATTTTTACGGTACATTTTCATCGACTATTCACTGCTTTTACTAAGCCCTGATCAAATAGAGAAAATGCGACTTAGCCTTAAATATCAACGCAAACTTACCTTTAGTTATCGCATGGTGATAACTTCTCTGTTTGATATGTTAGCATGGCATCGGCTAGTGTGAAGATACCATTTGTTGTCGGCTGAACCGGTATCAGACCGGTATCGTCCTGATTTACGATGAACTTGCAGTATCGAAGATCTTTAGGCTAGCAGTAGAGCCGAGCCATAGCTAAACAGTCAGTTCGGAATTTGCCGTGGAATAGACATTCCATTCGTTCTCACCTCGGTCTTACGCTGTCCTCGAGCGTGGAGTTATAACACCGTTTAACTATCATTCACTGGCTATATGTGCTACTGACGGCTCGGTATTAGCGACCGTGGGTCATGTATGTGCTACTGATGGCTCGGTAATTGAATCGATTTACTAGTAGCGACCATCCCACCGCATTAAGGTCATGTAAGTGCTACTGATGGCACGGTACTTGTACCGATATACCAGTAAGATTGATGGATGGACTACCGAATTAATCCTTGTCGGGCTGTCCCCTACAGCACTAAAGTGCTTTCTATCCCAGAATAAGCTTTCCGCATCAAATTTTTTCCTACATATGAAGCAGTTGGCGGTGACCCGGGTCATCAATCGTTCTAGAAAAGAAAATTTAGATATTCATTTTTATTGGAGCTTCATCAACTGGGTAGTAGTCACTTCAGCTTTCTTGCCCAAGTAAGCGATCGTCGCCCCTTAGCAGAGCGACATACTGGTGGTACCGGCTCGAGCCATACCAAAACGCAAGGGCAGCATAAACCAAGAAAGAAACTAACAGCTCTGGATCGCGCCTACGCATGGCTTGGAGAAGAGGTAGTATAACAACTACAAGATCGATACCGCTCCCTTGACTCAAAATGGGGTGGCACTGAGCACGATCAGGCAGAAGGCATATGCTGCTTATCTGATTGATCAACGTGTTCCAGACAATCAGGTCTGGTCCATATTTGGGATCAATGGGTCTTCGATTGCGCGTCTAAAAACTGTATCAGAAAATGGTATTGATATTTACACACGCGCCGAGTTCCTGGTCGACCCAGGCACGCATACTCGGACGGTGATCTCTAGTATTTCCTTAAGGTGTGTAATGGAATGGGAACTTGAGGAGGGGTGCCCCTGCTCCCACCGTCGCTTGCGACAACATTTTGTTGAACCGGGACCAGCCTTCGCGGGTTCCTACAACGCAAACACAAACTTCTAGGTAGCATCCCTCGGCAACCAAGCAATACAGGCGTCTAACAGGTAGATACACACCGAACAGGTCAGGGAACACGTCTGTAACTAATGACAGGACTGAGAAAACACATATGCATTTAGAGAGGATAGTTGAAGAACGGGTCAATGGTGTGACCCGGGTCGTCGCCAACTGCTTCATATGTACTTCAAGTAATTGTCGGTGCCGTCTGAACTAGGCGCTCCGTCTTAACGAAGCCCTACATGTAGGGGCCCTACACCAAGGCTGAGATAGGAAAACCAAGAGTGGTGAAAAAAGAAGAAGTAGCGTTTGTGCATTGCATACCCAGTCACAATCACAATCACAATTCGCTATAGAGCGAGTTGCGCACTCCCTTTTTCGGACCTTTTATAAGCTCTAATTGGTTAATATTTGTATTCAATTTCGATAGTAGTTTAGCCATCTACGTGTACAGTGTATTTTGTCATAATAACAATGACTATCTGCCATTGGCAATTTGTCGTATATAAATTGCTTGATATATTGATATTATTGGTGCTCTTCGTTGTTGTTGACATTCAAACTGTGGATCCAGCACCCAATTTTGGGTCCCAAAATCTTAAAACCCGACCCTATTTGTGTCAAAAAGGGGCCTGTCGCAGTAATAAACCTGGCGCGATTCGTAGATATGCCACGCAAGCATTCACTGTTTGCGTGATGTAAGTACTTCGTAGTATACAGTGTAGTGATCCACTGCCTACATTTATCTACAAGTCGTACATATATAATCAATTGACTTGAAAAAACGTTAGAGCCTATCTGCGACGATTCAGGGGCGCAATATGATTGGATAAATATGTTCAAAATGCACTAAGTGCGGTCGTAGTACTACCGTTCTGTTTTGTGGAGTAACTTCACACAGCATGAGCGCATGACAAGCAACCCAGCGGCGCGCGCACTCAAGAAAATATGCACCGATGTACTGCAAGGAAATCAGTTCCATATCGTTGGATGCCATCACGGATTCATTTCTGATTTTTTGAGTACCCCACTTATCACTTTGCCAGACAATTCTAAGCACTGCTACCTGCTCTACTTGATACATGCTGACTTGCATAACTCGTATCAACGGAGTGATGTGTACTATTCTAACAGCTCCGTCCGTCTTACGATCGTCAGCATCGACATCCAAGCTGGTTTAATAACAGTAAATTGCATGTAGCATAGAGAACTATAATAGCTCGCTGTATAAAAAAGTATGCGATTTCGCGTGATAATGACAACGATCGAGGCTTTGTTGGTATTGACAAGGTCTATGTCAATACAAACACTCCTTACTCAAGACTTGAATATGCATTTGCTGCAGTTAACAAACGACCGAGGCGCGCCACGCAGCATAGTATAGAAAACAAACAATCAGGATGCACACTAGACATGGGCAAATAAGGGAAATGTCTGTCGCTATCTAATTTCACTACGCGTTCAAACGATAATTGGTCAGAAGCTATGTTTTTAATACCTGCGTTTAGCTTTCAGCAAGATGCCGTACTCTGTCAGGCCCTGTAGGACAGATTTTATAAACAAAAAAAACTTAAGATATACCGCTGATACAATCTGTCCGAGCAAAAGCATCATACTAACCGTACGGCAATTGCAAACTTCGTACGATTAATATGATGCTGTTGCTTGAAAGCTATCTTGCTCCTCATTTCGAAAGCATCGATAGAATCGATACTGCTGGCTAGTGTTGTGCTGCACCACGTCATTTGCAGGCTTAGAAATATCAGGCAATGGGCGACTCCTGTTATCGTAGGCGGAGACCTCCGACAATTTCCCGAGCTTGAGGCTGCTTAACTTCACAGAGCAGACGGGATACTCGGGAAAACTTGATGGAAAGTCCATCTATAATGAAGCTGAATCAACTAGCGGTGTGGAATCAAGCATCCCACGAGCTGATGGCTACACGAGCAGAAAATACATGGAGGAGCAAACTGGCTAATTAAAAGGAGCTGCAAAAATGAGGTTTATTGTGCTCTCTTCTTTAAGTACGAGAGTTGTGAGCACGAGGTGACAGAACGATGGCCTGCTCGCTCCCCGTGTTGGTCAGGAGGCATCGAGCTCGTTCCAGTCTGTGATAATAATTCTGCGATAGAGCCACCGATCCAGTACATAGTTCCCGACTGCAATTGAATTAAAACCACAGTACACTTAAGTTCGTTTTCCCTTGTGTTAATTAAATAAAAAACTTTTTAAAGTCTTAACATGAATTGTGAGCGTCGGATAATTAAAATGGCTTCGTCTCCAAGAAGCCACGAAAAACTAGCGGGTGCACAGTAGTAGTGTAGGGCCACAGCGAGGTGAGAACGTAGATAACAGTAACGCAGGAACACGAAGTCTTGTTGCCCACGAGGATGTTTGGGATTGAGGAGGAGAAAACGTCGAAGGTGACAACCCTCTCAGTTATACACACAATATACACTAACGGTCGTATAGTAGATCGTCCTACGTATACAGCAGCAGGAGCAAGCAAGTTCCTCAAAACTGCTGTAGTCTGGCGGAGCTCGACACGCCATCCTCACAAAAACCACTCTCGTCCAAGTATGGCCAAGCACATAGCTCCTGACGAATTATCGTTTGAATGCGTAGTGAACGTAGATAGCGACAGCCACTTCCCTTATTTGTCCATGTCTATTATAGTGTGCATGTATCGAAGCCCTGCAAACACAGCAGCTTATACATAACACGATTGTTTATTTTCTATACTCTGCTGCGTGTCGCGCCTCGGTCGCTCGTTAACCGCAGCAAATGCAAATTCAAGTCTAAAGTAAGAGTGTTTGTATTGGAATAGAATAAACGAGTGCGAAGGCAGGCAAGAAAGCCTGGCACTACAAACTATATCCGCGCTGCAGTAGCGGATTAATAAAAATACCTGGTGCTGCCACTTAATTATACGGCTTTGACAGTACCGCTTTAGTAAATCGAAAAGTAATGCTTTATCAGTACAGGTGCAGACAGCTTAACGTTCAAATTCATTGTCCCAAAGAATGCCCTTTCGTTTTCTGTTTAATTGAAAACGAAACACTTGGGACGACCTTGCGCAAGCTTAAAACCTATGTGAATAAAATATCAAAGAAAAAAGTTTCTCAATTTCACAGCTTCTTCGTGCATAGCACGACTTTGTTGTTTTTAGTTGCGTAGATAAAAGTACGACTTGTCATTGTACAATTTGCTACATGGCTCTTTTTAAATAAGATAAGAAATCATATGCGCAACTTTCAACACACCCTAGACGGCTCGTTTTACTGATTGAGAGTCAACGCGAATCTACCTAGTCGGCCTCCTCCTGAAGAAAACCCAGCATTTCAACCACAGAGTAGGAACGGGTAATTTCGCGGAAATCAAGCGCAAAGAGGACGAAGTGGAGAAACTTTTGAGGTATATCGTCTGTATGCGAAACGGTGGGTCCATAACTTGGTGCAGTGGTTTGCCTACCGAGAGCTCACGTGGGAACCATGCCCTGGCAAATGAAGATAGTCTTCGAGATACCATTAATTTGTGTGGCTGTACCAAGGCACCCGCGGAAAGCGCCGTCGGGCGCTGCCTGCTACCCGACGACGCTCCAGAATTGCCACAAGAACCAATAATTGTATTAATAGTACCTACATGTAGGTAGAGCTGTAAGTTCGCATGCTAACTTAATACATACTTCGAAGTACAGTACTGTTTCCAGTACACTGTCAGCTTTGTTTGAACCAGGGAGAAAACATTACACATGTAGTTATCTGGAAATTCTCGCTGTAGGGGACAACCCAATAAGGATTTCTTCGGTGGTCCATCGCGACATCGTTTCACTGGTATACTGGTACAAATACCGAATCATCAGTAGCACCCCAAAAGGCTTAATGCGGTGAGATGGTTGCTACTAGTAAATCGATACAAATACCGAGTCATCAGTAGCACTTACATGACCCCCAAAAGCTAATGGTCGTTACTAGTAGATCGATATAAAGATCGATAACTATGAAATGTGTAAATATACAAAACAAAAAGTAGGCCAGTAAATAATCAAAACCTTTGCAAAGAAGAAGTGGATAATTTCAAAAGTAGTCGGATACTTCCAGAGACTGCCACGGTGTATACAAATTCATAGAAGGATACATGTACTGCGAACGTCGCGTCGAGACAGAGGCGAATAGTGACAGCACCGACCAAGACTCAGCAGTCAATCCGCTGCCCCGCCCTAAAGCCCTACGTTTCCTACCACTTGCACACGATGGACAAGGCGCTGCGGACCCGCGCTACGATACGCTGACACGCGGCCTCGCAGCCTCCATTTTGTCGCACACCAGTTTTGTCACCGTGAAGGACCCATACTAGCAGCTGTTGATTCACTCGTTGCGCGGATCGCTGCCACGGATCGATGGCGGAGACACCCACAGACATTAGGGGGCTGTAGGGGTGATAAATCAATCGCAGTGTTCGTATGTTTCGTGCTAATATATTATTCTGGGATAGGAAGCGACGAAGTGCTGGATATCACAGCCCAACCGGTAGACTTTTTTCGGGTCACCGGTGGGCCTGCTCCACTTTGGGTCCTGTTGAATTTGGTACCTTTCTGAGACAGGTGCAGGTCTAATTTGGTGAAAGAGTCTATAACAAAACCTTATATTTGTCCTACTTTATCTTCCAAACATGAAATCACCTAATAAAAAGCCATTGTGCGATTGGTTCACTTTGATTAATAGACGAAACTCGTACGGGGTTTGAGATAGTATCGATCCAGTTACATAAACATGGCAGAAGTATGGATTTGCTTTGGATTGGTGATTGAGGGAATCGAAGAAATGTGAACCTCATACTACATGTGTCGCCGTTTGTGTCTTTTAGACATATTCCATTGCAGTGTGAGTGATTCGTCAAGCTTCGGCTGTGTGCACTATAAGGCTGGCTATCTGTAGTAGTTGTCTGTAAGCTATGCTTGCTATGATAATTAAACATTACCCACCTTGGTTCACGGAGGATCACTACAACTGTGGCGAATTCAAAATTGGGATCGAGATAAAGATAAATCGGAGCGGGCATCGTCTCATGAAACCAACGCGAAAGTGGCGGGTATTGCAGTGTATCATTACAGCCATTCAAACAATGTGAGCTGAGATTGTTTAAATATGTATCTTCAACAATAGGGTGACTCTTCGATCGTACAAATGCGATGTGGCACGCTAAATGTGCAACTGTACGCTTTAACGACACCATTTTAAGGTCACTTCGCTATTTGCTCGAAACTTCCTACGTCTTCGCTGACTTCCCTTCACTACCCCAACATCCCCTTCAACATCATGAGCGACGGCACATCACCTGAAGCTAGCTACCTCTACGAGTCGGAGGCCCAACACTGGGAATTTGGGTATGACTCATACAACGGTGTGATAACCACAATAGCGAATTTGGGCATCTGATAGAACGGAATGAGTCCCACAATGAGGAAGCCCAGCTATTAGTCGGGCCGGAAGACCCACAACTTCTTGGCGAAGATACTCCTGGAAGGAATGCGGAGATAATGGTTGAGATTCTCCACCCCAATAACCGAGTCAACAACGGAGGTTCGGGCGCCCTGGTTGGATCTGGCAGGCCTTTTCAACTCCGCTTGGATTTCCATGACCAAGGTGATAATGTTAAAGATACAGGTGTTAAAGTTCCCGACCTTGCCGATCCCGGCGCCGATGATGCAGACGAAGATGAGGAGGAAGTAGTGAGACGGGCGCGTGATCTTGAAGGTGCACACCGAGATACAGCAGTGGCCACACCCCCAGGGACAGGGAACGAGAGTGGTCAAATTTGTTAGATCACCATGACCAGCGATACTCAACAGTAATCAATCTTGGCGGATATCAGTATACGCGAGCTAGATAATCCTCTAGGCGCGTTGCTTATCGATGCAGCATCAACCGTCGAACGGGTTGCAAGGGAAAGGTCCACTTCAATATCGGGCTGTCGGCCTAGGTCGACTTTGTGGCTCATTCATGTCGAGTTGCAATAGTCGCGCCAGCAACAACTGTAGATGTGGCGCACGAAATGGAGAATATGACTGACCAATTGGCGACAACGAACCGAGCATTGACAGCACAGCAAATTTGGGAGCTCATCCGAAATCGCTTCTTTGAACGCTATGATGGCGTGGTAGTGCAAGGGTTGACGCGAACGCAAGTGATGGGGCGTGTTCACAGAACTCGGCGAACCCATTTCGGTGGGGATATTTACGGAGTGATTGAAGTTCCACTGCTTGCTCTAGTCGCAGGGGCCGACCTGCATTTTTTTCAGTATCATCATGTCTACTACGACAACGGGCAGCTTCAACGTGTCATCGGCTGGGCTCATCCACGTCTTTTGGAGCTACTTCGCTACCCGGTGTCTCAACTTTTTGTTGATGGAACATTCCGGTCGGTGCCTCGATCATTTCACCAGTGTGTGATACTAATAGTGCGAGATGCGGCCAGTCGTGTTTCGTTCCGGTGGTATACACACTCATGACCAACAGGACAACTTCAACATACACTAGAATGTTTGGGTTCATCGCGAATGCCAATGATCAACCGCTTCAACCAGCTCAAGTGGTAGCCGACTTTGAACAAGCGCTTATCGACTCGGTAGGCGAGCACTTTCCTACTGCACGAGTAATTGGGTGCCTATTTCATTGGAAGCAGGCTAAATGGCGACGTATAGTGGCATTGTACTTCACCCGGCAATAAATAAGTATTGCCATGGAAGTCGGCATTATCGATATGCTCACCGTGATTCCGCCAGTCGATGTAGACTCGGCGGGACTGAGATATGTCGAGAGACAAGTCCGCCGTCGATGCCGCGAAGAAGCTGTACGGCACTCGGCTGAGCGGTGGACCAGTTTCTGGGCCTACTTCCGACGAACGTGGCTGGTCCTATTTCCTGTTGATGTGTTGAATGTCCATGGAATGGACTTGGGAAGTTGTTAGCCGAACTAACAACCCAATAGAGAGATTCAACCGCGAGTTGAACGCTGCTATTCCATCCGTTCACCCCACTCTGACCGTCTTTGTTAGTACCATTGATGGTCTATCTCAGCGCTATGTTCGACTACTAAATGATCTCACCAATCGCCGAGCTGTTGCACCGCAACAAGGTGCTGTTGTTCTCCCTGTTCCTGTTCAACTTACCCGCCAAGGAACCCAACGGCGACAACAAGTTGGAGCACACCGCCAGCAGCAAGGCCAAGCTCGTCAAGAAAGACACCAAAGGCGAGGAACGCAGCGTACGCCGAGGACGACATCAACCCAACGTGCTGGTAGAGCAACAAGATCATCCGCTGTCGCTTAAAGTGGCTATTATAAGGCACGAGCAATGATACGTACTTTATAATAAACCTTTATTTTCTTGATTCCCGTCCATTCTTCAAATTATAAAGTCTCTTATTTATTTTATAGCACAATCCGATTCTTTTTACTTAATAAATACGTTTGCCCATTATTTGTGTATGTTTTTACATTGCCCCATTTTATGAGCGCGGGTCCAAAAAAGACCAGACCCACCGGTGACCCTATTTGATTTCTTCCGCCCAACCAGGATTAATTCGAGAGTGCTCTCTGTTGTGCCCGAACCGGTAATGACAGGTAACAATAACCAGTAATGACAAGAAAGAAAGTGACAATTCGTTGAATGAACCCAAGAAAAGGTCGAATATGTATGAGGGTTAACAAGAAAAAAAATATCGATTGATTAACTCGGTACATCTAACAACGTTTTCAATATCTCAATCCATTTCTGAATTTATCGCCAGCTGTAATGGTCACCACGATTGAAATCTGAGATGGTCAAGAATTTTTCATACGATTTGGGCTGAATGCAGAATTCTACACTCGTAGATGCTGCGGCTGCGAAGCAGGCGCAGGAAATGCGCCAAGTGGCGTTAGCTAAAGACCAATGAAATTCGCATCCAAGATAATACTCTTGTCTTTATGAAGGGGCAATTGTTCGGAATCCACAGCGTAACAAATATTTATATTTCTTGTACGACATTCGAAACCACCTTCGCGAAGCCCTAGTATATTTCAAGTGGTAGAGCACCCCCCCCCCCCCCCCCCCCCCGGCTAAAACGGGGTGCAGTACTGTAATGTAATGTACTTGTTTTTCGGCACTAGAAATGTGCTACTCGGTGCTTGCTGTATTCTTTTCCAGCCTCGCGAAGCCCTAGTTACACAGAAAGACTACAGTGATTGCCAAGATGCTACAAAACGTACCGTAAAAGTCGGCCCCAGTGCGACACCAATTTTTGGACAAAATTAAGTCAGTATTAAAACCTCATTAAGGTTTTAGTAATGAGCCTTTTCGATGCCACCCGTCCCGCACAGACGGGGGATCCTGTTTTAGAGATCTATTCAGAACGATGTGTCACCACTATATTTGGATACGTCGCACTGGGGCCGAATTTTACGGTAGACACATCAGAAAGTCCATCTTGAAACTATACTTACTTAAAATATGCATGTACTTCGTCTTGTGGACAAAGGCAGCTCCAAGCAGCAAATATTACAAAACTGTGGTAATGACACCGTCAAATTGCCCCCTAAGAATTTAGGATTCTTTTGTGATTCGGAGGCTCCACCAGTCTATCGTATCTGCATCTACACCTCATAAATCCTCGTAAAAGCCTCCTGTGCAGCTTAAAAAGTAATTGCGGCTGTAGGTAGACTTGTGGGTCACGGTCATACCATCTTATATTGTTTGTCGGACCCAGAGGTGCATATATCGTATATCGTGGAATAGTTTCTTGTCACTCGCATAAAGTATACATGGGCTGATTTGTAAAAATTTTCCGTCCTAATCTGATTGGACAAAATCTTAATTGCTTTTAGTATCGGACCAGATCGAGTTTGTCGCATGGCGTATTTTTAAGTGGTGCGTAATTTTCCGTAACCGTGGCGCTGTATTTTACGCGTAAACGCATCTGATTTGAACCTCACTGCCCGTGAAAGTATTCATCGACGCAAGACCTGTTTTAATAGGGGCACGTAAAACCTATGACATGACCCTAACGATGGCCATAATTTAAGGCTATTATGTATGGAACTGGAAAAAATGGGTGACGTCCATAGTAACATTTTGGTTTCTCCATCAATAGACCATAACCATTTGCGAACCAGCGATTTAAATTAACAACTGCACGTCAGCTAAGTCTACGTTAGTCTCGCCACAACTTATTACGGAAAAACGGCACAGTCGATGTGGGGAGATTAAGTCAAAATTGGGCTTCTTCCCTTTAAAAGGTATAAGCATGACGAATTGCGCATTTGATATCACCAACACCATTTTATTCGACTTATAGAAACATAAGAAACAACCTAAGAACAAAGCCGTGTTTTACACGGAGAAGCTCTGGATTCTTCAATAATTTGTGCAAATCGTCAAAACGATATACAAGTACATGACTCGCGACTGTTTTGCTTTTCGATATTCGTTCTCTGTATACACTCGTGACTGTTTTGATTGGCTTTTCGCTATTCGTTCATGTCCTGTACATCGATTGGACGCTTTGTTCTAACAGTGAATACGCTATCATGCGAGTCGCACTGCGACCACAAGAAGGATATTGATGGAGCCTGCTCCGCAGCCGCATCATCTGCGCTCAGATATACGCGGAAGTCCTTCGGGCAACGTTCACGCGGATTGTATTACTTCGGCTAATCGTAATTTACCGTGATGTTACCCTTGGCCGACACAAGCAACATTCACCTTGGTCACATCACTTGTACAGTGGATCAGATATACATCACCAAATTACTTGATTAAAGTAAAGAGGCTGCTTCTGATACAAGCTGAAATGACACATTATGCAGGTTCAGGAGAGAAAACCCACTATATTGGGTACAACAATCCAATGTAGATCTTATATAACAGGTGTATCAAGTGCTGAAGTAAGTTTACTAAAGTTTTAGGTTGATAACGTTAGTTTGGGCTCTGAGTATAAAAGGTTAGAGTAGTTTTGGGTCAGAATGACTCGCCTCCTAAAATTCTGGAGATGCCCTAAGGGCATCTCCACCGCGCCATGATAGAATACTGATGGCGGCGCCATCAGTATCCTATCCGCAAATCCATTTTTTACGCTGTTAATTTTCATGTTTGCTTATCTGCAAAAGTCGCTAACTCCACCGCGGTAAGAGGAATTTCCAGAAAACAGTACATATGTTCTGTCTGTGATAATAGTTCTGTGATAGAGCCACCGATCCGTACATAGTTCCCGAATTAAAAACCACAGTACACTTAAGTTCGTTTTCCCGTGTCCTATTTAAAATAAAACTTTTTTTATAGAAATACACTTTTAGATAGTTTAAATTCTATTTATACTGCTCTGATGAGAATGTTGGGCTGTCTGGCGGCCAGTCAATAGGGCGTGTACTTGTGCCTGGCGGTTGACTTGGGCTGATACGTGGACGAGCGCCATACAGAGGCGCCACGCGTGTAGTGCTCAGGCTTGATCATGTTGATGGAGCAGTGCTCGATAAGCTGCTTTAGTGCTGTCTGCTACTTGAGCACGTACACTAGGATATCGTAACCGAACACCGACGCCTCAAGCATATAATGCAGAGCGAACAGTCAAAACCTACGCAGCTACGCAGATAAAACATTTGCATCAGTTCCAATCTTTTCAGCTATCCCACTTCTACTAAAGGCAGGCAGGACCAGGACGTTAGCTATAGTGCTTTAAGCTTAAAAGTGCCGCGGGGGCATATTCAAGCTAGTGTTTGAAAGGAATCTTATTAAAATCACGTCCTTAACTGTTTTTAGTTGTGTAGATAGAAGTACGACTTGTCACTGTACAATTTGCTACATGGCTCCTTTTAAATAAGATAAGAAAGCACACACACAACGTTAAAAAACGCAACCTAGACGGCTCGTTTTACAGATTGAGAATCAACGCGAATACCTAGTCGGCCTCCTCCTGAAGAAAACACAGCATTCAACCACAGAGTGAGGACGGGTTATTTCGCGGAAATCAAGCGCAAAGAGGACGAAGTGGAGAAACTTTTGAGGTAGAGCGCCTGTATACGAAATGGTTCCATACTCGAATTCTACTTGGTGTAGTTGGTTGGCTATCGAGAGCTCACGTGGGAACCAGCTCGAAACCTGTCCAGTCAAATAAAGATAGACTTTGAGCGAGATACCATTAATTTTGCGTGGTTGTACCAAGCCACCCGCGGAAGGCGCCGTCAGGCGCAGCCTGCTACCCGACGATGCTCCAGATTCGCCAGAAGGATCAATTATACCTACGTAGACCTTTAAGTTCGCATGCGAACTTAATACATACTGTTTCCAGTACACTATCAGATTTGTTTGAACCAGGGAGAAAACAGTACATATGTACTGTTTTCTGGAAATTCCTCACCGCGGTAAAAGCATGGGTGGGAAGAGCCGAGCCCAACATTCTATTTTGTGAGCTCTATTTTATTTTCGGGAACCCGCTTGATGGCTCTCACGAATTTAACTTGATCTCGAGAGCCAAAAAACAGAAAAACGGGGCTCCCCGCAAGCCCACGCAAACAATGGAGTGGGGCTCCTGCTATTATAGTAGCAGGTTACAAACATGATTAAATTCGCAGTCGCCGTATGGCTGCCATCAATAGTAATACGACTAAGAGCGGCGACGTACTGCTGCCACCATCACTACGGCGTGTCGGCAGCGCTGACAACTTGCATGCGATTGCAGCGAAGTCGTTTAGTTTGTAAAGTCGGTTTGCTATTCTTGAGCGGAGAGACGCACGCCAAAATGGTCGTTATCTACCGCGTAGCGATTAGGGAAAGTCGATGATCTACATATCGTTCAAGGTGTCCATTGTAAAACATGAATCGGAGAACAGAGCGAAAACTTATTAGGCTAGCTTCACTGTCAGTTGGCAAATCAATAAGCGTTATTTGGAGACCCGAGTCGGGCTCCTACTCTTAAAACAGAGCCGAACTTTTAGAGGAGCCGGGCTCTCGAAGATTTCGGGCTCCTTAGCAAATCGAGAACCCGGGCTCTGGCTCGGCTCGTCCCGCCCATGGGTAACAGCAAATAGCAACAGCAAAACATGTGGAACCAGCCGTTTTGCCTCAAATCCACCTGACCCATTTTATGCATTGCTGATGGGACTCTGTCTCGTTTTATTTGGTTGTTAACTTGAATTCATTAAGTACCAGTTTTACTGGACGTTGCTGATCAGCAAATGCGGCAGCAAATTCAGCCAATTTGCTGTCGGTCCGGGAATTTCTTTGCTGACATCCTACGTTGCTGTCAGCCGGCGGCTGTGAGCGGCTGACAGCAACGTAGGATGTCAGCAAATAAATTCTGACTCAGCGGTGGAGAAACCTATCCTCAAACTACCTGTAAATTATTTTGATTTGCTGTCTTATCCGCAATTTGCGGTCCGCGGTGGAGATGCCGCTTCAGCAACCCATGCGGCCCGGGTGCATTAACCCGATTTGTACTTAAAAGGTTAGGGTTAAACTGTACCGATAGAACCAGATTAAACCTTTAAAATGCACTCACGTTTCGTCAAACAGCTTGTAATCTGACTTTTGTTTTTAAGAGGGCACTATTACCACTAAGATTGTCTAAAAAAAAGTTTTAGCAGTGTTGTAGTTTTAAATGTATTAATTCGGTACGGGACATACAGTATGATTACGTATGTGTTAAACATTCAGAGCTTTTTCGTAATCATACGATTGAACGATACGCCGAATCCAATTTGTCGGAGTCGATTGTTAACGCTCATTTCAAAGCAAGCAAGTTAAAAAGAAAGTGTTGACATGCGCGTTGCTATAATTTACGCCACCGCTCTATTAGGTATCACGTTGCCAGCATTCGCCAAGCAAAGTTTGCTGCAAGCCTCGTTGAAGGATGCCTTACCCGTAAAACTTCATGCCGTCTTTAAACGCAAGAGCATGGAACTCCACGGTCACTCCGAGATCGATATCTACGCCACGCCCATAGTGTCAGCCGATGGTTCCAGTGTACTCTACAACAGTTACGCGATTTTCCGCGACGGCGACTCCGAGTTCACGTATACTCTTGTAGACGGCTCTGCCTACCTGACGAAGACGAACGCGTTTGGGGTTGAAAGTGTTCGGTGCCTTCCGGCCAACATATTGCCGTTCGACGAGATTTTACCTGCTCTTAATAACGCCACACCCATACCCAGTGCCTCTATAGGAGCTACTTTTGTCGAGTGTGACAGTGGAGATCTCTTGAAGTCGACGTTTGCTGGAAGTGAATACGCGATTTGTGCGTCAGGCGAGGCTGGGTTCACGGCGTATAGCAGCGATTTGGATGTTACTGTCGAGTATCTAAACGGTCCCATCAGCATTTTGAAGCCGGAGTTGACCGATAAATCGGCCTCGTGTGAGGTCGTTCAGAAGGCGACATCGTTGACACCTACGGCGATCGCATTGGCTACCGGAGGCAAGGTCGCTTTCAGCACGTCGAGAATGTTGAAAGAGGAGGCTCATATGGCTATAGAGGCGACGAGATGTGAAAAATGTCCATCGGCGCCTCGCCCGTGCATCTTCCTTCACGGTTTGGGGAATTCCAACGAGGAGGCGCAATTGCAGGACACGCCAGATATGACGAACAATAAGTTCGGGGATATTCAAGGCCACGCTCCTTGCTGTTCTGTGATTAAGTATGCTGTGATGAATACAAATGATGCCGGCTGGAGGAACGACACACTCCAGCAGCAATTCTGTGACCACTCGCTGTCGATGAGCAGCACCAGCGACGCTGCTGCTCGGATCATTGACAACACAATTATCGTGACCCACTCGATGGGTGGGCTTGTGATGGCTCACGCCCTTGCTAGAGGACATTGCAGATTCAGCAAGACAACATCATGGGTGGCGCTTAGTCCCCCTATGATAGGCAGCATGGCTGCGGACTATCTCATGGACATTTGCAACGAGGAAATCGGCGTTGTTGCTAACGAGTTGTTCAAGTTAATTGGGCAATGCCCAGTAATCAAGTCGCGCAAATCAACAATATACCAAGGTGAAAAGTACAGTACTCCATCCATCGATGCGGCCTATGTAGCCGCACAAGAAGCATACCGTGGTAATGTGACAGCAGTGATGTGCAGCGACAGTTATGTTGGGCTTTTTTCGACGTATCAAGCTCGTTGTATCCTGGGAGGAACGATGATCCCTCACAAGTCGAAGAAGAATGATGCTCTCGTGGAGTTTCAAAGCTGCCTGGGTGGTCTTAACGAGAATCTCTTCGGCGATCACTACTTGGACAGGTTCTACAGACCGGAGCTAAATCACGCTGACACTGCATTCTTAAATGGGGATGGTCTTTTCAAGGACTCACAAAAACCAATGAAGTGGTTCGAGTGTCTGGAGTTGTAGCTGGTACCAGTTAGACTCTCAGCGTCACCACAACGTTCAATACCAATTTATTGATGTGTTTAGCAACGAAGCCATTAAACAGGCACCTGATCGCAACGTAGCCGCAGTGCAACGTGCATGGTGAAGTTGAAGGATCGATAGACACAATTTAATAGATGAAAGGAGTGATGGTCAGTCGAAAATGGTGAACCATTTTCGAAATGGAAATCGTCGCTGACCAGAACCAGGAAATGACGGCAAAAAAATGTCAATTCTGACTCCCCCTATAATAGTACGTACGCATCATATTTTGATCCGCTGGGAAATGGCTTGAACACATAGGCAAAGTAAAGTGATTGACGCTGTCTATGATAGACTCTATCTAATAGCAATGCGATTGTAGAGATGCTATAAGCAGCTTCGGTCGTACTTAAGTAGCTCGCCTGGGCTTCATGCGAGCTTTGTCCGTCGCTATACAATGCAATCGTGAAAAATAATTATTAGCTCAGCTGAGGACACTATTTATAATAGATGAAGACATACAAAGTCGAAGGTTTGCTTAACACTTTGGTTGGCGATATTGTGAGTTCTACTCCAATTTTCCATCCGCGGCGCAAATCGGCACACGACTTCGACTAAGTAATCACCCACTTAAGTACGACCTGGCCGAAATACCGCATTATCCCTGTCCTAAGCGAAGTTTTGTCCTAAGCGAACTCCGATTATGACCAATGGCAGCGCTGCATTTGAGGCATATGATTAAGTCTAAAATGTCATTCCTGCGATCTAATCATAGGCAGCCGGCACACGGGGCAATGGCAAAACGCAGCAAGAAGAGCGGTATCACAAAA
This sequence comes from Phytophthora tentaculata, assembly GCA_033557915.1. Classification (NCBI taxonomy): domain Eukaryota; phylum Oomycota; class Peronosporomycetes; order Peronosporales; family Peronosporaceae; genus Phytophthora; species Phytophthora tentaculata. The sequence goes on from JAUCEA010000005.1 coordinate 1,844,977, forward strand.
AAACAAAAGCATTTTGACCGCAACGCTGTCGACAGCACTCACTGTGAGGGTCCGGGATCCTCCCTGAATTTATGTGTGCAGGACATACCACGGGTTGTGTAACGGGGTACAAGCCCCAAGTGTACCCAGGTTACATGAAAAGTAACTAGGTTACTCTTCGGAAGGACTGGTACCTGGTACCAGTGGCTCCAGGAGCCAACCATTGGATAATTACATAGCTTCACTATAGGTGACTTATAGTTTGAATTAGCTAAAACTTAACCTTACCTATAAATACATTCAGTCTTAAGCGTACCTTTAACTGGTTACTTCGTCCCTTCAGACCAGGGACACGTGAACTGCCGTTCACTTAGAGTTTGTATACTCTTGGAAGCTCTTACTTCCTCAAGCGAAGGTACTGTGTGACCCCGTCACACTTGGTAGCACTTATACTCAATCCACGCAACGCGGGTAGACTACCTGAACCTCTGAGGTTCTGTCATCATGGACCGGAACAACTTTCCACGCCTGAACGACCCGCAGTTCGAATCTGTTCGGAAGATGGCAGGCATCTTCGGGATGGAGTCCTTGCAGAGCCTGGTGGAGTCATCACCGGCCGAGCAGGTCGAACGTGTCGATGCGTTTGACACTTATGAGCAAGGGCTCATCGCGCACGTGCGGTGAAACTTGCAGGCGCCGGCGGCTGAAGAGAAGCCGCCTCACCCAAAGCCATTGCGGCTGAAGGTGAAACCGTACGAAGGGACGGAAGGTGAGAACCTTCACTTCTGGGTTCGAGAGGCGGAGCTCGCGATGGACGCGGCTATGATCTTGACCGAGCAACTCCGCGTTGCTTTCGCGCTCTCCAACCTTAGCGGTCCTGCCAAGAGTAGGGCGTACACGCGGGAGGCGACCTCGCCTGGATGCTTCACATCCTGGGCTCAGCTGTGTGAACAGCTTCGAGCCGCGTTCCTCCCGGCGAAGTACGAGTACGGGCAGCGCTCGCGCTTCCTCTCATGCAAACAAGGGAAGCGTGAGCTGCACGAGTACATCCAAGAGATGCGGGAGCTTACGGCATCCCTAGTGGGCGACCCACTCAACGAACATATCAAGGTGACAGTGTTCATAGACGGCCTTCGAGTGGGCCCTGCGCGCACTCAGCTGTTCCGGGTGCAGTCAAGTACCCTCGAAGAGGCGATCAAAGTCGCCCTTCAAGAAGAGTACAGCCATCGTCAGGCGCGTACACCGGCCTCAGCGTGGCCTGGGAATTCATCACTGAATCCCAGCCGGGCAAGCCCCAGCGGACCAGTCCCCATGGAACTCGGTTCCGCCGAACAGCACGGCATTCGCTGTTTCGGCTGCGGGAAGCTGGGCCACTTCAAGCGAGACTGCCCCGCGGAGAGACACCGCAGGCGGTTCAACCCCAAGCCTGTTCTGAAGGGTCGCTGGCAGAAGCCACGATCCCGAGACCAGGGGAACGCCGGAAACCAGTAGGGGCGGGGCGCCCTACTGGGGAAGATCTAAGTCTTCGTGAGCGGTACGCAGGTGGCGCGTACCACGGGGACTTAGCCCCTGAGAGTCTTCGCACTCTCGAATCGGCGAAGGGCAGCGATGGGCTGCTTGTAGTACACGGACGTGTACGGGGATACGATCATCCCTTTAGAATTTTGATCGACTCTGGGGCGTCGAAGAACTTCGCACGCCGCCGGACGGTTGCTCGTAATAGCAACAAGGTGACCGATGCTTTGAGGGAAAGCAAAGGCAACGGGGCCGTGTCAGTGCGACTGGCCGACGGTAACAAGGTTACTGTTCCCAGCATCCAAATGGATCTGGCTGTTATGTTCGAAGACTTCGACAGCCTCGAACAGTTTACTGTTCTCGACACGGATTCATGCGATTTGATCCTGGGCATGCCCTGGCTCGAGAAATACGAGCCGTGGATCGACTGGCGAGACAAAGCCATTGGTTCCAGCCACCCTGCAGTGACCGACAGAGCATTGGTGAGTCATGTTCTCACCTCTGTCAGGACCTGGGGTGCCCGCAAGGGCCGCCAAGGTACCGAAGCATCCGGCGGATACTTGGGAGTCGTCGACGTATATGACGACTCCGAGGAAGCATCGAAGGTGGCGACGCAGACAGACGTCGGCCAAGTGGGTAACACAGTTCCACAGGAGGTCGCCCAGACCATAACTGAAGAGGAAGACGCGGGACGCGCTCCCTGTGTAGGTAACACAGTTCCACACGAGGTCGCCCAGACCATTACTGAAGAGGAAGACGCGGGGTGCGCTTCCTGTGTGGGTAACATAGTTCCACACGAGGTCTCGAGTGCCTCAGATGGCAGCATCATAACATCCTCAGACGTGGGTAACGAAGTTCCACGTCCCGGTCGCCGTCGACGACGCCGCCGCCGCAAGTCAAGTCTGAACCATGTTCAGACTGGAGTCGTGCCCAACGACTCGGAGTCCAGGGCCCGGGCTCCTTCGACACCGTCGGTGGAAGAGTGTTATCACATCTTCGATGGCGAGACCGGTTTACCCGTCAAGGCATCTGGTATCCACTTGGAACCGTTGCCAGAGGTTGCAGAGATACTGAACCTCGAGGAAATGACGGCAGAGTCTTTCCTGGCCAACCTCAAGGCTGGAGAGATTGCCGAGATGGTTCTCATCAAACATGAGACCTCTCAGGAAGAGTTGAACTCCTCCTCTGTCTTGGACAAAGACGTCCTCGAGGAGTTGAGTAAGCAGCGTCAATCGCGCTTGGGTTCTGAGATTCTTAAGAGCCCCAAGGACCCGGTGTATCCTTTGGTGTCGGAGTATGCGGACGTGGTGACCAAGAACCCACCGACCCGATCCCACCAGATCGTGGAGTACGGCGCGAGATCGATCTCATGCCTGGCACAAAGTACTGTATCACAAATCAGTGGCCTCTACCTCGCGAACAGTGCGAGGTGATTGATGCCTTCTTCGCTGCGAAGGCGAGGGCGGGCATGGTGCGGGAGTCGAAGTCCCCGCACTCGACGACGACCTTCTGTGTTCGAAAACCGAACGGGAAGTGGCGTCTAGTTCACGCTTATAGCAAGCTGAACAACGCGACGGCGCCGGCTCAGACACCAATCTCACGGAAGGATGTTTTGTTGAACAACATGGCCGGGTGCGTACGGTATAGTGCGCTGGATTTGGTAGACGGATACTACCAGATCCTGATGCACGAAAGCGTCAACTCGCTCACCGCGGTGAGCACTCCAAGCGGCATGCTCTGGGAGTGGCTCGTTATGCTGTAGGGCCTGTCTAACGCCCCAGCGACATTCAATCGTTTGGTTACGCTGCTGTTCCGGCCGCTGTGTGCCTTCGTACAGACGTTCTTCGACATCTTCGTCGAGGGAGGCAAGACGGCCATGGAGGTGCGTCTTGGTCACCTCCGTCGAGTGTTGGACGTGATGAGAGCGAACACGCTCTACGCCAACATCGACAAGTGCGTCTTCGCGTCACCAGAGATCAAGGTTTTCGGTTGCTTCGTCAGCAACGTGGGCGTTCGGGCTGACCCAGACAAGGTCAAGGCCATTGCAGCCTGGCCGACGCCCAGATCCCAGAAGGATCCCAGGAAGTGGTTGGGCTTGGCCAACTACCTCCACAAGTATAGCGCAGGGTACGCGGGTCTCGCAAAACCCTTGTCGGACCTCCTGAAGAAGGACGTCGACTGGCGCTGGGAGCAGACGCACCAGGACGCCTTTGACAGCGCCAAGGCCAGCCTTCAAGAGGCACCGGTCCTGGTCTTGCCGGACGAGACGAAGCCGTTCAGCGTCGTCTGTGACGCTTCCGATTATGCGATCAGTTGTACATTGCTGCAGAACGATGCAGACGGACATGAATGAGTCATCTCGTTCCAGTCCAGGCAGCTTAAGGCCGCCGAACGGAACTATCCAGTTCACGACAAGGAGCATCTTGCCATGAAGTATGCCCCCGTCAACTTTCGGGTACATCTTCTGGGCTCAAGGCCCTTTGTGATCTACACAGACCACGCATCCTTGAGGACGGCGGCCAATTCGCCTCACCTCTCCTAACGGATGGCGAGGTGGCTGTCTTTCTTCGCGGGGTACAACTTCCGCGTTGAATATAAGCCGGGCAAGCTCAACGTGCTTGCCGACGCCCTGTCTCGGCGTCCGGACTACGAGTTGGCCCACATCACACGGGTGACAACGGATCTTTATGATCGGATACGCATAGTGTATCGAGACGATGAGGCTATCGCACCTATCGTCAAGTTCCTGGCAGCAGGAACGGACGCAAAGTCGGACTGACTTTCGCCGCGGCAGCGTTCCCAGCTCCACCGATATGAGTTGGTGGATGGCCTCCTCTACCGGGTGGAACCTGGTGAGCCTCCACGAGTGGTCGTACCCAACGACGAGGGTCTTAAGTTTGACATCCTCGCGGAGGCGCACGATGCGCCATCCAGTAGCTACCTGGGCCGTGAAAAGACCTTTCTGTCGATTTCTCAGGCCTTCGGGTGGACCCACATGTACAAGTGGGTCGCCAAGTATGTGAAGACATGCGAAACATGCCAGGGGGGAAACCCGCAGGGCACGCTTCGGCTCCGTTACCGAGCCTGCCCGTACCTGCTGGCTGTTGGAAGTCGATGCGTCTTGACTTCATCTTTGGATTTCCCGCCGACGGACACGGCAACACCGTTCTGGAAAACGCTGTTCCCTTTGCTTGGAACTCGTCTACAGATGTCCACTGCCGACCACCCGCAGACGGACGGCCAGACGGAGCGCGTCAATCGGGTGCTCAAGGACACTCTGCGCAGCGTCTGCGCCGGAGCTCCACGTACGTGGTCGTCACAGCTCCCAGTTGTTGAGGTTGCGCTCAACAACGCGGTGCACGCGTCCACGGGGCTCACGCCGTTCTGCTTGAACGGCTTCCGCCACCCCAGAGTGTCTCTCACTCTTCAAGGAGACGCCACGTCCTCTATTTTAAGTGGGGGAGAGGCTCGGAAAGCCCTTTCCTCCCAGGTCTCAGATGTGAGACCGGTTTCTCTGCGGAAACAAGTGGAGTCCTTTATGAACACCAAGCTGATTGTCATCAGCTGGGTCCTCGATGCAATGGCAGCGGCCCAGGACAGACAGGAGTACTCGGACAAACATGGAAGAGAAAACTTAAATGTGTTTAAAGTGGGTGAATTCGTGTCACTTGACACTAGAAACCTACCGATAGACACTGTCAGCTCTGTCGGCAGCAACAAGTTGAAGCACCGCTTCATCGGACCGTTCGCAGTCCTGACCAGACACGGTGCGTCGTACACCATCGACCTACCAAAGTCAATGACGACGCACCCGACGTTCTACGTTGGACGTCTTAAGCGGTACCATGATCCGTAAGGGGTTGCTGACTCGCAGACCCACTTTGATCCAGCTCCTCGAAGCGAGGAGCGGCCTCTGACGTCGACGAGCGCGCATGAGCGTGCACCCAAGGCTCACGCTGGACAGCAAGGCTGCGATCGAGATCGTACGCCGGACGGGCCCCATGCGAACGGACCCCAGGGGCATACGTCGGGTACGCCGAGTACGCACCATACGCGTACGCCTGGGGGTGCGCCAAAAGCGGACGTTGTTGTGTGTACTCAACACGTCGGATCAAGCGGTAGGCCTCCTCCAGATCAGACGAGTGGGCCCGGCGGTTGACCCGCCCATGGAAGTCCGCTACCTCCCGGCTCAACGACGGTCCTCAAGTCGAGCAAGGACCCCGAATCACAGCCAGTCCCAAGGCCAAGTGCAATCTCAAGCACGAGGACGCTTCGACGGAGGCGGTCAACCTCAGGGCCCTGCGTCGGACCCACAGGTGGAGAACTCGGGCGAGAAAAGCTCCCCGGAGGCACCTCATACTCGTACTGGTACGAGGGCACCTCCGCCCCTGCTTGACCGAAACGGAGAGGTCCACTACCACGTGGAGCGGGTCCTCCAGGAGCGTCGGCTTCGCGGTAAGCGCCAGCTCCTTATGAAGTGGAGGGGTTATGTCCACTCCGGGAACTCGTGGGAGCCGATTGAACGGCTCCAGGCTGACTGCCCGAAGGCTGTCGCGATCTGGGAAGAGAAGCGGCGGCAGCTTCGTAAGTAGTCCGGAGCTTCATGCCCGAACGGGGTACGGACATTGATGACACTCCGTACTCGCGCTCATCGTGAGCGCTGAAAGCGGCGCGCTTCTGAATGTCCCTGGGCCGTTGTCGCTTGCTGACCATGTGAACAAACCGAATGCGAAGATCGCGCTGGTCCAGGGTTTGGACACAGCTGATCTTCTCGGAGTTCCCGGAACCCCTAGGGTGAGTACTTGTGAGTCTCAACCCATGCCCAGAACATGTCCTAGCATGAGCACCAGCTCGGAGGGTTCTAGAGAACCCGGGGGTAGTTCCATACAGGGTAGAGACCACCGTGGTTCTCGGGCTTCTTACGACAAGTCGTGAAGTCCTTCTAAAGGATCGGTGCTGCGCGAAAAGCACGCACCGGTCCACCTCCAAGTTGTCGTTGAATAACTGTTCCTTTTGGACCAGGGCGCATTCGTAAGCACCCTTGGAAGTGTGGCCACCGATAAGCCCACGAGGAGGAGTGAGTTTCTCCAAGAAGAGGTCGGCTCCAAAGCTCGCCTCGGGAGGCCAATAACCTCTCGGGTTGATGGAAGCTCCCTGACCGACAGGTATAGCCAACGGACCCCCACGCATACGTTGGGCAGCTTGGAAGTCCTCCTGCTGCTGGTCGAGATCGTTCGTTATCTCCCGGGGCTCGTCGATGGCACACTCCTCCTTTTCATCCGAGGAGCCAAAGAGATCGTGGTAATGATCACCGATTTCCTTCTCTTCGCGAAGCGGAGACTTCGAAGCCATGCGCTTCTTGGAGTGTTTCGCCTCTTCGGCTGCAGCTTAGCAGCCCGAGCACGCTCAAGACCCTCGGCAAACGAGAGGTTCTTCGGAGATTTATCTCCCTCGTCGCCGCCAGCATAGGGCGAGCCCTTGGCCTCGTCGGCAGGGCTTTCAGAGTGCTCAGGCGTCTTTGACCCGTGATCATCGTGATCACTAGCGTGCGAGTGTACGCTGTCGTCGTCGTGCTCGCTGGGCACTGGAGTGTGCCCTCCCTCGGAGCTCCCAGATACGCCGTGGAGGCTCCTGGCCTTAGCCTCGTCCTCCGTACCAGGACTGTGCTCACGGTATGTGAAGTGCGGGTTCGGACGGGTGTCAGGCGTCACCGAAGGCGACCGACTGCGGCGTGATCTTGCGCGTTTGCTCGTAGCCGTGTCGCCAGACGAATCAATCGCTCGGAGGCCACCTTATTAGCCTCCTTGATGCAGAGTCTTTGCCGCGAGGCTTATAGCGCTTAGCTTTCCCTTTTACGGCGGCAGCCTTGAGCTCTTCGCAGTGCCACGGTGCATGCTAAAGGTCAAAGTGGAGACCGTGAAGAAGAGCGCGTGTGCTGCTCGAGGCTCCAACTGTGGAATGAGCCACCGCCGCGTTCTCGCAGCTTGTCGATGTCTTTCGACTTGGAGAATGAGAGTTTCGGGCTGACTCTCCATCATTCTGATTGGTCGGTAAACCGAAACTAAGTGGGGGGAGGTATGTAACGGGGTACAAGCCCCAAGTGTACCCAGGTTACATGAAAAGTAACTAGGTTACTCTTCGGAAGGACTGGTACCTGGTACCAGTGGCTCCAGGAGCCAACCATTGGATAATTACATAGCTTCACTATAGGTGACTTATAGTTTGAATTAGCTAAAACTTAACCTTACCTATAAATACATTCAGTCTTAAGCGTACCTTTAACTGGTTACTTCGTCCCTTCAGGCCAGGGACACGTGAACTGCCGTTCACTTAGAGTTTGTATACTCTTGGAAGCGATGGTCTCGGGCAGACCGTGATAGCGGAACACGCCGTCGACGAGCAGCCGTGCGGTCTGTTCGCCTGTGACCGTAACGGGCACCGGAGCAAGATGTACCATCTTGCTCAGCCGACACACGAACACCACGAACCCACAGGTTGAGCCCTAGCAACTGGATTCAGAAATGCGAATCTGGTGTTCGGTAGTGACGGTGAATATTGCACTCGCGTAGACGACAATTATACTATTCTGAAACACCATCTATTTGGCGTACCTATTCGGCTCAAACAATATGAGCAAACGTTTCGACTGCGATCACATGACTTTTCCGTGGAAAAGTGGGTCAGGCTAATATTTACTGTTTTTTATATCTAATTCTGAGATTTGCTACTTATCCCTCCCGTAAACTACGAACTTGGGTGTTCGCTTACGGCAGGGGTAATGCGGTAACAGAGATTTTTGCAAAGTGGGTGACTCGGTCAACCACGCCAGAATGGCAAATTTGGCCGGAATTCACAATATGACTTAGCAAGACTCGTTCGGCTTCTTGAACAATACACGCGAGAGGTGTACTACGTAGTAATTGAGAAAGTGGTTTTCATGCAAGTTTCGCATTGTCGGCGAAGCGTACAGAAGGGTCGGCAAATTACTCGGGAATTCTGACAACATTGATTAGCTCGTGTTGACTATTATAGGAAAAGTGGTCGATCTGCTGTCGGCTGCAACGCTCAACAAACTCCAACCCCTGAAAATGCAATGGGTGCAATGTAAGGAATTGACGAGAACAGGAGTGAGAAAGACTCACTTCAAGTTGGCCTGGCCGTTCAAGAGCCTTGCTCATACCATTCAAATGCTTGGGCTGCTGTGCATATCTCTTTGTCAACTCGTTATTCGTACACACGGATCTATTTCGCTCCCGTCAATTCAGCTGTTCCGGTTGTTCGTCTAGTATTGTTTATCTGTGCGAGAGGCGACTACCAGCTTCGGTTAAATACTTAACTGGTCGCTCAATTCCTGCACTTGCACTAGTCGTTTCGATAGTCCCCTCTCCACCGACGTTAAAGGTCAAGGTACTTATCTAGGAAAAACGTAGGACAGCTGTCGGACAACAAATAGTGGGTTCCTATTGGTAGATACAATGGTATAAACGGTGTATTTGTCTAATTAGGGGGAACATGTGCTTTGCCGAGCCACTCGGAAAGATTGTTCCAATTGGCATTGCTTTTCGGAGATGCTCTTAAGTGCTTCGACACTGTTAAAGCTGCACGTTATTTAATTGGCTATTGCAGCATCCAGACAAGTCTTATCATTTAGTTTATTTGTTATACGATGCAAGGATCCATTGCTCCAACAATCATGCCTCAAAGGCGTCAACAGTGCATAAATTTCAGTTAATCTCGCCACTTGCATACAAATATGCGCCGAAGCCAGCTTTATTCTTCAATCTAATGCAAAATTGCACATAACTTCAACATAGGCTTCCTGTGACTTGCTTGGACACATGCATTGCGAACGTCTCGCGCAGTGTCTTCTCAGTGTCGACCCGTGAGATGCTCTGCTGAAGTTAGCCAAAGTTGTGTTTCGATGCTCTTGGTCGTTCTAACCGACGAGGCCGTTAAGAAGCTGTCGCTGGTCGTTCAGGGCAACACGATACTGCTGAGCCTGAACATACTGGCCGTAGCAAAGCTGTTGGTCGTGCTGATCACGGCCGTCGAGATGCTACTGCATACGATAGTCAGTGCTACCACGCCTGTAGAAGGACTGCCGCTGAGCGGGATCGACGTCTCGGTACTGCTGCTGCTGGTCATTGGTGGCGTCGGGATGCCGCTCGTGTTATTGGCGGTATCGAGATGCCGAGCTACTGCTGGCTCTAGTCACTGACAGCATCGAGATGGGTAGCCGGTTTTTCAGGTCAATTTTAGAAGGTGATCACGTGTCAAATTTTTCTTAGGTCACGTGACCTAAAATGGACAGATCACAAGTATACTGTTATGTATTAAAGAGCTTTACTTAAGCACTTCTGCTACGCCGCGACAAGTGAAGCAAATGCTTAAACGACCGCTGATTCATCACCATCGTAGTCAAAAGAGCTGTCTAGCTTGACAACGGCTTCCTCATTCTCCATGACATCGTGTTCGTCTTCTTCTGTCTCCGAGATCATTTCACTTGTACACGATTCGGAATCATGCGCAGCCGCGATACTCTGCTCGTCTTCATCCTCGCTTTCTTCTGAGTCCACAATGTCGCTGAAGCGAGGGAGCTGCGGAGTTCGTGGCAACTGGAATCTTTTCCGTTGGGGCGGTCGTGCTAATCCTGACTGGACTGCTACGCGTTGGGCCACATATTCTCGAGCCATGTTCTCAAGGGTGCTGATGAAGCGAGTCATGACAGGACGTGGCACTTAAATTTCGTGCATTCAATTGACGATGAAATCTCTCAAGAGGATTGTTAGCTCGACTAACAATGTCGCGCCTCATGCCGTACACATTCCAGTATGTTGGCGGGAACATATCGAGCCAGGTCCGTTGAAAGTACCGCCAAAATTTACGCCATTTATTTGTAGAGTAGCTCACTTGTTTGGCATCACACGTTTCTTTTATCTTGTTCTTGACCCAAGCGATTCCTTGAAGATCGATTTTGCTAGGGTATATCACAGTTAGAATGTCGAAGACATTCGTCGCCATTGCTAACTTGGCTTCAACTCGTGGTAACTTGTATTCCTTCAGCTTTCGGAGGCACGCCTGATTAAAATGGAACAAGCACCCGATTATACGTACTTCCGGAAAGAATTCTCGAATTGCACCAATAAGTGCGCTCTCAAAGTCACATACGACTTCTTTCGGAGATAGCTTCCGGCCAACACAGTCCTCGACGCAGCGCAAGAGCTTGATATAGGAATTCTTCTGCATGGAAGTAGTGAGAGTGACGATTGCTGGAACGTACAACTCAGTTGAAGGAACATAAACCAGTATTGTGATACACGGCGAGCACAACGAAACGTGCCATCAACAAACCATGGCAGGTTTTCGAAACGCAACAAATTGCGTAGTTCAGGGTGAGTCCATACCATTACACGATCAACACCAGTGGAATCGTTTTGAGCCTTGATGTCATCATGCCAGGCGTACTGGAACTGGAAGAGCCCTTGCATTGGCCCCCTCACCTTTGACATTGGAGGGAGTTCAATGGAGCGATTGCGCTTACCTACTGGATTGTTTTCCGCGAGCATACCTCACGCGGTTTTCGACTGCGCTCTTCGATACACCCTTAACTTGAGGTCCTGGCTGCATGTAATATTTCTCCATAACGTGGATCCGTATATCACCCTGAGTTATATTGGTTTCAACTGCTAGCTGATCAACGTCCTGCATCATAGCCTCGCTCACATCTGCACAGAGGGATGCACCCGGCAAACCGGCTCCATCTCGTAATGCTGGGTTGGCTCGGCAAGTATGAGGTACGAGACCACAAAAATCAAATGATGCTGTCCCGGCCATATATAGAAAACGTACCTTGCACTTTTTGCGATACGAGCTGCACCGATACGAGATCTTGACGCCTGTTATGTTGGCCCGAGTATACGCGTAGTTCTGATAGTACACTTTAGTACTACCATCCCGTGCTCTCGACGCTGATAGTCTTCGATAATCTGTTACTGTGATACGTTGCTGCATGGCTGCATCCTCTGCATTCTCCAACCAGGTTAGACCAGAAGTAGCCAAACATGATGAAAGCCTAGTGGATAATGTTGCTGCAGATTGTGCAGGTGATTGTGTTGCTGGGCCAGATAGATTCGCCTCTGTAGGAGGTCCAATGACGAATGTTTCCCCTGAAATACGTTCATATGCTGAGGCCGCGTGAGGTGGCGTGTTGCCGGGCGAGGCTGTCGGACAGTATTGGGGGTCGGGCTCATTTGAGTTGATCCGCTGGGACCGGGTGCTTCGTCCATACATCGGAGAAAAACGAGTTCTCTCAGGTCGAGTCGAACGTCGAGAGAACGTGTTGATGGGAGGTGGACCGGTCGTTTTTGCTCTACGTCGAGGCATTCGTATTGTTGGGTTTGCAGAAGACAAAGTAGGTGGAGGAAAAAAACAGGTTATTATGCCGATGCAAAATGCTTTGTGGTGAGGAGCAGTGCGAACGAGAAGCGCTGCCTTAGTTCCATAATAATGAAAAAATCTCCGGCACGTTGGTTTTGTAACTGCTTCCATATCAAGTCATGTACATGTCTTCTCATAATGTGACCGGTTAGCTTTGGTAACGTGACCTAACTATAACTTCCGTGAGCTATTTGCACATCCAGACCGTGATCAACTGTTCGGATTGACAAGTTTTCTCTTCTTCGTCGAGATGCTGCTGGCGGTGGTCAGTTCATGTCGCCGACGTTAGGGGCCCTGGCCGTGTTGATGGTGCGGGTTCCTGACGTGGTTGGAGTTGGCATCGGGGCCGGCCATGCCTGGTCTGGTTGAGTTTGCCAAATATTCACTTGCCTTGGCAGTCCGATTTTTCCACCAATCCTGTGCACTGGCCCCGCGTAGGATACTCGGCTACGAAATCGAGCAAATGCTGATCACTTTTGAGATGCATAGACGAAATAGTACTTCTGTGAGTCTACATTTTGCCAATGTTGACGTTTTCTCCGCTAATCAACACGACGCACTGGGTACCCCTCGATTCATCAAGCTTCTTGGTGCCTATCGGATGTTTGAAGACAAGAATCGAGTTATTCTGGTCGGACAAATGAAGTGGTTTACCTACTGACCAATGGTCATGACGGTCACTGTGACCATCTCCAGCTAGATGGTCAATATTGGACGGTGATAGAACCCTCGCCGGCAGACCCTGAAGGCTGCCTCAAGCTCCTGCATTGTCCAAACGTATTACCAACTGGATGGCAGACGTATAGTACAGTAGTACACCGGGATGCTCTCTCCAACAAAAGGCGATGCAGGATCTAGTTTTTTAGGTTATCGCAAGAAAATCTCGCTAGTAGTTGCAACTCATGCAGAACAATTTCCTGGATCAAGCGGGTCCCGATTCAACCTCCATATATGCTGCCAGCGTAGATCCTGTTAAGCACACTGACGGAAGTGTTAATATCATTATTAATATGTACTGCGTTAGTGTTCTACTATAGTGTTGGTGCAATATAATTAACATGTAAAATGGATAAACCTTTTTGGTAACCTACAAAAAAGAAGTTGCATCAATTGACGTTAATAGGGTTTTCAGAGGAAGTTTGAAGATTCCAGTCGCATAAATGGCTTCCTCGAGCCCTCTAAGATGTATAAGTCCCCTACGGAGCTGTAAACCCGTCACATTAAGACGGGTGATCAACGACAACAACAACAAACGCATACAAGTGTTCAATAAATCGCAGCGATTATATACACAGACGCATCCATGGACTGATTAGCCCCCGTTTCGATCATACTACACAAACGGAGGTGGCTCGCTGATGGCGTTGATACCGTATTCATAGTCGAGAGGATGAAGCATCCTTTCACCAGACGGCAGACCAGTTCTTGGCCTGCAGTTGACCGCTTTTGAGATTACTTGTAGATTCTCATCGGACGAATCCATTAGAGCTATAGAGTATTCGGGTGACAGTGAAACTTGGAACTTATCTGAAAAAAAAAACTTAAAATCTGTTGCGGAAATACTGAATGACCTGTGATCCCCAAATATACTGAATACCTGTTATCTTAATCTGAATGCCTGTTGTATAGATTAGGCTAGATGGAGCAACAGGTTTTCAGAGCTGAATTTCTGTTAGAAGTATTTAGAATTGCCATTTCGGCTCCTAAGGAGAACATACCATTCCAACATCATGCCTATGGATTAAGTAAGCTAGTAATAGCTCGATTAGCTTTATTCAACGTTTGATAGAGAGGTCGCGTCAGGTGGTACGGTTGTACGTTGAGATCAGCAGTGGGCGATAGCGACGACCAGTCAAAACCGGTGTTCCAGTTTCGAACCAGAGTGGTAAACTACCCCGCCGTAAATATACAAGCTGTCGTAGACAGTGGAATTGGTTTCCGGTCCTATTGTATTCGTACAGGGTCAACCAATTACCAAGCATTACGGGACCGACCCGTAATGCCGTGTCTATTCCTTCGGGTATGGATCTACTTGGTGATGCAAGATACACGAATATTCGCCATCTCCTGACACCCTTTAGCGAGTGCGAGGCCGAGTGAACCACTAAAGTAAAGGTGTAGATTAATCCTGAGTGCCAAGAAAATGAATTCTTAGTGGATTGGCCAAAGCTGACAACCTGTTTGAGTTCGACGCTTCAACTACACAGCAACATCTTCTCTTAGCTCTCAGAGATCGGCCAACGCAAAATACAGAGCCATTATATGCGTGTGCTCACGAAAACGAGTCGCTCCATTTTCAAAGCAGGGGCTCGGAAATTGATGTGCAAATGCAGATTGTATGTCCACTAACAACTCCAAAACTTATTGTAGATGAAATAGTCGCATGCTTAGTAGTTCATTCATATCTCCACTACCATCTTCTTGATTTTCGAACTTGTACGACCTCACGTCGCCCTAATCTTAGCACCAACACCCCGCTCAGAATCCCGCTTTTTGCAATATAGCCACTTAGGATTCTGCCAAATCCGCCAGAATTAAGCTTTTCCCCCTAAAGTAAGACGCTACAACTATTAATTATAACAGGCAAGAATCACAGTGGAACGAACTTTGGGCATCCTGAAAAACCGTTATCCGAAAGCTGGAGCAGAAAACACCGCAGGACGTAACTCATGTTATCATTAGCTGTTCAGTTCTACACAATTTAATTATCGAGCTCAATGATACGAGCGCAATTGTTGGTTGTGATCATGTTCCTACTCCAGCAATGACACTTCTGTTTTTCGAGGATGAGGATAATGTCAGTCACGAGCAAGGCTTAGCTAAACACGAGAGATTATGGATTGTTTGTCAAGGCTGCAGATACTTAGCTCATAACTGACAGAGATTCTCTCATGAGAGACAGCTTCTTTTACCTATAACAATACGGGGTTTGCTCAAGATTGCTTGAGTTTTGCTCACGACTAGAATAGGCTTGCTCAAAATACGCAGACTTTTGCTAACACAAGAAGAAATAAATTACTCAAGATACATAACGTTTTGCTCATATCTAGAAGAGTTTTACTTAATGTAGACTCAATAAGTAACAAGAAACGTAAGTAAAGGTGATTTGCTTAAGATACACAGCGCTTTGCTCGTATGCAGAAGAGGTTTGCGTAAGGACGACTCAATAAAAAACAAGAAACGTAACTAAATTACCTTCTCTATGAAGATGTTCTGCAGGTCATTATCTACCAATAAAACTTCCACACAAAGTGAGTAAATCTACTCGCGGATCGTTTTTGCCACAAGATGCTCGAGAAGAGTGGCCTGTTTAGCTTGCAGCACACGCGTAGCCTCATGAGAGGTTTTCAACTCTTGCAGAACGTCAGTCAGCTTGTCGTCGGGACCCATCGAAGTTATAGCAGTCATGAATCCCTTGTGGAATCTGCAAACCTTGCAACATATAGGCTACCGTTTAGTGATTCAGAGAGACGACTGCCAAAATACTGGCTTGCCAGTCGTTTCTTTAAATTGGTGTCCTCAGCTCTAATTCTTTCTTTGACGGCATCGTCATCAAAGCACATCACTAGCATCGCTGAGATCATTCCGTTTGTCCACACTAAGCGCTGTGACACTGTAGATTCCGCTACCTTAACCTTCTTCTTGCCTTTTTTGCTTCAGGATTGCAGTGGATGGCTTGCTTCCACCGTGGAAACCGCACGGCGAAGTCCTGAAGGACGATCCAAAGATCGCTGACTAGCTGACTGGTGGGTCACAGACAGCCACGCAGTCGACGTCCTTATGTGTCATACAGCTCACAGCTGTGGCAATGGGTCCAACCTATATATTGGTTGGTCTTCAGGTGGCCATGCCAATTGCGTGTTTTACATTTATTTTTTTGTACAGCTTAGTGCACTTTACTACATGTCTCTCTGTTGGACTTCCAGTGAATGTCCATCAGAGGGCCTCGTGACCAGATCGAGCCGTCACTCACTTCCGGATTTATGCCGTAGCCATCAATACACTTGGCACAACCTTTCAGTGTGCCGCAACCCGCACATCTTGGTGTTAAGTTCCTGGGACGTACTACAGGGAGCTGAACAATTCCACCCTCACCAACGGCTACTTCAGTGGGTACAGAGCCGCCGCAAGAAAACATTATGATCGAGTACACTACAGTGATCTTGCCTTGGCGAGTTGAAATGCGCCGCACGGCGTCGCTCTTTCTCTCCCAGCCTGTCATCATCCTCTCATTCAAATATTCCAACCTAGAATTTGTTCTAACCAGCTTTAGCCGTAAAATACGACGTACTTTGACCACAACGTCGCTAAGTGATTTCTCAAACACTATAATATAAATCAGTACCGTTTTACTTATATACAATTTCGAGCGCGATACGATAGCCTATTGGAGTCTCTTGGAGCTGGTGACGACGATGGAGTGATCATCCGCTGAGTTCCCGGCCATTTCATTATGGAACGCATTATTCGTCTGCTGCTATTACGATGCACTACCTGATGCGCTTGGAGACTTTTACGTCGCACTTTTGACGCCTTCACGGCGGGAAATTTGACCACGCTGACAGATTGTTCACAAGTGTTGTTGGTGCCTGGAAGAGTGCTGCCGGCTTTGAAGGTGCTCAAAACGGCAAGTATGAATTGAATTGGTGTTGATTACACAACCGCTATTGTCGAATTAGTCCTTGTTGGGCACTACAAAGCACTACCAGGATAAAAAAATTGCGGACGACTTGCATGAAAATCATCTCTCGATTGGGATAATTAGGAAGATCTTCATCGATAAATCTGAGTGCCACGTGCCCTACTCGAACGGCACGTACCACCAACTGTCATCTGAAGTGATCTCGTGTGGACATCTACGTACCTGTGAAAACCCATCGCCCGCTTTTAACCGCCATTCAGACAGGTATTACTTTCCGCGAATTGTTCGTGCAACATTCCACAGTAAAATAGGCGTACTTAAGCGTGAGGGCGACTACACAGGTAACATTTGTATAGTTTATTAATCCAACACAGGTATAGATGTTCATAGCCATCATGGTACTGTCTCACTGTATTTGTGTATTCCTCTTCATGAATTTATGGTTTATACTGGGATAGGAAGCACTTTAGTGCTGTAGGACAGGGTCTATCGAAACCAAAATAGCAATTCTGAATTCCTGTAACAGAAAATAAACCTGTTGCTCTGACTGCCCTAATCAACACAACAGGCATTCAGATTAAGATAACAGGTATTCAGTAGATTTGGGGACAACAGGTCATTCAGTATTTCCGCAACAGATTCTAACCCCTCATTCACCATTGTCAGAGGATCCGACAAACAAAATTTTCACATGTCGGACCAGTGAACGTATGAGAAAGTCTTTTCGACAGTGTAAACAAAAATAAAAAAAGCAATCTGCTCTGTTTCTGTCGCAGTTGTACAGGCGGACAATAAAAGGGTACAAGTGTACCTATGTCCGATTCAAATTGTACTCCGCATAATTCGCGACACCAATCTTTAGCACGCCATATAAAGACCTTACTTAAGGAAAAATTATATCGATAATTAGATATATAAGGTTTTTACGCCCGCTGAGTCCGAAAATGGGTCAGATTTAGCTAATTCGCAGTCGTTTTGATGCTACAAGCCGCCAAACAGAAGTATTCCGGAGCCACGAAAAGCTCGTGACCAGATCTGTCCTCGCTATGTATTATTAGAGATCTGTTATTGGTTAATAATGGAAAACATGTGGTTTCCAGGAGAAAGACGCGGTGGAGATGTCAATCGTCACGTCAAATCGCAATGAAACAAATCAACATCAAGCAGGATTCAATTGAAAAGTATTCATTTATGAAGGTGTTAAATCTTATTCAGTCTTGGTATAAGCGTCCTCTTTCTTTTGCACATGACGATAAAGCTTCAGCCACTCATCATCGCAGTCACGCAGCACCTGGAGAACCTTCTTGACGACATCAGCTCCGTTTTTCCGGGGAGCCCGAGCGATGCGGCCCTTGACAATGCCCCATATCAGCTCGATGGGCTGTAGTGTTGGGTGGTATGGGGGAGAGAAGAAGACAAGATGGTCGTATCTGGTGGCAATTTCCGTCACTTGGTATCGTTTTGGCGGTCGGAAGTACTCGACCAGCTCCAACAGAATACGAATAATCGCTTTTGGATTGAAAACCATTCCAGCTACACACAAAATTCAATGTTAGATAAAACAGAAGTAAAAAGAAACAAATAAATACCGTTTTTCCGTAGACACTCTTGAATGTCGGCCTTCAGCCATCCAGATTTTTGTGGGCTGGGGTTGATTTGGCGCTTGTGGTACGACGCGCCATCTAAATAGATGTTACAGCCTTCATACTACTGTAGGGTCTTGCAAAGACCCTCGAACCAGCGCTCAAATTGGACAGCATCAAAGTTTCCATGATAATCGTCGTCTTCCTCATTTTTCTTGCGTTTGCGAGATGAATCCCATACTTCGATGGAGCCCTCGACGAACCCTCCGCTTATCACTGCGCCTTTGGTTTTGATAATACCTGCAGCAATAATGCAAGCCCTAAAAGTAAAAATATTTTGTAAAAAACTTTTAGATTAAATTAGGACAGAAAAAACCTTGAGGAAAAAACTATTTACCGTGCTCCTCGTCCGGTCTTACTGTAGCGAATCTTATCTGCTGTCAACTACGTCTTACCCGTCATATGGTTGACATTGCAGTGAGACTCGTCTAGGTAGACTTCAGGCCTGTTCACACCTAGACGGACGCTTCGCTGTTTGCCGCGTATTTGTCCACGCACGGCGACGCGATTCGCGACCTTTTTCTCCAAGTAAGTACGTCGAAAGGTAACGTTACCTGGCGCTTCAGCGTAAATGTGGCGTTTTTCTCTTCTTAAATGGTGAAATCCGAGTTTATGAAGGACGCGGGTCATTGTGTCTACCTTTAGAGTAGTGACACACACGTCCGCAATCTCCTCACAAATATGCTGCGCTGTAATAGGCTGGCCACCAAGGTTTTGCTCAACAAAAAATTCCCGAATTGTTGGAGCGATTGCATTTAGGTCATACGAACGAGGATGACCTCTGTAGTTCGGGATAGGCTGCAGTAAGGTCAACACAGAATTATATAAAATGCTAGGGGTGATTGATATTTTTACTGTTATATATCAAAAGGGGTTGGTTTACCTCAAAGTTGGTCTCGTGGCGGGCGTTATAGTGCGCCATTACGCGCGCTACCGTCTCAGGTGAGACGCCAAGGCACTCAGCAACAACTTCTCTCGTGCGCTTTCCGTCCAATACGCCTTCTTCTCTCTGTTTGGCGAAGAAACCGTAGCTCCTCACCATCATCTTTTTCTCAGAACCACGTGATGTGCACTCATAGCGTACGTTCAGCAGCTCACACTTACAGTCGATAATGTCAACTGTACGTTGTACATACTCCTTCACGCGCGGTTTGCACAGACATCCCGAACAAATACATTCAGCCTTGCCGCCATTATTGCATTCAGGGTCCCAAATAACAATTGGTCGGTTGAACAGCTTAGACACTGGGGCCAGGTCGTCTCGCCACTTAGCTGCCTCAGGATACAGCGTACTGGGAGGGAAATCACATCGCTGCAAAGCTTCTTGTACACGACGCCTGCGTCATCAGGATCTATTGCGCTACAAATGCCACGATGCCTCTTCCGAATCTGTCTTCTTTTTATTTTGCGGTAGGTTGATAAGTTTCCGATTCAATTCTTAAAAGGGACAGGCGGAGGTTGGAGCTATGACCAGTCGGAGCAGAGGTGCCTGGGGACGTGTCGACACCGAATGACACCGCTTGTCACCGTATACCTCCCGCTAAAAGGTGTCGATACCCCGCGCAAATCACAAAATACCGTGTGGTCACCCGCTACAATAACCAAATGATACGACAGTATGACCAATAGAGGGCTTTCTAGACTCAAAGTTTATGACTAGCAATACGCAAGAAGAAACGTTGCTCACATATTAGTATTTTATTAAGCTAGAGAAAAAAGTTCTGAATGCTCCCACTACTAGAGGTTTTCAAGCGCTCACAATGTGCAATCTGAGCTGGATCGCCGCACTTCTTCCTTTTTTTTTCTGCAACTTCCACACGCTGCTCGATTGTTCGTATTTGATGCAGGTGCAGAAGCATTTGTGTTGTTATCAGCGCCAGATATCGGAGTAGTGCCAGATCCAATGGGAGCAGTAAGTACTGCTTTGCGCGTACGTGGCCTCTTTACTTTGAGTCTACAGCGCAATGAATTGGTGTTAATTTTACTGTCTGACGACATAACTGTAGCATCTCAGTCCATTTATCGGGCACTCTGGGCATGTTTTGGGCCATGTTTCGGAAGTAGATAATATTCTCTGGTGAAATCTTTGTATGCTTACGCGAAGTGCATTGCGTTCGAACACTTTCAGCGTCTGTAGGTGCTTCTCCGGATGTCGGGCCACTAGTAGACTGAATCGTCGGAGCTGAATTGTTACTCGGTGATACTGCCTCTTATATGACGCTTCGAGAAGTAAATCTGTGAAACTCTGTGTGTCTGTGCCACATCCAATACCAACAGGGGTATAATTCGATTTGGCAACACTTTCAGGACGTGATATCTGCAAACTGGAGCTGGTTGTTGAGTTTTGCAGGGTGGTTTTAGGTAGACTTTCGAGTGCTTGAGCAGCTGAATTACCGGTGGCAGCCTCAGAAAGCAGCAAAGAATTACCATTTGAAACTACAGCAGAGCTAGATAGTGACGTAAAAACTGGATTTGATGCTTCGTTGCAGATCTGCCTTTCCGCCGGTATAGATGACTTGAGTTTTGGCTCTCGACCGTTGCTTCTTGCATTTTTAAGAGATGCCCACTTTCGCCGGAGAGAATCTTCTGCTTTCGGGAAAATGCCATCGCAAACACGACTTGAAAAATCATACACACGAATAAACACAACCACTCTGTTTTTTATCAGCTTCGAACTTCGAAGTGCGTCGAATAAATCAACCATCATTTTCTGCTCACTCGTATTGTCTGTAGTTGACACCGGTCGATCTGATTCAAACCGGAATAGAGAAGCTCGCTTTGTTGTTTCTTTGTTAATCCATCTTTTGCACTTACATCTTCTGCTAGTCGTTTTATTTTGCTGTCGATAGTAGAATAGCTCCGCCGACGAAGCCGACAGGTAGTGTTTGTGTTGCTATCTGCGACTAGGTTGAAAAGTATTGTAGACACGAGAGAACAAGACTTCTATATAGCTCCTTCGCGAGCTTGATCATACCGAACTTGCCGTAATAACTCGTATTCCTCGAGTGAAAAATCAGTTGAAGGCACGTACCAGGTATCCGTGAGTAGCAGTGAGGAGAAAAAGACTTTGTTATGAAGACGAGTAGACCGTAGCGATTTGATACATTGCAGAAACACCTCCTTCATTGTTTTGTGATGCCTCCTCATTGCTCCTAGAGCTGTATCCACATTTTCGGAGACCACGCGTGCATTTTCAACCATTCGGATCCACTGTTCGAGATTAAAATCAATTCGTGACGTCGAGCGATACTGGAGTAAGGCATTAGGTTGCGACAACATACTCAGTACAAACTCAGTTGTGGCGACTCAGCGAAAGCACCACGACTGAGTAGCGCAGCTTGGACCAGAGAAGTAAAGTCTAGGTGGCCAAGATTTGTATTCCTTCCAAATGCAGCACCGACCCGAAGGTTATTATGCACAATATAAATATCAAGAATACGCAAGCCGAGTGAGGCGGACACCTGGCGAGCAACCAACTTCTTGAGAGCAGAGTGGAACCCTTCAAGTTGGCTCGTCGAAATAACTCTGACCGATGTACCGCCCTCGTTATAAACACTATCCCGAACGTAGAGATCTCCAGCAGAAATTTGAGCTAGGTTACTCGAGCAGCAACCACGCCACTCGGAATCAGAACAATTAATGTCCTCTGATACTAGCTTTTCGACAACGTGTTTAAAACCAGTCTCCATTTCGGGAATGGGCCGAAGCTCCCGATCTACTGTATACAGCGCTGATTTCAGCTCTTTAGCAAACCCACTTCCTCTTTGTCGACTTAACTTTCCCCGTTATACGCTGCATGACGTGAAAATGGTCCTGTTTTGTCGAAACACGATCCTCAAAAACTCTGTAAATCATTTTCCGAATGCCATTAGCATGTTCACTGACGATACACAGCTCACCCTGTTCTGTAGACGAGGAAAACGCAGGTGCTATATGCTGTAAAAGCTCCTCTGTTTCTTCATTATTTTCTGACTTGGTGAGCCGCCGGCCGACGATCTGACCAACTTCGTTTTGAGCTAGAAGGAGCATTCTACCGTCGGATATACCTTCGCGCTGGCCACTTCCCACCCAGATTTTTAGTCGCTTACACAAACTTAACTGAGTGGTCGATTCGCAGGGCCCTCCGAACTTTCATAATTTCCATGAGATTCTCACATAAGGAACTGTAAATTGTTGTCCATTCCATCCACTGTGCGGTGAGCGTATTAGATGTCAGAGGGGCGTTGTCAGAGCAGTACTGAGAGCAGCTAGGCGGGTTTGGAGCCACATAGGCCGCGTTTTCACTCTGAATACGCTGAATACGATCTGCAAAAAGCGTATACAGTTTGTAATATCGAGTTTGGCGCCTACGCTGAATACACGCCAATGCACTCGACAGTCCATTCGGTGACATTACTCCATCATGTACCATTTCCATCATTTCTTTGGAGAGCCCGTTTTTTGCGGATAGAACGAAAGGGAAATGGACAAATATTTCCACACTCTTGTGCAAATATTCCGAAGACACAGTAGTAAAACTTGTACCACTTGATGTGCACTCATAGCATACGTACAGTAACTCACACTTACAGTCGATAATGTCAACTGTACGTTGTACATACTCCTTCACGCGCGGTTTGCACAGACATCCCGAACAAATACATTCAGCCTTGCCGCCATTATTGCATTCAGGGTCCCAAATAACAATTGGTCGGTTGAACAGCTTAGACACTGGGGCCAGGTCGTCTCGCCACTTAGCTGCCTCAGGATACAGCGTATTGGGAGGGAAATCACATCGCTGCAAAGCTTCTTGTACACGACGCCTGCGTTCATCAGGATCCATTGCGCTACAAATACCACGATGCCTCTTCCGAATCTGTCTTCTTTTTATTTTTCGGTAGGTTGATAAGTTTCCGATTCAATTCTTAAAAGGGACAGGCGGAGGTCGGAGCTATAACCAGTCGGAGCGGAGGTGCCCGGTACTAGTGGCCCGAGCACCTCCGATAGACCCCACATCGCCATAAGTGAATCGCTAAAACCATGCCGCACCTTCGCAGGATGCACCGTCCATCCAGGCGGCCTACACCGCCGGCCAGGGTCGCCATGTACACTGCTGCAGTGTCGTGTTGACAGCCCAGCTGCCTATGGCCGAGAACACGTCGTTGAGACCGCGTGGCGTCATCAACGCGCCGCCGTTCAATGATCCAGTCGCTGACACGTCCGGACAAGCTGCCGATACACTCTACCACTGTATACGACTGTGTCGTGTTGACAGCCATGCTGTCTACGGCGGCTGAGAACACGTCGCTGAGACCGCGTGGCGTCGTCAACGCGCCGCAGCCCACGAACCTGACCGATGCCGCCACTGTATGTTGGGTGTGGGGAATACTGCTGAGGCCTGATTATGCAGATACTCTTTTCTCTCTCTCAGACTCATGTTTCGATTTTGTCATACATCTGGTTGTGACACGATGCTTTTACGCCGCCACCTCCGACAAGGTTGATATGAATAACTGTGAAATCAGGAGATTCCTTCCCCTAATGTCAGAGGTTTGTCAGAGGTTCAAACGAAAAGACGACCTATCTGCTACATAAAATATGCGGAATCGTCGGAGTTATGTGGGTTCCATACAAAACCGCTAGCAACAGTATGGCAGAGGATCCGACACGTTTTTTTTCTGGACATGTATCCGGTGAATGAGGAGTTAAGTAGCAGCCACTTATCTGCACTACCGTTTCGAATCCTAGCAAGGTCGTTGCAGTAAGTAGAGGACCCAGCAATTCAAGGTGCACTTACGCTTTCCATGCGTTTTACGAGCTCGTCCGCCCACGACCAGAAGAATGAAATGTCGGTGTCGAGCATAAACACCCACGTTAACGTAGTAGACACCTTCGTTACGTTACGAGGTAGTTGGTGGATCTTCATGTTGCTGATGCAGAGGATACTCATCATGTAAATTTTAAATATTTCTGGAGGGAGATCTGTTATTGGGTTGCCTGTCAGTGATAGGTAGAATGGCTGCAGTCGAATAACGGCAGGAGGGACGACAGTAAGCTGGCTGTACTCTACTGCGACAACAGAGCCCAAGAGCCACTTCGTGTCCAACTTGAACAATCCAAGTCATCTGGCAACTCACGTAGGTTTGTGACAGAGAACTCAATGTCGTACAATAACAGTGAGAAATCGATCGACTGGAATCCAGCAGGAAGGAGACCGTCTGTCATGTTCACACGAACCATGCACAGCGTCGACAATCCGGAGTGATTCGTATTTGTGATCGCTGCAGACTCTCCCCAATACTTGATGGTTGGGTTGTAGATTTTAACCCAGCGAAGACTATGAAACTCGGTGAACCGAGTGGGCACTTCAAGGACAGGACAATGCCGGACCAGTACTTGAATAACAGTATCGCTGTCGAACTCATTCCGCAAAGCATCTACCTCATCCATGGCGCCCGATATGTTTAAGGTATCGCAGTCAAGCCCAGCTAAATATCATGATGGTCTTGAGGCTGTCCATGGTCTCACTTGCATTAAGCACTAATGAAGAGTTGGTTGACTTGATGCGAGGATATGGAGTGCAAGCACAAGTGCTCCCCAGACTCCGAAAAATGAATTGACGACACGCAGAAATTTACCAGAAACCAGCTTTTGTGGAGGCGATTTTGTCATCTTCTTAGAGTCTTTGACTGCTACAGTGGTCAAGGTAGACTGGGCAACACGATTACTTTTCACAGGGAGATGCTGGAGCAGTTCCTTCATGTCGGTTGCACCAATGAGCAGCCCAATAGAAAACGTGGCACGGCGAATTAGGTCCCACCACGAAACTACGACAATCATCTGAAACTCGTTGTAAGCTAGAGCCATCCACGCGTTATTATACAGTGTGAGATAGCTATATAGATTGAGATGGAGATCAAAATCATCCGAGTAACTCAGTACAACACACCCATACTTGCCACAAGGTCAATCACGCAGTCCAAAGCAATCCCCCCAAAACGTCTACGAGCTTCGTTACCCTTGAAGATACACGAGTTGATAAAGACCGACGACCAGCAGTTAACCGCGAGCAAGATGACATGAAAACGATTGAGCAGCGTGTGTGGCAGGAACTTGCTCATTCTATACGCTTGGAGAGTTTGCAGTGATGTCTCAGCAATCTCTTGTAAGAGTTGAATTGGTGTCGGATGTTCTGTCCTAAAAATGTCCTTATTGTCCTAAACAAAATCCTAAAATTAGACTTGTTCTCTGTAATTTATTTCAGAGCTAAGGGGGGATCCGGTTGGTGTTTCATTTTCCGTAAAATAATAACCCGGGTATTTATATCGGAAACTAGGCCTCCGCGAGGCTGGGATAGGTTAACGTAAGCACCTTAGCGTACTAGGAGCCACATTTATTAGGCTCGAAGAAAACGAACACGCCACTCAGCTACCAAAGATGCATTGTATCTCTCATCTCTCAGTTTCGACATTGGACAACTCACTAGAGAGCTTTTTTTTCCGCTGTTGTTTAGGACTATCGCAGTGAATTGACGCAGCGTTGGCTACTCTTCTCGAAAGTACGGAGGACTTTGCTGGGATCGACCCGGATGCCGGCCCTGGTGCGCTCCAATCTACAATCCTGCTGCAATGGGGCCTCAATTGCTCTACTGAAACGACGCTTTGTGTTCCAACCACTTGACCTTCCTTCATCCATGACTTGTATAAATTGTGCCGCATCGTCAGGAAACCATTGAGCATGCCGCATAACAGCAATCAGATCTTTCAACGTCAATCATGCCGCGAAGAACTGTTCGTGAAGAATATAAGACACCGACGACCAGCCTCAACTCAATCGAACTCCGCGTGCCACCCAAGCCATCAGCGTGATACTCAGCAGCGGCATCGCGACCAAACCTCGCGTGTCGCCTAAGTAGGAGAAAGAGCCCTAGTTATATTTTGTAATTTGTTATGTTCAAATTGTTCGTGGCAAAACAAAATCTATACCGTATATCACGGCGATCATGTAACATCGTAAAAAAATTACATACTTTGGTGATGTTAAAAACATAATTTCCATATATATTTGATGTTTCTGTGCTTCGTAAAAGCTATTTACGCGTTTAGGCCATCGAAAGAGGTTGCATGATAGCCGTGATGTACAGGAACACTTTTTTGTAAGATTTTATCAATCCTCTCTGCCACTTGAAATGTATATGTGTAATATATTAGCACTAAGCACGCCAACCTACTATCGGAATTTGTAAACCGTAGCAGTCTCTGGAAGTATCCGACTACTTTTGCAATTATCCACTACTTCTTAACAAAGAAGTCGCGAGGTTTTGAATTTTTGTTGTCATACTTTTTATTTTTGTATAATTACAAATTTCATAGATATAAGTCAGACGGTACAAGTCACCCAGTTTGCTGTTATCGCCGTCAATCCTGTTCAGATGCCGAAGACTGAACACGTTGTTCATGTTCCAATACAGTCGATGGTAGGCGCGGAAGCAAGCGGTGGTACTGCAAGCTACCGTGTGAGCTCAACGCTTGGAAGCAACTGCTACGTTGACACAGGTGTTGCGCTGACACCGCTAAGGTAACTGTGCCTGTGGAGACTGCAATGCCATGCTTAAACTCAGCGACTGATTAATTGCTCTTATCTAAACAGCGTCTACATCTGGATAACCCACGACCAAACGAAAACAATGCATCACGAAGAGTAGATTCGGTGTAGATTCGATGTACGCCTAAGACAATATAATATTACGGATTTTGGGGGTCCAGTAAGTGCTACTGGTGCCTCGGTACCTTAGCCGATTTATTAGTAACGACCATCCCACCGCATTAAGGTTTTTGGGGTTCATGTTAGTTCTACTGATGGCTCGGTACTTGAACCGATTTACTAGTAACCCCCAGCCCACCCCATTAAGGCTTTTGGGGGTCATGTTACTGATGACTCGGTACTTGAACCGATTTACTAGTAACCCCCAGCCCACCGCATTAAGGCTTTTGGGGGTCATGTTACTGATGACTCGGTACTTGTATCGATATACCAATAAGGGTGATGTCGCCGTCGATGGACCATCAAATTAATCCTTGTTGGGCTTATATATCAATTCAATTGATACTTTGTTCATATGAAACGTTTTATAAATCTCAAAAATCGCACGTTATTTTAGAAATCATGTAAATATGGAGATTTTTTTCGGTGGATACAGAACGTCTCCAACAGGTTATCAGCTTTTAAATCTGATGTAGACAGAAGTTGACTAATGACTCAAGAAATAGCTTCATTTGAAAGGATTCATCTCAAGAGTGGCAGGTATGATTTCACGACAAGCAGCGATGTGTTTGACGGACCACTAACTGAAGCCGGGTGGGTGAGGAGCTTCGCATCGACGAATATATCGTTGTGATGAGCGATCTACATGTTCGTTGGTCGCGCTCGGACGTATATCCACACATATTGCTAACAACTTGCAACTAAACGCGAATCGGTATATTTCGCAGTCATACGAATCTGTTACGACTACAGCTCAGCGCATCAGTGAGATGTGCGTTGTTTCGTATCTGTGAGCTCCTACCTGACAAATAAACTGATCCGTTCGCAAGGTTGAAAAATGCATACCGTAGCAAACAGTGTACTGCAGATATGAAAGCGGCTGCGAAGCAGGTGCAGGAGACACTTTGAAGGTTAGACTTACTCCTTTTAATTTTTTTTGCTTTTTAGCTAACATTTTTGCTTACCTCAATTACCGGTAAGTCGGGTTTCACTACCAAGGCCTGGCGGACTGTATCACGCTGGGCAAATCTGGAACGCTCAGTACTATGAGAAAATAATCTGGAAGCTCTAGATCTGGTTTCAAAAGTGACGGTGGACGAAGTGCGCGCGTTCAAAGTGACAGCAACAGCGATAGTAACGGACTATGACAACACCGGAAAAGTCACCGTTGCGACCGCCTTTGCCCTCGTAGGCCCCGATTTCGACGTTCTAGGCTTCATCTTATCGTCCCAAGGTTTCTTAAAGCAGGCCTTAAAAAATATATAGGATTATCTACTGCTATCACTATAACGATGTTAGTCGTAATCTCACATACTACGGAACTAATAATCCCGCTATATTACTAATTTACGGCGAATTTAGGGACTTTGGCTTCGAGCCCTTGGAAAAAAAATGGTTAGTAAAGCTGCTAACAGCAGCACAAAATACTGCCCTGGCTGTTGAAAAGAAAAACATTTAAAGTAAAATAGCCTCCTATTTAGTACTGTAAAGGAGATGCTCTATGAGCATCTCCATCGGTGAGCCAAAAGCTATCTACTAAATTCATGATTTGACTCTGGGTTTCACCCACCCGTCCCCCTGAATTTCAGACCAAAAGTTGGTAAATTCGCGATTTGACCCCCACCAGTGGAGATGATCTTAGGTGCAAAGGTCTCCGCTCAATGTAGCGCGGTTGACATTCGACAGGCCCCCGCTACCTCCGGTAACCTAATCTTATCTCCGGAATAGCCGTGCCAACGAAGCGTCGTTCGAATCTAGACTCCTAGATTTCCACAATAAGGTCAATCAATGGCTTCTCAGGCCGTGTGCGGAGACGTCAGCTCAGTACAAGACATCATCCCGCTGGAGGACATGAAGCGGTTGGTTTAAATGGCGCTGGATGCAAATGCATTCCCTCCTCAGATCATGTATCCTGAAACGACGCGCAACGACGACAATCTAGTCGAACTATTTTCTCGTCCTGTATTGATATGGGTTCCTGAAGCAGGGAAACGATCAAAACGACCATTTTGTGTGGTTCAAGGGTGTAAATGCGAACCTCGAGTGAAGGAGCGGAAGCAGCGCGTGGTGGAAGATGTAGAATGCAAGTACAACGTTCTGTACGTTAAGTATCAGTGCACCGGTAGCGGAACTCAACAACCTTCTCTACCTTGAGTACATCTTACGTTGAGCGCAACCCTGATGCCACAGTGCTTCTCCCATTTGTTATCAGCAAAAAATGGGGTTCTCGTAGCGCTTGATGGATCATATTCACGAGGGTATCTTGCCATCGAATGGACTGTCAAGTGCTTTGAAACATTTGGAGAGACGTCGACGGAATAGGTACTATGATCAGTCGTCGAAGTTTGCGTATGGAGTACGTCGAAATCACGATTCAAATACGAATACCTTACCTCCTACTCCACCCATGGCTGCTGCATATCTTGCACGAAACAAGGTTGTTGCACACGGATCACTCACTGCTGCCTGGTTGACGTACACTAAGTTGTATAGCTCACTGTGCGAGCTTGTGATGCAGAAAGCCGTCGTCAGAAAGGTTGTGTGAATGGATCATTCCGTGAAGTTCAGTAAGCGTCTGAAAAACTGGGAAGGTTCGCGGACAGTGAGACAACTCAGTTGTTGCCCAGATGTTGCTTTTGCTGCAGAATGAGATTGGCCAGATTATTGGGCGCCGCTTAACTAGATCTGAAAACAAGGAAGAAACTATGCAGCTTCTCAGAGATGTTCGCTCCCAGTTTCGTCACGACGGAGATTTTTTTCAAATTTGTGACAATGCTGTTGCCGTTCGTAACTCAGTACGAGATGTTTGTGGTGACACAGTTATTGTAAAGCAGGACCCCTTTCATTTGATTCAGCGCTTTACAGAGAAAGTGAAGTCCAAACCTTTTCGAAAGAGTCTGAGTAAAGAGCTGTCTGCTGCACTCTACGATGTGGATCGCGAGCTTCGAAAGCCCGACGTCATGGAAACGAGCTTGCGATCTGTGCTTGGCAAAGTACCAGCCTCTGAGCTGAACTGTACATTGGTGAAATTCCATTTCACCAATATACAGTTCAGCTCATTGAATTCAACGCCGAGCAGATTAAGGTTGGCGACTTGCATGTAGCTGAGAACGTGTACAAGGAAGGTGGCGGACCACCTGTACGCGTGGTGATCACGAGCCCGCTAGAGGGTTTTCACTCTGCGCTTAAAAATAATTTCTCGCGAGGTGCGTGCCCAGCTCGGCTTACGCATATTGGATGTCTTTATCGTTCGTCACAATCTTGACATTGGTGGGCGCTTTGGAAGGAATCCAATCATTGGTAATATTGACTTAATTGCTGCATGCCGAGCTGCAACTGTGTGTAGATTATTCGAAAAAGGATTGATTGCTGATACGCCCGAACAGGAGTTTGTCAGAAATCTTGTTTCATCTGCACTGCCATCACCGCAATATCGTTCTGTTACCCCGCGCGATTTTGCTTTTTCGTCATGGCAGCAGATTTTCCTAGGAGCAAACGTTGATGCATCAGCTCTGGAAGCCAATTTGACGAAGTCACGCCAACATCTTACATCTATTAAAGAGCTGTTGTTCAAAAATGCATCACTACAAACTGGAGCTGTGAACGCAAAGAATTTATGCATTTTCTCCGTCTCGATGGAAGTTTTTGTGAAGGAGCTACCGGTTTTTCGTTTGAGGAGCACGAGCTCCTGCGTCAAGTCCTCAGCGAGCAGAAAGGATGCGATCGTACTTGGGCAGATTGTGCTCTCGTCACCACAATCATGTACAAACTTGTAGTTGCGTCGAACAGTAACGCACATATAAAGCTGCACCTCCGTAGCTTCTTAACAATTCAAGCAAAAATAAAGTCAATGGAAGTTAACACCCCGAAAGTAACAAGGCCATCTGAAGCACCGAAAAGGAATCTGTTCCTGTTCCAATCGCAGGAGGAATGTCCGACTAGGGCGTCCGAACACGAGCGAGCTACACAACGTGATATATTTGACTCGCTAAGCAAATCTGATTCAATCACGCAAAAGCGAAAAGAGTTTTGCAAATTGTACGACTTTGCCAGTTGTGTTTGCTCTGGAGTACGTGCGTTTTCAAAAGTTACACTTTTAAAGCGCTGGGAATCTCTGAAGAAAGCACCAAGTACTGAAAACATGAAAATCAAGCTCAAGAGAGTCCGAAATGCGTCGCCACAGTGTATTAGGTCTTCGCCGGCCACCGGGGAGACCACCTTCAGCACTAGCGCATCAGAGGATACCCCAAGAGAAGCCTCTATTGGTCAATCGAAGCCTATGGTAGACGACAGTAGCGCCCCCTTGCAGCATCCAGCAGACGTTGTCAACGATGAAGCGAGGCAGTCGCTTCAGTATGTGGTGGCGCAGCGAGAAGCACCTGTAAAAGTTTCTAAAGAGCACATGGATATTTTAGTTCGCTAGTCTGACAAGTACACAAATGTGGCTGGAAAAGCATCTCACCTGATGGAATTGTATCAAAAAATTTACCCGAGGACAGCAATGAGCGCGAATAAGCTGCGCATGAAGATTAGAAATAGTGTAATGAGTCGACCAAGGCTGCGGCCTTGACATCGTCACAGATGACATTTCACACAGCAAACAGAGCCACGAGCACGGGATCAGCGATCCCGTCCACCAGTGCAGTGGCAAAGAAGTCGAGAAAGCGACAGAGCAGTTCCTGTAATGATTGTCGAGGAAATCATACGAAGTGTGGGGACCCGAAAGAGAATCCGAACTGTTTGAAGCTAGCACAGCAGCAAACAACACAATAGTCAGCTTTCTCCGCCAGTATGTAAGCTAATCAAGCATGCATCCCATCAGTATTCGTACACTGGCGATGTAGATCGGTAGGCGGTGCTCCGAGTGAGGTGGCGCCTGCTTGTCTCTGCCTGTTGTGTTGGAGCTGCGTGAGCTTCGTGTTGACAGAGCAGTCACTTTGTGAAATTGGATTGCTTCCTACAGTCTCCTAAATGATATGCGATTGGCTAAAATAATACCCGGAATAGCGTCAGGAGCTGGCCACTGTGGCCATGGTTGGTCACATTGGTCAGCTTGGTTGCGCGAAAATCCCCGGTATAGTTAATACACCCCAACTTGCAAGAAACAAATCG
Organism: Phytophthora tentaculata; assembly: GCA_033557915.1. NCBI lineage: Eukaryota > Oomycota > Peronosporomycetes > Peronosporales > Peronosporaceae > Phytophthora > Phytophthora tentaculata. The sequence goes on from JAUCEA010000005.1 coordinate 1,877,047, forward strand.
TACTTAGCGTCATTTTTAGGACAATTAGGACATTTTAGGACTCGTTTTAGGACAATTAATCTTCTTCCGTTGAATTTCATGAAACTATTTCCCATTCACACCGAAAATTCCATGTCGATCCGAGAGCTTGAAAAAAAAAACCGTTTTGGGCAATTGTCGTGTTCGCGCGTGAAGCCTTGGTCTTGCTAGCATGGGACCCAACTGTACTTGTTGACCACGGGGTAAACGCAAGAGATCGCTGCCAAACGGAGCCACCAATCATTAGAAGGATGCACACGATATGTAGACCGGACATGATCGCATAGATAAAAGCGATGGTTTGGTGATATGCTGGTGGCATACCGATGTAGAACACCTCCAGAAGAACCTCAAGATAGGAGTTTTGTAAAATCCAGTAGTAATACGTGTATACGGCGTTGTAGAAGCTAACAACCACGTGTAGAATGAGGAAGAGTGACCACCAAAACGCAAAAGCCAAGGGTGAAAGCTGGACAATATCGGTCGACTCTGCTCGTGCCATTGTGCGAGCGTGGCGCCGAAGACGAGAATGCTATGATTTGGTGGTTTTGAGGCGTGATCCAGTTTAGCTTTATCGACGTAAAGACTCCGGAATTAGACGACACACGCAAATGAGTAGAAGAGTTGTACCGGTAAAACAAAATCGTTCCGACACAAATGGCAACGAAAATGTGCCCCACTTAATTCGCAAATGTCGTGATGAAATGATTTCGACCTGGCCATATGAAACAGGTGGAGGTGACCCGGGTCATCCCCACTCCCAGAACCAAATTTGGATTAATTATTTGTATCGTGGGAGTTGCATCTGAAGTGTAGGACGACTTGTTCCAGACGTACAGAGTGACATCCAGCGCATCCACCTTAGCTCAATGATCGACCTCACCAAAATGTAGACCGCCGTATTGGCGGTACAGGTGGCTCCAGCCAGACAGTCCCACGCAGACGACGAGTACAACTGCAGCGTCCAAGTCCTCTCGGACGTGCATATGCACGACTTGGTGAAGATGTTATTAGAAATCTGCAAGAACGATATCGATCTCTCAACTCGAGATGGGGTGTACGGAGCACGATCAAGCTGAAGGTATGGTGCTATCGCTGATAGAGCAACGTGTCCCGGACATACAGATTAGGGCCATTTTCGGGGTAGGTGGATCAATGATAGCACGCCTCAAAACAGTAACAAGAAATGGGATAAACGCTTTACACACTCGAAGAGTTCCGAGTCGCCGCAGCCACGCGCATACAGAGGCGGACGCTGATTTTTTTTCTGGGGGTATACAACAAATGGGAGCTCGAAGATGGTTTCCCTTGTTCCCATCGTCGTGTGCGGCAGTACTTAGTAGAGCCTGGCTTGAGTTTGAAAACACTGTGGAGTCGATACAAGCAGAAAGCAGAGGAACATGCTCGTCGAGTAATGGAGTATACTCGCTGGCTTCAATATGTGCATTTGAAATTCCCGGGTGTCAGACTATCACGGACAATAGATGATTTATGTGACGCCTGCGTACGAATTGTGACCCAATTGCTAAATCCACATATTTCTGAGTCTAGTCGAGCAGAACTTGTGGCTGAAAAGGAAATGCATTTAGATGCAGCGATTAATCAGAGACGTGTCATGTCTGCTTTTGTTAAGCAATACGTTGCTAACAAAGCTCCACAACAGGCGTTATCAGCAGAAATAATTATTGACCACGGAGAAGAGCCACTAACTACACAAGCAGTCATACACACAAGTATTCCACTGGTACATGTGCAGATCGAAGATTTCGGTGGTAGTTTCTCGCTTCCAGTATACAACAGCAAGCGGCCTTTTGTTGACTACTTCAATTCTAACCTGATGATGCACAATTTCGTGATAGCAGACATCACAAACGGAGTCAACAACGTTCTGCTGCATGACGAACGTGCTCAAGGTAAAGGTGCGGATGCTTTGTGTAACTTGCGCCTACTGCATCATCTCAAGTCCAGAAAACAATATCAACAGGCTGGACACGACGACCCAGAAAATTCTCTCACTCTTTTTCAGATTATGGGCAATTGCGTTGGCCAAAACAAGACTCGCTCGGTTTTCAGATTTTTTGCTATGCTGTCCATTGTGTTTTACAAAAAGGTTGCTCTCCTATTTCGTCTTCCTGGCCATTCACACAATGCTGCTGACCGTGTCGTGGTGTGGTGCCGCAACAAAATTAAAGGTGTCAACTTGTACTCTCCTGAACACATTGTTAGCTAGTTGAATGAGACGAATTCCGTGCGAGCTGAATTTCTCGATCATCGAAAAACCTGCACACCTTTTTTTGTGGATGGGAGCCCTTGCTATCTAAATACTTGAAAGGGATGCCAGCAAATTACACTGGGAATTATTTCTTCGAGTTCGACTATGGAGTAGTAACGATGCGGCACTTAGTTTCAACTCCTGATTCTGATGCGGATACATTTTCTTTGATAGGCGATGGAGATTATCGCACCATTCGCAGAGCATTTCTAACCGGTCGTTTTGGGGCCGGATACGAAATTGATACAGCGGCTGTGGAAAATGTCCGCTTGCAGCGACAACCTTTGATCGAGTTGACAATGAAAAAGCTAGAGTCGCTGTCACTGAAGTATATTACAATTCCCGCCGAGTTTTTATCGTTTTATCCTAGTGAAACACTACCCCCGAGCAATGCAGAGGTCCAAACTCCCGATCCAAAAACAACTGCAAAGAGAAAACAGGCTGTTGGTGTTGCTATCCCGCAAAGCGACAAGTCGGACGACCTCGGAATCAACACCTTTCGGTAGCGAGCCAACATCTGTTGATTCTGTCGTTCTTCAAACCTCTGCAACGTAAGCAATCCCAAGGGACAACACAGGGCCCATCGGAGCTCTCAACCACCTCACATACTGCAAAGGCTAACACAAACGACTGAAACGAGATTGAGTAATAACAAGACAGCTACGAACAGCTCGTTCTCAATATGAGTTCGGGATCACGTCCGTATGCTACAGCGACCACAATAGGATTGAGGATCTTGGACATTAGTGACCAGGTTGGTGCGACGGACGTGGATCCGATCGCCTCGACCACGTTAATCACCCTGTAGACCGACTTGAGTATAAGGCAAACACGTAACTAATACATATGTATTATGACAGTATAGTTGACGTCCGGGTCGTTGTGGTAGCCCGGGTCGCCGCCAACTGTTTCATATCTCCTTATCCAATGATCCTATAGACTTGTTGCTTCTCCACATAAACATAGACTCTATAAGCTTTAATTTGGTGCTACGCTCATTGGGTATCTCAAAGTACGACTCTAGATAATGCTACATGAATTTGGTCCTACAAAAAGCCTGTTCGGCGTTTTTGGCGTAATATGGTGTATTTTACATAATCATTTAGTATTGATTTAATGATGGTGACCGGAAATGTGTCCGGAGGGTTTGTCCCTTCTTACAAACCTGAAGACGTTTTTGAAACGTGACACCAAATACGTCGGGTACGGATACCGCCGAGCGAAGAGAGGCGGCCACATTCGTGCTCGGCCTAAACTAGATCAAAGAGCCTCGCTTGCGGGGCTCCGCTCGGCTTGTTTTATTATTATTATAGTTGTTCTCAAATGAAACAGACCCTTAGGTGACATTTGCGAATTAAGCGGGACACATTTTCGTTGCCAAGCGATTTTTGTGGTACTGATACACCCTCTGTGTCGTCTAGCTATTTCCGGAGCCTATAGTCGAAGAAGCTAAAACTGGATCTCGGCACAAAACCACGACATCATAGCATTGACTTCTTGGGCGCTACACTCGCGCAATGGCACGAGCAAAGTCGACCGATATTGTCCAGCTTTCACCCTTGGCTTTTGCGTTTTGGTGGTCACTCTTCCTCATTCTACACGTGGTTGTTAGCTTCTACAACGCCGTATACACGTATTACTACTGGATTTTACAAAACTCCTATCTTGAGGTTCTTCTGGAGGTGTTCTACATCGGTATGCCACCAGCATATCACCAAACCATCGCTTTTATCTATGCGATCATGTCCGGTCTACATATCGTGTGCATCCTTCTAATGATTGGTGGCTCCGTTTGGCAGCGATCTCTTGCGTTTACCCCGTGGTCAACAAGTACAGTTGGGTCCCATGCTAGCAAGACCAAGGCTTCACGCGCGAACACGACAATTGCCCAAAACGGTTTTTTTTTTCAAGCTCTCGGATCGACATGGAATTTTCAGTGTGAATGGGAAATATTTTCATGAAATTCAACTCTTACGAGAGATTGCTGAGGCATCACTGCAAACTCTCCAAGCGTATAGAATGAGCAAGTTCCTGCCACACACGCTGCTCAATCGTTTTTATGTCGTCTTGCTCGCGGTTAACTGCTGGTCGTCGGTCTTTATCAACTCCAGCGTCGAGGTCCAGTGCTGTGGGGACCGTCGCCACTGCGCGCTGCTGTTCAGCGTGGACATGCGGAAGTGGTGACGTGGTTTCATGACGTGTTTCGCTTCGATGTTGGCGGGGAATAGATGGCTGCGCTAAACCTTCTTTTTGTCAGCAATGAAGCGGAAGAGGTTATTCGTTGGCTTTGGCTTAAGACCAACGAACTAGAACTGCCCCAAATTTAGATGCAAGTCATAATATCGCGCGCCTCTCAGAAGCATGCACAATGGATGTTTGCAACAATTGGCGAGGCAGCAGCGATCTCGCTTGACGCAGCGGCTGCCAGAGGGGATGTTCCATTTCTTGAATGGGCTCACAATATTAGTGCAACGGCGACAACTCGAGCCATGGATAGCGCGGCCAGGAACGGTGACGTCGCGGTTCTAACTTGGCTCCTCAAGGTTCGCACTGAGGGGTGCGCTACGGACGCGATTGATGGGGCCCCAGCCAGAGGTTATATTCATGTACTGGAGTGGCTAGATAAGCATCAGAACGCCACGTGCTCGCGAACAGCATTCTTCGGTGCAGCGGCTACTAATCAGCTTTCCTGGAGTGACTCGTATCGATGACGTAGTTCGAGCCATGGCTCATCGAGGTTGGACTGCTGAAATGCTACACACCGCCGACAACCCGGCGCACTGACAGTGGTCGCACATGTATTCATACTGCCTCAGTGTGGAACTTGTACGATGAGAAATCGGCACACGAACAGCACTTGATATATCAACGAACATAAGAGAAGTCGTCTCTCCAGATCCAGTGCTGCTTGGCTGTAGCATACACAATCAAAAACTAAGTCAATCCATCCTCCCAAAAAAAAACTAAGCCGTACCTTGACACTTCCAGGGAGCGTCGGGTGCCCCAGACACACTGCGACTGTGAACGCCGTTGGGTCCGAAAACGGCGATATTGTCAGCTTGATCGTGTGGTCAACCGAGTGTTTTCTTGGGCCCTGAGTGCAGATGCAACTTGCCGGTACATGGTGGTAAGCCACATCGCCATTGGGGAGCACGCTCTTGACGTATAGCTGAGTCGTATCCCGTGTGTTTGTCAGGACGAAACGTACGCGGTGCTCGAACGGCCAGTTGGCTGTAATCTCTCGAGGCTCTGGCTTGGCAGTCACACTGGTGGTCGGGTCCAAGATCGATGCATGAGTCGTAACCAGACGGCGATAACGAGCTCCAGACCCACCACTTGCAGGCGTACAACGAGTGATTGTAGTCTCAATGAGTGCTTTGGGCCACGCCTGACGAATGAGAACGACGAACGCATTCAAGATTACATTAAAAAAAATTGGAATTCAAAATGGATTGTTAATTATAATGAATATTCAAATTTATCACACATACAGACAGATTTTGATATGGCTACATATATATTGAAGGAAACCATCGTCGGTAGAGGGTAGCATTGAATCGTAGATGGGCTTGTCGTACGGCGCCTAAGAGTGTTGGCCATGAGATCTTAACTCAGTTTCTATCATGCGGTATGATCTCGTCGAGAAACGTGACGTGACACACGTACAGACAGATTCTGATATGGCTACACATATTTTAAAGGAAACCATCGTCGTTAGAGGGTTGCATTGAATGGTAGCCCTACTTTGTGAGTTCCACCATGCTTTTCATTAATATTCATCGTTCTTTTATTTTACCTGAATGCAACATGTTTTTTCCTATATTGCTATTGCCTACGGAGTATACATGTACCTGTATGTACATTAACTCCGACACCTAAAAAAAATCCTAAGAAATCGAAGCGGTCAACTTAGAACCTTAAAATCTACCGATTAAAATTTACCGGAAGCTATATTACCCCTCGTGTACGCTTTCACCAACCTCACAGCTAAACTAGGCGCTATCGTGCAACGTTTTGCCGTTACTGTCACTTCAGCCTCAAACCTAGACGATTCAGACAACATTATCGTAATTTATCGTCTTGGACAGGTATAAAAAATTGTGTATTACACTGTACTTAACTTTGCCTTGAGATTTATACTAAAACCCGCCATATCGACAGGCCCATTTTAAACCGATTTTGGAAGGGTTTTGAGATCTACAAATTAGCGCCGGGATTCACATCCAGCCTTACCTCTGAAATTTATTTCAGAGGTAAGGCTGGATGTGAATTTTAGTGCGCCAGAGTAATGAATCATTGCAAACTAAAATGTACTAATGAGCAAGACCTACGCTAGCAGGTTAGGTGGAGGCTGCGTGATGGGCCTCGCGTGGTCTAGGAAGTTACTCTGCATGAGTTGCAGGTACTGGCGTGATTTCCTTGCGATAACCTCCATCACCAGATCCTGCATCTCCTTTTCTTAAATAGAGAATTCCATTGCACTACTTGTCTGCCTTCCAGTTGGTAATACGTTCGGACGATGCAGGAGCCTTCAGGGTCTGCTGGTGAGGGTTCGATCACCGTCCAATACTGATCATCTAGCTGGAGATGATCAATTGGTATAAACCACTTCATTCGGCCGACCAGAATAACTCGATTCTTGTCTCGAAACTTCTGATAGGCACCAACAGCATTGACGAATCGAGGGGCATCAAAAGCATCGTTTTGAATGTAGAGATGCGATACACAGCTTCGGTCGTAGCTCGCCTGGGCTTCATGCGAGCTTTGTTCTTGGCTCTACGCGACAATCATTACAATCAATTAGCTCAGCTGAGAACACTCATAAGATGAAGAGGTACAAAGTCGAAAGCTTGCTTAACACTCAGGTTCGCGGTATGGTTCAGCAAGATTCGCTCAGCTTCTTGAGCGGTACATGCGAGAGGTGTAATTGAAACGGTTTCGATGCGAGTTTCGCAGTGTCGATGAAGCTTTGCTTGCGTACGGAAGGTGACAGAGAGGTTTTTGCCTGAAGTGGGCATCACGAAGTCTGCATGGAGATGCATTCGAGCCAAAATCTTTCGATAATTCTGATAGCATTGATTCGCTCGTGTCGACTAGGAAAAGTGGCCGATCGGTTGTCGGCTGTAACTGTTCAACAAACTCCAACCCCTGAAAATGCAATGGTTATGATGTAAGAAATCGTCGATAGCAGGAGATAGAAAAACTCACCTCAAGTGTACCTGTCCGTCCAAGAGCCTTGCTCATAGCGCTCAAATGCTGAAGCTGCTGTGCATATATCTTTGTTAGCTCGAGATTAGTACGCACCGATCGATTTCCCTCCCACTAACTGGTCAGTGCGCGATCGCGCCAATTCAGCTGTTCAGGTTGTTCCCCTAATAGTTTTCTTCTGTGCGGGAGGCGACGACCAGCTTCGGATATATACTTTAACTGGTCGCTCAATTCCTGCTCTTGTACGCGTAGTGTTGATATCTCCCCTCTCCGGCGACGCTGAAGGTCTGTTGAATAAGGCACATTGCTGTTGACGTTGCAATAATTCCTCCGGGTTGCTCTGCACTGTGGCGCTGCAGGAGCGACAACTCTGTCCTCGTTACCAAAGAAATCATCCGCCAAAACGCCATGATCGTCCAAATGATCGGTAATAAATCCATTAGTATCTCTGAATCGTCGGGGGAAAACATGGTTTGTGTGGACAAGATAAATCTGGAAGTGAAAGCACGAGTCGTGAGTCGTGGCCCACAACTGCCGACACTTGCGTTGATTATGCAGTACAAGTTGACCAGTAATCTTTACTGTCGATTTGCCGGGTAATCGATCTGAGGGTCGATTTAGCGATTTACAGACAACGACGATAAAAGCCGCGTCGACTTGCTGTCATCCCACAGCATAGACGGGTACAGCAACCAATTTTCGTTGGCTAAAATCAGTTCAGTGTAATGTATTTAGTTAATACTACGTAGTAATTCGTTACACAAAAGCGTTTTTCAAACGCAAAAAATGCAGTTTTATTGAAGTTAAATCTCAACTACTGGGTATCTTTTTGAAAGCTGCAAACAACGCACTCCGAATCAATTAAAGCCCACGCCCGAATGGTTCGCTTAATAGAAATGAGTCGTTTTTCACTGCGGTGATATAACCTTTACGGAAGTCGGTTAACCTCAGAGCCCGTAGTGTTTTTTTAAGGCCCCATGACCCCGACGTCTAGGGGCTGGCAAACTGCCGTGCTGTTTGCAGGCAATGGGCACACAGTGGCGTTAGCCTCCCGTTTAATAACCTCATTTCCTTCTTCCGACACGTGACAATCAAAATTGTCGGCAAGAAGGACCGAAGGCGTATCTATTTCAAACTTTAACAGCTCTTTCGCATAGATTTCCCACACTCTGTTATCCCTCCAGCCGTTTTCTTGAGCACAGTAGACGTGACCTTGGTCCTGTGGATAAGTCGGCAGTTCGTCTTTCTCAATGGCTCCGCCAGGCTTTCCTTTGACAATGAAAATAATGGGTAATTTCTTACCTTTATAAAGTATTAGCAAAAAAATATTTTAATAAAAAGGAAAAAAAATCAAAGACGTACCATCGGCTCGAATTGTCATCACAGCGGTCAGCCTCGCAGAGTGCTTCTCGGTATTCTTGACCTTGGCGGAGCCCTTGCGACCTCTTTCCGCCAAAATGTACTTTGGCGGGGTGTCGAAATATATCGCGGTCTCGTCAACGTTGTAGATGGTGAAGGGTGTGAAACGACTTTCATGTTTTTCCCTCGCAAACTTTACCCAAGTTTCCTCTAGATCAGCTGCAGGCTTCTTCGTGTGCTGAGCTACCTGAACTGTAAAACCATGGCTAAACAAGACCATAGTAAATATTAGCATACATATTATCTAAAATACTGATAACAAAATTTTAAAAAAAATAATACCGTTTGGAAAAACGCTGCAGCAAGCGCATGATTGCATTGTCAGCAGAGACAATAGTCTTCTTACCCGTCACGTAACTGTTAAACCAACGTCTATGATTTGTTTTTAAGTGCACAACGGCTACAAGAAAATTATAATGTTAGATAAGCCACTAAATATAAAAAAACCATTATAGCGTAACACACCTCTTCTTCCGACGCATATCCTTCATAAAGGTCAGGAGCCCGTGGGAAAACGGGATTGTCACCTTCCGACCCTGTCTTTTAAGCGTCTTGATTGTCTGGGCTCCCTCGTAGCTGAAAATGGATGCTTGTTGACCTACCCAGTCTTGCACGGTGCGTGGCGGGTAGCCCAGGAAGTCAGCCGCAGACTTCGCACCTATTTCTGCTGCTAGCTGCAGGGCATCGCGCTTCTCTCGTATAGTGTACGTCCGCTGTTTCGAAGACCTTGGCGCTGTAGGCATCGGAAAATGCAAACTGAGCGCTAAAATGCGAGCGCGCGTCGCGCAACTCGCGCCAGAATTCTTTGTCTACAAACCAGTCAATTTATTTAATATACGATTGGTAATAATATAAAATTGCAGCCACTCTATTGGTCTAAATCTTGAAACGCGTATTGATTTAGGATAGGGTTTCCTTTGATGGGTTGCCTTGTGGCAGATTTTTTAGTTACGGGGCTTTTTCCATCGTTGTCTGTATTAGCCACCCTATCTGGGTCGATTTGTCTTTTTTATGGTATTTATAATACGACCTCATCTTAAACAATAAAATGAATGTTTGTCTGTCATGTCCCCCAAATCCGGACTTCTGATTGGATATAAATAGTCACTTTAGCAGTACAGTCTGATGAGACAATTCTGACAAAAATTAAATTCGATAAGTAGAAAATTCTAGAAAGCTATAACTTAGGGACACAGTGAATAAACTGAAAAACATACAGTGTGGGGCGTAAGATGTAGGATCAAAATTTCATGCAGCACTACGGTAAGCGTTACATGCAAGTCCATACACTTTTTACACTTTTCAAAGATGTAGGACGGAGCAACGCAGTAGCCAAAGGCGCCCCTGTCGAGTTTATCATCACTACACCCGCAAGAAGAAGTATTGTGTGGCTGTATCGAAGGTCATGACATGCTCTATTTGGGCCCAAAATTTCAAAGATGTGCCACAATTCGAGCATTCTATAGAATTGAAACGCGATAGAATAGAGGAGAGAGAGACTATTTAACTAAGTTACTTATTTAGTACTATTTATACGTGATTAGATGTAGGGCTGTCTAGGTCATGTTGTTTAATTTTTATTCTATTAAAACAATACATCTAAAAAACATTCCTCGGGCGGCACGACTTACGAAAGTAAACCAGTATGTTGTACTGCTTTGAGCTTCCTTTTTCTTCCACCTACATTCACGTCAGCAAAAAAGTTCTGTATCAAGTTTTGAAGGTGTGAGCTGGCTCGCTTGTTTTATTATAAATCGAAGGTGAAGATACCGATTCTCGAATTGCACAGTTGAATAGCTATTACAGTAGTATGCGTATACTGGTATCACGTTGTAGAGGCACGCAACCACATGAACACCGATGATCATAAACTATTATAATAAGCTGTAAACGCGTGATGAGAGAGGCAACAACTCGACTTCGTCCGTGGCATGGAATTTTTTTTTTAACGTAACGTAAATGAAACGGTTTATTTTAGTAAAGTTAATTTTTGTGAAAGCAAGTGCAAATACAAACGACCTTTAAACGTATCCACAACTTGATAAAATTATGTGCACCACCCCGCTTTTCTTTTCCTCATTTGGACTCGAGCCTTCATGCGGACATTGCCGTCGTCCACTAGCGCCGGCAACCTGCGCCGGCTCGCGAACGGGGCATCCGAGGCAGCTACGTACAGCAGCCATGTGTCTTCCATTATTTCTCCTCCACAGAGCAGCGGCAGCGTAACGGTATCCAGCGCCAATGCGGGCTCTTTGAGCGCAACTGTGTCAGAATCTATGACAGTTAACGACACTGCTACCAGTGTTATAGCTATTAATGGTGAGAAGAAGAGACTGGCTTACTTTCACACCACATTCCACGAGATGCTGGCGGACCACTTGGGTAAAAGCTTCGAGCGTCGCAAGTGTAACTACTGCGGCAGCATCTTCTCCTTTCGTACCACGAGCGCCCCGCTTCGGCACATGAGGAAGCTCCACCCAGAGAAATTTTATCCAGAAATTGACAATACGCAATCGAATGGCGCGGACAACGACATACAATCGACCGACCAAGTATCGACCGAGGAGTCCAGAGCGACCAGTGATAATAACGTTACGGCGGATGCTGCTGCTAGCTCTAGGACGGAGTTGCAACGTAGAGATTCTGCTGTGTCGGTGGCGTCTTGGACAGCTTCGGAGGAAGATAACAGTGGTCCTACGCCCAAAAGAAGACGAGGTGGGGAGGATGAAGCTGCGGAGTCACGTAGAGAGAATTCCGGCGACACTTACCGCACTAAAGTCAGCAAGACGCCACGAGCATTGTCTTCGCAACTCACGGCCAGTCAAGAAGCCATCTTGCACTTCTTACATCACTACGATGACGAGCTACCGCAGCCTGCAATGCGGTTAAAGTTTGCCAGGCACCTAACGTACAACGTCGCCGAAGCCGAAATGTACAACGTGCTCGACCCCGCAACTCAGCTCGAATTCATTCGCGAGTTCGCACTTCTACCATCCACGAGCTAAAACTCAAATCAGATTCGTAAGATCAAGCGAGAATTATACTTAGTGGGCTATTTGTACTGATTTGCTGTTATCTCGTTTTCAAAATCGACCGTACAGGTCCATTCGAAAGGTGTCGTCGCTCTCCGGTTGACGAGCCCTCCTGCTCCCTCTGATAGACTGACTGCGGCGAGTTGATAATGCCGCAGCCTTCACCTCCTGGACAGGGCGTGGGTTTGCAAGTATCTCTCGGCGAAACACGCTCTGTTGGTCTTCCAGCTCATCTAGTCGCTGTCGTCTCTCGAGGTACAAAAGATGGGCTCGTTCAGCCTCACTGTGAGGAGAGCTGTCTCCGTCGTCGGTGTAAGAATCTCCAGTCTCCAGCACGGTTTTTGCAACAGGGTAGACCTCTGCGACGGTGTATTCTCTTTCTTTGATCACTGGGGGGATCACTCGTTGCTTTACCATGGACAAACGGTTAGCCACTGCTGCCTCCGCTGCTGCCGCCTCAGGATTCGCAAGGAATGTTGTCTGTCTCCTTCGTTTTTCACGCTGTGGCTCGACGTTTTCATGCTCTTTTTCCGGTTCTTCCTCCACCTCCACGTCTTGATAGCAATGCGAGCGTCGCGGGTTCTCGCTAGCGCGACCAAAAACGTCGTAGTTCTGGAATAATCCTTCGTAATTTGGCGTGTGATCTTCTGCTCGTCGGATCATTGTCGCTGGTGAGCTATGCCTCCGTGTATTTGTCTCCGGTCGTGGACTGGGTAAGCTTTTATCCTTGTTCTTTTTCCAGAATTTAAAGCTGTTCTTGTTGTTCTCGCTCGAGCCCCCGGAAAAGCTCTCTCTATCTCTCGAGCTTCCTCCGGTGGAGCTGCTACTGCTGTTAGCAGAAGCCGACGTGTTACTCTGTGCACTCTTCTTTGCTGTTAAAATAGCTATACGAGCGAGGCATTTTTTACAGAACGTGTCTGTCTCTGGCTCGTGCGTCCGTGAGTTCATTGAGAAAATAACTCTCAACTCGTAACATTTGTAACAAACCGATTTCTTGCAGATACAGCAGCACCGCAGTGGATCCATGACTTTTCTTTTGGAGCCGCAACGCAGACACATCTTGCTCATCAGAACTTGTCGTCCTTTTGCCTTCCGTATAAACACCGACAGTTTTTTTGCTAGTGCGCAATCCGGCAACCTCGTTATCATGAGGATTCGATCCGCCATCTCTGCATCTGCTGCTCTTCTGGATGACGCAGACGTCCGACAATCGTAATCCACCAGTGTAAAACACTCCACCAAATCCTCACACACTTTACGGAACAGGAAACAGAACGCCATATCTGCTCGTCTCAGTCCGGGTCCTCGAGCCACATCTAAAGGCCATTCCGATTTATTCAGCGACAGTATTACATGGTAAGCCAGTTCTTGACTGCCTTCTTTGTTGCTTTCTTCCGCCATTGCCATCCCCATGCGTTCGTACGTCAATAGATCGCACTCCTGCCCCTCTCCAATACTCAATTTTGGGCTGCCAATATTGATATTTCGCTTCCACGAATACCATTTCACGCCTGCAAACCGGAACGAAGCTGCTCGAACTTGCCTCTTCTCGGCTATCATGAGCACTGCAGCGTCCACCGCGGTGCATCCGCTAGGATTCAGTATCGCTTGGGTTGTCAAGAGTTCGTTGTCATCCTCAACGTAGAGACCGCCTAGAACGTCGGTTAAACGCGCGTTCAATAACCCACTGGCAATCACTCGACGTTTGTGACTGTCGACACCTTCGCGAGTGGCCGAAACAGCGCGATGCACTGTGATTTGATCGCGTCTGGCCAAGAATTTCCACTCTGTCGGATTCAGTCGAGAACTGTCGAAACCCGCGAATGCCGCCAATGTTTCGCCCAGGATTTCTTCGCTGCGACGATCGTACTGGAAGCGCTCGTCGCGCGGCAACGAGTGCATGCTGCTGCGGCGGCGGGGGAGAAATTGGTTGTGCGGGACGGAAGTGGATGTAGTCAGGAAGAGGAGGTGCCAGATATATGAGACCAAGGATGCACTATTTTATGTGCTGGACACAGAGTGACAGGCAACTGTAGATAATTACGGTACTCAGAATGTTTTAGGGCTTTTTAGCTACGAGTTAAAGCCTGACGTATAGTTGGTTGTCATCAAGTGTTGTTGTTTTTCAACGACTGGGTGGGGTGCCGACAGGGTCCATGATGGCGAGATACTCACGCACTTCCGCCGGCGACTTGCCGGCCTCCACGAGTTTAGTCAGCACGTCGGCGCGAAGTTTCTGCCGGTTTTCCTCCTGTCTCGCACGCAGTTCACTCTGCTTGAGTTCGAGCTCCTGCAGCCTCACCGCAAGTCGTTGGCTTTCCAGCTTCAACATCTCGTCATTCACCGGCGGCGTCGAAGTTGTCGAGGTCAACTCCCGCAATGGACTCGATACCGGTTCGTCCGCTCCCCCAGTATCCGCGCGCACCGGTTCCGAGCCCGCCTCAAACGGTTGACTCGTTACTGTTCGACTCGGCGATGACGGGGCCTCCTGCTCGGTCTTCACCACTTCAGGTGCCGCCACTGTAAGGTCCTGAAAATTCGATTCCCTAGGCAAGAGTGGCGACCCGCAGCCCTCCGACCGTTGACCCAAGCTCTCGGACCTGAACCTCATTGCCTCTGTATCCTCTCCAGGGCTAAAGAGTGCGTCCATGCGCCGGTAAAAACTCTTCAAATGGTCTGGCGGGATCTGGTGCTTGGATTTCCTGTAGGCCGCCATGACGCTTTCAAAGCGACTACGAGCCGTCTTCTCCGACCAATCCGTAAGAGCTGCTCGGTTCATATACTGAGCCAGCGACCGATACCCTTCCGTCTTCTTGACGCGCTTGGGCGGGGGCGATGATGACGCCGCATTGCTGGCCTCAATGAGCTTGGCACTTACCGGTTTCGTCAGCAACTCGAAATTTCCAGGGAGTTCGAGCCACTCCAGCAGGCACTCGCGCTGCGCCGCTGTCGTGTGCGAGTACTTGCGCTTGCCGCGCTGGAAGGTACCCGGCGTGTCCGTATCGTGGCCGCTGGCAGCGTCTGAGCGCGGGGACGTCGGCCCCATAGCGCCTGGCATTGAAGCCATCTGTGACGCTGCGCTAAAAAGCGCTTTTTTGACCTGGACCGACGGAATGAGGGAGCGGAAATGTGCGGTAGAAAATGATCGTAGTTATTTTGCTAGGTTTATTTCCTACTGTTAAACCTTTCGTACCTTATATGACCCATTTGTAGCTCCCTAAAATTAGCTATACAAATTATATTATCTTTTAAAGGTCGCAAACAATCCTCTCGACCGTAATATATCATACAGTGAAACACTCCAGACAGAAACAGAAGGTCGTAGACCACGGTATACGAACTTAGGCCCCCACTCTCTCGTTGATATGAAAACATTGATTACCACTTATCAAAGGTAGTTAACTATGGGAAGAAACCCTTTATATGATATCAAGGCCGCGCACTTCGCGCGCGGGTGAGCTCTGAAATCTACGTTGGTAATGCCTGGATTTACATGTAAAGAATTGGGCATATATTTTAAAATATTCTCCACATAGTTTGTCGCGTCCTCCTTCTCTTCTTTTAGAATGCGACTTCGCTGTGAGCTACTGTACCGGCTTCAGTTACCGGGTTCAATAACCGCGACCGAATTACCGTAATCGGATTTTGGGTGCCCAGTCTTTCAGGCTATCCCAGTAAGATATTGACGGATTTCTTACATGACTTAGTTCAGTATTGGTTCTTCAATATTTTTTATTCTAGCTTCCAACAAATTTTTTGGTTCCGCATTCCGAGTCGGAATGCGGAACCAACTCCTTTGTGATCTAATTGGCAAACATTGATATACTATGATATGTGATTGGTTATTAGGCAATGTTCACAATCTTCCCTTTGTTGTCTGTCAAAAAAATTATATTCATCCATATCTGGCAACTTTACTTGTTTTTAGTATAATAAGGCCAACCCTAGTATTTATTTTTAGAAGTATCACTAGCTTTTTCATTTTCTTTCTTTTTCAAATAAGTCACACAAAGAAATTGAAATCACTATTCCGAGGACCCGCAGTTAACGCGAACGCGATCTATCGATCTATAACACCAGGCATTCAAACCACTTGTGTGGCTTTTAGGAGTCTTTTATGATACCCTCGCCCGTTAAAAACGCCGTGTCTGCGTGGTTCAATTGCGGTCTGTAGAACCGATCGAGGTAGTGATTGCCAAAAATGTTTTTTATCGAGCCCGCCCAGACAGCTCTGGAACTCAACGAGGCCATCATTTTTGTTGGACTTGTGGGGGATGGCAGTGCCGGCGAGAATGCACGGGACTTGGTAGATAGACAAGACTCCGGTATAACTGTCGCTGCACATTGCTGCTGCAACGTTGTTACGTTGCGCTTCCTGGGCAGCCACATACTCAGCATCAATAGACGGCGTGCTGTACTTCTCACCCTGTTAGATTGTTTTTTTTTTCGTGACTCTGGCATTGGACAGTGTCCAATGGACACTGCCCAATTACTTCAAACAATCCCTCAGCAAAGTCATCCGTCTCGTTGTTGCAGATATCCATGAGGTAGTCCGAAGCCATGCTGCCCATTATTGGGGGGCTTAGCGACACCCACGACGGGGTGCGGCTTATCTACAGGAAAATGACTCGATCGGTGTATTTTAAATGCTGAATCGGTAGGTGGCCACTATCCTTGCGCCATGCTAATCAGCATGTGTTTCTACAAAATAATACACACCGATTCAGTCACGTTGTAAAATGTATTCAAAGTAACCATGTAGGTGCATCTAGTAGAACTAAGAGCCAATTCTGCGGCCTTTGCACGTGCGCCGATTGTGACCAAGCTAACTGCAACCAGTACACTGGTACTTAGCGTCGACGCCCTCCTCCCCGTTGCTTATAATCAGCTTAGGAGCACAGGGGGAGAGCTACATATCTATCCAAGCTAGCTCATAGCTTGCCAAATTTCACGCTTTGAGATTTGCAAGCTCAAGCATTGATCGGTGTACAGCGACGGCGTAGACGACTACCAGACCAAGTTCAGCCTGTCGATGCTGATGACACTACAATAAGAACCCCAAACATAAATATAATTTAGTTAGAAGGATAGTCTTCAATTTTTCAAGGTATTCAATGTCACCCCCCAGAAGGACATCACTCGGTAATACCTGTCCGAGCAACAAATTTATTAGACACGCCGAAGATCACAATTCACTGTTGAAACGCAAAGCAGCGGAAGCTAAATCATTTTTAAAATGCTGAACCACTAACTCAAAGTACAGCCAAAACGCGGAGCTGGCAGGTATGGGACTTCGACCAATTAATATCGTACCCTAAACAACGCAGAAGTAACAGTAAAAAAACCGCTGTCAATATGTTGTTACCGATATCACAACTAATAAAGTAATGTATTAATTTGTTTCACAAACGACCACAGTCGTATTCCCTACTTTTTATCTCCATTCCAGATTCCAGCAGACATTAAACCAGCTATCTTGTCTCCGCATCAGCCGCAGTTAAATCGGTATACACTCATTATTCAACCACTAGATTTTCATTACACCGGTTTAGACATTTCTTTTGTTCTTATTACACCACAAAAAAGTGAAAATATTCAGCTGTTTGACGCCTACCGATCAGTCACAAAAACTACTGCCTTGGTAAAGAATATGTTAATATACACCGATCGAGTCATTTTCCCCTTATCTACTATACAAAAAAGGATGGGTTTCGACACAATAAAAAAAATGCATTTGCATGTATTATGTGAACCAGCCGTTACCAGCCGCGCTTCGCTTGGCTGGGCGCCCCTTCGGCTTCGCTACGCTCGCGATATAAATTTACTGGAGAGTGCCATGCGCGGCTCGCTGGTGAGCTCGGTGCTGGGCCCGCCTACGCAAATACCGCGCGGGCTTGCTACGGCTACGCGCCTCGCACCCGCTCGCCTTAGTTGGCCTGGGTGTGTAACATCGACCATATGCTGCTGGCTAAATAAACAAGCCATTTGTATCGGAATTCATCCTTTTTTGTAGCTAAAAGCATCCGCTTTTTAAAAGTGTGAAAACCATCCGATTTTGTAACGTAATTAATCTCTCTCCCCCCCGACGTCGTCTTACTGAAGCTACACTTGCCTCTGGCGAGAGCATGAGCCATTACGAGCCCGCCCATTGAGTGTGTCACGATGATTGTGTTGTGTCAATGGTTCTAAGGACAGCATACTTGATCTCGGAACAGCAAGGAGCGTGGTCATGGATATCGCCGAGCCTAGCCTTTATCAGCTTTGGCGTGTCCTGCAGCTCAATCTTTTCGATGGGGTTGCCCAAACCATGGAAGAAGATGCATGACCGAGGTGTGGAACGACACGATTTACACTTCGTCGCGTTCATTGCCATGTGAGCCTCCTCTTTCAACATTCTTGAATGGGTAGACGGGATCTTACCTCCTGTTGCCAAAGCGAGCGCCGTTGACGTCAACGGTGAGGCCTTCTGGACAATATCGCACGAAGTAGACGTATCAGTCAACTCTGGTTCCGGAATGGTGACGGGGCTGTCAAGATATTCGACAGAAATGGCCAAATCACTACTGTGCGCCAAAACGCCGGCTCAATTCGATGCACAAATAGCGTAGTGACTTCCAGCAAATGCCGTCTTGAATAGGTTACCATCCTCACACTCGATAGACTTGTCCCCTACAGAGGCACTGGGAATGGGTGTGGCGTTATTGAGAGCGGGTATAACGTCGTCGAGCGGCAGCGTGTCGGGCGGAAGGCATCGGACTGTTTCAGCGCCAAACGCGTCCGTTGTCGTCAAGTAGCTGAGCCCTTTACAAGAGTATATGTGAACTCGGAGTCACCGTCATGGAACGTCGCGTAGCTGTTGTAGGGCACATTTGAGCCGTTGGAAGACACGATAGGCGTGGCGTAGATATCGAACTCAGACTGTCCGTGGATTTTCATCGTCTTGAGTTTAAAGGTGACATGGAGTTTTATGGATGGTGCCTCGTCCAGCGATATCGGGCTGGTGGTTTGTGTGTAAGGGTTGCCGACTGCGTAAGGTCGAGCAGAGCAATGGCAAAAGCAACTGTGGCTCCCATCAACATCAGTATTTTGTTAGAATCGATGTTTTATCGAAGAAAACGATTAATGAACATCGTTGAATTCGGCCTAACCACTGGTGGGATGAGTGGGTATGTCTGGGCTTAGTACTGTGCTCATTACAGACTCAACACGTTGTTGTTGCTTCCTCTACCCTTATACCCTTACATACTGTATTAATATTGAACAAATATCTGACCGAACATTTATTGCAAGCATGTATTTCCTGCATAATTACATGTAGACAATGTCTGCTATTCTTTACCCGTTGATTATGAACTATCGTGTGGCACAAAAGCAAAAGATTATGCAATTGCACGTGCTAACTTGGCAGCCAGCAAATCCATTAACAGGTACCGGTAAATAAATTTAGCGATTGCATATCACACCTTTTCTTAAGGGGAAGTGTCAATTCGAGGCCGGCATGCCAGTTAGGGGTCGGTTCATTTGGCCAATGAAAGACTCGAGTTTTGCATTTATTAATTGTGATTACTGGTAGTCACTTATAGGGTTCCATATAAGAGACAAGGCAATCAATAGTGAAATCAAGTCACTGAAACCGGCCCCGAATTGACACGACCATCACTCTTATTTTTATTTTATAATGGATCGATTTGTCCATTGGCTAGAAGTTTCAGAAATAGCCAGCAAAAACTATAAAAACGACAGCTTTCGATTGGTACCGTTGGTGCCGCTTTGCTTGTATTAGATCAAAAGATTCAAGTAAAGTTAGAAATGTCTGTTTGAACTGGCCTCGAATTGACACTTTCCCTTACTGTTAATGCTCTGCGAAATTTGCTTTTATGGTATGGATACACAAGAGTCTCGATGATTTTCAAAAGACCAAGCTCTGGAATTGAGACATATATTGTCAATTCCGTCCAAATTTGTCGTTTGGAGCGGTCGGTGGAGTCGCTCACATACAAAGTCAAGTTATTTGAGAACCGCTCGCTGTGGAGCAGCTGTCATTTGCCACATGGAATCGTACATAAGGTAGGAATACTACAAATATTAAACCGCCGAGCGAATCTCGGAGCGAAACTCTGGAGCGGTTCCAATCGGCCGGTTTGGAATTTTGACTAGAACTCACAATACAAAGAAAAACATAGAAGCACGACGAAAAAACAAGGTTTGCGATCATGAACCGCATTGCTAAAGTATCATTCGATAGGATACCTTTTTAGAAAGGCACGTGTTGCTGCTCCAGACTGGGATCTATCTAAGGTCCTTAATAAGGGTTTATCGGTCCTTATTAAAGGCCTAAAAGTGATTGTTAGTGTGCATAGCGCCGACTTAGTGCCAGCTTGAAAACACACCAACGATGCTTCCTCCTCCGTTATGGTAAGTTGTGCGGTTTGGAGTACTGGGTAGGTTCTCCATTGGTGACCTGAAACAAGCCATGGGGGTCGCTCAAGCCTCGCTGAAAGCTACGTGGCAACGCTTGCCAAAAGCATCAAATTGTCTTTTTTATGAGCCCAGTCTGGAGCAGCAACCACTCTCTTTTAGAAATGTGTTATGGAATACCTACTTTACTGTTAACCAAGGCTCATTTTAAAATTTGAATCGATATTGAATCATTTTTTTAATCAAAACATTGGCGTCTTAAAAAGGGTTGGTTAACTCTTGCTTGAGTAATTAACAGTGTAAGTACGACTAGATTTGTTTTAAAGTTTGTATACGAGTGACTAATTGAATTGAGCCAAATTGGCAAATTTGGTCGGAATTCGAAATAGCTTTCTATATAAATATCTTTCCCAAAATAGATCTATTGCGGAGTGACTGAAGTAACGTTTAAAACTCAAAAGTGACCAGTTGAAAATATAAACCCATTGGGAAACCACTCTGATCCAGTACAAGTTTACTCGCACATTTCTTTTCAGCCAGGTCACAACGCCTTGTACAGTCTTGAAGGTGCCGAACCACTTGTAGGATAGTATTCACCGTCCTCACCTTATGAAGGTGCCGAACCACTTGTAGGATAGTATTCACCGTCCTCACCTTAGACTTATCAACTGTTCATGATACTATTCAAATACTATTTCTCCGTATCTGAAAGGAAAGCTATTTAGATTCCGGTACGGAGAAGCAGTGTTTGAGGCAAGTGGCATGGTTTGGTACATAAAGCAAATTGGTTGTGCTAGGCATTGTTACTACAGTATTTTTGATGATACTGTTACGTGCTGTAGGTCGGCTGTACGTAAAGTTAAGTCTGTCTATAGTAAGCTTCTATTGACACTTAACTTTGCACATCAGGGTTTCTACTGTGGATTTCAGAAGACTTTTGGCAAACAACTGTACTACTACATTACTTTAATTTAAAGTACTTATCTACCTACGTGTTAGCCTTCTTCCAAAACAGGGTGGTGTTTATAAACACCCTAACTGTTGTTACGCCATGAAACTAAAATATAGCACTACGATTGAGAAATTGCCATGTAGCTACCAAAAGGAATACATCCACAAAAAATGAATTTTGTCGACCAGAACAGTTCCGAATCCATACATTCCATGTTCATTTCCAAGGACACCAGTTATCAAGCCATATCAAGTGAAGTGTCCAATCCAATTCAGCACTTCGAAGTACTTCCCATCACCCACAACATCCTCAGAGAGTTGCCATGGCTTCCGTTCGGTATCCTTTTCCCCAGACGACTTGTGTTGCACACCCTGAAGACCACAATCTACCCAGCTTCGGCAGATCAAGAACAACAATGGTATCAACCAGTCACCCATCGAAATGACAATCCACATACTTTGTACAGTACAGTTCATTCGGTTAAGGGTTCAATAGCACTTATCCACGCGCTTCTCAACGGGCGCTGGGGCCCTCCACTTCACGAATATCACCGCTCCACTACAAATGCTGTAGTACATCTACACGTTGCCTCGAGGAAATAGCAGACCGGGACAGAAAAATCAGAAACGAAAAGATATCAACCAATCTCCAATTAACCACTGAGGCACATACACAGTACGACACATCCACAATAAAAAAATAAACACAACGAATCCACAACAACAGTGCCAACACGAACGCCAGTTGCATCACTACACCGCAAACACACCCAGTAACCATGTCACACATCAAGAAACGCGTTAAACTACATGAAACGAAACTCAAACACCATGCTTTGACCAAGTAGACTTGGCTCCACTACTTGATTCGCGCGTGAAGACCATTCATATTCGAAGAAAAGAAACCTCGACCACAAGGTCTCTAATAATCCATCGTGCAAAGTACAGGACACTCCCTCGCTCCAAAATCTACACCACGCCAATCAAAGCGCCACACGTTCACACCAACAGCGCTCGACAAACACCCAGCAAACCAACGACAACGAGACATAGTACTGAAGCACCAACCAAAAACAATCTTCAGAAATAAACAGCGTATCCTGCCTTGATCATTATCTTGTTTTTCCTTACGGCGCATGCTTGTACAGACAAAAGCACAAATCACACGCCGAAAACAGCAAACACCACGACACGAGCCACCGCCGAGACTTCCACGCAGAGCCTGCACGTAAACGGCGGGGTAGTAACTATTCAAAACAAACTGCTGCCTGGTTAGGAACAACGATTCGCATAATGGCGGATGGGTTTGCTAGTTTAGCGCGTAGTCCGATGCCTCCCACAAGGACTTGTCTGAACGTCGTATGGTGTGTCAAACGAAGATGCGATGCCTACACTCCATAAACCAATCACACATACTCAGCAACCAAATCACGAACACCTCATGCTTCACCATAAACAGCAAGTAATAGAAAACCCCACCACCACAGTAAAAATTCAGAAACGAAAAGATAGCAACCACTCTCCAGTTTACCACTGCCGTCACTCAAAACTCCACACAAACTCAAACACGACGCATCCTCAATCGAAAAAGAAATACCGCTACTTCACGTATCCACAACAATACCAACAAAAACACCAGCACTAGCACTGGACCACAAAACAATCTTTTCATCATTAATCAACGAGAAGGAGAATCTTACCAACAAAAACAATTTTCAAACCCTACAAAGGCACGAAGTACACGGTAAAACCAGCAAAATTCCACGCCGCCGAGACATCCACGCAGGACCTGCATGCCACGTTTTCTCATCGACATCTCGACTGGAGTAGCAACAACTGAACAGGAATGCTTGCCTATTCAACTGCAGTTGATACAGACCACTGGGCTTGCTGGATAAGCGCGGAACTTCCTGCACTCCAAGAGTTGCGCATTTTCCAAGGTCACAAGTAGCAGCATAAAAAGGTAACTTGCCTGGTTGTGGCTGCTTCTCACGAATCAATCGTCCTGCGTAGCACGGTGTGTTGTTCTTCTCAAAATATTTAAAAACGCGAAAATCACTTGCCTGGTTTTTAAGAAACGAAGTAGATAACGCCTGCACTCCACAATTATGTTGTTGACCCAAAGTTTACAGGAGGAAAAAAAATTTCAAGGACGTATATGAACGTCGTATGGAATAAACGCGATGTCTGCACTGCACAAAATGTTGCGCCTCAATTCCAAGTAAAAAGCAAAAGCCAGACTTGCCTGGTTTGACGCCATGTCATAAAGCGCGAAGGAATACTGTACAGCCTGCGCCACAGACCCCAGTTTTGACTAGATAGGACCAAGAAGAAGCACCACATACCAGAGACATGTCCAAGCATGCCAGTTCGACTTGAAAGGCGAGCCAAAATACTTGATCACTCTACATCCGCCCCAACGTCCAAAAAGTGAGCACACAAGAGAGAACAGAGCAGCTCCCACCGTGCCCAAGTCGTACGATTCAAACATCCGTCTCTCTTACGCATCCGTCGCCGTTCTACATGAACAAAAGCTCCGCAATTCACAAGACCCTCACGACGCTCTCACTCGCCTCCGTGTATACGAAGGGCAACGCCAGCAAGTCGTGTGAAGCTGTTGGCAGCGCCTCCAGAGGCTCACAGAGCGCACACGAGTGAGCGCGATTTTTCTCCACTTGAGCTCTTGGCCGCTTGTTTGCTTGTGACTCGCATGTCTTCAGAGTTCGGTGCGACACAGATCTGATCGGGTTTCCGATTGGTCAAAAGCTTTTCACGGTATTTGATTGGCAGACTGGATTCTTCGAACGCGAGACTTGAGCTGGCTCGAAAAAGTACCGTTCAAACCGATATGGATACACTACATCGACTTCAAGAATTTTGGAGTAGAATCAGATGGCGCTTCATGACCCGGAAGGTGCGTTCAGTCATCTGCCTGCTTCATGTCAATATGGTCGAGTGTGGTTCACTTCTGACGCTTGGCACTGCATTGCAACGTATCTGGCTTGCTGTTGAACAGCTGCAGACACGCTCGAGCAAGTCCAATCGCTTCAGAAACTCTGTCTCGAGGCAATCGGACGGAATCTACAGCGCTTCTACAAGTAAAACGCACTTGAATTGGCCGTGCAATTGCAAGATTCAATTAAATATGTGTTTTCTATCGTTGTGTCAGCTCGCAACTGCAGCCAGAGATTATGCAGGCGCTCTCGGTACCGGAGTCTCAGCTTATTTACGCATATGACCTCTCCAGACTGGACATTTTCGAGGCTCAAGCCTACCTACAGACGATCGACAAGTGGTGCGCTCAAGTGGAGGAGGACAAACGGTCCTAGTGAGTGACGTATCAATTGACGAGGAATTGCGGGTTTGTTGTGAGATACTGATGCTGTGTGAAGCTTCGAAACGTCGTCAGAGCGAGTGGACCGGGCGATGAAGAGATTCCTTCACTACGTGCTGCTGTCGCATCAATGCAGTGAACCATATCGCGATCTTGCAGCTGTAAGTATACAGCGGTTGTAAAGATGCAAGCTTGGGAGGTTTCATCTGACTTTGCTGCTGGTTGTAGGCCATTGGCTTCATCACGCCACCGACGTTGACACTGCGACCGCCGACAGCCTCGGTAAAGCGCAGGAAGAAGTGGGTTTCTGATGCAATCAAGAGCCAAGACGCGGTTGAAGTCAGTGTTTGTTCGCCTCCAGGGCCCCTTATTCAGAACGAGGTTGTTTGCTCCCGTTTGCCTATCGCAAGTGTCGGATGCGGCATCATTGCGGTATGTAGATTGGTCTTCGTTGCACTTTCCTGTTGACCTTTCTAACAGAAAATATTAATGCTGCAGCATAAGCTTCAACACTCCAACGTGATCGTGAAGTTGCGGCTGAATCACTGCCAGATCGCGGACGCTGGGGCTATTCTTCTGGCCAGTGGAATACGGGTACTCGTTGTTGCTCTGTGTGCATTTTGAGTAACTTTTAAGTATTATCCTGCACTCAGTTCACTACTTCACTGCAACTACTGGATCTCAGTAATGACGATGACGCGTATTGGGAAGACGTGATGGAGAACGAGATCGGTGCCAATGGCATTCAAGCCATTGCGCTTGCATTAGTAGAGAACCGAAGCGTCAAACAGGTAGAGATGCCGTCATTCCGGTTATCTGTATGAACGTCAGACTCCTAACAGCGCTGTGTAAAGGTCCATTTGAGCAGAAACCCTGTTGGGTCTCGAGGAGCAATCGCTTTAGCTTCGATGTTGCAAAGCAATGAGACTCTCGAGGCACTCTACCTCGATCGGTAAGACTGGGTTAAGGTGTGGTCTATTTGAGAGGTATGCTCTAACTTATGGCTACAGAACTCTGGTGCAGGACGGCGCAGAATCTCTCATTGACGCGTTCCAAGCATCCAAGTCGTAAGTGGTGTTAAGGGTGAATTGGCAGCTCGTATTGAAGTCTAATTCCTACTTTGATGTGGTTGCCTAGTCTCAACCGATTGAGTCTGTTGTGGTGCGGTTTGCGCTCAGAGATTGGCGCTAAGCTGGCTTCCGTTCAAGCTGCTAAAAACGAGGGCTAACATCTCCTGCCCCTGTTTGTATATCGCTAAGTAAAGCTTAGAACTTAACCTCTCTAACGACAATACCAACGACTTAGTGAACACCATTTTCGTCGATATGATCATCGGAATCTTATTAACATTAAGACGCGGCACTAAAACGGACTATAGCACTCATAGGGGAACACACACGATAGGTCGCCCACAGCAGACAAGTGTCTGCGCCCGCAGCAACCTTAAGGGGACGAGGCAGTCCGGTGGTGAGCATGGGCCATGTACGCGTCGGCTTGGCGAATTTTGGCTTCTTGGCTCGATACCAAGGCGCGAAGGCGATTGTTTTCCTCCTTAGACTTTGCCAGTTCGTAGGTTTCGCGTGAAGCATATTCGCGAGTCTTGGGAGACACAACACGGTGCCTACGCAGCTCATTCAGACGCTTCTCGAGCACCATGGACTCCTGACGGAGAAATGCCACCTCTCTCTGTAAATAACAACCCAAGCTCAAAGTTAGCAAGGATCGATGTAAATTCCATTCAAAAAGTGATTCAAAACGTACCCTTCGAGCGGCGTAGGTGCATTTCTTGGTGCGTTTGCCGGTCTTCTTGATCGGCTCCGAGAAGCTCCGAACCAGAGTTGGGATCTTAAGAGCTTCCGGTGCTAGCAGACTCATGAGATCCTGCACCTCACGCTTGGAGAAGCCAGGGTTGAAAGCGTCCACTGCCGTCGGTGAAGACATTAGATTCAATGGGGTGAAGTCGTCAACGAGCTTTTCGTTGCAGCCCTCGACCTTCATCATTGGTATGTCAACGTCATCGGCTGCGATCAAGCTCAGGATCTCCGGATCAATAGGTTCGAGATCATCGACAGAGCGAGCAGCGAATACTGGTAAGGGTTCCAGTGACATGATGGTAGTTTTGAGTAGTAGTGAGGCGTTGGAATCAACGTGCGAGGGCATGAGGAAATTGAAAAATGTGATAGGAGGCGAGGCGTTTCGATGGAGTGACAGCCGCCCACCATGGCCACCGTTTATGCGTGTGCAGCCTCGACTTGGCTGACGTACTCGACACCTATCTCCAACATCCTTCCCAGCCGAGACGGTGGCCATAAGCTTTGGCCGTGAGCCGTCTCGATATTTTTTACATTGTTGCCACGCCGCCATCAGGTGACATCCGAATATTCGTCGGCCGGTATCCATTCACTTTATTGTTATGCTCGACTCGAATTGACACTTGAAGTTGTTCGGCTGGACGCTAAATGGAATAGAGGAGACTGAACGTCACCACATGCTAACCAGCGACTTCGGTGCGTGTTCGTCGACCTGGACGACACCATAGGGGCCTTCCAGCTGGTCGACAGCGGAATATAAGACGCTCCAGCTCTTTCCGACACTGAAGCAAAAGACTTTGGTGATCGAACATGTAGATGAACGCATTGAAACATTGGATTTTCTTACCGGCGTCGAGTCGGTTCGAACACCTGAAGATGCCAAGCAGGATCCCATGTGGTCTCAGACCACTGGTCTGCCACCAAGGTCGGGTGTTGATACAGGGCGCCATAAGCAATCATGAGGAGCATCCAGCAGACACTACGACGCCGCAATGTGACGACTTGAAAAAAAAAAAAGTCTCCATGTGGCTAATGTGGCTGTTGACTTTGTGCGCGAAAGTGGTGGGTGCTGCACTGAGCTACAGTTCCCCACTGTCTGACCAGCTACTACGCCCAAGGTCCTACACAGTGGCGACGCTCCTTTGCCAAGGTGCAGTCTGAATAAAAAATTCACGATGTCTTAGCACTGTATTTACATTGAGTTTCTTGGTGCAAGCGAGAAAGCACCAAACAATCCACTTGCGCCGTTTGTGACGTAGTGACTCGTTTCAATCATCAGAACCTGGGCGCGCCTCTGCATTATCGATACAAGTACGCTCCATGGGCGTAACGGATACCGGTACATGTACAAGATTCACGGGCAGATGGGTGCAACAAGAACGCAACCACAAAGTGCTGCACTACATGTAACTTTTAGCCTGCCTTATTAAAACTTAAAAATAAAATTATGGAGCTCTTCAAGATCTCTGATTACTTTGAGGGAAAAAAAACATTGAAGTTGCTGAAATAGGGTCGTGTAGTTTTGATAGCTACTTACTCCTTATTAAACTATTGTCACCCTCAATCCGCAATTCACAATATTAGCGCCAGTGTCTGGACAGGGCGAATTCCCCATTCCAGCAATGCAAGACCAGCTCGAAGCGGCAGTAGACTCTCACGCCTCCAGGCCTCCGACCCCCGACAGCGACCAAAGCCACCAAAATGTAGTGGTGACTGTACCCCCCTTGGAGAAGACGGTGTTTGACACGTGGCAAGAGTTCCAAGACTATTTAAACGAATACCAGCAACGCACGTTCCAGATCTATTCCGTCCGTACGGGGACTCCGGTTTCCACGAGAAACAAGAGGATCAAGGAAAGATACGCGAAACGAGGACTAGCGGTGCCTCCGGGGGAGCTGCTACCTGGGGAAATGGGTACATACAGTAAAGCTGTAGTGTGTACCCATGCTGGGAGACCCAGGTCGAGAGCTACGGGAGCGAGATCGAGACAACCGTCACGAGCTATCAACTGCCCCGCACAGGTAGGCAATAGTGGTAGCAATTATTATATTTTTCTTGCATCTCATGTATTTTTTTATATAATTCTTAGATCACTTTGGTGCTACGACGAGATTATGCCAGTGGAAAGTGTTTCGTGTACGTCAGTTCGCACACAACACGACACAACCACGCGCTGTCGGATGGACAGTATCGCAGACACCCAATGATCCGTAGAGTTACAGACCCTGGGGTGCTTCGTACGGTCCATACTTTGCAAAAAGCGAATGTGGAGCCATCCAAGATCTTGAAATATGTGCGCGAGCACACGGACAAGGAATTGAGGATGAAAGATGTACACAATATGCTGGCTACGCTCCGAAAGAGTCCTCCACAGGCTCCACCTGCTACGGCGTCTGTAGCTCCAGCCCCTACTGTCACGATGCAGACTCAGCCATCGACGCAGACTCAGCCATCGACAATGTCTGAACAACCTGGGTTTTCTATCAGGAGTGGGCCTCGTCCTCCAGTTGCACCGGCGAGTGGAGCTCCAACACAATATGGCAAATTCCTAGCAGCGTTTAATGTTGGCAAGGAGATTGCGGAGCTTATGGCTGAGATGGACGCGGATCGATTCGCACAATGCTTTGCCGAGCTTCGCATGTTCCTGAGGGTTATTGAGAGCGGACGAGTGTCTGTTGTCACGACTCGAGAAGCCTTTGGACATGCACAGAATAGCGTTATGACAGGCATCCCAAACACTCCAATCCCACAACAGTTATTCCAGTTAGCTGCACCGCCTACTGGGCCTCCAAGTAGCTCCAATGGACCCAATTCTGGTAATGGGGAAGCGACTAACAGCCTCATCAGCCCTTCGCAGTATGCGTCAGGTCAGTGAATGTGACAGAATACGGTAGTAAATTTAAAATGTATCCATTTGCTCGGTCTTTTTATCTGTCAAATGTAGCTATTAGTTGACGTACCACAGATCTCCCACACTAAAGCCTTCGGGTAAACTTTCGATGGCAAGGCCGAGTTCCTTGGAATAAGTTGGTGGTCGATCTTGGTTCTTGTTGACTGCAGCGTAGTAGGCTGCAAACGCGTCCATGGAGCTGGCGTAGTCTTCTTCGATCTCGACGTCGTCCATCTTACGAGGCTGTCGGAGCTGTTCAAGTGGAACTGGTTTCTCCTCGACCTCGAACTCCACTCCGTAGATCGGATTCGTCGAGAAAACACTGTGTAAGCTCTGCATTTCCTTGAAAAGCTCGTGAAGACGCTCTTCTGGATCCACGCGGAAGCCCAAAATGTAGCCACCACTAACTGCCGAAGTCTCAATGACCAGTGCGGGACCGAACTTAGAGCCTCGGATACGAGCCGAGTTGATCTGCATGTAAGGAATGCTAACGTTGAAGTTTTCAGCCAAGTTGGCATGCCACACGATGCGAACGTTGGTCACGAAAAATGTACCCAAGTTGCCTTGATCCGATGACAAGTTCCAGACACCATTCAGCCGGGTGTACACTTGTTCATGAGGGAGCAGCGTCAACTCC
The DNA here is from genome assembly GCA_033557915.1 of Phytophthora tentaculata. Classification (NCBI taxonomy): domain Eukaryota; phylum Oomycota; class Peronosporomycetes; order Peronosporales; family Peronosporaceae; genus Phytophthora; species Phytophthora tentaculata. The sequence continues at coordinate 1,907,037 of JAUCEA010000005.1, forward strand.
TTCTCCTTGATGATAGCTCCTCGAAGTTTGAGCTCTCGATAGAGCTTCGTCGTCTCATAGGACCGGAATACAGCTTGGATAGTGGTGAAGAGTCTGGGGCTCGCCTTAACGAGACTCGTGAAGATAAACTCGAAGCGACTGTTAGCGTACTTGGTCATGACATACAGCGCCTGCGTGCTGCCCCGTAACTTGGACGTGGCTGTGCGAATCTTGAGGCTTTGGATGCAGCTGTATCCGATGCTCAGATTCGTCCGCACAGACTTGTGCGAGGCCCACAGTAGCCTTAAATTCGTGATCTCTAAAGACCCACGGTCTCCGTTATTGCCCTTGGTGTCCTCAACCGAGTTGATAGCGTCCACCATCGTTTCGCCCTTACGGAGATGCATGGCTGCCGCTGATATGTCGAAGCGGATCTCTCGATCCTGCCATGTCATCGACTCAGGCGCAGCTCGGATCTCTGCAGCCATCTTTAACCCACCAACAAAGCGATCTGAAAATGGCTAACCGACGCGTCCACTCGACACTAAAGATGGCTACACAGTAATGCATCTCATTTTTTACCCTAAATGCTCTGTAACCTCATCCTTTCAGGGTAACCCTGCTTTAAGCTAGCAAACGCTCCATCGTCTGCTGTAACAGCACACTAAACGCCTTCTGCTCCAGCTTCAGACACACCTTTGTGGTGCCAGAGTTGTCGAATGTGAGCTCGAATAGCGCCACGACATTCGTCATGGTCTTCACCGAGAAATACGCGACTTCCTTGCCGTCAATCGGCCGCTTAGCGACGTAGAAGACGTTACTGCGTCCCAGTCGTTCCGATACAGCATCAACGCCTCGTCCACCTGTCGCAAGCGTGAAATAGTGTTCATTGGCCTCAGCAATACTCTGCCACATACTGATGAACTCGGTTGAAGCCATACTGCCCGCCTCCGTGAAGATGGCTACCAAATCCAAGTCGGACTGGAAGTACACCACCTCGCCGCTCGAATTATTCTTGATCGCCACCTGCAAGGTCAAGTTCGGAGCCACAGCAGCGTTGACGAACTGCGGACTCACTCCCATGGGTACAACCTGGTTGACGCTCTGTCCCTGTGCTAATGGCTGCGGGAACGTCACAATCGCCTGCATGGGCACAACTCCGAACGTGCTCTTGTTGAACTGGATACTCACACCGGAAATAGGAGCAGACGCCTGGTTCTCAAAGTCCACGTCCAATACGAAGTTGCCATTGCGACGAGTGAACGCTCCCGTCATCTGCAGTCCCTTTCCTTGTTGCGCACTCATCAGCAGCTTCTTCTGAACCGCGGACGATCCACTTGATACTGGAGCGGGTGGGGGCGTCGGAGCACCGAAAATGTCGACGAGGCTTGCACTGGCGGGGGCTGGAGCGGTCGGAGCCGGTCCCGGGCCTCCCATGGATAGTCCTTCCATGTCCAGTAGATCAATAGCACCTTCAGACTGTTGACCACTCGATCCCTCTTCAGGCTGGTCGGACGAGCCTTCGTCGTCGTCTTCGTTGCTGTGGTCGTCGTCCTGGCGATGTTCGCGTAGTTCCGACACGGTAGAGCGCACTACGAATGCACTGGGCACCTTGTGGTAGACACTAGCAAGCGTCGAGATTTTACCAATCAGATCGTCGAGAACCGAAGACTCGAGTGCGAACGTGTCGTCACTGATAACTGGTTTCTCTGCCAGCACCACAGCGTGAGCAGCTTCCGGGTTGGCGGACAGTAGACGCCAGTACACGTAGCCACGGTCACGCAAGTCTGGGTTGTCAGACTCCTCTGTAGCCTTGTGCAGCACCTTCTGCACCATCTCTTGGGTCTCGTTAGGACGCTTCAAGAAGAGCTTGACAGTAGCAGTCAGAAGCTGCAGCTGAACCTGAGCCGTCTCGTCGTCGAATGAATCCATGAACGACTCGAGCAACTCGTCGGCATTGTCGATACGTTCCGCGTATTCGCCGATGATCCAGATCATGGACGCCTTGGCTTCCGGCTCGTCCAATGTATCCAAGTTCTCACAGAGTGTAGCTATAATGCTCTCGTACTGATTTGGGTACTTCCGGAAGATATCCTTGATGACGATGATGGCTTCCTGCACGATGTAGTTGACCTTGGTCTGGATCAGTTCCAGCAACACATTGATGCATTTTTCCGCTGCACGTTCGAGTTTGACGGCGCAGCGGCCAATAGCACGCACGGAGCGACGTACAAACTCCACGTCCACTTCAGTAGCGTATTCCTTAAACTCAAGCAAGACTTGCTCGATGTTCCGCTCTGAGACGAGCCGGATGATGATCTCCAGCTTCTCCATCTTGACGTAGATGGGGTCGTTGTACTTGCAGAAGAACACCTTGATCTCATTGGCCAAAATGGCCGGACGTTTCTGCACGATCAAGTTAATGTTGCGCAACGCAACATACTGGATCTCCGGCTCGGCGGACAGTAGAGTCACTAAAGGAGGCGCCATTTTACGGGACAGACTGCGCTCCGTATCAGCGTCCGATACTTTCTCCAAGAACTTCATAATGACCTTCACAGCGGACAGGACGACGGCCGAGTTGGCGTGTTGGAGACGAGGAGTGACGCGCTCGATGATCCCCTCGGCCTCTCTCGAGTCTGCAGGAGTGTATGCGGCCAATGCGTCGAGCACAAAGACCTGCCCCCACTCGTTGCACTCGTTTAGAGCGGCCAGAAGCTTCTGTAGCACCGATTTGGTGATCTTGAAGGCCATCGCGCCGCCGCTGTTCTCCGAGATCTCGGATAGGGCTGCGATAGCGTTGGCTACAACCGTCGGGTTCGAGTCCGAGATCAAGTCCCGTAACATGTCGAGGAAGCCCTGCTCCTCGACCATATCCGGGTTGATATCGTAGAGTTTAGAGACGCAAATGGCTGCAGTTTTACGGACATACGGGTCCTCGTCCTGTAGACAGCGACGTAGTGGCTCGCATAGGTACTCGGTGATGCGGTCCACTCGGATGCAGCCCATAGTGCGCACTGAAAGCGCCCGGATGAGCGGGTTCGGGTCGGCGGCGTCTTTTACGAAGGTGTTGACGGCAAGGATGGTCAGATCCGGGTTACTCTTGGCGTAATTGATGAGGTACAGGTACACGAGCTTCTTGAGCTGCGTGTCGGCCGTCTGGATGCAGTTGACCACGTCCGTGAAGAGCATTGATACATCCTTGCCCACCGTCATGTTGGCGATGACCTTTTTCACAGCGTCTTTCTTCTTCTCGCGACTGGGATTGGCCAATTCCTGGCGCAGCTCGTGGGTCTCGCCCTTCTTGGTCGTGCTGAAGAACTTGGAGTCGTTCGCCGCGCCTGTCATGCGCTTGGCGATCGCTGCCATCGTGGGCATCGCCATGGTTACAGCAGAGTCCTTGAGTTACGGGGAAAACAGCTTTAACGTCTTGGTTTGACGAGGCGCGATACCAGATCTGAAACGGACGCGTGGTGGAAAGATACGATTGGTAGAAATTTAAAAAGCGGTTAGATTGATGTGATATACATAACGTAGCCATTTTAAAATGGCTACATTGAAGGTGTGATTTATTCACATGTCTTCATCCTGGTCATCTTTATCTTGCAGTTCTATCGCAATGACGTTCTGTGGCAGTGATAGGAATGCTCTGCGTGTGCGTTCTGCCATGTTGTTGCCTGTAAGGCAGAGCCAGACCAACGTCGGAGTAATTAGTCGCTTTGGAGCGTGGAGTTTGCCTGCCAGTACCGCCAGAGGCTCCTCAGTCATGTGGTTGTAAGCCAGATTGAGCTCGCGCAACGTCCGATTGGTTTCCAGTGCACGAGTGCAAGCCACTAATCCTTCATTACCGATTCGATTGTGTGCCAGATCCAGTCGCTGCAGCGTATTATTGGCCGAAAGACACGCAAAGAATCGCGGTGCCTTGGTTGCATCCAGACCCGAATACGACAAATCCAGCGCCACCAACGTCCTGTTAAGCTTGAGAAGCTCTCCGAACCGAGCCACAGCGTCCGCGTCGATGCGGTTAGCACCGATATGAAGCACACGCAGTGATCTGTTAGAGTTAATAAGCACTTCAGCGATTCGTTGGGCTTGGTCGGATCCGATACCAGGACCTGCATCCAATGCATCGGCCGAGTCTGTACCGCTAATATTAAGGTTTTCTAGACGCTTGTTTCTCTCCAACATAGACGCAAACGCTGCAGCGCCACGAGAACCCATCGTGTGATGTTCAATATCCAGCAGTATCAAGCTTTTGTTGACCTCAAGTGCAACCGCCAGCGCCTCAGCACCCGTAGGAGACACGGTATTCCAACGCAAGTGAAGTTCACGTAGCGTAGTAGTGCGACGAAGACCTTCAGCTATAGCTACAACGCCTCGTACACGCAGCTCGTTCCCCCGTAAGTCCAATCTCTCAATAGATTTGTTACGTATCAGAGCTTCTCGAAAGCCTACGACCCCATCGTCACCCAGCTGCGTCCAGCTCAAGTTGAGGTAAGTAAGCGCATTACTTGACGACAAGCACTCAGCCAGCGCCTGGCCACCAATAGGACCCAGTGGATTGTTCTCCAATTCAAGAGTATGCAACGTGGAGTGGTTACGCACTCCGTCAGCCAATGCACGAGCCGCTGCGGTGTCCAGCATACAGCTATTCAACGCCACTCGACCGAGATGAAGATGGTGCAGCATCTTCTTGCCGAGAAATGCCACTTCATACAGCTCCAATTGGCGGCCGCATAAGTTGACAGTAACCAGATCTCGATGGTCTTTGTGGTTTGTAGCCATGTCCACGGCCACCTTAGTCGACCGCGAGACGTCAGGAAGACGCAACTCGTTAAGCTTCTGCGTTAAGCGATTCACGGCAAAGCACTTGGCAAGAATCCAACGATCTAAAAAGTGGTTGGAATCCACGGAATACTCGATTTTCTCGGGTATTTCTCCGTATTTCGTGTTGCCACGTACTTGCTGAACGTGGATCACTGTTTCGTGCATTTTGATGGTCAACAGTGTGCTGTTGAGAGCTACGAGCTCTCCTACACTCTCCCCAGCTTCGGGAAATAATCCTGTATTTGACAGGTTAACATCTCGTAAAGTTGCGCAACTCTTGATAGCAGTTAATATCTCCAGCACTGCTGTTCTTCCTAATCCTGCGTTATCGTGCATATCCAGGGATAACAACATGTTGTTTTGAGATACCAATCCTGCAACAACCAGACCGTCAAGTTCCACCAGTTCTCGATCAGCGAGATTTACCCAACGCGAAGTTTTGACTTTGTCGATTGGGAGAATCGCTCGAGCTCCACTTAACCGAGCTAATGCAAAACTGTCGTTAAGGTGACGCAGCGCCACAACGATCCGCTTCGCTGAGTCAAAGTCGAGGTTCGCGAGGTACCGAGTACCGTCTTCAGCCAGATCACGTCCGTATACGCTCAGTTCGCGAAGAGCGAAATTGTCTCGCAATGCAGACAGCAGCCCGAGCACAGCTCGTGGCCCCAACTGGTTCCAAGACAAGTCACAACGTGTAAGAGTCTCGTTCTCTCGCAATGCTCGACCAAGTTCGTCTGCGCCCTGAGAGCCAAGGCGATTGTCACGGAGATCCAGATCTAGCAGCATCGAGTCTGGGCTGTCCTCTAAAGCGTCGGCGAGGTCACGAGCTCCACTAGGACCGATCCGGTTCCCAACCAGACTGAGGTGGGTTAGCGTAGAATTTACCCGTAAACCAGCAGCCAAAGCACTCATGGCTGAATCATCGATCGATGCGTACTCTAATCTGAGCGATAACAGTGTTTGATTCACTCGAAGAGCCTGAAAGACTGCTATGGCGCCGTAAGAGCCAATCTTGTTCTTGTCTGGCGCTTTTGATATCGTGCTGATGTTTGCTGGGTCTTTGGACTTGGCTCCACGTTTGAATTTTATCGTGATCTTTAGTTTTACTTTAATTTTCACAGGTCGAGACAACTTTGCAATCCATTTGTGACTTGAGTTCAATTTCTTTCGATGTCGAAGTCTTTTGGTTATCCTTGTAAAGCCCAGACGTGCTGATCTGCAAGATCTCCTTCGTTTTAACTTCTCTTTGGCTGGTTTCGGTGGTGGTGGAGGCTGTCCTTGTTGCACAACTAAAGATCTTGTGCTGGTGTTGAAGGCCAATCCCGCATGTGCGAGCACTGAAATCTGCGTCGATGAGATACTCGAGCGTCGTCGCTTTTGTTGCATCTGCTGCTCATCCAAAACTAGACACCGAGAGGAGATATTCCTACGTAGACATAGTGTCGTATACGTCAGCGACAGACCAAGCTGGAAACAATCATACCATCCAAACGGCGGAATATCGTCAGGAACGACGTAACTTCTCTCGATCTGGCGGCTCTGCTCCATCAACAATAAAGGCCCGGATTTATCATTTATATCGTCGATTAAGACCACGTGGTCATCGATCAGAGTGCTGCTGTCTTCGGTGTCCGGCGCGAAGCTCACGCGTTTTATCTGACGAGTTTCTCTCTCGGATATGGCTACAGTAGTCTCGCCATTGATTCCTGTAGATTGATCAGGGGTTTTGGGGATATTCAACGAGGCTGAAAGAGCCACAAACTCGAAAATGCTAGCCTGCAAGTCTGGGACGGAATCGATGACATGGATCCACGCCTCTTTCCGCGGAGTAACAGCATCGTTATTATCGTGAGGTTCATCTGCTGACTGTAACTCAGCACCCACCAGCTCCGTGTTGTGCAGCAGATCAACAATTGATGTCTCCAACGCACGGTGGTTCACATTATCTGCCTGCGACGAGGACTCGTTGACAGTGTCTCCTTCCCTACTGCCCAATGTATCCATCAGCGCACGTCTATTCTGCTGTCATCCATTTTCAAACGGATTTGGAGTGACTCTTCAGCACTGTAAAAACTAGACACGGACTACCATTCTCACAGGCAACAGATCAATGACTAACTGCAATTGTATGACTCTTCTTACATGTTGCAGGCCACAAGTGCAGTGTCTCTATTGTGAAACTGGGTAGGCACGCTTGATGTGGATCTCCCCACGAGGTCTACAGCAGGAATATAATAAAAGCATAAACATCAGCCCATCTACTATCGTATTTGACACACTACGTATCCCTCCTACCTGTCATTAGCACCGGTCGGCACCATCCCCATGCGCTGAATCACTTTCATTCCCGACGAGATCCGACCAAACACTGTGTGCTTACCTACAACAAGACATCAGACTTTCCACCACATTTCAGCAATATTTCAGCTCCTCCGTACCGTCCAGCCACGGTGTCGGAGCCAGCGTAATGAAAAACTGGCTGCCGTTAGTGTTGGGCCCTGAATTCGCCTACACCAACGCACACAACGTCAGTCAAACACTTATAAAACACAAAACTCTCCTGTTTTTTATACCATTGACAACACGCCAGCTCCTGTGTGTTTGAGCTCCTTGGTGATTTCATCGTCAAACTTTGCTCTGCCATCCAATTGTTATGTTAGTAAAAAAAAGAATGTAGATGTGTGTATCATTGTCTTCCAGTACCCGTAGATGGACTCTCCTCCTCTCCCCGTACCGGTGGGGTCTCCGCCCTGGATCATAAAATCCTTGATGATGCGGTGGAAAATGGTGTTGTTGTAGTAGCCCCGACGCGCCAGCTCCGCGATGTTCCAGCACGTCCGAGGTGCGTGTTCGGTGTACAGCTCCATTGTGAAGTCACCCTAACCAATATTCAGCGAGTTAGTATGGAATTTATACACTACAGTAACAAGAAGAGAGTGCAGAAGAGAAGTTGCCACGTAGGACGCACCACGGTCGTCTCGAACACAACGTGAGTCGGAGGCGTGGACGTCGATGGAGCTGCCATGTTTCACGCAATGCTAATATTATAATAATTTACCGGTAAAAATAACATAAGTAAGGATATTATAAGCTATTTGGTCATTTCTCCTTAACTTTATGAGTATTTACAATATTATTTGAAATAACGGATTCGCCCGAATAAAAGCCCCCTCCCGAATAAAGCCCATTTTTGAAATTTTTTTGAAATGCTACTTTGGTCATTACAAATTTAAGTTTTAGAAACGCTTAAATCTGTGAAAATTATGCCCGCACAATTAAATAAACCCCGGGTATTGTGGGTTCTACTCCAATTTTGGATGGGCGACTGATCGAGTCGAGCGCGAATCAATTGCACGAGCCTGCAAACTAGAATTATTTTGTGCGATATGGTAGTTTTGGCTTTGTTGTCAGTCTTCATGCCAAGATCAAATGGGTACGGGGTCTATTTTGACCAATGAGGAACGCTTTTTGACTGAGTTGGCGACTTGATCAACCAACCCTGTATCCTAAATATAACCGGAATCCACAATAATAGGGCGCATCCGTTAATAAATGTAAAATACTTCGAAGTATTTTTAATTTATAAAAGGAATTTTATAACATTCCATGTACATTGATTTTAACATGGCAATCTCTTATGATCAGGCGGGATTTTTGGAGGTCACACCAATTTGAAGTATGTATTTAACCTCGTTCTGTGTTGAGATAAACTAGAGGCAAAACTTAATCGTGTTATTAGTAGATTGCAAGGAGCTGTTTCTTCTTTATATGTTTTGAAGTTGATACATTCAATTTCGGGATCGATCACCACAGTAGAGTGTATAAGTATATTGCATGCTCGTTTTCATGATGATATAGGGTCGTAATACGTTGAGAAATGTATGAATAGATACAGCACATTGTGCTCTTCACAATGATGTTCTACAATACGCTAAAGTGGCTTTTAGACCGCAGGACATGCTGTCGACAATGAGCTCAAGAGCTCCCCACATTTGTCGGTGCAAGCGAGCATCCTAGTGATGTTCTCCATGATAATATCCCAATACATCGTAGCTGTTTGTTAAACCCATCGCGAGGTTGTTATGCATATCATCCGGATTATATTTCAGGTACCCTAAGGCTGTGATTATATGTACCTCCACAGATGGAAACGTCATCAAGTTGCAGTGCAACAACTCGATGTTTGGCTAGCCACAATGCAGGAACTACGAGTGCTTCAGGCTTCATAACCCCCCACTATACTTAGAGCACTATGTTCTTATTGTGAATTCCGTCAAAAATTTCCGATTTGGGCCGGTTTGTCAAAGCGCTCACGAACAGACTATTGGTCAAAATACCCCACCCCCAACATGGAGGCGGCGGCAACCAGGCAGCATGCGCACCCCAACACCGTCTTTCACTGCCTGTACGGCTACTATAACCTCGGCTACTCTCGCCCATCCCTCGCTCGCATCTATAACAAGACTCAGAGAACAATCGGGAACTGGATCATGGTGTATGAAGATACCGGGACCTTCCAACGCGCCAAGGCGCCCTCTGACAAGAAGTTCATGGCCTCCCAGAGGCGATGGCTGTACGAATACTACCAAAAAAAAGCCGTTCGCCTACCTGGACGAAGCTCAAGCGGCCTTCACGGAAACTCATCACGTAGCCATATCCAAGACGTCTGTCGGCGCGTAATTCATGACTTTGGACTCACCTGGAAGGTCCTCGAACGGCGAGCGATGCACGTGAAGGAGCGTGATATCTTCAGGTTTGTGGAGGAGCTCAACAGAGTGAACTGGAGTCACCAGAATCTAGTGTTCCTAGATGAGGTGTTGTTTAATAACCGGGGTATGCTACGAAAGCGAGGCTACTTTATGAGAGGGGAAAAAGCCGCTATCAGGGGCGATTTCCAACGCAAGCCTAGGATTTCAGTTTTGGCGTTCGTTGGGGCGAACGGCGTGCTGGACTACTTTGACACAGAGGGAACTTTTGATCTTGTAACGTTCACTACATGCTGCCAAGAATTCGTGTACTCCATTTGTGGAAATGTTCGACAGTATCCCGGATCCAACTCCGTATGGATCTTGAATGGAGCTACTATTCATCGCCCCCGAGATTGTTCATTATCTGCGCAGCGTCGGTGTCGTCCCTATTTTCTTGCCTGCTTATTGTCCTTTTTTCAATCCTATTGAATTCATGTTCGGGTACATGAAAATAACGTTCCAGCGCTACTACAATGAGGCTAGCTCGCGGGACCCTACGGCATTCGTTGTAAAAAAAATATGTAAACGATTTGAGTCGTTTTGCATAACGCGGGTGTTCGAGCATTGTGGGTGGATAGTGGATGGCCACTTCAATCCCGTGGGTCCCCTCTTAAAGGACAAGAGAACAGTTCCAGACATTGGCGTCGACACGGAAGGGGTTTGTGCAGATGACGAAGCCGTAGGATCTTCAACTCAACGTTAATTAAAATAAATATCGCAACGTCTGCTACGATTTTCAGATCTTTGGTTTTACTTAACTACTCTTCGTGCTCGGTGTCGGCGATATTGTCGATTGCTTGAAGTGGATCGGTGGCTTCGTGCTGTGGAGGAGAGGGTAACCCACTGATTAGCGCCTCGATGACCTCTTTTCGGGCTAGAAAGCTTGCTCTCTGGATTTCACGGCGCTGACCGAAAGCATCATGGGCGCGTTGAAAGTGTTCGTTCTCAGTAATTGATCAGCTACGCAGTCAAGTGCCATTCGAGCTGATCTATTCAGCCTTGTCAGATGGCTCAAGGTGCGTCTATGTTGCGTTGAACATCGGAGCAATGCAGTCTGGTGGAGGCTGGGATATTAATGCTTCCCACGTATATCGGTTCAGATTGCGCGTTATGTGGTTGGCCCACATGCGCCATACCACAGCCGAACTGTGAAATGTATCCGACCAATGCTGTGGTGAAGCGCCCATTAAGTTTTGGCAGTTTGGGCTGAGTGATGGATCTTGACTCGATCTGACCAAGCGGGTTCGGGGTGAAGCTGAAGGGGCCCCGTCCCAGAGAAGGATGCGATCGGATTGCGGCCATAGATCGGATCGGCACCGCGCGGATCGGATCGGCTTAGGGCTGGAGATCGGATGTACGATCCACCTGAGAATGCCCTGGAATCATCGTGTACAGGACAACTGATTTGTACCCAAGTTCGGTAAAGTACGATTGGACATTGAATACCAGATCAGTAATCATAGGATACGCAATGTAGTGGGCCAAAAGGACTTAAGTAATAACAGAGTGAATTTTGCCTTGTCAACAAGAAGTACCTTGAACTTCGATACTGTAGCGGGAAATTGCAGTGGCCCATACAGTAATCAAGTCAAAGTTACCAAGTACACGTCGATCGCTGGAGTTAGCAGCTTGGTCGGCCCGACTGTCGTCGCTCTCGCCATCAACTCCCCCGCTATAGGAAGCGGTCAAGTCTCGTAAGAAAAGGTCTATCTATCCTACGTAAAGGAGCCCCACACCCCAAGTCCATCAGGATCGACGACCTACCTGGCGCGTAGCCTGAAGAGTTCCACGCTACACCAGCCCCCCCCCTTCCGTCCTGCGCCTCACCAACGCGGAACCAACCGCAGGCCAAGCTTCCCTTCAAGTCCACCAGAGGAGTGTAACCAGCCCCGCCGACGGGTACACAAGGTGAGCCCTCAGCAACCCCACGGTTATCGGAGTACCCCCTCCGTTAGTCGGCAGTGGGGGAATGTGTGTGAGATCAGATCGCCACGCGATTTTGCGATACCACAATGCTTTTGTAGCTGTGTGACAACGTCTTGTAGCGTCACCTCTGCTGCGGCACCTGATCGGTCGGTCTGAGGTGGCTGGATGCACGTTGTCTTAAACTCTTGTAGGTCTCTTGAGCTTTTGTAATGACGAGTCCAAACTCGTATACCAACAGGTGTACAGTTTGGCGACGTGTATTCTTCACTCACTAGTTCCATGCCTCGTCAGACTTGGCGCTCTCAACACCGTGTCGCTTGAATCGGAATTGCATCAGTCTTCGCCACTCTTCAACAGCAGCGTGCTGCAGCGTCCACACGTCGTCAGTCTTGACGGCTCGATCTTTGATGCGATGGCGAAGCTGCTCAAACAGCGACATGATAATATCGGCAAATGACCCCCACTCACAGTAATGTCATCGAGAATCACACCAGAAGAATCGCGCTGCTCAATTGTCGACTTCACGATCGGCTGAACCACAAGGGTCAGCTGCTGCTGCTCAACAGGGTCCTGCTCACCGCCTGAAGAGTGTTGAACAGGAGTGTGAGCTTGTCGCGAGGGAGCCCTCGGAGAGTGTTGAGCAGGAGTACGAGCTTGACGCGAGGGAGCGTTAGGAGAGCGCCGAACAGGCGTGCGAATACGTTACGGGTACGGGGAGACATGCGTCCACGAGAGCTGCGTTGGCAGTCTGTCAGGCGTTCGTCGAGGCCTCCCTCCGAGCACATCGCTGTTTGGAGTGCTCTCAGTGTCCGTCTCCATTTGCCAGACATTGTGCACCTGCGCGAAGAACAACTGCATGAAAGGCAATCCCCTAAATAGCATTGAAATTTGATAGGCAGGTGGCTGCTTGACCGGTTGCTCCCGAGCGATCCAAACTGGCCGATTCGGAAATTTTGTCTAGAACCCACAATACTATCCTATGAAAAGCTTAGTGTACAAGCAGGTGTATGAATCTTCATTTTTGGATGACCACATATTTCTCGCCAGAAATGTGCAGAGTTAAAGTCAAAAACTGATTTAAATTCTAAATTAGTCATTTTTATTATTCGAACATAAAATCTTAGGCCGTGTTCGAGTTGAAAAACATGATTTCGCTAAAAGTAGCTATTTCAATAAATATGCCTAATTTTAAGCAGCTTAATCGAAATAACTACTTCGTGGAAAACAAGTCTACCATCAATTTGGAAACCAGGTGTTTCGAGGCATTTGAGTTATTTTTTTCTAAAACTTAGGTATAAAACTTTAAAATCTCAAGAATCAGAATAAAACGCGAAGTCGAACACGGCCTTAGATTTCCAAATTCAGATACTAACATGAAGAGCTTCTGAGATGTAGATACTTAACGAATAGCGCTTCACGCGACAAAGGTCTCGATCAGCAGCGGGTCCAACAACAACGGCAATTATGCATGACCTATTTTGCCAGCATACAACGGTACTGTCTAATGACTTAGTTGTAGGCCAACCGCTTATATTTCGGACACGGCTTAAACATAAACCCCGCTGACGGAAGTAATCGATTTCCGAATATACTCACTTGACTCCAAAATTGCTTTGGGCTATTTGGATAAACTAAACGGCATGCTTTCACCGGAAGTGCCTCAGTGTGCCAAACTTCATCGCCGACGTCCATGTCACCACACCTTTTCTTGCGGCGGATCCCAGCCACGAGAGTAGAGAAGGCGCAGCGTGAGCGGAGTGAGAGGCAGTAGACCACAGGAAATTTTTTTTAGTTGCAATCGACTCTCATTCTGTAGAGGAATTTTCTTATCTGAGTGGATATCCACTCAGATGCCCAAAGTCGTTACCGGAAACAATCCACTCACTTTTTAGGAGTAGGTTTAGACGATTCGCAAAAAATTGTGATTGAGATTGACTTATTTTCATGATTGAAATTAAATGACTTGTGTGTACTACGAATCTAAATTCATCCCCCCCATGGATCCAGCCCTACGCAACGGTACCCGCGAAAACACCCCTGCCAGCACCAAGGAAGATTGGCCGTCCGAAAAAGAAGGTCTCAACTACATGCCGCTTGTGTAAAAGGACCATAAAGACTCACCAAGGACTCAATAAGCATTTGGCGCGAAAGAATCGGTGCTATAAGCGATCAGTTGTAGCTCGACAAGAGGCTCGCAAAATTGCCCGGCGTCTAGCCAGCAAGGCTTATTGTATCCGGAAGGAGAAAGGGATTTCGTTGGAATCGTGGCGCGAATGCATGCCGTTGACAGCGCTCCAGGAAGCCCGTCGCCGTGCTGAATACCTCGCAAACTTGTAGGATTGCTTCAGAAACAGCTATTTGATGGATAAAAAAACAGAACACGTAAGATCTTTGCAGCAGAAACATTAGGTTGATTTATTCTACTAGATTCGTTTTGTGATTGCTAGTAAAAGATAATTAAGCTGCAATCTAAGTAACTAAACGGGGTAATGCCACAGTTAACACAAGGCTGCTTTAGGTCGTCGTTCTGCATTCTAAACTTCGTTTGAAAGACTTTTTTTCAGTTATAAACTAAACTCCTATACTGTCTACGTGGGAAACAACTTGTTTTTAGCTGAGAATAAAGCGAAGAAAAAATGTTCTGATTGTAATTTAGTCACGCACTCAAATAAGGGAAGTACGGTCAAAGGCGGGAACATCTGAGTGGATATCCTCTCAGATAAGAAAATTCCTCCATTCTGTATCCTACAGACTATCCAACGTTCAAAACATATATTGCGACAGTTCATCAACAGCATCACCCATGTTTGATGCCTTTCAGAAGCGCGTAATCGTTGTATAATTTTTATTATCGGAAGTTTACTAGGGACGCCGCCCCTCCACGTTACAGCCTCGCCCCTGACTCGTCCCTCAGACAATCCAAATATCTGAAGTGGACGGTTCCAGATAACTGCTGTTATTACAATCCATCTGCACGCCTATTTAAGAGTCAGAATCAGAGTAATTAAAAAAAAACAGCGGCAAGAATAAACACAACAAACAGGCGTGCAGGCGGCGCTGTGAGCATACTGGAAGCAAGTACAACAGTGTCAGCCTATGCGGGGGCGACACTGTGAGCATACTGAAAGCAAACACAACTGCATCGACCTGTGCGGGGAGGTATGCTACGTTGGCACGTAACGGGTACAATATGTGGACCACAAACATTTACCTGAGCTGTGTACAACTTAGGGAAACACTACAATGACTGACAAATTGAACTTTATTTAAATTTTGCGCTCTACAGGTTGGGATATCATCCTGTCAAGCTGTCACTTAGGGCGTTCAGTGTAAGTGCTTGCTGCGTGCGCCGCCTCTCTAGTATGCAAACGGCTTTCGCACTGGGGAGGGAAATTGTTTACTGGGTCATGAATCGGTAAAAATAGTGAATAGCAAATAATCAAAATAGGGTGTTTTTTGGACAATATTTGCTTTGGCTCATGAATTGGTTGAGGTCCATCAATTGGTAGAGACCTCGTTAAGAATACTTTACATCTGATGCACCTTATTTTCTCTACCGTTTGTGCGATATGCAAAATCGTTGCATCAACTGCGATATCACCTCTTGCATCTTCTCGAGTAGCATCCAGATCATTATCTCCACCACGGAAAATTGCAGCATAATAGACTGCAGCAGTACGATTCCCCGCACGGTCGATCGCATTACCCGTAGCTCTACGGATGTCTCGCTCACATCGGGGATCAGTTCGCTTAACATCCGAGTCATCACGAGATACAGGTTCTTCTTCACTAATTTCGTGACCACAGGCACGCCCACCACTGCCACCTCGGCTGCCTTGTACAATCCCGCCCAAAGCGTTATCACCACCACCACCACGAAATTCACTATCCTTCCTACTGCCAATACGCAATTTACTGACAGATATTCCGCTGTTCCAGCCCCTCGACAAGTGTTTCGATTACTTCGGATGATACAAGTACCGCCCATACATGAACCCTGGTTTATTGTTGTTGTTGTTGCTGTTGTTGTTAAGTTATTCAATCGTGTTAGTCTTCAGACAACTTTCAGCTGCTAACTACGCTGTCTTCCTTTCAGCAAGATCGCAACGAGGGGACTCCCAACGGAGCTTGATGATGTCCACACCTAAAAGGTCTCCAAATGCAGACAATCAATACTAGAAAAAACAACCGTCGCGACAATGGAAATAGTCTCTGTGACAGCTATAATAAATGAAAGGTGGAAACATACCAGCGAAAGGTCATCAGGCTGCCGTTCTTCCTAGTTGAAAGATTGATTGCTGTTGCTTTTCGATCTATCGTTTGAAGTTTCTTCTGTGAAAGTGGTGATATCCGTACCTGTGCGCACAACGCAAAGGAGGGATGTATCAAGAGCTCAGCGGAGGAGAGACTGAACGCTGTCGACCATAAATCTTGCAGACGTGAAGCTGCCGCTGGAAGCCGTTTATCCCTCTCTGATAATGAGGCACTCGGCTTCAAATTAGCATAAAAATCTTATAAGCTCCAAAAGGTAAGGAAAGCCCCGGTGCGACACTGAGCTCGCCCTGAACGCAACCTGCGTTAGAAAAATACGAGTTTTCAGGTGTATCTGTGTTAACAGCGTGGACATTTATCTGCTTCAGACTACTTTTACAAAGAAGCACGCCCATTAGGCTACTGTGTCTACTTCTCAGGTTGGAGTGTCTTTCTCACGCATTTAAATAAACCACAAATCTTGAGCACGTATCTAAAAAGCTCACATGACCGTGGTTGCTCAATATTATCTGCTGATGCTACCTTTAATCTCTCATCGATTCCTATTGGTTAAATTGCTACTGTTACCAAACATGCTGAGCTCAACGCCATGTCTGGTATTCAATGTGGCATAGAATTAGTAGTATTAAGCACGAGCTGCTTCTAACGTTTTTTTTAATACCAACCAAGTGCCTACAAACAGATATTTCCACGTGGACCAAGTGGCGAGACCAAAGCCTAATATTATAATGATTACCTTCCCAGTGCCTGATTGAATATGAAAAAAATGTCATGAAGCTAAAGCAGAGTTCTTCTTTTTCATTGTACGTCGAAAAAGTGTGAAGCTATAAGGACGCGTGTGTATTTGTAGTTCTTTCTATTCGAAAGCGCAATAACTAAATGGATTTGTGTGAACTCGAGGATCGATCACTCGTCGTTTATTATTTCGGTGCAGTTCCGTTCTGATACATGTAATTCCACACTCTTTTCGATCGTAGCTCAATCATCTGGAAGATTTGTATGGATCGTGCATTTTAAAAAGAGCAACTCATCGGAATTTTCAGGAAATATCCTGTCTTTTCCAGACAATTTATTATGCCTTTCTTCGATTTTGCCAACCAAATCGGACTTTGCCCTTTCCTTTAGGATTTGTTAATTCGTTAGCTGGGACAACAATAATTCTGATCTTCATATTTACGGGGCAGGGGTGATCAGCAAGCCATAAACACCAGTTGCGTACGAAGTGCCCAGGAATGCACGAATTAAATAAGCGCTAGCGTCGTGTGCACAAAATTCTATATGTATGACTGCCTTGATTAGCGTATTAGGTCGAGGCCAGTGGCTGAGCAGCTAAGGCTGCGGTTGGCGAGGGGTATGCGTGTCACTAGAGTGATTCAGTCTATTTTAGAGGCAAATATTCAATACTTGTACTGGACTAATGTAGCTCCATAAGCAGTTAGAATAGTACATACTGCCGACTCGGTAGTATGTACTGAGGAGGGCTCGTATTAATGCATACCCAATAGCGCTAGGCTGGCTTATTTCGTTTGGCAACTCAGCAATGCTGGGCCAGCATGAATTGTACTACGTAGTAGGAAATGTGAGCTATTAGTAACATGCTGCTCTTATCAAAAGCTCTCATAAAAACACACATGGCTTTCAACACTTATTTTGCGACGTGCATGCTTCGGGCTTTATAGCAGAAACGGTCGGGCTGCTGTTCCCGTATGCGGCGCTGCTGCAGTGCGCAGCGCTGAGCGTAGTTAGCCGTCATAACCGCTAATTTTATTTTACTCTTTCCTGTCTGCATTGGCATTATTAAGCGTAAGTTAGCAGCGTTGTCATAAGCTTATCTTCAGCAGTACATCGAAGCAGTTATTTGTCATATTATGCGCGTGAGTGAGAATTACAATTTGCCACCTCAAATCAAGCAATAAAAGTCACTCCTTTGGACGAATCTACGTTTTTCGCAGCAAAAATCAGAATGCCGACCATGTCACCGGCAAATGGATGTTTGGCTTGTTGGTAGGAGTTGTTTGGGGACAGGCCATCATGATAAAAGTGACTTTTGTGCATAAACCTGCCCTGTAAATATTAGGTGAACTCAGAATTACCGAAGTGCCTTCGAAAAAAAATTTACTTTGTCAGACAAAATAAAAGAAAGCCATAATAATATTGTTTTTACAAAACTGATATTATATACGATACCCTGGCGGCTGAAGCATTTTGGTTGCCCGTAACCGTCCGTGGTTATACCCCAAGCTTGCCCGAACGGTTACTTGCGACCTCTGTTGTACACATACTTTAAAAATAAAGGCATGATTCATTCATACGTCGAGCAGAGTCAAATCGTCAAAGCTGTATGATTGCATTTTGGCTTTATGACTACAGTAGATCGGTGTGCATGGAGTCACTTCAGCACAAAAAAGATATACGACGATCGAGTATCTAGATTTAATTCACCGTGCGTGGTTGGATTGGAGGTACTTGCCTGCGAGCTCTTTCAGAGTTTGGTCCTTTTAAAGCGATTGAAACAGTATCTCCAGCTCTGCTTGCTCTTCAGCAAAGTAAACACCTCTTCGTCCTTAAATATGTGTTCCCCTCCATGTTTAGTCCTGTATTCTATTACGTACCTAAGTCATTGCTTGATTTCTGTGTCGCCGTCAAACTTGCCTTGCGTTCTTATAACACGCAAACGAGGGAAAAAGTCCCCCGGGTTTATGTCCATCTTTAGTGCCACTTTATAAGCTAGCGCGTCAAGCGGCACCAGCAATGTCGCGAATCCAACCCTCTCTTCTTTGGTTTTGTGTCCGGTTTTCAACTTATCATTCTTCGATGCACCGTACGACCTTAATATTCGTTTTGAGATGGCCCACTGCTTGTTTGCAGTGATCACATCGACGTGGTCAGTGCCCTTGAATAGATCCGCGTTGGCTTTGGATGATGAACACAAGCTGAGCCAAGCAAGAAGGTTGGTTATGAGGAAGGGGAAGTGCATGGCTGTCCTCTTGGCTCTTGGAGCACTAGGTCGCCTTGGGTGTCCGGGGTCTAATGCGCAATGATGAGATTTATCACGGTGTGTGTATCAGGAACTGAACACACGTTGAAGAAGCCGGTGGTGCTCCGTAGTAGTTGCCGCTAGTTTATTGCTTGGTAAATAGCAGAATGAAACTCTTTGAACTAAGTCTATTTCGTATTGGAGCCGCTGCTTTCAGTGATGGCTTTATTTGGTTAGACACGGTGCGTGTCATCACGTTTGCCGTTATGCACTTGCTTGTCAACATGGTTGTCGATACATGCGAGCATTGTTGGCGTTATCTTTGTTGACGGATTTAACGGGATAATACACTTTCTTCTCTCTCTATCTTTGTCTGGCTCTGGATTGTGCAGTGGCCAGTCTGCATGCCAGTGCCCCTAACTGTGTAATACTGTATGTATGCTGCACGTTTCCATATTATGCAGGGCACTGTCAATACTGTACATTCACAGTGATGCCGATCAGGTCTACAGAGTGGTTTTCAAATAGAGTCAGCAAATTTACGGTACTGTAAAAGTGAGACACCCGTGTGAATGGCCATCATACGGTACAAAGACCATTATAATACTTCTGTATTATTCTAACATATTATTTTTACCGCGAAAAACGTTCTGATTGTATTTGTCTATTTTGTTAGATTCAGAAGGTGTTTAAGGAAGCCACCAAACTCCAAATTAGTGTGTACACGAGAAGCAACACGCATGCTCAACTGTACAGTAGCTTACAGTTCAGTCTGTATTAGGTGCAGTTGCGTCGCCATATAATGGGCGATTGATTATCTCTGCATATACCAAATTAATAAAAAGTATCATAGGACTCTATAAAATTTGCCCGTAAAGCCTAAGTGATAACATAAAACAGCAAAGCTGCAACAAACGTTGTTATTATACGCACACCGTTCCCTCTGCTTGTAGCTTTTGTCTTGCTGTACCGTATATCACGGCAATCATGTAACATCGTAAAAAGTGGATTATTTGGTACTGTGAAAACCTTAGTTGCATATATACTTGATTTATCTATGCTTCGTAAACGTGCTAAGTTTTCTTGAGAGGTTACATGTTCGCCGTTATAAACGGTATTTATAGTTGCAATACATAGTGATTCCAATATGCTATACATCGTTTGAGCTCTGAATAACGTCAGTGTTCCGAAAAGCTTATGCACCCTATAGTACTGATCCGTGCGCAGACCCTAAGTAGGAGGAAATGGCCGGCGAAAATTGGCCATTCTGGCCTTATTTTCTACCGGTAAAAGGACCCTATTAATAGTGCTAGACTTGAGGCTGCATGATTTAAATCGGTACCATCATCCAAGCAAATCCTACGTAAAACTCTGATTAGAGTACTTTCGGAGCCTCGTTTGAGTTGAGTTTGGGTTAGAGATAGAGAGTTTTTATGCAATCTCAAAACAGATGTTACGAGTCGTTTCGGAGTTGCTTTCAATTTCACTTTCACTTTCAGATAGCCAGCCCAACGATTGTTGGTCGTCGAAGCTTTTGGAGGACGCGTTATGGTCTGCTAGACGCCACTCGCGCACCTTTACAGTTAACAAATGTGGAAGACGTCGCTCTCTACTAGATCTATTACATGTACTAGAATCAGGTAACCCATACATTATGGTAGCGGGTCAACTATTGGACTTACAGGCTGGCCTCTCGCAACGACTGTTTGGATCGTTCGACATGTCCAATGCGCGATAGGTACCACACATCAACATAGTTCTTCTCGTACTATTATTCAGGAGCCTGTACAACGCGATGCTTCTTCTCATGACCGTCATGAAGAGTCTGACGATGCGCGCAACGTTATGCGGTGGAGCGAGCACGTACACACGCTGATCCCGGTTAAGAGCGTCAGCATTCTCCTGGCGAGCGGCGGCCCGTAGTTGTGCCTCTATAGCACTTGAGTGGGGTTGCCCACGTCGTGGCACTCCGATATCGCGGCCTTGCGCAGTCAGCACGCTTGGTTCCGCTGCGAAACTTCCGCGCCACGGTAGCCTTCTCCCTGGCCAAGAACCGAGCTGAAACCGCGTTTGAGTTGAGTTTCACACCCTAAACCACGCAGAACTGAAAGTGAAACTGAAACGTGCACGATTTGAGGGCTCCGAAAGTTCAATTGGCCAAATTTTGGGACGGGGTGGGCATAGACCGGGTCTGTAGCTTCGTGAATTTTTGAGTCCAATTGGTGACGCGTGTAGGATATCGGAATCGCATGATGTTGAGTTATTAATACTAAAGTAGTACAGTAAATATCATCATTAATGTAGCAGTTCAACCGTAGCCACCCATACCATCAAGTATGTTGTAAGGCTTCTTTAGAAACACACAAATAAAATTCAAATAGAATACTCGCTCACCCAGTAAATCTACAGTAGGTCAGTTTTGAACTTAGTTCGGACTAAATTATGTGCCGAAAGTGAATGCCAATTCAATGTAACTTAAAAAAAATAGTGGAGTAAGCTAATCGGATTGGCTTAATTTACAGTAATTATCAAACAGTAATACTTCGAAGTAATTCTGGAGGCCCTGGGCCATCACATTGGTGTCATGAATAACCTGGCAGGATAAGTATGAAAACACATTAAATATTACCTGTTAAATAACTTGCAGTTGAGTACATGTATAAGTGCACTTACCCTACTAAATCGCGTGTAGTTTTGTACAGTAATGTAACCATTTAGTTTGCGAAGATGTGTTTTTCTCAAAAGTTTATAAAGGTATCAACTTTACAGAAGAACAGCAAGCGCATTGATGTAAAGAGCTCTGCAACTACATAATCATATTTGAATTATGCGAGGAAAATCGGATCCCTGGTGACTCTGAAATAAATTTCAGATAACTTAAATGACACATCTGTGCAGTGACCTATCCGAGTGGTTCGCATTCATACCGCCTATCGTTTCTTGTATTTATTATCTAGAAACGAAAAAAAAGAGAGGGAAAGGCAAGGCAAGCTGCGGTGGTACGATATCTGTTTTTAGTACGCTGTGCGTTTCGACGTGTGGCTAAAGCAGACCTCAAGCCAAAACAAAATTATCGCTTACGCCGCTGTGCAAGGTGTTGCAAACTACAGTAGTTAGTTTTCATTTTCCTTTTTTTATTTCAATTCTGACTTTTTCAAGAATTTAAAAAAAAATTAACTTGTCTAATTAATGTTACCTGAGTCTTCAATAATGACGCTGGAGAATGCGTCGTCAAGAGAAGAGAGTTTGTCCACTTCAGCTGCGTGCGAGGATTTGGAGCTCCACATATTGGGCGGATACGCGATGTTGGTGTCCACCTCACGCTCAATCATAACGACGTCGCCTGTGATGCTGATCATGTTGTACACTTGGTTGCGGTACAGTTGACTGGACTCGATCGGCACGAGACGGAATGTCAACATTGCGTTGCCACCCAATGAACGTACGTGTGCTCGGACAATGGCGATGGCTTCGCTCAAAAACAAGTGGTAGAAGGCTCCCAATCCACCACTCTCACGCACCGTCCAGCTTTCTTTGATGAAGTGCAGCGTCACACGACCGAGATAACGTGTCACGTGAGCACCAGGAATGTACCCGAGCGGCGTCAGCTCGATCCATTCGCGACCGTAAGGAGCTGGTATAACAGCAGTTCCACGACTCGAGCCGGGTATCATGGGGTTGTTCAAACGATGCTGGGAAAAGCTTCGAGGCCGAGGCATGTTGATGTGCAGCTTGGAAGGAGAAGCTTTACCAGATAGTGGGATGTCGTGCACTGTCGACGTGGTCATGTCGAGAGAGTCAACTTGCTGTGTTTCTTCCTCCTCAGCAGCGACTGCAGCGTTGCTTAAAAGACTCTCAAGAGGGTCTTCCCAGTTCTTCTCCAAGACTGCCATACCGCTCAGAACCACTTCAAGCTACACACAATAGAAATTAGTCTTCAGTGTCGAAAGATCTGGGCACTAAGAATGCGCGCACCATCGTTTCCGAAGCCACCGCTACTCGAGTCTTTAAGCCGCAGATAGCACAGGGAGCATACAAGCGCACCTTAAACAGTAGACTGAACAAACCACGAGTTAGAATTCCTGTATCACATTGATGAAATTGAGAAACGTACCTTGCAAAGAGCTCCTTGAACACAACAGAGAGAAGTTCATTGAGTCGAGTGTCACGCATACGATCTTCATCCCACTCCACGCGCTTCATGGACACAATTAAGTGCACATTCTCACCAGGAGTAAAGTCACCCGGAAGACGATCCGTGTTGCACATGTAGATACCCTAACAGCACAGCGTTAAATTTTTTTGTCATATTGCCGTCGCTTACTGTAAATCGATCACGTACCTCTGGCAATTCCTGCTCCAGCAGCACCGACATGAGATCTTCGTCGGTCTCGTCGTCGATTTCCAGCACAAACGTCTCCTTCGAGTCGCTGAAGCCATCGACGAACGCTTCCTCTTCCGATTCGGAGCTTGACTCAGACGACGAGCTGAGAGTCTTCGAATCGTTATCGAGCGAAGTCTGGGAGGCCGGGGCTGGAGGTGTACTAGTGCCACCATCCGGTTCGATCGAGGCCTCCGTTGTAGCTGCATTATCTGCACTCGCAGTCGCTTGAATAGCAACTGCGTCGTCTGGAGACGGTTGTGGTAGCTGTCTCCTTCGCGCACGTCTCGCTGATCGAAGCTGAAACAGACGCTTGGATCCCTTCCCATTGTCATCGTCCTGGTCTGAAGAAAGCGAAGTGCTCGGCTGGAGCTGGTTACGCGCACTTCTGCCTCCGATATAGTACTCGTACTCAGGTTGAACGATACAGATACGGTCCCGATGGAGCTATTAAAGAGTTATCAGTAAGAAGATTAGACAAATTTGCTGTGTTACTGCGCACGGGATAACGTACTCTGTCCTTGTTGAACGTGCTGAGCTCCTCAATTTGTGCTTGAAGCTGAACAAGGCGTCGATCTTCGTCGTCTTTCACCTGAGAAAATGAAAATATTATCGTGAATACCTACTGTACCCAACAGCACTGCAAACTTACATCGATGTTTCGCTCGATCCGGAGCGTTGGAGGCGGTGGGAGAGCAGGGAGATAAAGACCGGTGCCAGTAATGACACCGACTATAAGGGAGCCTCCGACTTGGATCTGGGAATCAAACGCGAACACAGCGTTCACGCCGAGCACTTTCATCTTCACAATGAGCTAAAAACGAAGAGAAAACACACACACCTAATAAGTCTAAACTGGGCGTTAGAGAGTGCTTGGCGTACCTGGCGATACAGCTCGTATTCGAGGAAAGGTAGCGCGTCCGACACGATTGTGGCGTTAACATCGCCCGTTCCTTTCCTCCGCTGACGACAGACTCTTGCTTGAATAAACGTCCCTTTCCCCATCATCGCAAGACCGGCAGGGGGCTCGATGGACGCAATCATCATCTCCGGAACCCATTTATTCCCACACACACCGCAACGAACCATCCTCATACTAACATGATACAGCCAAGTTAGCAATTTGAACGGTACTCAATACAATACAGCCCACTGCTACAACAGTTTAGACGTACTTTGAGAACGGCGCAAGTGATCGCGAGTACGGAATGTGGCACAAAAGACAGGGCGACTTGGAAACCCGACTTCTCCTGTAACCAAATCGCAGCTACGTCAGAAGAAAACCTTTAATTCCACCTCACAAGAGATCTCCAAACCTTGGTTTCGTTCTTGTTGGAATCGGCTGATGCGTCATGTACGAGAACGAGGGGCTGCGTCGTCCAAGTGAAGCAGAAATCTCTGGCAGAGGGAGAGTTAGCATGGGAGAAGAAGCTGCATGTGCATCAGGTCCATCGTCATCCGCGTCGTAGCTGGTAGTGCCATCCCGTCGAGTTGGTCTCTCCTCAAGAGGATTTTTCATCACAGCTGCCGTTCCTCTGGTCACAATAAGCAGTATTTAGCATCACTGTTAAGCCGGTTTGTGCCGCTACTGATACGTACGAGGCTGAGATCACGCAGACGTCATCGTGAATGGTACAGGACTCAGTGTAGCCAATAACAAAGGGACACTGCAGCGACTGCGCATGAGCTCGGATCTGCATAATACACGAAGAATTAGCACGGCTATACCGCTGTAAATGTTCACTAATCTCGTCACCTCTTCACGAAGCTCCAGCCACCACGAGTCTCGTGTCTCCTGATCTGCCAGCTTAGTCGCCAATTTGCCGAGATACTTTACCGATCGCGCACTGACAATTCCAGCCAATCGGATCCTAGTAGCAGGATTGAACACTTTAAGTGTGATCAATTGCACCTCCTAAAACCACATTCACACCAGTAAATACCGTATTTTAACTCCAAAAACCCAATAACTAACTCACGTCGTGTGCGGAGACATTGAACGCTTCCGGTGCCTTGAGCGACTTGAGCACTCGTCGTGGGTAAAAGCGAGGCGACACCAGAGCCTCGACACTTTCTCCTCCAATGGACGTGATGTCGTCGTTGTCGATATCTCCATTCAGGTCATTATCCAGCCCATCCTCGCTATGAGTCCGCTGTTGACTGCCACTATCCGACATCAACTCGCTCTTCCCCACTGGTGTGATATAACACGCAGTGCCACACGCACGAGCCACGAGTCCACTGTCTCCTTCCACATCGAAGAACTGTTTATAAGCCAATACGGCGTTGCCTCCGAGCTCCAACGCCTTCTTACCGACCAATGTAGCCACTTGAGACGACAATTTATACAGCAATAATTGTCTGTGCTCATTACTGCGTCGCGAGGTGCGAAAACTGTCACTCCACGAATATTCCGGGTCTGCGTGCACCACGAGCTCCTCTACGAAGCCCAGCATGCTTTCGATCCGGTAGAGACTCGGGTCTAGTGTTGATAGTCCAAAGAATTGTACGCCGGCTGAAGATTCTCGAAATGGGTTCACATCGCCAAAGTACTGAAGTCGAATAACTAAACTCAGTTCACAACGAACTCCCAGTAGCGTGTCGTATACTGGGAACCAGCCCTGAATTACGTGGCCATCTCGCATGAGCAGGCAGTTGAGATCGACGTATACGATACCCACAGTGGCGTCTGTGGTGTATACGTCGTGGTCCATGAGCTTGAATTCAATGGGCTGGCTCTGCAGTACCGAGTCATCGGCCACGTCGAAGCGGAATTCCTCGTCCCATTTTGGGTTTAAAGTCTTCTTGGACACTGACGACTTGGCCTCGAAGCTTGCGAACGTGATACTCACGTATGCGTCCGCCAACTTGCTCGTGCGGTCCACCACAGGCATGTCACGGGCCTCCACGAGCCGGATCTTGATCGTGCATGGCATCCTGTTTCGATCCTGGTTTAGAGAATGGCTACACTCGAAGTTATCACGTGTTGATTGGTTGAAAAATCAATCAATGTAAAATGATTGTGGATAAATTCACATTAGTGACAACGACAGGATGCTGCTTGTCGCGTTGGTACTGCTGGTGCTGTGGCTTCTGGCCCGAGCTGTGGGGGTTACTGGAGGACGTGCATTCTCTCTACACGACAAGGTTGTTGTAATCACGGGCGCTGCGAGTGGTATCGGGCGCAGATTGGCTCAAAAGGTGTTCAAGGAGGCAACAAATGTGACGCTGGCACTGTTGGACATTGATACAGAGTCTCTAAAAATGCTTCAGACGGAGTTATTGCATTTCCAAGACTCTGTGGGGAGCAAACGAGTATTGATATACGAATGTAACGTGGCTGATTATCGGTAAGAGACTTGGATGCAGCTGATAGAGAGCGATTCCAGTGATCTCAAGGCAGTCCTCCGTGTTCACAGGACGGCTGAAGCGACAATAGCTCGCGTAGTTGATGATGTGGCACCAAAACACATTGGAGTGCTCGTCAACAATGCAGGTGAGTAAGAGTGAGTGTTGGTTAGCCAGGAGTGAGTGTGTCTGACCGTAACTTGTTAGGTGTCGTGATGGGGAAATCGCTGGAAGACTTAACACCAGAGCAGATTCAAAAGACATTCGCGGTGAATACATTGGCACATTTCTGGACGGTCAAAGCAGCGCTCCCGTCGATGAAGAAGGCATCAGAGGCGTTGCTCGTGACCTTGTCGTCTGTGATGGGGATGACGAGCAGCGCCGGATTGACCGACTACTGCGCGAGCAAGGCAGCAGTGAACGCCTTCCACGAAGCACGTGAGTTGTTCGTACTCTGCATCACTGTTGCAGCTGTGTACTTCAGTACTAAATAGTTATAATTCGTTTGTGTAGTACGGTTGGAGCTGTGGCGTGACAACGTCCAGTCAATTCGGTCGCTGCTGGTTTGTCCTGCTGCTGTGGACACGGGAATGTTTGCTGGAGTTCGGACTGCAGATGACTGGGCTCTCAAGATCTCACGTTTCTGCATTCCAATGCTGTCGGAGTCTCAAGTGGCTGACACGATCTACCACTCAATGCGGCGTGGTGACGAGCTGTTGGTGTCGTGTTTTTCGGGGTGGAGGGGAGTTGCTTTGTCATGGGCACCCACCTTATCACGAGCTCTACCGGTACCAGTATATGACGCCGTGGTTCGCTTAGGTGGAGGTTTAAATGGTATGGACACGTTCGTTGGTAAAAACAGTAGACAAAATGAAAAAGAGAAAGCAAACTAAGCAAAAAAAAGAGTAGGTTGTGCTTCGTTACTATCATGTCTTCTGCCCAGCCGACTGCCTTAACAGTAAGTTAGTGGTGTCCACGTGACGATGTGAATTCGGCGGCGAAACAGCTAACCTCGCGCTCAGTTTCAAACACAAGAGAATGGCTAGGGCATTTACGAAGTATTATAGTGGCTTCACCGTCTGCAGGGTGAAACTAGATCGTCTTCGACTGAGCTGGGAATGCACGTTTTTCACTTGAGTAACCTCTTTGCAAGTGTCTTTAGCTGGCAGCAAGTGGAATATGTTTTTACCAAAGCCTCGTGATGGCGGACGTGTTGGGAAACGAGCTGATAAGCGGTATTACTGACATTAAGGGACGCGTGATCTGGATCTAGAAATGATCTGGATCTATAAACCCTTTCACAAAAAGATATATGGAAAGAAAGAGGAAAAATGTATTTTTGGAGCTAGTCGACCCACCTATAACTGGAGATTTGGAAGTATCGCTCGTAGCTTCAAGACGACGATTTTGGCTGTTTATGTGGCTCATTGGTTCGACTACTACGTGTCGACCTACATATCGTCACCAGATAAGAACGTATCTACTCCTTGTCGAAGACTGCATTGGAGCTAAAAATATGTGTCGTACATAAATTGATTTATATTTGATCGCTGATAATCAGATAAATGTGTTTAACACACAAACAATAAGAACATAATTATAAATACGGCTGACCAAGACGTAAGACGTATAAGCGCTGACCTAGACATGAAATCTGGAGTTACAAAATGCCGAAATAGAGTAAATAATAATTTTTTTCGTGCATTTTTAGGGGAAGCCCCCCCCTATCTTCAGGAGATAATCCTAGCTAAACGGAATCTTTGCATCAGTGAAATTGCAAACACTTGTGGCTAAAACTAACGGTATGTGTGAAAATAACGCCCGCGCTAAGCTAGCTTCGTTGCTTAAAATTCAGAGCTGTTCCGTGCAGACGCACAGTTTTGTATATTGTTTTGACGATTTGCACATATTATTGAAGAATCCAGAGCTTCTCCATGTAAAACACGGCTTTGTCGAAAAATGATAACAATTTTGCGTATTATTTATAATTGCCCTTATAAGTGTCGATAACGTATTCACAGGGGGGCTCTGAGGCATTCTACGTAAAGGGTATATGCATCTTTAACACTCCGCTGGTCCATGTCTACTTAACATGACATCGCACCATTCTTTTAGGACCTCTTCATAGCGAGCGACTTGCAGGCTCGCTCTAATTCCGGTGCCTCCACGTCCTCTCGGCTGGGATACGGCGATCGGGTCTTCTTAGCTCGAGTCCACTGTCCATACTGTTCAAGGTTGGCGAATTTCCTAGACTCGGTCATACATTCGTTTTTAAGTCGGAATCTGCTTGTCCCCACTCGTCGTTGGCCTTCAAAAGAGGCGAAAAGAACGAACTGATGGTCGTCTTAAGGTCTCGTAATGTATTGGGCGCAAATTCTCCGAAGCAATTGGGGTTGTCGGTTGCTGTCTGAACGTCCGTCGGCTGTGGTGCGCTGGAAAAATTAGCATTTGGATAGAATCGGGACGGAATAGCCTAGCGACGCACACAGTTTACTACTTTAGAGGTAATAGTTAATGCTACCAGAGTCCGTTGATTTGTCCCTTCTCGACTGTAGCTGCAGTCTTGAAGTGCATGAACACTTTGCACGCATCCTAGCCACTGAACAACTCGTCGAAGAGCTTTCGTATCTCTGGAGATGCTTGAAACTCGTTTACATCTGCTTGGGTCGCGACCGTCTCCACGATCGTACCCATTTCATCCGCGTGGCCGACATGATCCAACACTTGAGTCTTGAGCTTAAAGAGATTCCTCATAGAATATCGATGCGAAACGGATCACTACAAAAACTGTAATTTTCGCTAAGTGTATTTATTTTTTATTCCTCGTTTCTGTTTTAATCAGATACTTGCAAAGATTCCTCTCGGATTAGGTTTCGCAGGCATGGCCAGCCACTTTGAGTCTTGAGCTCCGCGACGGCGATTTCTAACTGGGGAGACGCAACAAGAGGAAGATCGAGGCGAAACGGTCAATACTGTAGTAGATACTATTACCTTGTTTTTATAATTCGGCCAATTTTAGTCTCACGTACTACTAACTTACGAAAACCCTTTCACTTAGCGGACAATACTGTAGTAGATACTATTACCTTGTTTTTATAACTCGGCCAATTTTAGTCTCACGTACTACTAACTTACGAAAACCCTTTCTCTACTAAGCATTAGCCTTCACCGGTAACGGGAAGTTGTGGTCGAGCCACGCGACGTAATTCGTGTAGAGCTTGTACAACGCATTGTCCTTCTTGAGGCCCATTTTCCATAACTTGTCGTACACAGCGTTCTCGTGGATGTTATTATCGTGCCACTTAACGTACAGCTTTTTAGCGAAAGCGGAGTCGGATTTGGCTCTTTCGATTCTCGTGGCGTCGAAGAGAAACTCTCGGGGCGTTGTTCGTTTGGTTTTCTCGAGTGGGTGGTGGATTTGCAGCCAGTTGAAGTATTTCAAGTAGATAGCGTAGAGATCATCGTCAGTCTGGACGCCCATGGCTTGAAACTTTTTGAAGACGTCGTCGGAATCATGTCCGAAACTCTTCAATTTGTTAAAAAAATCATTTGTGGACTTGACGTCCTTGAGAGCCGCATCAATCCGCTGTCTATCAAACAGCACTTTGGAAGCACGCTCATGAAGAGAAGAATGGATGCTAAGCCAGGTGCGATATTTCTCAATCAACTCTTGGGCGTCCTTCTTCGGATTGACATTCTTAAGCTTTTGGGTGGCCTTGGTCTCGTCGACTCCATGGCTCTTCCATCTCTGGGACAGTGTAAAGGCGTACGTGGAGTCGTTCAACGCCTTTTCGAGCTTCTGGATGTTAAACATATTCGCACCGGCCAATCTCTCTTCGTCGTGGGTCCGCAGAAAACGCTTCACGCAGTCATTACTGAGTTCCTCACGCATCAAGTCGGCATCTGTAGTCACTCCTGTTGTTCGCTTGTTATAACCCGCAGCCGCAGATACCGGCAACGCGCTGCTATTTATAAGCAGGGTGAGCGCGGAGGCTGCCAGAAGAATAGCCGAGGGACGCATTTGTTGGATCCAAAGCAAAAAAAATATACGGCAGTGAGGATCTAATTGAGGGCTAGACCAGAAATTGCAGAGTGTGATGTGATTCCGGTACCGTAATCTGCACACGGACAGTAACATTCTAAGGTACATTAAATTACAATTTTGACCTAACATAATACTGAGAAAGACTTGCGAAATCCCCGGAGCCTAAATGCACAATTGACTAGAGTATCGATTGCTTAGACTGGTATTTCACAGTTGACATAAATTACGAATCTAACCATTAAGAGCTGATGCTGATTGGCTAACACTGTTGTCCGTTAACGGTGATCGTCCGTATGGACATAACGTTTACGGTACAGACTCCATTCCGTACCGTAACCACAAAATTTGTACAGTCGCCCTTCCAGCGCAGTACAAGCTACTTTATTACTCGTTAAAAAAGCTTGGACCGCTGTTGACCCCCTTGCAAAAGTTGGTTTACAGCACTTTACATACATGTACAGTGTATTATACACATAGCCAGGTATGTCCCCTGAGTATTCGGAGCAGAAAAAATATACCCTTTTAAAACCAAGAAAATAGAGGTGCTACACTTGAAAGTGCTGTAAAACAACTTTTGCAAGGAGGTCAACAGCGGTCCAAGCTTTTTTAACGATTAATAAAGTAACTTATACAGGGTACTGGGGGCTAGTGGGCTCAGAGCGGGCAGTGGACTCTAACTTGACCATCGTATGATCACTTACTTTAAAGAACAATATTTATAGAGATGTAATGCAGTGATTAGTCATTCAGGATTCAACTACTTTAGTAAGACCAAACTGCCCTTTTGTGAGCCAGCGTAAGACGCATGCCCTATTTTTTCTCAACAAAAGTTTTGACGAGAAGGAAAACATCTTGATTTTAGTATGGTCTGGCACACGATAAGATGTGACAAGCATTCGTAACACAGCGGTCTTACGCCAGAAAGTCGTTTCCTATTGGTAAAATCGACACCCTGACGACTAGTAGTGCTGCTTGTCTAGCATGCTCTACCTCTCCTCACCCCCCCCCCCCCCCACGACAACAAGCAGCAGTAATTTAAACATGCAACGTTGCCTCAGTTGTGTAGACATCGTCTATGTGTGGCAAATGGATCGAGTTATCTGTTGAAGTGATATTAGGGGAACTTCAGTTGAATCATGATAGAGACCAAATGCGGCCATGAAATACGACTGTATTCCACGGTATAAGGTTTGTTGCTATTGCATACTGGTGTACTGGCTTCCTATGGACTATAAATGTGAGTATTGTGGTCTGTGAAGCCTTCTGACAAGTATCTTCTTTGAAAATCAAATATCAGCTTTATTGCTGGATGAAAATGAGATCAATGCGAAGTATTGAGACGGTAAAAGCTTCTGTCTTCTAGCAATAAGTAAGAGCAAGAAGGCGCGGCTAAAAGTCGCAGGGCAATATGACAATTGGTATTAATTAAGGTGTTGTGGATGCCCTTCGTGCTTAATGCAGTCATTTAGACGCGAGGCTAATCGCACTAATACTGTAGCAGCTTAAACGTCGATAGTCAAAAGCATTTTATTGTACTTCGACTGTAGCAACATAAACGTCAATCGTCAAAAGCGTTTTATTGTACTGAGTAATGAGAATGGGCAATTCATTCATGCAGCTGGGTGACAGACTGGGATATATGTTATAAAGCCCGCCATTGATAGAGATGTACACTAGGTAATATTCGGTTAGTGAACTTTATAACGCCACCGAGCTGGCTTTAGAGGATTGTCCGAGATCTGTGGAAGTTCTTAGTCAGTGGTGGCTTTACATCGTAGAATACACCTCTCAACCATTGTACCGTCACCAATATTCATGTCAATCCCGCATCCTAAGCTGGACCAACGGGATGCCTAGAGATGGAACCAGCTCTCCGTGAGATAGGGAAGCTACTATGCCTAAATATGTTGCAAGCGGTGCTGGCGAAGCAGACCTCAACACTCGGTCTGACATGTTAGTACAGTGGACAACGGCGGAACATTGACGATTACTCGACTTATTTTCATCCAATCATGTCGACTTAAATAATTCCGTAACTCCCTCGTCTTACGAATGCTCGACACAAATGATTGTCACGCTGTTATCGTTGTACAGCTACATGGTCCTAGCTAGTCCTCTTAAACGAATGTTACGGCTTGGGACTAGTCCCGAGGTGTGGCTTACGCAGCATGACCTACGCTGCAGATATTACATTCAGAAATGCCTTTTCATTTCGGTGCCTTTGGGCGTTATGGTGGCACTCAGTACATGTGCCAGCTAGCGTAGGTCCAAGCTATAACAAATAGTATTATTCCTGAAAGCAATACATGTTGCTGGCCCTTAGTGAGTATAGGCAGAGATATAGAGTGGTAACCGATTATTGCCAAGCTCAAGGTTGACCACCACCTCTTAGCACTTTTACACAATATCCATAGGATATGACTTTGCGTTTCACGAACACGACTCCGAGGTAGAAGACCATCAGGGTACGTTATGAAGACAAAATGTGCTCAACCGATAACATAACGTTGCTGGATCGATTGGTGCTAGACCGATGGTATATAATGCGACTTGTCCACTAAAATGAGAAGCAAGAATTGCTGTCAGCATTACTTTTAAAGGCTGCTAGCAACTTGCCGCCGGCCAAGATAGACGGGTTGCCAACATTTCACCGGTGCACACAGATAATGGGGCTCTAAGCGATTGAAGCAAATTCAAAGATGCCATCGAGCCAAGCTGAGGAATAATGCAATGGAAGGAGAACTAATGCATTAATTCATACTATTGATAAATACATGACTGGAAACAAGGTGATTTGAATCCTGGAAGAAGACCAGCATACATTTTCTTATATAAACGGAAGGTCCCATTTCATTTCAGACTTTCAATACAAAGTCGTGCCTCGCCCGAAGAAGCTCTGAAATTGACTAAATCAAAGCACTATGAACTTCAAAAATTCTGAAGCGAGTTAGTACATCGATGCCTGCTTCGCAGACGCTGCATCGACCATGTACAAGCTGCCCTTTGACTGCACGCCCGCTTCTAGAATATTGAACTTACGTGCAAACAAAAAGCTTAACACAAGAGATAGAAGAAGTGTATAGTCATGGTCCTAACACAAGAGCTCAGTGCCTTTAACTAAGTAATATATCAGCTGCCACTTTGTTCCCAGTAAGCCTGTTAGCTAACTGGTCCTTCGAGCTCATTAATTTCAGATATTACGTTTTTTTGATATTCCAGTTCTGAAACTAGTAGTTGTGCACCGGATAGAATGATACTGACCTAGAGGCTGATCGCCATATCGCCACATGTGCACTTGCTTATACTTGAAGTACCACGAACGGAGTAGAGCTCGGTAAACCGGTTTATCAGGTTCGAAAGATTCAAGTACCAGTTTAAGAACTCGGTATATCGGTGTACCTGGTTCTTTGGCGTAATAAAGAATGAACCGGTTGTGAGCGTCTTGGTTCGTTTTCTCGAAGCATCATTGGCCAGAATTCACTTTCAATTAAGCAGCCAGGGAACCAGAAAATCTTTTTTAGCGAATCATAGCTCGAGAAAATGAACCTAGAAGTAAACCAATAATACCTTAGAACCACGGCTCTGGTTTTTTCCAGGTCCCACCATTTTTTCGTGAATGGCGGTTCAGATTTGGTTCGTTCTGGCCCCGTCGACTGGATGGGTTTCATGTAGACAACATAAGTGCGATTGGAGTTTCTGTCACTACTACTTGTAGTACGCACCGTGTTTGTTATGGTCGCCATTAGAATCTGCTCAACCTTGCTATCTTTTTAGGTGCTAGACTGAGAATGACGGACTAGTCCATTCGTTATGTAAAAATAATCAGTAGCTATCTTCTTCATGAGACCTTTTATTTACACGGGTGCGTTGTTCCAAAAACTGATTACTTGTTACAAAGCTTGTTATAAGCTTGTTATAACTTTTACCATCAGAGAAAAGCAGTGAGCTGCAAAGTGGTAAAGACTTTTATCTACTAAAGAGGCATTCTAAATCTTGGTTGAGAATACATTGTACAGTAGCTCCAGCGCAAAACTATTTTTTTTTGAAGATAAGACCGTTGGGCTACTAGGGCTTCACGTAGGCTGAGATTGCCCTTTTAGTTCCGCCAGCGACACTAGAATCTTGAAAAAAAGCAGCATATGTTAAATATTTCCTCTACAAGGAAATATTGTCGTGCTTCTTGGTGAAATGCTGTTTTTGTTTTAATTCAGTATGAGATCAAAACACAGCTATTGCAGCACTTTGTCGACACGTCAGCACAGCCGAGAGTGATAGTTCATCGTACTCTCACCGTGCCGCAATTGCGGCCCGAGAACGCTAGTATGCGTGTGTTGTGCGTGCTTCAGCCACAACAGGCGTCTACCAGTGCATCAAGAGTCCTTAGACTAACAAAATGTACCTGCATGCCTGCCAAAGAAAATAAAATCCAAAATGTTGCTTCAATGGTCGAGGACTATACGCATCTCGCTGGAGAGGAGATAATATACAAAATGCTGCTAGAGTGGCAAGATAAACAATTTGTTGCAGGTAAAAATATCAATTAGAGTATATAGTATCAAAAGGTGTTTTTCTCGTTGTCCGTTGCGGATGGGTCAACACCCATAGATAGAATTAAATGATCCGAGGGTATACATAATACGGGACAAGCGTCGCAATTTTTCTAACGCACTACAATCGGCTACGATAGGGTATATAATTTTAGCATATTCTGACCACCATTGCGATCACTGGATGGTCTCTGGATATAAAATCCAGAGAACATGACTCGCAACTGTTTTGCGATTGGCTTGTGGATATTCGTTCTGTATATATTGTGCCTTTCAATAATTCTGCCGTGATAATCCTGGCAAGTTACCAGCCTTAATTAGGCCTTCGGGTTATCTAATTCCATATTAATTCTGGGCTGTCTCAGCATGGCCGGTTTTAGGACGGTGTTGGTGGGGCTGCCTTAAGACGGAATTAGCTAATCCAGCTCGAGTAACTTATCCTGCCCCTGAATGAAACATCCCCTTAGGGGATGTTTCATTCGAAGGTAAGGGTAAGTCCGTTAAGATTTTGACCAATCAAATCCCGCAAAAGTTGCCCCAGTTTTCCTGAGTCCTTGGCTCAGGATAGCTGGGGTAACTTTTAAAGGCGGTACCCCCTTTAAAACGATATATTTCCAGAGCAATCGATTTTAAAAGTGGTGGCTGTGTGGGGCTTCTGTTAGAAGCCTCAAGTTCTGACGTCTTCTTTCGGCAACGGCGATGCCACAGTACTCGATGGTGGCTGGTGACGCCTTAGCAGAGAGCCCTGCGGTATCCCTGCCTACGACAGGAACAAAACGAGCCCCCATTGGGACAATTGAATAGGTAAGCTTATGTGTCAAAGTGATTGCAGCATGTGTACCACCTGGGGTTGCTCTAACTTTGCCGCGTAAATGCCATTGCAATACCAGACTAAAACATTTCTCAGACTACGATCTAAAGAGGAGGGGATCCTTGACAGCTTCGCATCCCAGGGTGGTAAGAACTTAGTCTTCCTCTAGGTATTTCCTATGAATGACTGATAGGCTATATACGGTAACTGCAGAAAAAAAGGATGAAGAGGACAATGGGAAGCTAGTCGCAGCACACTTCCCAATGCGAGATTGGGGCCAATGCAGGGATCGTCTGAAAACACTCGTGAAGCAGTACAAGGTAAGAAAGTCAACAATGTCGCTAGACAATATTTTACTTTAATTTATTCCATTTTTATCGTGACTTTTAGAAGCTAACACGGGAGATTTTTACGGCCACTGGCAATCAAAAGGGGCCAAAGTACCCAGAGTACTGGGATCTTCTGGTCGACTACCTTGGACAATATCCCGGTTTAAGAGACCTCGCCGTTGGTGGATCTCATGTTGAAACGCCCGAAGGTGCAGGTGGTCCCCTTCGCAATATTGTTGCTGGAGCAACGCTACCCCGCAAGAAACAAAAAAAGTGGAAATCAACCAAAAACTGCGTCAACCAAGGGACCCGTTATGCGCATTTGCGACTCCATCGATCATTACTTGCCAAAATTAACCCTAGTTGTAGCGTGCCCTCTACCGCTATTCCAGACGAGATTTCCCGCGTGTCCCACTTAAAAGGTGATTCGAACTAGCAATAGTCTTTATTCACCGCACATTTGCTGCAAATATAAAGTTCTTTTCATCTCTCCTACTCGTAGCTCTTTTTTATCGGTCTTAAGCTCCAAATCCCGGTGCGTTCGAATCATGCTCCACCATTTCGTCTTCAGTAGAATTGTCATCTTCATCGTCAGATACTATGTCGATCAGAGCGGCTAGAGACTCGTTTTCATGGAGAATACAAAAATTTGTGCACAATGCATGCCCCAATGACGGTTCCATCAACTTGCTCACCATGGCTCTCTAACTCTTGCCGCAGAATTTGAAAACGCCCTTTTAGAGCACCGAAAGCGTATTCAACAACCATACGAGTGCTTGTAGTTGTATATGTTTATCTCGTCTGAAACTCTGGCATTGTGCTCGAATGGGGTGAGTAGATACTCACGCAGCATGTATCCACCATCACCGAGAAAGTGGTGATTCCTCGGTAGAATGCGTTTGACATTCAGTCCGATCCAGCTACTTGACCAAACCGTACAGTCGTTACACTACCGGGTCGGATTGAAAATTCCATGATTTTTTTTTTACTGTCGACAATGCCTTGTACGTTATACGCAGTAAATTCTTTCGGCAATACCATCCCCAAAAGTTGGAAGGGCGTGACCGCTTGATAAGGGTGCCATCAATGGCGCCAATAACTCGTTTAAAGCCAGCAATTTCTTCAAAACCAGAAGCAATATTGCTCCAGTCTGCTTCAGCGCGCAGGAAATGAACAGTTTCTCCAGTCGTGGTAGAGCAGCTGGCAAACACTGAAGTACGCTCGCGAGGCAGTCGCCAACAACGTCAGCGAGAGATCCTCTAGAGCCTAAGTAGCGCAGAGTTAATCCAAGCTTCATTTCCAGTTTGTACCGAGTCGCATTTGTTTTTGAAACAAGCCCATAATACTCGGACCAGCGCCTGCGACGGTAACGTACTAGCTTCTTGAAACATGGGCGGCTCATTCGAAATGCGCGCCTATACGATTTGTCGGAGGCTAGATAAATCTCTTGGAAGAGGTTGGTTCAT
Source organism: Phytophthora tentaculata (assembly GCA_033557915.1). Taxonomy (NCBI): domain Eukaryota; phylum Oomycota; class Peronosporomycetes; order Peronosporales; family Peronosporaceae; genus Phytophthora; species Phytophthora tentaculata. The sequence continues at coordinate 1,944,693 of JAUCEA010000005.1, forward strand.
ACAGTTAGTTCTTGAGTCTGTTCTCCGCGCAGTGTGCGACCGTCCCCACTACCAATGGCAACAGTCAGTCCAGCAAGAAGAATAACCATAATGATAATAATACCATCTGTATTATTGACCACTTCAGACTTGGCAAGAGCTCTGATGGTCTCCACGATAGATCGTTTCTCCCCCGACACAAGAGTTTCAGTCACGGGCGATTCGGGCACAGGCTCCTTCGTCACGGGCGGCACGGTCGCAGTCTCTTCAGTCAGGGGCGACTCGGGCACAGGCTCTCCAGTCACGGGCGGCACGGTCACAGGCTCGTCCGTCACGAGCGACTCGTACAGAGGCACTCCAGTCACGGGGGATTCGGTCACAGGCTCCTCCGTCACGGGCGATTCGGGTACAGGCTCTTCAGTCTGCTTTGCTGTCTCGGGCTCGAGTGCTGATGTGTCGCAAGAGTGATGGAGTGGCAACTGTCGTAGCCTTACCAATGCATTTCCTCTATAATAACATTTAAAATATCAATTGTATGAGTGTTTTTATTATCGATTACTTGACTTGCCCCTGCTTTCCGAATGAAATATCACCTTAGGGGATGTTTCATTCGGGGGCAGGATAAGTAAATGGGCAGATCAGATCACAAATCTCCAAAACTGAATACTACTTTCGTTTTATTATGTTTGAGAGTGTATGAAAAGGGCTAGCACATCACAACAAACCAGACAAAAAGGATGGAGACGAGGGCGTCGCTGTGGGGCGTCGCGGAGGAGTCGGAGCCGTCGTTGATGTTGGGCACCACTCCCGAGAAGTACACCAGCGAAAAGACCGCGACACATAAGACCGCCGTCGAGGAAAGCGACGCAAAGATACTGTACCACGCACGCGAGGTCCGGCCATGAATATAGCCCATGATGACCCACCCCTTAACGCTCAAGCAGAGAAATCCAAGCCGAGAAGGCCGGCGCCGAGGAGACCGGCGCCGAGGAGACCACAGTCAAATAGACCGTTGTCAAGAATACCACAGCGACAAGACTACGCGCGAGGTGTCCACCGACAAGAGACCGCGCCGCTGAGGTGCCGTCGCTGGAGTCCAAGCACGAGGGGACCTCACGTAGGGGACCCTTCAAAATCGTTACCTACATGCCTATCGATATTAATAAATTATTTAAGCTCAAAGTTACCCCAGCCCTGAGCTTCAAACTTGGGGCAGCTGGGGCAGATTTTCGATGCCTCTGATTGGCTAAGAAGTTGCCCAACTTATCCTGCCCCCGAATGTACCATCCCCTTAGAGGGAAACCGAGGGGGGGGGTATTTCCCGAAACAGGGACCCTGACAGCTGCAATTTCCCGAAAAAGGGACCCTGATCGAGAAAGAGACCTTTGCGTCCCGAAGTAATGTAGACCACATCACGTACTCGTGTGTTATTCATACAAAGCTGCCTGTCTCCCTGCCGCCACATGACACAGATCCCGACGCAGGCCTGCTGGAACACAACACTCAGAGGCCGACGCTCGACGGACTGGACCACAACACTCAGGGCCCGGCGCACGACGGACTGGCCCCCAACACGCAGAGCACGACGCTCGACGAACTGCTCTCCGAGACTCAGAGCCCGGAGCTCGACGGACTGGACCACGAGACGCCAAGGCCGACGCAGGACTTATTGACCCACACGACACAGACCTCGACACAGGACGGACTGGCCACAGGACCCAGAGGCTGATGCTCGACGGACTGCTATACGAGACGCGAATCAATGCGCAGGACGGAAGGCGATCAAGACGCACAACGGACGCCTTAAGACGCTGAGCACGAGGCACGACGGACGACCCATAAGACGCTCAGCACGCGACGTAGGCCTGATTGTCCTGCGAGACTCCGAGCGAGGCGTATGACATACTGACGCTACAAGCCGACGCACAACTTATTAGCCAACACACTGGACACAACAATGCTCTGGATTAAAGGTGGATTACTTTTTAACTATGTAGATTACCGGTCAATGCCGTTTTACGGATTAGACTTGAAGATAGAAGCCAAGAATAGGTAAAACTTTTTTAAATTTATACGTCACTTAGCATTGGAAGCACCAGAAGCACAACAGCAACGACCGTTAGTTCTCATGGAGACGCCTTTAATTGACCTCACTCGAGTCCACGGCACTCATGAGTTGGTGGAAGGACAAGTGTTCACGTCAATGAAAACTGCGACTTATTTCATGAAGGACTATAACTTCCAACATCGACCGACGTGTGGTAAAGCGTCCGAATGGAGGTGGTAAAAGCGCGGCATATCAGTGCAGTGACTCAGCACGTTGTTCATGGTCAGTGGTTCTCTATAGACGGAATCTCGGAAATATGAGTATTACATCTCATCGCTCAACAATGCCCACTCTGATGCATGCACCTCGTTTAAAAAAGCGTCGGAGCGGCAGCTACAGCTACTCGACACATTTAATAGTGCGTTCGCAGCGAACAAAAAGACATCTAGACGTCAAGTACATGGGCTTTTTATTGGAGAGGGACAAATTGAATCTTCAATATTTAAGATGCGTTCTGTACAGACCAAAGATGCTGTTCTCGAAAAACAAGATATTGAATGGGGGGTCGTCTTTCGCTATGCTTCCATCATTACTGCAAGGTTTTGAATTCCGTAATGCTGATTCTCGTGTGGCTTTGGAACTTGACACAGAGGGGCGTTTTTTCGAGCTTTCGTTGCTTTGGGGTCTGCAATTTAAGCCCTGGCATCATGTCAGCCCTTGTACGGATTTGACGGAACTCATTCAAAACATGAGAAATATCGTGGAGTGATATTGATTTTACTATCTCGGGATCGGAATGGAAACAATATAACTATAGCTTTTGCTGTAGTCCACTCGGAAAACGAAGAAAACATCAAATGGTTTTTTGAGAATTGTGTGTCTGCTGGGGTTCCTTTTGATGACATTCCTGTTTTTTTGCGATCGAGGTCACATTCGTGGCGCTTCGGATAAACTACTGGAAAACGGAGTACGGCTGAATTTAAAGTTTTGCACGATACACATCATCCGCAATGTCCATGATAACTGTAAGGCCCGCGGGAAGGAGATTAAGAACCTCGTGCTAAACGTTCAGCAGTCTGAAACAAAGGATGAATACGACGAAGCACTGGCCACTATCGAAAAAGCTACAATCTAGCCACAAGGGAATATGTTCAGGCCATTCCTCCGGTCCATAGGTGTGTGTGGGCCAACATGCCTGCATATGTCTCGAATGATCCTACCAGATTTGTCCCGGTTCCGCTTTTTGGGTGGAGGTCAACTAATTTTGTTGAAAGCGCAAACAACAAAATGCTGACTATTAGACTACGGGATGCTACCCCTTATGGAATGTTCCAAACAGCAATAATCGACATGAAGGATGCCGCTACCACTCGTAGAGACCTATGTGAAAAAAGTGGGATAATCCAGACAAAGATCTCATTGGTTTTGCTCGCAAATTACGTGATTTGGAAAGAAAAGAAGCTGGATCTTACTGGATACGCCAGAGCTCCAGTACAAAGTTTTTTACAAGCAGAAGTGACTTTGGGTCTAAACGCGAGGTCGACATGGATACACTGAGCTGCGATTGCCCTACTCGTAATCATTTTTTTAATTCCGTGTCGACACGTTATCGCTGTTTTGCGCAGCATTGGATCTTCCGATCTCGAGATGGATGCGTTTCGCCTCACTCACACTGTACAAGAGTATAAACAAGCGTTTGGTGAGGCATCTGTGTCTATCGTCCCAGATAGAGCCTTGTCCAAGGATTTTAGTATTCTCCCATCTCCGTTTTACCGAAGAGCTGGACGACCAAAAACAAGAAGAATACTAAGCGCAGGAGAAGGGACTGGAGGGAAAACGTACTCCCTGCCCCACAAGTCGCAGAGCCAGACGCACGACGGACATGCACTGACTGGCCCCCAACACGAAGAGCCCGACGCACGACGGACTGCTCTCCGAGACGCAGAGGCTGATGCAAGCGGCAACTATAACTACAGCTACGAGATCATGCCAAAAGGTACCGGGAGCTTGGACATCACTACTACGGACGCTCAGACCATCTTCGGTATGCCTGGAATCTACGAGGAGAAGGTGCTTATCGCGAGGTAAGCGGGCGCTTTAATACTGCAGGATGTGCGACGCAAGGTCGAACGAAGATAACGAGGTCACTATTATCCAGGCCATGGCAGGGATGGACCTCCCCGTGAGGTGACTTAAGGACGCAATGATCTGACAAGTATCACGCGCTTCAAGATCAACAATGTGAGCGTGTACAGTCTCAACATTGCTAACACTTCTGGTAACGCTGGCCAAGCTGTGGCTGCTACGGTTGTCGGCACGGACTACGGTTTCTACGGCTGAAACTTCACCGGATACCTGGACACTTTGTACGCTAACAGAGGCAGTCGACTTTACGCCCAGTCGTGGAGCCGTTGACTTCGTCTTCGGCTCTAAGGCAGTGGCCTGGTTCTAGAACTGCGACATCGAGATTATTGGCTCGTGTGGCTGAACCGCGATCTGAGCGACGTTATCAAAACTTTGGGCTGTTTTGCGTTGGACCCAACGCCACGAGTGCACGACTTTAGGGAATTTAATAATATTGGAGCTGGAGCCAGGATGGACGAGAGAGTGGAGTTCAGTCTGGTACTGAAGTAGGCAGTGGATGTGTTTAAAAAAAAAAGAATTCGTATATTTATTTAAAAAAAGAGAAGTGCTTTATCACGATAGTAGGAATGAAATGTTGTGTCGCTCGCTGTTGTAGCGTTCGGTTGCCGATGTGTTGTTACTTTCAGGGTTTGATGTTGCTTTCGCAGCAGCTTGTGGCATTGTGTAGTTGAATTCTTGTTCACTCTGCCCAGGCAGAGCCACACGACCAACCTGAATATCTGCATTCTGGACTTCTGAGGCATGGTTCGTACAAGTAGCAATGTTATGCCCTGTTTTATTCAATCCTCGACACTTAGGCAGGCATGAATAACACACGAGTACGTGATGTGGTCTACACTACTTCATGACACATAGGTCCATCTTTCAACCAGTGTCCTTTTTTCGGAAAATTGCAGCTGCCAGGGTCCCTGTTTCGGGAAATACCCAAACAGGGGCCTTTGGCGGGTAGCCACCCGCCACCCCGTCTTTAACTAGGCTTATCTCCGTGGATTGGTACATGAATGCAGCTCGGGGATTGCAGATGAAAGCCTCACAATCTTAAGCAGAATTATTATTAAATAAGGGTACATCGCTTTTTTATGGAACTAATTCCGCCTGAATTAACAGTCCACCCGCCATAATAGGCGAAAGGCACAATACATGTAATTCACGCACCTGTACGCGACCACAAAAAGGATATTGATGGAAGTCTAAGGCATCTGATGCGCCTGCTCCGCAGCCGCATCATCTGACACAAGCAACATTCACCTGGGTCACATCACTTGCACAAAGGATATCAGATATACATAACCAAATTACTTGATTAAAGTTTAAGAAGCTGTTTCTGATACAAGCTGAAATGACACATTATGCAGGTTTAGGCACTAAATTGGGTACGACAATCCTATGAAGATCTTAAATAACAGGTGTATCAAGTGCTGAAGTAAGTTTACTTAAGTTTTAGGTTGAGTCAGACCTAGGTTGGTCAGAATGACTACAGTATTTTGCCCCAACAAGGAAGCTATACAAACTAATAACCTTTGACACTGTATCTTCACGGTCATCAACAAAGGCCCCAGACTTGAAACCTCGATTACGACAATACCTTGTAAATTGTATTCTTATCTGGACTTCCTTATTGAGGCAAAATACTGTACTGGATATAAAATCCAGAGAATTTATCGCTCAACGAGCTGTCAGTTTCGTCATTGCAGTACTTGTCTAGCTCAAAGGAGACGACCAAGGATTGGCTTATATGCCAACAGAAAACTCGATAACGGTGCAATTACCGCTAAAAGGAAGCCCGACCTAAATCCAGGTCATGCCTGAATACGTCCCTTAACCACTTTGAGACCAACACGACGAATGCCGAGAAAGGAAACGACCAGACTATCGACGATAACGGTCCCATGGGCTAGTTAAAGTACTGGGGACGTAGATATAGGCATGCTGTAGATAACTACATGACTGGGGCTGTAACAATATAACCGATAGGAATCAACGAAAGATGGATCATGTAGATAAGGTAGTATAGAGGCCACCAAAGCCAATGTGAACGCTTTAGATACGTGATCGAGATTCCTGGTGCGTTTAAAAGCTTGTCAAATGTCTGCCAAGGTTCGTTCTCACGTGACCAAATGGCGGGATCAAATTCGTCAGACCGAACATAACCCTTCAGGATGTTTGAGCAAGACGATGGATAAATTCGCGCAAGGCCCGGCAGCATAAGTTACTCTACCTGATCACCTAGCTGTCACGAACTCTTGTAGGTGTGAATAACTGGCTGTGATACCGCGGTGACAACACTTCTAGCGACAAATGACAAATTTATATCAAGTACTGTATCTGTATTGGGGACCCGGGCCAAGGTGCCCGGGGGATTCGCAGTTCTCAGCTTGCGCCAATGTTGATAGACGTTTCCGTGGTCGGCACATTTTTTACATGGGGAGGGGCTACACGCTCCAACTGTAGTGAATACTTACATAGATTCACACATTAGCCGAAATGTATTGGGGTTATTTATTATAATAGCTCCTGTGACATCGGAGGCTACCGCCTTGTGGCGACACAAAAAAGCATATTGTTAACTGAATAAGATTAACCTGCGTTCTGCTTATATATATTGAATTCGAATTCTACGAGAACACGCCCGATACTAATAATAGAACAAGCAACATAATAAATTACCAGTCATGTTCTCGTAGAACGCGAAATCAAATGATAAGCATATGGAGCTTATTCGCTTAAGATTATGCTTTTTTATGGCGTTAGCAGTAGGCCCCGATGCGAAGCTTTGTTAGTGCCATAAGTGGTCAAATTGATGTATCGGATACGTCAGGAATTTACATATGTACATACTGTATTACGTAGTATTAGCTTTCTATATATTTTTTTAAGTATCGCGGGTTTTGTGTACCAAACAGAGACGTGCTTTGAATTAAAAAAAAATATTTAGATCCTACAAAGTTCATTCATTTTAAGTACTGTATGTAGCCCATAGCGTCGATTTCTTTGTTAAGGTCCTGAGTCTAAAAAGCTTTTTTTTATACTGGGAATACCTTTAGATATGGACAGCCCTCACCGGATTAATTCCACTGCGTAACTCGCATTTTGTTATCTCGCTCAACATTCGGCTTACATTTTGTTGTAAGCTGATGGTCGACCCAATGTTGAACAGTCAGACTTCCTGGTTGCATCTATCTATACGAAACATTCGCATAACAACGGCTCTGCCGCTTCTCTCCATTCATGTGGCGACGAATCGACAATGAAGCCGATCGTATTGAAGCAGTAGAAAACTAGACCGGGAGTTAGCATACACGCAGTGTGATCAAGCCTGGAGAAAAATCATCAGCTGTGATGAAAAGGTGGCGTTCTATTTTGTTTTAGATAACATTTTGTATTGAAGCCTAGATGCGAGACCATTGTGTCTTTCGATGTGTATATAGAAGACCCGCAGGGCTCTGTGGCTCTGTTTGTCTGATGAAGTCCTTTATGAGAGTCGGTGTTGGTTGGTTCAGGCCATACATCGTGTTGGTGTCTTGTAGCCAAAAACTTGGCGGTCCTTCCAAATAACTGCTAACACCTGGTTGAGTGATTGCTGTATTTTCTCCAGCGCTGCATCATCTTTCGTCTCTTGATTTTCATCTTCTAGTCGTCATTTCGGAAAGTAAATATGGAAAACCGGAAATTTAGCAGCTAACAGTAGGAAAACACTATTTTAATAACGGAACCCATTTATTCTCTTACGGCGTTTCAGCAATGTTTTTACGCTCAAGGCTGCGGCAGAACAAAGTTCCACTCGCCGCGGGCTTGGAGCGCTAACAAAACAATTGGAAATACTACGTGAAAAAATAACACTGGTATTTCCAGCTATGTCGATCTAGCCACGGTACTGCGTAACTCGATTTGTGTTATCTCGCTCAACATTCGGCATACATTTTGTTGTAAGTTGATTGTTGACCAAATGTTGAGCCATCACTTTGTTGGTGCAAGGCATTTATTCCAACCAATTGTGAAGAAATTTAGAATTAGAACTCACAGAGCATTTCAATCATAAGATACGGCTTCTCGTCTACTTTCCTTCCTCGTTAATGAGCTTGAGGTAGTTCTCGAACGCGAAGATGCCATCAGGTGTAAACTCGTTGCTGCGGGCAAGAATCTCGTCCGCAGTCATGGGGAGAACCTCGTCAACTTCTTCCTCCTGCAGCACGAGCGGGCCGTCGAACGTGCAGTCGAAGAGTCCGCCCCAGACTCGACTGTGGTCGTCTCCGTAGTAGAACATCGTTAAATAACGCAGTGGCGTGTTCTTGACGCCCATCTCCTCTTCAGCCTCGCGCTCGGCGTTCACATCCATCGGCTCCCCGTACTGCACAACTCCACCGGCCATCGGGTCTAGCTTCCCGGGGCAGTAGTCCTTGATCATCGTGCGACGCTGCACATAGTACTTGCCACTAAGATACCAACAAAGGTGTTAATCAATACTGCTACATTAAAGATCATTCCGTTCGTGCCTCGTGTTCTTGATGACGATGTAGGATGCTCGATGTGGCAGGTTAAATGCTCGCTACAGGGCACAAATTAGTTTTTACTTAGTTGAATGCAAGAAGCCAGCAGCTCACCATGACGGAGCGGTCGGCCTTGCCGATCACATTATTGTCCTCGTCCACGATGCAAACCTGGGAATCCAAATGTTACGACGAAGATGAGGCGGCTACACGGAACAGAATGTGCGAAATCGATCACCTCTTCCTTGGCGCTCAGCGACATCCTGATCGTCAGGGTTCCCAGTGGGGTATTTGTGGGTTGGATTACTCCATCCGCATGACCGATGTCAGGTTATGTGTTATTGATTGTACAAGTATATTTCAAGATAATTGCAATGTATTATTGAAGGTTATCGAGGTTTTTAGTCAATATATTAGATATGATAGGGTAAAGGGGTAAGGGCTAGAAAAACACACTACCCAACCACCCCACACCATCCTTCTACCCAACTACTTTTCTTGAAAAACCCGGGTTTTCCAGAGCCCTGCTGATCGTCACTTTTGGAGCTAACGTTTTTGTCCAAACTAATCACCTCCAAATAATGACACGTACCACTTTACAGTATGCAGTATTAGAGGTTACCTCAACACGCAATTCGAAGCAGTGGTGGAGTTATGCAGCTCCGGCGCCCCAATCGCTCGGGCGCGTCGGCGCCTCCCGCCTCTTCCAGTCTCTCAATATGGACGCAACTTGGTGCATCTTCTTCGGCATCATCTTCATCACCTTCTCACAATGCATCACCGTCCCCAGCGGCGCGTTCCGGCCACGCCATGACATTCTTGCCGCCAACCGGCAGCGTCCTCCTCTTCGGCGGTGCAGACGGTAAAGTCTTCTTCGAGGACGTGTTTCTCCTTGAACCAGCGAGCTACGGACATTCCAGCAGCAGATCAGAAAGCGTAGAGATACGCAATAGCCACCAAGAGGATAAGGAGGCACCAGGACCAGCAGCAGTCGACGTACAGTGGAAAAGGCTTGTAGTATCACACGGCATGGCGTTTAATGGCCAGTCTCCGCGCTCTCCCATGTTCTCCAGTGCTCCTAGTAGTAGTACAAGCCCCAGCGCTATTGGATCGGGCGTAGAGAGACGCCCACCCACGTTCATACACCCAGGAGGAGGCAGAGACTACCATTCCATGCACTACGTGGAAAGCTCCGAGGAAGAGGCAAGAACGAGAGGCATGAGAGTGTTGGTAGTGGGCAACGTGGTCGTAGCTACCGATGAAGCGCTAATGCAAGGGGGAGGGGGCACTCAAGCGGAAGGAGGAGCCATTAACGCAGGTATGACCTTCGATATACCGACGCTACGAGTCGAGGAGCTGAGAGTGCGACAACCAATGCTGGAGGCCCAATGGGAAGCACGACGAGTAGACCACTCCAGTATATGGAAACCTAGAGCCAGACACGCTCACAGTAGTGTAGTATTGGGAGGAGACCAAGTGTTCGTGTTTGGAGGCAAAGACGCCACTTCGACGAGGTTTTTCAACGATATTTTCTACTACGACGCGCCGTTGAACCAATGGGTCAACCCGACAGTAAACCCAACAGGCCAATTACCCCAGCCACGAGCGTTTGCGGGTTTAACGGCGAGTCATGATGGGAATACCTTGTTCTTGTTTGGTGGCACGGACGGAAAGCAGGAGTTCGGCTCGTTGTTCCTCTACGATGTGGTGCATTCCCGCTGGGACTCGCTGGCCAATGTAACGCTGGGGGATCGACCTACATGTCGTATTAATCACTCGCTTACGTTCGCTGCGCCCAACCATCTCGTGCTGTTTGGGGGTAGACGACGAGCTGTGCGTCAGAATGAATTGTTTATTTACAACGTGAGCACACGCACTTGGAGTCTTGTGCACGGTGAAGCATCAAGAGGAAGAAGTCGCAGGGTTACTGATAAAGCTCCAGTTGGACGGACAGCACACGCCACGGTATCGTTTCACGCGGAGCCTGCAGGACAGAACGCTGTTCAGAAGCTGCTGATCTTCGGGGGCTATGCCGGTGCACACCAGTGGCTCGATGATCTGTATTTACTGTCTTTACCTCAAGCTGTGCTAATGCAACCACCAGCTACTAGCAGAAGCTCTTCTCGGTCTGTTGCAGCAACACGTACGTTCTGTACTTCCATATTGGAGTTTCTATTTGATGCTCTAATGAAGATATCGCCGTGTTTGTAGAACGTACGCGACCGACACGATCGTCTTTTAACAAACCTGTAGCTCGAGTGGCTCTTTCAGCCCCCCAGCTGCCACTTCAGACACGACAATCCTCTCAGTCTACTTCTGCGCAGAAAGAGTCTACGCAATCGGAACCACTTGTCCAAGAACCACCCACTTCACAGCAACAAACTCAGGCACTAGAGCCAGAAAACGAACCGTTTTCTGGCGAACCTACCCAGGAGAACTCAGAGCAGCCCCAGTCATTGCAACAGAGTGCTGCTGCTCCCATCGCATCTTCAAGCTCTCCACCTCGACAGACTGCGCCAACCCGCCCTACCGCTATGACAGTAAATACCGGTGGAAGTGGCGTGTTGACTGACATCACCAACCAACCTGGAGCCAGCTCACAATCACAGCAACAGGAGCCAGCAGTGCCTCGATCTAATGACGGAGCTTCCTCTGGAGCAAGCAAGAAGCACAAGCGACGGCGGCTTGCAGACGACAGTCAAGACAGCAGCAACAGCAACAGCAATAACAGCAACAGCAGCCACGGAAGTGGAGAGCTGAACGCAGCGCAGATTGGGATCCAGACCATGCTACTCCAGCTGCTGCAGCATCAGCCACGCGTGGAAGACGCACTTGCTCACATCTCGTCGATGCTGACACGAGAGCAGACAGCACGACAGCAGCAGACTTTGAACCAGGAAACCACCATGAGATTGCACAGCGAGGAGCAGAGTAAACGTCTCGAGGCTGCGACTCGACGCAACGAGGCGCTGGAAGGAAGACTGGCTCGTGCGGAGGCGGAGCGAGCGTCGCTGCACGAGAAGCTCATGGCTCGCGAGACCGAACTCTACATGCACAAACACAGTCTCGAGGCGGCGATACCGCCGTTGAGCGAGCGTGTCCAGGCTATTGAAGCCTCGCACATGCAGCAGCTGAACGTGTCCCGAGTGATCGAGTCCAAGATCTCAGCTGTCCACGATTTCATGGACGAACTACGTAACGCTGGCGGTGAAGGCACAGAGGCGGACGGTTCTCCACAGCGACAACTAGGGTACGTGTTTATGTGGTTATCTGTGCATGTTTTAAGGTTTTTGTAGGGGGTCTGCTCGATGGAGTGCAGTGTGATCTATTGAGTACTTGTCATGCTGCACTCGGAGCTCATTGAATGACCCCCTTATATTGAGTATGCGATCTCCTGATGACTTTGGAGGGCTAGAATTCCCTTCAAGGACAGATACGGATCGTACATTATCGATTTCTTTTTGAAGAATAGTACAGTGCTAACTAGTTTCGTGTGTAGACGTTTGGATGATAGCGTGGCTACACAGCCGACGCCATCGCCACCGAAGCCATTGTTGTATCCACAGCGTGTGGTTCTGGCGCTGGAGCAGAAGATTCGAGTGATACAGTCGGAGAAAAACGCACTTGAAGCACAGGTACGTGAGCTGTGCTCAGGTATTTATCAGTATTCACTTATGTGCTTGCTGTAGTTTAAGGAAATGGCGCAGAAATTAAAGAAGGTCGAAGCCAGAGAAGCACAAGCTCGACAATTCCTCTTCTCGTGGTGTGAACAAGGGGACAGCGCTCCTCCTTTTATGCCGGGAAAAGCTGCGTCCGAGTCTGCTAAACCCGACGTGGACAGCTAACAAGTTGTCTGGTATAATCTAACCTATTGATAATGTCCAAATGTGTCCGTGGCATTTTAAGGAGCTGGTTTTGGGAAGTTCATCTCGCTCAGAATGTTGCTCACAGGACCCGCGTGACCTTCTTGAGACGCGAACGACTCAAGCAAATTGGACAGCAGATTATAATCCAGATCCAGTGGCTTTGACGACGAAAAAGACGCCGAGCCAACATCCGTCGCGTTGTCTGCCGTCGCGGTCTCGTCGTTCACGTCTTCAAACCGCGAGAAGCTCTTGGCTACATTGGTTCCTGCCAGCTCAGCCTCCATCTCAGCCATAGCCTCGTCCAACGCGTCCTCATCACTATCCGGCTCGTCTTCATCCATAAAGTGCTGACCCCATGGCGCATCCAAGCCACCGCCTCTGCCTCCGTGGCCATTCAAGATGTCCATGAAGGAGCTCATGTCAAACTGGACAGGCTCCGCTCCTTCCACGCCTTCCACGCCAGACGCTCCATCCACAAACTTACCGAACATAGCAGCCATGTTCTGCAGCTCGTCAGCTCCGCCAGGCGCCGTGCCAGCTCCCGCCACAGCAGCACGTTGCAGTTGACTTTCCAGTGTATCCGGATGCATGTACAACCACGAATCATCATCATCTGACTCAATGGCAAGCGTCGATAGCTCCACTTGTTGGCGCAGCGCTTCATCTATTACCTGTCTCCACGGTCGTCCGAATTGATCTTGACCGTCTCCAGCGTAGAGCAACTCCAGTCCACAAGCAAGTTTTACGCCAATGTCCGCTGCTTGTTTGTCTGGATGTGTATGTTCTCCATCTTTTTTCTCCAACACACGGTATCGGGCATCACGACTTAGAAATAACTTCGGTGGGTAGAATTCCTGCTGCTTGAGCTGAGCGAACATGGCTCTGGAGAACGTGACTCGCTGTTCTGCCACTATATCTCCTTCAGGCATGAATGTAGCCATCTTGGAACATATGGACCCTGCCCGTTTCGGTTCGCGATAGTAGAACGCCTCAACTGCTGGTCCTACCAGGTTTTTATTGGCTGTAAATACCCGAGTAGTTCTCTCCGGTAGCAGACATCTGATTCGATGGCGATTGCCGCGCAGATAACCAGGAATTTGGTCCAATTTGTGACGAATCAGGCGCTGCACTGCTGTACTCGCCTCCGTCTTCACACTCGCGCCCAACACTTGTAGCAACGCATCTTCGTCGTACAGATCCCCATCGTTGCCTCTGTTATTGGCAGCTGCGGGTGGCGCAATGTGCAGCTTCCCTTTGAACACAAACACTCGGCGGTCGCTGTCCTCAGGTGTGACCCAATCAGGCAGCGCCTCAGCGCTCTCGATGAGCAAAAACTCTCCGTCTGAGTCGAATACTCTGCCAACGACACCTGGGAATTTGCTAGTGATGTCGAACACGAGTTTGGCTACAACCCACTCGTCCTGAATGGCATCGCCCACGCTGGTGCGACCTGACAGAATATAACGCCCAGTCTTGGTTGAGCGTACGTCGAGGTGGAAGCGGTGCTTGTGCCACAAGAATCCATGCGTCTGCTGCCCTGCGAAGTCTAAGAAGGCGTTGCACTGCTGCTCTGCTGCTTGGAGGAGCTCAGCTTCGCTCTGGGTAGAAGACGAGGGCAGGAAGAAGCAGTAGCGAGCCTCATTCTCGTCCACTGTTGGTGCCGGGAACAGCTCCATGATAATGGTGACTATAGCATCTGATTGGCGCTTATGCCATGTTTTCTGCCAATCAAACCTCTAGTATAAGTTGAAGTGGAAATTTGACGTCTGATAATTGATCGTCGAGTAAAATGAAGACTTTTAGTCCGTCGTGATCGCGTTCTCGGTCGTACGACTCAAGTCGGTGGTTGCTAGAGCTGCTGGCTGCTGGAAGATCGAAGTTCTTACCATGGCAGTGAGGAATTCATTCGACAACTTGCCTCCTCCTCTCCACCCTCCGCCACAATGACCCTTGCTGGACTCGTCCGTCTGACTGCCATCACGGCCACCCTCGCGGCCAACGTCAACGGCCAGGTCGAATTCGACGGCGACATTCTTCCAACCAAGCTCAACTATCAAGAGTATACTTCGCAGTTCGCAACCAACAAAGAATCGACGGCCTACATCAACATTGAGCCTCTTATCCTCGGGGGAGGCATCGTACCTCCCGGTACCAAGACGTACACGACGGGTGTGCGTCCGACGGCCAATGGCACGGACTTCTGCGGCGGCTCCCTAATCACGCCAACGCAAGTGCTTACGGCTGCTCACTGCATGGCTGGAGACATCAAATACGTCTCGGTTGGTACGCATTTCCTAAGCGGCACTGAAGACGGCGAGCAGATCAAGGTTGTAAACAAGACGCGTCACCCCAAGTACGCAGCCGAGACCAACTCGTTCGACTTCCTGGTGCTTGAACTGGAGAAGCCCAGCACGTTCCCGCCCGTTGCACTTGCTAAAGTTGACGACTCGGACGTCGCTGCAGGCGGCAATGCAACGGTCATGGGGTGGGGAGCTACTGCGCAAGGCGGAGAGCAGTCGAACGAGCTACTTCGTGTCGACGTGCCGCTTGTGAACAACACTGCATGTGCCAAGGTGCTCGACGTAGACGCCACGATGTTGTGCGCCGGTGGAGAACTGGACATGGACTCGTGCCAGGGCGACTCTGGAGGCCCACTCATCATGGAGCAGTCAGTCGAAGACGTCCTCATTGGTGTCGTGAGCTGGGGCAACGGCTGCGGACGTGCCGGGTATCCAGGAGTCTACGCGCGCGTATCCGTCGCGAGAGAATGGCTAAACAGCGTCGCCCCTGGCATCAAGTTTCGCTAGAGAAATGTAGCAATAGATGCCAAAGTGAATCTAGTGCGGTTAGATTAACACAACATAAAAAAAACTGCAACTTGTTGGATTGTCCAACATGACAATGATTTTATCTTAAATACGAATGTAGCCATCTTCTGTTTTGACTGGCAAGTAGCGCACAAATCGCAACAAGCGCTTGCCGGTACTACCTGGTTGTCTACGCGCAAGTCCAGCACTTCATCTCCTTGCTCTCCGCATCTTCTCCAGCATGGCTCGCCAACAGCGGAAAAAGGCGCGTGCGCATGGCGTGGCGGCACGCTCAAAATCTTCCTCTGGCCAGAAGCAGGAGCCAAAACAGGTTGACGAACTGAGCGCCGCCGCCGTCGCCGCTACGTTCGGCGAAGACGTCGAGCCCGTCGATGAAGAAGGCGACGAGCCGACGGATGCGCAGAGTCTGAGTCGTGGTCAACGCAAGCGCCTCAAGCGACGCGCCGCCTTTATGCGCAAGATGGGCATTGTGTCGCGTGTGACGCAGGAGCAGGAAAAGCAGGCCAAGACGGCCGAGAGCGGCGTGTTTGCCGGTCTGGATGAGCTGGAGAGCTCGCTGTTCCAGGCTGATGAAAAGAAGAAGGCCAAGACCGGCAAGAAGAAGCCGCTGAGCGGCCGCCAGCGTCAGAAACTGGCGGTGCGCGAACTGGGCCAGCTTAAGGCCGTGCAGACCCACTCCAGCTTCAAGAACGACCCGTTCGCCGCTATCCAGGCCCATCTGCAGAATACGGTGGTACAAGCTAACCATGAGCTGCTGGAGAAGACTAACAAGAAGAAAAAGAACGCCAATAAGATGGACGTCGAGGCCTAAAAGAGATACACTTAACTATACATGTTTTTAACGCATTAATGCTATGTAGCCACAGGGTAGAGCACTACTCGGTGTTGCAGAGCAGACAGACGCCGTGCAGTCCCCAGTGACGCGATGGACGGCCCGGAGGACACTTCATAGTCACCATGAAGACGAAGTATCGGTCCGTTCGGGTCGCGTACTTGTAGCACGGACATTCGAACGGCCCGACAGCGCCATACAGCTCTTTACGGGACTTGGCTTCCAGCTCCTTGGGTAGCGACGTGAACAGCTTCTTAGGCTCTGACTCTACAATAGTCCACGCGTCCATGAAAGCCTGTTCAGACAGAGACGAGAAACAAAGCCCCAGTGTTTGCAGAGTCCACGAAAACTCGTCGCCTACAGACGTACGCAGCCACGACGGAGGCACTTAAGCAATATAGCGTCCAGTGTTCGCACCACTCTTTGAGGACCTCTTCATAGTGTGCGATCAGATTTGGCGAGTCTGCGACTTGCAGACTCGCTCTAATTCCGGTGCCTCCATGTCCGGCTTTGTTTAGGTACCGTCTCCGCTAGGATACTCTTCTTAGCTCCAGTCCACTGTACATACACAAGTACTGTTCAAGAGGTTGTTGGCGAACTTGTCAGATTTGGTCATACATGTAGTTTATACTCATAAATTCGTTTTTAAGTCGAAATCCATTCGTCCAGTCTGCAAATGGAGCGATTCCCGCAGCAAGTTTAGGATCCCAGATTTGTCCTTCTCAAGCTCAAAGAATAAATCTGGAAGAGGGGTGCCGACCCCCCTTTCACACTCAAGTCATAGAGTTTAGAATCATAGAAAAAGGCCAATTCAAATGTTTTCAAAAAGCTGTAGGAATCGCTCCAATAAATAACTTGTGCAGACGACCATGAGAAATATACTACATGTATTGTGTTTTGCAGATGAAATGTCGCTCTGTTTTATGACTTATATCGGGCATCATAGGCAAATAAAACCAGGCTTAAAACTGAGATGGGGAAAGGCAGACATGGAATTAATTTATTTGTCATCGAATTGCGTTTTCAAACACGCAAAAAGGGTCGGTTTACAGGATATCGATGATGATTTGTCGGGAAATCGGTCTGAGCAGTCGATTTAGCTCGTCGCAGCCCGATTTACTAGTCACCCTACCTGGATCGATCTGTCCCTTTTATGGTCCTCGATTTATAAAACGACCACATTTAATTATAAATCGAAGATGAAGCTAAGTGAAAACGACAAAAGAATTGAAAAGCACAATACTTAGAAAGGTTAAACAAGTATGTCCTAGCAACATGATCTCACTTTGTTTTTGGAATCTTGGGACTTGAACCCAAGACCATCGGATTAGAAAAAGAAGGCAGCGGTTTGCTTGGGAGATAATTTGCCATGTGAGCGCTGGAAGGCATTAAACATGACTAAGGGATGTACTGTAAATTGCAAAGTGCACTGGCTGATGAAAAGGCCAATACCGGTGTTGGAAATCGAAAACCCATAAATAAAATTTCAAATTGTGGCCAATGCATAACTAAATAATTTTCCTGAATTCCAGAAATATATATTTTCAGTAAATATATTTTTGAGGATCGGTCGTCTCGAGGTCTCGTAAGATAATTCGGGGCTAATTTTCCGAAGCAAATTGAGTTGTCGCTGGCTTTCTGCGACACGTGGTGGAGAAGCCAGGGTACTGCTTCGTTGTGGGACCTCCAAGCTCGAAAAACGCTCTGAAGAGTCTGAAGGACGGAGGACTTTGCTGCCGCGCAGGGAGTCTAAGCGCACGGAAGCGCTCGGGTGATCCTAAGGGAGCGCCGTTATTTGTTGGAGCAAGCTTCGTCCCAGAGGACAAGAAGAGCGGGTTTGTGTTGGGTGCAGAGGCGCTGAAGTCGAGCGCATACGGAAGGTTATTGTTGTTGTTGGAGAACCGGCAGGGATGCACGGTTGAATTGGTACGAGTGCGCGGAGCACGGTTGTTTCGGATACGGTTATTGGTGATTTGGTCGGTTGTTGGAGATGGATTTCTACGGTGAAGATATGGGAAGCGAAGTTGGGAGTGAACGCTACGAAGGAGAGCGTGGCGATGTGTTTGGAGAAGAGGTGCCGACCGCGGAGCAGGTCGAAACCGAGCGTCGGGAGAAGGCTGAGAGGATGTGCGAGCGTCTTCTCACGGAGGAGAGAGCAGTCGAGGTTCAGGCCGAGATAGATAGCGGCTGGAGAAGGCGGCACGGGAACGCGCTGCGTTGAGAACAGCAAGCGCGGAAGGAGGAACGACGACCGAAGGGCAAGAACGGCCTGCCTTTGGTGCGTCGGGAAGAGCGGAGCAGTCCGAGGTTATGCGAGAGCTGCTGGCCGCTGTAGAAGAGGAGTCCAAGGACACTGAAGAAGACGAGCAAGAGGCTGGTCCTACGGAAGGGATGGCTCCTGTCAAGACTGAGTTCAAGGCCTAGACCGAGCCCGTCGTGAAGGAAGACCACGGTGGAGGCAGGGTCGCCTTCACCCGGCGCGAGGAACCATCTACTTACGGTAACGCTGATCAAGGTCCGTCACGCTTGGACGAGTATAACTACGGAGCTTCGTACGACTACTTCGATGTGAATGCAAGCAGAACTGTAGAGGAACCTGCGTCGCAGAGGGGTCCGAGTGGATTTATTCCTCGGTACACTGGCCCTGAAGCTCGACGAACTGATCGTCCGGCCTTCGGTTGGAGCTGGAGCGCTGCGAAAGAATCGCGATCGCCTGTGAACTATGGAGGCCAGGACCCAGAGTACGGTCCCGTAGCACAGAATGTGTACGAGAAGGCGTCGACGGCGGCGAACCGTCCTACTCGGGCTGGGGGAATGCCATCGCGAGGGGCCCCGCCTCAAGCTACGGTTGCTGGAATGCGAACTACTTCGCGTGTGAAAGACCCGGGTACGGATCGCTACTGGCGCCAGGATGAAGCCACTGGGTTGTTGCCAAGAAGTCGAACCGGTTGTGGAGCCCACGGAGGCTCTCTGAACGCGTTCAGTCTGTCGACCTTGGTGTCGAATGCCGTGAAAGTGCTGCCGATGTTTTATTCGGATTCGGCTACGGTTGAGAAGGCTCGCGACTTCTGGGAGCTATTTGAAGCCCACATTGATGGGTTACCGGATCAATCACGGTTGCTGGTGTTCCGCCAGAAGATCAAGGGGCGTGAAGCTGATCGATGGTGGAGCAACTCGACCATTAGGTCGTTCAAGACGCTGAAAGTGAGGTTTCACAATCAGTGCTTGAGCCATACCGCCGATGAACTACGGGACGGTTGGAGACTACCAAGCGTGAGCGCGGTGAGTCTGTGGAAGAATTGGGTGACCGTGTCTCGGATCTATGCGAGTCACTGAGCTATCCCAACCCTCAGATGAGGTACCAACTGTTCCATCGAGGGCTCAGGAACAAGCGCATGCTGGCTACGCTCGATGCTAACCCCACTTCAGACACCCCTGAGGCGTGCAAATGGCTCATGTAAAGGACATGTTCCGTCTCGTTGAGGAAGACGACGAGTTTTCGGATGACGAGTCGACCAAAAAGAAGAAGAAGACGGAATCGCCGGTGTTGGCGTCGGTGGACGCTTTGGCGCAGCAGTTGCAGTCGCTCATGCAGCAGCAACAATCGTGGCAGGAGCAAATGAACCAGAGTCGTTGGCAAGGTCCACGGTCTCCGAGAAACTGTGCGCCGATGGTGGCTGTAAGTACGGCTTCCACTCCGTCTGGAAATTCTGGTTCGACTCCGGGTGCCAATCGTCCGTTCCGTGGCATCAGCATGGAAGACGATAGTCGCACTCAAGATGGTGTTCCGGTGTGTGGCCGCTGTGGCTACAAGGGCCACAGTCGTGCAACTTGTGGGCACGCGAATATGGCGTGTATGCAGTGCGGTCAGTTAGGTCACGTTCTTGCTGAGTGCGAATCGAACACTTTGCGTGCTTACGGTGGTAACCGGTTTGGTGGGCGAGGACCTCGTGGTCCGCTTAAGTGCTTCTTTTTGCGATGAGACCAGTCACGTTGTGGCTGAGTGTCCGGCTATCCGCTCTCTACAGGCTATGGCGTCACAAACCGCGAGCGCTGACACTCGACAATGTAGGCGACGGGAGGAAGGGGACGGAGGAGCCACTCCTTCCTCTTGTCAGACGGCTGGCTCGGGTGGTGATCATTCTGGTGGTGAGAAAAGGGTGCCGGTGATTGCAGACGTGAAGAAGGTCGACGATGTCGGTGTGAAGCAAGTCGAGAAAGAAGAGGTTTGTAGTGTGAGCAAGGCAGAAGGGTCCGTGCCTGAAGAAGAGACGGAAGGGCTGACTGCCAAGGCTGCCGAAGAGGAGAGCGGGGAGGGAGTGTTCAACATGGCCCGTGGAGGGTCCGTGAACTCGACCTTCTGTGAGGCGGCCGAAGGAACGGTTGACTCAGCGGAGGTAACGGAGAGGATGGAAGTCGAGGCTTCGAACACGGTTGAAGTGAAGTCGAAAGTCCGGATTCCCAGGATCAAGGTTTTAAAACGCATTCTGAAGAAGATCGGCGAGTCCGCGAGGGTGGCTACGGTGATCTCCTACCCGACGACCGAAGTCGAGATTGGAGACACGGCGTTTCTGGATTGGGAAGGTATCGAGCTGGGAGAGTTGCCGGATCCGGTGGTAGTTCCCGGGGTGGTGAAGGCGATTACGGTCTCTCAAAGCTCCGACACGGAGCCCATACCGAATCTCACGGCTTATACTGCGACAGTTAAGTGGTTGACGACTCAGACGAGTCCAAGTACGCTCGTCTGTTCACGGACGGAGAACTCTACGCAATGGAAGCAGGCGAGCCTGGCCGAGAGGGCGTTGCTCTGGCTGGCTACCCGATCGCCGTCGAGAAGGAGGAATACGAGAAGGAACTAGAAGACCGCTTGTATCCTCTGGGCGAGGTTGAACTCAAGAACCGGATGGAGAAGATAGCCGAGACTAAGGAAGATTCGTCTATTGAAGAAATGTCGAACTACTTGGGTATTCCGACGGACGTACTGGAACGGACGCGCAAGACCATCCGTAAGGAAGTGTCTACGACTGAGTATTGGAAAGAATGGTTCAGCGCGACGTTGGAGACGTCGGCCGAGGCCAGGAAGGCCAACCGCGACTTTCGACAAACTTCGGGCACTGTTGCCAGTCTGGACGAGGTGGTCGACGACAAGGAACTGGACGGTGTCGTAGCGCCGGTCCTTACCGACGAAGCCGCCTTGGAGCAGGAGTGTACGCTAACCTCGTAGTGCCTCTCGAGGACACGGAAATGGTAGCCACGGTTGTAGTGGATCTACCGCGACGTGTGAGACCAGGACAGAGAGTAATACGCGGTGAGGCGATGCGAGGAATTGCACGAGAAGCCGTATACCGGATACTAAAGGAGGCCAAGGACTCAGTTAAGAAGGAGGTGCGCTAGCGCTCGGGCTGCCGATACGGTGGGCGTACCACCCTTGCGCGACAAAGTGCCTGAACTGAGTCTGGGACTTCTACGGACGCACGCTGATCAAGTCGCTGGCGAACGTGGACTATTGAAGGACATTTGGGTGCTCGTGGAGCTCTGGGTGAGCAGATACTACGCTGAGAATGCGGAGCGCATTTGGAGACGATTGTGGGGCCGTAGTGGACGGTCTCCGGTATGGTTTTCGTGTCGGAGTCGACGGCGTAGCCGTCCTCCGCTGTGGTTCGAATGTTCTTCTTTTTATGCTGGAGGAGCTGAAGACGTCGGAGGGGTGGTCTTCAGGACCGAATCTACTGAGGACGTTTCTCACTACATCGTGGTCGTTAAGACGGAGCGACCCCCTTCGGATCCTCCTCCTAAAACCGGTTTGATGAACGTGGTCACGGTTAATTTGCCTGATGGATTTAGCGTCCGTGATGACAATGACGAGAAGATGTTTGAGATCCCTCGAGTCGTTAAGAGTGGGAGAAGGGTGGAGTACACAGTCGGTAGTTTCGAAGCGTTGTCTGGTGGGTCTATTGACTGCCTACCTTCTCAGCTGCTTGCGGATACTGGGGCTACTCTGAGCTTGGTGGATCGTCGAGTTCTGAAACGATTAGGACGATCTAATGAGCCACTGGAACCGTACGAAGGTTATGTGCGAAGTTCGCCCAGTCATCGTTTGCGTACCAATGGTTATATTCAGTTGCCGGTTTGTCTTGGTTCTGTGGAGATTGCGCTAAGGTTGTTGGTCGCGGACAAGTTGCACGCTGATGCAGTGCTAGGAGTCGACGCGTTAGGCGCGTTTGGGGCGGTTATCGATGTGGCTGAAAGGAGAATGACTCTCAAGGGGACGGGGGAAACGTTGGAGCTTGGTGTGGCCGTGGAGCACGAGTCGTTCATGGCTACGATGGTCTCGTCCGTACGGCTACCTCATAAGGGACTAGCGTTGGTTATGTCAAACGTGGTTGGTGATATTGATGAAAAGGCTACGGTTCTCGTTGAAGGTTCGCTAAATTTGCCGCCTACACTGTGTGTCGCTCATTCGTTGGGCACGTTAGAGGATCGTA
This sequence comes from Phytophthora tentaculata, assembly GCA_033557915.1. Lineage (NCBI taxonomy): Eukaryota > Oomycota > Peronosporomycetes > Peronosporales > Peronosporaceae > Phytophthora > Phytophthora tentaculata. The sequence continues at coordinate 1,967,362 of JAUCEA010000005.1, forward strand.
AAGTGGTCGTGGAGGTGTGCAATGCGTCCACGGAAGAGTGTTGGGTACTGGAAGGAAAGGTTGTGGCGTCGGCCTCCGTAATCCCTGAGTCGGCTTTCGACTTTGAGAAGCGTCGAACGGATGGCTTGTCGATCGGAGCGCCAGTTGAGAAAGAGAAGAACGCTCCCGGAGTGGTGAGCGCAGTGACGGAGAAAGAGGACGAAGGTCTAGGCGAGAAGGTCAAGGCCGAGCGTCCAAAGATACCTCCAGACAAGGACCGTGAGCTAGATGTCGACTTCGCAGAGTCTGACCTTTCGGAGGAGCAGAGATTGCTCTTCAGGACGGAGTTGAACAACTTCAGGGATATGTTTGTGGAGTCGTCGAAGAAAACGGAGGGGACGGAGCTGCTGAAGTTTGAGATCGACACGGGCGATAGTCTCCCCATCAAGCAGCCACCGTACCGGGTGTCGTTGGCGAAGGGCGAAGTGATGGAGGCGGAGATCAGCCAGTACCAGTACTTGGACTTGATCCGTCCCTCGACTAGCCCTTGGGCCAGTCCGGTGCTGATGATTAGGAAGCCGGATGGCGGGATATGGTTCTGCATCGACTACCGTAGGCTAAACGCGGTAACCGTGAAGGACTGTTATCTGATGCCGTTGATTGATGACATCCTGGATGTGTTGGGTGACAATTGTTCTCGACGATGGACATCGCGTCCGGTTACTGGAACGTGCCAATGCAAGAGGACAGCATCCCAAGACGGCGTTTACGTGGAAGTACGGTCTCTATGAGTGGCTAGTCATGCCTTTCGGGCTATGTAACGCTGTACCGGCGTTTGAACGGTTGATGGAAACGGTTCTTGTGGATCTCATGTGGAGAATCTGTCTAGTGTACCTGGATGACTGCGTCATCTTCAGCAAGGATTAGCGTTCGCTGTCGAACGCTTGGATTCGGTCTCTTTCGTGGAAGTAATGGTGAACGGAGTGGTATCTCATCACGGTATACCGTCACGGTTACTGAGTGATAACGGTACTAATTTCACGTCGGAAATCGCTAAGTCTTTCTACCAGACTTTGGGCATCAAAAAGTTGTATGGTGCGGCGTACCACCCGTAGACACAAGGACTCGTGGAACGGTGTAACGGGACACTCATCAGAATGCTACGGATGCGGATTGGGATGTTTATTTGCCACGGGTGTTATTTGCCTACCGTACTGCTTATCATGAGGCGCTTGGTGATTCGCCGTTTTTCTCGTTGGACGTCACGTTTCTAAACTTAGGGAAGAAGCGGAAGAGCAACGAGGTGGCCTTGTATCGCTGGTAGCTGTATCGATCTCTGCGAGAGTCGCGTCATCTGGTCGATCGACAACTCATCAAGGCGCACGATCGGCACGCTCGCCGTCTAGACGGTCAGGTGGAGGTGAACTATGAAGTTGGAGATCCGGTCTGGGTGTACCAAAGCTTTAGGGCGAGACGAGGAGAATCGCGCACGAAGAAGCTAGCGTTAGTGTGGCACGGTCCGTAATGTGTAGTGGAAAAGATGGGACCGAACACTTACGGGATTGAGGTGCAGTCTGGCAAGTTGGCCACGGTGAACGTGAACCGGTGGAAACGCTATCGGGGGAAGTGGACTCGTCCGTACCTGGATGAGGTTCCGGACGGCCTTGGTGACGAAACTACGGATGGGCCTCTTGATGAAGCTGACTTACCTGCTTCGAGTTTCGCGGAGCGTTTGACGGTCGGTCGAGAAGACACGGTGGTCGCGGGGGTGGACGCTCCAATCGTGGAGGTCGTCGCCAAACGAATGGTAGAACGCTCTGTGGAATACTGGTGTTGACTGCGAATTACGAGACTATTTGGGTAAAGAGGGCCGAGTTGATGCCTGGGTACACTTCTTTGGTCGAGGCGTTCGAACGGTCTGAGCGGAAGAAGAATGGTCTACCAGCGTTGCGTCGGAGTGCCCGACTGGCTGACGCTAATGCTGAGGTAGATGACGATTACTTGCTACTGGCTTAGGCTGGGGCAAGGTGGTTCTCGGGTGGAAAAGAAACGATCTACTATGAAGTTATTATGGGTGGAACTCGAGAGCGGAACGGTTGGGCGAATTACGTGTTAATTTTCATTTTCTTTGAGCTCAACTACGGAACGCTACGGAATAACGGAGGGGAAGAGAGACAAGGACGGAAGAGTTGGCGTTCATACGGTGTGGGCTAGTCTCACTTGGTGATGGAAGGACTGGGTTTGTCGGGAGACGACGACGAGGAAGAAGCGGGCTTCTTGTCCTCCAATTCGTCGTCCTCGTCGACCTCTACTTCCTCGCGGTCGTCGTCCTTCTTGGATTTCTTGGAGCTGGAGTCGTGGTCGTCGTTCTCGTCCTCGGACGAGCCCGCTTGGCTCAGCTCCTCGGTCTAGTCGAGGGTAACAGGAGGCGTCGGAGGCAGGACGGTGTAGCTCCCGCCGTCGTCCTCGAAGTCGGAGTCGTGATCCTTCATCTCGGAGCGCTTGAAGGGCTTGTCGTCGTACTGCGCGATCTTCTTGCCGGCTCGTAAGAGCTTCATCGCCTCGATTTGAGTGTGACGGAGCATGCTGATAGAAAAGAGGGCCTTCCAGGGTCCGCGAGTACGGTTGCCATCCCAGTGTGGCTTGGGCAGTCGCCGCTCTTGACGTCAATCATGATACGGGCCAAGGCGCGGTTCGAGAGCCGCTGGTGCGGTTCACGAGTGGGGTCGAGCGCTTGGGTCTGCTCGAGGAAGTCAGGGATACCGGTGTATCCGTCCTCGTCAATGTCGTACTTGCTGGTGGCGCGAGCAATAACGCGCTCGTAGCGCTTACGGGCGCGGCCAAACAGCACAGACAAGTCTTCGGGAGCGTCGTCGTCTCTCTTGGCGGAGGCCGAGTGCTTGGCTGCTTTCCCACCTAGCCATAGAAGCACGTTATGGTCTCCGTCCTCATACGTCTTGCGTCCTTCGTAGTAACCGATATCCTCGAAGTAGCGGCTGAGGAAGCCGAAGCGGTCCTGTTGGGCGCTGGGCTTCTGCTTTCGACCGGCGCCAGCGTTGTCAGTGGGCACGTAGAGTGCACATGCGAGGTGAGCTGGGCGCGAGCGCATCCAAGTCCGGTAGTGGACGAGGTGCAGCTCCGGGTGCTTGGACGGAGTGTAACACGCGCGTTGACCTCTCCACGGGTACGCAACTTGGAACGGTGTCTTGTCCTGATCCTCGGCGAACTTGACAACGCGGCCGAGGTCGCGGCTGATGCGGTCTTCGGTCTTGGCGGCGAGATGGAAGTCGAACTTGGTCTTGTCGGCTGTGCGTTGTCGTTTCGCTGCCTTCTTGGAGGAGCCACGCACGGAGGGACGCTTGCAAGTCCCGGAAAAAGTCGTTGCCGGGGTGAAGAGAACGTGCGGGGGCGGATGGCAGTCCTGCATCTCGGAAGGCGCTGGCAGGAGGATCACGGGCTCCGTCGGGCTCCGTCAGTACCACGGGCTTGCCCTTCAACTGTGCAACGGCGATCCCATCAAGAATCTCAATCCCGAAGGAATCACCGTTCGCGACCAGGACTTGACGGAACTGGGCATAGAACTCGACTTGAGCGCGGAACTTCGCGTCGTCGTTCGACGTCTGGTTGGGATCGTCGAAGCGCGCGTGGAGCTGGTCCTCGACGGTGCCGAGGTTCTTAGCAGCCTTGTTGGGCATCGTGGCAGGTCGTGGTTCGCAACTGCGAGTTGCAGAGTGGGCCCGGCGGCTCTGGCGTCGGTGAGAAAGGTGGTCGTTCTCCATCAAGCCGCAAGTGCTGAAAGGAGTTTGTATTGACTGATTATTTTCTATCTTTTATTGGTGAAAAGTGGTGACTCCAACGGGCGGATGTCACACCTGGAAGAGACTACGAGCAATGAGGGTTTGACGTGTGTGGGAGCGCGCGCTGGCGCGGAGCGACGCCTGAGGGCGCTGGTGAGTGCTGCGTTGGCGTGAAAGGGCCAGATTTCGTTTGAGCTCACGATGGAGACCGTGGGTGCGCTGGTTGTGGACTGGGTGTCGCTGGTTGCGACGACGGTTGTGGATTTGGCGGGCGTGGCGAGTTTGCACTACAAGGAACTGCTTGTGGCTGTGAGCATGGACGGTGACGGAGCCTCTGCGCAGTGTGGCTGCGCGGCTGTTTGCCTCGGTTGGCTTGTTCATCTACAAGTGGACGGGTCTCGTGCAGGAGTGTCTGCGTCGATACCGAAAGTACGTGCGTAGCGCTGCCGTACAGGGACAGCCGACGCGCAGGAAGTGGTGGAAGATGTTCGAGGCCGTGCCTGCTACTCCGATGGTTGTGCTGGAGACGCACGGAGAACGCAAGGAGGGTCTGGGGCGGTTATTGTACAAGTGGATTGATGCATTTCACGCGTACTGGAGCGTTTTCTTGACAGAAACGGTGAAGAACGGTCGCCAAGGAGTGACGAAGTACTGGAATGGGTTGCACGTGAAACGGAAAAGAATAATGGGTCGCTCGGGCGTGGTGTTTCGTGCTTTTTGGAGAGTTATCTCGCTACTGGTCTACTCTATCTTCTACGTGGTTCTCTTCATATACGAAGGCGTGGAAGTCGTTTGCCAAGGGTGGTTTGGTGTCGGAGTTGTGCTGGTCGCTGTTAACTACTTCTACCTGGGTGAGGACGGTGTAATCGTCGGAGGATGACTGGTTCTGGATCGACAAGTAGTCTTGCTAAGCATCGGTACCGCTATGGTGGGCGTACTCAGCAAGATTTGTCGTGTGTTCGAGAAGGACGGTCGTTCGCCCCGTGAGATGGTCTCCGAAGGCTACGCTGAGTGGAGTTCACAGATGGAGGAACTGGAACATGTGGAGCGACTCAGCAGGGAGTTTTGGCGGTTAGATGGGGCTGTACCTACGGAGAAGAAGAGGACTGTGAGGATTAGGAGGTGCGGCGCTAGCCGAGAGGCGCGCGTTGCAGGCCAAGATGCGTGAAGGTCGAGCTGCGGAGGCTCGACTCGGACGTCGAGTTCCAGTCGGGGAGGATGTCACGAGTGGGGACGGAGGACACCGTCCCGGACGGATGGTCCATCCTCCTCGCTCGACTGATGACGAGGTGGAGCTTCAAGGAGATAAGCCTTGGGAAGAGTCGCAGTGCCGTGCGACAGCTCGCGAGGACTACACTGATGAATTGTATTGAGGTGGCAGCAGTCATCGAGCTGCCACTCAAGAGCCTTTGCTGTTGAAGCGTCGGATCCTCGGGCGCTAAGGCAGCACCCTGGTGGCCAAGGACGGGTGGCATGGAGGCCACGACGGTGTGCGGCGCGGCGACAGGCTGCGCAAGGACGGTTGGGGTGTCTGAGCGTCCGTAGGGAGGTGCGAGGCGGTGACGTGCCGGGATCTGGTCGGCATGCAAGGTTCGGGAAGAGTGTCTCGGCGTCGGACGGCACGGTCGAAGCTGGTGAAGGTATGTTAGGAAAGGATCAGTCGTGAATCTACCTGGAAGCCAACAAGTTGAGTCTTTATCCTTATCGATTCGTCTTGTTACCAAGTTACCAACTATCTACTTGCCTACGAGCCTAGCCGTTCGATAACACAGCGTCTGCTGTCCCGCCCCATTTCCGGGCCGACTCGCGACGAACACTCACGGGCTTCCCGCGGATTCCCGTCGGCTGTGGTGCGCAGGAAAAAGCAGCATTCGGACCGTATCGGATCGGGACGGAATTGCCCAACGACGCCCACAGTTTACTCATACATTACCGGCCATTTGCAATCGAGGTTGTATTTCTGCGGATTCCCGATCGCTGATTGGCTGAATGCAACGTATTGGCCGCGATTTTTGTCGGTACCGTGCTAAGCGGTACGGTGGCGTTTGCAACTTTGGTAGCAGAAGTGGTAGCCACTTTTGCAACCCAGCCAATACAAAAGCACAGTCAGAGTTGCAAACAGACGCAGTGCTAATCATCACTACAAAATTTAAGTCAAGTTGCGAAAGCACCGTGGTTGCAAGGACGCTGTCGGATACCTGTGCGCCAATTTGGCGTCGTCAAAGACGGTATGCTAGCTATTACATGTACATGAATGTGAAGGCGAGCTCCTTCAAATCACGCAGCGTCCACAGTGTTCAGGCGAGGTTAACACTTGACGACTGTGTCGCTCGACAAACGATAGTAGTAGTGCGACATGGTTGTCGGGCGTGGCGGTCGAGGTGATCCGGTTGCTGGGCAAGAAGAACGGCGGCAACAGCGACGACGAGTCGTCGTCGACGATCGAAACAGGAGGAGTTCCGGGAGGGAGACAAGGTGGAGGCTCAGTACAAGGGCAAGCGCAAGTTCACCCGGGTGTGATATCATACAAAGTATCAGAGGAATTCGTCACGAGCTCGCGGCTCTCATCGGAAACTCGAACTTATAACGAGGAGTTCGTGATGTGAGAACCGGCGGCTAAAACGTAGGTTCAGACAATGTCGAGGCTCTTGCGATGGAGCTAGTCGTGCTACCACGAGGCATGGTAGCACTGAAGTTCTGTGCTCTGTGAAGTGCAATCGCTTGTAAGCCACGCAAAATTACGAGGGATTGTACTCCACAAAGCTCAAAACCTCTGTCACATGACAATCAATACGATCTAGGAGTCTTTTATTAAGATGCACAAGTAAGGCCAATTTCAAAATGGATGCGCCTTCCCTAAAGACAGCTATGGATTTCACCGCAAGTCTTAATAAGTCTCTCAAGCAAATTTCATTGACTGTAGTGTTACTAAGCGTATCGGGCATATTGAAACTATAAAGGGGAATGTAGCGCGAACTCCGTTCTTTCGGGGTTTGCAAGCTATACAACAATCGACAAGTTGCATATTTTAGTCTTAATTCCGTGGCTAGAGTCCTACCCAGTAGAATTATCTAAAAGCTGTAAGCTACAACTCTCTCTCTTGATTTTTAGCCAATTCGATTATGGTTGTAAACCTGGTTGCACGTCAGTATTTAAACAGTATTTTGCCCCAACAAGGAAGCTATAAAACCTAATATCCTTTTACACTGTATCCTCAAGCCCATGTATTCATGTTCCTAGAAATGTATTTATGTGGCAACCTCTATTACAGTAAAATCTTGTAACTCGTATTCATATCAGAACTTCCTTATTCATGCAAAATACTGTAGTGTTATTACTATTAATACCAGAGTCTCCGTTGCTTTTGTCCGTTCTCGACTGTAGCTGCAGTCTGGAAGTGCACGAACACTTTGCACGCGTCCTTGCCACTGAGCAACTCGTCGAAGAGCTTGCGTGTGGCTGGAGACGCTAAAAACTCGTTCACCTCGGCTTGAGTCGCTTTAGGCTCGAACGTCTCCACGATGCGCTGGCTCACCCATTGCATCCGCGGGGTCGACATGGTCAACCACTTTGAGTCTTGAGCTCGACGGCGGCGATTTCTAACTGGGAGACGCCACAAGAGACTCCTCAAGGAAGATCAAGGCGAAACGGATCACTACTACAATAACAATATTTTTTCGCTTCTGTACTTGTTTTTATTGCTCGGCCAGTTCAGTCCTACTTAGTATTACGTGCGAATAGACTTCTTCGGCAATGGGAAGTTGTCGTCGAGCCACGCGACGTAATTCGTGTAGAGCTTGTATATGTCATTGTCCTTCTCGAGGTTCATTTTTTGCAACTTGTAGTACACTGTGTTCTCGTGGATCTTGTCATCGTGCCACTTGGCGTACAGCTTTTCAGCGAAAGCGGGGTCGGATTTGGCTCTTTCGATTCTCGTGGCGTCGAAGAGAAACTCTCGGGGCGTTGTTCGTTTGGTTTTCGCGAGTGGGTGGTGAATTTGCAGCCAGTTGAAGTATTTCAAGTAGATAGCGTAGAGGTCGTCGTCAGTCTGGACGCCCATGCTCTGAAACTGTTTAAAGACGTCGTCGGAATCGTATCCGAAACTCTTCCAACGGTTGAATAACATGTTCGTAGACTTGAATTCACCGAGAGCCTGATCCATCGTCTTTCTCTGAAACAGCGCTTCCGAACCAAGCGTACCATATTTCGTATGAGCGATGAGAAAGGAGCGGTATTATCTAGCAGCAAGTCTTAGGCGTTCTTCTTGGGACCGATACCCTCAAGCTTTTGGATGACCTTGGCCTCGTCGACTCCACGACTCTGCCATCTCTGGAACAGGGTACCGGCGTAAAAATGGTCGTTCAACGCCTTTTCGAGCTTCTGAACGTTGAACATATTCGCTCCGGCCAATCTCTCTTCGTCGTGGGTCCGCAGGAACCGCTTCACATTGCCATTACTGAGACCCTTTGAGGGCCCGTCAAGCATCATGTCGGCATCTGCAGTCACCCCTGTCGTTCGCTTGTAAAAACTCGCAGCCGCAGAAACCGGCAACGCGCTGCCATTTGCAGCGGGGTGAGCGCAGAGGCTGCCAGAAGAATAACTGAGAGATGCATTGGTCGATTCCAAAGCATTAAAAAGAAGTTATTATAGGTCGGCGAGATGCTACTTGAGGGCTGTAAGGGAGATTGCGAAATGTGAAGTAGGTAATTGGAGGAGTACTAAGTCAGTACTCTCCAGTACTGCTGGCACGATAACCGCGAACAGCAACGCGCATCCGCTTTCAAAGCACAATCTCACGTCCATACCCTACAGTATTCGTCCTTGCCTAAACCCAAACCTGTCTCCCTGCGCTTTAACCTTATAGGGCCGAGCAATTTAACCAAACTCGCTTCTGGGTTTAAGCCCGCGTGCTATGCACACGTATCTTAAAGTACAGCCAGGATTCGTGTTGCCGATCGAGTCGGCTTTCACCCCCTCCTGCCAGTTTCGCAGTATAGAGTCTAGTTCGGAGTATTAAGGCTACGCGATAACGTAAATCAATTCCTATAGGAAACAAAAAAAAGCATCAGTTAAGGAGGCCTAGGTACAACCGACGCTTGTCCACTGATCGTTCGACTCCAATTTAGGGCCTCAGCCAGAGGCTCATATATAGTTTTGTATGAACTTTATTAAAATAGCATTGTTCAGAATATCTCCCTCTTTTTACGGTACTTTTGCCATATACTTGTAGTGACCTTTTTATTCAGAGAGATCTCGTGTATTACGGTACCGAAGAAAAAATAATCTTCTTAAACAAAAGGGCTATCCCACTAACGTATTCTTCCGAATAAAGTACCCTCACCTAATTGAATACCCCTCCTAATACACTACAATTTCGCCATGAATAACCTTAGTTATAAAACCCTCTGGATATTTTACCAAATACGAACCACCGGTTCGGATATACAAGTCTTTTAAAGACTGTATGGCGCCTCTGATTAACGAATGGAAAACATCCGACCGTGTAGAGTACACGCGCGGTGGCAACCCCCGTCCGCCTTCCGTGAGTGTAGTCGCAGGTTGGGTCAAGCAGGCGTTGCAGTGCGTGCCAGATAATGGGATCTCCAAGTCTATTGGTGGTGCGGGTTTCACCAATGATTACGAGGAATGGCAAGTAGCGAAACATGATGTCTATGGTGATTCGTTTTGTGCAGAGTGGATACAGCAGAATATGGTAAAGCCTAACCGACAGGAAGACGTGCAGCAAGACGATGCCAGTGAGGGCGAGTTCGTTTGTGAACTACAATACCCTCATAATATAGCACCCTCCGATTAGTTTGACTATGCAATGTGGTCAACTAATACTATAATACCGGTACATCATTCGGAAGAACCCGTTAGGGGGTTTCGAAGTTGCAAATCATTAGACTGTTTTTTCGCAAATAATTTGCGACTCTCGTTACAGCACATTTAACCTCGACAGTACGACAGCTGGTAGCGCACATTTAACTGGTAAATGCACAATTAAGCGATATATCGCGTTAGGGTAATCAAGAGCGCATTTAGCATGTGGCACATTTATTCGTTTCAAGATTTTTGAGATGAAGTCTCTACTAAATGAAGAGTGCACACACTACGGGGAAGAGTTCAACTTTGCTGAGTCGCTATGGTCAAAAGCTTAGCACTTTACTACAGTGCAGCGATTCCTAGTACCCTGGGGGTTGCACCCCCAGACCCCCGCAGTAGAAAAACAATGTACTGGGCAGTATAACGGGTCCGTTCGCTGGGGAGCTCATCGCTGGGCCCGCCTCCACAAATACCGCGCGGCCCTGCTTCGCGGGCTCCCCGCGTGGGTTTGCAATGGCTACGCTTCTCGCACCAGCTCACTGCCAACATTGCATGTAGTACAAATGGTCGTAGCCCGTGACGAGGAACAAATAAGTCGCTGCTAGCCTGAATTGACAACGCATTTTCATCTACTACTAGTAGTAACTCTCCTGGCATTCACTCATTTTTTCCACTAATACTACAGCGGTACTACTTAAAAGAAAAACCACGACAATGAATGAAAGAAACCCGAACTCGCTTCATCATCACTTGCTTAGCGATTGAACAACTAACAGAAAATGTTAAAACACCTCAGAGAGACAATTGCTGCTACCGGTAAACGTGCATATACGCCAAAACCTACAGCAACATCGTGTTTACGAAACCAAAACATCGTCGCGGCGACACTGACGCTCCTACATACTTTGGCACTTGTTCTCGCCACCCTACTGGTCCTACCGGGGCTGTCACCGCTCAATCGTTTGGCGTAGCCTCTATCCACCGACGTTATTCCGAGCGCGCCAAAATCGAAAATGAGGTAACGGGAGGCGGAGAACAATCGTACTTTAGAGCAGCAATATGGTATTTTCAGGAATACCAGTTTTCTGAAAAGCGGTAAATGTGCTGCACTGAAGTAGCACATTTAACTGCCTATCGTGCTGTTGAACTGAAATGTGCAGTAATGACGGTGGGCTGCTGCCACTGGTCAAAATACAGATGTTTTGCTTGAACTGTGGTTTGACCTGTGGCATTCGAGCCACTGGTCGACACTAGTAGGGGAAGGTGAAACCTTTATAATAAATTGCAAAATTTCAAATTTTGATTAGCATTTTATGCTATTTACGTCATGCATTGGCAACGCAGTATACACACCATTCGCTCGAGCGGGACGGACTGAAGACTGAAGACGAAGACGAGGAGCTCCGACGGTCGACAGCCTTGATGCTTCTACGTGCGGTCGCGTTGCTATCAGACAGGTGGAGCCACTCGCAAATTGCGCGGCGATGACGCGGAAAAGAAGCGTTCGCTCTGACCTTGGTCCACTGCGTGCCGTGTCCAGTATGTGGGTTTTTCGGCGTTGGCTGTGACATCAAACGGTCGCACTTTAATGTCGTGCCTGTATGCGCATCAGATTGGGCTCGATGACTACTAATATAGACGCAGAAGGCGAAAGGCATAGTGTGTTGCTGTGCCGTGCACAAGCCATAGTGTTGATGACCCCCATCTACACTAAAGCCATTCATAAGGTAAAATCTGAACGAAGATGTTTGATTTCGCGTTGATAAGTCGGCGGTCTACACTGTCCTCGTGGTACGTAGATAGTGTTTGGTGAGCGACATGATGACCTCGGACGGCACTCTTACGGCCGAGATGGTCTCACTAGCCGCTCTAGCTAAGAAATCGACCACACCGCATCAATGGTAGCCACCCCGACGGTACCACGTGTACTATTCAATAAGAGAAAGTGCGTAGTGTAACAACCTGGTATATAACAATAAGAGTGGCTCTCCATGTAGTAGGAAACGAATCCCCTTCGGTTGGTAGCTAGGTCGATACCTTGATGATACATGACGTGTATTGTTGGCGTGCAGCACGCTTCTGACGGTGTTGGTGGACATACAAGTCGGACAACACAGAAACACCTCTAGGAACTAATGTGACCCCATCCCGTTTTATCTTACGAAAATACTCGCCGTATCTTTCAGGATTTGAATATCCTAGATTACCCTCGTTTTGCACTGACATAGTGTAGTGAACATAGTTGACCAGTGGCAGCAGCAACGTGCAATAACTTGGCGGATTATTTGATCGGACTTACGTCCTATGGAACCTTGAAACGACCTAATGATTAGCCCAGCTCATGGTATTTGACACACCAAAGTGATGTAAAAAACTAAAATGGCGAAACACACCGCATGCGCAAGGAGCGCTCTCGGGCGTGAGAGTCGCCACGCGTCGACTATTGTTAGTGTAGTCATCAAGTGAATAATGTCTACTGGTGTGCAGTGGCCGAAAGTCTCAGTGAGGGAAAGCCACAATGTAGACGTGACATTCACAAACTATAAATACAATAATTTCTGTATCAACAAGATGCTCGAATTAGCCCGTCGACCGAGTCTGCTTACGGTGCCCCAACGGTATCTCCAATTCGATAAGTTCGCACGACCTCGCTGGCAGCAAGGCGAATCTATCGCAGCGAGTCGCTGCTTTCGTGGGCGTACACGGCTTGCCGTTCAGGGTCAGCGGCGCTGACTCAGCGCATTGCTGCTGGCGCCGCTCCGCTCAGGTCTTTCGATGGGGCCATCTCGAAAAATCAGCTTGACAAATGATTTGACAAACGATAAGGCGGAGACGCATTTTTCGTCTATTTTTTTTCAAATCTTTTCCAAAAAATCACTCTAATAATTTGCAACTTTGAAACCCCCTACTGGGATTTCCAAGTCTCGTTAGGCCCTGATTTCTCCGTCGGTGTGGGAATAAAATGTTAGTGAGTCGATTGGCTAAACTAGAATTACTCTCAAGATTTGTCGTTCAGTAGCAGAAATAAATATCATACTGGATAATGTAACAGTACGCCTCAATCTATGTAGGATTTACTGTCATAGCGAATACACATCTCGGAATAATATCCTCCTTTTATTCCCACCCCCAAATTAATGTGATCTGCGGGATGTATTCGCCCCGACGGTGAAATCAGGGTCTTACTGCACATTTAATATCAACAACACGACTATAAGAGCATCTCCACCGGTAGTTGAATAATATTATGAGCAAACCCTTTCCGGACCAAAAATATAAAATCGTGCAGGAGAGCTTTGCTCATTCATATACGCACCGTCAGAATGTACAGGGTTTTGCGCAGACTTGATCAAATCATCGTACTTAACGAAGGTGCGTATGTGTATGAGCAAAACTCTCCTGCACGATTTTATATTTTTGGTCCGGAAAGGGTTTGCTCATAATACTACTCAACTACCGGTGGAGATGCTCTAATAGCTTACAGCACATTAACATATAAATGTGAATTTTAAAATGTTGCTTTGCTCATAGAGCACATTTAAACTCCTATATACAGGGGTTAATACTGTTTTACTGCTCAAAACACGGTAGTAACGTATTCTTCCGCTTAAAGTAACGATATTATAGCTCCAGTATACCTTAAATACGGGATATGTAATTCGGAGGGTATTTTAATCGGAAAAAGTTTGACTTGATTTTAGTAAAGAGCAACGTATAATAGACAATACACCACCATGATTGGTGACAGTCACTTCAAGTGACTCACATGGTACTACAGCAACATAGCGGGAGGAAACCATCCAGGACGGCACACCTACAGGAGTGTATTACCAGTGTCAACGGGCGGCCGACCAACTGTCGGTGGTGTATTGGCGGCACCATCATTGTGAATATAATCGGATGGATGATGCCTTGGCCAATCAGGCCATCGACGATCAGCGTAGCGTCCAAGTCAGGCTTGCACCCAGAGGTGGTTCCACCGAGCGTTGGGCTGCCGTGTATACACATGCGGCCAATGATGTCGGTCATTGGCTGAACTGGTACTCTGATAAGGGCCTCTCGAGGTCTGTGGCCTCACAGCTGTAAACTGATGAGGCAGCTTTGTGTCAGTGAGGCACAAGGCAGAGCGGGTGGGTTGAGACGGCCGCCGACAAGGTCATCGGGTGTCGTATAGTAGTTATTGTAGTTAAGTAACAACCATCTTCCATTAAAAAAAATACAACAGCATGGTAGCGGGTGCAGTATTCGGAAAAATATAATATTTGGAGGGGGTACTTTGTTCTGAAGAATACGTTAGTAATACCGGAACTATTGGACCCTCTGAGATAGCGTCATACTAATATAAATCTAGACTAGCTGAGCGCCACCGCTACGCGGCGGTAGTTTATATTTAGACCTACTTGTGAGGTCTTACCGCCTCCGCTTCGCTTTGGCGGGATATTTGCTATTGAGACCGCCTATGTTTTAGTGTTCCAAATACGTATTCTTAAACTTTATTAACAAAGTCGTGCTTCGCCCGAAGAAGCTCTGAAATTTATCACATTTTTTTCGTTTTCAATGTTAAAAGATTCCCTACCATTTAGGTAGACGAAACCTATTATTATTACGTTGTTTGGGATTTCCTGTGACGGATCTCCTGCACCTACTTTGCAGCTGTATCTGCATTGCTAAATTGCACTCTCGTTTTACATCAGTAACCGCATCCAAGTACATGTTAGAGCGCGCTCCCATTTATATGTGCGCATCCCTAATTCCAAGTTAATTTCACTAAAAAGTCGTTTTTGCAATCGGTGAGCTATTGGAACTAGAGCATGTGGACTGGTAGCACCGTCGCCAAATTACTCAAAAAGCTTAGAGCATATCCACCGGTATGGGTTAAATCGCGAATTTAGCCAGACCCCCCCCCCCCCCACCGGTAGCAGTCAAATCGCCAGTCCGAGAAATTTGACTGGGGTTTAATGATACGCGTTGTGCAACTGGAAAGGATAATTTAATACGAAATTCTTTGTTTGTACAACGTGTCATGGATTCCATCGTCTTCAAACGATCGCCATTGGATAGGAATGTCAACCGCGCTACATTGAGCGGAGACCTTTGCACCTAAGATGATCTCCACTGGTGGGGGTCAAATCGCGAATTTACCAACTTTTGGCCTGAAAATCAGGGGGACGGGTGGGCGAAACCCAGAGTCAAATCATGAATTTAGTAGATAGCTTTTGGCTCACCGATGGAGATGCTCTATGAGCATCTCCTTTACAGTACTAAATAGGAGGCTATTTTACTTTACATGTTTTTCTTTTCAACAGCCAGGGCAGTATTTTGTGCTGCTGTTAGCAGCTTTACTAACCATTTTTTTTCCAAGGGCTCGAAGCCAAAGTCCCTAAATTCGCCGTAAATTAGTACTATAGCGGGATTATTAGTTCCGTAGTATGTGAGATTACGACTAACATCGTTATAGTGATAGCAGTAGATAATCCTATATCTCTTTTAAGGCCTGCTTTAAGAAACCTTGGGACGATAAGATGAAGCCTAAAACGTCGAAATCGGGGCCTACGAGGGCAAAGGCGGTCGCAACGGTGACTTTCCCGGTGTAGTCGTAGTCCGTTACTATCGCTGTAGTTGTCACTTTGAACGCGCCCACTTCGTCCACCGTCACTTTTGGAACCAGATCTAGAGCTTCCAGATTATTTTTCATAGTACTGGGCGTTCCAGATTTGCCCAGCGTGATACAGTCGGCAATGCCTTGGTTGTACATTCAAAGCAAATCCAACTTACCGGTAATCGAGGTAAAAAAAATGTTGGCTATAAAGCAAAAAAATCTTTAAAAGGAGTAAGTCTAACCTTCAAAGCGTCTCCTGCGCCTGCTTCGCAGCCGTTTTCATATCTGCAGTAAACTGCTTGCTACAGTATCCATTTTTCAACCTGTGAACGGATCAATTTATTTGTCAGGTAAGGGCTCACAGATACGAAACAACGCACAGCTCACTGATGCGCTGAGCTGTAGTCCTAACAGATTCGTATGATTGCGAAATATACCGATGCGCAAGTTGCTAGCAATATGTGTGGATATACCTCCCAGCGTGACCAACGTACATGTAGACCGCTCATCACAACGATATATTCGTCGATGCCAAGCTCCTCACCCACCCACCCACCTTGGCATAATTAAGTTAGTGGTCCGTCAAACACATCGCTGCTTGTCGTGAAACCATACCTGCCACTCTTGAGATAAATCCTTTCAAATGAAGCTATTTCTTGAGTCACTAAGTCAACTTCTGTCTTCATCAGATTTAGAAACTGATAACCTGGTGGAGACGTTCTGTCTCCACCGAAAAATATCTCCATATTTACATGATTTCTAAGATATCATTCGATTTTTGAGAATTATACGTTTCACATGAACAAAGTATGAATTGAGTTGGTGTGCATTACACAACCGCTATCGTTGAATTAATCCTTGTTGGGCTGCTAAGCGCGTCTACGAAGCACTACCAGGATAAGTTTTATTTGCGGACGACTTGCATGAAAATCATCTCTCGATTGGGATAATTAGGAAGATCTTCATCGAAAAATCTGAATGCCACGTGCCCTACTCGAACGGCGCGTACCACCAACTGCCATCTGAAGTTATCACGTCTACACTCGTGTGGAACAAAACGACACCTACGTACCTGAGAAAGCCCATCGCACTCATTTAACCGCCATTCAGACAGGTATTAGTTTCCGCGAATTGTTCGTGCAACAATCCAAAGTAAAAAGGCGTACTTAAGCATGATGGCGACGACACAGGTAACATTTGTATAGTTTATTAATCCAACACAGGTATAGATGTCCATAGCCATCATGGTACTGTCTCACTGTATTTGTGTATTCCTCTTTCATGAATTTATGGTTTATTTCGGATATAAATACCCGGGTCAATTTATTACGGAAATTGAAACACCAACCGGACCCCTCCCCTTAGCTCTGAAATAAATATCAGAGAACACTTAAATCACGGTTCAATAAAATTAGCGGCTGAAAATTAGGTTTAGTCCTGCTTGTTAGGATAGCGGGGCTACATGGCTACATGTGATGTATCGTACACCACCGTCACGTCATCAACGTGTGGTACTTGGTACCACTCACAATGAGGACCAGCCATTGCATATCTATATAGGATTTACTATAGGCAACTTATAGTTTGTATTGCATGCCAAACTAGAGCCGCATATAAATATATACAGTCTTAAATCTACTCGTCTAGTAGCAATTAGTTCCCTGTGGGGCCAGGAACCCGTGAACTGACGTTCACGTGGGTAGTAAATACCCAAATCACTTCTTCTGTGCAAGGTGCTCGTGTGCCTCGCCACGCTTCCTTTCGGCGGTATCATTACGTTTGTAACCAAGGCACAATTGACTAAGGGGAACGATCTGTTTAGGGCCGCCTTCAAGTCGATCAGCTCAAATGCCCGTAAGTTCGCAACGGCTTGTGCAAAATCAAAAAGCTTTGCAGGTCTGAAAAGCTAACTATCTCTGCTAATTTTTGATATTATTCTCAACTCTCAAGCAGTAAATCAGAGTGATTGAAAAAATTGGTTCTGGAATTGCTGCTGAGAATCCTGTCTCGATCAGTTAAGGGCCGCGTCTAATCTTGAGTTTAGTATTAAAATGACAGCTGGTAGCTAAGTCCGCAAGTTGTCCCAGCAGAGGTTAGGTTCCCTCGGGAACTCCATTATGTCAGACTTTCACGAATTAGTATAGTATAGTAATTTATAGGGTTCCGAGTTGAAACACTTACTGTACGTGCCATTTGCGACTGTCGATTCATCCGGGTAATGAATGCTACCTGCTACTATAGCAGCTACACGTTGCGCAACGCAAGAAGAGGTATCATGCTTCTCAGTGGCGCGAATAGTGTAGAAAGAATTGCGAGAAACAACAACTGGAACGTGAGAAAAAACGAGCGGGATCTCACGAAATTATTACGCCCGTGTCCTTTGCCAGAGCCCGGCCAACGAGATCGGTGTGTGGCTATGCCAGAATGCACTGTAATTGGTCAAATATGGAACCAATATATAAGCTTCAAAACATCTTACTTTTTAAGGACACTTAACCCTTTCGTTAACACCATACACTTACTGCTTCAAGGATCACCTTACAAACTCCAAGGCAAACGCCTAAAAAAGATACTTGAGGTATCTTTCTGTTGTATACAATTTCACAGGCTACCCGCGCGGTAATATGGGAAGATAGAGGATTTACGTGACCATTTGATAAAAAGGATACCGCAGGTACCATTTTACGGGTATCCTGTGATTGGATGAGACCGGCAAATATAGCGGCAGGAGAAGTACCGTGGGAGCCATCCCCAAGAAAAATAACGGGGGGACACAGTGCTGCCGATCCGCATTTTGCTGGCCGCAGCAGAATGCCATGACCATAAACGCCGGTGGTGACATGAAGATGAAGGCACTGCCCCGAGCGTAAATACCGGTAGCGATGTGAAGGTGAGGCCCTGCCCCAAGCGTTAATGCCGTTGGCGATGTGAAGATGAAGCCAATGCCCTGAGAATAAACGCCGGTGGCGACATGAAGATGAAGGCACTGCCCCGAGCGTAAATACCGGTAGCGATGTGAAGGTGAGGCCCTGCCCCAAGCGTTAATGCCGGTGGCGTTATGAAGGTGAAGACAATGCCCCGAGCGTTAATGCCGGTGGCGATATGAAGGTGAAGGTGATCCCCGGTGGCAACGTGAATGGGAAGGCCCTGCCCCGAGCTTGAGCGCCGGTGACGACAAGAAGAATACCTCGAGAGTGATCCCTAGTGGCGACAAAAGACGAAAATGCTGTCCCAACGATAAACGCCGAACGCGGCGAGAACCGGCCTCGAGCGGAATCGTCACTACTGTCGTGAGCGCAAACGAGCTGCAAATGGGCGAATACCCTGCATCGAGCAAGGACGTCGGCGACAACGAAGCGGAACAAACCAACCCGAGTTATCATCAATAGAAGTTGAAAGTAGCTCATTGCTCGTCGTATACTTCCGCAAGGTGTTATGGTAATTGGGGTTAATAATCTACCATAGCTAGGAAACCGAGCAGGGCATACATTGATCGCTGTTCCATATTGTCAAGCTTCGCCTCATCGGATAGACCTTCACCTTGGAAACGTTTGGTGATGCCGTCGACAACCATGCAGCTCACCTTCGTCTTGTCGGGGGGCCCGATGGGTTTTCTGCTTTTGTAAGGAGAATCGTTGAGATAGTTCCGACGATCTTTAATCTTTTCGATTGTTATCTGTCACGAATAAACACAATTGCTATTAGTATCAATCTACATGGTGTACTCCACCCATTTTCAACACGTATTTTGCGGACCTTTGACAATTTCATGGAGGCCTCCAACCACTACATCATCGTCACGAAATAAGCTCGGTGTCGTCTATAATCCGAGAAATACATGGAGTGCACCACTTTCATCTTATCGACCGGCAGCATCGCAACAACATCGTCTAGATCTGGGATTAAGCGAAATTTAGGTTCAAACCCCTTCGCAAACTATACTAGTAGCGTGAGATCGGCGTGAAGGTAGATAATACTTACTCTGTTATTTGGCAGCGTTAGTACCAACGGCATCGAATCGAAGCCTGCCAAATTTGATAGTTGAGACATCGTCTGCTGCTTGCCTTGCTTGATAAGCAAGGGACTCGTCATGGACCTCGAAGATTTCGAAATTGTATATCTTTTGCATGATGCAAGCTCAAGATTGGGTTAGGACCAAAGATACTTGCTTTTCTATGGGTTTCTATGATGAGCTTAACTTCAACCACACTAAGGTGCACGGCAGCACGCTCAAGTGGCTCTGGATTAAATATCTTCTTCTTTGTATGGGTCGATATCTCAATGGTCTCAAAGAATCGCCGAAAGTTCGTGATCGTGCGGTCACAAGATTCTCACCATCTTTCCTTGGATTGATCGAGCGGCGTGGATCAAACTTACCAAATTAGAGTAGAATGGGGTGGCAAAACAAGATGCATTACAGACTTGTTGCTTGTAAATGCTGGAAATGTGTATTACGGCGTATTGTACTAAGTCGCTAGTCCTTATCAGTACCTCGGCGAGTGTACCGTGCTCGCCTGGAGCGCTATCCTGCACTGGCCTTGTTTCAGCAGCAAGTGCACCATTGTTGGGCCGCAGCGACGCGGATGAAATCCAGCCGTCCCCATCGCTTTCGGAAGCCAGCAGCTCAGATTAGGCAAAAATATTTGCTGGAAATCGTGAATCGCTGGACTGGGTTCTTACCGTCGTCTTCAGCTGACATCACTACCCGCTACGGCGAGCAGCACCACCGAGGAAGAAGGTGCGGAGACGCACCACAGACCTCCTCTGAGCGACCCGACCAAAGCCAATCAGTCAGTTGCAAGTGCTTCAGTCAGCACGGGGTCCAACGGTCAGTAGCATGCTTTTTTGGTGAGAAGCATCCCGTTGACAGAGCACCAACAGTTGAATGCATATCATCTTGAACGTGAATGATAGCCAACAACACGAGGCTTACGGCCAGTACCACGATCCGATGGTGAATGACGGCAGAGGGGGTCATCCCTTCGTGAGCAGCGGCACAAAATTGAGCAGCATCACAGATAATGCTGGCTGACGTTGGTCAAGTGCCACGGTCTTCGACGGCGTGCGCTACGATAAACTCCAGCCACCACCCGGAGCTCCAGACTCGCAACTCGTGGTTGGCGCCGATCCGTACCGATATACGCCGACCGCTAACGACCAGTAGCACGGGTCTTTGGCGAGCAGCGCCACGGGAACAGCGATCTCTACGGGTCTTTGGCCAAAAGCAACGCGGTAGCGGTGCCCTCGATGAATAGTAGCACAGCTTTGCCATCCCGCAACACCAAGTGGATAACGGCGAGCATCTTGGCCTTCGAGGAGCATGAACACGGCTCATCCACAGGCAGCACCACGATCTTCGTCTCGGCGAGCTGGTAAATTTGGAAATGACGTTGGCTTGAATTTAGCGAACCAGTGCGCGTACATCTTTTGAATGACCTTTCCAAGTGATGCCACGAACTTTTCTGCTGATTCCGCCAATCAGCTCCAAGCTGTTAGAGATAAAGAACAGTGATTGGTTAGCTTAGTTGAATATCGAAGACAGAAGATGCTCATTGGCGGAAGTGTTAAAAGCGAACCCACAGGAAGAAAATGGCGAATGTTGCACGAAGAGAGTGACGTGACAAAATGTAATCATGATTAACACCTAGTACGGCGTTAAAAAATGTGCTAAGTAAATCATGCTAACAAGGGTAGTGTCAATAGGTAATATACCAGCTTACCTGGACTGACAAGATGGCTGTGTCCCATTTTACCAATAAACGCAATACGCAGCGTTATGCACATCAAAGATTGCCGCTTTCGACGAGAATTGGTAATGCACTAGCCTGCCTTGGCTTGGGGTGGGCTACTGGGGAAATGTACATGTTGAGTTTATTGCTGAGACACGATACAAGCATCCTGGCAGTACAGCTCAGCAGAATCATCATCTATTGGCGCCAAAAGCGACAATCCTTGCTAGTTTGCTTTACATAGCACGATTTGCAACGTCTTTCCGGTGCCAGCAGAAGAAACCTGCATTGCGTTCAACGAGAAGGCGTTCCAGAACATGAGTTTAACATCATCGGACGCCTATTGCTGCTACCATGTACGTCAAAAACTTCGGAACAGATTGCAATCGTCAGGAACTTGAACTTCAATGGCCAGAACTACATATAGTCTAAAGTATCGTGAAGATATATTTTGGCGTCGCTGTCTTCATACCATTTGAGTAAATGGTATCGAGCTCGTCAACAACGTTAGCATCGACGATGAAAGTAATCGTGATCTTAAATCTGGTATCAACGGCACTATAACCCAAGCAAAGCCATCAGTGGAAACGAATGATGAAGATTTTACTCACTGTTCGAACCGGAACCTGGTTTAGCTAGACATGTAGTAAAACTCAATCAACCAGCGGGTTGTACCCATGCAACCTATCTATGTCACAAGCTGCTGCTATCCACACAACATTTTAGGTGGTGTTGTGGCCGGGTGGATCGAATCCAGGGAAGAGCTTTGTTGCCAGGAGCACAGTGAGCGGCCGCCTTGGTGATTTATCCCGACAGATTCAGCTAAGCAGTATGTAAATCTTACTTCTTATCGGCCGCGAGAGTCTTAGGGGTTTTACCACTGTATACTGCGCAGACTTGGCTCTCAACACCACCGAAGAAGTGTGTTTGGGAGCAACACCCCTGCGCTGGTAGATAATTTACTCGCTAACGATGCCATCCTCAGCTTCCACCTCGACAGACACATCCAAACGTAGATGAAGGAATTTATTGAGAACGATATTTGGTTGCTATGCATCTTTCGGAGCAAATCTATACAGCTTTTGAGATTTTGTTTTACCAAAACTCTCTTCGAAGCACAACTTACTTGTTCATACGCCACGTCAACTTCCACGGGAATTGCGTGGACTTGCCTGAGTGTGCCTTGCAAATCACCCCGATGTTGCAGCACTTTTCCCCTCCATGAAGGAAATGACATCGCTACAAGTCTATTACTTCTTGCCGTACACGCTGTATTTACGACAGGTAGCGGCCGGCGAGAGAACGCCACCGCCACTGTGGTGGTGGCTTTTATAAAACAAAATAAGCCTCAGCCAGTGAACACGATCACATTGAAGGTACAACGAATGACGCTGTTGCTAACGATAGTTTTTGGGCTACGTAGGAAGTTACAAAATGTGGGGGTTATCTAGTATGAAATCCTCACTAGCACTAAGAAGGTGGTATGCTCAACTCGCTGTAGCATCCTGTCGGGGGAACCAAAATGCGTTGTGAGGCTTTGCCGACCAAGCCACGCTCACTGGAATAACGCGGTGAAGCTGTCAAACGGAACAAAAATTCCGTTTGCAACTATCACGGTGTCGCCAACATAGCTGGTCCATGGTTACCAAGTGAACAACCTTGGGTGCGTGAGTGCCGAACACCTCCAGCTCCTCGTTGCTTGAAGGGTCAAAGTCGAGATTGTTGGAGAACACAATCGTGCTTGATTGCATTGCATTATGTGTGTCGGTGCGCACCGTACGAATGTCATCTCCATGGGTAATTACCTTGGCTAGCTTTGGAAGTGTTGACGTCGCGCCGTAGATAAGTGTCTGCGACATCTGCACAAGGTGGTCTTGGAATTCAACTCCTATGGTCATTCCGACTTGTGTGACCTGCGCTAATTGAGCGACAATGTTTCCGATGCCGGATCCTACATCAAGAAATACGTCTGATTGCGTCAGAGGCGGCAAGGCAGATAGGGTTGCGGTCATTCCAGCCGGTGTAAGCCCCCCCCGCGTGGAAATCGGGCGATCTGCGATTTGGCCAAAGTTGCTGCGGCGAAATAGATGCAAATATTCCTGATACTTGCTGATGGATGTCCTCACTGCTCGGCGATCTAGTCTTGGCTGGTTGGCGAGACTTGCGAAGAGGCTAGGGAGCCAATTAAGCAGAAAAGCGCTTTGGGAAACTCCCCAAATGTTTGCCATTAGTTTTCTTGAGCGTTTTAAGCCGAATTTGAAGATGGTGTTGGGTCTTACCCGTTGCGTGCATCTCATTATAGACCCGTCTCCAATTGATTCTGTGTCCTGGGTTGAAATGGGCTTTTGCTAGATGAAATAATCGCCGGTCCTCTGCATCCGAAAAACCTGCCATCACAACAAGATAAAAATTTACAAACTGAATCCATAGTTAACCCGAGCCAAATGATCAATTCTTTGAGACCACTTTCCGACACCTTATTAGGTGTCGATCACATTTTGTCACGTCACTCTCTTCGTGCAACATTCGCCATTTTCTTCCTGTGGGTTCGCTTTTAACACTTCCGCCAATGAGCATCTTCTGTCTTCGATATTCAACTAAGCTAACCAATCACTGTTCTTTATCTCTAACAGCTTGGAGCTGATTGGCGGAATCAGCAGAAAAGTTCGTGGCATCACTTGGAAAGGTCATTCAAAAGATGTACGCGCACTGGTTCGCTAAATTCAAGCCAACGTCATTTCCAAATTTACCAGCTCGCCGAGACGAAGATCGTGGTGCTGCCTGTGGATGAGCCGTGTTCATGCTCCTCGAAGGCCAAGATGCTCGCCGTTATCCACTTGGTGTTGCGGGATGGCAAAGCTGTGCTACTATTCATCGAGGGCACCGCTACCGCGTTGCTTTTGGCCAAAGACCCGTAGAGATCGCTGTTCCCGTGGCGCTGCTCGCCAAAGACCCGTGCTACTGGTCGTTAGCGGTCGGCGTATATCGGTACGGATCGGCGCCAACCACGAGTTGCGAGTCTGGAGCTCCGGGTGGTGGCTGGAGTTTATCGTAGCGCACGCCGTCGAAGACCGTGGCACTTGACCAACGTCAGCCAGCATTATCTGTGATGCTGCTCAATTTTGTGCCGCTGCTCACGAAGGGATGACCCCCTCTGCCGTCATTCACCATCGGATCGTGGTACTGGCCGTAAGCCTCGTGTTGTTGGCTATCATTCACGTTCAAGATGATATGCATTCAACTGTTGGTGCTCTGTCAACGGGATGCTTCTCACCAAAAAAGCATGCTACTGACCGTTGGACCCCGTGCTGACTGAAGCACTTGCAACTGACTGATTGGCTTTGGTCGGGTCGCTCAGAGGAGGTCTGTGGTGCGTCTCCGCACCTTCTTCCTCGGTGGTGCTGCTCGCCGTAGCGGGTAGTGATGTCAGCTGAAGACGACGGTAAGAACCCAGTCCAGCGATTCACGATTTCCAGCAAATATTTTTGCCTAATCTGAGCTGCTGGCTTCCGAAAGCGATGGGGACGGCTGGATTTCATCCGCGTCGCTGCGGCCCAACAATGGTGCACTTGCTGCTGAAACAAGGCCAGTGCAGGATAGCGCTCCAGGCGAGCACGGTACACTCGCCGAGGTACTGATAAGGACTAGCGACTTAGTACAATACGCCGTAATACACATTTCCAGCATTTACAAGCAACAAGTCTGTAATGCATCTTGTTTTGCCACCCCATTCTACTCTAATTTGGTAAGTTTGATCCACGCCGCTCGATCAACCCAAGGAAAGATGGTGAGAATCTTGTGACCGCACGATCACGAACTTTCGGCGATTCTTTGAGACCATTGAGATATCGACCCATACAAAGAAGAAGATATTTAATCCAGAGCCACTTGAGCGTGCTGCCGTGCACCTTAGTGTGGTTGAAGTTAAGCTCATCATAGAAACCCATAGAAAAGCAAGTATCTTTGGTCCTAACCCAATCTTGAGCTTGCATCATGCAAAAGATATACAATTTCGAAATCTTCGAGGTCCATGACGAGTCCCTTGCATACTATGGCGTGGAAAAGAAAAGATCGGATTGAATTTAGCGAAAAGCTCGAGTCTATGCGCCGGCAGACAACACGTTCAGGACGATCCATTGATCGATCTTCAACTCGTTTTGATACGACATCTTACCGCTGAAACTGAACTAATCAGAATGATAACACCCTGGGACACCTTCGTTCGATATCCAGACTTAGCAAACGACCGTGCAATGCTCAACTCAGCGTGGAGGATCCTCCGTGGTGTTGGATGGACTTCTAAACCTCCAAATCGAAGCAGCCGGAACGATCTGTACCTCTACATTCCTCCTGATGGCGACCCAAACGGGATTGAAGGAACCGACTGCTTTTTGGGAGAAGGAGCACTTCTCCAGTACTACAGAAACAAATATGGCGAACCGATTCACGCCGGCCACATTAATAAACCTCACTCAGCGAGATGTCTCGAAACCTTCGCTGGGGCTGCAGATGTAATAAGTACGAAGATTCGACGAATTTCCGATAATATGGATCTTGCATTTACAAATAGAGGCGATGTCAGTGGCGGGCGACTACGCGTCCCTATTAATAACCGCTACGATGGCGGAAGTGCTACGTCACTTGACGGTTTAGCTTGTGACGATTCTCATCGTGATAAGACTGGGGATGGGGGCAGTAGTGAACGCGACGCAAGCCACCAAGATGAGATCGATCTCGGATGTCAGTCGGGTGATGACGGTGATGGCAATGGCTGTGTTTCTGATAGGTGCAGTAACGACGGCATCGCAACGGATAGGCCAACAACTTCTTCAAGTGGATTTCATGATATCTTAGCAGCTACAGGAGGAAATCTTGCTCATTCGGTCGTCCGCACAACGGATGCACTTTCGGTGCGTACGGGTCAGACAACATGTGCGGTTTCCACTATAGAGTGCTCCACTGAACGCAATTGTACGTGGTGCAAGAAGTTCATTCATCACTTTTGCTCCCATGATGTCTGCATCGCGCTAAAGATTCCTGGTCCAAATGGAGGATTCCTCAGTGATTTTGGGGATAGTAGTTAATGCAACAAGCTATGCTACTCCAACACAACAGAAATAAATCCCGGCGAAACTAGTAGAATGGGAGAAAGACGAAGCGCCAAGTCTGCTAATATCGTGAGGAGCAGTGATACTACATTGAACCGGTACTCTACGAGGCCCGCGTCGGCAGGGGAACATCAAAGAAAACATCAAACTGTTTCCCTGTCGAGCCAACCACCATCAAATTCGGCTACGCGTGGGAATCAATTTGCTCAATCAAAGAGAAAGGATTGGGCCCCTCTCCGCAAGACACCTAAGGCCAAGGACTCAATTGCGGTAATGAAAGAAGAGCTGGTCCATCGTGCGCACGCAGCCGCTGAGAAGTTTGTAGATGCTAGCGTTGCGCTTGCTCCAGCTGACGAGGCGTGGATTCCACTTAGTTTGTACCGCGAAGTTGGGTCATCCCATCTTACTGGTGTTGTGACGCGATACAAAATCTAAAACGAGAAAAATACTGGGAATGTCAGCCTGCCATCGACCAAGTTTGAGATTCAATGGACATGTACCGGTTTCCAGAGCAAGGGTCATGTCCACAGCGTTTCTGAAGGCATTATTACTCGTGGGATTCGCTACTTCGCTAAGCTACACAAAGGAGAACTACAATTTACTCATGGACTTCGCTTTGTACCATGATCCCAAAGCTGTCCAATGTCCCTGCGCTCACAGACGAATTTGAGGAGATGGACGAGCATGGTTACCGTGAGTCGCTTGCTTTTCGGGGTCGGAAAGAGTTGCAAATTGCTCTAAGTCCTGGTGAAGTTGAAGAAATTGAATCAATGATGTTTTCACCGAACGCTTCGCTAGGTCAGCCCCAAGGTTTATTTGTGCATCCGGATGGATCATTGACTACAAAACTACGCCAGGAAAGCCGTAAATTATTCGGCAATTCTGCGACGTCTGCCTTTTTCGCCTTCATCCCATTGTCCTTTTGGAGTCAAGTGGTAGTTTTTTACGAATGCGTATGCGGACACTACTGGCAGCCCATCTGCACAGCCAGTAACCCTCGACGAGTTGATGATGTTTTTTGGAGCTCTCTGGTACATGACGTTGGTGAATAAAGGAGAGATGAGAAACTACTGGGTGGATGGCGAAAAGGCAACAATTTTTTCTGGTGCTCAGCCCTCTAAAAGCTTGGGGTCGATTATGATGTGGCGACGGATCTTGTACATCCGTAGGAACTTGAGTTTTCGTTCGACTGTCACCACCTCAGATGTCAAGCGGGATCCAGCCGCAAGAATACGAACTCTTATCAGCATCCTCAAATTTCGATACATGCGCCATGTAGATGTTAGCCGAAACGTGGCAGTTGATGAGGCCAGCATCGCCTGCCGGTCACAGTATGCTCGACATATCATTGTCTTCAACTCCCAGAAACCCACGGGAAAATATTATTTCAAGTTGTACGTTTGGTGTTGCTCAACATCGTGGTACGTGGTAAGTTTCAAGTTGCACTGCTCTAGTGATCTGAGCGACCGGATGAGAGCTGTAATACCACAACCGGAAGCGCTGCGGCTTGCCAATCTTACCGCGGCATCATCTGAAGTTCGTTCCCACGTTATGGAAGTTACGTCGTGTTTGCAAGGGTCTTATCAGATTGTAAATACCAATACTTTTTACTCCTCGTGCATATTATTGGAGAGTCTAAGATCAATTGGTCTATACAGGCGTGGTACCGTTCGATCATCTAGTAAGCATTTTCCGCACTTCACGACGATTCTAAAGGGCGATGGTAAACCCCGTGGCTACACGAAACAAGGTGTCTGTTCAGCAAAGCACACATTGTGGCGGCGAGTTGGGTTGATGGTTCGATTGTAAATGTGGTCTCCAATGCTGACGCTTCAAGTACATCTACCGTTTACAGGCGCATAACAGAAAAAGAAGTCGCTTTCGAAGCACATAATTCCATACGAGAATACAACTCCGCGATGCAAGGGGTTGATCGTCATGACCAACTGCGTGGTCGTTTCTCACTAGCAGACGGCCACTCCTTTCAGAAGTGGCACAAAAAACTCGCCATGGCCATGATTGATATCGCTAGGTGCAACGCTTATATTTGTGATCGGTTGGCCCGTGATAACAGTGATGATCGTTCTTCTCCACGGTTCACAAATTCACCGGTCCTGAGGTCGTGATAGGCATCGGACATTTGTGGTTTCTTTAGTTCGAAAGCTATTCAATGGGGAGTGGAAGAAGTGCAACAACAACGACTTCGGAATGGTGTACACTACAGACAAAGCAACGGCAACAGCCACGTCTTGCATACCTTTGAATTTGGCGGTTGCAACGCCCGGTGATCAGCAAACGACGTGTGTGGCGAAAGAACCATGGATAGTATTGCAAGGAAGAAGTCGATCAATGCGAAAATGCACGGTGTGTAAGTTCGAATGCAGAAACGCTACCCAAAAGACGGATTACTGCGAGACACATTGAGTTGCGCTGTGGAAGTGTTCATATCCTGTCGATGCTACAAAAGCACATCTTTGCCAGCAAGAAACGTGGACTTGTTGGCAAAGATATCACTGTTTATTTGCCGAAGCTAGTATATACAGTTGATGGCATTCTGAGAAGAACCTCTGCGATTTATAAAGCCCAACCTCAATTCCTGAACGAGCACCGGAACAGCAAGAATACCAATGCCGATAGTGAGCCGTCGCAACTACTAAGTTTTCTTCTGTTTCGGATGTAGACCAAAAAAACTATCTTTTCCGGGTTCCACTTCAAAACACTTCTCACCAACATCACGCTTCATTCATGAGCTCAACACCAAGTCAACTCGGGAATAGTAGACCATTTATCTTTTCTTTACCACTGCCGTTCCCGGTCGGAGCAGGGGCCATCGCCTTCTCCTCTATTTTAGCGATAAGACTGGATCGAGATGCGACTGGGTCGCCACTGACATTTTCATTTGGGGTATACCGGATTTCGTATTCCCGTTGCACCGCGTTGCACGCTGACAGGGTCTTGATCTTTTCACCACTTATCTTCGTCATCACGTCAGCATCGGTGTTTCTGCTCGGGGCCGAACGTCGTCTTGAGTCAGTGGCGGCACTTACACCCAGGGCAGGGCTTCTTCTTGTGTCGCCATCGCGGCAGAACCTTTGGTTTCTTGTCGCCATCGGTGTTCACACTTGGTGGCAGCCCACGCCACCGGCGTTTACGCTCACGCAGGCCTTCGTCTTGGTGTTAGGGCAGCGCCTATATCTCCACGTCGCCACCGGCGGTGGGGCTTGGGATTGTTGTTAGTGACACCACCGGCTCTTACAGTCAGGGCAGGGCCTCGTCTTGTGTCGCCACTGGCAATCACGCTCGGGGCAGTTCTCTTCGCCACCGGCGTTTCGAATTGTCTAGTGTCGCTGAAGATTCACGGAGCACACATGTACTGTACGAAACACAATAACATGATTTATGCGTGCAGTTTGATGGATTAATTCCGACTCAGTGATTGGACTGAGCACTGACGACCGCTCGCTGGAGGTCCAGATTATGACAATGAGTTGGCTTGATTTCACTTTCGACATGGTAAAAAGATACCTCATGTATCCTTTTGATAACGATTGGGGTAATAAGTGACAACACTTGCCGAGGGATGTTAATGGCGAGGAGGACGCGTGGCGCGTGCCCGCTTTGCCCTCCTCACTTTAAAACTGACGGTCTATTGATTTAGAGCTTAATATTGCAGATACGTACCGAGACGTAACGCCCATGGTGAAAGGACACACTAGGAGTGGCCAGGTCCTGGGACTGGAAAGGTTCCGTGGGGAGGATTACACCATGCGGCGCGAAAAGGTGCTAACGCACTTTGAGACGCTGGATGAGAAGTACCAGCGAGGGTTGTTGGAAAAGGACCAACCAGAGGCTACGGTTGTCATGATGGACTTACTTTAGGGTACGCCAAAGAAACCCACCATTTCGGTGGCGGAGAAAATTGCTGAAGAGGAGGCGAAAGCCCAGCGCTGGCGTTACCAACATTGGACGAGGGCTCGGTCCAAGCTGCTGAACATGTTCAACCAAGCATTGCCTAACGTTTTTGAGAGTGGATTACCGGATCAAGTGTCCAAGATGAATCCTTGTGACATATGGAAGGGACTCGAACAAAAGTACGGGCTCGGGGATGCGGAAGGCATAATCGAGCTACGTCGCCAGTGGGAGCGTCTTCTTGGAGCAAACTGACCAAATTGGGGGCCCTATTCGCTCAGCTAAAGAAACTGCGAAACGACATCACCCTAAAGATGAGGGGTCTGGTTGGTAGGGACATCGTGACCAAGACGTGGCTGTGGATGGAAGTGCTGTCGTTACTGCCGAGCGAGTTTTGAAGAGGTTCAATCAGCATGACAGAAGAGTGGCTTTCTATTGAAAACGTGGAGGTGAATCTCCGTCGCGTTTTCGGTGATCGCTCGCGGAAGGAATTCTCGATGCTGACCGATAAGAGACGCCCGGTAACTGTCAACATGGCGAAAAAGTTTACGGGGAAAAAAAGGAACCAAGGACAATATTCCGATATATCATCGACTCAGAGCTTCTACTGCTTCGAGGGCGGTGACTGGAAGAAGGCTTGTCCAGTGATAGCTGCTGACCGTAATCCAAAAAGGTCTGGAGGCAAGTTGCTCCGATTGAACATTCGGGCGGCTTCTGTCTCTTAAACGAAGCGAGCAATGACGGTCAAGAGAGGGGTAAGTCGACTACCAAGAAGGCGAAGGTGATCCAAGATGAAGAATGGACCCCAACTGAAGCTGCCAAGTTCGAACTCAATTTGAGTAAGAAAATTGAGGATGCGGACGAACTTAAGTACAACGAGGATGTCCCAGGGAGTGAAGGCAGCGAGGACGAGGCACCGATGCACTCAATGGAGATTGGTGATGAGGTAAGGAGAAGATATCCTGTGTATCTTTCTAAGTTGAGGGAGTTGAAAGTGACTAATAATATATAGGTGGTTGATACAGGGGCTGGACATGCTATAAGTTCGGACAGAAAGAGGTTCAGCCAGCTTGGCAAAGGACGGACTCATATCTTCGAATGTGGAAACCGGGGCACCTTGTCAACCAAGCTACAAGGAACAGTAGGCTCAACCCAGAGGGTACTATAGTGGTATCTCAATACAAAGTGTTGCCTTTTATTAAGAGTGCGGTAGTAACTTGCTCAGTGCGTATTATCTTGCTACACAAGGGTATCACCACATTCAGTCAGGAAGTGGAGAGTACTTGTACTTCTTTGATAGTAACAACCGATTCATATTTGCTGCAGTAGCAATATATGAGGTGTACTATTTACCGAGCAGGCAACTGGATAACAATGCAAGAGTACTATCCGTTGATACTAATTTTCAACCCAAGGTCCAAACGATGTTGAAAGAATGGCACCTGCGGCTAGATCATGTTGGTACAGGCAGACTGATAAATATTCTTGCCGGCGGAGTAATCAGAGATGCTGTCCGGAAGGAAATAGAACGGGTATCATTCTTCTGTCGTACATGTGAGATGGCTAAATCGAGGCGGATGTCTTATAGAAACATGATGGGAGAAAAGGTAACTGAGCCCTTGCACCCTTCATTGGGAAAGATAAGACCACAGGGCCTCCATAATACTAATGGGCACAATTATGCTCTAGCAATAGTGAACGATGTCACTGCTTATAAATGGCATTTTGTACTGAAGTCTCTAAAAGAGGTTGGGACTATTGTTAGAACCCCTACTAAGCAGCTGGAGAAACAATTCCCAAATAAGGTAAAACGTATAAGGACAGACGGGGGTACTGAATTTGTCAACGAATTCTTAAAAGAGTAGTACAATAAAGTAGTACTGTGTACAAAAATCAAATATGGAGTCTCAAGAGGAAAATGGGTCTGCTGAGCGAGGTCATCAGACAATGCTGGGCAAAGTTAGGTGCGCATTAATATGCTCGGGTATGGTTGCTAAATGGTGGCCAGATGGGTTGAAATATATGCCAGTGGTAACTAATAGGATTCCAACAGCCCGACTTAAGGGTAAAAGTCCAAACGAAGCCCTATTTGGGGCTCAACCAACGGGGGTTGGGCTTCACAAATGGCGAAGTACATGCTACGCCCATGTACCAAAATCTACACGAACCAATCCGAAGCTTAGTGAGCGGGCTTTAGAGTGGTCTTTCTGGGGACTACAAAGGGTATTGCCTACTCGATGTTAAAGGAGATAGGTACATCAACGCTCGAGATGTAAAATTGGGGCAGCACATACTGAAGGACTGATCTCACGATCGTTTCCGTCCGGCAAAATTGAGGGAAATGAGGAAATAGTCCTGGAAGTAGGCGAAAAAGGAAAGAGAAAAAGGGGAATAGGGGCCAGATGTGGTCGACAAGCGACCAAAATTGGTCACCGAGCAACAAGAGACTGTGCTGGATATTGAAACAGCGGGAGCGCAGGAACAACAAGTTTCTGTGCCACCTATCTCTCGCAGTCGTTGGAAAAGGACACAAAATTCCCGTCTAAAGGACTACCTCGTATCAATTAACGCTGTCACAATGAGCACAAAAGTGATACTGATTTCACGATCTATAAAGGAGACTAGACGAGGCCCACACGCTCAACGGCGGGAGACGGTACTGCAAATTGTGTATATGGCTCTAGCTGGAAATGGTACTTGGAAAATAGTATCATTGCCATAAGAAAGGGAAATATTGGGTTGCCACTGGGTTTTTGATGTGAAGTATAGCCCAGCTGGAACAGTTGAAAGGTTTAAGGCACAGTTGATTGTTAGGGGGAACACACAAACCCATGGTGTGGATTACAATGAGATGTGTTCACCAGTGGCGCGGTATGAATCACTACGATTACTACTGGCAATAGCAACTATTAAGGATCTTCATGTCCATCAAATGGATGTGTCGACGGCTTTCCCCAACGGATCGCTATTTGATAATACTTATATGCAACAACCGCATGGGCTTAGGCATGGGGTTGCGTTAAGTGTGTGCAAACTGAAGAAAAGCATATATGGGCTCAAACAAGCAACGCGCATATGGTATGCACTTCTAAAGAAGTTCTTGGTCAGCGTAGGGTTTTGCCAGTGCAAAAGGAGTCCTGTTGGTACCGTCAAAAGTGGGAGGTAAATGGAGTAATGCATATAGTACTTGTTTGCATCTACGTGGATGATATCACTAGCGCATCTAGTAGTATGACATCGATGCAAAAAGTGAAGGGCCAACTGGCTTCGAGATTTACTATGAAGACCTAGGTGGTATCCATTATCTTCTGAGAATGGAGATTTAGAGGGATCGGGCAAATAGGATTCGGAGTATGTCCCAACACAAGTACATTATGGACTTCTACAAAAGTTCGAAATGACTAATGCCGTGCCTTGCACTAGGAAGCTCTGGATTTTAAAGTACAAGAACTAGTGAGAGAGGAATATAGTAAGTAGAAAGCGTAGCATAGTTAATTGCTGATTCGACCTACGAAATCTTTTTGCTATTAATTAGCCAAATACTCACAGCAACGAATCTTCTGCGGCTGCGAAGCAGCCGCAGCATCTGCTACAAACAATGAAACACGCCACTAATTTCGACTACGAGCAGTAGGCTACAACAAGCATTTTATTAACTAGATATCCATCGACTGGTGGGCTGGAAGGGGGCAGTCCTAGTTTGTACTGTGCACAAACAGATGAGTCGCCCTATCACCAGGCCTAGGCGATGCCCTGGTTTCCGATATAAGCCTGCTTATTTTTTATGTAGGGGATTTGACTCAAATTCCCTTGCCGATCATATGTAAATTTAGCCTCAGATAGGGTGTTTGTGAGGTAAAATCTATTTTTCTGAATCATTGTGGGCTGAGGTTGTATCGGGTGTGAGTGTACCAAATTCAGGCTTAGTGCATTTAAACAAAGATAGCGACGTTTGTGAAAAAAAGGAGCAAACATAAAAAAAATGAAAACAATATTTGGAATGCAGGCAGCAAACTGAGCGATTTTGATTTTGGCAGCATATCGGACCCCAAAATTTCCAGCCCACTTGTTTTGCCGTGTTTTACAATAAATTCCATAATTTTGACTAAAATTTAGGTCTAATCCAAAGTTGAGCTTGCCGTTCATCGCGACCTGTGGACAGCACCAGCATCACCGAAGCCAGTGTCACCACCAAAACAGACGCCATCAACTCATGGTTCAAGTCCGTTGCCGCGATCGTGGCGGAACCCGGTATGTAGGTATTGCACACGCTTGACGTGCACGGCACCAGCGTCACCGACGTCTCAGCCGCCACCTCATCCGATACAACGTTCGCTTTCCCTAGTTGCTCACCCGCCCGTTGTTAGGTTTGGCGTTGCTACATCTGCACATGTCTTCAACATGACCAGCAAATCAAGGACAGGCATTAAGAACTAGCCCTATATATGCTTCTTATCCCAGATTGGTAGTGGGGTGTTTAAAAGCATGGTTAGATAAGGAGCCTAAGGCAAAACTTGGTTTGGAAAGATAGGCTTCTGTTTATAAAGGTCACTTCAGTCACCCCAAGAGGGACACCACTCGGCAATGCCTGTCCCAGCAACTCGTTTTTCAGACACGCAGGAGCTCAAAGGCACTATTGAAATGCGAAGTAGCGGCAGCTACAGCATTTTGTGAAACGCAGAGCCACTAAAGAGAACGATAGCCAAAACGCTGCATAGGAGCTGACATTGATGGGGCTTCGCCCAATGACAGTAAACAGCAGAGAGTTTGCAAGTTACTTTATAATATAACCCACCAATTTTAGTGTCATCCATGACGATCTTTAATTAACCTTTTTTTCTTCAAGCAACATCTCTGGGTGATTGGGTTTTGATGTCGTCCCTAGCCGACACAAGCAACATTCACGTTCTTTTTTTCATTGTCATGCGGCTATAGATTGTAAGAGTATCATCTGGCTAATTCTCTATCGACCCTAGAATTCCTTATTTACATCTGTAGAGTCTTCATCTAGTTTGAAAGTGAGTAGCGGTACTTTTGGCTAAAATATGCTGGCGTCCCTCTGATAAAACAGTTTCATCAAGTACTACAGTTTAGTTTTGTGTGTAATATTGAAAATCGACTTTTTCTTAGAGTTGAGAATAAGCGTAAGGTTTTGTGTCAGTTACGTGCAATCAACCAGTTTTGGGCCATAAATTTTAGACAATTAGCGCTTCAGATTGTGGGTAATACTTGGTTCTTATTGGCTATTTATTTTTTGTCAAGAGAAATTTGACCTGGATTAGACTAAAATGGATTTGATCTAATACAAACTTCAAAACAAAAACGGCAGGAAACTGGTTGCCACGCTTAATTGAAAGCTTTTATCAAAGCAGAGCCATCAGTGCACCAAAGTAGATAGTAAAACAGCGTGTACTTCATAAAAAAGCCGAAACAAGCGCTTTTTATGGGTGCTTCTATCACTAAAAATGGACATCTGAGTGAAAAGTCATGTTGACTCGGATTTAAGACTTCAAAAAGTGGCACGTTATTGGCACATTACCTTATAGAGTTTTTTTAGGCAGAATCGCACCTCTGTAAATACTCTGGATATAAAATCCAGAGAACTGATAGTTACTCAGAACCAACAACATAGGCAAAGAGTATAGTATTGATAAAGAGGAAAAGTTAAGTCCAGAAGAAATCTCAGCACAAACATTCGATTACGGAGATTTAGTGGGGTCTCCGATGTACCTTGTGCGTGGTACACGCATAGATATAGCAAATGCTGCAAGAGAATTGAGTAAATTTCTGTCACGCTACAATAAGAGCCACTACAAGGCAGCCCAGAGAGTACTAAAGTATCTGAAAGAAACGTCGACGTACGGACTCGTATTTGACGAGAAAAGTAAGGAAGTGATACATGAGCTGTACGCAGACGCGAGCTTCGCGAATGCTAACGAAAACCGAAAGTCAGTGACTGGGTATGTGAGTATTATGACAGATGCGTGTATTACTTGGAATAGTTCAAGACAAAGTACTGTGAGCCTTCGTACAGCACATGTTGAATTAATAGCTGCAAGTGAAGGTATTAAAGAAAGTGAATGGTTATGGGTACTATTAGAGGAATTGGGATTTAAAAAAACAGCCAATAGTGTGTTGGTGTGATAATAAGGGAGCAATTAGTATCATTAAGGACCCAGCGAATCCTACATCGACAAAACACACTGATATCAAAGTGCTGTATGCTCGAGAGATTCATGATAAGGGAAGAATAGTAGCATTATACTGTAACACAAATGATATGATTGCGGATGCCCTCACAAAGGCACTGCCTCAAACTCAATTTGAGAGACTCAGAAGTCTCATGGGTGTAAGGAGTCTAAGCCCCCCCCCCTACCACAATAGTGGTTGGGTCGTTGGACGTTCGTCACTCTGTATCACGAGATATTTTGAAGTTAAAGAGCCGCCACGTGGCAAATCCTAGCCGTCCGGCTCAAGTTGAAGTGCGACGATACTTCTCAAAGTTGAAGTGCAAAAATACTCTTAAGTTGAAGTTAAAGAGTAATGCCCAAGTTGAAGTGCACCAAGAATAAGACTTATGCGGTTACAGCGGAACAATAAGACGTAACGTTATGATATTGGCTAACTCTCATGCGTTCACAAACCAATGGTTATGGACTACACAACGACAGAACACGATAACGTGCGGAAACCAAGTCAGACCCACCGTTGACCGCATCTAGGGAGGGAGGGGCTGCCCCAGCCGTGCTTCAAAGGAACTGTGCCGAAGTGCTCCCCAGTCTCAGGATGGTGGTATCGCAGACCGAAGCCTGAACGTTTTGCTTGACTGTCGTTGCCTCCCCCCCACCCCGAAGGGTTTAATAGCGCAAGAGGTGCTAAGTCGAACCTTTATTGTTGATCGCAAGTTTGAGAGTGAATGAGCTGAAGGAACTTGGTGCCAGCAAATGCCACAAAAGTAAAGGTCCAATATAGAGGCAGAAGCATAGGGATATCGGAAAAGGAAAATTGGTTGGGTCACAAAAATTGGAAATTAGGGAGTAGGTATGGGTAATGAATGTAACGCCTCAAATTTGAGGTGTCGCAAATGTTGGGAGCCATCAATTTTGGATCGACAGATGTGCGAAAAGTCGTGACAACGAAAAGTCACATGCTATTTGTGAAAAGTCGCAGCTTGATTATTTGGATAAGGTAACTCAGATGCGATCAAAAAAGGATTGGAAAGAGTGTGTTCACTATTAAGAACCTCAAACATCCGATGATAGCCCAGAAATACGAAAGGTCGTATGGTATTCTGCTGGATAAGTCGTAACTGGATTCAGGATAAGGCGGGTTATATGCGATCACAAAGAGGATAAGGAAGTTGTGCTTGAACTTTTAGTGGGAGTGCTAGAATGCACTGTAATTGGTCAAATATGGAACCAGTAGATAGCTTCAACATCTTACTACCTCCGTCCCACACGAAATTTAACATTTGGTTCCAATGTGGTACACATTAAAGTGTTAGAACCATTTGATTGATCACTTTATTTTTTGATAGCTACAGCTAATTGGTGGTTTTTCATTTTTCGCTGGAGGATTGGTGGAAAATGTTCTAACGATACGTTTGCATTTCACTAAGTTCGATTTTAACTTGAATCTTCAGAATACATTCGTAATGATTGGACGAATCGTTTGGATGCGCGGAGAAGCTTAATTAGTAATTACGCATTTCTAAGTTCTGACTGCTAAAACAAAACTTAAAAAAGCTCACTCCATAAATTGTGGCGAGGATTTTCCCGTCCCACTCCAGAATTACCCAAACTGTGGCCATCTTATATTCCTCCGCTGGGTCGTTAACGTAGTGCAGCAGAAATGTAGCTGTAGCGCCTGTAACGAGCGTTCGAATGAATGCTTTAGTATACTGATAGCCTACGTAAACGACGCGCTATGACAGTAAAATAGAAATGTTAAATGTCTTGTGGGACGGAGGTAGTACTTCTTAATTACACTTAATAAGTGACAACACTTGCCGATGGATGTTAATGGCGAGGAGGACGCGAGGCGCGAGCCCGCTTTGCCCTCCTCACGTTAAATTGGCGGCCTGTTGTCCTATTGATTTAGAGCTTAATAAATTACCAAATGGGAGGGCGCGGTGTATTTAATGCATCCATGTTCACCATCAGTATATACTAGAAGTTCTTGGCTGGAGTGTATCGTGGAACATGCACTCAGCTCCGGATAGATCTCCTGCCAAATGTTCTAGTTCAACTTCATCCTCTTTGATTTCGTATTCCGGACTAAGACCCGTTTCGACCTCGATGCACTCTCTATATCGCAGCATTTCTGGGTCCGATCTTGTATTCTCCAGATCACGCGACGTGTGAAACTCCATCGCGTTGGATTCAAATGAACGAGCCTGACCCGGTACTCCTGTGCGCCACCAACTGTAATAACCGTCGTCGAGACTCACACCAACCGGAACTAAGTCGGTCAGGCTTCGAAACAGCCTGAAAACGATAGCATCGCCTGTTGGAAGGCAACTTGATTATCACCGTAAAGTTCCCCTCCTCGGTTATCGGGGAATTGATACCCAGTCGCTGTTGCGACTACCGAAACAGCACGTTTGTGTATAGAATGGGTTTTGTGTTGCTTGTGATCGACCTGGAAATGAAAGCCCTTTGTTCCTGTTTGTTTTTTATCCACGGCCGAGTAAAATGGAGAAGCCAGTCCTCCTGCAATTCTTCAGGGCGCTGTCAGTAATTCAATACTCTGCTGCGTGGTTGAAAACTTGCCCCTGATGCGACTGGTTGAAGACGGATTTCAATCGGCTGGTTCTCGATGACAGCCTTAACGAATGCACCCAGGTATGGCTTCTCAAAGGCACAGGGGTGGTAAAAAAAAAGTGATTGTCGTAGTACCAACAATGCCGCCATGGGTCCCGAAATCTCTTGCGGTCTCGCCAGAGTAGCGCCCATCGATTGCACTAAGTGTCTCCCCGCCAAAGCAGCGTCTCTTGCCATCCCGAAGGTCGCGGGTGCCTTGTCGAAGGCGTGCAGATAGATTGCGAGGGGATTCTCAATCTCGTTTTGTGTTTTAGCGCTGTACTTCATCATGCAGTAGGCCTTCTCGATACCTAACAAGTATTGCGAGTTGTGAGAAACATGTCTCTCGTTTCCCGTCGTTAGCCTTACCTTCTCCGGCGCTCAGGAACTCGATAACATGGTTCATTTTATAGACAGAGTTAACGATAGGGGACGTCCATGTTCAGATACTCGCTTCCGATCGGTCGCTCAATTTGTAGTTTTCCGTTATCTTCAATCTTCGTTTTAGTACACGGGTGTTGTGGGAGGAACATCCTGCACGTTTTTTTTCGCTTAGGGTTCGCTAAGTTGCTTTAAAAGACGACTCGGTGTGAGACTAACGGTGGGTTTGGAAATTGAGCAGTGCCTTCGAGAAAATCAAAGCTCGCTATGCTTCTGTGCCGGGAAGCGAATCGAGTGACTGAGGCATCGCGATTCGATAGCGAATAGCTGAATCGCTTAACTCAGCCTGCGGAACCCTAATTCCACTAGCCTCCCGACTCAATTCTATTTCAATCAGCTCTGAGCCCCCAAATGTCCGCTCGCATCCAATAGATCGCGCGGTGGCAAGATGTGTGCAACCTCGAGCTGGGTTTTCGAATGCACGCTGCGCGAGGGGAAATGCTTTCAGTATTGCATACGGGGCAAGTCTTTGGCGTGATTGGATATCCTGCTTTCGCGGTAGACTTGACGTATTGCTCCACATGTAAGCGGAAATCTTTCGTTTTCAACATTTCATAATATTGAGGCGTTATTGTAGGCATCCCTTTAATCCAAATGAGCATGTGCCTGTGAAGATTTCCAGTCGAATTTCAGGACTCAGTCGATAGGTAATACGCCGTTGCGACACCAAAAATACCCTACGGAATATTGGGTTTCACAATCGTAATTCAGCATCGCATCAATAAACACAGTTACGACAGCATTATAGTATCTGAATAGCAATATCGCTACATAAAGATACATAAGAATCCATGGTCTGCAAACGTACCGTGCACAAGCCATAGGGTTAGACGCAGCTATTGCCTCGAGTTTTCCTTTCGTCATCTCGTAGCAGCTGCGCTACTTACCATTCAGTGCCAAGAAAGCCGACGAATTTAAATTTCCTGCCAAACCCGCAACCCGAAACGACGAAGCGCTGCTTGGTGACATCATAAAAATATTGACGGCTGGCCATACGAAAGTTGCATGCTCAACAAATCCGATCGAGCCCGTGCACATTCTCCATTCGAGCCGTTGTCCGCTCGCATCCCACTGGAAATGAAAGAGTATAGGTTCCGTATATTTTTGTCGGCCTGCGAAAATGATCTAACAATACAGTTCGATGCTAATCTCCGTAACCGCTCCTGCTGGTCATCCAGATGCTGGACCAATTTGCCTCACCCAATCGACACAGCAGTCGCGATGGCTGCGGGTGACATCTGGGCGCGCTAATACACCGCACGCATCGGCGCCAATACATCGAACGCGACGAATGTAAACGAGTGGTGCTCTGCATGGCGTCGCTAGAATAGCCTTAGATAGACAGTATCTAAGATACTCTGCCAATCCAATATCAACATCGCGTGACTACCTCGTCCATACGGAAATAGTTCGACAAATTGCGTGCTCCCAAAGCGCCTTATCGAAGTCTGAAATATTAGCCGAGGATCTACGCACAATAACATTTTTTCTTGGAGCCGACTCGTTCTTTAGAGCGTTCTTCACGCGGTCAAATTCGTTTCCAGCAGCAAAATCTGGCAGCAAAGCAACCGAGCACTGCTCTTGGTTTTTGTCCAAATCGGTCGCGTCGATATGAACTGGTTTCAGTGCGTTAATCGCGAACATACATCGTCCAGTTCACATACCACCTCTGCCGCAGCTAGTTCGGTCCAGTGTCACCTGGGTTTCGACAACGTCTGGTTCGGAAATAAAATCTGGAACGACGCCAATTTCTAGTTTCTATACAAGTCATTATTATTTCGATACCACGTTAGTTGGTCAACGAGACGAGGCACCCGAACATCGTAACGCTTATACATGACTGCTTTTTGCTGTCGAGTTATAATTCCAACCATCGTTACGCCGATTGTACCATCTCTTACAACTTATTTCGGCAGTACCGAAGCTGGCGTCGCCGGCTGAGCTCGGAAATAATACGCGTGAGAGCGGATCGTTGTATGCCGTCCTCCCCTCACAACGGACAGCATCTTTGTCGATTGGGCCAAATTAAGCATAGCGTACCCGGTGGGAGTAGTGTCACTATATTGATCCGGGAGACAACCGATATACAATCCACTAGGGACCGAAAACTTAGGCGCTCGCTTAAGCCTCTTGTCGGTAAGCGATCGATAACGCTGTCCGTACATGAATAATACCGGGTTATTTTTGTCGCCGGTAGCACCGCGAGGCAATAATAAGACACCTCGTAGCTCTGGAACCAGGTATGACACGTCGTAGCTATTTTCTAACTCTGGCGGCAGACCTGTCGGGGCTTTTAGACGCGTCTTCATTGCGCTAACCAGGACTGGGCAGCTCGATATTGATTTCCGTACCGTTTCTTGGGTGGCCCACAAACAGTCACAAACAGAGCACACCGATTCGTTCAAGTGCAAATTAGACATCCTCGGGGAGCTCTCCTGTTGTAGGTCTCCGTCGAGTCGACATCGAGAAAACCGTGATTCTGTATTTTTCGCGGAGGTCTTTCTTTGTTTACGAGCACACTCGGATCCTAAACGCAGCTCGTCTCTCGAAGATATACTAGCCGCGCTCGTCTACATCTTATTCTCTTCTCAAACAAAAAAATATACTTTTTCCCTCTCGAAATTCCAAATTCTACGCATCCACCCCACGCAAAAAACTATACTTTCTCTACTTTTTTAGTTGCTATGCGTGTAATAAGAAGTGACTAAGGGCGGTTTTTGATGTGTTTATTATGACTATTACTATTGTAGATATTCATCGCTCCGCTGTCCATTACACAATTTCACCTGAGTGCGTCACCTCGTCCCGGCAACAGTGGATCTCACACAAATGGGCACGGCGAAGACGATCTCGGGCAAATCGCGGCGCTACAGTGAACGCTGGAGGTTCCTGTAATTACGTCAGTGAAGCAAGCTAGGGATGGGATCGGGAAACTGCAGTTAAAAAAACCGGGTGGGTCGAAATACAAATGACTCTTTTTTCTATGCGCAAGTTTACACGGGGGTGGTTCGTCAACCTCCTTAACCTCAAGCGAGCTTCAAACTTCTCTACCGCGAAGGCTGATCTCGAGGCCT
Organism: Phytophthora tentaculata; assembly: GCA_033557915.1. Classification (NCBI taxonomy): domain Eukaryota; phylum Oomycota; class Peronosporomycetes; order Peronosporales; family Peronosporaceae; genus Phytophthora; species Phytophthora tentaculata. The sequence continues at coordinate 2,009,625 of JAUCEA010000005.1, forward strand.
TTTATTCTCGATTCGTAAGAAAATACATGGCGTCCATCTCGCTTTACTTGGCGCCATACACAACCAAGGAACCGATTCAAATACCCGACATAACGTTTCCCGAAGGAACCGTTCTCCGGTTTACTCATGTGACTGGGTTTAGCACAGAAGAGCACCGGAATACCAAAAGGTAACGCGAGCGGCTTGGAGAGTTACTGAGGTGCATGTTGCCCCCGCGTGTGAGACGCATACACACAATCCTTCGTTGGAATGTGTCAGCGCAGCGGCGAGATGCAGCACCAAATCGAGCCCATTCCTGCGACCTGGTCGTTGGATAGTGGTCTAACAAAAGACGCGCCGCAGTCGAGCGCACACGAAGCTCCTGGGCACTTTTCCAACACGGGGGTGGATGAGGGTGACAGCCACGAATCTGCGGGGATGGTACGCTCTAAAACGAGTCAGGGGGTAGCGTCAAAGCAAGCTGTTAGGAAAAAGCAGTGAACGCGGTCAATACCAGCAAGAACAAGAAACAAAGAAGCAGTAGCATTGCTTGCATCATAACCTCGGGTTATCTCGCTAGCTACCTTGCGATTACCACTTGTTTTCCTTTCTTAGGAGGTAGGTTTCTTTATCTACTGTCTCGTATCTTACCGTGCCTTACCGAGTTACATCATCACTATTTAATTACTGATTTGGTTAATCACCTATAATGGGTAGCATCTCTGAGCTAAAGCCGTCCACTTAATCTAAGTTTTGGAAGATGTTGAAGAGCGCGAGCTGAATGACTTTGTTAAAAGCTGTTGTCTCCGCCAATACACTAGCTAAGTACCAGTAGTGCCCTGCTCATATTAATTCACATCGGTACTACCGCTGAACAGCATGTTCAGGTGTTCATATATAAACAGAAGCTGCTGCAATAACGACTACTTGCACCAATACGAACCGAGCTTCAACGAAATTATTCTAACATACCAGCCGCTTGCACGTTCATGTAACGGAGTATTGACGAGCTGAGCACATGGCGAAGAATGCTGGAATCATAGTGATTATTATGTGCAAGTTTATTTTATGAACGGCCACCCAATGTTAACAAAAAACTGAATATGTGTATCGGCTTATCGTTTACACCTGAAACAGTTCATATAGAACAACTGCATTCCCATGTCTCCATATCCTATACCCCGAATCGGTCACTTTCTACCAAAACGTGGGAAAATTTGACTTTTCCCACTCGTTACATGCTAAGTGATATCTGGTACACGTTTCTTTAAGGCAGGGCCTTTACTCTTTACAATACACAGTACATGTATTTCGTTGCGTCGAATTGTAATAATAACATCTTTTGATAACGACTTCGGACGAGGTTCGCTTATACTTGTACCTGTAAATGTAAAATCCAGAGCTGTTCCGCGCAGAAGCATGGCATTGGTTTAACATCTCGCTTTTCGCTAACAACAAAACCAAATTACTAAAAGTAATACTGTTAAGAAATTAGAACTAATTAAGAAATTACCCGTTGACGCTAATAAAATAATGTTTTTATTCAATGTACACCGGTGCTATAATTCTGGAACTATTTTAATAGTTAAAAGAGTAAAAGTTAGTGTGAGCTTAGTAAAAATGTATTATGACTTCTTTTTTTATCTAATCTGAGCACATAAAATATGTTTTTAAGAAGGCACTTCGGTAATTCTGAGTTCACCTAATATTTTCAGGGCAGGTTTATTTGCACAAAGCCATTCTTTTTCATGATGACCTGTCCACAAACAACTCCTACCAACCAGCCGACTCGGCAGAATGTACAATTCTAGCTGCTCATGGAGTTAGATTAGTCCAGTATTGAATATAGACAACGACGCAAATATTCGACAGACACAAAAACCCGACAGATATTGTTGTGCACTTTTTAATCACAACTGGTCAGCCAATCAGGTTCAGCTGTCACACTTGGTCTTTGTATTCCATTTGCATTTTTAGTATTTTCTATGTCATTACGTTTGTTTTATGACACGGAGTCATGTGAATGGACGGGGAATTCTTGTGCTTTTACTATGAAGGATGACATTCTGTGGTGTCGGGTATTTGCGTCGTTGTCTGTAGTTACCTCTATGATATACTGAGCTCCTACCAAATAAACATTAACCAGGTGGCATATCTGCAGCAGATATGCCCCAGACTTATCGGGGCATATATTCTCGTCAGACGATATTTACGTCTCACGAGACTCGCCTAGCCGTATCGTTATGTCTGTAGCCATCTTAAAAACTTAATCTTAACGTTTGTATAGTTTATGATGATCACCATTATTCCATCACTCTGTGAGCTTAAACGGTTGCATATATGTGAAGTCGTCGCTCACTTTCAGTTCTGTCGCCGGAGAGGCAAAGGCTCCTCGATTGAAAAAGGTGAGTGTTGACTGCGAAATGGTATTACATTATCAATTACTATCTAACAGGCACTGTATTTGTAGGACGCGATGCACTTGACCACTCTTCGCTGCACTAGAAGCTCCGGTGCATCGACGACTCCAGCGACGACGAGAACACACCACCGAACACCAAGCGCAGCAATCTACAGGCCGCAAGGGCGAACCAATAACTCGAGCTCCAACCGGGCGAGGTCGTCGAAGGTAACACCTCCTCCACCGGGGCGTCGACACCTCCCTGGTTTTTGCCTGGACAATCGAAGAAGTTCAACAGGACAGGGCTGCCAAGGTCAGAACCGCCATGTGCGGAGGCAACGAGTGCGCCAGTCACTTCGCGGGATGCTTCACCTTCTCGACTTCCAGGCAGCCCCACGACTTCTTCTCCAGTTCTGCTCGAGACGCCTCCAAGATATCCCGTGCACTTCACTGCGCATACGAAGCAACGGCGAGAACGACGTGACGGGCGCCACGACCGTCGCCAATAAGCTTAACGCAATGGCATCTCGTATCGCTTTTGCAATTAGCGGTACCGATTTAAAACACAGAGGACAGGTTTTCAGTAGCGAAATGTAAATTACAGGAAGTCAACAGGCCAGCCAGCCGTTTTCACCCAATCGATATGTTTCGTTGTCATTGCAAAATGTTTGCTTTCGTCCAAGCGAAAGCGCAAGAGACGAAGTACTCGTGCAACAGATCCGTCGGTGTCGGTGTCGCAAGCTGCGAATTACAGCCAATCGGGGCCGCCTTCGCTGCGCTCGGGTGTCAGTAGAATGCGTGTATTTGTGTTACAATTATTAACTCTACCCGTGGATGGACAGATGGACAGACGGACAGACGGACAGACAACTTTCTCCACTAGGTAGGCGGGGTACTGGACTTTAGTTTCGAAATATGCCGAAATACTACTACTAATAATATTATTACATCTACTGGTACTATTAAATCATCTTGTTGCTATTTTCCTTATTGGTAGTATGTTTCATCTGCACGATCTTTTTTCGGTTGTGTCGAAGCAAAAGCAATTTCTCGGTCCGCCTGCGATCACTCCTAGTGCGAAGAGGCCCCATCACAATGCAGCCAGACGAGAAACTTCGCTTCTGTAAGGATGAGGACACGTTGCCTAGGTGTAAATGTGTCAGGATCGCAATGGACGAGACCAGAATTTAGCTTCTTCACGGAACCAACGCACTACATCTACGCGCTTGTACAGACTTAGCAGGGACCAATACGAGTCTTTGGCATAGTCGACATACATGTCGTTGAGCCGTTCCTTGTCCTTCTGCGATGCGTAGTTTCACGTACTTCTTTTGAGTGCGCAGTCTCTATTGCCATCATCTGGAACTTGAAGGACTTCAACGTTTTTTTCGGCAAGACGCCGGAGCACCACCGTGCACGATGACACCGAATTCTCGCTCTGGGTTTCAACAAACGTTAGATTCGCAATATGCAACATGCCTGCTTCCATTTCCGCTGCATCCGGTCCTTACCAGTGATAGCGAATAAAACAATACACGATTCTTTGTGGGCCTGGAAATAAGCAACAAAAGACACGTAGTTGACAATGGATCCCCTGATCAATTTACACGTGTCCGCCACGTGTTCGTAAACGGTTGTAGTGCATGATAGGATAGCGCTTTTTGAATCATTTTGTGCATATTGAGCCGCTAGGTGGAGTTAAAGTGGTTGTTCAAAACCCTTAGCTTCTGGATGGCCGAACGCGTCCAGGGCGCTTTCAGGGCTTACAATAGTCACCATCTTCCATGAGCCGCTGTCACAATACCAGAATCTACTCGTTTGTATGTTGTCTTTACGGCCTATACTGTAAACAATGCAAAGGTTTATGAGGTGTATAGAGAAGGTCTCCTGCTCAGCGCCAAGTTGGTCCGCGGCATTCTTTTTCGAATGTGTCGTATCTGACATCGACATCGTAAAGCGAGTAATATCCCGAATATCGATGCCATACTTTGCTTTGAACCCCACCGCAATGCTTCGAGCAACCAGAGGGGCACTGTGACCGTTACTCTCCACAGTAGCTAGCGTAGTTATGAATCGGAATCTCCATAGACGGTCAATGAACGCTACTGATGCTCCAACGATACTCTCCTTCCCAGAGCTAGTCCGAATGTCGTGTATGAGGTTCAGAAAGTTAAGGCAGCAAGCCTTCTGGAACTAAGAAGCCAGTTGTTCCCCCATGAGATCACAGAAAGAATGAGAGTGTCCATTTAGTAGACGTCCATGCCTATCACGACTGAAAATTGGAAAGGCAGGAACCCCGGTGGCTGAGTACACCGCGCCCTTGAATTCGCCCGAGGTACACAAGGTGTACGGTTGCCCTTCGTTTATCGTCCACTTTGAAATAGCACATGGAGCGTCTTAACGTTTGGATGGGAGAAGAATTTGGCTGGCTCTGCCACTGTGCTGATCGCAATCGCCGAAAGCCTGGAAGAATCGATAGTGCTAGTATCGCCATGGTGCTTCTTGGTATCCACAGTTGTAGTATCTAGAACAGTTCGTGCCTCTGCGCTCTCAACATCAAATTTTGTTTTGCCAATAATCTAATGATCTTCTGTTCGGCGAGAACAAGGGGGGGGGGCTCATGCATGGAATTGAAGTGATCTTTGGCATTCGACGTATTCTTCATATTTCGTAGAGCCTCCTCTCAGTTGTAGCGTGTCGTCTTAGACCGAGACTTGACGACCTCGCAGCAGAGTAGACACAAGTTACGGTAAATTTTCCGGTATTTATTTTTGCCACGGATTGCATTATTGGTACAGCTCATCGAGATGATGAATCAAATCCCATACCCCATCTATCGTGCCAGCTTTGGGGCATGTCGGACGGAGAGTGATACACCAAGCTCGGACACAGATAACGGCGGTAATGAGCTTGGTTTAGTGACTGCATACTGCGCTGTCACAGGCTTGGCTCTCGTCTTCTTCTTTGCCACACCTACGTTTGCGAATGAATGGGCGTTAAGTACGAGGCTTTATGCAGGAGCACGAAGGCAAGCTACACCCCGTACGATTCCTCGGTTGGGTGCTGAAGGAGTCCGAGATGAACTACCATCCACCTGAGAAGGAGGTCCTAGCGCTACTTCTGCTGTTGAAGGTGTGTTACATGCAGCTGGCCGGGAAGACGTTACATGTCTACACCAGATTCTCGACGTTAGAGTGGGTACGATCGTCTCCGATCTGGGAGCGATAGCCAACCACTGTAAAAATTGCAAAAACAGGACCTGTCACCCATTGAGAATCCTAAACGTAGTAGTTGAAAGTACTATAGTACCGCCTCGATTAAATGATACTAATTCTCTAAATTATTTATCCAGAGTATTTACAGAGGTGTGCTTCTGCCTAATAAAACTCTACACGCTTAATCACAACACTAAGAAAAAAAAATGGATTTTCAATATCACACTCAAACTAAACTGTAGAACTTGATGTAACTGTTATATCAGAGTGACACCAGGATTGTTTTGCCAAAAGTGCCGCTATTCAATTTCAAACTAGATGATGAGGCTACAGATGTAAAAAAAAAGGAATTCTAGGATTTATAAAAAATGAGCCAAGTGAAGTGAACACTTATAATCTAAAGCCGCATGACAATGGAATAAAGAACGTAAATGTTGCTTGTGTCGGTCAGGGACGACATCAAAACCCAAACACCCAAATGATGTTGCTTGAAGGAAAGAAGGTAAATTAAAGATCCTCATGGATGACACTAAAATTGGTGGGTTATATTATAAATCCACTTGCAAATGTGTTCTGCTATCTATAATGGCTGTTATAGCATACTGCTATCGCGATCGTGGGCGTGTTTCATTGTTTGTAGCAGATGCTGCAGCTGCGAAGCAGGTGCAGGAGATGCGTTGATGCGAGTATTGGGTTAATTAATAGCAAACAGTTTTCGTAGACCGAATTAGCACTTAACTATGCTTGGCTTTCTACTTTCGATATTCTTCTGTAACTCAGTTCAACACCCATCCTAGTACTTCAACATCCAGAGCTTCCCCGTGCAAGGCACAGCATTAGTACTCATAGTTTAAACCATATATCACGGTAGTAGTATTATTAAGTTTCAGTAGAAGTACTAGTATATACTGAAAAAGTAATGTTTTAAGGGATGGTATTAATCCCAAACAATTGAAACGATCGGAAATGACTGTATTCCAATCCAGCACTAGCTACAGCTCGCTCGGAGTGTTGCTTGTACGGGTGTTTAAAGTTTTATTGGTACATTCTGCAAATTGAGTGTACAATAAAAATGCATTTGCTTTCATTTGTTGGCAGTATTGCGGCTACATCACACTTGTCATTGTGTTCAACTACACTATACTTGTAACGAGACACTTTTTGCGAAGGTTGAAGATTAACACCAAACCATGGTATCGTCTAGCGGGTCGAGGTGTTGATCGCTTGGTGATACATTCATTAAAAATGAGTTGATAAGCTAGTTGAAGCGCAAATAAGCTAAAATCTTATCAGAACAGTTATGAATGCACGGAAATGTTCTCATTCAATTAAGTACGAGATCCTTCTTGACCAAGTACGAGTTGCTTTCACCTACGATATTGAAGTGTGCAATCTTGCATTCCGCACTCGTGGGGTCATTTCTTCAACAGTGACAACGTCTCCGGCAGCTCGATATAGACCGGTGCATACGGCTTCCGTGCAGCGGCTGACGCGACAAGCAAGAGCCCAGTGCAGTTGTGAACGGCGATGGGACACACTAGGGTCCCTGATCTAATTGCAGGTCCTGCGATACTCCGCGTATCCGAAGCGAGCGTCTGCACATCTTAACTGGAACCAACTTGCACAAGCTGATACCATGCGGTGGTCAGCCGTGGGCCATGGCTCTGGGCATGCAATGGGCTGATATAGCTCCCGCAGACGTGAGAGTCGACGCTTAATGTATGTAGGGTATGCGCGTTCTGCTTCAATAACAGAAGAAACGATTCCACCATGGCATAGATTGCTTCGGGGTGATGAACTCCAAGCACACGGGCTTGTGCCGCTTTTCCCGCCGACATCTTCACCGACGGCAACGGTACTACCCGTTCTTAATGAATATACACCCGTTGGAAAGCGACGCATGCAGTGTGGTAGGCAAATATGGACACAATGAGGCTGCCGCATGCGCGCAGCACGACCCATTGGTGGCACGTCGCACTTCAGACGGGCAGTAAATGCCTGCAGAACTTGATATCCGTTTTTCCAAAATTGGACTTATTCTAAATCTGCTTCATATGAGTTGCTATCCCGGCGAAGTTATTCCGCTACTTATCTCAAATGAAACAGCCCCTAAACCCTATACTGGCAACAAATGAAAGCATAGGAGTTTTTATTGTACGCTCAACTTGCAAATGTCCAAGTCTATTTTCTCGAGAAAAGAATAATAAAACTTCAAACACCCGCGCAAGCAACACCCCGAGCGAGCTGAAACTACATTACGTCTGGCTCGAGGTACCATTCATCACGCAAACCCTGAAGCCCTTTCAGTTCCTTTTCTCAACAGAAAGCAAAGAAAAAACGTTAGAAGCAAGTAGATATCAGCACTTTATCGTCTGCTATCACTTATCGTCTGCTATCCCTCTCGCCTATGCGACGTGACTTTTAGCGGCAGACTCTTCACATAGCTCAATCATTTAGGTACGTCAATCAAACAGTTCTGCCCGTCAATTTGTTCTGGAAATATCATCCTGCCGACCGCCCTGACTGGTCGTTGAGTGCAGGTAGAGATAGTTCAGCAAGTGCGCTGATGCGCGTTGGATCATGACGAACACCTTCGCTCGAGATAATGCGTCCGCACCACATAATCTCTAACTCAAACAACGACGATGTGGCCATGTTGAGCTTGAAATTGGCCTCCTTCACGATCTCGAAAAACACTCGAAGTGTCTGCAGAAACTCGTCCACTGTTGGTGCAAACAGAATGACATCATCCACCCATACTAACGCCGAGTGTGGCATCAGAGGGCCGAGCTTGGTTTGCACTTGGCTCTGGATATGCAGCGCAGAGTCCATGGCGCCTTGTGGGGCCCGAGTCGGTGTAAACACGCCGTCTGGCGTCAAAAACGAGAGCACCTCTCGACTGTCACCGTGAAGGGGCAACTGCCAAAAGCCCTGCGTCAAGTCGAAGCGTCCGAATACAGTCTTGCCTTCAAAGGCATCAACCGTAGTGGCAACAGACGGCATTCTGCCAGCCGTAGGGGTGGCAATTCTGTTGACAGGCCTGTATTCAATAGTCAACCTGAACTTGGCACGCGTCACTGGCTTGCGCACCGGGACCACAGCACACACACACCTCGACGCTTTATTCTGTCTCACAAGCCCACTGGCAACAAGCGACTTGACGTACTCGCGGACGAACTGTGCTAGTAGTGGTGCGTACTTTCGTGGAGGGCTGCGGAAAGGCATTGCGTCGACCCGTAGAGTGACATGAAGAGGCTCTACGTTGGCTGGAAGATCGAGACCAACTGCCTCACGCCACGCATCAGGAAATGCTTCCAGAAATTCATGAACAGCATCAACATGCTCAACCGGTAGTCCATTGGTCACCGCACGATCCCGGAGCTGATTGAGCGTGGCAATAGGCTCAGGATTTTCTTGGGGAGCAGAAATGTCGTCACCAACCGGAAACTCATCCGTTTCAGCCTCGAGCAACGAGGGGCCAGCCAATTGGGCAACCTGTTGTTCGACATCAATACCCAGGCCCTTCAGAACATCACGTCCTAGTAAAAGCTCATCGTCCTCTCCCAGTAAAACCAGACATGGCACCGATCTCAGTGATATCAACGCAGCCTAGGTGGTTAACTCCAAGTCGAGCGACATCACTTGGGTACACTTCTGGATCCGGTCATGTGCCATTACGGCCTCCACGGGGGATGGGAGGTCCACGACCTCAAGTGTCGGTTGCATGGCATACAGGGAGCTGACAACATCTTGGGGCACGACGATATGGTCGGATTCTGTATCCGGCATGTAAGGAACCTCGACCAGGCCATTAATTTTAACAGTCCCAGTAGTGCCCACAAACCGCGTAGACTTAGTACGCATGGAGCCCGCGCGCTGCAGCACGTTGTCCTCCATGATGCTGTTGAAGTATTCATAGTAGCGGAAAACTCGCGCATCACAGTCGTCGATAGGAAGGTCCATTCTAAGTTTCTGATGGAACAGCGAAGTGACGTCAGGCACAGATTCGTATTATGCGTGCGGCACCGTGCTTGCACAGCTTCTAGGATCTCAGCATCAGTCACCGAGGCCACGGGCTTCTTCAGCACGTAGGTAGCCATGTTCCGTAGAGGCTTAGGCTTGACTGACCCCTTCGCGGTGGCCACCACGTTCTCGAACGTCTCGCCTGTCGTCGAGCAGCGATGATGAATCTTAGTGATGTAGCGCTCCCATTCACGGTACCACTCGATTAGGGCCGCATGATCCCAGCTGGACAGCTCTGGCGGACGGATGATATCGAAGATGGGTTGAGGATGGACTTCTCAACATCGCCATCGGAGTCCACGGTGTAGCGTGTCCCCGACATGTTGAAGTTGGTCGTACTTAATGCGAACCGCACTTAAGCCGAGTACGAACTTTTCGAGTTCGTACTTAGTCGAAAGTGTCCAGTACCAACTTGAACAGCAGGTCTCCAGTCGCCCCGCGCGCCGAAGAGACGAAGTTCCAGACGACCAGCAACGTCGAGGATCAACAAACTCACGCTTCGAAAAGCGCAAAGCTAGCTTTGTCGCGAAGCCCGGGGTGTTCCTTTGAAGGATAGCTTATTAATGATCAGAATTCAAAGCAGACCTAGAACTAATCTTTTATCCTTAGGTTCTTCTTGTTCTCTCGTCCAGGTCAATCGAAACATGCAATGGTGGTCGCGTGCCATTGCCCACTGAGAGCTTGTGCCGCGTGCACCAAGGCCAATCCAGTGTCGTGCCGCGTGCATCAAGTTCAATACAGTGTCGTGTCGCAATCTTGTTCGTAACTCACAGGTCCTGCAGCTCGTGCCCTGGTTCTCTCCACCGTCCAAATGGATCTGTAGCTTGAGTGCAACAGGAACTGACACCCACACTCGCCCAAGCTTGACATCCCGACGCAACCAAAGTGACAGGCGTCTGTCTAAGTTTCAATGATCGCGGCGATCTAAATATCGATGTTAGACGGAATGTGCCTAGACCATTTCTTGCATCATGCTGCTGGGAACGCCTCTCTAAAGCCCTGCGCGTCCGACGATTGCAAATTTGTTCTGGTAATAGAGTTCGAGGTGGCAACTCACAGGGTACTTGTTACCGGTGAACCCACCAGTGAGGGTGGAAATGTGTGGAATGAGACGTTGTTGATGCTCGATAGGCTTGATGTAGCATATGCGCACATGGAAGTCCCAACTTTTGCCGATAGGAGCCCGTGTATGGCCAGAATAGATCGCCAACATGCTCCAAAGCTTCGACACACCGATGTAAAGCACATCGATAAATACTCTTAACCACGGAAGCAACAAACCATCCTCGTAGATTCGAAAAATATTCTTCGGTATTAGTAATAAGAGCCCAGTGCTTGTCAATCGATTGCCTCCACTAATGCTCCATACGAATATGCACCGTCAGTTGATCCCCAGTTGAGGAACCCAGCCATCTTTTCATCGCAGCATGGTAATCTTCCACACGAGAAGGGGTATGCATTCCAAAATGTGGCACAACCCGTCCAACACGTCACAATTCTGAACTTCCAAATGTGCCATCAACGTATGCAGCTTCCCCAGGCGACAGAGAAAGTGTAGCTCGGCTCGTCGGAAACTGTAATATTCTTCTGTTGGTGCGTTTACCCGGGTATTTATACTAAGATAATACTATAAATTCATGAAAAGCAATACACAAATACAGTAAGACAGTACCATGATGGCCATGGACATCTATACCTGTGTTGGATTTATAAACTATACAAATGCTACCTGTGTCGTCGCCCTTGCGCTTAAGTACGCCTATTTTAATATGGAATGTTGCACGAACTATTCGCGTAAATTAATACCTGTCGGAATGGCGGGTAAATGCAGGTGATAAGTTTTCTTAGGTGTCGTTTTGTTCCTGTCACTCGAGTGTGGAAGCGTTCCAGATATTATGTATACAATTGTTGCTTAGAATCTTCCACACGCTCGTGTAGGCGAGAGCGCTTCGGATGACAGTAAGTTAGTAGGCGGTACGCGCCATTCGAGTAGTCCATATCGGGGCACCTAGCACTAAACGAATACAACCCGGGCAACAAGCTACATGTCTCCCAACTGCCGGTCTATTTCGTTGGAGAACGATCTGCGGCGAGCATGGGCTGTACGTATTTTGCTATATGCCAGAGGCACAGAAGTACGGGAGACTGGGGAATACATTCTCGAGCACATTTGTAGAAGGGCTGCCGTAGCTTTCGCGTTAGAAGAAGACGTACAGCTCAAAGAGTCCCTAAAACTAAGTTACTTATCCGAAGGACACGCTACAGCCCAATAACCAGGGCCAAAAGTTAGTGAGAACACAATTAACTTTTATGCTTCAAAATCCGAAGTGTTTTTATTTATCTTATTGCGGCAGGGTTGCTATCTATGTTTAGCTATCTATCATATTTAAACAAATGTACATGCATAACGTGTGGCCCTCAGCCAATGCACTGAGACCAACGTTAATTCTACACATCATGTACTGAGAGTCTGTTAGCACACACATGGGTACGAAGTACCCATGTGTGTTCCGCACCATGTAGCCCCGTTACACTCTACGCCACTAAACAAGAACTCGCCAATTCGAAACGTCCTCAGCGAGGCTACGTCTTGGCAAGACGTCGGCGTACCCTGCACCTCACTCCTGCGTTCCGCAGCTCACCGAGATCGCTATCGCCTTTGCAGTCCGGATGCCGAACATCTCGCCTGTGGCCCGTGGTCGAGCATCACCAGCGCGCAGCGCCTCGACCTCTCAAGATTTCCCAGACCACCACGCGCACACCGCGCCTGCTCCGGGAGCTGCCACACTTATCCTCGTGGCCGAGTATACCGTCGCCGATACGGCACGCGCTCCGCGAGCTGTAAGACCGATGAGAGCAAAGCTCTGGCTCATTCGAGTCGATGGCATCACCCAAATAGCTCAGTGGCCGAGCCCTCGCTTTACACGGGAGAGATCGGTGGTTCGATCCCACCAGGGCACACCATGAGCTGATGCCCAGGCCTGGACAAGCACAAGGGTGACGCCGTTTCAGCAAATGGGCGAGTGTCGGCTTTAAGAGCCACAGGTCGGGGGTTCAATCCCACCCGGGCACAGCCCTCTCCTACCGTGAGCAATAGTCCGTACTCGGGCAAGCTTACGGTCATTGCCCTCATAGCTTAATGGTAGAGTGTTGGCTTTGAAAGCCAAAGGTCCGTGGTTCGATCCCTTTCCGGGACACATGTTACAGCGCAACTCCAAACTTGGATAATGCTCCTAGAGCATGTTTCTTCAAAACCAATACGCGTCTATCAGACGCTTGTGCTTGGATCTCGTCCAACGCAACACAAAGCGTCTGCTTTCTTTGGGATCACTTCCCAAACGCCAGGAGGCACACCTGCCTCCCGCTCCCGCTGTGCAAACCGATGCTCATACTTGAGCTGGCTGCTCCAGCAACTGGTCAGAGACTGAGTTCAGCTACCGACCTGTAGACACCCCGCACTACTGGTGAGAAGCGCTTGGCGCTTGGCGACGTAGTCGCGAGTCCTGTGACGCATTGGTAGTGGGTGTGCCGGGTCATAGACGTCAATGACGTCAGGGCAGTCCTCACGGAGGGGTACCTTGAGCTCCCATGAGTTCTGTGAATGTGGATATCCTGTCCACTTCAGCAAGTACTAGGTACGACCCTGGCGACGACGCTGCGCCTGAGGCATTCCACGTGATAGTGGGGATCATCGTGCTCATCGAGCAGAGCTAGAGGAGGCCTTGCGTCAGCTGGATTCTCGCGCTGCGAGTCAGCAATTTGCGGGACTGCGTCTGCGTCCGCATGACGCATGTGGCCACGACACAAACGTCCCCGTTCACTACCTAGCGGTAGACTTCGAGTCGATCCTCCAACTTGCGGACTGGTTGCATGAAACCTCCGTTGGTTTACAATCACGTCTCGGACCTTGCGCATCAAGATGTTCATGAAACCTCCGTTGGTTTACAATCAGGTCTCGGACCTTGCGCATCAAGATGTCCAAGGTCCGAGACCTGATTGTAAACCAACGGAGGTTTCATGCAACCAGTCCGCAAGTTGTTCAGCCACATCAAGTGGTTATTGGACAAGCCTCGGACCTGGAGCGTCATGTCGCTCAGCTGTACCCTTAGCTTGACTTGGCCCAGTACCCCATGCACTCCTCCCCCCCCCCCCCCCCCCCCCCGCATTCTGTGGCTTCGCAACTTGCTGATGACCAGCCTCCCGTGGTTCTCCCACATGTTGTCCATCAGCATCACGCGGCCTAGCCGCCCTCCGCCAAATCGGCGCCAGTGACTCGGAGCTCACCCGGGCAGGGTCTTGGTTCGGCTTGAGCAAGCCAACGTAAGACACCGGGTGTGTGCGCATCTTCTTCGACAGATTTAGCGTATACGCTAGGCCCTTCCTGACCACGCCCTTGAACGTTTCAATGAACCGTGGTCTGATCTTCGTCTTGAAGACTGCAGACACAGTATGCGTAGGTAGATTCTTTGCGTTTAATAAATCCAGGTCACCGACCTCGAACCGTTCTACATTGCTTCAGCTCCTAGCATCAGCACACTCCTTCTGTAGGTCCTAGCTTCCAGCCATATCGTCGCGCACCCTGTGCATGACGCTCAGTCTCAAAGAGACAAGGTCATCGACTTGCTTGCGAACCGCAACACGGCTGATATTAGCAGCCGCTCCGGTCTTACCGACCACGCCTTGGTATTCCTGAACGACAGGATGGAACGGATCCGAAGGATCATTCAGGACCTCCGATCCACTTCTCGCACTAGGCGCACTCTTGGTGGCCTCCAGGAGCGCGTCGTCCACGACGGACGAGGAGTTCAACTCCTCCTCAGGTCTTATCAAGACCACTTCGGCTAACTCGCCCGCCTTCAAGGCCTCGTCATATTCAGCAACGGACATCTCGTCCAGCTCTACCAGAGCATCAACTGCGGCCAGAGTGCCAAGGCTGATGTCGCCTTCGACCTTCCCCGTCACTCCATTCAGGAGTATGTACAGCCGTTCACTGTGATCACGTGGAGCCTCACCGCTTGGCACGTTGGACACCTCGTCCGATATCGAAGACGTCAAAGACGTCACAGACGCCCTGTGTCTTCTTCTCCTCTCTCTCCGCAACCGAACCCGGCCGGACGAAGGCGGTGGGGTAACATCTCTGTCACCACCGGCGGGTGCAGCAGCGCCTACAGGGAAGAAGTGTCTCGCGAGAGACTCGGATCAGAGCCATGTGCTCCACGCCCCTCACTCAGTGAACTAGGTGTCACTTCACCTGCATCTTCTGGGCTGCGCCAACGATGCCTCGACCCGCAGTCGACCGCGGCCCTCGGGCCATGCAGCCGTAGGTCTTCGATCAGATCCATACCACTTAGTGGACTACGCGTCACTCCGTGCTCGTCCTCACCAGAACAAATAGCAACATCGTTGCTAATCAGTCCCAACATACCAATGTGCAGCACCATGGCTGCCCCGGCCTCGAGCTCGCGCCAGTAGCGCTTTTGCTTCCTAGCGGAGGTGGGCTCATGACTCACCGAAGTTCCACTAGGAACAGGATGCGCAGCACCCAGTGTCTTCGACTTCCAGTCGGTCCATGGTTCATGGCGCTCCAGCCATTCCATGCCAAGGATGAGGTCATACCTCGAATCCAGGTCTAAGACCAAACATCTTTCCACGCAATCGAAGTCTAAGAACTTCACGTTAAGGTCAACATTGACCTCGCTATCTATGTTTAACTATCTACCATAGTTCAACCTATGTACATGCATAACGTGTGGCCCACAGCCATTGTACTGTGCCATCGTTAAGTCTACACGAGTCTGTTATCCCCGTACCCATGTGTGCGCCACACCGTGTAACCCTGTTCCAGCTTTCACGTCCCGGTCCGTTAAAAAAAAAACAGGTGCGGAGGGGGAATATGATTCTGCTCTTGCAAATTGAGCAGTTTACGTAGCGCCCAACAGTAGTCTAGTTTTGACTTTCCTCTAATGAACGCTTGTGTGATGTAAATTGTTGTGTTCATTTTAGCCACTCTAACGATGTTGAAAAAAAGAAGTGGTAGGCTGAAAACGGTTCGTTCTGTATGTGCAATCAAGCCGTATAACATCGTAGTTATAGCCGTAAATCTCCGTCGCATCATGGTGCGCAAAAAAAATGATGACTTAGGCGATTGCTGTTGTCACAGTTGTAGCTCACATAGAATGGTCCTGCTTTCAGTTTCTCCAAAAGATACGTGATTCTAGAGTAGCCCCCAACATCGACAAGACCCGCTCGACGCGTTTCGTTGTAAACATCTCTAGCGGCTATTGCCACCGAGGGTTCTTCAATTTGTAATCGCGCAATTGTCAATTTGTCGTGCAGTAATACAGGTGTCACTGCCCACTGCAATTGCCAAACAAACGCTGTCCGTGTGGGTAGGCTCTCAAAATATAGGATGCGACTCAAAGTGGGAGAAAAGCGCGTGGTTGTGAAGTACATCATCCCGCTTCATCTCACCTAGTACTCTATTCTTTCACAACAAATGCACTTCCATCGTACAACCGCATTTTTTGAGCTTGTATTTCTACGTGGTGTAGTATCAGCTAGTAGTGCGTGTCTTTGCGAATATCCATGCCGGTCACACCCGTAGCGAATGACGCTCTCAGAGACCTGCCTGTCGTATGTGGCCCCCCTTGTACACTACTGCGTACCCATGGTCCTTACTAAAGCCGTTCAACGCTTTCTGCGGGTGAAGCAAATATTTGCTCTTGAAGGCATGGCAAACTCCACCACTGCGGGAGATGACTTTGAGATGTTTCTGTTCGCGTCCGTTTACGCTGTGCTGAGCGCCAGCTCCACCATAGAACATTGCGGCTCTGATTGCTGTAGATATGCCACCCGGTCCAAGACCTTTTGCTTGAGGTACACGAGTATGCTGCGCCTGGGTTTGTTGTATGGCAAAACAGCCGTAGACGTTAGAGATGCTAATACCAGGGGTGAACTGAAAAGTGTATGTTCTTCTGATGCATGTACCAGGGGGAGGATTTCTGCAGAAGAATTTTACTTATTCGGGGCTGTATGGTTGCTCCAATGAGGCAAAAAAACTGAAGTTAATACTTCAGAGGGCTGATCACAAAGCCGTGCACCTTGAATGGAGCTGGGTAAAGTGTCTTCTCCAGCTCCCATGTTAACCCGTCCGGTCTTGACGATGTTTGGCAGACGGACAGGGCGTCCAAGCTCGAAATCACGAGTCGCTAGACTTGCTACGGTACCGTACAATACACTAGCGGATGTTAAAGATGGAAACAAAGACGGGGTCGATGTGGCGTTTATGTCCTCGAACTCGTAAAAGGGCAGTCGTTTACGTTCGAGATACTTCGTAGATGTCGTACTGTAAAGGGTACCGTATTCTGTATGTGCTTACTGACATGTATCTCCATGATTTGTAATACCAAGGGTCAATAGTGGTATTGGTCATTAGATAGTCCGTTTAGCTTGATTTTTGTATAGTGTCTGCAAGCACATGAGCAACAACGGTACGAAAATAATAGTCTCCGATTGGCTATTATCTACAGGCAGTAAAACGACTCCGTCAGTAAGCACATACGGAATACGGTATTCACGACTCGATATGTGATATGATTGGCTAATTTTCCGTTTTTCGCATCTTTCATTGTACATCTAACGACCCCGATTTCGTACAGTATTTGGTGTTCTCTGAAATTTATTTCAGAGGTAAGGCGGGATGTGAATCCTGGCGCTAATTTGTAGATCTCAAAACCCTCCCAAAATTGATTTAAAATGGAACCTGTCGATATGGCGGGTTTTAAAATAAACCTCAAGGCAAAGAAAGTACAGTGTATTACACTAATTTTTATACCTTTCCAAGACGATAATTTACGATAATTCTGTCTGAATCGTCTAGGTTTGAGGTTGAAATGAGAGTAACGGCTAAACGCTGCACGATACCGCCTAGTTTAGCTGTGAAGTTGGTGAAAGCGTACACGAGGGGTAATGTAGATGCTGGTATATTTTAATCGGTAGATTTTAAGGTACTAAGCTGATCGCTTTGATTTCTTAGGAATTCGTTTTTAGGTGTGGGAGATAATGCACATACAGGTAAAGGTATACTCCGTAGGCAATAGCAATATAGAAAGAAAAAAAAACATGTTGCATTCAGGGAAAATAAAACAACGTTGAATATTAATGAAAAGCATGGTGGAACTCACAAAGTAGGGCTGCAGTATGAATACATGTGCGACCACTGTCAATGCGCCGGGTTGTCGGCGGTGTGTAGCATTTCAGCAGTCCAACCTCGATGAGCCATGGCTCGAACTACGTCATCGATACGAGTCACTCCAGGAAAGCGCCAAAACAGCCATCGCACGACGTACAAGTGATTATTAGCCGCTGCACTTAAGAATGCTGTTCGCGAGCACGTGACGATCTGATGCTTATCTAGCCACTCCAGTACATGAATATAACCTCTGGCTGCGGCCCCATCGATCTCGTCCGTAGTGCACCCCTCACTGCGAAACTTGAGGAGCCAAGTTACCGCGACGTCGCCGTTCCTGGCCGCGCTATCCATGGCTCGAGTTGTCGTCGTTGCGCCAATATTGTGAGCCCATACAAGAAATGGAACATCCCCTCTGGCAGACGCTGCGTCGAGCGAGATCGCTGCTGCCTCGCCAATTGTTGCAAACACCCCTTGTGCATGCTTCAGAGGGGCGCGCGATACTATGACTTGCATCACAATTTGGGGCAGTTCTAGTTCGTCGGCCTTAAACCAAAACCAACGAATAACCTCATCCGCTTCGTTGTTGGCAAAAAGAAAGTTTAGCGCAGCCATCAATTCCCCGTCAACATCGATGCGAAACACGTCATGAAATCACGTCGCCACTTCCGCATGTCCACGCTGAACAGCAGCGCGCAGTGGCGAGGGTCCCCACAGCACTGGGCCTCGACGCTGTTGTGGCCACCGTAAAACGTGTACGTGGCCGTTAGATGCCGCCTCGAGCGCTGTACCGGTCATGACCAAATCGGGAAACGCCTGATCACAAGGTATAGTTGTGGAGAGGTCCCCGATACGAGCCGCAGAGCGAGTACGCTGGTCACACAATGAGTTGAGAGCATGGCTGCTGATGCCAGCGCATCCGCAATGCATGATACGAGCGGCTAGCCTTGGGAGCCCGCGATCAACCGCCACTTGTACTTTCAACCGCGGAGTGGGGTCGACGAAGCTGTTAACTGTAACCGCTATACGTGGAATGCCCGACAGGGCAGAAACACTTCGCCATACAGCTAGCGGTGCAAGTAGACACACACGTAGCGAGTCGGCGAGATCGTCGGTAACATTCATCTCCGGTGTTATAAATTCAGCAATGCGGAGGGATACCGGGCTCTACACTATACCGCGTTATTCCCAGAAATACTCGATGTACCAGAATGGTAGGTGGGTTTTGGCTGAAGGAAAGAGTATTTCTATGAAATAGCGAATCAAAAGGATGAAACGCGGTTTACTGGTATTCATCATTTCATAGTGAACTGAGCCAGCATGCTGTTCACTGTTCCTACTTTGTCAGTGATTACATCTAAATCAATATAATAATGAGCTGCATATCCGTGTTTTCCGAGAGCAGGTCGCACATTTACACTCTTCGAACCCAAATTCGGAGCCGTAATCAAATGTAACTTCTTCCTCCGGCCGAATATATCTAGCGGCAACGATTCCAATACGGTAAAATCTATCTACTGTCCGCCCCACGACCTAGAAAAAACACGTGATGTTGCCCGCGCGACCCTCTAGTTTTAACATCTTCTCAAATACAGACCTCAAATTTCAGAGCTTCCTCGTGCCCTGCGCGACTTTGTTTTTACGAGAATGCTAACAATGCGAAGAATCCCGTTTCACCTCCCTAGCTAATAAAGACCTTTCGGAGCCTGTGATGGATGTTGGTTGTGGTATTCACCCATAAAATGGCCATTATTGTGTCCCGAATCTGTTTACATGTACAATTAACATGCATTGGTTTCTCTGTCTTTTGAGTGCGTGCTTATCGTCATATACACTCGCTTTTTGGTGGATAGGTCGTTTAATAAACCCAATTTCCGAACACCTGGTTGGTTACGTGCAGCTCCTTGCTCTCCAC
Source organism: Phytophthora tentaculata (assembly GCA_033557915.1). Classification (NCBI taxonomy): domain Eukaryota; phylum Oomycota; class Peronosporomycetes; order Peronosporales; family Peronosporaceae; genus Phytophthora; species Phytophthora tentaculata. The sequence goes on from JAUCEA010000005.1 coordinate 2,029,346, forward strand.
TCCAGGCATCTGCAATCTGCAGGCTGCAGAACACCGCGCTACAAGCTAACCACGAGCTGCTGGAGAAGACTAGCAAGAAGAGAAAGAACGCCAATAAGATGGACGTCGAGGCTAAGAGATACACTCAAAGTATACATGTTTTAACGCATTCATGCTGTGTTTGCTACAGGGTAGAACACTACTCGGTGTTGCAGAGCAGACAGACGCCGCGCAGTCCCCAGTGGCGCGGTGGACGGCCTGGAGGACACTTCATTGTCACCATGAAGACGAAGTATCGGTCCGTACGGGTCGCGTACTTGTAGCACGGACACTCGAACGGCCCCACGGCGCCGTACAGCTCCTTGCGGGACTTGGCTTCCAGCTCCTTGGACATACTATTGACGTGCAGAACAGGTAGCGACGTGAATAGCTTTTTAGGCTCCGACTCGACAATAGTGCCGTCGGCCTTGCTCCACGTCGCGCCGTCCATGAACAGGCCGTAGATGTAGACACCTTCACTGGGCGGCGCGCGCACTTGTTCGGCCCGTTCGAAGGACGTCACTTCGGTGTGGTAGACCACGTCGTCCAGCGCCCATTTGTCCGTCTTAGAGTGCTTACGCGTGACCTCCTGCTTCATGGCTGTGAGCATACCTTGCGGGTTAAAGAACCCAGTCAACCAGAAGGAGTTCGGACGTCGCGTGTTGAGCCACGTGCGGTTCTGCTCGTCTCTGGAGATCAGTGATGAGAACCAAAGCCCCAGCGTCGGCAGGATCCACGAGAACTCGTCGCCTACAGACGTACGCAGCCACGACGGTGGCACCTTAGCGTCGAATATAGCGTCCAACGTCCAGCTCAGCTCCTCGGTCATGACAACCTCGCCACGGATAGCCATCTGCAGCGACTGCAGCATGGACCGCACCTTGGCGATCACACGTTGCAGACGCTGGATCTCCTGGAACAGGAAGATGTTGAGCGGGATGGTCAGTCCGCCCAACTTGTTGATCTTGGCCTTGTAGTCGTCCTCATTGTAGTCTTCCGGTAGTCTGTCCAGCAGCTCCTTGGCCTTATCACACACGACGTCTTCGCGCGACACGCCGGACGAGCCACCGCCTCCTTTCGGCTGCGTATCACCGAGCGTAGTAAGCAGTAAGTTCACTTCCTTGACACGGTACGTGAGGTCGGCGTTCGGGTGCAAGCCGAAGATTTCAGGCGAGTCGATCTCCGGTAGAGTGTGGCAGAAGTGCCGGTAGTCGTCGATGTTGTCGGCCACGGGGATCCGGTAGTTGAAGTCGTTCGGTAGACGAAAGATCGGCTCGGCCGGGTTGTAGCTGAACGTGGGCGAGCACACGTCCGGCGTGAGGCACCACTCGGCGTAGAAGTTGAACAGCCGGCGATCCATGTTGTCCGTGATCTTGCCGCCGTACTGCACCTCTGCGACCATATACTGCAGTGTCGGCCACGAGATAGGCCCGTTGTACAGGTGCTTCTCGAGGAAGATCGTACAGGCCGACAGGTCGCCGTTATTGTACTCGTACGGGATGCCCCAGCCCAGCGGCCCGAACTTCTTACGCTCGATCACTACAGAGTGTAAGAAGCACAAGTTGAAGAGCAATTGACGCCACTGGGTCGTCTCCACACGCTCCAGTTTCTCCTGATCCACCATGACTGTATACGACCGCAATAAACCAGCGCGTAGACCTTGAGGAGGTTCGTTCGTCACCTTGGTGGACATCTGCAGTAAACCGAGTGGGAACTGGTCGTTCGGTAGCGCTGTAAGGAACAGACGGAAGCCTGGATCCATCGTCTCGGTCAGTTTTAGCATGATATCTTCCATCTGCTCCATGAGTTCCAAGCCTAATTCACAGTTCTGTAACAACACCCACGTGCCGTTAACAACTGCCGCGTTGATCGCCTTTAACGCCACGGGTTCTTGACCTTCACCCATCGACACAACAGCGGGCGACGGGTTCTTCTGTTTACGCGCCAGCATCTCGATACTCTCGGTAGGATCAGCACCGATAGACAGCAAGAAGATCACGGGCGTCTCGGCCTTCATCTCGGCGAAGATACTCTCAATCGTATCAGTTACGGGTTCCACATAGCGTGGCCCCATTTGCTGCGTGTTACGGATAAACTCCTTGGTCGTGAGGATCGTGCGATCCATGCGAAGTGAGCGCACCAGCAACAGCTTGTAATACGGTCCGATAGCTTCGTTCTCGGCCAGTCTGGCCTCGTAATCTGGGATCACTACCGTCTCTGGTTCATTGTCTTCGTACCAGCGACGCCACATGCCTTCGTTCGAAGCCATTTCGTGCGGTAAGTTCGTGAAAAACTTGCAGCTTTGAGACAACTCGATGACGTTCAGCCACGCCTCGTTAGAGATCCACGAGAACGGTTTACGGCGCACGGAATTGATGTCGAGCGCTGCACCTCCTCTAATCAGTAACGTAACTTCTTCACGAGTCAGTAAATTATCCGTAACGAGGATTTTTAGCGTCAGCAGTAACACGAACGTTAGCTTGTCCCGTTCATACAGACCGCGGTTAATGTACCGGTACGAAATGTACGTCATGGTCTCGATGATGTTCGCCACGCGCTTGGACGCCAGCGCCGCCTTCTCTGCTACGTCCATTGACTTCATGAACAGCGCTAAAAATTGGTTCAATGACGTCTGGTACATGCAGTTAATTAGGGACGTCTCCACCACCGAGAAATAGAGTACAGAGCCACGCGTGGCTACGGGTCGGAACTGCTCGCGTTTCTCGTTAATCGACTTCCTCGTATCAGCAGCGGCAATTAGCTTGTCCTTAACCTCAGCTGCTTTCTCTTTAGTGTTCGCTAACACCCCGATTAGCTCTTCGTCTTCCAGTAAATTGCCCGTATTCGACGTCAAACGCTCTAATAGAGACGCGTCTAACGCTAACAGCGACTTAGTGTTCAGGTTGACGTCTTCTAGCACTTGAGCGAGCTGTTCTTCCAGCGCCTTCTGCTCTTTACCAATGACCCGACCCAGAAGCTGCTCCTCGAGACCCTTAATAGTGACTGTAAAGTCGATTACGGTAGTCTTCGCCTGTAATTCCGGACCGAAATGAGGGTTCGGCAGACGCGTGATGAAGTACATGGAGAAGGCCGGATTGAACTCCATGTTCTTATCGGACACGTTAATCGACATGCTCTTGCCCTTAATAATGATCTGTCTCTCCAAAACAGGGTCCAGCATGGGGTCGATATCTTCTTCCACACCGGCAACGATTAGAGCTTTTCCCTCACCCATACAGAACTCTAACTGATCCTTTAATTTAGGGTGGTTCAGCGACGTCGTACCGTAACTGGGTACCCGTTCGGACTCCTTATTCTTAATCCACGACAACGCCTGACCCTGTGGATCCACTAACAACGGATAGCGCGAAGAACGGGTAACCATAATACCGTTCTGTATCGACAGCGCGTCTGTAGGGAGCCCCTGCATGTTCCAGTCCCCGACTGTGCCAATGTCCACTAAGAACGTAATCACGTCGATATCCACCGTAACCGGAACATTTCTCGCCTCACAGTCAGGAACAAACTTGCTCTGCACCATATACGTCCGGAAGTCCTGGTTGAAAGGCCCACAGTACGACACAAAGGCACAGGCGACAGCACAGTCGCCCACGAGTCTCCTCTTAAGGTCTGCGAAGTTGTTCGAGTCATCCGTCCAACGCACTCGTTCGCCCGCCAATCCGTTGATTAGATCCGAAGCTTGCTGCATTTTACGTGCTAACGCGTTGGCTCCGTCTTCAATCCGCTTCTTCTCGGCCATTTGAGCCTCGAACATCTGCTGTAACTCGTTCAACCGCTCTTTACACTTACTTAGTCGTTGTTCGGCAGCGTTTAGAGCTTTATTGGCCGCCTCCATCTGCCCTTCAGCGATCGTTAGAGCCTCTAGTTTAGGCTTGACCACTTTCGAGGCTTCGTGGTAGAATTTCATGGCGCGTACCCATGTGCACAGTCCTTCAGCTGCGAGCGAAGCGTTCTTGGCTACACTTGGCTGGAAGCCTTCCAGCTCCATATACGGCGTCAATAACTCGATGGTCTCTTCGTTAATCATATCTTTACCGATCGCGCCGAAACTCTGGACGTTTTTCAGGAAATTCGAGTCGCTCATCATCGACTGCGCGTACGGAGAGAAAGACGTCTCGAAGAAGTCGATCTCCTGTTTGGCTACATTGAGCTTGACCTGCTTGACTGGGATCAACGGCAGCTTGAAAAGAATCAGAACTCCGTCGAACACGAGACGGATGATATCCGCAGGCTTGGCCAGCTTCTTGATCTCTCCGATATGCGCCGGTTTGATGGAGTCGATGGCCGTCTCCGCTTCCTCCACGAACGGTTTAGCCTTGGCCAGATCGTGTTCGCACAGCTCCTTTTCAGCCGAGATACGCGCCGCATCTTCCTCACACTTGGCCTTAATCTGCGCCACTTGGTCGCCTTCTTTATGAGCTTCAGCGGACGAAACTTGCAGCGACTGTAGCATGGTATTCGTCTCCTCTGTGGCTTTTTCAAGCTTCACTTGTTCGTCTGCCAGTACTATGGACATCGCTCGTACATCTTCAGCTCCTTGGATGAGCTTCTTTAAGCCCAAATTGACACGCTGCTCCTTGACCTTAATCTCGTCCAGTTTCACGTTGTACATCTTCTTGTACGACTCGATGAAGCTCAAATATGACTTTGGGGTCTGGTACACTCGCCGACGCATTTTTTGGAAATATTCCTCGCACAGATCCGTGACGATACGGTGCACCATTCCCATGTGCGTCATCAAAGCCTGCTTGGTTGTCGCGTCACACTCCATAGGGTAGTCCTGGATAAAGCCCTTGGATACGGCGATAAGAGCGTCTTCAGGCCACGGTAAGAACCAATCGATCGTCGGGCCGCTAATCAAACCGGGGAATTTTCGAGCTCGCTCTGCAAATTTCGCATTAAGCGGCGACATACACAATACGACGTGGAGATTGTCCCGTACGCAATCTGTAAAGTATTGTTTCAGGTTTGTTTGGCTCTCTGCTTGACCAGGACGTTCCTTAACGAAGGAGTTACGGAGATCAGCGGTCATGGCCATCATCTCGTCTTTAGCGAACAGTCCAGCCACTTCGCCCGTCATGAGGATAGAGTTGATCAACTCTAAGAAGATTTCGTTCTTAATTTCTGCGTCTGTAAATAAAAACGTCGTGGATTTACGGAGATGACCCGCTGACTTGTACAGCGTCCGGATATCTTCCATGAACGAGTTGGTGTTGTACGTTTTGGTTAGAACAATCTGGAAGATGGTAGAGCCAGCCATGTAGGCTGCAAGGCGCGTTAGCGACTGCTTTCCAGACCCACCGACACCAACCAGTAACGCTGAGCCTCGAGGCATCTCTAACAGGCGAGAAATACGTAACAAGTGGTCCAGTGCATCGTCGAATAGCACCAGACGCATCTGACGTTGAGGGAAATCTGTGTTGTACTTGTCCAGGAACTCTAAGACACGAGCGCGGACATCGGTTACGGTACCGCCGGGTTCGTAGATCTTCAACGCTGCGTCTGCGATGCCTCCTTCCTCATCTTCTTCGGGGTCTCGAAGGAAGTTAACCATAGAGTATTGCTGTCGACAGAACTCCTCTAACGTATCCCCGTAATGGCTTTTAATCAGCTCCTTCATGTACGAGTTGAAAATGTCTTTATCCTTGTGGTTCGTCAACTTATCGCAGAAAACGCGAGCGCATTCGTGCTTCCAAGTGAGTAAAACCACCTGGCCAGGGTCCATTTTAGACAATTTGCCCTGCGTTACTCGAACACCACCGCCACTAGTGAAAGTTTCGGGTGGGGTGAGTAGAATGCCCTGGAAGACTCGACTCAACTCGCGCATGTTGAAGATGTAGTGGAATTTCGCCGGAGTGGGCAGAAGTTTCGCCTTCATAAAGTTCCACAGGTCAATGGTAGCACGCGTGAGTTTGTTCACAACGCCCAGCGTTTCTTTACTGTACGTGTCGGAGTCGAATCGACCAGCGAGCATCTGTCCGTAGATATCGTCGATGGACGTGAGTGACGGGAGAATCAAGTTGAAGAGGTAGAATTGGCGCTTCAGCCGGTTAGGGATGTCGTTACGGCCTCCTCCTGGATGCCCCATAGCCCCAACGTATTGCAGATCTTCGCAGACTTTAAAGTCGCCGCGTCGGTCCTTGGAGAGGAAGCAGAAGCCGCTTAACTCAATGATCATACGCACAATTTCGAGAGTAGGTTGGTCCCCCCACGCGTTAACTAGCGGCATACTGAGATCATCCAGGAAGACCGTCATTTTCTTCCCTCCTGGAGGACCGAAGCTCTTACCGCCACGCTTATCCAGCTCGCTTTCAACCGCGTTTTGGAACATAAAGGGCGTCGTAGCACTCGAGAAATTGACGCGTTTGATCATCATTAAATCGGGGTTCAATTCGTTGAAAAACATCAACGCTGATGAGGTTTTCGCAGTACCAGGACCGCCTACCATCAACACAGGCTTGCGTTGTTTATGGAGGTTCTCGATGAGATACAGCGTGCGGACGGAGTCCATGGTAGGCACCAGTAAATTAGAGAAGTCGAGTTGTTTCGAGCCTTTAGGGTACTCCCATTTAGCGGGTCTCCAGAGCTTCCAGTCCCACGTTTGAGGATCCACAAAGTACTCGTATACGGTCTGACCCGGCTCGCACTTGGGCAGTAAAGCGTTGTCGTCGTACTGTCGAAGCCACTCGTCAAACTTGACTCGGTCCTCTTGCTCTAATAACGAGCCAAGAGACCAGCAAATACAGTACAAATAGAGTTTCTCTAACTGTATCGCTAATTTAGCGGGGTCTTCGGACAACGTTGTCCCGTGATCTCCAAGCAGTAAACCCGTCATCAGATTGTAGAGTCGAGACGCCTGGCCGACGCGAGAAACAATCATAACGCCTTCTGTGTTACGATTCAAGTAGTCAAAGCAGTGGCCCGGGTTGATCGGGTTGTTCTCGCCCATATATTTCATGAAAAGATCCCGTAAAACCTGCTGGTGCGTCGGTGGGCGCTTACGGATCCACGCCTCCACGACGGGGGCCCAGTCCAGATCCGTATCACTAATGAACACGATACCCGCTCGAGATACGGTAGCCGGACTGGCGTTCACTAACGTCTCAACCTCAAACATAAGCTTGACATTATCCGTCATAGGCATCCGGTCTCCGTTAGCGAGCGTCAAGATCTTGTTATCGTCCAGCACCGTATTCAGATCCTCAATCCAAATAGCGTCCACGGGGCCGTCACACGTCATCCACATGATGAATTTGTTGGCTTTGTTGTTGTATTTCGCCCACATGGCAGCGAAGACTCCGGTTGTCCACTCTCCCGACATAGGGTCCACTTCTCCGTACATTTCAGCGGCGCGAATAGCTTTAGGGTTCAGCTTGGACTGTTTGTGGACGATGTTGGTGGTTAGAGTTAGCGCCTGCATTAACACGTCGAAGATCTTAGTTTTCCCACCGCCAGTGGGACCCACGAGCATGATCCCGTGACGAACAAGTTGCGTCTCGTAGAGCTGAATGACCTTATTGAACCACCCAGGATGGTCCACGATGCCTTGCTTGTCGATCTCAGCTTGTAACGTCGTGGTAAGTTCGGGATACGAGCCTTTAGGAGGGAATTGAACGGTGGGAAACAAATCGGCGAGTAGCGACAAGAAGAGCGGCACATCTTGAGCCACGAGTTTAGAGAGATTCATATCCCGTAACGTCTGATACAGTAACTTGGACTCTAAATCGTTACGGTTGTCACGCTTGATCTTACCGGCGCTGCGAAGCACAGCGAGAATGTTACGGAGCCCCCAGTCGTAGTGCTTTTGCGCCGACAGCTGTTCCTTGCATGTATTATACAAGATAAAAAACTTCTTGGCGAGGTCCTGGTACTCGGAATAACCAACAGAACATAGCTTGACTTTCATAATAATCTCGAAATCGGGCACCATCATGGCTACACCTCGGAACAAAGCCTTCAAGTTCTCGGGCAGTTCCTGTCGACCGGCGTAACCTGGGTTCATGGTAATAAAATACCCGCAAACTTGCGTAAGTAATATATTCTGCGGATCACCCGGGAACTGGAAATATTTCGTTCCAGTCTTCTTAGCGTTCTGAATAGCCAGCACTTGTTGAGCCACCACGGACAATACGGGGAGTTGAATACGGTTAAACTCGTCGAAGCAGCCCCATAACCCGCCCTGACATAACCCTTTAAAGATCTTGGCACAATCCGTGTACTTCTGCTGGTCTGTGCAGTTAGTCACCACCACGTAGATACCGAGCGTTCGGCCGAGATCTTTCACCGTCTCTGTCTTTCCCGTTCCTGCAGGGCCAGCAGGTGCACCACCGAAATACATTCCCAGAGCTTGAGCGAGTGTAATATAACATCGATCCGTTAACGGGGTCACCACTAATCGCTCTTTCGAGCCAAGGTATTCGAACTGGTAATTAAAATCCACATCCGTGATGGAGATGACACACGCTCCGTCAGCGTTAAACTCGTCCGCATTGCCCGGTCTCCAGTAGAATCGCGCCTGCTTCAGCCACTCAAAGTCGTTAGGGTCCGATATTTTCTTCTGCTTGTATAGAGTAGCGAGGTCCGTCATGACGTCACGTTGATGCACGTGGATTGTCACGAGCGTCTCGATCTTGATTCGGTTTTCCTTGGAGCCTAGATCACCCAGACACCAGTTGGACAGCTCGGTAAGTACCATTGCTTGCTTGGTACTGGTATCTTTCATGATATTTTTCTTCGCTCGACATTGCTCCAGAGCCGTCTGGATATCTGTCGTCCACATCATCTGGATACCCAGCAGAGAGAACTGAGCCACGTATCGGTCCACAAACTCCCGCAGACGCTTTAAATCGTTGCCCACAACGCCAATATCCACGGCACTTTGGCGACAAATATCTTTCATGGTGATCTGCATCCCTCGTAGCAATGTAGCCAACCAGTCCTCGATGTTCCCCTGCGCCTTGACAATCTGCGAGAAGCGCACTTCTTCGACCCCAGACACCATCGTGTGGATCAACGTCTTGTCCTTCTTGTCGTGGTACACTCGCTCGATCGAGTCGAACACTTTCTCGTAGTGTTCGTTCATACTCAGAGGGTCACTCCCTTGCGATAAGATCATCAACAAACCAGGGTTCGAGACGAAGTAAAACCTCGGAAACTTGTTGCGTTTCTGCTCCAGATACCCCTCCAGACTCTTCTGGCACTTCTCCAGCTCGGAATACATGGTCGGCAAGCAGGACTTGAGTAACTCGCTCGAACAACAGGCCACGACGTTCTTGATCTCCTCGGATTTCGACATGATTTTCGCCCAATCCTTGTCAACTTTCTGGAACTTTTTGGCTTCCACGGGCATTTGTTTCGCGATATCTCCACCGGTAAATACCGATTCCAGCGAGCACCACAGCATCTGCACTTTAATCCATCGCTCCAGCGTCTCGGACGTGTCGGATAACTGTTCTAATTTCCCCTGAGCGACGTCTTTGAATGGGATCACGTGCCGCATGGACAGCATCGTCTGTAGATTCATCTGCGTCTCCTCCAGCTCCTCCACTACCGGTACTACCGCCTTTAAAATGGGTACATTACGGCTCTTCCAGTCCTGGAACTGGAACTCCTCGGTCTCCCACCGAGCCGAGATTTCGCCAAGTTGGACCTCAATCTTCAGTTGCTTATCGGCGCCGTCCGTGACTTCTTCGATCTCAGATTTAAACTCGACAATGTTCGCGTCCATGAGCGCTTGGAGCTTGAAATCCGGCGCTGTGACGTCCAGTTGCGTCTTGGTGATGGCCATGACCGCTTCCCAGTGTCGAGGCTTGATACTTTCCTTACTCAGCTCTTGGAGGAGCGGTAAGACGTCGGTAAAGTCGTCGATCATCTTCTTTAAATCCGTATACGCCTCCCACTCGCGTAATTTACCGGGCATTTTCTTGCATCGAAGAGAGAAGGCGTCCACTTTTTCAGTCATCGACTGTACTCGCTCCGCTACTGAAAGCCACGGGATCTGTTTCCACTCTTCGATTGTACTCAGAACGTCCGTATACAAGCCGAAGAGTTTATCCTGAAGTTGCAGCTCCTTCTTGGTCATCTCCAGCTCCGGATACGTCGTCTTTGGGAGCGCAAAAAGCTCTTCTCCGGACAAGTACAGCTCATGTTTACGCTCTCTGATCTTGTATTCTTCCTTGTATCGATTGAGTCTTTCCACGGCTTCGACTGGCGGGATTCCGATGACCATGGGCCCATTAGCCAGATAGTCTTCACGGAAGTGTTTGACGTCCACAATGAGCTCCTTAATGTCGCGAAGAAGACCCCGTTTGAAGCCTGCCTGGGTCTTACTGAGCTCGTCTGTGCGGGTCTCGGCGTGGTGGATCAGCTTGCGCCAATTGCTGCGTAGAACGGACTTTTGGTCCATTTCCTCCTTCTCCATGAAGCCGTCGGGCAGATAATACTCGAGCATCTCGTACATGTCCAGCACAGGGTTGATCTCCATGTTGATGCCGCTCTCTCGGGCTCGAACCTCCTTCAGTAGGTTCATCACGAACCGCAGCGAGTCCAAGTCGACCACTTTACGGTTCAATTTGCCCATTGTCGAGCGGAAATATTCCGTTAGAGACTCCATTTTGCGTCGCGCTTGGTTGTGTAAGTTATCCGAAAATTTCAATTTCCACTGCGAATTTTCGTGTTTCAGCTGTAACTTGATATTGCGCGTGTTCAACGAGAGAGCGCCGATGTTATGGATAGGCGTCAGACTGGAGATTTCTTCGTCGATCTCCACGAAACTCTTTAGTTTCTTCTCGAAATCTTGCAGTTCCGGGTTCTTTTTCAAGAAATTCTCGTACGACACGTCCTTCTGCTCCATCCAGAGCCACTCGTACTTCTTGAAAGACCCTAAATACTCCGTCACATTGTTACGTAAACCTTGGACGCTTCCAGTAAGTAACAGAACGACGCGAACGATCTCGATATCCTTGGTGATACGGTCGAAAAACGTTATTTTCCCCGCGTTAGGGTGTCCATTAGAGTTCCCGTTACTGTCCGGTCCCGTCGAGTTGGTTACAGCAGCAGATAAATCGCTCTGTCCCCAGTCCAGCAGCTCTTTCGAGCAGCTTAGAATGGTCTGCGCAGCCTTGTTAATGGCCAATTGGATCTCATCTAGCGACGGATGAAGCTGGACACTCGGGACGCTGAGCTGCACGTCCACCTCGAAGAACGGACGCTCGATAGTGAACACCGAAGACGTCGCGCGAGAGGCCACGCGCTTCTTGATAGTGTTCAACGAGTTCTTGGTGCAATGCAGTAGAGCTTGGTACATGAAGTGGTTGTAGTGTTTCTTGAGCTTCATGGCTTCGTCGTTGGAGACGCCTTCGATGTGGGAATCCAGCGGATACTGCATGATGATCTTGAGTAAATCTTCCACTGCGTTCTCGATCTCCACGTTCTTGCCTTGCAACAAGGCTCCGGCTCGCTTGATGTTCGAGCTCTGCATCGTCACAAACTCATCGAGAGAGAACGATTGGTCCACTGGGAGATCCACCAGCATCGTCTTGGATACAATGCGCATGTTCTTTTCGATCCGGTTCTCGATGATATCGTTGATATTCGTCACCAATTCCTCCAAATGCTGAAGCCCAGAGTGGATGTGGTTGCGATACGCTTCGATGTTCATACTCGTCCAGGTTAACGTGATCATCCCGGGTCGTAGTTTAAACTCCATGTCGTTAAAGTGAGGTCGTAAAAGCATCGCCGTCACAGGGATCACCTTGGTCACGATACGGTCGTACTCAGCCAGAGCATACTGGAGCTCATTGTAGTAATTCTTGAACTTATCTTCTTGTAGCAACACGATCTTGGCCGCCTCCGGGATCTCGATACCCATGCGATCCAAACATTTCGCCTCGCGTAAAAGTTGAAGAATTTCAGGGTCAAAATTCACGTAAAGTTTGTTATCTTCGGGATGGCGGATGATCAGCGTGGCCTGGAGTCCTGCCTTGGCCGTGTCGATGTACTGCACCCACGCCTGGTACCAGATGTACTCGAACGCCACCAGAGTTCTCGCTACTTTGTTGTACATCCGGATGATCCGCTTGGCGTCTTTACTGGCCAGCACGTTCTGGTTTGACTCGAATTTCTTCATCGGCTCTTCGATTCGTTTCAACAGGTGTCTGGACCAGGTTATATTACCTGCCACGGGCGGTAAATTACGCGGATACGGAGGGTTCTGTTTGTACTTTTCGTACTGCTGCAGCACATGCTCAAGCTCCAGGCCGTAATTCTGGAAAATGACGTTAAACTTGGAGTCCAAATCGGATTTTAAATTCTCTCGTTGCAGAATCGTCTGAAATTTACGGAGAAGATTCAGCGAGTGTTCAATGGACGTGATGTTCTCGAACGAGTCGTTGATGAACTTCTGCAGTAAACCTTCGAGGTCTGAGATCCTGACGTTGAACTCGACATAGTCGCGGTCGAAGCGGTTGTTCTTGTAGTCCAGCAGGTCGTGGTTACGGTACTGGAACTCGCGGATGATCGAGTTGAATTTCGCGATCAGATCCTCCATTCCTTCGAGTCGATGCTGCCCTAGAGACGAGAACTGGTGGATCGTTGTGAACATGTCGATGAGCTTCATAACACGTCGACAGAAGAGGTCGAACTTGCCGAAGATCTTCATCTCGTTGAACTCAAACTGCTTGCCCTTGGGCGTCGCGAAGAGCTTGTCTTTTGTGACTCGATACTGCTGTTGGTAGGCCTCGTTGAGTTTTAAACAGGAGTCCAGATGCCGGACAAGTTCCTCGGGGTCTTTATCCCACATGACCTCGTAGTTCTCGCCTCCTGTAACGCAGTGCTTACAGTTAGAGATCATCTGGTTAGTGATCTTAGTGAACAAGTTGGCCATCCGCTCGGTGGTGTTGTAGTATCTCGCGATCGAGTGGATCATCTTGATCGAGTTCATTAGCGCTGGTAACGTATCGATGATGGAACTGGGCGTGCCGTTATATAACGGGATGATGAATTTCTCCAATGTAAACAGATACTTGACGTTATCTTTCGCTTCATTAGCCGCTTCGGTGATGCCAATGTCGATCTGTTTCCATCGTCTGAGCAGCGTCTGGATACGCTGCTTAATATCGTCACTGACACTCTTTGTGGTCCGGCTGAGGACTGCAAACACGTCCTTGTACTCGCTCATCTTGAGCTGCTCCGTGATGCTGGTAAGGCGCTGCATGCGTCGTCTCCAGTACTCTAACTCGCCCATGGGCCCATCATCCTCGATTGTCTGGTCGTTTCCTCTCCCGTCGTTCGTCGTGTTGGTCTCCAAGTACGTCGAGATGACATCGCACCACTCTTTGAGGACCTCTTCATAGTGAGCGATCAGCTTTGGCGAGTCTGCGACTTGCAGACTCGCTCTAATTCCGGTGCCTCCATGACCAGCATTGTTCACCGTCTCGGCTAGGATGCTGCGATCGGGTCTTCGTAGCTCGAGACCGCTGTCCATACTGTTCAGAGCTTCTTTGAGGTCGTTGGCGAATTTTTCAGACTCAGTCATAAATTCGTTTTTTAAGTCGGAATCGGCTTTTCCCCACTCGTCCTTGGCCTTTAAAAGAGGCGAAAATAACGAACTGATGGTCGTCTCGAGGTCTCGTAAGATATTGGGCGCTAACTCTCCGAAGCAAATGGAGTTGTCGCTCGCTTTCTGAGCGTCCACGGGCTTCCCGTCGGCTGTGGTGCGCAGGAAAAAGCAGCATTTGGAGTGGATCGGGACAGAATTGCCCAGCGACGCACACAGTTTACTACTAGTGTTATTGCTACCAGAGTCTCCGTTGCTTTGTCCGTTCTCGACTGTAGCTGCAGTCTGGAAGTGCACGAACACTTTGCACGCGTCCTTGCCACTGAGCAACTCGTCGAAGAGCTTGCGTGTGGCTGGAGACGCTAAAAACTCGTTCACCTCGGCTTGAGTCGCTTTAGGCTCGAACGTCTCCACGATGCGCTGGCTCACCCATTGCATCCGCGGGGTCGACATGGTCAACCACTTTGAGTCTTGAGCTCGACGGCGGCGATTTCTAACTGGGAGACGCCACAAGAGACTCCTCAAGGAAGATCAAGGCGAAACGGATCACTACTACAATAACAATATTTTTTCGCTTCTGTACTTGTTTTTATTGCTCGGCCAGTTCAGTCCTACTTAGTATTACGTGCGAATAGACTTCTTCGGCAATGGGAAGTTGTCGTCAAGCCACGCGACGTAATTCGTGTAGAGCTTGTATATGTCATTGTCCTTCTCGAGGTTCATTTTTTGCAACTTGTAGTACACTATGTCCTCGTGGATTATGTCATCGTGCCACTTGGCGTACAGGTTTTCAGCGAAAGCGGGGTCGGATTTGGCTCTTTCGATTCTCGTGGCGTCGAAGAGAAACTCTCGGGGCGTTGTTCGTTTGGTTTTCGCGAGTGGGTGGTGAATTTGCAGCCAGTTGAAGTATTTCAAGTAGATAGCGTAGAGGTCGTCGTCAGTCTGGACGCCCATGCTCTGAAACTGTTTGAAGACGTCGTCGGAATCGTATCCGAAACTCTTCCAACGGTTGAATAACATGTTCGTAGACTTGACTTCACCGAGAGCCTTATCCATCGTCTTTCTCTGAAACAGCGCTTCCGAACCAAGCGTACCAAATTTCGTATGAGCGATGACATAGGAGCGGTATTTCTCTAGCAAGTCTTCGGCGTACTTCTTGGAAAGGATACCCTCAAGCTTTTGGCTGACCTTGGCCTCGTCGACTCCATGACTCTGCCATCTCTGGAACAGGGTACCGGCGTAAAAATTGTCGTCCAACGCCTTTTCGAGCTTCTCAACGTTGAACATTTTCGCTCCGGCCAATCTCTCCTCGTCGTGGGTCCGCAGGAACCGCTTCAAACTGCAATTTCTGAGACCCTTTGAGGGTCCCTCAAGCATCATGTCGGCATCTGCAGTCACCTTTGTCGTTCGCTTGTAAATACTCGCAGCCGCAGATACCGGCAACGAGCTGCCATTTGCAAGAAGGGTGAGCGCAGAGGCTGCCAGAAGAATAGCTGAGAGACGCATTTGTTGGTTCCAACACGAAAAATAGCTTCTTATGTCAGTCAAATGCTACTTGACAGCTGGAAGATTGCAGAGTGAGATGTAATTGGGGTCGATACCACAAAATTATGTGACGAATTCGATTGGCAACTTGCGAACAGCAGTGCACATCCGCTTTCAAAGCACATGTTCAAGTGCGACGATTTCGTTAGATTTGCTGGATATAAGGTGGTTTTATTATAATATATGTTACGATAGTTCATGTTCATTACTTCAAGTATATCGTGACACTCGATGATTAACGGTAAGACCAGACGTGCACTTTTGAAAGTGCAATTCTGGCACAAATGCTACATTTCATTCAACCGCGCCCGTACTTGTACAATCAAACAGGGGTGGATTTATCAGAGCAAAACACAAGTACTGCTAACTGGTACAGCCTCGTGACCACATTGACTAATTTGTATGCAGATGGATTAATAGAAACAGCTAAATAATAGGGACATGAACCTATTTTCCACTTCTTACGCATTTTTCACCTTGATCTCAGATTGATCCAGAATTGTGTTCACTTTTAGGTACAGTATACCTGTACACTTCGAAATAGAAGTGAACAGCTGTTCTTGTTACAGCACTGTACCCGCTAACTTCGTCTTATCTTTGGCCACTGCACACTATCAAAACTCGGACGAAGTTAGCGATTATTTCTGGCCGTATACACTTGAGGTAACTATGGAAAATATTCGTACCCCAATTAACTTCGTCTGGTGATAATGATTGGTTAAAATAAAGCAACAATTCTGCCACCGCCCTAGTGGTGTATTCTCGCAGCGTTACACAAGCGAGTCGGGTGGCTTCAGTGGTAGGCTTATGTATTGGCGCTGGCAGTTGGCGCTGCTCTCGTATTTGATCATAGTGCGCATATACCGGCTCGCGTTCGTGATGTTGGTCGCAGAGTTAGTGTGTACTCTCGGCTAGCTAAATGTTCGGTGATGGTGGCTCTCTCACAAGCGGTGGCGATCTCGCAGTCGGGGCACTCTCTTTGTTGGCTGCGCGCTCGGACAACTGGATGGCGTACTTGGAGTTGATGACGTGTGGCGTGCTCGTTATTGGTGGCACCCTCTTTGTTGGCTGCGTGCTCGGACTCGGTGGCGTACTTGGAGTTGGTGATGTGCCCGTAGCGGTGGCGTGTTAGCACCCGGTCACGTGCTCGTATGAGGTGGATAGGTCGCCGTTGGTGACGTGCTTGGGACGGTAGACGTGCTCGTACTCCTCATACCGGTCCAGGACCAGAAGTATGTGATACTACAAGTATGTTATTAAATGAAAATTATATTTATTAACTGACATTTCCTGTTATTCTGTGTTAGACTCTGAGTTCACGGATGGACAAGGATATCGATCAAGTCTGAGTAGCCCAGCTAGCAGCAAATTGGATACGTGATAACGAGCGGAATGCTGTTCGATGCTGCTCGCTCAGCTCACTCCACGCTTTGACAATACCGGTAAGTTTGCCGGACCTGCGTCTTTTACGCTTTCCGAACTCTCCAACAACTGCACGCGTTAATCCATCAACTAGCTCTGCCTCACATTGACTTGCCATACTTTTCATTGCAGATATCCACCGCGATCTCTCTGCTTCACGAGAGAAGGGGGAATTGGAGGAATACTACTCAGGTCAGCGACGTACGCTGTAATCTCGACCAGTCTTTCTGACCGCGGTTCCCTGTGGTCTTCGGAAGGGAACCGAGCCCTTCCATTGTGTACTGAACAAGAAAATCTGAGAGCATCTTTCCCTTCAAGGTCGTGAGGCTTTGTGGCCAAGACTTACCGACTGGTGGGGCGCGCAGCGGAATTACTCTAGCCGGCTCAGCCCTCGCGTGTCTGTCCATGCGCGGTGCTGGTGCTGCTGTTACTAGCAGCGTTATCACGCACCGGTACATTAGGTAGGCGATCAAGACATAGACGCAACATGGTTTGAGCTCCTCGTTCGCTGTCACCAGCTGCTGGTGGCCGAGCAGAAGCCGTTCAAGGGTATCTTCAAAAGTATGTATTCCAACGAACTGTTGAGCTAGTTCCTCTATGCTGAGACTGTCCTTAACTGTTTGCAGCGGAAGCGACAGAATGTTATCATTAATGAATCGCTTGCGGATCGTGCTGCCCCAAACAAGCAGCTCCTCCTGGCACTGGCGAGGTGGCGACAACGTAGCATGCACGCGCTGCAACTCTTGGTGGCTGCGGAGATACCTCCAAAGTATCGCGGTAATACATCAACAGCGTGGCTATGAGACAGTCAGCAAAACCTTTGGGCGAAGTTTTTGCGAAGTGCAGCGTTCTGAGAGACTTAGCATATTCACTAACACGTGTGAACACTTGATGTGGTTCTTTGTGAAAACAGGCAAGCGAGGGTGGGTGACCACCTTGCTTGGTCTCTATCCATCCTCCAAGCACTTTGGCAATATTCTGGTCGCTTGAAGTAGTTGGAGATATGTATTCGAGCGACGTGGCAAAACCGTCCATTGACCAAAGACCGCGGTGAGCCAGGTCAGACAAGTTGACACTGGCGTTGGAACTGGCATAAGTGGCACCGCCCCGACGTGTCGAGTGGGACTGGAGGTTTTTAGTCAACTTAGCATCGTGGTCATAGTCGTACAGACTTCAACACTCTGTTGATATACGCCGCCAAGTGCGCATCTGTGGAAGTAGCTGTCACTTGCGAGAATACATTTTGAGATGCATTGTAAGGATCAACAAGTAGCTGACACGCTAATGCGTGAAACGGGTCAATGCTTCAGCATATTGGAGAGCAGAAAATTGATATACTCTGCTGTTGACTGACCTTGATGCTGCAGTGATATTGTATAGTTAATACATTCATCATTGTTATTGTATTCATGTTGATAGTAGAAAACAGCACACTTACCGCGTGACATCGATAAGAATAAAACTTCCTTGCCAATGTAAGTCAGAAAAGTGAATCATTCCCACGTCGGAACTGCGACCGATTGCTAGCCACTGGTTGTTGAGTAGAGTGCGATCGAGGAGAGCTTTTCTGTCGTTTTTGAGAAATAATATTGAAGATATTGAGCGCAGGTCCTCGATAGTCATTGGTGGCGCTTGTTCCTTGAGCTTTTTTCCAGTCGTTATTGACAGCATCAGATACTGTTTCTGCAGGTGCCGCCTGCAGCGACTGTACCACTCGGTATCAGAGCGGAACAGATCTGTCTTCGTCGCCTCTTCCAGCTGGCGCTTGATCGAGCTCAGATAGCTCTTCGATGTTTGCCAATGAATGTGAGGGTCTCTAAACAGGAAGGCAAGAAACTTCCCAAACGTATCTTTTGTTACTTGATCTGCCTTAATCGTTGTAAGAGCCAAGTTTTTATCGGTATGCTTCTTCAGAAAGGCATTGAATTTTGTACGGGCAGATGCGTCCTGCTTTTTTGAGGCTGAGCCTAGCTCACTCTCCATTAAGTCTACAATTGTCTCGAGATCTGCATCGCTCTCCATCCCTCGCGCTATCGCTGTTTTTAGCTATTCAGGGCCCTAGGCTGTGCGTAACGGAGTATTAATGTTGTTTGAATGTTGTACTAAGAGTGGTTTGTAACTTTTATTATCTTCGTCGACGAAGATAAGTAAATACCCTACTGTATCCCATTCAGTTTACAATCACATGAGCCAGGGCAAAATGCACCGGGACGAACATCACTTCGTACACTCTGAATCTTTAGTCTACCGAAGACTAGTAAAACTCGACGGGCCATCATCAAACATCGACTTTACAAATTGACGGGACGATTGAAACAGAAGTGAGTGGTTTTCCTGATTTGATACAGTGTGAAGTTTAGAACTACAGTATAAAAAGATTATCTCACCTGGAGAGTGCAGTGCTGGGATCGCTGCGGTCCGCCGTGCGGAGCTCGGCGCTAGGCCCGCCTCCGCAAATACTGCGCGTCCCTGCGATCTCATTCGTTTTTTTACGAGTTCAACTCTATTAAAAACAAAAACAGTTTTAAAAGGACCTGGCTACTAACCTACCACTCCATTCCAGATTAATAGTTCTCTAGGCCGTTTCGGCATAAGAGTTCCCTAATATTGACTTGGGTTTACTAAAATGAGATTTGCTTGTTGAAACATGCTCGACATAATTAGAGCATCAGTACAGATGCGTGTGCATAACACGAAGACTCTGGCGTGGATTTTCATAACAAATCTAAGTAACTACTTCGTAGTATCAATGATATATCTCAGATGGTCACACCAAAATAAAGAACGAGCTCAGCCGCATAGTTTCGTACCCTTTTCATTTATTTTGGCCTCATATTGGGCTTAATGTTCCATAATTGATGAATTATCTTGATATTTGTATCAGTTCGCAAACCTGCTACAGTAAGAAGTGTAATTAGTCTGGTCCAGACTAATTACACTCACTTCTTACTGTACCAGGTTTCAGGGGTTTTTCGGGTAAACCCGATCTGAATGGACCCTACGACGCTCGTTAGAGAATCCACCGCGCGTGTAGTGCATTGTGCTATCCACACAAGCGTCGACTTGGCAGCGGTCGAGCGCCTCGCCGCCAAACTTGTAATAGCTGCCATTCATTACCTGTCATTTTATTGCCCTGTTGATTTTTACTTTGAGTGAAGGGTACCAAACTGATTGGAGATGATCAAGGGGTGGTGACGTGGGACAGCGGAGACTTCCACTACTTTGAGGACGTGAAGCAAGACGGCACCCATACCTGCCAGTATGTGTTCGTGCTGGACGCTCTTAACTTTTGCTTCTGGCCTACTGAAAAGTAAGTGGCTTTCATTGTCAATACCACTTTTTGATGCGGGTGACTGACTGACTGTGGTTGGTGATGGCAGTATGGAGTACGAACATTTGGCGAGGGGATTAAAAACCGCGTTACTGCGTGATCCCCATGCGTTGGATGCCAACAACTTGGCGACGGTGACCAACGAGACAGTGGCGTCTTGGTTCCATCCGTTCACGCCGTCACAACTGGATGAACGTCGACGTAAGATCCGAGAAGTGGGCGAAGTATTGCAGCAATTCTTTGATGGGCAGGCGCTGAACTTGATCAAGAAAGCCAATTGTTCGGCTGTTGAAGCTGTTCGGCTTGTGCTCGCGTATTTCCCAGGTATTTTACTATTCATTTTGCCAACAAAAAAAAATAGTTTCACACAACGTAATTTCCTGTCCAAAGGCTTCCGAGACCACGCCGTGTATAAGGGCGAACAGGTTCATTTCTACAAGCGTGCGCAGATTTTGGTTGGCGACGTATGGGCTGCTTACGGCCGTCGAACGTCCGGGATTGCTTCTTTCCACGATATCGGAAAGCTAACAATGTTTGGTAAGAAACCCTTAACTCTGCTTAAGTGTTCGTGTCGTATCTGACCGCTGACTATGCTATCGAACAGCTGACTACCGAGTACCGCAAGTTCTCCGTCCCGAGGGCGTGCTGGTCTATTCTTCGGAGCTTGCTGAGCTTGTCGATAGTAAGACTGAGATCCCCGCTGGAAGTGAGGTAAAATTCTCCTTCACTTGCAATATTTCGATACCGTCAACAAGTTTCTAACATTATTTTACTCTCTGGATATTATCTACCGCAGATGGAGCTGGAGATCCGCGCTGCAACGATCCAAGCGGTCAAGCAGATCCACAAGCAAATGATCAGCAACGGTCATCGTCTTGAGGTGATTGAGCTCGATTGGCTGCTCTGGCAAATTGGCGAGGACAACAAAGAAGATCTACTGCCGCACCATCGCACGTGGAGCATTTACTACTAGGCTGTCGTTCGATCACTGGAACAATATGCACGGATGATATTGAATCACATCGAATCGCATGCATTTTCTCCGTTACTGCACTGGAGGCTACATGTAAGCCGATGAATCTAACAACACTCATCGCTTAGATGTGTGGTCCTCCAGATAATCCGTTAGCAGCTACGCCTCCAGTCGGCGACGCCGGGTGGTGTGACATCCGACCGCGAACGAAGCCGCCAAAGCCCTTTTTCTTCTTCTGCTCCTTCTGCATCTCAAGCTGGTGCACACGGGCGCCGTATTTGGTAGCGAGGTCACGGACGACTCCGTCCTCGTCGCGGAACTCGCCGATAACCTGACGGAAGTCAGGAACTCGCTCCGAAGCCAGCGCCTTGAGGAACGGAATCAGGTCTTTCAGTTCGTGGTCGTCACGATCCCGTCCGTTGGTGAAAGGCTTAACCGGAATAGCATTCTCCGGCTGGAGCTGGTACGCTGCCGGGTCGTCGTCCAAAATCACCACCTGCTTCAAGTCGCGGTTCAGGTTCGATAGGTCCTTCACGTGGGCGCCATTCAGATACCGCGTGGCATCACGCGACAGAATGTGCAGCGCGCACTGCTTGGGGTCCAGCTTCTGTACGATCTCCTCGGCGCCGTAGTTCTGCGAGAAAATCACAATCTCGTAGTATTGGCACAGCGTCTCCAAGAACTCGTCCACTCCGGGACGCTTAGCGTGACGCCAGCCGTGCTTCCTCTGCAGCGAAATAACAGTCATAGCAACAACTATAAGGATATAACGCAAACTCAGCAGTAATTGCAGTAACGTACGCTCCACTCGGAGTGCACGAGTGTATCTTCGAGGTCGAGTACTAGCACGGGGACGGGCGGAGTGTCCGCGGGCACCTGTGGGATGGGCCAGTCGGGCAGCAATTTCTGTCTGGACGGGTCGGTGAACGGCTTGACGGTTTCTTCCACCTTCTTGGCGATGACCGCGTAGATGTCGCCCAGGAACGTAGCACCTAAGGTCTCCGTGATGCGGCTCTTGATACTGTCGTCCAGCACGAAGTTCCACACGATGGAGCCAGAGATGCTGCCAGCTAAAAGCGCAAATGAGATACGAGCAGGTAGCGATGATGTGCGCACGACCTTGTGACCCGTGGCGGCGTCGGCCGAGTGTTTAGCGGCCTGGCGAGCCGCTCGTCGTTCGGCTCGTGGAACTACCTTGAGGGGAATGTCACGCCCCACTTTTGCAAAGACGGACGAGGCTTCCGAGGCGGAAGCAGAGACGGCCGCTTCGGCCGCAAGCATTAGTTTGCGGGTGGCACCCATTGCTGCGGATGCACGCACGCCGCGCTGAGCATTGCGCACCAGCTTCAGCATCATACTCGTAGATATGCGGTCTGTACGGCGTCTCCAGTCATAAAACAATTTGGTACATTGTGCCTCTAAAGTGGTACATTTGAGCATTGTGCCACTTCAAGAAACAAATTCTTTATGGCGCCTAAACCGGTGGATAAGTGGGTCTTCCCGGAGCTACGCGCAGTGATTCTGCGGCCTACGCGGACACCAAGCGCGCCGTCCGATGATTCAGAAAAGGAAAACACGGATGCGGATAGCCCCGCAGTATTTCACACGCCCAGCTTCACAGAGTCCAAGGTACCTTGGCGAGTGGAACTTCAGCTGCGGCGCACCACCTGCGCCTTCATAGAGCATCTAGCGCAGCTTTTGGAGATGCCTGAAGCTCCAAGCGTATCCGCCCAGTTGTTCGTCCAGAGATTCTACATGATGCACTCGTTCGCGACCCACGACCGCTTCCTAGTAGCAACGGCCGCGCTGTTCTTAGCCGGCAAGACGGAGGAGTTCCCAGTCAAGGTCCGCTACGTCACCGAGTGTTCCATGTATCTGCTACTGTGTCGAGAACAGGCTCAAGAGAAACTCATGGCGAAACAAAAAGCTCATACACCAAAAGTCAATGGAGCTGCAGCTAATCGACACTCGCCATCACCTGCTGCTCAAGCCAAGAAGATGCAGAAGCTTGACGCCAAGGGCAAACCCGTGGAGATGAGCTCTACGCTCGGCAATGACAAGGAAGCAGCAAATACCAAACACATTGAGTGGCTGAACGCTCTACTGGAAGTGGTGGAGGTCGGAGAGGTCGAAGCCAATGCGAGCAAGGTCTTGCTACTCGAACGGATCTTGCTGCTGACGCTGTCGTTCGAGATCGGAGCACCGCAGCCGTTTGCGTACGTGGCGCCGCACATGGAGAAGATCTTTGCGCTAGAGGCAATGCATCCGGATATATCGTACGAGAATACTCGCCAAGTTACGTTCATGCTGGTCGCGGACGCTGTGAAAAGCGGATTAATCTTGGCATTCGACTGTGTTACGCTTGCTGCTGGTGCAGTGTACCTGGCTTGCTTATATCATCACCAAGTGAGTCCGAATGTAGCTACTGAGAAGAACGAGCCGTGGTGGACGGTGCTGCAGCTTCCAGAGAAGGAGCTCGAAGATGTAGCGAGATGCTATTTGAGCATGTACGAAGATGAAAGCGGGGAGAAGAGCAAAGGACTTGGGCCTGACTTCCTGGACCTGTGGACACGATACCGACCAAGCGACAACTTACCTGACCTGGAGTATATTAAAGCACTGGATGCACCCTTACACGCCTGAGTGTCTATTAAATCTGAGCTTACCCTTGCATAGGGATTTGTTGAATGGATTATATGCTGTAGTCCTCATGCTGGTTAGCTCGGTTACATATAGTGTAATCAAACCCAGGACCGAGCTTTGCGTGGGCTGTCCAGCAATCCCTTAATGTAGAACACCTGGAAGAAGCAGACGACGAGGTAGACGGCGCACTCCAGCACACCGAAGAACATGACATGCTTATTCATCTCTTCCTCCACTGTAAGTTCAATGCACGTAAGGTTAACAGTCTATAACAGCACAATGTAAAACGATAAAACCAACCTTTGATATGCCTGTCTGTCCGAATCAACTGTAGTCTCTGCTCCGATTCCAGCTCACCGAGACGTACATCCAAGTGTGACGCGTACTTGGCCAGCACACTCACATGCTCTATGCATCAGTTCCAGTAAGCCAAAGCCCAATTAGATGAGAACAGACAAGCACACCAACCTTTTTCAACTGGATGCTGCGACTGCAACGTATTGGTCACGTGCGTCACCAGCTTCCCGTCCGAGTCCGGATTGATGAAGCACAGCTCGTGCACACCCGATTGTCTGAGCAAAACCCCATCATCAACTCGTCAGTAGTGACTATATATCCTATCACGATACCACTAAAAGCCAGCACTCACTTGGGCGTGACAAGATACTGTCCTTCTGCATCCCCTAGCCGTCGGTAGATGGTAACTCCCTCTGGGTTCTTCACCTCCAAATCAATATGCGAGTCTGCAGAGCTCACAACATAAGCACCACCCAACTCGTCGCCCTCGAACTTCGCGTCCAGGTAAAAGCATTCGCTTCTCTCGCCTGCCACGTAGAACGTCAAACCCTCGGACGGATCGAAGTCGAAGCTTTCCACGGTGCGAGCTTTTGGAGCGTATTCGGCGTCTGCTCCCACTCCACGCGGCTTGTCGTCGTACGGATCAAAATGCGGGTCTTCTGCAACCGCAGCGACCTCCGGATCCAGCGCCGCGAAGTCGCCTTGCGCCAGGACGCCAGGCAGTGCCAGCAGAAGCCACGTGTGCAGTGAAGACATCTTCATCTTGAATTATAAAATTGAAGTAGCCAATCAGAATTGAAATGACATTGTATTGACATTTTTGCTTTGATTTTACGTAACTTAAGTTTTAGGCTACAGTATTGTCAACTTTCAGAAATCATTTAGCAACAAAAATGCAACTGAGTGTCCAATTATATTATGTACAAGCCGAGAGGAGCCCCGCAAGCAGGGCCCTTTAAGCATGTTTGAGCAAAGCAGAATTGCTGACAGCACCGCTTTGCTCGGCAGGCTTGTTTTCGTTTGAAATTGTAAATTCAACTATAAACTCGATTTTCTTTTTACTGAACGTTACTTGCCGCCTCGATCCGTGGGCCGGGGATATATCATATACTCCATGTTTTAGAAAAGCTTCGCGTTTTTTCATATTCTTCGTCGTTCTTACTTAGTTTTTGCTACTGGCCCGGTGAAGGATGCAGCTGTCTGTTATTGCATTATAGATCCTCGGTAGCATTTCTTTAACAAAACATGGTCTCAGCACCGAGTAAAGTTTCAAAACAGTAAATGATTACTTAAGCTCAATCATAGTTTGTTCACAGTGCCAGTTCGATATCTTCCTTCTCCCATGTATTGATTGCACATGATCGGATTAATCTCTATAATGGCAGTAAACACCACACAGCTTTGATACTGCCACCAAGTACCATGCCTTGGTCGATGAAGAGCGCTGATCGTTGAGAATATGATGGGTGTAGAGCGCTAACTGTTGAGGATATGATGGGTGTAGGTCCCTAGGTAGCTGGTAGGCGCTGGGATCGATGTGCGGGGTGGAAGGCGTATTTAACAGTGCTTTACTTATGTTGTCCTAACATGCCTGGCTCTCTATAAGAGCGTAAGGACCACCTTACTGTTTCTGCGTATTTCTGTTTCTATCGTACCTATGTCGTCCTCCTGCCACTTCTTCAGTAATACTAATCCTTTCGAGAACGCGGCATTGTTAAGATATACTATACAACTCAAGTTGTTAAGAGATGAAAGGGGGCAAAATGTCCCCTTTCATAAAGCCACAGCACTCGTCTCGTAGCGACCCTTTCTGAAACGTAGAAGGCAGATGATAATTTTTACGGATAGGGGAAAATATATTGGCAAACGGGGTAAAATTATTGAGGGGGTACCGGTTCTTGACGGTATGTACCCATGAGCCAGTTAACCGGTACTGGTCCAACACGATCCCTCGATGATTATGGTACGTTGATTACGCCACCAATGGTTAAACGAGTAGGATGATTGGACGAGTACAGAGTGTTGGTGATTGGACGTAACTAATGATTGGATGACCTAGGTAG
This sequence comes from Phytophthora tentaculata, assembly GCA_033557915.1. Classification (NCBI taxonomy): domain Eukaryota; phylum Oomycota; class Peronosporomycetes; order Peronosporales; family Peronosporaceae; genus Phytophthora; species Phytophthora tentaculata. The sequence goes on from JAUCEA010000005.1 coordinate 2,055,214, forward strand.
TGAGCACAATGTATGATCCGATAAATGAATCACTTCAGAATCTTCCTTCTTTCCCTCAAGTGGTCTTCGCTTCGGTCCTCTTCTCCGAGTGGTGACTCTTCCCTTCGCTTCGTCTAAGCTCTACCTTGCCCAAGATCCGTGACCTTTATCAGGTAATGAGCCCAAGCATCATGTCCTCTGCGCAAGACGCTTCAACCAAGGTCTCCATCGATAAATTCAACGGCGACTGCTACGCAACATGGAACCGTTACATGCGTGTCGTGTTCCTGACCAAGTCAGTGTGGCACGTCGTGAACAAAGATACGACCCCAAGCTTCACGGAATCTCGCGCCAGGGATGAGTACGTCAAGTCGAGCAACATAGCGTTCGGATTGATGCTTCTCCACATGAACGCGGACTACCATCGCGTGGTCGTCAACTGCGAGGAAGCGTGGACCGCGTGGGCGCGCTTGAAGACGCTATACGGTGGATAGTAGAAGGCTGGTCGTATACCTCAAGCGACAGCTCTTCAGCGTGGAGATGTCTGAAGGTGCAAATGTATCGCATTATTGCAATGACGTTCTCTACATCAGCGCCAAGCTTAGCAGCATCGGTGCCAACATGGAGGACGAGGACATGGCGATCTGCTTGTTGCGCAGTCTCCCCAAGAGCTACCAGAACGTCGTGCTGAACTTGGAGATGAGTACTGCTGAGCTGAAGACGCAAGACGTTGTTAAGGTGCTCACGAACGAGCATATCAAGCGACAAGGCGAGAAGACTTCTACGAGGAGAACTGAAGACGCGGTAAAGGCGATCAGTACCGAAAGAGAGTCTCGCCAGTGTACCTACTGCGGAAAATTGGGGCACGGGATAGAGAAGTGCTGGACCAAGCACAAGGATGAGAATCGAGGAGGTCGACGCGACGGCAATGGTCGTGGACGCGGGGCCAACAATGTCCAGTGGCGAAACGACGACTACGACTACGGCTACGGCTACGATCGCGTGGCGTTTGCGGTTTCGTTGAAATGTGGGATTTCGACGGGCAAGAGTATGTCCGGGATGTGGGCTGTCGACAGCGGTGCGACGCATCATATCTGCAACGACAAGGATAAGTTCGTCAAGCTGAAGGTTGCTGACGGCAACAACGTTGCTATCAAGGGTGTGGGAACTATCGTCGAACGAGTGATTCTACCCAACGGCGACGAGCGCGAGATCGAGATCAACAAGGCGATGGGCGTCAACAAAATGGCGGTCGACACGGAACAGGCAGTAAAACCCATATATCCCTTTCTGCTTGAAGGTGAATAATATCTAACCAATGACTGTTGGGTACTCGATTAGGATGCGATTTCGGATTAAATAGCGAAGAGTCCCCGTCTCTACCTGACAACAATTACATTTTTAAATTTGCAGAAGGATCTACGCATACGTATACACGCATTGAAACTGAGATAGAGGTCTGAGCGGACCCGTAAGAACGTTTTAGCCCTAACCCTTTACCTATCAGGCCGTTAACCATTTACCCTTTTTTGGTAGCTAAAGGGCTAACCCTTTAGCTGCTGTGCCTGGTAGAGATCCCGTCAGATCTCTATCAAAACAAATTATTCGATGCGATTGGTTGAAATAACGGATCCTCCACCAGATCATGTACCCATGACGTTGCTAGAGGTCCTAACAGACCTCTACCTAAGCATCTCTCGACCCCACGTTACATATCAGCTGCGTGATACGTGCTTGTTAGAGGTTTTTCGCTATCAACACTTTCAAAACAGATCCCACACGCAATGAGCACAGAGGACGAGTCCGAAGATATAATTGGAGACTGGGAAGTTGACGACGTTGGCGAGATAGATGCATCCGGGGTGGTAGATACTGATGATGGGGGCGCCGCGCCGGACGCAGATACGGCGAGAGAAAACTGTGGTTCCGCTCAAGAGCAAGTTGTGGAGCCGAACAGCCGCTCTACGGTGCCAGTGACTATCGGAGATCAGTACATGGCCTCACTTCGAGACCAAAGCAGACTTTATGTGACTATTGCGGTGCAAGTGGCTAATGCATTCGACAAAAACGCCGAGTATGGAGTTTCCTAGTTCATCTTTACAAGTGTGCTCAAGAAGAGACTGCATAAATGGACATCAGACGTCCTAGTTGGAGCTGGGCACGCAGCAATCACGGAATCCGTGTTCAACGCGTACTTAGGACTCGAGATAGCGGTGAGCGTATGTCCAATGAGTGATATATCAGATTATTGGTCAAATAGCCGTTTTTTAGGTCAGGCGGCATTTATCGAGACTATGACAAGGAGAAGATTCCAGCAGATTCGCGGTGCGTTAACGCTCCACCCCCTAGAACACCCGTCGTTTGATAAAGAGAGGGACCCGCTCTGGCGATGCCGTGGAGTTATGGAGCACTAGCGTTTTGCCGATTTTGCGGTTCCGATTGGTGTTAGCAGCATCGATGAGATGACTGTCCGGACCAAGGCAAGGACGCGGGCTAAGACGTGTATGTCGTCTAAGCCCGATAAGCACGGTGTACGATTTTATGCCGTAGTTGGATGGAGCTCGCTTTACGTACATTCATTATAAGATAATTCATCGGGAAACACGATGCCTGCTACTCCTGCTGAGCGCTACACCAATCTGTTTCCTACTTTGCGTACCCCACTCTGTGTATCCATTGAGGCTGACTCTGCGACGTCGATGTGGATTGCAATGGCTGGCCGTTTTTAGATGCAAGAAATGCTCTTTCTTGCATCTAAAAAAGCCTAAGCTCTATAAAAACTTATTTATGACCCATACCAGATTCTAGATGCCTGTTTTAGGCCATACAAACTCTTTTGACTAGATTCCCATTTTCATGTTGGAACCCTAAAGGTTGCCTCATATAGATACTCTCATTTAGGACACCATTAAAAATGCTGTGGAAACATCCATCTGGTGTAGGAACAGTCCTAGAATTGTAGCCAAAGCGAGCAGAAGCCGCAGAGATTCATATCTAGCTAAAGGAGCAAATACCTCTTTATACTCGATTCCGTACATTTGGGTGTTGCCTTGAACTGCCAGCCGAGCCTTAAATCGGTCTACTGAGCCATCGGCCTTATACTTAACATCAAACACCCAGTGACAACCCAGCGCTCTTCTTCCTTCTGGTAGGGGCATTAATACCCATGTACCATTCCTAATTAGGGCTTCAAACTCAATTTTAATAGCGCACTCCCACTGCTTGGCGAGTGGGCTGGCCCTTGCTTCCCTAATTGACTATGGAATAGGTATCCTAGGTTTATCAGCCGCAACAGTGTTCAGCTGTGTCATATAGTCCTTTAGCCTTACATTTGGTGTTCGCTGTCGTTTTGACATGCGCCTATCACTATTGAACCCTTTCCTTACTCCCACTGCTTGGGAACTCGGTCGTCGAGTAACAGTTTCTGAATTTATAACTTCACATTCATGATTTGCTCAACGTCGAAATTACTTCTAGATCGCTTTCCTAGGTTCTGAATTGTCTTTTCTTCATCTAGGTCAATCTTAGAATCCTATATAGGGAAAGATCGTTTGATCATAGCTTCTGTACCAGTAGGACTGAACTTTACATCTCGAGCTATAAGGTACTTATTTTCTTTCACCCCTAGAAGACAATACCTTTTATGTTTAGGCGAAAGGCCCAAAAGTTTGCATTCTATTGCCCTATTACTCAGTTTTGGGTCCTTTCGTTTTGTTTTTGGAACATGAGCGAAACATGTGGATCCCCAAATTTTGAACGCTAATCCACTAGGTTTCTTACAATGTAGCAGCTCATACGGGGACTTCATCCCCAATCTAGCCATTGGAAGGCGATTATTTATATCTACAATGTATAGTAGTGCCTCAGGCCACGACTTTGCTGGCATATTCGCCCCTCTAAGTGCACATCTTACACCGGCCATCATGGTCTGGTGGGACCGCTCTGCACTTCCATTTTCTTCTTGTGATTCTACATTTGAACTTTGAAGTTCTAACCCAAGGTTGGTACACAATCTAGAAACCTCATTATTTAGGAACTCAGTGCCTCCATCAGTTCTAATTCGTCGGACCTTAAATGAAGGAAACTGCACTGATAACTGCTTTAATAGGGACTTTATTTTCCCGGGGACCTCTTTTAGGGACTTAAGTACAAAGTACCATTTATAGGCAGTCGCATCATCTACTACTGCCAACGCATAATGGTAGCCAAATGAACCGTATAAGCCATTGACCTTTAGCTTTCCTATAGAGTCCATGTGCAGGGTAAGGAGTGGCTCTGTTGCTTTCCTACCAGTCATATTCCTGTAGGACATTCTTCGGTCCTTCATGTGTGCGCAGGTCTTGCAAAGGAATTCCACTTTCTTGAGCTCAGAATAAGGGATATTTGGCAGCCCATCAATCTTCTGGTCACTTATACTCCTAATTAGGCGATCCTTTCCTACATGGCCAAGTCTTAAATGCCATTCCTTAACAATGTTACCCGTATTTTTAGTTTGCGCAGTAAATGCACTCGTCTTTGTAGGGTTTACACTTGGCAAGTAGTAAGCTTCACCAATCGCTACTGCCGCAAATAGCAGTTTAAAGTCTTTTCCTAAAAAGAACAAGAATTTTCCTGACTTTGACTGAAAATTTCTATATCGTTGCTTATTCAAGATAGTATGCACTTAGTAAATTACTATCACATTTTCTGTCAAATGACACATCCTTTAAAGATGAAGCACTAAATCTTCCACTAGAGGCCAATACGTTTAGTTTTATTGTTCCCTTAAGTGTGCGATGTGAAACGGTCCTGTTACCGTAAGTGAAGACGTGGCTTTGTCCAGGCTGTAAGCTGCCTTTAAACCAACCTCGACCTGGCGTTATAGCTCGGCCTGCACCCGTATCCACCACCCACATATCTTCGGTTAGAGGAACCCTTTCTAATGCGCTTAAATAGGAGCTGTGGTGTTGACGTACTTCATCTTCGATCCCTTCCATACTTTGAGGGAACACACTCGGAGTCTGGGCAGAGTTGCCATTGTCCTCAAAGCCTTCATGATGCGCTGGATTCAAGCTCTCAATGTCGTCCATAGCCTCGTCTTCAACGCACACCTCTAAAAGGGTCTTCCCACCATCATTTAGGCGCTCCAGTTCGTCGTTCACCACTGCCTTGATGGTGTTAATCGCAGTGCTGTTGGCTCTTTTAGTCCTTTTTGCACCCGGCGCAGTCTTGATGCCGGTCCTAAATAGGGGTCCACTTTCACGGTTTGGGTCCCTGTCAGCCGGCTTTATTGGGCAATTGATCTTGATATGCCCAGTCTCAAAGCAGTAGAAGCAGCCTTTTCCACCCTCTTTTGCCGTGGTTTTCGCTTAGTGCCCTGCTTCACCCGCACATTGTTGACAGTCAGCGTGGGTCTTATCCATAAGTCCCACTTCTTTCTTGGACTTATCGCCGAAGATACGGCTCCAAGCACCCTCGACCTTGTCAACAGTAAAGCCCTCCTTCTTCATCGAAATTGAGGACGCCCAAAATTCACTGGGCAACTAAGACAGAACTTCAACGCAGACACATGGCTTCGTCACCATGTCTTGGCCCAATAGCTTGCGTGTTTTTCTGTTTATCTCGTTCTTCGCCTTCTTAAGTTGCGCGAAGAGTGTTTTTAAGTCGCGCCAAAGACTGCGAGTCAACTTAGATCAGGACCTCGTTAGCTCAATTAGGCCCGCAGCATCTCCCTGACCGAAGTCCTTTTCGAGTAGCCGAATTACCTCGCATGGGTCCATCGAGGACACCACATCCGGCAAGGTGGACAAGAAAAAGTTTGGGAGGACCTGATTCAACAGATTCTGGAGGTCCCCTCTTCCCTTTGTCCAATGCATGACGTCCCACCGCATTGCGAGCGCCTCGCGCTCATCCGCCTCGGTGGTCGGCGATGCTGGCTTTTCTGGGCTGCTGCACAGGAAGTCAGCCATGAGAACCTTCGCCTCCGGCTGCCTCTTCGCTAGCAGCCTCGATTGATACTCATGGTCCAACTGATTGACGTGCGTCAACACTTTGTCCTTCCACATAGTATAGATCTTGCCTTTAAACTTCTCCAGGCCGCTTCCAGACTTAGCATCATCGGTCATAGTACTTGAAATGTTGGTTGTTGTAGAAAGTAGTTGTTGTTTGTTGCCGTCAGTTCGGAAAGTGTGATGGTCACAGGCCATCTCTTCCATCACATCCCTCGGCTTGTCTTATTGATGGGCACACTGGCCTCTTTCTCTTCTTTCTCTTTGGATGGCAGTGGTAGCTGCTGTTATTAGTCAATTATGGCAACCTAACTGATCTCAATAGCCTATCATACTTCTTCATTCACAGCATACAAACTTAAATATATTGTGGCGTAACACTTATGTAGCCTGCACAATATTAAACAGAAGTCACGGTACGGCTGCGTGAAGTGTGAGGTTGGCTTCCATGTCGAATATTTTACTGCGTTTCACAATCAAGCGCTCCTCAAGAACTCGCCTCAACTGCGAGGAGCGCTGGAGGCGATATGCAGGGCGTCAACAGAGCAACCAATGACCTTTACATGCAAGAAAAAGAATAGAACCATCACACCAGTTGAGCAGCTAAAACTCCCCGATAACTAATGCATACGAGGCTTTACCTTTCTTGGTGAGTCAGGCCACTGTTGCTTGAGTTTCGTTAGCACACATCGGGGAACAGAACCGCAGAGTTTGCCCGCCTTCTGGTAGAGATAAATACGCCCTAGCGTTTGACGCAGTACTCTGTTATGATGTTTGCGTCTCTGCAGCTTGGACTGCATTCTCCCTGCGGCAATCCCCAACTCCTCTTCATAGACCTCCCAGTCGCAAGGGGCAGTCCACACCAGCAGTAAAGCGTGTCTTGGAAGGGTTCCATGAGCTTTGTAACAGCAGCGGCGGCTCAGAGCTATCTCGCACTAGATTGTAGAGGTGGAGTGATCGACTGCGATTGGGTGTAAAAATTTAAAATTTTGAATCTGTGCGTTCTGATTCGGTCTAATAAAGGTCTGAGCGGACCCGTAAGGACGACCGAGGGTTAAAGGGTTAAAATGGTTAGATAAAGCGTTTAAAGGGTTAACCATTTTAATTGCATGGTCCGGAAAGTATCCGACCGTCTCTGATTACAAAGATTGCACAGTACCGCATACTAAGTCGAATTTTCTGAGTAAATACTGATTACAAAGAGGGGGGGGGGGGGTAGATGATAGGATCAGCCAATGGAAAGTTGCAAATTTGTACTTTACAAGAATTAGTTGGGTTTGTGGGTGGGGTCACCAACAGAGAGTACTACATACAATCCAAAATAGTAGAAGAACGACAAGCGTTCTGCAGTGCGGTAAGAACGAATTATGTCTTTACTTTTACTTGACGATATGTTTATGGTTTATTAATTAGATTTATCTCATTACAAAGAAATCCTCTCAAACAGATGCCGATTACTTTTGCTGGAGAGCCTGAAGACGCTTAAGACGGCATCTGTACGCTATGTACTAGAAGGAGATGCTATCACGAAGCTGAGTTTGTGCCTCCAGGCATTACAAGGGTATTTTTGCCGTCACGACAGCTTTTAGGAGTCGAGTGAGGTGCGATTGTTTTATTCGTTATTGTTATAGCGCTCTGGCCCCACTTAATAATCAGCATCTGTTTATTGTGGTTCAGATAGCGATTTGATTGGCTAAAATAGCAGAAGAATTTGGTGGAATTGGAGTGCTGTAAACCCCCCGCTGCACATCCAATAATTCTGGACCCGGCTATTTGTTGTCCCTTTCGTGGCCAACAGGTAGTAGTTTTCGCCCTTTGAAGGCTGTCTCAAACCGGAGAGAAAATTGGTCACGAAAGGAGAATTTTTCGTCCTTTGACAGAAGTTCAACCTTCTTCTGTAACTGCTAATATTCACCAGTTCATACCGACTTTTGTAACTACTAATATTCACCAATTAGAATCAGGATAGCATCCCCACCCTTGATTATATTGGGTGGTTTGGAAAATATAAACGCATATTTACTTCAAAATATGCGTTTAGGTACGAAATATACAACGATTGCATCAGCAAATACATTGTAAGTATGAAATTATGATCACAACGTGCGGTGTGGCCATAGTGTTATCGCCAAAAAAAATTATTCCCCGAGTATTTTCCACTACATACCCATCAATTACCATAGCAAAATCGTGATAGCTACATATACCACGCACAGCCTGGCGCCAACATGGGGCGTAAGGCAAGCACACCCCTACGGAAATAATGGACCCTGAACTTGGTCAAATAGCGCGATGACGATCGGGACGATCATCAGCACATACTTTAACAAAGTAGGCGTGGTTTTGCGGGGATATACAACAGCAAGAGCTAGCGCTCAATACTGGCAGCCATTTTCCATACTAAAACGATTCTGGCACACTTCTATTTCCATACTTAGATGAAGATTATTGCACACTTGGATACATCTAGTTCATCGACTAACTCGCACCCACATCTGCGATGACCGCGCTGCCGAGGGAGCGCGATGAGCGCCTCGCCGGCAATTCTGCCGCGTAAAACACCTCCCGCAGCTTACCCTACTGTGCGCGGACTTATTAAGGCGAACTTTCGCACCGCCAAAGCACTAAATACGGCGCGCCACTACTGACGATATCGCGCCATTATCTTCTACAATCCATTAGATAATGGCACGAAATCATCAGAACTCTTGCAACGACCAAACACCCTGACCATCCGTGTCGTGCTGGAAGTTGAGTATTGGTAATTTACAGGATGCAGGATCTCAGCATTACGTGAGCGAGCTCGGCCAATCACCGACCGAGTAGTCAATTTTTAAATGTCATCCTAATATTATCCAATAAAAATATTCGTCAAATCCTTTTTAATATCGGTCCTAGCAGTACCATAGTCATACCAAAGGAGGCAATTTGCCCCCTTTGGCAATATGTTGTCCCCTATCCGTAGAAATTATCATCTCCCTTCTACATTTCAGAAAGGGTCGCTACGAGACGAGGGTCGTGGCGCGCGAGTTTAAGCTTTGATATACAACTCAAGTTGTTAAAAGATGAAAGGGGGCATTTTGCCCCCTTTCAAAATGCCCCCTTTCAAAGTGCCCCCTTTCATCTTTTAACAACTTGAGTTGTATATCAAAGCTTAAACTCGCGCGCCATTTCAATCTTCTTTTCACGGACTGCGGCTTTCGAGCAAGCTGTGCTGAAACGTCCGCAAGCAGGCTCTTGGAACCGGCTATACCAACCTCATCACCCAAATGAGAACGAGCCAGTGAGATAGACTGCGTTGCGTCTTCCGCTGCAGAAGCGGTACCTTTTTCACTCTGTCAGCATTGTCGGGACAGCGCAAGCCGTTTGAACGGCGACAAGACCGCGCGAGTAGGGCTTGTGGACAATGATCGGACAAAAATATTGAACTGAATTGGTTTTGTTGAAAAATACAATACGTAATCCCATATCGGAGATGTCAATAATGGTACTCCATTATTCCTCACTAGTGTAAGTGCAGTGTCCCAATAGTCCAGCCGTCGTACATGATACCAAACTCGTCACCCACATTGATTGCAGTTCGCGCCCCCACATTGGCAGCCACGTGACGCATGTAGCGAACCATAGTCTTCGACGGAATAGGCTTAGCGTCGGCGAATGACCGCGTCAGTGGATCGTCAACCTCCTGGTTACGAATGATCACCCACTCCATCCACTTAAAGATCTACATCGTACGCTGGTCCACCAAAACCATGCTCCTCGAGCGTTTCGTGGTTCTGCTGGTCTTCTTCGAAGAACTCGCTGTACCCAGCAGGCGAGGGATCCCCCACATCGTAGCGGATACACTCCCTTTCATGGGTTACTTTGTGGCAAATTTATTAGTAACAGAGCTTTTATTCGTCGGTGTCTGCATGCATGTTTTGCATTTTACTGTCGGAACTTAATCAAACCAAGCACAAGTGTTTTTTTTGCAACAATAAGGTTAAGTGAGTTCTTTTCTAGAAATTTGTAATGAAATGCCGCGTAGTCGGAAACAGCTAACCATTCACATCCATTTTTTTGACCAGAGGACGAATTTAAAACCTAGATTCCATTTACTTATTAGAGGTATTCAGAGCATTAAATGACTTCAAATCGTCATTTTTTTCCCTCGATTATCAATTAATAACGGTTCATGACTAAAGATGCGCAAGTACCTCCATGAGGGAGAAGAATATGTGTAGTTGAAGTTGCGACAAAGTGAGTGCTTATCTCTCAAATAAGGCACCTCCGATGGCGGCTTTTTGAGTAAAGGATCGACAGTATTTTAACCAAGACAAAGCGTCAGGAAGCACAAGACATGAGCGCAAATTTTTGAGATGTTCGACTCCTCAAAATGCATTGTTTTGCAAAGTTTGCGGAAAGAGAACACTTGGCTAAACATTCAATCTTGAATTTTGATTGGAAAACCTTTGCAAAAACGATGCATTGTGCCACGTTTTGCAAAGGTGGTCAGCGCGACGCACCGAATCAATGCCACTCTCCGAAGAAAAAAAAACGGCGAGATAAACATTTGAGTAGTGCTGAATCTGGTTGTTATTGCACCTCCTTCATCGGGAAATAAAACAACTTGACCAGACACTAAAGAAAAAAAACAGCGTGTATTAAGTAATGCTTCTCTAACTCCTCGTTACATACAATTGAAGCTATCTACAGTTGGTGCCCAGAAATGACCGCTAGCATTGAGTTGCCCGACTGGAATGACTGCAACCCTCACGGAGTCTTTGGTATTCACCTCTTCTGGGATTGAATTCCACGAGTATATATCTCAAATTTAACCCAGTAGAGTGACTGCATATTTTAAGTATAACCCAATAGTTTTGCAAATATAATAACAGGTTTGTAGACAAAGAATTTCAGCGCGTTTACCGCGACTGGCGCGTGATCTTCGCGCTAACTTTGATTTCCCGGTGCCAACAACGCCAAGGTCCTCGAAGCAGCTCACGTACTATACGAGAGAAGCGTGATGTCCTTCGGCTCGCGTCTGAAATCAGTGCTAAGTCTGCCGCGGACTTCCTGGTCACGCACGGTACAAGACGGGGTAGCTCAGCAAGCAGCCATTTTCAGCTTCGAAATATCCCAAACAAGCAAGACCCTTTAAGGAGAGGGCCGGGAGGAGATCATCTCGCGGGCTCCTGGCCTTTGTTATAGAGGTGTATTACTGCAATTTAAAGGTTTTATCTAACATTTCAATTTTGTTTTTAGCCGGCGTGCACTATAGTACATGAAAACAAACCACGAACGCAGGTTAACAATTACGTGATGGTTAATAAGACTATTATCTCTGCTGACAATGCAATTATGTGTTTGCTTCAGCATTTTTCCGAACTGTATTTATACTTTTTTTAAATGTGTTATCAATATTTAAAATAGCATTTATGCTAATTTTAATTGCGGTTTTAATCAACCATGGTTTTACACTTCAGGTAGCTCAACACACGAAAAAAACCAGCGGCGGTCTAGAAGAACGTGTGTAAAGTTTGCGATAGAGTTCTGGGAAAAACACGAAATCTGCTTTACACCCTTCACTATCTAGAACGTTGACGAGACCGCGATATACTTCGGCGAATCAACATTACTTGGCGAGCTTCATTGCGATCAGTCAAGCACGGTTTTGACGTCACTTAGCAACTCGTATTTAAAAGAAAAACAGGACCTACTGTTGGCGGGGTATCGTGCATTTAGTGAGTCATAGTGTCATCGTCCTCCCTTATTGACTTCACCAGGTCTGTACACGTTCTCCGTGCTATCATTTATGTGCGGTGGAAACATGGTCAAATTATTATAGTCCTGTATGAATATTGATGCTACTGTTTTATGACCCCAGAAGTCATGAAGGCGTTCAAGATAAGGATTACTGAACGACTCGTAACGTATGTCGAAGAAGTCATAACCTATCGGCAAAACCCCTGCAAAATTCATTTCGAAATTCTGCAAAGTCAACTAGTCGAGACATCCATGGACTAGGGTAACCACTGCATGACCGGATTAAAAGTCTCAGCCACAGCGATGGTATCGGCGTACAATGCTGTCGTTCAATTTGTTACCTTCCAAATACGAAAGTAAGCTCGTTGGAAGGCTTGCCGGAATGTGTTGAAGCGATGAAGCGCAAGTTGGCCTACATTAAGAAGCGCGAGTACAGTCCAGACGCTAAAGCAACCAATATTGCTAAGCTGCCGTCCGTTCCTGAAGTTTTGAAGTTTTTTCTGGGGATCTTACGAACAAGATGACGGAAGCAAGTGAAGAATACAGGGCTACACAAAAATCAACCTGGCAGCTTTACCAGGTGTCTAGAGACTATGTTCTAATCATCCTGCTGTTCGTGGTGCCACCACAAAGAAGCAGATTTACGACAGCATTACGAACAACAATTTCCCTTGTCGGACGCGCACCAAGCTTATGGCGGTCGCTGAGCACAAAATAAATGTCGCACATTTACGGTGCCGTGATCGTTGCTGTTCCGCCCAAATTCAAGGCGACATTCAACACGTACCTTGAGTTGCGTGACCGGTTGGCTGTAAACTCAGAGGAGCAAGCTTTTTTTTCTTGATCGGGATGAACGTCGTGGAAGATATCTGACGAACCGGTTTTCCAAGTTAATGTGGCTCAAGTTCTCGAAGCGTGTCAAAAAAAAACATTCGGGATTGTAGGTCGATATACGTTACGTACTCGCGTGGATCATTCAATCATACACAGATGGCGTCGTTAGCAAAACGCATGTATCACCCGTACGAAGTACAGCAGCGCATCTACGAAAGCATAGAGGCTGTTAGCCGAGCAGTGTTATCTTTAGAAGACATTTACCCGTTACTACCAGATAGTTTTCATTGAGGGAAATCAACGAAATACAGCAAGTGTTTTAAAGCCTAAATTCTCTCTTTCTGTCGACCTTCCAGGTATGGCTGTCTACACAGTTTCTCACACAGCTTGGGCGCCAGTTTGTTCGTATAGCCTTTTCACCAACTTCATTTGACTCCGGATCCTGACATGAAGCTCGTCGAGGTTTTGGCATAGTTCCGATATTTTAGTTTGCCCTACGTAGATGTGACATGTCTTCTGCGGTATCCTTGAAGAGGCTACTCCGTCTCCAAGGAAAGCATCCGTTTGGTTCACATCAAGACCAATCTCTGGAAGAGAGATAGAAAATTCTCTACATCCGGTAACGAAGGCGAAACAACAATCCGCCGCATCAAAACAGAAACCAAAAATTATTACAAGTAAACAGACAGTCTTGGTGGTGCAATTTGGGCACAATAACTTCCCTACTATGTCAGCGTTTGCCTCTTGCAATGGCACTTCATGTTAAAACGTCGGGAGACTGTTTCTCGGCAAATTGATGCGTGCTTGCAGACAAACATCGTGTGAAGAGAGATGGGAACGGAGATAGAGTAATATAATGATGATAAAAGGCCAACCCAAAGCCGACGGGTACTCGGCAAACCGAGTACCCGTCGTAACCGGTCGTAATTGGTATGGTATCATGTACTGTATTTGTGGTGTATGGTACCGAAGTGGCGCTGTCTTGTGCTGTGAAGTACCTGTAGCTGGTAGCAAAGTGGCCCGTAGGCAAAGCTGTTCCTTCGGAATCTACCGAAGCGGGGGTACGGAGGTCTCGTAGGATGACGGCAAATGTAGCGACACTCGCATCGTCAAACACCGCCGGCAGATGGTGCCTGGAACGCTGCGAATCTGCCCGGCTGTGGTCAAGACCGGTCGCCACTTCGTACTAAACGGTGGACCGAAGGTGTGTGGACTTCATCAAGATCACGGCCGACGAGTTTTCAACGGAGCGACAAACGTTGTGCCCAGCACATTGCAGCAGAGCTCGACCAGCCAAATCACCCAGACCAGTCCGTTCACCACGGTACCGAGGTTACGACTCTGACGTCGTCCAACGTTCTCTACGGTTACGCCAATAAGTGGTAGTTCCACCCAGCAGAACGAAGTCAGAGCTACGTTAGTACTCTCATGTCGAGTAGTTCAAGCAGTGGATACGAGGTGATCAATTGCTATTGTTGACAACATGAAATTGATTTGCTGCGCAATTCATCTGCAGACTGAGAATTGGACTTCTTCATTCTGCTGCTTCAGGTACGGTCGTACAGTACGATCACGGCATTGATGGCTCTTTTCCACTATGAATTACGTGCAAGCGAACTCCTCGCCCACCTGAGGTTAGCTGAGACAATGTTACTGCTTCAACCTCTTCCTTGGTCGTTTAATAATTGCCGTTTCGAGATCGCGTTTTTCCTGTCTCCCCAAAATGTTGACTTGGCTTGTGATACTCTGGATCATGTCGCTAGGCTAGTAGGAATTATAAGGAAAAAAGGTCCAATCGTTTTTTTGCGCCCCGCGCATGCGCTGTGTCTTCAAGTTTTGACGTCGAGAAGTTCCACTCGATTTTGTGTCAGCACGGCGAGGTCTAATCAGCTGGCATCCCTCCCGATCTGGAGATTGCCCTGTCATTTGCTCGAGCGATTGGAACATGTATTGGTTCCTGGTCGAGAGGCTCTTGATGATATCTGAAAAACAACCAAATGTGCTACCTACACTCCCTTTGGCGAAACCGCCCGCCCTTCGCGTAGCTTCATTTCTTTCGTGTTCTACGCTTATTGGCCTGGCTCAATTCTAATCCCAGACGCGCCTCGCGTATCTTCATTCGTAATAAATTTTGGTCGAACTTTACACGTTCTTCCGTGATGTTTTGGCTGGCATTAGCCACTTTAATGCGAAGCTCAGTATCCTCGGCTTCAGCAGTCTCGATCTGTCGCTTTGTATGCTTTAGCTTATCGCTTAGCTGAATCTCACCGGAGTCCATTTCTGACTGGCGCTTGAACTTTATGTTTTCTTCGAGGGCCATCTCCACGTCACCACCGGCCAAATCGCTTGAGTCCACTGGCGGATTACCGCTAACATCATCTTGATCTGCGTAATCCACGGCGAACGCGACCGACTTCGCTCAACATTCGAACGGGCTAGGGCCGCCGTTGCTTTTTGGCTTAGAAAGGGGAAAGGTACGCCGCACCAAAGTATTTGCGTTTTGCTGAGGCACCAATACGATCGAATTTGCTGACGACATGGTATGTGCTCTGAACGTTGATATATCTCGTGTTGTTCACGCTTACGACGTGATAGTGATTCAGCTGTATGAGATCATATACCGAAATCTGTTGGTGGTTCGCCTTCTGAAATCATTGAACGTTTAAACCGTGGTACGCTCCTAGCAGCGATGTTCATATGAGTTTATCTCATTGTACCTCGGCAACGCGCTTTTGGAGTGTTTTAATCGCTCACATAATAGTACGTTAGCTACAGGAAGCAATTGTGCGTTAGCGAAATTTAATCAACGTTATGAGCGAATAAATGTAGGCACCTGAACTCTTGCGCAGCTTGTTCTTGGTTTTTGGGAAGACTGTCCCAGATTGAATGATCTAGATATGACACTGTAAGAGAATATTGTATCAAGAGCGTGATCCTCACTGACCTGTAAGTACGGTCGTGATTCAGGGTGCTGAGCGACAAGGACGTCGTTAAAGACATTGGGCACAAGTCATTTCTCCGTGATCGCCATCTCGATGTTAGGTGCGGTAAACTTTGCGAGGAGGGGGAAAGCTGAATATTTATGATATTTTATATGTGGTTCACACTAAGTAAGAAGGACAGGAACCACTTGAGTTTTTTTTTGCTTTTAAAATGAATATTTTTGAAATGGCATTATAACGTCCCTCAATTACGAAAACACGATATAAACCATTCGGCAAGGATTGTTTTGACTTGTGTAACAAATCAGATTCATGTAAAAAAAAACACGTAAAAAGTGATTTCACCATTACTTTGTTCTAGTAAAAAAGAAAAGCACAGTCAAACGTTTTTAAAATGTTTGGACATGTATTTGTCGGACTCTGGATAGGCCTGCGATCCGCGCGGCATTACTGGAATTGGCTGGCTTCACGTTGACAAACTTTCCCATAATTCGTGGGACCCGGTGACCAGGATGATGAGCTAGATTGTCACGATACTGAGTACGCCAAGGGGTTGGCGGAATTATTCATCAAGAGCTTCCAAAATGCATTGGACCCACGGCAGTGTAGCCGGGGTCGGTCAGGCTATCACCACGAGACACGGCACCGGGAAGCCATATCATTTGTCCTGGCGTTTCGGCAAGTGCAGAAAGAAGGGGTCCAACAGGATGTCTAACCGCACCATCCGTCTTGCATAACAAGGATTAGAATTACAAGAGCTTTCTTTAAGTCAGCCCCAGCGGTACCGCGACGACTGCCTCGCTTCTTGTTAAACTTGGCAAGCCACGCTGAGCTAAGCCTCTTATTACGTGAGATCGGAAACCGATTGGTCCCCTCCCACAGGGCAACCTTGTGCTTCTTTTCGAACTGGCGGTGTAAATTCACAAAGGTCCTAAGCCGGCAAGTTTTGAGCCGGCGCCCGAACGACACCACTTCGTTGTCACTCGTAGAATTCGTACTGGAATCTCGAGTAGCAGGTAGCACGTAGAGCAAAGTTCCACAAAACTTTCGAAATCTAAAACGGCGAAATCTGTACTGTAGTCTATCTTACGGCTTAACGTAATACTTTCTTCTTAACGTAGTCAACGTCTTTCACCAACTGGACATTCTGCTTCAGCATAAACTCGATGTCTTTCTTGATCTCGTCAAGCTGATCGTTAAGTTGCGTATTTGTCTCCTCATCCCTTCCCGTTGCTCGACGTTGCATGACCGCAGATTCTGGACGGTTTGCAATGGTTGCTGTCATGACCAGAGAGCGGATCCGGGTGTCTGGTGCGCCGGATCTGATCGCTCCCAGCCCTGCGGCGACGTCAGCGGCTGTGAATCTGTCTCCGTCCGCTAAGGAAGATGGATATGCGATGCTGTCTCCACACCGAATGATGGGTATTCATTCCTCTGGAATCCCGGGGAGAACCCCCAACAGGTTATGAAACTATACCTAGCTGAATTCCATGAAAAACAGTGAGGCAATTTTTTCCATGTTTTGGTCATTTTTTTTCGGCACGCCAAAGAAACTCCAGCGCCCCATGACCGGCTCGCACACGCATCGAAATTGCAAGACATGTGGAATGGAGATGCTACGTGGCAGTTTGAACCGCTCTTGAACAGGAAACTGTTGTTTGGCCTTTGCATTATCACCAGTGACACCGGTGTGCACCAGTGGCAGAAGCTGGTTCTTCCGACGCCAGTGTCACTGGTGACAATGCAAAGTGACTGTTTGTGCCAAACAACAGTTCCCTGTTCAAGAGTTGACCGCATCCTCAACCACAGTTTGGCGTCGGAAGAACCAGCTTCTGCAGGCGCAGGGATGGAGGGCACTCGCTTGCCATATGTAGCATCTTGATTCCACGTGTTATGCCATTTCCATGCGTGTTCGAGCCGGTCATGTGGCGCAGGAGTTTCTTTGGCGTGTCGAAAGTTTTTGACCAGAACATAGAAAAAAAATTGCCTCGCTGTTTTTCATGAAATTCAGCTCAACGTACTTTAACCCCTCTAGCCCCGCGCCCTGTATTCTACAGGATAAGAAATCAGGCCATTTGCCCTATACAAATAATAATTCATTCCATACAAACTTCAAGTGACACTGCGATTATAAAGTTTCAGAATCTATGTTGCTAACCTCAGGGCAATAATTCACGGCCAGAAATTTAGAGAAAATTGCGCGCGGCGGTTTCCCGCCCATATGCGAATTGGACGGGTCGAGCGCATGGGCAAGCGCAATCACATCGGAAAGCTGACCTGGTCGCCGCTGTGGTCCAAGCTCAAGAAGCTCGGGTGGCTTTTTGAGAAG
Organism: Phytophthora tentaculata; assembly: GCA_033557915.1. Taxonomy (NCBI): domain Eukaryota; phylum Oomycota; class Peronosporomycetes; order Peronosporales; family Peronosporaceae; genus Phytophthora; species Phytophthora tentaculata. The sequence goes on from JAUCEA010000005.1 coordinate 2,073,030, forward strand.
CCAAGGGGGCTCGCCGACGAGAGCCGATACTTCACACCCGCTGGCTGGGAGAAGAAGGCAAGTGCTGTCCACCTTGTGGACTATTCGAAGGAGCAGACGAAGTCTGGCGGCATCTTCCTGTCGAAGGTATGCGAATTTATTTACATTTGATATCAGAAACTAACGCTAGATCTGTTCCAGTGCTCTACGACGCCGAGCCTCCTGCCAAAGGATCTACCTGGACTCCCGTTGCATCGTCGGAGACGACGCCGGCGGCCACGTCCCTGTTGAACCACCCGTACAACCTGCTGCTCTACGGCTTGCAGAGACACCGGCCAAAGCGCCAGCGAAGCGTCCGACCAAGGTGCCGGTGCAGTGCGCGGCAAAGTCGCCTTCCAAGAATCCGACTAAGTCACCGGCGAACGTACCCGCAAAAGCCCCGGCTAAGAGTCGTCATACCCCTAAAAAGAAGCCCGCAAGAAAGGCTACAGACCCGGTTTCAACTCTCCCTTCTATCCCGCCTACTAGGACCCAACCAACACGGCAGGTGCAAGTAGCACCAGAGGCGGCAGACATATCGGGCGGGGATGATCGGATGGAGTCGGGCGATGAGGAAGAGTTCTTTGTGGACGACGAAGAGGGGAGTGGCGTGGAGGCGGCTAGTGAAGATTCAGCTAGTGACGCAGAGTCCGCCACCGATGAAGAAGATGCAATGGATCTATCGGCTGGAACACCGCTCGACCGCATGTCCAAGGAGCAACTGAGTCAACACGCAACGAGAGGATGGAAGGTGTTCCTCGAAAATAAGAGTAAGTTCAAGCGTGTATTCTACAGGATAATCTTGTGTCTTTCCTGTCATTATCCTGTATTTACAATTAATAATTTCAATTGTGTTTATACAGGCAACACGCCTCGACTACCTGCAGCCGACCTGACCAATTGCACCGCAGCTCCAACTCACCTGGCATGTGCTCTTGCAGGAAGCCTCGAAGGGCTATTTTTCTTATTCCTACCGAAAGATGTGGGTAGCTATCGCCGCAGAGTCAAATCGATACCATCGCCAACTTCGGAGCCAAGCAGCCGAAGAAATCATGGCTCGTCAGCGCAGGCTGAAAGCGAAGCTGCCGCTGTACAAGATGAAGACACTACAACACGTTATGAAGGAGCTCAACTCGTTCAAACCTATCAAGCCTCATGAACTCGTTTACTCCATTGGCCTGCTCTGCGCAAGGGCTCTGTGCCCCCACAAGGAAAAACTAGCGAAGTATTGGTATGTCGATGCTCAAGGTGCCGTCCCAAAGGGCACGTTCGGAAGGTACATGCCGCGAAAGCGGTTCGAAGAGATCGCGCGGTTTTTACATTTCAGCGACAATAGTTCTGCGGACGCTAAGAAGTTCAAAACGTGGAAGATCAAGCCTGTAGCGGACACGATCAATCGGACGTTTAAGCTCGGCATGATGGTAGGGCAGCGGATCACCTTCGGCGAAGGGATGATCCCAATGAGGAGCAAGTTCAATCCTATGCGCCTGTACCTCAGAGGCAAGCCGCATCTATAGGGTACGAAGTGCTTCCCGATGCGTGATGCAGGTAGTGGCTATTGCTACAGGTACGAAGTGTTCACACTGTATGGTTCAGGATAAAGTCTCACTCGTTATGTGTCTTATCCTGTCCATGGCCGAGATCTATCAAGGTAAACTCAGCAGCGATAGCGTGGACCTGAACCAAGGACCCAATGCTGTCATTCGCAATATCGACGAAGTCCTCGATGGACTACCAAAGAAGCGGGTCGTCATCACTGACCGCTTCTATTCGAGTGTACTGCTGTCGTCAATACTGCTGAAGCGAGGACTGTACCATGTCGGCACAACCCAGGCGTACAGAAGCGGGTACTGCAGGACAATTCCCTACAGGCACGCAAAGCGCCCCAAAGCGATGGAGAGAGGATCGTATCGCATCGCGCAGTCAAAAGGTAGAGCCCAGCATGATCGCTGTATTGCGGATGGGCAATCGTCCGGTGCACTTCATTGCCACTGGCTGCTGCACTCAGGCGGCTCGAGCTCTACACTTTGTGCAAGGTCCGTAGGACTAGAGCTCGAGCTCTGCCGCCACCGCGTTAACATAGACTATAAAGAAGTCCGCTATTCGCTGCCTTCTTTTTAGACTAATATATGGTGGTAACTCAAAAAAACAAATATGTTCGTAAGGTTCAATTTATTGGTTAAACTGAATAATCTGTTCAAGTGTCTTCTCATCTATCAGATCTTCATCTTCCGGTTCGGTTTCTTCACCAGTGAAGTCCACATTATCACCGAAGGCTTCGTGTGCGAACACTGCAGCGTTGTATCCAATTTGGGGTCCCCAACGGTCGGCGTCTCTTGGATGGTTAATGAAGTACTCACGAGCCACGCGATCGAGCAGTTCAATCTCCGTGTTACGAGTCTCAACAGTAGCTTGCAAGTTTGCCACTTCACGCATTGCGATTCCGTAGAGCGTCTCAATATGGGTCAGACGACGGCGTAGCGCTTCGCACTGATTCAGCAGTGTACGATTCTGTCCGACGAGCAATTCGTTGTCCACGCGGAACCTTGAGTTGATCAGCCCTGTGACAATGTTGACTTTGTCTTGACGATTCATCTTCCCGGCAAATTGCACAATGAGCAAATGGGACTGCCGGCATTCCAGTCTTCTATGGATCTTGCGTCTGTTCACAACTTCAATAAGTTCAGAGAATTCTCGCGACTGTTCAGATCTTCAACTGCAACGTGAAAGCAAAAACCGACGTGAGTTGAAACGAAAGGCATTTACCTTGGAGCTCATTTCCGATTCTCCCGGCAAGACCAACAACCTCCAAAACCAACCATGGCTTCCTCGTCCTTCACCCCCTTTTCCGCAATGGACCGTCAGTGGGACGCCCGTTTCAACGTGCCTACCGACGAAGACCTATCGTCTCTCCTAACTGCCATCAAGCAACTATCGGACCAAGGCAAGTTCACCTACGCGCTCGTCAGTGGCGTAGAAATTGGTGATCGTCCGTTCCAGGGTGACTACCTCATCAAGCATGTGCACTGTGCACTAGTGTATCCCAATCGAGTTAGCAAGTCCAGTGTTCTAAAGCAACTCAACGTCAAGACTGGCAACGGCTACTACTTGGCTCCTCGCAATCGCTCACTGCCTGTGCAAGGCTGGATTGATCACCACAAGAAAACCAAGACAAAAGTCAATGAGACGCTGTTGCTATTCGAGTTCGGTGTACCTCCTGCGGGCGGACACGCAAAGCGTGGGACTGTCTGCAGTAATGCGGTCTACGGAAGAAAAGAAGCGCAACTCGATGACATCATCGTGGAGATGAAGGGCCTGATTGAGGAAGGCCGTGAGAAAGAGGCATTCACCAAGTTCCCTCGAAACTTCCTGACCTATGGCGAGAAGCTAAAAGCTATGATTAACCAGAAGAGAGACTTCTTCAAGAGCGAGGGTCACCCGCACATTTGGATTACTGGCTCACCAGGTAGTGGAAAGTCTGCTATCCTCCAAGTCGGGTATCCAAGCTACTATAACAAGGATCTCAACAACCGGTTCTTTGATCTCTACAACAAGGATGTTCATACACACGTGCTGCTTCAAGACGTCGACCATCAGACGATCGAAAAGCTCGGGGTCCAGTTTCTCAAGACTATCTGCGACGAGGCCGGATTCCCCATCGACCATAAGTACAAGACACCACAGCTCACTCGTACGACTGGGCTTGTTTCTTCAAACTTTGGGATTCAAGATGTCCTTCCGGAGGACATGCCAGGACGAAACGAGAATCTCGCCGCGCTCCGACGTCGATTCTTTGAGGTACACGTCTCCGACTTCCTACACCTACTGGGACTCAAGCTGCTCTCCAAATACGAGATCAAGGGTCTTAAACTACGTGGAAACACGGATCCCCAGAAACTCTTTATGAGTTGGGACTATCTACGCAACATACCGACTGGTGAACCCATTCCGACAGTCGATCAACTTCAACAACTGGTGAAAGATGCCTACTACGGACCTCGTACGCCACCTAGCAGTCAGTAACTTGCGATGTGGGACTTAACGCTACCAGGATACAAGTATCTAGGTCCAGGAAACAAACTCGAGAAAGGGAAACCAACAAATAAGAATGATGCTATTGCATGCACTCATGACTTGCTTATGATGAACTTATTAAACGAGGTATTAATCCGTATACTTCATGGAGTGAGGCTGATGCTGTCACTTTACGTGACTTTAGCTGGGACGACTATGGCGGTGCAGCTGGTAAGAGTTACTTTTCATTAAAGAAAATGCTCGTAGGACCACACGGCAAACGACTTCGTGAACACGAGGTATCTCCCAATGGACAGACTCGTAAATTTCTTCGTGGACCAAACAACAATGGAATGGAAAGAATTGCAGCATCGAGTGAAGCGTTAGCGTCGTCATTATCCAATTTCTCTGCAAGTGGAAACATGGGCGACAACGGTGGAGACGGAAGTGGATCTGGCAATGCCCAAGGACTCAAGGAAACACCTATCGACAACCCGTATGTAGTCTATCGTGGGCCTCCTGATTATACGTTCTGTAGTCTTCCGTACACAGAGACTCGTATCAACAACTTCAGCAATACCAGCTCTGCGGATCACATTTATCGTATGACATCTGTATACGATACTCGTCATGAGACATCGTTTACAGACATTAACGCTGGAGGAGGTATCCAAAGCGTATCGATTGAGAATGAGAGTTCACAGCAAAAGGCACGGTGGTTTGACTACTACGCTGGATTGTACAACTACTATCACGTTGTGGGATGTCAGTGGAATATTTTTATCAAAAAGTTGAGTGGAGAACCGATATGGGTGTATCAAATGTTCTACAACGACGATCACCCGAACACATCTGCAACGAATGAAGATATGCAGTTGTGGCCCGAAATCAAATACAAATATCTAGACCGACGATTCCTAGCAGTTGATGTCAATGGACTCATTGAAGCCGGTGAAGCAAACTCCAATGAAATCTTCGATGAAGCGATGACTACCCAACCCGGCACGTCCTTTGAAAATGGTAATATGGTTAGTGGGGTAGGTAATGGAAAATGTGTCATGAGCGGAGAGTATCGACCTGGTATGTACCAGCGTGAAATTAGGCTCGATTCACAAGTTGAAAACTGGACGGCAGTTACTACCAATCCAAGTTTGCCTGAGAAGCTTCTCATTCGTGTGAAACCAGTCAACGAACGCACAGTATTAAATTCTGCGACAAATGGAGGAGACGCGCTACGCTATAAGATCCAAGTGAAGCTTAATTACTTGGTGGAGTTCAAGGAGCTAACGACGGCGCTACATTATCCAGTGACAAGGCAGCCATTGACAGTCACTTTGAATTCTGCAGTAGACGACGCAAGCGGATAATGGTAGCAACGCGAGGTCAACGACGACAAGAACGACAAGACTATGCCAATGCGATACGCAATTCCATGCAACACCGTAGGACGCCAAGCTAACTTCTGGGATCAAGTAAACGAACATGGGTGGCAACAAATGTTGTTACGCGCAAGACGACATGCAATTCCAAAAAGATATAAGCCTCATGACACGGCACATAGACGCAGATTAGATGATGAACAAGACAAGGATGTGCAGGTTTCAGGATATACAAGACGTAGTTAGTTTTAAATATATGATTTTTACTACGATATTGGGTTCAAAAAGAAGGCAGCGAATAGCGTACTTCTTTATAGTCTATGTTAACGCGGTGGCGGCAGAGCTCGAGCTCTACACTTTGTGCAAGGTCCGTAGGACTAGAGCTCGAGCTCTGCCGCCACCACTCTGCCGCCACCACTCGAGCTCTAGTCCTACGGACCTTGCACAAAGTGTAGAGCTATGTTAACGCGATGGCGGCAGAGCTCGAGCTCTACACTTTGTGCAAGGTCCGTAGGACTAGAGCTCAAGCTCTGCCGCCACCGCGTTAACATAGACTATAAAGAAGTACGCTATTCGCTGCCTTCTTTTTGAACCCAATATCGTGGTAAAAATCATATATTTAAAACTAACTACGTCTTGTATATCCTGAAACCTGCACATCCTTGTCTTGTTCATCATCTAATCTGCGTCTATGTGCCGTGTCATGAGGCTTATATCTTTTTGGAATTGCATGTCGTCTTGCGCGTAACAACATTTGTTGCCACCCATGTTCGTTTACTTGATCCCAGAAGTTAGCTTGGCGTCCTACGGTGTTGCATGGAATTGCGTATCGCATTGGCATAGTCTTGTCGTTCTTGTCGTCGTTGACCTCGCGTTGCTACCATTATCCGCTTGCGTCGTCTACTGCAGAATTCAAAGTGACTGTCAATGGCTGCCTTGTCACTGGATAATGTAGCGCCGTCGTTAGCTCCTTGAACTCCACCAAGTAATTAAGCTTCACTTGGATCTTATAGCGTAGCGCGTCTCCTCCATTTGTCGCAGAATTTAATACTGTGCGTTCGTTGACTGGTTTCACACGAATGAGAAGCTTCTCAGGCAAACTTGGATTGGTAGTAACTGCCGTCCAGTTTTCAACTTGTGAATCGAGCCTAATTTCACGCTGGTACATACCAGGTCGATACTCTCCGCTCATGACACATTTTCCATTACCTACCCCACTAACCATATTACCATTTTCAAAGGACGTGCCGGGTTGGGTAGTCATCGCTTCATCGAAGATTTCATTGGAGTTTGCTTCACCGGCTTCAATGAGTCCATTGACATCAACTGCTAGGAATCGTCGGTCTAGATATTTGTATTTGATTTCGGGCCACAACTGCATATCTTCATTCGTTGCAGATGTGTTCGGGTGATCGTCGTTGTAGAACATTTGATACACCCATATCGGTTCTCCACTCAACTTTTTGATAAAAATATTCCACTGACATCCCACAACGTGATAGTAGTTGTACAATCCAGCGTAGTAGTCAAACCACCGTGCCTTTTGCTGTGAACTCTCATTCTCAATCGATACGCTTTGGATACCTCCTCCAGCGTTAATGTCTGTAAACGATGTCTCATGACGAGTATCGTATACAGATGTCATACGATAAATGTGATCCGCAGAGCTGGTATTGCTGAAGTTGTTGATACGAGTCTCTGTGTACGGAAGACTACAGAACGTATAATCAGGAGGCCCACGATAGACTACATACGGGTTGTCGATAGGTGTTTCCTTGAGTCCTTGGGCATTGCCAGATCCACTTCCGTCTCCACCGTTGTCGCCCATGTTTCCACTTGCAGAGAAATTGGATAATGACGACGCTAACGCTTCACTCGATGCTGCAATTCTTTCCATTCCATTGTTGTTTGGTCCACGAAGAAATTTACGAGTCTGTCCATTGGGAGATACCTCGTGTTCACGAAGTCGTTTGCCGTGTGGTCCTACGAGCATTTTCTTTAATGAAAAGTAACTCTTACCAGCTGCACCGCCATAGTCATCCCAGCTAAAGTCACGTAAAGTGACAGCATCAGCCTCACTCCATGAAGTATACGGATTAATACCTCGTTTAATAAGTTCATCATAAGCAAGTCATGAGTGCATGCAATAGCATCATTCTTATTTGTTGGTTTCCCTTTCTCGAGTTTGTTTCCTGGACCTAGATACTTGTATCCTGGTAGCGTTAAGTCCCACATCGCAAGTTACTGACTGCTAGGTGGCGTACGAGGTCCGTAGTAGGCATCTTTCACCAGTTGTTGAAGTTGATCGACTGTCGGAATGGGTTCACCAGTCGGTGTGTTGCGTAGATAGTCCCAACTCATAAAGAGTTTCTGGGGATCCGTGTTTCCACGTAGTTTAAGACCCTTGATCTCGTATTTGGAGAGCAGCTTGAGTCCCAGTAGGTGTAGGAAGTCGGAGACGTGTACCTCAAAGAATCGACGTCGGAGCGCGGCGAGATTCTCGTTTCGTCCTGGCATGTCCTCCGGAAGGACATCTTGAATCCCAAAGTTTGAAGAAACAAGCCCAGTCGTACGAGTGAGCTGTGGTGTCTTGTACTTATGGTCGATGGGGAATCCGGCCTCGTCGCAGATAGTCTTGAGAAACTGGACCCCGAGCTTTTCGATCGTCTGATGGTCGACGTCTTGAAGCAGCACGTGCGTATGAACATCCTTGTTGTAGAGATCAAAGAACCGGTTGTTGAGATCCTTGTTATAGTAGCTTGGATACCCGACTTGGAGGATAGCAGACTTTCCACTACCTGGTGAGCCAGTAATCCAAATGTGCGGGTGACCCTCGCTCTTGAAGAAGTCTCTCTTCTGGTTAATCATAGCTTTTAGCTTCTCGCCATAGGTCAGGAAGTTTCGAGGGAACTTGGTGAATGCCTCTTTCTCACGGCCTTCCTCAATCAGGCCCTTCATCTCCACGATGATGTCATCGAGTTGCGCTTCTTTTCTTCCGTAGACCGCTTTACTGCAGACAGTCCCACGCTTTGCGTGTCCGCCCGCAGGAGGTACACCGAACTCGAATAGCAACAGCGTCTCATTGACTTTTGTCTTGGTTTTCTTGTGGTGATCAATCCAGCCTTGCACAGGCAGTGAGCGATTGCGAGGAGCCAAGTAGTAGCCGTTGCCAGTCTTGACGTTGAGTTGCTTTAGAACACTGGACTTGCTAACTCGATTGGGATACACTAGTGCACAGTGCACATGCTTGATGAGGTAGTCACCCTGGAACGGACGATCACCAATTTCTACGCCACTGACGAGCGCGTAGGTGAACTTGCCTTGGTCCGATAGTTGCTTGATGGCAGTTAGGAGAGACGATAGGTCTTCGTCGGTAGGCACGTTGAAACGGGCGTCCCACTGACGGTCCATTGCGGAAAAGGGGGTGAAGGACGAGGAAGCCATGGTTGGTTTTGGAGGTTGTTGGTCTTGCCGGGAGAATCGGAAATGAGCTCCAAGGTAAATGCCTTTCGTTTCAACTCACGTCGGTTTTTGCTTTCACGTTGCAGTTGAAGATCTGAACAGTCGCGAGAATTCTCTGAACTTATTGAAGTTGTGAACAGACGCAAGATCCATAGAAGACTGGAATGCCGGCAGTCCCATTTGCTCATTGTGCAACTTGCCGGGAAGATGAATCGTCAAGACAAAGTCAACATTGTCACAGGGCTGATCAACTCAAGGTTCCGCGTGGACAACGAATTGCTCGTCGGACAGAACCGTACACTGCTGAATCAGTGCGAAGCGCTACGCCGTCGTCTGACCCATATTGAGACGCTCTACGGAATCGCAATGCGTGAAGTGGCAAACTTGCAAGCTACTGTTGAGACTCGTAACACGGAGATTGAACTGCTCGATCGCGTGGCTCGTGAGTACTTCATTAACCATCCAAGAGACGCCGACCGTTGGGGACCCCAAATTGGATACAACGCTGCAGTGTTCGCACACGAAGCCTTCGGTGATAATGTGGACTTCACTGGTGAAGAAACCGAACCGGAAGATGAAGATCTGATAGATGAGAAGACACTTGAACAGATTATTCAGTTTAACCAATAAATTGAACCTTACGAACATATTTGTTTTTTGAGTTACCACCATATATTAGTCTAAAAAGAAGGCAGCGAATAGCGGACTTCTTTATAGTCTATGATAACGCGGTGGCGGCAGAGCTCGAGCTCTAGTCCTACGGACCTTGCACAAAGTGTAGAGCAGCGTCGAGCCGGCGCTACCATTGTGGACGTACCAGCTCCTCAGCTCGTCAAGGACTACCAGGATGGCATGGGAGGAGCCGCCATACACGACTAATTGCGCTTGCAGAGATATACAGTTCAGGTATATGTTCAAAAATGTGCATTATCCTGTATTATACACTGCAATCGTGTTGTACTTACGTGATTATTCTGTATACTACAGAGTGCTATGAAAATGAAGAAGTATTACCACACTATCTTCCTCGGTCTCGTCTGTATGGCTCTTGTCAACGCATATATAATCTATCGGCACGCTCACGCTAGTCAAGTGCCAGGAAAAGCTTCACCTACCCATGCTGAGTTCATGAGGCTCATGCAGCTGACGTTGCTCAATGGAGGCCCTGCTGATTTCGAAGGCGATCTTTCAGTAGAAGCTCTCTCTGGCACACCTGTCCCCACTTCGGCATTACCAAGGTACACGCTACCAGCACGTCACACACCGACGCAAGTTGACGTGTTCCGGAAGACTAAAGGCAAGAACGGCAAAGGATCGGAAAAGCGTCGACAATACGGATGCAAAGTTTGCTCGCTACTTCGCCCAGGCAAGAATCCGTGGGAGACAACATTCTATTGTGTGGAGTGCTCGAAGCAATGGCCCGTGGCTGACCTGACGACAGTACTAATGCCAAGGGGAAGATTTATCTCTGTATATAGGTGCGCCAGCATGACCCTAATGGACCGGTGAATTTGGCAACATGCAGCCATTTTTTTGGCATGACCTTTGGCGAGCCGGATCGAGCATTCCGCCGGGTTTGAAGACGATTCGAGTGCGTGCACCTACGCGCTGTGTACGTCGTGGAGCTTGCGAGGGCGATCGGGAAGAGAGTAGCGAGAGCTGTGCAGAGGAGACTTGTAGCGCTACTGACAATGATGTAGTGCAGACTGCGTGCATCTAGGTACACAATCAATAGACACAACGAAAATCATTCCTCAAGTCACTCGTTAGAATAAATGTTTTTGTAAAAATTCCAAAAATAATCTCTATGAGTCCATCTCCGTTTTTGCCTGGTACAGGATATCGCGTTCTAAAACTCTGGGGTCTAATCTGTACTGTACAGAGTAGATAATGGTGAAGGATTGTGAAGTGAAAAAAACGCCGCAAATAGTAAACGCAAGATAAAATGTTATCCTGTAGAATAGAGGGTAACTTTTGCCCTAAATCGCGGTGTTAGAGGGGTTAATAACCTGTTGGGGGGGGGGGGGTCTCCCGGAGTTCGTCGCGACAAGCGATACAACACCGTGGTTTCTCCGATGAACTGCTCCCGAATCTTCACGTTCGTGGTAGACTCGAGGCCTCTTAGAACCAAAGATTCTATCACACAAAACAAGTTGGTTAGTTTGAATATGGTGCTTTTGGTGATATTTTAATAGTACCGCATACCTGGAATTACGAATCGGACATTGACGTCGATGGTCTAAAAGGTTTTTTTTTTCTGCGATCATGAATGCTTTTGGGAGCTTAAAAACTGCCGAGTCGAACATCCGTCGAATACCATTCAAAGTTACTCCGATGTAGGCAATCAAGAGAGGCTTCGTTTGTAGTGATCGCTCAAAAGTTTCTAGTATTGCATCTCCAACAGAATCGACAGTACCCACAAATACCAATGTAGCTTCAATTTCCTTCGCCCATTTTGCTTTCTTGAACTTTTGTTTTGGTCTGACAGATGCTCGGATAGCCAGATTGAGATTCGCGAGTTGATTCTCTTCTCCTATTTAAGCTTTTGCTGGTGCTTTTCCTTTCAGTGTGTAACCAAATTCAGCTTTCTTGTTGCTGTTTTTTTCTTAGTCTCTTCAATTCTGGTGCACACTTGGTTATCACACCCCCTTTTCCGAGAAGTTCACAAGTTAGCGATCCCAATTCTTCACTGCATACAGATTGGACTGGACTACAGCCTCGTGGAGCCCCACAATTTGGTGATACAGATAAAGTTTGTCGCCGTGATTCTCACCAACTTTGCCAACTCCACCGGCAGTTTCATATACTTCAGCAACATGGTCACCAATTTCACAAACTCCACAAACAACTTCACTAAAGTTCTCACCAGTTCCAGCTGAAGTAGTTCTCGATGGAATTACGCCGGCTCGCTCCATGCGTTCCAATTCACTCAAATGATTGAACCAACTTTCAAATCCTCCCTTTCATTTGTCTGTAACACACTCAACTTTGCGTTAACATACAGTTAATACAGCCTTGTACTTCTCGCTGTTTGATATCGCTATTTTGGGTTTGTCGACTTCTACACCTTCAGCAATTTTACACCACAAGCCACCTTGGGCTCATCTTCATCTTCACTGTGGTTTATTGCAATCGACCATCGCTCCGGAATGGAGTCAAAGGGCATGGAGGAGCGGGACAATGCCTCCTCGCGACGCAAGATAATGATGTGCCGACAGGGTAGTAAAAGAGATTGATTCAATCTATTTGAACATACAATTGCAAGTATTAAAATCCAGGCACACCTAAAAGCAAAACTAAACACAGGAAAGTGAGTAGAATTTCGCAATAGATCTCTCTATGATGTAGTCTTAACGCCTATTGACTTGGAGATGCCCTGCTTGTCAACGCGAAGACAGGCGGGGTCAGACAGTGAAATTGGTGTATCGATATTGGGCGTTGAAACGTTTTATCATGTCGATTTACATCGGATGAAGATTTGGCACGATGCATCGCGAAAGTTGGATGATGCTCGTGAGTTGGTCTGGTTCGTAAAAAAACTGATCTTGTTGACGAGAAAGAAAAAAAGCGGAAACAAATTTTGGAAACAATTACACACATGGGAGTGGATTCAGTTTTTCAGCTGGTGTGCACGACATTACATTCATAGACTTAGTTGGGTATGGATTACACATGTGCGTATTTGGCTTCTCTACGAGTTGTAAGAGCGTCCACGAGTATGCCTTGGCGTCAGCCTACCAAGGTGAGTGTTGTCGATCCCATATACCTGCAGATGAGTGATGCTGAACGCAAGAAAGGGTATATCGACACGAGCAATCGAGTCTTCAGCAAAACGGAGCCCAACACAATATTGTTTTGCCCTGTGTACATTGATGTGGATTTCCGTCACTGGTGTTGTCTGATTTTCGACTTCGTCAGCGTCATTGCGCGAAAGTACGACCCCAATCACAAGAAGAGATTCCTGGACGCAGTGGAGAATTTTTGCGCACTTGCTTCAAGCCTGTTGTTATTGTTTCTAGAGGGGGATATTACCCCTGATAAATGAACACCAAAGTTGTTTGCAACTCAACCAGTTTGCCTTTCCTTGCACAACACTTCAATAGCATGTAAGTATCGATCAAACTCTCGTTCATCTTGCATCCGGCACCATCATCGTTATCAGGTTTGTGACGTGTGTCTTTCCGAAAGATATAAATACGTAGTCCCTTTTGCTAGCCTCTCGCTTCAAGTGGTCGATCACGTGAAAATAACAGAGAATCACCTTGGCATTGGGCGGTTCATCCGCAAGAACGTCAAGATCGGTAAAATCCATGCCGATGATAACCAGTTTCACGTCAACCCAAGTTATGTTCTTTTTCTTAAACGCCTTGAACTCACTCCTCATGTTGACCTTGGTTTCACCGTCGATCAGAGCGTGGCTATACGAAACTCGACTTTCAAATTTATCTGACACCATGACTCTAAATAGACGATACCTTAATGTCAATAATTTGTGATTTTGTAACAAAAACACTTGGAGAAGATTCAAAACTATAACAGAACACTTGAACAATCGTACCTGTTAATATTCGTCCTATGCGTAGTGTCCTCACTAGGGTCTCAGGAAATTGCGAGCTACGCGTCGCATATGGGCAGTCTGGAACGTAATGCAGCTTATCAGAGTTGTGACCGTGTTGCGGAAGGTGCTAACTGCATTTCCTGGTCCTTCGGCAAAATTGCACAGTAACTCGGAGACGCGGACGTTGTCATCTGGAGACGTATACAGTAAATCTCAGGCCGCATCTGCGCGATAAGGTTGCCAACTTCCTTAGCCTGAATCGTCTTACCCGACGCGTCCTTCAGGTACCACACGATTTCTTGCGCTTGGAACCGCCTAGCAAGAACCTATTTGTTATTGTACTCGACATAAGTCATTGGACCAAAAAGTAGATCGCCAACCTTATGCATAGATCTAAAAACCGATAGTTACATTTAAATATGTAGTTGCGCCTTTAGATTCTGAAAATGTGGTTATAACAGGCGAATTCCCAGTCGTTTTTCAAGATATAGGCGTTTAAAAAATTAGCATATCAAAAGTCAGAGAAATGACCCTCTCTGGTTGAACCACAGCTTCGATCTTTAGTGGCGGATATGCCATAACTTATGGATCTTAATGGAAAGTGCAATATTGCATTATTGTGAATTGCAACAGATTGTGAAAATGAGACGAGGCAGTATACGTTTATGAAGGTGAGTTATCTTCTAGCCTCATCAGCTGAAATTTTGCGAGCCTTCTCGTGCTCGTTCTACATACCTGTTCTCGTGGCATTGTACATTTCGGTAGATGTCAAGCCAATCTTGTCGTGTAACCTCTCCCAATTGATCAAGTACGATGCTATCACTTGGGCATTGTAAATGGGCTTTTCCTTTGGCGGTGTAATCCGCAGCATCAGCTCTGCTTTTGTTTCCCTCTTGCTATAACCAACTCCTACAAAATAAAAATAGTAACACAGACTGTAAGTTAAATTAAAAAACGTAAAAAAAAATGCTTTTCGTACCTCTATCTGCAAGTCAGTTGTGCATTTTGGCTCGATTCGGGTTCATTGTGGGTTCTTGTTTGTTATGTCCTTGTGGTAACTTGCTCCGTCCATGTGAATTCTACATGGACCGTGTTGCTCCTTCAATGTGTTCCGAAGCTTAGTGAACCACCGCTCAAACTTTGCTTAATCAAAATTTCCGTGATAGTCCTCGTCTTCTCCATCATCGGCTTTTTTTTAGAGACGCATTCCAGCATTTTATCGAGTTCTGCACGAATCCAGCTTCCATTCTACCTTTAACGAAAAACACAAAGCCTGCACGGATATTTTCGTCGTTGTCTGTAACTTGTTGCCAAGTGTCTTGCTTGGCATCGGTCACGGCACAGTTTCAACAGTGATTGCAGCCTACAACACCGATGAATCGACCGACTTTGAGATGAAGTGGTTTAAGTTGCCGTGCATGTATGTTATTTGATATTTAACGATAGCCTGTAAAACATTATAAAAATTGTAACCATCGTGGAAGGCCTCGTACTTACGACCCCGCCACTCTAAGACCAGTGATTCGGAGCTACATTGCCGAGCAGAACAAACTGGTCCAGCCTGTGACAGCAGCAAAAATAGCGGTAGAAGTCTCTAAGAATACTGGAGTCACGTTGGAACTACGGACGATGCAAAGATCGCTACGTTTTGGGGCAAAAGAGACACGTAACGCTGATTCACCCGGTAATGTGGGCTGCTTATTTGGAGAAAAGTTTTGAGAATCGACGATGTCCGCGCTACGGAACGTTTAATCCTCAGTGACCGGAGATTTTTTAAGACGAGTCTTTCTGCAACGTGAATCATGTTGCTAGAAAAACGTGGGTTTTAGAAGACATAATCCGCTACAACAAAACTGGGAAAGGGGCTCGGTAAGTCTGATAACTATTGCTTGTCTCTTAATTTTTTATGTTTTTTGTGTGTGCTAAAACGTTTTCTAGGGCATGACTGAATGGCATCCTTAATAGTATCGCAACATACCAGTGTCTGACTGTTATATCCGGCACCAAACAAATAGCAGCATATGATTGGTTGTAATCTAAATTTTATAGCAAATAAAGAACAAGAAAAACACATGATAACACAAAAAACGAAACTGTATTCAAATGGAAATCTCAGGATACTGAGGAATTGCCTTTTGAAAGCTACGAATTATCGTTTTTTCTTAGTAGCCTCCCATGCCTCAATAGTAGATTTGACAGTACGAATGCGCTTCTGCTTCGCGGGGCCCCCGGTGCGCCGTGCAGTGTTTCTAAGTGTTGAATTAAGTGGTCCCATGCCACCGACATCCAGCGGCTGACAAAGCGCTGTGCTGTTCGGTGGCAAGGGGACCACAGTAGCATTAGCCTCTTCGGCTACAAGACGCTGTCCTTCCTTCGATACATGACAATCAAAATATGCAAGGAGAAGGACAGTTGGCCGATCAATTTCATATCTTAAAAGTTTTTCTACATACAGTATCCAAACTCTCTTGTCCATCCAAGCACTCTCCTGAACAGTGTAAAAATGGCCTGGCGGGTAAATCTCAATCTCGCTCGACTCGATTGTACCCCCAGGTACACCTCGAACGATAACAGAATCGGCAGTTATAAACCTTCAAATTATAATTGTTTTTTTTAGTCAAATAAATAAATAAAACTTTTTTATTAGCAAAAGAAGCTTACCGTCATTTCAAAGTACTAATAAATGAGCATTTGTGGCCTGAGCTGTCAACGTTCGTAGGAGTAAGAACTGCTGTCATGCGGCTCGCGTGCTTGTTTGCGCCAAGAATGCGGGTCGAATCCTGGCGCCCGTTGAGTGCCCAGCTCTTTGCCAGCGCCATGTCGAACAAAACTCCCGTCTCATCGACATTTAAAATGCCGCCTCCTTGAAAAGCTCCGAACGTTGGCCAAAACTCCAAACAGAACTTAACTCGCAACTTCTTCAGTTCTTCGTACGCTTTTTTAGCGGCCTGCGGTTTTTGTGAAGAAAACCCGTAGCTAACCCATAAATATTAGTATAAATAAAAAACGGAATAAATAAATATTTTTTACAATAAAATTACCGTATCGCAATGCGCTGAACCATACGCTCGAGAGCAATCCGCCGGATTTCTTCTCGCCCATGTAAGCGCCATCCATACCGGATTCAGCTTCCCCATGCAGTTTATGATGCCTGCCGTAGACAAAATCTAAAACATGTTGGACCAAAATAATTAGATTCAGTACACACAGAACAAGCCTTTATATAAACGTATCACTTCATCACGTCGAGTGTCCTTCATGTAAGTTAGCAGCGCATGGACGTTAGGAAAAATTCCTTCCGCCTCTGGCCTTTTTAACGTCTTTGACCCAGCGTTTCCCTTGAACTGGCGGATGTCGCCAGCTTGCTTGATGCCGTGTGAACGGTCCCGCAGCCTCCTCGATTCCCACCTTGCCCACCAAATCTAGGCCTTGCCGCTTTTTTTATAGAGTAGCTGCGCTCAACCCGCACCTTTACAAAATGAAAGAGATTTTACACTCTGCGGCAGCATGTTTTGTGAGAGCCATCCATTGAATTACTGTCACTAGTTGGCTCTAAAATTTCAAAAAGTTATATATTTGATTGGTTAATAATTTTAATTAGCGAATTCTGTAGTGAGAGTTAAATACAACTTTGGCTGCCGGATTTTTGTGTTGCCGGATATTTTCGTCGTTTCTGTACCGGGTTCGGTGGATGCCAAAGGCAGCTCGAGCCTCCTTGGCGTTCATGAACTGGAGCAACGTACGACGAACCGCTTTTGACCAGGTGTCAGTTCTTCGCGTCCCTCCATCGTGAAACTAGTTATGTCCTTTCGTCGAATAGCTAAATGCATCCCAACTACAATAAGGAACAGAATAGTGATATTTATAGCTCGAACGGATAATTCTTTGAGGTAAAAATGCAATTTTTCTGACGTGTTAAAAATTTTGGTCCAATGAATTGTGTTGAGTAAGTACCTAATGTTAATTTTAGCAAAATAAACTGTAACAAACCTTGCCACATTGTCTTAGTGACGCTCTATATCCCGGGCGACGTAATGCGATACTCAGCATACTAACGGTACTCCTCGGGGCCGACGGTGTGGTTGTAAACAGCCGTATGCTTCCTCGTCTGGACCGTGGATACCAGAGCTCGCAAACGGCGGTTTACCCAGTCCATCCGATCGACTTTTGCATCACGGTTAGGATACCCGTGTCCAATCCCACTCCATTTCAGGTACCCGAAACCCAATCCACTCCCCATTCCGGATGAGTATTTTTACGCATGCGGACGAGGCAGTCCCGATATCCCCATGAAAACTACTATTTCGGGGTATAATAGACGGTTTTGCCCCACTTTCCTCCTATTTTAGCGCTTTTGTTTTGGAATTTGTGTTTTATATTCAGTTCGGGTACCCGAGTCCAGTCCGAAAACCCATCCACTCAAGTTCGGGTACCCGTGTCCAATCCGAAACCGGGCACCCATTTGCAAGCTCTGGTGTACACGCCTTCGGCACAGGGTGTTCAGTCGTGCCGGGCACAGGTGACCCCGGAACGTGTGGTTCGTCCGGCTGCCGGCCCCCCGAGGATTGCACTGCCATTCGTGTGTGCAAACAAAAGTCTTGGAGTAGAACCCCAGGCATTCATCGTACAGCACTGGCTCCTTCCCAGCTTGCTCCGCCCGTCGTCTTCGCCCTCAATTCAGGTCTCGAATGGAGTTGCTTGTACAAAGCCTGCAAATCTGGTGCGTCTCTTCCTGGTATCTAAATCAATCACGCAGAGACGGATGTCAGATATAAATTCAAATAAAGCTTTAAATCGTTTAGCTACAAAGAATTACCTGTTAAACGCCGACTCCAGCTCCTCCCACGATGCAAACTCGCCACTGAAGGCGGGAACCTTGACCTTGATATGTTCTGACACCCGCGTCACCTCGCTTGGCCCATTCGTCAACTTTTTGTTACTATCTGAAGCGTCTTTTTGGTTAGGGCGGGCGGGGCGAGGGCGTGACGTGCTCCGCGAATTCATCTGTGTGACCAGCACTAAGCGCGTGCACGGTGCGAGGCAGCAGAAACACAGCGAGGGGAAGCGGAAGCACAGCGCGGGGAGCAGGAAAGAACGTGGGGCGCCAGGAGCAGAACCAGCGACGGCAGGACCAGATCGCCTGGCTCGTTGCCGCTTTCAAAAACAGGGAATGAACTGAAAGGCGACCAGGCAGTTAAATTTTAAAAATATTTTTGTTTGAAATGCAGACATACTGGCCAAACCGAGGTTGAGGCTACCAATCGATTTCAGTACTTTCTGCGTTGCATCTTTCTTTGAAGTATTTTTCTTAAAGTACCGTTACATCGGAAGTATTTTTTTCCCAGAACCACACAACCTGCACACAACAACTTTTTGTCGAAATACCAGGTGCAAGTAATGGCGACCGCGAACACGACCAGGTCGTGGTCGGCACCGCCCTTGGAGCGCCTCGACTTCGCGTCGTGGGACAACTTCTTCGCGTATATGGAGGAGTACCAGCAACGCACCCACCAGGTCCGCGTCCTCTATGTACCACCTTATCGCGTACCTCTCTCTAACGCGTTCGTTTAGACCTTCAGCCGTCGCAGTGCCACGTCCGTCAAGACGCGTAACCAGGTTTTGGCGTCGATTGCAGGGTTCGGTCGACCTCTCCCGAGTCCGCTACTACCCGAGAGCTTCCTGGACTACACGAGGATGCTGCAGTGCTCTCATAAACTCCGAGGGGAGGCCGCACGAGCTCATGCTCGCTGGAACGGAGAGCAGCCATCTGAATGCCAGGCCAGGGTACGCTCCAATTACCTCGAATAAATTATAGGCAGAGAATTTAACACGTTATATGCAGATAAATGCAACGCTACAGCTCGGCGAGGACGGGAACTACCGTATTCGAGTGACCAAAGCCAGTCTCGTCCACAACCATCCACTTGGAGGGGATACTACGTCCGTATCTGCGTTTCCCTCCACGCCTTCACGTTTGACTGTGCAGTCCGGAGTCTCGCCAGAGTCGCAGCAGGCAGCAGCCAAACGACGGCGTGGAGGTCGCCCTCGCAAGTATTACACAACCGATGACCCGGAAGTTAATTCTACGAGGAAAAACAGTGCAGAACTGAACCACTTGCCCACAATGGCCGACGTGCGCGCGTTTCTTGAGCGCGTGAAGCGGGTGCGCTCGAGCCAGCGAGATGTTCTCCAATCAGTGGAGGAACGACTTGCAACATACGTCAACGAGTTTGCTGCGCTGGAGGGCAATACTGCCAAAATATTCGTCGATAACGAGGTGCGGGTCTCTCAGATTTTATAGTAACAATTTGCAGAACCTAACGTGGATACATTGTTATGGAAGTACAGAAGGTCTTGTCGAGTATTACGCTCCAAACGCAGCACATGCGCAAGGTCTTTGAGGCGTTTCCCGAAGTTTTACGTGTGGATGCCTTGCCTCCTTCAAAGGAAAATGCATCTGAATCGAGTTACGGTGTTTTCTCTCTAATGGCGCATGATACACTCGGCAACTGGCAGTATGTACAACACGCTATAGTGGAAAGCGACCGATCCGAGACGCTCCGTGCTGCGTTGGACCAATTCAAGGCCCACAATGCTCGTCATCCTCAAATTCGTGCGCTGATTGTGCCGAGCGATGACGCACCAGGTCTAATAGAAGAGCTGCGGTCGAGTTTCCCTTCCGCTCGTGTGCTGTACTCTCAGTTCCACGTCGTTCGTGCCCTCCACAAAGCGATCGCAAAGCATGGGAAGGACCTGACGTCGTGGCATCGAGACCGTCTTACAGGAATCGCCCAGTTGCTCGTGTACGCGCCCACGTCACTCGTCTACGGTGCCAACATCGCTCTCATGGCCGACGTGTTGGGCTCGAAACAGCACTCGTTCTTCCGCTATTATGTCGACATGTGGGACTCCTGTCGTGATCGCTGGACGACATTCGCTCGCGAAGGTGTGACGACGTTCAGTATCTCCGAAAATGACGGTCAGTTTGCGCCTACGTGGAGAGAGATCTTCGCTGCAGTTAACGATGAAATGGCTCTGGACGAAACGGTAGCAGCCATCCGATACTACCAAACGGTAGTGGAGCGTGCGTTCCTACGCGACTTGAATACGGAGTTGAGTAATTGCAATATCGCTGCGATTCAAAGTGGCTCTGGCGGCGAGGAATATGACGCTGAGATGCGCCTATTGGCTGCGACTGTAAGCTCTGCTGCTAGTAGCCTGGTGTTCCCGCAGTACCGCTACTCCATCGCACGAGGCGCGTACCAGTTCTTCGAGCCAGCGCGCGGCTCGTTCTTTGTGTCTGCTGTGGCTCATAACGAGGTTTTCTGTGACGATCCGTCCAAGGAGTTTTGCGTCGAGGCTGAGCGTGGGTGGCAGTGCTCGTGTGCCTTTATGGTGAATCATCACTTGCCGTGTCGTCACGTCTTCTACGTTCGTCGTATTATCCGCTGCAGTACGTTGATCCCGATTGAAAACATTGAACCGCGGTGGGTATTGGCCAAGGCTAAGCACTTTTTCGAAGACGATTTGACGGAGATCGGACGGGATACGGAGCCTGATCACGAGTACAGCAACGTGGTTCCTCCCCCTGGAGCGTGGCAGAAGTACGTTACAGCTCAGGAAGTAGGGAAGCGTATCAGTCAGCGGATGATGGAGATGGATCCGGTCGAGTTTGACCGAGCGCTGCGCTTCTACAAGCTCGTGGAGTCCACGTTGAGTGTGCGTCCGTTTAACTTGAATTCAGCTGCTGCGGCGCGACTGAACATTGCAGGGCCGGCAGCTCGTAAACCGAATTGGGTCGAGCCGGATCCGAAGAGGATCCGGACCTTGGCGCCACGCGGTGGACCAGTGGCAGGGACGATGTATGTGTCCCCAAACAACCAACTTGCGGCAGCGATAGCAGCGAGGAACATGCAATTAGCGCAGATGGGGAATCGACAGGTATCTCGACCGCAGAAAACGGACGTCATCGATCTTCAGGACGAATCGGAGGAGGAAGAGAAGAATGACAGTGGACGGCAGAGTGAAACCAGACGAGAAGATGAAGCAGACGAAGCTGAGAAGCACGGAGAGTCATCGGAAAACCCCGAATTGGAGCACGAAGAGCAGAATGAGGTGTCGGCAGATGACCTATCGGAGGAGCAAGCGCCGGAAAATGGCGGTTCACCACCAGTGCGACCACATCGCGAGCCTATCGACGACCCGCATGAAGAGCTTGCGGACACCAGCCTTGAAAGCTAGAATTGTTCACATGTAGTGTTGTATTTTTGTTTTGTTTTTAAATTCTTTTATCCACCAATCATGGTTCGTTATTATTCAATTTCAACCAATCCCTTTCATTCTGTTCACAACACCGTACGATCTGTACGTCTTTCTGGTGGTAGCAGCTTTGGTCCCCCAGACCTCATCGCTCCACCTCTCGATCATGGCAGGTCGACGTGCCACCGCGGGGCTAAGTAGCAGCCTGTACACCGACTTCCTCGCTGAGAATACTCGACTAAATGAGCCCTTGGAGCCCACTACCCACTCGCTTCATTCGCTGGAGATCAACACGCTCACACCGAGTGGCACAGCGATCGGACTACAGACTTGTGTACTCGCCTCGTTCTTCAAGGCCGCAGTCAAGCGCAGCGTCGAGTCGGCGCTGGTATGTGAAAGCCAGCTCAATTCCGTCATCACTTCCAGTCTGCGCGTAAGTTCGTCTCGTCATTTGGCGCTTCAGGCGCATCTCCAGGCCAGCGACAGCCTGCGGTTCACTCTGGAAGCTCAGGAGTCCGCCACAGACAAGGCGCCGGCGTCTTTCGCGCGCATCGGGGCCGATTATAAGACACAGAGCTTTTTCGCTGGAGCCAAGATCGATGCAGTTAATGGACCGACACTGCAGGCCACTCTAGGAGGCAAAATTGGAGACGTTGCAATGGGAATTATTGGAGCCTACGACGTCGGACTGGACCATAGTGACAGACTTGGCAGATTCACTACACTCAACTTGGCTACGAGTTATATCCACGAGGACTTGCTCGCTCTACTACAAGTGTAAGTGAAATGTGGATTCTTTTTATAATTTCTTAAGATTTATTTACTGACATTATTATGTTTTTTCAGGAATGATGGAGGACGGAAGGTGCAGTTGGACTTGACCCAGTCAGTGTTGCCAGAGCTAATGGTAAGCTCGAGGTTCGTGTTCGACCGAAGGAAAGACAAGCGATCATTGAGACTAATGGGCAAGTACGCCCTAAAGGAGACAGAGACTGTATCGAGCTCCATCGGCTCGGACGGCATCTTTATTGGAGCGTTCGAGTGGCGCACATCCAAGCATCTCAGGACGCGCGTGTCAGCTCAGATGGACTTGCGGCACTACGACAGCGACTTGCACCACCTGGGCGTGTCCATAGAGATCAGCTGAGAACCAGCCAGTCACCCCACCGAGTAAATATAAAGAGGGACAGAAAAAATGAACTAGACAAGCACTTTGTTGGCTGCCCCCTTACTTAGCGTAGATGACGGTGTCGCGCTTGGAGCGAGCAATGACGTTTCCTTTCTCATCACGAGCACCCGGAGCAGCCTTAGCAGACGGATGATTGGCCAACTCACTCGGTACAGGCATCTCTGTCGACACGAGGTACTGCTTGAGGTCGTACATGATCTCTTCGTCGTCATCGGTGAGGAACGAGATGGCTACACCCTCCTTACCGGCACGACCGGTACGTCCAATACGGTGCGAGTAGTTCTGGATCTTGGACGGCAGGTCGAAGTTGACGACATGTGTCACGTCCGGGATATCCAGACCACGTCCAGCCACGTCCGTGGCCACCAGCATATCACAATATCCTTCCCGAAACATCTTGAGACTCTCCTCTCGCTGGTCCTGCGTCTTGCCACCGTGTAGAATAGTGCAGCGGAACCCTTCGCTTGAGATGAACTTGGCCACAGAGTCACATTCCTTCTTGATGTTGACAAACACGATGATCTTGGCGCCGTCCACCACCTTCTCCTTACGAGACCGCGGCACTGGGACACTCTGCGCACTGAGAATGTCACGCAGCACTTCCACCAGCTTGGAGCGTTTCTTGCCTGGATTCATGAACATGACGCGCTGTTCGATGCGCTTGTTCTTGCCCGAGTCTTCGTCGCCAATCTTGACAATAGACGGATGGCGTAGGAACGTCTTCGCTAGACGCTCCACCTCGACAGGCATCGTGGCACTGAACATGGTCGTGACACGAAGACGGTGCAGAAGCTCTTCTCCTGGCTGAGCTCCGTTGGCCAACATGAGCTGCTGTTCCATCTCTTCTTCGTTCTCGGACTTAAGCAGCGATCCCATGTTCTCCAAAACAGCAACAACTTGTGGCTCAAAGCCCATGTCGATCATGCGATCGGCTTCATCCAACACCACGTAGTTACACTGGTTCAGCACCAGGTAGTGGCTCTCCAGACAATCCATGAGACGACCAGGAGTGCCGATAATGATCTCTACTCCCTCGCGGAGACGGAATCCCTGGTCCTCGATGCTCTGGCCACCCACGACGGACAAAGTCTTGATAGGATTCATCTTCTCAGGCAGCCCCACACTCGTGTACTTGCACAGCTTCATCGCTTCTTGCTCGATCTGCAGCGCCAACTCACGGGTAGGTGCCATAACCAGCGCCAATGGACCTTGCTCGCCAGTGCGTGCCACCATTGTAGCCGGCAGCGAGTAGATGTAGGCGATAATGGGGATCACGAAGGCTGCAGTCTTACCGGAACCAGTCTCAGCAATACCAATGATATCGCGCTTCTGCAAACCGATAGGGATCGCCTGCATCTGAATAGGTGACGGTCGCTCGAAGCCCAAGTCTTTGATGGCCTTGTACACAGCGTCAGGCAGTATCTCGCCAGCTTCGCTCCACTTGCGTAGCGGGTTAGGAGCACGTCCACCTTTGAGAGTGATGTCAAAGTCTTCCCGGAAGATACGCCAGTCACGCTCCTTCATCTCATCCAGCGCCTTCTCTGACCAGTGTGTGCCCATTGTCTTAGCCTCACGCGAAGCCATTTCCTGGATACGGTCTCGTTCGCGAGCCTGCATGTTGCGCAGAGCACGCTCGCGTTCCTGCTTTCTAGCTGCGATCTGATCACTGGTCAAGCTGCCGTCTGTCTCGTCCGCGAGTTGCTGTTCCTTCTGGCGCTTGTGACTCAATTCTTCCAAGAACGAGTTTTTCTTACGCTGCTCCCGCATGTCCACACCGGCACGATACCCACGTCCATACAGTAGATTCACATCCATCCGCTGGGCATACAGCGGGTTCAAATCCGCACTTGTATCCTCTGAGGCTTCCCAGTCAAACTGGAAAACCTTGGAGAATTTCTCGCTAGCCTTAACCACTTTCTTCTTCTTCACTGTCTTGCCCAAGTACTGATCTTTCAGTGCTTGTAAGGCCTTTGCCTCGCTGGGATCTAGTAGTGCTGGTCTGCCTTCGTCCTTTGTTGAAGAATTTGCATCCCCACGTCTATCTCGGGAGCCCACCGCTCGATCATCACGACGACGGTCTCCATTGGCTCTTGAGTTTCGGTCTCGTTCTCTGTCACTTCGTTGACGCTGCAGGAATTGACGTCGAGCGTCCTCCGTCTCTTTCCGCTGCTTCTCCATCTGCCATCATTTTAAATATTAGCATTATTACAGTGCAATTGACACAGTTAGAGCCTTTTCACCTCCTGTCGCTTCTTCTCGAGTCTCTCGAGAGCGTCCTTCTGTCTCTGAGCCTTGGAGCGGAACTTGGGCTTAGCGGGATGCTCTTCCGCGGCAACCGAGGCGTCTTCGATCTTTAACGGTAGCTTTCGCTCGCTCGAAAGCACATCTTTTTTCGACTTAGAAGCGACTTGTTCCTGCTCTTTCGCCCGCCGCTCTGCTGCTCGCTCTTCTGCACGTTTGGCGATGGCAGCAATACGCGCTGCTTCTTTGCGCTGCTCCTCGTCCAGATCCACAGCTGGACGCTTGCTCGCCGAGCGCGAACGGGAGCGGGAGCGGCGGCGCTTACGTTGGTCAGGCATGGTTAAGGTTTAATTTTTTACAAAATTTATGTTTCAAGCTCCTATTGTAAAAAATCAAAATTTCTCTCATGAAAATTCATAAAACCGTCTTATCATTGCATAGTGAATATCGGGATATCGGGGTAAATAAAGCAAACTTTCAAAAGCAATCCAAGATTCATACCTAGAAGCGTTCAATAGTCCAACAAGTGCTTTGTGCGATTGGCGGAGATTGGGCTCATCAGAGATTGAACCAATCACGCTATGTAATTTGGAGTAGAACGTAAGGAAAGGCGTTGACTTGTGGAGTTTGAATGAAAAATAATTTGTATAATTTGTTTGTATAATTGAAGTCTAAAGTATTCAGACACCACCAATTTACACATTATCAAGCTATTCAGGTTTTAATGAGAAAAACATCTTGTACCTTCAGTGATGTTAGTAGGTGTCGCTAATTTGGAAACCTCCTCAACAGCATCTCTGAACCCAGTCGGGGACAAATCTCTGCATTTCCATGGATTTGAAAGACGAGAACAATGATTATCATAAGCACTGTTCCAGTTATTCTAGCAGTTCAGCCGCTTTACCTGTAGGCTTATGCTATTTTTCGACTAAGAAAGTGAGACACAGACTAGCAATACTCTGTTGTCGCTATGCCTTTGAAAATATGCAGCTAGTGTCTTAACCCTTTTGTCCCCTATATATTTGCTATTTAGAATATTGCATACTTCATTCCATATTGTTTGCCTAAACGATGTATAATGCATCGTTTTGGTGGCGTTTTCCGGCTAACAAGATGATACGCTATTCGTGTAGAGGTAAGACGTCGACGAAGTAAAGAAAGGGAGGAGCTTGGTCAGGAAGACACATTTTAGAATGATTAAGTTAACTGTCGATAGAGAGGAGAGATTCGATAGCCATCCATGGTTAGATGGTACATTGTGTAAATACCATAGCTTGTGTAACCACGAAACATCATGCCTGTTTATATGAAGGTTCTTTTTGCGTGGTACACAGGTAAGAAAATACGGCAATCTTAAAGGCCCCTCTCACACTGAAATATTGCATATACCCAAAAGGTCCGGCTTTAAAAGTTGCGCTTAGCATATGTATAACCAGCGTGCTGTGAAGAGTGACTGCAAGCACTTTTAAGCCGATCACTACCATCTAGTGGTGAGTGTCAGTGAATGTTTGAAACCATCAATGCGGTTGAGCTAGAACGAGGCGGAATACCG
Organism: Phytophthora tentaculata; assembly: GCA_033557915.1. NCBI lineage: Eukaryota > Oomycota > Peronosporomycetes > Peronosporales > Peronosporaceae > Phytophthora > Phytophthora tentaculata. The sequence continues at coordinate 2,099,702 of JAUCEA010000005.1, forward strand.
TTTTTGCTCTTTAAAGCGCTTGTAGTGGATATCCTTCCCCCTTTTACTATCTCTTTATCAGTTTTTCGAAAAAAAATAAGTAGCATGTGTAATGTCACTCATCTTTAGCATCAACTGTAAAGAGTTCGCCCACCCGTCAAACGAAACGGTCAGAATTTTGCTTGCCGAGCGGAGAGAAGGCGATCCCGATTGGTTAAAAGTAGGCTTTAATGGCTCGTCAATATCGATTTGGTTGGGTTGGTCCAAATAAATTGTGTTTATTTGTAAAAATGATTATTGTTCCTTTCTCATGCATTCCAGAATAAAGGGAGCCGTTTGACTGCCGGACCTGTTAGGCCCGCGCGACGCCGCGCCAATTGACTTTGACGGTCTTGGGCTGGTACCCCCCAGTGCGCCTACTGCGAGGCGCTCCTTTCGTGGGACGCCTTTGCAGTTGGCTTCGCCAAAGCTGAGGACCGCCGCTGCATTGCGCGTGCCAATGGGCGCGATGTACGGGACTACTAGTACTGGCGCAACGCATCCCCACCACCGCTGGGTCCCGATCACTGCCAGCAGCGGATGCTTGCGCTGGCCTCCACTGGGTGCGCCTCTGCCGCCACCATGCCCTGAGCACCAGCGCCACCGCCACCACCGCTACCGCATTCAGCGACGTCGTCGCTCGAAGAAGCTGAAGCTAAACACCTAAATGGCTATAAACTAAAGTGTTTCTATTGGCTCAATGATAAATTGTAATCTGTACTCAAATCAGTTGTTGTGCGAGTGCGTGTTCTTCTTTATCTACAAGAATCACTTTCAGACATACCATGCAGCCGCCAAGCTAACACATCTGCATCCCCCGCGACGACGAGCCCCGCACCAACATCGAAGCCCACTTCGCGAGAGGCGACTTCAACTTGAAGAGGTCCATGCCAAACTTACCGCGGCTGAGGAAGGTGCTCAGTTCCTCACTGAAATATGTTCTCTATTGCGGCACATCATCAGGGCTTCTCGGTGTTCCATGGACAACCCTTAATCGCGTGTCGAGAGATACGTCAGATGGGTCGGAAGCATCACAAGATTCGACTTCTGGTCCTGATTTCGATGTGAGTATTATATCGAAATCGGTAGATGATGATGCTTCTGCACCATTGCCACCTCGGACCGATCGTACTATGTTAAGATTTACACAATGAGACGTTTTTCCTCACCTGTCTACCACACAAAAGAACATTCAAATAAACTGATATGAAGCTTCGTGATCTAAATAATCTATGTCACATACGTCTTAAACATCTATTACAGCAGCCTGTCTGTCCGTCCTAGCTAAATTGTCTCCATGTCACGCTTTTTAATTTGACAAAATGCATTAATTGTAGAGATATGAATCGTTAAAATAACTGCCAAGCCATGTGATGACCTCTGAATGGCTAACATTTAATTACGATTGCACGACAAATTTACAGCCAGTTTTGCGAAACTGAAAATGTTGAGCGTCTTATCCGTTTGGTTAGGCACAAATTATGCCGCCCACATATTACTTATTTGATTTTATTTATGCAACGCCAACAATTCATAATTGCGAGCGCATATTAAATCCGCACCGAGAAGAACCACTTGCTACCAATGCGAGTCTGTCGTTTCGTTGGTGGAGCGACCCGGCTTAGAGAGCACATCCGTTGTTTCGAATGTTTACGTCCAAAACACGGGTACTACAAGCATGTGGTTACGTCAATCGTATACATTAATAGCTCCAAGGTCGGACCGTTAGTTAAAACTTTCGAACTCTCACAACTCATTTACTTCTGCCGAACATGGTTCGCCGCACCCCTGAACTATGTCCTACTCAACGCCCTCGCTACACTGATCGAGAGGAAGTTGTCGACCTCCGCGAAAAACTGAGACAAGCTCGCGCCACGATTACGTACCTACGCATGAGAGTCAACGTCCTGGAGATGTTCGACCCAGAAGCGAGGATAACGACGAGAGCTAAGCGAGGGTGGCGAACCCGAACCGTGGTTCATCGAAGATTACGACGTACCTGAAACGAACGTAGACGAACGTGCCACGTCCGTCATCGATTTGACTTCTGACACCGAATACTACGAACTTCTGTTTGGAATTTCACTATTTTACGATAAAATTGATTTGCTTTCATTTTAGTATAATTTTCATTTATTCAGTTCTTTTTATACAACAACTTTAATTACCTAATAAATTGTACGTTTGCAAACGGACCGGGTTCTTCAAACTCTTAAAACATGAACTGAAACACCGGCGGGTCGTATTTTTAAGTGGGATGCAGTAAACATCCTTCTGGGCCTCAGTAGCTGCAACCGTTTCTGAATTCGCCTCGGTCCTCAATTAGCAGCCAAGAGGAATGGAGGGCTTTTGGAGGCAAGGTACGCAACCCCGCCAGTCGCCCACGTCCGTTCACGAAGAATTGCTAATAGGAGGCAAGCACGGAGTTGCTTGAATCTCCGCCAGGTTGTTTCTTAGGGCTTTTTTATAATTTTAGTTTGTAAGTGATGGGGTTCACTTGAAATGCGAGTTGGTGTTCACGAGGAAATAGTTTGTCGGTGTGGCAGGTTGCCAGGAGGCTTCAGGCTGCCGCTTCTTCTGTCGAGGTCACCTCTATTACTCAAGTCGAGCGCGCTGTGCTGGAACGCCATAACATTTCGCCCCTAGCGCCCGAGGTGAGCCCTGTTAGGCGTCAGCGATTGCAAAGTGCGAATTGATGCACCCGAAGTGGGGATTCGTCGTCTAAGAAATTATTTTATTAAAACTTCTCTTAGTAGAGCTAAAACACGAAAGCCCACATGCTATTTCTCTATTTGAGGACAATCAAAGTTGTATCAAATAGTATTACAAACCAGAATTGCAAGGCAGAAGCAAACACATTGACATCCGGTATCACTTCGTACAAGAAAAAAGTAGTTCGAATTTTTTTTTAAATTCGATACTGCAATACCAAAGAAATGGTGGCTGACATTTTTACAAAGTCACTAGCAAAACCGCTATTTAGAAACCTAAGGGAGTCGCTGTATAAAACACTCAAGCAGAAGTAATAAAAAATAGAGATAGTAGATCCTGAAATTGTTTTCAACGAGAAAGTATAACTAAATATTATCAAAACTTAAATAAGCAAAACAACTTTGCAATATTTAAATACCCGCAAAATATGTATTTTACTTGTCAGTACATGTAAACATCAATATAATATATGACGAGAAATCATGAAAAGTAACAATATAAATGACCCAAAATAGAAACTAAAATGATGAAATGAAAGGAAATATATTAAATTGGAAACTTCATAGTGACTACACTATCCGGCAGGAAATGATATCCTCAACTGCGTAAACGCCATCCATATACTCAAAGTAGGAATTGATAACACCCTCGGAGTTCTGCATGATGAGATAGTTGTCAAACTCGACAAATACAAACCAGCGGCCTACAGATGACAGCGCCATGTACCAGGCTGCTGTCCGGGACGGCGGCCGGTGACGATGAGAGATGGGTAGCTTCTGGCTACAATAGTAGCCATACGACGCGTGCTGCTCTTAAAAGCAGAAAGCCGATTTAGGTATCGAAGCTGCTTACCTCGCTTTTGCAAAACAAGGTGCAGTACCTGGGTAGTGTAGACCCCACACTCTCGTGTCCATGATTCACAGAGCCATCGACACGCTTCAGTCAAAACAAATAGTTGATGAACACAAATAAAAATGGTATGCGTATGTCAACAGTATACTAGGCCAAAACAACAAGAAAGTCATGAGAACAACGAATCCTTACGGAACCCAGAAGGGAACCTTATCAGATAAAGCCATTCCTATACCCAGTAGTCAAGGAAAACTACAATGCCAACAATAATAACAACATGCGTCGAATGGTGACTGACCTTGAAGACACTTGAAAGCAATGCTAGTGGTCGAGCTGTAGGCTTGAAAATGAAAAATTAAGAATAAACAACAACCACGCCAAGCGCTGCGCTTTAGATATGTATTTCCTATTACATATAAAAACTCTGGGTTTGTGCTAACAATCGCGTTTTTGCGGTTTGAGGAGTACATCACATTAAAAAACCCGGAATGTCGTTGTTTAACCCTCCGGCCACTTCATAACATACTCAAACCAAGATAGATGTAACGAAAAAGTTGTATTAGTAATGCGTCTAAGCACCCTTCTTCTCAATCACTTGGATGCAGCTTCGCGGCATCGAGTCTATCAGCTTCACTAATGCAGAATCCGACGTTGCCGATGACTCGGCGGACGCGCGCCTCATTCAACACTATCCCAGGCAGCTAAGATTGCAGCGGTTAGCTCGTATTGCTTTCCATTGTTGGAACACTTTCCGAGCCAAAAGCGCCCAGAGATTTCCAATTGGGTTGAGATCTTGCGAACGGGCAGGCCAGTCAAGCACATTGACGCCCTACTCCTCGAAGAATTCCACAGTCTCCTTCGTTGTGTGAATTGAGGCGTTGTCCTGTTGATAGACAAAGTCTACGCCGTAGAGCTGATGTGCATAGGGCAACAAGTACTCTGACACAGTATAAACATACTGTGTAGATGCCTGTCTCCCCTCCAGGACACGAGGCGCGTCTTCCCCTTGGCACCGAAGCCCCCCCCCCATCACCGAACCACCGCCATCTTGCCTTCTCACAGTCGTTCTTGAGGGTCGCCGTACGTCGCGCCAATAACTCTGTATACCAGCCGGCCCATCTAAGTTAATTTTTTTCTCGTCAGAAAAATGATGCTCTCCCACTCCGAAAGCGGCGTGACGTCCGTGCGTTTGGGCCACGTTAGACGGTGCGCCTTGTGCGCTGCCGTCACTGCCAGTGTATTCTCCATTTTGGAGTAGACAAGCCAGTCTACCCCAGCAAGAATACGTCGGATCGTTCGAGCCGAGCACTTGCAGTTGCACTCAGCCTTGAGCTGGGCGGCCGAGTAGTCCCCGCTGGATGCCTTTCGCAGCAACAGTCGCGCGAGTCGCTCAGACTACCCTGGTCGGCGGCGAAGTTTGCGCGGTCTAGCTAGTGCCCGATCTACAGTGTCGCGCGATCGCTTAACTGCTCTTGCAACACCTCGAATTGAAAGCCCTCCTTCTCGAAGTCCACGAATGCACTCCCTTTTTTCGTCGGTGAGCCAACCTGGCATGCCCTAGTCAACAGTGACAGTGAAAGTCATAATACAAGCGTCCCCAACGGCGCCATGGCAGTCCACCAAGCGATTGGTTGGTTGACAAGACTTGGAAACACAAAACAATCTTTTCATAACATCTATTTTGGTTTCAGTGTGGTATGAAGTGGCCGGGAGTTTGGACCACTTGGCCATATCGGTTTTTTGTATGTGAGGTACCCCTCAATCCGCAAAAAACGATTATTAGCACAAACCCAGTCTTTTGTTATGCAATAGGAATTACATATCTAAAGTGCAGCACCAGATTCTAAATATTGACTGAGCTACGGCCAAAAGTGTGGGTGGCCAGGTTAATTTGGATAGGAGTGTAATGCATCCAATCTGACCATGGATTGTCATTAAACTCTCCTCTCTACCGACGTTAATTTTCTTAATCACAACTTTTCTTTCTTCCTTCTACGCAAGTTCCTTCGTCTTCAACGCCTCACCTCCACATAATATGCCCATGACTACGGCTCAGGATTGTAAAGGTTTTCGGAACATTCCTACTGATTTGACGAGGGACATTCAGTAAAGAGCGTCGAAAGGGTACATACAACGACGCAAAAATCCGGCCTACACAAATATTCGGCATTCGGCCGGTGCGCATTTCTCATCCGATATTAAAAGCAAAACCAATATCGATAAATCATGTATCATTTCAATGTACGATTTAGCCAATGACAGGGCATAAAACTACCTATTATGGCGCTAATTATCCAATTCATTTGCGCATCAAAGGGAGCTACACATTCAAGCAAAAGCGCGAGGCGCTTACGTTGATCGAGCTGTTTGGACAAACGGAAGCCTCTCTGCAACTTAACGCCGCGCGCCTGACCATCCGGGGTTGGTCGCACGCAGACCGAAGCCATCTGAGCCTCCAAGAGCAACGCTACCTCCAGGTCTTTGAAAGGCCAGGGATGCAAGGAAATTTTTCGTGACATCTCTGACCTGTTGACATACATGAAGGGCGTGCGGAGAGATACAGCAGTAAGTAAAAACTGAATATTTATAATTCGGCTTGTTCTGGTTTAATTGTTTTACATCATTTTAGGTCTTGTGTATCAGGGATGATAAGTTTCATGTGGTAAATTCACCCGGAAAAGATGGCGGCTTACCTACACGGATAGGATAATAAAGCGCTTACTCTTGAACGCGTGGTCTATAGAAAGGCGGACCGATAAATGTAAAACTATTTTATTTATCAAAAATTAATATTTTATTTCTAAAATGTTGGACAATGTTGATTGTCACGTGTCGGACGAGGGACAGCGGCTACAGCGTAGCGATGTTGCCAATGCAACAGTGGTGCCATTACTCCCAAACAGTGCTTCTGTTTGCCTGCTGCTTGATCGGGGACTAATGGGTCTGCTTAACGCTACGATTTGAAATAGTGGTAAACAAATTACTGGCAGCACCACTAGGAAAATAGTCTTCGTGCCATTGAATCTACCGAGCACGAGGCGAAAAGTTCTCAAGCGTCTCAGCTATGATGAAAGCTCCGTGAACCGTGGACACGAGAGATTTGGGTTATATATAACGTAGGCACTGCAGAGGCCCTACGAACATTCTGACACCGGAATCAAAGTATCCTGACCAAAATCGATTTGCGGTCCAGGCAGCCTAGCGGCGAGTGCGGACGGCTTGTGTACCAGCAGGCATTTTTGGAAATGACCCCCAAGTCGGATAGGAAGTATGACTTGCAGGTACAATCTTTTGGAGGTCTGACTTCAACATCAACTTTAACTCAGGAAGCCTATGGGCAGCATATGCTGCTTTTATCAGGCTGATGTGTGCACAGGTGTTAACTTTACGTTCAAGATGTCTGTTAGCAGTGGCTACATGATTACAAGCCAAGTATGTAAGCATTTAGTGATGACAGTTGCTCAAGTCATCTATAGCTATTGGCGAATGGCAAAGAATGCCTTGTACGCTTTGTGCAAGACTTTTAATTCTCAGTTTCCCATCATCATTGTCAACGGCAAGCGTCCAGCTTTCATATACAAAACTAAGCAAACTAGTAGCGTTCGGAGCTACAGCTGCGTCGTCTACGCATCTACTTGCCTGGCGGATTGGTCTGGGGCTCTGTTATCAAACACCAGCCCCAGAGATCACGCCAAGGAACGATATGGCAGCACAGATTACTCTTAACGGAACAATACATCTCGAGACGTATGCGCTTGCAAAGACTATCGTCGTCTCGACCGTCAATGAAATCGACCTATAACCTGAAGCACCAGCTCTACTACAACGTCCAGCGGTGCAGCTATCACCAGAGCCCCCCTGCGCCGGAATTTCGACCTCGACAGGCTTTGCCGACAGCGGCAGGGAAGCCTTCCACCGTGCTTGTTCGGCGGAGCAGATTGTCCAAGCCGTCGAAAACCCCTTGGAGGGCAAGAAGTTGTTTTTCATCGATGGACCAGGAGGTACCGGAAAATCTACACTACTTCGAAACATACTGGCCAAAGTCCGACTCTCGGGAAAGATCGCCATTGCGGTGGCGTCCAGTGGCATTGCCTCGCTCGCTGCTCACCTCAAAGCAGCGTGCCTGCGCTCGATACCGGGCCAGGATGGCCTAAAACACGTTATCAACGCAAAAAAGGCTGAGCACGTACTTGAAAGCGGAGGGTTGCTTATGTTGAAGACCGTCTACGAGGACAATATCTAGCGTACCCTAGCTTCCTACGGTGAGTGGTTCGACAGAATCACGTTTGCTCGTAATGTTATCCTAGTACTTTTGACTAATTGCATTTTTTTAATGTTCTTTTTCTACTTCTTTGATAAAAATATATTTGGTGGCTTTGTACCAAGAAATCTTTAAGGGGGAACCGTTAAGAGAGAAACCTATTAGGATGGGAATAAAAAAAACGTTTAAAGCAAATTGTATATATACATATATAATAATGCAATCCTGTGGCTCTATTAAGTCTGTAAAATGATACATATTCTTTGGACTTTCTTTGTTTTTAGATTGTTGTTTTTAATCATATCTCTTTAATGTATACCCCCCGGGTCAAAATTCTACCGGTAGCCAGCCCCAGATCCTACCAGTAGGATCGAATTAGATAGATTTTTATAGGAGTTTGTATGCGGCTGCACATGTTTTTCATAACCAGACCACCACGAAAGTGCCTTGTAATCTTCTCTATTATAATTCTGGTACAAACGAGGACAACAGTTTTTTTAGTCTTCTTTGATAGCTTGCTGTATGAAAGGCATTTGGAGCGATTTCCCAGTCTCTGGACAAACGTTGGTGCGCTCAAACCCTGTGCAACCTCAGGAAACAATTGTTAAAGTTAGTCCTACCGATAGGATGGTTACCATTTGTAAGCCTACCGACAGCCAAATTGGAGGATGGACATTAAGAGGGCGCATGCCTATTTAGCTTCTTAAGTTTCTAAATTGGTGTTTGTCAAGTCCCTTGGTAAAATATCGGCTACCATTGCTTTTCTATTGCAGTAAACATCATTGAATTCGTGTCTCTCAACTTTTTTCTTGGACAAAGAGATACCAAATATTAAGGCGCTTTTAGTAGCCAAGTATCAGGATTATTTGAGGTTTCGATGTGATTTGGTTATTTTCGCTAGTAGCGATTGCTTTGATAATCGGAAAACCAAGTTGTTTAAGTAGTAGCTTAAAAATGTTGATTCTTGCACACAATGGCACAGTGCAATTTACTTGACCTTTGTGGTTGAGATCACTAGCGTGTTCCGCGACAGCCATGAAATCGGACTTTTATCTATCAGTGGGATATAACTCCCGGCTGGAGGATAGTGTTGGGGCAGTTTGCGTAGTCCGAGCCGGTGTACGCAGTTGGGTGATCAACGAGATTGCTTGTATCAAATTCCTTCGATCTAAATATAATTCACCAGACTCATCTGAATTCGAATCCGATTCTGAAACCAAGTCAAATCTAGCTTGCTGAGGTTGATCGTGGGCCGGCGCTGTGGCCCTACGATTGGCAATGTCGTTTACCAGCCGGTCATTTTCTCGACCCTGCTCCTCGACCACACTGATAAACGGTCTGCCGTCGGGGTTGAGTACGGAGAAAGCGTCATTTAGCATGCGGTTATACAGCTCGAGTGCGTTGTTCGACGTTCTGATAATGACTATACGGAGGCAGTCGACGTTCCACTATTCTGGCACAAATTTCTTGAACCATTTTTTCATGAAAATAACGGAAAATACCAATTTAGTGCACGAAATTGGCTGAACTGGGAAATTGACTTTTACTCTGCGATAAAAGCGAGCTGGAAAACCGTGCTAAATTCGTAAGAAACTAGATATAAGAACGGTATAAATACGACCAGAGGTTAGCTTTGCTCGGCACTGGGGAACAAGCTAGGCGTATATCTTTCTGAGCAAATAACGAGAAAACACAAGTGACCAATTTAGTGCGCGATTTTTCTATTATTAACTCAACAGTGAGAGTGTTAATACTAGCTCGATATTGAGCGGTAATAAAAACGACCACAATTGCCGATCAATACCAACCGTCACTCTTTCTCTCTTGCTGGTGCTAGCGGCATGATAGTCATTTCACTCGGAGCTCGCATCCGCATTAGCCAGACTCTATCCCAAAATTATTATAATAATGAAGCATGGCTGCCACTTAACAAGTTAACTACGCACAATTACCCACGCCTAAAATGAACCGAACCAGAACCTGTAAGAATCATGAACTGAGTTCTGATAATTTTTGGGTTCGAAGTCTTACACGCGAAAGGACACAGAACCGCGTCTTTTCAGCAAGAACCAGCCCTGTAACGTCAACAGGTTTTCGTTTTGAGCAACTATTGGGCTGTGGCTAGCAGTAGTCAAGAGTAAAAAGATAAGCGGCTTTAGATGGGAGGGATACTCTACGCACTAAGGCTGATATTTCTTCACTTTTTCTATGGTTTTATTTGGACAGAGTGCAGATATCACAAACCTTTACACGTCTCATCAGTGCAGCTCATGTGCCTCGCAGTATCTCTCAGTTTTCAATTATTCTTAGTTTTCTCAGCACTTTAGCCAAATACATGTATGGTTCTTGGCTTAGAAGAACTCGTGATTTTAATTACATGATGAGCTGTTGCGCAGCAATGCTGCTATCTTGATATAAATCTACTAGAACAAGACACACCATTACAATACCTCTATTTGTCTTACCTACACATCTCAGTTATAAATTATAGAGATGGCCATCAATATTATTCTTATCAGCCATTAGAACATCAAAACTTGTCATCTGTATCGATGCTATTGCGGCGGCTTTTGCTGAGTAGTGCAGTGCCGCTAATCTTACTTTATTGACCAATAGACTACAAGAGGAGCATCAGGATAACGACCAAGAATATGAAATTGTGAGCGTAAGGGTTGGAGTTTTCCACTCTTTTTCGGGTTCAGTAAAATCCGCGAAAAGACGCGTGAACCTACTTTATCGGAAATACTGGGTCATACCGAATTCGCCTGAAACAGATCTCTCTTAAAGGCGGTAACTGGTTCCTAAACCGGTAAGTTCATTCAAGTCGTGCAATTTCCTAGTCTAGATGACACCATTTTCATGCCTTTGTTGATGCCCAATCTAGTTCACCGAGAGAAGTGAAGGAGTTATAAGTCTTGTGGGGTGGTATCCACCCTATAAAACTTAGCATTCTTCTAGCACTCCCATACCTTGATTCCTATGGTCTCTCTGCTGCGTTGATGCAGTTGCTCTCCGTGCCAATTTGCCCTTTACGCAATCTAGAGCTAGACAGCCAATCAGAAGTTAGTGTTCAACAGACGCGACATCTGATTGGACAAGGGAATAAAACATGCATTAAACTGATTCTATAAGTTGGCATTTTCTGTTACTTCCAGAATCTCTTCCAGTTGTCTTTGGAATATGTTGTGCATTGATCCCCACAAACACGCTTGATCATACCCCGTACATCCCAAATCTCTCTGAAAGGAACATCACAACGTCGAATCAGAGTCAGTCGATCGATGCAAACCTCACACATTGCCAAGTTCACTTAAGGTTCCGTGATCTTCAGCATCAGCATTTTCCGACGTATCGCTTGCTTGAAGTGAAATAGGCAGACCACAATTTTTGTAACTGGAAACTGGTTCTTGAACTCATTGATCATCGCGAGCTCGAAGTCGCATACGGTGTGAAGTGGATCCAGTTGATTTCTAGATGCCACGAAGATATAGAGCAGGAGATGTTCATAAATCTGGGTCGTCTTCCCTGAGATTAGTACGTACCAAACTGACAGGTACAGTTCCGAACTGGGGGTCGTACATCACCACAACCACCAATTGGTAGAACTGAATACGTGCACAATGGTAGGTTGCGTCTTTGAAAATGGAGCACTGGTGCTGCTTCATTCGGTCCATCAGCTGTGGGTAGGCCCAACCCATCACCCGATGTAGAACCTCATCTTTGTATTACGTGAAATGAGACTGGAAAAACTTCAGACCAGAGTTGTCCATGATGCCATATAATGGCTCCGTCTCCAAACGCCCAAATATTTCCCGCCAAAATGGTTCCCCCTCGTACGGTAAAGCCGACCCAAAATCTGCTTTTTGATAGCACCTTGGACAATAACAGTGTCGTCACTTTAGAACTGGTCCCAAATGATCTGCCACACTTCCCGGGGAGCAAGGGTTACATCCCGAATAGCAAATACATCTACTGCCAATGACATTTGATGCTTCCAGTTGACCAAAGTTAAAGGAGGTTCATTTGGTACTTGGGGCATTTCTTGAACACAATCTGGTATGTGTCTCCCTAGTACGACGGCCCCCATTTGTGACACATACAACTACGCCAAACAGTGCTTAAGTCTGTAGGCACTGCGGCGATTGTTTCTGTTGAATCCACCATGGTAGACGAGTAGGGGTATTCCTGGTAGCTCACCGACCAGGTTTATGGAACAGCTTCAACACCGTCGGGAAGTTTGACACCATCATTCTCCTTGATAACTTCACCAAGATGACCAGCATTCGATTCTGATTCGGAGTTTGATGGTTGGCTTGATATTGTTTCCGTGTGGCTAGATGACGCGTCACTCATACCTGCGTCATCATGGCCACTTGAGTCGACTAGACCACCCCAGAATGGCCCAACCACTGGAATGTTTCGGGGTGAAATGATCCGAGCTGGGATGGTAGACGTCGAATTGGTCCGAGTTGGAACGATCCGAGTCGAGATGATAGGCGTCGGGATGGTACGAGTCGGAGAGCATGCCAGCGGAGAGTTATCCTGCCTTGGTGTCCGAGCAGGAAGCGCTAACGTGCCGACTATGTGATGCGGATGTGAGTACCATTTCAAATTCACTATCTGCATTCATGTCCTATTTGCTCTCTTGTTGAAGCACTACGCTGGATTAGACGTCAGGCGATCTCTCATCATCCGTTCGGTCGCCAGGAAGCGACGTCGAACGCGTACTGGAAATACACGCGTTCCTGCTGGTAATGCGACACATTCAGCACTGATTGAGGACCTATGGAGCTCAAACAGAGGTATCATTAATAAAATTTCACTGATGCTTCCGTCCCCCAATTTATTTTGTTTTTACTATATTTGGGGAAGACTTCAAGCTTTACAAAATATGAACACACGTAACCTACAGTGCTCAGCTTGTCCGAATTCAAATGCATTTTCGATCTATTCTCCGATATGGCAGCTGCTAACAACGGCGACCAACTTCCTTCGAACGCTTTCGCGCCCTTTTCAAATGGTGCCAAAAGCACTGGCAACACGGGCGTGGCGTCCTAGACGAGGCTGCCACCCGTTACCTGTGGAACTGGGGCGTCATCCAGCGATATGGTGCCTCAAGTGCCGGTGCCGCTATCGAGCGGCTGTTTAGTGCGGTACCACCAGCCCGCATCATCAAGGCCCGCCTTATTGAGACCGCCTTCCATGGCGATGATGCCGGTGAGAATTGGTTTGGTGTGGGCTATGAGGCCTTCCAACCAATTAGTTACGAAGCATCCTGGATTACCAGCGGATTGACAGGCAAATGGTTTTCCTGACATCGTGGGAGCCGACATCGGAGCCCGCGGCTTACTTGCCATATTAACACTTTTTTTTCCATACATTTTCTAAACATAAATATACAAACTTAAATCATGACACTTTTGCAAAACGATGCACAATGCCACTTTTTACATCCGTTTCCGGTAAGGCAAAATTAAATGAGGGATACCAATAGTATAAAAATAAATACTTTTGTAAAACGCGGCAACATGCATTGGCAAAGTTTTCCGGTAAGATCACAATTGGCTCAAATTTAAATCTTGAATGTTGATTGGGCGATTTTTGTAAAAAGATGCACTATGCTACGTTGTACAAGGGTAACAACAAAAGGGTTACATATCCTAAAGGTGAGCGCTTACATTGAAGCAGAGGCTAAGGGAAACTAAGAGGTACCAGATAACAGAGTAGCTTCTTCAAGTTGTTTCTTTAGACATAACCAACACCTAGATCTGGTTACCCTTAACGTTGCATGTTGCGAATGCTTACCAATTTCTACACAGCCACCAGCTAGAGCGGTTTGAATCATACCCATCGACTCACCCTGCAACAAACCCTGCAACACACAATCAGCTCCCAACAACACCTAAACGAAATTTTCTTGGCCGTGACGCAACCGGAGTACGGTCGGGCCAGAAGACAACGGCAGTGTTCGTCGATTGTCCTAGTGCAGCTGTTGGGTAGTATCCATAGTTAAAGGGTAATAGTGGTTCACTCCTCACCGTAGTTTGACGTGTCCGTCGGTACTGGTTGCATGGTACTTGGTAATGTTCGTCGTTAGTGGTGGTGGTGGTAGAGGGGGGGGGGGGGGCGAGCCAAAATGGTCTTGGCCGCGCTGGACGATGTGTTTCCGTCTCCGCAGATTGCTTCGTGACGATACTAGGACTCACTCCGTAAATATCGGCCGTGCAGCCAGCCTATCACTGGCCGCGGGATGGACCGGCGTACGGCTTTGCAAACAAACGGTAGCCATCTTCACCTGGCTCTCCCTGTCGGTCCTTGCAGGATGCATACTCATGCCCGTCCGATAAGGAAACGAGTATCGCTGAAACTGGACCGTGCCTACATCGGCAGCCTTACGATCGATAGTGGTCTGCACTTGCTCAAGAGGAACAAGAACTAGTGAGCGTACGACACGCATGGTGAACGATGCCTATTCAGTGTATTTGTCCCGGAAAACCCAAGTACGAGTGGCGTACCTGGGCGAATGAGGTTCTGAAGACGAAAAGAGAGCCCCCACCAGCGTAGATGCTTACTTAGGCCTAGCAATGGCTACGAGTCTGGCTCCCATCACCGACATCAAGGAGTTCTGGTCTAATAATATCCCAAGGCCACCACGAATTTAAGACCACGATGAGTAGAAATCACATTCAAGCTATATGTGGGTCTTTTAAGATTAACCCTCCTCTTAATGCTAGCGAAGACATCTCCGAGTCTGAAGACAAACCCGATTTCGATCGCCACGATGTCTCTCCGATCTCGGCCTCGACCATAAACGCAGGGCATATTCGACCAAGTACCAATGTTACCGAGACAGCACGAGAAACAGCCGGGTGTCTGGAAGCGGAGGTGTGCCTCGACTGCCATTCCATACATAGTCATCAGTCTTGATGATAAAATGACATACGCACTAAAGCGCCAAAAACGATGGCTAAGCATTTTATGCCGCTGAAACCAGACAAGTTCGCGGTAAGATTATATGCGGCGGTGGGTCGGACGTCGCTGTACGCCTATTCGCTCTGGTACAACGGATCGGGCATTTCCATACCGACTACAGATCTCAACGATAATAGAGCTATTCCCCAGGTTAAGTGCACCACTAGCAAATGCCCATCGGCGAGAAGATGTTCAAGCAGAGCCTACCGCCGCTTTGTCATTGTGGCTGGTCATTCTAGGCCATCAAACACTGTTGGTTGTTTCAGTCGCCGTCGTGGCGTCGCTTGCTTGTGTGCGACGGCATATATTCGAGAAAGCTCTCCTAACGATGAAGCCGGTATTCTTGGTACAGTCCCTATTGGGTTAGGCACATAAATGAGACTGCAGTGCGTGCCGCAATTAATCGCGCTACGTCTCGCGAGCGCGGGTCCAGGGAATCGATAGCTGCTGTGGATAGTGTGGATAATGCGAGTAACTCGAAGAGAGCCCGAGATGCTGACTCGAGGTGAGCCGTTAGCTATGTGACTGCATGGCTTTTACGCTGAATCGTGAACCGTTAACCATCCTCAAGTCCACAAAGGACTCGTCGGTCCTCTACGATGGCAGAGCAAAATCCGAAGATAGAACCGCCCAATATCTCTAGGAGGCACGTAAATCATCAGACCATTTGCCGCTTGGAAATTTTTCCCGGCGAACCCGCGTTTTAGGATGTCCTTTCTCCGGTTCTTCCCAACAGAACTCTTTCGGGATGTCCTGATATAACACCCTTTTGGCAATCTGGCTCTCAGGCGCTTCACGCGCACACAATTAAAAAAAACCTGGTCAGCATCGTGTGGCTACAGCGATCCAAAACCGCCTCAGGATTTTCCGTCGCTCTGAAGAAAAAGCGCACCTCCGAACTGCGTACTCCCCGCAAGTATCCTTGTCACCTTACGCTGGCTTCATTGTCTTTAAATACAAGGCCCCCGTTGTATTCTATACAGACGGTACCCCTAGTGCTCGTGTGCTTAATGGGAAATTGGTGAGACAATGGCTTGTTGCCACGGACCGTCCCCTATGCGGCGTTGGAGTGGTTCATAAGATTGGTGGGACAGTGGCTTGTTGCCACGGATTGTCCCCTATGCGGCGTTGGAGTGGTTTTTAAGATATGCATCGGAAATGGTTCAACGTTCCTGCCGTCATTGTAGCCTACAACCTGTCAATGAATAGTGTTGATCGTGTTGACCATCTTCGAGCGGCGAATCCTTCCAGACGCAAGAAGCTAGGTTGTCTACGAGTCTCTTCACGTGAACTTTGGACCCAACGCAATAATTAGCGCGTTAGCCAAGCACATCGACTCAAGCTCAGCTTTGCCGCAAGCACGCCGACAGTTTAAAAGGCGAGTCTGTGGACAACTAACTTCAGCACATTATGGGTCACAGCTGGGAACCGCCACAAATATAAAGGTCGAGGAATTAATGGGGAATTAAGCTTATTATATATATTGTGCATTTCAGTAATTCTGCCATGATAATTCTGGCATAATTCTATTCCGTTACCAGCCTTAATTAGGCCTTTGGGTTCTTTAATTCCATCTTAATTCTGGGCTGTCTCAGCATGGCCGGTTTTAGGACGGCAATGGCGGGGCTGCGTTAAGACGGAATTAGCTAATTCAGCTCTTGTAAGAGGGAAACAGAAGCCTTTGGCGGGTGGCTACCCGCCACTCCGTCTTTAACCAGGCTTATCTCCGTGGATTGGTTCATGAATGCTGATGAAGGCCTCACAATCTTAGGCCAAATTATTTTTAAATAAGGGTACATCGCCTTTTTATGAAACTAATTCCGCCTGAATTAATAGTCCACCCGCCATAATAGGCGAAAGGCAGAATACTTCGAAGTACTTAACCAATATATTAACGAAATCGACAACTGACGTGATGTGCACTTCCACTTCACTTCACTATTGGCCAACCACTGTGAAAGCCAGCCTAGATATACAATTAAATACATATAATTTATCCAAGAAATATACGTTTGAATTAAACTCATAAAAAACACTTGGGATTCAACCTTGATATTTGAAAACACGCCTAAATTATCCGTTTTAATCGCCGCACAAGGAGCTCCGTTATACACTAGATTTTAACCCGTTACCGGGTGGTCCAATAACGATTCTTTTCGATCTGGCTTTTACCTCCCTTTCTTGGCTGTACATACCACAACAGCTCGTTGTTTATTTTCCCGATGTGCAAGAAGCAGACGTCGTCTCCCACGGTTGCACTGGGGACCATTCATTTTACCATATCTGTCATACAGTAACTGCAAGTTTATTTAAATATTAATAAAGCTTATTTGTCTTAACTGTCCTCCCAGGTCAAAGTGACGCCTCTAGTTTATGACGATGATGATATCATCCTTAATTAAAACGCGAAAGCGTATATTTCATTTCTAAAAAAGTGATTTTGTTTTCACTTTTGTAATAAAAAAAAACAATTCGGAGAACTTGAGGAGAGCCCGCATCAGCACTTGATACACTAAATGACAGACCAGCAAGAATCATTGTATACACACTAATTGTGTTTTTCTGTGAGTATGTGGTGGCTGCACCGCTTTCAGCGCGGCAAGCCCGCGGATCTATACTGAAAGCGATACCAGGCGCATCACTGTTTTCAGATTTGAGCTTTTGGCAACGTTGCTCACCAGCATGGAGCGCCCAAAGCACACTTCTCAAGCTCAATGCACCGCCCCCGTGGCTCCGTGCTCAAACAGTGCTCTGAAACAGCGGCACGGTAGCTGGGCCGTTTTGTCGAAGGCTGTAAAAACTAGTCACCACCGCATTAGTACTGGTTCTGTTAATTATAGCCGCTCTGGGACATTTACTCAGCCTCCGAGCTGGTTCAAGGACGACGACGGTGGCCATCGTCAAGGCGTCATCAGTCCCAGACTATTTTCTTCTTTAAAACCATTCCAGAGCACTTAACTCCATCGACCCATTGCTCGGTACTAGCACCAACACGACCGAGGGGTTGTGGGAAATAGGTGTTCACCATTATAATTATAGATATAGATATATCTGGGCAGAAATGGTGTGACAATCACCCGCGACAGCTTAGACCTCGATGTCCTAGCCAACGGACGCTGACCAAACTAATTTCCTGTTGCCGCTCGTCCATTTTTGCTCCAGTCCATCGCACTTTCTACTTGGGTGCGTCTGTACAGGGGCAATGTATTGGTCTTTGTAAAACCAAAAAATCTCAGCCCAAAACAAACTCTGTCTCTTTCATGGTAGGTAAACCCCAACAGACCTGGGTCTGCAGTCGTTAACGATAGCGAATTGGTCGAACTCATTGGATAGTTCACCTAGAGCTTCGTGAAATTAGATGTTCATTATCTTCCGCAGCCGAGAACACTTCTGGTTACTTTCTGTTGTATCTGTGTAACGGGGTTACACGCAAGTGGCTACATGTAGCCACTTGGTTATGAAGTAGGGTTTCCATGTTGGTGTGCGATACACCAACGGTTACATTTGGCAGACTACTGGTCTGCATGCACTTAGGGCTTTCATTGGTTGAAAGTCAACATCTTCAACCAATTAGAATAGCAGGATTCTGTCAACCATCCGTTGACGAATACCTTTCATTTAGAATATCACTTTAGGAGGAAAACCCAAACAAAACAAATGCTTTCCTTATTTAAGTAAATCTATACTTTCGGACGAAAGAATAGTTAATCTAAGTGGAACGCACCTGGCGCTTCTTTATACACGTGCGCTAACGTGTAAGCCGAAGTAGTGGGCATACAGTAGGCCCATTACAATCTAAGGATTCCAACAGTCGAACGCGCAGCCACGTCAACGGCTCCTTGAAGAGATGGCCGATTGCAACGAAGCTCTTCGAGTGGTCGATGACTGGAAGGACCTAGGTCAGCCTGCCCCTTAGAGTAATGAACTATGTGGCTTCACCGTTTCTCGAATAACGCACGCTCATGGCATACTGAAGTTGGCGTCTCTGGCGCTGGCCGACTCGTTCGGAACTGGTGTGAACACGTAGCACCACAATAGATCACAGTTGGTTATACCCGCACTAGGGAGGTCCGTCAAGTGATCTATCCGCCGTGATTCACGGCTAGAATTACCACAACTACGCGAAGGATTGATGGTAAAAATCATGTAAAAAGACGGCGCAACGGATCCCAGCACTTATCTCCGTGAGCTTATCGGTCGCGGAGTACGCCTGTGCAAAGTGCCACCCGTACCCACAGCGCCTGTCCCATGTCTTCTACATGGAGCTTACTCGTTAGGACTCCTATGGCTCCGATGGTGGCACGTGCCGCGAGCCACTGAGCGAGTACTGGGCTTCCTGACTCGCCGGTTTTGTTTTGTTCACCGCGTCCTAATTCGAGAATGACGGTAGCGAGACGGACTTTAGCGATAATTTCAAATACAGCCATTGCATAATACAATCCTTGTATACATATTTTAAATCGTTAGCCGTAACGTTACTCGAGCAGTAACATGGGTACAAAACAGTTAGTATGTTTTTTTTACTATGTTGAGTAGATAAGGTTTACTCATACAAATTGCGTCATTGGGTCTACTGAGCAACAATGTTGTCGATTATTTTTTCCTAAACAATGACGCTCCTCGTAAACAAAAGGCCCTCGCAAGTGGAATTTAATGTAGCTTCGTTTACCGTTAAATCCTTATCGCTAGCTCTCGTGACGACAGCTCTTCTACAGACATGACTGCTCGTTTCCCTCTTTACTCTTTAGCTTGTTGTAGCCATGCTTCGTGCTTGAAGTGCCCTGGTTTCTTGCAGTGGTAGTAACGGGGCCCGACTTACCTCTGCTCGGCGTAGAATAGTGGTCAGGTTAGATGTATCCATCCATGCGCTCGCTTGCATTGCGTAAAAGTAACCATCTGGGTACTGTTAGACCAAAGCGCTGAACCTCATTCAAGACGGATATAATGGTCCAGTTTCGTGAGTGATAGAGTAGAAAGCCCACTGCATGGACAAAACTGAGTCCCCTGTGGCAAAATCGAACCATTTCAATTTGAGGAGCACCCAGATGGCCACTATTATCGCAATGCAAGTGAGAATGGATACATATATAAAAAGCGACCCACTACATCGCTGAGGTCCTTGTCGTAGGCGGTGATAAACGTAATATTAATCTGATTGCGTGACACTTTCTATGCTTCATAGTCATTAATTGCTTTCAGGTGAATATGATTCTGCTTGAAAACTGAAAGTGACCGTCTGCTTACACTCGTCAGAGATACGTTTCAGACCAGAGGAGAACGTTCGCATTCATCCACCGACTATTCAACTTACTAAAACACCATCGGCTAGAAAATCATCCATCGTCGTCTCAGAAGCGGCTATGTCCTGTCCTTGCTATGTGACCGCAAGTTGCCTTGTTCGATATATACAGAGACCTTGCCTATCCGCCAAGATTATTCTCTTGTTTTTTTTTTAATTGTTTACTGAGACGGGAGGTTTTGAGACCCCCAAAAAATACTGGTTGGCTATACGCTGCACCATCCTCCCCCCGCTACTTCTCCACTGTATATATGCGGACATCCACTCCGGATGAATATCCCACATAAAAGTAATCATACCAGATTAGACAGCACCTAAGGAAAAGAAGTAAAAAATAGTGACACACGCAACATATGTCAGTAAAAGTCCTGGTAGCATAAATAATTAAAGCGTTTTTACCGCATTTTCTTGCCATACGTCTTTAATATACGTCACATGGTCGTAGATACCAGGAAATATCACCTTGCGCCCCTGAACTGGCATATCTTCGACATTGCATAGTTTTTAAAGGATTACATGGCGTCGGCTTGCCTTACTTAATCATATATGGCCACGCGTGATTTCGAGGGCATCGCAAACACCCACTTGTCCTGCTAGAGCTAGCGCTTCGTGCTTAAGCTTTATAAAATAGCTGCGATTTGCACGCTTACGCGTCGTTGGGAAGAATGACACCGATTTTTTAAGGAGCTAGGCCCGGTGCTTTTTAGCCCCTCACTATTTTTTAGGCTGTCATTGGTTGTATTCGTTTCAAATATTTATAAATATATATAATATATTTGATATATAATAAATATCAATTCTAATTGGCTAGGTTTTATATATTTCTTTAGTATGGAAGTCAAATTTGTCCCACTGTCTGTGTCGGATTTTTGTATCTGTCGAATTTATGCCTCGTTGCCTGTATTTACAAATGTCTTCAGCGATAACTTCTTGGCGTCGATTTGCATCAAGTCAAAACAACTGGTCTGCTCTTGCGGTAAGTTCTACCTAATGGGGTTCATGTTCACTCGGACGGAAACAGCCTTCGCGTATACACGACTGTTACTATTTTTTGCAGGAACAAATGTGATTTGTGTATTGGTGGGCCTTTGGAGCTTACATATGGATCAATGGATCACCCCGACGCTATCACAAGTGCCTTCCACCAAGTCTGGCTTGACATCAAACTTCTGAGCCGCTGGCCACACTTGTATCACAAAGCTAGGGGCAAAAAGGATCTTTTGTGTAACAGGGTTACACTGTGTGGTGCACACATGGGTACGGAGTACCCGTATAGTTAACAGAATCTCAGTACATGATGTCTAGTATTTACTGTGGCATCAGTACATAGATTGAGGGCCACACGTTGTGCATGTAATTAGGTTTAACTATGATAGATAATTAAACATAGATAGCGGCTTGGCCGCAATAAAGATAAATAAAAACACTTCGAAAATTGAAGCATAAAAGTTATTTGTGTTCTCCATAACTTTTAGCCCTGATTATTGGGCTGTAAGTGTCCTTCGGATAAGGAACTTTGTTTTGGTGACTTTTTGAGTCGGAAGTCTTCCTCTGACGCGAAAGCTACGGCAGCCCCGCTGCATTTTGTCTACAAGTGAGCGCTACCAAGAAAGTATTCAGTTCCAACTAGAATATCTCAGTGTAGCGCGCTCGCTTGATTAGTTTGAGGTTTTATCTGATCTAGCGGTCAGGAACTGGGAGACGCTGGGTGAAGCCGATTACGCACAGTGGCTTAATGATGCATACCTGATAGACCTCGGGGATTTGTGGTTCTATACCGCGAGTGACAATGCAGAAGTGCTGCAAAACCAAAACCCGAACGAATAGCATAATCGAGCAATCAAGGCTACGGCAGTAAGCCACCTTCGAGCATCAATGGGGCATGTTCTGGAACTTTGCCTAAAATCTTGATCAAATGTGCTATGGACATAGGCTCGAGCCTATTAGACATTATGCGTCTGGACCAGTAAGCTCACAAGATTAGCAGAGCCTGTCACGATCCAGGCACCTTGTCTTTTTTCGAGGTCGCCCCGGTAGCTTTCGAGCTGGTAGGTTTCGTAGCATAACCTGTAAGTCTAGTGGGTCTACGAGATGTAGACATGCCAATACGTATGCGCAGAACCAGCCTGTTTGATAGAATTGCTTACAGTCGCACTTAAAGTTTCTACGAATATAGCTATGATCTCGTCGGTGCTCTACGAAAGATTGTCTCAATCGTGGTCAAACGGAATTCGCTCTAAAAGTTTTACGATGTGAACCTAAAACTAGCGCAGCTGGATGTACTCCATCTTCTCATTTTGCTTGAGCTTACATCTGCGAGAAGATTTAGAGTTTTTGGTTCGATTGACGTGAAGCTTAAGGCCGTGGAGGTTGTCATCGAGTACAACGTAGTACTCGGCGCTAAATAAATATCCTTGAATGCTGTTAACCGCCCGTCTGCTAGTCTGTTTCGTCTGTGAGTTGGGTAGTGGATATCTTCTTCGCATAAAACCACAGCCACTCGAAAGTCGCAGTATGCTATGAACTCGCTGATCAAGCGTTTGGTGGATATGCCCGCTAGTGTCATTAACTGGAGCATTCTGATCGCCGAGCATACAACTAATGACGCAGGCGAAGGAACAGAGCTCAACCACGTTGGGAAAATTAAACCACCTTTCATGAGAGGCGGTAAACGATACTGGAACATCAAATATGAGGAGTACGAGGGAGTCGCTCCTTAATGGTTGAAGAACTGGCAAGAGTGATTAGCTACTCGTACCAGATGGGACACAACATTATCTCAACTAGAAGCGCACTATGGTGCAGCGCTGCAGCTGCATGTAATGCATATTTAGACAAGAAACTACAAGCAGAAAAACTAAATAATCACCCCCCAAAATACAGAAAAACCTTGCATGGAACATTGGACGACTGCTTCAACACACGTTGAACGTGTGCTGATGCACCTATATATGTAAATGAATATACCTACTGTACTATGTAATGGAGATGGCATCTTGCTTCTTGTATTGTTGTCCGCTCTGGCTTCTCTTTGTCTTGTCTTGAGTATGGCTCGGGGCGAACATCTTGGGCTCAGCATGTAGCGATTATGTCGACTCGACAGTGTCGGGTTTGGTCGTGCATCGAGCGTAGTTAAACTTCAATCTTGTGTGTCCCTTAATTGTGATATCGGCTTACATCCAGGCGCCCAAACTTGTCCTTGGTTGAGTAGATGCTCTTCGATTGCAGTGCGCCTTTGGCAAGTACGTGTGCTGCCCCCACTAACGCCTGTAATTCAGGCGTGTCATTCGTTGGACTTGTAGTGCGCCTTATTATCTTGGCGCGGAGAGCTCTCACCGAGTATTGTAATATAAAATACAGCTAGACACTTGGATTCGCCTTGCAATCCTGGCGCGGAGGTCCCGTACGGCCTTCATCTTAAGCGTTAGACCATGCAACCTAGGCACGGATATGTGCACGGACTTCATCCTTGAGCTGTAGCCATCTTCCACCCTGGAACAAGTGTTCATAACATATTCAATCCTGGTCCAGACAGCAAAACCAGTGTTCACCCTGACTCAGGTGACCAGGCTGCCATCGAGCTTGCTATAGGTACCAAACGGCTCGAATTTCCGGCGTACGGCGTTGATAGGGCGATCATCTTAGCGCAAAACCCGATATAATCGTAAGTCCAGTTACACATCTTTCTCCATCTTGGTGTCTTGCGTCTCTATGGCGTTCCGCGCAGGATCTTCTGGATCCGGGAAGTCTGGGGGGGGGGGGGGTTGTTCTGCTTCGTTGGGATGAACTACACCGAGAGGAGGTCATTCAAAGTTACATTTTGCTGGATAAGTCTCCGCTAGCCCTTAGGCACTCCTCATAAATGAAGTAAGGGACCGGACCGAAACGTCTTCTGCATTTATGGATATAAAACTTTAGGAAACACGCTTTCCAGACTATTTTGGGTCCATCTGCATTTAGACGCCAACATTCTTCCATTACCCCACTCGTCCCAATCTACGTCCGTGTCACGCGGGTGCGGCCAGGACAGTATCTACCAATAAGTTAATCATCATTCGTCATTTACTGCAAGCCACTGTCGTGACATTACATCGTAACCGAGAAACTCCAAATCATTTCGTCATATACCATCGACAACATTGACGAGACCGCGACACATTTTGACACCCCATCAAAGTACATCTTGGCGAAAAGAGGTCCCAAGGGCTTCGCTAAGGTCTAGAATACCGAGAAACATATTATTTAAGATCAAAAGATACGCACAGTTGACGCTGTGAAGCCGTTGGTTGGTCTCGAAGTATTTTATTTCATATAATAGTTTTGCTAATTATTTTTTTACAAGTAGAATATTACCAATTCTTTTTATCGTTAAACGGAGGCTGGTGGGACCATTGAGAAGGACGAACTACCGACTTCCCCAAAGGGCCAATGCCACGACTACTGCGCCACGATACCTTCATTTGCATAACCGAAAATCATTTCTCATAATAGATCAACAACCCGTATCCGGTGTGTGCGTCTACACCGCACCAAAATCTCAGTTTCTCGTATTTTCCCCAAACTACTAGCCCATTCCTAAAACTTCTTCTTCAGTACCATACTACCCCCATTCCCTCCTCGCTTACAACTGCGTCATCGACGTCTTGGCCGCGTTCAGCGACACCAACTCCAACTCGTGGTGGTCCGACCGAGTGCAAGAAGAGCGTTCTTTGCGATACAGGAATTGGACTCCAAGCGCGTTGACAAGCGGACTCGGCACAGCAACCTCGTTCAGGATGAGGAGAAGGCAAACTATCTACATCCCATTCTGGATACGTTCGTGAATATGGTGGGCGTCAACGGCGTCATCGAGATGTGCAATTTCGCGCCAGCCGAGATTATGCGGGTATGGGGGGAGGCTCAGCGGCTATATATCTACTCACTAAAACGTCGGGCGGGGGAAGAAATACAAGAAGACGGGAGTAGACGTGTCTGTTTTCATTACACGTATTGTCCTCAAGAAACGGTGGCCAGTGGGATGAGTTGGCAACTTCTTTCCGGACCAAATCACCCACTTTTGAGAAAATGACTTTACCCTTTTGACACCCCTTCCCTTCCAACGGTATGTCGTCGATGCAATACAAACGTATACCGTCAAGATGCTCGCACTAGCTGAGCATGCGTACAAAAATTATCGCTCTGCGCGGTACGCCGTGGAGGTGATTTTTCCACAAGCACACATGCCTTGCAGATCGCAGCATGAACGCGCATGGTATTTTATTGCCAAGCACAAACTTCGCGGAATTAAGAAGAGCAATCAATAATTCCTACTGGGATGACGATAGGCTGATCTCGCCAATTCCATGGGTCTGTCGCATTACAATCTTTAGGGACAACGAGTCGTTGCTGCCACTAAGAAGGCTAATGATGACAATTTCGAAGCCGCGAACCGCTCCGGGGCGAGGGTACGGATTCATGGGTAATTCTCGCTGATAAAGGCTACCGAGGCCTTGCAGAAACAATTTGCGTGGTGCACCCGACTCCACGCCGGCCGTCATTGTCACTACACTTGACCAAGAGGCAACCAATGCCGCAATTTCACATCACCCCGTCGTAGTGGAAAACTACTTTGGTAGATTGTGCACGTTGTGGGTGTATCTGCTCCAACAAGTACCGATGACAAGAGCGCAATTACGACATGTTCGTGAGTGCATGCGTGGCGCTGGCGACCATTCACGGGCGGGTTTATCCACTCTATGCCGATGATGGTGACAACTACGCTAACTATCAACGGCGCTTGTACTCAGTTGGATGGGACAGAGACAATTTACGACGTGACAGAGCCCGGTACTATCGGCGACAGCTTCCCGTTGAAACAGGATGCAACTACGAGACTGACCCCCCCCCCCCAACACACACACACACGACTATTCCTAAGACAGAATCGCAGCGTACTAGATTAACGCAATGAGTCGTTTACCCGACTCGAATATCATTGATAAGCCTCTCAATCAGAAGACAAGCAGTTTTTTATAGTTGCAAACAAAAAATCAGTAGCTGCAGTGAAATCAGAATTCAGATTCCTCTAGGTTGCAAGTACATTATGTGCGAAGTAGTTGCCATTTTTGGGAGTCCGATGAGAAATGATCTGACGCTTCGTTTCCAAGGTAGCCGTCCGTTTCTGAGTTGGTGCTCTATTGTATAAGTGCAAATTTACTTTTAATTTTAATATCAGTACCGCATTCATAATGTGCTAGCTGACATTCATCTGCATGATTTGTGCTGCACATCCATTCGGATGATCAAAGGTGGTCTTCAATGAATGTAACACTATGAATATTTTGTGTTAGCCCGTTTGCAAAAGTAGTTTAAGTCATTTGAATCGGGTCAGTATGTGCACCATTCAGCTAATACTTATACGCTTTTAAGGCTTAATACTCTCCGGTACCTAATGGAGATGTATTTACATATCATCATTTTTTGGCGCTCACCGGGGCTCCATGTTTTTCCAGTATAATGCTGCAATTATAAGTTTGCAACAAAGAATTGATGACAATGTGATATTTGTATTTGCCAACAAGCACATAATCAGCGGCATTACGAAAAAGTTCGGCTGTGATCGGCTACTCGCTACTACCAGTAAGAAGATTCCGTCGGTAAGCACATAAGGAGTACGGTAGCATACTTCTTTTAAAAAAAGGTAAAAAAAGAGAGAAATACACGTATGCGTTATTAATACTTTACAGCTAATGGAAACTAGCTGAGCGCCATTGCTACGCGGTGGAGGGGCATGGTTTGCTGGAGAGAAGATCCTCAAAGCAGAGCTCGCAAATCACAAATCTCGGTTTACCCAGTCCATCCAAATGGCATCTCCATCACTATTAGGGTACCTGTGTCCAATCCGACATCCCTTTCGGTTAACAGCAGTTCAATCCGCTCCTCTTTTCGGGTACCCATTCCTACCAATGCGTACGTCAAATAGCGGAACAAGGATCCAATTTTTGTCCATTTTGTAAGAAAAAGGCGCACCATCTTTACTAGTTTCATCGATTTCGGAGATAATAAGAAACGACTGCATGTTGCTCGATAAAACCTAATAAAAAAAAGGACAATTCTGAATTTGCTGCTAAATCCAGGAACATATTTTGTAGTTCGGGTACCCGTGCCCACATCAAACGACTGCCAGCTCGAATTCGGGTACCCGTGGCCAATCCGAAACCGGGTATCCCCGCAACTAGTAGCTCCGGTACCCGACATTGGGTATCCATTTGCAAGCTCTGGTTCGCAGACCGAAGTACTTTGTTTTATCGCGTGCATCGTGCTGGTTTTGTACTTCGCAGATCCGTGTATGTTCGTGTATCCGAGTGCGTAGTGGTTTTATGTACTTGAACTAACGGGGTTTTACGAGTCGTAAACAGACTTTGATACTAGTAGCCTTTAAAAACTAAGCATCTAAGACAGGGTGGCGTCTACTAAGCGAAGGGGTCTTCTATTGATCAACAGCATCGATTTCGTCTAATGATTGGTCCAGTTCATCTAAGTTGAGCGGGTCCTCTTTTCATTTTCTTCGTGCTCAGCGCGAATCCATCGCTGCTGATACTTCCAACCGTTAATGCCATGGTTTCAAAGAACCAGCAGGCGGGGCTTTTGTGAAAACCAGCAACTTCTATCGAATTGTCACAGATGTTGGTATTTCTCGACACGCCTCCATTCCCAGGCGCGCACTATTTCAACTGGCGGCGGGCGTCATTTTTAACGAGCTATATACTCGACATTGTTCGAATGCTTCGGATGTTCGATTTGGCCAGACAGGCCGACATTAGAGACTTTGAAGTTACCGATGTCGCTGCCTGAAGGTAAGGCGCTAACCACCCAGGTACCGACCCATGACAACATCTCGCTGGTTGTACTAGCCTTAACCTTTCGATATTTGGGCTCACATGGAATCTCATACAAAGCCTATTTATGGAGCGCCCAGCGTTAGAGGGAATACACGATCAATCCACCCCGTCGGCAGCTATGAATCAACCCAAGCTTTTGGTTGACGAGCACCCCACACCGAGTTCACAGTGGAGATAGCTCGATTTCCGTTCTCTTGTTTCCATATCACCAGCGGAGGTAGTTTCCATCACCCCGAGTACTGCTATAGTCCTCAATAGAAGAGAGTGGTACAACGCAACGCGCGCCGGTCCCACTAACCGTCGTTTCACTACAGAGATAAATCCAAAACGTTTCACCCGTTGACTCTCTCAAATTTGTTCGTTTCCTTACACTAAATTGTTTTCTTCAGGCATTCAGGATGAACATGAGCTATCCAACATTCATGCCATGATCTCATACTATAACCCAACCACATGGGATTCAGCTACAAGCTTAGAATAGCCCAAATAGTAGAAATGGTTTTAGACCCCGCATTCCCGCGAGGGCAACGTATACTTTATACACGTGCAACATTCAGAATTGATAACCCCATTCATGCAATTTTCCGTCCCGTCCATCACACAGCCTGACTAAAATTGCAGTTCTTAGCCATAAATTTCCCGTCACGACGATACCATTTTCACGCTATGATTATTTAGCAGCCGTCGTATCCACTTTTATGTTATATTCTGCGTCGTCCTGATATACTTCGCGACATCTTGTGCAATAGTATCCGTTGTCGGGTCTTGTGCATCTCCCCGTTATCGAGCTGTCGAAGTAAGAGCACCATACGTGGTCCTTTTACTTAGTTATGCATAGCAACAGCTGATATAACGCTCGTATTCGAGCTCATCACCCAAGAGGGGGGGGGCGTAGAGCAGTTTCAGCGTAAGGTAAATAACTAGCGTCTGAGCCACTATCGGAACGGCTTACAGTACCATGATACTGTAAGTCAACTGGTACCTAACTGACCCCCCCTCCCCAAAAAAAAAATAAAAGGAAAAAAAAGACGAAGAAGCGCGGCTCTTTTCAAGGACACCTCCGTTTTCATCTATTATGAATTTTATAAATGATATTTCAAAAAACATTTCACGTCTTAATCTCCGAGGCGGTTTTTTTTAGCTGAACTAAGCCACACATAATGTGCGTGCTTGTCGCCTTCCATGAAAAATACCATGAGCGCCGCATGAACCCGTCCAAATAGTCGTCGAGTTCGCTCTTGTTCATGTCCCGCAAGAACTTAATATGCCGCTTAATGTGTATCTCCCAGAGTTCGTGTGCGTTCCAGGCTGCAAGTCCAGTACATACACTTTTGCAGCACGTCATCACATTTGGATAGAATAGGAGATTTACCTGGATTTGGTCACTACGCAGCTGCTAGGAGCAGAGACAACAAATATACCCGTACCACTCAACGACGGTAAGTCGAAGGCACCCGCTACCTCTGCGGCATCTTTGTGAGAGGTACGCATGCACCAAGCGTACAGCAGTCTTGCTGCCTGAACTAGTGTCAATTTTGTGCTGGAAAATCAGGTATTAGTCAGGTTACTTATACTTACCTCTTTACCGTCGTCATGGCGCATCTTTCGGCAGCACCGCCAGTCCTTGGACTTCCCCAAAACCGTCAAACGCATGGACTGTTGGCGGATCGGGCAGCACATCGAGCTTTCGAGGAGCCATGCCTGCTGCCACAACACCACAGTCCCACCTCGTCGCTTAGATGATCGAGATGAAGCTGAAGTGCTGGGCGTTATTCAACGCATAATGATGGCTGATCCCGCTGGGCGTTGCGTTAGTAGAGAGAGTAAGGAGTCTGATGCTGGGGAGTGGTTTAGGGAGTGATGGAGCAAGTGCGTTGGGCAGGAGATTGTATGGCTAAGAAGTAAACGGGGGCATATCCACCGAAGTCTACAAACTTTTATTTTACAACCTCTGCATTCGATGTATAAATGACGTCGATAACGGTGGCAAAAAACTGTTATTTACCATTTCACAGCGTCATCAAGTATTATGTGCTCACATGGGCCAAGTCGACAACTATGAAAATTTCATTTTAAAATCGAAATCTAAAAAAACGGAGCTGTCCTTGTGGAGAACCAGAAGCACAGCCTCAGTCAGCGTAAGCGTGCTAAGAAAAAAATTGGTGTACCGCGACGATAAATGCCATCGGCGGCACAAGACCATCCGGCGTAACCCCGAATTTCAGCAAGAACAGCGATCTTGATGTCCCTCCTATTTCAAGAGAAACATGGCGCTAGTCTACCGACGCAACGACGTGTTCACAGACGCAGATTGGTCAAATAACAATGAAGAAGAGGGGTCAACCAGCGGTTCGGTGGTGCAGGTACATAGATGTGCCCTCGGCTGGGTAACTAGTTCGATTTCTGTTTTGCATGTCCGGCCCACTCTCTGTACTGGAATAGAAATATGGATGTTAAAAATAAATCGTTTCGATTGGCAGCATCGACCGGATCGGATTTTGCACAACATTGAGTCCAGTCAAAATACAAATCGATCGATCGACTCCTGGTCGGATTCCCACCGATCGATTCCGCCTGGTAGCATGTCCTGTTAAAATTGATAAACTATTGCTAGTGGTAGAATACTAAGATTTGCAGGAACACAGATCAGTCGATTCGGCTCAATCCAGTCAGTTTTTATGTGCTTATTCGGACCCGAATAAATCACGACCCTACAAAAACAGATCCCGCTGATTTCCCTTCCTGCCCCCGATCCCATCAGTCCAGCCCCCTACCCGACAAGTTTATCTCCTTTTCTCTATGCATTATGGATGATACTGAAGTGTCCGATGCCTTAATCGATGCAAATGACTTCGAAGATTGCAGCAATAACGAAGTAACCCAAGAAGAAGTCGCAGAAAAAACCGCAACCTCTAGATGAGATCTCGTAAACGTTCAGATATATTGAACTTAATTGAAGAATCAGCGAGTGGCGCGTATTTATGCGCTCTAGACTGGAAAACCCAGGTGTGATATGCCCAAGCTCATACAACAATAATACTACATCTCGAAAAATATCATTCCACTGAGCATCTCGGCGATGTAATATCTACCCCTCCCCAAACTGATTTTCTATGTTATGTTTTCAGTTGGAACGTAAAGCAGCGTATCCAAGGCAGTTTTTTAAGCCTACGCTGACAGTGCTCTTGTTGAGTGGATTGTGAAAACCTCGCAGCCGTTTTGTATCGCGTAGAGCAGTAGAAGTTCAATATTTTCTGCGATTTTCTGGAGCCCTCCTACACAAGTCACGTGTAGCCAAACAATTAGCCGCCACGATATTATCAAGCAGAAGTTGGAAACGGAACTGGCACGAAAAACAGTGATGCTAGAGATTGAATTGTGTCGAACAAGTATTATAACTTATATGTGGGCGTCTGCTGCTAATCGTGGCTACATCGTGGTTACTCTTCACTGGATTAATGCTGAGTTGCATTTAACTTCCGTTATTATTGGCTACAAAAGGTGCAATACCCACATACTGGTATACGTCTTGCTGATCATCTTTTAGAGGTGTTGAAGGCAATGAATAGCGCCATGCATTCCTCGATCTGAGTTATCACAACCGACAATGCAAGCAACAACACTTCTATGGTGAAACGTATCAATGCTAAGCTGCCTAGTCAGCTTTGTCAACACATACCATAAAGGTCGGCTCCAGTGCGACACCGTTGGACGGTAAGAAATGAAGTCAATTAACAAAATCTCACAAGGTTTTTAATTGACCCGCGCAAGCGACCCCCGTCCCCAGGACTGGTAGCGCCATTGTGAAATTCCCGACCTCCACCACACATCACCCCAGAAAGTTGGTCTAAGAATAAGAACAAGATCAAACTAAAGGTATTAAAATATGTACCATGCTTCTCACACTTAATTCTATGGATCTTCCTTTATTCATTATTGATTATAGGGAGTGGAGGCAACAAAAATAACCTCCGTTGGCACGGTCGCGGTACAGATAGCCGTACAGCGCTCCACCGCGTACCGGTGGAAGGCAAAAGGCTAAACTAGAAACTGATAAGAAGAGTGGAAGCAATTTCTACGTAAACCCAAAGGCTCATGAAGTGCAGCGAGCGCGCAATCCCGATTTAGGGAAGAGGTTTGAGTTATTCCGATTTGTAATACTAATATGTCTAATCCAAAAGTTGATGCCTAGACTTCTTGAATTGTATCAGAAATGAGGAAAAATCGGGAGGTTTGCGTAACAACAAAGTGCTTAATCTTAATGGCACAGTTCGATCCAGCTTTCAGTCGGGCTCGCAACTATGTCGCCCTGCGGTCATGGACTGTGCGTTTTTTAAAAAAAGAGATCGCCTTGTCATTCGGCGCGTTACGCACAAGGGCTCAAAAACGCGAAACGATATGCAGGTCGGTAATTATATTTATCATTTCTATTTTTTAATCTAATATTTAATTCGCTTTTTAGAATGTTGCGGATTCTTTCGCGAATTCTGTCAACGTAGCAGTTGAAATGGACAGAATCCTGTCTTTCCATTGCAACCATGAGAATAAGTACTCCGTCTCTTCAACATGGACCAGACAGCTGTCTTCATAGACAACCCAAGCAAATTAACAGTGGACAATTGCAGTACGCGGAATATCGATATGTGCAGCAGAGAATAGTGGACGCGGCAATGTGATATTGTGCGCTTCGGAGACAGGGGTGAAGCTGAGACCTTTCATTGGATTTGCAGGGAAGCCTGGATGCCCAGTCGCTGGTCAGGTAACTTCGCAGGCCTTTGGCTGCGCGTCCGTGGAACACACAGTTCAAGAAAAACATGGTGCGCCCATTCCATTGTGATGGAAGGATGTCAAAGGTACATTTGTGGCGGCAATTTTTTAATTTATTTTACGAATTCTAAATTACTATTTCTGTAACTGATCAGATTTGGTGTCCAAGTGTCACTGGATGCCGCATGTTACTTTTGGACAGTCTAAAAGTTCAGAACATGGAGAGCACACGCAAGACGTTTGAGACCGCGTGCTCGACGCAGGTTCAGTACATTTCGCCGGGTTTTACCGCCCTTAGTCAGCTGATGGATGTTAGCGTGATGCGAAGATTACAAAAGAAGATCATGTAAGTTATTTTATTCATTTTGCTACGTACATACATGCTAATAGTGCTGTATGTTTAGGAGCCTATACGTGCATTATCACACCGAGCATCCTTTCCCCGCTGACGCAGCAGAGCGCCGTGTGATACTGTCCTTCCTGGAGGCGAAAGCGTGGGATATGGTCAGCGATAAAACCACCGTAAAAGGTTTTCGCAGGGCGAAACTAATTTCTCTTGGCCCTAGGGATGGATCTGATGTCTTCAAGACGTATCTACACGCACTACCTGAAGCCTCTGTTGTAGATGACGAGTCGGATATCGAAGACGAAGCTGCCAACGAATAAAATTGTACATTCCTTTTTTACAGTACAATTTTTTGTACAATATTATTTTATACGTTCTAACAGAATTTCTCTATCGTATAATTTAACAAAGGTTATATATTACTATAGCGGAGGGGGTGCCATCCCTACATTTGACGATGTCGCACTGTAACCGTTTGTCTTACTGAAGTCGATTTTTACGGTAGAAGCCCGAAAATCATCATCTGCAGCGGCAGTAGAATCCCATAATACCGAGTTGGTTCGATAACCCCGCCCCGTATCCAAGTTCGATGTCTGGTGCAAGTGCTTCAACTCGCTGTCTAGAAGGGTGTGACAGCATGACCGTCCATGGACACCAACATCGGCACGATATGAGATATCTTGAAAAAAGCTGAACTACTCACCCTACTTGGTTGAACATTGCATCGTGTTTGCACTACCCTAAACGTACATTTCCGCCAACCAGAGCTTAGCTCTGTTAGCCATGGAATAGTCCCAGGGAAATGGTACTATCGGCGATCAAACTTACAAAGCCTTTTCAAGAGCCTCGGCGTCGCATCCGAGACCGCCACGATGGATATACAAACTTCTCTGTTGCACCTGGTGGTCGGCTGGCCGCGCAGTGACACCTGGAGCACACTGGAAGCGTTTGACGGATTAATGGCACTAGTCAAGGTCGCTACAACCATGATGTCTGGCAAAAACTATGCCACGTTCGTATGGCAGTCGTCGCGTATGAGCTAATCCCCATGCAGGCAAACAAAGTGGGTGAACAGGCCACATCAATCTACACCGCAAAATGTACAACTGCCTTCAAAAGAAACTCGACGAGTACACGAAGATTGTCAAAAACTGCGAGTCTAAGATTGCTGCCGTGCTCGATCCACGAGCAAAGATGCTGCTACCGAAAGTTGATGATGACATGGACTCCATTAAGCAAATCGCTGCGACGAGTACAAACCCGGGTATCAATCAGCCTTTCAATCCTAACACCAAGCCAAAGCGCACACCAAGCGAGACCACAAGACGAGCAAGATACTGTGCTAGGCGCAGTACTTCACCATTTGATTGACGACAGTATTGATGTGGATGAGGCAACGTTGTTGATGGAGAACATTCTCGTCTGAGTTGGATCGCTGGCTTTATCACCCCGAAAAGCGATGAGCTCCAAACTAAGAACAAAATATTTTGCACATGGATGAACAACTTTAAGCAGTTTACAAGAATCTAGTTGATGACTCGCGATAATGTCGACCTCTGTCCCCAGCGAACAGTCATTTTCTGCTGTCTCCGCCACGGTGAGTAGTCGGCGAGTTTTACTTGGGGACGACGCCGCCGCAGCCGTCGTCGTAATGCAGTTCTTTTTTTGAAGTTCAACGAAGCCACAGCCAAGTTCGAGTCCGAAAAGGATTGATATAACCACTCAAATCGTCCTAACATATAGCATCAATGCATGTTTAGTCTTGCGTTAAACTGATTCAAGTTCGTTCATTTACTTATCCCAAAATAGATAGTGTTGGTTTCACGCACCGCACAAATGGGTATTACTAGGGCAATGCGGCGTACGATTACTCCACGTCGAGCAAGCAGTCCAAACACTTAAATCACGTAGCCACATAGGTCGGGGGGGGGGGGGGCGTACGATCACACCACACACGACGAGCGAGCAGCCCACAAACTCAGTATACGCTGCGATGTACGGGCCTACTTAGGACGAGACGGCGTACGAGCACGCGACGCCGAGCAGGCACACCAACACTCGAAACTCGCTGCAACGTACGGGCCCAACTAGGGCGAGGTGGCGTAGGAGTACGCTACGCCGAGCAGGCCCACAAAACGCTGGAAACACGCAGCCACGTACGCCGGTGACTAGGGGGGGGCGAACGAGCACGCGATGCCTAAGCAGGTACACCAAACACTCGAAACACGGATTAATCAGACTAGACTAGACTACACAATAGGTCGGGTTGAGTCGATTTGCCATGCCTAAATAGGACTTATGTATATTCGAGGTATTTTTTTTATGAGGCTGCCAGTCTACCATAAAGTTCGTCGGTTGGTAGGCTCGTTTCGTTTACTTTAAAAAATAAAGTTATATGAGAACGTACTCTCTAAAGAACAAGAGCGAAGTGTTGGATATGTTAAGCGAGTACAAGATGTGCTACGTAAACAAATATATAACGAGACCGGTTGAAGTATCTAAGGGCCGTTCTTATTTCTCGTTCCCACTGGGAGCGGAAACACCGCTCTCCTACGGCGGCCCAAAAATTTCACCTCTGACGCAGAAATATGAATACCTCTCCAACTGTCCCTACTAATCATTACCCTGGTGTACAAGCCAATAAAATAGACCACCAAGTCCGTATCTAATTGATGCAGTCTAATGTATTCAAATGAGCAAACGCCTGCTTTAAACAAAACGTTTATTATGACTATCTTCTAAGAGTGTGAGGACAAACTTATAAAGATATCGGTAGTTGGGAGCCCCCCCCCCCTCCAGAGAACAAAACAAACAATGACGATTACATGAAAAAAAGACAAAACAGTGGCTTGATTAATATGGTTCCTCCTTGTACTATGGAGGATTTATAGTCTCTAACCTATTATATATACAGCACGGCACGCGTGTGTGGTGACTACCAAGATGCTCTGCTAGCGTGTCTGATGTGGCACTGCTTTGGCCGATCTTCCGACTTAAAATACATTTAAAAGCAACACGTGTCTGTACCTGCGGATGGTACTGTATTGCACGAGATCTCTGCAACCCTGTAGAAAGTATTTTTCAAGTAATTAGTAAAAACTCAATAATCAGTATAAAAAAAACCGCAACTAGGTCCAACTCCCCCGCCAATCATCCCATTACAACCGCAAGCGCGCGCATTCCAACAATACGGCCTGTGCCGCTTTTAAAATACAGAAAGATCAAGCCGTCGACGAGGCTGATGTACATGGCATCACGACAGAACTTGCCAACAAATGTAACATCCACCGACTTTTTACGTTCGGTTGCATCAAATCCGTGGTTGCAGAGATCTCGCGCAGTACGGTACCTTCTACCTTCGACTCCTGTGTGCCATGATCTCCGAAGAGTAGGGCCTCACCTTGATTCCGGACAAGAACGACTTCTTGACGTGTCCCTTGCACCATTTCGCTGTGGTGTTGGCAACGCAAGAAGCACCGTGCGTGGCACTGCTCGACAAATCGCCCGAGCTCGTATCCGGAGAGTCTATAAACCTCGATGAAGGTGCCCCATTTGCACGATCCGCTCACAGCTGCTGCAGCCTCCCTCCAGGTTGGCGTGGTGCCAACCAGGATCACCGTCACGGTTGTGGAGACCACATCTACATCGAGTCTGCCCCGTCATCTACAAACACATACACTCAATAACAAACAGCGACCAAAGCACGTACCAAGCGCGATGAAGATATCGTTCAGGCGTACGTGAACCGGATGCTCTAGCGTGTAGCTGAACCTGCTTGTGCTACCTATGCATTGACGTCGCGCTCTTTTACACGCGGCGGAGCCCAGCATGCAAACGGCGATGCCCGTCTAGCTGCCCAGTGGAACTTCGACCGCGGTGCGTGGGATATGACGAACGCCAGCAAAGCCTTCGCCTACATCACCAAAAAAAAAACGGCACGCGAAGAGAGGAAGGTGGCTCGTGTCTTAAGTGATAGGGGACGGACGAGACGCTCACAATTCTTGATATTGCGGCGCTGGATCACGCAAGCTTGGAGCGACTTGGGCGTCAACAGGCATTCCTGTTCCGCGCCTGAACTGGTCTAAAGCAACAACGGTTAAACGAAAGGCCATCAGTGTCCTCATTGCGTACCTCATCAGTTACTATCCGCAGATGAAGGAGCTGGCGCCAATGACCCCAAACATCACACGTGTTGAAGATAGTCTAGTCGCTGCTGATATTCCGCTCGGTGACATGCTTGCATGGTCGGTGGCTCAAAACCAAGAAGCTGTGCAACCCGCT
Source organism: Phytophthora tentaculata (assembly GCA_033557915.1). NCBI lineage: Eukaryota > Oomycota > Peronosporomycetes > Peronosporales > Peronosporaceae > Phytophthora > Phytophthora tentaculata. The sequence goes on from JAUCEA010000005.1 coordinate 2,137,090, forward strand.
CAAGATGCAGAAGAGAAGCCGCACTCTTGTTCAGCAATGAATTATCTTTTCTTCTGGCATCCAACATCTTATCACGTCGAACAAGGCGCTTGCCGCGCTGTTGACTATCGCCGAATCTGCGCTACTCAAACCTACCAAGGCTCAAGAACCTACTAAAGACGAGCAAGTACAAGTCACATCAGATCAAGAGCCCAAACCCAAGCGCAGGAAAAGCAAGTAGCCAATCTTTGCTCCGTGTGGTACGAATGGTACGTACGGGCGCCACGCGGGTGGGACTCGAGTGATCGCCACAAGATCTCCGAGCCTCACCTTGCCGTCGCATCACTAAGCACCTTCTCGATGAAAGCTTCGTGCTTGACGCCAAGGCGGAGGACTATAAGGATCAAGTCCTCGGCGCCAGTAGCCGAAAATTTCAAACTTGAGTGTTTTAAATTGATAGATATTAAGGTCAAGGGAGCCGGCAGTGGCTTGCGTGCGCTGCGACCGCTACACAATTCGAGAGCTTTTGACATACGAATCGCCGCCTATATGCGACATTTCACAATTGGATGGATTCAAGACTCAGCTCATGCACAAACACAGGTCACGGTAGCCTTAGCTCAACAACCGTGAATGGATGTGGAGTAAACTTGAAACCTCTCACTGTGGAATGTAGCCGAAACCGCTAACGGTCGAGTATACCCGAAACTACTATCAGTCGCGTATATCCGAAGCGCCCCACCGTCAGAGAGGCAACGAATAGCTGGAAGGTCGAGAATATCGAATAATTTTTACGCAGGGGTCCGGAATATCTGACGGCCTTCCAAATGTAGAATAATATGGTGGCAAAATTTACAGCCACTGATTTGTTGATAGCTAATGATACGTTTTTAGACAATCATAATTCGCCATCTATCGAGATTGCCCGAAATACGTCATTTCAAAATTGGACGAGATGGCGGGCTTTCACAGCACACCAAAATCGAGGTACTGCTAAAATGTGAGGAAGAGTGCTGGGTTGCAACGGAAGGGTCCCGACAACTTGGTATACAGCGTACAAACTTGCACGGTTGGATGCAGACCAAAGAAGAAACATTCTTGTCTACGGCTGACCCATCGTTTCAGCGCATTAAAAACCCTGGTTTGGCCTTGCCGACATTGGCCTACGATTTTGATGTTGTTGAGCGCATCAAGCAGAAGTTATACACGGCAAGGAAGGCTACCGGAGCGGCGTTTTGCCGATGATGTTGTGACTATTCCGGTTTTTTTGTGAGCGGGACCCCGCGGCACCAAGCTCATGGGCGGCCATATTCATCAAGCGTCACAACCTAAGTAGCCTCATTTCCGTTTTATCCAAGCGAAAAAAGAGTATAAGACAGCAACTTGCGTCGCCGATGTCGAGTTTGGCCGAAAAAAAAACAATTTACTTGAGATTTTTCTCTGCAAAATGATAAAAGTGATGATGGTGGCATTGGGTAAGAAACACATTCGCCATGCTTCGTTATTGGAAACCCCAGCACCAGAGTGATCATAAAACACACCGATATCGCAACAATCCAAAATGATAACTTGCTAAATGATACAGTCATCACATACTGCATATGAACACTGCTTCCTTCGCATAGAAGACCGTATGTTATAGACTCAACTGTTTGTTTTTGCTACAGGCTCCGCTCTACGACTACGAGAAGCCCTCGTGGAGCGATGACGCTCCTGACCGCGTCCCAACGGCACATCAAGTCGACGAAGCCGTACGGGAGATCCGCTCCTGCCTCGCTAGCTGCCGTTGCGAGTGTCCGTCCGACTCGGAACGAGCTCGCAAACTCACGTCCATCTTCAAGGTGCTGCGCTCTCTGCACCGCGAGGGCGTGCGCTCCAAGTTCCGTACACTACAGCACGACGACATTCGCTACTCTAAGATGCTCAAAGCGACACCCAGTATTATCAAGCTGCTCAAGCTCGCTGGGTATGTTTCTCTACAGCAGAAGCTCACGATGCGACGGGTAGATCAGGACTACCTCGCGTTGTTCCTGCGGGAGCTGGAGCAGGAACTCCACTCTTCCGCTGCTGTATGAAGGGAGTTACTCGAAATTTTGCCATAAAGTAGCGAGCACCAAACAAAGTACAGACTACACAAGACTACAAGTCCAAGATTACAAGACTAAACCATAGAGCACTTGTTTAAATAGACGAATTAGATACGACAATTGTTGCAGTGTTAGCACCAAGAATACAAGTATTGAAAATTCGTTAAAATCCGTTAGTTAATCTCTAGAGAAATCTCTATCCCCCAGGTAGGTCGTATCACGCATCAGTTCCACCTAGAGTATTACATGTATGTACCGTAGGCTCTGGACCAGTAGTGCCAAAAGACGAAGTAGCCGCAATAGTTTGTTCAAACATACAGCATACTACGTAGTATTCTCGATCTACTTTAATGCGCAAGCCATCGCGACAATACATCGATTTACCGTCTTCAATACTGTACAAGTCGTACACTGCTCACGTCTCGGAGCTGCTACTTCGTTAACAGTGTTGACTCAAAATAGAAGGCCACCATTCATCATCATACAAGAATAAAGCATAGTACAGTAGAACTACTGCTTAATTTTAAAGTTTGTCTTTGAAGAATAAATTGTCCTTAAACAACTAGCTCATACGCACTAGGCTTCTTTAGGCTACACACAAAACGGCATTCCATGCTAAACTCTGATCGTCCAGAGGTCTCCCAACGGTAGTGCGTCTCTGTCCACGAAAGCAGCTGAATGAAAGAGGTTGATAGTCACCTCGCAAAAGTACTCGAGCAACTCTCAATGCATCGGTGTGGAACGACAGTGACTACGAAGCATTGCGGCGTCCACCTTTTCGTCGTTTCTTCGGTTTACTGTTTCCAGGTGTCGACGGACGTCTGCAACCGATTGTGGCGATGGCTTCCCTTCAATTTCAAAGTCGCTGTCTGTTGAGCCACCCAGCGAATCGTGAAGAAGTGCCAGCTGCGCGACATCTAGCAGCGTTTCATCGGGCATAACTTTAGATAAGTGATGCTTATCTGGATCGTTAAACTCCACCTCCGCTCTGTAGGCTAAATCACCACGAGCTAGCGCAATAGGATCCCACAGAGGCGAAGCCATATCCACCAATTTGTTCACCACAGCCGTGACCTCCGGAAGCACCGGTAGTATGGTTCCATCATTCTTCTCTGACAGTGCCCAGGGCCGCAGCGAACGAAAGCATAGCGTAAACGCGTCGACACCCTTTGAAGCCACCGTTCCTCCACTAGCGTGAGTCTTGCTCTGTGTTAGTTTTGCCAACTGTTTTCCCTGTTGACCCCCGGATGCAGGAGGCGGTTTTGAGAGCGATGAAGCTTCGTGAGACGCCGGGACGCTAGCAGCTTGTTCTCCACCTTTTGCTGCTGGTTTAACGTCCACGCTCTCGTACCGAACGAATTGGCGCTCGTTTTCTCGCAGACTCATGTAAACGCGGATCACGTCACACGGCAACTTTTCGCTCAGTATGTTTCCTGGGGAAAACATATAGGAAGGGTGCACCTTTACTGTTGCAGAATCCGGGAACCCGCTGTCACGGTGTGTAACATTCTTCACTTGAACCAAAATCATTGACACCTCGCGCCTCTCACGATGGAAAATCGGGATCAGTAAGTCTGCTCACGCTCGGCAATTCCACGGCGTCTGGGGTAGGTTCGTCCCAGAGCCGTGCACCTTCGTCAGAACCGGGCCACGAAGGGATCGGCAGGGGGGTATTCGGAGGTGGCGCCCCGGACGGTGTTTTTCCGGGACTACCACTGTGCTGCTTGAGATCCGGATGCCTGACGTCTGGATCGGACTGCCGGGATCGCAATTGGACAGTCTCAAGGAAGTTACGACCGCATACCCTTAGACGTTCTGTCTTTCTTCAGTCGGCATCAGTCCACCGCCGTCCTCGTCGAAGGCGGCAGCGGCTACGACCGGGTCAACCGCTTGGAATGGTACATTTACCTAACGTACGCTAAAGCGTCTTCCTGCGGCGATCATGTTCCAGGCGTCTTGACTGTCGACCAGCAACCCCCGGAGGAAGAAGGCGTGCGTCATGAACTGCTGTTCTCGGGTCGCGAAGAACTCGGGGAGTGAGTCTTTCCACAACGGCATCAGGTTGACGAGGTCTGCAGGACCGCGATGACCGCTCTGTGGTCCCAGACCCCTTCACCCCTGACTAGCTCGCTGAAGTTGACTCTGTGAGCCGAGTGATCGGAAACGACCGAAAGGCAGAGACACTGTCCCTTGAAGTTCGCAGTCCAAGGGCGGCCAGGGCCTCCAGAGGCTGAAACCTCTCGGAAATGCCGGGCAGCTCTAGTTACCTTCACTAGTCAATTGCGCATCGGCCAATGTCGTCGTTCCGGATAGAAAGGGTCTGGGGGCGAGACCACTCCAGGTCCGCGGACCATCCACCTTTCAATTTGAGCCGCCACGTATTCGTGCTGCTGGGACTCCGGGGAAACTTCGGTGATCGCCAGGGCGTTCTCGACGGGATCTGAATGCAGAGATGCTCAAGACGGCTCGACGCTTGGGTACGCTTTGGGCGTCACTCGGCGTGGGATGACGCCCCAGATCCCGGACTTCCCCAGGACAAGAGCTCTGTCTTCGAACTCCGGGGGTACTAGAGCGGCAGAGCGTTCCGCGGCTCTGGCGGTGAACGTGTTCACCGATTTATGGCTCTGTCTTCGAACTCCGGGGGTACTAGAGCGGCAGAGCGTTCCGCGGCTCTGGCGGTGAACGTGTTCACCGATTTATGGCCTGAATCCCCGGAAGGACCAGGCGTGGCGGCGGTATGGGCCGCCGCGTTGGCCGTCGCATGGGCGACAGGAGTGGGTATTCCCACTAATCCTGCGTTGGTACTCCTCGCGGAATCCAACGGGGCCGCGGCCAGTTGTCCTCGCTGGCGGCGGGCTTGGCCTCGGAGCTGAGGCGCTCGTTCGTTGGGTTAGCAGATCAACCAGGACTTGAGCTGCTCGCTGGGGCCGATGACATGGTCTCGGCGTCAGGAGCAGGGAGGGTCAGGAAACTTAATTTGTTGCGCTGGGCCCTCGAGACGCAATGGTCCGCCGCGTCTGGTACCCTCGGCCTCTCGCGCTTCCACGAGGGGTGAGGCTCGGAGGCTGTGGTATATCTTGATATTGGGTTGTCATAATAGACAGCGTTTGTGAGCGGTTAAACTTACCCTGATCCGGGCACGCGCACAGGTTGTGATGTAGCGCATGGAATTTACGCCCCTAAACCGCTTGATTAATACACGCACAAGTGGATCAGGAGGAGAATCCCCTGTGGATAGATGGCTCCGCCCGGACGAGGGATTTATCCGGAGCCGTGAGTTTTCCTGGGGATCGCCTAGGGAATTAAGAAGGGGTCCGGGAAACTCGGCCAGTAACCTCACCTTGTGTACCCCCTACGAATCGGTTGTTTTGACCAGAGGTAAGGTCAACCACTGAGAACCCTGGAGGATTCCGACCTTCAAGATACGCTGGTGGGTAGCCCAATACGAAAGCGTCCGGGGATAGCTACCTGGATCCCGGGACGTCTGGGGTGGTATACACTTAGTAATAAAACGCTAGTTTCTTACGGATCGAGACTCCACCGGCGAAGGCCGTAGATAGTTTCTTTCGGAGCAAGACTCCACCGGCGAAGGCCGTAGATGGTTTTCGGGGCGAGACCCCACGGGCGAGACCCTAAAGAATATGGAGTGCCGAACCCGAGCCGGCCAGACCGCGCTTCCGGGAGGGGCAGATGTGGAATGCTGGAGAGAACCCCAGCAAATAGGATGTAGTTCGTACCTGGGAGTAGCCTTCAAACGCGGTTCCTAGCTTCCGCGTCCTTGTTCTGGTCGAGTAAGTCAAGTTGGACTTGATCTGTGCTCTGGAAGGGAAAAGTAAGACTGAATTAGGCTCTCCCCGGTGGCAACCGCCCAGGGGATGCTTCGACATATGGTAATCTCTTGGGATCTGCTTCTCGCTCAGTTTCACTATGCTTGACTCTCTCTGGGCGTCTCGTATCCGGTGCGTGCGTCGCTCTGGCTCCATGTCCGCTTGCTGACGTACTTGGCTGCCTGGGCCGGGTATGTATCGGTTTTCCCGGAAATTCCGGGCCACTATGTCACAATCTACTTATCTACCAGCACTTTCTACGCTCTACATATGCACATTTAGCACTTTAGCATCTAACAGAGCGATAAAGAACACGGCGAGGTGCAGAGCGGACACATTTGAGAACGGCTCCACGTGACTCACCGGGACGGAGTGGGCACATTACGTAGCCAGGAACTTCTTCCGGCGGTGACCCGCGTCGTTGTTTTTGCGCAGAGTGGCGGGAGGAACGACGGGTGCGCTACGGAGGGCTACGTGAATCGGTGCTCAGTGCAGCACTTGGCAACGGCAATCGAAGAAGCATGGAGAACCGCTTTTCAAAGCTTATAAGCTACTCGAGTGCTTCGCTATCGGGTTCGCTTTTTTCCTGTCCTCGTATCGCCACAAGTGGCAGCACTAGTCCCTTGCAGATATCAGAAAGGTCGACAGCACAAAGCTCGAAAGTAAGGCTGTTGCATCCATCGTTCATATGCACAGAGGCGATGCATCGCCTGCGTGATGAACGTCACCAGATGCATCATGCGCGAATAGCGTGTGATCGATTTTTCGAGCATTGAAGAGAGTTGGTCATTTCACTTGAGAAGTACATTTGATTTCAGCGTTTCTTGAAACTCATTTTTGCATTTTATATATTTTTTGAAGAAACATTACATGAAAGAAAGAATTGAGCTACAGTACGTTGGCAGTTGCTGTGTATCCTGTTATAACTTATAAATTTCGGTGACTATACCTGCGTGGAATAGTAAGCCTCAAATCATCGATGCGAAATAAGAATTTTATAAGACCATTCATTAAAAAGTTTGTATGCACAAAAACTAAGGAGCAGCACACCAAACTGGCCCCGAATTAATCCTATTGGGCTGTTCGTACTACGTGACCGTAGCACTACCCAGGATAAATAAAATGAATGTCTAAAACTGGAGTGAGGTGGCTAAAACAGCTCTAGATGCTATGCTTATTACCAACATTTTAGGGCACTGATGTCGCCAACCTTACAATAAAATAACTCGCTTACTGCTAGGTGCCGCTAAACCACTATTTAATAGAGTGGTTATTTAAATTTAAAAATGCCGTTACTCTTTGTTACTTATCTACGAGATCACCTCAAACATAACAAGCTGTCACGATACAGGGACGAACATTCAGCACTACGGCTGCGAATCTGACCCCCTAATATTGCTGAGGCGTAAGGTCTTAAAGGCATGGGGGGTTGAGAACGAATAGGACAATTAGAATTACATTAGGTTAAATTTCGAGCTTCTTCGGGGGTGCGAGTTGGCTGTGCCGCAAAGCCGCTTACGAAAACACCTTAGACGGCCGATTTGTGGTCGAAACCATCGCATCAGTCCGTTGTGTAACATTAGTGTGGCAAAAAAGCAACATTAGGGTCACCCACAGAAAATTTTGTGGAGTGTCCGCAACGTTTCCATATGAAAAATGAGACCGCGTAGTTGTCCCTATTTGTATGGGACTGCACTGAATCTTTGCAATTATGCAAAACCCCGTTCTTACTATAGAAAATCTAAGGAGGTGTATCGTACGTGTTGACGCTTTGGGATTACCAAGATCGATGCAGTCACGAAAGGGTTGGGTGAATATTTTGACGAAGAGCTTCAAAAAAGTTTCAATAAAAAGCCGTGCCGATTGTGTCGTGAGAGGCGTTCCTACAGGACCGATGAAGATGAACTCAGATGATTGTGGCGTATTTGTGCTTTTTTTACGAAACGAACGTAGTGGAGGCATTCCTACAAGGCAATACCCAGCCTCTAAGCAACATTGAAACCATCTGCACAGCTCCAAGATCCGCACGCTTTAACCCGAGCATGATGCGAAAGGATGTTTTAAAGCAGCTAGCACATTAACATCACCAGGTTAGAAGTGCCGTTACCTCTGTAATGCATGTATTACACATTCACAACACCTCAATGCATATTCAAGCACAAATTTCCCTGCAATGTCACGATGTAGCCCCTACAATCAACACGCGCAGAGACCGCGTCATAGGACACTTCAAAATACACTACCATGTTTACAACACACTCACACACCCGCACGCTCGCGCACGTACTCCAATGCACTCCACACCAAACCGCAGCACACTTGAAAAACAGCTGCATCAACGCCGCACTCTAATGGATACCCTCCAACCTCGAATTGAATGACGACGGCGGGTATTGATCACGCTCCTCAGGTCATTATGACATGCGCTCATCCATTGAGCTATGCCGTCAGAATGAGTTGTTGTTGGTGGTGGGTGGGTGGGTGGGGTGGGAGGTGGGGCTTAATGTCTGCTTAGTTTGGCTTAAAAATAGACTTCTGGGGCCACCTGGCTTCCTGAGTCGACCGTTAAACTAACGGTTGTCCCTTATTGGCTGGAAATAAAACCGCATGGAGGTTCAAAGCGGATGGCTCCAGACTGTAATATCACTATTGTGGCTGATACAGATCATTATTCAGAAACTAACAGCTCCAAAACGTGAGTCCCTCACCTGGATCAGGGCCTCATTCATGAATTTTCCACATTGCTCTGAGCTCATTATTCCTTTGAACCGGAAAAGTCAATTTTCTCGGCCTACAGACCTCTAGGGTTCAAACAGTGGCCACCACGAGCGCCTCACGAAAGCTGACTAGAAACTTTAAAACCTCAGGACTTAAAACGCCGTGGTTTATTTCCTTACACCTAACCCAACTGTTTGGATAAGTACTTACTGGACAATATGTTTCCCAGACGTCCCAACAGTCGGAATGCGTTGGGAAGTCGGAACGGTTGTTATATCAGAGCGTACCGTCTGAAGAACAAGAGCGAAGTGTTGGATATGTTAAGCGAGTACAAGATGTGCTACGTAAACAAATATAAAACGAGACCGGTTGGAGTGTCTAAGTGACGTTCTTATTTCTCATTCCCACTGGAAGCGAGATAACGCCGCTCTCCTACGGCGACCCAAGATTTTCACCTCTGACGCAGAAATATGAATACCTCTCCAACTGTCCCTATTAATCATTACCCTGGTGTGCAAACCAATAAAATAGACCACCAAGGCCATATTTAATTAATGCAGTCTAATGTATTCAAATGAGCAAACGCCTGCTTTAAACAAAACGTTTATTATGACTATCTTCTAAGAGAGCGAGGACAAACTTCTAAGGATATCGGAGTTGGGAGCCCCCCCAACAAAACAAAAAAAAACAATGACGAAGCCCAGTAACAGTCGCATTACGGCACAAGACCACCCGACGTAACCTCGAATTCCAGCAACAACAGCGATCCTGATGTCACTAACATTTTCGCTTTACAAGCGGGAGATTGCGCGAATGTCGATGACTCCACTTACAGATCGGCGACAACATATCATGTTTCTTTTAATTCTTGCATCAACGCATCCTGTTCCTGCAAATCCTGCGACAACCGTCCATGTTCCTGCGATTCCTGTGACAAGCGTGGCAACAGTGACAGATTATAAGGTTCCGATGGCTCGATCAGCATCTTGAGATCTCGATAACGAAAGGACGCTTGACCAGTCACACTGCCAGCCTGCTGTGACTAATCTCCCATAATCAACGGCCAAGCCAAGAGCGCATGCAACAATGTCACTGGCCAGCCAATCAGTGAAATCAACGATAACAAGAAAGAAGACATACTCAATCAAGAGACATAATACCCCTCGGCGCGGCATCCCTGATCGAGCCTACGACTCCAATCCGTAGTACGAAGGTGCAGGGTTAAGTAGCGGTATGAGCATCCGTCGCTTAATCTACCGATGTCTCAAAATAGCTAGGTCAAAGCGCTGAACCTCATTCAAGATGTTGAACCGGGTATGGTGGTCCAGTTTCGTGTGCGATCGAGTGGAAGGCCCGCTACGCAAATAAGGTCGGTCTCAAAACGTTCCGTCTCAGGAAACACTTCTAAAAATCAAGAGAACAATCTTGGCGGCTGGGCAAGGCCTCCGTATGTATCGAGCAGAGCAACTTGCGGTCCTATTGCAATGACAGGAGATAACCGATATAGAGACGGTGCTAAAATGATTCTCTAGCAGCTGGTGTTTGCCGCAATGTGAATAGTCGGTGCATGAATGCGAAAGTTCTCCTCAGACCTGAAAAGTTTCTTTCACGATCTGCAAGCAAACTGTCACTTGCAGGTTTTGAGCAGGATCAGATGCAACGGAAATCAAATAATGGCTATGAAAATTAGAAGGATTCACGCTACCAGATGGATACTATGTTGTCACCGCCTACGGCCAGGACCTCAACAACCTAGTGGGTCGCGTATTTAGCTTGCACGTGGAGGGCGGAAGTCGCCATGAAGCAAGCCGAGGGAGGGAGTTTATACAACACACGCCGTTTTTTTGTGCCAGCTAAGCCATGGATCGATAATATTGCCACCATTCGCAAAAGGCAGATTGGTCAATTAACGCTGAAGACAGGAAGTCGATCAGCGGTTCGGTGGTGCGGTACATGGTTGTGCCGTCGGCTGGGCAACTAGCTGGATTTCTGTTTTGGATGTCCGGTCCGCCCCCTCTTATAGGATTTGTGGATATCCGAGGCAATTTTTGTGAGGCTGCCTGTCTGCCATTAAGTTCGTCAGTTGGTGGGCTTGTATCAATTACTGTAAAAACATAGATGGGAGCGTATCCTCTGAAGAACAAGAGCGAAGTAGTTGCTATGTTGAGCGAGCTCAAGACTCTACGTAAACAAATATATATGGAGACCGGCTGAAGTGTATCAGGGCGATGAATGAATCTATCCAAGTAGATTCACCCCTATTTTTCACAACCTATATAGATGTTTGTTGCTGCTTATAGGAATATTGGAGCCACAATCTACTATCTAATTATAGCTAAATTGGAGGACGAGTATAAGATTAGCAGGACTATAATAAGACATCAACATTTTTATAGAAAATAGTTGAAGAGCGAAGTAGATACAGCATTCGCAAGCTTGTCATGTCAGCGGCACGAGTCATCTGCCCTTTCTGTGGACACACCCTTGTCGCAAGTAGTCTTCGCGTGCACATTGGTCAACGAGCTTGTCTGAAGCGGACGTCAGAACACAAAGCTCACCGACTGTGGTGGCTCGCCAAGCCAAAAAGGACTACGATCGACGCGACGCAAAATCTCGCCGTGATGCCTTCCTCAATATGGGGATGAGGCCCATCGCTCAGGAAGGGGTGGCGGTGGTGGCAAGAGCCCCCGTTTCGCCTGGTGTCGAAGCGGTATTTGAACTGTAGAACTTGAAGTCGCTCACGCACTCACTCCGCGCTATCTGAAACACCAAGACCTGTTCCGGTTGTGACAATTTAAATCATTTCTTCCTCGCGTTCAAAATAAAGTGACAGACGCAGATATGTAGCCGGAGTCTGGATATAGCTCTGAGACAGATGCAATTAGACCCTTTTGACGGTCCGATACAAATGTGGGCTTCCATGTTGTGGCTGTAGTAGCCATAGCTCGCTTCAGGCTAGTCAGGAACCAGCTCCAGTCGACATAGTCTTCTTGTTCAACTAGAGCGAGACCGAAAACTATAATTTGGCCGAGGAGGTCTTTGGTAATCAACCCCACTCCGACCCCCGCAACGGGGACGAACGATGCTGGTCGCCTGGAATGACTTGAAGCCTATAAACCCTTGTATAAACCTGAATCGCAGTCGATTCAGGGCCGGTCAGGGCCTTCGTAAGCCCATCGGAAATTATGACCTCAGTAGGGCAGTAGGTGATGATCTCCTTGTCGCCCTTGGTCGCCTCTTTCACATCGAAACACATGCAATTCACGGTTTTCTGGGTGTCTGAGCTCTTGCCGTCCATGATCTAGGATATCGTGGACTGATTGACGATGCAAGCGGATAAGGCCGGCATCAACTGGCTTGTCTTGGGGTGCAATAGGATTCGGACCTATCGAGCTTCCTTAATTCCGACTGAGGTTGCAACAAACGCCGTCACCATGGACAACACTTTGGCGACGAGTTACCCTGTCGACAGATCGACCATATTCCCGCACCACCAAAGCGTGGATTGACTCCCTATCTTCAGCGTTATTTACCCAATCTGCGTCTGTGAACAACTCCGCGCAATTTGCCCTGTCGTTGCGTCGGTAGGCCATCGTGGGCTGAAGCCCGGACGGAAACCTAAATACAAAAAGGAAAAGTCAAAGGGGGGCAACTGATGGATAAACGCGCTGGTGACAAGAGAAATGCGTAGATGTGAAATGCATGTTAGGGGTGGATTGACACTACAATTAAAAACCGGTTGCTTTAAAAAAATACACTCAGTTACACGGACCTCTTAAAAAATATAATAGACACATTTTAGTTTAATGGGCCGAACAATTTGTTCGATTTTATATTTCGGCAGGAATACTACTATTCCGGCTGGAACTGACGTGGTTACGGTTTTTAATTGGCTCAAAGAGTACCGGTTTCGGGCCTCTTTGAGCCAAATCGAATTTAAGAAAAACTGGTGTACTTTGGGGCTATGCGGATTTGTATTAGTGTCTTTTTAATATTAGTGAATGATAGTATCGAAATCATTGAGTACTACGTCTGTAAAACAATACTACTAATAATTTCCAACAAGAATAGCACAGGCCGATAACAGTCGATCAGTCCATGGTTGTGGTGCGCTTCAAACTACCGGGTGTTGTTATCCATTTATGCGTGGGACGTCGTTCACCACGCCCCATGTCGTAATCATCGCTGTAATCTTTCGACTCCTCGTCTTCGGGACGAAACGGTCACGCTGCTTGATGTGCGTGTCGGTCACGCTGCTTGATGTGCGTGTCCTTTTGACGCTCTCATCGAGCAGTACATTTCTGCAGTTGCGTACTTGGCGCCGGACGCCTCGATAGTAAAGAACCCAGAGCTGAGAACGCTTGCGTGAAGGACCACCTTGGAAAGGACATGGAGCTTACTGCTACTGAGCACGAACTATTGGCTCCGTTTGCGAAGCTCGTTCAAGCCCCTGTGATAAGGACAACGGTGACCGTGATGGCTTTGCTGATTGCGCTCTGCGCACGCGCAAGAAATAGCACGTTAAAGTTCGAGTTAACAACGGCGTCCGTTTCATTCAGCCCGCCTTGAACGCAGATGAGCGGCTGTTCATCAAGGCTCGCCATGTTCTGTCACTCCATCGCAGCGTATTTTCCAAGCTCGACTCGAAATGATCTTGTTTCTCAAGGTGAACCGCCGTCGAAGGTCATGGACGCATAGGTTCACAGTGTTGCCTTAACATTAAATTACACAAGTTGCCATGTTTTGTATTGCAATATTTTGACTAATTCGTTTTTGGATTACTAAAGTGCTGCGGAATAACTCATTTTTCATGGCAACTCGAATGATATTTCCGCGCCATTTTCGGAGAGCCTGCCCCGAAGGCCAGATCGAGGAACTGGCCGTGGCTGACGACGAGATCACCGCAGGCACGGTCGAGGATGCACAGATCGCGCCAACTAGCGAGTCTGGAAGCGGGGTTGTCGGATCAGCGGATGGCGCCATCCGTGCCATAGGGGTAGGATCTACTCATGTGTGATTTGTGTGCCATACTGTAGAAATGGATGCCGCGGAGCCGTGCCTTGCTGAAATGGTGGTATTATCTACAACGGAGGGCATCAGCATAGCAGTGAACGATGCACACAGCTTACCAAGAGCATTACGGAAATATATCTACATTCCGTATGTTCATAATTGGCAATATTTGTTGATTTACAGCTATCATGGCACATGGCACGACCAATTGACATGGCAGTTCGGCGTGCCATTCGTGGCGCATTTACCGCAGATTTACCCTACACCTTATGAGCTCCCAGCCAATCAGATAGGACATGACATGGCATGGAATGAATGGCACGCGGTTAGAACTCGCCTCAAAGAAGTGCTTTTTCTAAAAACAAACCATAAAAAAGAATTAGAAAATTGCGATAAAAAATAAAACGAGCCAATCAAAACAGAATAAATATTGCCGAAGTTTTGCCGATTGGTTGAGATTGGGTAATTTAAGCATCAGGTTCTGGATCTTATTGAACAGGGAATCGTGGTCGGCCATAAATTTCTGGACGGCGATATTCAGGCGGTGCGCTGCACAGCCAATGAGTTGTATAGTCGTCAAATCAGATAGCTTGATGTTTACGGAGCAATTAACACCAACGAGGCTGATAATGTCAGCAATGTCGCGGTTGAAAAACGGGAGTACCCTTTTGAGGAACTTGACGTGACTAGCAACAGAGTGATTGGTGGCTACTACGTCGTCAATCAATTGAGCGAATGAAAGTAGCACTTTGTCAGCGTGACCATCGTGTTTAACAACGGCAAACATCGCGAGATAGTGTTCGGATAGGAACGTCCACCCGTTAAATATGATACCGTACTTGACGGGAAGCGCACATCCGATGGCGATTTCGACCTCTCTCATGAGCAAATCGTCGTACTTAAGAAGTGTTCCCGTCGAAATCCCCAACTTGGTGTACTTGAGCCAGTAGCGTTCTCGCACCACGAAAAGGATACATTCCATGCTGTAGTATAGTAAAGACAGCAGAAAATAGTCTCAGTCTTTTGGTCAATGATGCTGACGAGTGTAGCGGTATTGGTGCCGCTGGCCGTCATAGTGGCCACGATGTCGCTTCGGGCATGACCGAACAGGTTGCTGTAGCTTAGGTGCTTGCTTCCGCATGACAAAGCACTGGCACCCGAAATGGGCTGTTGGCTCGTCTTGATCGTCTACGATGACCTTAAAGAAGTAGCTGTAGACTTGGTTTGGGATGAACGGGTTGTTTGTCGCCATGATGGTTCAAAAATGAGGCAAAGAGAAGAGAGAGCCGAGATGTCGGTAGCTAGGTTGCTGTCTATTGCGAGGATCCGTATCCAATGCTTTTGAAATGCAACAGTAATAGAGATGCATAAAAGGTAATTACGCGGAAAACGTACTTTATTGGGGAAAGCGATTTTCTCCCGTAAAATGTTTTGCAAAAAGTCGAGCCGTAAGTTGGTCCATTTTGCTCTGCAAGACGAGAAATAAATTATTCTGTATATTTTCCGTAATATCATTTATTCGGAAGCCCTGATTCGGAGGCCTGTTCCGCTTCCCACTACCCAACCTTATCTGATTCCCGCTTGATCGTGTTGACTTTGCTTGGCAGGCGACTGGCTTCTTTTCTCTTATCCTTCTGTTGGGCCACCGCTTTTGGACCGCAGCCACTTGCATGTTAGGTGGTTCTTTAGCTTATACACAGTACTTTGCATGATGTGACAACGCCAACAGGTCCTGGTTTTCCGTCTTTTGGACGTCCTGGCTTCTTCTCGGCGCGGTGGAGAACACGTATCATTTGCAGCTTGAATATGAAAGTGATAGATTGCTAACTGCCATACGCCGCAACTCCTCGGTTTTATTTGCATCAATGCTCTCTTTCGTGCGCAACGTTTAGTAACAGGCACATAATGAAAGTAATCATTTTAACAATCACTGAATCAGAGATCGTAATGTTACAAATAAATTTGTCAAATCTCAGTGAAAACCACTGAGATGTGGAAATTCCTCGTTATGACGTCCGTCCTGGGCCAATAAAAAATCATAACAGCAACGGCCATCTTGACCGCCTCCTGTACTGGGACAGAGGATACCCTGCCTTCGTAAGAGACTGTAGCGCCGAGCGAGCCCAACAAAACATACGCTTGGCCTAGCGCGACAGCACGTTTACCATCCCTGACACAAAGTCAAGGGAGTGTACAATATTCACACTCTTACCGAAAATGGCAGAAAAGAGGCAAGCGCAGCCGTATGCATCTCAGCGCTGAGAGAGTCGTCCGGGCTTTTTAGACCACCGGTACCTGAAGAGAAGAGGACAGTGGCGTGCGGTATTGCGTTTAGTAGTAGCCGTATATCGCCATGTAGTGCTCACCACAGAAGGTGTGGTCGTCGAGAACGACTCCAAAGTCTTCCAGCAGATCTTCTCCGATGTTCTTATCTACTGCTTTGGTGACGAGACCCATGCCGTGAGTGATGGCCTCTTCACAAACCGGCGCTCAGTTATGTACAAAAATAACATGTGATGTAGGAATTCACGTAGAAATGTCGCTATACGCGCAGCGAGCTTCCGCACACAACAATACAATATCCACAAGGGTCGGCGAAAGTTGGGGCGCACCTGAAGGAACCAAGTTCGACCCAGCACCCTGAGCCGGCGTTTCCCTCGCTCACTATTTACGCGTCGCTAGACTTAGTACACAAACGTAATAGGCACGAGCTTCGCCTATACGTTTAACTTCTCTCTCTCTCAAATACTCTGTGTCACCAACAGCGGAAGGTTGCCTAGTCTCCTTGACTCTTTTACAGGGGTGCCCGAGAATAAGTCAGGCCCTAAGTTGTCTAGAGTATACGATCAATACTCAAACCACAACTATCGGAAATCATCTTACCCGACTTTCTCAAATAGGGATAAACCAAAACACACATACACTACTAGTCTCTCGGCCTTACCAGAAACGAACGCTAACTTCAGAAAGGTCGCGGTTCGCTGGTAGGCATACCCTGTAAAGCTACTACGTGTAAGGTGCTCACCTCGACGCTTGAACACTTGAGTGCATCAGGGAAAATTCTGCTCTGTATTGTTAAGGTCGACAGGCCTATACTCTCTTCTAATAGTTTGCCCCTCCTATCTTCTAAATACAAAAATCAAGTTAACCAATCCGGATCTTACCGTGTGTCCCATCCGGACAAGTGCAACCAGTCGAAGCCCAGTTGGTGTACTTCACACCACCGTGACACACCAACGCCACATGAACCTTCGTATCAGGTACCCATTGGTGGGAAACACCGCGAGGATTCTTTGAAAGGCGGTTTCGAAGGTTCGTGACTTGGACCGCGGCTAATTGTCGATCCGCTACACCACAACTGCCCCTATCAAGACACAAGCCACAGCACCTGGTGAGTGGCTTGACACACCTTGCAACAACCATCATGAGGGGCGCCATCCGTCGCATCGCGGCGCGACCCCTCGACTTGACCAGCTACTTATCTCCGACGTCATTTTGGTTTGGGTGCCCCTTCGTCATATTTACCACACCTTACCTCGAACGTTCGCAGACCTCCGGTGGCGATTCTACTCCTCGCAGCGATGCTACTGCCACTCATAGCGATGTCCCTGCTGCCGAGCACGACGCACTCATCCCGCACCAAGCTCCGTCGACTACGGCGACGGCTCCACCGGGGGTCGTGCGTGCCTTCACTCCAGAGTCGGCTCTCCCAGGCATCAGTGAGGACACTTTGCGAGACATCGTCGGTGAAGTGGCGGTTGCAGCGTCGGTCCTCAGTCTGGCAGCCTCTGCGACCTTGCTGACGTCTGTGGCGGAGGTTCTTGTTCGCGCGATCATCCTGCGCCCCCGCTCGAGCGACCAGAGCTTCTGGAACCGATTTGACCGGGCTAAGACCGTCGCAGAAGTTGGCGACGTGCTCTCCTAGGGGTCTTTGCAGACCTTCGACACGTCCACTGACGTCGAGAAGCTTCGCGCTCGTCTGGACTCCGCGATGGCAAGTTGCCAGGCTCTAGAAAACCAGTTATTTACTTAGACTGGGCTTCGTGAGAACGCTGAGCTGTTCGCTCGCCAAGCTGCTGCTGAGGCTGACGAACTGAAGGTCGAACTCAAGCGTGTTCGCGAGTCCGACGCCGCGCACCTTAAGAGGTCTTTAGACCTTCAAGCGACCATCGATTCCCACACGGAGACCACTGTGAGGCTTCACCAATTTATCGAGTCCGTCCAAGACGAGAACGTGATGCTGCAGAAGCAAGTCCAACGCGAGCGGGAAGTGTTCAAAGCGAAGGTAGCGGCTAACGCGAAGCAATCTGCTAAGCTTCACTGACTGTTATTCAACCTCGTCAAGGACGATACGTCAAGGCCCACCAGGCAACGGATTCGATCCAGCGACACCGGATTCGACGACTGACTCAAGCCAACAGCATTCTTCGGCAGCACGTGAATCTCCGCGCGATAGACGCCGACATTCTGGTGCTGGCTACCGAAGGTTCGTACTGTAGCCTCACTCCGACATCAGCTCATGATGGCTATGTTCTCACCCATTTCGGTAATTCGTTCTCAACAGGGATTACATTGGGGAACCTCAATCTTGACCTCCTGAATCTTGACCAGTCGACTCGTGATGCTCTCGAGTGCTTGCGTCAGCTGGACGCAACTGCCGGCGAGGCCACGCCGCTGGAAGTCAATGTCGCGAAGGCCGTCCACCGTACCCAGCATCCGGGTAAGCGTCGCCGTCTTCGCCGTCCTTGTAGCTCGAGCGAATCATCGGAGTCCTCATCCGGTGGTTCACGTAGCTCTCCACGCCGTCCTCGTAAGTCCAGCGAAGCCCCGTCTGCTGCCCTTGCCGCTGCCGGGCTCGGATCAGACATCCCCGGTATAGCTAGTGACCACAGTCCCACGAAGCGTCGCGGGCTGCGTATGCCGAAGGCTTGGAAGAAACCTAAACCGTCGAAGAGCCGTCGTTCTGCGTCGGGACCATCTCGGTCATGCCCAAGGCCCACC
The DNA here is from genome assembly GCA_033557915.1 of Phytophthora tentaculata. Taxonomy (NCBI): domain Eukaryota; phylum Oomycota; class Peronosporomycetes; order Peronosporales; family Peronosporaceae; genus Phytophthora; species Phytophthora tentaculata. Next base: position 2,155,715 of record JAUCEA010000005.1, read on the forward strand.
CTCGTTCCTCAGCAACTGTTCCTCAAGGGCTTGCTGCATCCCCCGGCTTGTCCGAGTTGGTCTAAGCCTTCGGTCACGTCTGGCATTGCAACCCCGGTATTTGAAAGGTTCGCAAGCAACTCCTGGCCCCGCGGCGTGTCCTCCGCATCACCTAGTGTCGTCCGGCGACGGTTCGGCCTCGGTATCCCCGGAGTTCGCTCCACCTGCTTCTTCTTCTACTACTACTGCGTCGCTCGGAACATCGCGAGGCTCCAGCACGTCACGCAGCACGCTCGTTGCTTCAGAAGCTGCTCCAGTCGATGTCTTGAGCACTGCCCAGCGTCCTGTCATCCCTGACGGCAGCTCTACTCCTCTCTCTGGTCCTTCCAGGGTAACTGGCTGTACTGCTGGGGCGACAATCCAGCTTGGGTCTCGCCGATGTCCTTCGTCCATGTTCTCGGTCACTTTGACGGGGTCTCAGCCGTCGTTAACGCTGCTTCCGACTTCCCCTACCGCTTCCGATCGAGATTCGAGTCTTCGCGAGTGTTCGATTCCCAAGCGTTAGTCTTCCCAACTCTCACAATTCAAGTCAACGCTGCTCGCTGAGCAGGAGTCCGCTTCCGACAGTGACGTTCTAGGATTCGCTTCCGAAGCGGATCTCTCCTCTGGTGATAAAGCTTCGCAGTCTCCAGCCGTTCCATGAGGGACTGATGACGAGGACAATTCTGAGGTCGTTGTGATTGATTCTCCGGTCCGAAGTACTGCGTCTTTGGGTTTGCATACGAGCTGGAACTACCCGACTACCGAGGGTACCGCTTCTATCCGGTGGTACACAGTTCGAAGCTCAAGCCGGTAACTGAGTTTGGAGACAGACCGACCACCCGCCTTGCGGCCGATGTGGAAATGAATCATCGAATCGACTTTGACGAAGGGCTACTACCTGTGGACATTTGGGAACAAGAGCCTGCGACGGATACCTTGACCGCGCAAGCTTCGCCACAGGTAAAAGAATCGCAAGGTGACTGAAGCACGATGATAGATCGGCATGTTGATGTCGAGGACAGTGCTATCGAAGAGGCTCGCTTGGCCGGGCAGGAGACGAAGGTACGCTTGGAACGGATGATTCGGGTCTTCAAAGTTGGCGAAAGCGATGGTTCCCTCCACGCTGCACGGAGCGACAGAGTTCCCGCCAATGGGAGTCGGGACTCGGGCAGAGATGATTGCGAACCAGCAACGCTGGGCAGCGCGCTTGTGGAACTTGAGGTCGACAAATGGATTCGAAGACGTGAGAAGTTTCGCAGACGAGCTCACGAGCAGCTGAACGCCGTGGATCGACACCGGAACGTCGGACGAAGGAACTGTGCCACGAGGATCGAAACCTCGAGCGAAGGTCGAGACGACTACCACGCCAGGCAAGGAGTGCGTGAGCGCAGCTGACGAATCATCGCGAGACACCAGAGGCGAGGCTTGGGAAGGCAGTGGATCGATGTTTTAGCCGTCAGCGAAGCTTCGCTAGACGGTATGATCATAGGGCCTGGGCCGGGTGACAAGAACAGCCCCCCCCCCCACACACACACTCCTCAACCTTCGCTTTAATACGGAATGGTCCATGCCATAAATGGACAAGCTTCCTCGCTAAGCCCGGTTTCACTCTCTCCATGTACAACCAAACTCGCTGTCCAACTTCGGAAGGGCCTCGCTTGCTTTTGGACACCCTCTTCACTGCTGAGTTGTACATTCGAACCTTCGCCAGACCTTCCACTCGTTTCACCGTGCCGGATAGAGATCCTCTTCTTCCTAAGGCTTCACTATGTCCCTTCGCTCCCCGCTCCTTCTCCGACGCCTGGTACTCTCTCACCATCGCGAGGACCATCTCCTGTTGTCTGGTTGCTTCTCTCTACATCAATGCATCGGATTGTTCCGAAGCTTCGCTTCAGAGACGTCATCATCGCTCACAGCGTGGACCTCGCATCCCAACCGTGAACCAGGTAAAATGGTGTATATTTGCGAGTGGTGTCCATGGAGTTGTTAATCGCGAAATCAACCGCTCCACCAACTCGTTCCAGTCTTGCTGTAGCGGGTCTTTAAGGTAGACTCTCACTGGCGCCATGACCAACTTCACCGAACGCTCTTGTTGGCTGTTTGTTTGCGGCCGGTAGCTTAGCGTCGCCCCCGACCGGGACTGCATCATGCCGGCGAAGGTTCGGCTCTCCTGTTTCTCGCGACAGTTCGCTGCTGCCTCGCGAAGGTCTAGCTGCTACTAGCGATGGTTCATCAGTTCTCTGCGAGGGTTCACCAACTGTTCGCGAAGGTCCGTGTGATTTCGACCGCTTCGGCTTGTCAGACACTTGCTCGTTCAATACAGGTCCGGGAATTTCGGCGGACACACCAGTCGCTCCCTCCAGATCTCGTGGAGCTGTATGAACATACTGCGATGATTCGTTCGTTCGTGCACCACGTTTGGATCGGTTCTTTGCCTGCCGCCGTGTCATAACTAGTACCGTTCTCGAGTCGGTGTCCACGAAATTTTCGCGGGGGTCCACTGTTCCGGCGTAAGCTATGGACGGCATTCAAGTCTTTGCTAGAGGCTGGGTCCTCAGCTACATCAGGCGAGGAATCGATGAATTCGGTTATCTTTGCATAATTCCGACCGTCGCTCAGGGTCACAGACTTGCCGAACTGTCTTCGTCTTGAGGGCTTCCGTCGCTAGTGAGTCAGCTGCAGCGTTGGACTCGCGTGGTACATGGAGGTAGCGGACGCTGCGAAGCTTCGAAGTGAATTCTCTGTGTCGGCTCAGCTGTGTTTCAAGCGTCTCCTTCCGACAAGCGATCACCCCTAGGGATTGCTGGATTTCGAGCCGTGCGTCTCCGACGACGATTAAACCATCGACGTGGTGATTGATCGCTGCCATCACCCCATTGTTCGTATCAGATACTCAGCGATGTTCACCGTGGTCGACCCCAGGAAAGCACTCGCAGCGATCACTATAGACCATACAGGTAGACGCCACAAAATCAACGCACAGCTGCCATAGCCCCCGTACTTTTCGTTTTTCGCCGAACCATCGAAAGACACCACAAAACCACCGTAATCCTTCGGTAGGCGTGCGTATAGTAGCGCAGGACCCATTCGAATCGTCGCGGAGCCTCGCGACGGCGGTGTCACCGACGCTACTGAGTCCTCGAGATCAACGACGCTCGTCACCGTCGACTGTAGCAGTTGCGTAAACTTGACATCCTTCTCCGGCAGTTTCGGAACGACCAAATCCCACGGCAATAGCATAACAGCAAATTGGACGGTTTCCCCGAACAATGTCGTCGACTTTGTAAGCCAGTACACGGTAGAAAAACGCGTATAGACTCGTATCTGCCGCCCCGCTAGCGAAGTGTAACACGCCTTCAGCATCAGCAGTTGAGCAAACACCTTCTTCTCCGCGGGGTGATAGTTCATTTCGGCGTCCTTTAGCACCCGGTCGCGGAACAACACAGGATGAAGTTTCGAATCATGTTTCTGGAGTAACGTGTTGCTCAACGCCCACTGGAACCCCACTCCAAACAAAGTTTGCTGCTGACCGCGAAGCTTCGCAGGCACCGGATCATTTGCAGGAGCTAATCAATAGCCCAGCGGCGGACATGTTCACGACGGGCGAGCCGGACCAGTCGTCGCTTGTACCAGTTTCGGACGCAGATCGTTCGTCGATGATATTTGCTTCGGGGGCGGACCGTTCAACGACTGTCTAGCATCGCTTGATCGGCTGCTGTCCCGATTTGAGGAGTGCCGGAATAGTGAGAGCTTTACCAAGAGGCTGTTTATCAAGTCCAAAGTAGACTTCCTGTTACACGAAGTGTCTCGGAACGGCATACGTGCTGATCCGAAGAAGATGCAAGCGATTGCGATGATTCCTTTTCCGTCGTCGAAGAAAGGGATGCAGTCGTTCCTCGGTGCTCTAAACTACTACAGTCGCTTCATTCAAGACTTCGCTGTCTACGGCGCTGTGTTATACCAGCTTAAAGACAGCGATTTCGACGGGGGTGATCTCTCGGCAGCGAAAGCGTCGTTTGCAGCGCTCCAAGCAAAAGTGGCGGCGGCGCCGATTCTTCATCATTTTGATAACGGAAGGAGAGCCTTGCTACGGTTCACCAGTGACTGGGCTCCCGCAACCCGCATGCGGTCCGCGTATTGTTCCCATCCCCCTCGGGGTTGTACGAATCCCCACAACGCGTTGGCGAGCGTTCGCCGATAGATCATCGGAGCATTCTTCAACCCGAAGAGCATTCGAAGCCACTGGAAATGTCCCAAGGCACACACGAAATCCGAAATTTTGCGGGCGCGGAGTGTCATCATCACAGCCCAGAATCCACTCGCTGCGTCAAGCGAGCACAACCACAAGTAGTGTTCCAACCCCGTCAGTAGGTCATCCACTAGGGGCATCGCATACTCCATCAGCGTAGCAATAGCATTCACGCGCTTGTAGTCGATGCATAGGCGAATGTCCTGGCCGTTTTGCTTCAACTCGATAACTATCAGAGACACCCACGGACTGTCCGAAAATGCAATTAATCCGGCTTTGAGCAACCCTTTTCTGAAACTCGTACAGCTTTTGCAAGTAGCGAATCGGCGCACGCCGCGCCCGTTGCTTGATGGGAGGGTGCCCCTGGACATCGATATCGCATACCACCCCATACGCAGGTGGTGGAAGCGCATTCCCGCTAGCGATCATGATCTATTCGTGGCTCTTAAGCATCGTCACTAGGCGTCTTTGCTCGTCGCTGGTACACTCGGCGTTCTGAACATTGGATGCTGAATAGTCCAGCTCCGTCTGCGATGCTTCGTTCAGGTCTGGCAAGAACGCAAGATCGTGCGCGTAGTCATCCAGTCCCACCTCAGCTGCGGGATGTTCATACACGGTAGCGTCGCCGTAAGCGTCTTCACCTTCGGCCACCGTCAACTCGGGTATCATGAAGTCCACACCAAGGACCACGTCCATGTCTGCATTGTGCGGTAACACCCACATCTCGAGCTCGTACATCAGCCGTCGCTCTAAGGTGATCTTCACTATTACTCGTCGCCTCGTGGCCAACGCCCCCTTGTCGACCCCTTAGACGTCGATAGTTCGTCCATGGTTCGGAAGTGACCGTAGCCGAAGCTTCCGAGCAAAGCTCTCCGACACCACGCTGACGTTCGCACCGGTGTCCAGTAGGATCGCAGTGTATTCGCCATTTGATGGCTCCACTTACCAAAGCACACTCGTCGATCATACGGTTGCGACGACCAACACCCCATGGATTCGCCAGCTAAGAGTCGCATCACTTTTGGCTCGCGATGCGGTGCGGGCCGCACCTTGTTAGCAGCACTGGCGATCGAACCTTCGCTATTCTTTCCTCGAGGTTCGTGGTCATCGTCTTCATGTCCCTCGCCTTTGGCGAAGGTTCCGTCGTAATATTCTCCGATTTCAGTCGTGTACACTTGTTCATCCAATTCTTCGTCCGGCCACACACTGCCTCCTCCAACGAAAGCAAGGATACATCCTGCTTCTACCGAAGGCCCAGTCAACTGTGGTAGCCCGTTCAAGCCCAACCCAGTCATTGCTAGCGGGCTACCTAGTTTCAATTGCCACCTTCGACGAAGGTTCGTAGCTCTGGCAGAAGGTCGGGGTTATCTTCCCTGCCCGAGCATACTTGACGAAGCCTTGGAGATGACGGTACATCTCGCACTGTCCCGCATCGCGTTATTGCAGTAATGAGCTAAGTGGTTCTTCCCACCGCAAGCTGCGCATGGCCCGAAGATCCTGCGACGGTTCTCGCGATCGTCGTGGTCTCCATCCCGTGGCTCGCGACCGTCACCACGATCAACTTGATCAGTTCGGCGCTGACGATGGCTTGCCAGCGCGTACGTCCCCTCAGTTGCGTTTCGACGTTCACTTTTGCTCGCTGCGGCGAGCTGTCGCGGGCTACCGTCTGAAGACGAATCATCGCTGTAGTTTGACTCGAAGTCTCCTTCACTCGACGCTTCATCCTCGCTGTCGTTCCAGTTTCGCTGTGATGGTTCGTCCACGAAGTCCTCGACCCGCGACCGCTCATCTCAGCTACCCAGTCTTGCTCCGTGGTATCTGCGAAAGTCACTCGCGACGCTCGTAGTTGTGACGATCCCGACGGTAGTAGCCCTGACGATCGCGGCGATCATATTCGCGTCGCTCTCGACGGTTCGAGCGGTCTTGGTCTGCTCGCCCCTCACTTCGACTGCGACTATCGCCACGGTGGTAAGTTTCTCCTTCGTAGCGGAAGTGTTGGTCAGTCCCTCTGGCGATTAGCCGTTCTTTCCCTTTGAGCAGAACAATAAGGACTTCCTCCAATTGCCGTATGTCGGTCTGACGCAACTGACCGAGATCCCGCATCAGTCGATCGCCCCCCGCAGGTCAACAGGAACTGCTCAACATGATCCTTTGCATCAAGTTGACCCTTCTCGACCTGAAGGCGAGCATTGCGAGCGTACCCATTGAGACGGTTGAGATAGTCGCAGTTATTACATTATTTTTTTAAGGAAATGTTTAATAATAATAGTTTGATATTATTATTCCCGATATAAACGTACATGTTAACACTTCTTGCTCATAATGACTGATTGGTGCTGCAGCATAGTAGCGAGCCGCCGGCGACTGTTTTTTCGTATAATGCGTACAGTAATAGTTAATGAACGCCTTGTGCATCAGCTTCCACTTCCGACGAGTCTTCTTTGGGAGTTGTCAGAACCAATGGATAGCCCCATCCCGAAGGCTCAGCTCGAACGCAACACACCACTTGTCAGGGTAGTTTCGACTCCCTTTCATTTCGAACACGAAGTCTTCAACCACTGCAGCGAGTTGTCGCTCTTGTTCCGACGCCCGCTGAAAAGTATGATTGGATCCAGTGTTATATATGTTGCCAGCTCAATTTGCGGCTTGGTGACGGCAGCGATCGCCGCACACAGCGCATCCATCTGCCGGGTCAGCTCCTCACGCGGGTCCTCCTCATCTTGGTCCCAAAAGTCGTAATCGCTTTCCGACGAATCGTCGCTGCGATGGTTCGCTGCTCGTCGTTCTCGAGCTCGGGCGCTCGACCTCTGCACTTCACGACCTGCATTCGAACCTTCGGAATTGGCGGCAAGACGCCGATCGGGGCTCGCTGAACGTGGTGTATCCATGTGCGAGTCTTTTAAGTACGGGGACTCTTCTCCCTCGGAGAAGACGTTGTCACCATAGTCAGCCTCGTCGTGACCCTTCGCCGGGGTGTCTGGCAGCGGAATCATTGCCGGATCAGCCATCTGAACTGCCGTCCTGGCCACGGGTCGTCTCCCCTTGCCGATGTCCTTCACCTCGAACGCAGTGTGAAGCTTCTTCTTCCAATTGTGAAGATCAGCTCCTACTTCCGAGGTGCTCCACTTCTTCAGAGTTAAAGTTCGACGTGTAGTTTCGGACTTCCATCCCCATCGCTCGTAGTAGCGACACGGTGTCTTCCGCCACTTGTGTCGTACTCAGCGAGTTCACTGGGTACGCCAACTCATCGCGGAGGTCACCCCAGGTCGCCTGCCGCATCTGGCAAGGATTGAATTGTCGAATCCAGTCGCTTGACTGCATCTTCTCGAAACACCTCGCCAGGATCTTGTTTGCTGCTGGCGCATCGCCGCTGACGGGTGGGCGTACTGTAAGCGTATTCGACGCTCGTGCAACCTTCAGCGAAGGTTCATCCTCCTTTTCTTCGTCACCCCACTCGTCGTAAGCCGTCTCCGGCTCCATCAAGCCGAAAGGTTGTCAGCGAGGTTTCGCGATAGGGGCTCGCAGCACCCCGTTCCCCTGCCGACAGCATCGCCTACTCGCGAGGCTGAGTCTTCACCTCCGTCGGAGGTGTTGACCCCTCGCGGTCATCACCGTAGCCCAAGTCTTCATCCATTGCTCGCGAGTCTTCGTCGTCCGAAGCTTCGAAGCTCACCGAGCGTTCACCAATAGTCGCCATGCACGCCGGCACCTTCGCCGCACCACGATCCGTAGCTCGACTCGCTCCGCCTTTCATCGGAGTCGCTGGTACCGCTGACTTCGACTCTCTCGCCACCTTCCGTTGACTTGGGTTGTTTCTCGAATTTACGTCTAGCAGAACGTAAACAATAACAGAAGGTCACACCGATCCCGGGTCGCGGCACCAGTTGTGATGTAGGAATTCACGTAGAAATGTCGCTGTACGCACAGCGAGATTCCGCACACAACAATACACTATCCACAAGGTTCAGCGACAGTTGGGGCGCACCTGAAGGAACCAAGTTCGACCCAGCACCCTGAGCCGGCGTTTCCCTCGCTACCTCGCTAAAGTTTTTACTTTAGTCCCAAAGCCATGCGCTAAAGCCCTCAGCGTGGCGATTCTCAGCCAGGTCTGCTCATACTGTTTACTTCCGTTTGCTTTTAAGTACTTCAGGTCCGTAAAGTTGGGCAGGGTGTGGACTGTCAAGGTGTTATTCATTAGTATACACTATTACATGTACCGGTACTGCTCATATAGATTCCACGAATTCTAACCCCGGCAGTTCTTACTCATGGAGCCACCCCGGTCTAGAATGGACAAGAAGCCTGCTTACCTTGTCTCCTTGTAGCTTTCGATTTTTCTTCTTCTTTTTTTTCGTGGAGACGTCAGTTTTGTGCTCAGGTTAAATTGGTATTATAAATAAATATTTAGTACTTTAAAGATGTCATATTTGTATATCTTGCTCCTCCATTCCACGTCTTGACGTGCCTCCAGCTTGTCTCTGCCGTTGAGTCTAATTGTTGACCATACTGAGTTGAAGTGCAGTGGCACCAGCAGTGAGTAACGAAATATATAAATTGGGAGGGATTTTTCTGCAATCGTAGTCGCAGTTATCCGCTGCCGCTTTTATCATTGTCGAGGACCTGCAGTCAACTACGAGGATGTTGTTAGGACGAGTTGTATGCAAGCAACTCTAACGAAAGCAGAAGTTATTTACGACGCCTGCGAAGCCCTTCTGTGTCCTAACTTTGTTTTTGGTATTAATACTCTGCAAAAGTAAAATTACGCCGTCCGGATATCGAGCACAGTACCTCGCTGAAAATGTTCGTACTGTATTCAGCTCATCGGAATTCGCACTACATGTACATGAGCGCAAGCTACAGTTTACATGTCATGCTCGAAATTTCAGAGCTTCTTCGTGCGTAGCACGACTTTGTGATTTTCAAAGGGAAATTGTCAATACCTGGTACTAACCAAATAGCGCTTGCCAGATTATGATCACCCTTGCCAGGTCCTGGTACTCTGGCTAATTAGATTTGCAACCTGGTACTCTGCAAATCGACAGCTTCACAGTCAATACAATACGGTAAGGCACATTGCATGAAGTATACATGTAGATGCAAGAGTAAAACTAATAGAAGCAATAGCAAAAGTACTGATGATATTGACTGTGCTGAGAATGGAGTAAGTGTATTCAGCTCATGTTCACGTACGCACTGTCGTTGGTACTCGAGCGTTGAGATTATTAATACAGTTACCGGTAATGTGCTCGAACCTGTGCATGGGTTGTAATCAGTGAGGCGGCAAGTCCCCCACTAAAGCGATTAAGAGGTGGAACCACCAGCAATTTCTCCACGGCTCCGAACCTGTTTTACTTGCACACTATCAACCCTGAAAACGCGTTCAATGAGAGCCTTCGCACTTACATTTAAGACGTTGCGGCACGGGCTTAGCTCATGCTACATGTAGTGGTCTTGACAGACCTTACTTTTGCGAAACAGTACAGCCGTTCGGATGAGCCGACTAAGTAGTCGCTGGCCAAATGATTTCAAATGAGCAGTTGGTTTGCAGTACTGTACGTGTTTGCTGCTCCCCCACACCCACATAGTTTCAGGTTTAGCAGTGCCTGCTTCCCCTTAACAAGCACGACTCCGTTATGGTTTTGTCTAATTAAGTGGCCAACCGCACCCAAACTTAAGCGAGATTTGGGAGACCCCGCCCTTGACATCAAAGATCTTTTAGATGCATCTTTTATGATAGAGTATAGGTTGCAAATCTAATTAGCCAGAGTACCAAGATCTGGCAAGGGTGATCATAATATGTCAAACACTATTTGGATAGTATTGTGAGTTCTAGTCTAAATTTCCAAACCGGCCGATTGAACCGCTCCGGAGTTTTGCTCCGAGTTTTGCTCGGCGGCATAATATTCGTAGTATTCCCACCTTAAGTACGATTCCATGGGCAAGTGACTGCTGAACATTCGCTGAAGCGGTTCTCAAATTACTTAGACTTTGTATTTGAGCAACTCGACCGACCGCTCGAAACGGCAAATTTGGACGGAATTGACAATACCAGGGTTTGACAATTTCCCGACTTTCAAATAAATTCATTGATGGTGTGCACCACACCCACATTTTAGTGTACGATTACGTGAGCAAAGGTGCGCATCATTTCATCCAATCCTGGGTTGGCTTCAACAAGCTCATCAAAATTGCGTGGACATTTTCCGATCTTCTTCCCATTGGGAGCCCCCAAGCACCAAGAGGTCTTCACTCTAAGCAACGATGCCAACCCTCTACGCAGGCACATACACGCGCAAGGAAGGTCACGTTGACGGCCACGCCAAGGGCATCTACGCCTACTCGTTCGACGACGCCACGGGCGCCTTGAAGCTTCTCAAGGTGACAGAGGGCGCTGGTATTAATCCGTCCTACGTCTTCGGTACCAACTCAATGCTCTACGCCGTGAACGAGAGCAATGAGCCGTCGCAGTCGCACCCCGGAGAGGAGACGGGTTTTGTGTCCGCTTATAAGATGGGAAAAGACGGCGAGCTCACGCAGATCAGTCGCCACGAGACCGGCGGATCGTACACGTGTCACGTGGCTCTCAGTCCCAACGGAAACTTCGTATCTGTCGCTAATTACGGCGGCGGAAGCCTTGCGCTCTACCCCGTGAACGCGGACGGCTCACTGGCGCCTGCTTCGGACCACCACTGCTTCGAAGGCGCCAGTATGGCCATCCCAGACCGCCAGGAAGCCTCCCACATCCACAGCACAGCGTGGACGCCGACCGGCCTCTTAGCTGCCGACCTGGGCACTGATCGCCTCGTGCAATACAAGCTGGACGTAGCCAATAAGAAGCTGGTGGACGAGGAGTTCATCACGCGTCCGTCTGGCTCGGGTCCGCGTCACTTCGCGCTCTCCCCAGAGCTCGGCGTGGGCTACGTCATCAATGAACTCGACAACACAGTGGGCGTGTACCCGCTGGACGCCGAGACCGGCAAGTTGGGCCACGAGGCGCTACAAAACATCTCGACGGTGCCCAAGGACTACTCGGGCCCGGCTCCGCTGGCGTCGGACATCCACATCTCGACCAACGGCAAGTTCGTGTACGCCGCCACGCGCTTCTGCCACAGCATCGCCATCTACAAGATCCTGCCGGACACGCGTCTCGAGCTCGTGGAGATCCTGCCCACGCGCGGCGAGACGCCCCGAGACATCCTCCTATACAAGGACTTTGTGCTAGCCCTTAACCAGGACACTAACAGCATCGACGTCTTCCGCGCCGACGGCGAGACCGGCAAACTCACGTACACGGGCAACTCTATCGACTGCCCGTCGCCGTCGTCCATGTTCATCGCTCAGTAAATCGTTCTCTTAGAGAGTCGTAAGATACCCTTAGCTGACTGAATAGAGCATCTCTTCCTGCCGTACTTAATTTAATCGAAACTGTAAATCTAAAATAGAGATCGGATGTCGGGTGTGGCGCTCGTGACCGGCGGTAGCCGCGGCATCGGCTTCGCTGTGGCCCAGCAGCTTCATCGGCGTGGATGGCAGGTAGCTATCACCTCTCGAGACCTAGAGCGCGCTCAAGAAGCAGCGCAGAAGATCTCTACGGACGTGCTGCCATTGGCGTACAGCTGTCCGCGGCGTGGCGAAGGAGACGCCAGTGTTGAAGCTGCTCAGTTGGTAGCGCAAGTATCGAAGGAGCTGGGCGCTGGTCCGTCAGCTCTTGTGAACGCTGCGGGTATCTCAAAGGACAGTTTGCTGCTGAGACTCAAGGACAGTGAGCTGGACGAGCTGCTTCTTACGAACCTCGTGGGGCCCGTGCACATGTGCAAAGCGGTGGCTAAAGGAATGATGCAGCGCCGTCACGGCAGTATTATCAACATCGGCAGCGTCGTGGGCGCTGCGGGGAATGTCGGACAGGTCGCTTACAGTGCGTCCAAGTCGGGATTAGCGGGTGTCACTAAGACGCTGGCCAAGGAGTTCGGTAACCGTAATATCCGCGTGAACCTGGTGGAACCGGGCTTCATCTCCACGGACATGACGGACACAATGGCGGAGGCTGCACGAGACCGCGTGCTGGGGAACATCCCGTTGGCTCGATTCGGGAAGGTAGATGAGGTTGCTCAGCTTGTGGCGTTCCTGGTTAGTGATGAGGCATCGTACATTACAGGACAATGCATCCGTATCGACGGAGGACTGGTCATTTAGCGAAAGCAGTGCTGTAACTGCTGCCCGTAACGGGTTATTTTAGAGTATGGTACCACCTATGGCTGGTTAATCAATCACCTTGTCGGATGGACGAAATGCCAGTACAGAAGGGTGTGCTGTCGACCTCCGCTGATGGCCAAGCTGTGCTTCGTTGATTTCCTTATTCAGCCATGTGATCACTATAACGAATAAACCAGACGAACGTTAGGGTATCGCAGACAGTTTAGAAACACACCCGGAATTTACCTTGTTGGTTGGATGCCAGGAGTTTGTTACTGTCCTCCAGTTTCTGGCTCAATTCTTTTATTGTGCCCTGTAAACAACAACAACAAAAAGAGTAAAGACCCTGACAGCAGCGAAGTAATAAATCGTTTTGCGAACCTTCAGCTGTAAAATATGCTCGTCCCGCTTTCGAATATCTTCCTTGGTCGACTTCAACTCTAACAAAACTTCCTCGCGTTGAAGTTGTTTCTCTTCCACAAACTGGCCATTTACGGTATTTGATTAGAGGATACTGTAACCCAGCATCCCCACTAAAACAACGTACCTGTTCTTGCTGCTTAATAATCTTGGCTTTCATCCTCATCTTGGACTTCAGCGTGCGGTTTTCGTTCTGTATGCGTTCGATGATCTCGTTCCCCTGCAGCATAAAATAAAATACACAATAATATATAACTTTTAAAGATCTTCCCATCCCTCGACTGTCGTAACGCTGGCTCACCTTATTGATCTCCGAGATACTCAACTCGAGCTTCTGTTGCAGTCTCGCGTGGTTATCTCGGTACATTTTCAGCGACTCGTCCACTTCCTCGTTGTGCAGTTTAGCGGACTGTAAGAGATCCGTCGTCTTATTGATCACTTCCTCCTTATCCGCAAGCTGTTGCTGTAATGCGTCCGCGCGGACCTGTAAAGCGTTGATCTGCTTCTCCTGTAGGAACACCTTTTGGTCTAGCTCTTTGTTCTGCGTACGTAGCTCGCCCACTTCTCCCGAGAGCGCACTCCTGCCCTGACTGAGGTCTTGCGACTGTGCTCGCAGGTGCTCGATCTGCATCTCGTGCCGGTATTTCTGCTTGCTCAGGTCCTGCACCTGGGCGTCGCTAGCCTCGGCTGCTGTCTTCAGTGCTTGGAGCTAGTCATTATAGTATAAATCATCATTTTTTTAACCACTGCCACTCCATAAAAAACACGTTTTAAACTCACCTCCTTCTCGTATCTCTCCACCAGAGCGTCAATCTTAGCGTTCAGTTCGTCTTCCCGCTCTTTCAACGCAGACGCCGCAGCTCTGCGTTGCGCGTCTAATTCGTCCGCAAACTTCATTTTCTCCTGTGAAAGCGTCGATTCTGCCTCGTAGCCCAGTGCTGACAATTGCTGCTGTAGCTTCGCCTCGCTCTTCTGCGTAACCTGCAGCTCCTCGGTCGTCTGCTTTAAGGAGCTCGCCAACAAGCGCTTACTCGTCCCCACCTGCGCTAACCTCGCTGCAAGATACGCCTTAATAGCCGCGTCGTCGCCCGGGAAAAACCTTAACGACAGGTGCGTCAACTGCTTGAACGGATTCGTCTCCACAATGCTAAACATCGACAGTCCGTTGCTATCCGATGTGTTCAATACTGCCAAATAGCTACAATATCATAAAAATAAAGTAAGATAATCTAATAATCCTAAAAAAAAATAGGTAAGGTGTCGGTTCTTACCTTAGAGGGATTGGTCCAGCAGATCGGCTGTGTTGGGCGTCAATGGAGTTTCTATTGGTGGAGATAGCGCCTCCTTCTTGATCTGAATTTTCAGTACTTTGCTCCTTTTCTTCCTCTTCTTGTGCGATTTTCTTGCTGTCCTTGAGACAGCATTGTAGCAGCTCCATGAGGTTGGCTGGGAAGGTGGCAAAGTCCACGAGGAGTCTCTGTTGCGCCTTGAGCTCGTGAAATTCCTCCTCCGAGACGCTCCAGAGGTACAGGAAGTACGGGTCTGCGCCGTCATCGTCTGTCATTTCCACGCGAATTACTCGTTCCTTCTGGTTCTTGGCGTTGTTTTGCTGCGCGAGTGAATAATATCGAGATTAGACTTTTATTCCTCTGGTAATTCTGCAGAGATGAGAGCGTTTGGCACGTACGCGCACGCCCGTGAGCAGGCGGATGGTGAGTGGTAGCAGCTTCTCGTCACGGTCTGGGTACTGTACTAGCACGTGGAAGCGCCGGTCGAACAGCGGTGCCTCGCGGTTGTACTCCTCCATTTTGAAATCGAGTTTTTGGATTCGGCGCCAAAGAACGTTGATATTAATACTTAATACTGTAGTAGCTGGTGATTGGGTAATATTTCGCATTTCATTTTAAGGAAACGAGTTCTGCACTGTGTGATATACGATACAGTCCACAACAAATGACTTGAAAACCTGAAAAGCAGAAGATGTATTTACAAAATATGATGCTACCTCAGAATCAAGCAGTAAATTGTCTAAAAGTTGCCGCGTAGACGACGAGTGGCACCAGCAGAGAGATTGGCAGCAGCACCGGCTCCAGCAGAAATTCCTGCGTCGGCATCAGCATTAGCGCCAACATTAGCGCCACGGCGAACGCTAGCACCAAGACCAAGGCCGACATTGGCACCAAGACCGATGGTAGCACCACGGCCGGCGTTAGCACCGAGCCCAACATTTGCACCAAGGCCAACGTTAGCACCAAGACCGACGTTAGCACCACGGCCGACGGTAGCACCACGACCGGCGTTAGTACCGAGGCCAACGTTACCGGTAGCACCAAGGCCAACGTTAGCACCAAGACCAACATTAGCACCACGACCGACGGAAGCACCAAGGCCAACACCCGCTGAGATATCCGCGTCGGCATCAACGCCGGCACCAACGTTCGCTCCGACATTTGCACCAACACCAACGTTCGCACCGACGTTCGCGTCGACATCCGCATCGACATCAGCGCCAACGCCAACCTGAGCACCGACAGCCGCATCGACGTCCGCACCCACATTCACACCGGTGTTCAGACTGCCGGACGCGTCGACATCAGCACCAACATCAACGTTCGCACCGACGTTCGCGTCGACATCCGCATCGACATCAGCGCCAACGCCAACCTGAGCACCGACAGCCGCATCGACGTCCGCACCCACATTCACACCGGTGTTCAGACTGCCGGACGCGTCGACATCAGCACCAACGGCAACATTCGCACCCACGTTCGCGTCAACATCGGCGCCAACGCCAACATGAGCACCGACATCCGCGTCGACGTTAGCACCGACGCCAACCTGCGCTCCGACATCCGCATCGACATTCGCACCAACATCAACGTTCGCACCCACGTTCGCGTCAACATCGGCGCCAACGCCAACCTGTGCACCGACATCCGCGTCGACGTTAGCACCGACGCCAACCTGCGCTCCGACATCCGCATCGACATTCGCACCAACATCAACGTTCGCACCCACGTTCCCGTCAACATCGGCGCCAACGCCAACCTGTGCACCGACGCCAACCTGCGCTCCGACATCCGCATCGACATCAGCACCAACATCAACGTTCGCACCCACGTTCGCGTCAACATCGGCGCCAACGCCAACCTGTGCACCGACACCCGCGTCGACGTTAGCACCCACACCAACCTGCGCTCCGACATCCGCATCGACATTCGCACCAACACCAACGTTTGCACCGACGTTCACGTCGACATCCGCGTCGACATCAGCGCCAACGCCAACCTGAGCACCGACAGCCGCATCGACGTCCGCACCCACATTCACACCGGTGTTCAGACTGCCGGACGCGTCGACATCAGCACCAACGGCAACATTCGCACCCACGTTCGCGTCAACATCGGCGCCAACGCCAACATGAGCACCGACATCCGCGTCGACGTTAGCACCGACGCCAACCTGCGCTCCGACATCCGCATCGACATTCGCACCAACATCAACGTTCGCACCCACGTTCGCGTCAACATCGGCGCCAACGCCAACCTGTGCACCGACATCCGCGTCGACGTTAGCACCGACGCCAACCTGCGCTCCGACATCCGCATCGACATTCGCACCAACATCAACGTTCGCACCCACGTTCGCGTCAACATCGGCGCCAACGCCAACCTGTGCACCGACATCCGCGTCGACGTTAGCACCGACGCCAACCTGCGCTCCGACATCCGCATCGACATTCGCACCAACATCAACGTTCGCACCCACGTTCCCGTCAACATCGGCGCCAACGCCAACCTGTGCACCGACGCCAACCTGCGCTCCGACATCCGCATCGACATCAGCACCAACATCAACGTTCGCACCCACGTTCGCGTCAACATCGGCGCCAACGCCAACCTGTGCACCGACACCCGCGTCGACGTTAGCACCCACACCAACCTGCGCTCCGACATCCGCATCGACATTCGCACCAACACCAACGTTTGCACCGACGTTCACGTCGACATCCGCGTCGACATCAGCGCCAACGCCAACCTGAGCACCGACAGCCGCATCGACGTCCGCACCCACATTCACACCGGTGTTCAGACTGCCGGACGCGTCGACATCAGCACCAACGGCAACATTCGCACCCACGTTCGCGTCAACATCGGCGCCAACGCCAACATGAGCACCGACATCCGCGTCGACGTTAGCACCGACGCCAACCTGCGCTCCGACATCCGCATCGACATTCGCACCAACATCAACGTTCGCACCCACGTTCGCGTCAACATCGGCGCCAACGCCAACCTGTGCACCGACATCCGCGTCGACGTTAGCACCGACGCCAACCTGCGCTCCGACATCCGCATCGACATTCGCACCAACATCAACGTTCGCACCCACGTTCCCGTCAACATCGGCGCCAACGCCAACCTGTGCACCGACGCCAACCTGCGCTCCGACATCCGCATCGACATCAGCACCAACATCAACGTTCGCACCCACGTTCGCGTCAACATCGGCGCCAACGCCAACCTGTGCACCGACACCCGCGTCGACGTTAGCACCCACACCAACCTGCGCTCCGACATCCGCATCGACATTCGCACCAACACCAACGTTTGCACCGACGTTCACGTCGACATCCGCGTCGACATCAGCGCCAACGCCAACCTGAGCACCGACAGCCGCATCGACGTCCGCACCCACATTCACACCGGTGTTCAGACTGCCGGACGCGTCGACATCAGCACCAACGGCAACATTCGCACCCACGTTCGCGTCAACATCGGCGCCAACGCCAACATGAGCACCGACATCCGCGTCGACGTTAGCACCGACGCCAACCTGCGCTCCGACATCCGCATCGACATTCGCACCAACATCAACGTTCGCACCCACGTTCGCGTCAACATCGGCGCCAACGCCAACCTGTGCACCGACATCCGCGTCGACGTTAGCACCGACGCCAACCTGCGCTCCGACATCCGCATCGACATTCGCACCAACATCAACGTTCGCACCCACGTTCGCGTCAACATCGGCGCCAACGCCAACCTGTGCACCGACATCCGCGTCGACGTTAGCACCGACGCCAACCTGCGCTCCGACATCCGCATCGACATTCGCACCAACATCAACGTTCGCACCCACGTTCGCGTCAACATCGGCGCCAACGCCAACCTGTGCACCGACATCCGCGTCGACGTTAGCACCGACGCCAACCTGCGCTCCGACATCCGCATCGACATTCGCACCAACATCAACGTTCGCACCCACGTTCCCGTCAACATCGGCGCCAACGCCAACCTGTGCACCGACGCCAACCTGCGCTCCGACATCCGCATCGACATCAGCACCAACATCAACGTTCGCACCCACGTTCGCGTCAACATCGGCGCCAACGCCAACCTGTGCACCGACACCCGCGTCGACGTTAGCACCCACACCAACCTGCGCTCCGACATCCGCATCGACATTCGCACCAACACCAACGTTTGCACCGACGTTCACGTCGACATCCGCGTCGACATCAGCGCCAACGCCAACCTGAGCACCGACAGCCGCATCGACGTCCGCACCCACATTCACACCGGTGTTCAGACTGCCGGACGCGTCGACATCAGCACCAACGGCAACATTCGCACCCACGTTCGCGTCAACATCGGCGCCAACGCCAACATGAGCACCGACATCCGCGTCGACGTTAGCACCGACGCCAACCTGCGCTCCGACATCCGCATCGACATTCGCACCAACATCAACGTTCGCACCCACGTTCGCGTCAACATCGGCGCCAACGCCAACCTGTGCACCGACATCCGCGTCGACGTTAGCACCGACGCCAACCTGCGCTCCGACATCCGCATCGACATTCGCACCAACATCAACGTTCGCACCCACGTTCGCGTCAACATCGGCGCCAACGCCAACCTGTGCACCGACATCCGCGTCGACGTTAGCACCGACGCCAACCTGCGCTCCGACATCCGCATCGACATTCGCACCAACATCAACGTTCGCACCCACGTTCCCGTCAACATCGGCGCCAACGCCAACCTGTGCACCGACGCCAACCTGCGCTCCGACATCCGCATCGACATCAGCACCAACATCAACGTTCGCACCCACGTTCGCGTCAACATCGGCGCCAACGCCAACCTGTGCACCGACACCCGCGTCGACGTTAGCACCCACACCAACCTGCGCTCCGACATCCGCATCGACATTCGCACCAACACCAACGTTTGCACCGACGTTCACGTCGACATCCGCGTCGACATCAGCGCCAACGCCAACCTGAGCACCGACAGCCGCATCGACGTCCGCACCCACATTCACACCGGTGTTCAGACTGCCGGACGCGTCGACATCAGCACCAACGGCAACATTCGCACCCACGTTCGCGTCAACATCGGCGCCAACGCCAACATGAGCACCGACATCCGCGTCGACGTTAGCACCGACGCCAACCTGCGCTCCGACATCCGCATCGACATTCGCACCAACATCAACGTTCGCACCCACGTTCGCGTCAACATCGGCGCCAACGCCAACCTGTGCACCGACATCCGCGTCGACGTTAGCACCGACGCCAACCTGCGCTCCGACATCCGCATCGACATTCGCACCAACATCAACGTTCGCACCCACGTTCGCGTCAACATCGGCGCCAACGCCAACCTGTGCACCGACATCCGCGTCGACGTTAGCACCGACGCCAACCTGCGCTCCGACATCCGCATCGACATTCGCACCAACATCAACGTTCGCACCCACGTTCGCGTCAACATCGGCGCCAACGCCAACCTGTGCACCGACGCCAACCTGCGCTCCGACATCCGCATCGACATCAGCACCAACATCAACGTTCGCACCCACGTTCGCGTCAACATCGGCGCCAACGCCAACCTGTGCACCGACACCCGCGTCGACGTTAGCACCCACACCAACCTGCGCTCCGACATCCGCATCGACATTCGCACCAACACCAACGTTTGCACCGACGTTCACGTCGACATCCGCGTCGACATCAGCGCCAACGCCAACCTGAGCACCGACAGCCGCATCGACGTCCGCACCCACATTCACACCGGTGTTCAGACTGCCGGACGCGTCGACATCAGCACCAACGGCAACATTCGCACCCACGTTCGCGTCAACATCGGCGCCAACGCCAACATGAGCACCGACATCCGCGTCGACGTTAGCACCGACGCCAACCTGCGCTCCGACATCCGCATCGACATTCGCACCAACATCAACGTTCGCACCCACGTTCGCGTCAACATCGGCGCCAACGCCAACCTGTGCACCGACATCCGCGTCGACGTTAGCACCGACGCCAACCTGCGCTCCGACATCCGCATCGACATTCGCACCAACATCAACGTTCGCACCCACGTTCGCGTCAACATCGGCGCCAACGCCAACCTGTGCACCGACATCCGCGTCGACGTTAGCACCGACGCCAACCTGCGCTCCGACATCCGCATCGACATTCGCACCAACATCAACGTTCGCACCCACGTTCCCGTCAACATCGGCGCCAACGCCAACCTGTGCACCGACGCCAACCTGCGCTCCGACATCCGCATCGACATTCGCACCAACATCAACGTTCGCACCCACGTTCCCGTCAACATCGGCGCCAACGCCAACCTGTGCACCGACGCCAACCTGCGCTCCGACATCCGCATCGACATCAGCACCAACATCAACGTTCGCACCCACGTTCGCGTCAACATCGGCGCCAACGCCAACCTGTGCACCGACACCCGCGTCGACGTTAGCACCCACACCAACCTGCGCTCCGACATCCGCATCGACATTCGCACCAACACCAACGTTTGCACCGACGTTCACGTCGACATCCGCGTCGACATCAGCGCCAACGCCAACCTGAGCACCGACAGCCGCATCGACGTCCGCACCCACATTCACACCGGTGTTCAGACTGCCGGACGCGTCGACATCAGCACCAACGGCAACATTCGCACCCACGTTCGCGTCAACATCGGCGCCAACGCCAACATGAGCACCGACATCCGCGTCGACGTTAGCACCGACGCCAACCTGCGCTCCGACATCCGCATCGACATTCGCACCAACATCAACGTTCGCACCCACGTTCGCGTCAACATCGGCGCCAACGCCAACCTGTGCACCGACATCCGCGTCGACGTTAGCACCGACGCCAACCTGCGCTCCGACATCCGCATCGACATTCGCACCAACATCAACGTTCGCACCCACGTTCCCGTCAACATCGGCGCCAACGCCAACCTGTGCACCGACGCCAACCTGCGCTCCGACATCCGCATCGACATCAGCACCAACATCAACGTTCGCACCGACGTTTGCCCCGACGTTTGCCCCGACGTTCGCGTCGACATCCGCATCGACATCAGCGCCAACATCAACGTTCGCACCCACGTTCGCGTCAACATCGGCGCCAACGCCAACATGAGCACCGACAGCCGCATCGACCTGTGCACTACTGTGGAGGCTGCCGTTGTGTTCGTACTGCGTACTGGCAATCTCTGTGTCACCGGCTAGGCTGGCAGCGATATCAACTCCGTTTGAAGGAGTGGAGATGCCATCATGTTCAGCGCTAGGACTGTCGCCGGCGCCATTCGACGTGAATGGGACGTAGCCACCTTTAGCGAAACCATCGTCGGTACTCGTTTCGTATTCAACACTTGTGGTAGTAGTAGTGACGGGGCCATCTTGCTGAGTAGTTGACTGACCTTCAACATTGTTGGGAGTAAAGTCCTGAATCTCAGGTGCTGGCATCGTCGACGTTTTACTCTTGGGGCACGGCGTGACTGGTACGGTTGGGGCCGGGGTGATCACGTCGTAAATCATTTCGCAGTCAGCTGAATGCACGCTGCCGGCATGAGCGGTGAAGTCGGAGAGCGCGACAGCCACCGCGAACAGTTTGAGGAAGGTCTTGCACGACAGCATTCTTGTTGTTGAGGATATTCACCAAGTAGTTCAAAAGAAAAAGGGCGAACAGGCACACCGACGCTAAGTTGGAGGACTCGAGTGATCGAGTGGAAATTGGGGAATGAGGTCTCAATGGAGCGCTGCACCAACCAGCATGTCTCCTATAACTGTAGCTGACGCCACTAGCAACCTTCTGGTCGGTCACCCCGAGAAACACTGCGAGTTACAACGCAACGCTGGAGAAGCTCGTTTTGGATCTTAGGCATGTGTTTCGATGCGTGACATCAGCAGTCGACATCTTAGTGAGACACAGACATAGATGACTGTCCGTTTGGCAACTTGTCGTGTCCAATACTAGCACACATGGGAGACCTCTGCTCTTACTATTACTTTCTCTTAAATCACAGTCAGCGCTTGGTCTTATCCCGATTAGTAATGCCAGTTCGAGAATTATGGATCATCTTCCCAAAGTGCATTTATGTGATGTATTGAAAGATCTTTATTAATGAAGCGTGGTGCAACATTTCCACCAATATGACTTGTATGGATAGTCGATAGTTGCCTTGCGGCCATCCAGCGGTCACTTCAAGTGACTCGAGTCACTTAAGTCCAGTGCCAGCATAACACGCCGGTCATTTCGTGGATCTTCCAATTGTGACATGCTACCACGTAATATACTTTAGATCTTTACGTCCCTGCTAGCCAAACACTTCACGTAGATACATAATTAAAAGTACTGTATTGGCGAGATCCAATTGTTAATCGTCTGGCGGTGGCCATTCCAGGCGCATACAACCACTAAAGTTTATCGAGTAGTAAAATTGACGTATTGTTCCAAACTACATCGAGTCGGAGCTGACCAAGTTTGCGAGGATCGCATGTGGCTTGGCAGCGATGAGTTGTTTAAGTACGCGTGCATTACGCATCGCTCGATCGCCGACCACTTTGTGGGCTCGAACGGGGGCACCAGAGTTGACATTTGAGTCGGTCCCAGCACCGTCCTTTTCTCGACCTGTTGCCATGTGATCAAGCTGCTCGAGCTGTCGAAGCCATGTCGCAGTTGTGCTCCCAGCAATGAATACTTGCTTAGAGCTATAGTCCTGAACAATCCGCAGTAGCTGCCTGGTAGCCACAGCGAACTCGTTGAACTCAACAGCGCCACAGACGCCGTTAATAACGAGTGCTCTCGACTGTGTTGAAGCATCCGAAGCTGACTCTTGTGTCTCTAGTGCCTTCGCAAGCGCCTCCATGGCGATAGGCCCCACATCCAGCGCACGGAATGTCCAATCGTACTTAAACTTCGGTGGAGCCTTGCGCCTTGCTGCGTCGTCAGCTTCTTCATCCGCCTCGTCACCTTCTGAGTCAGGGTAGAACGACGCCAAGACGCTCGCTTTGCCCTCTGTAACACGCGCATTAGACAAGCACTGCGCTGTCACATCTTCAAACGCTCGCCAGCCAGCAGCAGATTTCTGGATCAGAACCACATGCGCTCGCTCGCCTTCGTACGCGTGTTGGCGTTTTAACTCGAAGACGTCGACGTGGTCAGCATCTAGTAGAGGCTTCAGCCGTGCACTCTTCATCTGCGATTTCTTTCTTTTCTTACGGCTACCTTCTCCTTCATCGTCTTCCTCTTCCTCTTCGTCACTATCATCAACAGCAGCAGTGAGATCTTGCTCTTCTAGTGGCGTCTCACCTACAATCCAGTCGATAGGCAGCAGAAGACGAACGCACTTACGACTGGCCTTCTGTTGAAGCTTCTGTACTGCCGGTCCCAGGAGATCCCATAGACCCTTGTAGACATCACCAGCATCCTTCCCACTAGTAACCTCGTTCACTTCTGTCTCTTCTTTGGAGACTTGTGCGTCATCTTCCAGCTCTGCATCTTCCTCTTCTCTCTTCACTTCAACGTTAAGTGTAGTCGACGTACTCGCTTTGGTATGTAGAACTCTGTACAGACTCATAGCCACTTCACCGACAAAGTAAATCTCCTGGACAATCTCTAACAGGCCGTCTATCAGTCGTAGCTTCGCCTCCAGACACTTGCCACCAACCACAGCAGTCAGAACGCGAGTCTCGTTGCCACTAGGAGCCGTCGGTTGCAACATCCGAGACCAGATCTCAAGCTCGTCGGTAAGTGTCGGCCCCGCAATCATTGCTGTATCTTCTACCTTAGCTGTAAAGTCGAACACGCTCTCACTAGCTAGCGATGGAATGCCGTCCATTACGCAAGCGCCGGCCATACGTACGAACTGGTCTCGTAGTGCTACGACGCCCTTCTCACTCAATTGCTTCCCGGATAATTCAAGTTTTGCAAGATCACGCACGGACAGCATGTTCGCTGGAGGGATTGGTACAGCAGTAGCGGTTGAAGGCTTCCTCTTAGGAGCAGTAGCCGACGTTTTCTTCCCGCCCACAGGCTTCTGGGCTTCGGGTGCTGGTGTAACTGGCTTAGAAGCCGCCAACTCTCGCTTTCGAGACGCGTGTGTGATGAGATCAACGCCTGCCGCGTCAAGGTGTTCGAGCAGCACGATCCTCGGGGGTATTCCGGGGTCGACAGCGTCGCCAGAAGCTTCGACCGTCGCGTTCAGTAGCAGTTCCTTTCGACTCAAGTCGATCTGGGTCTGGACATCTTCGACAGCACAGCAGAACACGACGTCTTTGTGGACTGCACGCTGCATCACTTGAGCAACATTTCGGAGTGAGAGCTGTGAAGATAAACGCTCTAGAATAGTCTTCATAGTCGCGTCTTCGTCGCTCTCTGTGGGCTTGTTTTCCTCCGTCTCTCCGGTTGCTAGCGCTTTCGTCCTTAGCTCAGCTTGGGCCGCAGTACGCAGCAGTTTGTGCATCTGTTTCGTCAATGGTGGACGACTTAACTCGCTCACTAACACGACAGTGTGGACACTCGATTGGCCACTTGACAGAGCGTTCAAAACCTTTTCTAGTGCCTCTGCAGCGTCAGCAACTTTCACGGGAACAAACGACGAATGTTGGACCAAATCTGGCGAAAAGCGCCACGCCAACTCCACGCTAGACGCTCCTTCTACTGCATTTTCCTTGGCTTCAGCCTTCACGAGAGAGAACCACGCAGCCAGATCCAAGTCGACCTGCATCAAGACCACTCCAGAACGGTCCAAACGCTCGGGATTCGGTGCTGTATCAGCAGCCAGAGACACGCTAGTGGACGCTGCTGCCTTGTCGATCCACCGGCTGATCGAGATATAAGACGCTTTGTCACTTAGCCACATGTTCTGGAGTCGTCGTCGCTGCTGTTCAAACAGATTCTGGTGGTCCTGGTCGCCTCCAATGGCCTCGTCGATGGCGCGTATAATCAACTTCCCCACACCTCCCACCTTGGCTGCCTGAACGCCAGATACCGGTACGTTATTGAGAGTCTTCATGGTCTCAGCAATTTCGCAGACTACCGGTAACTCGCCACACAAACTCGCCAGTCTTTCGTGAAGGCGTTCTTCAAGACGAGCACTCGTGTAGGGCGCAGTGTGGGCGGCAAACCGCAGCATGTCGAACGTCTCCTGAAGATCTGGAGTCAAAGCACTGATCTCGTCTTCCAGCGCTTGACGACGAGCCAATCTCTCGTTCCTACGCACTTCACGAGGACTTAAGTGGGGAGGTTTCTCCACTATAGATTCGTCATTTTCACTGTCACTTTCCTCGTCCTCACTCTCCTCTGGTTCGTCTTCTTCTTCTTCGTTATCTTCCTCCTCTTCAACTTCCTCGGTCTCTTTTTTTAACTGCTGAGTTAAGCGATGTATCTCTTTGTTCTGAGCTTCATCAGCCATTTTACAAAGCTCACGGAGTGTTTCTAACCGCCAGTTCCACACCTCAACGACGTGATCTGGTAGAGAAGCGTCTTGTGCGCTCTGCAGCTGTAAATCGTCTGCAGTGCCTTCAATACTGCCGTTTTCTAACGTCTCTTTGCTGGGATTCTCAACACCTTCAACACCACTGTCACCAACATTCTCCTTGCCCTCCTCGACTGGTAGAACAGGCGTAAGAGTTTTTAAAACCCCTTGAGCACGTTCATACAGTGCGTTACAATCACGCACCAACTCTGGACTAAAGTAGACGTCGCTAAACTCCTTAGCGCCATTCTGTTCATAAAATCTGTCCACATCATCTCGCGCCGTCAAAGTGTTAAATTCCACAGGTTCCGGTGGTCGCACTGTCTCCAATATCTCATCAACCAGATTAGCCACGAAGAAGTGGCTCTCTCGCTGCTCCACACGTGTGAGCTGCTTCTCACGGCGCTTCCAAGCTGAGAAATTGTCCTCAGCAACGCAGATTAACCGCACTTCAACTGGAAGATTCGAGTCAAGTGGGGTTAACCCATAGTAGATCCGAGGTCGAGGATCTGCATCCAAAAACCACTTTTCCAGAAACATTCCGGCCTTAGAGGACCTAAAAGTGAACACAAAGTGCTGCGTTTCTCCCGGTAATAGCGTCCCCCCAAGCTTTGACACTGAAGTCGTCGTCGTCTGCTCCATTTCTTGCTCTTCTTTGCGTGTTCTTCGTCCACGTAAATGATAGGTTAACTCTGCGTTCTCATCTTGGAAAGGAGCGCGCCACCATTGATAGTGAACGATCGTATTGCCATCATTAGAGATCGACAGTGAACGTTGGTCCTGTTCATTCACTGGGGTATAGAAGCTCAGACGGAGCGGAGAACACGCACTTGGGTTAACCTCGTGACTCTCTGGGGATAATTCAGATTCTTCGTCATCTGAATCGTGGGCAATTCGAAGACTTGGGCCGATAAACTGGTCAGGGTAAGATATTCCCTCGGCCTTATTCTTGGGGCTTGCGTACGAGCGTAGTCTACGACGACGTGAAACCTCTACTTCAGAATATGACTGGACAGAACCTGCGTCCTCGACTACTTTCGCCTCCTCGGTCTCACCCGAAGCCCAAGCGAACAAATCGGTTGTAGCCACTGCTAGATGGCTACTGGCACTACGATCCACTTCATGGGGCTGGATCACCTTAAGCTGCTTGCGTAGCCGCCATTTCTTACGCTCCAATAAGGTTAAAGATCTCTTCTCGAGTTTAGAAATGGGTCGCGACGTTTCATGTTCGCGATTCTCTTGGTTGTAAAAATAGTCCAAAGGTCGTCGAACTCGGGGACCAATTTTCGTGCTTTCTCTGATCGGACAAAATAGTCCACTAAAGATATTGCCAACAGGGACGTACCGTGTGCCTTCATTCCTTAGACTCACGAGCCAGATATCCTCGCCCACCTTGTCACTCAACGGCCGAGCCTTCTGCAGCGCGTCGTACATCTCTCGCTGCTCTCGATACGCTGCCGCTCGACTCATAACAAGTTCTTGAGGCGCTTTACCAAGTCGTCGAGCTGCGCGTACCTTAAAATTCTCCCAGTCTCGATTCATCTGTCGCCACTTCCACAACGCATTCTGTTGACGCTGTTGAGAAACCCGTTCGTGAATCGGGAGCGCGTTCAGCCACTTCCGATGCGCTCCAGCTTGTTCTCGACGCTTATGAGCGTCCTTCTCCTTCTCTTCACTCTTTAAATCGACTCCTTCCAGTTGAATACGACTCATTGTCTTCCTCTTCATCGAGGCCAGTGGTGACGTCGCTGCTCGCAACTCTGACGCACTGGGTTGGCCACGCTGCTCGGCCAAGAACTGGCCGAAGCGCTCGACATCTTGAGCCCCTCCTAGTGCCGCATAGGAGGCTAGTTTCCCTGACTTTGCATCACGAGAATGATGCTGGTTCACCACGTCACTATGCGTTGCTGGCGCGACTGTGGCAGGCTCTTCATTGATAGTTCGTGCCACGATGATCGTCCGAGTTTTGCGCCCAGTTGGAGAGCTCGAGCTGATAGCTGTAGAAGGCTTCTGACTCGAAGCGAGACTCGCCTTGGACGCGGATTCGTTCATCGTCGTCTGCATCTGCGTCGAGTCAAAAGCGTGTCACTCAAATAGGCGCCGGTTGGCAACAGGCGCAGATCTTTTTGAAATGTCTTGGCCGGAAGGTGGCAAGCGTCTGCCGCTCTGGGATGCCATCTACAATGGCGACATCGTGGCCGCTCAGAAGCTGCTCGTGACGAAAGAAGGAGCAGCGCAGGTGAATGCTCCACATGGGGTATGTTCCGAGTATTTCGGCATCTCTCTCGATGAACTTACGTTACGGTAGCTCTGGCAACAGACAAGTGTACATGTTGCAGTGCAGCACGGACACGCCAAACTACTGAAGCATTTACTCTTCACTGGAGCCAACGTTAATGCCCGGACGGTAGGAATAGGATTTAATTAATGTACTTGGCCAGTATGGAGACCAATATCTACACGTAGATCAACGGCACGACGCCGCTACATCTCGCTGTGGAGATCAACCGCCGAGATATCGTGCAGGATCTGCTCCTTGCAGGTGCCAACCCGCTGCTCCGCAACGTACAACACTTTACATATCACCAAAACCCTTATTATTATTATTGTCTCAAAATTACACTGTTCAGTTCACAGGACAATCCCCTCTTCAAGCTGCCGCCAGTCGTGGATCAAAACCTATCGTGATGCTACTTCGGCAAGGAGTGGATAGCCTGCAAACTCTCGCTAGCCTCGAAGCCGCAGCCCATCAAGCAAGCAAACGTCGGCAATCCCTCTTATTGAAATAGCTTTATTTTATTTTTTAGCGAAATCACGTTTTTCAAATCGAACACGGCCTACTTAAGCATGTGTTTTTGAAGAATGCATTTGGATACAATAAGTTTAGAAAAATTCCGTGGACCTCGAACCTTGTCACCTTTTGTGCTAAGCTGCAGATCTGCCATTGGGTCGTTCTTGATGCTAGTTGCCAATGCATCGATCAGTGTACTCATACCGTCGCTGAAGCTGACACTGATGGACTTCTCGTGCTTCTTGACAAACTCCGACTTGTTACTTGTTCTACCAGCGCGGCGGCACGCTTCTCATCCATACCGCTTTGACAAAATGGACCTACTGTACGGATTTATTTGCAAACCAGCTTATGCATTAACTTTAGCCCGGAGAAAACTTCAATAACTTCAGTTACGGGCATGGATTCTGTGAAATGATGCCTTTACGTATCTAGGCCTTCCAATGAGGAGATCAAATGTCAATATTCTTGCCTAAAAAGGAGGTACTACAGTTTACACGTATAACTCCACGAAGCAAAAGATGTCGTGCTTAGGTGTTGCGAAGTATCGCAGTATATGAAAGCTGCCCCAGGTGTTGCGAAGTATCGCAGTATATGAAAGCTGCCCCGGATGCCATTAAATAGGGCCTACTTGCTTCTCCTCATTTGCTTATCATTTTCTATTTTAGTAAAAAATAAAGTCGTGTTTTGCCTGAAGGAACTTCATAACGTTAGTAGTAAATTTTGCTAGGTTGCGGGTCCAAAAGAGTGAAGAACACTTCATCTACTTAAGTATCATGTTACCAAATGAGAAAAGTTAGGCCTTACAAAAGGGCTGGAGGTCGGTAAAATGCACGTGCTAATGCTTTTATACTCGACGATATTTCCAAAAGACTCGTCAGTCAAACAGCAAAGAGTAAATTATGTTGGGTATAAGAGTTTAGGCTCAAGTAGCAAGTAACCCAATACACCAGACTTATTATTATTAAAACGAGTATATTACGTTGCAAGCCCAACAAAGATGGGGCTTTCCCTACTTAGAAACCGCAGTACCTGCTAAAATATGGGATTTTTAACGGATCTTCAATTTGATTTCTTACAAAACTGACATTTCATGAGCGCAAAAAAAAGAGGCCCAACTGTAAAAATGAAACCCAATAAAGAATGCTCGATCAGGACTCTACGATTTGGGGGAAACGGCTTTAAAATTGCGGAAACTGTGCTAAATTCTGAGGAAACGATACTGAATTCTGAGGAAAGCCCGATATCTTCTCTCCTAGGTTAAACAATTGTCCAAGACTGCTTCGAGAGGGGTATGATGACCCAAGCTGTTCACCGGATTTTAACTTCAGATACGGTTAAACAGACCTTTCAGGATTCAATACTTGTAATCATTCCAAGAAACAAAATATGAATGTTTGGTCTCTTATCACTCGCTAGGCCCTGTATCCTGTTGTTAAATACATTTCACGTAGCTTTATAGTGGCCAGCTGGCTCTGAGTATAGATGGAGCAGTAAAGTCCAAATATTCTCAATGTCTAGCCATTGCTCAGAAGTCAGAACAAGATTACTCACAAATAAGTATCACCCGATTTGGGGTTCGTCCGATAGACTAAGCGACGTTACGTTATTAGAGAACTGTAGTGTCTGGAGTTGGGCAAAGGAATATCTGGGCAAAATCCAAAAATGGACTCCTTGGAGCAAGACCGACCCCTCATAACTCCTCTGCAGTTAAGTATTGGAGCATCTTAAAATATCCACACGGAAATCTATTTTTGACTAAGTCGCTTCGTAACCCTCGTTTAGCTCCGTAACCCTCGGATACTCTATTATTTACGTAGACTGGGAAATTCGGCTTAAAAAAGCTGCATAAAAGCATCCTGATTATTAAATAAAAACGGACCCAAACCAGTTTCTCCTTTAGAGAAAGTGCATTTACAGTAGGAATGATGTTACAGTATGCAGTAAAGCTTAAAAGTCACCCCGCAGGCGTCGGACTGGCAAGGTCGGGAGACCAGGCAGCGTCGGGGCACGCGTCGGAGCAAGTGTCGGAACAACAGGAGGCAACGTCGGAACAAGTGTCGGCAATGTCGGGACGATATCGGTGATCATCGGGACAATGTCCGTGATTGTCGGTACAACGTCAGTGATCGTCGGAACAATATCCGTGATCGTCGGAACAATGTCGGTGATTGCCGGAACAATATCCGTAATCACCGGGACAATATCCGTGACTACAGGGACAATATCCGTGATCGTCGGAACAATGTCGGTGATAGCCGGAACAATATCTGTGACCACCGGGACAATATCTGTGGCCACCGGGACAATATCTGTGACCACCGGGACAATATCCGTGATCGTCGGAACAATGTCGGTGATTGCCGGAACAATATCTGTGATCACCGGGACGATATCTGTGACCACCGGGACAATATCCGTGATCGTCGGAACAATGTCGGTGATAGCCGGAACAATATCTGTGACCACCGGGACAATATCCGTGATCGTCGGAACAATGTCGGTGATTGCCGGAACAATATCTGTGACCACCGGGACGATATCCGTAATCACCGGGACAATATCCGTGATGGTGGGTACAATGTCGGTGATCGTCGGGACAATATCCGTGACTGTGGGAACAATGTCGGTGATCGTCGGGACAATGTCCGTGACTGTGGGAACAATGTCGGTGACCACCGGGACAATATCCGTGACTGTGGGAACAATATCCGTGATGGTGGGTACAATGTCCGTGATCGTCGGAACAATGTCGGTGATTGCCGGAACAATATCTGTGACCACCGGGACGATATCCGTGATCGTCGGAACAATGTCGGTGATTGCCGGAACAATATCTGTGACCACCGGGACGATATCCGTAATCACCGGGACAATATCCGTGATGGTGGGTACAATGTCGGTGATCGTCGGGACAATATCCGTGATCGTCGGAACAATGTCGGTGATTGCCGGAACAATATCCGTGACTACAGGGACGATATCCGTGATCGTCGGAACAATGTCGGTGATTGCCGGAACAATATCCGTAATCACCGGGACAATATCCGTGACTACAGGGACGATATCCGTAATCGTGGGTACAATATCCGTGATCGTCGGAACAATGTCAGTTATCGTCGGAACAATATCCGTGATCGTCGGGACAATATCCGTGATGGTGGGTACAACATCAGTGATCGTGGGTACAATGTCGGTGATCGTCGGGACAATGTCCGTGACTGTGGGAACAATGTCGGTGATCGTCGGGACAATATCCGTGACTGTGGGAACAATATCCGTGATGGTGGGAACAATATCTGTAATCGTCGGGACTACGTCGGTG
Source organism: Phytophthora tentaculata (assembly GCA_033557915.1). NCBI lineage: Eukaryota > Oomycota > Peronosporomycetes > Peronosporales > Peronosporaceae > Phytophthora > Phytophthora tentaculata. Next base: position 2,187,511 of record JAUCEA010000005.1, read on the forward strand.
AGCGTTGGGCCGTCATCGTCGCTGCCGGACGTGCTACCGGATAAGCTAACATCGTCCACCTCACTTCCCGTGCTGCCGGATTCGCTAGCCCCACTGCTGCCCGAACTGCTGCCGGGCAAGCTTGCATCGATGCTCCCACTCTCGCTGTCGCCCACACTACTGCCCGCACTGCCGGATTCGCTAGCCCCAGTGCTGCCCGAACTGCTGCTTGCGTCGATACTCCCGCTCTCGCTGCCGATCATACTACGGTCCAGACTGCCGGATACACTTGTGTCGATATCGCTACCCGCGCTACCCTTCGTGCTACAGGGCAAGCTTGCATCGACACTCCCGCTGTTGCTTCCATCCACATTACCATCTAGGCTGCCGGAAACACTAGTATAGGCATTGCCCCCCTCGCTGCCCGTCGTGCTACAGGGCACACTAGCATCGACGTCACCGCTACCCTCGTGATAGCCAGGCATGCTGGCATAACCACCGCCGTTTCCATTGGTGTAAGGCTTGTTACCGGTGCCGTAAGCACTTGTCTCCGTGCCGCCGTATCCATTGTTGTAAGACTTACTACCGGTACCGTAACCACCCGTCCCTGCGTCGCCGTATCCATTGGTGTAAGCCTTGTTACCGGTGCCGTAAGCACTTGTCTCCGTGCCGCCGTATCCATTGTTGTAAGACTTACTACCGGTACCGTAACCACCCGTCCCTGCGTCGCCGTATCCATTGGTGTAAGCCTTGTTACCGGTGCCGTAAGCACTTGTCTCCGTGCCGCCGTATCCATTGCTGTAAGGCTTACTACCGGTACCGTAACCTCCCGTCCCTGCGTCGCCGTATCCATTGGTGTAAGCCTTGTTACCGGTGCCGTAAGCACTTGTCTCCGTGCCGCCGTATCCATTGTTGTAAGACTTACTACCGGTACCGTAACCACCCGTCCCTGCGTCGCCGTATCCATTGGTGTAAGCCTTGTTACCGGTGCCGTAACCACCCGTCTCCGCGCCGCCGTTTGTGTTGCTGTACGGACTTCCATTGACCCCGGTGGTGACGACATTATTTCCGTTGGAGTGATCGGGGATGACACCGTCTGTGGTGGTGATCGTATCACCTCCGTTCAAGAGATTAGGGGTGCCATCGATTGCAGTGGGGACACTATCATCTCCTTCCCAGAGAGCGGCAGCACCACTGTTGCCTGTGGCGGCTTGGTTCGAGGTAACGGTGTTGTCACTGTTGACAGCGGTGGCGACATCAGCTTCGTCCGAGGTAGCGGTGATGTCACCATTTACGGTGCCAGAAACTTGAGAGCTTGGCGTTCCACTGGCATCCCTCAATAGCACAAGACTACTGACCAAACCACCATCCTTGTTTGCATCGAACCCGCTACTTGGGATACCGTCGGTAGCGATGGAGCTTTCGTGGCGAGAAGTAAACTGGCCCTGGACATCAGTCGGAGTGTAGCCTTGAGCCACAGGTGCTTGAGCAGTTGAGGTCTTACTGCTAGTGTACGAAGTGGCTGGGACCAGGACCGGGGTAATCACGTCGCTAGCCACCTCACACTCAGCGGCACGAATGCTGCCGGCATGAGCGGTGAAATCGGAGAGTGCGACTGCCACAGTGAACAGTTGGAGGAACGTCTTGCACGAAAACATTCTTGTTGTTGAAAGTGTTTTGAGCTTCCGAAAAGACAGGTATGTACAGGGTCGAGACGGTGACTCGAGTGAACGGGCGCAAGTTGGCGAATGAGGTCGGAGTAGAAAGCCGCAGCAGCTACCGCTTGCTCTCCTGATCTAATGAGCGTCACAATGAACCATATCTTTAATCACCTAGAGAGACAACACCATGCTGAAGTAGCCAACGAAACCGCTGTAAGACACACTCCTTTCCTGTGGTTGGTATCGCAGCCTGGACTGTATCACGACAGCACCAGCAGAAACGGCGGAGTCGTTTCAAACCTAGACTACTTGATTCCAAATACCGTTAGGCTTGGAATGTAAGAGCGGTACTCTCTCAGATTAACTTGCAGTTTTGACATGCAATGATGGTTGTGGAGATCGCTCGAAATACGCGAAGTTGAATGTTTTGATTAGAATCAAAATGACTAGTTTTAGCGTAGATTACTGAAGTAGATGCTGTTTGTGCGATAATACTCCGTCGTTCAGGGATTCGTGCAGCCTTTGACGCAAGTAGTTAATAAAAAATGAAGGCGAATTACGTTGGTCACGAAGCGATTCTAACAGTCCGATCTGGTGTAGATGAAGCTCGAATATATAAGATTAGAGAAATTTGACCCACAATTTACAGAAGCTGGGGGTTACTTCATCAAGCTCCAAGCGATGAAACTGAAAAATGGAGACATAACGAGCGCCACGTACTTTGAATACCGCGGCCGTTTATTAATCTTTCTTATTGGCTGTGTCGATCGCAGTGAAACGAAGGGTCAGCACTCGCCTGTCTACCTGTGTGATCTAGCCTATCATGAGCTTTGCAGCTCGGAACTTTGATAAACATCTAGGATCGCGACGGCTCTACCGCGTTAACTCGTGGCCACTCTTTAGGACATGTCCAGCCACAGCCTAGTTAAGAGAGCAATTCACATGACGCCATACACTCTGCTAAACGCGGAAATTCGAGGAATTTACTTCTGAAAGTTCGCTCATTGCTGTGCAACCCCTCCTCAACTCTATCAAGTATAGTTAAGGCTAAAAACTCTATAAGGAAGAAAGACGGACAGTTATTTTTGCTTCCTTTGGTCGTGGTCCCTGGTGGATGTAAACAGCAAGGCAATTCTAAATCTTCCAGTTAATAGCTCGTCCCTTTACTTTTTTTAGCGCGGGCCCGTCACCCGCCTGTCGCTTCGAAGTCCAATATTGTAACGAATACAACCACCCCCGACTTGAGATTGAAATGACGTGTGCCATGTAAGGGACTTTCTTGTCGTCGAAAGGATCGAAAGGCTATGTCAAAACACAACTTTTCAGCTGAATAAACGGTACATTCACCTACGACCACAAGATAACCGTTGGCAGAAATCTGAGTCAGAAACCAAACATGCTTTTACATGTTTTTGCCGCGAACTGGCACACCTTGATAATCTGATTCGTGAGTGCAACGAGCGTATCTAATTGCGCATTTAAGGTCGTTTCGAGGAGCGACAAGCGCGCCAGCGCCACGGCCTCGAAACGGGCAAAAAACTAGGAGTTTTGGGCTGGTAGTGCCAGATACCAGGTAGGCAGGCTTCTTGAGAGTAGGTAGTAGGTCAAGAAAAAGTACAAAATACCTATTCCTACTTTTTCATAATGCCTACTCACCGACCATTCAAAAATATGCCCTTTAAACAGAGCGACTACCAGGTACTCTGCTGAAGCGGCTCTAGTCTACTTGCAACTGAGCTGTCGTGCCGAAATCCAGACCATCGCCTTGCAGTCGGGGCATCAGGACCCCAGAATTCTGATTTTCCACCTTGCCGTGATGCGGACTCGAACATGCGATCTCGTCAGATTAACCACTTGCGCGTACTCTATTCTTCAATTCGATATCATTGCTGTTGTTGCCAAGACAGACCATGGCCAAATCGAATTATGATTATGAACTTATAACTATAATGCGCACAGGGTAAAAAGGTCGTGGATTTCCGAATTTGGGAAATGCCACGCATCATTGCGAATAGAGACCAGGTTTTAGCCTTACAGCTCACTCAAAACTCTAAACAATAATACCAATGTTGGTATCTACCACCTGCCCCGGGCGCTGCGATGAAGCCTACGCTTGATGCTAATTTGATCAGGTTGAACGTGTTGTATTTTTTCTCTACAAGATACCGCACTCTTACGCGTCTGTACGTGTAGACACAACTCATGAACTAGAAACCAACATCTAAACTAGGCTTCAGCCAAATGTAGCCGTCTTCGACGGAGGCGTAGATAGCTAGCTAAGGTTTATCAAACCATGTTTGATAAGCACTGGCTTTGAATTCGTAAAATTTCGTAATCTCTCGCAGTGCAACAGAGCATGAATTCGGAGGAATCCTGCAAAATGTTTTATGCTAAGAAGGCATTGCTCTTTCTTTACCTTTATGTGTACATTTTCGAAGTTTATTGTGTGCGGTATGGTTCGACCTGTCGGACGCTGTGGGGCGAACTATAATAGGTCGATCAAATACATGCTCTAAACGATAAAAGCGTGTGTTAATCCGTTGTTTTTGGTATCTGATTGACTAAAGGTAACGACTGACCATACAGTAGCCCTTGGCACTCCTCGTCAAACTACGCGAAACCAGCGTCGGGACTATTTGAGCGGTGCCAGAAGGGCAGGCTCTATCATCTTACTGATGGTGTATCATGGTTAAGTCGTTGTTGGTGAATAGAAACAACACTGCTGGTATCTTATGTCCCTGTGGGCTCGCTAGGATCCACACTGAGACGCTAGTTCGACGTTTCGAAGTCGATCAAGATTTCGAAGTGATCAAGTTTTAGCAGTCATCAGGGATTTGTATTCTTGACTTGATAATTGTATGGAATGCCTAATTCGCAGTTCGAAGAACTGTGTTAGGGGGTCATGAAAAGTTTGACATCCTGCAACATTACGCTTACTTAAGCGAAGTTGCGCAACCAGCGATGTTTGTCATCCAGCAACTTACTTAAGCGTTTTGAAGTTGCACTACGGCAGCATGAGCAACAAAGCGAAAGCAGAGTGCGTTTAGCATCCTGTTGCATTGATCAAACACGTATAGCTATTCGTATAGCTACCGTGTCGTATAGTTTTGTTAGCAGTGAACCGTCCACTCAACGCAACAGCGAGGAGTACCACGAAAACAGGTCTCCCCCAATTCAGTATCATATTGGATTGCCTTCCAACGACAGCAGAAATAATAGCGGCAAGATAACCGCGTGCATAAATAAAAATTGCCTAAATACTGCAATATCTGTGGTTGCCAACTGAAAATAATGTACACAGAGTGCCTATGGTTCTACCAAGTCTGTGCTTGCGCGGGGAAGCTCTGAATTTTATTGAGATCACGTGCCGATATCAATTAGTGAGTGTTTCGGCGGTAGGCCACCGCCGAAACACCCACTACCGGTACTACAATTAAAGCACTCTATAAGTTGTATGCTATCGATAGCGTGGGTAAATGTTTGATTGCCGTTGATACCAAATCACTGTCGTTATGACTACTTTACATGATCATTTCGTTTCGCGCCGTCTCGTATGTAGTCCGCATAACTGAAAAATCAGAGAGGATACTTAATTTGACGTTTTTAATTCTGACAATCGAAAAATCATGAGTTTTAATGATGCGGTACTTCTTCAAGCTGGCTCAAGTTATTTCAGACCTTGAACAAGCTTGGAGAAGTACGCCAAAGTCACCGATATTGCCAGTATCCAATTCCTATCGTTCCGAATTTGCTTTTTCTTTTTCAACTACAAATACCGTAAAGCTCAGTTATTTTGATCAATATGCTACTACCGAATAAGACCAATATAATTTACCATCAAAATCAGTTTTAATAGTGTAAGTTGTAAAAAAAACGTTTTCTGGACTCAGAACCTTAACGCTGAATTGAACGCAGTGGGTTTCGTATAGTCTGAAGGATCGGCAGGTCGAACGATCTGATGGGAATCACGAGGTGACGGAGAGGAGCGCAGCGCGTTTAGCCGCTGGCACCCTGCTGCGAGGCTCGATACGATTAGTGTGTGAGCGTCTTTGGTGACATTCGAGTCAACCACGTGTTCTACGGATACTGTATTGTATCCGTCTTGCACGTAACAAACCCGAGGGCCATGAATCTTAGGTTTGAAAGCAAATGAACTTTGTAGCATCTCTAAAGTTCGCTAACTGAGCGTCTGTCGTCACGGTTGCCGGTCCAATCCGCATCCGAGTAAGCGAGGAGCTCCGTTCCTTGGCGTCCGTCGTATGTGATGCCAGCGTCCTTGGTCTTCAACAAGTAGCGTACCACCCTGATACCAGCTTCCCAGCGCTTTTGGCCCGGATTCTCCAGGAAGCGACTCAGCTGAACAACAGCAATTGAGATGTCGGGTCGTGTACCACATGCCAGGTACATCAGGCTCCCCACGAGCGAGCGGTACGGCTTGGATCTCATCTTGGCCATGCCGTCTTCGCTTTGGGGTTGGTCAGCCTTGGTCAGATGAACGCCAGCTTCCAGTGGAGTGAGGCACGGCTTAACGTCCTCCTGCCCAAACTCCTTGATGATTGACTCTGTATACGCCTGTTGGCTGATGCGTAAAGTCTTGCACTCCATGTCGTAGCCGATCTTGATCTCTAGAATGAATCGTGCACGCCCGAGGTCCTTGATCTTGAACTTCTCTGCGATTCCAGCCTTCACCAAAACAATGATAGCCTTGTCCTTCGCAGCAATGAGCATGTCGTCGACGTAGAGACACACTATACACTCGTCGTCACCTTCACCTCTCGTGTATACACACGGATCAGCGTCGGCCGGCTTGAAACCCATGTCCTTGAGATGACTGTCGATTGTCTCGTTCCACACTCGAGACGCTTGCTTGAGTCCGTAGAGGCTCTGTAGCAGCAGACACACGACGTCATCTTCGCCTTCGGCCTCAGCCAAAGTGAGCAGTTCTCGCAGTTCTTCAGGCAATTCCATGTAGATCGCCTCGTTGAGGAATGCCGAGTCGATGTCACACTGTTCGATCTCGAATCCGTTAGCAGCAGTCTTCTCAGGCTTGTCACGGGGTGAATCCTCATAAGCCAACTCATGCAGCTTCATCGCTCCTGCCTCTCCAAGATCCGTCGTCTCGTCAATATGACGTGTGTGTTCCAGCATAATCATGGGATGGGTCGAGCCAAACGGTGCAATTGTATCGTTTACGATCATAACGTCACCAACTTCAACTCCAACAGGACAAATCTGTGTCGTCTCCTTATGGCGCGATCCGTTCAGCGTAGGTGCCGTTGTTATGTCTTCGATGTCTTCATCTTCAGGATGCACTATGGTCTTGGTTGGACCCAACCCGCTCTCGGGCTCCAAATCAACGACGCCGGCACTCCTGACCAGTGTTTCCGGGTGTCGATACAAGTCGTCCTTCGTCTTCCCCATGCAACAGCCTGCACAGACGTCGCCACCCTTGACTCCGTCTGTGGCGCGAGGCACTGCTTCTGCAATGGTCAATAGCTGTTTGAAGCGCTTGGATGGGGTGTGGTCCAGGTGTGCGTTCACCGCAATCCGCGACTCCTTACGAGCTGTCGCAACATGACACACCTCGTCCCCCACTGTCTTCAGCTTGTAGACGTTTCCATAACGCCTAGCCTCCATAACCGTCGCGTCACCATATCGAAATACACACTTGTCCTTGCTAAACTGCGTGACGACGTTCTTCTCGGCCAGCTTGGACACCGAGATAAGGATTCCTTCAACTTCAGGGGTGTACAGAACCCCCGACAGCGTGACAGACATCCCGTCCATCAGCTTCAATCCGACGGTGCCCGTTGCAACTGCGTCCATTGTCGTGCCATCCGCTATCGCAATGCGGACTGGCGTCTTCAGGTCCTTCATGGACACGAACTTGTCCCGAACGCTGGTTATGTGCGAGCGTGCACCGGAGTCGACGAGCCATTCAGACTTGGTCGTCGCACTCGTATCCTTGAACGCGAAGTCGGACGCTTGAGCCTGCGTCACTTGTTCTTGCTCGTCGTCGGCCTTCTTCTTTCGGCACTCGAACTCCTTGTGCCCTGGCTTCTTGCAGTAGAAGCACTTGCCATTGAAGGTACATTTGTTGCCAAAGTCCTTTCCCTTCATAGCGAACGCCCTCTCTTGAGCCGATGACGATTCACCCGAGGCTTCAACACCTGAGAGTGCTTGGATCGCGTAAGCGAGCGTCACGTTGGGCGTGTTCTCGAGGACTGTCGCAAGCATACGGTACTCGTCAGTTAGACTTCCGAGTAGTAGCCCGAGCTGTCGAGCCTCGTCCAGAGACTCGCCGATCGACTCCATTTGGAGTACCAGCTTCTTGAGCTTGTCCACATAGATAGCGAACCTCGTACCGGGCTCCATCTTGAAGCGGTGCAGCTCCTTGGTAACAATGAGCCGGTTCTTGAGCGTCTTCCGATTAAAGCGCTCCTCGAGCTGGGCCCACACCTCAGCGGCGGTCAGTGCTCCACGGATATAGACTTGGTACGTGAGACTCACGTCTCAAGTAATCACACCAAGGGCTTTCAAATTGTTGGTCTTCCATGCAGCTGTGGAGCGGTCACTCACTTGGTCAAACTCGGCCTTGATGATCTGCTGGAGCAGACCCTTCCGGGCGAGTTTCATCCGCATGTTGAACTCCCAGTGGAAGTAGTTGTCCTCCACGAGCTTGTCGATACTGTCGGCGTAGCTTGGGCCCATAACCAATTGAGAGTAGAGGATGATGCGAACGAGGCTTGTTGTCGATGTGAGTCGATGAATGGAAATTTGAAAGTGAGATTGATTAAATTAGAAGTCCTAGTACCTCCTTCTACCTCTTACATGCAGCCCCCTAGTACCTCCTACTATGGGCAGTCCCCGTATACAAAATAGTATACGGCAACGGACACACTAATATGCAACGGACACACTTGTATACAGTGTACACGCCACATGTCACGATTGTCCTCCCGCAGCAGATCCCGTGATAGGCCGAATTGAAGTTGACGTCCAATCACAATCCAGTATACCACATGACCTACCAATTAGCTCGCGCCATTCACATAACTTCAACTGCAACACGCGTCCGGCACGTGCCACGAGGTAGGTATCCAGCGAAATGCAACCACAACAAGGGTTTTCGTCCCGTATTTTATCGGCGATATAACAGCTCAGGGCCACACACAAAGATCCACGATGGGCAACAAAATATGGCGCGTCGCCGTGCATGCTTTGCTTAGCTGCCACTCGATATATACGGGAGGCTTATGTGTTGAGCAACCCATTTGCACATATCTCGTAGTACGATATTAATACGAGAGTGGATATGCATACCGTCTGAAAATAAGGGTGTGCGAGGAGACCTACGGGGACGAGTGAGTGTGAGTGTGCGGTCGGAGCAAACCCGCGCGGTATTTGTGGAGGCGGACACGGCGTCGAGCTTCTCAGTGAGCCGAGCTCCACACTCTCCAGGTGAGATAATCTTTTTGCTTGCAGGAGCGCAGCGAATGCATTTGTGATGCGAAGCGAAGCAAAGCCTAAAGCCCACCATGTCATCCGTCCTAACAAATCTAAGGATAATGCTGGATAAAATGGGAGATGACCACATATCTCACCGCATCGCCCCGGTCCTAAGCGAACACCCATGTTCGCAGATTACGGGTAGGAATACTGGCAAATCTCATAATTAGTGCTAGAAAGTAAGAGTTACCTAGCTGATCTAGTTGAATGTTCCGTTCGGGTATGACCTGTCTCCATAACTTCCAGGATGGTCCGCTGGTGAGAGCTGTTGATAACATTTCGGTCGAACGGCTCTAGCTATTTTGAATGCTGACGCTCTTTCTATTGCCTCTTTATCAAAGCCCCGTGTGATAATTAGCTCGCGGAAGGACATTTTACTTGAAGCCATCTGTTTTAAGTAAAGCGCCGCCATTGGCCATAATCGAAGTTCGCTTAGGACAAAACTTCGCTTAGGGCAGGGGCGATGCGGTAATATAAAATAGCGAAACTGTTTACTCCCTGGCATGAGGCGGTATGTGTATTCTCTGTGAAATTGATATTCAGCTGCAGTAGGGGCTAATAACTCTTTCGAGCCTTTATTGCAGGTGCGATTTCTTGACGTATTTGGAGCACTGTAGCAACTCGTGTAATTGTAGGTAGCGATTGCAAGTTGCCACAAATTCTCTACAGAAGCAGGCAGTTCTATTATAATAGCGTTTAGCTGGGTTTCCATCGCTTCGTTCCGATAAAGTTACGGGCTCAAATTTAATACTCATGTATCACTTCATTGTGCCAGTACAATAATTGGAGACATTTTGACCGGTTGGTTCTTAGGAAACTGAACGATTGATTATTCCCAGGTTCAACACAGCATCTCCTGCACCTGCATCGCAGCCGCACCATCTGCTGCGTGTACACCCCTTGAAGCTGTCGGGCGCACGTTCGGATCCGACAGTTGTGTGAGGCTCAGCGCCTAATTAGTTTTTTCTCCACCTGTAGACATAGAAGTCAGTCAGAAAATGACATCCACTTGTAATGAGTTTCCTTTCAGTTAGCCAAAAGCCGCCCAATCCAGGATCCACGTTACCATTTTCTCCGAGCCCGCAGTTCTGTGTTGCCAATCACGTGCTCGTGGGTTTGTACTTATCCGAGCGATGGATGCCAAATCTGCACAAGAGGAATCATTCGAAGCATTATCGTTAAGCACGAGAATGGCAACACGCAATGGAGCAATACAGCTTCCGCCAATATATCTACGTTTCTCTTCTCTTGTCCGATAAGCCGTCTTAATCGAGAAGTCAATTTCCTGTGAAGCTTAGAAACAGAAATCATTAGGCCAAAATAATAAATCGCTTACACAGACTCGAGCTGCCAAAACTTGCGCGTTTGTGTAGTTGCCGGTAAATTCAACAGTGACGTGCCATATTGCTTGTTTTGCCTTAGGTCGTATCCTTTCAAACCGAAAGTCTCTCTTCTTTCCTGATAACTACTTGGCCGCCTTTCCGGTAATCAATCGAAGAAAAGTCTTCGGTCGATTAGCATCAGTGTGACACCCATCTATGGTATAACTGCTCAATTTCTCCGACATGGTACCAATGCATATTCAAAACTTGCCATTTTTGTTCTAATGACTCCTCTTTTTATTATTTATCTCCTTACTGTTTCGAAATTCATTTTCCACGTCTGCACCTTCAATCAGTTTACAAACATTTGCTTGAAGCTTAAAAACAATAAACTTTCAATGGCACAAAAAATAACAATATTTATCAGAAATAACTTTTTGTCGGCTACTAACCTTCTGATAATTCCTATAAAGCTGCTGGTGAATCAATCTGATGTCAAGCAATCAAACTCCCGGTTAAGTAAACGAAGGATCCCCGGTTAAGTTTCCAACTTTGCTTTCACTTTCACCACAACATGCAAGCATATACTTAAACAGGGAGAGCACTGCTCGAATTAAACCTTTGTTGGCTGCGGTAGCAGCTTACCTTACAGTAATTTTGCTGCTATCCCAGAATAACCTCGATACATTATCCCCCTGTAGTTCCCACAGCCACATACTACCTCCGTCCCACAAGACATTTAACATTTCTATTTTTCTGCCATAGCGCGTCGCTCACGTAGGCTATCAGCATGCTAAAGCATTCGTCCGAACGCTCGTTACAGGCGCTACAGCTACGTCTCTGCTGTACTGCGTTAACGACCCAGCGGAGGAACATAACTTGCCCACAATTTTGGTAAGTCTGGGGTGCGACGGGAAAATCTTTGCCACACTTTATGGAGTGAGCTTTTTTTAAGTTTTGTTTTCGCAGCTGGAACTTAGAAATGCGTAATCGCAAATTAAGCTTCTCCGCGCATCTAAACGGATCGTCCAATCATCACAAAGGGATTCATGTTAAAATCGAATTATGTGAAATGTTAAAGTATCGTTTGGACATTTTCCACCAATCCTCAAGCGAATAATGAAAAACCACCAATTAGCTGTAGCTATCAAAAAATGAAGTGACCAATCCAACGGTTCTAACACTTTAATGTGTACCACATTGGAACCAAATGTTTAATGTCTTGTGGACGGACGTAGTACTATATACTAGCTTTTGTTCAAACCGGAGGTTCCACGTATTTCTCGTTGCAGAAACTTCCGATTGTGAAAGTAATATTTTGACTGATTGATTCCTGCCGAGACTTAGTTCGGCTTTTTAGAAGCCGCGACAGCCACTCCACCCTCCACGGAAAACCTCTGCTGCCGCGGCTCCGAAGTTGCCGCCCCCCCATCCTCCCTAGCTTAATAGATACCGACGACGGGTACCTGGCCGCTCTCGGCACAAACTCGAATGCGATCTCGACCTTAAAGGCACTGGTGCGCGCCTCCCATCGATCCGTATACGAGCCAGACAGTGTGCTAACTGATTCGGAGCTGCTGCGGGGCTGCGGGGCGCGAGTATCCCTTCCATTTCAATTCTGATCGCCCGTTTGCCTAGTGCACGTGTGATTGTCTCGTTGGCACAGGCGTGCTTAGAGGCACAAAGTGTATCCCCGCTGGTACTATGGTGGAGCAGAAGCTCCTGCAAAACTATGCGAAGGAGAGAAAGTGGTCAGCGCGACCGCATCACATACTGTAGGATAGCTAAGAGCTAAAATTGCACGCTGTTGGCAACAGCAAGCATCAAATAGACATACCCCAAAATCTTATTCCCTAGCTAAGCAAATGCGATCCTGCATTAATCCTAACAATTTAATAACTCGTTAAAAGACAAGCGAATGCGGCAAAATATAGAAGGATTTACTTGAAAATTGTATTTGATGAAATTGTGTGTAAAACTCAACACACGGATAAGAATTAATCCCTGTTGGGCTGTACGTTTACTTCGTAACGAAGCACTACCAGTAAAAACTGAACTAAGTTACAGTGGTTACAGTAATTAGTCTGGGCCAGACTAATTTATGTAAGCAGATTCTCAGCCCATTTACACTAAATAGTCTGTCGTTAAGCAACACAGACTAATTTTGAACACATTCTAATTATGAACTTGACAATTAGTGTGAAATGGCATTCATGTTCGAATATCTGCAATTAATCCAGAACGTGTTTTCCTGAGTTGCTGACGAACAGCCTTGGGCTCCGCCCTCGTATTCATGCCATTCTAAATCAATGTACCATGATTTTAGCGCTGTTATGGAGATTATTTGGCCTGGACAAAGGACCCTGTTACAATAATAACATGAGCAAGTCCTCATTAGTTTGTAGTCTGCTGAAATAGTTGAATGATTATATATATACTTAAGTAAGCTGCAATGCACCGCAGTAGTCTTTACTCAGTTTGAGTTCATGTTGTCGGCATAGTGTTGTAATAGCCAACTTTCAGCTTTCGCGAGTTCCTACTGTTCAAAGCTGAAACTAAGTAGGAACAAAAGCCTTTGTTCTTGCCCCCTCAATACTATGTTAATAATCCTTATTGACGTCCATTTAATGGTCCAATTAAATATTTATTATGCCAGACTAATTATGAACATTACATGCCAGACTAATTCTGAATCGAGCGAAGTTTCAGCAACACAAATTAGTCTGACAGTGAAGTCAGGCTAATTTTGAAGACAGAGAAGTCGAACCCACGGGTGAGGGGAGTGCGTCATGCTTGACACGCAGGTGATACATACAGATCAGGTAATTCCGTGGTGCACAGTGTCTCAGTCACTATTGGTGCTGCCCAGCTATAGCGGTAGGGTAGCAAGCTCACTTCCCCGCGTCGACTTCGGCTCCGTGGCGCGCTTGCCGACGACATGCATTATACAAGATGCACCTCGCGGCAGCCACTTGGCAGCTCCAGGCGACGAACACTCCTCCACGGCAAGGTGGACGTTCACAGCAGCGTCTCTCTCAGCCCCAGTGGTCGCAAACCACTGCCCTCCGCTCTCCGAACTCACGAGCCACTTCAACCTGCCGCCTCGGTACGCACCGATTCCCTTTTTGCCCTCGACCACTCTCTGTAAGTCTTTCTTCTTGGTTGGATAAGGCCGGCCCGCAGAACCCCACGCGTATATTTTAGCTGCTTCATTCAACCTTCTCCTGGTCAGATTGCAACTGAGAGTTTGGCGGCCCGTACCGGCCGTTCAGAGCTCTCCTACGAAGGCTACTGCCTACCTACTGACTGCTACCGTGGCCTCATGGCCGTCCGTCCTTCTCACTGTCGTTGCCTCTCCTCCCCGCACTTGCTCTCACTATACTTGTCACCGGGTCGCTCCTCCCGAGCGATCTTCTCGCAACGACTTTTCACGCCGAGCGCCTCTTCAGGCTGCTGGCCGGTACCTCCAGCCAAAGATCCTTGGTCACATCCATCACCATCTGCACTGCACTGCACGTCATCTTCAGCGTCACTCATCGTCAGGTCGATGACCTCTACATCTGGGTCCAGCGCGACGTCGGCTCGGTGACGCGCGATCTGCCTACTCGCCATTCCCTCCAAGCTCGTCCCCGAGCTTGCATCCGTCAAGTACCGCCTCGTACTCAGCGTCGCTGAGCCGTCGCTTCTCCTCGGGCCCGTCTTCCACGGCCCGATATTCAACTTGGTATTCAAGAGCGTACCGCCCTGCTCGGTTGCGTCTTCGTCGCCTTCCGAATTCGACGATGGGGCCCTACACCTTCGCATGCAGGAGATCATGCTGCGGTGACTGGTATCGTGGTCGCCCTCGCCCTCGCAACGCTTGTACTGCTGCACCCGCACTCCCAACTTCTTCTTCTGTCTCGTCGACACGCCCTTAATGTCGCTCGGCGCCGGCGGCGTCCTGGTCTGCTCCAACTGGTTTCACGCTGCACGCCTGGCGATCTTCTTCACTCGTTACTACGAAGCCAACCTGGCGAGCGACTTCGGCGACTTGCCGTCCGTACGCCTCGCTGCCACGGGAAACCCGAGGGCTCTGAACCTCACTATCCGTGTCTGCACCCATTTCCTCGGTAGTTGCGGCTCCCTGCTGGTTACGATGAGCACTCTGTCGGGCTGCGCGGGCGTCACGTTGCCCGAGATTCCACCCGTGCTTGTCGTCGTCCTTGACCTTCTCCACTGATTCCATCGCTCTGTCTGTTGCCCTGCGTCCGACGCATCTTTTTCGTGATTGGCCTCGGAGCTGCTGGAGCTCGACGCTTTGCTGCTGTAACCGGCACGAGGGCACGACTATTTACGGCATTCGCCGTCACTGCTCTCTCTCCACCGGCCTCCTCGGTCGAGATCTCCGTTGTACCCAGCTCTCTGTCGTCCGACCCACTCGGTGCCTTGTACGCGCCGTCAGCAGGGGACTCATCCAGTGCAGGTGTGAAGTTGGCCGTGGATGACGAAACATCTCCACTAGTGTCCGTTGCCTGGCGTTGCGGACCTGCTACCGGCTCGCCAACGCTTCTTCTCAGCACTTGTCGAACGTGGTGTCTCGCATACGTTGCCGCATTCGCTGGGCCTACCTCTGTTTCGCTGGCCAGGTGCCGGTAGATACGGTGTTCTGTTGCTCGTACTGCCCAGCTCCCACTGGGTGGCCGTTCGTCTCGTCCAGCTCCACCGCTGGTCCTTCCCACACTTTTGACAACCCTCCGTCGTCGTCGTCGTCCAGTTCTGATACTGTCCTACGCGCGATCTCATCCAACAGGCCCTCTGGGCAGTGATAAGACGTCAGGAAACTGCAGTGCGTCACCAATGTGTTGCCGGTGCCGTGCCGCACCAGCTTCCAGTTGTCGTAGCCTACGTCCTCAACAATCCTAGCCGGACCCACCCACCGATAGGCCAGCTTGGCCCCGCCTCGCGGTTTCGGCGGACGCCGAATCCGCACGACGTCCCCGACCTTGAACCGCGTCGTCGCCCTTGTCCTTTGGCTATAGTACTTCTCCCTTCGTGCCTGGCCCCGCGCCGCCGCTCAATTCGCGGTCTCCGATGCCACTCGCATGTGCTTCACCAGATCACTGTGGTAGTCCGCCCATTGTCCAACTTGACTGACGCCACTGGCTCGCAGCAACTTATTAGGGGTACGCAGCCTACGGCCCATAACCAACTCGTTCGGTGTAAAACCAGTGGGTGTGTAACGCGCGCCGTTGTACGCGTACACCGCACGGTAACCACTCATCCCAGTCTGCTTGGTCCTCTGCTACAGCAACGGACAGAATGTAACTGCCATGCGTTTTCAATAGTACGGAGAGCCTGGCCATATCTACACATGATAGAACGGCCATCTACTATTCACATCATCCATTGGATAAAATATTTACCTGCAAGATTTGCCAATATAATTTTATCTTACAATTGTATGTAATTGTCTGTTTACGTTGAGCTATGAATTTGATTTGCTAATAATCTTGGCTCTTATGGAAAACATGATGTTCTTTTATGTATATGCACATGCTCCTCCTATCGTTGTGCATTGTCTTTTCTGTACAAATGGCAGTTAGTTTGGCGGTAGTTGCATTCTGTCCGTTGCTGTACGTACATGGCGGCCATGTCCTTCCAGGTGCGCTAGAAGCGTTCCACCAGTCCCAGTAGCGCGGGTCTGTACGGTACAGGTGCCGTCTGACGTGTCAGCAGTAACCACATGAGCTCGTCAGCCACCCTGAAGTTCAGTTCCGGTGCTCCAACCAGTACTATCCGTTCGACGACGAACCGTGCAACGTCTCGTGCTGTGTGCGCAGGTACGGCGACTGCGATCCCATGCCGTGTAGCGTACTCAACTGCGGGAATGACGTATCCTGTGACAGGCAATGGGCCTGC
Organism: Phytophthora tentaculata; assembly: GCA_033557915.1. Taxonomy (NCBI): domain Eukaryota; phylum Oomycota; class Peronosporomycetes; order Peronosporales; family Peronosporaceae; genus Phytophthora; species Phytophthora tentaculata. Next base: position 2,203,880 of record JAUCEA010000005.1, read on the forward strand.
CACGTCCAGTGCCCATCTGTCTCCGACATTCCCCAGTCCTTGGCTTCTAAACGGAGGGATGGCATTCTTTGGTAGTGCCTTCCGTGTACCACAATCACAGCAGCTCTGTACCCACTGCCGTACTGTTGTCCTCATCGATGACCACCAGTATGTCGCCGCCATCTTTGCGCAGGTCTGCGGTGTCCGCAAGTGACACGCAAAGATTGAGTCATGAGCTTCTCTCAGGACTTTGTGCCTCAGCGCGGCTGGCAGCACCACCCGTCGTGTACCGTCCGTCATCTCAACGTACACCAATCCGCCGACTTCGACGACTTGTTGCGTTCCGTTCCTCCCGGCGACTCGTAACAGTCTTGTCTGTGTGCCCTCTTGCTGGTGTCGCCGGATTCCATCATCCGTTAGCGTCCCCGTGTCCTCCGTCGTGGCTCCGTCACCCGTTGTCACCACTAGCTCACTCACTTGCCGTACCGGAGCCCGAGACAACGCATCGGCCACGACGTTTGCCGATCCCGGCCGGTAGACGATAGCAAAGTCGTACTCTTGCAACGGAAGTGCCCAACGATGCGATCTCCCGTCAAGATCTTATTACGCATCAACCAACTTAATGCAGAGTGGTCTTGGACCAACTCAAACTTCCTTCCGTAGAGATAAAGCCTGAACAACTTCACGGCCCACACCACTGCTGCACACTCGAGATCTGTGATCCCATATTTGACTACCAAAGGAGAGATGACCTTCGACGCGTACGCGATAGGCTGATCTCCTTGTCCTTGGTCCTGCATCAGTGCCGAACCGAGGCCCACCGCCGACGCGTCGGTCACCAACTTGAATGGTTTCGTGCAATCCGGGTACACGAGCAGCGGCCTGTTCGTCAGCTCCGTCTTGAGTTGTTCGAACGCCGTCTGTTGATCTGTACTCCACTCCTACTCAGTACTCTTCCTTAGCAACTTCGTCATCGGTGCCGCCTTCGTACCGAAGTTCGCAATGAACCGTCGGTATCCGACAAGGTGTACGAATTTTTTAACGTCTTTCTCGTCTCTGGGCACCGGGAACACCCCGACAGTCTTCACCAAGGGTTCCATGGGTCGCACGCCCTCCGCGTCCAGTTCGTGGCCCACGTACTCCAACCGGGTGGCCGCAAAACTTCACTTTGAGGTCTTCAGCGACAGACCTGCCTGCCTCAGTCTCTCCAGTACCGTGGCCAACTCGACAACGTGGCTTGGTACACCGCCCTTGGAGAAAATGACCACATCGTCGAGCTAGACTAAGTAGCATTGCCAAGTAAGTCCTCGTAGAACCGCATCCATCATCCGCTTAAACATGTCGGGCCCGTTAGCCAGCCCAAACGGCATTCTCACGAAGTAAACAGTCCGCGCCTTGTGACGAACCCCGTCTTGTCCTTGTCCTTTTCGGCAACAGGAACTTACCAGTATCCCGCGTGTACATCTAGGCTTGTGTCTCGTTGCGACCCGTGCATGCTCTCTAACGCCTCGTCGATCCTGGGGAGCGGATACACGTCCTTGACTGTGATAGCATTGAGCAGTCTATAGTCGATACAAAAACGAACAGAACCATTTTTCTTCGTGGCGAGGACAACGGGGAACCCCCAGGCTCCGTTGCCCTCCTCGATGACATAGGCTTTCAACATCTTGTCGACTTCGCTGTCTATCACTTCGTGCTCCTTCTGTGCGTGTCGCGTGGTCGCACTTTGATCGGCGCCTCGTTCCCAGTGTGGATCTCGTGCACCACCCCAAGCGTTGTCATCGGTGGACAACCTTGACGTGGTTCAAACTGCGTAGGGTAGTCTCGCAGTAATTGTTACAGTAATTCACGGTCGTCATCGCTCATCTCGCCAATCTGTAATTGATCTTAGTTACTCAACGGCTCACGCCGGACGTGCAGCACGTCGTTCAGCCACTCCTTGACCTTGTCGTTCTCCAGGCCACCGTTCATCGCGATGACGGACATGTCTTCGTCGAGTGGAGTCCAGGTCCCCAGCGTCTCATGGCTTGCTAATTTGGCGATCTTCCCCACCAAGTTCATGATCGGCACTCCGATGCGTCCTCCACGCACCGTCGTAATCGTAGGGGCTAGGAGTAGATGCGGCTCCTTGCGTCCTTTGGGGACGAACATACCCACTGCACCGTCACTCGCCTCCACTGCTAAGCTCACGTTGCGTAGTGCTTGCGTGTTCACCTTGGCCTTCCTGACCAATCTCGCTTTTGCGGTTAGTACTCTCGACTGTTACTTGTTGGCAATGCCGGTGAGCGGCAACACCACCTTGGCGTCCTCATCGTATTATTGTATCTCACTCGCCACAAAGTCGTTTTTCACACCCTGTGCATACATCCAATCCTCACCAAGAAGACAGTCACTCGTCTCACTGTCGACGAGCAGTGCATCAATTTGCATAGTTTGCCGGTACTGTGTCTGGAACGAAAACCTCCACACGCCCAACACACGGACCGCCACACCACTAAAGCCCTCCATGTAGTCCACAGGATCCGGTATACTCAGCTTTTCTCCACCCGTGGCCCACCCTCTACCAGCGACAGAGTACTGTGCACCCGTGTCAATCTTAATGTGCTTCCTTTCTCCACGTATCTCCACCGTCGCAGTAGGCAATAGATCGATTGTCGTGGCCTGCACAGCTTGAAGCTTTCCTTGACGCATCGGACTATCTTCTCCCAGTTTCTTCACCAACACAGGCTGCTGGTAGACACTACCACTGTGGTAGTCATAGTGTCGTCCCATCCGTCGCTGATGTCTTATCTTGCGCAGCGTTTCCTCCGCATGTGGCAGTGCAATGCCCACTGCTTCCGCCTTCTCGTAGGTAAGGCGGTGTGTCATTCCTTTCCCGTGCTGCGTCACATCGCCCCATGTGCGTGTCCTCTACGAAGGTTGGTTTCTGATGATGCGCCATCTGCCCTCTCCGTTTCTTGACCAGCGCCTTCTTCACGCGTTTTTCAAAGCGTCTTGATTTTCATAATCTTTAATTTTTTCCATACGGGCTTTCGATACGAGCAGTGGTGTCTTCTCATCTTCGCACCACTCGCCTTCGGCAATAGTACGTAAGCCAGCAGCTGCCGCCACCAACAGTTGCGCTACGCCCTCTCTCGTGTCACTGTTGCCTACGGCGTTGCCTGCCGCTATGCGTTACAGTCGCTTGGCCTCTTCGGTCGCCAACTTCGCGAAGTCCTGAACCAGCACGTCTTCTCTGGCCTTCACGTGCTGCAATGCGTCGCGCACATGTAAACTCCACGTAAGAGCGTCGCGAAACTCCCCCGCCAGCTCCGTCATCACCACGCGCAACTCATGCATAGCACATGCTGCCACGTGGACCTCCGCCGGTGGCTCCATTCTCTTCGATGACGCCGACTGCACGTCCTCCACCGTGGCGAGTACGACTTGTTCTTTCTTCCGTCGCGCGGCCTTGCGTCGACGTTCGTGCTTTCGACGTTTCTCCACCTTGGCTCGCCACCGTCGTTCTTCGTCGGCTTGGAGCCGCTGTACTTCTCCATCGATGGCTCGCACTCTGTTTTAGCCACGTCACTCCCTTTTTAGTTTTGACTATGCTCCTACCTCAGCTCTCGTTTGCTAAACGAGAGCTGAGGTAGGAGCATAGTCAAAACTAAAACAGCTCTAGATGTTATGCTTATGCCAACATTCTAGGGCACTGTTGTCGTCAAACCTTACTCTAAAAAAGTCGCGTGCTGCTAGGCGCCGCTATTTAATAGAGGGCTCCTTATTACATGTATATACCGGTACTTTTTATTATTTATCTACGAGAGCACTTCGAACATTTCAACAACCTGTCACGATGCAGGAACTGGACTAGCATCATTCAGCACAGCAAGTGCTACGGCTGCGAAGCTATCCTTCCTAAATACTGCTGAGCGTTAGGTCAAGCATGGTTGTTAAGTACGAATAGGAGGGATAGAGCGATAGAGTACATTAGGTTAAATTTCCAACTTCTTCGGGCGAAGCAAGACTTTCAGAAAAACGGAGTGACTAGGTTGATATTATAATATTTTTGTGTTTAGAAGTTCACATGTGCGAGAGTGAGAGTTGGCTGCGCCGCTTTGCGGCGCAGCGAGCTCGCTTGTCAGGATTATAACATACAAGTTGGTTTGGAATTCAACGCCAGCTAACAGTAAGCCGCTACAGCATTGGCGCCGAGACCCTCATTTCCCAAACCGCCTTCAGCACGACAACACCTACTCCAACTATTCAAGAATCACCATGCGTCTGAGCTCTATCTTCTTCATGGCGGCATGCGTCCTCCTCGTCAGCTGCCATGCTGCCTCGACTGCGTCGGGAACGAAGCGGTCTGCTCTGACATCTACTAGCGCAGCACTGCCAGATAATGACGTCTCCGTCAAGCGTAAGAGATTTCTTCGTAGTATCGAGACGGAGGATGACGGGCACCTAGTTTCCGAGGAGGAGAGGGCTGGAACCCAACTAGTTTTTAGTGACGACCTGCTTGCAAAGCTGAAAATAAATGAAGCAGTGGCTCTGCAGAATCTAAACAAGTACGACGACGATCTCTTGTGGAAACTCAAAGAAAATCCGAGTTGGGCCTCGACGATTCAGCGGTGGAAAGACGGAGATCTTGATCCAGTTGCGGTGGCGACTATTTTGAGAGGGTACCCTTCACTATCGAGGAAGTATTCTAAATAGCGGAATAGCTGGAAGATCTATGCGGCGCAGCAACTGCGACTGGCACTAGGGCTTACGAGGGTGTGAAACGCTGTCTTCAAAAGCGTCGGGCCGAAAAATCACCATCGAGCTATTCTGCCAATGTCACGGCTGCAAACAATTGCAATATATTGACGCAGGGATCGGACAATTTATATTGTTTATTGATTGTCGCGGAGCGAGCCATCACAATCAATATTGTGGCAATATCGATATCTGACCTAATGTACTGCAATACGCCGATTATATTGTAACTTCAACCTAGCCAATACTATAACCAATAGGGTACTCCACTAACATGTTAGTCAATTTCACTAGACACTACTTAAGTAACTAAACAGTTAGTGCAAAACTATACATGTTAGTAGTGTAAAGTAGAGGTATTACATTGTATTGAAAGGTACTTATAGACATTTATCTATTGTCTGCGAGTCTCCAGGTTCGTCCTCTCCATCTACTGCCAGGAATTCTTACGTAGCTGGGCTAAGCATTGCGACCTTTTTCCCTCTCAAAATCAGTTATCATTTGAGTCGGTTGGTGGTGTGGCGGTTCCCAAGTCAGCTCTTCCCAGCCCTGCCACTTAACCAAATAAATTGGATGGAAATTGACATTTCTACGAGCGTAAATACGCTCAGCTTGGTATATGTCAGGTCCTTCTTCCGAGATTTCTGTGTCAGAGTCGGCTTCATTAGATGTAGCGTCCGAAAAATAAAGACTGTCGATTGCTTCCGCTATTTCAGATTCAGGGTCACTAGAGATACGTGGTGATAGTGGGGGTGGACTTAACGTCTCCACCAACGGTGTCGGGACCTCATCACCAAATGGTGCGGTAGTGTCGGTGGCAGTTTCTTGGGTTTGAGTTGGAGAGGGAGTCCTTGGTGGTGAAGTTGCACGCACCCACCACCCATTCATCCCGTTGCATGCGCGCAACCGCGCTTGGCGCTGACGTCTGTTAATACGGGCCATGACAACTTACTAGGAAGAATGGAAATGAGCTCTAATTTATCTAGCTAATTAGAATAACCATTTTGGCAACTCGGTTGAGGTAAGAAAAACCGTTAGCTATTATTATGCTCCATGTTGAAGATTTGCTAAACTTCAACAACACGGGTACGATGGTACTAAAAACTTAATTGTGTTTTCTAGAAAATGAATTCGACAGCAAAATAAAGTGCTATCTCTAAAAGATGTAGGCACCTTCAATTGTTGTGGAGCAGATTGCTCTCTTTTAAAATAGCATTATGTTTATTTTATAAAAGACGTAACCCTTTATTATTATTATTAAATTAATGCTTATGTATTAGGGATTAAAGTTCACGCCCTACCAACCTTGACTCTGTCAGCTTATGTTATCACTATCACATCGCTGTCTGTATTGTGGCTAATCTCGTCTTTGCATTCTTCCTCGTCTTCAACGTCGCTGTCGGAATCGATGTCCGCGTCGATGTCATCTGCTAGATAGTCGCGACAGTCCACATTATCGAGAAGGTACTCGTTGATATAGATGAATGTGAGGCGAGCCAGCTTCTCAAACGATAGACGATTGCGTCGTTTGGACATGAGAATGGAAAAAATGCTTCAAACTCGTTCCGATGCTACCGATGACGACGGTACAGCAAACACTCGAATTGCAATGCGCGAAAGATTAGGATACGCTTCGCATCGATACTGCGCCCAATAGGCAATTCCTGATACGCTTTGAAATTCGTCCTTGACTTCCGCATCCAGATAGACCATCATTGTCAGGAACCTCTCGAGTTCTGCTTTGCACTATGTGATAGTATCTTTATCTCCAGAGTAGAACTGCTCGATGTATAGCTTCAGCTTGTTTTTCGTCCTCAGTTTTTCCTTGGCTCTCCATGATCGGATGCTTGACTTGGGTGTCAACATATAGGCGAATGCAATCGAATCAGTGGACAAAAACTCCCAACGCTTGCGCACAATTGCCTGAAAAGCTGCGGAAAGCTGAGTACCAAGATCAGATGTGATCGGCCACGACGTTTCCAACATCTGAAGTAGTCGTAAAGCTTAAACAAGTCGCCACTATCGCCCTCCGGCTTGCCGATGATTTTCGAAGGAAATTCTAGAACGCCTTTCAGCTTGTGTAGCTCTGCCCAGAATTCTGTGTCGCCTGTAATTTTGCGAAACTCTGCCACACGATCTTGGTTCTTGATAGCTGACAGGATAGGCTCGTAGTCACCATCCAAAAGTGAGAAGTCAGCATACTTGGCAAATACGAGGCTGTAACATTGGTTGTATTAAAAATACCACCGCGTGGGCACAGTTGTCTTAAGACCCTCCTTCACCTTGAATTGCTTCCTCAAGTTCTTAAACGCCGAAGCAACGAAGCCGTGATCCCTAATGAAGCTGACAACTGCAGAGGCCTTCTTCAGAATCTTGGCGAACTCACTGATGCTGCACACATCCTTAATGAGTAGGTTTACAACGTGAGCTGCACATCCGTTGGCAAAGATGTGCGGGTGCTTCTGATCAATAATACTCCATGCCCCACGCATTGACGGAGCACTGTCGGTCACAACAGCGACGCACTTCTCCACTCCTAGCAAGTAGATGACCTCCAAGATATATGCGGCAATAACTTCAGCAGTTTGAGAGACTCCAACGGTTGACTGCGTGCATACCAGAAACGGCTTCATTCCTCGAATGAGGACGACATAGTTGACCATGTGCTCGCCATTGATATCCGACCAGCCATCGCTAGACAGCGTGTAGGAAATGGCTGCGGCAACAAAAACCACCTCCCTTTCGAAGCGGCTAGCATGCCGCTTAGTCATAAGCGACCCTGAGACTTTCTTGGCACTAGGAGCGTACGGAACATACGCCGGTCGCAGAGTATAAAGTAGGGCCTTCATAGCCGCAGATTCAATAACGCGAAAGGGGATACTAGTGCTGCCCGAATGCCGATTCGCTCATACGGTAAGAGCGATCGCATTTCTTCTTTCTGCGCATATTCCCGACATGAGAGGCCCATATGAGGCGTTTACGGCATTAGAAACCTTCTCGAGTCATAAGGGAAACTGTAGCGCCAGCCACACATACAGCTGAGCCTTCTAACAGCTCGTCGTCTCTAGTCCCGCCGCTAGCATCGCTCTCCATTATGCACCGTTCTGTTTGTTGTGGAGCTTCTGCAATGGGACGAAGGGGTGGTACATGTATCAGTATACACCCTCCCTCTACTGTGTTTCCGTTCTTTATCGAAATGGAAATTCACTGGGTACCCAAAACACACGCCCTCCCACCCTCCCCGCCCTCCTCGTTAAGAACGCCCCTGAGGTCACACGACACTGGCTTTAATTGAATATTATCAACTTCTGATATTTTAATTAAATACTGATATCTGAATTTCTTCTTAATGCTTAGAGCATCAGCACCAGTGGAGCTATTCCATTCTATTTGTAGGAGGTAAAACATGCGTTTTTTTCGGTTTAGCGACTGAGTAGCCGTAGTTTCTACAGCGGTTGCGCTAGTTTGCTGTCGCTCCAGTAGCTAAATAATGGACACACATGCTGGAAATGGAGCAACGTGGGTGCAAGATCCTCCTAAAGAAGAAATTGACGAGGAAGACGCCTTCATGACCATTCCTTAATGCTCGATGTCAGTAGTAAAGCGCCCACTCATTTCCAACGCAGATTTGGCATGGCACGCCACAAACTTAGACACAGCACCGGATATAGTTGAGAACCTGGAGCTGAGCGATGTTATAGGCCTCTATGAGACTACATCCTGCTCCCGTATGATTTCTTCAAACTCGTTTTACTTTGCTGTAGAATTCATCGAAGTTTTGACTCATCTCCTCGCCGCCGCCCCGCTCACTTGAATCCACGCCTCGCACAGCATGTGCAGTGCGATAGTAGGCTCCAAGCTTCATCTTTGTAGATGCGTGTGCGTTACTCACCTCTGTCTGTTACGTTGTGACTGCTATTTTGCTCGACAAGTTTGGCTCCCCAAATAGTTGCCACAGCCTTCATTCTACTTTTAGCGAGCATGTGGCACGACCGGTGGCTCCGTCAAAAGCCGTTCTATAGCTAAATATAACATTTGTCAGCCGGATAGCCGTATCGGTGAGGATGCTTTAAAGGGGGGGGGGCACCTCCTATCAGTCAAACGAGTATTGGATTTTGAAAATGCCAGCAGTCTAGGATTTGAACCTATTCGAACTGCTGCGGAAATCGCTCCAGTTTATCTGTTGGATAAGAAACCCAAGCAAAATATGGATCGTCGACTATTTGTCAGGATCAATAAAGCCACCCCCAAGAGGGACACCACTCGGCAATGCCTGTCCTAGCAACCCGTTATTCACGCACGCCGAAGTTCAAAGTCACTATTGAAACGCAAAGCAGTGGCAGCTAAACAATTTCACAAGGAGCAGAGCCACTAAAGCAAAGGATGGCCAAATCGCTGCATTGGAGCTGACACAGATGGGCAGATTTGCAAAGTTTCATTGTTAAAGTAACTTTGACTGAAATAGCAGTACGCCGATGGTGGCTGTGGCACAGCAGTATTTGACTACGAATATGACGCCAGTAACAGGAGCCGGCTACGGAGACTGTGCTAATTGATATGAGTACTTTTTTAAGAAATATTCATCAAACTTTAAAAATATCGCCGGCTTGCAGCCTTCGAGCTTTCATTGACTATGCAGTAGCAATATAAATAATTACATATGTTGTAGTGAGGCCTTCGCAAAACTTATAGATTTTGTTGAGATGTCTAGCTTGAGGGTACAGGAAATCGTTAGTTGCAAAAGCACCTACGATTAAACCGAATCGATTGTGTCAAATTTCAAAGCTTCTTCGAGAGAAGCAGTTTCCGTGAATAAGAAAAAAGCTATCTCAGCCTACGCGTAGCTCTCGTACTGAAAAGCGTGGTTTCTAGCTCCAGTCGATTTGGGGCCAGCAATCATTGTTAGTTTCCCGCTGGATCTACTAAGGCGGGTGACAGAGCCGTAGATTAGAAAACTTCGATAGTCTAGTTTTGTTGTTCTAGAACTTGGTGAACTGAGCGTTTCAGAAGCTCTGAGCCACGAAACAGCGACCGAAATTAGGAGTCTCATGTGTAGTTCCTAACTAGGTTTTGTACTAGGTTGCGTTGATTTGGAATGGGTTACGCAGTCCTGTGTTGCTGTCCGACGTCCCTTCTCCATCGTCCGCTTTCATGTTGCCGAGCTCTAAGCGGTTGAGCCTAAAATTCGCCAAAGTATGTTCTCGCGCATGCGGTCAAAAACAGTGGAAGATTTCCGTGAATATTTACGATGAAGCAGATTATGATAGCGTTGATACATATATAGAAGAGGGTATACGATCGTTCATGATCATGAGCGTGCACAAATGGACGACCATGTCGTTCAATACAGGGATCGAAAAAAAATAGACTGATATTATAATATTATCGTATTGTTGGAAAACACTATTGGATGTTATGGCGTCCTGCCAATATTGATCCTGTAGAATCAGTGACCAGATTTCCCGACATGTTGCTATTACTCTCCAACAAACTCCTATCAAGCCCGCTTAACATATTTTAGGCACAATAGAGCATCGAGCTAGATACGAGATCCCAATCCACGTGAAGATACAGGACCGAATCGAGATTTCTGCAGGCGTAGAGCTGTAAAGAGCTTATGGTCATCGATTGATGAACAACACGTGTTATCTACGAGAGCTCCAGTGAAGGTTGCGCACGAGTACGGGTTTGCACCGGGAGGCGGTAGCAAGTAGCACCTTCAGCATCACATTGAGCGTCACTAAGCTTGTACTCTCAAACCAGACAACGTCACGAATATCAGTCCGCCGCCGACGGTGTATGGTTTCCAGCCTCGACGCGAAATGGGCAGCTAGCGATGAGATAGCCAGCGGTCTCGCGGTTGGATTGGTGGTGTATGGAGAGGGAGGACGGCTTGCTGTTGCTAGGGCGGATTGGGAAGGGAGCTCGTCCGCTTTTAAACCGAGCGTGTGATCGACTCTACCATTCAAAACCCGAGGCACGAGCATCTCTACCGTCTTATAGATGGCTGTATATAGTTGTTAATAGCTTGGTTATTAGGGTACTCCCTGACGCTAACACGTTAGTTACTATACATGCTAGCTAACTGTTAGTTAGTGCCTCCTAATCTGAGCTAACATGTTGGTAGCACTTAAAGTACAGGTTTGTCTTCTGAGAGTACCGACCTTCCTAAACTTCGTGGAAACACGGTTTTTTGCTGGCAAAAAGGCTGAATTCAGGGTTATTTTCAGCAATAAGATGAATCTATATTAGTATCCTATTCATAGATACTACACCCCTTGCTCCACTAGCCGTTATATGTCTGTGCAACGATTGTTTCATTTTGTTTGTGATCGTGTTTCTATACGCGGAATTTGTATGGAGTTGATTCTTTTGTAGAGAAGGTTATCATAGTCTTGAAACGAGTTGTAGCATATCCGTTGATGTTGAATTAGAATCACGGGATTTGCAACATAAGAAAGCAATACTATTTTGATAATTTCTCATCTCCCTGATCAAAAAATAGCACCATATTTTGAAACCAACATCCAAACACCTTGTGCTACAATTGTATTGGAGAAGATTGTCTTTGTTTCTCCTCAGACTTCACGTCACCAGCGGCAAAGCACTCACTTCCCTCTCGATGGCATCAAGGCTAGGTGACAAGCTCAAGTACAAGCGCTCTTCGCGCGACCCCTTGAAGTTTGACATCAACGAATTCCTATCTAGGATTGACGACGATAATGGGAAATGTCGAGGATGCCAGAAGAAGGTGCCCTGGAGCCGTGATCGTGTTGCGTCCAACATGAGAGCAACCTGTACAGCTGCTTCTGACAATGACAAAGCATATTTCAAGGGGCTTCAGAAACAAAAACGAGAGCAGAAAGAGGCCAGCCGCGTGACTATAGTCCAAGATTCCACGGCTAGTTCAAATGCTACTATCGACAATCCAGCACCGTCCCCCACTAAGCGACCCAAGCAGCGCCAAATTCGAAAGGCAGCAGTGCCAGCATGGGTGGATACAATCACGGACGGAGAATGTGCCCGTATCAGTGAAGCATTGGCAAATTTCGTGTTTAGAACGTACATGCTATAATCCCAACTAGACGTCGACGCACGGATGTCCACTACCCGAACAGGAGAAGCACCCATCTCGGCCGAGGTTACCCTCCACTGCACGTTGCGTTGGCTGGCGGGGAGGGGGGGAGGGTCATATCTCGATGTCTGCGAAATTGGATACATCAGCGTATCCTCATTCTCTCGCTGCTTCTACAAAGGATACACGCTATTATGAACTGCTCCAAACTGGATATCAGCTTTGCGAAATCCGAAGATGCAATTGGCAAGGCTGCAGCAGAGTTCCCATGTTGAAGTAGTCATGGAGTGTTTGATGGCTGTGTGGGGTGTCTCGACGGAACGTCGGTACGCATTAAGGCACCAAGCATCATGGAGACAAGAAACGTGCGCTTTTTTTTTCTCTGGTCACTACTACGCTATGGGGCTAAACATACAAGCTGCTTGTGGTTACCATCTTCTTTAGGTAGCTGCACCGGGTGGGGCGAGCAATACTCGCGCACTCCGTCGCACCTCGCTCAAACAACACATTGACTACGCTTTCTGCTGGGCGCTACCTCATTGCGGATGGAAGGTACGTTCCGTCCGAGCACCTTCTCACACCGTTTGGTGAATCTCAAAAGGCAGTTGCTGCCAATGACAGCTACTATTTTTACCTAAGTCAACTGCGTATCAAAATTGAGCAAGCCATCGGCTATATGACTACTAAATGGAGGCCCCTGGGATCGCCTCTGCAGGTAAAGCTGCGAAAAGCTACCTATGTTATAATTGCTATTGCGCGACGACATAGCTGTGCATTGATCACCGGCAGTACTCAGACCCATAATGATGCCTCGAAAGAATGGTATATCATGTTGGCTACATGCCAAGTGAAAGCTCGGCCAAGAATGTTGCAGGGGTTTCTGATTTTAGATATGAAATGGTGTCATTCATTTTAGATTGCGGTTAAGCACGACCATATCGTAATCTGCAACGCAGCCTAAATTGAAATGGCTTGCTTTTCTCGTTTCACTTTGAGAATTTGTATCCCAACTTCCAACTCCGCTGCGATTAAGTCGTCGCTCTCGTCACGCAGTTGGTGTTGCAGATCGCGAAGCCGGTCACATACCATAAACCATTCCTGTAGAGCAGTGTGACGCTCGCTTACTGCACTTGCCTGCAGACGAACATCCACCAATTTTCGGAACGAATCAGCAATATCCGTTCTCTGCTGCTTGATGGGTGGTTCATTGACATTCTTGACTGCTGGTTTGTGCGATCTTTCATTCGTCTCGCCAAAACTTCTAATGCTCTCATAGAATACATCAGAAGGGAGGAGGTGCTCGACAGCATCAATTAATTCAGGTTTTTCACCTAGCGATTGCTTCATATATAGCATATCGATACGCTCGTCGCAACACGCAAAAAACTGGCAGTCATTATGTCCTGATCTTTGAGCTTTTCCGCGGGCACTACGTAGTCAGACTTGAGCTGCTTCCACATTGTTTGCAAGCTCACCGCGTCATGCGAGACAACAATAGCGGGGTTGACTTGACAATTCGCAAGCGTAGGATGGATGTCTTGGAGCGAGAGATAGCCAAATGTAGTGTCAGACGCACCTACATAGGCGTCAGCGACATCTTCCCAGAATAATTTCTCCGCTGAGACAGCTAAGTCAAGATCATCACGCGATCGAGGCGCCCGTAAACCGTCATAGAGGCCCGGACACCGGTCGGAGAAGACTACATTTATCAATATGAACAGACACTGGATTTGTTTCCGAGAAATGATATGTTGTGAGCAGCTCGCTTTTGCTTTATGACGCCGCTGTATGCTTTCTGGCTCACTTTTTCTGCTTTTTAAGCTCCACCATTACATCCTTCTTCCGATTTTTGTAGTTGCTCACGCCAAGTCGAGCATACATTACTCTAAGCCCTTTGGATGAGTAGAGCATAGCTGGCGTATGTTGATCAGCACGATGCCGTTGACATCTTCGTCGTGGTCTAGAGTAGCGGCTTCAAAACTAAGAGACGATACTGCGGCCGAGATTGCGGGCGAGTCCTGCGTGATAAAGATCACTTGCTCTGAGGTATTGGTCGGGGTTCATGGGCTCCGCCCGACTACCATGGCAGGATGGGATTTCAACGACATAGAATTGGCTGACATCTTCCTCGTCACTGCTCTTAGAGGAATCGACAAGAAGTTTGACAATGCCTCCCCTCTCTGCTTCATTAACACTGCAGTCCAATGTGCTTGCGTTGCCGTGCGTCAGTGCTCCATTCGGCCTGTCCAGAGGAACATCAGGCGATCGAGTCAACACCATCTCGACAGCGCCAAGTTGACGCGCGGTGCAAAATGTGTTTGTGTCGAATATAGCCGGACACCCGCTCTAACCTCGATTGGGGGCCCTCCCGTCTATAACCCTAACCGTAGAGCGCTATTTGATGTTCGTGCCGCGCAAAATACCCAAGGAATCCAACACACACCCGCTCTACCCCCGCCCTCCCCTCGATAAGAACGACCTCGAGGGCCGTTCTCAATCGACCTCAATTATTTGCTTCGAGGCTCCTTGCTGTGATTTAAATTAATTATAGATAACGGCCAAGGTCGCAGTACTTAAGCCAGCCAAAAGGCATTAACACAGTTTTCCGACTGCATCAGCTTTTGGCTACAGTAATTACAGTAATTAGTATGTAGCAGGCAGATCACGCGTCACCGAGCCGATGTCGCGCTGAACCCCGATGTAGAGGTCATCGACCTGACGATGAGTGACGCTGAAGATGACGTGCAGTGCAGTGCAGATGGTGATGGATGTGACCAAGGATCTTTGGCTGGAGGTACCGGCCAGCAGCCTGAAGAGGCGCTCGGCGTGAAAAGTCGTTGCGAGAAGATCGCTCGGGAGGAGCGACCCGGTGACAAGTATAGTGAGAGCAAGTGCGGGGAGGAGAGGCAACGACAGTGAGAAGGACGGACGGCCATGAGGCCACGGTAGCAGTCTGTAGGTAGGCAGTAGCCTTCGTAGGAGAGCTCTGAACGGCCGGTACGGGCCGCCAAACTCTCAGTTGCAATCTGACCAGGAGAAGGTTGGGTGAAGCAGCTAAAATATACGCGTGGGGTTCTGCGGGCCGGCCTTATCCAACCAAGAAGAAAGACTTACAGAGAGTGGTCGAGGGCAAAAAGGGAATCGGTGCGTACCGAGGCGGCAGGTTGAAGTGGCTCGTGAGTTCGGAGAGCGGGGGGCAGTGGTTTGCGACCACTGGGGCTGAGAGAGACGCTGCTGTGAACGTCCACCTTGCCGTGGAGGAGTGTTCGTCGCCTGGAGCTGCCAAGTGGCTGCCGCGAGGTGCATCTTGTACAATGCATGTCGTCGGCAAGCGCGCCACGGAGCCGAAGTCGACGCGGGGAAGTGAGCTTGCTACCCTACCGCTATAGCTGGGCAGCACCAATAGTGACTGAGACACTGTGCACCACGGAATTGCCTGATCTGTATATATCGCCTGCGTGTCATGCAAGACGCACTCCCCTCACCCGTGGGTTCGACTTTATGGTGGTCCTGCATGGGGCATCTGGGCTAAGTACTCTGAGCGTGCTGAGCGAACTTGCTCTTAGTGGCTCCAACTCTGAGTGAAGAAGAAAGTAAATGATGAGATCAGAACGGAGTCCGACGAACTGTGTTATCTGTATTAGATCGAAGCTATGGCTAAGGAAACGAAAAGAGCATCAGACGGAGCAAAGCCATCAAGCTGGGGGCGCTCCCCGGCAACAGCAGAGGCCGAAGCAACTGGAGGTGTCCATCGTGGACTCGGGACACGATGCAGACCTGGTGGCGACCAGTGCAGACATCAGGGTGACGACTGGGAAGGCGCCGAGGACTAACGACGACGTCGAAGTGATGATGGTTTACACCGGCGACGCAGCGTCGGGTGGCCACGACGGAAGCGGTGACGGGCAGCCGGCAATCGGTAGCAGGGCTGGAACTGGAACGAGAGGTGGAACTGGTCGTGTGGCTTCAGCTGGTGGCGGTCAAGCTGAACAACCACCACTTGCACCACGGCAACCACAGCAGGCAGCGCCACAGCAGCCACCGGTGGCACCACGCAATCCGGCGCCGCAGCAACCGGCACAACAACCGAGGCCGAACACAGCGCACCAACCCGTGACCATCGTGGTACCGCGTGAGAATATGCCGAATCAGTT
Organism: Phytophthora tentaculata; assembly: GCA_033557915.1. Taxonomy (NCBI): domain Eukaryota; phylum Oomycota; class Peronosporomycetes; order Peronosporales; family Peronosporaceae; genus Phytophthora; species Phytophthora tentaculata. The sequence goes on from JAUCEA010000005.1 coordinate 2,219,828, forward strand.
GAGGATCCAGAAGTTCAAGGGCGTTGATGACGTGATGGCCGTGGCGATGTGGTGTGTCGACGGGAAGAGACATGGCCACGAGCAACGCGGACGCTGATCTGGAGTGTCACGCGGTAGTGCAGACTGGGGATGGCGCGGCCCCGGTGATTGTGGGGGAATGCAGTGTGGACAGGAGCAGTGACATGGTGAGTGGGGCGTCTGAGATCAACTCGTATGCAATTGCCAGCACGGGCGACGAGAAGTCCTTCGACGGTGCGTGTGATGCATCCAAGGACGAGGTGTCGAGTGCGACGGACGACGGCATGTGTAAGTCCACGAAATATGCGCACTTCGAGGGGGGCGACGGACCGGTGCGGTCTAGTGCTGTGCGACGAGGACTCTTTGAGAACGAGCCTGTGCAGCCGGAACTGACGCCCGAGCAATTGATGGTGGGGGTTATCGCGGAGATGCACCGAAGTGACGACACCAATGCTCGCGTGTTACTAGCAAACAAACGTCTTTTAAGCTTACAGTTAATCAAATAGAATTTCTTTTATATCAGAAATACTTCATGTCACAAATTGGGTTTACTGAGTTAAGCTAGACTTACCAGCCAATGATAAGTCCGGATTTGCGTAACATGACACAGACACACCGACGGACAGACGGACATTCATTTTATTTATTAAGACTAGCCGGCCGCCGCCGCTTCGCGGCGGTGGCGGCATGGTATTGGAGAAAGGGTGTTCCCAGATCGAAGGGCTTCATGGTATCGCGGGCATCATGGTGATTGCGGGCTTCGAGGTTTCGTGTATGTTCGTGGAACCGAGTGCGTCGTGGTTTTACGTGCTTGAAAATACTTTACCATTCCATAGTGTCACGCGGTTCCGTACGCCGCCGTCAATACGTACTCATCAGGTAGTTCCACACTGCGCGTTGGGCACTATGCTCTGCCGCTTTGGCACCGCGGTTCCGTGCTTGTTAGTGGTTATGAACTCTTCCATGGTTTCATACACTTTCGTAGTCAGGTCCTCTTTCGTGGTTACTTACTATTCCGCGTTTCCACCCGCTTTCGTGGTACATGAACTTCCGAGAGCCGTGGCCTCCCGCCGTCCGCGCCATCGTCGCTACGTGCTCTGTAGTGGGTCTGTGCGTCACAGTGATTTCCTGGACTCGCGGTGCGGTCTCCAGCCCTCCGTGCTTTCGTATTCAACCGTGGTATTGTGCTCCGTGGCTCGCTAGTTTTCTACCCATGTTCTACCGTGGCTACTGTACTCCTGTGGCGTCGTGTTCGCGCGCTCTTCCATGGTCTGTGGTCCTTATTGGCTCGGCCCCTCCCATGGTGTCATGTCTTCGTGGCCTTCCGTGGTGCTGTGTCCTTCCATGGCTTCGTGTCCTTCCATGCCTCGTGCTTCTCCGTGCTTTGTGTCATTCCATGCTTATCTTATATCTTGTGTTACCTCTCCAAAGAGCGTTTTATGTGTGCCACATACCGTTCTGGTATGTTCGCACCGTTTCCTAAGGCTCGCACACATAGTGCGCAAGTACAAAAAATAATATTGCCAATGGAACACATTTATATTGAGCCAATCAGTTCTTACGCTGGTTACAGGGGTGCTGATTGCGCTGGCGAGGTCTCCAGCGACGATGGAGGCGGCTAACGCACTCCTTGACGACGCGTGGTGGTGAGCGTGGCGGGCCCCCACTAATGCTGCGCTTCGTTGGCGAGGGTCTTGGATTGGCTCTGGCGCTGGCGCAAGTGGGCGGTGCCGTAACGCCTGGCTGTATGGGCCAGAGGCACACGCGATGCACCTGCGGGCACCTCTCTAGCCTCGCGCAGTGCGAATGCATTCCACACATAGAGCTGTTCGCAGCAGGCACATCGCCGGAGCTGTATGCCGAGGCTGTCATGGTCGAACGGGGGGTGCACGATGTCCGCCCGGCACGTCGGGCATATTGTAGGTAAACGTCCCATTGGAGAGTGATATTATTCTTATTAATGTTAATAGTTCAATTAATTTAGGGACTTTTCTCAATAAGTATTAATTAATTAATATATCAACCCAGTCCATGCTTTTTTTAATAAATCAGAGGATCTGTTTTATAAGAACTAAAATGCCAAATATTGCCGGAAGCCCAAATTCTCTTGACAGCTTCTATGGCCGCTAGAAACATTATGTGAACCTCGGCGTAGCCTACTAATGCAAATTAACGTACGTACACGCAGCGTACATTGCGTAACGTGTCGCTCCGCGGCTTTCAGTTTGAAAATGGGGGCAAAATGAAATTTGAATGGTGCATTTAAGTACGATATGTAAACCACATACAATACGAAATCACATAGAAATTATATATTATCCAATGGGGCCGCCTTCGCTGCGCTTAGAACGCGGGAATTAGCGTCGCCTTTATTAGCCCTACCCTCGGACGGAATGACAGATGGACACCGTACTGCGGTTGAGTTTTAAGACTAGCGCTCTGGGCGCCCGCTACGCGGGCGCGGTGACCATGGTTAGATAGAGGGAAAAGAAATAGATTCGCCTCCGCTGCGCTACGGCGGATGCTATTTATACTATTATAATATGTAAAGCTAAAAAATAAGACAATAATATTTGTGGCATTCGTGCTTCGAATTTTTTTCGCTATAGTTTTTTTGCTTTATGTTGCTCAGTCTATCATCTGACATCTTCATGAAGTTACCTTTACGGCAACAAATACATATATTAAATGCTGATAATTCAGAAAAAAATAAAAGTAGCTTCTAACAAAGTCGTGCTACGCACGAAGAAGCTCTGAAATTTCGAGCATGACATCTAAACTGTAGCGGGGATTGCTGATGAGCTGTGAATACAGTAGGAAGTTTTACAGCGATGTGCTGTGCTTGATACCCGGACGACGTAGATTTTCTTTTGCCGAGTATTATTGCCAATTAGTGCACAGAGGGGCTTCACAGGCTTCGTAAATAACCTCGTGCTTTCGTTAGAGTCGTCGGCATGCAACTCGTCCTTACAATGTCCTCGTGGTTGTTTTGGTTAAAGAAGGTCTTCGACACTGCATATTGATGGAAAAAGCGGCAGCGGAATAACTGTGACTCGACCAATATTTCAATATCTGTTATTTTGTGACGATTGCAGAAAAAAATCGCTGCCAATATATATATATATGCAATCACTGCTGGTGTCACTGCACATCAACTCAATACTCAACGGCATGGGCAACCAGGAGGCATATCAAGACGTGGAATGGAATGGCGAGATACAAAGCTTGTATCTTCAGGCCCGTAGAGATTAATAGGATGAGACCACCTTGTTTTTCATTAGTTCACGCTATTACGTGTACTTGTAAGTGTAGCTTTAGTAAAACGACGTCGTGGGTGGCTCTGGGTCCCCCGATGTTCGGCAGTATGGCCTCGGATTATCTTATGGACATCTGCGACGAAGATAAGAACGACATTGCCGCGGGGTTATTCGAGATAGTTGGACAGTGTCCCATGCCAAAGTCCCGCAAGTCTACCTGCCACCTACCAGGGCGGGAAGCACACGTCTCCCTCTATTGATGCGGCGTATGTGGCTGCTCAGGAGGCGTATCGTAACAATGTTGCAGCAGCCATGTGCAGCGATAGCTTCTTCGGCCTCCTGTCAACCTACCAAGCTCCGTGTATTTTCGCTGGTACTGCCGTCCCGCATAAGTCCAAGAAGAATGATGGTCTTGTAGAATTCCAGAGTTGCTTGGGCGGCCTGGACGAGAATTTGTTCGGCAATTATTACTTGGATCGATTCTACAGACCGCAACTGAACCACGCAGGCACGGCATTTTTGACGGGCGAGGGCATCATTAAGGACTCGCAGAAGCCGCATAAACGGTTTGAATGCCTACCGCTATAGGTTATTGCGTATTGTGAAGCAACGTTTTGGTAGAGTGTGTATTAGTTCAAAATAATAGAAAAAACTTGATAAAAGAAATGTTTTACGACTCTTTAGATTCCTCTAACGCGAATCTATCTCCTTCAAACCCCAGAGCGATTTTCTTCTCCAGATACGGGAACACCCATTTCCAACTCACAAACAGCGACACCATCAGCCACGCGATGAGCACCAACGTATCTCTCGGGAAGGCTTCGAACAGCACTTCCTCCACCACAATATCGAACACACATTCCTTCATTTCTAACTTGGAATCTGGACGTCGAACGCCTTCGATTTCGGCCAAAAGTGAAAATTCCACTTGGACCGCTGCTCCTGAGGCTTCCAGACGGTATCGCACGGACTCGTGGCTCTCCATTTCTGTGGGATATAGTCGAAGTTTGGCCGTGTTCAAGATTCGTCGACGAGGCGGCATCGGCGTATTTTTCATGGTGTTTGACACTGGCAGCGGGAGCAACACTCTCTCCAGTTGCAGCGCGAAGGTCGACGGCTGCGTGGCTGGATATGACACTTTGATGTCGTAAACTGTGGTGGGCTGCAAGTCCGAGACACGGAAGAGCTGCGGGACGCCATATAGCACACTCTGCGAAGCTAGTGGGAGGTCTGGACGTAGATCGATCACGGGTAAGCCATCGCTAGTCGGCGTAGAGGTTGCCAGGAAGGCCAGGATGGCGAGCAAGAGCAACATCACTAAGGAACTGCAGATTTCTATTTTCGGTTTTCTCCGTCTCTATTATTTAAATCACTTAGAGCATCTCCACCGGTAGTTGAGTAAAATTATGAGCAAACCCTTTCTGGACCAAAAATATAAAATCGTGCAGGAGAGCTTTGCTCATACACATACGCACCTTCGTTAAGTACGATGATTTGATCAAGTCTGCGCAAAACCCTGTACTCTCTGACGGTGCGTATGCGTATGAGCAAACCTTCGTTAAGTACGATGATTTGATCAAGTCTGCGCAAAACCCTGTACTCTCTGACGGTGCGTATGCGTATGAGCAAAGCTCTCCTGCACGATTTTATATTTTTGGTCCAGAAAGGGTTTGCTCATAATTTTACTCAACTACCGGTGGAGATGCTCTTATAATATATGTCAATATATAATGCTATAAGATAGCGTAATGCAGTACTCATAATTTATTATTCGAACGGACTCATTACATAACACCAGACGCAAACATGGAGTACGATACCAGCCAAACAAGTACTTTAGTACAGGAGATAAAATGTAGTGTCAGTATAATTATGTCAAGCCTCGGACAAGCAGGCAGGGAGCACTGCTCGCTCAAAAATCCGGGGAGCAAAACAAACTCGAGAAGAGTGCTCCTGAGGTTTTAGTGCTCGTCGACAAAATGCGTTTTGACGGGGGAGCATGCTTTGTAGAAGGCTTAAGCATGCCTGTAACGCGAAGACTGGTGAGGGACAAACACGCTGGTAGTGTCCATGTCCGCCACACCCGTAGCAGCGGACCAAGCTCTCGACTGAGCATAAGTCCATGGGTTCGGGCTCGTTGTTCGCACCGGTGCCTACGGGCTGCGAAACAGCAGGAGAAGCGCCCGAACTGCGGCTCTGCTCCGGTTCTCGAGGTGCACTAGCCTGATCTTGGCGGTGCTCCACTTCCCGATAAGTACCAGCCTGCTTGTGACTGTACTCCTCTTGGAGGGCGATTCGAATCGCCTCCTCCATTGTGGTCGCATGCACGCGAAATAGCTGCGTGCGTGCAGGACCGACCGTCATGCCGTCCATGAAGACTGTTGTCATAATGTCTTGAAGGAGGGGACTCCCAGCTATCGAAGCCACAAACGTGCGCATCTCTTGTACGTACTCGTGCAGCTCGCGTCTGCCTTGCTCGCAGGCGAGAAAGCGCGAGCGCTGGCGGAACTCGTTGTTCGCCGGTAGGAAGGTGGCGCGCAACTGATAACACAGGCGCGCCCAGGATGTGAAGCACCCAGGAGATGTCGTCTCCCTGGTGTATGCCCAGTTCTTGGCACGCCCAACAAGGTTGGACAGGGCAAAAGTTGCCCGAAGTGGCACGTCCGAGATGAGGCCCGCCTTCATGGCGATATCGACCTCCCGGACCCAGAAGTGAAGGTTTCCCCCTTCCTTCCATTCAAACGCGGGGGCCTTCCGCCTTACCAGCTTAGGCCTGGTTGCCTGGGATGCGGCCATTGAAGCTTCCAAGCTCCCGCGAGCGTGCGCGATGAGACCACGCTCGTAGGTCTCAAACGCGGTCACGCGCTCGTGTTGCTCGGCAGGTGTCGCCGCCGCCAAGCTGTGGAGTACATCTTGTCCAAAGATGCCCCCCATCTTCCGAACAGAATCGAACTGAGAGTCGTTCAAGTGAGGATACTCACTTCGGTCCATCGTGGCTCAAACGTCGAGACCACAGAGGATTCAGGCAGTGCAATCTACCCGCGCAAGCGTAGGATTGGCTACAAGTGCTACCAAGTGTGACGGGGTCACACAGCACCTTGCACAGAGGAAGTGCTTGCGGGTATTTACTACACAGGTGAACGCCAGTTCACGTGTTCCCGGCCTCAAAGGGAACGATTTGCTACTTAGAAGAGTAGATTAAAGACTGATGTATTTTTAGGTAAACTGAGCATGAGCTCTCATACAACTAGAAGTCACCTATAGTGAAGCTATGTAGATATCCAATGGTTGGCTCAGTGAGCCTCTGGCACCATGTACCATGTACCAGGAGCAGTGACACGTCACTCTTCATGTAACTAGGGTACTATTGGGTTTACCCGGAAGAAGACAGCCCGTGGATCCCAGGGCCGGTGGCGTAGGCCACGGACAGGTGGACGAGGGCTCCCCAGCCACCAGTAGAGGCGGCTTGCCCTACTGAAGAGCGCTGAGTCTTCGTGATGGGTGTGCAGATTGTGCGGACACGAGACTTAGTCCAGAGAGACATGGTTCTCAACCGGTGAAGAGCAGTGGTGGACTGCTGGTAGTACACATGGTGCACGGGGGTACGGTAACCCTTGAACTTTTGATAAGTTCTGGTGCGTTCACACGCCGCCGGAATGTCGCTTGGCATAGCGACACCTGACTGCACTCTACGTCAGAGGGGCAGTCGTGGGCTGGTCTCTGGTGGACTTGCCTTTGGTACGGTGAAGGAAGTACCATTGGTCCTTGACGGACCGTTTGTGTTCGATGATCTCGCGCACCGCCGCAGTTCTCGCCATGAACAATTTGGCTGTGCCGAACACAAGGCATAGACCCGGACATTTGGTGTGGCAAGGCTACGAAGCCTGCCCGCCCAGGCCTATGACGGGGCATTGGTGAGTCATGTTCCCACCTCTGTCATGCCTTGGGCGTCTGAAAGAGACCGCCAGGACGCAGTAGCGTCACGGAGTTGTCGGTTCGCTGACAGCTCCACATACAACAAGGCCATGCCGTGGGCATGGGTCTGTTGCCCGGCGTGTGGACCTGTTACGCCAGCAGCGTCCACGCCGAAGGGCGTCGCGCCGAATGGGTTTTGACAGTGGTTGTGCCTATTAGCGCTAACCTGGTGGGTAACATAGTTCCACACACGGTCGCCCAGATTTAACTGAAGAGGAAGACGCGGATTGCGCTTCCTGTGTGGGCAACACAGTATCACACGCAGTCGCCCAGAGTATAACTGTAGAGGAAGACGTGGAATACGCTTTCTGTGTGGGAAACATAGTTCCATACGTCGAGGCGGGTAGCTTAGTTCCGCAACCAAGGTGGGTAATAGAGTTCCACAGCCAAGGCGGGTAACATAGTTCCGCACCGAGCCAATGGCTCTAAGTGGTGAGGTTAATGTTACCTCACCAGACGTGGGACGTTAAGTCACGCAGACTCAAACTGCTAACGCGAAGGCTGAATGCCTTCGGTCGGCGAGGCCGACGCGGCCGACCATACCGGCTAGCCACACGGGGCCTTGAGGGCCTCAGATGGCGCCAGTGAGACATCCCACGACGTGGGTAACGAAGTACCACGTCGCGGCCGCCATCGACGACACCTCAACCGCCGCAAGTCGAGTCTAAACCACGTTCGGACTGGAGTCGTATCCAGCGACTCGGAGTCCAGGAGCCGCACTCCTCCGACGCGGTCGGTGGAAGAGTATTATCACATCTTCGAAGGCGAGACCGGTTTGCCCGTCAAGGCATTCGGCATCCACATGGAGCCGTTGCCAGAGGTGCCAGGGATATTGGACCTCAAGGAAATGACGGCGGAGGATTTCCTGGTCAGCCTCACGGCTGGAGAGATTGTCGAGATGGCACTCTCCGGCAAGAGACCACCCCTGTTCTCAGGCTTCTTACGACAAGTCGTGAAGTTTTTGAGATGGATCCGGTGCTGCGCGAGAAGCACGCACCGGTCAGCCTCCACGTTGTCACTGAACAACTGTTCCTTCTGGACCAGGGCGCGTTCGTAAGCGCCCTTGGAGCGTGGCCGCCGATAAGCCCATGAGGAGGAGTGAGTTTCTCCAAGAAGAGGCCAGCTCCAGAGCTCTTCTTGGGAGGACAATAACCTCTCGGGTTGATGGCAGCTCCCTGGCTGACGGGTGCCACCACCAAACCCCCATCGATGCACAGCAGGCGACAATTGATGATGCGTTGCAGGAAGGCCAACGACTAGCAAATGCAGAGTACCATTTTGTGCGCGTCAAGATACAGAGCGTTCCAGTCGCTATGGAAGTGAACATCAGTGATATCCGTTCTGCGCTCGAAATGCCCAGCTATAGTCTGCGCCCTCCGTTTAGAGATCCCGTCACCGTATCCACGTCTGCTCCTGATAGCAATATGGAGGACGTTGACCATTTAGATACCTAACGGAAAGAAAGAGAGACAGGAGACCATGGCAGCTACATTTCCTTAATAGCCAATGCATTACGTTTGTACCCGCAGTGGCTGTACAGATTCTCACCGACTTCTTCCTTTTGACGAGTGCAAGCGTGCATAGCAACTCGCAGCACAGTGAGTGGATCATCGCGAAAGGCCATATTCGCGTGGCGTTGAATCCAGCGTTTCAGCAACGAGAACCCAACCTCAATTGGATTTAGGTCGGGCGAGTAGGGTGGCAGAAAAAAAGTAGCGCTCCGGTCTCGTGAATCATGTCCTGCAGCTCTTTATACATATGGATCTTGGCATTATCCATCACTACAATGGACCGTGGAAGCGGCCATGGATTGAGGAAGGGCAGTATCTTGAATTTGAAAACTTCGTGGAAGCTAGATCGAGTAAAGGTCTCCTCCACATCTCCCCACGCAAAGAAGCCTTGTACGTCCATCGCAGCCAGAATTGACACACGTTTACCGCGGCTAAACGGAAGAGTTGCGTGCGCCGGTGTATTTCTAGCAGACCAGCCATAACGACGCAGCACAGATCTCGAAGAATATTAGAATAACTTTAGAAATTTCATTTCAAAAACTTCTGCTTTGCGAATTACCTGCCGTCTTTTGACGTTTCATCGACGAAGACGAGTTGATCGGGGCCACTGTAAAATGGAGTGAGACGACCGATATACTCTCGTCTTTCGCGAGGTACGCTTTCCCTCGCGCGCTTAGTTAGGACTTTCCGCGTTAGGTTTAGATCAAAGAGAAGGGCCCGACAGACTGTCGCGTCAGAGACGCCAATTGAGTCCCTGTAGTGCTTGCGTAGCTCGTAGCGCAGCTCTTCAAAATAGAAGCACGGATGTGCTTTCACGTAGTTTTGTACGAATGCGCACACATCACGAGGCCATCCTGATGACTTTGCCCTGGCCTCTGCTTTACGGACATTGCCTGTTGTACGGAAAAGCATATACCATCGTACGAGACTACGCTCTGAGAGACCTAGCACATTAGCAACAGTAGCAGTGTCGATCGAGTAAACATACATCAGAACGATACCTCTCCAACGCATATCTAGTGAGTAGGTCATTTAAACTCTGACGCCAGGGTAAAACTCCGAATGCCCGACGATTGCCAGCCATTCTGACAATCGCTCGTTCATAGGCAGTTTTTCAGTGCGATCAAAGCCCTTTATCGGGGCTGTTCTATCCTCTCTGTAATTGGTAGAAATAATTGTGCGGCTTTAAATTAGGTCTAATTTGCTTCTTTTGAACCGATAACGAAATAGCCAGAGCCTAACCGCACCCACTAAAAAGGTACTTTTTCAAGTCCGACTCGCCAAAAGCCCTGAAAGGCACAATACGATCTTTCGGGACCGAAGGGCCAGCAACTTACCAACCTAACATGCGAGTAGTGCAGCGAGCCCGTGGCGAGCGGAACGGAGGCGCAACACGGTAAGTAACATGCATGCGTCCCCGCCGCGAAGCGGCGGCGCTCGGCTAGTACATGTAGTATTGTGATAAGTACCACGGTATAAGTGAAAATCCTGAGCAACATCAGTTTAATCTCCAAAATACGGGCCACTTCTCAATAGAAACTTCAGTGTTGATGTGATTAGCGCACTATCGCTCCACTACTTTGGTCAAAATCCAGAGAACTTCGAAGTGAGTCGAATAATAACATGACTGTTGCTTATACAAACGTTAATAAAGAGACTACGCTTAGCGGCGACGGTGCCGGTTGAAACGGAGGAAGAGCGCACCGATGACGAGGAATTGCAGGACGACCGAGTAGGCTGCCAGGATGATCATGTTCTGCCAGACGTTGACCTTTTCCATGCCGTAACCTTTGAGTATGTCCCACGCTTCTTTCGTGTTGACCTTGGAAAAGTGTTCGTACATGAAGGACTCGAACGAGTACGTGTGGAATGCGATGTAGTAGCCCCATCTCCAATACACAGGCATGTCTTCGAACGGCACCATGAAACCCTCGCAAAGCATGAACATACCGAAGAGACCGGCGCCCAGTGCAATGCCCATAATGTAGTGCGGCACGGCAGCTCCGAGCAAGTGCATCAGTGACTCGGCGGCGATCAGCGACAGCGTCAGATTGAGCAGGAAGGTCGGGAACGAACGTACGTGGGCCAGGAAGACCACGATCGCCGAGGCCAGCACCGAGATAAGCAGGATACCGGGTAGTGAAGCCAGCAGGTTAGACATTGTGTAACCAGTTAGTGATAGAGCGTACGCCCGCATTTCCCGCTCCATCACTGCACGGTGTTCCAGCAAAGCTGGAAGAGCGGCGACGGACATGAAGACGAGGAAAGCTTGTACGTAGAAGAGCAGAGACACCATCGAGATGTCCTTGATGCCGTCATTGGAGCTCAAGTACATGGTACCCACCATGAGCGACAGCAGCACGTACATGAGCACACGCAGCCAGAAGACACCGGGATGTCGCCAGTTATTGGTCAGATTACGCTTCACCAGCACGAAGAATTGGTCGATCGGCCATGGTCGCATTGCTTTAAGAAGCTCTGGGTTAGCCAGGTGATCGCGACGCGAACGATCCCGAACCACATCGGCACGGAGACGCTGTGGCTCGGCACTTTCTTTCAGTGCACGGATGAAAGGCTCGAGTTTCAAGCCGTCGTGGAAATTTGTGTTGACTAAGTGAACGAAGTATTCCGCCGGATTGGTGTACATGGGACATACGTATCCCATTGAGAAGAAGTGGGCGATAGCAGCGTTTGTAGGGCCACTGTACACTAATTCGCCACTACTGAGGATAACCAAGTTGGTCAGCATGCCGTAAATCGACGAAGAAGGTTGGTGTATCGTACACACGACGTTCTTGCCACCTTCTTGGCACAACCGCTCGATGTACTGCATGACACCGCGAGCAGAAGATGAATCCAGACCGGAAGTGGGTTCATCCAGGAGCAGAAGAGCAGGATCAGATAGTAGTTCCAGAGCGATACCGAGACGCTTACGCTGACCGGAAGAAATACCTTTGTGGAAAACATCGCCCACGCGAGCGTTGGAGCATGACCGTAAGCCCATAGCGTCGATCACGTCCTGGACACGGGCCTCACGCTGGACGGGGGGCATGTGTCCCGGCAGACTCAAACCGGCGCCGATCTGCAGGGTTTCCAGCACTGTGAATGCACCCAAGAACGCCATGTCCTCAGATACGTAGTTCATGATAGAGTGGAAGGTGCGGAGGTCGCGTGGCTGGCCGTTCACCTCCACAAGTCCTTCCAGATGCACGCCCGAGCCTCCCGACGGCACTCGGTCCGCGAGCATATCAAGAAGAGTGGTCTTACCGGCACCGGACGGACCTAAAATGGCCGTCAATTCGCCCGGTCCCGATCGTCCCCATACATTGTTGAGAATCTTACGGGGTTGCTGACGCTCGAACTGCGCCTCGAGCCCGGACGGACCCGAACCGCGCTTGCTGTTGTTACGGAGACGTCCGAGCGCCTTCTCCTTGGGCTGAATGAAGTACGAAATGTGCTGCCAACTGATGGAGCACGTCTGCAGTGCCGCGCGTTGACGGAACCCCTCGGTTGATAACTGTGAGTCGCCGTCGAAGAGCGCGACCTTGGGTTTCACCGGCACATTGTTGTTGCTGAACGTATGCGGTGCCGGCCCCTTAATGGTGTCCAGGTTTTCGAATGCCGTACCGGGCGACATCATTCCGCTCTGGTTCAACTGTGTGCGGCTGCGTTCGAGCTCATTGCGCGACATCGAGGCGCCAAGCACCGCCGTGGGCTCCGATCCATCCGAGCTCATGGGCGTATGGCTCGAAGTCGAAACCTGTCGGAGCACGGGTCTGCCGTCCATGTTGTCGAGATTTTCGCTGCAAATTCAGTCAAGTCGACAAATGAAAGTTTTGTCGACAGACACGGACTCTCTCTCCGAGACGGTCTTTTCCGTAGTGAGAGCGCCTCACATCATCTCTCTGAGCAAAGCGGGTGTGTGTGTCCATGGTAAAGAACAGGGTTGACGGACGGGCCCGACAGATGCGCCGATCCCGAACACCTGGACAACGTCGTGACGCTCCAGTGCGTAGCCTCGACGGATTGTCAAAGTCTCACCTTGGCAAAGTCTCGGCGTTCAGATAATGCAGATCAAACGACGGTGGCGTCGCGGGAGGGGTAAAGGCACAAATTGAACGGTGGACCGATTGGGCCCGCTTCGTGATGGATGGCACACGGCCGAAAGAAATCCCACTCGGCGCCGTCAGCGATGTGTCCGCTCCAGGGTTGTTGGCAACAACTTGTTGCCATGATTGGTCTTGGTACGCCCTCACGAACACATGCACTCGAGCGACAGCAGGTCGATACCGGTAGCAACTAAGTACTAGTAGTAATTTAGGATAGGCATGAAAGCTTACGGTGCGTGCGTTACGGTAGTAGTGCTAAGCGCGCTGGGCGCTGGGAACGATGCCTACAGCAACATGGCGGGTGGGCATCTGCTTGCTGTCCGCTCACTTCTAAGCACCTGGAGGCAAAGTCAAGGCAAAGTTGGATCCGTCACAGCATCAGTGAAGCCGAACAGCGGGTGTCTGACACCGTGTCATTGTCGCGTCTCCACAGCGACCGATTCAATTGCCGATAATGCTACTGTAGTTCTGTTGCATGACTACGGCCACCGTGATGCTGCTACACTACATGTAACGTTAGTGGATCTTATCCCAATGCCAGCCATGTCTTCTTTAGCGTGGACTATCGCAGTCCCATTACACATTCAAGTCTAACGCCCGAAAATGAGGTTACCGGTACATGTACAGATGAACCTGTCTAAGATGAGATCATATATCGTGATATCCTGTAGTGTACCTGATAGGTTTTGATTCCACCGGACTGGTAGACTTGCTTTTTGTAAAAGCCTTGATAATATTAACTTGAAACTCGATACAATGTGATGATAAAAAAAAACAGTCAAATGAGGTCAAATCACAGTTTTTGGTGAGAATAATGTACAAACCGACATGAAATCACTTGTCCACCCATTCTAAGCGGTTTTCATCGGAAATTAGCGTCTAAAAGGGTCTCAGTAGAGGCCTAGGACAAGTCTGGCGTACCACCAGATATTTCTATAAATTTCCATATTTGAAGTATTTTGCTCGAATTCCTCTAAATTTCATGAATATACACCACAAAGTCGTGCTTCGCCCGAAGAAGCTCTGAAATTTATGATCCCTTTTCCTTTTCAATGTTAACTACCCTCTAGGTATACAAAACCTATTAACGTTTGAGAAGTTTGGGATTTCTCGACAGAAACTATTAGCGTTGTGAAGGTTGGGATTTCCTGTAGTGACGCATCTCCTGCGCCTGCTTCGCAGCCGCAGTATCTGCATAGCACTTTCCTTTTACTACAGTAACCGCAAATAAGTACTTCAAATATGCTACAGTGCGCGCTATCAATATGTGTGCACCCCTTGCGGTTTAATTTCGGCGTTTGAAGCACTGAAACTCGATCCCAGGGTCCACATCTTAAAAGGCTGGCTCTGCTTGGAACGAGTACACCGTCGTGCCCGCCTTGGTCTCCGTGAGCTTGATGTGGATGAGCTTGCCCTCGCTATTCGTCATCTCGAACAGCTCCATGCGCACATCGGCCGAAATCGTCATCTTTCTTTCCCACTTCTTAGCACTACAAAGAAAATGAATCCACATCCTATCCATCAAGTGTAATGTCCCACTTGTGTTCGATCTGTTGTTCGCTCTTTGGTGTCGGAGTGGCTATTGATATTTATATGTAGCAAGAATTTGTTGTGACCGTACTTAGTCGAATGGTGCGTGACTTTTGGTAGAGTAAATCACTTCTGACACTGGGCATGCATGCCATAATCTCACCGCTCTCAACTCTGGGAAACACAGCGAGAGACTACGAAATGCAGTTCAAATTCTCTGATAGATATCACGGGTTTCACGAGCATTTATTAGCCCTGGTAATTTTTATGTGTGTTTGGGAGCTTTAGCGACTCGGTGATGATTTGGCCCAGGCCAGGCTTTCAAGCACTGTTGTCATTTTAACGAAGCGCCAAAAGTTGTACTATAGTAGTACTGCCAACAATGGAGTTGAAATAGATCACACTATGACACATATCCTCAGCAATGCCACCGCGCGAACGATGCAGTAGACGCAACCACGATATAATGATTTAAGATCGTCCTGCCACGACTCGGTAGCTGGGTACGCAGAACCTACACTACGCGGCGCATCTTAGTGAAGGTTTTGCGTATCCAGCTACCGATATTGGAGGGAGGTGGAGGCGCGTAGCTCTAGATTATTAAACCATGGCGGCGTCGACTGTGACGGTGGCCGAGCCACTGCAATGTAAACCTGAACAGCTACTGCAAGAGTGGCGATCGTACTAAGATTTAGCCATATAACGTCATCTCCATAGAACGCAGCTCCTCAACACGCTGCTCCACCTTGAGCTTAACGCCTCGTGCTATGCAATGCTAGTCAGCGCGATATGGCTTTTAGTTTTGTGTTTCACAGTAGAGTTTTCTGTGCGTTTGGCGCCAACAAATTCGTAAGCAGTTTGCTTACTCCCCAAAATAGCAGCGCTTTGTATGGAAAAGTCGTCCAGGCTAAAACGAATTCGTGTGAGCACAGACGCACAGAAAACGCAAAAGTTTTCATACGAAAAAGGCGTCAGACGCCAACAAATTCAAGAGAATTTATTTTTGCGGACGACTTGCGCGCATTATTGCGCTAGTGACAAAAGTTTGTGCGCATACGTGTTATTAGGTTTCTACTAGGTAATATAGGTGCGGCACACCAAAAAAAAAAGTACGCGGCTTGTTCCGCTCTGTACCGTGGTGGCCTTTGTTTGTCTGAGAAGCAAGTCGGGCATGAGCAATGGTCCCAAAGTTGTAAGGTTGAAGATCATCACCCGATTGGGATATTTAGTCGAAAACCTGAGTGCTAGGTGCCCCGATATGGACTACTCGAGCGGCGCGTACCAATATTCTAGGCAACAAGTGTTAACATAATATCAGGAATGCTTCCACACTCAGTGTGTACGCTCACACTGAATAAAACGACACCTACGAAAACTTATCACCTGCATTTACCCGCCATTCAGACAGGTATTAATTTACGCGAATAGTTCGTGCAACATTCCATATTAAAATAGGCGTACTTAAGCGCGGGGGCGACGACACAGGTAACATTTGTATAGTTTATTACTCCAACACAGGTATAGATGTCCACGGCCATTGTCTCATTGTATTTGTGTATTATTTTTCATGAGTTTATAGTATTGTTTTAGTATAATACCCGGGTTGTTATTTTACGGAAATTGAAACACCAACCGGATCCCCCCTTAGCTCTGAAATAAATTTCAGAGAACATCAACCGCCTTAACATGGTCAACTTGCTATACTTGATCAAAAGTTGTTCTACGGCCTGTACTAGCTAAGGGAGGTTAATCTGTACTGGTACCTTGCGGTGTCGACGGCCGACACCGCGAGATTCGAGCCACACGTCGCGGTGCATCGGTACCGGTAGCTAATGGTACTCAGGCCAACATGACACCGTTGCCAATGTTTCTGTTAGCGACTCGTTTGCTAGCGTCCATTCCAGTACACACCGGTCAACACGGAGACTGCTGCTGGTGTCCTGGGCTAACGACGGAGCCGCGGAAGTCTCTCTCAATATGAGAGTCTCATCACCGGTCAGCAGGAAGCAAATATTAATGGGATGGCCGGTACTCGATGCGAGCCACTACGATGGTGATAGCATGGAGGAAGCCATGTACGAGGAGGAACGCCTGGTCTACGCTGCCGCGGGGTTATCACTGAACGAGACTGGGGCAACGTCGTGGGTGTCGAAGATAGGTGGAAGGCTCCGATCCGCATCCGTCCGGCTTCCAAGCGTCGGGTGCCGGAGGCCCCATACTGGGACCTTCTGGAGGCGAGTGACTGGGACTATGTCCCGCCTGCTCAGACCATCCAGCTCCTAGCCGCCCAGGCGGCGAACGATACGGCATTTGCCCGATGGTGGGATCGAGACTGCGCTCAACACATCCGGCAGTTGCACGACGGAGGCACACCTTCACTGTTGGACTTCGTGACGCGCCACGCACCCAACCCTGAACCGCTTAGACATTTATTTGCTACCCTTCCTTATCCTGAGTTACTGGCACGCCAACTACCTCGCTCACTCCTGGAGCAGTGGGGCTTCCGAGAAATCTTACGTGCTCAAGAAGGCTTTGTCACGGAGGTGGCCGCTCCAGGGACAACCCCAGGAGATGCCCAACGTTTTTGCGCGCAGGGGCTATTGGATGCGGAAGGACAGGATCTTCCCACCCGCATGAGTTTGTTTGGCGACCCAGGACGGTGGGAAACACTCTCAGAATGGATACCCCGGTACAGTGCTAGAGCGCGGCCGACCGGACTGGATGAACACGATTGGTCCATGCTGCACATTCTGCCTTACATCCTCAGACACTGGGATGCCACGGCGATGGGTAGAGCTGGGGGTAGCTCCCTGGCCTGGTGGTGTGTCAACTACCCTGTCGTGCGGACACTCTGCCATGAGCTCGTCAATGGCAACTGGGGTGCAGGAGCATACCTGCCGCTAGGCCTTACTCGACGGAACGGACTGATGCGAAGTCGCTTCGGTCCCTTCCGTCACGAAGCAAATAAGGGCTCGTCGGCCCTGATACCCCTTGATGGGAAACCCGTGCGACATCAAGGGAGGGATCCTCGTCGGAGGTACAGCAGGGACAGCCAGGTGGATGCAAGAGAGGCAGATCCACGTACCAGGGGCTGGGCCGGACCTCGTCCGCGAAGGCGACAGAGCAACCTGGGGGAGTTCTTCTCGGCCGTTGCCGGGGAGGCTCAGGCACAGCAGACTCGTCGGAACTTCCGGTCAGCACAGCGGCGCTTGGTCAAGGAGCGAAAGAGACAGGAATGTGGCTGCACTGAGAAGAATTCGCGGCAGCATCGTTCGGGAAGGCCGCCGCGGGAACTAAGCACATGCTACGTGGTTTCACAAAACGTAAATGGGTTCGGGAGAGGCGCTACCGACCGGGATGCGTGGCTCCGATCCTTCCGTAGCGCCCAACCCCAGGGCCGTTTAGGGCTGCATATACTTCAGGAGACCCACGTTAAGCAGAACGAACTCCGTAAGTTCACAGATTACCACGCCGCCGGGTGGGGTTTCAGGACGGGCCCTGGCACTTGTGCGTACTCGTACTGGGCTCCGTCCGCTTCCAAGAAGGCTGGAGTGGCCATCCTGGTCAACCCCTACGGAAATTTTCGAGACGTGTCGCCCGCTTTGGAGCGCCATTGGAGTCCTCACTTCATGGCAATTCAAGGCACGATTCATGAACACCGTATCATCGTGCTCAACGTGTACGCGCCGCACCGTACAGCACAACGTGAGCAATTTTTCCGTAGCTTGCTTGACGTGGAACTGCCGGAGGGCACGCTAGTGGCAATGGGTGGTGACTTTAATTGTACCTTGGATGCTCAAGCGGACCGTAGCTCTACGACCAGAGCAGGGAACCATGACTCCCCGGCGTTACGGGACCTCCTGGCAACCTGGGGGCTCCTAGACCCTATAGCGAACTCTCAACTGGAGCTGACAACTGCGGCTGACTTGGCTTCGCACCACGTGGCGACACATACGTATCACTACTCGGTGCCAGGCTATGGGGACGCACCTTCTCGCCTCGATCGTTGGTACGTCACTTGCGGCCTGGACGCATGGGTGGCGGGATGGGAGGTCCTCCAACCGAGCGTCCACTCTGACCACCATGGAGCAGTCATCCATCTACAACTTCCGGGGGATCCGGTAAAAATCAAACAGGCGAGCCGTGTATACCCGGTTCCGATGTATGCGGAGGACGTCATCAAGGCCTCCACTATTGCTCAGCTCCAGCGTTTCCTCGACGACATAACCGCCAACACTTACACAGCTAAGGAGCTGACCAAATGGTGGGATGCTCTCAAGTGCGCGCTGGTCACAGCCACACGGATGGAGGTTCGCCTGCAACGGCGGCGGCGAAGAAACACGTTACGCCAGAAACTCCGGAGGCTGACCGCCCAACAGAAACGTCTCCAGGAACGCCTGCAGGGGACACCAGCTTCGGTGGAAGCGATCACGGATGGCCACGAGGCCTTGTCACTAGACGACGTGTCCGTGACATCTCCGCTTGCGCGTGTGAGACGGGCGATAGCGGAGCGCAAGCAGACCCGGACGGCAGTGCGCCAACGTCAAAGTTTTGAAGACGCAACCCACTTGAACGGAAGTCGACAAAGGCCATGTTCAGGAGAGTATCAAGGAGGCGTGTGCCACAGAGTATCGTGTCGACGCACTGTCCGGTCGGCGTTTCCAGACCCACTTGGCGTGGTGTAGACAACTGGTGCCACATTGGATGGGGACCTGGTCTCGTCCGTACCTTCGCGCTCGATCTACCACGGTCCCGTGCGTGGATTGACGCCGACCTGGTGGCGCTACCTCGGGCCGTGGGCGGTCTGGCGGTGCCCGATCTTCGAACGGATCTGTTGGCGATGGCTGGGGCGACGGTGGCGAGGTGGGCAGTGTACGGATCGCGCGAGACCCACATCATCGGTGACATCCTCCTCATACCAGATGAAATGCTTGATCTTCTTGTTGATCCTGTTGA
The DNA here is from genome assembly GCA_033557915.1 of Phytophthora tentaculata. Taxonomy (NCBI): domain Eukaryota; phylum Oomycota; class Peronosporomycetes; order Peronosporales; family Peronosporaceae; genus Phytophthora; species Phytophthora tentaculata. Next base: position 2,239,184 of record JAUCEA010000005.1, read on the forward strand.
TGGTGGCCGTGGATGGCCATGCATGCTGGCCAATATACGTCAGTTTTGGAATGATGATCGAAGCCGCAATCACACTGCGATGATCCATGGTCAGAGTTTTACAACAGGCCAGAAGCAGCCTGGTGAGAAGCTGCTGCTCCGCAATCACCCACGTCCGCTCACTGTCCCTCCTGTTTCCAACTTGGATCCCCAGGTATCGGCCGTAGACATGCAGCGGCTGGAAATGGAGCGGCTCGGGTAAGGGAACGTCGACTGGTACACCATCGGAGTGCAGCGCTAAAACCATTGTTTTGGCGTGGTTCAGTCGCAGCCCGGAGGCGTTCCCGAACGCAGTCGTGATCTCTAGCAATCGCGGTATGAAAAGTGCAGAATCCAGGCACGTCGCCGTATCATCGGCGTATCCGGCAGCATTCATTTCCATATGGCCATTCGCATTGCGCAGGCGTATATTCCCCGGCAGGCCAGGGTGACGATCCAGTTCTTGATACAATGCTTCTAGAGCCAGGATGAAGAGCAGCGGAGCCAGCGGGCAGCCCTGACGGATCCCACTGGTGATCCCTCGTCTCTCTCAATTACTTGCTGTGCTGCCTCGAAAATGTGCAAGGTCTCATGGATAGCGCGCCCAGGAACGAACCCGTTTTGGTTCGGTTGGATGCGGCTACCGGGTTGCCTCCCTTCTTAAGACAGAATATACCCGATTCTAAGAAGAAGGCGGGGAAGACGCCTTCCGAGTACCGGCGGTTGAATAAGTTGGAGAAGATTGGGACCAGTAATGATGCATACTCGCGGTACCAATCGTTCCCCAACAGGTCAGGCCCGGTGGCTTTCCCGGATTTTTTTTCAGTCTGCAATGGCAGACGCAACCTCGGCCTCAGCAATCGCGTCAGCCACCTCCATTTGCTCCGTTAATGGCTCTGTGAAGTTTCTAGTGAACGGGTACAGCTCGAGAGCAGTACGCGGAGACAGCAATCTCGTCCTTCGACAACAGCGTATGAGGGTTCCACCAAAGGCGCCGCACCTTCGTGGCCTCTACTATCAGTGCCAACGGGTCATGGTGATGTCGTGGCAGCATCACTACCGTGAATTCAACAAGATGGCGGACAAGTGGGTCCGTCGGATGTCCGCACTCATCATGTATCGGGCTTCGAGGAGTGGATCTCCTCCACGTTTTATGGGAGTGTCCAGCGGCAGTGCATTTACAGGCGATATTTCTCAGGTGCTGGAGACGCGCGGGATTACCGCAACGTGACCTACTCCAAGCGTGCTTTGGCCTCCAGCTACCAGGGTTTCCGACCGGCATTTGGCCACTCGCGGAGACCATGTTTTCTCATATGTCACAAGGGGACCTGACCCGGTTCACTCCGGGGGTCAATGACGTGGTCGAGAGCAGTTGGCGGCTTGGAGTCGCCCTCCTGTTCCACGGGGTATGGCGCTGGCGAGTCGCCCATTTCGACCCACTGAACTGCGTCACGAGGGAGTACCACGGCGCTGGATTGGCTTCAAGGCTTCAGGGCGGTTACGCTACGGTTCGCCGACACCTCACACGTAAAGCCCCATCTCAACTCTGAAACAAGGCCGTGATCCTAGTACGCAACGCGTTGAGGGATTGCAGGGAGCCGCGGGTTGGCCCTCTACCGGGGGCGTGCGCGCGTTTCTTCTGTACTTCGATGAGGGCTCCAGAGGGAACCCTGGCCCCGGTGGCAGCGGAGCAGTAGTGCTCCGGGTCGGGTCGGACCTCACCAGCTTATCTCCATGCTGGGTGGGCAGCATGTCGTACTGCTCCCCACGCATGACCAACAACACAGCAGAGTTGCTGGGCCTCTTGATGGGCCTTCGAGTTTGCCTACGACGTGGATGGGGCCCTCTCCAAGCGGCCACATCCTCCTGCGTTTCGGGCCTTGACACACGCTGTTGGAGTACCGGGCTCCACGCATCCGCGATAATCTCCGCCTTGTCATGCACGTCTCTCGCCGGACTTCCCGGCACCGGATCCAGACTGTGGATTGTGTTGTCAGAAAACTTGGCCGATCCACCGAGCGTTGGGCCTCGGTCTTCGAGCATTCAATCAACGACGTAGGTCATTGGTTGTCCCGGAGCTCGGATGAGAACCTCTCGGGTTCGTGGCCTCCCCGCCGTAAGTGATGGAGGTGCTGCCCTGAGTGTTTGATTACATCGGAATGCTCAGGGGACGAAGTGGCCGGGCTGAGACGGCCACTGGTGAGGTCATCGGCTGTCGTTAGCTATGATACATAGATAAGTGACTACCATGTTCCATATAATAATAATAAAGGAAACAAATATTAATACATTTAAGCTAACTGGAGGCCCGCACGACCGCCGCACTGTCCAATACCGCTTGTCCGCCTCTAGGACATGAACACTATCGCTGGCGTAAAGATGACCATAAGCCTTGTAAGCTGCTGTACAGACAACGACGCAAATATTCGACGGACAATAAAAATCCGACAGACATAGTCGTGCAATTTATAATCACAATTGGCCAGCAATCAGATTCAGCTTTCACACTTGGTCTTTGTATTCAATACAAGCGAGCTCGCTGCGCCGCAAAGCGGCGCAGCCAACTCGCACTACCGCAGTGAAGCTTCTTACGTGCAAGAACACACTCTTCCGCTGTAAACCTTGCCATTGGATTTCTCACGGACGGGAATTTAGAAAAGACCAGTCTAGCAGTATTTTCCCTCTCACCTCTCCCTTGTAATGTGTAATACAACCATCAATATTACTATTCTGAGGTGGTTAGCTATAGAAAAGTCTCCGTTGTAAAATACAGTCCGATCAAGTCAAGCAAGGACATTACTAATTGCTGAAGGTGGCCTTCCTTTTCAACTCGTTCATCTCACAGCTCTTTTTCTCTCTACACCGCCCTCAACACGGTCCGAAATGCCATTAACACTGCTATCATCATTAGTAATCCATTTAAGATGCCTCTCTTAATCGTCAGAATCAAGATTTACACCTTCATCTGCTGCTTCACCTCCATTTTCTCAATGAAATTCATAGAAATATCGCTTGCCTTCCACCTACGTTCACGTCCCCCTTGCTACCGTATATTGTACAGAAGGTTGTCATAGAAATACCTTTGGCTAGGAATAAAAGGTGGCTGTGACGAAAAACGTAAGTTTTCCAAAAATAGCATCTCAGAAAACCTTACCTATCATGTCTCGCATTCACTGATTTAAGATAAACTTTCCAGCCAATCAAAATTGAGGAAAAGCGCAACACGACAGACAGACAGACAGACAGACAGACAGATGGACAGACAATCATTTTATTTATTAAGATTTTTTTGGTATTTTCTCTGTCATTACGTGTATTTTTTTTATGACACGGCTTCATGTGAAATGGACGGGGAATTCTTGTGCTTTTACTATGGAGGATGGCATTCAGTGGTGTCGAATATTTGCGTCGTTGTCTGTAGCTAACGGAGTGCTCAACTGTCCCTGTAGCCATTGTTCTGGTACCCACGAAAAAAAGCGAGTCGCTCTGTGCGCTTCGCTCGAAGGATCGAAGGAGACCCCCGTCGAACTTCGTGGCCTTAAGATTTCTACTCGGCGCGGCGGTTGAATATTTCAACTTGAAATTTCCTATGGTCCAATTCTGCACATCCATAAGAGCTGCATCAAGGATGGCACTCAGTTGAGAAAACCTTAAAATCACCCGAACGGATCTGACCAACACAACAATGCCGGGAAGATTAGAACAAAATCAGACAGAAACAAACCTGGTTGAGTGGCCCTTCTAATTGCACAGCGCTTGTATCGCAGGACTTATCACCGCCCGTCTGCAGTCCAAAAGTACCACAAAAGTCCTCAAATGTAAGTACCGGTAGCGGTGGAGTAGTGTTTTTAAAGTAACCGAAATGTAACACACAAGGAAGTGACTCTAAATACTGTTACTTCTGCGCACGTCTCACATTCAGGCTTTCGAATCCAGGAACGGCCTCGACACACCAGGGCTCGCCGGCGGCCCAGAAGTCGCTGGAGGACGATGGCAGGCCCCACCACCACCGGGGTGCCTCTCGAAACCGTTTGCGCAGGCGAAGTACTTGAGTATTTCATCCCCAGCGTTCTGTGCAGCGACCAGAAACGCCACGTGGTCACCGCTGTCCTCGCCGTTGATGACACCCCTGGGAATCCTTTTTCTCTCACTCTGGACACCGGAGATTCTCTGCCTACTACATGCTCTGTGCGTCGCAGACGCGGCACCTCCGGCATGTCACTTGATCGAAGCCAAGTGCGCTGGCAACCTCTCCAGTCCTACAAACTCAATTACGGGAAGTGCAGAGCTTTGACGAAGACCAGTGCCGGCTATAACGAAATATTTAGCGCGGCCAAGGCGCCTGTATTTGCTGGAATGCCTGTACGAAGTCCTGCGCGCGACCAGCAGCGCCCTGTCAGTACCGCAGATAGCTGTGGCGACGGAAAATTCTCCTTCGGAAGGGTGCGGTCATCCAGAACCCCCAGCTCATGAGTGAAGCTCATCACGGATAGTGCAAAAGCCGAAAAAGGGACCGGTCGGCAAGCTGCAAATGAGGAAGTTTGTATTAGGAGCACAATGGTCTCGGGAGACGACGTGACCAATGTTTTGGAGTTGGGCATGCAGCAGAAAAAGAAGGACAGGTCTACAATATTTAAGGGTCTTTTGCAATACCAAGCCTATGTCCAGGCTGTGCCTACTCGGTGGATGCGGAGCAAAATCCGCCACGAGGCGAAGAAGCATGCCAGCACGTGGCACGTACCCCGGTCCCGGAAGCGCCGCCACCAGGAATGTGTGGCGTCACCCGCAGCGGCAATGACATTTACAACTCTCCCAGTATGAAAGCTCTGGTGGCACAGCGCAAGACCGAAAAATAGGCGGCCTCAAAGTGTTTTTTATAAAGTTCTATTTAAGCTACTTTTGGTGAGAGATAAGTACAAGAATAGCAGCGGTTACGAAGTTGTTAACTGTGTGTAAGGTATGCTACGACTATAAACAGAGGCGTGTATCCGAGGAAATGATTCGAAGCACAACCATTAGTGCTTGCAATACATAAAAACTTATCGCGCGAAGTGTGTCTACGAAAGATGCTACAATGAAATACCAAGTGAGGACCAATCCCTGCTCATAAACTAGAACGCTTGGTAGAGTTTCGGCTGATATACGTCAATAGCAGGTGTAACTAGGGACGTCATACGTGTTTGCCCTTGTCCAATTCCACGATATGTTGACCGAGAGGATACTTTCTTAGTTAGTATTGTTAAACAGTTTCGGGTCCTCTTATTGTGCAGCACATTGTCATCACGCAAAAAAAAATCCTACCCGGAGAACATTTAGACCCCATCCTTACTTAACGGTTTACTTGCATCTCGTGTAACCACAATGCTATACTATCATTTGCAGGACTCCGTGACTTCATGATATCTGATAAATAGCAATGACAAAGTATGTGTACAGATTACCATGAAATCTTTTAAGCGCGCCCGCCACAATCCCGGAATAGGGGTTTTGACGACGACACCATTCACAGATTTTAGGAGAGTGCTACGTCGGGAATGTTCAGATGTAAGGCGCTTAGTGGCACGTCTTGAAGCTTTTATCGCGTCCTTAGTCTTCATGAATTCAATAGTGATAGTTCTGGCGACAATAACCTGTTTCCATTCATCATTCCTATTAAACTTAAATATGCAGAAGGCGAGCTCATGCAAGTAGAGTTTCCGCCGGTTACGTTCGATGGATAAAAATAACTAAATTGTGTTTACGAGGGCTTGGAAGAAATTACTGAAGTACAATGGAATGGTTGACTCCTGTGGTGGGCGTGCAGGCTTAATTAGCATGACAGAGCAAATAAATACCGCCTGACAAACTCATTTGAAGAACATTTTTTTTCTGTTTTCTCTTCGTTTCTCTCATCTTGTTGCTACTCTCCAGAACAATAGCGACGCCGATTTCGTAGTCGTCTCCTTGCGTTCCATCTCATATTGGCCTCATACGACCACGTCCATGCGAGGAAAAATGAGCGAAAGAGGTTTTAAGCGTTGAAAGAGACGAAATTTTTTTTAATGTGTAGTATTTTAGTGATACTTCAAGAAGTTGGTGCTGAGCTTCGTTTGGATGCGTATCTTCATGTACATAGTGCTCTTTTGATGTCAATCAAGTTAATCGTCCATGAGCATAGATTAAATTCTGCACAGACCCTCTTCTGAACCTCTACAAGCTTCGGCGTGAGGTCGACCCAAGTTGGGCTTCCTCCTACCAGCGTCGCGCCACTGCTCACAGTGTACGACGGTAGCTTGCTCTTGAATACACCAACGATGTGAAGCCAGTGAGCATCGCCTCGGCCTCTGAGACGTCAACACCAGTCGACAGTACACTCGACGCTGGCATTCCCGCTTACTGTAAGAAAAAGCAATATGGATGGATGTAGACTACACAATTTGTGCCACTTATTTACGTATATTAACAAAAATTGGCTACATACAAATTTGGGTTGTGACCCGTGATCATACAGCAATCTCATTGGCCACTCACCCACCTTGACCTTCAACCCGGTGTCCAGCCATAGAGCGGCCACTCGTGCAGAGAGGCCACATCTATTTGTGCTGCTACCGTAACGTGTTGTGATACTGAGACTTTATGATGCTGCAGATACGTTATAGTGCCGAACCGTAGTGTATTGTGAAAGTGAGGCGTTCTCCACTCAGTTTGAGTTTCTCGTTGAGGTCATCGCGATGTGTGTGCGGCCAGATTCTAGCGGTACTTGTACACAAGTTGAGATGGAGATGGCAGCACCGATAGTTACTCTACATGTAGTAAAAGCATGAACATCAGGCTGAAGCCTTCCCTACACCGTACACAAGTAGACGCCTTCATTTCAGCAGCAGGCGACTGGAGAAGGCGTCGTCTCCAAGGGGAATTCCCAAAATACGGAGTGATCCTGAAACAATTCACATTCCCAACCTTTTGATACAAAATACGGAGTGATCCTGAAACAATTCACATTCCCAACCTTTTGATACAAAATACGGAGCGGTACACTGAACCATCGATCCACAGAGGTTCACAACACGCGCAAAATAACACTTCGGAGACGGCGTTGCACTGTGCGACTCGGACACGACGCACGCGCTGCGGCCGAGGACGCGATAGCCATTCGTACAAATTTACCCGTTTCGTAACCGCTTCCCAATAAGAACATACACACACGTCTCTCCATCTATATTTGAGTTTTCAACCTACCGCGCATGGCATTCCCTGTCGTCACTTCATAGCTGCGCTGCATCATTTTGACCGCTCACACGAAAAGTTTGACAACGTGGACCAATGCTTCAAAGTACAATCGTTCCATTCGCTACATGGATCCACTGCTGCCGGCACTTTCGAGCTCGTTTTGGATGAAGAGCTCGATGTCAACAGAGATGACCTTCCTCCGGTGTTAAACCAAACGCCGGGCCGCAGTAAGCAGCGTCGCTAACCCGGCGGCGGCGATACGTCACAGGCTGTTGGTAGAGTTCAAAAGGAAAGCAACCTGCTCAAACTGTGGTCGTACTGGACACAACAAACGCACGTGCAGTAACTTACTGCACAAAACATGCATGCAAGACAGTAATTGGCAATAAATTCGACATTTACTTAATCGGTTGTGTTTGAATTGTTGAATAGATTCATGATCGCGAGTATTGTATTGGTCTGGTTGTCACATGACATCGCCCAACACATACATTCCTGGGTTAAGTCGAGAATCTGCCCACAAGTACCTGAAAGACGTGGGCGTTAATAGTGATCGTGAAAGCTTAAAACGCGCTCTTCTACGTTTCGTCGGGACCCTATTAATAATGTAAGCGTGGATCTAGGGATGGGCAGATGCAATGCTGCCATTATGGCATCTTCTGCAAAATGCAGTGAAATAAACAAAAGGAAATTTCTCCTCCCCTTCGATGTTTACTTATACACAATTCGGGAAGCAGTGGAGAAGTAAGTGCTCGCGCTGTTCTGGTCATTCGCGCTATTATTAGCAGTGAACTTCAACGAGTGCCTGACCATGCGGCTGGCGGTAACAGCTTCGATATGCATGCATCCCGGGCAGATATCGAATCGAACATTCAGCTTCTGTGTGACGACTTCAGTTCCACGTTGGAGATCCCGCAAAAGTTTGACACCAGTCTGGTAACTTCGGAGGGATTGCCGAGGTGACCAGTAAGCAGCGTAGCATGCAAGTACATCATCTGGCTTAACGATCGGCGTGTATCCGGCCTCGTAGGTTTCCAGTAAGATGCGCGCCACGGCAGATCCGTGGAACTTGACAGAAACATGGGCGACGGCACGACCATGTTGGCGTATGGCACGAAGAGCCTACTGTACATCTGAGACCGCGCGTGACAAAAGTTTACTAATAAACCTAAGTACGAATCTGGATTTAGGTACACCATACGAAAGCTGAGTGACTCCGCTATCGATTAAGCTACCATGCACCCATTGATTCGCCGCCGAAGCCGAGAACGAGGCAGATGAAAAATGTCCTCCCACAAACTAAAACAAACAAGAATATTTTTTTAATTGAATCTGATATAAAATCGGCCTAGGAATCCTCTCATTGTATCCATTTTAGTTGATTCGCTCTCTAAGACTATCAAAATCCAATTTTTGTGCCGGTTTTCTGTTACCTCAGGTGTATATTTTGAATTCGTTTTCAAAAATTTGACTTTTGGTAGTAAGGATCAATTCGATTTGCTGATGTATATAGATATCAATTTGATTTGCAGTAAACTTTGCAGGTGCCACCTGCCCGACTACACAACAGCACTCTGCAATATACCAGTTTTCCGCTTCTTCGCGCGGGTTGGCGTATTATATGTCGTGGCTGTGGACATACTGTTTTCAGCCCCCCGTTGGTTTTGATTTTCCTTTTTTGCGGCGATTGCCATAGATGTACGACGGGCGCGTCTGGCTTTTTTGTGGCTTTAGCAGCGTCACCTTGTTCTGCAGTAGGTTTCGTGTAGATAGCGTCATCCTTGTACTCGTCAGGTACATAAAGACGAATGTTGTAGTGCATCTGGTGAATTTTTTCTGCCTTCAGACTTGAAGGAGGAAGTATATCACTGTACTCGGACATCATTGTCGTCACTTTCGCTTTCGAGGTCAGGGCCCGTCAAATTTCTTGCAATTTCTTGCTCGTCGTTAGGTCCTTTCCGACAGTGGACAACCCCTGGAGTTGAGTGATCCATGGAGAAAATTTGGATCTGCTGTATACCTTCTAGCTTCTTGTAAAGCTCGTTGACAGCTGTCTTGTAATCTATGAAAAGACCACAACCTCGTGTGATGTGGACGGTCTCGCTACTGGATGCTGCTGCTTTCACCGCATCAACCACTTGATCGACAGTCCAGCAATCAGCAGTGGTCATATATTCCTGATGTGACCAAAGCCACGGTCACACGAGTTCTTAGTGTGACATTGACGAATAATTTGTACTCCACGTGATCCAACGTGCCCATTTGCACTTGTGCCAGCAGAAACTTGATGACAAATTGTTCTTGTTCTGGCCCGAGCAATTATCTGCGTAGACCGTCAGTCGTTTCTTTTTTGCACCAACCAATTTGGCATGGATAAAGTGCGACAACATTGAGTTGATTTGGTCACTTCCCTTCCCTCTCACAGTCTCATCGTAAATATATTTGGTTTGTTTCTTCTCGTTCTCGAAAAAAAAACCGAAGCAGGTTATGGCGACAAGCGAGCAAACGTACCACTGGGATGGCGTGTTCGAGACACTGGGGACTGTGAGGTTCTGGGAGAAGTCCATGACAACGACCGCGTGATCCCCAGTTGCAGCCTTCTTGTCCTTCTTGTATTCGAGACTTCATAACAAAATAAAAAGTTATTAGCATCCACCGTTAAATATAACGATGAAATCATAATATTATCTATATCCACGCATATAACTTACCGCATCTCTTTAGCAGACTCCGTGTGCTTTCCGAATTCTTCAGTCTCCTCAGTAGAAACTTCCTTGCGTAGCTTAGAATGGTAGATAGAGCAAATGTCGCATACATTGCTGCGTGGGGAGCAGATCTTGATCGTTGGACACAGTCGAGATAGTAGCTGGTGCATTGTTGACTGTGCTGGCTCGCGTACTCGCAATCGGGTTGCCTCCACGTAGGCGTGCATCTCGACGTGAATCATATCCCACGTGAACTTAGCTGGTAGTATGGTATGCAGCTCGCTGCTATAGTACTTACGCACTACGCCGTCTTTTTTTTCTTTTGAAGACGCACACGTACAGGAACGACATCGCCGACCTGCGCGGCAAACTCTTGGAACCACGTGGCTAACCACTTGTAGTCGATCTGAGATGCATTCTTATTTAGCGTGTTGCCGTGACTCTTTACGGAAATGTTCCCATCACGAACGCGCGTTTTATAGCGCTGGGCGGTCAAAGGAGACACGCCATAGCATTTCGCAAACATTGGACGGCATACTCTACCAACAAAAGGCAGGAAGTAGGGGAACTTTTTTCGTTCCCCGTGCCCACGCTGACGATCGACCGTTGACATCTGCATGAGGACCCCCAGCAAAGTATAGAGACTGGCAGTCTTCTCGCCCTTGGTCATTTGAAAGATGGAGCAGAGTAGTGATTCCAAAGCCTCCGCCTTACCCTCAAGCGTCGACTTTCGCAAGCGTCAGCTTGAATCAGATTTGTCACTTGCTGGTGAAGATCCCAGTCGAACAAATAGATATGTATGTCCTCTGCATCTTCGCCAGCACTCTGGCTGCTAACGGCACAACATTCCTCTTCGTCTTCAGCTGCAATAGACACGTCCGAATCTGGCGAGTAATCTTCATCCCTGCTATCATCTTCCTCTCGGTCGGGCTCCGAAACCACTACCTCGAACGCGGATATGACACGCTGCCCTGCCGTATCGGCATCTTTGACCGCTTGGTGCTGAGCGAGGGAAGCTCGAAAAGCCCCACTAAGTGGCGGCCGTGCGTTGCCATTGTGGTCTTGCACGTGGTCCTCGTCCAAGTGACTAGCAGTAGCGTCAGGGTACGCGAAAGTCTGCTCCATAGTGCTCTAGCTGCTGTTGTTTGTCGGCGATACACCCGCTTGAAATTTAGACAAATATGTTCTGGCTCGCGTCACACTTAATCACTTAAGTACGAAAAATAGTGTCTGAACTTTAAAGTTCGTTTTCTCAAAAACTCCACATGGTTGATAAGTACCGTTTTGTCACGCGCGGTCTTATCTGTGGCAGTCGCCAAGAACGGAGGGTGAGCTACCACAGCGTGGTAGTAATGAGGTACTTAATGGATTTTTGGATTCCTGGCTTATTCTTACGACTACGAGCGAGTTGAAGTGGCGTATGCACTGACAGCTTGACCTCGTTAAAGTTATTCTGCCGTTCCTGGGCCTACAGACGCAGACATCACTCCGCATTTTGCACTGAAGCAGCCATGACGCGCACATACCCAGCCTGGAACGAGTTTGTCATTGTCGCTGAGAAGAAGTACCCCGACGTCACGTGCAAGCACTGTAGTATTTCACTGCTGAAGTGCCAGCCCGGCAGAAATCTACTTACGCATCTGTCAAATTGCTCTGGTCTGTCGGAACCAGTGCGACTCACGTGGAGTCGATTTGGAGAGCCTCTCCCAGCCAGAGCCAAGCGCAAAAGAAGGAAGAAGTCCAGCCGCACCCAGTCATCAGGGGCTACGCAGGACTCCATTGCAACTGAAGCTTCTCAGACGCCGTCGGAGCCATTCTACGTTTCACCATTTGCATTACGGACAACTTGAGCAGCGACATGAAGAATCATTATCAAGCGCTTGTTGCTAGAGGATTCTACGCAGCCGACATGCCATTTCGATCCATCGAAGTTCCTCACTTCCGTAAGGCGCTCACAATTTTGCAGCCTGATATGGAGAAGTACTTACTGACCCGGAAGGCGTTAGCCGGGCGCTTGCTTACGGCTGAGTATAGACGTGAGCTGGATGAAGTGTGCTCACGGCTGCGGGATGAACCAACGGTAGCTCTCGTTTCAGATGGATGGACAAGGGTCGGCAAAGAAAAGGCCGTGAACTACATTGTAGTTTCTCCTCTGATGCGTCCATTGCTGTGGTGTACGAGAACCGTTGGTGAGGATGAGCAAACGGCAGAGTACGTGGCTGCAGCAATCAGCGAAGTCATCGACGAAATAAACACGGCTATGGGCAAGGAAGTTGTGGTCTCGGTAACGACTGATAACGCCCCCGTCATGCAGAGCGCGTGGGAGATTCTTGAGAGGGAACGACGTATCTGTTGCGACGGGTGCAGCAGCCATGCATTAAACCTTATCCTGGAAGAAGTTCTGAAGCTGTCGTGGATGGGCGAGGCTCTCGCCAAAGCTGCGACGCTTGCCAAGTTTACTCAGAAACCGTCTCCAGCTACTGGCAAAGTTTCGGAACGTACAGAGAGCGATATCAGACAAGCATCGCTGTACATTAAAGCTGCCCGTACCGACAAGATGGTACTCCAGCTATGAGTGCATGAAAAGTGCATACGACAATCGCCGAACAATCACGGAAGGTGTTTAGCTATTGGAAGTTCATGAAGCGGTTCGGCAGGCGAAGACCAGCTCGACTAACAGAAGCTCGAAGGATAGTCGAGGACGGCGCGTTCTGGAGGCGACTACGGCAAGTCATGCCTCTATCGAAGCCGATAGTACATGCTATCGCAACTCTCGAGCGCGACCACTGCTGCATCTCCATGGTATACGATCAGTTCAGCCAGCTATAGACCAGCTCTGCGTACACAGCAGCGATCGAGGGCTACCTAAGTCCGTCCAGACCAGAATCTTGAAGTCGATCAAGCACAAGTGGCACTTTGTCCACACGGAGACGATGGGGATAGCCTTTCTCCTGGATCACACCAAAAACAATTCCGACTTTGTGGATGCCGATCTAGCTGACAGCATCGACGCACTGAAGACGCTTGCAGGAAGGCTGCGGATTATCACGACGGAAACCGAGAAAACTCAAATCGGTGACGAAATTAATTCGTTCCAGGCAATGAAGCTAAGGTGGTCACCCGAAAGGCAGGAAGGCGTCTCTCCGTTGCTATGGTGGATGAATCAAGCAGAGCAACAAAATCCAAAGTACCCGTTACTAGCTGAAGTCGCATCCCGGGTGTTTACAATCCCAACCTCTTCTGCTGCTAGCGAAAGGTCTTGGAGTATCCACGACTTTATACATACCAAGAGGAGGAACCGGTTGAGACCAGCAAGGGTGGAGAAGCTGGTCTTCATTTACGCCAACGCAGGCGACAAGGACGCCACCACTAGCATGCTCTATCAATCGGGAAACGACAGCGAGAGTGAAGACGACGACGATGACGACATCGCCGACGGCGAGAGCGGCGACGAATCGATGGAGGGTAGCCAGAACTCAAGCGGCAGCAACGTAAGTGTGCGTGATGACTTCAATGCGTTTTCGTACGAGGTTAGTGACTAGCAGAAGGAAGTCTAGCGGAATACGTAAACAAAAATCTATTCTTAGATGTGGCATGATGCATTGCATATTATGGCATCGATGCGTTGGATGCACTGCATTATGGCAGAAATGCATGCATCTGCCCATCCCTAGTCGTAGGCGTCGCTGTCACTTACGCTGTCCACACACAGGCGGGGACCAGTGCTGTAGATGTAACGGGGTACATCCCAAGTGTACCCTGGTTACATGAAGAGTGATGTGTCACTCTTTCTGGTACATGGTACATGGTGCCAGAGGCTCACTGAACCAACCATTGGATATCTACATAGCTTCACTATAGGTGACTTCTAGTTGTATGAGAGCTCATGCTAAGTTTACCTATAAATACATCAGTCTTTAATCTACTCTTCTAAGTAGCAAATCGTTCCCTTTGAGGCCGGGAACACGTGAACTGACGTTCACTTGGGTAGTAAATACCCGTAAGCACTTCCTCTGTGCAAGGTGCTGTGTGACCCCGTCACACTTGGTAGCATTTGTAGTCAATCCTACGCCTGCGCGGGTAGATTGCACTGCCTGAATCCTCTGTGGTCTCGACGTTTGAGCCACGATGGACCGAAGTGAGTATCCTCACTTGAACGACTCTCAGTTCGATTCTGTTCGGAAGATGGGAGGCATCTTTGGGCAAGATGTCCTCCACAGCTTGGCGGTGGCGACGTCTGCCGAGCAACACGAGCGCGTGACCGCGTTTGAGATCTACGAGCGTGGTCTCATCGCGCACGTCCGCGGGAGCTTGGAGGCTGCAATGGCCGCATCCTAGGCAACCAGGTCTAAGCCGGTAAGGTCCCCGCGTTTGAAGGGAAGGAAGGGGAAAACCTTCACTTCTGGGTCCGAGAGGTCGAGATCGCCATGAAGGCGGGCCTCATCTCGGACGTGCCACTTCGGGCAACTTTTGCCCTGTCCAACCTTGTTGGGCGTGCCAAGAACTGGGCATACACCAGGGAGACGACATCTCCTGGGTGCTTCGCATCCTGGGCGCGCCTGTGTGATCAGTTGCGCGCCACCTTCCTATCGGCGAACAACGAGTTCCGCCAGCGCTCGCGCTTTCTCGCCTGCGAGCAAGGCAGACGCGAGCTGCACGAGTACGTACAAGAGATGCGCACGTTTGTGGCTTCGATAGCTGGGAGTCCCCTCCCTGAAGACATTATGACAACAGTCTTCATGGACGGCATGACGGACGGTCCTGCACGCACGCAGCTATTTCGCGTGCATGCGACCACAATGGAGGAGGCGATTCGAATCGCCCTCCAAGAGGAGTACAGTCACAAGCAGGCTGGTACTTATCGGGAAGTGGAGCACCGCCACGACCAGGCTGGTGTTCCTATGGGAACGAAGCAGAACCATAATGATGCTCCTGCTCCTGCTGTTGCGCAGCCCGTGAAGACCGGTGCGAACAGCGAGCCCGAACCCATGGACTTATGCTCAGTTGAGAGCTTGGTCCGCTGCTACGGATGCGGTGGACATGGACACTGCCAGCGTGTATGTCCTTCACCAGTCTTTGGGAACAAGACAGCCCGTGGATCCCAGGGCCGGTGGCGTAGGCCACGGTCAGGTAGGCGATGGCTCCCCAGCCACCATTAGAGGCGGTATGACCTACTGAAGAGCGCTGAGTCTTCGTGATGGGTGTGCAGATTGTGCGGACACGAGACTTAGTCCAGAGAGACATGGTTCTCAACCGGTGAAGAGCAGTGGTGGACTGCTGTAGTACACGTGGTGTACGAGGGTACGGTACCCCTTGAACGTTTGATAAGTTCTGGTGCGTTGACACGCCGCCGGAATGTCGCTTGGCATAGCGAAACCTGACTGCACTCTACGTCAGAGTGGCAGTCGTGGGCTGGTCTCTGGTGGACTTGCATTTGGTACGCTGAAGGAAGTACCAATGGTCCTCGACGGACCTGAACGTTTGAGTTCGATGATCTCGCGCACCGCGGTGTCGCTCGCAGTTCTCGCCATGAACAATTTGGCTGTGCCGAACACAAGGCATAGACCCGGACATTTGGTGTGGCACGGCTACGAAGCCTGCCCGCCCAGGCCTATGACGGGGCATTGGTGAGTCATGTTCCCACCACCTCTGTCATGCCTTGGGCGTCTGAAAGAGACCGCCAGGACGCAGTAGCGTCACGGAGTTGTCGGTTCGCTGACAGCTCCACGTACAACAAGGCCATGCCCCGCTGCGGCAATGCCGTGGGCATGGGTCTTTTGCCCGGCGTGTGGACCTGCTACGCCAGCAGCGTCCAACGCCGATGGTCGTCGCGCCGTATGGGCTTCGACAGTGGTTATGCCTGTTAGCGCTAACCATGTGGGTAACTTAGGTCCACACACGGTCGCCCAGACCTTAACTGAAGAGGAAGACGCTGGATGCGCTTCCTGTTTGGGTAACATAGTTCCACACGAGGTCTTGAGTGCCTCTGATGTCGCCATCGAGACATCACACGACGAGTTCCACGTCACGGTCGCCGTCGACGACACCGTCACCGCCGTAAGTCGAGCCTGAACCTTGTTCAGGCTGACGTCACTCCAAGCGACTCGGAGTCCAGGGCCCGGACTCCTTCGACACGGCCGGCCGAAGGGTGTTATACATCTTCGACGGCGTGACCGGTCTTCCAAGATGCGGGTCTGCGACGCGCATCGGAAGTGTACGTGTCACTGCGGCAATGCCGGTGGACATAAACTTCTGCCCGGTGTGTGTGGGCCTGCCACGTCAGCAGATCCCAACACCGAAGGTCGTCGCGCCGTACGGGCTTTGACAGTGGTGATGCCGGATGGCACTAACCACGGTGGGTAACAGAGATCCACATCCAAGGCGGGTAACATTGTTCCGCACCGAGCCAATGGCTCCAAGTGGTGAGGTTAATGTGACCTCACCAGACGTGGGTAACTTGTTCCACGTCAAGTCACGCAGACTCAAACTGCTTAGAAGTGTGACCACCAGTAAGCCCACTAGGAGAAGAGAGTCTCTCCAGGAAGAGACCGACCCCAGAGCTCTCCTCGGGAGGACAATACCCTCTCGGGTGGATGGAAGCTCCCTGGTCGGCGGGTGTCGCCACCGGACCCCCACGCATACGCTGGGCAGCATGGAAGTCCTCCTGCTGCTGGTCGAGATCGCTCGTGATCTCCCGGGTCTCATCAACGACACCCTCCTCCTCTTCATCTGAAGACCCGAAGATATCGTGGTATGATCCACTGGTCTCCTGCTCTTCGCGGAGCAGAGACTTCGAAGCCATGCGCTTCTTGGAGGGCTTGGCCACCTCGGCTGCTGCTATAGCTTGTGCCTTGGGTCACAGCCGTGTCACCAGGCGTGACCATTGCCTCGGAAGCTACCGGAGTAGCCTCCTTCAGTGCGGAGGTTTTAACGAGAGACTCAATGGTCTCAAGTCTAAGTGGGGGGGAGGCTCGGAATAACGTTTCCTCCCTGGTCTTGCATGAGGCTGTGGCTATCACTCGCCACGGGAGACTCAATGACCTCAAGTTTAAGTGGGGGAGAAGCTCGGAAATCCCAGGTCTCGGAGATAAGACCAATCTTCTAACGAAGACAAGTGTCGATGGACATCGACTGCAGGCTCAATACAATCAGCCGGGTTAAGAGCCGCGATGACTCTAACCAAATCAAGACGCACAAAGTACTCTGGCCAAAACGGTAGAGGAAATATGAACATGGTACAGTTAGGGACCTAGTTCCTATCGCTAACATTGTTCGCGTCGTGGTGGGCACCACTGGCGCTAGACGCATTCACTAAGCTGAAAAGGGATCAGCAGCGGTTGCAGGCGCAACCATAACAGGAGGCAAGCTCGGACCTGGTGCATCGCTGCCCAGGTCCCTAGGTGATAAATGACCAGACGAGCAGGGCGAATGGACGCCTCGCTCAGTCGTACGGCTGCTGTCGTGTACGTTGTATACAGCACGCCAGGTGTATGGAGCTGTGACCCTGTACACATCCATGACCATGACGGCCTGTCGAGAAGGGTGAACGGGAGTATCACTCGTGCGCAAGGCGGTTGCTGTACGTGATGTACGCAACGCGCCGGGTATAATGGTCGATGGAGCCATGACCCGTGTATTGTGCTCGAGGGCACACACAACTGACCAGATATCGGTCGAGGCAACGCACGCAGTCGCAACTGGTGCCGCGCCGAGTATGGCGCCGTGGTGGTAGCTGCTTGCACCACCGTGAGTTTAGTACTGCACGAGTACTTGGCATCAATGCCGGACGCCAACGCCGCAGTGGCATGGTGCTGGGATGCGCCCCATCTGCGGTTGAGTACCATCGTGGCACACAGTGTCACTTGCAGACACCAACGCCGCTGTGACATAGTGGTATGGTGGCAGTATGCCCCGCCACAATTGGGTACCGTAAAGCTACATGGTGTCGATGTGAGACACCTATGCGACGTTGGTATGATGACCAAGACGCGGGGCGTAGCATGGAAGAAGCTACGCCCGCAAGGTTGAACCCTTGTAAAGAGCCGAAGGCATGGCCCGAGGTGAGCTTAGAGCTCCCTCCGTTGTTGGGCAGGTGTTGCCCTTATCGGTGTTGTCCCTTGCGGGAGACACCGTGCTCCGGACGCGTTCGCGAGGACTGTCGTGCCCTCCGGTGCGATCTGTGGGCGAATGCCACATGTTCGGATGCTATTGCATCCCGTGCCAAAGCACTGTGCGCGCTATAGCGCAGGAGCTAAGGCAGCTCTGAGTGTCGGCTTTGCGGCCAACACAGTTGTGAGAGTGGGGACGCAGGGCCCAGTGTGCTTTGTGAGCACAAGTCACTGTGGGCGTGACTGAGAGCCGCGCCAGCCGTGTAGCAGCTCAGTGTGAGAATTGCACCTTTCAGTGTTCTAATTCTCTCACTTCTGATTGGAGAATCAGTTGTGATTGGAGAATCGGGTGATTCTCAGTTAAGTGGGGGAGGATGTAACGGGGTACATCCCAAGTGTACCCTGGTTACATGAAGAGTGATGTGTCACTCTTTCTGGTACATGGTACATGGTGCCAGAGGCTCACTGAGCCAACCATTGGATATCTACATAGCTTCACTATAGGTGACTTCTAGTTGTATGAGAGCTCATGCTAAGTTTACCTATAAATACATCAGTCTTTAATCTACTCTTCTAAGTAGCAAATCGTTCCCTTTGAGGCCGGGAACACGTGAACTGACGTTCACTTGGGTAGTAAATACCCGTAAGCACTTCCTCTGTGCAAGGTGCTGTGTGACCCCGTCACAGTAGACGCAATCTCCACACGATCGCGCCGTTTGTCTGACAGTATGGGAGTTATAATTCCCACCCAAAAGCGTCGTCTCTGTGGCAAGGTTGCCTCCGCCCCCCCACAAGCGGCCTCTCCTTGTGAACCTCTGTGAATCGATGGTTCAGTGTACCACTCTGTATTTTGTATCAAAAGGCTGAGAATGTGAAACGTTTCAGGATCACTCCGTATTTTGGGAATTCCACCGTCTCCAACGTCTGTGCGTCAAGTGACGGTAGAACAAGGGCCAGGCAATTCACCATCGTGCAAATATTTAAAGACGCTTGGCCTCAAGTCTTGTTGTTTTGAAGTCCCGGTCTCAAGAGACCGGGACTCTCAACGTCGAAGTGAAAATTCAGCCCAAAAGGATATCATCGAGAAACAGGAAGCATCTGTGCTTTCTTTCGATTATCGGTGATCCCCGCACCGTAGGTACCGGTACTCGGTAATGCCGAGTCGGCCGACAACAAGCTATCTGGATAGTTGTGAGAATGATACTCAACTCTTTCATGCCGTTTAGGTTGAAATGATTCAATTCATTATCTATGGGGCTAACCTGCCACACACGGAAACGTGCTCTTGTCTAACGTAGCAGTTATCCAACTGCTGGTGGGTGGGTGCTTCGACATCACAAGCGCGGTTCCAGCGTCTTTAATGAGTGCAGGTTCTTGTCCTCTTCGGCAAATTCCAGACGCTTCTGGGCCTTCATGAGGATCCGCATCTCGCGCTGGTTGTTCTCGTCAATCTTTAATCCATTCTCGATCGGCTTGAATGCGTCCTTTTCATCCAAATTCAGCACCGTAAAGTAGCTTATGCAGCAGAAAAAAACACATAGAGGAGGTGAGGACAAAGGTTCAAGCCCACTAAAGCGAGGAGAAATAACGTACCCACTATGAGACTTGCGCTCGCCACCATCCACGACAGATTGAACAAACACCTCAACCTCCACCTCAAGACGGTAACGACTATCACACCCGACCACAACAAAAACTATAGTAAGCAGATTGGTCTAATCAGAACAATCATTATACGCTGATTGTACTCACCGAACGTTGACGACACGAGCACGCGCCGTGACAATATCCGAAATCGAGATCGGTAACTTAAACAACACGCGGTTCATAGCAATCGTCACCATTTTCTCCGACTTCGTAAAGTTCTCGGCGCAGTACAGCGCGGCTCGGTCCTGAAGCACCAAACATTTATCACTGTAAGCATTTCCATGCTAATATCACATACGAAATAGGCTCCAAGCGTACCATCCACGCGAGTAAATCGCCACCAAATACCGTCTCGTTGATATTGAGGTTGCGAGGCAAGAACCAATTGCGCACTTCGATCTCCGTCTCGCTCACAGCGACGTACTTGTCCTTCGTCTCTCCAGGCAGCAGGTCGTTGTTCTTGATGAAGGGAATTTTATCCACATCTTCTTGGTCTTTCTGCCAGCGCCTTGCAAGCTCCTTGCGTTGATTAGCCACTTCCCTCATCTTGAGGCAGTAGTCGGCTCGGTCGGGGTCGAACATCTGTGGGAGGCCCTTCCTCGGCCGTCCGAAGCGGTTAACGGCCACCATCGTGATAATTGCATCGTGTGTGTGTTGAAAAGTGCCAGTGGGGACATCGTGGCGGTAACCACTGACCTGCACAGCCATGGACGAGTTGCTAAGGCCGATAACCTCGCCCTCAACACGCACCAGGTCGCCATGGAACACGGGCTTGATCAAGTCCACCCGGTCGAAAGAGATGGTAGCGGTGGGTCCCAACGATACGCGAGACGAGATAGTGCCGGCCAGCACGTCCATCAGTTCCAATATGGGACCAGTACGCAACCAGCGGCCTTTTTGGCTGTCCTCACCCTACAACACTCAACAATTAATGACAATGAATCGTAGTGTTCATGGTTTTATCCGTACGATGATGTCAGTAAATGCCAGTCGCGTATCCTTGGCGCGCACTTGAGCGGGCATGCGGTGCATACGCCACATATCCTGCGCTGTGCCCACAAGCTTCTTGAGCAGCACCATTCTTCCGCTGGTGATCACTTCAGCTTCGTTCGGGATAGTATTTCTAACTCAGTTACCTCAACACATTTCTAAATTGAATTTCTAAAAAAGTGCGGGTTGAGCTGACAATCACTCTTTGAATTCCGCACCTAGTTTGAGTCGCAACCATGTCCTCGACGTCGGCGCTACACGTGCTGGATCGGCGCGACGTGCAGCGCATATGCAGTGGCCAGTCGGTGGTGGACCTGGCGACTGCCGTGAAAGAGCTGGTGGAGAACGCGCTCGACGCTGGAGCGACACAGATCGAGGTGAAGCTCAAAGAGTTTGGGCGCGATGCTTTCGAGGTGAGCGATAATGGCGCGGGAGTCGCGCCAGAAAACTACGCGTCACTAGCGCGCAAGCACTATACCAGTAAGATCAGCAGCTTCGAGGACATTGAGACTGTCGCGTCCTTCGGCTTCCGGTGCATTACTTGGCAACGTTAGATTCTGTTCGGTATTTTCTATTAATGCTTTGGTTTGTTGCAGAGGTGAAGCGCTGAGCTCGATATGCGAGCTGGCGGCGAGCTTTACGGTGTGTACGAGGACGCAGAACGAAGCAGTGGGGTCGCTGCTAGAGTATGACGCGGGTGGGACGCTCGTGAAAGAGACGAAGAAGGCGCGGCCCATGGGAACCACAGTGACGGTAGAAGAGCTTTTCAAGGTGCGAACAATGGATAAGACTATAGAAAGGAGTTGTTCTAATTATTGTACGTGTTGAAATTGCAGCCGCTGGCTGTTCGATACAAGGATTTCAAGCGCAATGTCAAGAAGCACTATGCCAAGTTACTGAAGGTGCTGCAGGCGTACGCCGTGAGCTGCGCGAACGTCAAGATCTGCGTGTTTAATATCACAGGGAAGAACGCCAGTCGGCATGTCGTGTTGGCTACTCAAGCACACCAAACGATGGGAGAGAACATTGCCAATGTGTTCGGTACCAAGTTTTACAGGACACTTCTCCGCGTCGATTTTGAGCTCAAGGGCAGTGCAAAGAGCGAGAAGGTTGAAAAGGATGATGCGAGTGATGAGGTCGACAGTGACAGCGAGCAGAAGAGTTCTGCTATGGAAGTTGAAGACAATCTAGGTGGACAAGAGCGCAAGGTGGAAGGGTACGTCTCCAAGGTTGGTGCTGGTGTCGGCCGAAGTGACAATGACCGACAGTTCTTCTTCATCAATGGACGCCCATTTGATCTACCAAAGGTTTGTAGGATGGTTGATTAACGTAGCTCCGTATTATGTCTTGCTGACGTATGATGAATTTGTCTCGTTCTGTTAGTTGGCCAAGACACTAAATGAAGTTTGGCGGCAATACGAAATGAAGCAGAAGCCAGCGTGCGTCCTCAACTTCTATCTTCCTCTTGGAGATTACGACGTGAATGTTACTCCAGACAAGCGCGAGACGTTTGTGAAGCATGTAAGTTTAGAGTCCTGGAAATGTGGGAGATGTTGAATCTCACCACGAAGAATTCCATGTGGTATGACTTGCAGGAAGCAGAGATAGTCGATGCATTCAAAACGGGTCTAAACAAGCTCTACGAACCAAGTAGAGGAACGTTCACAGTTCAACCTCTGATGACAGCGTTTGCTCGTGCGACTAACGCAGAAGAACCTGTGAAGCAGTCTGCTTCGGTGGCATCAGAAAATGTTATTCCTGCACAACCAGAGCGCTTTCCCGCCGTAGAAAGTCGAGACGAGGAAGACGTGCCAACCAATGATTCCTCGCAGAATCAGCACTCGCATGACGGTAAGTCCGAACCAGAGGGGCAGAAGTCAAAACACGTGATTGTTGAAATTCTCCAGCCAAGGATTCAACGCAGCGAAGGCACAGATCTTGTAGCTGGTAAGCCTAAGCATTCGCCCAATGCAGCCAACAAGCCAAAGCTAGCTTTGCCCCCAAAGGCAAGTACTGCATCAGCCCCATCATCACCAGAACAAATCCTATTGGACCTGCGAAAGTCTTCTAAAAGACAGAAGCTGTATTCCCCCGTGCCATCACAAGCAACTTCTTCAACACCTGAGGAGCATGTGTGGTCTTTTGACGAAATGATCAAGCAGCGGCAACAATATTTCGAAGAAGAGGTGGAATATGAGCGAAAACGAAAGACTAACCGCCTCACGGTTCCGAAGACGTGCTCAACCTCTGTCGACGATAATGCGGTTGGAATAGACAATGAGGTTGCTGCAGCAGCGTTGCAGCGTGTGCTCAAAAAAGAGGATTTTAAGCGCATGGAAGTTCTTGGCCAGTTCAATCTTGGCTTTATCATTGGCAAGCTGGACAATGACCTGTTCATTATTGATCAGCACGCCAGCGACGAAAAATTTAACTACGAAACGCTCCAGCAAACCACGATCATGCACCAGCAACCCCTCGTCCGCCCGCTAATGCTAGAGCTGACAGCTGGAGAAGAAATGATCATCTTGGACCACCTGGCTGTGTTTGCGAAGAATGGATTCACCTTCCTGGTTGACAAGGATGCTGCCGCTACAAAAAAGCTCAAGTTGCTATCGTTGCCTTTCACAAAACACACACAGTTCGGAACTGAAGGTAAAATGCGCTGGTTGTTTCGTTACGTAAGCTAAATCTTATTGACTCGTCTTCTGCAGATATTCGAGAGCTGGCGTCGCTCCTCATGGATGCACCATTGAACCCCTCTACTATCCGCTTGCCGAAAGTGATGGCGATGTTTGCGTCCCGAGCGTGCCGAAGCTCCATCATGATTGGTACTGCTCTTCACAAGGAAGAAATGCAGAAGGTAAGGAGACCCTAATGGTGCGTATTCGCTGTCGTTTCCGGTACGTTTTATTGTCATGTCATTGCCTCTCAGATTGTTCGCAATCTCTCCGGACTGGACCAGCCCTGGAACTGTCCTCACGGGTACGCTATGTATACGTTGCCTCGAGTCAAGCCTTTCTTGTAACTATCATGCGTGCTCTGATTTCATACAGACGACCGACCCTCCGCCACTTAGTTGATCTCATGCACCTCGCAGACAGCAACGACAACAGTTAATTTCGTGTAATCAAGCGCACAAGCTTAATTAAGGTTAGTCTGTCCTGCGCGTGAGTGCGCACTTCAATGTAAGGCTATGTGAATAATTATCTAGCTTCAAGGTGTTGTCCCGCTTGGCAGTACAGGAATGGCGTTGGTGCTGGAGCCTGGAGATGGCAGTTGCTTGCGATACTTCTCACAGAGTTTGTTGTAGGCGTCGACGAGGACTGGATCATTTGCGTCTCCATGGTAGTTGGCGTTCACAAACTCGGTCCACTCGCGAATATCATTTTCTTCGGGGGAGTGCGTGAAGCACCCACCCTCACACTGACACTCTCCACCGTATTCTTTAGGCAGATTCTCTGGTGCGACGAACTCCAGCAGCGCCTTGGTAATGTCCTTGTGCCCGCGAAGCACATGGATTCGCTCACGTGTTTTGGGGTTAACCAGTGGCGACACCAGTTTCCAGATGAGGTTAAACCACGCAGGCGGATTGATGATGAAGACCTGGTAGACACGCTCTGGGTTGTACGTGGCGATCACCTCACCCCACTTCTTCGTGTAGTTCACCACATCACTCGACAAATCAGCCATGGAAATGCCCTTGATGTCGTACACTTTGAGCATGTTGCCTTCAGGAAAAGGCCGCGGGTCCACCACGTTCCACATGAACTCCATCATTCGCACATGGTGCATAATAGCTTCATCTTCCGTAACTCCACGAGCCGTAAAGTCATGCAGCGCCTTCCGTTGGCCGCCCAGGAACTCGAACGAAATGGGATGACCCAGTCGATCTTTCTTGTGTGTAAAGTGAGTGAAACACTCTTTCATGCCCGTGAACACGTGCGACGGACGCAGAAGAATCGTGTCGATGTCGTTCTCTTTCCGCCACTTCATCGTGGCCGCGTACCGTTCCTTCGCTTCCTCAACGTCGCCCTCACAGCCTGCCAAGAAGCGGTTATCCAGTTCAAGTTCCTCGCCGTGTTCATCTTCGTCACCCTCCGAAGAGCCTTCACTCTTGCCCATCGTGATACTGACACATTCAACTCGTAGCTGTCGAGCTTGTGAGAACCTCCTGGTCGTGAGCAATACGCTGATACGCTCGTGGAAGCGTGTAAGGAACAGAACAAGAGCTGACAGCCAAGCCAGCAGCTCAAACGAACCCTTGTCCATCGAGTTCATAACAGCAGCCACTGCAGCCAGGAACGACGTCAGCCCCCAGAAGCGTCGGTTGTTCTCATCAGCGCCCTCCACGCTCCCCACAGCCTTCTCCGTCCTCACCGCAACATGCAGCACGTGATCATCTCGCGGACCATTCCCCAAAGACTCAGCTTCAACAACAACAGGTGGGAGTTCCTTTTTGCCACGAGTCAGCATTTCGCGCGAGAACAACGCCGTGCCATTTGCCGATGGACCATTCACGTAGAATCGAAGAATACTCGAAGGATACATCTCCACCTGGAAGGCTTCGCCGACGGCTGGATTGCTCACAACAACAGACTCGGGTAGTGAGGATTCGTGTTGGACAGTCACGCAGCTGATCGAATTATCTTCCGGTCGAGGCCCACGCTGTAACTTGAAGAGAGCGTCCTGGAAGAGCTGCATGGCCTTACGTAGCGTCACAGCGATTTCCGTGCACTGCTCCGGCGTACGTGCTCGTACACGGAACACGCGTCCATCAGAGCGGATGACCGTGAGGATACGAGGGAACTGGTCATTCACTTCAATGTGCAGAATATCTGACAGATGAACAGACGAGCGCACCTCACCCAACGCCATGGCGGACATCGAAGCCGAGTCGTCGTCAGGGATCGACCCTGTGGCCTTAAAGCACAACATCTCCGCCGTCGTGAGCATGAAAATGCGCCACTTCCACAACGCCACATTAGCGCTCATACGACGACTCGCTAGGGATCGTCCACCCATCGTAAAGGTGCCCAGGTACAAAATCTCGTCCATAGTGTTGTCCTGTTCCTCCAACAAGCAGCTGTACAGGATGCCGGGCATTGCATGGGTGCTACTGCTTGTCAGACCGCCGCCCAGCGTGTTCAAGCTGAAACTTCCTCGACTACTCACATCCTGAGCCCCAATTGCATCCACCACACCGTCCAGTGGACGTGGACGGTCCACCGACGGGTTTCTGTCTTTCCCTGACGCTGGTAGCAATAACGGCATCGGGATCTTCTCTCCAGCCTGCGGTGATAGCTCCGGGTCGCTCTCTCTTTCCGCGTAATTGGGATTCGAGTTCTGCCTGATTCTTGAGCTCTTTGGACTGCGATAACCAGCTCGTCGCTGTACCAATTGCCTCGTGCACAAGTCGCACACCCGCACTTCCTTCATGATGCCAAGGTGAGGCAGCGGCACTTGATTCTTGCTGTGCACACCACACACGGCCTGTCCGCAGTTCCGGCATCGGTGCTACAAACAGCTTATCAGTACGAATGAAACCCAAACATACTCAATAAACCCACCCGAAGTCGCAAAAGTCGGAGTGGGGCATTGCACACGTGACACTTGGAGTCCGCGCAGTGTGGGCCCATTCCGCCGTCGAGCGACCGCGTGCTGCCGAAATCGGAGGCCGTGGGTCCTGGCCCGTCCTCACCGCTGGGAATAGGCGCGCTATTGCTCTTGAAATGCGCCAAGAAGGCGGCTTTGCGGCGCTGGAGCTCCTCAACCATCGAGGACTCCGACTCGCCCGCGCTAGGCGACGCCGGCGACGGAGACGAGGACGAAGAGGACGGAGCCACGTCGGGCGTCCGATTTTCGCGGGAAGTTTCGCGCAGGAAGCGCGGCATTGCGAGGCGTTCGCCAGCCCCCATGGCAGCGATGGCGACAGTCTCGCGCTTGAGTTTTTACCGTCGAAGTGTGAAGTGATGAGAGCTGGGGCGGAATGTGTACAGGACGACGTGCAGCGACACGAATTGTATCCTTTATGACGGAGCCTTTGTATATTTGTATTATAGTTTTGATTCAATTTTAAAGGTAATACTTTATTTTGGAAAATGCTTGTAAAACGTGATTTATAATATTTTGTTGCCTAACCTAAATACTTAAATGCAGAGGTTTTTTACTGCGACTTCTCGTGTAGGTGACGAGCCAAATCTGGATTCGTGCTTCCGACGTGTCTCATGGTAACTTAGTCGAAAATATGATGCCTCCTTCTCGAATTTATGAAATGGAAAGGCTCCGGAGCCTTTTGCCGACGTCAGAGACAGAGCTGTGTTGAAATTGCATGCTGCGGCACCACCCAGTCTGTATAACAGCAGTCTGTTTGCCTCGAGGCCAGGTGGGTTAATAGCGTCGCTGAATCGCTCGCGGCGTTGTTGTTCATGCCTTGCTGGGACTGTCTCCTGGTCCTGGATCACGGGGTGTTTACGTTGAGAATGGATCCCTTGACTAACGGAGTCGTAATTCTTAGGTTCCAGCCAATCACAGCCTGTGGTTCATATGAAGAGAAGACTGCAAACAAGTTGGTTGCACGTCAACTTGATGTCTTATGCTCGTTCGTTAAGGCTGCTTGACTCAAGCTCAAGCCTTGAGCCCCATTCAATAGAAACGCTTATTGACTCAGCGCCCAGTTGGTCGTCAGTGTTTGTTTGGCCACAATGCGTCGACTACATGTATTGTCCAAGCTCATGCTGCCTCCGCCATCTATCGATCGCAAAAAATATCCACCTTACGACATCATGCGGCGCTTTGCGTCCAGCATAGCATAAAGCCTCCACGTCGCAGATACGCCAGGAACATTCATTACGCAGGCCAAGGGCTGAGTCAGGGCGCATTAACAGCATATCTTTGGGCGTCAATAAGCTTTACCTAAGCAGCGGTAGATATACTCGAACCCAAGAAGTAGCTAAGATGCTCTGACCACGAAGCCTAGAACCTACATAACGCCATGGTGATCGTCATTGTTAGAGGGGGCAGATATTGTCAGAGCCCGTCGTACCAGTAACGTTTTGGTTTCCTGGAAAAAGCGTCTCAATGCTGAGCTGTAGTCAGCGCCGCGTCCTTCCGCGCTTGTGCTTTTTCGCTAATTCTAAGCGAGCGCCGACGATGAATCCAGCAGCAAACAACTCCGATCAAGTGAGCGCCAGACGCTCAAGCAGCGAAAACCTCACCCTATTCGGAGAGGTGACCACTGTCGAAAACGTAGCCTCATTGGCAGATCTCCCGACTCAATATGCGCGGGCGACTTGCGGGGTCGATGGTCGACACTTGCCTCTCTAGCAATACACCTCTGTCACCGACTCCGAACGACCCGTCGGACGATAACTCGATCACTTCATCAGGTGTTGGAGACGCCATCATCGATATCACCGACCGCGAAACTGGACACCGATGCAGTCTGACGACACCAAAAAGTGAACTGAGATCCCCTTCATCCGGTCTCGAGACTCACTACGGCTGTCTGGACACAGTCACTGCTGACATTTACCTTCGCGGCTTGAGTGCAGAAAGCAAGTCCAAGGACAAGTCGATCGACTTCACAGCCGAGTTTGAAGCTGCTCAACGTCGACAGCACGGATATTTGCAACAATGCACCATCAGTTGGCAGCATGTTTCGTACATTATTCAGCCCAAGAAACCTTGTTTATCAGGACGATTTTTCGGTCGAAACCAGACACATCAGAGACCAGTTGATCTTAAACCTCGCAAGATTTTAAACAACGTATGGGGGCGATCAGGTCCTGGAGATCTCACCGCTATCATCGGTCCGTCCGGAGCTGGTAAAACGACGTTACTCGACATCTTAGCCGGCCGTGTTCCTCATGGAGGCTCCGGTGTACGTGTCGAGGGGATTGTGGATGTTAACGGCCAACCGCGAGATCCACGCACCTTCCACTCGATCATGAACTACGTATCGCAAGATATGGCATTCCTTGGATCTTTTTCCGTTTTAGAGACGCTACAGATCGCAGCAGGACTTGGATTACCATCTCACGTTCCTCCTCTTACGCGTGAGTCTCGTGTTCAAGATGTGATCGATGCGATGGGGTTGCGCTCTTGTATGTACGCAAACGTTGGTGATATTTTTCACAAAGGTATTTCGTCAGGTCAACGTAAAAGACTGGGGATCGCTGTTGAATTACTCTCGGATCCAGCTTTACTACTGCTTGATGAACCAACGTCAGGTCTGGACGCTTCCTCGGCTCGAAGTGTGATGCAACATATCGAACGCCTGTGCCACAAAAGCGGCAAGAACGTCATCTGTACGATCCACCAGCCTTCGTCTTCGGTGTTCGAAATGCTGACGAATCTGGCGATTTTAAGTGACGGTCAGCTCGTGTATTTTGGAGCAGCATCGGCAGCTTTAAACCATTTCTTTTCGCTCGGTTATGTGTGTCCAACCTACTCCAACCCAGCAGAGTATTTTGTTCATTTAGTGAACAAAGATTTCCACTCCAGTTTAGGTCTCGACCCATTCGTACGAGCTCTCGAAGACAGCTCCGAGCCCCAGCGCTTTCGTGTCGAGATAGCACGTGATCGCTGTCTGGGCGATACGAACCTCATTAATTACGATCTGTTGCGAGCGATGCGGCCTTCCAGACTTGATCAGTTCTCCGTTCTGTTGCATCGGAACTTGACCAACAACTGGCGTCACCCAGGAGTTTTCTGGCTTCGTGTGCTCATGTACATGTTGCTGTCCTTTATGGTCGGTACAATGTACTTGAGTTCGAACAGTGAGATCACGAGCTCGGCGATGGTTCCACTGCTCTTCTACGTCCAAGCTTTCCTGGTCTTCATGTCGGTAGCTGCTCTACCTGCTTTACTGGAGCAGCGGGCTGTGCTGGAACGTGAAGTTCGCTCTCATTCGCTGCATCTGGCAAGTTACACGACCGCTAATTTGCTTGGTGCGCTGCCCGGCATCACCTTTATCTCGCTATTGGCTTCAATTATCGTCGTATACTTCGCTCGCGTACACTCGTTCTGGTCGTTTCTTCTCAACTTGACGCTGTCGCTCGTCACCGCTGAGTCGATGATGCATTTACTGGGCGCTGCAGTACCGCACTACATCATGGGCATCGCTCTAGGAGCTGGACTCTTCGGTATGTTTATGCTGTGTGAAGGTTTCATGGTTCCGTTCGCTGCTATCCCGACGTATTGGAAATGGGGCTACTATTTGGCCTTCCACACGTACTCGTTCGAGTCCTTCATGTACGAGCATTTCTCACAGGTTAACACAGAAGAAGCCTGGGATCTGCTTAAAAGTTACGGCATGGGAAACGTCAATGTCTCTCGCAATATGCTCATCTTGGTTGGATACGCCGCAGGTTTACAACTCGCGGGCATTGCCGTGCTTTTTGTTCGTTTTGGTCGTCATAAACGTTAAACTTCAATGTAACAAATCTTTTTAAAGTAAACTGCACTCACGCTATCCATGATGCGTCACGATAAGGGAAAACGAAGTCACGCTATACTGTTGATGCAATACAGAACCCGACGTGCGTCCCGATTACTGTAACAATGTTGTTGAAGGCATTAGTCGGCACCGTTAGCAGGGACCATTTCGTACCGGTACGGTCTCAATTGTCAGATTTCAACCACCTCTTGGTCTCATCGTTTACTGCATGGCAGACTCTCGATGGGAGCAGCAGCGACGATCTCGTTCGACCGCGTGGACATGGTTAAACCGGTTTTCCATGGAGACCACGTTCGACTGGAAGGGGAAGTCATCGGGCTTGGGAAATCGTCCATGGCAGTGAAAGTGAGTGTCTTCCGGCATGATCTAACCTCCGACACTCTCCAGCACACCTATGATGCAATTATCACAATGGTTGCTATCAACCGCTTTGGACGGCCGAGAGAGTGTCTGCCAGCGTTATTTGATCCGGATCATGTAGATTACTGCCTAAGAATGAGCGAATTGGCTAAGCACTGGCCGTCCGAAAATTGCTTTGCAATGCCATTTCTCCTAAATAAGTTATTCCGCGGTGATTCATACAGATCCAAAATAAATTATTCCGTACTATCTTGCAATTATTTTTCGGTGAGAGTGAACAAATTATGAAGTACTTTGAAGTAAATGACTAACCTGCGCAGCTACGATCCGAGAATTTACGTTGTAGATGTTTGTTTTGAGCCGTAGACTGCACGGCAGCAAAATTGGCGTTGTTTTTCGTGGTTTTAATCAAGATATTATAGCTGAAAAATATATTGCGAAATCCAAACCGTAAGCTATTGCGTTTTTGTCTCTTCAAGTAAAAATAAATTATTCCGTACAAATATTTCCGTGTATTGCAGCACAATCTTTTATTCGGAGGGCCTGGCTAAGCAACGCAAGGATCTCTCTTTCCAGTGGAGACACGAGCAGGACGCAGTGAATGAACTGCCACTTATTTGGACGTCGGATTTGACAGCAGCGGAGGGCAAACCTGAGAATGTTTCGGTGAGCGATACGATGGTCGAAGTCCGCAATTGTTTCCTGCCTCGCAATCTTAACCCGCACGACACAGTTTATGGAAATTTTTTATTGCAGTACAAGCTGAGCACTTTATCCTGTAGGAATCGGGATTGTAAGCATGTTATGTTGACTGACACAGGATAAGATCGCGTTGCACTGTGCGCAAAAGTTCACCAGATCCGACAAAATGGTGACAATTGCGATGAACCGGGTAATTTTCAAGTTGCCAATTCTGATGCTCAACATGGTTCGGATGCGAGCTCGCGTCGTTCATGTGGAGTACGTTGGTATCCGAGTTTTCCGGCTAAGATGTCGGATATTTATAATGCTGTTTGTATAATACTGCTGTTGGTATGCAGTCATTTCCACCTGGAAGTTGAAGTGGAAGTGTTCGTCCACTCCATCATCAACGGTGGGGAACGAAAGTCACACAGCGGGTATTACTGTATAGCTGTATGCATGCACAGCCTTATCCTGACTGCTAAACGGTGTTTTGTTAGCTACTTCACGGTGCTCAATCTCGACGATAATAACAAGTTCAAGGCGATCGACCAAGATTGACGAGACCAATTAGGACGAGATGCGAATTCACATGAAGGCCCAGAAGCGACTCAAGCTCGAAGGAGCAGATACAAACCTCCTCGCGTTGAAGACTCAAATTCTCTCTGGTGAGTTTGCAGCAGATCAACCCAAACATCAGTGATGCGTGAGTGAATCAAAATTCGTACAACGAGACGAAGCTGGAAACACAAAAATCTCTACACCTCCAACGCTCTAGGAATCTCCTCCTAGACCAAGGGTAATGCTGCATGCAGCCTGCATCCATGTACTTAATTGAACGCCATATTCATTAAACATACTGCGACAACATAAGAATGCTGGCTTAATAAACTGTGGCTACCTTTATCTAGTCTGACTCTGATGTAGTTTTCGCCGTATCCTTCGAAGCCAGAGGAATCACCGTCGTCATGAGTGGTGCAGTCGGTTCCTCGGAATCCTCTTCGACCTCTTCCTTCCCACACGTCTTCCCTTTAAGGGGGTCGATCTGCGCAAGCTCCACGAATCGCTCTCGCTGCGCTGCTTTCTGCAGCTTAGTGATCGTCCGTAGTCCCAGCACAAACTCGCCCACGACGCATAGCAGCAAAACGGTCGACGTAAACCCAATGCTGCCAACAAACACTAGACCTATACAGTATATCAGCACAGCTTTATCCCGTTTAAGCGACCGGATAAGCCACCTACCGACGTAGTGCCATGGCGAGACCGGGTCGCAGTGTTCCAGCAGGATATCGACTGGAATGGGGTCGTCCCCTTCCTCCTCCGTCTCGTTGGCCCACCGCGAGATCATTAAATTGTATACTGACGCCTTGGACAGTCCTTCCTGTAGCTGTACGCAACTCAGTACATTTTGGCACGCGCTGTCTCCCAGGGCGGACAAAGCGTCCGTCCCGTTCGCGGCGTCTTCCAGTTTGCGCACGCTTTGGCCGCTTTTCAAGTCCCTCGAGTCGTAGAACTGCACCTCGAGCGGCTGAGGCGATACGATGTTCATCGTGTAGCACGTGTGGCCGTACAGCGTGAGCAGGAATCGGTCGGTCTTTCCGAGCAGCAGTTGGTCCTCGCACGGGACGCGCAACTGGCCGGTTTTGGTGCACGACCGCAGCGCTAAAGCACAAGACACAGACGTCAATTACCAGCTTCACCTGTTGAATGCAGCGATCATACCGTCGTTCCCCTGCACCAGTAGCGCCCCCAACACCAACCACCAGAGCCTCATTCTCGCCGGTCGAAGTATGTCGGACGGTACGTGCGACGGACGGATCGGATGAACGGTCGTTCAACTTGCGATCTTCTGTCGCACACGCGTGTCATAAAAATACAGGGTTAGCTTAACCTGTAATTTTAGAGTTTAGGCCACTGCCCTGTCAGATTCAGCATAGTGAACACGTTAACTCTTGGTCACTATGCTGTTTTTGACAGTTTTGAAGAATCAATGGTACAACTTTTTAAACCAATGAAAAAGGAGCTGAGTGTTGTCGGGATCTCAAGGAGTTCGCACTTTTCGGTACCGCGTCCATGATGAAAGTACATCGGCGCCCGTTCTGCGCCCTCGCCCCTGTTTGAAAAGCGAGGGTCAAAGGCTTGATGAACCGCTGTATCTGTCGCTGCTATACAAGGCACTACGCGAGGGTCGGTACGAGCGAGCGCGTGTGGGGTGGTTACGAGGAGTTCTTGAAGTATGAGAAGCAGGGGCAGGTGAAGATAAAGACCAAAGCGCTCACCACGTGGCCCAAACTCACCCATGCTCGTGCTGGGATGTCTCTGGAGCCGTGGCAACTGCGGGGAGCGCTGATGGCGATTCCAAAAAGTCGCCTTCGCACTTTTCGGAACAGCGTCCACCGTGGACTCCACGAGGAAAGTCCATGTGGGCGAAATGGCCGTTACTGTGCCCGTTCTCTAATAAAGCCCCACTTCTGGGCGGGGTTAATTCGAATTATCCCACTCCTGAATTGGGTGAATTCGTGAAATTCGACCCGATCAGATTCCTGGACGCTGATTGGTGGAAAATCCGTTTTGGCGAAATGCGCGCTGCCCACTCCTGGATAGGGTGATTACTACTTCTAAGTACTATAGTACTTTGAGCCGTATTTTAAAATTACTATCAATCCTGTTCGATGCCGGTAGCCATGACAGCGACGGATGCGGACGCTGCGGCAATGGAGACCGTGCGCGTGTTCAAGTACGCAGCGATGGTGGTGCTTCTGGTGATCACGGCAGCGTCGGCGTTGTTACCATTGTGGGTGTCCAGCCGTGGCACCCGAACGGCGCAGAACCTGCTGAGTCGGAAGCTGCCGTTCGCCACGGCCGGCGTGTTCCTCGGTTCCGGATTGCTGCATTTGCTGCCGGATGCCGTCAAACTATACGACGAAGTGGTGGCAAGGATGGACGCACCGCCGCACTGGATGACGGCGTTCCCGACCGTCTATTTGCTGTGTGCATTGGGCTGTTCCATCGTCTGGAGCGTGGACCTACTGAACATGGGCAACTCGGGCAAACTCATGGCGGTGGCTAGTGCTGCGCGACCAGACCATGAGACCAGCATGTACAGGGTGCAGATCCCGTCCGTGACGTCGTTCGGATGGAGGAATCGATCGGTCTCGGTAGACGGCAAGGAACAGTTCTACTCGTGCTCGTGTGGCAGCGTTCCGACACCGTCGATGTTCCACCGTGCAGCTAAAATGGAGGAGAACACGTGTCTGCTTACACCGAATGGGGTGAAGGTTCGTTGAGAGTTTTTTTCCGTGGTGGCATTATCGCCCTTGCTTACAAGACGTTAATTTTAGGTTGTGAACGGAGCAGCACCGACGTGTGTGATGGAGTACGAGACGGCTGCAACGGGGCTGCTAGAAGAAGAGCATCACGATGACGCGGAAGCTACAGTTAGCGAGCACATTGTATTCTCAGGCGACAGCTATTTCCTACCCTATTTATTAGCTGCACTCTTCTCGGTGCACTCTTTAATCGCGGGTTTCGCACTAGGAGTTAACCACTCAATGGATCGGACTGCGGTGGCCACCACCATCGCCATTTTCAGCCACAAGGTACGACTGTGATATTGAAGTGAATTTGTGACACTTCAACTTGCTGATGTTCGTCCCACTTTTTTCCAGTTCATCGAGGCAATGTCAGTTGGCGCCAACTTTGCCAAAGCCAAGAGCAGCATTGCGCACCAACGATCCGTTGCTGTGCTTACGCTCTATAGCTGCATGACGCCGCTGGGTATTTTCCTGGGCATGGTGCTGGCCGACTCACTGCGTGGCAGTAGCGCGTTGACTATGGAAGCTGTGGCACTGAGCATCGCATCGGGAAGCTTCATATACCTGGCGTTCCACGAATTGTCGGAGGAGAATGCGAGCCAAGAGACCAATGCAGCCGAGAAGCTGGCACTCTTCTCCATGGGCATCTCCAGCATGGCTGTGCTGGCTGCATGGGCATAGATGTACCTGGTATCCATGGATACCAGCTTGGGCATAATACTCTACAGGCTGACACCAATACGTTCGGAATGTTGCAACTTGCAAGTGGCAACGGACTGTGGCAACTTGGCACAGCCCCAGCCTCTTGTCGTTAGTAACAGAACTCGCGATAACGACAATATGAATTGTGTACAAGTATGATGAAATTGGGATGTTGCGGTGTTGGCTTGCACTTGGTGCATTTTTGGACAGGCAGGATGCATGAAGGAAACGCAGCCATCCATGATATGGGAGACTCCCATCGTGGGGCTTAAGTGTCCGGACCGGACAAGAGCTTGGGCTCACGAAACGGAGAACGTTGCAGGGCAAATGTTACAATAGGCAACGCAGAATATCAAACCTTCATTTTCAGGTGGATTCTCGAAGAAGCGATGTCGGGCACCACAGTGTGAAAGCATGCGGGGAGTGACGCCAGTGTGTCCACCATGTGCATCGAGCCGAGAACACCAGGATTCTCTCTCTCCTATGGATACAGTCTCACCGCGACAAAAAGAAGCAAAAAAATGGCCTCCAGCTGTGGCACCTGCACCCCTCAAAATACTGGCAAAATTGTCAACCATCACAATGAAAGTCGAAGTGAACACCGCCACCAACTCGAAAGCAGAGATCGCCGCGTGGACATCTCCCGCTGCAAACGCCTTCAACGGACGATGCATTTATCTTTGAAGTTACAGGTCGTCGTCCAACGCCGGACATAGAGTCAATCTGCATGGTGCGACATAAGCCCGATCATACGACGACGATGCAAGAGCAACGTCAAAGAGAGGACAGATAAGGGGCGAGAGCTACAAGTCAGACCTTCTTTGAACTTGCAGGCAGGCAACAGCGAAACGTGCTGGTGCTGACCTTTTCCGTTTCAACCTTTGCTGTTGCTCTGAACGGCGTCGTCTATAAACCTTTTTTTCATCGCTGCTGCTGCCTCGCAACATCCTATGACAGTGGGCAATTGCTTAGTGTATTTGCAGACTTATGCTTTGGCGGGTTGCAACTCGAACCCACATCAGGGTTC
Organism: Phytophthora tentaculata; assembly: GCA_033557915.1. Lineage (NCBI taxonomy): Eukaryota > Oomycota > Peronosporomycetes > Peronosporales > Peronosporaceae > Phytophthora > Phytophthora tentaculata. Next base: position 2,275,402 of record JAUCEA010000005.1, read on the forward strand.
TCATAATTAACACGGATCACTCGCCTGGAATTGAATAGCCTGAATCCTCCAAATACGGATTAAACATCAATATTGATTTCTCTGGGATATCAGATGTGCAACCAAAGTAGCTAACAAGTTTCAACTATCCCCGCTAAACCTGATCCAACATTTTCCACCTGTGCATGAAGGGTATGTATCATGCAAGTTCCCAAGACCGCCGGATTATCATTTGCTAGAACAAACCCATGTTTGACTGTCGGAAGGTGATGATGGAGCGGCAAGTTTACCCCCACGGAACACACGCGGTGCATAGATTGCCAAGAGCCTGGCGCCAGACTCGTGGGTGCACCGTATCAGCGTGGCGTGCCTTCTATGATTTTGCTTGTCCGGCCGGTGCTGCCTATGCCTCGCTAAACGCTGCTGCTGGTGCTCTCCGACGGCATGCACTCGGCACCAAGGCGCGATGGTTGGTCCGCCATCAAGGCAAACAGGCTGCGGAGCTCTTCGCCTTGTCGGCGCCTGTTTGCTCGAGGTACGCGAGGAAAGCACACGAGCTGGGATAGCAATTTGAAATTCGTGATTCTATCCACTTTAACCCAAGTTTGTATCTATTAATAGCTTAAACGAGTTTTCTATCGAACTCGAAAACAGCAACCCACGTTTCCCGTCTCTATATAATCTCGGCTATTACAGTATGTGCTATTCGCGACTTGCCAATTGCAGTGGCATCAGATGCAGAGGCCGAGTTTGGCAAAGAGTGCGTGCTTGCGGCGGAATCCCGTTACTTATCGTGACCACCGCGACTCTAGCGTCCGTAGATATCGATCGGGTAGGGGAGCTGGGCGACTTGTTGCTGGAACCCCGACCTCATCGATCCGTATGACACGTGCACTGCCACCAGCCGAGCCGCACGAAAGCAGCGAGAGCAGCGCGAGGGAGTGGCGAGACGACAACCGCAACAGCAATGCTGCTTCCCAAGAGAGGCACGCCTAGCCGCAGCTGCAACTTGCAAGGCAAATTTGTGGCTAGAGACGGCATATTTGGCAACGTTTGTCAAATGTTTTGGGATTCCGCGACATTCTCGTTCACAAACACCAAGTCAAAGAAGAATGAAAACGAACAGCCGATTTGAAAATCCACTTTTCCACGGTTTAACTGTCGAACGTGGTGTCGACCAGCCGGAGAGACGCGCCCTTCCTCGATTGTCGGTCACGGCCCCATCAGGATTAGCTGTCGTCTGTCTGTTGGTGGTGAAGCTCATCGGTGCGAGACGCCATGGCTGCCATTGCACATTTCGATCACTCTGCAGCAACAAACGTTCAGTCAGCAGCACACACACAAGCAGGCACCTAACAACAGTCAAGCTAGCCGAACTTTCACCACACTAGACCTTCCTCTTTTCAGTAACTTCAATCATCGCAACGATGCCGTACGAGAGCTTCATGCCGCAGCAGCAGGTGGAGATTACCGAGGTCGTGCAGGACACGACCACCAACGCGTGGATGTACGTGCTGCACGTACAGCGTGGCAACACAAACACATACTCGTCCCCACGCGGGCCCGTGGAGGAGGGTTTCAGCCACGAGTACGTCATCAGTCGGCGCTTTAGCGAATTCAAGCAGCTCCACACGGCGTTAGTCCCCGTCATGGGCGACGCATTGACGGCGTTGCCAGCTGACGGCCTCATGACGCTTATCATGGCGGACAACCAGGCGCTGCTGGACGAGCGTCGCGAGGTTCTGGCTCAGATCGTCATGGACATTTTGAACCACCCGGTGGCGCGCGACTTGCCGGACGTGCTGGAATTCCTTGGTCACGAGTCTATCAGTGCCAAGGTGATGGCGCCGCTGTCGGGTCAGTGCACGGGTTCGATCCGCAAGACGTCTTGCCCCGCGTGGACGGCGCCGTGCCGAGCGTCCGTCATGTCGTCGTAAGAGACAGCGGAGCATTCTACCACAACCAATTTTGCCGTGCGAGAGCGACAACGCAGTAGCTCGTAGGATAGTATTTAACCATAATTGTAGAATAGGTAGTAGGCAACCAAGCATCAATGAATGAAGTCAACTAATTTGATTTGAAAGTAAATGTTGCCAACGCCTCCTATTTTACTTGATCAAACGGTTTAAGGCACTACTCAGCGCTGTGCCCGCATTGTTGCGATACAAACCATTACGGGCGACTCCAGCTACATCACTGGTGACACCAGCATTGCTTGGTCTACGTCGTTCTTGTTAAGACAAAGGTACGTTGTTATCCCATCCTACCTGTGCAGTTCTGTAGTGGTGATGAAATAAGCTTTTCTCCTGTCAAGGTGCAGCGAAGCGAGACGAAGGAGAAATCTCTGCTTTCCTCATGGTCGACAGCCATAATAGATGCTGGCTTATGTCCACTGCGGTCGCCGCAAGCCACTCACTGAGTAACCTTGGTGACCGATGCGCGAAGCGATGCGCACGAGATATAAGCAGAAGTTTCACGCACGCGGAGGAACATTCTAGTTTGGTGGAATGTTCAAGAACTTCGAGGGTGCAGGCAGCGGGATGATCGAAAAGATGAAGCTCGTTCGTAGTCGCAGGGTGCAGCCGAATGGCTAGATGTATTGAGCAACGTCGCCAAGAGGCATGCAAACCCAAGCAGACATTAACGCCCGTGTGCGTCATGTGACCGGCACATGCTCAGCAATGGACCTCGATGCAAATGCCGCCACGTTGGCAACGAATGGGTCTGCAATGTAGATTACGTGTAATGTACGTGTACTGTATCCGCCGAGTTGGCACTGCCAACCAGCGTCGGACGGGACGCACGACTCGTCTCGGTGAAGTCTCAGGTGAGCTCCGGTCTCGTGCGCGTTCCAGATTTGAGCGAGAAATCAGCTCCGGAGCCGGCGCACCGCTGCTGGTGCTGAATTCGCACGCCAGTCCAGGCGCTGTGGTCTGTGTGAGCCCGTGACTTCAGCCACCACTGACCAGCGTCGAGTCAACACGGCCCGCCCATGCGCGCTCCGACATGATTCCGAGGCTCCACCACGCAGCTCAGGCTGGCCCTCAGCCGGTTCCGAGTTGGGAACTTCCAGCTCGCGACCACGACGAGAGCCATTGACGCCCTTGCCATCGATGCACGAGATAGTTTTACACGGCAGCGTAAGCCAAAACGCCAAGCGCGCAGACACATACTCACGTCACGGCGCCTGTCGCCCGAAACTGTGACCAAGCGTTCGAGTCTCGAAAGGCGATCTACGATTTGCTTCTGCATTTCGAGCAAACGAGTCGAACTCCGAGAGGCTACAGTGGGAGGTTCGACGCACGCTCCCGGATCTCGTCCCGAGTCGTGCGACAAGCAGCTTCACCTCCGAGACGCAAGCAGACTTTGGGGTCATTCTCGCATTTGCGCTCACCTGGAGACCGTCCCGCACCACGATGCCGTACGAGAGCTTCAAGAGTTCGCAGCTCGTGTCCATCCGCGGACTTGTGCAGGACCGCAAGACCGGCACGTGGCGGTATCTACTGCAAGTCACGCGCCACATGCAGGACGACACTTTCGAGAATGTCCGTCGCCCCAGTACCAAAAAGAGCGACGGGGCGTCCGCCTACGCCACGCGCCCGTGCACGACGCAGTCGTACACGATTCGTCGCAGTTTCGAGGATTTTAAGCGGCTACACGAGGCCGTGGCGCCGCTCATGACAAAAGGTGGCAAGTCCCAACTACCCAAGCTGCCGAACGACAGTCTCCTTACGTTCTTCGTGGGGGAGACGCAGACGGCGCTACAGAAGAAACGCCATGCGCTGGAGCGCGTCCTTGCGGCCATTGAGGCGCACCCGGACGCCAGTGAGGCTCCGGAATACCTCGAATTCCTGGCTAATCTCAACTCGTACGACGAGGTGGCCAAGGCCCCACTGTCGCCCAGTATCAGCTCACGTAGCAGCTTCAGCTTCAGCGAGGACGGGACCGTCACGCCACGAGATTTTGTGGGTCCCAATACGCTGACTACATCGAGATCGGCCAACGCCCTGCGACGAGCTTATTACCAACACGACGGAGCCGAACGTGAAAACCACGTGCCTTTCTCGCACTTCAGCATGACCTGAAGCAACCAATTTTTCAACAAAGACAAAGTAAAGTGAAAGTGTGCATGTACAGAAGTTAGAAAGGTTTTAGAACCAGTAAAAAGGAACACGTAAATTATGACATAAGTTGCTCCGACTTGACTCGTTCCAAGCCGTGGTGCAACTTGCGCACCATACGTGCGACGTGCGGAATCGACCGGTAGCCAAGTCCACAGTTGGCGTTGTTGGATTTGGCCACGCAACTTTGCGGCGTCATCTTTTTCCAGAAGTTGGAGATCAGTAGACGTGCGTACTCGAGCGTGGCCAACATGTAGTGACGCTCAAAGGTTTGGAACGGGTAGTTTACTGTGACGCCGAGTGTCTGCAGCCTCTCGTGTAGACGGTCGTAGTAGAACTGCAGTAGTTCCAGCTCACTCTCGTCAGTAGCAAGCAGTGAAATACTCACCGACGTGTTGAGTAAGTTGGCGACGTCCATGGCGCCCAGACCCACGCCACTCCACTGCCAGTCGAACGCGATGACCTTACGCGATTGCGTCTCAAAGAACAGGTTGGCGCTCTTGAAGTCGCCGTGCATTACGGTACTCAACGCAGCGTTCGTGTCGACGGACAGACAGCTACTGATGTACGCGGCATGTTCGATCATTCGTTCTCCCAAGGACTCGAGTTCTGCTGCCGATGGTAAAGACTCCTCAGTCTTGAACACTTCCTCCCAATTGCGCAACATCTGCGGCCAAATGTCGGACGCTTGTGCGAGCTCCTTCTCGCCTCGCTTTGGGAACGCCCACCAGCACGCCGCCGGCCAAAGCTCAGAACCAGCTTTTTCAATTAATCTCTCTTGTCCCCATGCCGACGCGTGCAAATTTGCTAGATAACTCAACGCCTGTCGAGTGTCGTCGAGCTCAAGACAATCCGCTGCCTCATAGTTGCCCAGCGAGGAGCCGGGGGAGGTTGATCCAAGACACTCGAGCAACATCATGAAGTTAACGGGCTTTGAACATGTCGCTACGTGGTCTGTATCTGTAGCAACCAGATTGCGCGTGCAGTGACCAGCAACATCGCTTTGAAACACTGCAAGCGGTCGGATGAGAGATACACCACGAGACTGTAGCGACGACGCGAAATTGGCGTAAAAAGTCGCTTCGGTGCGATATGAGGCGATGTCACGCTTCCAATGTGCCGCCGATCTCGCCGGCAGCTCGTTCCTCGCGGATTTCTTGAGAAACAACGTCGTCTTGCTGTCGTTATCAGCGAAACAAACGTCGAGCTTGGCCACTGCAGAGTGTTTACCTTGGTGGATTGAACCAGGTACCACATCCACCGCCGACACTTGTCGACCGGGGAAAACGTAGTCTTGGAACCACTGCGGCGTCATCTCTCGACCGTCCAGTGCACTGACAGGGCAAGACGCCGCAGATGAGTACACACTATTGTATTTGGGATGATACGGTAGCGCTATAGGTAGCTGCAAGTCGAAATAGAGATTAAAAGACTACCTCGTGAGGTTAACCTTGGCCATGACGTTCAATACGCTCTTGTGAGCCTCCGGTTCCACACACGCGACCAATCCGCGCTCGTTGTCGAAGTCGGGCGCGTTAGCGATGTGGTCGTACACGTACACATTGCCCTGTGTATCAGTAAGTTTGCCGCCGAGTGCCTCGATCAGAGGCTCAACAGCACAGATATCCCACTTGCGCGTGGCTGCTTTAAACCGGAAGAAGGCGTCGCTGTGGCCGGTGATGACACCGAGCACCATCGTGCCGGTCGCACCGCCTGTCAGGAGAGTAGAGGGGGCCAGCAACCGCAACGCACTGTTCACCTGGTCGCAGTTAGTGGACGACACAGTGCAAACCAGCGGACGCTGCGGGAACATGGGGGATTGTTTAAAGAACTTGGCGTGGGTCGTCTGGGCCTCAGCCTCCTCGTGCTCACTGCGGAAAACGCCAATACCGGGACCACCTGCATCAAATAATATACAAAAACACTCTGTTAGCACTCGAATTCCATTGAAGGAACCCACGGAGGTTACACTTTACGTACCCCAATAGGTGACCCCATGTTCGCCGTGGAACGGGAGATGCACGACGCCCGCGATGGGACGCATCTTGTACGTGATGCCGATAAGCACGGAAACCTCGTCGTACTTCTTATCAGCGAAGCGTTTGGTACCATCTAGTGGGTCCACCCACAATACGAGGTCATCCCAGTTCAGCGCATCATCGCCGTCGAAGGTCACAGCGTCGAGAGCCGTGAGGTCGCACTGCACCGCGTCTTCCGGTGCTGGAGGGGCGAGCTCGCCCTCTTCGCCCACAATGGTGAGCTGGGGGAACGCCTCACGTAAAGCGCAGATGATTCTTTGCTGTGAGCGTCGATCGGCCACAGTCTGCGGGTCGTACGCGCCCTCTTGTTTGTTGACCATGTCGAGCGAAACTTGCTGCTGCACCACGTCGCGGATAACGCAGCCGCCATGCACGCTGGCGGAGAAGCAAGCAGCCAACAAAGGGCGCAACAAAGGACCGGAGGTTGCTGCGGTCATGACGAAGCTAGTGGCTGGAGGATGGAAGGCGGGGGGGGGGGCTGCAGAGCTCAATCCAGAATGGCTGGCTCTTCGTTCGGCATAAGACGGCGATGATGACCCGAAGCTCATGCGTCCCAGGCGACCGGCCACGTACGTCGCGACTATTTTTGACAATGTGGGATTGGCCAAAATCTAAGTAAAATTGGATTTAATTGGCGAAAAAGGGAAGACGAGCTTGGATTGCTAAGTGAAAATTACCAGATGGACTAACTTTGAAATTCGCTTCATCAGGATTCCACGACTTCGGTTGTGATCTGCTGCGGATATTGCGTTGCAGTCCGTGGTGGAGTTGCCTTCAAACTGAGCCCCAGTACTGTAAGTGGCAGGAACAACCGGAGATACTCAAGAATATCACCGATTGGTGCTGCCACTGTCAGGCTGCCACCAGCAAGGAAACCCACGTTTACTAAAATTCTTTTGCAGAACAGACCATACAATCAGACCAACCCATGCAGGAAATGTTTGCAACGTGAAAGGGTTCCTGGGCTGGCCAAAAGCGATTGCTCGAGCTTCAAATGCTTCCACGACAAACCCAACTTGCAACCCTCTTTGGATTATACTTAAACAACTCAGAGCGACTTAGCTTTTTCTCTTTTTAGCAACCTTGAACAAGCCACCAGAGAACCCTTTCCATATCTAAGCAAATTAGTTGACTTCATTCATTGATGCTTGGTTGCCTACTACCTATTCTACAATTATGGTTAAATACTATCCTACGAGCTACTGCGTTGTCGCTCTCGCACGGCAAAATTGGTTGTGGTAGAATGCTCCGCTGTCTCTTACGACGACATGACGGACGCTCGGCACGGCGCCGTCCACGCGGGGCAAGACGTCTTGCGGATCGAACCCGTGCACTGACCCGACAGCGGCGCCATCACCTTGGCACTGATAGACTCGTGACCAAGGAATTCCAGCACGTCCGGCAAGTCGCGCGCCACCGGGTGGTTCAAAATGTCCATGACGATCTGAGCCAGAACCTCGCGACGCTCGTCCAGCAGCGCCTGGTTGTCCGCCATGATAAGCGTCATGAGGCCGTCAGCTGGCAACGCCGTCAATGCGTCGCCCATGACGGGGACTAACGCCGTGTGGAGCTGCTTGAATTCGCTAAAGCGCCGACTGATGACGTACTCGTGGCTGAAACCCTCCTCCACGGGCCCGCGTGGGGACGAGTATGTGTTTGTGTTGCCACGCTGTACGTGCAGCACGTACATCCACGCGTTGGTGGTCGTGTCCTGCACGACCTCGGTAATCTCCACCTGCTGCTGCGGCATGAAGCTCTCGTACGGCATCGTTGCGATGATTGAAGTTACTGAAAAGAGGAAGGTCTAGTGTGGTGAAAGTTCGGCTAGCTTGACTGTTGTTAGGTGCCTGCTTGTGTGTGTGCTGCTGACTGAACGTTTGTTGCTGCAGAGTGATCGAAATGTGCAATGGCAGCCATGGCGTCTCGCACCGATGAGCTTCACCACCAACAGACAGACGACAGCTAATCCTGATGGGGCCGTGACCGACAATCGAGGAAGGGCGCGTCTCTCCGGCTGGTCGACACCACGTTCGACAGTTAAACCGTGGAAAAGTGGATTTTCAAATCGGCTGTTCGTTTTCATTCTTCTTTGACTTGGTGTTTGTGAACGAGAATGTCGCGGAATCCCAAAACATTTGACAAACGTTGCCAAATATGCCGTCTCTAGCCACAAATTTGCCTTGCAAGTTGCAGCTGCGGCTAGGCGTGCCTCTCTTGGGAAGCAGCATTGCTGTTGCGGTTGTCGTCTCGCCACTCCCTCGCGCTGCTCTCGCTGCTTTCGTGCGGCTCGGCTGGTGGCAGTGCACGTGTCATACGGATCGATGAGGTCGGGGTTCCAGCAACAAGTCGCCCAGCTCCCCTACCCGATCGATATCTACGGACGCTAGAGTCGCGGTGGTCACGATAAGTAACGGGATTCCGCCGCAAGCACGCACTCTTTGCCAAACTCGGCCTCTGCATCTGATGCCACTGCAATTGGCAAGTCGCGAATAGCACATACTGTAATAGCCGAGATTATATAGAGACGGGAAACGTGGGTTGCTGTTTTCGAGTTCGATAGAAAACTCGTTTAAGCTATTAATAGATACAAACTTGGGTTAAAGTGGATAGAATCACGAATTTCAAATTGCTATCCCAGCTCGTGTGCTTTCCTCGCGTACCTCGAGCAAACAGGCGCCGACAAGGCGAAGAGCTCCGCAGCCTGTTTGCCTTGATGGCGGACCAACCATCGCGCCTTGGTGCCGAGTGCATGCCGTCGGAGAGCACCAGCAGCAGCGTTTAGCGAGGCATAGGCAGCACCGGCCGGACAAGCAAAATCATAGAAGGCACGCCACGCTGATACGGTGCACCCACGAGTCTGGCGCCAGGCTCTTGGCAATCTATGCACCGCGTGTGTTCCGTGGGGGTAAACTTGCCGCTCCATCATCACCTTCCGACAGTCAAACATGGGTTTGTTCTAGCAAATGATAATCCGGCGGTCTTGGGAACTTGCATGATACATACCCTTCATGCACAGGTGGAAAATGTTGGATCAGGTTTAGCGGGGATAGTTGAAACTTGTTAGCTACTTTGGTTGCACATCTGATATCCCAGAGAAATCAATATTGATGTTTAATCCGTATTTGGAGGATTCAGGCTATTCAATTCCAGGCGAGTGATCCGTGTTAATTATGAGAACCCTGATGTGGGTTCGAGTTGCAACCCGCCAAAGCATAAGTCTGCAAATACACTAAGCAATTGCCCACTGTCATAGGATGTTGCGAGGCAGCAGCAGCGATGAAAAAAAGGTTTATAGACGACGCCGTTCAGAGCAACAGCAAAGGTTGAAACGGAAAAGGTCAGCACCAGCACGTTTCGCTGTTGCCTGCCTGCAAGTTCAAAGAAGGTCTGACTTGTAGCTCTCGCCCCTTATCTGTCCTCTCTTTGACGTTGCTCTTGCATCGTCGTCGTATGATCGGGCTTATGTCGCACCATGCAGATTGACTCTATGTCCGGCGTTGGACGACGACCTGTAACTTCAAAGATAAATGCATCGTCCGTTGAAGGCGTTTGCAGCGGGAGATGTCCACGCGGCGATCTCTGCTTTCGAGTTGGTGGCGGTGTTCACTTCGACTTTCATTGTGATGGTTGACAATTTTGCCAGTATTTTGAGGGGTGCAGGTGCCACAGCTGGAGGCCATTTTTTTGCTTCTTTTTGTCGCGGTGAGACTGTATCCATAGGAGAGAGAGAATCCTGGTGTTCTCGGCTCGATGCACATGGTGGACACACTGGCGTCACTCCCCGCATGCTTTCACACTGTGGTGCCCGACATCGCTTCTTCGAGAATCCACCTGAAAATGAAGGTTTGATATTCTGCGTTGCCTATTGTAACATTTGCCCTGCAACGTTCTCCGTTTCGTGAGCCCAAGCTCTTGTCCGGTCCGGACACTTAAGCCCCACGATGGGAGTCTCCCATATCATGGATGGCTGCGTTTCCTTCATGCATCTTGCCTGTCCAAAATGTACAAGTGCAATGTAACCCGGGGTTACTACCCCTCTCGTCTTTATGACAATTGCGTGTTATTTTGGCAGGCGATCAAATGTGCATGCGTTCAACCTGGATAGGAAATCGTCCGGGAGATAACCAATATCGCCAGGCTCCTCACGTTCCACGTCCGAATCACCAGCGAGGCCGAGGGACAGCTTTTTGCTTACATACGCCATGCTTGACGTGTGAACTAAACGCTTCCACAAGGACAGCCCTAAGCGTCGTATAGTAATGACTCGGATAAGTACGAGCAGAAGAAACGCAGAAAAGTTCTTGCTACGTCAGAGGATACTTAGCGCGTTGCCTATTGAACGCTATTGCTATCTTTGCAAACGAGGGAAATGTGACAAGTGAAATGCGCAGTTCACTATTTTTAGATCTATCCATTCGAGCAAAAATAGAAACGCTGCCAATTTTCCCAGTTACAGTTCGAACGGACGGAAGGTAACGTTATTTGCAAAACATATTTATAAGAAAAAAGATCAGCACAATCCTCCGATGGACGCATTCGGGTACGAAGATGAGGAGTTTCAGACACGAGTGAAGCATCTTCACCGCGAGAAACAGCGCAACATGACCTGCCAGTTATCCGATAGTCTCATGGAGCGCGTGCGTTGGGCTCTTGTTCACTTACGAATATAATCGACGGCGAGATCTTGTTACAGTTTTCTTGGCTTATGCTGCATGATATTATGGTAGATGCAACGAGCTACGCTTCATTGCCGAGGCAGTGCAAAGAGCTTTACCGCGCCTCCAACGGAGCTGTTTTGTCAGGTAAAATGCGGTCGTTTGTTTGGCAAGAGTTTTCACATTGCTTGACCCAATACCGGCAGGATGCCAGAGGTTTGAAGATGAAGCAAGCTGTTGACTTGCGTAACTTCGCTAGTGTCTCCAACGAATGGCTTCTTGCCATCGCGTTGCATTCTGCTGCAAATGGTATGAAAATAAATCACTACTTAATTATTTTACAACGATACAAGACATCACTAGGTAACTCACATTGTCCACAGGTTCTGGTACTTTGAGGACGTTGTTATTGTCAGGAACTTGTATCACTGACATCGGCATTGTGCATTTGACCAAACTCAAATATCTGACAAGTCTCGACGTCTCTGGGTACGTTAACAAACCAAAGAACAACGAAAATTGGTAATTTATATTTCTTTTTTTCTCAGTTGCCACGCACTGACAGATGAAGGTTTAAGTACCATCCGTCGTCAAATGAGTGCACTACAGTCATTGCATCTCAACGAATGTCACCATTTCTCCAATGTTGCACTATGTAATCTTTGGAAAGATCGCAAGCGTCTGCACACGCTGTCACTTCGAGGATGCCCGGGCGTCACCGACGCTTTCTTGCAATGTCTAGCCACCACAAAACGACCACCAGCGGCATCTCTTCGGTCACTCGACGTTCGCCAGTGTAAAAATCTCACTTCATCTGGAATTTCCTATCTCGCCAATTCGTCCGTGAAAGATATGAAGATAACTTACCTGGCTGTAGACGACTGTCTGAGTGTGGATAACATGGCTTTCTTTGGTTTCGAGACGAGTCCCGGTCTTCGCTCCCTCACATCGTTGAGCTTAAGTGGCCTTGGTATTGACGAGACGGCTATCAGTTGGATCGTTAAAGGCTGCGGAACATCGTTGCAAAGTCTCAACGTCGCGCGGTGTAAAGTACTATCGGATTTTGCCTTACTACTCATGGCTCCTTTGATCTCGTCGCCGGTGTTTATCAAGCTGAACATGCAAGAATGTCCCCTTATCACCGATAGTGGCATCAAAAACCTCTTTGCACTTGAAGAAGAGAAGAATCGAGACGCAGAATTAGAGGACGACGGCATCTCTCAAACGCGTTTGACTTGTTTAAATCTGAAAAACTGTCTAAACATTGGAGACGACGCCATGGTGCTAGTGGGAAAATACGGTGGGAATCTGGTGAAACTCAACCTAAAAGGGTTAAGAAAAGTGTCGGATCGAGGAGTAATGGAGATCGCTAAAGGCTGCTCGGTGTTGAAGAATATTTCACTGTCGGGAAGGAATATCACAGCGCAGACGTTCAAATTACTCGGGAAAATGTGTCGGAAATTGCAAGTTTTGGACATTTCCGAACGACGTGACCTAGAAACTCCAGCATGTTTTATGGATCTTGTATCACCCAGAGCACACCCACTGACACGGATTGATCTGAGCGCCACTAATATTTGTGATACTGGAGTGAGCGTATTGGCTTCAGCTTGTCGTCAACTGGAGAGTATTAATCTGTCCAAGGTGAGCTTTTTCTTAGTTAAAAATACTTAAGATACTTATCACTGATGCATTTTTTTTAATAGTGTGCACAGATCACAGACTTTGCAATTGAAGCGCTTGCTTCACGTTGTTTCCAGCTCAAAATACTCCTGCTAGCTAACACACGCGGCATCACTGATAGGACTCTTACTGCATTGGCGTTCACGAAAATTCCGTTAGAAATTCTCGACTTGAGTGGCAACACACGCGTGACCGACGAAGGTCTTCTGGTATTGTGTACTGGTTGTCAGCAGATTCAAGAACTGCGTCTAAAAGGATGTGATCGACTGTCTCAAAAGGCGGTCAAGCGCTGCAACGACAACCTCCTGCCTTTCACGAAGCCATTTGCGACTGCTTCATTGGTTAAAACACTTTCCACGGGAGGCGGAAACTCGGCCATGATACTGGAACCGTTGTCCAAAGTACATATTGAATTACTTCGGTTGATGCAGACGCAGTATGAAGCTGCTGTTGTCTTGCAGACACGATTTCGCAAGTGGAAAAACAAGAATTTCACAATACAATTTCTGGCAAATCGGCGACTTTTGCGCGAAACCAGAGCTGCTCGAAAAGTTCAGAAGTGCGCTCGAGATTTTTTGGCCTGGCGTCGTTTTCTACACTTACTCTCGCTTAAAGAGAGTGTGGCTAAGATCGTGTTTGTGCAAGCTCACGCGCGTGGTAACCGAGTTCGCCGAGAAGTTCGAACTTGGCGCTTTACTGCAAATTTTGCAGTTCGTCGAATTCAAAAGTTGTATCGACTACACTACAACATTCGAATAAAAAATCGCAATAACAACGCTCGAGAAGTTCAGCGAGTATATCGTGGATATCTTGGCCGCCAGAGATACCAACGACTCATCTACGAACGCAAACTTGAATGTGCAGGGAAAATCTGGCAATGGTATCGCAAATGCCTCAATTATCGAGACTTTCAAGCACGATCCTGTTGGCTCGTCGAGAAAATCTACAGCATTCAAGGCCAGTGGCGGAAGTACAAACGTCGACAGAATTTCACCAAATACATGGTCTTTAATCGCAATGCAGCTATCAAGATCCAGAGCGTGTGGAGACGGAATCTCGCAATGTGGCACGTAGCTGCCATGCGCTTAGAAATGAACGCAGCAGCGCTCACGATCCAGCGAGTGTTTCGAGGACATTTGGCTCGTAAACGCGTCGCCTTTTATCGAACGGTAGCCACGAATACTGCAACTATTATCCAGTCACAATGGAGACGCTACTGTGCTCGAAAATTGTACTTGAATCAACGAAAATTGATTATTCACACGCAACAAATGATTCGATACGCTCGAATTGTGAGGAAGATACGAGAAATCGTTCGTCGAGCTGTAGCCAAGTACCATAACGAAGCAGCACTGAATATTCAACGATCTTATCGTGGCATGCTAGGACGGAAACGAGCAGTGTTGTTTCGTAAAATTCGCAATGCTAAATTTGCACGTAAAGGCCAAAACGCAACGCAAGCTTTACTTCGACAAAAATTCATCCACAAAGGTGCGATACTCTGCATTCAACACTGGATTCGGAGTGTAAATGCTCGTCGAAAAATGCTGAAAATCAGGAAGTGGAGACATTTTCTAGCAGTGCAGTGTATCCAACGATACATGAAGGAGTGGATCAAAAAGTTACGATTACGTCGCAAACGACAAGCCAAAATTTACGCAGTTGGTGATATCCAGCGAGTGTATCGTGGCCACCAGGGTCGACTGTACTTTAAGGCCGAGCGACATCGACAGCGCTGTCTTCAAGCTGCACAACTCATCCAGAGAATATATCGAGGTCGAATGGGACGCCAACGCTTTGCTCGGATTTTCCAAGCCAAGACCAGCGCAGCCTCGAAACTTCAGAATATTTATCGAAGTCGACAAGCCCGAAAATTATTTGAAATCAGTAAAGCTGTGGCTGCTCTCAAGGCCAAAGAGCAGCATGATCGATCTCTTCTAGGAAGACTGGAAGCTCGCCGTAACCCGATGGATGAGCTTTATCGTCGAGCTAAACTGCCACGAGAGAAGGAAATCTTAACGCAACTTAAGGAAAAATATGAAGCGCATCGAACATTGGAAGAACGAGCTGTTCGCAAGCTGAAACGAGAATGCTCCACAGTCTGGACGAATGCAGATGAGATCATTAGTAACCAGTACGCAGTTCGACGTAAACTTTATGGCGTCACGGAGAATGTGTACGCTACTCATCGAGAACTGGAGCAACGTAAAAAGCAGCATATATCACTGGAAAAAGAGTTAGCAGAGTTAAAACACCATGTAAGGGCGTTTAAACGAGCCATGCGGGTAGCTGTGAAGACCAAACGAATGCTCGAAGGCTCCGAAGTGTTCGATCTGTTGAAAGATCAAGGACTTTTTATCGAACCAGAGTCCAATAACCAGCGTGATTAAAAAAAAATACTCGAACGGTATTTTTTCAGAGTTGTTTTCGTTAGATTTTATCCCTGAAGTCTTCTTCATGTGAAACTTGACAGTGGGAATCGCTTACTTTCGGAGTAAATTCCCGAGAACAACACCCGCAGCCACTCCAACAGCACCGATAGTCGAGTAGAGCGCCAAGTGGTCCATCGTGGCGAACTTGCGCTGCACACGTTCACGTTGAACGATGTTGCCCAACAAACTGTTGTTGTACGACTGCAGCAGTTGATACGCGTAGTAGTGCGCACCACGTTCGCCCAGATCTTCCGTGAGCACGAGGTAGATCGGGATGGCCTTCAACGCCGGACTCACTCGTCCCTTGTTAAAACACGCCTTGAGAAAAATATCCTTCTGGGTGAAATAATCCAAGTTCTTGGGCGCTAGACCACCCGTGATGTAAAATCCACCACGTGGCAGATATTTCAGCATGGCACATCCAGCTTCGCGACCATAAGCACTAAAAAATATTTTTAAAAATAGTACATGTAAAAAAAAATTCGGACAATAAAAAAGTGTACGTACTCTACGAAGATCTCCATGGCTTGGTTGCACAATTCGTTTGTCTTGGCATTATCGCCCACGATCTTCCCCTGTAGCGACTTGGCGGCCATGAAGGCAGTGTGCACCTTCTTGTCCACTTTATCGGGGAATTTCTTGGCCAAGAACTTGTAGATCGTGGCCAGACCAGGGCCACTTACAATGCGTTCCACTGAGAAACGTCGGTTGCAGCCCAATTCCTCTTTAATGGAATTGTACAGCTCGATTTCGATCTCATCGGCTGGAGCGAAATCTGTGTGGCCTCCCTCACAGGCGAAGCACGAGTAGTGGCCGTCTTTGTCGGCTGTGAGGTAGCACTCTCCTAGGCCTGTACCAGCTCCGATGGTGGCAATAGGCATCCCTTCTTCCTTTTCGGCTTCGTTGAGTACAATGTACTCGTGAGGCTTTAGAGTGAGGAGACCGTAACCCATAGCGGCGAAGTCGTTAATGAGCTTCACAGTGGTGATCCCCAGCTCTTTTTCCAACCCGGGACCGTCGATCTTCCAGCCATCTTTGATGTTGGTGAATCTGCAACAAAATAGAGCTTACGGTTAGGTCATTTCTAAATGGTCCGAGGATACATGTACCCTAAAAATAGGGATTATATTCTGGACACGTACTCGACGGTGTTGTTTAGGATCGGGCCGGCGCAGGCGAGCACGCAGGCCACGGGCAGTCTATCGCGCATCCTGGCCTCCTTCATGAAGAGGTGGCAGACCTCCGAGAAGCTCCCGTAGTTCTCGTTATGGTATTTACGGGCGAACGTGATCTCTCCGGGGGCGACGGAGCCCGTGAAGGCAACGGAACCCCTGGGGATGAGCCATAGCGTCAGCCGCGTGTTGGTGCCGCCGCAGTCCCCAGAGATAATGAGGTCGCCACTAAGCAGATAAGAGTTAGGGTAGATATGAGTTAAAAATAAGGGAGAATAAGGACGTACGACATGAAGACTTTAAAACCGATCCTGGGGGCCGAAGGCAATTCGGAAAATGAGAACCTTTCACTTGCCACTTCAAGATTTTAGAGCAACGTTGAAGCAACTTAAAAACCGACGCGCAGGATCAGCCACTAAAGTTGCGTATCGCAGTGTAGCCATTATCAGACGAAGTGATTGACAACCTTGGCAATCACTTGACGATGCATTTGGCATCGCAAGTGCAACAACCACTTGCATCACCAAGCTCTACATTTTGTATCGTGTCACACGACCGAGTTGTCAAGCTGGAGCAGACGACAAAAGACAAAGGATGCCTGAACACGTATCTTGCGATTGACCAAGGGTGGATCGCCTCCTGTGTTCGAGGGCGTGGCAGCTCAATGCATGAATCTCAAGAACCGCAGTATTTCGAGCTAAAACGACACTAATAAAAGTGGATGGAACTGCAAATGATGATCGAGTTAATACGAAAGAAACTTTCTTACAAAATATAGTTACTCAATGGCAACCTGAACACTACTCGCACTGTCGACGTACACGTGGCGATAATTCCACGACAACAGCCATTCCTACACTTGCTCGCATGCGACAAGAGCTTACACGCTCGAGTGCAGCAGCTGGTATGCGTAGAAGTGAGCGCCGCGCTCTCCGAGCTCCTCCGTTAGCACCAGGTAGATCGGGCATGCCTTAAGAGCAGGGCTCACACGACCCTTATCAAACAGAGACTTGAGGAAAATATCCTTCTTGGTGAAGTAGTCCAGGTTCTTTGGAGCAAGGCCACCCGTTATGTAGAAGCCACCACGAGGCAGATACTTCAGCATCGCGTTGCCAGCCTCACGGCCGTACGCGCCCACGAAGATCTCCAGAGTCTGGTTGCACAGCTCGTTCGTCTTGGCGTTCTCACCAATCACCTTGCCCTGCTGCGTGTTGGCCTTCAGGAACTCCTCGTGCACCTTGGGGTCCACCTTCTCAGGGAACTTTTTGGCCAAAAACTCGTAGATCGTAGCCAGACCAGGGCCAGACACAATACGCTCAACAGAGAAACGCTGGCTGCAACCAAGTTTCGCCTTGATCTCGTTGTAAAGTTCGATCTCGATCTCATCAGCGGGGGCGAAGTCAGTGTGGCCACCCTCACAGGCGAAGCACGAGTACTGACCATCGGTACCTGGAG
The DNA here is from genome assembly GCA_033557915.1 of Phytophthora tentaculata. Lineage (NCBI taxonomy): Eukaryota > Oomycota > Peronosporomycetes > Peronosporales > Peronosporaceae > Phytophthora > Phytophthora tentaculata. The sequence goes on from JAUCEA010000005.1 coordinate 2,292,938, forward strand.
TCAGAAAGCACTCTCCAAGACCAGTACCTGCTCCAATAGTGGCCATAGGAGCTGTCTCGTCCTTAGGAGCGTCGTTGAGGACAATGTACTCATGCGGACGAAGCGTCAGTAGGCCGTAGCCCATAGCGGCAAAGTCGTTGATCAGCTTGACCTGCTTGATGGCGAGCTCCTTCTGGAGACTGGCACCGTCGATCTTCCAGCCGAACTCGACGTTGGTGAAGTCCACCGTGTTGTTGAGGATGGGGCCGGCACAGGCCAGCACACAGGCCTCAGGAACATGGTCCGTGAGCTTGGCCTCGTTCATAAAGAGGTGGCACACCTCGTTGAAACTCGAGTGGTCCTCGTTAAGGTATTTCTTGGCGAAAATGGCATCACCCGGGGCGATGTTGCCCTTGAGCTGAGTGGCGCCGTTGGGAATTTTCCACAGCGACAGACGCGTGTTGGTGCCGCCGCAGTCGCCGGAGATGATGAGGCTGTAGTCAGACATGGTGCTCGAGAGGAGGAAGTGCTTGTTCTGGAGACGGGAGATTCCGGAATGGACAGGGATTGGAACTGCAGTGAGGATCTTAGTTTTTGCCGACGTGCACGGTTTTGGCCTTGAAGTTGCTGTCTTATGAACGTTTTCTATCGCACAAAGTCTGAACTTTCACAATCTGTTGATTTCTCTTGACGGGAGTATACCATAGAATGGTCAGGCTTCTTTTGCGCTGCGTGCCCTTGCACCAAAAAGTGAGAACCTGTTGCGGATGCTTGTCAAACTTGAAGTTTTGTCCTTGTTCGTGATCTCTTTCTTTTATATGCTGCCACTGCTCTTACTGTTTGTAAATGCATGTAAATTCTGGTGGCCCACCGGCGGTGGGTGTATTTACACGAGTGTATTCCATCGTCGGTGGAGTGGACAGGAGGGATGGAGTGTTTTGCTCCCGGCCATGTGCTGCTGCCCGCGTGCACGACGTCAGTCGGCTCACTTGATTCCTGTATTGGTCTGCTTCAACTCGTGCATAGACCACGGTTGGCTGCTTGGGTCTGTAAATCGAAGCAGAACTCGACTCTCGAGAATGATTTGACCCCACACAAGTTGCCTTTCACTTGATCAGGGTCAGTTGATACAAAGTGCATGGACTCGGCAACTTGGAGGGGAGACCTTGCACATCACCAGCGACTTCAACTTCGGCAATTTAATGCAAGTTGCACGGCTGCAAGTTGCAACCTGCAACCAGTTGCCAACCACGGCGAACAGGGCGCAACAAATACGTTTATTATCAATCACATTCGGTTCAAGGTGCCGCGGTAGAGCACTGCTGAGGTGGATCCCGCCACTCGGTTATGCTGCAACGCCTATGCCTCCGTCAGCAGCTGGTACGCGTAGTAGTGAGCACCTCGCTCACCTAAGTCTTCGTTCAGGACCAGGTAGATCGGGCACGCCTTAAGAGCAGGGCTCACACGACCCTTATCGAACACAGAGTTGAGGAAAATATCCTTCTTGGTGAAGTAGTCCAGGTTCTTTGGAGCAAGGCCACCCGTTATGTAGAAGCCACCACGAGGCAGATACTTCAGCATCGCGTTGCCAGCCTCACGGCCGTACGCGCCCACGAAGATCTCCAGAGTCTGGTTGCACAGCTCGTTCGTCTTGGCGTTCTCACCAATCACCTTGCCCTGCTGCGTGTTGGCCTTCAGGAACTCCTCGTGCACCTTGGGGTCCACCTTCTCAGGGAACTTTTTGGCCAAAAACTCGTAGATCGTAGCCAGACCAGGGCCAGACACAATACGCTCAACAGAGAAACGCTGGCTGCAACCAAGTTTCGCCTTGATCTCGTTGTAAAGTTCGATCTCGACCTCATCAGCGGGGGCGAAGTCAGTGTGGCCACCCTCACAGGCGAAGCACGAGTACTGACCATCGGTACCTGGAGTCAGAAAGCACTCTCCAAGACCAGTACCTGCTCCAATAGTGGCCATAGGAGCTGTCTCGTCCTTCGGGGCGTCGTTGAGGACAATGTACTCATGCGGACGAAGCGTCAGTAGGCCGTAGCCCATGGCGGCGAAGTCGTTGATAAGCCGCACCTTCTTGATGCCCAATTCCTTCTCGAGACAAGGGCCATCGATCTTCCAGCCAAACTCCACATTGGTGAAGTCGACCGTGTTCTTGAGAATGGGACCAGCGCAAGCAAGTACACAGGCTTCGGGGATCTGGTCCACGAGCTTGGCCTCATTCAAGAATAAGTGGCACACTTCAGCGAAGCTGGCGTAGTCTTCGTTCAGGTATTTCTTGGAGAAGAGCATCGAGCCAGGAGCAATGTCGCCCTTGATGTGTTTGGAGTCCTTGGGGATGTTCCACAGAGACAGACGCGTGTTGGTGCCGCCGCAGTCGCCGGACATGATAAGATCGGTCGCCATTATGCTTGAGTGGGGGAGTTGTGGGGGAAGTTGCGCTCAGGAAGGTGGTTTTGGAAGTGAGGATCTGGTTTGGTGGAGCTACGCAGACTTCGTTCTTAGGTCAATCGCTTGGACGTGCTCCACGGAATCCTCGTCAGCATTGGCACGTGTACGATGATGAATTGAAGTTTTTTCGTCATGCATCTGATAATTCAATGTCAACGACAGTCGAACTTAATTCAATTACGTAAATTAGCATCAAAAGGATTTTTGTAGAAATAGCAAGTTTCTATTTTATTTCAGAAAGATAAATGCTGTGGCTAATTAGGATTTTATTTAAAATTTGTGTAATTTTAGAAATGAAAATATTTCGACAGTGAGTGGTTATCTTCATAGCGTGTATTTGCGCGCGCTTTGTTTTGTATGAGGGACGTCCCAAAAGAAGACCGCGGATAGCTCAAACCTATCAGCTCTCATAATACCCCCGTTTAGGCATAAACAGTTTTTAGCTGTTGTAAAGACGTCATGGAGCCACCAGGTCTGCAAATAGAGCTAGAAGAGAGTGCAATGCGAATCTAGGCCGTTGTCGGGGGCACGTCCTGCGAATACCATTCGAGCGTACGCCCCAAAGCAACAAGAGTCTAAGACGTAGTGTGGAAAGAAAGGATTCCACGAAACTGCACGCTACCAAGTACAAGAGGAAGTTGTAGGCCAGAAGGTTCGCGTCAAGGGCTGTGAGCGCAAGGTTAGTGTTGCTGTTGTTGAGATACGTAAAAACGATATCGGATCTATATAGTGATCAGCAGAGTCGTGGCGCAAATTCGCATCCACATCCTCGTAACAGTCTTTTCAAAACACTGTTGTCGTCACTAAAATGAGAAAAGCACGAAAAAACAAGCGTAAATATGCTGACCGTGGAGTTGGATCTCTCTTAGATGGCTAATGTACGAACGATCCAGTGGTAATCTATAGATAATATATGAACTTGAATACCGGAGGTAATTTACGGAATCGCTTGAGTCGCTTTCTGTGTTATACAATGCCTTCTTCGAGGTGAGTCCGCGCGTCGGATGGCTATTTAGCGTGGTTTGTTTTACAGAATGCAGAGGATTTGTAATGATCATGGAGCAAGACAAACCAGTTTGGTCGACGTGAATTCGGATCTTGTATTAGACATCGCAACGCTGAAGTTTGTCCCATTGGCGCACTAGCAGTGCATTTTGTTTCGGTGGTGTGTACAAATGGAATCCATACCAGACTTCTTAGTTCCTGAAATGTGGTTCGATGTTAAGGTCCTGAAGTCCGGGAAAGACGCATCGACTGCGATGACGTACCGTGCACAGCATGACACCATCGTCAAGGCTTTCACGGCGCTTGGTATGCACTCAAAGACGAAAATGTACGAAGCTCGAGGGTCAATTACAAGGATGGCTGAGCTAGCCGGAGCTACAGAGTCTCAGATTGAAGGTTAGGACGATGGAATGCACCGACAATGGAAGGGTGCTACCTAAGTGCTAACTTACTACAGTACCTTCGTATCGACCTCCTCCAGGATGCTGTACTCCTGCGTGACGTCAATCCCTCGCACAAACTCTGGTAACCCCCCCCCCCTTCAACAGCAGCGCCTTTAATGCATTCGCCACAGAGCTGACAGGACCATTTAAAACAGCAACAGCAGCAAACATTGGCACGCATCGATGGTAAAAAGATCAATGCGTCAGTTACTAATATTAATAAAGCGCTATCTTAACTTACCTCTGGCGGAGCTGCTGCCTGCCTGAGTGTGGGCTGGGGGAACATCTCGAACAACAGTGCCTCCTCCAGACGTAGCTGCAGCTAAGCAACAACTATCCCCAATATAAAACAGCCGAGATCTCTAAAGACCGTCCGCCACGTCCCATGACCGTGTTGAGCGCGGAGAGGTGGGGTTGATCCTTTTCACCTTCTGCCTTATCAGCATTGATTTGCTTGAATTCTCTTCAGTTTAAAATGAACGCACAGCTCGCCGCAGCGGGTAATGAAGCAGCTCGGTACGCTTGATACCCTTCTAGCACTATAATATTTTTATGTGTTACAAGCAGAGCTCCAACAACGAGTTAGAGGACGCATACTTACTCGAGTAATGACAAAGCAAACGCTTGCCATATGTAAGAGTAATATTGAGCAAAGCGACAAAGCATTTTTACAGCAAAAATACTGACATTAAGTTGGCTTGGGAGCAGGGCGCCGTAGTCGATCCCAACTTACTGGCAGCGCGGGAACTCGGAGAACTCAGCGATACCCGAGCGGACGACGCAGTTGGATATGCCCTTGACGTAGGTAGCACAGATATTCGTAAAATGGTAGCTGCCGACGAGCTCCGGCTGGCAAAACAAAAGCATGTCCAGAAACCTGACTCGGACTCAATGAAATGCAAGCCAGTATCCAAAGCTGTGGTACCTCGAAAATGTTTCGAATACATGCGTTGAAGCACAGCACCATTCGTCTTCCACCGACTGACCTGATTCATGAAGTGGTCGGCGTTTTGAAAACGTTCAAGCCCCTCTCAGTTCAGTTGGAATGACGTGCACCGCGCTCAGTCGTGTACGCCGCGTGTGGCGGTATTCCCAACGACCATGCAGTTTTGTTTTTAGCGGATTCTCACACACTCGGTATTGACAAAAGTATCAGAGTTGGAATGACCTGGATGGATGTCGCTCGGGAGCCTCCGGTTGCCCCGGTCTTTTGAGCACGGAGGTTGACGCCACTAACAAAATATCAGCGCCATACCGTAAAAGTTCCAACTGTCTGGCCTGGAGTTCAACTAGTACCGGTATATACGTCTGCTTCAAAATCGAATTTAGCTGCGCCCGTGGACTACCCACGGACCGTCCCGCGGGAATAATCTTATTATATTCAAAATAAAAGATCCCTGCTCTCTCAGGCCCCACAGGCATTCTCCAGACACAATCGCCACTGCGGCGACATTGAAGCGGCGCGTGGAGCACCGGCTTTTCTGCAGTGACAACGCCTTCCTGGCACCCCGTGTGCGCCATACAGCTGCCCAAGACTTACCGCTTACGCTCTATGCTGCTGCCGTTTCTGTAATGTACAGTGACCCGACCGGGCGGACGGACGGCATGCCGCTGGAGGCTATAAGCCCGGAGCGGTTGTAGCTGCGTCCTACCTCGCGCTATTGAATTATTTATTATAGGCACTCTCAACAGTTATTTGACTTGACAGCTATGTTTTGTCGAGGTAATCTGTCAATTTTCAACCTCCCTCTCACTTCTCCTCTCTAGGCCCATCTAGACAAGCAGACACATCAATTTTCTTTTTTTAACATGGTTCGTGTAGCCCGCTCTCCCAGTCTAACCTACACCAACGCTCAAGTAGTGGGCTTCTACTTCCGTCCTACCGTGGTCAAGACGACGAGGTAATCCACGAATATTTTCGCTGCCATTTTGGCACGGTGCGTAAGCAAACTCATCGAAGTGGGTACACAAACCTCATGCAATATGCGCTACGCAAGCACCGACGTGGCGATGCTGGGGGCAACGGCAGCGCAAACTGGCTTCATTCTCAACTTCCTCCGTCAGTCTTCCCAGAGTCAATTCGGCTGGATGGTCTGGAATATCCGGTGCAACCTACCACTTTCGTTTTGTGAGTGCTGCAAGGCAAGACGGTAATCTATATTTAGTTGTATTCTATTTTATAAATAAATGTTACTATGCAACTAATCTAGCAAAAAATATTATTCTTAATTTATGTTTGGATGTTCTCTGTCGATCCCATCTTAGGGGAGGCATCACGAGCTGGCCCATGGACGGAGTTTTGGGTTCAATCGCATCGGAACTTCCCGCGCGTTTCGAGCTTATGGAGGCATGCTTCCGAGCTCTACATCGTCGTGTTTGCCTGCTATGAAGTCAGCGGTGCCCCCCCCCCCCCCCCGTTGAGCATGGTCGCTGCTCAACGAAGCGACGACGGCGATTTACTTGTCGCAGACCGGCTTTTAATCTGCAGTAAAATATCCTATTGGATAGATTTTTGGTTAGCAAAACAAAATTGTCAACACATGATTTTACAAAAATGATACATACCGCAGTTTCCCCAATTGACTAAATGTGCGTAGCTTGATCAGTAGCGCTTGCATAGCAGCCAAATCATGTTCACGCGCTGCCAGATCGTCTTGAACAGCCAGGTTGATCCGGTGGCTTGCGCAGTCCACTACAGGCCATTTCATTTGAGTCACCGGCGGTTTGCGGAACAGTTGTTGCCTACAATGAAACGACACTGTTCCAGCTGTACGCCAAACTGGCGGGGCAGCATAGTAGCGAGGACGTCGCCCTGGCTTCTGCCAAAAGATCAAGAGACGAGGTGGGGCTCGATGGTCAAGCGTTACTTTGAGCTGCTAGAGTTCATCGGCATCAAAGAAGATGACATCATGGAGCTGCTTTTCCAGCCCCGATAGCAGACAAGCGCCCCCGCAACCTCTACCAAGAATTGCGGGACGTCGAATCAGTGTCGAATGCACTTCAACGTGGGAGATCGAGTTGCTGGGTGCGATAGTGGTTTGGCGAACTAATCAGCGTCAAGCTGCAGTACGCACGCTTCGCTAGTAAATTTATTTGTTATTGCTTTTATTATATTCTTTTTAAATATTTGATACTTGTATTACTGCAGGTTCACACACGGATATTGTACACACACCAAACTTTGAGTCTGGGTGTGTTCGCGTGCTTTAAGACAAGGCCGTCCGTCTAACGCGGGCTAAAAAAGCGGCGCTGCAGCCGTTTCCAGCAGTCGCGCAGAATGTCACCCGCGGAGACAAGACCCGGAGGAGGACCTAGAATTGTTTGTGGGGCGCCTGCGCATCCGCCCTCGACTTTATGAGGAACGGACTGAGTACCAGCAACTGAAGAGAATTCCGCCGACATTTAATCTCCTGAACGCTTCTTTACCATCACCCGCGTGACGAATGGGCACCAACGACGCGCACCCTCGAAACAATTCTGTTCCTCCGCGAGAACCGCGCGTACTGGGATGCAAGCGCCGTAGACAACCTGCAGTAACTGGTAGGTACTGTACGTGATCGTCTTATAAACAACATGTTTTTCATTATGGCATTATTTATTGTGGTTGGCGTAGGGATGTCATTCTTTAATTGACAGACGCATGAGCTACATCGGTTAATTTATCGAGCATTCTTGCTTCTCATAAATATAAATGCCATATTCAGAGGCCCTGACTGTACGACGACTGCTATCAATTCACCCCAAAACCCGCTTTTTTTAATGGGAGCTCCACCATAAAGTACCATGGAAAAAGGTACGTATGAATGTAGGGTACTCCCTAACGCCGACATGTTAGTAGCTATACATGTTAGCTAACTGCTAGTTAGTGCCTAGAATCTTGAGCTAACATTTCAGGGGCACTTGGAGTCAACGAATAGATTTGCACAAGGAAAGTAACACGAGCTTGAAGCCTTACTTTCTTGGTATATATTGCAGCCGATTAAGGAATGGAAAGCGGTATGCTATCCTTTATTGGTTTCTAGGCTTGCAAGAACTGACGTGAAATTAGAAAAATGGAAAATGATAGGAGGATTCATTCATATCCGGCTATATAAAATATTTGCATGGAACGAGTGGCGATGAAAAGTACCAAAAGTATTCCCAGAACAAAAACTAAAACACTTAAGAAAGCTTCATTCTCAGCGTTATACATGCCCCCCCCCTTTACAATACTAACACGTTGGTAACATGTATAGTTTTGCATTAACTGTTAGTTAGTGTCTAGTAAACTCGGCTAACATGTTAGTGGAGTACCCTAGATGAATGTAATTGTTTATTCCTAACATGACCACTATCCTACAATACTATTCGACAAATAGTTTGTAGGATAATGGTCACGTTAGGGGCTCTCTGTTTTCAGCCAATTAAATAGCCCTACACATCATTTTTAGCCATTAGGACTAGGTGTTGATGGACTGTTTATTCTAAAAACTTACGACATATATTTACCATGAATATATCCGTACAATATTCAAGTCTAAAAATATTATGAGAATCCTCTTGCCATTCCGGCATTAGGGAATATAATGATAGTGAAGGAAGATGGTGGAATTACCCTGTTAAGCGCAGAACTGTGTTGTCACTTTAGTAATGCATGGTAAAGCATCAGATTATGCAAGCTTCACAACTTTTTTTCGAACGAGCTGGAGCCACAGAACAACCATTAAATGTAGGTGTTGTTGAGGCGAATGTGGGGCGCTGTGATAATATTACAATCAACACTCACACACACAGAAGTAGAGCAAATTAGAAGCAGTGGTAGAGCAAAGCAGCGAGTGTTGGACGGAAAATTGCCCAAACGGCGATAACCCTCTTAGGTCATAGAGTCTTCCCCTCAATTTGCGCTTCATGCGGTCAGTCCAACACTGAGGGAGGAAGGGAGATGTGAGGACATATATATCTAGTAAAAACAGCACAGTAGTGTATCCGAAAATATGCCAGACGACTACAAAAAGGTTTTGGAGCCTCACGTGGATGAATTTTCTTATTTTCCAACCCAAACACATGGACTTCGTGTACATCAGGTAGAAATTGTGAGCTAAACGGTGGGGTACTCAGCCTAGCTGAGTCAAAAGGGAGCGACCCGTACATTGGTCGGCATCGCTCTATCGCAGGACTCGAGCTACGCCCTGAACGCGCTCGAGCTCGCTGCCTTCCGGAACGCCACGAGCGAGAAGTAGCCCAAGCCTGGTACATGCTTGTGTAGCTCACAGTGGGGCCAGCGGCTTGATTAAGCGATAACGATGTGCCGCTGGTCCGGAACTCGCTACGCTGACGTCGCGCGACTCCTTCCCATGAATGTGTGCCTTCGCAAGATGGTGGGAAAAAGTCGGCGTCTTGAGTGACGACGATACTCCATACGGCACATATCTGGTCGTGGTGATACAAGTTCAACGTTTTCGTATGCTCATGCGAGGACATGTTCTGGGCATGGGTTGAGACTCTCAAGGACTTACCCACGGAGTTACGGGAACTCCAAGAAGATCAGCTGCTGACCGAAATCCTGGACCAGCGCCATCTTCGCATTCGATTTGTCCACATGGTCAGCAAGCGACAGCTGTCAAGGGTCATGCAGAAGTACGCAGCTCCCAGCGCTCACGATGAGCGCGGGTACGGAGTGTCATCAACGTCCGTACCCCGTTCAGGCAAGAAGCCCCGGACTCCTTACGCAGCTGCTGCCGCTTCTGTTCCCAGATTGCGACAGCCTTCGGCAGTCGGCCTGGAGCCGTTCAATCGGCTCCCACGAGTTCTCGGAGTGGGCATAACCCCTCCACTTCACAAGGAGCTGGCGCTTACAGCGCTGTCGCCGCTCCTGGAGTACCCACTCCATGTTGTAGTGGACCTCTCCGTTTCGGTCAAGGAGGGGCGGAAGTGCCCTCGTACTAGTACGAGTATGAGGCTCCTCCGGGGAGCTTCTCTCGCCCGAGTGCTCCGCCTGTGGGTCCGACGCAGGGCCCTTATGTTGCCCGCCTCCGTCAACGCGTCCTCGTGCTTGAGATTGCGCTTGGCCTTGGGACTGGCGGTGATGCTGCTGCCCAAGCCGGGAACCGAGGGGTCCTTGTCGACTTGAGGACCGTCTGGACCGGTTGAGCTGGGAGGTAGCGGACCTCCATGGGCGGGTCGATCGCCGGGCCCACTCGTCCGATCTGGAGGACGCCTTCCGCTTGATCCGACGTGTTGAGTACGGACAACAACGTCCGGGGCCGTCTTTGACGCACTCCCAGCCGTACGCGTATGGAGCGTACTCGGCGTACCCGGCGTATGCCCCTGGGGTCCGTTCTCACGGGGCCCCTCCGGCGTACGATCTCGATCGCAGCCTTGCTGTCCAGCGCGAGCCTTGGGTGCACTCTCCTGCGTGCCCGTCGATGTCAGAGGCCGCTCCTCGCTTCGAGGACCTGGACCAAGGTGGGTCTGCGAGTCAGCAACCCCCTGCGGATCATGGTACCGCTTAAGACGTCCAACGTAGAACGTCGGGTGCGTCGTCATTGACTTTGGTAGGTCGATGGTATACGACGCACCGTGTCTGACCAGGACCGCGAACGGTCCGATGAAGCGGTGCTTCAACTTGTTGCTGCCGACAGAGCTGACAGTGTATAGCAGTAGGTTTCTAGTGTCAAGTACCACAAATTCACCCACTTTAAACACATTTAAGTTTCCTCTTCCATGTTTGTCCGAGTACCCCTTCTGTCTGTCCTGGGCCGCTGGCATTGCATCGCGGACCCTGCTGATCACAATCAGCTTGGTGTCCATAAAGGACTCCACTTGTTTCCGCAGAGAAACCGGTCTCACATCTGAAACCTGGGAGGAAAGGGCTTTTCGAGCCTCTCCCCCGCTTAAAATAGAGGACGTGGCGTCTTCTCGAAGAGTGAGAGGCACTCTGGGGTGGGGAAGCCGTTCAAGTAGAACGGCGTGAACCCCGTGGACGCGTGCACCGCATTGTTGAGCGCAAACTCAACAACTGGGAGCTGTGACGACCACGTACGTGGAGCTCCGGCGCAGACGCTGTGCATAGTGTCCTCGAGCACTCGATTGACGCGCTCCGTCTGGCCGTCCGTCTGCGGGTGGTCGGCAGTGTACATCTGTAAACGAGTCCCAAGCAAAAGGAACAGCGTTTTCCAGAACGCAGCGGTAAACCGCGGGTCTCGGTCAGAGACGATGGTCTCGGGCAGACCGTGATAGCGGGACACGCCATCGACGAATAGCCGTGCGGTCTGTTTGCCTGTGACCGTAACGGGCACTGGAGCAAGATGTACCATCTTGCTCAGCCGACACACGAACACCACGATCCCGGTGTTGCCGTGTCCGTCGGCGGGAAGTCCAAAGATGAAGTCAAGACTCATCGACTTCCAACAGTCAGCAGGGACGGGCAGGCTCTGTAACGGAGCCGAAACGTGCCCTGCGGGTTTCATCCGCTGACATGTTTCGCATGTCTTCACATACTTGGCGACCCACTTGTACATGTGGGTCCACCAGAAGGCCTGATAAACCGACAGGAAGGTCTTTTCACTGCCCAAGTGGCCACTGGAGGGCGCATCATGCGCCTCCGCGAGGATCTCAAACTTTAGATCCTCGTCGTTGGGTACGACCACCCGTGGAGGATCACTGGGCTCCACCCGGTAATAGAGGAGGCCATCCGCCAGCTTATATCGGTGGAGCCGGGAACGTTGCCGCGGCGTACGCCAGTCAGACTTTGCGTCCGTTCCTGCTGCCAGAAACCTGAAGATAGGCGCAATAGCCTCATCGTCTCGATACGTCATGCGTATCCGATCATAAAGATCCGTTGTCACCCGTGTGATGTGGGCCAACTCGTAGTCCGGACGTCGAGACAGGGCATCGGCAAGCACGTTGAGCTTGCCCGGCTTGTAGTCAACGCGGAAGTTGTACTCCGCGAAGAAAGACAGCCACCTCGCCATCCGTTGGGAGAGGTGAGGCGAATTGGTCGTCGTCCTCAAGGATGCGTGGTCTGTGTAGATCATAAGGGGCCTTGAGCCCAGAAGATGTACCCGAAACTTGATGAGGGCATACTTCATGGCAAGGAGCTCCTTGTCGTGAACTGGGTAGTTCCGTTCGTCGGCCTTAAGCTGCCTGGACTGGAACGAGATGACTCGTTCATGTCCGTCTGCATCGTTCTGCAGCAACGCGCAACCGATCGCATAATCGGAAGCGTCACAGACGACGCTGAACGGCTTCGTCTCGTCCGGCAAGGCCAGGACCGGTGCCTCTTGAAGGCTGGCCTTGACGCTGTCAAAGGCGTCCTGGTGTGTCTGCTCCCAGCGCCAGCCGATGTCCTTCTTCAGGAGGTTCGACAAGGGTTTTGCAAGACCCGCCTACCCCGCGCTGTACTTGTGGAGGTAGTTGGCCAAGCCCAACCACTTCCTGGGATCCTTTTGGGATCGGGGCGTCGGCCAGGCTGCAATAGTCTTGACCTTGTCAGGGTCAGCCCGAACGCCCACGTTGCTGACTAGGCAAATGAGAACCTTGATCTCTGGTGACGCGAAGACGCCCTTGTCGATGTTGGCGTAGAGCTTGCTCGCTTTCAACACGTCCAACAACCGACGGAGGTGCCCCAGATGCACCTTCATGGCCGTCTTGGATCCCTCGGCACGGCTATGGACGAAGATGCCGTCGAAGTACATTTGTACGTGGGCACGCAGCGGCCTGAACAGCTGCGTAACCAAGCGATTGATTGTCGCTGGGGTGTTAGACAGGCCCTGCAGCATAACGAGCCACTCCCAAAGCATGCCGCTTGGAGTGCTCACCGCGGTGAGCGGGATGTCGCTCTCGCGCATCAGGATCTGGTAGTATCCGTCTACCAAATCCAGCGCACTGTACAGTACGCACCCGGCCATGTTGTTCAACAACACATCCTTTCGTGGGATTGGTGTCTGGGCCGGCATCCTCGCGTTGTTCAGCTTGTTATAAGCGTGAACCAGACGCCACTTCTCGTTCGGCTTTCGAACGCAGAAGGTCGGCGTCGAGTGCGGGGACTTCGACTCCCGCACCATGCCCGCCTTCGCTTTCGCAGCGAAGAAGGCATCAATCACCTCGCACTGTTCGCGAGGGAGACGCCACTGCCTCGTGACACAGTACTTTGTGCCAGGCACGAGATCGATCTCGTGCCGTACTCCACGGTCTGGTGGGAGTTGGGTCGGTGGGTTCTTGGTCACCACTTCCGCATACTCCGACACCTAAGGATACACCGAATCCTTGGGATTCTTAAGAATATCAGAACCCAAGCATGATTGACGCTGCTTATTCAACTCCTCGAGGACGTCTTCGTCCAAGAAGGAGTTCAACTCTTCCTGAGAGGTCTCGTGTTTGATGAGAACCATCTCGGCAATCTCTCCAGCCTTGAGGTTGGCCAGAAAAGACTCTGCCGTCATTTCCTCGAGGTTCAGTATCTCTGCAACCTCTGGCAACGATTCCAAGTGGACACCGAATGCCTTGACGGGTAAATCGGTCTTGCCATCGAAGATGCGATTACACTCTTCCACCGACGGTGTCGAAGGAGCCCGGGCCCTGGACTCCGATTCGTTGTGCACGACTCCAGTCTGAACATGGTTCAGACTTGACTTGCGGTGGCGTCGTCGACGGCGACCGTGACGTGGGACTTCGTTACCCACGTCTGGGGATGTCGTGATGTTGACATCTGAGGTACTCGAGGCCTCGTATGGAACTATGTTACCCACACAGGAAGCGCGTCCCGCGTCTTCCTCTTCAGTTAAGGTCTGGACGACCGTCTGTGGACCTATGCTACCCACTTGGTCGACGCCTGTCTGCCCCGCCACCTTCGAAGCCTCCTCAGTCGTCATATACGTTGACGACTCCCAAGTATCCGCCAGATGCTTCGGTACCTTGGCGGCCCTTACGGGCGCCCCAGGTCCTGACAGAGGTGGGAACATGACTCACCAATGCTCTGTCGGTCACCGCAGGGCGGCTGGCACCAATGGCCTTGCCTCGCCAGTCGATCCACGGCTCGTGATTCTCGAGCCAGGGCATGCCCACGATCAAATCGTATGGATCCATGTCGAGAACAGTAAACTGTTCTGGGCTGTCGAAGTCTTCGAACTTGACAGCCCGATCCATCTGGATGTTGGGAACAGTAACCTTGTCCCCGTCGGCCAGTCGCACTGACACGGCCCCGTTGCCTTTGCTTTCCCTCAAAGCATCGACCAACTTGTTGCTGTTACGAGCAACAGTCCCGCGGGTTCTTCGACGCCCCAGAGTCGATCAAGATTCTAAAGGGATGATCGTATCCCCGTACACGTCCGTGTACTACAAGCAGCCCATCGCTGCCCTTCGCTGATTCGAGAGTGCGAAGACTCTCAGGGGCTAAGTCCTCGTGGTACGCACCACCTGCGTACTGCTCACGAAGCCTTAGACCTTCCCCAGTAGGGCGCCCCGCCCCTACTGGTTTCCGGCGTTCCCCTGGCCTCGGGATCGTGGCTTCTACCAGCAACCCTTGAGAACAGGCTTGGGGTTGAACCGCCTGCGGTGTCTCCCCGCGGGGCAGTCTCGCTTGAAGTGGCCCAGCTTTGCGCAGCCGAAGCAGCAAATGTCGTGCTGTTCAGCGGAACTGAGTTCCATGGGGACTCGTCCGCTGGGACTTGCCCGACTGGGGTTCAGCGATGAATTCCCTGGCCACGCTGAGGCCGGTGTACGTGTCTGGCGATGTCTGTACTCTTCTTGAAGGGCCACTTGGATCGCCTCTTCGAGGGTGCTTGACTGCACCCGGAACAGCTGAGTGCGCGCCGGGCCCACTCGAAGGCCGTCCATAAACACTGTCACCTTGATGTGTTCGTTGAGTGGGTTGCCCACTAGGGATGCTGTAAGCTCCCGCATCTCTTGGATGTACTCGTGCAGCTCACGCTTTCCTTGTTTACATGAGAGGAAGCGCAAGCGCTGCCGGTACTCGTAGTTCGCCGGGAGGAACGCGGCTCGAAGCTGTTCGCACAACTGAGCCCAGGATGTGAAGCATCCAGGCGAGGTCGCCTCCCGCGTGTACGCCCAACTCTTGGCACGACCGCTAAGATTGGAGAGCACGACAGCAATGCGGAATTGCTCGGTCAAGATCAGAGCCGCGTCCATCGCGAGCTCCGCCTCTCGAACCCAGAAGTGAAGGTTCTCACCTTCCTTCCCTTCGTACGGTTTCACCTTTAGCCGCAATGGCTTCGGGTGAGGCGGTTTCCCTTCAGCCGCCGGCGCCTGCAGGTTTCCCCGCACGTGCGCGATGAGCCCTTGCTCATAAGTGTCAAACGCATTGACACGTTCGACCTGCTCGGCCGGTGTGGACGCCACCAGGCTCTGCAAGGCCTCCATCCCGAAGATGCGTGCCATCTTCCAAACAGACTCGAACTGCGAGTCGTTCAGGAGCGGAAAGTTGTTCCGTTCCATGATCACAGAACCTCAGAGGTTCAGGTAGTCTACCCGCGCTGGCGTGGATTGACTACAAGTGCTACCAAGTGTGACGGGGTCACACAGCACCTTGCGCTTGAGGAAGTAAGAGCTTCCGAGAGTATACAAACTCTAAGTGAACGGCAGTTCACGTGTCCCTGGTCTGAGGGGACGAAGTAACCAGTAATATGTACGTTTAAGACTGAATATATTTATAGGTAAAGTCAAGCTTGAGTTAATACAAACTATGATTCACCTATAGTGAAGCTATGTAATTGTCCAATGGTTGGCTCCTAGAGCCACTGGTACCATGTACCAGTCCTTCCGAAGAGTGACCTAGTCACTCAGTTCATGTAACTTGGGTACACTTGGGGCTTGTACCGCGTTACACATGCGGCTTCTTAAACGATCAAGGGCAGTTCAAAGAAATACTGAGACCAAGTGAAAGCTGATTTGCTGAACAAGGTGCAATCGCTTCACGAAAAGCGACCAAGAGTTGTTTGAGAAGTCGAGCAGAATTTGCAATGCCAAAAACAATATCAAGATTTTAGACGGCAGTACAATTTAGACTTATTACGCTGTGCAATTCGAGCTGTGGCTATAGCAGGCGAGTCCGAAACCGGAGTTGTGCTGAAGCTGCTTGCGAGGCCGTGCGGTCGCAAACCTCATCTTGGAACGCGCTCGTAGATTTACGTTACGCCTAGCGATTGATACGCTATTTGGATTTGGACTGGTAACAGAAATAGAGACTTAATAGTTTGGGGTCTGAACAAGCCACAACCTGCTCTGCAAACTATTTATTGATCAGTCGCTGGACTTCAAATAGAAATCCATCGAATACAACGCCCCAACTCAATTTTACCGCGTATTATAAAATTAGTAGACGGCGTATTATTCAGTATTATACGTTAGCTCTAATTTTCTTCTAGTTCCACCAATAAGAGCTCTATTTCACAAAATTTGACCAATAAAATCATCGTAATATGTCACCATTGTGGATTTTGCTCTGTGCACAATGGGCGTGGAACTTCCAGCTGACTTGGTGCGCGACTACGACATGCTGCAGCTCCTGGACGAGGATGTCCCTAGCAATGCCACAGCTTTAGCAGTACCCCCATCCCCTTTTCTAGAGTGTGAACTGCTCACGGACTGCCTCATGAGCGATGACACGAATTCTTCTACTTCTTCCCCCGCTCAGTCCTCAAAATTCGAAGAATTTCTACTCGGAGACGAGCTGTTTCTAAAGGACATGGAGCAACATGTTGATGCAATCACCCTGCCGGATCTGGACATGACGCTGCCGCTGAGTCCACGCACCACCTCGTGGCTCGACGCGCTGCCAGACTCGCCATCTCCATCGTGCAACACGGACGAGGAGCTGGAGAGTCCTCTGGCTACACAGCAGTTGACGCCAATGCCGATATCTCCGTTGAGATTGACACACTGTAATTCATCATCATCGGACAAGCCGAGCGACTGTATTGAAAGCCCCCAACAAGACGAAGAAGAAACGGAATTGTTGGCGAGAGAAGTGAAATATTTGACGGCACAGAAGGAATTTCTGGAATTTAAAAAGAAGAAAGACACGCCAAGACGTAAGAGTGTCAAGAACAGACGTCGGGGACGGGATGCAGCGACCGAATTGAAGATGCTGCTCAATAGTCAAGAGAACAATCAATTGTTAAACGGACTCGCCATGCAGCAGAAAATGTATGCGGATAATTTCAAAGCTTTATTGGCCTTTGCTCCGGTGAACGACTTGGTAAGGGGATGATAGTACCAGTTTTTACATAATTTCTTTGTATACTTATGGATGTTTTCTTTGTTTTTTTTGTCAGCGGTTGTCGCTGATGACGCCGTTGGAGTCGTATGTTCATCTCGGAAAAGACCTAAACGAGCGGAGAAAGGCGATTCTTGCGTTGCGGAAAGAGAAACTGGACATGACGTACAAGTTCATTGATCACAAGACACAGGACTTGGACTGCACTCAACCTCATGAGTTTTCCGACATGTTTGACAAGTTTGGCAAACACTACTGCGTCAATTTTACTATTTCCAGATACGACGGAGTGAGCATCTACCAGGTAGCGCGAGGTATCTACAACCAGGTCACCGAAAAGGATGAATCACTCAATGAAGCGATAGGAATCACGGCGTCGCGAGAGGTAAGTATTTATTTATTATTTTTTTAGATATAGTACTAATTCATTTTTGTATTAACATAGTCAACTGGTACGCTGAAGTGCAACTTTATGCATCAGCGTATTATTGCGAGACCCAAAATAGGCAACCAGTCAGTTAAAATGCCCGATATGGAGTCGAATGGCGTTTTTTACTGCCGATTTGGAGATAACTCAGCGGTGCTCGCTACCGACTACGTTGACCGAGATGAACTACATCCGTACGACGAGTTGAATCGCATTCGAAAGGATATGTCGAGTGGAGTGGTGCTCACAGCGCACGAAGATGCAGACGGCAAGAGATACGTGGTGATGAAGAGATACACGATGACGAAGCTCCACATGTACCCACATAAGGTCTCTCAGAAGCTGCAAGATCGCTTCTTCCGGAACATGTTCCATTCCCACGACAACATGAAGAGGCTTGTTGTGGACCGTGTCCTACATCGTAGTGATACGGGGTGCTCGTGTACGGGTGATGTGACAAGTTGTTGTTGCGCTAGCGACGAGGCCAGCATCCCTTGTGGTGGTATCCATACTGCACAGGTGTCTGTATAATTTAATTATGAATTTATTTCCTGATGGCCTTGCTTGGACTGTGAGAAAGTCATTACCAAAGATCAACCTACTTAATTAAGTGTTTGACAACAGTTTAGATATAGAAGTGGCCCGGAGCACTTAGGAATTCACAGGACGAAAAAACGTTTGTTCTTGTATTTAAAAAAAAGAAAGAAGATTGATCGAACTAACGTTAGTCGTAATTTGCAATGTTGGAGGGTTAAAAGAATACTATAAAATGAACGGCGCCAATTTGTTGGCGTCTTACAAAAAACCGGACTCGCAGGGCTGATAAAGGGGCTGAAATAAAATTCTCAGCAGCGAAAAAATTAATACTTCGAAGTATCGCCTAGCACAGCTCCGTTTCTGCATATTTAAATCACGCCAGAAATCTGCTGAAAAATAACCTTTTAAGATGCTTAAAACTAGCGCCAGCTCCAAATGGGAGCACACGAACTCTCAAAATGAAGATCTGTTCTTGTGTGCCATGGGATTGACAGCAGCGTCGCTCGAGATTTAGTTGTATTTTAATTGAGGCCCAAAGCTCGAGTCAATCAGTAATTTGTCTAGCTGCAACTATTCTGCAAACAACATGCTACGGTGAGCTACATTGTCCATTTCGTAAAATAGATGCTGACAGTCTACAGGTATAATGATAGATTATTCTATGCAGTAACGCTCGTTACTGGTGTTTCGAGCGTTGTAGGGATCATTGTTTAGCTATTAGCGCAGGCTCCATCCTGAAAATAGTCCCTCCTCTTTGCTGGGGCTAATGTAAGCTTAGATACTGAAGCTTTTCTATTCGATATTACAAGTGGCTCAAGTGTCGTTTAGGTGACAGAAGATTGGTTATATAAATGCAACTGGTGACTAAGAATTGGATATCCAAATAACTGATGCTAGGCAAGAAAGTATTGGTGTTATTTTGAGTGACTTCACGTTAAGCGCTACTGTCGCTGAAGTCAATCACTTGCAGATTGGTTAAAGCACCCACAGTAGATGAGAAAGAACGCTTGGGTTTCCTTTTCGAGTTTCTGCAGTAGTAGCATACAAGTAAGGCATAAAGGCAAACTATTTTGTTTTGAGTACCCGATTTTGGATAACGACACTAATAATTTAATTTAATTTGAGGTATATTGTGTTACTGACCTTACGACTTGAACTCTAATAACCATTCCAAAACACTTTGTTGTTAGCGTCTTGGTGCGCATTCGACGCATCGCCGTAATGCTCACTCTACTCTCCACCCCGACCCTCTCCGCCGCCCTCTATCCACCGTGCTACATCGCCGTCCATCCTGTCTGCCACTCCCTTATATAATGCGCTTAAATATTCTGTGAAGCCGCCATGGCATCATCTTAAACCTCCGCTGCTGTGGTCCATCTGGCGCATGGCGCAACCTTCTAAAAGTTTAAAAAAAACGATAGACTGTTGTGAATGCGAAGGTGGTGGCGTCCCACCTCGTTCCGAACCAAGCTTTGGCTTGCTGAAGTGTGTTTTGCAAATTCAAGAAATTAAAGGTACATACTGAGATGGGCGTATTATTCGATGGCGTTCTATTATAATAATGCGCGGTCAAATGAGGCACTCTAATGAGGAGGCGTTCTATTCGCTAGGGGAGCACTATTCGCTATTATACGTTTAAGTGGTAGTAAATTTCAACAGCGAAAAACGATGATCAAGTGAGTGCATTAAACTTAGCGAGTAAGCAAGCGCTGGAAGCGCTGCCATGACTCAAGACAGCACTCATCACGGTGAGCAAGGAGCACTTTTACAGCAGCTGCCACATCATTACCGGAAGTCGCTCGCTCCAGATAAAACACACATCCCTGTCCTGTTCGTCCTTGGCTCAACTTCAACGGGGGACCAAGACGCGACCCGGGAATGCATTGGAGACGTGAGGGAAGAAGAAGAAAAATGAAAGTCGAGGAAGCCTCGAATGCCTGCTCCAGTATTGTCACGATTTGCCTTATCGGAGCCACTCAGTCCTCGCCTGCACATGGACAGCCTGTCTCATTGCGTTGAAGACGGTCGACGATCAGCGTCTTCATTGTGTCGTGGCACTTGGGCATACTGGCGAAGAACCGATCCTGCTGTTCTTGTGAGACCTTGTGCGGGTACATGTGGTACTTGGCCATCAGATAGCGCTTCATCACGACAAACTTCTTGCCGTCCGCATCAGTGTGGCCAGACAGCACCACGCCACTAGAAACGTCCTTGCGGATGCGGTTCGATGTGTCGTACGGGTGCAGATCGTCCTGGTCGATGTAATCTGTCGCTAATACGGCCGAGTTGTCTCCAAATCGGCAATAGAAAATGGCGTTCGACTCCATATCTGGCATCTTTTCGGTATCTGCGCCTTCTCCCTCACCTTCCCAGTTCATATTTGACACAATGCGCTGGTGCATGAAGTTGCATTTGATCGTATCGAACGATTCGCGGATTGTAGTGTTTCCCATCGCGTTGTTCAAAGCCTCGTCCTTCCCGGCAATCTGCTCGTAGATGGCACGTCCAACTTGGAAGACGCTCACGCCGTCGTACTTGGAGATGGCGAAGTTCACGCAGTAGTGCTTGCCGAACTTCTCGAACATATCCGCGTACTGGTACGGCTGGTTGACGTCCAGTCCTGCAGCCTTCTGCTCAATGAACTTGTACGTCATGTCCAGTTTCTCTTCGCGCAGAGACAGAATCGTTTTTCTCCGCTCATTAAAGTCCTTCCCAAGACGAATATATGACTCCATGGGGGTCATCAAAGCCATACGCTGTACAGTACAGAGTCAGAGCATTATTCACTTCAATAATAAAGAATATCACCATTCCACGTACCACATCATTCACGGGGGCGAACGCGAGCATGGCCTTGAAGTTATCCTGGTAGACTTTCTGCTGTGTAACCAGATCATTCAGAAGTTGGTTGTCCTCCTGACTCTTTGCTAGCTGTTTCGTCTGTTCTGGATCTCGTGGGCGACGCTGCTTGATGCTCTTCCTCTGTGGACGACTGGACTTGGCACGAGACTGCAGGAAATCTCTCTGCGCATCCAGATACTTGGCCTCTTTCTCCAGTAGATCCATCTCGTCCTGTAATAAAACAACATCAGCAACCTCCTCGACACTTTTCAGACATTCCCACGTACTTCCATGGCTTCTTCTTCCATTTCCTCATCCTCCTCTTCATGGGTCTCCAAGTATTCCGGTACTTCCACAGTCTCTTCAGGCATAGAAGGCAAAGGCGACGCCGTCACGCTACCGTCTGTCGTGTGGCCAAGCGATGACGTCTCCGATGACGTTGACAGCGTCGAATCTGTGTGTGGAAGTCTGGGTGGGGACATGGGAGGCAGTACGTGGCCCATCAGAGCCTCGTGGTACTTCCTGGCCGCTTCCTCCTCCTTCTGCTCCTCGGTCAGCAACGTGCACTCGACGTCGAACTCGTCTTCGTCTGTCTTACATGGGGATCCGTCCATTGTACTAGGACACGTACTGGGCGCGCTCGGACACGGGGAGGGCAACATGTCCAGGTCCGAGAAGGCGTCCAGGTCGATGGCACCATCACTCTGCTCGAGTGCGGTCTGATTCTTCTGATTCTCGCCCAAATCTAATTTTACCACTTTCTCCATGTCACGAAGAAATTGCTCGCCGTCCAATAGAAACTCGGCAAATTCGTCCTGAGTGTTGGTCTCTGCTTCGGGGGATTTCGTGGCGGTGGCGGACGAGCAGCCGGCGCCGCCCGACGCACAGGCTGACGACGCGCAGGACGCACCAGACGCAGACGCAGCGTCCGTAGCGGACGTGGAGATACTCACGCCCACTGAGCAGTTGGCAAGCAGATCCTCGACGTGGGACGGGGCTGCAGAGGTCGCGGGTGTGTTCAGGAAGGTGTTGGAGACGCCATCGTCGCCGTCCACGAGCTGCATCATGTCGTATTCGAGCACAAGGTTGTCTGGAAATCCCGCTGCCATGGCTGTGTGTCTGTATCTGTTTCTCTGTAGGTGGGGTGGGCACTTCCTCTACCTTTAATTAGGCTGACAGACCGCTCTAAGTCGATTTGTTTCCTCCGCTTTCGGTGGCCTTGTCGCTTCTTAGTGACTGGACACTTTGAAGGAACAGTGTTCTCGAAGACGATGGAAGGGATAGTCTCATGACTTTTTGATTGGATAAAAGTAATTATATTTTGACGAACCAAAAGAGAGGTGGTACATGTGACATTAATCTCCCGTGTAAGTTGCGGTCCGCCGTTGCACATACTGTATCATCAGCATTGCGACATTCATAGGCGGCAAATCGTTTTGAGAAATGCTGAATTCATCGAGAGAGAGGGCATTCATTCTTCAAGCGTCTTTTGATTGGTCAAAACTAGAGTAAGTGCCGATGATTGGTCAAATCCAGAGTAATCGGCGCACAATCTTTCTGATTCTGTCGCCATTATCGGGTGCGATTTGAGCCAGTACCCACAAGTTGTGGGCCACAACTTTGGTTTAGTACCACCGTGTGGACCACACAGTGTCGTACCGCACATGTATTACCGGTAAGTGACAAGATCACAAAGCTTACAGGCGCTGTGAACTTCGGCATCCATGTCTTATTTATTGAAAAGGACATGAGATCTTCGAAATGATACAATAGTTTGTACGCGAGTTTCGTTAGGTGGTGCGCTGATCAAAGGCCACTCCGTGGTGGCCCGACAAGTTCCTCTCTATCCAGCGCACTAGCAGACCTGGGTCTTCATGAACGACGTACGGGCGGCACGGCAGGAAGGTGACGATCGCCTTGCCACCCGACAAGAAACTAAGCCCGGAGCTCAATGGAGCCTCTGACAGCGTGTCGTTCAGATTAGGAACAACAGCTATCCCAGCCTACGCGTAGCTCTCGTTAGTGAAGTTTCGCAACTTTTCACAATGCTATTCCCACACAAAGTATAAATTCTACTAGGTAAGGATCAGGGCTAAGTTTAAATAATGTGGGAGCGAATCTTGTTTTGCTATATCATCCTCCTCATGTATGGGCAAACCATTCCGAAACCTCTCTATTGATTTATTACCACGAACCACGCGTAGTGAACAATAGAAGTATTCCCACCTATAGATGGACAGTCGACTGACTTTGCAGCTTATGGCCTAGTTTAGCTAACCGATGAACCTCAGCACGAGCTGGAGAACTAATCACGGGGTCGACACTAGCATTGCGGTCACCACAATCACAATCTGGTGTAAGAGCGATGTCCAAATAGAAAATCGATCTATTTTTAGCGCCTGTTCTTTTCTTGAATGTTGCTCGAAGAAAAATGAGGTGGCCAATTGGCCTCTTTATAATTCGGCAAAAAGAAATGGGTGCTGGACCAGTTTTTTTCAGGCGGCGCCTATATATATAATGACGGTCGACGCACGTGAGCTTCACGGTAAAGTGCAATTCGCGAAAGCAGTGTTATGGCAACGTGTACGAAACTAAAGATTATGTTTGTATTGGATACCACCGCTCTGATCTTGTCGGCCAAATATAAGCTGAGACGATCACAACACCCAGTATATCTGCGTTATTATTAGTGCTTAGATGTGGCCTCACTACGAACCAGAACGAGCGCAGATACAGCACGTCCATTTCAGCGTTCGTGCAGAATGGCGAGTGATGTTGGTGCGAATATTCATCAATTCTGGTCATGGTCTATGATCCTGCTATCGTATTTGATCTCCACGACTGGGAGCTACTGCAGTGAGTAGTAATGCTATCTAGAAGTGGATACAAGTCACTCACCTCAAACTATCATGAACGATGCAGCAATTCAGCTCATGGAGAACTGGCGTCGTGTAGACGGTGTCGTGCACAAGCGAATTATGCTGTCACTCTCTGCGGTTGCATTGGGTGGGTGTGGTATCTGGTGCACGCACTTCACGGGTATGACAGCGCTCAAGCTGGAATTTGAGGATGGATTAGCTCTCGAGATGGACTTCGAATTGGGTTATACAATTCTGTCCTTCTTTTTCGCGGTGCTTGGTGTGCTCATCGGACTAAACTTTGCGTCCATGGATCCTTACTTCCTTGAAATGGAAGCTGCCAGACGCAAAGAGATGCTGGTAGGAGGCCTCAATTATGATCTATGCAGTTAATACTATTCGCCTAATCCTCGTGTCGTGGGGAACAGGCTGCCAATCTGAAAAACATGAAAATGTCAACGGTTGTGAACAGAAATGCTGTAACCCGCCGTATTAAAGTGAGCCGTGCCAGTCACAAATTTGACGACAATACGACAATGCTAACAATTCGTTTTTGTGTAGATCATTGCTCTTTTCTCGCGACTGTGGCTCATTATGCTTGGAGGAGCATTCGCTGCTCTTGGAGTTCTAGGAATGCACTACTTGGGTATGATGGCGCAGCGTACGAACGCCACAATGGAGCTGGACGCTGGAATTGTAGTACTGTCGGGTTTTATCGCCTTCTTCACCGCCAACGCTGCCTTTTGGATCCTATTCCGAGCTGTAAGTGATGATATAACTGGTTCGACATAACGTAATACTTTACTGATACCTTGAACAGTTGACGTTCATGCCAGATAGCGAACTTCTACGTCTTGGAAGTGCGTTGATCATGGGCGTCGCAGTCTGTGCTACACACTACTGCGGTATGGGAGCTGCATCATACAAGCCCAGTGCAGAAAACTTTTCGGACACCACGCGCTTTATCATTGATCGCTCCGAAGCTGCGATCGTTGCATCTCATGGAGCACTGCTGGCATGTTACTGGCTAGCCAGTTTCAGTGTAGTGCGCAGTGTGCGTATTGCTGAGATGTCTGCGACTGCAACGACAATACGAGAAGGTGTATCTCGACAAGACAAGTCAAAGAGTCGAAAGAACAGCAACCAGAGAATTCATGTGGCAAACTAAGAGAATACTGTAAATTAACCTGATAGACCGCTAAGTTAGTGAGTGAATCCCGTGCCTCCAGAAATATCATCACCAACTAAAAATATCCTAAAAATGATCGAAAGTCCTCAAATTCCTTCACAACCAGTGAAGAAATGCCCAACGCAGCAATGTCCGATGAGGTGGAGAAGATTTCGCAACACTGGCTTGTGTCTAAGATCTTCCTTTCATACCTGATTGCTATCACGGGGAGCTTCTGCAGTACGCAATGCTATTTTTCCTAGTATTGTCTACTTGATTATGTTGTCTCACTCGGGTATTTGCTCGATACACAGCAATCCAGTTAATGGAGAAATGGCGGAGCGAAATTGATACCAGGGACAAGTTCATACTCATGTTACTGTCATCAATTGCTTTGGGTGGCTGTGGCATTTGGTGCATGCACTTCACGGGCATGAACGCGCTCCAACTGACGCGAGATGATGGTTCGGTACTCAGTGTGGACTTTGAGGCTGGTCTAACGATACTTTCATTCATCTGTGCCGTCGGAGGAGTCTTCGTTGGCCTTCAGATCGCATCTGCTGATCCGTTCTTCCTCGAACTGGAGCAGGAGAAACGCAAAAACATTTTGGTTCGTCCATTTCCAGTTTAGCTAAGCCGTCATGTCATAACTCTCACTATTGTAATTTGCTTATAGGTAAAAGATCTTGTATCAACAGCCATGGCGGATGTTGTAAACAAACAGAAAGTTGCGAAGCGCATCAAGTTTATTGCGTTATTCTCGCGTCTGCCCAGGATTGCCTTTGGAGGGCTATTCGCCGCACTTGGTGTGCTCGTCATGCATTATCTGGGCATGATGGCTCAGCGAGCTCACGCTGACATGACATTGACCGCTGGACTTGTGGTATTGTCTGTGCTTATCGCGTTCTTCACCGCCACGGCCGCGTTCTGGATCCTCTTCCGAGCTGTACGTCGTGTATAGTAATTATGATGAATATCAGGCTAACATCGTATTTGCAGCTAACGTTTTTCCAGGATAGTGAGCTGCTTCGACTGGGTAGTGCTCTTATCATGGGCATCGCTGTTTGTGGAACCCACTACTCGGGTATGGGGGCAGCGAGCTACACATTCAACGCTGAGGAAGGGATGGGAGACGGCGGTCTTGTGATGAAAGGATCCCAAGCTGCTATCCTAGCGTCACATGGCTCGCTACTCTTCTGCTACTGGGTGATTACCTGGAGTGTTGCGTCAAGTGTGCGCAACATCGCTTCGATGACATCAAACTTGAGTAAAATTAGTAAGCGAGACCACGGCCCAGGGAAAGCGCATAAGATCGTCGTCGGTCAAGCAAAGGTGGCTAACAGCAATAACCGCGCGAACGAGAATGCTCCGAAGGCGAGTGCACCGGTGCGTCAAGAATCGGAAGTCGATATGGAGCCCAAATCCTCGATAAGCGAGTTCGTCGAAGTGTAGGCTTCTACCACAAGACTTCGGCAACTCTTCACACTTTATTTTATCGTACCATGCTAACAAAGCTAGCAATAATGAATTCTTATGTGATTTCGGTTTCATGGTGAAGTCCTAACTGCTTGGATGACGCCGATTAACAAAGCCACGCATCATCTAGTCGTGAGTGTCAGCGTGGTACATGTATCATACCTGCGCCCCAGACTGCACACTTGTCATGTAGAATGGGGTGGATATATCATGTAGCGCTATGATCGCAAAAGGCGGCCCCCCGCCGAGAAAAACGAGCTGGCGTATTCAACTGCAACTACAGTCTAGTGCATAGACCTCTTCATTGGAGACTCCAGGTGAGTATTCAACGCCCCTGCCCGCCTTAAACCTCCCATATCTATACCGACTAGGTCGTTGAGAATCTCAACTTGAGTTTGATCCCCACCTTGCAGGAATCCACCGGCGCGGCGTGACTCGCTAACTTCAAAGCTACAAGGAACATTCAGCATGTACTTTACTATGGGAATTGAAGACGTGTTGGTTTGCTCAAGTTGAAAAGGAATCTTGCGCATAGAAACGAAAACTGAAGTTGAGGCTGCGCATAATCACCAAACTTTAGCGAATAGGTACAGTCAGTCTGGCAATCTCGATTCACTGTCCGTTATTTATGTCACTGATGCTGAAAACTGCAATTGTTTATTTTCATTGTTAGTCTGCCAGGGTGGTTGTGACGCATAAGTTGTGAGTTGTGCGTCGAGAAACAGCTTAGTGTAGGTCACCCGGTGTTCGCCGCAACGAACATCGAAAACATAGCCTGAATATGTGACTATTATAGTTTATGTACAATAACAGCGGTAATTTATTTTGCTTTCATTTTCAGTTATTTATTTTACCGTTAGTTCCGGACCAATCAATTACTTATTTAATGTAAGGAAGATAAATACGATTATATTTATTTACGGAATCCCTAGGTACAGTTTCCGGATATTTAGAATCCAAACTTTACCCAAAATGGCTCATAAGCAGCTCCTGCTGCTTAGCAGCAAGATGTCCCAAACCTCGCCATGTTGAACCACTGCTCTCGGTTCAACGCCACAGTACATAGCACACAGCAACGATACAGCGACAGCAAAAGTGGTCTGCCGCGATTTGAAAGATCGTCAATGTGGACCTCATTTCCAAATCCATCTACTGAAGCTCAAGGCGTAGAACAACCAACCACTCCAACACCATGGCTACTGATCTCATCATGTCCGGCGACTGCGGCGGCACCAACACGCGTCTGTCTCTGTGGAACATCCCCAAGGACTCCAAACACATCAAGGGCGACATTGCTCCTGGCTCGATGCTCTTCTCCAAGAAATACCTGAACGAAGACTACGCCAGCTTCGCTGAAGTGTGCCACTTATTCTTGAATGAGGCCAAGCTCGTGGACCAGATCCCCGAAGCCTGTGTACTTGCTTGCGCTGGTCCCATTCTCAAGAACACGGTCGACTTCACCAATGTGGAGTTTGGCTGGAAGATCGATGGCACTTGTCTCGAGAAGGAATTGGGCATCAAGAAGGTGCGGCTTATCAACGACTTCGCCGCCATGGGCTACGGCCTACTGACGCTTCGTCCGCATGAGTACATTGTCCTCAACGACGCCCCGAAGGACGAGACAGCTCCTATGGCCACTATTGGAGCAGGTACTGGTCTTGGAGAGTGCTTTCTGACTCCAGGTACCGATGGTCAGTACTCGTGCTTCGCCTGTGAGGGTGGCCACACTGACTTCGCCCCCGCTGATGAGGTCGAGATCGAACTTTACAACGAGATCAAGGCGAAACTTGGTTGCAGCCAGCGTTTCTCTGTTGAGCGTATTGTGTCTGGCCCTGGTCTGGCTATGATCTACGAGTTTTTGGCCAAAAAGTTCCCTGAGAAGGTGGACCCCAAGGTGCACGAGGAGTTCCTGAAGGCCAACACGCAGCAGGGCAAGGTGATTGGTGAGAACGCCAAGACGAACGAGCTGTGCAACCAGACTCTGGAGATCTTCGTGGGCGCGTACGGCCGTGAGGCTGGCAACGCGATGCTGAAGTATCTGCCTCGTGGTGGCTTCTACATAACGGGTGGCCTTGCTCCAAAGAACCTGGACTACTTCACAAAGAAGGACATTTTCCTCAACTCTGTGTTCGATAAGGGTCGTGTGAGCCCTGCTCTTAAGGCGTGCCCGATCTACCTGGTCCTGAACGAAGACTTAGGTGAGCGAGGTGCTCACTTTTTCGCCTACCAGCTGCTGACAGAGTCCCTATAATTTAAGGTCGACGAATATCGTTGGTACTCATGGCAGACAAGCGATGACTGGAAGAAACATCAAAATGCGTTTTTGATAATAAACCTCTGTTGTGTCCTGTTCGAATGAGTTGACTTCATTACAAGCGTTGTTACATTAGTTGCAGTACTGTAAGCGAAAGTTTTCGTGTGAGTCATGGACCGATCTAGAACGCAGCCTGCTGTTAACACGTAGGTATCTCAGGTATGGATTTCACTTTGTATTGCAAATTCACTTTGCCAACGTGTAATGTTTGCAAACACAAAAAGTGGCTACGGGAGATCAGGACTCAAATTATGCAGGTCGGTTTTGAAAGCTAGTGAGGAAGTCACGGGCTGGCTCCAGCTTGAGCAGGATAATCTACAACAATCTACAACTGTCCTATGCGATTGGACCCCCACGAGTTCGTACAATATAATGTTTGAGATGCCTGCTGGCATAGCAAATCTGAACGAAGTAACATTGGTCTATTGCAAAACATTTGTTTTTGGAAATTGATGTTCGAAGTTGAAGTTGTCGTGAGAATTTGAAATCCAGTCGATTCCCAAAGCTACGCGGTCCAAGTGCAGAATAGTGGGCGCCTTGACGTGAGCTTCAGTGAGCGATTTGAAGACATTCACGCACCTTTCATTTCTCGAATCGACGTTCGAGTTCTCAAGCAAAATATCTCTTAGCACTTCTTGATCGCAGCAGTCATGGCCTCGTACGCTTTGCAGTAGTATCTACATGCATATCCACCCCGTTCTAACCCTCTTGTAATGGCTCATCAGGTGGCTTGGATGCTGCTCCGATGAATCGACGATCAACGTCGTCGCTATCCCTGCTGCTACTTACGACTTAGTCATGTCGGGCGACTGCGGTGGCACCAACACTCGTCTGGCGTTGTGGAATATCCCAAAGAAATCCACATATTCCAAGGGTGACATCGCCCCGGGCGAGATGCTGTTCTCTAAGAAATACCTTAATGAACAGCACGGGAGCTTCAATGAAGTATGCCACCTCTTCCTGAACGAAGCCAAGCTGGTGGACGAGGTGCCTACTGCATGCGTTCTCGCTTGTGCTGGCCCCATTCTCAACAACACCGTCAATTTCACCAATGTGGAATTCGGTTGGAAGATCGACGGTGCCAGACTCGAGAAGGAATTGGGCATCAAGAAGGTGCGGCTTATCAACGACTTCGCCGCCATGGGCTACGGCCTACTGACGCTTCGTCCGCATGAGTACATTGTCCTCAACGACGCCCCGAAGGACGAGACAGCTCCTATGGCCACTATTGGAGCAGGTACTGGTCTTGGAGAGTGCTTTCTGACTCCAGGTACCGATGGTCAGTACTCGTGCTTCGCCTGTGAGGGTGGCCACACTGACTTCGCCCCCGCTGATGAGGTCGAGATCGAACTTTACAACGAGATCAAGGCGAAACTTGGTTGCAGCCAGCGTTTCTCTGTTGAGCGTATTGTGTCTGGCCCTGGTCTGGCTACGATCTACGAGTTTTTGGCCAAAAAGTTCCCTGAGAAGGTGGACCCCAAGGTGCACGAGGAGTTCCTGAAGGCCAACACGCAGCAGGGCAAGGTGATTGGTGAGAACGCCAAGACGAACGAGCTGTGCAACCAGACTCTGGAGATCTTCGTGGGCGCGTACGGCCGTGAGGCTGGCAACGCGATGCTGAAGTATCTGCCTCGTGGTGGCTTCTACATAACGGGTGGCCTTGCTCCAAAGAACCTGGACTACTTCACAAAGAAGGACATTTTCCTCAACTCTGTGTTCGATAAGGGTCGTGTGAGCCCTGCTCTTAAGGCGTGCCCGATCTACCTGGTCCTGAACGAAGAGCTCGGCGAACGTGGCGCTCACTTTTTCGCCTACCAGCTGTTGGGCCAGCACACTTCATGATTCCCTCTCACGCCTTGGTTGACAGAACATCTTAGCTTTGGCAACATTCTTAAATAGTGGCCGAGTGCGAATCATGAAATTTTTTGGACATCGCACGAAACAGCTACTTAAAATTCAAGTTCTCATATCAGAACGTGTTCCCCCACTTGGACCAGGGCCTTATTTAGGGGCCCACTTGGAAAATCTCATACATATACTAACAGTATTAAAAACAAGCCTAATTTTAGGACAAATTGGACATTTTAGGACTCGTTTAGGACGTATTATTCGAGTTTATCCAGACACGCACTGTCCAGTAGTGCGTCCTTTGTGGCAATTGATAGTTGATATAGACGCCCGGAAATCATTTTGCTTGCTTCGCTACGGCTGAACGAGATGGCTTTCCCAACATCTCGATAAATGGGCAGAAATGACCTTTCAGCAACAGGTTAAAGGAAGTGGAACTACCAGATTCTTCAACAACCATTGTCTCATGCAGGTATGCTTACAACAAGTTTCACAGTCAACAGAGACAAATTCCGCAAAAAAACTGTACTCGCATTCCCAGTGTAAGTCGCAGACGACCTAGTGATATCAATACTCGAGCAAGCTAGTTCCACGCTCGAAATTTCAGAGCTTCTTCGCTTCACAGCTTTGTCTAAATAAGCGCCTGGCGATTGTTCTACAGTTAAAAAAAGGTCCCAGTAGGGCTATTTCTGTAAAAAGAAAACTGTTTTCGGACCAAATTTTATGGTCAAACACAACCGTCTTGCCAGAAAACGCGAGGTGAAACCTTGTTGCTGCAAACTTGAAGCCCAGGTACCTCTGTGTAGTAGGCCACCAGTGATACCAAAGATGCCGCTGTGCCGCCACCAGGGCGTCCTGCTGTGATGTAAGTTAGTCTGGGTTAATCCCGTAACAAAATCTGATGCAGGTGCACGAAAATCTGCACGAAAACATTTTCGTGCACGAAACAGCCTTAAGTTTAAGTATATGATTGGCTAAAAGTCAGATTGAGGGCTTTCAAAGAAAAGCAATTGAAATGACAACACATCAAGTTGGCACGAATTGCCTCTCGAAAACTGACCAATCACTGACTTTACAGCGTTTACTTTTGAGAGCGCCGCTACAAACAGAGCCCTAAACCCGCTGCTGTGCGAGAAAAATTTCGTACTTAACGTCGTTTTAGGACAAATAAGACATTTTAGGAGTAGTTTAGGACGTATTATCTTCTTCCAGCGCTAATGTATTCTGTCTTCGAGTACAATTTCCTACATTGCTCTATCTGATTCCACAGAAGCTGTGTCGGCAGCACAAACTGCTTTATTGGGCTTCCAATACTCTCGCTAGTTCACAAGTATTCGTCTTCGCTTGTCAATTCAGCGACCATGCCTTTCTTGATCAAGTTCTCAACAATTTTTGCATCAAAAAATTAAAAAAAAACAATTGCAAACCGGATCAGCGTTTTGTCGGGTTCAGTATTGGCTCATGGCCGAATGAATAGAAAAATTCTGCAAATTCGACCACTGCCAGTGAGAATAGCTGATATGTAATGTGAATATCCACACTTATTCGACCACTGCCAGTGAGAATAGCTGATATGTAATGTGAATATCCACACTTATTCACATTACATATCAGCTATTCTCACTGGCAGTGGTCGAATTTGCAGAATTTTTCTATTCTTCTAATTACAAAAATTAATATAAGGATTACGAAAAGTAAGTAAGCAAAATAGAAGACCACCTTTCATCAGATCAGGTAGGCGCTTGTGTAGACACTACCGAGAAGCATGAAAGCCCGGGCATTTGCTCTCAAAACACAGACAAAAATAACAAACAGTCGCGTATTGAATGACGTAGAATATCCATACGGGGCGTTGTGCAAACTTTTGAGCGCGGTCGGCAGACACCAGCCATAATTTTATCTATCCCTGACTCTAGTTCTGATGAAACGAAAACAAACAACAGCAAACATCGGGAATTTTTTTTCGACATGCACGAACTCATCAACGAAATGCAGTTAGAAAAACCCATTTTTAGGTAACACGAATGCTGACCCAGGTTACATTACACTTTTCGATCTACACAGTATCATGCCGTGAAATTGTGGGCTGTCCATACCTCTATGAGGCATTCCCAGAATAACGGTTCTGGCAACAGGCTAATGGGGCTGTTACTGACGTACACTCGCGATTGGGAGTACACTAGCATACGTGTTTTTGGTCAACAGCAACCACTTTTACGACAATGGCAAACATAAATTAACACGAGCAAACACAATGCGCTGGGTCTGACCACTAACAAACACTTTTCCGGTGAGTAGTAAACACATAAAAGTTCCGTTTCAATCCTGTACTATCCACATAAAGCCTGTCGTGTGACACGATTGGTGTTCACATTATTCTGACAGAGCTCACATTATTCTGACAGCGTTCACATTATTCTGACAGCGTTCACATTAATCTGACAGTTGTTCTCATTAATCTTACAGCGTTCACACGTACAATTGTCAATGCTAAGAGTGTTATGTTACCCACATCAAAATGATCGTGTCCAGTCATTTTGGACTTCCATTCTCGTAACTGTGCTGTGCACTGTTATTTCGCTCCTTGCATAGTGCCACCCAAGCCAGACTGGACGAAGCAGACCGAGCTTCGAGCCGAAGCTGGCTTTATCAAGCACCGATGGGAGCATTTTGCTGCTCTAAAGTTATCTCAGTGAGGACAAGTACGTGTAATATCTGCCCAGGCAGCCATGACGCAAAAGTCCTACATGCGAAGTAGTTGTCTTTTCGGGAAAGTGTGCTGTTCAGCGGAAGGTGCATTCCTGTGAGCCCTATCCGCGTTGGGTAAATCTGCACAACAACCAAGATCATTCACGTGATGAAATGGCATGTGACGTTGCCCCCCCCCCCCCCCCCCCCCCCCCCCGACCCAAGGTCACACCGTTGTGGCACACAATAAAAATATCATATTATATTATTGCGAACAAACCGTTGTTCACATTAATCTGACCGCTCGCAATAAAATATCATGTCAGTTTATTGTGAACAGACCGTTGTTCGTATTAATCTGACCCCTAAACCTTCCTGCTCAAACTGACAATTGGAAGGCCTCAGTACTCTTTCTCCCCCCCAAACAGCATGGGTAAGAAAATAGTAAAGGGGCAGTGGGCGACAATCCAAACCTGGAAGCAGCATCCAGAGTGGACAACAAACGGCGCCGTGAAACACCTAAACGTTTTGAGACCTACATTTCTGAGCTGGAAAAAAAGGTACTGGAACATGTAGAAGCTGCCACCCGAAGCTAGTGATCAATTTGGTATGCCTGGAGGCGGTCGCAAGTATAAGCTGCACGATACGAGGAGTCCGTGCTTAAGTACCACGACACATTTGCGCAAGGATGGCAAAGTTTTGTACTTTGATATTATGTCATATTCCAAGACGAAGCCCGAATTCCGAATTCTACCTGACAGTACCGGGTGGTCCCACGTGCGGCGGTTTTTGGTGCGTTTTGACCCTAACGCAGAAACAGATGGGATATTCTCCCAAAATGTTGACGAGTTCGCTCCATACGAGGGGGCTATAGTCCCGGCCAGCAAGGCTTGGACGGAAAATAAAAAAGTCAGCTGGCTCAAATGTTTTTGATCATAACTTGGCAGTCCGTTAAGCGATTAATAAGTGCTTGCCCTCTTCTGAAAGATCAGTGTCTAAATATACCGCCCAGACATGGAGCGCCTCCCAAAAATAATTGGTCGTATTGAAATCAAGCCTGTAATTTATATTCGTCCTCTTGAAAAGGTGTCAGCTCATCGTCGTCACAAACTTGACCTACCATAACTTTTGTTTAACGCGAAAGCAAAAGCCTAAACTACACCAGCGTGTTGGGAACTATGTTGGCTTCCTGTACAGCTAGTTTGCAGCCAAAGCGGAGCCTCGGAATGGGAGCTATGGGCCGAGCCCCTCGTCGATTGCCGACCTTGCTGATGTTCCTGTTACATATCAATTAGAGATAATGGAAAACATGCTGTTATTTTTTATGATGATTTATCTAAACAAGCTGTAGCGTATAGACAAATGTCATTATTATTAAGAAGACCTCCAGGTAGAGAAGCTTATCCAGGTGATGTATTTTATTTACATTCTCGTTTATTAGAAAGAGCTGCTAAAGTGAATAGAAAAATTGGTGGCGGTTCTTTAACAGCTTTACCTATTATTGAAACCCAAGCAGTTATTTTACCTTGAGGTGTTACAGAAGGTCGTCCACCACTTGTTTTACCCTCACCGCCACCATGTGGATGATCCACAGGATTTTTTGCTACTCCACGGACTGAAGGTCTTCTATTTAACCAACGTGAACGTCCCGCTTTTCCTAAAGCTGGAATAGAAGTCCAAATAATTTCAATCTTTAGAATAAAATCCTGTTAAAAAAGGAAAACCCATTAAAGATAATGAACCTATTAAAAACATTATATAAGTAAACGGTAAAATACGTCTTAAACCTCTCCGTTAGTAATGACGAATGAAGATGGAAATTGGGTTTATAAAAAAAAAATATTTGAGAAATTTTGAAAAATTTACTTAAAAAGGTGAAAGTCCTGTAGAATAATTATTAATTTTTACTATAATAAAATAACATTGCGCTAGTCGTGCTACAGATGTATACAATATCACAGGCTAAACCCTTTTCACTTCATTTAGATTGTTCTTTAGTATTGACTAGTCTATTCGAAATTAAAGGTATTGTAACAGCAGCTGTATTTTTGTAACCATGTTGATAAAAAACACGATTGGCGTCAAATATGGTCATTTATCCAAAATGATTGGGAATCTCCGACTGCGATCCCGACTAAGCCATTAATGGCATGGAAGCGTCGTACGTGGCAGGCTTTCAATTGCTAAGAATTCCGCAACAAATAGTGGGTCTTTTCGAAAGCCAGAATGAAGGGGAAGGAGTTCGAAATTGCAAAAAAAAACTCACATTCGGACTCAGAACCAAATTTTACCCTATATATCTAAATGTCGATATAGGTTTTGTAACGGAAAATTACCTTAATTTTAGTGCAAAGTCCGTCCGAGGTTTGGTGACCGGGACAATAGCGCAGCGCCGGCTGCGGGTGCTTTTCTGTCGGAGGCGGACCCAGAAACCGAGGAATGTTCGTAGAGAACATAGCGACTGAGGACTCGGGGGGAGGGATCGGTGGAGGCATTGTATATACTAAGGCGCTCGAGTTTATTGGTCAGGTTGATTTTTTTATAGCGGTCGATTCAGCGTATCGTGTTTCTCAAGCTCTCAGTCCTGAGGGATAGCTGCAACATCTGCCCATACTGTCTGCTGAAGTAACTTCCTGGACTTTATTTTCTATTATTATTTATTATACTAATGCCCCCTTACTCTTTTTTTGCAGATGGAGATTCTTGAACTGGCTGCCAAGAGCCCGCTTGGTGACGCTACGTTGACCTTGGTGAAGCACAAACTGTTTGGTCAGCGCGCAGATGTCGTTAGCATTGCTCCCACATCGTTGAGCGTCGTCATCGATGGAGCTAAAAGCTTGGATTTTAAGGAACTGGCGAATATTTTCGTGAGGCTATCCACGGAAACGGTGCTACTACCAATAAACTGCAGCGGTTTCCATTGGTGCGGCGTTATGGTCAATACAGACAACGACGGAAAAAGCCCCGTCACTAAAAAAATCGCCACAAGGCAACCCATCCAAAAAACCCTATCCTAAATCAATACGTGTTTCAAGATTTAGACCAATAGAGTGGCTGCAATTTTGTATTATTACCCAATCGTATATTAAATAGATTGACTGGTTTGTAGACAAGAATTTTGGCGCGAATTGCGCGACGCGCGCTCGCATTTTAGCGCTCATTTTGCATTTTCCAACGCCTACAGCGCCAAGGTCTTCGAAACAGCGGACGTACACTATACGAGAGAAGCGCGATGCCCTGCAGCTATCAGCAGAAATAGGTGCGAAGTCTGCGACTGACTTCCTGGGCTACCCGCCACGTACCGTGCAAGATTGGGTAGCTCAACAAGCAGCCATTTTCAGCTACAAGGGAGCCCAGACAAGCAAGACGCTTAAAAGACAGGGTCGGAAGGGGATAATCCGTTTTCCCACGGGCGGGCTCCTGACCTTTATGAAGGATATGCGTCGGGAAGAAGAGGTGTGTTATGCTATAATGATTATTTCTAAATTTAGTGGCTTATCTAACATTATAATTTTCTTGTAGCCGTTGTGCACTACCATGATGTTGGAGTACGCAAAAGCAAATCATAGACGTTGGTTTAACTCCTAAAATATAATAAATATTATTTTTATTTTTATAAGAATTTTTATTATTTTTTTGATTAAAATGTTGTTTATTATATTTTTATTGTTTTTGAAAATTTCTTTTATTTTTTAAAAATTTCAGTAATATTTGTAAAGATAAAATATTTTAGCATAATGAACGATTTTTTTATTGTTTTAGCAATTTTATGTATGACAGATTGTGAAATAATTTTTTTTAATAGTGCTTTTTATCAAGAATTTTTACAAGAATTCCATAATTTTAATTTAAAAATATTTTAACATATTTTAATTAAGTAAATTATTAGCTAATAAATATATTAATTGATCTGAAAAATAATATGAAATTAGGAAAAGATAAAAAAAAATAAAGTTACGTGACGGGTAAGAAGACTATTGTCTCTGCTGACAATGCAATCATGCGCTTGCTGCAGCGTTTTTCCAAACGGTATTACTTTTTTTAATTGTGTTATCAATATTTTAGATAATATGTATGCTAATATTCACTATGGTCTTGTTTAGCCATGGTTTTACAGTTCGGGTAGCTCAGCACACGAAGAAGCCTGCAGCTGATCTAGAGGAAACTTGGGTAAAGTTTGCGATAGAGTTTTGGGGAAAACATGAAAGTCGTTTCACACCCTCCACCATCTACAACGTTGACGAGACCGCGATATATTTCGACACCCCGCCAAAATACATTTTGGCGGAAAGAGGTCGCAAGGCTCCGCCAAGGTCAAGTATACCGAGAAGCACTCTGCGAGGCTGACCGCTGTGATGACAATTCGAGCCGATGGTACGTCTTTGATTTTTTTCTTTTTTTTTAAATATGTTTTTGCTAATATTCTTTTAAAGGTAAGAAATTACCAATTCTTTTCAATGTCAAAGGAAAGCCTGGCGGGATCATTGAGAAAGACGAACTGCCGACTTAACCACAGGGCCAAGGTCACGTCTACTGTGTTCAAGAAAACGGCTGGATGGATAGCAGAGTGTGGGAAATCTATGCTAAAGAGCTGTAAAAGTTCGAAATAGATACACCTTCGGTCCAGTTTGCCATCGTTGATGCGACGGCAAATGCTAGTGATGAGTTGCTGAGGGAGATTGACCCTGAGCATACATCAGAACTAGCAGAGTCTATCGGGGGCAAAACGGCGCCACGTCGAAAATGACATTTACCTGTTGAAGTGAAAATTCCACGAAGATCCAATCGCGTCCGACAGAAAGATCCGACGCGACTTGAGGATTTTGTGCCCACTGTATTTAGCTCCTCAGCCTCGGCTACTGCTACTTGGATCCGAATGCTGATCGCTTTTGTCGGGTCTTGGCTCGCTCTCGGGCTCGGAGCACTTCTTCGAGATCATCTGAGTCCGAGATCCCGAGCAACGTAAGCTGATCAGCCAACTCTTGATCGCCTAAGGTCTCGCTGACATGTCCAACGTGTTCTTGTCGAGCCTTACGATCTCCATCCTTGATCTTCAACTTGGCGAGTAGTGCAGCGACATTCAAACGGTAGAGATATTCCAACGGGGACTCATCTGATCGCTTGCGTGCATGGTAATATTGCCATGCCACCGATACCCCCAGGCCGCAATACTGCGTCTGGAAACTCTTGAGCCGAACACTCCACTTGTTCCGCGTCGAGCGACCCAACTGTCTATACCAGTTCTTGGCCGGCCCCGACATCAGATCTGCAAACGTCAGGCATTTTTCCTCTTCTGAAGCTTGATCCCGTAGGAACGCCGACTTGACCTTGCTCAACCACGATCGAGCCTGATCTTCGTCCAGGTCTTTTCCCGTGAACTCCTTGAGATCCGATATAGCCAAGATCCTAACTCGTTGGATCAGGGCGGACTCCGATCCTCCTCCGGTTGCTACAGCAACGGCCGCTCTGGCTGGCGATCGGCCAGGGAAATCGAGATCGTCCGGATCGTATTCGTCAGTATTGGCCTCATGTGTCTGGGATCCGACTGATTCCATGTCGACATCCTGGGTGCCGACGTTGATCGGAGTGGTTGGGAGCTTCTTTCTTCCGGCCGCGGTCGCGATCGCCCTCTGCTCTCCAGGGAACCGGCCTGGAAATATGATTCCAGGTTATCGGTCGATCGGCTCTGCGGCCGGCCTGGCTTGGCTTGATCTCTTTCGGATGAAAAGATCTCCGGAGTAGGTCGCGTGATCTCAGTCAACGCAGGTTCCTTGAGACGGGATCTTAACAGCTTTGCTCTCGATGGCCGTCAGAACCCTGTTCCGAGGCAGCTGAGGCGTATCGCGACGATCCGGTGTGGGGATCGGCTGCGCTGCTTTGTGGCGAACTCTGAAGCTCCGATGTCAACGTCTGGTCTCCGTTCAGGATCCGAAGTCGCCGATACAGTTCCGATGCCGCCGATCTGATCTCGTTAAGGTCCGCTTCGAAGAGATCGTCCGCATTGAACACCCCTGCGACCAGTCCCGCTTCTTCCAATAGCTGGATCAGGTTCTTGACCGCAACTAACTTGTCCACAGTCGCGGGGGGTCTGTTCACGGCTCCATTAAGCGCTCCGATCGGCTTTATCTTCAGCAGCCTCAAGACCGGATCATACTCCAGAAAGTCCAGAACGAACTTCCGATGATGAGCTCGTTCCAGCGCATTC
The DNA here is from genome assembly GCA_033557915.1 of Phytophthora tentaculata. Classification (NCBI taxonomy): domain Eukaryota; phylum Oomycota; class Peronosporomycetes; order Peronosporales; family Peronosporaceae; genus Phytophthora; species Phytophthora tentaculata. The sequence goes on from JAUCEA010000005.1 coordinate 2,332,400, forward strand.
GCGTTCCAAGCCGGCGCGATCTTGCCCGATCCTTGTTCTTCGAGGTCGGATTCGGGTGCCTTCAACATCTTCTTGCTGGACTTTGTCTTCTTCTTGATCGCCGGCTTGGGTGCTTCCGAGGCGGAAGCTTTAGATCCCGAAGGTTCCCCTCCGGAATCGTGCAGATCATGATTCGCATCGCGATCTGCGGTGGTCCCCGAAGGGACCTGGGGAGGAGGTCGAGGTTTTTTTTCTAAGTCTGGATCGGGCTTCTGACTTTCCTCTTTGATTCGTTCAGCAGAGCTCCTCCCAAAACTCTGCTGATCCGCGGATCTCGCTTCATTCAGCGGCGTCGTCGTCGATTCGACTTCCGTCGACGCTTCATCATGAGGTTCTTGCTCCACTTGGACATCTTCATCGGACTCACGGTGAAATCCCGAGTCCCCAAGAGATCCGGGCACGCGCACCATTGTGGTGTAGCGGGATCAGCCAAAATCTGGTTGAGGCCGATCTCCACTCACACACTGCGCCCAGACACCGACTAACGGAGGGGGTCCCCCGATGATCCGTGATCGGCTGAGCTTGGTCTCACCTTGTGTACCCGTCGGCGGGCTGGATCTGCTCTCTCAGGGATCCAAAGGTGTCCGATAAGGGAAAACTTGACTGTCCTGGCAGGACGTGGGATGTATGGGGCAGCGCGGAACTTCGCTCTGCTCCCGGTTGATTAGTCCTAAATACGGCCAGATTAGTGACGATCGGCCTTGATCTAGATACTTTTGCCTAATTTAGGCACCGAAATGCCTATATAAGCGAGTTTCTTGTTCTTCCTCTCCTTTCCGGGTTGCTTGCCGCTTCCAATAGCGGGATCTTTAGTCTTGAGAACGGATCTGACCTCCAGTCAAGCACCACAGTCTGGATAATCAGGCACTTGTACACTTAAAGTAGGGAAAACTAGTGTAGGTAAATCCGACTAATATTGTGAATTCTGACAAAATTTGCCGAACGTGACTGGTTTAAAAGTATGGTTGACACGTCTAATACAATTCTCAAGTCATTTGGCAATCGTCCAGGTCCAAAACATGTGGCGCCGCTTGATGAATTCGAACTTAAGTGAAATCTTATTTTGGTACTTAGACAGGCCTTTAGTGAGCTCAAGTAATTTGCCCAATCACGTCGATTTCGCGTCCGTTTGACCGCGTCGATTCGTTTCAACCGGCGTCGGAAAGTTCGAGTAGAACGCACAACATATTAACCAAGATCTTACGCTACGACGCTAGTAACCTCTACCTAAGCCTCCTTATAACACTTCGTAACGAGCCAATATGTCTGCAAGGCGTCTCAAGTGCGGGGAAGGCCACTTGTGCACTTCAAAGTAAATTCCGGTCTGATTGATGTTTATCCTAAGTGTATCCACTACCTGCCCATCTTATCATGCATCATGCACCGTCCTATATCTCATCCTTGGATAAGATCGGCTCTCGCCCAATCGAACCGATCTTGCGTTCTTCAACTTTGTCTCTTGGCCGCCGATCTCTCCTCTGATTGGCGATCTTCGCCAAGATCGCCGATCTTGATCTAGTCAGGCGATCTCGATGTTGATTGGTGATCCCCGCCAAGACTGCCGATCTTGATCTAGTCCGGCGATCTCGATGCTGATTGGTGATCTTGGCCGAGATCGGCGAACTTGATTATTCTGATCGGGGTTGACGATCCCGATTATCTCGATCTTGCCCGACGATCTTGATCCAGGTGAGCGATCTTGATCTCCCCTGAGGATCTTGATCCAGTCTGGTAACCTTGATGCCGATCAGCGGTCTTCGTGACAATCGTCGACCTTCGCATCCCCGATCACCAGTCTTCAGCTTGATCGCAGACTTCCTGCTCTGACCTACCGACCTCGCCCCGATCTCAACCCGTTGCCGTCGGGCTCGAGTCACGGGTACTCGATCTTCATCTCTTAGCCTTCTTCCGGATCGTATGGCTACCCTGATCGTCAAGATCGTCTGGACGATCTCAGGCTGATCTTGTGCTTGGGCGGGGAATCTTGGTCCCTGGTGTCCTGATCCCTCCTCCGGGCCTCCCCACCATCGTATTAGGTAGGCATCACGTTCGCGACGCTGACTGCGGATATGCATTACGTTCCCCGATCCTTGGAAAATCCTGATGGCGCTTCACCACATGCGTCTTGGTGCTAACGGTTAACATCATGTACGTAGCGTCTTCTTTCTTGGTTTCTTGCGTCCTTTACGGCGCCCAGTGCATGTTTTTCTGGGATCGGAGAAGTCTGGGGAGTCGTTTCGTTCTTTGTTGGGCGGAATTACAGCGAGAGGAGGTCGTCCAGGGATACGTTCTCCTGGATAACTTTCCGCCACTCTTTAGGCACTCCTCGTAAGGGAAAGCCGGGGCCGGACCGAAGCGTTTTCTTGCATTCCTGGACATGCATCTCCAGGAAGCACGCTTTCCGTGCAATTTCGGGCCCATGCATTCAGGCGCCAACTTCTTTCCACAATCCCACTCGTCCCAATCTCCGTCCATGTCACACGGGTGCGGCCGGGACAGCATCCACCAATAAGCCAATCACCATTCATCCTTATCTCCAAGTCATAGTCGTGACGCTATATCGTCACTTAGAAAATTCCAAACCACTTCGTCACAGTGGCCGTTACGGAGTAGCGGGGCCTTCCCAACCGCCGTAGCAAACGCGGTCTCCCCCCGAAGCAACAGTCAGTGGGCGTGGTTCAACCAGCATGTGCACTTCGACCACATTCTCGATGTGACCAGTCATGTAGCTTGTCGCACCGCTGTCGACAATCTATTCTCGGTTGCTATTGGCCATTGCGTCCTCCACTGAAAACGCCATACTCGCAGCTTCCTTTCTCGTCGCTGACAGGTCTTGGTCATTCGTGCAGTTCCGTGCATAGTGACCAAGTTGGTTGCAATTGAAGCATTTAACTTTTGACACATCGCGCTTCTTCTTCGACTTCGAGTATCTCTTCCCAGTTTTCGCTTCAGCGTTGAACGCAGCGGTCGCCTTACCGCCACCCTAAGAGTCACTAGTCGGCCGACGACCCTTCTGCTGTTCGCGACGAATCGCCTCCGCCTGGCATCGTTGCAGAATTGCCTCAAACGTCACGCACGCTTCGAGAATCCCAATGAAGCCATTCCAAGCAGGCCCCAGGCTCTGCATGAAGTTTTGTCTCTTCTCTTCATCAGAGACAACCACATGCTGCTCTTGCAGCTCATCAAGGACATGTCTTTCTTCTTAATATGCTCAACCATGGAGTCATCTTCGTCGAGGTAGAGCCCCATAAACTCTCGCTTAGCCGCTCCAATACTTGCACTACACTTTACGTTGTACGTCAGGCGCAGGTGCCGGAGCATTGCCAATGGGTGTTCCATTCGGTACACCTCCGCAGCAAGTTTCTCGCTCAACGCAGCCAAAATGATGGAAGCCGCCATCTTTTGCTTCATCAATTGGTCATTGAGAGGTGTCGCCGGCGAGGTCAGCGACGTTGACGTTCCCGGGGTGGCGACAGCCGATGCTGTAGCATCCCGTTCGGCCTTCAGCTCGGCCGCAGTCGGTGTGGTCTCATTCACAGCGACCTATCGCCCTTTGATCTCCAGTGCAAGCTTGACTTGCGCATGCTGGAAAACCAGTTCAGTTGAACTGCTTGAGCTTCGTCGTAAACGTCGAGGTCGTAGTCGTAGACATCATAACCTATTGGAAAAGACTTCTTGCGGATATTGACGTCGAGCTTTCGCGATAAGCAGCGATGGGAGGACAAGTTGAGTGGTGAGACTTGATCAGTCGAAGGTAAGCTGGAAAGTAATTTAGTTAGAGAGCAATGAAAAAACTAGGCACACTTTTACGCTCTGCTCTGTCCTTACGTGCTTGGTACCTCGGATTGTACCCAACGTCGAACCTTTCCACTGATGGCGCGGATTCGCTTACAACTGCAAGCCAACTGTTCGACCACAAACTCATGTCTGAGTTCTGGATTGTCCACCAGTGTCACCTTGACTTGCCTTAGTCGTTTCCACAGTGAGGAACTTCATGCACGTTCGTCGCTTCTTCTTGGCCAGCTAACAGAATCACCGTACATGTACTACACCAAGTCACCACTAGTACACCAAGTCACCACTTACACTTGAGTGGGGTCCGTTAAAACGCTTCTCCATGCAGAGCACATAGCATCGTCTACATGAACGAGGTGCTCAAAGCAAGCATTCAGCTCTAAATCGACGTCATCGGTGGAAACATTTTACGTAATATCCTTCGAAATATTATAGTCGACACTTTTAGACATTTATACTTCATATTTAAAGTCCTTTATAACTAAATCTTTGTGCGCTTTCCGTTGCCTGTGCCTGCAACACGAAGCGACCTTCGGATGGTGCATTACGCCATTCCTCATCAACCTGGCAACACCGGACACGACCACACCAATGAAGCGTCGCCCCCTACGCGCTGCGGGTGGATTCGGCCTTTACGCGCTGTGCATCTTCCTGTCTACCATTGCGCTGCAAGCTCTGACCACACCGTCCCCGGCGCCGTCGTCCTCATTCCTCAGCAGCTTGAACCCCGTAGATTCATTCCTGTGGAGTCGGGCATCCACAATCTCAGCCGTCGACCTGCGACTCCGCAACTTGTCAGTACACCGCGTACGCTACGTGGACGAGCAGGCAACCACCGAGGAAGAAGAAGAAGGAAGTGAGCAGGAGGCAATCGACAATAAAGACACCGAAACTGGAGTGCATCAGACTCTCGTCAACGTCCTGACGACTACGAAGCCTCGTTCAACGGAGGTTTCCAGTGTAGTGGTCACTTGGGAGGACCATCCGCTGGCTGCTAGTGCTCGATCGAAAGATGCGCGTCTAGAGGACGAAGAAGACGGAGATCCAGCAGAACCAGCTCCAGATTCGACGTACTCATACGAGGTGCAGGTTTGGGTCACAGGGTGGGGGCTTGACGCGCTCTGGAATGTCGCTAACAAACGGGTAATCACACGGGACCCGTTCGTAGTCTTTTCGGACTTGCCACTAGAGCACGAAATGGGATTCCGCGTGAGGATGAAGGCAAGAAACACCGAAAAATCGTTTCTAAGGTTTCTGTTGCCGATGGGATTCTTTTCCGCCGAGACGGACGGACCGTGGAGTGACGTGGCGACGCTGTGTCCTACAAGAGACGACGAGCTGGAGGCAATCGTCACGTCCTTGGCAGGCAACAAGCCGTTGCTACTATTACTGGCTGTGTGTATTGGAACGGGTTGCCTTGTAGTGGCACAGCTGTATCTCCGACGGAGACTGGCACGTAAACGACAGCGCACATTACTCAAAATGCAGCCAAGTCGACGCTCGTCATCTGAAAAGGAGGAGGCGGAAAGAGAGGATAATATTGACGATATAAGTAGTGGCAAAACGGTGCAGGAGCTGGAACACGAGATCCGCGATCTTCGTCAAGAACTGACGGACTCGGAGGCCGAAGTGCGGCAACTTATGTTGTTCAGCGGCTACGGCATCGAGACGCTGGCGCCGCACGAGCTGGAACAGCTCGAACGTGAACTTAAACACACGCTTAAGCGTATTCAGTATATCAAACAGCACGGGGCAACACCGGAGATGAGCGACAACAGCGACAAGGGACATGTAGACGAGCAGAGCCGACGGGAGAGACGGCGACTCAAGCAGCGAGAAGCCCTCCCGATGGGCCCCATCTACGAGCACCGGTCTTTCTGATCGAGACCAGCTTTATTTATAAACCCGCACAACGAGAACCACATTGAAATTGTCTACATGTATTAATACATACCATCACTCATAAGATTCATTGTCTTGACGTCACAAATTGTGTGCACCACACATTTCATTAGCAAAAAGACAAGCAACCGCTAAAATGCCCGTGCGTGACGTTGCTCTGGGCGCTCTCTCGGGGGCGCTGCTATCTTTGTTGGTGTCCCAGGTGATTCTTCCTCGCCTCCGCACGCGTCAGCTTCGCTGTCAAGCCTCCCATGGCACAGTGTACCTCGTGGGTGCCGGTCCGGGTGATTCGGAGCTGCTCACGCTCAAAGCTCGCCGACTGCTGTCCAGTGCGACGGTCGTAGTGGTCGATGACCTCGTGGGCCCTGAAGTGTACGCGTTGATCCCCAAGGACTGCGAGATCGTCTACGTAGGCAAGAGAGGCGGCAAGAAAGACTCAGCCAAGCAAGTGGATATAGATGCCATCCTGGTGGACAAATGTCGCACTGGGCACATTGTCGTCCGCCTCAAGGGAGGTGACCCTATGGTCTTTGGCCGCGTACACTCAGAGATCCGTGCTTTAGCCCGAGCTGAGTGTAAATTTGAGGTTGTTCCGGGCATCTCCTCGGCGCTGGCAGTGCCTGCTATTGCGAGTATTCCAGTGACTCACAAGACGCTAAGCACCAGCTTCGTGGTTATCTCGGGCCACAAGCCAGCGGAGATGGACTTTACCACACTGGCCAGTGTGGAGACAATTGTGTTGCTGATGGCAACTCGCACTATTGGGAAAATCTGCGACAGTTTGATCGAAAGCGGCAAGGACAAGGACACTCCTGTTGCGTTGATTCACTCAGGCACCAACCCTGACCAGATATTGCTGCTTGGAACGCTGGAAGACATTGCAGCGAAGACGGAAGGCAAGAAATACTCCCCCGCCATCATTGTCATCGGACAAGTAGCCAAGTACGGAGACTTGAAGGCGTATCTAGACGAGTCGGATGATGAACTAATCAACACAGACGTGTAAAACAACAGTTTAAAACATTTGCAACAAGCGAAAAAAATCACTGGCAATATTTCCAAAAAATGACAGAATGCGCTTGCTTAGCAACGCACGATGTCTAGCAGCTCGACCTCGAAGACCAGGTCGGCGTCGGGCGGGATAACGCCACCAGCGCCGGCCTTGCCGTAGCCCTTTGCCGACGGGATGTTAAGCGTGGCCTTCATGCCCTTGCTCATGCGCATAACGCCCTCGTCCCAGCCACGAATGACCTGACCGACGCCTATCTGGAACTGGAATGGCTGGCCGCGGTCTCGCGACGAGTCGAAGACCTTGCCGTCCTTGGCGAGCTTGCCAGTGTAGTGCATGACCATCGTATCGCCACGGACAGGAAAAGTGACGTTGTCACCCTCTTCAATGACCTCAGGCAGTACGAGACGCTCCTCCACGTGCAGCTCGGAGTGCAGCTCGTGGTCCACCAGCTCCAGCGTCACAGTCAGCGACTGACCGGCGTACGGGTGGGCCAAGTCGATGTCCATCGAGTCGTCCGTGAGATTCACAATGCGCGCACGTTCACCGCCCGCAAGCTCCAGCACCTGCCCGACCGCGAGCATCTCGCGCTCCTTCTCGGGCAGGTTCATCTCCTTAAGCGGGACAGTGAGGATCTGCTTGTCGGCTCCAAAAGCCTGGGCAGGCTCGATTTCCACGGTTTTTGACTCGCCCTTCTTCATTCCCTGTACTGCGTCCTCCACACCGGGAAGGATTTGGCCACTGCCCACGATGAACTTAAGCGGCGCGCCGTCCTGGGTCTTGGGCAGCGACTCGCCACCGGACAGTTTGCCATCCATGTGCAGTGACACGCGGTCACCCGTTGCCACCACGCGACCTTCAGTCTGAGTGCTGAAAGTGGCAGCAGCGCTGAAGCGCAGCGACGGGAACGCAACATTCTGCAGACCACGAGCCGCAGATGCTGCGGACAGTGGCTGTGTTAGAGCCTGAAGTGAATGAGACTGACGAGCTGGTGTCACATACAGAGGTTAGATGTGCGAGGATAACGAGGGTATACGTGTAGAACCGACCGAAGGAACGAGCATTCTGGCGGGTGGCGCGAGCCACAAGAGTCGGGAAGCGCTTGGAGAGCTGCATAGGGTGTTTTAATGTGGAATGCAATTGCTCCTTTTTGGGTGGCCGTTGTGTGGCGATCAGGGTGTGGTGCACATCAAAAACGCAATACAGTAACAAAAACTGACAAAACAGGTGAGGATAGAAAAATGACGCAAGATCAAACAAAACAAATGACAAAAACGGGTGATGGCAATGGCAACTTGATTTTACAGTTTACATCTTTACAGTTAGCAAGTTACGTGGTTTCTTACATGTACTTCACTGAAGTAGTTGATTCATTTTAGGGACACGAATGGGTAGTTCATGACGTAGCAGACTAGCGAAGGGATACATGTGGGGGGAGCACTACTCGTACAGACCACGCAATCACGTAGGAAGAAACGCGAAAGCAGCTACGCACTTCTCTTCTTTTTCCTGTTCCAACCACACGCCTTGTCTGGATAAAGAGCACTGCTGTTTGCAAGTTTCTTGTTCGAATAGATAGGTGCGACCAAGCATTTCCCGCTCCCGCACACACTACACCGTCGTTTCCTCTAGATCTCAAAGCGGTGTGCTGTCGATAGTTGGTCGTGCGGGATTGCCGAGCTGTAGAAATCCTGTGCCGTCATTGTCTTCTTGTCCGTCGTCGTCGCTGTCTGGTTTGATAGACCGTGGACTGGGATCTCGTCTTCCAAGATCAGGCGCTGTAGTGAGTCGTGTGAAGTAGTTGCAGTAGCACCCGGTCCTGATCCATTGACGGCATCGTACGCAGCAGAGGCCACTGCCACTGCCACTTCACTATCTGTCTTGCTTTCTTCACCCAAATCCAGAGGGAGACTCATCAATGAGCCAGCATCATTAAGTGACGCAAGCTGCTGCTCGAACGAGTCCATAGAGTTCAGTTTCTGGTTGCCACCCACAAGCTCCTGTTCGAAAATGCCTTCTCCGTTCACAGACAAGCTGCTAAGACGTCGAGTCAAACCTCCATTGATCCACGAATCATCGGGCTCTACATCGGCCGTAATAGAGCGAAGACTCGCGCTCTTGGTGTCTCCAAGACTCAGCATTTTGTTCAGCACTCGGTGAGGAGGACGTCCCAGTGGAAGCGGCATCGATGCCGTCGAGTCTTCCACTACAGACGCGTGTGCTCCTGACTGCGACTCCATCCTCAATATCGCAGCGTCGATGTCATCGCCCAGATCGCGCAAACTTGTACCGGATAGCAGGCTCTTGAAGCTGCCGTTGCCTAGCGAATTGTTCGAGTGACCACGTAAAAACTCGTTCAAGATCATGACGTCTTCCTCGCTCATCCGCTCGTCTGTCTCGTCTTCCAGAGGCGTCAAGATCGGCTCCAAATTTACTTGAGTCGAGCTAATAGCATTGTTGTTCACAGGGACTGACGGATGATGCGGCATATCCATTTTCACAGGTTGCGCTGGTGCCGTGTAGGGCATGTTGGGTCTGACTGGAGAGGTTGAGACTAGCGGGGCGTCTTCAGTGTTGAGGAGACGTGGACGACCGAGCTTTGTGTACGTTTTCTGGTTCGGGTTCAACGCCTTCCATCTAAGTTTAACAGCGTCTTCCGTGCGGCCCTGCAAAAATGTATTAAAAAAATAATCGCAACTTTACCTCCATAAATTCATATTTTTAAGATACGTACTGGTAGAAGCTCAGCGATCTGCGTCCAGCGGTTGCCGTACTTCTCGTATGCTTGCTGGATGGCTTCATCTTCCTGCTCTGTAAATGGTCTGTCAACATGTGGATAGTCCGTTTTTAATCGATGTTCAGAAGTCATAGACAGGTAAAAAAAAATTGCACTTACGATTTGTTGATGCTCGGATCCAAACGGTTTCGCCAACGCTCCCGACACTGTTTCGCACTGTGGAAAACGAGAGTGATTACAACCATCACTCCTGTTTTATCATACTTTTTGGCAAATACACGTACGTTCGTCCGGGGATGTTGTTGGATACTTGACGCCAGTTGTCGTAGCCCTTGAGCATCATTTCCATCAGCAGAGCGTCCTCCTCCACTGACCAGGGGCCTTTGACCAGGCCGGGCTTTAGAACTTTGTTCCAGCGCTGTAGACACTGGGCGTTGTCGCGTCCTGGCACACGCTCGGCAACAGCCTGCAACAGTGACAATCATTCTGTCAGTTACGGCATCTCCAGATTCGAGGGAAGGCAACGTACCATCCAGTTGCGGTGTCCGAGCTCAGCGACGGCCTTCTTAAGCGCCTTGTCCTGCTCGGGCGTCCAGCGCTTGCTTCCGACCCCGCCGTTTTTTTTCTTCTGGGCCTCGCCCGCTTGGTCCTGCGGTTCGGCATTCACGGCGTCACGACCGCGTTTCCTATTTTCCGGATAACACTTTCGACCGTCACTCTCATGACCATCACTCTGATTATCATTTCACTTTGGCCAATACGTACACTGCTGACTCGGCCACTGTTTTGCATAGAGATTATATGAGGCAAGTTAGTGTGGTATACAGCGTTCGAAGGAGGTGGCGTCCCTACCCATGGCTCCTAGGGTGTCTGTCCTGCGTCAAGTTGTTGCCTTCGAGGCTTCCAGTTGCCGCTACGCAGTTCTTCCGGCCTTCTCGACGCGAGCGGAAGAGTGAGACTCGCGGCTGGGGCCAATTCTGCGGAAAGACAGTGTACCCACGTGTGATTGGCGTAAAAAGTGCCACCTGAGTTCTCCTTTCATTCGCAAATAATTTAGCGAAAACAATCAATTGGCCGAAACTCAAAATGGATACATCTTTGTGCATTTGAACCAATTGGCGGTGACCCGATTCACCAACTATTTTCAGGAGAAATCTGAATTATTTATTTTATTTTTTAGCATTGGATTGCATAGTAGAAAATCACATTGCACGGTATAGCCTTAACAATGTACCTAAGTAACTACGGATATTAATTTACCCACACAACAGCTTCTTTCGCTGGCGATTAAAAATCAAGTCGCTTGTCGTTATTAATAGATGTCTATCTCCAACCTGCTGAGAATTTAACTTATCTCCCAGAAAAGCAGCTTCCAACACGAATGGTGGTGAGATGGGAGAAGCTAATGAAACATACATTAAACGCAAAGTTACAATTGGTGCGCATGCAAGACGACTGGTTGGGCAACCTTGAAAGCAATAAGTTACTACTTGTAGTACAGCAATGTTCAAACTTCACAAGGCTTCTCACACCTCTCCAAAATATATGTCACCAAACCGCCCATTTAGCCGTTAGCACGAGTTCAGTCACTATATTCGGCAAAGTGATCACTAATGACCCCGCATCTGAACAGTAACCCAGCTTAAAGCAACTGTACCCGTAGTGAAACCGCATAAAGTAATTAGCTGAAGTGAATAGCAAATTCGATGCATATGGCAACATAGAAAATCCCAAAAATATTTACTACGACATTTCAGCTACTGGTGTAGTGATACGCCTAGAGTCCAATCAAAATAGAATAAGCACCGAATTTAGTTTTCTCTCTTATTTCCAGCAGCCCTTCACGTCATGCATGCCGGCATTATCGCATCTATCCTCGTGCATGCGTCATCGACGTCGCCGCAAGCATGCGAAAGGGCATCGACGCCCACGACGGACGCGTAAAGCAAATGTAAAGCGCGATTTCAAAGCTGAATACGCGCGTTTCTTCAAGTTGTATCTATGTGAAAACTCACTCTAGACAGACAAGCAGTTTAGACGACGCTTTCGTATGAGCAAAACACTTTTTCTAAAGCTTGTGGATGATCTCTGCCGCTACGGCGCCGCATACAATGGAGTGCTGTATAACGTAGTAAAGCTGGTGACCAATTGCACAGTTCTCGTTGGGGGCTGCTCGGGGCTCGTGGGTAGTGTGCGGAAGAATATGTGTGAGAGAGCTCCAGAGACGGCTTGACACAAGGGGACGCTTATCTCTTCTCTAGCGTCTCCAGGCAGACTTGTGCAAAATGGTTATTCCCTACAGAGCGTCTGTCCAGTTTGAATAGTGAATACAGAGTCTATAATCACTTCAGCTTGGCCGTAGGACATCTGAACCCAATGTCGTGTTACTTCATCGTTACTTTTGATCCCTACCACTACACCGATAAAGTTCGAAAAGTGTCAATAGTGAAAAGGGTAGTGTATTTTTGCCCCTTTTCACTTTGCTCTTAACGGTAGACAGACACATCCGGATTATCACAACACTTACATAATACATGTAGAATTGTTGAGTGGCGGGTCAGCGGTGTGACCCGGGTCACCGCCAATTGGTGAAATTTTCACACCGGTGACCGAACAATCAGCCGGTGTGACTCATAATCCGATGGCATGTTGCCGGAGTTGCCATAACAACTCTCCCACCAAAGTTTTTCACTCCGCATGGAGCTCTTTACCATGTGTCCTTAGCTCATGCAACTTCAAAAAGGCAATGTAAACCTACATACAACAACACAGAGGGCAACACTGCAACGAAGATAAAAATTACGGAGCGTTGACCATAAACTTCGGGCCCGGATTCTTTCGTGTTGCCGTTCTAAACGTCCATTGCTTTTATTTCTCAGCAAGCATCTCCTGTTGCTATTAATACCAAGTTGCTTGCATGAGCTCATCATTCTTATGTGTCTTTTTCTCAATTAACTTTAAAAATGAAAATAACAATGGCAGTCGCTTCAAGCACGCAGGCCACAGAGGCACACTCACTTTGTGTTACACTTCTTGCTATCGACCAATATTGCTAGTACATCTTGCCCTTGCGAATTGGGCGCATGAGATCCGAGTCCAGTAGATCGTCAATATCGTTCGAGATGTTGCCGAGTTCGTACGAAATGCCGTTCGAGTTTCGTCGAGGTTGCGACCGTGTTTCTTCAAAATCCAGCGAGTGCGTTAAATTGCGACCACTACTTGTTTCAAAGCTGTGTTGCGAGTATGCGTTCGTCTCCACTGGCAAATTGGCAATGTGGTCGTCCTGAATATTGGCATCACCACCAGTTGATTTTTGTGCCCGCCAACTGTCAATAAGTCCCTGGAACAGATGTTTGTCTTCGTGATCCAAGTTCTGTACCGCCTTCTGCAATGACTCTGGGTTCTTAAAAGAACTGGTCAAACTGTCCAACATACTGCTGCTACTTGAGAGTCGCCCCCGTTCGCCTCGCTCTTTGGATATTGACACCGTGGCACGGAACATTTCGTCCAGTTCGCCACTTGCCAATAAATCTTCGGGTGACATGTCTGTGAATGAGGTCAAGCCACGTGCACTACCGAAGCTCAGTAAGCTGTTCGAATGACTGCGAAGTAGTTCTTTGAGGATGGCAGCGTCATTCATCTCGTCCTCCGCCTTCACTTCATCGCTTAATGGCTCTACGATAGGCTCTGGGTATTGGGTCGGCATCGGTACTTGTGTTGTGGGGAGAGGGTCTTCCGAGTGAGGCATTACCATTTGTGGCGGGTGTAAAGGAGGCATTGGCATTGGGGTGATGGGTACACTGTTGCCGTGGTATGGCACTGGGTCGGGGTACCCATTGCCAAAGGTCGGCAACTCGGGCATCGTAATTGGCCCATTCATTAATGTCGCAGCAACATCGTCAGGTGTGGGAGGAGCCATCGAGCGTTGCTTGTTTACTGTCATCCCTGGCATCAGTTTCGGACGACCAGGTTTGGCTTTCACCTTTTGGTTCGGGTTCAGTGCTTTCCATCTCAACTTGATTGCATCTTCCGTACGTCCTGGTAGCAATTCTGCAATTTGCGTCCATCGGTTGCCCATTTTCTCAAACCCTTCCTGGATCATTGTGTCTTCCTCTGGCGTAAATGGGCTATTTCAAAACAAATTACCACGTTAAATACATTTTTGCTATCAAAATTTTTATCAGCAACGTACGATTTGTTGATGCTCGGGTCCAAGTGGTTTCTCCACCGCTCGCGGCACTGCTTGGCTCTAAATTTTAGCACAATTCGTCAGTACAATCTCGTGTTTCTCCACTTGCTGCAAGACGCACGTTCTTCCGGGGATATGAGCGGCTACTTCTCCCCACGAGTGGCAGCCTTGCAACACCATCTGCTCCAGTGTGCTGTCTTCTTCGAAGGACCAGTGGCCTTTCACCAGGCCAGGTTTAAGCACCTTGTTCCAACGCTGTAGACACTGTGCATGGTTACGTCCGTCCACACGAGAGGCGATGGCTTTCCAATTGCGCTGGCCGAACTCTTCCACTGCCTTGCGCAGCGCTTCGTCCTGATCGGGAGTCCAGCGCTTGCCTTTCTCATCTTCGCGGGGCTTTTGCGCCTCGCTCGGAGTTTCATGGAATGAACGTAGCGCGTCGTCTGTTGCTTCACGTTCGCGTTTGCTGCAAATGCAACATACAAAGACCAAGTATAAGATGAACACCATGTTGCAGTTTTCAGTGCAGAATGCAAAAAGTGACCTACACTCCTGGTTCCGCTGCAGTTTTTGTCATTCACAAATTATTGCAAAAGGGTGTTAGAAAATAGCGGAGACGTCGAGTACGAGAGCTGGAGACGCACCCATGGTGTAGTGACTTAGTTGCTTGTTGCAACGCGCTCCTTACTTGTGCTGGCGAAAGAGTGCGAGTGGGCAGTTGAGGGAGTGCACGCGACTTCTTCCGTTGAGTGCCGAAGCTGACTTATGGCCCCCAGATGTCGTGAAGAAAAACGTCGCTGGTATTTTGGCCAATAGGAGAGATTGTAGATACTAAACACAAGTGAATAGTCTTCACTGAAGACCAGGAGTCTAGGAGGAGCACGCCGAACTTCAAGCGTCTGGTGTACATACCCGTTGTTCGTCGGACTCCAAGGTGCAGAATTGAAGTTTGACCTACCAGATGCGCAGTACATGTACCATTAGATAATTAGACAAAGCCCAAGTATACAGCTCATGTGTCTTGCGCAGCACCGACTTAGCGGAGGCGGCTGATACGAAGTAACTTGTGTTCAGGCAGCATGGTGCAAGTTCAACGAGCGCAAGCATTGAGTGCCAGCTTGCTGCAGCGAAGTAAACATGCAATCAGCTGCTGTTGATCGGCATCATGGATTGGCACTCATCTAGGAGTCACGATTGGTGCTTGGAGTCCAAGGTTTGAAATCCAAGCACCAAAACGATCGTAAATTCATTGTGAAGTGTCTGCAGATGACGAACACTAACTTTTACGTGGTAATTCGAATCTTGTCTCCGTGTTAACTTCCTGTTCAAATTTTCAAGTGATAAGCTGGAAGTCCTCGACATTGTCGACAATGCGTCGTGGCAAAAGATGGACCACCTCCTCATTGGTCCGATGATCAGACTTACAGTAAGGTGCGCATCAACGCTTACTTGCAGACCGTAAAACTTCAGACACTTGAGTAAAAATAAAGTTCTTTTTCTGGATTAGTCTGCATCATTCGAAGTTCGAGCAATATCAGGTGTGTAACGTACTTTTGCTCCCACCGTGTGAGCTTTACAAATGGCTCCCGGAAATTGAAGACAGAGCGAGAGGTTGGAGTTGAAGCAACTCGTGCTCTTCTTCGCGAATATGACGTCGGTGCTGACCTTTTAATAAAACTCGCAGGCCTTCCTGATCCTCCTCGCTTGCTACTAGTCCTCGAGCAACGCTGGTGGCATTTTCTGAAGCGTCTAGATTCTCAATGGAGAAGTAGCTTCAAGATAAGTGGATGCGTTAGTGATTCGACACTTCGAAAGTACAGTTCTTTGAAACTCGTACCCCGTGTGAGACTTTTTGCGCTCTTCTGACCCAAATCGCTTGACGAAAACTTCTACTTCCACATCGATGAAATTCTCTCTGCGATCAAGAAATACGAACGTTAATAATGAGAGACACTCGAAATAATAGTAGTTAACGTTAGACTCAGTTTATTCGTACCGGATACCACAAACTCGCGCCGCCATCGTTGCAACGTCATTCGTCGTGATGGGCAACTTGAAAGAGATCCGATTCGCAGACATAGTCACCATCTTGCTGTTCCCCGTGAAGATTCGACCACAATACAGCGCCGTTTTGTGCTGCTCAAACAATAATTCGTACTCGTAAACCACAATTCCAACTTTGACCCAAAAATTGCAAATAGTTTAGTGTAGCATCCACAAGAGGATCTCGCCACCGAAGACAGTTCCGTTCCGGTTCAAATGGCGTGGTAAGAACGAGGTCGACAATGCATCGATAGTGTCCTTTACTGGAACCTCTTCAGACCACTCATTGCGCGAGACGTCGTCTAGCATTTCCAGCGAAACCTTTGGCAATTGATCAACGGATTCCTCCATTTTCTTCCAGCGCGTGGAAATGGTTTTGCGTCGTTGCGCGATCTCGCGAAGCCGATCGATACGGTTCCCATTGCTAGCATCAACCAGCTCCGGTAGTCCTCAAAATGAGCGATTATCATCGTCTAGAGCAACTGCTGTCATCACTGCATCAACTGTGTGAACAAACTTCCGTGTTGCGAAATCGTGTCGGTAGCCCGTAACCTGCAAACATTATTTTCAGTTGCCGCTCCAAGTTCCCTTGAGAATGAATATTCTCCTGCAGAGTCAATGACCGGCCGATGCTGATCAATTCGCCCTCAAGGCGCACGACGTCTCCGTTCCTGATCGGGTTAACAACATTCAAGCTGTCCACCGCTGCCATCGCCACCTTTTTGGATATCGCACTGTCGCCACCAAAACCAAATTTTAGTCAATAATACGTCAACCAACAAGCTCCTTCAGACATGCAACAAACTTTTCAGCTACTGCTCCGCCAAAGTTATCAAGACGATGCAGTAGCGGTCCCAGCTCCAGTAACTTGCCACGAAGGTGTTCGTCTCCCTATCAATGCAAATATCGCGGGTTATTACTATGTAGTATTAGTGCCTTGTGGGAATGATGGTCTGTGACAATCACCATACAATGGTATCAGCATATGCCATCCGCGTTTGCTACACCGTTATGCTGCTATTCGCTGCAGTCGTCATGGTGAAGTTCTGCAGTCGCGAGACGGAGAAGCTCCGAGACTTTGAGAGAGCGCGAAGCATCCGACGTGGCAAGTTCAGGAATAATCAGAACACAGTGCGCATCACTTTGGCATTTCTGGCTGTTTTCTGTCTATGATATGTGCATGTCGACGTATGCAAAATTTACAACATGGAAATTGTTTTTGGTGTGGACAGCGAGAGCGGCTCGAGCGTCAGCAACTTGAGTTCTTGGTCGTCGAACGACCATCGATGCTGTGCCTTGAGCAGCGTGCGCATGCTCTCCTGGTCGTTTTCATCCACCTTAAGTCCAGTCGAAATCTGCTTCATGCGGTACGAGCGATCCAAATTTGCCACAGTGAAATAGCTAATCGGCAACAGACAAACACTCAGTCAAGTATTACTCAAAAATAACTGTAAAAAGGCAAAATCTATACATACCCTGTGTGAGACTTGCGGCGTTCATTCGAACCAATGCGACCAACAAAGACCTCGACCTCGACTTCCAAGTGGTGGCGACTGCAACAAAAGAGGAGTGAATGTTAAACAAACTTATGATATATCAATCTCAATCGAGAACAGCTTACCGGACGCTGCTGATTCGAGCGTGCATCGTCACAATGTCGTCCATAGTAATCGGCAGTTTGAAGAAGATTCGGTTCATCGAGACTGTGACCATGTTCTGATTTTTGGTGAAGTTGCGAGAGCAGTACAGCGCCACTTTGTCCATCCACGTGAGCACTTCACCGCCGAAAATCGTGTTGTTGCGGTTCAGATGCTTGGGCAAGAAGGAGCTCTGTACTTCGATCAGTGTGTCTGGAATTGGCATTTCCAGCGAGCGACCGTTGTCGTACGTCTTTAGCATATCGACAGACACATGAGGCAACTGGTCCACTTGTTCCTGGACTGCACGCCACCGAGCCGCAAGTTCCTTGCGCTGCGCTGCAATCTCTTCGTGCTTCTTCACGTACTCTGGGTCGAGGGGGTCCAGTAGCTTAGGAAGGCCCGGACTCGGACGCATGTCCTCGTCCAGAGCCACACACGTCATGATGGCGCTAAGTGTATGAATGAACTTGCCGGCTTCGATATCGTGGCGGTACCCAGTAATTTGGACAGCCAGTGACGAACTTCCCGTGTAAATTACCTCGCCTTCCAGCCTCACGAGGTCGCCATGCGCGATCTGACTCTTGAAATCCACTCGATCCACGGAAATCGTCGCGATACCTTTGCACGCCACACTACAATAGCCAAAGTTAGCAATTAGTACATCAGAGTGTTGCATGCTAAAATTGTGCGTACTTTTCAGCCACAGCAGCCCCGAAAATGTCGATTCGCTCTAAAATGGGTCCGGCGCTGATCAACTTGCCGCTGAGACTTTCCTCGCCCTGCAACAATCAATTATCACGTAAGGTGAAAAGTATAATGCTGCTTAAGCGCTTAAAGTATACGTACGATAATGTCGGCGTAGGCTAAGCGGGTGTCCCGTGGGTTCACGAATGTTTGGTCTCCGATAGTCTGCATCCTCACGGCGCTCAGGAATCGATTGTGCCGAGTGTGCAACTTCGTTCGACGCATCAGTTGAGTCAACATTCTCTCTTCAAAATGAACTCACGGCACAGCGTTCACTCGTTCACAGAATGACACGCAAGCGGTATCTTCCGATTGACGTGTTAATGTTCTTGGTGGACACGAACGGACGCGAACTGAAGCTGCGCATCCCCAAACTGAAGTTCGTGGATTAGAGGCTGAAAAGTCTGCATCCTATCCACGAGATTACCTGCTGAATAGTTTTTGTAAATGGTGTACTACACACCAGTTGACATGATTCTTTTCTTTTACTTTTAAATTATTATTAAATGATAGGGGTTATCACGGTTAGAAGGTAGGTTTCAACAGCCAATCAGGTTAAACCTACCTGCCCCGTCCTTTTTAGCTCCAACCTTTTTAAGGAGAATGGCGTTACCGCAACCTTAAATACGGCACTTCTTTTAAAGGAGAATGGTGTTACCGCAACCTTAGATACGACACTACAACAGGAGAAACAGCAACCTTATCCCGTAAAGCGGCCCCAAAGCAACCTTTGCTGAGTAAAAGCAACCCAAAGCCCCTGATCCTGAGCCCCTAAACCCATCTGAGGATGGATGGCATGGGCCTTCAAATCTTCAAAAATGGAGTTTCTGGCAAGATATCTATCGTCCAAGACTCACCACTGAAAGCACAGAGATCGGTGACAGAGCCCTAAGCTGCTCTACATGTGGCCATGCTTGATGCTTGATCTAACCCCAACTGCTCCGAGTACGCAGAGTTAACCTCAGGCTTTGTTTTGGCTTTACCAAGATTTTAGGTTCACCCCCTCTCTCTCGGTTTTAAGGTTGCGATAACCACTCCGCCTTAAAATGAGGAAGGTTCGGGTGAAGCGAGGAGGTTTAATGTGATTTGTAGAAAATGAGATGGAAGGTTTAATTTGATCGGACTTTTCAGAGAAATTTCACAGCCAGCAATTTTGGTAACTTGTTTTGGTTAGCCACTTGCAGTTCTACTAGACAGTTAACAAGAGGTGGAGTGTTGAGGGGGAATATACACTTCTTGACTTTATGTCGTCACATCTAGAGCAGTACACAGCGGGGGTAAAAACTGTTTTACGAAAGCGCTTTGAAAGATCTTCCACCGTACAAGGTCTACAAAGCCAAGTTAGCCCGCTCGGGTTTCGGACTCAAGACTAAATGAAATCGTTGTACCAACATATATGCTGCTCAAGAAGTCCAAGTATTTCTACGCATGGATGGAATTTTTGGCTCGAGACACAACATGGTCCCGCCTGTCGTACTTGAGCCTACCTACACTGTGAGAAGCGGTTAAGTGTGCACGTTCCAGCCGAGTCGACGACTTTGGGGCACTGAAGCTCCCGCGAACACCGACGGAGACGCCATCGCGAGCCACAACGACGAAAGCGCCGTCATTGGCTTCACCAGCGTCAGCCACGTCAACAACAGTGACACCGGCACCAGCTACAACAGAGACGCCGCCGACGCTGACTACGCCATCGATATCGGTGACTGCAACGAGCGCGACGATGATGACATTGTCTGCGTACTTTCCGGCTGTTGATTCGGGCAGTTCGCCCGGACAAGTGAACACAACTTCCAATAAACGGACATACGACGAATTGCCCAGGTCGTCAGTGCGAAGCTCTTTGCAGAACTACGTCACGAGCGTGACTCAACTTGGGCAGCACGCCACAGAGATGGTATGCAGATGCGAAGGGAGGAGCTCGCGCTAAAGCAGCAGCAATTTTATGCATACAAACTAGAATTGGAGCTGAAACAGCAGAATGCGGCGGATTTTTTCGCTGATGTCGCCGAAAATGGAGTTGCAAGCGAACAAGAGCGACTTAGAGCTGATGAAGCTTCGTTCTAGCGGTAAAAACGACGGGTAATAAACTGAAGTTTTTTATTAGCTGCTTATCGACAAAATCATTTTATTGGAATCCGCGACTAAGCACTACTTCTTATATGCAAGTACGCAAATCCTCGCTATCTTCGCAGCTCCAGTCTACCCCTTCGATGTCATTGTCGTATTGGCAGCCCTCAATCATAACAGGCAACACCGTTAACTCAAAGGTGTCACCCGTTTCGATGCAAATATTGTTCAAAATATAAGCGCAAACTAATTTCTTGCTCACTTTCATCAGATCGTCGTCGTCTTTTATGCGATCTCGAATCCCGTCAAGCAGTGGGAACCGCGCTTTCAATACTCCAATTGTATGCTCTGTAATGATGCGCTGCTGAGCAAGAAGCCAGCTAAACGTCCAATTTGCAGGGCTTAGCACTCGTTGACATCTCGTACAATGTATGGAGTCACAATGAAGGGAAATGAGCAAGAGTAAGCTGTATCGCCGAGCATGTACTGTCCAGGATCGAAATAGCCGCCAGTCATTTCTGCCATCACAGTCAAGTCCATTGATCGCTTATCGTGCAAGGATCCTGGCTGGTCAACCTAGTTAAATCGTTGCATTAGCACAATAAGCAAAACTAGCTTGAGGCAATGGAGACTAGCAGTACCTGGTAATATATGATACGGCGGCGGTGATCGCATATTATCTGCCCTCCAATGTAAATAATCTGGTTTTCGAGAGAAGTAGCGTTCCGGGTTAACAGTGGGGCGTGCAACAGCTTAACCCCTTAGTTCCCGGCCGAAAAGTCAGGGGTATATTTTGGTCTTATGTTGGAGCACCAACATAATTTAGTATAGGAATTTGTATTGACCGGATTTTCGTCCAGCTATGCAAATGGATAGTGCAGGGTTCACAAGGGATAGAAACGAGCACATCCAACATATCAAAAGGACATGTTGGATTATCTGAGTAGTGCTGCTGCGTAAGATGAAGGATACAACATTAAAAATGTCCTGTTTATTGAGATCATCGTCTGTGTAACATTGCACACGCCAAGTAAATGAGATTTAGCCAATAGAAGGAATCAATGCAAGCACAATTCAATTGATTACACAGACAAAAAGCACGCACTACGACGGATCAACGGCTGGCGCAGCGTCTTCGCCCGGATCTTGTCCATCGTAACCACCGGACGCATCAGCCTCGAAGCCACCCGCTGCCGCTTCACTCGTGCGCGCCTCACTACTGCCCGCATCCCGTGGCAGTGTCGTTTCTTGCCTGGGCGTTCCGCTGGCGGACGGTCGCGCATCTTGTGGTCGCGCAGCAAGCGACTCGGGATGTCATTCCCGTTGTTCCAGTCAAGATGCCAAATCTGGAAGCAGGTGCGATCCCTCCCTTCCCTAACAACATTACACAGATACTTCCTGGTGCACAACTTACAGTCAGCACTACGATCAAGCTAGTATCCAACATCGACGCCATGGACATACCGCTTCGTCCCTTCGAAGTGATGCCTGCAACTAAGCGATTCCAAGGACGTATACGTCCGTATTAGTTGCAGGCATCACTTCGCCTCCTTCAATAATTGTGAACTGATCATTTTGCGGCTTCACATGAGCTTGGTCCAACCGTTGACGCTTGGTCCTGATTTTGGAGGATGTCACAACTTGCTTCTTCTGCGCATCTGCATACTCTGGATCCGTTGTCTCATCATTGGGACAAGTTCTCGACCACGTAATCATAGGGTGTGTCGATCCATACGGAACCACAGCACTTTCCATGGTCACGTCACGCTAAAACAAAATCACGTCTCCACCTTCTTCAATGGTCGGAACAAGCAGAAACTGTTGTCCGTCATCGGGGAGGGGGATCGAAGTCATAACTTCATCTTCATCAGGATCCGCGCGCGTCACCACCTGCTCAGGGCTTGTTGTCTCCTTGAACTTCACTATGTGCACGATTACAAATACCGACCCATCAGTAGCACTTTTACATGACCCCCCAAAAGGCTTAATGCGGTGGGATGGTCGCTACTAGTAAATCGATACTAATACCGAGCCATCAGTAGCACCTTCCCGGCCGACACGTTGAGAACCCGATATCCTTTCACGCCATCCTCGTAGCCCATTAAATGACACTTGCATGTGTTTGCATCAAGCTTGCGTCGCATCTCGTCGGGATATGGTCGTAGCCAAGTGCACCGAACACGTTCGCGTTCATTAGTTGGGCTTGCCCTGATACGCAATTTAGAAGGGTGTTTTGACCGTTACCGAATTGGGGATCCGATTAATGATCCATATCGCCGTGTTGACGGCTTCGGTCCACCACTTCTTCTCAACGCTTTCATGGTAGAGCAAGCCGCGAGCCATCTCTACCAAACTTCTGTTCATGCGCTCAGCCAGACCATTCTGCTGAGGCGTATATGGCACCGTCTTTTTGTGCTTGATGCCATTGCGATTGAGGAAGGCCTTGAACTGTCTACCCGCTTATTCACCGTCATTGTCCGAACGCAGACGCTTGATCGACTTGCCTGTGGCGTTCTCCATTGCTGCCTTGTAGATCTTAAACTTAGACAGCACATCCGATTTGGTCTTCATAAACTAGACCGTCATGTGTCATGGGTAGACGTCGATGAATGTGACGACATAGGTACATCCGCCAGGTGTCTTGGTTTGCATTGGACGTATAACGTCCGATTACACCAGGTCAAACACACCTGCATTCTTGACAAGCTTCTCTGGGTATCGCGGGAAGTCGTCAGCTCTCATCTTACCCATGCAAAAACATGCGCAGACATGGTCTTTTGACACATCGTTCTAAATGCGAGGTACCCCATCTGCCATGGACAAAGCTGTTCGTAGTGCTGGAATGGGATGTGGCCAAGACGGGTGTGTACAAGTAACTGCCAATGGCTCTTTACGTTGTGCCGTCGCGACATGATACACCTCATCCTCCACTGTCTTCAGCTTGTAAATGTTTCCACAGCGCTTCGCCTCCATCACCGTAACATCATGTGGTGGAGTGGGTATCGCAAAATCGTGTTGCGCTCCGATCTCACACACAGTGCTTCGGACTGCCGACTAACGGAGGGGGTACTCCGATAACCGTGGGGTTGCTGAGAGCTCACCTTGTGTACCCATCGGCGGGGCTTGATACACTCCTCTGGTGGACTTGAAGGGAAGCTTGGCCTGCGGTTGGTCCTGCCTTGGCGACGCGCAGAGCGGTGGGGGTGGCGTAGGGTGGAACTCTTCAGGCTACGCGCCAGGTAGGTCGTCGATCTTGGGCTTGATCGACTTGGGTGTGGGTTTCCTTTACGAAGGGTAGATCGACATGCTAATCGCGGTGAAGAAGATGGGAATCGTCGATGCGGCGAAGGCTAGGATCGCGAAGAAATTTCGGGTCAAGGACCTCAGTCGTGCACGCTTCATTCTGGGTATCGAGATCGATTACGACATGAAGCGTATACGCTGGGGAGTTGCCAGCGGTCATACCCCGAGTCGATAATAAAGAAGTTTGTCCAAGAAAGCGCAAAGCCATGTCTGACTCCTATCGAACCAAGTGTGTCTGAAAAAGGACGACGAACCGCAAACCGGTGAAGCCAAGGACAAGATGATGTCGACGCCATATCGGTAGCTAGTCGGAAGCCTGACGTACCTGACTTGTGGAGCCCGACCGGTCATTTCGGTTGCCAAGTTGAGCCGTTTCCTCAATAATCCTGGCGATCAGCATTGGGACGCTGGGATCAGGGTGGTGCGGTACTTGCTGAAAACCAAAAATCTTGGTATCGTGTACGACGGACTACTTGGAGCGCAACTCGTCGCGTATTCGGATGCTGACTGGGCTGACAACCGCGACGATTAACGTTCGATGAGCGGGATTGTGCTCATGATGTGTGGTGCTCCCGTGGATTGGCGTTCAACATACCAGAAGACAGTGGCATTGAGCTCGACAGAGGCCGAATACATGGCGCTATACGAGTGCGTGAAGGAAGTCGTGTGGATGCGATTTTTGCTCAAGGATTTGGGTGCGTAACAGACTGAAGGCACGTACATCTACGAGGACAACCAAGATGTGATGACGCTGGCGAAAAATGTTGGATACTAGTCGAGGGTCAAGCATGTGGGCATTTGCTATCACTTCATCCGCGAGAAGATAGCAAGTGGTGTCGTGGAGCTCAAGTACATTGAGTCCAAGAACCAGCTCGCCGACTACCTGACCCAAGGGGTTGCCAACTAAAAGTCTTCGCTACCTACTCGAACGCAGCAATATCACCAGAATGCTCGAGTAGACAGCGAATTGAGTGGGGATACACTTCGCAATCTGTTTGACCGGATCCCTATGGTGCACGTGCGCTCTGTGGTGTTATTGTTACAAGCATACACTTGTGCGAACCTAAGGCGAACCTACTGGTAATAATGTGATGGGATTGGTCGATCCCCAAGATTCGACGATGTTGATTGGCTGATACAAGGGTAAGTTGAAGTTGCCGTTGTGCATACGATCTTCTACCGATTTTGCATAATTCACGAGCACTACAGCTCTGGATAAAGTAGTTTTAAGCTAAGTTTTGGTGAAGTTCATCGCAAGACACCTACCGACAAGTTAGTCTGAGCAGGTTGCTCAATTCAATCTCAATCACTTTCGGAATTTACTTCTAATGCTCACATCAACTGCTAAGCCTCATTCGCATCGACTACTCATACTCTCAATTCTTTGTCTAAGACCTAAAAGTGAGACCAGACCCGTAGGTAGCCCCAGGGCATAATATCACCGGCCTTTTTCAAGATATCTGTGATCCTAACACAGCTTTAATCGGATCACAAGGAGGATCTCAGGCATTGATACTGACATGGCGATATCAGTATTATGTCAGATTAAAATATATCATATTCGAATATCAACACTTAACAGCACCGTAATGCAATTGCAGCGCTTCGTCGCGATCTCCCCGATTTTACGAGTGAGTATGATGTGATCGATGCAGTGTTGGTTCTTAATATCTTTTATTTTTTAGTTATTTATGAGTCGATTTGTGCATGTATTGCTCCTCGCTTCGAAATGTGAAAACTATCTGTTGTATTCTTTGTTAATAAAAGGGGTCATAGGCTATCATCCGAGGATTATCTATTTGAAGACGAGTGTCAGTGATCCGAATCCTGCAATCCAGGCAATATCATCGGATATTGATATCCACTATATCACCGGATACGGTATCCGAATAATGATACAAAATCTCTAGATGACATTACGCCTTGGGTGGCTCACGGAAACAGTAGACTGCTGCTACTGCTGGGCTACATTCTGCATTAAATGCCGCCCCTGACGCAGGTCGCACTTCTGGCGCTTTGGTAGTGCCTTCAGCTAAAATCATTAAGTTTATGCAAAGCTGGGACTCGTTAGTTCTGACATTGCGCTAGTATTTCTAGGAAGGGTGACTCCAAGAAATGCAGTTACGATTTAGAAATTAATACAAAGTCGTGCTACGCACGAAGAAAATCTGGAATTTCGAGCATGACATGTAAAGTTGCGGATTAAAATCTAGTGTGAAACGGATGACTTGCTTGTTTAGCCACTAAAACGGATGGCTTTGGCTGTATTTCAAATCTCAAGAATGAATCGCTAGTGTGGCTTAAAATATGTGTATACCGACTGGATAATGACTGTGTGTACATGTTGTACACGGGTATACTGAGTACATGTAGTGCGCTGTGGCCAGCTCTAGACTAGATATTGCCTTAGATCCAGTTACCAGTTGTCTGTCAACAAAATGATGCATGGATGACCCGCTGCAGGTGTGTGTCACTGGGTCGAGATTACGTATACTCTCTCTACACACGTATAAAGCAATGCTGCTTCAGCATCGCGTTACGAGCTCATCCTTGCGCTACAGTGCTTCATGCATTGTTGTAGTACATTACAATTTAAGTGCCATGCAGAGACGATTCCGACTTCCTCTGAGCGTGGAGCAGCACGCTGGGGCATTCCAGCCAGCGCAGTAACGATGCTTAATAACAATCTCACAACGTTTCTACTCTTGGATTGGGGCAGTATAACATTCATGGCGACTGGTAGTATGACGGTAGCTTCAGGCGCCGTCTCTAAGGGCGTGGTTGCAGCAGCGAAATTCCGCTAGGCTGCATGCCCACGTCAAATCCAATGACCCCGCCCGGATATTTTACGCTTGTATACTCGTGTACACTAGGATGGCATCGCAGTCATTATTTATCGTGGGTCATCAAAGTGACGGCACGATTTATCCTATGGGATAAACGAAATTTTGTTTTTAACCCGTGAAAATCACGCAAAAAAAAGCTACCTAAAATACTTGCAGCTGCGTGTTGCGCGAAGATGGGACCGTGCCGACAGGGTCAACATTCACGTGGGTGATTCAAAAGCAATGCAGGTATAAACGTTTAGAGGTATTGCAAACGGCGTGCTATCAATTACTGCCAGATCTTGTAGAATAATGTATAAGATTATCGGACAATCTGACCATTTAATTTACGGAGGGTGTGTTTTTCAAATGAATATAATGGTAATAATTTTACGAACGCGCTTACAGTAGAGTAGCAGAGTTATTGATGTAAAGAGGACACATTAGTGCCATAAATAAAGTATGCGAGAGGAGTCGGATCCCTGGTAGACTCTGAAATAAATTTCAGAGAATTTTGATATCAAGTGATTGATCATTCGTGCAACGCGCATGTTTACCATTGGCTAATATACTACTGTGGGTGGACGGTTCGAACGACACGCCTGAAATCTATACATTTATCTTGGTTTTCTAAAATCGATTATGATCAGGTTTTGCGTCTCTTAGACTTGTATGAAAACATTTCTTTTAAATAATGTTAGGCCTAATAAACTACCAGGTTTTAATCTATTGAAAATCATAGCTCCTGTCAGATCCTTCCTTAGCTTTGAATTAAATTTCACTGTAAAAAGCTTGTGCTACACGGGTTAGCCCTTCACGAACCGTTAGTTGTAGTTGCAATTTTAACCAACAATACATGCTGAAAGTCTACTCCGACAGACAGTAGATTGGCACAAATTGACCGCTCTTTGGTCCTTTACCTAAAATCTGTCCAGCTGACAGACCCTCGGGAACCTGACTCCACTAAAAGACGGAGAACGTATGAAGGATATTGCGCTTACTTGATCCGTTTGGGTCTGCTGCCGATACAAGACAACTGTAGAGTATTCGTCTTAAAATAACCAATGAATTGAACTTGTACAGTAATATATCCAGACACATTTTAACAGATGACCCGTTAATAAATACACTTATTATGGAAAAAGTATATTCGATTTTCTTAAAGGATTGCAGCGCTTCATCAGGCTGGAGGCACAAAGTCGTTGGAGTAATGCTATATTGCGTTAGCTCAGCTCAAGTGCTGTGGCGTATAGATAGCAGGGTACGGGAACGGTTCAAGATCATAGTCTTTCAACTTGCAACCACCTACTCACTTTATTTTGTCTGCAAAGTGACTTACTTACCAAAACGTTATTGCTATTCAATTCTTCTTTTATTTCTACCGCTGGTGGTTTGAAGCTTTGTTCTGAGTTGAAGGAGTTAACACCTCTGTTGTAATCACGCCAGTAGGATTGTAGTGATCGACAGGATGAGTCTAACTTATCAGTTACAACTCCAGACACTCACACCACTTAATTGGCTTCTGTGAGTCCCTGAAAAGACCATCCCCATTTAAGAATGCCATGTCAGGGTGATTAAGCTGCGATTTGTAGAACCTGTCCAAGTAGTGGCTGCCAAAGAGGCTTTTGTCAAGACCACCCAGGCAACTTTGAAATTCTACGAGAGCATCATTCTTCTTCGACTTGTGAGGCAGTATCGTTCCTCCCAGGATACAACGCGGTTGATATGTCGAAAAAAGCCCGACATAATTATCGCTGCACATCGCTGCTGTCACATTACCACGATATGCTTCTTGTGCGGCTACATAAGCCGCATCGATGGACGGAGTACTGTACTTTTCACCTTGGTATGTTGTAGATTTGCGCGCCTTGGACAGCGGACACTGACCAATTAACTTGAACAGCTCGCCAGCAACATAGCCAATTTCTTCATTGCAGATGTCCATGAGATAGTCCGGACCCATGCTGCCTGTCATGGGGGTACTAAGTGCCACCCACGATGTTGCCTTGCTGAATGTGCAATGTCCCCCTGCCAGGGCGTGGGCTACCACAAGCCCACCCATCGAATGTGTCGCGATAATTGTGTTGTCGATGATCCCAGCAGCGACGTCGCTGCTGCTGCTCATCGATAGCGAGTGGTCACAGAACTCCTGCTGAAGTGTGTCGTTTCTCCAGCCGGCATCGTGCGTATTCATCACAGCATACTTAATCTCAGAACAGCACGGAGCGTGTCCGTGCATATCACCAAACCTTCCGCTCACCAAATCTGGCGTGTGCTGCAGTTCCTCCTCCTCGATGGGGTTACCTAATCCGTGCAGGAAGATACACGGGCGAGGCGTGGATGGACACACTTCGCATCTTGTTGCCCCCATAGCCATGTGGGACTACTCTCTCAGCATTCTTGAAGCGCTAGATGGGATACTGCTTCCAATCCCCAAAGCGAGCGCCGTATGCGTTAACGATGTCGCCGTCTGAGCAATTTCGCACGAAGTAGATTTGTCGGTTAATCCGGGCTTCGAAATGCTGACGGGGCTGTCTAGATACTGGTCCGCGACATCTAGATCGCTACTACACGCCGTGAAACCAGTCCCACCCGAGGCACAAATAGCGTATCGAGTTCCAGCAAACGTCGTCTTCAACAGGGTTCCACTATCGCACTCGACACTCGTATCTCCAATAGAGGCACTGGGAATGGGTACAGCGTTTTTGAGAGCAGGTAACATCTCATCGAACAATAGCGTGTTGGACGGGAGACATTGAACCTTTTCAGCGCCAAATATGTCCGTCGTCATCAGAAGGATGGAGCCATCGAACAGAGTGTACGTGAACTTGGAGTCACCGTCGTGGAAAATCGCATAGCCGATGTAGCGAATCGTCGGCTGACACGATGGGTGTGACGTAGATATCGAACTCGGAATGACCGTGGAGTTCCATGCTCTTGCGTTTGAAGGTGACATGAAGTTTTACGGGCAATGCATTCTTCAACGAGTGTTGCTGCAAACTTCGCGTGGCGAATGCTGGCAGCGTGATGCCTAGTAGAGCGACGGCGAATATTAGGGCAACAGGCATGGTCAATTTTTTTTATCACCTTACTTGCTGTGAAATGTACGTTATTAATTACTAAGTGCTGAGTGAACACAAACCACTATTGAATAATATGCCCTCCTAGTATGTACCTATCTCGTTAATTTCTTTTACTTCTGCACCTAGCCAAATCTGCGGAGGCTTGGTTCGGCACAAAATGGGGCGCCACCACCTTCGTGCTTACAACAATCTATCGTTTATATTAAAATTAACTTAAATGTTATGTGGTGACCACTTGCGTATGTTGGAATATTCATGTGAGACCTGCAGATGAGAAGGGTACAAAGAAGCTACGAGATCAGGTCGTTGTATGAGAACGGGTTGGAACCCGTGAGTGTTGGTACAAGGTACAAACTACAGCAAGTAGTTAGCTAGCATTAATCTATCAGTTTCCAGTTCGTCTCTTTGCGGTGTTCCAGTCTCCCTAGGACGGGTTGACGTTCCAACAGGGTTCTGAGCCCAATTGGTGAAACTCTTCGGGGCAGATATGGCAAAGCCCATGAAGTACACCAACAACGGAGTGCCGAAAACCTGGAACGGCAGAGATTGACAGACGTATAAATGGTCCATAATGAATGTCTTCAAAGAGAATGACCTCAACGATGTTGCGGTTGGTGACCTGACCTTGGCAATGTTGGAGACGGCTAGCGCCGAGACCAAATCTCGATGAAGCAGGTTTAGATCATGATAATCATCGGTACGTCGGTACCGCCGGACGTTCCGCACCAGATACGCGACAAGGAAACCGGATCCGAGATGTGGGTCGAGCTTCGTAATCTGTACAAAGGGGAAACAGAACGAGACTGTCAAGGCGTACACAATCCGCCGCCTAGTGAACGAGCTTTGGGATATGAAGCGCGCATCAGGTGAAGACACAAATCTACACCTATGTAAGATGTTTTAGCCTCAAACGGAGCTGGCAGACTTCCAGCACAATGTTGCAGATAGCACTAATTGGAGAGCTTACCAGATCAGGTAGCGTTTGAGTGCCTAAAACCTTCTATCCGCTATGGAGCGGACCCTCGTGTGTGTATACCAAAAATAGCCCGTGAGATGGTCCTCGCAGCGGGTGCCAGACAGAAGGAGTTTCGGGGCAAACGCGGTGAAAAGCGAGGATAAAAGTGGAGGAGGAACAGGTGGTGACTGGGGCCGAGGTAAAGGCCAGCAGGACAAGCTATCTGGTGGGCGAAAGCCACGCGCCTGCTATATCTGCAGCAGTACCAAGCACCTCAAGGCTAATTGTCCGGATAGGGCGAACGGGCAGAGCGGCACTGATGATGGACATCATAAGCGGGAGCCGCGGGGAAACTGCACGACCCGCCAGGATACGGAACCATCGAGTACAGTGCGTCGTGGTGTCGACCAGCATGTTTCGACGGATGTATCAGGTCCAGCCCAAGGTTGTGAGGACCAAGACGTTGTGACTGGTGTACCGGAGGCTGACAACCGTCACGGACACGATGGACAACAGATCGGCCGCGATTTTAAACATGATGGGCATAGAGACGTTGTAGTTGGCAGTGAACTAGAACCAAAGGAGGAAGCCGAGAATGTTAATGAACTTCGGCAACGCAGTGATCAGAACATCGGTGCGACTGGTAGTGGCTGGTGGTACTTTGATACTGCTTCCAGTTCTCATGTAATTTTAGATCGTGCGTATTTCGTGTCGTTCACAGAAGACACTATAGTGTGACGCCGAGTATCGCGTCTCTTATAGCTGGTGTGGGTACAGTGGCGTTATTGGCAGATGTCAATGGAGAGCAGTCAGTAATGTAAGTTGATGATGTGTTCTACATACCGGGCGCTGAGTATGGGTTGTTTTCCCGAGGGCTTGTGTTTGAACAAGGATTTGAGCTCTCATTTGACCACGCAACTAGAGACTTCACTATTTCAATGGAGAGCAGGACGGTAGCAGTAGCTACACAAACTGAAGCCACTTGGGGATTTCAAGTGACGCATCCATCGGGAGGAGGCATAGTCGGACCGAAAGATCGTCCATTATGCAGCTACACGGTGGCAGAGGGAGTTGGACCTTGACGCTGTGGCATGAGAGGTTGTGCCACACTTGTCCACAGTACCTAAAAACCATGGTGGATAAGGAGCTAGTGCGGGGTACGGTGCTGACGCAGCGTCAACAGGACACGTGTGACGTTTGCCACCTGGGGAAGTAGAAGAAGAAAGCACACAAGAAGAAACTTGATAGGGCTATTATACGCGGGCCGAATCAAGTTGTGCATGCTGATCTGCTCATTCCAAGTAAGTCGAACGGCACTATATACGAGGCGATCCAGGTGATAATGGACGGTTATTCTCGCTTTACTAGCATACATTTGCTGACTAGCAAATCGAGCATCATGGTCAATACGTATCTCAACGAGTATGTACTCTGGGCCGAACGACAGGCTGGCCGAGGTAGGAATGGTTCTGCATCCGAGGTGAAGCAGGTGTTAACGGATAAGGGTGGCGAGTTTGCTAACGAGGAAATGACATAGTGTTATTCGTATAAAGGCATTGAACATGTGGGAGAGGTGCCGAAGATTTCACAGCTGAACCTGTGTGAGCGGACACACCAGTCCTTAGTAGCAAGGACTAAAGCAACGGTGGAGCAGGCTGGATCTCCACGGAGCCTTTGGCCGGAAGCCGTGCGCAATGCTGTGTACGTGAAGAACCGAGCGTACACGAAATGCACTCAAGGGGTACCGTATGAGATAATGTTTGGCGTCAAGCCAGACGTGCATCACATCAGGAAGTTCGAAGCATTGGCGTACGTCCATGTGCCGATATCGCAGGACAGACGTAAGCATCACAGCATCGCGAAGATCGGTTTTGTGCTGGGGTATGGCGAAGATATAGTTGGCTGCAAAGTCTACTTTCCTGACAAACGACGTAAACTTACTGCAAGGTTTGTAGCCGATCTACGTGTGGCCGAAGATGCGGTATACTGAGACAGATAAACCGTTGACGAAGATAATGTGGATATGCACTTCGTTTCAGATGATGGCGCGAGCTGCACCAACGCAGACGAAGATATGGCTACACTGTCGTTCAGCGAGCTGGCAGAAACAACAGCATCGGTGTTGGACGAGACAACAGTGTACCGGCTGTAGATCTCGAGGACGGTGAGTATGATATGGCGGACAGCGAGTACGTCGACAACGCGGATTATGATGGGAGTGTGCCGACTGTAGACTTGGGACACGACGTTCCCCCGTCCGATGGACAACCTGTAGACGCAGGCGCTCATGTCCACGGAGATAATGGTGCCAAACATGACGGCGAGAAGCTTTTGCATCTGGAACAGCTCGAGCATGTTGATAAGGAGCACAGAGCGCACAGCGTTGCTGGTTAGCACAGAGACGACGAGGCTGCGTCGGTGGCGAGTACGCGCATGTCATCAGTAGCAAGCTCAATGAAGAGTGATAACAAAAACGAGGGGATCGTCAATAGGGAGAGCACTACCGTGGCAAGTGTGTTCGCAAATGAAGATAGTGAGAGTACTACAGTTTGCAAATGAGGGTGTTCTCAGTGTTAATGACGAGGAGGCGAGCACCTTGTTGTTAAATGAGGATCACAGTAAGACTGCAGATGTCAGTGACCACAGTATCTCGGTAGTGGAGAAAGACGATGCGGACGCTAGAGTCGATGCAAGTGCGCTGCTACCATCGAGTGCATTACGACAGACAGGAAAGCGTACCCATCGAGATGAATCTGCATCCGAAGATGAGCGAGTAGAGAAAGATGCTGCCAAGAAAGGAATAAAGAAGAGTTGCACTGGTCTTTGCGAGTTTAGCGAGCGACGACGTCTTAACTACCCGGAAGACTATGTGACGAATGCTACTCTGTGTACCTCGCGTATACGGGATAAGAACGGGAGGTCAATATGGGCAAGCCAAGCCCAGGTTCCACGCAATCGGTGCACAGCGTTGAGATCAAAGTGGAGAGTTTTTGGGTTGATGGCGGAGATGGAGGAAGCTGCTGCACTGAATGCAAAAGGAGTTATACAAGAAATACCTGGTGATGCGGCTCCCGGCGATGCTCAGCCTGTGGACATTATGTGGGTCTACGCGTTGAAGTCAGATCACGAAGGCGACGTGGTCAGGTCCAAAGCTCGGATTGTAGCGTTAGGCAATTACCAATGACCTGGCGTCAACTTCCGTGAGATGTTTGCACCTGTAGCGAGGATGGCATCGTTCAGGTTGTTGCTGGCAATTGCAGCTGAGCTTGGTTTGAAAGTGTACGGTGGAGATATCAACACTGCCTATCTGAATGCGTGGCTGGCATTCGACAGCATCTGCGCTCCATGGATGGGTCTCCATGCAAGATCAATTTATGGATACAAAACGCAAGTGAAAAGTATACACTGGGCTTTGAATCCATAGTATGTCACGAACATAACGTTATGGAGTGGCTAGTTCAACTGTTCTGGTTGAGCGGGAAAAGCAGGGCCCTCTTTTGTGCTTCTTTACGAAAATGGTTGATATGCTTTATGAGCTTATATTCGATTGTTATACTCCACCAAAGGATAAACGGACATGTGTATGTCGTGTTAAAAACACTCTACGGCTTACGACAGTCTGGCAGAGAATGGAACTTCGAGCTAAATCAGTGGTTTATCAAACGTGAGTACCATCGCTCATTGACGGAGCCATGCCTACACTATTGTCTGGAAGGAGAGGTGATTGTATACGTCACGTCTAGAATGAACTTACCGGTTAGGAACCAGTTACCACCTTTGAAACAGTTCTTGGTTTCCGACGGATTCGGTATGATCCAATATTACCGATAAAATAGGCTCATGTGCCTTTTCGCGGATTTTACTGAACCCGAAATGTGAAACTCCAGCCCTTGGGCTCACAGTTTCAAATTCTTGGTCGCTATCCCGATGATACTCTTGTAGTCTATTGGTCAATAAAGTAAAATCGGCGACACTGTGCTCTTCAGCAAAAGCCGCGCGATTGCATCAAAAGAGGTAAGAAATAGTTGACATTATTGATGACCACCGTCTATAGTTTCTAAACGAAGATGTGTAGGTAAACTACGTTAATTCTACGGTTCATTAGAAGCATTGCTGCTGGTACAGCACACATCACTTAACTATAATTATGATATTTTTAAAATCAGGAATCAGACATACATAGGCTAAAGGTGGTGAGAAAAAAAAATTGAGGTTGACATGAACGCTGAGGCACACAAGATGCACTGAAGGGCGGCATAATGCTGGGCAGTGCCCTCTATCGTCTTATAATTCCAGAGTGGCCGATTCTAAGCATTTGAGGGCTCATCGAGCTATCACAGCTCGATCAGTACGCCTGGTGGTCAATATAACAAATAGGCACTTGGCGTCGGGTATCAGCTTTGACGAGATTGATCAAGCCTTCAAATCGGCAATTCCACGTCCCGATTGCCCTCTGTAAACACCAGGTTTTAGATATCTGTGCGTGTACGACTATAAGGAAAAAAGAAGTGTAAAATATATATTAATATTAGCTTTAGCGCGTGTGTACCCCTCCAATCTAAAGCCGCTTAGCTGCAGGGTCTTAACTACTGCTAGCAACAGTCCAATAGTTGCTCGAGAAAGAGAACCTGTTGACGTTTCAGCGAAGGTTCGTGCTGAATAGTCGTGGTTCTGTGTCCTTTCGCATGTTAGGTTTCGAGCCCAAAAATTATCAGAACCCGGTTTCTGATTCTTACGGGTTCTGCGTAATTATCAGAACCATGATTCTGGTTCGATTCAATTTAGGCGTGATATACGTGTTGGTATACGTCGACGACATATTAGTGGCAACGAGCAATGAGCAGTACAAGATTAATTCGTTCGAAGATTTGAGCGAGACATATGGTATCAAGGACCAAGGACTGTTGACACAGTACTTAGGTGTGGAAGTCGAACACACGTCCGAGTGCATCATCATCCGTCAAGGGAAGTACGCTCGTGAGATACTGAGTAAGTTTGGCAATGAGGAGGCACACGCAGTGGGAAACCCGATGAAGGTGAACGCAAGATTGTCTCCGCTAAGTGAGGATGAGGTAACGGACACCAGCTTCCCGTAACGCGAGGCTGTAGGGATGTTGATGTATCTGGCCACAATCACAAGACCAGATGTGTCGTCTGCATTGAGTCAGTTGAGTCGATTCGTTGCAAAGCCATCACCGAAGCATGTTGGAAGTGTGAAACGTGTACTACGTTATCTAGCTGGCACTCTCGACTTTGGTATTACCTACGCGAGACAACAGTGTGCTCCTAATGAAGTAGTTCTTGAGGGATACTGTGACAGCGACTGGGCGAACGACCCAGAGCAAAGAAAGAGCACGACGGGGTTCGTGTTCATGTTGCTGGAGGTGCGATAGCGTGGATGTCAAGACGACAAACAATCTTTGCACTGTCCACGGCCGAAGCCGAATACGTGGCAGCATGTGAGGCGAGTATGGAGGCGATGGCAGAGAGCAACATACTGCAAGAGATTATACCTCAGCACACCATACAGCTACGAATTGGCATTGGCAATCAAGCCGCTCATGTTATGGCGACAAGCCCTACGTACAGCCGCTGTACGCGCCACATCGAACTGAGGTGGCACACGTGCGTCAGCAAGTGCAGAAGGGCGTCCTTGAGCTGCACAAAGTAATGGTGGAGGTGAACCCCGCCGACGCGTTCACTATAGCTTTGGATAAGAAGCGTCTTCGAGAGTTGCTCGTGTAGTGCTGGTATTGGAAGTGATAATGGTCGAAGGTTGATCTACAGAGTTGAAGACCAAGCTTCGGGAAGGGCGTGTTGGAATATTCATGTGAGACCTGCAGGTGGGAAGAGTACAAAGAAGCTACGAGACCTGGGCGTTGTATGAGAACGGGTTGGAACCCGTGAGTGTTGGTACAAGGAACAAACTACAGCAAGTAGTTAGCTAGCATTAATCTATCAGTTTCCATTTCGTCTCTTTGCGGTGTTCCAGTCTCCCTGTAACGGTTGACGTTCCAACAGAGTATTGTCATGTACCTACCCCATTTAGCACAGAAGCGAAGGGATTTGAGATGATGCCATGGCGGCTCCACAGAATATATAGAATATTGATGTACACGGCTTCCTTAACGATCAAGTGAAGCCTATGAAAATTTGAACCAAGTGAAAGCTGGTCTGCTGAACAAGGCGCAGTCGAATCGCGAAAAGCGACCTGCTTTTAGCAAGAATTGTTTTAGAGTCAAGCAAAACTTGTGAGTTCTTAGACAACATTAGAATTTAGGCTGAGTACGTTGTGCGGTTCCAGCTGCGGCTGTAGCGAGTGAGATCGAAACCAAGGCTATGTTTAAGCTGATTTGCGACGCCAAGATATTGTGGGTGTTGAGGATAGCATCTTCCTATCCTGGTACACTGTACCCGTTGCTGTTAACAGGCTTACTCTATTGTCTATACTGTACGCCATAGTGGACGAGGCCACCAGCTTCGCCACCACTTATTCTTAATTCACTTCTCTTTTTTCTCCTTTTCCTTCACAAGTCCCCAAGTCACGCTCGCTCTCTCTCTTCTGTAATCTCCAAAGTGGGAGGGCAAGTATTTTTGTCTCGGAAGTTCTGAGTCAGAGCTATCGAGTGCCAGCGCGTTTACGGCAAGGAATTAAGACGATTTTTGGATTGAGGACTGGCAACATAAAGGAGACTTACCAATATGGGGTATGAACCTGCCAGAACCTGCTCCCCAAACACTATTGTCCCGTTTGCCACGAGAGAAGATACAACAAGAAAATAGTTTTGTAACACTCTTACAATTTGGTCGCTAACTTTTCAATATTAATGTGGCTAGCTTGAAACGGCTACATAATCTATTTTAAATAGCTTGGAAGAGCCTCAACCACGGGCGGTCCTTCATTCTGCTTTGCTTTTACAATACGATGGCTTGAGACAAACCACTGACACCGCAGGAGAAGTGCAGGATTGTGAAGGCCCACACATACTTTACAAATGAGGAAAAAGCAGGAAGGTCTGGCTGGGGGCGTCGCAACCGGATAATATGCAGCTGCGTGTCTCGACATTGGATTAGCTACGGTCGCTCGCGTACTTTCGTACTGGAACAAGAATCCTGGGGCCAAGTTTGACGAGGTCCAGTTGATGTTGCAGTTGCAGTGTACGATATCGCTTTCTAACAGTTATATATCAAAACCTTTTTGTTTTAATTTTTTTTAAGTCTCGTGAGACTAAGCGCCCTGGACAGAGAAAATACACGTCACCCGAGCTCAGAGGAATGACCAGAGAGTTTGAGATAGCCAAGAACGAAGCTACATGACCTATTACCGCTATAGATTGGTCCGTTTTCTATGCGAAAAAGATAACGTTGCTGTAAACAGTTTTTATTGGTCCTTTTGAGTATAAAAACTTTTTTAACCTTTTGAAAAATAATGGTTGAAGCTGAATGTTGCTTATAAAAAAGCAATATAACTCTCACCTTTTCGCCATTTTATCGCACATACCTCTTTCATGTACTTCTAGGAAAAGTAGCCGGCCCCATAACTCCCAGGGAACAGATATAAGGGCCGAAGCTGTACTCAGACCAACCATGTTGCCATGGTGATGCAGATGATCAAACTGTGATCTACTCTTTTTAAACCACCTCATAAAAATAATATATTGCTCATCTTTTGTGCACGGTTGTTATGGCTTGTTGTATCTTCTTCAATGGCCGCTCGCAAAAATGACAGCTGTTAGAATAATCAGCCAATCACTGTATTGCATTTGATGGATTATCCACGGCCCACAATAGCACAGATTCCTGGCCTTAGAAAGGTCTCTGTTGAGGCTAACCCACTGTGAATAACGGAATTTTGACCCCAAAAACGATCGTAAAACCAAATTTTGCACCTTATAACGGGTTTGCATGCCCAAATTGTATCTAGATTTTCGTAAATAGGGAAAAGAAACGTTGTATCCTTTCGTGGCCAGGACAATACTCACTCGCTGGACTAGAACAATTGAATAAAACGCCCCAAATCATTTTTACCGCGTATAAAAATAGTAGACGGCGTATTATTCCGTATTTTACGCTAGTACTGTATACCGCGTTTTTCTGGGGGAAAAAACTATTTGTTGTGTGGACCCCACATTACAAAAATGTGGTCGCGACTTACGGAAGGCCTGGCCGATATCGTGGCGCCGGAGGAAGGCGATGAGCGGGAGGAAGATGACAAGCTCTGGAGTCGCTTCGCCGCCGTCACAGCTCCTCCTCCTTCGTTGTCCATCGCAGCGGGTGGTGCCACCGACGAGGACGAGCAAGAGCAGTATATCTGCGAGTTGGAACGCGCTCTACTACAGCGGAAGAAACAGAACGAGACACTCGAGGCCAAAGTAAAACCCAAACTGCTTCTTCAGTTTATTATTCTAATGTAAAATTGTTTTAAACAATGTTTGCACACGTATGTAATGCAGATCCTCGAGCTAGAGACTCGAGCGGGTGAGGAACAACGGCTCAAAAGGCAGTTGAAGGAGCAGGTGATGAGAGTTTTTTATTAGTTTTTTTAAATATTGCTAATTATTTTATCATTTTGTAGGAGGTGGAACTTTCCCAACAAAAGGCCACTATAGAGAGGCGTCAGGCTGCTCGACATGATGCAGTGCTACAGAATGCAGACGGAGGGTCAGATCGTGATCGACTTGTGCAGGATTTACAGCAATGCCAAGCCGAGGTGACGAATATGCTAAAAGTGAAGTATCTATTCGAAAGATGAATTTAAATTTTATCGTATTTTATTGCAGGCTGATAATTTTGCAACGCAATGCCAAGCTCACAAGAAGGAGCTGATATCTTTACGTGACCGAGTAGAAGAGTTGCAAGTGGCTAACGAGACGTTGCAGGAAGACGAGCGTGAGGCGCGCTCTAGAGCTGCTGAGTACGAACAGGGCTACATGGATTTACTAGAAGAAATTGAGAAAATAAAAACTGCGAACGAGGTAGAGAAGGCGACGTTAGTGGCGAAAAGCGAGGAGCACGCGAGCTCGATTGACAGCCAGAAACTGTATGATCTGGAGGCTCGCTTGGCTGCGTCCGAAGCGGATAAGGCTGTTGCGCAACAAGATGCAGAGAGACTGCAGCGGGACCTGGATGCTCTTGAGGGCGTCCTTCATCAGTTCCAAGTGGACAGTAAGGCTCAGAAAGAGCGCGTGGCTGCAATGGAAGTGGAACTGGAACAGGCAAAGAGAGAATTGCAAACTCGACAGCCTCTTCCGGAACCTACGGAAGGAGAGGCGAACGATTTGGAGCGTGTAATGCAGAAACTGGCCAAGAAAACACACGAGTGTGAGCAGCTTCGAGAGGTACAAAGCTGAGCAAATATTTTATCTTAGTTATTATGGATTTTTTAACATGTTTGTATTTGTATAGGCGCTCGAGCGTACAGCGACGCAATATAATTCGGAACGCGATACTTTGGATAAAAGGCTTGCTGCGCAGTTGGTGGTACGTTTATCTGTTGGATGGTACTGCTGTATTGGATCCACTAACTTAACTGTTATTTATCACAGGTGGCTTATATGGACAGCACCAAGAAAGGTGAAGTACTTCAACTCATGGCGCGGATGATGGTGCGTTTACTCCTTCTTGACCTATTAGCTTTTTATAGCTAATTATGCAATTGAATGTTTTTTACAGGGTTTTACCGAGGAGCAAAAGCGCCGAGTTGGTTTGGGATATCCCGTCGAAGGAAACGGTGGTGGGGGACTGTTTTCGTCTATTATCGGGCTTGTCGCCCCAGGCGAGAATGGGAACGACCCCGTTGACCCGTCAGCGATTGAAGGCAAAACTTTTGCGGATATGTGGTCCGAGTTTTTGCTCGATGAAGCATCCAAAGGGAAGTAGCTGTATCAACTAAATATATAAAAAAGTCTAAACGGGGCTTTATTGTTTTAGGTTGATAAACTCTATTTTCCTACTTATAGTTAAGTAGGTTTCAGTAACCAATGGAGCGATTCCCGCAGTAAGTCTGGGACGTCCAAAATGCACTTTAGTCCAAAAGAATAAATCTGAAAGAGGACCCCTTTCAGATTCCAAGTCAAACAAGTTTTGGATTTGAAAAAGCAGTCTACGATTTATTCGCCTTCAAAAGGCTGCGGTAATCGCTCCAATCATTGTCAGATCAAAGCTATCTGCCCTGATTTACATTTGGATAAAGTCGTTTGGTCGTGCACGAGATAAATTTATACTTTCATCACGCTGGTGAGGGGATGCCTCCTCTCTGTGATTATTTTGCCTTAGTAAGAGAAGATGTAAAGGAAACAAACGCGTAAGGCGATCTAACAGAAACCGTCCTTGAATAACTTACTGCAGCACGTGATGCAGTTTAGGATCTACGTTGAAGACATGAATGCACTAATACCCTGCAAATATTTTTGTCGCTGACATAGTATAATGTGTGCATGTG
This sequence comes from Phytophthora tentaculata, assembly GCA_033557915.1. Classification (NCBI taxonomy): domain Eukaryota; phylum Oomycota; class Peronosporomycetes; order Peronosporales; family Peronosporaceae; genus Phytophthora; species Phytophthora tentaculata. The sequence goes on from JAUCEA010000005.1 coordinate 2,373,175, forward strand.
GAGATCGATATCGCAGTAATAGTCTATTAGGGGTTCTCACTTTGCATGTTTCACCAGCCAATAGGATTCCTGTATAAATTTTTTTACCTGCAAACCTGCACTCACCCTGCAGACGGAGAGTCGGGATGGCGGCCACCCTGCAATGCTTGTTTTCTACCCATCTGCAGGTAAGCATTCTGTCAACGTTCCGTGAATCTAATTGGGTAGTAAAACCTGCAACCTGCTAATCTGCCAACGGTGAGAACCACTAATAGTGGTTTTATTACCGCAACAACAAGAGGACATCGGACAAAATTCTCTGAGGGAATCGGGCATATAGGACGTGTTTCGCACCCATTCAATAGGTATTCGAGGCCAGGTTGCACGGGTTGAATAGCTTTTTTTATATTGACGATCAACAAGGCAAGTAGCGCACAAAATGAAGAAGATCATAATTTAAACAAAATACAATCTGAAAAATCCACAATTTAGCATTCACCGAAGCATTTGATGCAGCTTACTATGGAATTTTATAGCAACGAAGAAGTCCGATCTGTGCAGCTCCGTTAGCGCTGACAGAGTTATTTTAACTAGCTATTGATCTTTAGATTGCAAGTGCATACGCATTTCATACTACTTGTCTCTGCTTACCATACTGGTAAGCTAAACATGATCATAATGTGTGGTATCTATAGAAAAATAGAGTAGAAGGCCGTTTGTCATCATCATCACAATGAATGGTCTCAACAAATGCTGGACGTGCCAACTAGTTGTTTGAATGGTATCCAGTTGTGCATTTTCGTTGAAAATCACATTCACCTTACGGATCACAGCCTTAAAATCCTTCTTATTTTTGAGGATTATCAATCCTTGTATTGTTTATTTCTTACCTTTTTCTCCAAGAACCCAAAATTAAAGTGGTCTGCTGAATACCCCTACCGCAATTACATTTCAGCAGAAATGTTATAAGGTACTTCCTCTCGGTGGGAATGATTGCATAGGAAATCATATGGGAACTCACAACATTTTTTCCTGGAAAGCGATTGGCCTGAAAATTTTTCCGTTGGGTGCAGAACTGTTTCTCATTGGCTGTGGGTTTTTATACACTGCAAAAGCTGCAAAATTGACAGAGTAATGCCAAAAAAACTGCAAAAATGTGTTTCAGTTTCAGAGCGGATAGATTTTAACCAAAATTTCGCCGCTACGTAACAAGCGATCTAAAAGGAATCTGACGCGTAAAATTGCATCCCAGTATTCTGTACAGTACAAGCTTCAGTTTAAGGCGTTGTTTATTCATCTAGTGATAGTATTGGCGAACTTGGCACTAGTGCCGCTCACAATCTTAAACAGAGCTGCCAGGCGAAGTGATGGTAGGTGTTGCATCTATATCACCTTATCTGGGTTGAAGAATGGTTTTGCTACCTGTTTATTCCTATATGATTGTTTGTACTATATTATGAAGTCGTAATTGCAATCGTTCACGCCAGGAGGAAGTAAGTATTAGAGAGGTTTCGTACAGATTTGGACGGAAAGATGTGACACTCAAGGTTTTTCTATTGTATGGTCTCCGGTATGGACAAAAATGTATGACACTGACTGAATAAATTTGTTTTTAACCAATCATAAGCCACAAATTAATGTTTACTTAGCTCCAATAAATTGTACTTTGATACTAGTAAATATGTGGCACTAAAGACCCGCTTTATTCCACGCTCGTTTAATACATTCCTCGCTAACGGAATCCCACGCGGCAGCAACACGATCGACCAGACGCTTACGTTTTTCCGGAGCAGTCAGCTGCTGGAGTTTGAGAAGGCGCTCACGGAGTGGGACGCAACCACCACTCGAGCTGACGATGTCAAGCTCGAATGATAGTGTAAGCAACCGTCGTTTCTGCTTAAATGGACCCATCACACCAACGTCTAAGGGCTGGAGCACTGAAGTGGTGTTCTTTGGCAGTGGAACTACTTCAGAAGTTCGTCACAATACGCAAAGATGTTTAGTCTTCCTTGTCCACCTACAATACATTTTGATTTTTTCTTTTTGCTGCAGGCTTCTCTAAGTGCCGCTTCGTTTTTTAGTTAAGCATGTATTGCTGTTCTAGATTTAGTTCCATGTATCTCTGCAGCTTTCGTTATAGAGATGCCGGAGTGTACATCGTCTAGAACTTTTACTTTCAGCGCGTTTGGATACGCATTCCGCCGATTAAGAATACTCACAGCGACCACCTCGTGAACAACGACTTCGTCATCGTCATCGTCATCGCTGTAAGTACTCTGTGCGCTTTGCGCAATGTCCTCACCAACCCTCCAAACTCACAGTCGCGTTAGAGCCTCTAGAGCCTCGTTCTCAGCCCCCTCCATCCTACATGTACCTTGTGGAGGATAATTATGAGTGGCGGTCGTGCCTGATCTGACCCCCTTCGTTCTTATTGGATAAAATTTGTGTATGTGTCTAAAACCTTACATGCTGATTAAACCTCAAGTGTCATAGATTTTCGTCCGTCAAATCTTTCCGTCCAAATCTGTAGCTGTCCTTACCCTCACTTTTCCTTCAGAGTCCGTTAAGTTCGCACTGATTGTACATTTTACGCTCAAAACTATGCATAGAATCCCTACATTTTCCAAAATCACCAGAATTTGATCATCACATCACCTGCATCATTTCATTAAGTGCGTGTGCGAACCTATCATTGTCTTACAATATCTGCATTACAAACCTGTGTAAAATGTTGCGAACTTAATCAGAGCTGCTACTGATTTTTGTTCAGTTTCTGTCCGTCCTGGTCTGAAGGTGAAGGTGCAGGTAAAGTGAACTCCGAAACCTCTCTTATCGTAATTTTTCTTCACACTCTCAAGATTACGATCACAACTCTGAACACGTAAATTTGGCTGCACGGCATTCATATCAACCTCAGTCATTACGGTGTCAACCTCGATCCGCCAAGATGCTGGCCATCATCTTCTTATTCTTCGTCACTACCGGGATCGTTTCGAGTACTCCAACCCAGACCTTTGCGACCACACCGCAGAGCCTACACCTGCCTAAATTAAATGATGCTCCATCTGTACGCTTCCACATCATGCTAAAGGGAAAGAATATCCAAATTTCACGGACAGTCTGTCTTCGACGTATTCGCCAACTCGGCGGCAGGGAACCCGAAAAAATAATCATTGGAAAAAATCATTCGAATTTTTAATTATAATGATTAATACCTGGCCAGGCAAAATTAACATAATATATTCTTGGTTCGGTTTTTTTGCGTTGTCAGCACTAACACGATGGTCAGGCGTATACACAGATATCCCGGCAGCTTTACAGACTCGCTTTCCTTGTCGACGCATTATATTGACCGCTGTAGACGGGTTGGAAATCCACATTCGCTTTTTCCATTGATAGCGCCGAAATGGTGCTGTTTTCGCTTACCCGACTAGTAAAGCATTGCGGTTGGCATTTAGGTGGTCCATTTTCCACATTTAACTCCTAACTAGACCTTGCAAGCATAGCTATGATGAAGGTGAACACAAACGAGCTAGTTTTGGTGTGTTAGGCTTCCATAATCTGGGCAGCTTTAAATTGCCCAGAATAATTAAAATAATTGCATTATTATTAATTTCTTGATGTCTGGAAGAAATATTAATCTAAAAATTGCATTTTCGGGATCCCTATCGCCAAGCCAACCTTGTTTGCTGACGGAACACAAGTACGCTACGACGGGTTCGCCGAGTTCATCCAGGGAGATACGCGATTCACGTATATGCTTGTAGACGGCTTCACATACGTCGTGGAGAGTATGGGAGATGACACCACGTCCGTCGCCTTACAAACCGTGCGATGCCTTTCATCCATCACGCCATTCGACTCCATCGTTGATGCACTCAACAATCTCACGGCCATTCGAGCGAGTCTGACGGTGGCGACAGCGAAGTGGACTGTGCCAACGGAATGTTGTACGAGACGCCTTTCGGTGGCAAATATTTCATAGTGTGCGCGTTGGGAGGTGCTGGTTTCATTGCGTATGAAGGGGACATTACGATGGCGGTGGGTAATTAGATAGCTCGCTCACTAGCATTCCTGCTCCGAAGTTAACTGACGGCAGTGGATCGTGTCCTGTTGTGGCGAAGGCGACACCAATGTCCCTAACTACACTAGCTCTTCTGACTGGCAAAACAACGTTGCCAACATGCACAACTCTTGAATAACATTAGGAACTACCCTAACGTTTTCTTCATCCGGTCTAGCAAACACTTATTTCCTAACGAAGTGGCCCCATCGACGCAATCCTGCTCCACATTGTGTACAGTTCGGGTTTAACCTTACAAACTTAGCGAATGTTACCCGAAGCGCCGCCAACCAGAGCTCATGCATTCAAAACGTGATCTTATATTCTGAGATTGATAACCTTAAGTTTCACAGTAAGCACTCGAACCACTTGAATGGCTTCTGAGAGTCTTTGAAGAGACTATCGTGGGTCAGAAACGCAGTGTCTGCGTGATTCAACACCGGCCTGTAAAATTTGTTCTCGTAGCTGTCTCCGAACATTTTCGGATTGAGGCCTCCCAAGCAGCTCTTGAACTCCACCAGGCCGTCGTTTTCAGACGATTTATGCGGGATCACTGTGCCTCCAATGATGCACGACGGATAAAACTTGGAAAAGACGCCGTCGTAGAAATCGCTGCACATGGCTGCATCCACATTTGCTCGATACGCTTCTTGGGCCTTTCTGTACGCTGCGTTTAGAGCTGCGTTACTGTAATCTCCGCCTTCGTAAGAGATCGATTTACGTGCAGCGGACGCAGGACATTGGCCGATCCATTGCAGTAAAGGCGCGGCGATTACACTGGAGTCCTTGTCACACAATTCTTGGATGTAATCTCCAGCCATGCTGCCTTTCATGGGCGCACTCAGACTCACCCACGTCGTGGTATCAGCGAACTTACACTTCCCCGTAGCCAGAGCGTTCGCCATCACTAGTCCACCCATCGAGTGGGTCACAACGATAGTATTCGCGATGGTACGTGAAGCAGTGTCACTGGTAGCGCTCATAGACAACGAGAAGTCGCAGAACTTTCGCATAAGTGCGTCATCTGTCCACCCAGCGTCCACAGTGTTTAAGACAGCATACTTGACTGTAGTACAGCACGGAGCGTGGTCGCCGATATCGCCGAACTTTTCCTTCGTCAATTTGGGCGAGTCTTGCAAGTCTGGCCTCTCGTTCGGGTTACCCAAGCCATGCAGGAAGATGCACGGACGTCGTGTAGACTTACACTCACATCTGTCTTCTTCGAATGATATGGATATAGCTTCCTTCAGGTTCCTGGACGTCGGTGGAAGGGCTTCACCTGTAAGCAATGCGAGCGCTGCCGGAGTGACTGGTGCAGACTCTACAACAACAGGACAAGAACTCACCTCGTCCTTCAGTGTAGTAACCGACATGTTACGGATCGGACTCGGCAGATACTCCGCTGTCATAGTGACATCAAGTCCGTACGCAGTAAAACCTGAAGAGCCCGATGAGCACAACACGAACTGAACCCCACCAAACGATGTCTGATACAGCGCTCCATCTGGACACGCGACTGCTTTCCCGCGGATGGACGCGCTTGGAACTGACCTGATGTTGTTGAGTGCTGGCAGCATGTTCTCGAACGGCAAGATCGACGGGAGACAGCGCACCTTCTGGGAGGTTAAGGCGTTGTCTTTGCCGGAGTTCTCCACCATGTACGACACGCCATCGACGAACATGTAGCTGAAATGGGTGTCGTCCTGAACGAAGATGGCAAAGCCATCGTATCGCAGTGTGATGTTGTTTGACACGACTGGGTTTGCAAACACTTCAAAGGTAGATTGTCCGTGGATACGCATGTTCTTGCCCGTCAGAGCAACGTGCAGTCGTAATGCAGGCACTTTCGATAGCGATGTATGGAGCTGAACTTGGTCATCTTGGTGCACGGGGTCCTTGCCAGCAACTATTAATACGAGGGCCACAAGCGCGAACGTGACGGCCAAAATTGATGATGGAGAAGCTGGCATTGTTCACAATGACACGTGCGTTCGGTGCGGATAATTCAAGAGTGCACCCGGTGCTTTACACCAGTTGACGACGGAAACGAAATGAAGCAAGGGCATGAGCCGAGGAATTACCATAACTCAGTGAAAGCACTGAGATGTGCCAAAAGGATTGGGATAATTGCCCTAAAAAGCCGTGCCTCAGTGAACGCATTGTAATCTTTGAGCTCTCTTATTCTTAGTATAGATGTGGATACTGTATTACTGCAGTGACAGCACCAAATTTAGTACAACCGGTGTTCCTACTAATTGGTTCAATTCGAGAAGTAGATTATCGCTAAAATCATCGCGTAGTTCATTAAACGCTTTCATGTTGTGTGTTTTTTAGCCGACTGCCATGGTTTGGGCTTCAAGTCGGCTACTTAAGTGTGTAAAGTGCGACTGGAGTCTCTCCCTCCTCTCTGGGATCCACTTCTAGTACGCCAATAAAACCTACCATGCTCGTTTTGGTTGCCAACAGAGACTTTTATCTCATCTACTCAACCTTTTAACCTTTTAGGCTGGATGCGGATTAATAGCAGATACTACGGCTCTTTGTTAACGGTCTATCGCCAGAATTTCTGTGCGGATTACCTCGAATATTAATTGCCTCTTTTACCACTAGCTGCGGGTTGGTTTTGCAGCTCGTTGCTTGTTTCTGGTCTTAAAATTTATGACAAGATATGCAGCAATATGGAAACGTGTAAATAGAACGTTAGATGTGTATAGTGAAGAGGATAGCGAATCATTAACTTTTACAAAACGTTGAATTAATCCCTTTGTGCTCTGTAACAACCTAAGGAAAATGCGAGCGTCATTGGTGGAATTCTGTGTGGATATATTTGAAATGGTGACTTCCAGCGTGGATGTAGGAAAGGCATTTCAAGCATGTATGTAATTTTTATGAAAGCAGTAGATAAAAAGAAGTAGCCGCATATGAACCTACAAATTCATCTTTAAATCCCGCATTGCGAGCAATTTTACTCATTTCGGTATTGGTTCACATGGTGCCCAACAGCATCACTTCCACTTCTAAATATTTTTGCATTCTCATTTTTGAGAGTCCACTAAGATAGTCGCTTTTAGGCGCTAAGGATATTCTTTATGCTACAATTGGAGCTCCTCCACTAAACCGAGACAAATATTAGTACATAGCCTTTGTATTAGTACTATCAGCTAGCACTGACATCAGTGCTCCCCAGTGTTCAAATCGTTTTAACATCGCTCAGTGATTTTCACTGACTTATGGTAATTCCTCGGCATGAGCCTCACTGTGACTCACACTGCCAGTGTGAGGCCTTATTGAGGGTGTGTATTATGCATTATGTACGGATGTACAGTAACGGAGTGATGACGGTTTCTACACGTACATGTGCGATCTATGCATATGGTTTACTTCGCTCAATTTACAAACTAAACAATTATATACAATATATGTACCGTACTGGGCAGTTTTAGTACACATGTAAAAGCAAAGGATTATGCAATGAGGTGAGCAGTGTACTGACGAATGCAAACAAGTCGAGTTCAACCCCAATCGGAAAACACGAAGGACGTGTAGTGACAGAAATTTGAGCTACTACATGCACATATAGTAAAGTATTTAAAATTAGCAAATTCGACTGTCCATCTACAGTTTGAGTGCAGTGGTATTATTAAAAATAATAATAAACATGCTCAAACATGCACTGTATTTGGTTACAGAATGGAACTACAGTACCCGGAACTGTACTTGTAAATGATCTGCTTGCACTTCCTTGTTCCATGTTTAACGCGTACACTTATAAATAGTAAACTGTACCTGTAAGATACGACTCAACAACTTGTTCAGCATCCCACATGTTTTCTAGACCTGGGAGCGATACCAAGTACAGTACCGGTACGGTGCAGTATTATAATCATTTTTTTGTTTTTTTAAACTGCTTTTTTTAAAAAAGCAATTCTTTAAAATAATGATCGAATGATCTACTGAAAGTTTTTTTTTAGAGCAGAGCAAAATAAACTTTTTTTTATTTTCCGCTATTTAAATCTTTTTAGTAAGATTCCAGGGGAATTTTCTAATTTTCTGTGACCGGATGTCTTACGTTAACGAGTTAAGTTACTTACTGTTAAATTTTGAAAAGCCATTTCCGTTTATACATGTACAAACTACCGTTACTACCGGTACTGCTGTACAAGTTCCAGCTGGCATTATTTCTTGACTAAACTTATCTGATAAAGCGCCGCCATCTGAGCGGAGGACGGAGAGCATTGACTCGCGTACCGCTTTGCAGTGTGAGATCATCGGTTGGCGGACGCAACCCGATTTCAACCACTAAGACACAGCCGAGAGACTTGGGAGCTCCTCATCGTCAGAATTTGAGTGGGTGGTTGAAAGTGTGGCCCGATACAACAGCAATGGATGTTGTGTACACTTTCGGGCATAGCGTTGACGTGGACGGTGATGAATGGATTGATCTGGGGTCATTGCCCACAACGTGTGGTGTTAAGTCCACTGTTGCTCCTCCAGCGGTGAGTCAAGGCGCCGCCGTAATTGCTGACGACGACATCAACAACCCGTTCTCTCACCAGGACACGGAATCAAAAACGCCGGTGGTTGAACCCGACGCAGAACCGGAAGAGCCAATAACCAAAGCAGACCTCGAGAAGAATCACCAGCAAAAACCTGGGAAGGTCATGCCTGAAGCCACCAGTTCGTGTCTGCCAACTCGTGTTCCTGTGCGCGTACCGGTATCCATATCGAAGGCAGCGAAATCGAAAGAGGTGCAATGTTATACTTTTATTTCTACCTTTCTTGGCCCGTTGTCAACAATACTGAACGATTTATGTTATGAATGAGCAGGATTTAATGGCTTTCTATCTGGATCGAGCGAAGCAAATGGAGGCGAAGCATAGGAAAATAATAGGCTCGCCATCGCAGCCTGAGGCAATTCGCTCTCTACAAGAGTCTGAGCTCCTAGCACCTACCGGGAGCTAAATTGATCAACTTTGGCAGCCCCGCTTAGAACACCTGCACAAGACGAGATTCAATACATGTACATGTAGATGCCTACGTATAATTGCAACCTTTTGTTTCTGGCGAAAAAGAGCAACATGATTTAGGCCTTCGAGTAGCGAGGGGGCTTGAAAAGAATGGCACTCAAGTTATGCTACGCATAGACGTAAGCACGGTTTATACTGTATTCATATGTGATTCAATCTAGGACATCCATGCGGTGCGTTGTCGGTCCTGCATGGTTGTCAGTAATCCTGCGGCCTGGTCGTTTACAACACGCACTACTCCTGCTCTAGGCTTCGGGAACTCACGTAAATACTTAGCTGACGCCGTTCCAGCACTTTTCGTCGACTGTGCAGCCCTAGTTTTCCCTGGAGCTGCAGATGCCGCCCTTGCTCGACCCGAGACTATCTTCGGAGGTGCAGCAATTGCTCTCAATGCAGTAGTAGGTCGAGGTTTTAGTGACCCCAGACTTGCCGGCCCGCTGCTGCTGCTACTAGTTGTACAGATACTGCGATTACTGTCATTGTCGCACGAAATACTGCCGACTGTGATACTAGAGGCTGATGTACGGACTCGAAGAGAAGGAGTTGACAGCGAAGGCGTAAGGTGCTACAGTATAACGTATTGGCAAGTGGTAACTAATATCAGTACACAACAGACACAGTGGTAATGAAGCTCTTACTGTTCGCGGAATTGCAAGTGTAGATGTTGAAATTGGGGATAGCTGAGGGATCGGAATGGGTTCTGGTGGGACTTCTTCGTAGTCACGAAAGTGTAGTTCAGACATTGGCGAAGCTGGATAATGACCGAACAGTAGTGGTGAGCCTAGACTGGAGCATCGTGGCGAGTATAGCTCGTGCTCTGAGGAAGAATTGATCAGGGCGTCGGTAGCTAGACGTTGTTGAAGCTGAGTTTTTTTACATAAATAGTGGTAGTAGTGATGTCAGATTTGTGATTCGAAGCCCATAAGTCTAGCACTCTACTTACATCAAAGCGCTTGCGAGACATTGTAGTAGCTCCGTCGACCAGTTCGGGACCTTCTACTACAGCTTCGCCTTGCAATAAGACGACTCCAGAAGCCACACTGATGGTAGCAGCGAGGGTATTTGCATTAAACTCGGTTCCATCGGCAACAAACGTTGGGCTAGTAGTGCTACCAGCGTCCAGCTCAGAGCGCCAAAGACTTCTAGTACTACTCCACCAGTTAGAATTCCCAGTTAGAGACTCGGTTGAAGAGAGTTTTCTAGGCAATCTTGGATGTGACAGCGAGTCAGCAAGAAGCATCGTCTTACGTTTCTGTTGTAAAGTCGAATCGTTAACGTTTGCTGACTGTGATCGTCGCTTGAACAATTGTTGGTTCTCATGAGAACCAACGATGCTGGATATTGGCTGGAGGGTTCGAGCGGTGGAATTCAGGACGGATGATCGACGACTTTTCCGTCTTGAGGCGTCATCACTAGAAGCAAGAAGTTCCTCAATAGACTCAGTAGGGTCTGTAATCGAAGAAAAACTGTCCACGTTGGTTTTCATGCATACAGGAGTTGCTGCTAGGGCCTCCACCACATTCGGAGGAGGAGCTGAAATCATGCCAACTTCCATCGACACTCGGGGCTCAGAGACGGCAAATACTCGAGCAATATTCGCCCACTTCGCAAACCCAGTCTTTTTCGTAGACGTCTCGAGCGTTTTTAGACATTTATCACGCCATTCTTTCACCTCCTGCGTTCATTTACATGTACAACACTATTTCAGTACATCTACTCTACAAACTCGAAATATCTACGTACGGGTTTCTCATCGTCCGGATCTTGTTCTTCTCGCTCGATTATATGAACTGGAGGCATTGTCTCCGTTCCACCTATTCAAAGAGAAACACTGAGCTGTACATCGTCTTAAACTTCTCGAATGTAGCGAACCTTTGCTACCTTTTCTCTTCCTTCGAGTAGGCGACACACAAGCTCGAGAACGCAATTTATCTGGTGAACTGCCAGCACGTGAAGCTGGAGATGACGACGTTTTTGATAGTGGTACACTCAATGTCGACACAGGTTTCTCGGGGCTTTTGGATGGAACGCAGCGCACAGCGTGTCGATCTTTGGACTCGGCCTCTGGTCTGCTTTCCGGTAGGAACCGATCGTCGCTCACCGCTTGTTCGGCTTCGAGAATCGCAGCGAAGACCGTATCCACCACGTTGTCCCGTAATTGTGAGCTCACAGACTGAAATGTTTCCTGGGCGAGGCATTTCTGCTGATAGTACGCATTCGTCTCCGATAGAAGAAACTCGACGCAACTGATGGCCACAGCCTCACTTTCGTCTTCGTCAACTGCTGCGAGTTGTAGCCATCGATCCACTGCCACGATCTCCATGGAGCGAAGACAAACTCGGTGCAGATACCTTGGAGCTGCAGCACTACCAACTCCCACCTATTTCGAGGTCGAGCAATAGCACAAACGACCAAAAATAGTGGAGCGAGGACATATTTCTAGCACTTTGGCCATCTGTGACTTTTGTCTATTGAAGCTGGTGGTACAGTAACCTGTACTTACGAATGAGATGAGTCGCTCTGACAGGCTGCAAGGATCTTGGGTTGCAAGGTCAGCTGAAACGCGAGGCACATGCTTGGAGAATGAAAAGGAGAAAGGGTTTTTGTTCTCGGACTATCATTTCAACGTCATCCCTTCACACTGATTATCCTCGATCTGCATCTAGCAATTATTTTTTTCTTTAGTTTAGTAGATAAACTACTGTATTGCAACCTCATTTGAGTTAGGAGCAAGTGTCAACGCATTTGGATAACTGAGAAGTTCACTTGACCTTGACATGTGTGAACGGAACGGCACCATCAAATCCGCACGCCAGAGTCCAAGTATTTTAGTGTTGTGTACACAAAACCCGCTGAATCAGATCATGTTGAAGCTGCATGCTAACTTTTACAAATTTACAGCTCTTTGCTTCCCAGTATTCTTTACACTAGCACCCGTCAACTTACTCAAGTCACAGCGCCTGTCCCTGATCTTCAGGAATCGACACTTGAAGAGGCGCATACATCCGCCAAGAGAAACACACCTGATCCCCGCACACACGTCGAAGTTCCGCGAACCCGCCGCCTCCCACGATGAAGCCCAAACAGATCAAGCAGCACAAGCCGCGCGTGGACGCTGACGTGGCCATGAGCGACGTCTCGAGACCGAGACGCGCCAAGAAGAGCGACAAGTTTAAAGACGTACGCTGGAGTTAAACTGTATAATTATGAGGAGGAGGGCTAAAGATTATCGTTAATCATGGCAGTTAAAAATCGAGACACAGCAGCTCAAGGATGACGCCGAGCCCGAAGCCGAGAAAGTGGCGCCGCCCTCGAGCGCTACCAAGAAGAGACGTCGACGACCTGCGGCGGAGATCGACCGTAAATATAAATGCCCAGTTGCGGACTGTCCGAAGGTGACAATAATTTTTACTCCATTATTTTTAATGTGAAAATCTAATTTATTGTGTGTTCCTAACTTTTTAGGCTTATGGCTCTGAAGGCTCGTTAATTCACCACCAGAAAGTGAAACATCCGGAACTGGCACAAGCTGAAGCGCAAGAGAAGAAGGAGACGCAGGTTTGTGGGTATTCTACAAAAACAATTATTGGAAAATTGCTAAAATATTCCTTTTTATCAGGTTGGCACATTCTTATTGCCACTCCACAATGCGCCACGAAATGTGACGATCCGCCCCGCGACGCCATTAGTGGCCTTCACTACGGATCCAACGCTGCTGCTCAGCAACCAAAGCGCCAATGATAACGCCGTCCTCGCGTCTCCTACGAACATCATCCCTCCCTCAGCCAAAGCTCCTCGACGCAACTTACGCTCGCGCTCCAACTCGGAGCCCGTCGCTCTAATCGACGCAGTGGCTACACCCATGATCTCCATCGCAGCTCCGCCAATCAAAACCCGAGCTCGAACGCCTCGCAAAACACGTCGAGTTGGCACTCCACACCCGAAAAAGCCAGCACCTCCTGCTCGCCGCACTAAAATCCGCTCGAAATCCGAGTCTTTACCGGAAATGACGGCCCCGTATCCACCTTTGGAGGAGCTTAAGATGCCCGTTAACCGCAGCGACAGCGTAGCAAGCGCCCACGAGGCCATTCTACCACTTAACAGCGTAGATTCCGGTGGTCGAGGCTCCTTCGAGTGGCCTCCGTCCTCGATTTCAGCCTCTGGCCACCACTCGACGTCGCTCTCGAGCGACGACCAAGCGATCGACAGCGACATTTTGTCTGTGCTCGCCAACTGCGACGACATTGGCGATCCTTCCGTATTAGATTTCGGAGGGGGGGCCCCTTCAACCAGCTCGTATCACTCCAATACGAGCTTCGCAGAGAGCGAAGATACCGAAATGTTACCGGTCGGCATGGAATGTTTCAAAATTGCTGAAAATTCAACTTTACCGACCGAAGATCCGCAGCCTTTCGCGGTTAAAGAGCCCGAGGCTGAGCTGGGTTTGAAAGCTTTTGCTGCCCTTGGGGACGACTGGACTAACGCCTTGCACTTGTCCAATCACTTGGAGAAAATGTCAATGGCGCAGGTCGATTCGCCGCCTCCAAGCTTGGGATCCTTCAGCGCTAGTGAAGGAAACATGGGCAGACTGCGGTCTGCTTCGGATCCTGTTCATTTGGCCGCGTCTGGAGGGTTAAACCACTTTTCGTCAATGCCACTGGACTTTTTTTCGACGAAAAGGGGATTAAACACTAATGGTGACGAAATTATGGAGCAAAATGCCACGTTTCAGCAATGGTTTAGTGGTCAAAACTTGGCGGAACCGGCTAAAATCGTGCAGAGGTCGCAGCAAATGCTCTGGCTGTCGAGCGACGCTGACGTTGCTACTGCGACGACAGCGCAGCCGACGTCGGCAGCTCTCGACGAGTTATTGCAGCATGACGACGCTGTAGAATGGAAAGCTGCGAACGCTTTCGAGGGCGACGCAGACGTCGACTATGTGTTAAATGATGCTGGAATGCCGTCAGCGCTGCTTTAACCAGAGCTCAGCGATAGACATGAGTGCGTGGATTCGCTCGTCGACAGGCATGAGCAGCCAACCTGTTATTTCTTTTCACCTCTATGTGGCTGTATAGGAAGTCCGCATTGTGTAGTGTTAAAACTATGAAAAAACAGCTATTGTTGTAAAACCCCGTGTTTATACATGAATTGATTGCTACTATTCTGAAGGTAAGGTCAGGTGTCCCTTGACTCTAGACGTCCTTTTAGCTGTTATTTTGCTCTAATCCCTGGCGATGCGAGGCGATAGAAGCTCTGTCTACCCTACTGAAAGCCCTCGCGCTCCAGTACAACAGAGGCTGCACGATGGTTTCCGAACAGACCGGCGATATCTGTCTCAAATGGTAGTGGAGGCTCAGAACGAGCGTTCGAGTCGAGTGGAAGCTGTGCTGGAGCTTAAGAACAACTTGGATGCGTCTGCAGCGCGCGTTGGGGTTCAAAGTGCTGCGGTTCGAGCTCGAGATCAAGCTGAAAAGACTCAGCAAGCTCGAGCGCATCAGAGTCTCTTAGACCAAGGTAAAAACCCGTACCAAGTGGCGAGACGCAAAGTGGTGCAGCGAGAAGCTCGCAGAGAACGGTCACGAATTGATCGCAACATTCAAGACCGCGAGGCGAAGCTTTTAGATCGAATTGAAGCGGAGAAAGGCATTCAAAGGCGTCGCGAGAAGATTGAGGCCGAGAACCGCGCGTATGAACGGAAATATCAGCGAGAAATGGGTCGAACCGCTCAGGAGGAGCGCACAAATGCCTATTTACTGTCTCAAACTGGTAAAGAATCACTAGATCCAACTGGTAAGTTGGTTCGCGTGTATCCGTCGCAAGAGACCACGATCAAAGATAATACCTTTGGACTTGCTAAAAGTGCTGTTTTAACGCCAGAACACCGTCGTCGGGTGGTTGAAACGGTTTTATCCAAATCAACTCATACTGGAACAGAGGCGAGCTCAATGCTACTACCTCGAAGACACAAATGGCAACAAAACCGGAAAGATCCCGAGGTTAACTCGGACAGAACTGAAGGCGAAACGGGAGATGCTGAAAATGGTTTTATTCCGTCACTATCTGCAGTAAAACCCGGTCAGGATTCACGTAGAGTAAACCACGCGTTATTGTCAAATAGCGACGAGTTACCTCCGATTAGAAACGGACCAGACTCTCGACAAGAAGATGAAGAGAACCAAACTGACAAGACAAAACGCAAGCCTAGAACTCGCAGTAAACTGGAGGAAAGGCAACTGACGAAAGCTCGACAACGACAGCAGGACGCGCGGTTCACTCAGTCCCAAGTCGTGTGGGGTAAAACGTTCAATGGCAACGCGTTTCTGGCCAATCCTGCGATTTTGTGGTTCAAAGATTTCGACGTCGGGCGTGCTTCTACTCTTGGTTTTACCCTCACGAATGTTTCAAACACTTTTAACCAGTTTCGCCTGTTACCGATGGAGGAAAAAGTCGTTGAGTTGTTTGATATCGTGTATCAAAAACCCGGTCGTATGTCCGCAGGCATGAGTTGCTTACTGAAAATGACGTTTACAGGCACAGAAGAGAGAGATCTGGAGACGGCGTTAAGTGTAGCGTCACCCACTGGGGTCTTCCGACTGCCGGTACGATGTACCTGCAAGAAATCTGTGCCCATTCTGGCTAAGCGAGAAGTTCGGTTTCCCGAAATTGTGGCTGGAGAACGCACGACCGTCACTCTAACACTTGCTAATGAAGGGGCTTTACCTCTGGAATACCGTGTACGTCGACAGCCGCAACCAGAGGCCACGGACCTGGTGGAACTGGAAAATGATGGAAAATCTATAACAGAAGCTGAAAATGAAGAAAAAATTGGCGTTGAGACTACTAACGAGGATCCTGAGGTAGAGAACGGTGATATTTTTACTGAAAACCCTCAAGAAGACATTGGACAGCCAGCTGAAGACAATACTAGCGAAAACCTGCAAGAATTAATTTTTGAAGAACCTCGTCCTGAGTCTCGTGTGGCCAGTGCACCGACTACAAAAGCATCAATTGGTGATAACCAGCTTCAAGCTACTGAAGCTGATGACGAACTCACTGGTCCGCTGAGCCCTGACGAGCAAGAATTGGTTGATCGTGCCCTCAAAACTACAGTAGTCAGTCCTGAAGGCGCGGACGATCCCATCAGGTTTACCAAGCGAGGGGTTGTTGCTCCATATTCCAGCAGCTCCGTATCGTTTACCTTCGCTCCTGCTGCTGCTATGACGCTAGAGAATCACAAGTTTCTGTTTGAATTCCCGGCCGCCTCGTCTGGAATCTCATCGCCAGATCTTCGACGTCTCGCCTCCATTCGGGTTCTAGTATCGGGCGTTGCCTCGCAGGTTCCGGTCTTCGTCTCTCGTTCCTTATTGGACTTCCGATGCTGCGCGTATGGGAAACTCTATCGCCATCAATTCGTCGTGTGTAACCGAGGTAAAGTAGCGCTCAAAGTCCAGATACAAGTGCCAAAAGCGCTGATAGGGTACGTCGAATTCAACCCAAGCTTCGGGTTCGTACAGGCCATGACAGCTCGAGAGGGAATATTCCCTGTGCAGGTTAAATTTCGTCCTGATGAAAAGATGTGGAAACGAATCGAACGTGCTGGTTTGGGCTCCCGAGAGCTCGGAATGCTGGCGGTTCCGGTTCAAGTACTGGTGCCTGACCAAGTGGTCCCCGTCTTCTTCTTACTCACAGCAAGACTGACATCTACAGAGCTGCTTATTAAGACTGGGAGGCAGGATAAAGGACTTGATTTCGGGACATGTTGTGTCGGACACAGCGTTAGTCTCGAACTTACGGTCACCAATACTGCTCGAGTTCCACAACGTATTGGCGTTACTTCACTACCGAAAGATGTGACGGTAGCCGACGTGTCGGAAGGAGTGGGGCTTGTATTGCTGCCTGGTGAGGAACGAACGCTTCGTGTTGTGTTTATACCGAGCTTTCCTGGTGTTCTGAAAGGGAATGGTACTATGGGACGGTTGAAACCTGTTTTAACACTGTGGTCATCGACGTTTAATCACGAGTATAATCTGCCCTGTTCAGGTAGTGGAGTAGATAGCGACCTGGTTTTCTCCCAGTCGGTTGTGCGTCTTGGCGCCACGTCACTGGGTCAAATACAGACATGCAATGTCAAGTTGACCAACCAGTCAGACCGCCACACCCAGCTCGTAGAATTGAGATTACCACCTGAAGCTGCGTCAGTTTTGACCATTACGCCGCTTGTAGCCCGCCTGGCTCCACTGGAGACTGTGCGTTTGGAAATTGACTTTGAACCTACCGAAGACATTTTCAAGCTGGCTAAAACGTGTTTTTACGAAACGAAATCGTTGGATCAAAACGATGATTCTATGAGCTCTGCACCGAGTGTTCACGTTGAGTTGGGTACAGAATCAATTGAGGATTCTAGGGATATATTACCTGAACCTCGCAGTTGTCACCTTACGTGGACTATTTTGTGCTTCCGTCAGCTCGAAGGGAGTACAAATAGTGAACAATCAAAAGCCGCAGTGCAAGCTTTACAAGTCCGAACCACTGCAGTGGAACCTCTTTTGATCCCTTCAACAACGAATATGGATTTTGGACAGGTGGCAATTGGCCAGACGCTAGTTCGTGACCTCATTCTAGAGACGACAGCAAGTGTAACCGAGAGTGTTTTACTACGTGCTCAGCCTCTGCATATTATGGGGGCATTTCGGTTGATCGGGGCTTTACGTGAGGTCCCAGCAGACTCGGAGACCAGAAAGAAACGGGCAATTCGAGTCGAATTCGAGCCTCGCACTCCGTTAATGTACGAAGATGAACTGGAACTTTCAGCTTTGGGGGTAAATATCCGAGTTAACCTGCATGGTATTGGGATTAACCCCAGTCTATCTCTCACTCCTGAAGACGGGAACGTGGACTTCCAAGACGTATTGGCTCGTACTCGAAATATACGCGAACTTGTACTGACAAACGGAAGCGCCTTCCCATTGGCCTTTTCAATCGTCTCATTAGAGAGCAGAGATGATACTGATATGGCGGCAAGTTCGACGGGTTTGCCCGTGTTTACGTTCTCTCCTACCAGTGCTATCATCCCTGAAAATGGCTTTATAAACGTGCAAGTTGTCTTTCAGCCAGACCACCAGAGACCGGATCATTATTCCCAACGGTTCCGTATCAAAGTACCGAATGAAAGTGAACAGCACATTGTTAGTGTCTCTGGCCGCTGCTGGGAGAATCAGCTGTATGTGTTTGTCCCGACTGCAGAAGCACTTTATTCAATTGATAAGCAACCTCTGCTGACGCCTCTGCAGGTGGAAGATCTCTTTGATCTTCCTCCTAGTATTTCTCTGAGTCAATTATCAAGTATTGGAGGGAACGACTTACCAGCTTCGGGACTACGTAAACCAACGTCCTCGTTCGTGCTCACGTTCGCTGAGGGTGAAGCTGATGCTTCGAGTATTGGACGAATCACGAAGACTTTGTTTGTTGGCAGCACAATGCCGAGTAGTGGAGTCTACGGCGGACTCGACGAAGGCCCTCCTGGTACACTTGGGGGCTCTGCGGGCTCGTTCGAACTCGTTGTAGACGCTGCATCACCGCACGCCAAGTTATTTACGCTCGAACCCGCACGAGGTGCAATCGCTGCGGGCCAACAACTTGCAGTCCAAGTTACCTACAGCCCGGACATAACCACGACATTAAATTCTACAGGTTCACGCTCTAAGTTGACCCAGGGTCGGCCTAAACTAGAAGTGGTACAGTGGGTGCAGGTTCGAGTACAGTGCGTTTTAAAAGGTGGGTCGCTTTGGCGTACATTACCTACAGCAGGAGGGCCCCCAGCGCCTGTAACGGGAGCAGGAGGGAAGACAAGCTCTGGGTCTTCTTCACCTGAAGGAATGGATACACGAATTGTCACAGTAGTCTTGCGGGCCCGGCTAGTCATATAACATTTCATTTGGATTACGTAGCGCACATTTGCAGTTATTGCTTCCTGAGCCCTTTTGAACAGTTGTGTCTGGAGCTGTTTCTTTCCGCTTGACGTGCTGTGGAAGCAGGAAAGTAGCCAACTCATTGCAGTAAGGGTACTGCCATTGTACTGGCCTCGCCATTGCACAATTTTTGGATGAGTATGAGCTCTCGAGGCTAGTCAAATTTTATCGGCCACTAAGACTCATCCATGTTGTGGTCTCAGCGAACTCACATTTCCTGGTAGCGAGAGCTTCGCCAGCACGCTGCACTGTGTGGGCCACCCAATTAGCGTTTACCTTGTGGTAGACAGCCGTCCGTAATACATCGGTGATATCTGACGTCTAGCAGAACTTGATCCTGCTTTTTGTGTAGTCTAAGATGACCCTGTGTATCGTGATATCCTATCGTAGTTTCTACCTTGATACAGTAATACGGTCTAAAAATCGATACAATGTGATGATAGAAAAAAAACAGTAAAATTAGATCAAAATCAAAGATTTTAGTGAGAATAAGGATACAAAATATCGACCTGAAATCAATTGATGATGGTGATGAAAGGTGACCATAAATTTTGTTTTATCTAACCTTTTCTATAGAAGCATTGAGACGCGAGACCACGTTGAAATCAATTGTCCGTCCGTTCTAACTGTAAGCTATTTTCATCAGAAATTACCCTCTGAATAAGGTCACAATAGAAGCCTCGGACAAATCTGGCATGGACGGGTGTGTACAGTATACACTACCGGGTAGTGTGTACTGGCCTAATCCAGTTTAGCCGACCAGCAGGTAGAGTACCACCTTTATTGCAAATGCAAAATTGATGGTAGGTTTCAGACGTCCAGGCTGGACGTCAGCTGGACTCCAGCTTCCTCGTGGGGTGGAATCATGAGGATATCGAGCAAAGTTCTTGGTCTGCATTCAGTACCGAGGAATGCAAAATTGTGCCAAACTGCTTACATGTACTGTACCAAAAGATCACAATCCTTGATTGCGAATGTACATGTACCACGGGTGAAATTACTGAAAGTACAACCAGACTTCGATTTTGCTAGATGTTGATGAATCCAATCAGAGCCTGCTCAAGCTTTGGTCGCAACTTTAGATGCACTCTCTGTTCTGTATGTTGTCGTGATGAAAATAAACACTGAGAGCGCCATAACGTTATGCACGTAAAACCGCACAGGTAGGAAAGTCTCAAGCGGCTCAAGTTTGTTAGAAACTGTTTTTTTTATAATACATGTAGTTTTTATGAATTCAAGTATATTAAACATTAACCTGTAAATATTTGTCTAATAGACACCTTTCGGAGCCTGTGTTGGATGTTGGTGTGGGATTCATACCGATAATATGGCCATTTAAGGAGCCGTAATCACCATAAACCTATCCGACAGCGGTATCCCAAAACTATTAATACCATGTAGCCAAAACGGCCTCTGTATCCCAGCGATGTTGGATGCTGGAAAACAGATTTAGTGTGAAACAAAATATAGACGATTGCAGAGCCCCGAAGATCAAGGGCAATAATTAAAACCTCACTATTTTTCAACTCCTTATCCTAGGCTAGACTAAGTGCGTATCTGTTGGATGCCGAGGCCCCGAAGATCAAGGGCAATAATTAAAACCTAGTGAGGTTAGTGAGGTTTTAATTATTGCCCTTGATCTTCGGGGACTATTAGGTTAGTGAGGTTTTAATTATTGCCCTTGATCTTCGGGGACTATTAAAACCTCACTAGGTTTTAATTATTGCCCTTGATCTTCGGGGCCTCGGCATCCAACAGATACGCACTTAGTCTAGCCTAGGATAAGGAGTTGAAAAATGTGTAGGTTGACTACTTGGTAACGCGTAACACGTTCAACATTACATTACATTAGGGAGAAACTGCTGACAGACCTAGTGAGTCGTGAAAATTGCTGAAAACGTAGTGTTTGGGGTGGCCGGTACTGACACACCTAGTGTCGATGCTGATAATCTAGTGAGATATACCAGGCGAGTTTGTTTTATTGGCACCTTCATTATCACTTGAGTAGTTGGACCTGGCGCACATACAGGTCGTGCACACAAGCTGGTTGTGGTGGAGTGCATATGCTGAAAACACCAACAAAAACAAGCTTTTCATTGCCGTCACTAGGTAGTGATACTAGTCACTAGGTTTTCTGTAGGAGTGAGGCTCACTAGGTGGGTCAGTAAATATTCACTAGGTTTTAATATTTTTCCGAAGATCAACGGCTTGAGAACGAGGCAAGGACGTGGGCGAAGAAGCCTTTCTTGGGCAGCGCGGCCCTCAGCATTAAGATCTTGGCCCTGAACGCAATTGTGCGACGTCGCACGGTCGGGTAGCCGACGCAGCAGCGTGCATCGGGCTCGTGGTCGTGACAGTACGTACGTTTTAATGTTGCGTTCTTCATGGAGAAAACTCCATGATTTAATACAATGTAATCTTAATTTGGAGCGATTAGACACTCCCCACATCCAACAAACCAAGCACAGTACATGTATTATACATGTAGTTCGAAACAAAAATGTTGTCGTTTGTGAGATGTAAGATACAGCTACAACCAACATTCAACACAGGCTCCGAAAGGTGTCTACATGTACATTGTATGGTTATACTGTGTTGTAAAAACGGTCTTTTAGCTATTTTACAACGCAGCGATAATCTCAGTTCGTGATACCGTACACGTACAGTACCCAATTTCGTGAAAGCAGAGCAGATTTAACCCTTAAGGATCAAAGGACACAATTCGCCATGAGAGAAGTCATCGTCTCAGCCGTAGCTCTACTGAGTTTCTGCAGCTGACACCCACAACGCGGATTTTGACAGTAACGGTACAGTCTTCGCCATCGAGTGCGCCATCCGTCGAACTCCACGTCACCTTTAAGCGCAAGCGCTTGAAGCTCCACGGTCAAATCCGAATTCGATATGTACGCCTCACCCGTTGTGTCGGCCAACGGTGCCGTGTCCTCTACAACAGTTTCGCGACGTTCCACGACGGCGATTCCGAGTACACGTACACTCTCGTGGACGGATCCGCCTACCTAACTACGACGGACGCCAATGACGTGGAAACAGTTCGATGCCTCCCGCCCAACATGCTGCCGTACAATAAGATTCTCCCTGCTCTCAATATGGCCACACCCATTTCCAATGCCTCAACTAGCAACAAACCTGTCGAGTGTGAGAGCGGGAAGTTATTCAAGACCTCATTTGGTGGATCTCACTATGCTATTTGGGTGTCTAATTATACTGGTTTCACGGCGTTTAATAGCGATTTGGACGTCGATGTGAAGTATCTAGACATCCCCTTCAACGTCTCGAAGCCGGCCTTAACGGATGGCTCTACGACATGCGAAGTCCTTCAGGAGGCTACAGCCTTGTCACATACGGCACTCGCTCTGGTAACGGGCAGCAGGATCCCGTCCAGCAGCTCAAGAAAGCTAAAAGAAGTGCCCCATAATATGGGTCACTTCTTTTTATGTCGCCTGCATTGTCATATTATGACAATGCAGGCGACATCAGGTACTACATGCATGTCTTCACATCGGCCGTGCATCTTCCTACACGGTTTGGGTTACCCAAACGAAGAAGCGGAATTGCAGGACACGCCGAAGCGGACGAAGAATAAGTTCGGTGGTATTCACGGCAGGGATCGGAAAATAAAATAAAAAACTGTATTGCAAATAACTTTTAGCCACAATAATCATTTTAATACGATGAGCCACAACGATAAATAATTTAGTAGAACAATATCAAATTATTAAATAGTTGACACTATTTAACTTGATCTGTGTAAAGTGTGTCAAGAAATAATTATTGCCAGCTGTCAATAATAATAATTGCAAAACAAGCAGATGCAATAATCAATAGTTTTAGTGGAACAATACCGTAATAATTTGTTTCAAGTTTTTTTTTTCGAACCCTGATTCACGCTGCATCGATGCCAAACGACACTTTACAACAAAAGTTCTGACCACTCGCTCTCGTTGAGTACATACCACTAGACACTGTGATGAGGACGCTCTCCAACGCCTGAATGAAGCAAATTGTCGCTACACAAGCCGCTAGAGGTCCGCTCTCCAGGGTTAGAGTGTGAGAGCCGACTTTAAGCAGGACGTTAACTAAGATCTGACCAAAGAAAACCTAATTATTGTAGTAATAGCCATAATAAAAACGCATCTCGCAATAATAGCCAAACTGATATGAAGGTGGTCAATGCACGAAACAGCTCTATCCTTTTTTTCGATTGAGTTTTTTTCTCCCATTTCTCGGGCTTGAATAGTTGAAACACCAGTGAATGGTTGTATCGTTCCCGTTCTGAGCTTACAGCATCTGTACTGGTAGTGCAATGGATTCGTAAGAGGAAGTGTCAATTCGGGGCAGGAATGCCAGTTAGGGGCCGGCTCATTTGGCCAATGAAAGACTCGAACTTTGCATTTATCAATTGTGATTGGTCACTTATAGGTACCATATAAGAGACAAGGCAAGATCAATAGTGAAATCAAGTCACTGAAACCGGCCCCGAATTGACACGACCATCACTCTTAATTTTAGTTTTTTAATTGGATCTATTGTGATTTGTCCATTGGCTAGAAGCTTCAGAAATAGCCAGCAAAATCTACAAAAATCTACAAAAACGACAGCTTTCGATTGGTACCCTTGGTGCCGCTTTGCTTATACTGTATTAGATCAAAAGATACAAGTAAAGTTAGAAATGCATGTTTGAACCGGCCTCGAATTGACACTTCCCCTTAGTTTATAGCGTAGTGAACGACAATTCTGGAACATAAAAACGCAAGATTGGTGCACTACGTCTGCACTACCAAAAGACATCGCACTGGCTGTAGTGGTATTGTACTCGTCATTGAAAGTTTGACCAAGATTATTTAACCATCTACTTACGACAGCAAAACTTTTCGAGTTCTTTTCCAATTAAGCAAAGAGAACCACGGAAACGTTCCTTAGCATCTTGTGCGTTGATTGCACAATTTAAACGGCTACTAGAAAGCCTGGGTCAAACACTGTCCAACATGAAATGACACCTTGTCAGCACGATTACGGTGCATAGTGTTGTACGTTCATGGCGATAGCGTAGGAGCCAGGCATCGTTAGTGAACAATTAACCCGGGACCGTGTTGCTATGCGTCTGGGGGTTGTTGTGAGCAGTGTTACAGCAGTCATGTACGACTACAGCGTCGACGGGAACACCAAGTCCGTGGTGAGGTGAAGCATTTTCGCGGTGTCAATACTTATCAGACATATATCGAAAACCTCAAATAATACATATAAAAGCTACAGGCGATCACGAATACAAAGACTCTTCTTACCCAGCTTACCTCTTTGATTTCATACTGAGATTGTATCAACCGCGTCACTCGTTACAATCTCAAGTGTCTGCATCGGGTACTTTTATGTGCAAATCCATGTGCTTTTGGGCATTTTCCAATCAGAAGTCCTCCTCAGGGTCAACCCGTTTCCCGTTCTAAAATGGGCTTCTAGCGCATAAACGGCTGCGATCCAGCTGATTCTGACCCCATTTTTGAAATCTAGACGCGATTTTACCCCTTATATCTAACTGTCGATATAGGTTTTTGGTCTGAAAAGCAACATATGGAATGGCTACATTCTGGTCCAACGAGTACAATAGTGGCATATTCAGTTACCATTAACTGCGTACAGCAGCATGGCGATGCATATAAAGTGACGTCAGGTCGAATCAAGTTTGACCAGTGGGTCTGAAGTGCGTTGATGTCTCGCGTAGTAGCCCCCCCCCTCGACCTCCACGAAGGTAGCGTGGACGCGCTCCCAAAAGGTGGCCATCGACTGGTCTGTACCAACGACTTGGTCCTCTGTGACGTTCACCTGCGCCTGGCATAGGTGAATTTCTTCTTCTCGCTCCCACCCTTTTGCTTTCGGCATGACTAACGCTGTCGTGGCTGGTGGTGACTAGAGGGGGTATTAACGGCTAACTTAACCCTTCTCCTGGTAGACAGTTCATTCTTACATTGTAAAGGCACCGAAGACCTTGCGCAATGCAGGCTTCCACGCCACTATTCTCAGTATTTGTACTCGTGATTTTCGTCCTCGTAGTAGCTGCCACACCTCCGAACTACTCAATGCAACAAGTAGAGCAACATTGGCTGAAGACTGCGTTATCAACAGCACCGTCGCTGCGGCTGCATGTTACGCTCAAGGGCAAGAACGTAAGAACCCACGGAGAATCAGTCTTTGATGTATTTGCAAACCCAGTCGTGTCCGCCGACAAGACCAGTCTACACTACGATAGCTTCAGCACTTTTATCCAGGACAATTCGAAGTTCACCTACGTTTTCGAAAACGGCGTATCGTACATGGTAGAGAGCACCCTCCGTGGAGGCTCCTCCTCGACTAGACCACAGTTTCACTGTGTACCATCGATAATTCCATTCGAGCATATTTTTCCAGTCCTCAACAATGATACTGCGATTCCTAGCGCATCCGACGGAGGAGAGCTTATCGAGTGTCCAAGCGGATTGCTGTTTCAAACATCATTTGGTGGAGTAGATTTTGTGCTCTGTGCGTCAAATTCGGGCGGATTCACTTCGTATGGACTCGATATGACCCTAGAAGTGGGATATTTGTCAACTCCAACACGCCACACTTTGCCGTCACTTAAGGATGGAGTAGTGTCATGTCCAGTGGTAGCGACACCTACACCAATGACGCCAGCTGCCATCAGTCTACTTACCGGTAGATCTCTACCGCCAACCCAGTCAAGAAAACTGAAGGCTGCTGCACCCGTAGCGATCGAGGCAGACTCTTGCGGATGTAAATCTACACCTCGCCCGTGTATTTTCTTGCACGGCTTGGGAAGCCCGAATGAAAGAGCAGAATTGCAAGACACGCCCAAGTTGACGAAGGAAAAGTTCGGCGAGATCGGCGATCATGCTCCGTGCTGCACGACAGTTAAATACGTGATCTTGGAAACCATTTATGTCGGGTGGAGGGATGATACGCTGCAGCAAAAGTTACTACGGTGTTCTATCAAAGTTCTCTCCTTCGTGCTTTGTGGGAGGCACGGTGATCCCACACAAGTCGGAAGAAAACGATGCTCTCGTGGAGTTTCAGAGCTGCTTGGGCGGTCTCGACCCTGATTTATTTGGCGACAGCTACCGTGATCGATTTTACGCGGCCAAATTGAATCACGCTGACACGGCGTTTCTTACTCACCACAGTTTTTTCAGGGATTCTCAGAAACCAAGAAAATGGTTTGAGTGTTTGCTGTAGTATGATACATACTACTTTGGCTGTTTGAAACGATACAAAATGAATGATAACGGTAGTTTGAGTCGCGGTACAGTACTACAGTAGTATTACTTTTTCATGATGCTACATACAGTATCAGCAGTGACACCTGATGCAGTTGATGCGCTGAGCGTGTGGTCGACCTGCTAAACTCAATTTGAAGTTGTGATTTTCTCGAACACTTTATGATCTCCGGACAAATGCGTTTTTTATTGTTCGCGGAAAAACTAACTGTATTGTTGAGAAACCTGTTTGCTAGTGTGTTGTAATTGTAGTAAACGATTGAGCTAAACTGTTCATCAATTTCGCCCTCATGTTTATAAGACGCCCGAAGCTGATTGGCATGGGCTCGCTCATTGCAACTAGCTAGTTCCAGTTTGCGTGCCGTTCTTTTTCTTTTTAAGTGCAGCTTTAGCAGCTGTCTTCATGAAGGCAACCTCATTTTATAATGTCTGGTGTCGGTTGTCTCCTGACACGAATGAAAGTTACCGTAGGCTGAGGAAGCTCATTAACTATGCTATTTCCCACAAAGTGCTAAACAAGACCCGAAATGAGATAAATCAGCCTAGGGTGGTTATGCTTGTGGCGCTAGCAGCTTAAAACTATCTTGCTTTTTATCGGGCAAAGCTCGACTGTGTGAAACCTGCAGGTTCAGGTTTGTGCGATGTCCACTGGTGGGTATAAAAATTCACGTGTATTTAAATGGCTTTCACAGGTGCGTTGAAATTCACGTGTATGAGGCATAATATATTTGTACGATGAAAAGAACGTGTATTATGCAAATCCCATCGTGAATTTCATGTGCGCCCTTACAATATTCTCCGATACCGGTATTACATGTACTACTTACCGGTAAGTACAAGCTTTGAAGTTTGTGCCCCGCGCGACTTTGGGTATGACGACTACTGTGGGACAGTTACAGAGATAATAACAACGAATTCTCGCTCTGGCTACAACACAATGTCCTATTGTACCGGCACATTGGGATCGATCACCTAATTCAATTAGCCGTAACTTTTTTTAAGATCGACTTTTTTGGGGGTTTGTTGAATATCCTGACGGAAAGGCAGTTTTTTTACAGCCAATAGGAGATGAGAAATCGCCACCGAAAAACCTAAGATCATCGTCTTGTCGGTAGGGTTGACATTTTTTGTCCAACTCAGTGAAAGCGTACAAAAAACAAGATAAAATCTTGACAAAATTTGATGGTCGTACTCTTAATGGAGCGATTCCCGTAGCGTTTGTTCCCTAAACTGCTGTCCTTTCTCATTTCCCTAAACTAATTTGACTTGGAGTTTGGAAGATGGGGGGGTACCCCCCTCTTCCAGATTTAGTCTGAGGAACATTAGAATGGGCGAATCTGGGATCCTAAACGGCCTACGGGAATCGCTTTAATAGCGTTGTCTACAGTATAGCGCGGCATGTAGTCGGAAATTAAGTCTGAGCGTTGTATTCGAAGTTGCTATATGTCCATTGAACCGTAGTTTGGGATCGATAACCTGAACCCAGGAAGATTTTAAACTATACCACCAATGTTAGGCTAAACTCACCAAACTAAGCACTATTGTCTTTACCTTTCGAGAACATACAATGAGCTTTCTTGTACTGAGATAAGACTTAGTTGCTGAGTTAGACACGGTTAAAGCAACAAGACGCCGAAACAGTCCAAGGGAATGTTACTGAGAACACTGATTAATAATAGCACGCATAGCGAGAACGTATCGTGCAAAACATTGGTCGTGGAGAGGCGTGTTTCTACACTACGCGCTTGTACTGTTATTTTCCCTAAGCCACGCGTGCATCGCGCACCATACAATATTTGCAGAATGCATCACTCATGTCGATCGTCATGAGCTTGTCTTTGGTCTGCATAGTACGAGGTAGTAGCACCGTGTCAAGCTAATGGGGGGGGGCCTGAAGCCCCGTGAACATTTCAATCGGCGCTGTTCCTCCAAGCGATTGCACCGGCGTTTGATTTATGTTTGCCTGCACCAGTGGCAACAGGTACTCCCAGCTTTTGGTATTGAGCTGATGCTCGAGCAGCAATACTCTCATAACTTGGAGTACGTCCCAGTTAAGGCGTTCCACAGTTCCGTTCACCCACGGTGCGTATACGGGCGCGAAGGTGTGCAGTGCCTTCATACGCTCGCGCAGATTCTCCATCAACGTATTCTTGAAATGGGTGCTGTTGTCTGACACCCACATGACTGAAAGCTTAAAACGCTTGGCCCAGTCTAGAACGGCGGCGACTGTCACCGTGCTAGTAGGCGAATCACAAGCAACTAATTCACAATAATGTGTAAGCTCGTTCTCTAAACCTAACAAGTTGCGCGTGTCCCCATATGATTCACCCATGTATTGAAAGTCGAAATGCAGCACTTCGTTACGAGCTGCAAGCTCGCGATGACCACTTCATGGTCTCTGAATGAGATGACTTCCTTTGATGGGTTTGCAGAAAAAGCACTTCGCTACGAATTCATTTACCCGCTTGGCCAGTGCTTTCATGTAGTGGTGCTTCTGTAACTGATGCAGCATCACGTCTGCTCCACGGTGTGCATTCACGCCACAATGGGCCACAATGAAAATGCGAACGATGAGGTCCTTTGCTTTGAAAGGGATCCATACTTTCCCCTCAACGAGAATCAGACCCTCCTCAGACTCCACGGTTACGACTGGAACCTCACGGCGAGCGCGTTGCTGTGCCGTGATCACTTGTGCCGTACTAGGCCTATGGAACTGAGCGTCACACAGCGGACGAAGGCGCGACATCGCACGCAAGGCACGAGTGCGGGCTGTCTTCACTGCACCTTGACCATCATCCACTCTGTTCGCCCGTGACCGTGACGGGTACCGGGGCAAGATGCACCATCTTGCTCAGCCGACACACGAACACCACAATCCCGGTGTTGCCGTGTCAATCGGCGGGAAGTCCAAAGATGAAGTCAAGGCTCATCAACTTCCAACAGTCAGCAGGTACGGGCAGGCTCTGTGATTGAGCTGAAGCGTTCCCTGCAGGTTTCACCCGCTGACACGTTTCGCATGGCTTCACGTACCTGTCGACCCACTTGTACATGTGCGTCCACCAGAAGGCCTGAGAGACCGACAAGAAGGTCTTCTTACGGTCCACGTATCCACTGGAGGGTGTATCATGCGCCTCCTCGAGGATGTCGAGCTTTAGATCCTCATCGTTGGACACTATGACCCATGGAGGATCGCAAGGACCCATCCGGTAATCGAGAAGGCCGTCCTGCAAATCATATCGGTGGAGCCGGGAGCGCTGCCGCGGCGAAGGCCATTGGAACATGGCCTCCGTGCCTGAAGCCAAGAACCGGACTATATAGCCTCGTCATCTCGATACGCCACGCGTATTTGATCGTAAAAATCCGTTGCCACCCGTGTGATGTGGGCCAATTCATAGTGCGGACGTCGCGACATGGCGTCGGCAAGTACGTTGAGCTTGTCCGGCTAGGATGAGTCTCGTTCGCAACTTCTGCAGAAATGCAGATGAACCCCGTTGTCTTGCAGCTTACAAACCTAAGTTGGAACTCACTTAAGTAAGAGAGTTCCCTGTCGCCTCTGCATTGTAATCTTGACTCCAAATGGACAATACTATTCACGGATACTTAGTTATAGCCGTTGTGAGGTTCAGACCGAAGAAGTCATCAAGGTCATTCACTGCACTTTCTTGACTCATTTATCCTACAACGCTCTCTCTTTCTCTCTACACCACCCCCAGCCCCTGCTCAAGTCGTTCCGAAATATTATATCTGCTAATCCATTACATGTATGGATGCCTCCCGCAATCGTCGGGATAAAAAATCATATCTTCATCCTCTGCTTCTCTTGATGACACCCACCGAGATATCGTTACTACTCCACCTTGATTCATATTAGAGGCCTCATCGACCACATCCTCCAAGCCAGTATATTTGCAAGTTGTATGGTACAGAAGGCTGTGGGGGATACCCTTAGCTAGGAATAAAAGTTGGCTTCCCGGTGCTACATGTACCGAAGGTTTCTTGAGTATCCTTGAACGTAAGTTTTCCGTAAATAGCATATCTTATATGTCAGAATCCTTTATGTAGTGATTCAAGAAAGCTAATTAAAAGTGTAGAAACGCGAAACACGGCTTGAATCTGATGTAGTAGCTACGTTCTAAAATGTGATAGGCAATTTTGTCTTAATTGTCTCAACATGATTGTAATATTATAAGTGATTTCCTTTAGCCAATAGTTTGTCCGGATTTGCGAACCTCGATAGACAGACACACACACACGGACGGAAAGACGGACATTCATTTTATGCATTAAGATATGCCGCCTTAGCCGTATACTAGTTTCCACCACGGTTTCGCTGTCGCTGAAGTCTGTGCTGCTTTCGCTGTCCAGGTCACTGCAAACGTCACCGGGTTCGCCGGCCCTATAATGCACTTGACTCGTTGCGATTTTGTCGCCCACATTCGAATACAAGAAGGCCAGCTTTTCAACACGAGCAGGCTTTAGACGATTACGACGTTTGTTGTGGATGAACGCGTGGATTCTCCACGAGCGTTCACTGGCTGCAGAAGACGTTGGGATACTCAGCATGCGCGTGACAATTTCTCTGATAGTGGAGAAGTCGGCGCTTGTGAGACGCCACCAGTCCAGTGGTGTAACGTTTGAAGCTTGCTCCAGTTGCTCTTGAGACCACCCACCTTTCGCGCGAGTAAGCTTTATCACTGTATCCTGGAAAGATTTCTCTGTCGCCCCAGGGTGTAGAACAGCCCTCACAGCAAGACTTACGCACGCACTAACGGCTTCATCCAAATCACCATCATCGATGCGGTCAGGAGATTTTGAGGGATCTAGCAAGTACGCAGCAAGCACTGACTTTCGCTTCATCGATTTCTAGCGCTTCGAAATAATTGCTCATGTGCTTGCGAGGATGCCATTTTCGACGTCGTCCGTCTGTGTCTCGAAGACTCGGTGGTGGCGTAGATCTTAAAAATAATGATACACCATGGACAGGCAGCACCCATGCTTTTCTAGCGCTCCAAGTGCTTTGACGACTAGCTCCGTCAGGCGCAAGGCCGCTCGTGCTTTCATCCAAAAGCTGCTATCCGCTAAAATGGTCTTCACACGGTCAATTCACCGCGGCAGCGTTGTAGCGATCTAGCAGGGCTTCGTTGGCAAACACTTCACGCAGTACTTTTTCGTTCTGGGCGATACTCGAAATGCAATTGGTACATGAGTACCACCTCTTAGAGACAGGAATTGCCAATGCACGGCGCCGCTGGCGTGACCCCAGCTTCTGACACTGATCATCTCGGAAGCGATAAAGGAGAGCAGGTCTTTTCCGAACAAACTTGGTGACTGCAACAGCGTTTTCGAGGACATCAGCGAGATACGGAACAGCAATCATGTTCTTCAATACCAGATTGAGGGTGTGAGCCGCACATCCATTGCAGGTTATGGCTGACGACCTTGCAGTCAGTAGTTCCCATGCCTTGACCCTATTTGGTGCATTATCGGTAACCACTGCCCATACAGACCCCTTACCAACAATAGATATCACTTCAGAAATAACTCTCGCCAGCGCAGCAGCCATTTACTCTCCCGTGTGATGGTCATCCCGGGTTCGAACCGAACTCCAAAACATCGGGCGAATGAATGGTGACACTACGATAGAATTCACGCTGCTTTCACTGTTAGGGTCCGACCATCCGTCACAAACCACAGCAACAACCTGTTCACATTGGGACACGACTTTCACATTATCCCACTCCTTGCTATACTCCAAATCGAGCAATTTCGTTGCTAGCTCCTGACGTGTAGGGATAGGCATTCCAGGGCGATAACGCGTCAAAATGTAGCGAACTGCGGGATTATCGATCGCTCGAAACGAAATTCAGGCCGAATAGAAAGCGGCGGCGGTGGTCTGATGAAACTCCATTTTCTCGGGTTTTCCGACAGGCTTTTGAGGGCTAGAATGATGATCCAGGGAGTTCTTCACCCGGGATCGTTTTGGAGGCACAGTATCGACGGACACGCCACGAACTCGCTTTCTGAGTAAGTGCAAAACCTTTGCCCGGATACTCGCTGGAGCAACCGGACATTGGCGAACGATGTGCAGGACTAAACTCTTTTTTGGTTGTGGGTGGCGCAGCACCTTGTGACAGTGCTTGCATTCCATGTCTGGGTCCTGCTTCTTTGGATGTGCCCACTTTGGGACTGTCACAACGAACTTGCTCCAGACAGGGTGGCGCGGAGAACCAAAGCGTGTACGAGTGACGTGGTTGCCCTGCCCTCCTTTCTGCTCTTCGTCGTATTCTTCCTCCATGTCGTAATTTCAATGCTCGTCTCTGGTCTATTTGCGTTGTGTTAGAACACAATGAAATCTTAGTCGTCGACTGCGAGTTGTTTTTCGGACCTTCAACGATTCGTAAGCTAGAAATACTTGCCACATAAGGTGTACAGTAGCGCACTCAGGCCTTTGTCGAGGACGCTTCGCACACGAGGTCTCTCAGCTAGCTGGTGCTAACTAAATATGCAGTGTGTACCTAATATGCACGTAAAGGTGCAAATGAGGTGAGAGTCTGGATAAGTCAAACAATTCTGAATTAATAAAAAACAAAACTTAGTGACGGTGTGGCGGAAGTAGCACGCAAACTCCGCTCAGACGACCCTGAGGATGTGTCGAAGCGTAAGCCTGGACGTCATTCAATGTCATTTTAGGCGAAATCTCCGAATGAGTAGCCCTCAAATGGCTCTGTGAGCTATGGCTTCTGCTCGATCGTTTCGCGTCTGCCTCTTATACGCGGCAGCATCCTCTCGTAGCAAGTTACTGTCCGGTTCCTCAGTATCAGACCAACGAATGATTGCACTAAGAGCCCCATCCTCATTGCAAAACCATCAGTGCTGAGCTGCCACCCGTGCACACCACTGCTGACCACCGCTCGCCATCACCGGCATCCACAACTCATCGAACGCCAGCTTGTTGTTGTGCTAGGCCCACTTCTGATCGTCACCCACTCTCCCACATCGCTGAGCTTCCAGTTCACCACACCACCGCTCACGCCACTCCTGCAGACTACCGCTCACCACCGCCCGCCATTGTAGGCTTCCACCACCTCGTCGCCCTCCATGCTTGGCGTTGTGTTGTGTTCACCTTACTCGCTACAGCGGCGAGCTGTCAGCGCTCGCCAACCACTCGCCATGCCCGGCTTCCATCACCTCGTTGCTTTCTGGGCGCCAACGGCGCGTTGGCGACCGCTTGGGGATCAAATACCGTGGTAATATGTGCGGTTGCATTTCTATCAATGTGCCCAAACACAAATGTCGAGAAAATACTGACGGGACGTATAGCTATTGGTCTTACTTGGTTTATATTACCCAGAGATGTATACAGCTTACTCACAGAAGTATCCTTCGACGGCTCCGTGAGAGTTCAATTAAGTATATGCTGTTTCAATGAAGATACGCAACCGGAACCGCTTTTAAAACTTTCAGCCCAGTTCTGTATAACAGGGGGGGGCTACTTTATTACTAATAGAAACGTAGGGACTAGTGTTGTTTTACTTTTAGACAGCCGACTCGTATGCAAATTTTAGCTTGATTTACTATTGATGGTTTTAATCCAAGTGTTTAAAACCTATAAGCATTAAAAACACACACTTCAACGTGAAGTTTCTAAATGTTCTCGCTATTGTGCTCTCAGCTAACCCTCTACTACCTGGTAAGAAGCGTTAATACCGGTAATGGGTTAATACCTTGCTCTGGAGTTTACCCAACACTTACTGACTCAGAAAAGGACAAACAGGGTGGTGCAATACTACGAGAGCTACGGGTAGGCTGGGATAGCTGTCTTTCTTACTCTCTGAAACGAGTCTGGTTCATCCGAAGAAGCTTGGAATTTAGCGTAATTTATACGGCCCAGTTGTTTTCAGTGAAGGTGAGTGCAGATTTTTTTCGAGTACTGGACAACTTGGTGCGGCTCCTACGAGCCGAGTACACCGTTCAGCGTTCGACACCCGAGGCCGTGGCTCGCTTGAATTCCAGACGACAGATGATCGGCGAAAGGCTCGTCGTGTACGCACAAGTACTGCGCGAGATCTAGGGCTCACGAGTATGCGTAGAATTGGGGTGGTTTGCAAGTATTATCCCAAAGCGGCTAGCATAGTTATTTACTCGGATGCCTTTTTTTTACTCGGATGGTGCATTTCAGCGGTACCCTATATTATTCATACAATCCTATCGACCGTGATATCCCAAATAGTGATAAACTCTAAACCTTAAGCTAGACACCTCAGCCAAATTTATTAGCCTTTCGAAGGCATCTCCTTCGCCTGCTTCGCAGCCGCAGCAGCTGCGGTGCGGCCTCACTAGAAACAGGTGTAGCAATCAATGATGCCCTCAAAGACTGCTAGCCCCGACACTTTAAAGTGATGGGTGCTTAAGAAAAGTATGTTTACCAATTCACGCAGGCTCAGTAACCGGCTCCAGTTACCGGCGCAAGATTCGTAGTCAAATCCTTCAAAAGAGGCTTCAGTAACCGGTCACAGCCACCTTCGGCGTACTGCTATCCCAGTATAAAGTACATGTACCCGTACCGTACTGTACAGTTAAACCCGTACTAAGTGATAAGTCCCGTGGACACAAGTGGTATCATTTATAATAGTATTATCAAATTTTACAGCAACCGTTCATCAGTGACAGCGAGCCACTGTCGTCTTTCCCTAGGCTATCGCGATTCGCGGTCATCGTACGCAGTGGTCAAGAATATTTCTTCGGTGGGCTCACATGGCAGCTCTTCTTGGGTTAGTGGCTCGATTTAATGCCGTTTTCCAGAACTATGAAGTGCGCGGCCGATGCAGAAAGACTATCGCATGTCCTACATGTAGCCGATCATTGCATACCAGTACTAGAGTGCGTCGTGTTTTGCTTTTCTTTGCCTACTAGCCATGATTTCGTCGGGGCAGAGCTCATAAAATATAATTTGAATTTGTTGCGGTTTAGTCGGCTAACTACACGCTAGGTCGGGCGCAGCAGCAACCTAATTCAAAGCGGACGACAGCGGCAGGGGTTCCGAAAACGCAATTATCAGATTGATACTTCATGAGAAATCAATAATTAATGTATTACAATGATTCTGAGCAATATCATTGCCAGCCAAGATCGGTAAAAATCACCGTACGGTGGTCTTTCTGTTCTCAATCCAAAATAAAACTTATAGTATTATAAATGAACACTTATTAATAAAACACGAGCCACAAAGATAAAACAACACCAACAAATTAACATAACTACGATTTGGCTGAAGATGATACCGAAACACCACCAATAAATGGTTACTCTAATGAGTACCTTCCAAAACCCATATAAAACGGTTTAATCAGTTTAATCGGTAATTTAAAATAAATTACAAGTCGCTTTAATCCGCATCAAAATGGTTGCTGGTACACGACCTGTGGGTATAAGAAATGTATAATATTTAACACACTGAACGACGAAGGGATAGTGAAGTTCGGTCATGTGTTTAATCGTGTTGCTACTTAATAGTCGGATTAGAGATTAGATATGTTTGATGAGACCAAAAAAAAAGTGGTCTCACCAAACAATTCACCGTGATTAAACTTTAATGCGCGACCTTTTATGTAGGTTTTGGAAGGCACCCAATGGTAGGAAGTACATACAGGACCTACGGTCGATAAAGCAAAACCTCTACCTTACAAGTACAGTTTACTACTTTACATAATTCCGGGATGGCAGCAAAATAATCATTGTAATTAAAGATTCGAATGTATTTTTATGAGTACTTCGAAGTATTATTTTTTCGGGACCTGGCAGGTCCCACCTCCGAACAGAAGATGATACTGTTCGAGGCGTGCTCTTCCTATCCCGTCACCGAAGCAGAAGCTGGTTTGGAATCCAGATTCGATTCAGGAGGCCCAGAGTGGAGAAGAAGTTACCAGCAGTGTTGAGTGTTAATCTTTCCTCTCCAGGCGAAAAGCATACGCGTAGCTAGGATCAAAGCATACGCGTATGCTCAGTTCTATTTAATTTTATGTAGAAGTTTGTATTGAAAGGCGTATGTTATGCAAGAGAAAAGTCAAATTGAAGCAGATGCAAGATAATTTGTAAGGCAGTCGCGCTTGGTCTTGGGGCCACATATTCCAAAGAACACATTCTGATGTGGATCAGAGCATTCGACGCAGTAGAAAGATGATTTCTGCTTGCATACTCCGCATTAACGCTGTGCACGGTAATTTTTAGATCTGGTTGATGCGTACTGAGGTAGATTGATGAAAGCTTCAATGCGATGCGGCGTGTTTACTTCATTCTGCTCCGCCGTATCTCCGACAAAACTGCGAGTTACTCTGGAGGCGATATAGTCGTTGAAGATGAGCTGGTGGGCAAGTTGCGAGACGAAGTCTTGAAATTCGAGCACCGGGTTGTGTTGGTGGTTACCGTCCGTGGTATTGTGACAGTAGGCCTTGTACGCATCGACTACGACCATCCCTAGCTGTGTACTCCAATTTAGCGTTATCCATTCCCTTTCTAGAGCGAGGCTACATTGACGCAAATGGTTGTGCACATCCACGGCCACGAACTTAGAAAAGTGTAGTTCGATCATTTGTGGTCGCTCAATCTGCTTTTCATAGCGAAGTGTTTCAATGATCCCATCACGTTATACTAGGCGCTGACGAGGGCGGACTGAGTTGGTACCTGGTAAAGTGGTGCCACGATTTGTAATTATCATCTTAGCCTTGCGATCAGCCCAGCAGACAGCGTACATTTGCGTGCCCATATCAGTTGTGCTCGACAAAACCTTACAAAAGCCTCTAACTGGTTTTTCGGCAAACCAGGATTGTAAATATTTCTTAGGATACCCAACAGTTGCAGTCCTTACCATACCCATGAAAAACAACCCCATGCGCGATTCAAGCTGGACTAACGTTTTCACCGATGAAAATGCACTGTCGGCTACAATCGTGCGACCGCTACCGCGGTATGGCTCCGATAATCTCAATACCACCGCTGTTCCTTCACCGTACTCTGCATTGTACGGTTTGGCTCTTTGTCGAGTAGCACCTTCCATTAGTTCCAACCTCATCATAATACCGGTATCGCCATCAGCTAAGGCCTTGAGTTCAACCCCCATACCTTCGGGCTTTCGAATAATTTTGGTTTTGTGAGGGACGCCGTCATGACAATATTTTCCTTCTCTGCCTTTCCAGGCGCTCGTACTCTCATCGATGCACAGCAGGCTACCAGGGGAAACGACTTGCAGGCGACGGGAATTGAAGCCATCGACAATGGGTAGGATGGGGCTCCACGGATCATCTGCAATATCCGCATTACCAAATGCCATGCAGCCAAGTATCTGGTCAAAACAATGTCTAGACATACCAAAACGCTGACCGTAATTAGCGGGCGTTCCGACACTTCCCTCTTTTACCCAATAAATTGGTAGGGGGCCTCTGCGGGGATCATACCCCATAGCAAGTCGAATTCCGATCCATCTAAATCCCCTTGTTTACTCCATCGGTAACTCTTCATTTGCATGTTGAAATTTGTGTGCAACAGTGTATCCCTCAATGTAGCCATCGGGTACATTAAATAGAAGTAGTCGCTCAGCTTGTTGCCATCCAATACCAGCGACTGGGGCCACATCAATAATGGTCGTCGAGGTCGAATATGAGAGCCGGGGTCGACTGTAGCGGAGGAGCAGGGCGTCTAAACCCGCTCGTGTACAATCACACCACCGTTATCGCTTGTACATTCGCTAGTTTCTTCTTCTCCGAAGGTGGATTCATCGTCAAATGACGACGGCGAGTTGAGCGCTGCAGAGGCTGTTAGCAGATCCGTGAACGACCTAACGGACGGGTTTTGCGCCCTAGTAAACTCATCTGCTTCAGTAACTTGGGTGTCTTGGACTGCCGCAAGCGTTATAGACCGTGAGAAAACGGCTTCGAGAGTACCGCAGGACCACAGAACATCAAATTGTTGCTGCCGAGACTCTTTTCGCACAGCACGCACCACGCCGACCTTCGCCTTTGTCTTTTTCGACTTGCCTACAACACGAGATCCGACCTGCATCTTCGCCATCTTCTTTTGCTCAGTTTCGACCGAAAAACAAGGAGGGCACCAGAAGACGCTTCGATTTGTCTGTACCCAAGAATAGCATCTAAGTAGCTGTGAAAGTTGTAAAATCTAATTTTGAAGTTGAGAATACGCGTATGCTTATGAGCAGCTGTGAAAGTTGTAAAATCTAATTTTGAAGTTGAGAATACGCGTATCAAGTAGCTGTGAAAGTTGTAAAATCTAATTTTGAAGTTGAGAATACGCGTATGCTTATGAGCATACGGGTGTGCGCACTGGAGAGGAAAGGTTAACCTTTTCGCGAACACGGGGTTATCATTTGACTAAAGTATACTATACAAGCCAAGACACTTCGTCATGAAGGGGGGCATTTTGCCCCCCTTCATAAACCACGGTACTCGCCAGCGAGGGTGTCTCTTCCACATAGTTGTACATGAATGGTGAAAGGGGTCATTCTGCCCCCGTTCATAGCTCACGGTACTTGCCTGAATATTGTTTTGCAATATTCTGGTTGGTTCTGATAGCCGCGCGGAAATTCGACAGCAAGGTCAGCTATTGGCTGAGGCTTGACCAGCATGTTCACGTAATGTCGGCAGATCCATGAATGATATCCTGTAAATTACTAGTCCCACTTTTCCCCAGCTTCAATCACGATATGCAAGGTTGCCAAGGCGGGCGGCGACGGCTAAGTGCGTAAGAGTCCTGACGATTCGCGCCATTATCTAATGGAATGATAGTAGATAATGGCGCGAACTCGTCAGGGAAGTCGCGCAGTCACCAAGTCTCCAGGCCAAAAACCTTTGTCAAATTTCCTCACGACAGCCGCACTATCATTCCAACAGCAGAGACCACCAACACATGCCTTACCAGCGAGCAAGAGCGGCTTGCATCGCCGAGTAGGTCTACTAATGATGGAAGCAGCGTGGTTGACGGTTGCAGGCATCCGAAACAGCACCTGGCAGCCAAGTGAGTATTTGTCTGAATCTAAGTATTAAAAATAGCCTATGCATGTATCTTTGTTTCAGTATGAAAATACTGTTCGTGAAATCGAATACCTGTTATTAATGGTGATACCGTTTTGATAGCTGCTACTACAAACAGTCGTATTTTATCCCTTATATTTTGCTACCTAATTGGCGGGCTTTACAACTCAGCACCCGCATGCACACTTCCACCACAAGCCAATAATCGTGGCGGAAGAGAAGAAACCAGTGATGACCAGGCTTCGACCGAGCTGCAACCGGACGGAGGAAACCGGCGCAGCGATCGGTGGCTCGGCATCGAGGCTTCGAGTACGCCGACTCAGAAAGGTGGACGAATGGCTGAAGTCTCTCCGCTTTCTGGGAGTGGTGCTGGCGTGGTCGATGCCGCACCAGGTAGCCATGATGCTGGCGCGTGTCGTGTGGAGGTAACCGGCCAGTGGCTGGCCCCGGCAAGCGTAAACGAAATCGACCACGGGGCTCCAAGAACAAATCCACGCCTACTGGCGAGATAGCATCGCCTCAAACCAAGCGGCATCATCAACGTGCTACCTCCACCGAGCGGAGCAATCCCAGGCGCCTTGCTACGGCACTGTGTTGGCGATCTACCTGTTACTACCGGCATCGGTACCAGTCACCCTCCTGTTACGGGATCAGTGGCCGCTACCACCAGTGCTTTGTCTTCGTCGGTTGTAGCCGACGTAGCACTTGCTGCTTCACCTGTTGAGCGTCACTATCAGCAGATGTAACAGCATGTACTTTGAGCCGGCCAAACACTGTCAAGAATCAAGTGATCTGTTCACGCATGTTGATAGGACATCTAAGACATGACTACAGCCTAAGTTCAGGCATATTTTCTAACATCCAGCTTCTGCTAGCTTTTTTGCCTACATCCCTGTACCGTTCTGGCAACAAGTTCTAGCGACCTACGCAGTGGTGTGAAGAAGTTGATCGAAAAACGCGAGATGTCATTACCCCACGTGCGCATCAGCGCTTGGAGACGTCTCTGCAGCGCGGTGCCGGTGTGCCCTGTACGTCTCATGCGATGGGCCACAGCGCCCCATGAGATCCGGCGCGCTCCGTCGCTGTAAGTGCGTGCTATTTGGACGAGCTGCTTGTCGTCTTCGAAACTGAACGCAGTTCGCGTGACAGGTCAAACGACACTGTGCAGAAAGCTGAGTAATTGTCTTGATCTGATTATAGGAACTGACAGGTAACTAATGGTGGGTAGTCAGTGCAGTGGTGTTGAAGAGACGGGGGAACAACACGGAGCCTTTGCCACGTATGCGTTGTCACCAAAAAATCGTACTTACACTGGGTTTTGTTGACGCAATCCCCGTAAATTTTGTACTTATACGCATAATTTGCATTTATGTTTGACACATACTGCAATCTAACCGAGGGGTTGGGCTATCATCATTTTTTTGATTGATCGTTAATGGACGTTCCAAAACACGGTGAGGTCTAAGTTGAAGTTCTGTCAAGGGCAAAATGACCCCCTTGATGGCGGTTTTTCTCTCAGGTTTTGGAAAAGGCATGAAGGGGGGCAAAATGCACCATTTGGCCGCGAAAGGGTTAAAATATACGAATATCAAATTTGAACCAAACTCGTATCAAGTGTAAAATTCGATAGGTACCATTTATGGTTGATCGCTTTTACATAGTCGATGGATCAGTTTCGTATCACATATAGCAGGTTAGCATTTTTCTCAGTGATCATTTGGTACGGGTTCAACTGTACCTGTTACTAATAGGAGAACTTCCGCGTCATTTCGAGAATGGTGGCCGTAGTGCTGACAGATCAATACTTATTTTCACTGATCTGCGTTCTGACTTCCAGGATATCATTCCTCCATTTATAATCAAATTAACAAGGTATTTAGAAAGTAAAGTCAAATCTGCTTGGTTGCTCGGACGATACATATTCATTTGCCACGGGTATCGGTTATCATGGTTTTAAGAGAAGGACAAACGTGGAGATGTGAAAGTGCCAGATTGCTGTCATGAAATGCTCTCT
This sequence comes from Phytophthora tentaculata, assembly GCA_033557915.1. Classification (NCBI taxonomy): domain Eukaryota; phylum Oomycota; class Peronosporomycetes; order Peronosporales; family Peronosporaceae; genus Phytophthora; species Phytophthora tentaculata. Next base: position 2,414,549 of record JAUCEA010000005.1, read on the forward strand.
TGTGCATAGAGCGAACTACGTTTTGCGTAGAGTCAAAAAGACAAAGTTCACGCCATTCTTAAATTCCACTGCTACCAAAGGTAAAGACATGATGGGGGCCTTTCGACCAAAAATGAATGTCATCACTGCTTTCTTTGCTCTAGTTACGGTCTCCGTGACTGGGCTTAGTCAGATCTCACTCGACGACGTTCCCTCTGTAAAACTCCACGTCACATCCAAGCGCGCGTCGTTACACATTCACGGCCAGTCTGAATTCGACGTCTTCGCCGTTCCAGTAGTGTCGGCAAACGGAACGAATGTGTTGTACGATGGCTACGCGACTTTTAAGGAGGAAGGCAACACCTTCACATATTCATACGTCAATGGTGTCGGCTATTTGTCCACGAATGAATATGAGGAACAGATCGAGTGTATCCCATCGACCACACTACCGTTCAACTCAATATTGCCTGCATTGAACGACGCAACACCGATTCCCAGTGCCTCTATCGGCGACGAAACGGTTGAATGCACGAGTGGAAATTTGTTTAAAACCACATTCGCTGGAGTCCATTTCGCTATCTGCGCGTCAGGCGAGTCCGGTTTCATAGCGTACAGCAGTGACTTCACTATCGACGTGGAGTATTTGGAAAACTCTGTCACGATACCGACGAGTGAAGGTGCTCAGTGCGAACCTGTAGCTACGCCAACTTCTGTGACTCCGACTGCACTAGCACTAATAACCGGAAGTGCTCTCCCGGCGAGTACCTCGAGATATCTCAAGACTGCAGAGCACATGGCGATGGAAGCTTCGTCCTGTAAGTGCAAGTCCACGCCTCGTCCGTGCATCTTCTTCCATGGTATTGGCAATTCGAATGAAATGGAGGAACTGCAAAACACTCCTAAATACGCGGGCGGTAGAATGGGGAACATGAACAGACATGCTCCGTGCTGCTCTACCGTGAAATACGCCATCTTGAACACCATGGACTACACCTGGACCAACGATACTTTACAAGACAAATTCTGTGATCGAGCACTCCGATTTAGTGACATCAGTCACGTAAAAGCAGGTAAAATTACGGATACCGTGATCATCACACACTCGATGGCTGGACTTGTCATGTCGATGGCCTTAGCAACAGGCAAATGCAGTTTTGGAGAAGGCTCCACGTGGGTCGCTTTGAGTTCTCCTATGACCGGAAGTATGGCGTCAGACTATTTCCAAGACTTTTGTAACGACGACATCAGTGAAATGGCCACCGATTTATTGGAGTTTTTGGGTCAGTGTCCAATGCCAAAAGCTCGACAATCGATCATGTACCAGAACGGAAAATACGCGTCCAAGAAGTTCAACGCCGCGTATATTACCGCTCAAAAGGCGTACCGAGAAAACGTCGACGCTGCGATGTGCAGTGACAACCCGCACGGCGTTTTCTCCCCGTACCAAGCAATGATGCTCCTGGCTGCTAAAGTTATCCCACACATGTCGCCTCGGAATGATGCTCTCGTGGAGTTCCAGAGCTGTGCTAAAGGTCTGGATGCGTCCAAGTTCGGCAAGAGTTACAGGGACACGTTCTACAAACCGGAGCTAAACCACGCAGACACCGTATTCCTGACTAGCGACGGATGGTTCAAAGATTCCCAGAAGCCCGCCAAGTGGTTCGAATGTTTGTTGTGAAAGTTAGACAGTTGTACTTTTAGGAAACGCAGCTAAATTGTTTTATAAATTTCCAACATGTTAGCTATAACTTCGAGGTAGTACTTGCCAAACTTTAGAGCAGGCATTCGAACCACGTTACAGGCCGCACAGTGGTCTTGAAGATCCCATCTCCCGTCTTGAACGCCGTGTCTGCGTGGTTGAGCTCGCATCTGTAGAACCGGTCGTAGGGCGTTTTCCCGAATTTAGAGGGCGAAATTCCTCCCGCACAACTGTGGAACTCGACCAGTCCGTCGTTTCTAATGGACTTGTGAGGGATGACTCGGCCTCCTACCATGTATTTGGCTTGGTATTTGGAAATATTACCGACGGACGAGGAGCTGCACATTGCAGCATACACGTGCTTGCGATACACTCGCTGGGCTGCGTCGTACGCCGCATCGTGCGCCTCACTGCTATACTTTTCGTTTTCATAGGCCACAGACGCCGTGGACCTTGGCACCGGACATTTCCCGTCAAACAGCAAGTCCGTCATGAGGTTCCGAACCTCTCCGTTGCAGAAATCCATTAGATAATCCGACGACATACTGCCGGTCATAGGAGGACTCAGACCGATCCAAGTTGAGCTTTTATCGAGACTGCATTTCTTGTTAACGAGCGCACCGGCGAACATCAGTCCGCCCATCGAGTGGGTCACAATGATCGTATCCTTAATTTTTTTCGTTCTCGCATTAGAGGTCGCTGACATGGACAGTGCGCGGTTACACACTTTTTGTTGGAGGGAAGCGTCCGTCCAGGCGTAGTCAACTGTGTTCAGTGCGGCATATTTGATAGTAGTGCAGCACGGAGCGTGGTCCTTGATGATATCCCAGCCGAAATGACGAGAAGTGTCTTGCACGGTCGGTTCATCCTTCTCGTTACCCAGCCCGTGGTAAAAGATACACGGACGAGGAGTCGATTTACACGAACAAGAAGAAGATTGTATGGCCATGTGAGCCTCTTCCTTGAGTTTTCTTCGATCACTGGATGGAAGTTCGTCTCCACTTAACAACGCGAGTGCTGTGGGAGTCAATTCGGTGGGCTCTGCCAAGACCCCGCACGATGATCCATCCTCTAGCTTCATGTGTGGGATACTAACAGGGGCGTCCAGATAATCCACGTCGATGGTCACATCGCTCGCGATCGCAGTGAATCCAGACTCGTCCGTCGAACAGATCGCGTAGTGAATCCCCGCAAACGAAGTCTTGAACAGGTTCCCACTCTCGCATTCGATAGGAACGCCACCTATCGAGGCACTAGGAATGGGCGTCGCGTCATTTAACGCAGGGAGAATGGCGTCGAACGGGAGGGTGCTCGGAGGGATACAATCAATGGTGGGGGCATCCGACGAGGTGTCGTTTGTCATTAAATACGGAGCACCGTCCACTAGCGAGTACGTGAGCCGTGAGTGGCCCTCGACGAAAGTCGCGTAGCCGTCGTATCGCACGCGTAGACCGTCATCCGATACAACTGGGTTGGCGAAGACGTTAAACTCGGATGCTCCATGGAGCTCCAAGGATTTCCGCTGGAGCGTGACATGGAGTTTCAAGGACGGCAGGTCGGACAGCGACGTCTTAAGGAGGCGAGAGTCATGACCAGCTGCGGACACTGTAAAGACGGACAGCGAGAAAACAGCAACACGTACGGCCCGCACGAACCCGCTCATTTTGCCGGCTTATGGGGATAGAGTGATGAAACCAAGTCTGGCGTCGAATTCGCTTTAGCGCCCAAAAGGTATGAAGCCATACTTCCAGTCAGGAGGCCAGACCTGGGCCAAAGCTTATGGGAATTCCCTGATTCCATGCTGATGGCGTTAAAGCGATTTGTTGCATTAATTCGCATCGATTGGTCCAAAACTGCAACTTTCACTGCATAGACCTGGACAGCAAAGCATGATAGGAAATCTTACACTGTACTGAACAACATATGGGACTCGAACAGCATGAGCGTCATACCGGTACTGTTCATGATGAACATGCTCTGACCTGGTCAGAGACCTGGTCCCTGGAAATCGGCTCGCCACCTGCGTTGAGCGAGTCGCACGGTGCAGCACGCCGTCTTGCTTCAACTTGGGCAATTGGCAGGTTTAATAACGTTGATACAAGTTACTACGTAGTACTTTACCGGAACTGAGGTACATTTTCTTAATTATTGAAACCGATAACAAAGGTTATTAATAACCCTTTAAAATACTTTTGCGAAAACGGAATCAGTGGAAAAAACACGCAAATGTTACATAAAACGTCCATGTGTGTGTGTTTTTTTTCTTATAAAATTCACACATCGAAGAAAAATTCACGCCTCAATGAGGCGGCCTCATGTTAACTCTTTTTTTAAAGAACATGGTTTCTTGACATGAACCAATTGGCGGGTCACCAACTATTTTCAGGAAGAAATCTGAATTATTTATTTTATGTTTTAGCATTGGATTGCATAGCAGAAAATCACTTTGCACGGTATAGCCTTAGCAATGTACCTAAGTAGCTACGGATATTAATTTACCCACACAACAGCTTCTTTCGCTGGCGATTAAAAATCATTCGTATATGGAATTAGCGTGCAGGCGCTTTGTGATTCTTCCTGTAAGTTCACTGGGTATTGTTTCAATTCTCCCGGTAAAGTGTCAGATAGCGCAAGTAGAAACTAAGTGCAGATATCCTAAATCTACCATTCGGCTACTTCGTGATTGGAGACAATGCGTATTTGCTTGCGCCTTCAATGTTGACCCCTTTTACCAAGCCGGAAATTAAGACGAGAGCGCACTCAGACTATAATTTCTACTTATCTCAGTTGCGGATTAGAATCGAGATGGCTTTCGGCTTGTTAGAGAATAAATGGCAAATATTTTGGCGACCGCTTTCTGTGGACTATATCCACACTGGTCTGGTTATAAAAAATTGTATGAAGTTACACAACTATTGTATCGACGACCCGACACACTCGTCCGGTTTAAACAGCGTTCGAGTTGCTCTCCAAGAGTTCAATGTGCTGGACACCTGTGACTACTTGGCTTCGCCGCCTGCATCCACACCGGGCATCAAAGTGAAAAACGGACACATTTTGCGACAAGTTGTGATGGAACACATTCAAGATCACAATATGTCTCGACTTTGTTATCTGAAATAGAGAGTTCATGTTATACGTATTGATCATCAATAATTACTTCTTCTAGCTTATCCATCTTGGTTTGAAGTTGGCTAATTCGATTCTGCAGGCGAATCTTCTCTTCGCGAAGTGGCGCTATTGGGGATAGTCTTTGACGCTCCGATCACGAATTTGATCTTCTACAACAGTGAGAGCTTTCCTGTTGCGAACAAGTATCTCATCTATAGCTGAGAATTTATCCCTTTTATCTGTCCGCTCGATACATTCCCGCTGAACACGTGCAAGAGCAGCCTGCTCGATAATCAAATCGCTTTTCGCGTTTGTCTCTACATCCACAAGTTTTGCGAGCACTTCTGTCAACGCGATCAGAGGGTCCGTGTTTTTTTAGTCTTTTACGGTTGTTTTTTCTTGCCTCGGTATCTACCGTCCCTTCTTTTGTTGAGTCATCTTCGTCCTCCTCGTAAACTCCAGCAGCGCAAAACCCACGGCCTGCTGTGCGAGCGCCACACCATAAACTCAATACATCACTGCTTTATCACCACGACAATAGCTCCAAAACTCTTCGTGCGTGCCAGACACCTTATTTCGTGCTTCGTCTTTGGAAAAGGCTGAATGAAGCTCCTTCCACATCGCTTTCAGTTTTGCAGCTGAATGTACTGTTATAATTTCAGGAGAGAAACCCTAAAAAAAAGAGAATCTTCGGACGCGAGACCATCATAGGTTTCACAAACGGAGTTAAATGCGGCTGCAACATCTTCCCAGAAAGGACCCTCCTTCATCAAGTTGTTTCTGGTGAGTTGATCACCGGATGATATGAAGCGCTGAGAGAAACCGTCGGAAAATAGTACATTTACTAGTCGAAATACGCAGTGGCGGGTACGTCGAGCCTCTTCCGATTCTGTGGACCTTTTCCTACGCGTTGCTTCGTCTGCAGTAGAGCGATCCCACCTTTCGACTCATTTAGAATTGCAACTCGGTCATCTTTCTTGGTATTCTTTGCAACAGACAGTTTTCGAGCGGTGCACTCAAGTTTTAGTTGGCCCACCGTCCACTCCCGGTTATCTTCTGATGTCGGCGGTATCACAGCTCGCTTGTTGTCAGGCTTTTGTCGTGCAGTTATGGTTGAGGCTACAAGGCGGGGGGCTTCCGTTGCAGAGTCGGGAGGTGTTGCTGCCTCCATGGTGCTGGTCTCGATATGATAGCTGCTCAGAGGTCTCCTCAAATCCGAAACCAACGCTGTTGTTTAGATTATGATCTGTGACCTGTTAGGAACCGCCATTGTATCATGATCCATCTAACACCTATCCGTAATTGGGGTCACGACCCCATGATATTTGTTAGGAACCGGCCTTAACGGTAGACAGACACATCCGGATTATCACAACACTTACATAATACATATGCTCTATGGCAGAATAGTTGAGTGGCGGGTCAGTGGTGTGACCCGGGTCACCGCCAATTGGTTCACAAGTCGGTACTGGAATTAACAACAGGGCCCTCCACAATTTAAACCGCGTAGTGCCATTTGGAAGGCAACGCACAATAAAATAAAAATTGTGCTTGGAACCTTCACGCCTCCGGACCATGAGGGGAACTCCAACACACTCGGACCGCCACTGCTTATGTGAATACCATCCTAGAAGCAGTTTCGCAGTAATGCATTAGCCGGCTTATGTTGCGTAAAGCAAGTTGAAGTGAACATACAGAGCAACACGCCAACCTGCTTACCTGGTAAATTACCAGTGGTAATAGCGCAGGACCACGACGACTGCGTGTGGCGGATACAGAGTCGAGCGGCGGAAAAGCGGACTCAGTTTGAGAGACACGCACTTTTTGCCTTGGCTCCTTTAGTACTTCAAAGTAATATTATCCCGATGCCTCTATTTAAAGAAAATAATGCTATTCGACTAGAATCGATGGTATCCAACTTACTGAAAGCTCCGTTAGTTTAAAATGTGGTAACGCTAGGCGTTTTAGCGGGCTTAAAGTCTATCTCACCTACGTAATACGATACGCAGCCCTTTTCGTATTTCTTTTTCCTTATTTTTTGATTGATGCATCTTTTACTGTATTTAAATTAATACAAATCGCATCATTTTGCATTATGTTAGTTTGCTTATTTTAATATTCTCAAAATTGTGCATTTCGTAATTAAGAAACGAAATACACAATTTTGAAAATAATTACTTATGGCCTTCCCAGCAGAAAAAGAAAATATTCAATTGTCCGTAAAATACCGGACGGAAGTACCAGTGTACCTGTCGTCGTCAGGACAGGACGTCCGGAAAATTCTGCTCAGTGACCCTTAGAAAGCATACAATCTTTCATATAAACATCTTCTGGCTGTAAATGCCACAGCTTTCTCAGGACGGCACTCCTGAACACGATGGAGGCAGAGCACGACTCCTTGTCAGCACTCGAAGAGGAAGTGACAAGCGCTCGAGCTAGCACGATCTCATTGAACTCGCGCGCTTCCTACCTAAGCTCAATAACTCGATTTCTGCAGTGGATGTTAAACAACAAATGCTCATTGATTTCTGACAGCTTTGCCAACGCGGTTGAACTAGATGCAAATGGGACAGCAACTAGAAGCTCCATCAAACTTGCATTGTCGTCGGCTCCAGCCAACCCCCCTTTTATTTTGACCGAATTACGGCACGTGACTTACGAACGACCATTATCACAGCTTCTCGACTTACGCCGGACATCGCTCCGCTTTCTACAACCTCTTTCAAGATTATCATCGAGTTATGTCTTTGGACCTAACACGTGAGCTCAGCAGTCACTTCAAAGGATTTCAGCGCAAGATAGCAGCTGCTATCAGCCAGGGGCATGGCCAAACAAAGTGGGAAAGGACCCAACGCCTCTAGATTTATACAAACGCATTGCCATGGAAATGCTTACCTCTCATTTGCGAGATATGGTATTTGCTAGAACCTTCATGATATTGTCGTAGAATTTGATGTCACGAGCCGCAATACGGCCTCGATCTGCTATGGTCATTTGGAGTGGCGTGGAGACGCGTTGTGTGTGTATTTGCTCATATGAAAAACGACCAACGAGAATCTCGTCCTCGAGATCCACGTCACGTGTATTCAAATCCGACAGCACCAGAGATATGTCCCATTCTCGCTCTTGGTAAGTCGTTAGCATTTTCACCAAGATCCATCAACATGAATAACTAATACTCTGAGTGTATAGGCATATATTGGGCTTCATATGGTGTCGACGCCAATGACACTCATTTGTTTCCTGGGAACGATCAGTATGAACGTTTCAGGAAGGTACTAGTACGCGTATTGAAGACCGAATCTATCACTAATGAGCTCGACCGTCGTGGAACGGATGCCAACGACATTGGCGCGCACTCTATGCGCAAAGGTGCTTCTACGTTTTGTTCCTCAGGATCGACAGCTTGCCACCTGCAGTAGCTGTCCATCTTCGAGCAGGTTGGTCGATGGGCGGTGTACAGGATCGCTACATTAGACAGATGCAGCCGGTGATATGTTTGTGGGTCGAACTGTGAGCGGACTTCCGATTTTGCAGCCTGAATTTGCCGTCATTCCTCCCCATTTTTCTGCTGATAACGAAGCCGTCCAGAGAGCAAAACGCATTTGTTTTCCTGGACTACCAGATTCCGTCGGATTTGTTGCTGTATTTGCTCTCGCATCTCTGATTTACCACTTTGATTTCCTTCACGAGCATTTACCAGACACTCACCCGCTTTTTCAGTCGCCCCTCTTTGCTGATACGGAGCTGATAGCAAATTTACGTTCGATTGTTAAGACTAATGGACCTGGATGTGAACTACAACCTACAGGCGTTCCACCACATGTTACGATTCTGGCCGAAATCGCGCTGCGAGAAATGAGCTACGCGATGAAATAATTGCTCGTAAAGCAGACATGCGTAAAATTACGGGGTCGAATGATGCGCTGCATGATCGGCTGGTGTCCGGTGTATCTGGCCTATTGGAGCAATGATTCTGTCAATCTGGTATTCCCACATGTAACAGCATGGCGGACGCTATGATGGAGATGCAGGGGTGCTTTCGATCTTGCAGCCCAATAGTGATAGTGCAGTGACAAATGATGACGGCTTGAATACTGCTGCCGAAGCAGCGCAACCTCCAACCGAAGAAGTATCGTATCCTATCTACCACTAGGGTGGAACTATGCATCTCTTTCCAGAAGATATGACGCTGCCAAGAGGCTCGGTAGAACAAGCGTGGGTATATTGGTGCTGTGGCAACACGTCGAAAAACCTCCCTCCATACCGTCAACTCCGCCCAAGTGACTTAAGTAATCGCAACCAGCGCAAGCGGTTGTGCGAGTTAAAGTTCCTCATGAAGAAAATTGAGCTGAGAGCTCAATTGCTTGGCCTTTCGACGGCCAGTGCTTCGTTTACGAAGGCTGTTGATGTATTTCAGCAGTGCAGAGACGCAATCGAGCTATCCGTAGAGACGGTGAACAACAGAAAGCGACGCCGTGGCCAACTCATCTGGGTATCAGCCGCAACTATCCTTCGTAAGAAGGTGAAGCCGCCCTGGTTACTGCTGCTGCTGGTTCGTCTTCACAGGACTAGTCTAACCGTCACTTTACAATCGAATACAAACCTCTCAGAAATAGTCGTCCTGAAAGTTCCAACAGCCGTCCGGTAAATTCCACCCACAAGTAAATACTTTTCAAGTGCCAGTGGTTTTCTGCAAGGGTTTTCAAACTCTCCATAAAACAGCTGACACACGAAGGAAGATACTGTGCAATGCGAACGTCTTTAGTTAGGTATGCACAGTGTGCATACCTAACTAAAGACGTTCGGTCAGTTGAGTTGTAGTCTGAGCACATTTGTCAAATGGGGAATGATCAATTGATGTGCACGTTCCAAAAACCTTTTCAGAGCAGATCTGACTGAACAGCAGCATTATTCTTCAGTCATACATGTACAGATTACCCCCCCCCCCCATCTAATATCCCCGTGGAACAACTTTTAATCAAGTATAGCTAGTTGATCATGTTAAGGTGGTTAATGTAGTGCACATAATTAGGTGCATGTGTCAAAACCTACTTCAGAAGAACATGTACCTTATTTGATAAACCTGTGTTAAAAGGAGCGGACCCCCAGTCCGGTGGAGTCAAACCCTATCGAATATGAAAGGATATCACGATATACGAGCTCATCTTATTTTAACCTTTATTAAAATAGATTGGTTCATCTTCGCACTGGATGTACAGTCCAACACATCTGAACGATTGCATACTTCACCCAAACAGATCACATTCCTCTGTTGTCCATCTGCAGCCAGTGATGTGTATTTCTTCCTCTTTACATGTACATGTACGAGTCGTACTGTACACAACCGTATATACATCGTGGCCAGCGAGTCTTGAGTCCCAATTCGATAACGTTCATTGATTGTTTTCATCAATTCTGCGCTACGACAATGAGAGTCCTAGTCGTCTCCTCCATTGCTCTGCTAGGCCTCGCGCACGCGATGTCGCTGAACGATGCTCCATCCGTATAACTCCACGTCACCTTTAAGCGCAAGAGCATGAAGCTCCACGGTCAATCCGAATTCGATATCTACGCCTCCCCCGTTGTGTCGGTGGTCAACGGTGCCAGTGTCCTCTACAACAGTTTCGCGACGTTCCATGAAGGCGATTCCGAGTTCACGTACACTCTCGTGGACGGATCTGCCTACCTGAGTATGACGGACGCCAATGACGTGGAAACCGTTCGATGCCTCCCGCCCAACACGCTACCCCGGGTCTAGAGCAGCTTACCGTCCTTGCAGCCTTGGATTTTTTCATTTTTTTTTGTGAAGACGTCAGTTTTTGCTTTCGGGATGTAATTGCGTGTTATATTACTTTTTATTAAGTACTCTAAAATATACGGAAGCAAACGGTAAAAACAGTCCTGGCAAGATGGGGTGAGAACTCCCACGCTCAGGGCTCGAGCGCATGGCTTTGGGGGTGCTAAAGTAAGTTTCTGGTGTCACCAAAGTGACGGCATAATTAATCCTATGAGATATGCGAAGTTTTTTTTCAACTCATGAAAAACACGCAAAATAAATACAGACAACGACGGATAAATACGTCACTATAAAAACCCGCCCCGTTCGACCATAATTCTTCCCACTCAGATAAGGATTTTAGCCAATCAGCATTCTGTATTCTAGCGTTTCTGTATATTCAAATCAATATCTGTCAATAAAGGTGCGGATTTTGTCTTTCTTTGTACTTTTTGCGTCGGTTTTGTACATACAGATCAGGTTTCAGCCAATCAAGCTAAGGGGCGGTTTACCTGGCGTCTGTAATAATTTAGTTTTGTATGAAGGATGTCATTCAGATAGGGGCGGATTTCTCCGTCGTTGTCTGTAACCACATATATTACTTGCAGCTGCGTGTTGCGCGACAGGGTCAGCATTCACGTGGGTGATTCAACCAAAGCAGGTATAAATGATTAGAGGTATTTCAAATTGCGTGTTATCAAAGACTCTCAGATATTGTAGAGTAATATATAAGATTATCGGACAATCTGACCATTTAATTTATAAGTAACGTGATGGCTTGCGAGTAGAGCGCTACCAACACTCAGCTCGCAATACGAAACCCGTTAATTGGGAAACCACTGTTTTAAGCAATTTTGTGCTGTGCTTTCAGCTTGTGAGCCCACGAATCAATCTTGAGCGTATTTTTAATGGTCATCGGCTTGTGCAACATAGCAGGTTTTGTAGCGATCCAGCGCGATCATGGCACAGAGCTGTAAGTCGGCCCTACTCCTCTCCGCTGCGGCTGATATCTATACTGCTATTTTCAATTAAATTCCTACTTGAAACAATAAATCTCCGCTGTGGAAAGGATAATTCTTTTTTGTATTTTAATTATTATATTTTTACTGGTATCCACCTTACGCAATATCTATTGTAAATTTGTATTACGTAAAGAGTGGACACCCTCTAAGTTTGTTTTACAATTTTTGCTGTACCCACTTGATCAAACAACCATGTTCAAACATTTATAAAGCGACAACTTTTTTACCTTAGCACACAACAACTGCTCAACATTACACAGCATCGCCTATTGATCTGGCTTCAGATGAACGCGCTCGAGCTACGACACGCTATCCTACCTGTAGCGCAGCCCGATTATTTTATATATATATTCAGGCATAACGTATACCTGCAGCACCTTTTCAGCCATCTTTTTATATCTTAAAAGTAGTTTTGCCTCTGGTATGTGAAATACATTTTTTTTTAACTGTGCATGGATTTAGCGTATCTTACATTCATGTAGATGAATAACTTATTAGGAAAAAAGCTAAAAAGAAATTCACAAAAGAAGTAATCATTTATAATATGTCATGTTATATCTTTCTATAGTTTCTTATTCGCCGTACTTGAACAATACAAATTACTATTAGCACTGCATTCAGCCTAAATTATATTTTATCCAATGGGGCCGCCTTCGCTGCGCTCGGCAGCCAGTAGAACGCGGGAATTAGCGTCGCCTTTATTAACCCTACCCTCGGACGGAATGGCGGACGGACACCGTACTGCGGTTGAGTTTTAAGATTAGCCGGCCGCCACCGCTTCGCGACGGAGGTGGCATGGTTGCTGGAGAAAAGGTACTCACAGATCGAAGGGCTTCGTGGTACCGCGTGCATCGAGTTCATCGCGTGGTTCGAGGTTCCGTGTAAGTTCGTGGATCCAAGTACTTTGTGGTATCACGTGTATCGCGTGTATCGTGCGCTTCGAGGTTTCGTGTAAGCTCGCGGACCCAAGTGCGTCGTGGTTTTACGTGCTCCGTACACTTTCGTGTTCCGTGGCCTACCGCGGGCGTCGTCCGCGTCTCCGTCGCTGCGTGCTCGGTCTCGACTCGTGCGTCTCAATGATGCCGTAGGTCTCACGGCGCGACTCTGTCGTCCTTTACTACGCGTTATACCATGCTATCGTGCTTTGTGGTTCAATGGTTTCCGTCCGTATTCCCTTATGGTTACTTGCACTACCGTCGTGTCGCTGTCACTTCCGTAGTCCATAGTCCGCACTCGTTTAGTGCCTCCCAAGGTTGCGCGTTCTTCCGTAGTTTCGTTTCGTTGGTGTCGCGCTACGTGGCTCTCTAATTTTCCGCCGATGATCTACCGTGGCTACGTGTACCCCCGTGGTGTTGTGCTCCCCTGGTCATCTATGGTCCATGGTTTCTTGGCTTAGTCCATCCCGTGGTTTCGCGTTATCCCGTGGTGTCGAGTCCTTCCTTGGCTTCGTGCCCTTCCTGATTTCGTGCCCATCCGTGCTTCTTGTCATTCCGTGATTCCGTGTCGTTCAGTGCTTCGCTTCTATTCTATGTAACCCCTCCAAGTGTGTTTAATGTGTGCCATACCATGCTGGTAAGTTCGCACCTTATTGTAAGGCTCGCACACTAAGTTCGCAAGTACACAATAAATTGTGGCCAATGGAAAAGCGTTTATTTTTAGCCAATCAGTCCTTACGCTGGTTACGGGGATGCTTGCTGCACTGGCGAGGCTTCCAGCGACGACGGCGGCGCTTAACGCGCTCCTGGACGACGCGTGGCGGTGGGCGTGGTGGGCCCATCGCAGCGGCCACTAAGGCTGCGCTTCGCTGGCGCGGGTCTTGGGGCGGTGCCAGAACGCCTGGCTGTATGGGCCAGAGGCACATGCGATGCACCGGCGGGCACCCGTTCGGGCCTCGCCCAGTGCGAAGGCATCCCTTGCTAAGAATTGCTCACAGCATGCACACCACCAGAGCTGCATCACGAGACCGTCGTGGTCGAACGGGGATGCACAATGTCCGCCCGGCAGGTCGGGCATATTGTTGGTAAACGCTCCATTGGAGAGTGATATTATTATTATTAATGTTAATAGTTCAATTAATTCAGGGATTTCTTTTTTCAATAAGTAGTAATTAATTAAGATGTCAACCCGGTCAAAGTTTTTTTTTAATAAATCAAAGATTCTGTTTTATAAAAACTAAAATGCCAAATATTGCCGGAATCCTGCCCAAATTCTCTTGACAGCTTCCATGGCCGATAGAAACCTTATGTGAACCTCGACGTAGCCTACTAATGCAAATTAACGTACGTACACGCAGCGTACCTTGCGTAAAGTGTCGCTCCGCGGCTCCCGTTTTTGAAAATGGGGGCATAATGAAATTTTAACGGCACATTTAAGACGATATGTACACCAAATAGAATATGTACAGCACATAATTATACTTTAGCCAATTGGGACCGCCTTCGCTGCGCTCGTCAGCCAGTAGAACGCCGGTATTAGCGTTTGTTTTATTAACCCTAGCCGCGGACGGACTGACGGACTGACAGACACCGCACTCCGGTTGAGGTTTAAGACTAGCTGGCCGCCGCCGCTTCGCGGCGGAGGTGGCAGGTTTTAGTTACAATGAATTTAGGCACCCGCCTTCGCTTCGCTCCGGCTGGGACAATTATTTAAAACATGAAATGGATGTATTTAAATGCATAAGGAACTGTAGAATCCTACTCCGCCTCGAATATCTACCTGTAGACACTGTTCTGCGTGTAAGCTCCGGCTTCATCCTCCATCCTTGGGTACTCGATCAGCACCCTGAATCTTGATCTCGAAGTAACTCGCGACATGGCAACGTACAGCTACCCGTGTGAGAAGCAAGGCGTAGCAAGATATATTCCCAAGTACTGCACCGTTTGTCCTTTCGCCTTGTTAATGATCATAGCAAAGCGCCTACACCTTAGCAACTTCGGGGTTGTTTATCTCGCCATACATCTCGTCGATGACCCGGTCCATGCCTCTAGGAATAACGGCAGGGCAAGGCCGCTTCGTCCTCAGACGCAGGTGGGTTTTCGATCAACATATCGCGCGGAAGCTTAATGTAATCCCCACCTAGGGAAGGATTCACGTCATGTCTCCCTCCCCAACCTGCAGCAGGAACTCGGCAAACGCAGCCATTTCCTCAGTAGTGTCTGCTGTATCGGCCGATCGCACTCGCATCTTTTCCGTGAGGCGGAAAGTCTGGAAAAGGGGCCACAACCTTGGCGACTTGAGGCAAGCGTCGATTGTTTCGACAGGTGTTCCATTCTTCACGACCGGAAGAATCTGACGGAAATCTCCTGAAAGCACAAACACTTTCCCTCCGAAAGGCTCGGTTTCATTGTCAAGTATGTCTCTCAGTGTTCGGTCTACTGCATCGAACGCGTGCCGATGGGCCATGGGCGCTTCGTCCCAAATGACAAGCTTGCTTGCTTGATCAACTCCTGTACATGGGTGTTCTTCGAGATAGAGCACATCGAGCTCTCGTTCAGTTTCAAAAGGATCTTGAACGTTGAATGCGCTGTTGTTCCCCCCATAAGTAAGAGCAAGGCAATGCCGCTGGACGCCACCGCAATGGCGAGCTTCCCTGAGAGTCTGACTTTGGCCAGTATGTTTCGAAGTAGCGTAGATTTTTCGGTACCTCCTGGTCCATCGACAAAAAACAACTTCTTGCCCTCCTCGGGATTTTCAACCGCTTGAATTATCTCGTCGTAGACAATCCGCTGATCTTCGTTCAGCTGATCTCCAGTGCTTACAATCGCCTCCAAAGCTGACTCGCCGTATCCGGTGACTTCACGTTGCAGTAAGCTGTTTTGCCGACGCGACTGTAGAACCAGTTCTGAAAACGCTGCCAGTTGGGGCATCTCCTCAAAGTCCGCAACTGAATGCCCATTCGCTTGAAGAAGATCTTGAATGCTTAACAACGTTTCGAATTCCATAACCGCGGACCTGAAAGGGTCCATCATTGCCCGATGTTTGCGTGCACAGTCGTCGGAAAGATCAGCGAAGAACCGATCCCAAAGACCACGAACATCCGCTGGGGCCGAATAAACCAGAATGGTGACAAATAGCTGTCGCAGTTGATACGCCATTTTGAATTCAGCGGCCTCGTGCAAACAGGAAATTCATTCGTTGTCGTTCTCCAAGTAGCCAGCCTCCCGCGCGGCAATATGGAATGTAGCGCAGACGACCCCGTTAACCGTCCTCAAGTCTTCAAAGGATGTTGGTCCTCTGCGATGGCAGAGCAAAAGCCGAAGATAGAACCGCTCAATATCTCTAGAAGATACGTGAATCATGCGCCCAATTGCCGCTTGGTACTTTTTCCGGCGAACCCACCTTTAGGCTGTCCTTTCTCCGGTTCTCTCCAACAGAACTCTTTCGGAATGTCCTGATATAACATCGTTTTGGCAATCTGGTCCTCTGGTGCTTCACTCGCACACAATTCAAAACCCTGGTCAGCGTCTTGTGGCTACCACGATCCAACACAGCCTCGGGATTTTCTGTATCTCTGAAGAAAACAGTCTGACCTGACTCGAGATGAAAAGTTAGCTGTGTGACCGCATGCGTTTTGCCCTCAATCGTGAAATCGAGCAGCCGCATGCACGCTTCCACGGGAGAAATATACCGCGCACTCAAGAGTCGTAGAATCTCGTTTGGTTCCCGGCGCATACTCGGCTGCCCCCCTCAAACTTCTTCCACCGTGAGTACAGCCCTGTCGGGCCCTTTGTACACGTACTTATACAGAAATTTAACCGCGGAGATATCCGTACATACTTCTACGTTGATGTGGCAGTTGTACTTCTGGGATAAGTAGGGGTTATATGGTGCAACCCACTGATTAATCATGGCGTTATCGTATTCTCTGCCGTTGAACATTAAAACACCTTCCGATCGCCGACGCCGTCTGTACATCGGGTACCCATTAGCATTAGCTCGAGTAACCTCTGCTAATGGTTTGGGATACCCTTATGAGCATTTGCCGTCCTTCATACAGGCGCGTGAAGGGTTCGCAGGCCCACAAAGCCCATGTAGCATGCACGACATGACTGTTTCATACAACTGAGGGTTTTTCTTCTTATCTGGGATCTCTGCACACATCATCTTGTCAATGATCTCGCGCGTCCGAGGTTTGTCTTCGTCAGCCAATATAATGAGAACGTGCGCGTGAGGGAGTCCTCTTTTTTTAAACTCCACAACTTAAATCCGCGCTCGCACTCGTCCCAGAACGCCCTTGTTTAAATCATCAATCGTCGCTTGTAATTTCTGCTGTCACACACGCGCCACGATATCCGGTCGATCTTGAGCGGTTTGTATCCCGGAAGGGATTGCTTCCAGATTCTCATCCCACTTGGGATTACACGTTTCGGTCAGGAAGACGTCAGGTCGCCCATATTCACGAACGATTGCCATGGAATCTTAATAAGACTTGTACATCGAGCGCGGGCTACCCGTGTGCGTTGCTGGTAGAATAATCCGCTTCCCAACCTGGTTGAGAAAGTGGGTAGACCTCCTCTGCCCTCTTCATTCCGATCGGGGTGTACCAATCTGTTCTCAGCCCGGTCGTATTCCGACAGTAGCACTTTTTCTTCCTCCAGAGCTACAGTGTCTTGGTTGAGCCAAGCATCCTGAACGCCCCTATATTGTTCAGCGCGAAGTGTTTTCTGGTTCTTGGCCACCCACCGGAGCTGTTCTTGCTCCCATTTCGCGCGCTGATCTACACACCACTGTTGAAATAGACACCCACCTTGGTGGAGTGCGGACCGATCATCCACTTTTTGGTGTAGGCAGTAAGCGACGTGTTCACGAAGCGACATCTTGGTTTTTTTACGATACTCTGCGCCATTCGCAAAATGGTCTGTGTAAGTCCAGCCCTTCTCTCTGTACGGAAGTAGAAGTGGATATTGTAGTGGATCGTAGTTTGCGTCAGTCTCGAATAAACGTAGTAGATTGTGATCGCGTGTATAGAGGAGCAGATCCCGAGGCTGAGCCAATTTCCGTCCTCAATTAGTCGCCGCAACCTCAGACACTGTTGGGCGGTTATGCGCTCGAGGCTGAGAGGAACTGTCGTGTCGGCGGACCAAGTCTACAGCACCCTCTGTGCTGTGGTGGCGCACTTGTTCTCCAAAACCGCGCAACTCTTTGGCTAATGGATTGTGCTCTGCCATCATTTGCTAGAGGTCCAACAGCGCAACACGATCCAGGTCCGCGAATATACCCCGACGTCTCTCGGCGCGCCGTTGCATGACTGGGTCTACAATGTAGATCTGGGCAAACTTTGGAGCATCTCGCTCACCCGTCCGACGGTCGATTGGAGGGAGTAGAGATCCTAGGTAGTGCCCCATAGCACCTTGAATGCGGTATGTGTACACTCCGTGTGCACCCGCAACACTATCGTCTTGACGGACGTTTTGAAACGATCGGTTGGAGCACGATGCTCCAATAGACGTGAAAGCTAAGGCTTGGTTGTACGCGCGGATATGACGGCAAAATTCGCGGTCTCTGTACAGCCGAAGCAGCATTGTTCGAGCCGGAAGAAGGGGGGGCAGCTTAACTCTACCGCCCAGGCAGCAAGAGATGGCGGACTCGTCCGGCCACTTCCAAGCGTTGCAGAGTGGGCAAACCGTTGTAGGCGGGAGTTTGTGGCGACCGTCGGTGACGTTGTCCCCCATTACCATGGACGCGTCAAAGTCTTCGTGGGAAATAAGAGCATGGCCATGGCGGGCACATTGGCGTCTTGTGCGTACCCGCTCGAGTTCCTGCTGGCGTTCTTCTTCTGTGAACCGACCGCGTCGGTCCGCATGCCGTAGACGGTCTAGATCACACTCAGCTTCCCGTTGCTGTTCCGGCTGCACGGCTCGCCGATCCGCTTGTTGCTGACGGTTTAGCGCGCGTGCAGCTTCTTGTACTTGTTCAGGCATATCCGCTCGTCGATCTCATGTTGTTGGCGATTTAGCTCGCGATCGTGTTGTAGCTGCTGTTCAGTCAAGTCCGTTCTGTGTGCAGCCTGCAGCTGCCCTTCCTGCTCCCGTTGCACCTGAAGCTCTCCCCCCCACGGTTGAGCTCTTCGAGCGCGTTTGCGCTCCGCGTCTTTCTTCCTCGCACAATCACGCTGAGAAAGTGTCATGTTTTCTCGTCTCGTACGAGCTCTCTTAGCATCGCTGGCACGTCGGTGCTCTACCTGAGTCAGTGTCGCGTTAGCTCCACGCGGTCTTCCGTAACTGCTAGGACATCCTGCTGCACGCTGAGGGCCTTCGGCTCTTTGTTCAGGTCAAAACGCTTCCTGGCGGCGTTTTCGTGCACCTTTGTCCTCTTGCCGGGCTCGCGTTAATGCGTTCGTTCTCGCGCAGGGCCTCCTCGAGCTCCTCGCGCGTCCTCTTCCGTTTAGTCCGAGCCATAGTTCTGCGAACACGAAAACGTGACGCGTTAGACAATGTCTAAGTACACTGCACGTAGCAGTAGGTTTTCATAAACTAGTGTCTTGGACGTCTGTGTGCTACACGAGATTGCTTGCTCCCGTCAAGGTTATCACCGACCACTTATCCCACAGTCACGGGCCGTGAGGCCCCGAGCGGTTTTAGTTGCAATTGTGCAGTCGAATTATAGAGGGTTGGGCCCCCGGGTAGCACTGTAGCTTGAGGTACGATATCCTTATGCATTAAAGGCGACCGTTAATTGCAAAGGCGGGTTATTGATAGGCTATTACAGCCCCCATCTCTCAATCGTTGATTATAATTGGCCAATTACGGTAGTAAACGACCAATTATTATACCAACTTGCACGCACGCAATGTGCGTGCCCATCAATAACCATTAACGACCGGATCAACTGGTTCGCTGTCGGGTTTGCGGTCAATGGACCAGGTTGCCATAATGTGCTCTCGCGCAGAGTGGGCTGTGGTATAAAACCCCGAGAACCCAAGGGGTTCTGGAACTAAATACCCTTAGCACGGCTACCTACTTGCAGGATAAAATCCCACAAGTAATAAGCTACCCCCTCAGCAGCCCCAGGAACTTCGGACTATCTATGTAAATAGGTCTTAGTCTCTACTAATGCAAACTAACATACATACACGCAGCGTACCTTGCGAAACGCGTCGCTCCGCGGCTCCCGTTTTGAAAATGGGGGCATAATGGAATTTGAACGGCGCATTTAAGTACGAAATGATCACCACATAGAATATGTACAGCACATAATTATACTTTAGCCAATTGGGACCGCCTTCGCTGCGCTCGGCAACCAGTAGAACGTCGGTATTAGCGTTTATTTATTAACCCTAGCCGCGGACGGAATGACGGACGGACGGATGGACTGACAGACACGGTACTGCGGTTGAGGTTTAAGATTTTAAGATATTGGGATTTGAAGTTTGTAAACAGTAGGAAGAGAAATGTGACCAAACGTTGGAAACATTTGAGCCTAAGTACAGTAAGAAATGTAATTAGTCTGGACTCCTAACTAGAGAGTTGGGCTGGTAGTGAATTCGAGCAGGTGCTGTTTTAACAGATTAAAATCCTGAAATTAAACGCAAGTTTATTTTTTTTTTTATAAAATTGTGCTAAAAAATATTTAGTGTTGACAGTTCACCTTTATAGTTGTTAATCTAATTAAGAGAGGTATTAATATTTGAAAGGCAGGTCACTTTCAATCCAAAATAACGAAAAGTATCTATTCAGTTTGATCACAACTGCAAATTCTCGGTTGGCTCACCTGCTGCAGCGGCCCCGCCCAACTTCGGGCCAGGCTCCGTCGCTGCAGTGGTGAGCGAGCTGTTGCGGTTATTTCATCTACTCATCTACGTATCTGCGTATCTACGAATTCACGCAGGAAACGTATCTAAGCATTATCTCATCGCGATAGTAATACTGGTACGTGTTATGCATGATTGTGGAGGTACATTGACCCTGCTGCAGGATTTTTGGCTAGGTGGTACAGTAGCAGGACTACAAGCAAAAGCTTACATTGTGGGGCCCGCGAATGCTGCAACTGGTGAAGAAAACTCTGGTATGATGAATTTTTCATGGCCACTACGCAGAAAGCACCGCGCTGCCAACCCCACGGGCTCCGTCGGGATGTGTGCAATGTGCCTGCGAGAAGGATGATCAGCCGCGTTGTAAGTACGTCGGCTCACCGTTGTATTTTTTGGTATTATATTGTATAGCTACTAGTTTTTTTTCACCCGATAAACAAGCGCTAGGGCGGTAAGACGATAGGACTGAGTATGTGTCTACTGTAGCATTCAAGCACGCACATGATTCGTCATCTTCAAACAGCGACTTTAAAGAAGTCTCAACGAAGCATTGACCACCGCTTCCTTATACTGATAAAGATTTGCCTGTGCTTCACCTTTAAGGCCATGGGCTTTTAAGAAACCCATGATTCCTGTACTATGCGTGTTTGTTCGTAACATGGTATAATTGTTAAATGCCACTTAAAGCCTTCTTCCTGTTTATGTGCCCATTTCCAAAGATCCTGTTTAATTTAATAAAAATAACTGTAATATGTGATGATTTTTCATTTTTGATACGAAACAAACATTTTACAGCTTTTTTTTCATTTGAAAAATGTAGGAGTTCGGTACTTACGATTTGGGTGCGCCACACCATAATGAGGTCGAATTAATCCCTATTGGGCTGTCCGTACTACGTGACCGTAGCACTACCAGGATAAGTCTTCGCATGAGACCTCTAATTTCGGTCGCTGTTTCGTGGCTCAGAGCTCCTGAAACGCTCAGTTCACCAAGTTCTAGAATAAAAAAACTAGATTATCGATTTTTTTTAATCTGCGGTTCTATCACCCGCCTTAGTTGATCCAGCGGGAATCTAACAATGATTGCTGGCACCAAATCGACTGCAGCTAGAAACCACGCCTTTCAGTATGAGAGCTACGCGTAGGCTGGGATAGATTTTTTCTTATTCTCGGAAACTGCTTCTCTCGAAGAAGCTTTGAAATTTGACACAATCGATTCGGTTTAATCGTAGGTGCTTTTGCAACTAACGATTTCCTGTACCCTCAAGCTAGACATCTCAACAAAATCTATAAGGTTTGCAAAGGCCTCATTACAACATATGTAATTATTTATGTTGCTACTGCATAGTCAATGAAAGCTGGAAGGCTGCAAGTCGGCGATATTTTTAAAGTTTGATGAATGTTTCTTAGAAAAGTACCCATATCAATTAGCACAGTCTCCGTAGCCGGCTCCAGTTACTGGCGTCATATTCGTAGTCAAATACTTGCTGAGCCACAGCCACTATCGGCGTACTGCTATTCCAGTAAAAGCTACTTTAACAATGAAACTTTGCAAATCTGCCCATCTGTGTCAGCTCCAATGCAGCGATTTGGCCATCCTTTGCTTTAGTGGCTCTGCTCCTTGTGAAATTGTTTAGCTGCCACTGGTTTGCGTTTCAATAGTGCCTTTGAACTTCGGCGTGCCTGAAAAACGGGTTTCTGGGACAGGCATTGCCGAGTGGTGTCCCTCTTGGGGGTGGCTTTATTGATCCTGACAAATAGTAGACGATCCATATTTTGCTTGAATTTCTTATTCAACAATTAAACTGGAGTGATTCCCGCCGCCGTTCGAATGGGTTCGAATCCTATACTAGCAACCACATGCTAAGCTGTCTGCCTCAGTTGGTTGGCTATTCAATCTGTGAATCTGAAAGCGTGACTATTCATAAAGATAAAACCCGCTGTTGTGCGGAATTGGCGTCATCATCCAAGCAACCTGGTCTCCAACTGTCAAACTGTAGTTATCTCTAGGGCTGTGCTCACGTCTTTATTGCGTGTAAGATAACAAGTATAATGCATGAGCAGATCGAATCAGCCACACTGAGTTTAGCGCTCGCTTTGTCAGTCTGACAGTACTGCTCACAACTCTTTCCGTTCTACCACCAGTCCGACAACTCATCCCCACGAGATGCAGTCAAACGCTGAACTTCTTACCGACGCCGCCTTCTTCCTGGAGACCGCTAACTTCCTCGAGATGAATTCACTTGTGTCAACGGACAACGTGGAAGACAGCGACACTCTAGTAATGCCCGAACATTGTGGAGCAGAGTCTCCCGCGAAGGCTTGACGTGGGGATATCAGTGGTGAAGTAGCCATTAATGCGTTGAACCTCTACCGCGAAAAAGAGATTTTTCGACGACGTAAGCAGCGACAACGCATTAAAGATGAGATTGAAGATCTACGGCGAATGAGCGATGACCTGAGTCTGCAACTCAAGCGTCTGAAGCTTGGCAAGGAAGTAAACCGCTCTGCTTCCAGTCGACAGTTCTCCATTTGGAAAGAAGTTGCTCTAATTCAATGCCATGAGCGACTAAGGTCGGAGGCAGAGCAGAGGAGACTGACTACGACGGCGAACGTGCAAGCCACCTACATCGACAACCTCCGCGGCTTGTTTCACCTTCGGCAAAACCCAGCAAGACTACTGCACGATGTGGAGCACTCTGAGACGATAGAACCTCATGTCGGGGTGTCGGATATGCCTCTGTTTACTTCGCTACTGCAAAAGATCGAAACATGTTATGCCCTTATAGACGGCGTATTGAATGAGTGTGGTCTGGCTACAATGTCTACGGAAGAGGCAAACTCAACGCACTGGCGCAACGATAGCGGTGAGTTGGAGTACCATCAAAACCTCCAGAAATACGCTCTTCGGTTCGATTTAGAGGAGCTGTTCGTCTCGTTCGGAAAAGTTACGAGTTTCCGCAACACCAGCGCGATCGCCAAGTGTACAGCGGATTTGGACATCCTAAGAATACGTTTGCGATGAAATACCGCTCGGTCCAGACGTTGGCAACCGGTACGTCTGTTTCGGTGGTCCAGCGCCTTGCTGTTCGTCGATTCTTCGAGCAGGATCGAGTTGTTTGTGTTTGGAAAGTGTACACGGAAGGCGAGGGTATCTTCCTTGGATACATTCGAATACGACTGGGGGGGGGCAGTATGCGATCTATGCCGGATGGCTCAGGAATCCTGTGCGAAGTTTGCATCCGCCAATTTCCAATCCTTGTCAAAGCCACACCGTCGGTAGGTGATGAATTTCACCAGTTTCTCCACGTCTTTCTCGACGAGGACACGCAATCGGTAATGACTACGATCCAAGATCGATGACTAGCGTTAAAGGGGTTAAAACATGATTGTTGACAAAACTCTCAATCCTGAAGACGTCCGTAGTATTCGTTGTTTTATCCTCAATTCCATTGCTTACCGCGAATTTATAGTGACTTAAATGTATTCATGTACGTCGCTATGAAAGTGTCGGATTTTCTGTCCTAAAAATGTCCTGAAAAGATCCTAAAATTAGACCCGTTTTTAATATGAGATTCTCCAAGTACGATATTATCTGTCCCCGAAACCGCCGCTCCGCTCGCTACCGACAGAACCCTAAGCCCGCTGCGGCGCGCCAGCGCACCTCCGCATGCGACAAAAATCGACGTTAAGTACGAAATTTTTCTAAAATTTTTGTGGAAGAAGATTATTAAATAATCTTCGCTTCGATCCAAGCTTCCTTTTCGTAGCACCTCCACTAGATATACAGATGCTGCCCTGACGACCAGTTTCGATTCGTGTTTCTAGGATCCAGATCCCTGTTTTTAAAATACGTTGAGTCCACATTATCAGCGGTCTTTTGGTCGTAATATGGGGTGTTGCGATTAGTCGCCGACACTCGAAGGGTGGTCGGCGACTCGCCGACACAATAGAATATTGAAACGCCTAGTAGAATCACATTAGCGTGTTTTTGCTATGAGCGCTCAGGCCGCTGTTCATGAAGCTATCGGGCTGAGAAGGTTCCCACCTTCAATAGCGTTACCCCAGAAACAAGGAAACGACATGCTGTCTGCGTGGTTCAAGGTACCTACGTTTACATGGGCGCCAGAGGCATTAAACGCGACGCGGAAACCCGTGTGTATCACAAAAGGGTGTCAGTGTACTCCTCAAGAAAGGAATATTTGCAGCGAACTGTAGACGATGGAGATCACACGACCATCCTCTATTATGCTAGGTACAGTTGTCGAGGAGCGTCAAAAGTCTCATTT
This sequence comes from Phytophthora tentaculata, assembly GCA_033557915.1. NCBI lineage: Eukaryota > Oomycota > Peronosporomycetes > Peronosporales > Peronosporaceae > Phytophthora > Phytophthora tentaculata. The sequence goes on from JAUCEA010000005.1 coordinate 2,439,179, forward strand.
AGTACTGTTGATGACAGATATTTATCGTCCTCGAAAGAAGTGCTATTGGCATTTCCGTATCTACTAACGTACACGTCAGGTATCTCGTTGGAGTGTTTTGACCTTGTCTATGAGAGTATGTTGAGAACTAAAGGTATAGCTGGAGCATCAAGCAATATTTCTCGTCGTCGCCACAAGCGATATTACTATCTGTTCTCTCTTTCAGCAAGTGAGATTCAAAAACGCAAGAGCAAAAAAAAAGCACCGACTACCGACAACCTCTCCTGCAATCAGAAGAGCAGTATATGACTAATCATGTATGCCTAGACAGCGAAGTTATTCAAAAAGTGTGGCTCACGCAAACCACAGTTTGCAGTAGGTTGTAGAAGCCCAAATGACAAGGACCCAATGTACTAAGGTGATCAGGATCGACCACTCACAAAAATTTTGCAGCAAACTGCGGGTCTTCGGTGCGGATGGAAGCAAAATTCAGGCTTCTAGTGTTCGACTATTGCTACTCGTACAGAATGAGATTGGGCAGGTGATGATAGGTCGGTGCACCTTTTATATCTGAATGTCACATAAAAATGTGAACGTGTGTGTATTTTGTATCACCACACAAGTTCTATGTCCATCCGAGTTGAACTCCGAACACAAGAGAGGACTGGCATTTGACTGCCAGCTCCAATGCTGTGTATCTGTTTGTTCAATCAGCGCGTACAGGTGCAGCGACAGAGAAATACCGTGTATATGTCCTGTATACATGTACTCAGGATACGCGCAGCGCACTGGAATGCGGGGGAGGCAAACCCACAGCCGGAGAGTGATTTTACAAGGAATGCGGGGAGGCGCTGACATGGAATGCGGGGGAGGTGGTCTGCTCGAATTGGTCAAAATGACCGCGAACTCGATGGCTCGAGGCCTTACTAGATCTGAAAACCACGAGGAAACAGCAGCGATTCTACGTCCAGTGGCGTCCAAGCTGTCACGTAATGCTGAAGTGGAGAGGTTTTTGGTGTGTGATCATGCCAACGGCATGCGCAACCTGGTGCAATCAGTCTTCCGCGCTGCAGTCACCATCAAGCAAGACCCGTTCCATGTCATCACAAGAATTACCGGAAAAAAATAGTGATCATATCCAACGGCAGTGGCTATCTAAGCGACTTTCTGAATCGTTTTACGATGTCGAGCGCAATTTGCGGTCACCCGAAACGATGGCTACAATGTTTGCTTCCGCAGTTAGTATGATCAACTCTTCGATATTCGTGTCCCGTTAAGTGAATGGGAGGGTAGTATCAGCAGCAATAGCGAGCAAATACGTAACGGCGATCTGTATGTCGAGGAAAGTACTTACCAGGAGGGGGAAGGTACAGTTTGAGTTGTTTCTACCAGTCAGCTTGAGGCAATTCACTCCAAGCTTCGCAAACTTCTGGATCGAGTTATATCCTACGAAGTCGTCCTTCGTATTCTCGACATCTTTATCTTGCAGATAAGCATACAATACACCACTGCATCGACTAAAACACTAAACTAATTCAGCTTATTGTGTCAATTGCATAACTTAAAAGTCGGCCCAAGGTCTAGACGAAATCCCGAGTTTTCCGGCTTTGACTTCATTACTTTGACTCGTGCCGCAATGCTTTGCCGATGTGTTATTCCGGACACCCCACAGCTCGAGTATATTAACCAGTTGCTAGATGTCAGCCCGTCCACATTGAGCGTGCAGCAAACATATAGACCTGGTTCTGTGGAAGTCCTAGGGCACAGGCCGTGGGAAACCGTGTGCGCTATGATTCCGTTGCATGTTGAAAGAGCTGAAGGGGGCTTGCTACGAGATGACTCTGCTCAAGCTGACATCAGCTGAACCCTGGTTCTGCTTAGTGCTGTGAACAAAGCGCGAAAGCAGATAAGTGCACGCGAATTTGTCGAAAATCTAGGCCTCGAACCAAAATATGAAAGTACTTCCTAGTTTACTGCACATGAGTTTGCACTGTTGAAACAATTGCGCTCCGAGCAACTCGCATCAAAACAGCCAAAGTGGAAGTCTTGTGGTGTGGTCGCAACGATACTTTACAACGCCTCAGTCGTAAAGCTCGACAACCCCAGTCTGGATATCAAGAAGCGTGGTTACAGAGCAATCTCGAGGCGAATAATATCAATTGACTCTCAGCTGAAACAAAGCTCAAGTAAACTCCCAGAAAAATCTACGCGTATAATGACGATTGTGAACACTACGATCAACGACGACGTGAATACACCTGACAAAAATTCGCATCAGGAAAAACTTTGTCATTTACTAAGAAATCAACTGGTATACCGAACGTGAAACAAGTGTACCGTTCAGTCTACGACTTTGCAGCTTGCACGTGTCCTGACAATAACCGGAAGAGCGATGAGTTTCTAGAGCGTCGGTGGAACTCGTTGCGCCGCGCACAATGCTATAGCCGGAATAAAAGTCGTGGAAATGCCCCAAAAACGACAAGAAAAAAAAGCTTTTGCAACCTGCACTACTGAAACCCCACCATGTGGAACCACGCGCCGATGAAATTGAGTCTCTTTTGATAGTGCAGAGCCCCCCATACACATCCATCTACTTCGGCTAGGTCGCCCACACAGGCTCGATCGGAAACGGTTCAGCCGCTACATCACCCTGTAGATCTGAAAGACGCAAACAAGAAAATAACCCGGGAGATTATTACCGTGGAAACTAAATGGCATTGCAAGAATATGCAGACAGCATACCAAAAGACACTCATGGAAAATGGGCTAGCATACACGCACAGTACTTGAAGATATTTCCCAACGGGACACTTAGCCAGAATGCGCTCTGTTGTCGACTGAAAAGCAGGCGCGGAAAGGGGCCTAACGTATCAGCCAAGTCACACGGTGCTGGAGTAGAGGAGAAAATAATTCAGCGACGCAAGTCCGCGCCACGACGCCGGAACCAGAAGTCGATCAAACAATCCGTCTGTCAGATAGCATGGAAGATGCTAGTCACGAAGGAGGCGCAGGTGGTGAGGTGTCAGCATGCTCCAGTTGCCATAAACACAAGCAACGTTGTCATCCAAACAGTAAAAACCCTAATGTGAAAAGCGTCTAATATCACAAGGCCAGTCAATTATAAGGTTTTTCGTCCCAAGCTGAAGCTGCTGGATATCGTTGTAGCCAATGTGCAACCTGAATATACGAATTCATATTGTAAGTAATTGAAACTTCTGTGGATCAGTGTAGTTTGGCTGTGGTAGCGTACTCTCTGTCAATTACCTTGGTGATCTATCACGCAACTGGATACGGAGCGACATCATGCTCTTGAAAATAACTTGCTGCATCTGCAGATCGAGGTCGGTTCATATTCATGTCCATCGTGACATCCATGACCACTAAAGAGACATCAGTAATGTCTAACAGCACAATCTGTGATTTATACCCTCAATAGTAAGCACTACGTCGAGATTAGAGGTATTAAACGCTTACCAAAAGCTTTGATGGCGACGCGAGAGCGCAATTCAGATGCCTAGACACACTGGTATTGACGCATCTGGTCGCCGTATTGCTGGAGATCATCTCGCTCTGCTCGTTTGTGAACGATTCTGACTTACTCGATGCCGATTGGGTAATATAGTTGTCGGGGGAAGCAGGACGAATTTCAGGAAATGGCCGTTTTTGGTGTCTTTTGGTCACATTTGGTGACTCTTGGTCCCAGGATAATCCCGACAATACCGGTCAAGCCCCCCTGCGATTATGGCTATGTAATAGCAATTCAGTCGTAGCACTATCGATGTTATTTTACTCTTATAAAATACTGCAAAGCTGCTAGTATTTTTATGGTTTTACCGGCTAGATCGTGAAGTTTTATCCTCAGCAACATTTCGGGTACACTATAACGGGTAATAATGTTAATATCCTGATGTGGGGCCCTCCATCTCCATGGCCGGAGCAGTGTAAGGATGGATGGGACTACAAAAGCTATATGGATGGGCATTATACTTCGTTATTTTTTTCTTACCTTAATGACACCTTAAATGAAAAGAATATAATTATAGCAGTAATCCTCATATAATGGATTTTAAATTGAATTTACGTCTCAAATCGGGATAGATGCGTAGTGGGTTCCTAGCCAAAATATCTTCTTGTAAACCGTCTCGGATTGCTGTCGCACCGTTATTGTACTGCTGATACACCGAAAATGTTTTCAATATCATGGGTCCATCACAGCCCTCAATCACTTCAGATACTGCAAAGGCTAACACAAATGACATCAACGAGATGAAGTATCAACAAGACTACTAACAACAGCTAGTTCTCATCACTCTCGTGAAAATCATGATTGGTATTTGTGCGAGTATCTCTCTCGGTGATAGTGATGGTGGAACTCGTAATAAAAATAATAGTAATTCTCAGAAGATATGAAACTTCGATTCAAGTGTTCCACAACAATAGTAGGTAAAAGAAAAGTATTCTGACCCTAAGCCCTTGTGGTGGCAGTTTGTCATAAAATATGACAGACACTCGATTTAAAGTATGCTTTGGCCTGGTGTTGTTGTTCTTGACCTTCCGAACTGTGAACTGGGTCCACCACCAGGGCCCCAACAAAAACAAAACGGGTCACCTGAAAATTTTCTGACGTTAATGGAGAACTTATTGTCTAATTCCCTCTTTACACCCGGGGCGCATTAGGGTTTATATGTAAACTAAAACAGTTCTTTAGGACATCAAAAGGTAAGAACCACTGAATACATGTAATGGTTGTGGGAATCCTATCACTGGCAGCATCGCTTGTTAACTGTCAACATCGATATAGTGAAGGGGCCACCGCCATCACGAGCCTGTTCAAAGTTAGAATAACGTCGGTATTATCAGATATAGGCTCGGTATAATCAAATCCTTGCATCAAGCTCATGGTCATCCCGCGACACAAACTATTACGCATGAAACTAATAACCGACCCCCACATTTCCAGCTATTACAATACAGATTAACCTGGCATACCTGATAGCACCGGTGGACTACACCTCGTATCAGGTATAGCAGTAAATCAGGTTTGAAAGTAGAGTGGTCTGTTGGAATTTTTCCCATTTTACATAAACGTTTTAAATGTCGTTTAAAACGTCTTTTATATTGAAAGAACAATTTAAAATCCCCCCCAACAGAAGTAGCGTCGATGTACTGCGTAGGTTGGAGAGCGTTTGGCGAGCTCGTCTCTGGTAAGGCTATTGGAGGCGTAATACGTACGAAATAAATTACATCGTGTTGGTGATGTTGTCGGCAGTGTGTAGTAGCTTCCTTGGCCGATGGTTCCCCAATCGACTGTCCTCGCTGCTTCGTCAAAGGCTATGGTGAATGCTTAAATCGAAGTCTGTGTGTAGTTTTAACAGACATGCCAGATTCTATTCTCTTTCCAGGGAATGCTCTGTAGCTGCCTGTATGCCTTTTTCATGCGAAAGAATCAGTGGCTACTAGACATAATAGCTAACAAAAACCATAAAAGATAGTAATATACATTTTGAACGTTTTAAATGTTCCCAATGGCGAATTTTTTAAAAGAACCAATCCCTACTTTCGACACCCTAACGTTGTACCTGGGATGACATCAACCCGTCGCTCCATGAAAGAAGCGGGCGAACTGCTCAATGGGGAGAATATTGATTGCTTGAACCGCCATCGAGTTCGAGATCCGATGAACATAGACGACATCGTGTGCAACCCAGTCGAACAGGATATCGCAATGGAGGACGAGGCAAGTAAGGCAAACCGTGGGCGACGGGATTGATGGTGATGATGAAAATGACAGCGCTGAGGGTAAGTTTCCACAACAGACCACACAGGAGAAAGTGGATACAGTCCGTAGTGTCATTTTTATGCTTCCAGAGCACCCGGACCTTAATGCAACTGTTAAAAGACCTTCGAAAGCTAAAGCTGCGTATAAGAGACCAGCTCCGACGCGAACATGACGTTTAGACTACTCAGACCTCGATAACCATTTTTTTGGTTAGATACTATTAAATTTGACAAAAAGAGACATCAGCTATAGTGTTCGACAGGTATCAGCTTTCCTCCATACATTTTACTAACCACCGAGTCGGTGGATTGAATCGATATCATATATAGGAATATATCGAGTTTGTCAGGTATCGGTTAGGACAGTTTAATCTGTATCCTAGTGTTTCCTGAAAACGCTGTCAATTTGTAATAAATCCAGACTATCTATTCATCTGCAAAGCCAACTAGACTATAGAACGACATGGAGAACTCTGAGACCGCTGACACGATAGAACGTCACGTTGGGATGTCAGAAGTGCCTCTGTTTACTTCGCTACTGCAAAAGATCGAAACATGTTATGCCCTTATAGACGGCGTATTGAATGAGTGTGGTCTGGCTACAATGTCTACGGAAGAGGCAAACTCAACGCACTGGCGCAACGATAGCGGTGAGTTGGAGTACCATCAAAACTTCCAGAAATACGTTCTTCGGTTCGATTTAGAGGAGCTGTTCGTCTCGTTCGGAAAAGTTACGAGTTTCCGCAACACCAGCGCGATCGCCAAGTGTACAGCGGATTTGGGCATCCTGAGAATACGCTTGCGATGAGATATCGCTTGGTCCGGACATTGGCAACCGGCGAGTCTGTTTCAGTGATTCACCGGCTTGCTGTTCGTCGATTCTTTGAGCAGGATCGAGTTGTCTGTGGTTGGAAAGTGTACACGGAAGGCGAGGGTATCTTCAGTGGGATGCATTCTAGTACGACTGAGTGGGGTAGTATGCGACCTAGGCCGGATGGCTCAGGAATGCTGTGCGAAGGTTGCGTCTGCCAGTGACACCGTCAGTTGTGACGAGATTCACCAGTTCCTCCATTTCATTCTCGACGAGGACAACCAATCAGTTCGACGACAAGCGTTAAAACATGATTGTGGACAAAACTGTCAACCCTGAAGGCGTCCACAGTATTCGTAGTTTTAGCCGCAATCCAATTGTCTGCCGCGATTTTACAGTTACTTACAAGTATGCATGTACGCCTTTGCTTCGATCCAAGGCAGATGCCTAAGACTTCCAGCAATATCCTGCAGTGCGACTCGCGCTATGATAGCGTATTCACTGTTAAAACAAAGCGTTCAAACGACATACAGGGCTGCATGAACTGTACAGAACAAATATCGAAAAGCCAATCGCATTGAACGACTTACACAAAGTCTTGTAAAATCCAGAGCTTTTTCGTGTAAAACACGGCTTTGTGGAGTTGTGAGATGATGACATCATGGCGGCTTTGTAATAGTAATTCAGTCGTAGTACTATTGGTGTTATATTATTCAAACAGTAGCACTACAAGCTGCTAACGCTGCGAAATCATACTAGAACAGTCAGGCTTTCCCAGGCCTCCTAAAATTAGGCATATGACAAATTAAATAAAATAAGCTAAATTGTGGACTTTTCGATTTTTATTTTCTTTAAATTATGACCTTCTTTATTTTGTGCGCTTCTTGCCTTGTTGATCGTCAATATTCAATACATATTGAAACTGTGCTGCCTGGGGTACCGTATTCCACAGGTTCTCTGCAACCGCGTAAAAAGATCACTTCAAGTATATTAGGAAAATGTAAAAAGTGGTAAAATACATTGAACATGCTAGTTTTGTATGTACTTTTTACGCCTGTTGCAAGAAATCCGTGGTTGCAGAGAACCTGTGGAATACGGTACCTCATCGAGTGGGAGACCGATCAAACGGGTGCGAAGCACGTCCTATATGCCCGATTCCCACTTCATTACAGAGCATTTTGACCAATTTCCTCTTGGTTGATGTGGAAACCAACCCTTCCATATACAAACCGGCGCAAATGAACATCCCGTCCTGTGCCTTGTTAAAGGACGTGCTTCAGAAATAATAGACTATTACTGCGCACGATAGCCTTATCATCTATCTCCCCACTTCGCTCGATATCGAACCTTCGCATGCACACATTATTATTATGAAACATACACAAATAATTGCAGACCGCTAGCTTAGGCCCGTTCACATTGGGAATCCCAACCGACGCGTCACTTGGACGTTCACGGGGATTTCTTGTGAGTTTGTACCGGCTATAATGGACCACCAGCCAATCAAAACGCAAAGTGTTCATAAACAACGCATGCGTTCACTTGACGCACCGGTTGGGAACGGGCCTTAGTGGCGCTAGGGCATTCATGCATTCATGTCTTCAACGTACTAGTATATCCTAAACTGCATCGCGTACTGCAATAAGCTGTGTTCAAGGGACTGTTTCTCAGAGAGAAGGCGTCCCCTCACCAGCGCGAGGCAAGAATAAGTCTCATGGCTTGTCTCGTGCAGTATGAGGCATCTCATGTTGTCTGTAGTTCATCTGGGTAGCGTTTTATGGAGCGCCCCAGTCGTTGGAAGTGTCTGGAATAATGGATTAAAGCAGACCCCCCTGTTTATCTTGCTTTGACTAGGAAAGGTCAAACCTTAAATTATGCACTTTTGAAAAATTAAATGATTTAAATTAGACCTTTTTCCCAAAAATGGCCTAATTTTAGGAGGTCTGGGCTTCCCTGTTGAACTACGCAATTATCCCGGTTTGAGAGTCAAAGTTCAACTATTTTCCACTCTATGAGTCGGCTCTTTACTGGGTGTCGGGGTCGCGGATATTTTGTTTCTTTTTTGAGACGTCACTTAGGTAAATAGAATATATCGAAGTATTAACGTTACCTATAGCAAAGTCACTTGCCTGACGAAGTACCGTATAATGCCCCCTTGCCCATCTGCCCTCTCCAGTCATGCCAATTAGATAGCTACCAGACCTTACACTGCTTCAGCCACGGAAATCGAGAGCTCCTCATCCGAAGTGCGAGAGTCACTTTCTCACTCAGTGACGATGGCACCGGATGAAAATAATTATCCTTCACAGATTTGAAGAAGCGAAACTACCATTAAAGTGTCCCCGCAGTGTAGCAATAGCATTTTAAAAGGAAAGTACTCTGATGTTAATTTCTTGTGGTGGCAGTTTCTTATAAAATATGACAGATGGTCGATTTAAATTATCACATGTATGTAGTTGATGCTCTAATGATGTAGTTCTTGACCTTCGAACTGGGGCCCACCACCAGAGCCCCCAATAAAGTGGTTCACCTAAAGCTGCCCTAACGTTAATTGAATAACGTAATTCCTCTTTACCCTTCCGGGACGCCAGGGCGGGTTTCGATTAAAAACTTTTTTGAGGATAGTTAGAGCAGCTTTATCCCTGTCGTTTCAAAAGGCAAGAATGGATACGCACCCCTGAAACCACAACGTTAAGAATATGTAGTAATGGTTGTGGTCAGACAATTGTTTGCTGTCAGCATCGCTAATTTACTGACAACATCGATATAGTGAAAGGAGAACCGCCATCACGAACCAGTTCAAAGTTAGAATGACGTCAGTTTCATCGAGTATGCGTGCTTTGTTTTCCGAAAGAAAGATTGTAAAAAGCAAAAGTCTTGAGTTGGTGCCACTCGTTATATTTGTAGGATCGATATATTCAAATCCTTGCATCGAGCTCATGGGGGTCATGCCGCGACACAAACCATTACGCATGGAACTAATCACCCACCCCCAGATTCCCAGCTATTACAGTATCCTAGTGTTTCCTGATAACGCTGTCAATTTGTAATAAAATCCAGACTGTCTATTCTTAAAGTGCAAACATAAGGCAATAACAATTAGTTGACATTGGCCAACGTCCAGCACCCTAGTACAACTGTCAATTGTATTAATCTTAAGTGCTGTGGTCACGTATATTTTACATTAGCACAGCTCTCTCTCTCTCTTGAATGTGCCACACTGAATAGTGCTCGCTTTGTCAGTCTGACACTATTAATACGCACAGCACTTTCGTTCTACCAAGTCGTGGACAGTCATCCCCTCGAGATGCAGTCAAACGCTGAACTTCTTACCGATGCCGCCTTCTTCTTGGAGACCGCCAACTTCCTCGAGATGAATTCACTTGTGTCATCGGGCAACGTCGAAGAAAGCGGCAGTCTAGGGATGTCCGAACTGTGCGGAGCAGTGTCGCCCGCGAAGGCTCGACGTGGGGATATCAGTGGTGAAGCAGCGATTAACGCGTTGAATCCTTACCGCGAGAAAGAAAAGCTTCGACGACGGAAGCAGCGGCAGCGCATTAAAGATGAGATCGAAGATCTACGGCGAATGAGCGATGACCTGAGTCTGCAACTCAAGTGTCTGAAGCTTGGCAAGGAAGTCAAACGCTCCGCTTCCAGTTGACAGTTCTCCATTTGGAAAGAAGTTGCTCTACTTCAACGCGAAGAACGACTGAGGTCGGAGGCAGAGCAGAGGAGACTGACTACGACGGCGAACGTGCAAGCCACCTACATCGACAATCTCCGCGGCTTGTTTCACCTTCGGCAAAACCCAGCAAGACTACTGCACGCCATGGAGCACTCTGAGACGATAGAACCTCATGTCGGGGTGTCGGACATGCCTCTGTTTACTTCGCTATTGCAAAAGATTGACTCGTGCTATGCCCGATTTGATGACGTCGTGAATGGGTCTGGTCTACCATCAATGTCTGTGGGCGAGATGAACTCAACGCATTGGCGCAACGATAGCGGTGAGTTAGAGTATCATCAAAAACTGCAGAAGTTCGTGCATCCTTTGGATATGGAGAAAGCTCTTCAGATCACATGGAAGGCTTTTAAGTTTCAGTTGCATCAGTGCGATCGCCAAGCATTCGACGGATTTGGCCATCCCAATGACACGATCGCAATGAGGTATCGCTTGGTCCGGACGTTGACAACTGGCACGTCTGTTTCCGTAGTACAGCGGCTTGCTGCTCGTCGATTCTTCGAAGAGGATCGAGTTGTGTGTGTATGGAAAATGTATACAGAAGGTGAGGGTATCTTTCGCGGGATGCACTCGACTCTAACTGGGTGGGGGAGTGTTCGATCGATGCCGGATGGGCCCGGAATACTAGCCGAAGTTTGTATTCGCCAGTTCCCAGTCCTCATGAACGCGCCACCGTCAGTTAGTAATGAGTTTCACCAATTTCTCCACATCATGCTCGATGAGGACAAGAACTCGGTGATGACAACGATCCAACACAGACCAAATGTCCAACAGCCAGAAATTGCGATGAGTTAGCCAATGCGATTCTGAATACGGCCGAATACTACTGAAACGGTCCATGCCAATCTAGCTTAGTGAGCGTCATTTGGTGACATTGACCATTTCTAGCATCGTTATCGTAAAACTGAACTTACTGTCATCTCCTACGCAAATGGCCACCGTCATTTTTCAAATTCTCTACATAAATGGACATAGAATAGCTTCCTCTCGCTAACAGCATCAATATACCTCCTTAGTGTCAGCAACACCGATCCAGTAGTTCTGGGGGAAAATTGTTAATTACAGCTTGAAATCCGTGGATGCAGCAGCCGCGCAAACGAAAAACCAATCCAGCGACTTTTATCAGTTGTTGCCAACATGCTTCCAATCCCCGCGACGATGCTCCACTTCTGTAGCGACCTTTCCATTGCTCGTCGGCTTCGATGCTTTGTTCAGCATTGCTAGAACTTAACACATCAAAGTATACAGCCAATCACCATCAAACTCGACGAGGACAAAAACTCAGTAATGCCAACAACATACCAAAATCTCTTTTGTTCTTCACACTGGATCGTGTTGCCTACAGTGACTGGTAGGCAACACGATAGGAAAAGTACTGATGCTCGCACGCACGATGCCGCTGCATCTCGCCGTGGAGATCATACCGACAAATGTCGACTGACAATGTCAAGTCGATTTTTGCTACAGTACAACCGATCTAAATGGTCTCAAGTACGCATTCCATCTCATTGCTATACTGCCTCACTTCACGGGTCAATCCTCCCTCCATGCCCTAGCAAACTGCCAAGCAGCGGAAATCTCTCGTCACCAGTAAACCAAAAATAATACAAATTGTCCACTACTTTTGCATCAGGTACTTGGCAGGCAGTTAGCAGTGTATTAAGTCGAGGCAAGATCATTTTTTCTTTGTGGTATCCGCATCTCCGTACCTACCACTTAGAACAGCGGGTCGTCCTTCATTGGGGCACTGCCGCCCTTAAGCGACTCGGGAGCAGAGAACAGTTGGTCTACCTTCGACAAATCAAAGCTCTCCAGTGCCTCTCCATCTGCGTCCACTGCTGGGAACACGCCCGTCGTGTCTTTTCTCTTCTCCACGCCAAAGACCGGCGGGTTCATGACACTCACAGCGTGCAGCTCGTCAGATTTAGCCTCAATCTCAATGGCCTCAGCCGCATTAAGCGCCACAAGCGAACCCTCCGCAACGTCCTGAACTTGACCAGGGCCCGCGCCAACGTCCAGCAGCCGCACACGACCGTTGCCACGCGTCACCAGCAACGCGTAGACGTGGTTCTGAAATTCGAGGCGCACGGGAGAACCCTTTTTGAGTACCTCCTGCTGCACCGAGAACCCGCACTCGTCGTTGCGGACTAAGTAGCGACTTCAACATATCACGGAAAAAAAAAGAGTGATGGTCAGGTTTTAAATAGAAACGCACAGGTTTTGTCCGTACCGCGTCTCGAGCGCGCCATCGTCGCTGGTAATCACGCGGTCCTTCTGGCGCACGTCGTCCAGTGAGCGCATGATGAAAGACGAGGGCGCCGAGGCATGCAGGGAGCGGGATAGCGGCTTGGAGGCCTTCGGAATCAGAGTAAATAGCCTCAACATGATGGCAAGTCAGGCAATGGTAACCGCATGAAGAACTGCCCATCTCCATTTATGTAAACGAACTTAGTGGAATTGCTTCGTACTTAAAGAGATATTAACACTACGTTATGTCATCTATCGTCCTGCCAAACATCATCGCGTCTTTTCGCCCAATATTTTCTTCCAATGATACCTCTCCATTCTTGTTCTTTACGAAACTTGCGTTCAGTAGCGCTTTTCCGATAATAAACTGACGAAGAACATGAGTGATGAGAGCTCCGATGATGGAGTGCGCGCAGGCCATGAGGCACCCGCACCGCCCTCTGCACGCATGCACGGGCGTCAACTAGCGTGCTTTCGTCCGAAGCGTCGCTTCCGGCTTGCGACGGCTGCTATGAAGACAGAGGACGCCGAATTGGCTTGTCGCTGTGAACACCAAGTACTGCAGTGCCTCGTGGACGTGCAGCAACACACACCGAGCGAGCTCAACACGGCTGAGGATCTGCACAATAACCGCTTGCGTAAGTGGAGCGAGCGTTTCACTGCCCGCGACTGGGCTCAGGAGCGCGTGTGTCAGAAATGGAAGGAGAACCAAAAGAGCTCTAATGAAGTCGCATCGAAAGGGGACGTAAAGAATACTCCGACTCCGACCAAGACTGTCAAAACGGCGCTCTCAACGTTCGCCACGGCAGCCGAGCTGATGCTGCACTCGCGCCAGTTCGACGCCTTGTTGAAGGCGGGAGTGCCACCGCATCTCCGTGGACAGGTTTGGTGGATGTGCAGCGGAGCCGCGGAGCTTCGCCGTGAAGCCACGGAGTCTTACCCGGCGCTACTACATCGACTTCATACACTGAGCAAGTGTGCGGAGATGGATATCGAGAAGGACCTGCCCAGGACGTTCCCATTGGCGCTGCGCAGCTCGATGCGCCAATCGCAGGAGCTGTCGGGAGATAATGACAGCTTTGGCGAGCTACGTCGTGTGCTACAGGCTTATTCCCTACGGAATCCAGCGGTGGGATACTGTCAGAGTATGAATTTTTTAGCTGCCGTGTTGCTGCAGAACATGGGAGAAAAGGAGGCCTTCTGGGTACTGGCAGCTATCGTGGAGGAGCTCACGCCTCAGTACCATACTCGCACAATGACTGGCAGTCGCGCAGACCAGCGAGTCTTCTCGGATCTGGTGACGCAAAAGCTTCCAGTTCTGGCCAATCACTTGCAGACGCTGGGCGTGGACTTTGAGCCTTTCACACTCAAGTGGTTCCTGTGTCTCTTCCTGAACACTTTGCCATTCGAGCCTGTGATGAGGATCTGGGACGTTTTCTTCTGTGAAGGGAGCCACGTTCTATTGCGAGTGGGGCTGGTGCTGCTCAAGCTCAACCAGCCTCGCATCATGGCGTGTGATGACGCACTGGACGTGTACGAGATGTTCAAAGTCTCGCACGAGACGCTACAGCAGCTGACGGCTCCCTACCGGTCTGGACTGCTGAACCGCGACGAGTGCGTCTGTGATACGTTGATCCGCCTGGCAATGGACAAGTCGTTCCTGGGGACGATCCCTTTCGATTCGCTGCATGAGTTGCGTCACTACTACCGGGGCGAGATCGAGACGGAGTTGGAGGAGGCGGAAGCTCGACGTCTGGAGCGTCAACGCAGTGAAGAGACGTCGACAGGTGGCAGCAGTGAAGAGCGAGCGCTGATGATGGAGTACGACTTTGTGGACGACTACGCCTGCAGCTCTGGGTCGGAGGGTTCTCCTGCTCGCCGCATTCGGTTCATGGATCTGTACGACAGCGATGACTCGACTGGCGACCACTTTGTCGACGTCATGTACGACTTCTCTCGGCAACGTCACTGCTGCTAAGAGGGAGAAGGAGTATTTTATTATATTTGGACCAAAAAACACGATGCAAAGACATAATTCCATTTAGCTAAGGCTTGGGGTGCACTGCGTTGTAGAGAAAGTCGACGGCTTTCGTGTACGCAGAGGCGTCGCGTGGGTCGTAGTGTTCCCCTTCAACACGCAGGATCTTGGCTGGGCCTGCGTAGTTGCTGGCAAGCTCTTGGCTCTGCTCCTTGGACACGTATCTGTCGTTGTTCGCAGCCACGAAGAGAGCGGGGGCGTAGCAGAGCTCGACAAAGTCCACAGGTCGCAGCAGTTCAATATCCACTTCTGTGCGCTTCCTCACGCTCTTGTTGATCGCCGCCACGGCCACTTTCATCACCGCCTTGGGCAGAGGGAACCCTTCTTGCTGCATCTCTCGCAGAATTCCCTCGTTCACCTCCTTCATGGACGCGTACCCACTGTCCAGCACAACAGCACGGATAGGCTTGAACAGCTTTGGACCTGTTCGTAGAGCATACGGCAGAGCCTCCAGCTTGGCCTGCATCTTCTTGTCCGCCGCGCCAGCCGCTCGAAGCGCTACGTTGGCGATGGCAGGGAACGCCCCCATACTGTGCGCATACAGACAAATATCCGAGACGGATTCGTCCTTCTCCAGAGTCTGTAGCACAGCCAACAGGTCAAGCGATTCGTTCCACCCCATGGTCACATAGATGCCGTCCGACAGGCCGGAGCCGCAGCAGTCGAAGGCCAGTACGGAGAAGCCACGCTTCAGAGCTGCGTCGCGCACACGCAGTGCGTCCAGTCGAGAGCCGATGTTGGAGTGCAGGTAGATAAGGCACGGCGTCACTGCTGGTGTACTGCTGCCCTGTGCGAAGAGCTGCCAGTGCGAGCAACGCACGCGTAAACCGCGCTCGTTGAGCACGTCGAAGTCTCTGCGTCTGGCCTGCGTCACGTCGTCCTGCGTGGGGTCCACCGAGAGCTCGGACACCTCGAAGCGTTCAAGACCGAGCTCATGAATGTCGTAGATTGCGCGCTTGGGGCGAATCACCAGCTGTACCACGTCACGGTAGCCCTTGCCAAGTAGCTGTTTGACGCTGGCATCGCCTGTGCCTCCTAGACGCTTGAGCTCCGCCTCCAACTCGCCCTCGGCGAAGATTTCCATCTCGCTGGACACGCCGTTCCCCATTGTGAACTATATTCTTGCTGTGCTGAGCGGAGGAAGCTCGAATGCCAGACGTTGATGAGGACCCTAGATGGGAGACTTGACGTTCCTGACCGAAGTGAGACTGACCAGGTACTTTTATTATGCTAACGAAATTGACAGGGCTTGATGGTGATTGGCTGTATATTTAAGTACATTGATGTTGTTAGCAGACAAATGAAAAAGAGAGTGGTTGCTGCTCCAGAATAGAAAACATGTGAACTTATCACACCCCTTCACCTATCGAGCCGTAATTAACCTTGTGGCATCAAGTTGTATACATGGCAGTGTACAGCGACCGATCAGAATAGTTTCGCGACATACCCCGAAACAAGGCGAATAAGCCGTGCTTCCAGGAGAAAGCGAGCGACAAGGAGAGTGCATCTGCAGGAAGAAGCCCCCCCCAGATGAGGAATTCTTTACTGCTGGAGGTAGCAGTCATGAAGAGGGCTCGCAGAATGAGGCTTTTACTGCGTCTCACTTATCTGACGAGCGCGTCAGCAGTGACGGCTCTCGGGCTGTGGCGCCTCTAACAAGCCTGTTAGGCTTTTGAGACGGTCATGAACAAACGCACATGCTTCCCGTCAGCTCTAACGTGCCATCAGCACGTGTGAAAGTAAGCGAGGCTGTGTGCAATGGGGCCGGGACCGCCTTCTCCCCTGCTGATTTCGTGAAGATGGAGTTCGACTCCTGGTCTGAGTTTCTCTTGTACACTGACGCCTACCAGACGAGGACATATCAGGTACATTGCATGTGGTTTCCACTATTTTGATAACATCTAACTTGTTGGTCATTATGCAGCTCTTTCGAATGAGAACGAATAAGACGGCTCATGCTCGAAACGCAGTGGTGAAAGACTCGTCCAAGCCGATCCCACTATCATTCGAGCAATGTGCAAGAGGGCTAGAGTGTATTCATGCTGGTAAATATAAGTCACGAGACAAAGGCAAGCGTTTGCGGTAGTCGAGCGACCAGTTAGGTTGTCCTGTTCAGGTTCGTATTATCATTTTGTGAAGAAGTACACTATTTGATCTAGAGTTATACGCAAGAGCTACAGTCTGGAATGTTTCCCGGCTATACCAATTTGGCTTCATATTTTCTATGACATCTACCCAGTTCTTTAGAAAATTAGCGTGTAATCCATCCAGCATTGGTATTGTCATTAACGGAGCATTTACCGTTGACACTAGCGAGCTCAGAGGGATATTAACATCTCGAACTACTGAGTATGTATTCATTCCTGCAAACGGCAACGAAAACCACTGGTGTAGCATCATGATTCGAATGTCATGTGATTGCACACAAATACGCTACTACGACCGCAAGAGATCAATTTTCGCAACTCATATTCGAGCAATTGCACACAAGCTCGCTGGAATTTTTCGAGCAGCAGGAAATTACACTTCTTTTTAGTGTGCAGGAGTTTGATACAAATTCTGCTGTTCAGCGAAACAATGGTATTTACGTGATATTGGGGCTTGAATACTTTCTCGGGGCCCCTACTCTTGGGAAACTTGACAAGAAAATATTGCAGTACGTACGCTACAGGTACATGACTCTGTGGTACCAATGAAATTAATAATTTCCACTGTGCACGCATAATACATCCTCAATTATATGAATTGGAATTGATTGTTGAGCGCTAAACAAACCAGTGATTAACGTGCATGTAGTTAGAATTGACAGAGAAACTTTCTGAATTTTACATGGCAGCGCTTTCTGGATGCGTATACACTTGCCAATTCATATGGATAAACTTGCTCTCTCTGTCTGGAGCGAGTCAGGATACAGACTGGTCTAGTCTGGTGCAATCGGGGTCGTCTGGACCCATGCTGATGTAGTCGGGAGCTACACGCTCGTCTCATATTTTCCAGTCTGGAGCAGCAACACGTGCCATGAAAAAATGAATTTGGCCATGTGCGTAGGAAACGACAATACATGTACGGTAAGTTTTCTTTTGATGTGCACTCGATCCGCTCACAACGAAGAGAAAGAAATAATAAATTGATTTTCCTTAGAAGCCTTTTCCCCTAGATCCAGCCTTGTCGCTATACCTCTTTGTCGCTTCTCATATAACGGTCTGATTCTCTGATTCCATTTCTGGTTCTTCCTTCAACTGCTAAAGTCATCAGACTTGACTTTAACACGCCTCCCTCGAAATATGACTTCGAACCTCAAAACATTCCAATACCCACACTCCGCAATAAGATACCAAGTCGCGCTTTATCCAGCGGCTTCGTGAATGTATTTGCAGGGTTGGTTGCGCCCTTCATCTTGTATAGCTCAACCACTCCCTTGTCTACTTGTTCACGGACATAATACCAGCGCAATTCAATATGACGCGTTCGGCGGCTGTAGATTGGATTGGTAACCATTACCAATGCGGCTTGATTGTCAATACCAATCCGAAGTTTGCATCTTAGGCGTTATCTCTTGTAGAACATTACTTTCCGCCACCGCCTCCATTACAGCTTCGCAGGCAGCAACGTACTCAGCCTCGGCTGTGGAGAGTGCCACTACGATTTGTCGTCTTGACATCCATGGTACAGCACCGCCTGTCAGCGTAAAGACGAAACCCGTCGTGCTTTTGCGGGTCTCTGAGTCATTGGCCCAGTCACTTTCATAATACCTCTCCAGCACAATACTTCACAGTGTTTCTTTAGTCCGATCATACTTGATTTCGTAGTTTACAGTTCCAGCTAAGTAGCGCAGTACTCGCTTTTATGTTCCAACATGTTTGCATGAAGGTTTTCCCACGAACCGGCTCAGTTGTCCGACTACGTATGCCTAATCGGGTCGAGTCCCCGTGGCAAGGTACATCAACATACCAATTGCCTTACGATACGGAAACTCCTTGTCTACACGTCGCTCTCGCCAAGCGGGGTCAATCTCGCGTTTGTCTCCATCGGATTACCCACCGCGTGAGCACGATCATACCCAAATGCCTCCAAAATCTCTCAAGCGTATTCGCTCTGGCAAATCATGATATTTTCCTCTGTTTGCTGCACCTCAATGCCTAGATACTGGGCAAGCAATCCCTGATCCTTGATACCGTATGCCTCGTCAATATCGACAAACAGTTTGCACTTGAACTGCTCATCGTTCGCGGCGACGACAATGTCGTCCACATAGACTAACACCAGTACGATCACGTCAGCATCAAACCGATAGTAGAGACACGGCTCAGTAAGTGAGCGCTGGTAGTCAAGCTACCGGAGCCATCGGTTTACTCCATGTTCTACTCTGTTCCGGATTGACGTAACCCGTACGGTGCTTTCACAACGACGTACATGTGCCCATTAACTTCACACGGGAATCCATCGATAGACTTCAGATATTGCCGGATACCAAGCATTGCATTTAGGTATGCAGTATTGACGTCGCCTCCATAAAGCCGCAAGTGCAACGCAGCAGCAAGAGCCACTAGCAGACAAAAAGAGGACATTCGGGCTACCGGTGCAAATGTCTCCAGGAAATAGATCCCAGGTCTCTGGTGATTACCAAAAGCCACAATACGCGCTTTGAACCGAATCACGTAGCCTTCGTGATCCGATTTGATAGAGTGAACCCATCTTGTGTTGATCGGCATTGCATCCTCTGGTACTTCATCGCATGGAATCTCTTTGAGAACCACCTTAGCCTTCAGTGCCGCCATTTCCTCCAGCTCTGCCATCAACCAGAACTCTGCATACTTGGACCGGAGTGTCTCTCGACGATTTCTCGGGATCTTTACTGAACTCGCTCTGATAGGCTTTCCTTTCTTGTCAAGCACGCGAGACGTACTCTGCATCACATTGACCACATAGTCATCTAAATAACTAGGGCTTCTGCGGTCACGAACTTCACGAAGTCCCGTACGAGCTCTCTTGGTGTCTTGCTTGCGAACACTTTGCTCCATTCTTGCCTGCTCAGATTGTGTTTCACTGCGATGTGTTCGTTTACCGATCTCCTGTGGACGTATCATTGCACTTGCGTCCACCACTTACCAGCCCCTTGTCCATCATCACTTGCGTCCACCAATTACCAGACCCTTGTCCATAATAGGTTTTAAATACTGTGGATACTGTGGACAAGTGTGCGCTAGACGCTCATGCCGGTGCAACTCCTTCAGCAGTAGTGAAGTTACATAGATGTCGGTTCGGTGGACCAACTATTCCTTCGTTGGGCGGGTGAGTAACGAAATTCCCCACGTTGCCTCGTGAGGTTCGGCCTCCGCTACCGTTCGGCCTTCATCACGGATGCGGAAGATTTGCGGCTCGCTGTCAAAATCATAACCTTGTTCGGCAACACGGCCAGGCGAAAGTAGTCCATACTCAGATCCAGTTACGAATAGGACATCATCCAGAACCAATACAGCTTGTTCTCCATTCACCATAGTCACTAGTTCAGTACTTCCTACGCCAGCAACTCGGGAGGCCAATGCTTCTGTAACGCCGTGAATACTTTGAGATTGTGTAGTGTTCTCCGTGAACGCGCCGTAGTACGAACGATTTCCTGTTACGTGCGAGTTGGATGCAGGATCACAATACCACCATCCACCACTCGTATCCATCGCAGCCTCGTTCCTGTTACTGCCTACGTCTTCATGTTCTTCATCACTTGCACCACTATTAGCAATGCCCTCTGCTTGGCCTAGAAATGATTTGAGCTGCGTGGACATTAGTGCTCTGACATCCGTGACATTAGTGCTCTGACATCCGTGAATGTCAGAGCACTAATGTCCACGCAGCTCAAATCATTTCTAGGCCAAGCAGAGGGCATTGCTAATATGACATTCACGGATGTCAGAGCACTAATGTCCACGCAGCTCAAATCATTTCTCACAGCTCAATGGGCGTGAATGCACTTGAGTCAGCTCTGTAGCGAACCGCAGATTTGAGACTTTTAAACTCCACCTGAGCAGGTAGACTCTTTAGCATCATCTCCACCATGTCAATATCACTGACATCGTACTGCAGTGTCTTCAACTCCGTGCGAGTATTGAAAATCTTGCACATATGATGATTTGCATCTCCCCCAGGTGAAAATTTCGTGCTCCTCAGCTCGTTCACTAATTACCGGATTCTGTGAACTTTAACTGTTGCATTGGTCTTATTTTGGAACAGACCAACCACAGCTAGCTAGACCTCTGTGCCGATCTTCCTGTCCTTAGCCTGCTGCAAGATGTCCGGTGGCACCGACGTACCCACCCTACGCCGGATCTGGAGCTGCATCGGATCGAACTTCGCCGTGCCTTCCGTTGTGCCGGGCGAGTCACGCTGCGAAGTGCCATCCGCGATGCTAAGCATACCCTTCTCGTTGAAGACGGCTTCCATTGCCCATTTGTAGGTGTACCAGTTTTTTTCGTCCCAGTTCTTTGGGACTCCATCGTTGTTGTACTTGAGAGGCTCTCCCATCTTGACTCCCACCCGAGTGAACCTAGGAAGGTATCCGCCGTTTGGGCTCAGAACCCTCTTATGATGTGCACTCGATCGAAGACAGCACGCTCACAACGAAGAGAAAGAAATAATAAATTGATTTTCCTTAGAAGCCTTTTCCCCTAGATCCAGCCTTGTCGCTATACCTCTTTGTCGCTTCTCATATAACGGTCTGCTTCTCTGATTCCATTTCTGGTTTTCTCTTCAACTGCATAAGTCGTCAGACTTGCACTTTAACAAGTCCAGCTTTACTGAATAATGTAATCTGTAGAAATAGTCAATGTTATCCAATGACGCTCACTAAATGCTAGATTGGCATGGCTCCGTTTCAGTAGACAAAGTCGTGCTTAGCCCGAATAAGCTCTGAAATTTATCACCTTTTTCTCTTTTCAATACTAACGATTCCCTACCCTTTATGTCGACAATCGTTGCGAAGGTTGGGATTTCTTGACAAAATCTATTAGCGTTGTGAAAAATGGGATTTCCTGTAGTGACGCGTCTCCTGCACCTGCTCCGCAGCCGCAGCACCTGCATACACTGTAGAACTTTCGTTTACTATTAATACAGTAACCGCAAGTTCATGCTATAATGCGTGCCATAAATATGCGCGCACCCTTCAAATCCGGTCTAATTTCCCTAAATAGGCGTTTAGCGCTCAGCGAGCAATTGATATTTAACTTTTGCGGACGACTTGCGCCCATTATTGCGACAGTGCCAAACGTCTGTGCGCACATGGGTTATTAGCTTTCTACTAGATTAATAGGCCATGTGGCACACCAAAATACGAGGCTTGCTCGCCTTAGCGTGGTGGCTTTTGTTTGTCTGAGAAGCTTGGGCATGAGCAATGACCCCAAATTTGAAAGATTGAAGATCACCTTCCAGTTGGAATATTTAGGAAGATCTTCATGCCCCGATATGGACAACTCGAGCGGCGCGTACTGCCTGTCATCTGAAGTGTTCTTGCCTACACGAGCGTGTGTAAGATCCTAGATCCTAGAAAACAAGTGCATGGAATGCATCCACACTGCTTACGCTGTGAGCGACAGGAACAAAACGACATCTAAGAAAACCTATCACCCGCATTTACCCGCCATTCAGACAGGTAATAATTTCCGCGAATAGTTCGTGCAACATTTGTTGTGCGGTCGAGTGAGAGTGCTGGTAGAAGTTTAAGTTGTAAAGAGTGTAGGCCTTGTAAGGAAGCGGTAGGTGTTGTAGTCGAGGGACGGGTAGAAGTTGTAATTGATAATGAATAACTTTGCTGTCCCTAACGGGCATGCCTTCCGTGGCTTTCTAGTAGAGCACAAGGGCTTTTTACTCTTTCTGCGTATTTCTGTTTCTCGTTCGTGCCTATGTTGTCTACCCTGCTTCTTTTTCTCTGTTATTATGGCACTTGCATTTTTATCTAACTAAATGTAGGTTCATTGTGACTGCCTGCATTCAATACAGCAGTTTCATTAGCATTCAGCCTCTGGCTGCGAGTATGCAAGCCAGGGCCTATGTGCCCATGCTCTCTGGCTTGCATGCTCACAGGCCAGAGGCAGGCATGACATCTCCCCCGGGTTGACTTCGGTTTGGCGGCGAATTAAACCCATCCAGGAGTTGACGCCAATGTGAAATGTGTTTGATGTTAGCTTCGCGTCCCCAAGTTGCTTCCTGTTCAGGCAACCCATGCCACTTGACAAGCCATTCGCGCTTCTTACGTCTGGTCCGTCGGACGATTAGCTTCTCGATGATATAGAGTCTTCGCCAGTCTCATCATCGAAGATCATCGGCACATCCTTCGGAATCGGGCGGTTTGGAAATGCCGTCGTGTTCGTCAGGCAGTACGACAACAATTCGACGTTGAATGTGGGATTCAGGCTCTGCATTGCTCGCGGATGAATCAGCTTCGCCACGTTGTCGTTTACCACGCGCTCGATTACGAAAGGTCCAACCTTCTTAGCCGCTAACTTCGCTTTCTTCAGTTCCGTGTTCCTGTTTACTGTCTTCAGCGGTAAGTTCTTTGTGTCGAGCAGCACCAAGTCGCCTTGTTTGAAAACAACTTGTCTGCGTTTTCGATCGTAGTACTCCTTCTGTCGTTCTTGAGTTTCTTTGCAAATTCTTCTGCTCTTGTTCTACGATCTCTTGTCGTTCTTTGGCAAACGGCTTAGCGTACACTGCAAGCATTACGTCATGTTCGGATTGTAGCAGGTCCTTCATCTCTTCTGCCACGATATTAGACATCTTGCGTCCTGTGTCTACTTTGAACGGAGTTTTCTTCGTGACGCGTTCACCAGAGCGGAGTGTGCAAACTCTATTGTTCCGAAATGCTTCACCAAATCATCACCATGATACGACACCATACACCGTAGTGCATCCTCGAGCACTAGGTTCTGACGCTCAGGCTGACCATCTGCTTGAGCTCGATGCGCTGCAGTCATGCTCAACTCGACACCCATCAGTATTATCAATGACTTCCAGAAGTCCGAGAGGAACTTGGTGTCACGGTCGCTGATGATAACCTTCGATAACCCGTGATGCCTCACCACCGCCTCAAAGAAGACATTTGATGTGTCCTTGGCATCTGCTGTTGAATACGTCGCTGCGTATCTCGCTCGCTTGGACAGGTTGTCCACTGCGACGAATATAGCAACGTACCCTTCAGATGCTGGTAATCCCGTAATAAAGTCCATCGATACTACATCCCAGTATTCCTCTGGAGTAGGTATCGGCATAAGCATACCATTCTTCTTCTGGCTACTGGACTTCCACCGTGCGCATGTCTCGCATGTGCGCACGTACTTGCGTATGTCTTGGTCCATGGTTGTGCAATAGTACCATTGCGCTGCTTTCCGATACGTACGACGACTTCTGGGATGAGCGGACGTCGGTCCATCATGAAATTCGATGATGACGTTTGTACTTAGATTCTTCGACTTCGGTACACATAGTCAATAGACCGTATGGTCTTTCTTATGCTTGAAAAGCAATAGACCATTGTGCTTGACGAACTTTTTCCTTCTCTGCCCTCTTAGACCACTGTTACTTAAATGCAGGGTCTGTTGCGTATCCGCGTTGAGATTCCTTCTTCGTCTCCGGAGCCAAGTGCGGACTCACGAAATGATTATTGACGCTGTTGACTTGCTGTTGCGGAACGCCAATCGGACGACTCTCCCCCCGTAAGTCGACATCGTCGACTAACACGTGATAATCCTGAGTCGAAAGGCTCCGTAACATTGCCAATCGAACTCGATGGTCGTTGATGTCCTCGGCATCTTGCTCACACGCCTCAATGCACTCATGCACTTCATACGTCACATCCGGAAGGGGCGGCTCCTTATCTTCATCCGAGTCCTTCGCATCACGTGGAGGTCGTGATAGAGCATCTGCTACCACATTTGCCTTGCCCCTGGCGTGATGTAGCGTAAACTCAAACTGTGAAAAATGCAAGAAGCTAGCCATCATGGGGGATACTCGCGGGTGATGTAATATCCATGAACACGCTGAGTTATCCGTATACACACCGAACGTTCGACCATTCAGATAGTGCCTCCACTTCTCCGTTGTGACCTTTATTGCCAGTAATTCTTTCTCGCGGGTAGGCCATCCACGTTCATGCACATCTAGCTTCTTCGAGTAGAACGCGATGGAGGATCTGCTCCGTCATACTTCTGCGAAAGAACACCACCAATACAATGATCTGTTGTCACAATGAACGGTCGGTCAAAATCTGGTAGCGTAAGCGTAGGTGCTTGCTGAAGAGCTAGCTTGAGATGAAAGTAACCATCTTCCGCAGACTTGCTCCAGTTCCGCGGAGTCGTTATATTCGTGAGCTCTCGTAACGGTCAGGCAAGCTCGGCAAATCATAGATAAATCTACGATAGTATCCGGATAAACCTAGGAAGCTCAACAATTCCTTCCTATTCGTCGGGGGGGGGGGGGGGGGGGGTACTTGGCAACTGCCTCCGTCTTTCTTGGGTCAACACTTATTCCTGCCTGCGACACCGTGTGTCCTAAGAATGCCACTTCTGACTTGCCGAACGAACACTTCGGCAAGTGGACATACAGCTTTCCGCGGTGCAGTACTTCACAGACTGCACGCAAGTGCTCCACCTGTTCCTCCATGCTCTTTGAGAAAATGCAAAATTACATCGAGATAAATGACAACAAAAGAAAACTTGTCGAAAAGCGTGTGCATCAGGCGTGACCACGTTCCAGGCATGCCAGCTACACCCATCGGTGCAACACACCACTGGTCGAACATCCACCGTAACGGTATCTTCGTATTGCCGCTACGTAACCACTCAGCTTGTTTGGGCATCTTCCCGGTAACTGGGTCCTTCTTCGGAATCGCGAAGATTTTGATACCCACGGCGCGTTCGACACTTCGATCCAACCTTTTCGCAACTTGTCCATGACAAATTCCTCAAAGGCATCCTGTTCCATTTTTGACATTCGGAACAGTGCTTTGCTACTTGGTTGTGCTCATTTCATCATCGTTACATCGAAGTTGACTTCTCGTATTGGAGGTAATCCATTTGATAAAGGTTTAGGGAATACATCCTTGAACTCCTGAGCCACAACCGTTCGGATTGGCTCTGGAACTGACTCCAGGTCACGAACGAACTGTATCTTTACCCGAAACACTTGCTCATACTCATCCGCGCTCAACGTTCGTTTGAACGTAGGACCATCGACGTCTGTAAACCGCATTCTCTCGGGCAGTACTATCTCTTGCGTCTTCCTGTTCACTTGAGAGTTATAGTCCTCAAACCACGGTTTCCGAAAAACGACGTCGTGCGATTCTGGTAACTTCCATTCGATGAACTCCATCGTCGGAAAGAAGTAACCGTCCAAGCACACCTGCGCTTCTACGTGTCTGACATCCGTTGCGGGAGTCAACGTACCATCAAAGTGCTGTGCTTGTAATCGTCTCGACAAAAGCACTGTACTTGCCAGTCCAGGCTTTATCATGTTCGCACACGCACCCGTGGTGTGTCCAACAGAATTCGGACATCTTTCCCATTGATGCGACCTTTCTTGATGAAGAGACTGCTCTTTCTTCCAGACTTCACTGCGTTGACCACAATGGTCTCCGTTGTTGCTGTCGTTGTGCGTTTTCCTTTTAACTCAACGTCTTGCTCAGGCTGCATCGCATGCAGTACCTCCTTCTGCTCTGGCGGTGATCCGCACACTCCAGGCTCTTCTTCTGAATGCTCCTCGCGCAATTCAGGCGCGTCTACCGGCTGCTGTCCATACGAGTCAGTCGTTTCTGTCGTCTCCGACACTGGAATGAACGTCGTTTTGCTCTCTTTCCGTGAATGTTCTTCGAACTCTCGTAGCTTATCCGCAAACTTCTGGATGTCTACCACGCTCATCGTAACACGATCCATGACGAAAGTATCTTCTTCACCATCATTCTCGCGAACCATGTTCATTCGCATGTTACCCCGTCCTTGCGCATCGACAGAGTTGTTGTAACTCGGCGCGCTACGCCTCGCTGTCTGCGTTTGCTGGGGCTGTATCGGACACTGTCTAGCCCGATGCGCAGAACTACCACACCTGAAACTTAAGTTTCGGCGTAAACACTCATCCTTGGATGGCACCCTGACATTGTCGATCTCCATCGGCACAGGTCCATCATTATTGCTCCTCGATCGTCTGTTGTCATACGATCGGTACCTTGGTCTGTCCCGCGCTCCCTCCGAGCGTCCTCGATGCGAGTGAGACCGATCATAGTCGAGCGCTACTGTAATAACCTCGGTCAGCGTTGCACATCTGCGATACTGGACTTCTTCACGGATGCTTGACGGTAAGCCACGTAACAAGTACATGATCTTGTCCAGTGCGCTCATCTCCTTGACTTGAGTAATCAAGTGCCTGAACTTGCCGATATAATCAGGCAAGTCCTTGCAATGACCTTCCTTCAAGCCGTTCATCTACCCCGAAGACGTTCTTGCAAATCTGGTGGAACGAATTCCTCCTCCAATTGCTCAAAGAAGTCTTCCACACTCTTCACATCGCCCTTCTTGACGATGAACCACTGCGCTGCACCATCCTTGAGCGATCCTCCCAATACTGTCAAGATGCGTCCACTCAACTTACTATCCTTCCAGTCTATGCCTTTAGCCAAAACGTATTGCTCCACCTGCTCCCGGTATAACTGGAACGATTCCTTGAGCGTCCTCCCGTAGCCGGGCAATTTTATCCCATCCAGCTTAAGTTCGGACAGCTGCTTTGACTTGCGCAGCTCGTCGATAAGTTCGGTTTGCTTTTCTATGACCGCCAGCATGCTATGCATCAGCGGGACCGGGTCTGCCATACTTGAGACCTCGAAACTTGATACCGGTAGAAGCAATTACTTACTAAGGCACTGACTATAGAAAGTAAAAGAGAAAACCTGTTATAGGAAATATGCTAAAGTACTTCCTAGCGTGGCTGCAGTATGCGTTTGGGCAGGTCCTATCGGTTGGGAATATCGGTGCTTGAAGTTCCCTTTGATGTTGCTACTGAACCACCAGAACAGCTTGACTATTGCCGTCTAAGATTTTAAGCCACTCACAAAAGCAAGCGCTTCTGCTATTTAAGCAGTACTTAGTACAACTGGCGTGCAAGGTTACAGTTCAGTGGTCACGACTTGAGGAGCGATTCACCGGGGCTGACTACACGTATGCAGTACGTTGCCCACCAGATCCACGTTCCTAGCAGCGATGATGCGGTCGTGGTGGTCTTCGACGCCTTCCCCCCGACAAATGCTACCAAATGTCGTGCGGTCGAGTGGGAGTGCTGGTAGAAGTTTAAGTTGTAAAGAGTGTAGGTCTTGTAAGGAAGCGGTAGGTGTTGTAGTCGAGGGACGGGTAGAAGTTGTAATTGATAATGAATAACTTTGCTGTCCCTAACGGGCATGCCTTCCGTGGCTTTCTAGTAGAGCACAAGGGCTTTTTTTTACTCTTTCTGCGTATTTCTGTTTCTCGTTCGTGCCTATGTTGTCTACCCTGCTTCTTTTTCTCTGTTATTATGGCACTTGCATTTTTATCTAACTAAATGTAGGTTCATTGTGACTGCCTGCATTCAATACAGCAGTTTCATTAGCATTCAGCCTCTGGCTGCGAGTATGCAAGCCAGGGCCTATGTGCCCATGCTCTCTGGCTTGCATGCTCACAGGCCAGAGGCAGGCATGACAACATTTCATATTATATATAGGCGTATTTAAGCGCGAGAGCGACGACACAGGTTACATTAAATGTCATAATTTCTTAATACAAAAATACTGTCTCACTGTGTTCTCTGAAATTTATTTCAGAGCTAAGGGGGGGGGGGGGGGTCCGGTTGGTGTTTCAATTTCCGTAAGGTAATATCCCGGATATTTTATCCGAAAATGCCATAAATTCATGAATGTGAATACACAAATACAGTGAGACAATACCATGATGGCCGTGGAATCTATACCTGTGTTGGATTAACAAACTATACAAATGTTACCTGTGTCGTCGCCCACGCGCTTAAGTACGCCTATTTTAGTATAGAATGTTGCACGAACTATTTGTGGAAATTAATACCTGTCTGAATGGGCACGAGGGTGATACTTATTCGTGAGTACTCTTGTTCTGACTTCTGAGTAACGACTGATAATTGAGTAATATTTGGACATTTTGACCGCTCCATCAATACTCAGAGCGAGCTGACCACTGCAAAGCTACATGCACGTCTTCGATAACAGGATACAGGGCCTAATGAGTGATACAGGTACAAACATTTATACTTTGTTTCTTGGAATGATTACAAGTATTGAATCCTGAAAGGTCTGATTGAACGTATCTGAAGTCAAAATCCAGCCGGGTCCGGCCAATATGACAGCTCGGGTCATCATACCCCTCTCGAAGCTGCATTGGTCAATCGTTTAACCTAGGAGAGGAGATATCGGGCTTTCCTCATAATTTAGAATGGTTTCCTTATAATTCAGCACAGTTTCCTCATTTTTAAGGCCGTTCCGAATGGGCGATACATGTAAGTTTTCTTAGGTGTCGTTTTGTTCCTGTCGCTCACAGTGTGAGCATAGACACTGATTTGTGGCGGTAAGAGAATTCTACGTATTATGTATTCAGTTGTTGCCTAGGATCTTACACACGGCACCTAGCACTCATGACGATCTTCCTAAATATCCCAACCGGGAGATGATCTTCAACCTTACAACTTTGGGACCATTGCTCATGCCCGACTTGCTTCTCAGACAAACAAAAACCACCACGCTAACGAGCGTAACCAGCCTCGTATTTTGGTGTCCGCATGACCTATAAAATTCAATAGAAAGTTAAAAACACGTACGCGTAGCGCAAAAATAGTATATCAATAGTTCACTGATCCAGTTTCAGCGCTAAAAATGTCTTTTTAGGTAAATTAGATCGGAAGGGATGTGCAACGCGCACTGAACCGTAACATGTATAACAATATGTATTAATATTTGTTTGCGATTATTGTAGTAAAACGAAAGTGCTGGTTCACATATCTGCAATGCAGATGCTGCGGCTTCGAAGCAGGCGCAGGAGATGCGCAACCTTCATAGCTCTAATAGATTTTGTGGAGAAATCCCTATAGCTTTAATACTAGTTGGAGTAGTTGTTGATAAAGGAACTAGCGAACAGAACATTTTCTCTTTTCATAGGTCCGTGTTCAATGTATTGGTCACGTCCGCATCTGATTGATCTCATCCAGAAATGTCTACTTTTTCGCTTCATTGTTCCGTGCATAAGTCAAATTGACGGGGATGTCGGGTTGGGTTTTCGCTGTATACGTACTACCACCATAACTATATCCTTTTACATGTCCTACCGCCATGGCGGTGTAAATTTATTGTACAAGAAATTCTTCACTGACGAAGCTTTCCGTTTGTGTATTTGCCACGACAGTTTCGTTAAAGTCGTGATTAACTGAAGTAATGGTTCTTACCCAGGCCAACACTTCTGAATCGTTAATATTGAAAAGAAAAAGGATGGTAAATTTCAGAGCTTCTTCGGGCGAAGCACGACTTTGTTTTTGTATTACGATTCCTGAAATTATGACATTTTTGGATATAAATACCCGGATTATTACTTTACGGAAGTTGAAACACCAGCCGGATCCCCCCTTAGTTGTGAAATAAATGTCGGTGTATTCGACCGTATCCTGAATTGCATTTGGTAAATCGTTGTCATCACCGACTTCTTGTCCTCGTCGAGCGTGATGTGGAGAAATTGGTGGAACTCATTATTAAGTGATGGTGGCGCGTTAGTGAGGACTGGGAACTGACGAATACATGTACAAACTTCGGCTAGTGTACCGGGTCCATCTGGCAGCGATCGAACAGTCCCCTATCTAGTTAGAGTCGAGTGCATCCCGCGAAAGTTACCCTCACCTTCTGTATACATTTTCCATATACACAAAACTCGATCCTCTTCGAAGAATCGACGAGCAGCAAGCCGCTGATCCACGGAAACATGCAACTGAAACTCGAAAGCCTTCCATGGGAGTTGAAGAGCTTTCTCCATATCCAAAGGATGCACGAATTTCTGCAGCTTTTGATGGTACTCCAACTCACCGCTATCGTTGCGCCAATGCGTTGTTTTCACCTCGCCCACCGACATTCAAGACAGACCAGTTCCATTCACGACGTCATCACACCGTGCATAGCACGAGTCAATCTTTTGCAGTAGCGAAGTAAACAGAGGCACGTCTGACATCCCAACGTGAGATTCTAACGTGTCAATGGTCTCAGAGCTCACCATGTCGTTCTGTAGTCTAGTTGGGCTTTGCCGAAGGTGAAACAAGCCGCGGAGATTGTCGATGTAGGTGGCTTGCACGTTCGCCGTCGTAGTCAGTCTCCTCTGCTCTGCCTCCGACCTCAGTCGTTCTTCGCGTTGAAGTAGAGCAACTTCTTTCCAAATGGAGAACTGTCAACTGGAAGCGGAGCGTTTGACTTCCTTGCCAAGCTTCAGACACTTGAGTTGCAGACTCAGGTCATCGCTCATTCGCCGTAGATCTTCGATCTCATCTTTAATGCGCTGCCGCTGCTTCCGTCGTCGAAGCTTTTCTTTCTCGCGGTAAGGATTCAACGCGTTAATCGCTGCTTCACCACTGATATCCCCACGTCGAGCCTTCGCGGGCGACACTGCTCCGCACAGTTCGGACATCCCTAGACTGCCGCTTTCTTCGACGTTGCCCGATGACACAAGTGAATTCATCTCGAGGAAGTTGGCGGTCTCCAAGAAGAAGGCGGCATCGGTAAGAAGTTCAGCGTTTGACTGCATCTCGAGGGGATGACTGTCCACGACTTGGTAGAACGAAAGTGCTGTGCGTATTAATAGTGTCAGACTGACAAAGCGAGCACTATTCAGTGTGGCACATTCAAGAGAGAGAGAGCTGTGCTAATATAAAATGACGTGACCACAGCACTAAAGATTAATACAATTGACAATTGTACTAGGGTGCTGGACGTTGGCCAATGTCAACTAATTGTTATTGCCTTATGTTTGCACTTTAAGAATAGACAGTCTGGATTTTATTACAAATTGACAGCGTTATCAGGAAACACTAGGATACTGTAATAGCTGGGAATCTGGGGGTGGGTGATTAGTTCCATGCGTAATGGTTTGTGTCGCGGCATGACCCCCATGAGCTCGATGCAAGGATTTGAATATATCGATCCTACAAATATAACGAGTGGCACCAACTCAAGACTTTTGCTTTTTACAATCTTTCTTTCGGAAAACAAAGCACGCATACTCGATGAAACCGTCCTCATTCTAACTTTGAACTGGTTCGTGATGGCGGTTCTCCCTACACTATGTCGATGTTTGTAGCACTTCCCAGGTGAGTTCAAAGCAGAAAGTTTGTTAGTGAGCAGATTACCAGACCGAAGTCTCTAACTCGTCGTACCTCCTAGACGCCTCCTTGTCTGACGCTCCTTGTCCAGCGACCGTCAGTCGCCGTAATACACAGCATGCAATTGACGGCATTGACATCATCTTTTGCCAGCCACACCAGGCATCTTCCGGCGAGTCCTGGATACAGCTCAAGCATCCGTCGGGCGAGGCTTGGCCGACGCTCCCGCACCTGTTGTCTTGTTCAGCTCTGCTGACCGTCAGCACCACTAGTTCGGTACTGACACAAGTGGCGACACCGCAGTTCCTTGAGCTTTATCTCGAACCCATGACATCGCCCCCTAAAGCTCGAAAACCTTGTACTTCCAGCGTTAACCGAGTTGCTGAGCCAGCACTTCATCATCGGCATTGAGCACATGATCGTTTACTTTTATCGGCACGTCCTTCAGCATTTCGGTGAGCGCTTTCCACGAGTCCTCGATGTCTTGCCGATCACACCAAGACACGCGTAGTTCCCATCGTTTGAGTTGCTCGTTGTAGCGATGTTGTTTGATTTCTTGAGTACCCAATAGCAAGCCTTGCTGAGAGGTAAACTCAAGAATTTCAGCGCACATTGAAATCGCGATCAGTATATTATTTGAGCCGGGTCGCATGAACTTCAAACTCGCGGGAGGTCACCAAATGTTTTATCACGAAGTAATGGGGCCGAGTTCAACCGATTTGGAAAGGTCCGACCCACTGACTAAGCAACTTATTGTTGCTCAACCTTTGGTTTACACGTGACCAGAGGACATTGTCGCTAACGTCAAAGTTGCAGGCTGCTCCTTTGTGCGCCATCATGTCCTGCATCCTCTTGTGCTCCTTCTTGTCAAGCACTTCCTTGTGCAAACCATGCAACGATCTTCGCAGTGCCTCTAGAAAATCTGTGACCGTCTCCAGGTTGATCGTCAGTAATTATTCACGTTCAGAGACCTTTCCCACAACACAGTCAAGTGCAGTGGGCGCTTCAAGTCCAGTGAACAATTCAATAAATGCGTGCCATGTGGCGACGTCGGTGAAAACTTTTTGCCGCCTCAGTGGGGTGTACAGCGCAAACCAGCGACTTGCTGAGCCAGTAGATTCCAGGAGGGCACCGCGCTTGGTCTTCTGCGCCAGGATTCGGGTTGTTGCGCCAGGATAAACACGATCCAAGCGTAGAAGTAGGGGGTACAGGGGCGAGGTGACATCTTAGGAAGGTCTTGGCGTGTGTATCTCGTGTATCCCTATCGGCTCGTTTGCCTTCGACGGATAGGCACTCCACCAGAGTAGCTAGGAGGGTGTTGAACAATTATAACCTAACGAACAAGTGCGGGGCACGCGTCCACTCCAGGATGCAGCCTCGAACTCTCAAAGGTAATCCTGGCGTGGGTGTCCTCGCCAGGATGTGGGAAGCCAGAAATAAGTACGCAAGGACACAGACAGCTTGTGTACAGTATCCCAGGTGCAGTTCTGGACTGGTTGATAACCAACAAACAGAGTTATATACAAATATATAGCAAATATGCAGCTGTCCAAATGTTACAGACCCGGAGCGGGGGTCTCACGCACTAGGCTCACTCGGGTCTAAATTCAGGCATCTAGCAGCCCGAATACTCGCAATACAAACGTGCACCACCTCAAGTAAGAGGAAGAATTCGCTGCAATCCAGGATACGGCCAATCCACACAGCACTCAATACAAATTCCCAAAAAGCGACTACTTAGCACTTCAGGAATAAACAGGTTAATATGAAATGGGCAAAACACTAACAAGTTAGTGACCCAACTAGGTTATGAAATAGTTGGGTCACTCCAGGACGAACGGTCACTGGTCACCGCCTAACTGGACTTGAGTATAGGTGGAGTTCCCGTGAAGCGATCAGTCCTGCTTGACCAACTTGCTCGGAATGTGTGGGGGCGCGGCGGTGTGATTGCTTCTTCTTCGCGGCGCTTGCCCTTCCTGACTTATTCCACGCCAAACACTGGTGCTCAACGGGGAAAACGAACTTTGTTTAAAATTATCAATAGGTTCTAAGTCTTCTGTCTTCTTGCACTTCGTACACTCATCATGCAGTTCTTCTTCAAGTATTCCCAAAACATCTTGTCTTCACTATGGGTATCTTGGTCCTCGTATTTTAGTCAGTTTTGACTTCTTGTAGTCTTCGTCTGATTATGGCTCGGTTCAAATACCTCGGTCTCAGTATGGGGTGGTCTTGTCGACTCGACAGGGTCGTGCCTGGGTGCGCTCCGAGTGTGGTTGAACTTCAAACTTGCGCGTCATTCGATTGCGTTACCAACTTGTCATCTTGATACATGTTCATCCAGGCACGTACAGTCACACACTTGTTCTTGACTTGGGTAAACGTTCTTCGATGGCAGTGTATCTTGGGTGATCGCTGGTTACTTCCACGAATGCATGTCATCCAGGCGTGGATTGCTCTAGGACTGGCACTGCACCGTTGTCTTGGTTTGGAAAGCTATTGCTGCGTGTTGTAATGTAGCGAAATACTTGATACACTTAAATTCACCTTGTAGTCCTGGCGTGGGACGCATACGGCTGCATCTTTGCGTATTTGACAACGTAATCCTGGCATGGATATATCCAGGATTCCCTTTTGCACACCTTCTAATCCTGGCGTATACGCGTACAGGCTTCGCCTTGCACACTTGTCACATGTAATCCTGGCGCCGATGTATTCAGGGTTCCTTTTTGCACACTAATCGCTTAAAGTCCTGGCGTGCAGCGTTGGTACGGCGTGTATCTTGGCGCTAAAGGCCAACATCATCCTAAACCAGGTGCACAGTGTGTTCTTTCTTGGTTTCTTGCGTCTTTACGGCGTCCAGCGCATATTCTTCTTGGATCAGAGAAGTCTGGGGAGTCGTTTCGTTCTTCGTTGGGCGGAACTACAGTGAGAGGAGGTCGTCCCAGGATACGTTCTCCTGAATAACTTTCCGCCAGTCTTTAGGCACTCCTCGTAAGGGAAGTCTGGGGCCGGACCGAAGCGTCTTCTTGCATTCCTAGCTATGCATCTTCAGGAAGCACGCTTTCCGTGCAATTTCGGGCCCATCTGCATTCAGGCAGATGGGCCCGACTTCTTTCCATAATCCCACTCGTCCTAGTCTCCATCCGTGTCACACGGATGCGGCCGGGACAGTATCCACCAATAAGCCAATCATCGCCCATCGTTATCTCCAAGTCGTAGTCGTGACACCACATCGTCACAGAGAACATTCCAAACCACTTCGTCACAGCCCCCCCACCCCCCAGCGATCGAACTGGCGAGTGATTAAGATTCGCCTGCACGACCGGTAGCAGGTAGCTCCACTCATGAAAGTCTAGCCCATGCTCAATGAGCAGCGCCCTCATCACTTGCAGTACATCTTTGTTTAGGCGTTTTACAGTCCCGTTGAGCCAGGGCGAGTACACCAGCGAAAACTTCTGCACAATTCTGAGCCGTGAGCACAGAAGCTCTACCGTGTGGTTCCGAAAATGCGTGCCCTAGTCCGACATCAGAATTTTAGGACAGCCAAATCGTTTGTGCCATTCTATCAGCGATTCTGCAGCAAAGAACGCCGTTGGCGACTGGCACGGGAACCGTTCGCAATAGTGAGTTAGTGCGTCCTTCAACACCAGCACGTAGGAATTTTCACCGCAGTCAACTCAAAGGTATAAAAAATCGTAGTGCAGAGCCTCATTGCGCTTGTTTGCGGTGTACGCCGGTCCAAAAGGGCGCATAATCTGTCTCGGTCCTTTTACATGCTCACACAGCAAGCAGTTGCCGACAAATATCGCCACTTTCTTCGCCAAAAATTGGATTTAAATTCTTTCCTGGAGCATAGTCTTCATCACATCTTGGCCGCGGTGCCTCTGGGAGCCACAGTGAGCAGCAGCGAACACTCTGCCAACAGGTCCGTAGCTGATGATGGGATCTAAGACTTACCTTGTACCTTCATCACCCCCTCTTCTTCGACAAAGGGCTCGCGTAGTCCTTCGCGAGCTTGACGCCCCGCCTCCTCTTGTGCTGCACGAATCACCCATCGTAGGGAATATAAAGTCTGAGTCCTGGAGAGGGCGAAATTGGGAAATGGTGGCTACCAGTCGGGGCCTATCACGGCGAGTGCGAACCGCAGTAGCCGTGACAACTGGAGATGTACGCCAACGGAGATGATGTCTGTTCCAGCTGTTAGTGGAGGCCGCCATAGGATCAATTGTGTATCGCATTCCACACAATCGCATCGCCCAGCGCTGGTGGCGATCACGGAGGTTCTTCTTGAGTTCAGCAGCCGGCGCAAACAGGTAAATGAGATTGGAGTGGTCACAAAACAGACGAAAACCTTGAGCTCGTTGGAGGACGTAGCTCAGGTCGTGACCAGCCTTCACGATCGGATAGGCCTCTTTGTCAATGATTGGCCACCAATATTGCGAGTCTTTGAAGACGTCACCTTAACAGATAATATGTCGGTAATCCTGCTCTTCCACACTGTTCATCATTCCAGCTAGCGATTTGAGTAAGCACTATAGTGTACTCATCGAGACTCGCGTCGACAAAAACGCACACCTCACAATCATCTTCGGGGAATGTCATCAGCGCAGAGCCTCGGATTAGGGCTATGACAGCTTCCTAGCTCTCCTATTCGACAGACGTTCATTGTATAGCAACATTCAGAGCATTTGTGCTTCGACGGCCAATCATACCGCTCTCAGCCTGCAGGTTCTCCTGGAGCGGGGCGACTGCGCGTGCAAAGCCTGGCATCGAGTCATGGAGCCAGTTAGTCGCACATACAAAGTACTGTAGCTCAGTGACGGTGGTGGGGCGCGGGAGGGATGTCAGCACATCCACTTGCTCGGGATCATGACGCACGCCTTCGCCTGAAATAAGACGGCCGCACCACTGGATTTCAGAGTCAAACAACGAACTCTTGAAAGGGTGGAGCCTCAGCCCATGTGCTCCAACAATATCGAAAAATTCCTGCAGCGCCACGAGAAAGGAATCCATATCCACAGCGAAAACGAGAATGTCATCTATCCAGCAAAAAACATTGCGAGGGATCACTGGCGCTAGTACCGACTGCATTTGTGATTGGAAGTAAAAACGGAGTCCGTTACACCTTGAGGCACACGCAGCAGATTGTATACCCCGTCAGGCGTCAGAAACGAGAAAACTTCCTGGCTGGCCTCATGCAGAGGGAACTGCCAGAATCCCTCAGTTAGGTCAAAGCGAGCGGAAGAATTTCGCTCCACGTACAGCATCCAG
Source organism: Phytophthora tentaculata (assembly GCA_033557915.1). Classification (NCBI taxonomy): domain Eukaryota; phylum Oomycota; class Peronosporomycetes; order Peronosporales; family Peronosporaceae; genus Phytophthora; species Phytophthora tentaculata. Next base: position 2,476,424 of record JAUCEA010000005.1, read on the forward strand.
AAACTCTCCTTGCGTTGGCATCCAGCCCGCTAGCGGCACTATCTTCGCATTCACCGCGCGATTGTTGATAGTAAGGCGAACCTGATTGTCAGTTCCAGGCTTTCGAATGGGAACCACAGAGCTCGCCCACTTCGAGGCGTAATTCTTCCGAATGAGGCCCCGGTCCAAAAACTGGCGGACATACTCGCGAATGAACGCAGGCTGAAGAGGTGGGTATGAACGACCATGGCATCGATGCGGCACCACATCGTTACGAAGCTCGCAATGGCTCAACTCGAGCCGGGGCTCCAGCACTGGCTTGCTTATTCTAAATGTCGTCGGTCCCATCCAACAGTGCCATCAACTCATTCCGATAATCGATCGGGAAGCCATTCTTGACCGCTCATCATTTTCTCTATCGTAGCCACTGCCGATTTGCTCAAATCGCCAACCACATTGAACAACGGGTAGCCTATCGGAAATTCGTCCTCCCCAGCCGATAATATTGTAGACCCCACTAGTTGTGCCAACATGTCATCAACACTGAAACCCAAGGACGAGAGCGTATCTCGGTCAACAAATAGTTTTGCCTCCTCACTGTCCATCACAAGGCATGGCACCTGGCGTACGTGGACCATACCAACCGCAGTTGTCAGCTGTAGGTCAAACAGCACTTCGGCCGTACACGTCGTCGAACTGCCATCGGCCAGAATCACAGTGATTGGTCGCACTAGCTGGTGCACACTCACTGATGGGTCACCATTAGGCAGAATGCTGCGATCAGCACCAGTATCTGGTAGGTACGGCACTTCCTGCGTGTTGTTGAGCTTTGCCGTGTACTTGGCTTGCCCAGAGCTGGCAACCTTCGACCTGATCGTCCCCACCCGAGACTGCTTGGTCTCTTTGAATCGCCCCATTGCATCCCTGCGCTGCTCTTCCGTCGCAGTGGGGCACTGTTGCAACCAGTGCGGGCCCTTACAAAATAGACAGCCTTCCGTCGGTGGCAGTGCAGGCTTAGACACTCTCGGGGGACGCGAGGTCGCCGTCATCCCAACAGCAGCGCTGGTCTTGCCGGACGACTCTTTTGTGGTCTTCGCCGCCGCTGGCTTGATCGCAGCAGTAGCCCCTCCTCGACTCTTGGCCGCAGCAGCACTGTCCTTCGATTGGTTAAAGAAGCGTCGCTGCGCCTTTGCATGCTCCAGTATCAAATTGTAGAGGGTAACATCGTCCGTTCGACAGTCACGCCTCTCAAAATCGATTAATCGCTGCATCTGATGTTGCGCGAGAGCCGGTTGAAGATTTTTAGCCAATAGACGACAATGTTTTTTCATGCGGTCCCGGTGACCAGGGCTAGAGGGATCTGCAGTACCACTTAGACTTTGAAATCCGTTCTCCTTTACAATTCGTGTGAAGTCCTGGAAGTACTGGAAACGCACGCATCACAGTCATAAACCGACAGGTCCATCCATAGCTCCCGTTTGAACAGAGTTTGATGTCCGGGATGTAATCGTTCTTCAGCGTCTGGCAGCACTGTCGAATGAGTCGGATGATCTCGTCGACCTGTTGAAGGTTCAGCTACACTTCTGCAACCTTCGGGTAACAAACGCAACGCTTTGGTTGCCCAAAGTTAACTTTGTCGCACTTCCCGGGTGGAGAGTTTGTTAATGAGCAGATTACCAGACCGAAGTCTCTAACTCGTCGTACCTCCTAGACGCCTCCTTGTCTGACGCTCCTTGTCCAGCGACCGTCAGTCGCCGTAATACACAGCATACAATTGACGGCATTGACATCATCTTTTGCCAGCCACACCAGGCATCTTCCGGCGAGTCCTGGATACAGCTCAAGCATCCGTCGGGCGAGGCTTGGCCGACGCTCCCGCACCTGTTGTCTTGTTCAGCTCTGCTGACCGTCAGCACCACTAGTTCGGTACTGACACAAGTGGCGACACCGCAGTTCCTTGAGCTTTATCTCGAACCCATGACAATGTTGAACAGTTAATAAGCGGTGCGGACAGTAAAATTCGTCTGACCACAACCATTACTACGTATCCCTAACGTTTTGGCTTCTGTGGTGCGCATCCAATCTTGCCTTTTGAGCGTCATATTAATTTTAAACACGTTCCAGCCCAGGTTTGTGATGGCGGTGACCCCTTCACTATATTGACGTTGAAAGTTAATCTAAACTATTCGGACTAGAACCACTGCTATCCTAAACGTTGTGGCTTCAGCGCTGTGTATCCATTCTTGCCTTTTACAACAGGGATAAGTTGCTCTAATTCTCCTTTAAAAAGTTTTAATCAAAACCCTAGTAGCCCTGCAGTCCCGAAGAACGTTTGAATTTTTTTTAGGTGAACCATTATTATTGGGGGCTCTGGTGGTGGGCCCCAGTTCACGTCTGGAAGGTCAAGAACTACATCACCAGAGCATCGACTGTAATATATGTAATAATTCATATCGACCATCTGTCATATTTTATGAGAAACTGCCACGACAAGATATTAACATCAGAATATCAAATCTGTGAACAATAATTTTTTTCTTCCGGTGCCATCGTCACTGAGCGAGAAAGTGACTCTCGCACTTCGGATGAGCAGCTCTCGATCTCTGTGGCTGAAGCAGTGTAAGGAGGACTCCTGTAGCTATCTAATTGGCACTACTGGAGAGGGCAAATGTGCAAGTTTGCTAGGCTGGGACATTATGCTTCGTCAGGCAAGTGACTTTGCTAGGATAGGACATAATACTTCGATAGATTCTATTTCCCTAAGTGACGTCTCAAAAAAAAACTATCCCAACAACTAGTAAAGAGCCGAATTATAGCAGCAACCACTCATAGAGTGAAACTTTACTTGAACTCTGACTCACAAACCGGGATAAGTGCGTTGTCCAAAAGGGAAGCCTGAGCAAAAAAATTCTAGTATGATTTTGAAGCTTTAGCACCTTGCAGTGCTACTGTACAAGAATATTATAACGTTAATACTACTACGCGTGTTTTACACGAAGAAGTTCCGGATTTTACAAGACTGTGTGCAAGTCGTTCAATACGATTGGCTTTTCGGTATTCGTTCTGTACAATTCATGCAGCCCTGTATATCGTTTGGACGGTTTGTTCTAACAGTGAATACGCAACGTATCGGAATTATAGTATTGTTATTGTAGTATTGCAACTATTTACCGGCTACAATATTGATTGATTGCCCGTCAGAAATATCGTCCACTTATCGTTCACTATTGTAGGGAAAGCTTTGGCTCCTAAGTATTTCCTACTCGAAGCTGTCCTGTTCGTCATGTTCAAGGACGTCATATTCGCGAGCTAGCTGAACTACTTTAGATGGGATTTCGTTGGTCACCAGATCTCAATTCATTTTTAGAAATAGGATCGTCCTCAGCGTCTCAGCACTCATCCGTTTACGAAGATATCCAAGCATGCACTTGATTGTAGAGAATAGTCTCTCTACTTCGACAGAAGTAGCTGGCAACCACGCCAGATCAACGTACTTCGACTTCTTATCTTCCCTTGACTTAGCCCGAATCTCGTCGGCTGCCATAACCTCCTGTGGAGTCCGGCGATGAGTAAGGGTATTGTCGACCGGTGCAGCTGCTGTAGAAAGTAAACTCGGGGGTCTTCGCTTATCAGTGGTCGTATTCGAATTGCGTTTTCTCTTAGCTGCTGTCTTGTTCCCTTGTTGATTTCTCTTGCGTTTTTGTGTTGTTCTTGCCACAGAGCCTCGAATAGCTGCATCCGACGCGGAGTCTTGTTCAGGAGCCCGCAGCAATCTGACAGCAACATCCTCTTCGTCGGTGGTCAGTTATTTCTCTTCTCCTTTCATGATCTTCACAACTGCATTTTTAAAGGGTGCTGAATCGATGATCTCGGCGTCCGCTGCGAGACGATGCTCCATCTCCGGGAAGTCCACCAAAACATCATCGAAAACATCACGCGCTGAAAAAATGGTCAGCTTGCGATCTTGAAGACGCTTAGTTGCCAGCTCTAGCAGTTTCATGTCATCGAGTAGGTTCAATATGACGCAGTGCTCACTTGGATCCGGCAAGAATCGAACAATAGGAAATCGTTTAGGGTCGTTAGCAGGTGCTTGTTCAGAGATGTGCTTATCAACGTGACTGTCTCGCTCGAACAGGTTCAGAAATGGATGAAGCTCCTTATATCGTTTGAGCATTCGGTGGACTCCACTCCACCGTAGCTCGGGTGACGGTACTGGCTTCAAGTCGCAATGGTTTAGATTTAAGAGAGCAATGCGCTTGACACGCTTTAGCTTTCGCATTAGCACTGCGACCTTCGCAATCGTAGCCGTGTGGTTCTTCACGTAGTTCTTCACGGCTAGGCTGCACAACCAATAATCGGGGCATCAACTCGACGAGAGATCGCTTTGTTCGTCTACATGTTGCCGCACACAATACCGAAAAGGTTCGCGGCGTCCAAATGGTACTGGTCGAGTATGATATCTAGAAAGCGAATGTGCTCATCAGCCGTCATACTGGCTTCGCCGATGAAAGATGAAACAGCTAGAAAGCGCCACCCGTTCCGCGTTACCACAAATACTCCAAGGGAATGCTCACCTCCGTCGGTCACCCCGTCGAAGACAAGGACAAAACTCTCATTCTTCATCTCAGCAGTGATGAGGGGGTCGAAAAGTTTCACGCATGCAATCATACGAGCCTTGAGTATCTTGGACCTGATGTTGTCGAATTTGATTGTGGTACGCACCGTGTCGTCATCCACATTCGGGAAAGTGAAGTTCTTGTTCACCACAAGATTCATTCACTGATGCGTAGACAGCGCATGCCGATCTACAAACATCTCCATAGACACTCGATGCTTCTCAAGAAGACACTTGCGAACCACGTCCTCATACCCAGCGTGCCTTGACGTGAAATGGCTAAGCAGGTTGGTGTACCCAGCTTTCTTCAGCTATCTTACAAACGAGTTGCACGCGTTGCATGATCGGCCGTCAACGTTTGGCTCACAAAACATCATCTCGACAACCGTCTTCGACTTCAGTTTTGGGGCCAGTGCGGAAAAGAAGGACGCAATGGAGTGTCTGCTACTGTAGCTGAAGGGAATAAGGTGTGAACGGGCGTGGACTAGTTGGAAGGTGAGGCGCGAAGTTGCCAAGTATTTTTAGAGATCATTACGAGGGCCTCTCCCCTTTTGCAGGTGATATTTTTGTCTCTCCCACTTCGGCGTCCCAAGACTGTAAGGACGACTGGACGAACTAAGATACACAATAAGATCGCTCTATTGCTAAATATTGAGATTCATATTGTCATAATTACACTATTGATTGATTGCGATGTATCCCAAACAATCCATATACAATGTTTATTGTCCGATCATTACGCGAGTCGCACTGCAGGATATTACTGGAAGTCTTAGGCATCTGCCTTGGATCGAAGCAAAGGCGTACATGCATACTTGTAAGTAACTGTAAAATCGCGGCAGACAATTGGATTGCGGCTAAAACTACGAATACTGTGGACGCCTTCAGGGTTGACAGTTTTGTCAACAATCATGTTTTAACCCCTTTAACGCTTGTCATCGATCTTGGATCGTAGTCATTATCGATTACGTGTCCTCGTCGAGAATGAAATGGGGAAACAGGTGAAACTCGTCACCTACCGACGGTGTGGCTTTGACAAGGATTGGAAATTGGCGGATGCAAACTTCGCACAAGATTCCTGAGCCATCCGGCATAGATCGCATACTGCCCCCCCCAGTCGTATTCGAATGTATCCAAGGAAGATACCCTCGCCTTCCGTGTACACTTTCCAAACACAAACAACTCGATCCTGCTCGAAGAATCGACGAACAGCAAGGCGCTGGACCACCGAAACAGACGTACCGGTTGCCAACGTCTGGACCGAGCGGTATTTCATCGCAAACGTATTCTTAGGATGTCCAAATCCGCTGTACACTTGGCGATCGCGCTGGTGTTGCGGAAACTCGTAACTTTTCCGAACGAGACGAACAGCTCCTCTAAATCGAACCGAAGAACGTATTGCTGGAAGTTTTGATGGTACTCCAACTCACCGCTATCGTTGCGCCAGTGCGTTGAGTTTGCCTCTTCCGTAGACATTGTAGCCAGACCACACTCATTCAATACGCCGTCTATAAGGGCATAACATGTTTCGATCTTTTGCAGTAGCGAAGTAAACAGAGGCACTTCTGACATCCCAACGTCACGTTCTATCGTGTCAGTGGTCTCAGAGTTCTCCATGTCGTTCTATAGTCTAGTTGGCTTTGCAGATGAATAGATAGTCTGGATTTATTACAAATTGACAGCGTTTTCAGGAAACACTAGGATACAGATTAAACTGTCCTAACCGATACCTGACAAACTCGATATATTCCTATATATGATATCGATTCAATCCACCGACTCGGTGGTTAGTAAAATGTATGGAGGAAAGCTGATACCTGTCGAACACTATAGCTGATGTCTCTTTTTGTCAAATCTAATAGTATCTAACCAAAAAAATGGTTATCGAGGTCTGAGTAGTCTAAACGTCATGTTCGCGTCGGAGCTGGTCTCTTATACGCAGCTTTAGCTTTCGAAGGTCTTTTAACAGTTGCATTAAGGTCCGGGTGCTCTGGAAGCATAAAAATGACACTACGGACTGTATCCACTTTCTCCTGTGTGGTCTGTTGTGGAAACTTACCCTCAGCGCTGTCATTTTCATCATCACCATCAATCCCGTCGCCCACGGTTTGCCTTACTTGCCTCGTCCTCCATTGCGATATCCTGTTCGACTGGGTTGCACACGATGTCGTCTATGTTCATCGGATCTCGAACTCGATGGCGGTTCAAGCAATCAATATTCTCCCCATTGAGCAGTTCGCCCGCTTCTTTCATGGAGCGACGGGTTGATGTCATCCCAGGTACAACGTTAGGGTGTCGAAAGTAGGGATTGGTTCTTTTAAAAAATTCGCCATTGGGAACATTTAAAACGTTCAAAATGTATATTACTATCTTTTATGGTTTTTGTTAGCTATTATGTCTAGTAGCCACTGATTCTTTCGCATGAAAAAGGCATACAGGCAGCTACAGAGCATTCCCTGGAAAGAGAATAGAATCTGGCATGTCTGTTAAAACTACACACAGACTTCGATTTAAGCATTCACCATAGCCTTTGACGAAGCAGCGAGGACAGTCGATTGGGGAACCATCGGCCAAGGAAGCTACTACACACTGCCGACAACATCACCAACACGATGTAATTTATTTCGTACGTATTACGCCTCCAATAGCCTTACCAGAGACGAGCTCGCCAAACGCTCTCCAACCTACGCAGTACATCGACGCTACTTCTGTTGGGGGGGATTTTAAATTGTTCTTTCAATATAAAAGACGTTTTAAACGACATTTAAAACGTTTATGTAAAATGGGAAAAATTCCAACAGACCACTCTACTTTCAAACCTGATTTACTGCTATACCTGATACGAGGTGTAGTCCACCGGTGCTATCAGGTATGCCAGGTTAATCTGTATTGTAATAGCTGGAAATGTGGGGGTCGGTTATTAGTTTCATGCGTAATAGTTTGTGTCGCGGGATGACCATGAGCTTGATGCAAGGATTTGATTATACCGAGCCTATATCTGATAATACCGACGTTATTCTAACTTTGAACAGGCTCGTGATGGCGGTGGCCCCTTCACTATATCGATGTTGACAGTTAACAAGCGATGCTGCCAGTGATAGGATTCCCACAACCATTACATGTATTCAGTGGTTCTTACCTTTTGATGTCCTAAAGAACTGTTTTAGTTTACATATAAACCCTAATGCGCCCCGGGTGTAAAGAGGGAATTAGACAATAAGTTCTCCATTAACGTCAGAAAATTTTCAGGTGACCCGTTTTGTTTTTGTTGGGGCCCTGGTGGTGGACCCAGTTCACAGTTCGGAAGGTCAAGAACAACAATACCAGGCCAAAGCATACTTTAAATCGAGTGTCTGTCATATTTTATGACAAACTGCCACCACAAGGGCTTAGGGTCAGAATACTTTTCTTTTACCTACTATTGTTGTGGAACACTTAAATAGAAGTTTCATCCCTCTGAGAATTACTATTATTTTTGTTACGAGTTCCACCATCACTATCACCGAGAGAGATACTAGCACAAATACCAATCATGATTTTCACGAGAGTGATGAGAACTAGCTGTTGTTAGTAGTCTTGTTGATACTTCATCTCGTTGATGTCATTTGTGTTAGCCTTTGCAGTATCTGAAGTGATTGAGGGCTGTGATGGACCCATGATACTGAAAACATTTTCGGTGCATCAGCAGTACAATAACGGTGCGACAGCAATCCGAGACGGTTTACAAGAAGATATTTTGGCTAGGAACCCACTACGCATCTATCCCGATTTGAGACGTAAATTCAATTTAAAATCCATTATATGAGGATTACTGCTATCATTATATTCTTTTCATTTAAGGTGTCATTAAGATAAGAAAAAAATAACGAAGTATAATGCCCATCCATATAGCTTTTGTAGTCCCATCCATCCTTACACTGCTCCGGCCATGGAGATGGAGGGCCCCACATCAGGATATCAACATTATTACCCGTTATAGTGTACCCGAAATGTTGCTGAGGATAAAACTTCACGATCTAGCCGGTAAAACCATAAAAATACTAGCAGCTTTGCAGTATTTTATAAGAGTAAAATAACATCGATAGTGCTACGACTGAATTGCTATTACATAGCCATAATCGCAGGGGGGCTTGACCGGTATTGTCGGGATTATCCTGGGACCAAGAGTCACCAAATGTGACCAAAAGACACCAAAAACGGCCATTTCCTGAAATTCGTCCTGCTTCCCCCGACAACTATATTACCCAATCGGCATCGAGTAAGTCAGAATCGTTCACAAACGAGCAGAGCGAGATGATCTCCAGCAATACGGCGACCAGATGCGTCAATACCAGTGTGTCTAGGCATCTGAATTGCGCTCTCGCGTCGCCATCAAAGCTTTTGGTAAGCGTTTAATACCTCTAATCTCGACGTAGTGCTTACTATTGAGGGTATAAATCACAGATTGTGCTGTTAGACATTACTGATGTCTCTTTAGTGGTCATGGATGTCACGATGGACATGAATATGAACCGACCTCGATCTGCAGATGCAGCAAGTTATTTTCAAGAGCATGATGTCGCTCCGTATCCAGTTGCGTGATAGATCACCAAGGTAATTGACAGAGAGTACGCTACCACAGCCAAACTACACTGATCCACAGAAGTTTCAATTACTTACAATATGAATTCGTATATTCAGGTTGCACATTGGCTACAACGATATCCAGCGGCTTCAGCTTGGGACGAAAAACCTTATAATTGACTGGCCTTGTGATATTAGACGCTTTTCACATTAGGGTTTTTACTGTTTGGATGACAACGTTGCTTGTGTTTATGGCAACTGGAGCATGCTGACACCTCACCACCTGCGCCTCCTTCGTAACTAGCATCTTCCATGCTATCTGACAGACGGATTGTTTGATCGACTTCTGGTTCCGGCGTCGTGGCGCGGACTTGCGTCGCTGAATTATTTTCTCCTCTACTCCAGCACCGTGTGACTTGGCTGATACGTTAGGCCCCTTTCCGCGCCTGCTTTTCAGTCGACAACAGAGCGCATTCTGGCTAAGTGTCCCGTTGGGAAATATCTTCAAGTACTGTGCGTGTATGCTAGCCCATTTTCCATGAGTGTCTTTTGGTATGCTGTCTGCATATTCTTGCAATGCCATTTAGTTTCCACGGTAATAATCTCCCGGGTTATTTTCTTGTTTGCGTCTTTCAGATCTACAGGGTGATGTAGTGGCTGAACCGTTTCCGATCGAGCCTGTGTGGGCGACCTAGCCGAAGTAGATGGATGTGTATGGGGGGCTCTGCACTATCAAAAGAGACTCAATTTCATCGGCGCGTGGTTCCACATGGTGGGGTTTCAGTAGTGCAGGTTGCAAAAGCTTTTTTTTCTTGTCGTTTTTGGGGCATTTCCACGACTTTTATTCCGGCTATAGCATTGTGCGCGGCGCAACGAGTTCCACCGACGCTCTAGAAACTCATCGCTCTTCCGGTTATTGTCAGGACACGTGCAAGCTGCAAAGTCGTAGACTGAACGGTACACTTGTTTCACGTTCGGTATACCAGTTGATTTCTTAGTAAATGACAAAGTTTTTCCTGATGCGAATTTTTGTCAGGTGTATTCACGTCGTCGTTGATCGTAGTGTTCACAATCGTCATTATACGCGTAGATTTTTCTGGGAGTTTACTTGAGCTTTGTTTCAGCTGAGAGTCAATTGATATTATTCGCCTCGAGATTGCTCTGTAACCACGCTTCTTGATATCCAGACTGGGGTTGTCGAGCTTTACGACTGAGGCGTTGTAAAGTATCGTTGCGACCACACCACAAGACTTCCACTTTGGCTGTTTTGATGCGAGTTGCTCGGAGCGCAATTGTTTCAACAGTGCAAACTCATGTGCAGTAAACTAGGAAGTACTTTCATATTCTGGTTCGAGGCCTAGATTTTCGACAAATTCGCGTGCACTTATCTGCTTTCGCGCTTTGTTCACAGCACTAAGCAGAACCAGGGTTCAGCTGATGTCAGCTTGAGCAGAGTCATCTCGTAGCAAGCCCCCTTCAGCTCTTTCAACATGCAACGGAATCATAGCGCACACGGTTTCCCACGGCCTGTGCCCTAGGACTTCCACAGAACCAGGTCTATATGTTTGCTGCACGCTCAATGTGGACGGGCTGACATCTAGCAACTGGTTAATATACTCGAGCTGTGGGGTGTCCGGAATAACACATCGGCAAAGCATTGCGGCACGAGTCAAAGTAATGAAGTCAAAGCCGGAAAACTCGGGATTTCGTCTAGACCTTGCGCCGACTTTTAAGTTATGCAATTGACACAATAAGCTGAATTAGTTTAGTGTTTTAGTCGATGCAGTGGTGTATTGTATGCTTATCTGCAAGATAAAGATGTCGAGAATACGAAGGACGACTTCGTAGGATATAACTCGATCCAGAAGTTTGCGAAGCTTGGAGTGAATTGCCTCAAGCTGACTGGTAGAAACAACTCAAACGGTACCTTCCCCCTCCTGGTAAGTACTTTCCTCGACATACAGATCGCCGTTACGTATTTGCTCGCTATTGCTGCTGATACTACCCTCCCATTCACTTAACGGGACACGAATATCGAAGAGTTGATCATACTAACTGCGGAAGCAAACATTGTAGCCATCGTTTCGGGTGACCGCAAATTGCGCTCGACATCGTAAAACGATTCAGAAAGTCGCTTAGATAGCCACTGCCGTTGGATATGATCACTATTTTTTTCCGGTAATTCTTGTGATGACATGGAACGGGTCTTGCTTGATGGTGACTGCAGCGCGGAAGACTGATTGCACCAGGTTGCGCATGCCGTTGGCATGATCACACACCAAAAACCTCTCCACTTCAGCATTACGTGACAGCTTGGACGCCACTGGACGTAGAATCGCTGCTGTTTCCTCGTGGTTTTCAGATCTAGTAAGGCCTCGAGCCATCGAGTTCGCGGTCATTTTGACCAATTCGAGCAGACCACCTCCCCCGCATTCCATGTCAGCGCCTCCCCGCATTCCTTGTAAAATCACTCTCCGGCTGTGGGTTTGCCTCCCCCGCATTCCAGTGCGCTGCGCGTATCCTGAGTACATGTATACAGGACATATACACGGTATTTCTCTGTCGCTGCACCTGTACGCGCTGATTGAACAAACAGATACACAGCATTGGAGCTGGCAGTCAAATGCCAGTCCTCTCTTGTGTTCGGAGTTCAACTCGGATGGACATAGAACTTGTGTGGTGATACAAAATACACACACGTTCACATTTTTATGTGACATTCAGATATAAAAGGTGCACCGACCTATCATCACCTGCCCAATCTCATTCTGTACGAGTAGCAATAGTCGAACACTAGAAGCCTGAATTTTGCTTCCATCCGCACCGAAGACCCGCAGTTTGCTGCAAAATTTTTGTGAGTGGTCGATCCTGATCACCTTAGTACATTGGGTCCTTGTCATTTGGGCTTCTACAACCTACTGCAAACTGTGGTTTGCGTGAGCCACACTTTTTGAATAACTTCGCTGTCTAGGCATACATGATTAGTCATATACTGCTCTTCTGATTGCAGGAGAGGTTGTCGGTAGTCGGTGCTTTTTTTTTGCTCTTGCGTTTTTGAATCTCACTTGCTGAAAGAGAGAACAGATAGTAATATCGCTTGTGGCGACGACGAGAAATATTGCTTGATGCTCCAGCTATACCTTTAGTTCTCAACATACTCTCATAGACAAGGTCAAAACACTCCAACGAGATACCTGACGTGTACGTTAGTAGATACGGAAATGCCAATAGCACTTCTTTCGAGGACGATAAATATCTGTCATCAACAGTACTAAATGAGACTTTTGACGCTCCTCGACAACTGTACCTAGCATAATAGAGGATGGTCGTGTGATCTCCATCGTCTACAGTTCGCTGCAAATATTCCTTTCTTGAGGAGTACACTGACACCCTTTTGTGATACACACGGGTTTCCGCGTCGCGTTTAATGCCTCTGGCGCCCATGTAAACGTAGGTACCTTGAACCACGCAGACAGCATGTCGTTTCCTTGTTTCTGGGGTAACGCTATTGAAGGTGGGAACCTTCTCAGCCCGATAGCTTCATGAACAGCGGCCTGAGCGCTCATAGCAAAAACACGCTAATGTGATTCTACTAGGCGTTTCAATATTCTATTGTGTCGGCGAGTCGCCGACCACCCTTCGAGTGTCGGCGACTAATCGCAACACCCCATATTACGACCAAAAGACCGCTGATAATGTGGACTCAACGTATTTTAAAAACAGGGATCTGGATCCTAGAAACACGAATCGAAACTGGTCGTCAGGGCAGCATCTGTATATCTAGTGGAGGTGCTACGAAAAGGAAGCTTGGATCGAAGCGAAGATTATTTAATAATCTTCTTCCACAAAAATTTTAGAAAAATTTCGTACTTAACGTCGATTTTTGTCGCATGCGGAGGTGCGCTGGCGCGCCGCAGCGGGCTTAGGGTTCTGTCGGTAGCGAGCGGAGCGGCGGTTTCGGGGACAGATAATATCGTACTTGGAGAATCTCATATTAAAAACGGGTCTAATTTTAGGATCTTTTCAGGACATTTTTAGGACAGAAAATCCGACACTTTCATAGCGACGTACATGAATACATTTAAGTCACTATAAATTCGCGGTAAGCAATGGAATTGAGGATAAAACAACGAATACTACGGACGTCTTCAGGATTGAGAGTTTTGTCAACAATCATGTTTTAACCCCTTTAACGCTTGTCATCGATCTTGGATCGTAGTCATTATCGATTACGTGTCCTCGTCGAGAATGAAATGGGGAAACAGGTGAAACTCGTCACCTACCGACGGTGTGGCTTTGACAAGGATTGGAAATTGGCGGATGCAAACTTCGCACAAGATTCCTGAGCCATCCGGCATAGGTCGCATACTGCCCCCCCCAGTCGTATTCGAATGTATCCAAGGAAGATACCCTCGCCTTCCGTGTACACTTTCCAACCACAGACAACTCGATCCTGCTCGAAGAATCGACGAACAGCAAGCCGGTGAATGACTGAAACAGACGTACCGGTTGCCAACGTCTGGACCGAGCGGTATTTCATCGCAAACGTATTCTCAGGATGCCCAAATCCGCTGTACACTTGGCGATCGCGCTGGTGTTGCGGAAACTCGTAACTTTTCCGAACGAGACGAACAACTCCTCTAAATCGAACCGAAGAACGTATTTCTGGAAGTTTTGATGGTACTCCAACTCACCGCTATCGTTGCGCCAGTGCGTTGAGTTTGCCTCTTCCGTAGACATTGTAGCCAGACCACACTCATTCAATACGCCGTCTATAAGGGCGTAACATCGATCTTTTGCAGTAGCGAAGTAAACAGAGGCATATCCGACACCCCGACATGAGGTTCTATCGTCTCAGAGTGCTCCATGGCGTGCAGTAGTCTTGCTGGGTTTTGCCGAAGGTGAAACAAGCCGCGGAGATTGTCGATGTAGGTGGCTTGCACGTTCGCCGTCGTAGTCAGTCTCCTCTGCTCTGCCTCCGACCTTAGTCGCTCATGGCGTTGAATTAGAGCAACTTCTTTCCAAATGGAGAACTGTCGACTGGAAGCAGAGCGGTTTACTTCCTTGCCAAGCTTCAGACGCTTGAGTTGCAGACTCAGGTCATCGCTCATTCGCCGTAGATCTTCATCTCATCTTTAATGCGTTGTCGCTGCTTACGTCGTCGAAAAATCTCTTTTTCGCGGTAGAGTTTCAACGCGTTAATGGCTACTTCACCACTGATATCCCCACGTCAAGCCTTCGCGGGAGACTCTGCTCCACAATGTTCGGGCATTACTAGAGTGTCGGTGTCTTCCACGTTGTCCGTTGACACAAGTGAATTCATCTCGAGGAAGTTAGCGGTCTCCAGGAAGAAGGCGGCGTCGGTAAGAAGTTCAGCGTTTGACTGCATCTCGTGGGGATGAGTTGTCGGACTGGTGGTAGAACGGAAAGAGTTGTGAGCAGTACTGTCAGACTGACAAAGCGAGCGCTAAACTCAGTGTGGCTGATTCGATCTGCTCATGCATTATACTTGTTATCTTACACGCAATAAAGATGTGAGCACAGCCCTAGAGATAACTACAGTTTGACAGTTGGACCAGGTTGCTTGGATGATGACGCCAATTCCGCACAACAGCGGGTTTTATCTTTATGAATAGTCACGCTTTCAGATTCACAGAATATAAATTACAGTACATGACCTTCTGAAGTTAGACGTGACATTTCATTCGTAATACTATGCGTCACGTCCGTGACATCTAGAGCGAGCATGCACCCGATGCAAAGATTTGACTCCTACTATTGATTCCTCAATGCATTAATTTAGAACACAGCATCGCTATCGGTTGCTTTCGATGGCGGCCAAGCTGCGCAGCATGCTGTCTGCATTAACAGTTGGATACTCAATAGGCGATGATGTTGAGTTTCCAGTTGGGTTGGCTGAAGCTTGTACTTGATTAGGTCCTGGAGCTCCTACTAAAGGTGGAGGGTCGATGGGGTCTGTACTCTCTTGATTGTTGGCATCTGGAGAAGTATTTCTTGCAATCTGCTTCATACTTTAGTATACGCATCCATCACTATACCTTTGGAGTTTGACGTACCCGAGAATAGATGTACAGGTCCACTGGTCGCACGACAAGACCAATACTGACTACAATCACTAGCGTTGTAACTTCAGTGAGTAGTGTGTTTACCCAGGCGTATCGCCAATAGCCTGGGGGCGTGACCACCACAAGCTGGCGAAATGGAGAAGAAAGGGTTAAATAAATCGACCTTTAATCAAGTCCTTGGTGATATCTTACGTTCAGCAGCAACAGAAATATAGGCATGAGCAAGTAGCCGAGGAATACAAAGCGAAATCGCCTGCATTGTACAAATTTCAAGCGTTAGCTTCATCACATGGGCCAAGGTTAAATGACTCACTGGAATTGTTCTAGTTTCATGTACGTGAGTGGGGTCACAAAGCAGTTCCACCGCTCGTAATTGACTGCAAGTTTCAGCTGCGCGATCGTGAAATTTAGCGCAATTATGACGCCCAGCATCATGATGGACTGCAGAGCGTACTCCGATAGTAAGAATCCGCGGCATTGTTGGGCACTAGCTGGCCGACAAGTAGCCTTGCGAAATACTACGAAGATATATAGTACGGCTAGCACACCCAGCGTTATGATTTCTTTGCGCGAGAGTCGAACACGTGTAATCGACCAGCCTAGAGAAGCGAGTACAGATACGCCCAGTAACGCAGCACTTGTGACGCTCTCTCCACATTCTTGTGAAATGTCGAGAAAAGCGTAAACTTCACCATGCACACTGCGTTCCCTGTAAAACGCAATTTTTAATGCGACTGATAACGCCTTTACTTGCAGCGCTGCTTGAAAAAAGAAGCAGATTTTCTGTGTCAACAAAGGTAAATAATAGTCAGAAACACACCAGTAATGAAATACTTTAGAGGGATAATGGACGATATACTACCGCGACATTTCGATGCCAGAAGTAGCACTCCATTATCCACAGTATCATCGCTGTTAGGTACACCGCAAAGAATACTACTGACACGTGATCAGTTTTTTCAATGGATAAATTGCCGATCCATCAGACCTTTATACAGCGGTCGCAGCCCAAGTTCCTCGACACCCAAATGCTCCGACAACGCGCCATCATACCCTAAGTTGACCATACGTGCATGTCCCTTCATCAACAAAGAGTAAAATTCGTAAAGGTAGTCTCCACTGTTTCACTTTTTTCCAATGTGACTTTCACAAACCGTAACATTTACCGAGGCGTGTCCACAAACCTGCGCCTGCAACGTGTACTGACTCGACTTATGAACATCAAATGTCATGGTCCAGGGGAGCGCACTTTTCAAGTTAGCAGGTTGAACAGCAAAGCGCATCGCAGCAGGATAATGGCACAACACGAAGTCGCTTCGAATGTGGACTTCACGCAACTTGATCACCGCGTACGCTCGCCATTGTTCGCTGTCGTACAGCGTGAAGACGACGGGCACCGCACTAACTAGCGTCGAGTTATTCCCAGCAACAACTTGAAGATCTGTCACCTGCAGCTCCAGCCTCGCCCCTTGTTCCATGCCAAACGCAGTGATAACAGACTGCGTATTCCATCGGACATGAGGTCCGACCACAGTCTGCGTCGCTAGTAGCGCCGTGGGGTCCTTATACACAAAGTGCAAGTCAAACGCAGTCTCCACTGCCATGACACAACTCGTTACTGCGACGACAAACGTCACAACCAGCACACTAAAGCAGTTCATACTCGTTAATGGTACTTTAAAAGTGTAGCCCCTTACCATGAAACGACGCGTTCGATGATTGACTAAAATTCAACATCAATGAAAACATACTATTGATCAAAATAGCGCAGGCCGTTGAACTGGCCTAATCATCACTCCTACGGTAACGGCTGCGCCATGGCTGCATGCCCTTCGTGCCGCGCTGGGACCTCCCCGGGCATGCGCTCCTGCTCTGAGTGCGGTTTCCGCTTCCCCGGCGCCTCCTCCGTCCTCTCCACTCGCGCTGTAAGCAGCTGTGCCACTTCTGCGGGCATCAGCCGCCGTAATATCCCCAAAGACCGAAACAAGAAGAAGAAACCTAAAGATAATGAACAAGACAAAGGTAAAGATAAAGAAAGAGATAAGGAAAAGGAGAAGATTGAAGTCCCACCTGCTGCCGCGGGGGAAGAAGCAGCCACGATTTACAAGAGAATGCTCGCAGCCGTCCGCGGCGCTAATAAGGACCACGACGAGGTAGTCTCGGCCTTTAAATCGGACTGCAAGCAGTTCGGACAAGGAGAACTCCGTGCGCGAGTCTTCTACGAGAGACTATCCACATACTTTGGCAGTGAGCTCATGCTGGAGCACATGCTGCCACAGTTAGCGAGACTCATCCCGGACGACATGAAGAGAAAGAAACTAGTTAAAGTTCACGTTAAGAGCAAACGAGCGGGAAACTCTACAGCTGCAGGTACTAGTACAGGCAGTAGAGTTTCCTCTCATGCTCGCCGACCCGTTTCCAGCTCAGGAGTTGCTCAAATGAGACCGTCCGGGGACAGACGGCCATACTCGGCGTCAGAATTGATTCGACGCGATAGTATCGAAAGTGATACGTCGAGTAATACAAGCGGAGAGCTAGCCACGACTGCATCTACAGGGCCCGCGTCTAGACTGGCCACGAATCGGTATGCAGACAACCCCAAATGTGCCATTTGCAGCGAAGTTTTTGATATTAAGCGACGGAGACACCATTGCCGCAAATGTGGCGCGAGTGTATGTCATTCATGTTCTCCAGCCAAAATGCTAATATCACCCGACCAAGTAGCACACGAAAACATGAAGAAAAAGTACGACCCAGCACACCCACAACGGGTCTGCACGATATGTGCGCCGATACTACAGTATTTCCAGGACGGATTGAACACACAATATGCCAATTGTCATAAGGAGAACCCGCACGAGGCAAAGACACGACTGCATCTGCCGTATAGTCGATCTCTGGAGAGCGCATGCCGCTCTGCAGCAGATATTCTAGGCAACTTCTTCCGACCAGACTTTGGTGCCGACAGCGACCGCTATATTCCTGTCAACTTCCTTAAACGAGCACAAGGTATCGCCTTCCTCACAGTTATTAAGGCTGGACTGCTTATCACGGCCAAGATGGGCACAGGTATCGTCATTGCCAAACTTGATGATGGCTCGTGGTCTGCACCATCCGCTATTGGCACGGCAGGTATTGGCGGTGGTCTCGAAGGCGGAGGCGAACTCATTGAGTTTATGATTATTATGGGCTCTAAGAACGCTGTCAAAGTGTTCCACCGTACCCAAGTAAACGTTGGCGGTGGGCTCAGTGTAGCGGTTGGACCTTACGGCCGCGATGCGTTAGCACAGGCCGCTGCTAGTCGCGGTGGGTTCAACGCCAATTACAGTTATTCTCACAGTAGAGGACTGTTTGCTGGCATTTCGCTGCATGGAGCTGTCATCACGGCTCGAACCGAGATGAACAGTAACTTTTACGGCCAGAAACTTACGCCGGAGGAAATTTTGAGTGGAGCAGTTCCACATCCACGTGCTGCACAGTGTCTGTACGATGCTATCGACCAGGCCATGGAAGGAATAGCACAATTCGAATCGTCAGGAGGCTCCCAGAGACGTTCATCAGCAAATGCTGCTCCGCAAGGACCATGCAGCTCTTGTCGATGCCGAGAGTTTGCCCCTAAAGCATTCTCAAAGAAATGCAAGACGTGCTCGCATGTACACAACACTATATAGATTAAGCATGGAAGCAACCATAACAACGGCGCAAGATGACGACGTACAATTTCTTTTTAATACTTAGGTACTACGTAGTAAGACGTAAGTACATATCTGGGGACCTAATGCATAACTTCGAGACACAACGCTTCGTCAAATTTAGACGTCGATGTCAGTCTGGTGCAGTTTCAACAAGGTGAAGAGGTAGCCATGGCATCCCGACATGGTGCTTTACCTCGTGGTGTTTGGTCCCCGGAGGTAAATGCTAAGAGCCAAGTTCCTCTTGATGATACAGTGGCGAAAGCAATATTATCGTTGCCACCCGCTCACGCTTTTCGACGAGATCTGCTCGCGTATTGTATGTTACGCAACTTAATTCCTCATCCACAACTGCTCCCATTGCATCCCGACGAAGAAGAGCGTCAAGGTGCAACATCCAGCGAGACAACGGTGAGTAACAATATCTACGACATGAGTGAAGTGGAGCAGATATCGATCAAACATTGGCAACTTGATGACGGGAACTGCCGCGCAATGTGCTACGCCCTCCCGTTTTCAACGAAAGTTCGTTCAGTCTGGTATGTTGTGGTTGCTACGCTGCCTCTTGTGAATTGATACTTTACCATTTTGCTACTGTTAGCCTCTTCAACGTAGGATTAAACAAGGAACAGCTGCAGTTATTGTGCCTAACGATACCGAAGACGCACGTGACTGCTCTCCAATTAGAGTGGAATAACCTTGAAAGTACCTCAAATGAGGATCCAAAACATGAGATCAGTATGCAAGAGAATCCCCAGTCAGGTGGAAAGGATGGTTCGTCGCAGCTATTTGCCCAGTTGCTAAGTGAAAATTCTGCGCTCATTTTCCTGTCTTTGCGAGCAAACGGAATAACTTCTCGAGGAGCTGTGGCACTTGCAAACGCATTGCGCCTCAACAAGACACTCGAAGCTCTTAATCTGTTTCAGAACTCTATAGACGATTCAGGTGCACGCGCCTTCGCTCATGCACTGCCGTTTAACACAACGCTCAAGACACTTTCACTTGCCAATAACAAAATCTCCGGACGTGGGTACGTATTGTGTTTTATCTTCGATGTTACCAATATCTACTGTACTTATCAACTTTAATTTTTGCTTAGGGCAAAACTTCTTGTGGAGGGGCTGACGAAATATGCAGCACCACCGGAACTCCTTGCAGAACTTGACGCAGCTGAAAGCCAAATTTACGCTCAGGTACGAGAGTCTTCATACGTTTGGCGATGAATTCTAATTTTGATGTATCATATGTAAAAAAAAAAGATGGAGCAAGCGAAGAAGGCCAAGAAGAAGATTGACCGCGCCACGGTCATTGCACAACTAGGTCTACCTATCCTGGAGGCAGTTGATGGTGTACGATACGCCCCTGGAAATGCCACACTAGAGGAGCTCCTCCTCAGTGGTAATGCTGAGATTGGCCCGAAGGATGTGGCGTCAATGAGTGAAATACTCGATCTCTTCCAGCCGACTCATCTGCGGTGTATCAAGCTCCAGCGACTGCCAAAATTGCACAAAGTCCAAGAATCACACCAGCACGTTTCCGAGTTTATCAAGTTGTGATTCACATCACGCTGGTATATTACTACGCGAACTTTCCTTTTCAAATGAAATCTATTCAGTTTAAAATGCCAGATTCGATGATCTTGGTCTGCTTCTTGAACTGATCAGCTACAACTGCAGACACTCGAACCACTTTTTTGGTTTCTGTGAGTTTTTGAGTAGTCCATCTCCATTTAAAAACGCCGTATCTGCGTGGTTTAGTTGTGGTCTGTAGAACGGATCCAAGTAGTGGTTACCGAACATATTCTCGTCCAGACCACCCAAACAGCTTTCGAACTCGACGAGACCGTCGTTTTTCTTGGATTTATGAGGGATCACCGTTCCTGCCAGTATACACTTGGCCTGATACTTGGAGAAAAGACCCACAAAACTGTCGCTGCACATTGCTGCGGTCACATTATTACGATACGCTTCTTGAGCAGCTACGTATGCCGCATCTATGGACGAGGAGCTGAATTTCCCTCCTTCATAAATAGTTGATTTACGCGCCGTATTCAAAGGACACTGACCGATTAAGTCGTACAGCTTCTCGGTGATATCGCTGGTCCCATTATGACAGGCGCCCATGAGATAGTCCACAGCCATACTGCCTGTCATCGGGGGACTGAGTGACACCCACGATGTCGTCTCACTGAATCGACATTTCCCCGTAGCGAGAGCGTGAGCCATGACCAACCCACCCATCGAATGTGTCACAATTATTGTGCTGTCGATGGTCCCAGTAGCGACGT
This sequence comes from Phytophthora tentaculata, assembly GCA_033557915.1. Taxonomy (NCBI): domain Eukaryota; phylum Oomycota; class Peronosporomycetes; order Peronosporales; family Peronosporaceae; genus Phytophthora; species Phytophthora tentaculata. The sequence continues at coordinate 2,497,646 of JAUCEA010000005.1, forward strand.
CGCTGGTTTTGCTCATGGAGAGAGAGAAATCACAATATTTCTGCTGGAGTGTGTCGTTCCTCCATCCGGCATCTTTCGTATTCATCACAGCATACTTGATCTCGGAACAGCAAGGAGCGTGGCCGTGCATGTCGCCGAACTTGCGTTTCGTAAGCTTCGGCGTGTCCTGAAGCTCCGCTACGTCGTTGGGGTTACCCAAGCCGTGAAGGAAGATGCACGGACGCGGTGTAGACGGACAAACTTTACACTCTGTCGCCTCCATTGCCATGTGAGCCTCCGCTTTCAACATTCTCGATGTGCTAGACAGGAAGTTGTCACCAGTTGCCAAAGCGATCGCTGTAGGCGTCAATGATGTGGCCTCCTGAACGATTTCGCACGACGCAGAACCTTCCGTCAATTTCGGCTTCGAGACGCTGACGGGGGTGTCTAAATACTCCACTTCGATGCCCCAATCGCTACTAAACGCCGTGAATCCGGCGCCACCAGACGCACAAATAGCATAGTGGGCTCCACCAAACGTCGTCTTGAATAAGTTTCCACTACACTCGACAGGTTTGCTGCCAATTGAGGCACTTGGAATGGGCATGGCCATATTAAGAGCAGGGAGAATCTCATCATAGGGCAGTGTGTTGGGCGGGAGGCATCGAACTGTTTCAACGTCATTGGTGTCCGTCGTAGTCAGATAGGCAGCTCCGTCCACGAGGGAGTAGGTGTAGTCGGAGTCGTCGTCATGGAACGTCGCGTAGCTGTTGTAGAGCAGACCGGAACCATCGGCTGACACAATGGGCGTGGCGTAGATATCGAACGCGGACTGTCCGTGGAGTTCCATGCTCTTGCGCTTGAAGGTGACATGGAGCTTTACGGATGGAACATCGCTCAGCGAGGTATGTGTTGCATAAATCGATGTGGTATCTGCCGGCTGCGCGAGGCCGAAGAGAATGAGAGTGGAGATGATAACGACACGCATGGCCAGCTATGTTGTTCTTGCTTTCGTTAAAATAAATGTTGTGCCCAGTGCCACATGGAGACTTTGGAGTTCAGAATTTGGATCGTGAATCTGGTCAGTGATCAGAATCTCATCTCCATCTGGATGTCCCAGAAACGATTACTAGTACCGGTACTTCCTCTGTCCGAAACTATAAGCGGGTCGTCTGTTTAAACTGTGTCCGAAAATATAAGCGGTTTCCATACAAATTCAACATTAGAGAATACCGTTGTACTTCGGCTAGGTACGCCCCATACAATTGCTATTGTTGTTGGGAACCACTACTGATCAGAGCCTATCGTGTTACGCGCTACTGTAAAAGTAGGACCATTCGACAGGTAATGACAAGTTTTATGTCTCTACAAGTTTTTACACCACCTGGCCAAGAAATGACGACCTGGCGAAGCCTTTTCATTTTTTAGTTTGGAATTACAAATTTTGCGTTGCGATATGTTCGCGACCAAGTGGCCGATTTAATTCAAATTTCGACCAGAAAAAATATTGTAATCACAGGCGTCATTTAGACCAATCAGCTGTCCAATTAGCGCATTTCCATTGATAATAAAATTAAATTCCACTCAAACCGCTTATATTTCTGGACAGAGGAAGTACATTGTAATTAAATTAATAAAAGGGTTCAACGATTTAAAAGGGTTAGCCCTTTTAATAAGGAACATGTACCACAACTCTTTTTCAACAGCCGACGATAAACCCATCCAAGTGACACACCACGCAAACGAGGATCACGCTTCGTCCGAGCTTTCCAAGAGGCGAATACCGCAGTCCTCAACCAACGCGGTACTTGCCTATTAGGTGGGCCAAGACCAGGGGTGGAAGCAGGGTCATTGGGGGGGGGGGGCATGCCCCCCCCTCCAAAACGTCCCAGTCCCATATTGTTGGCGATTTTTAGGGAAAATTCTGACTGATTTAAAACAAATTTCCAAATTTTGACATGGCCCCCCTCTAATTTTAGTCCTGGCTCCGCCCCTGGCCAAGACCGAGTGCGGCAGCGAGCAGAGCTTGCGCTAGACAGCTCATCCAATATTTTAAGCGTGTAAATTTGGACAAGTGATCGTTAGAATCTGTGGGACGTTTTCTTCTATCTCAATGTTATTCAGTGCATTTGGTGTCCAGTCTAGTTTTTCTTTTGCGCCTAGGAGTGTTCATTGGGGAGTACATATTGTGCCCACGACGGCTCATTATCTTACACGCGGTGGTCAGCATATTATTTACGAGATAAACGGTGCAAAACAGGGCTACACAGGTGCTGAGCTAAACCCAGTGAGGTCCGTGTCGCTTCGCTCGGTGGGAGTTTTTTTGCTCGAGTTGCATGTTTAAATATTTGAGCTTCCATTTGCCTCTTCGTTTAATCACCCTTATGGAACACTGTATTTCGAACGTTACCTTGCGTTCGAGTAGCGGTTTAACCCTTTTACTACAGAGACTCCGTAATTCTTAACCCTTCGCGGCAAATGGTGCCCGTTTAGTCCCTTTCACTGCTGTTGCAAAACCAGCTAAGAAAGCCATTACAAAAGGAACTTGTTTGGCACCTTTTACTCGATCGAAACCTTTCGAGATACCGCATTTTGCAAACAGCCAATCAGAGTGGTCTGGTCTGGGGATGGACGCTTGAATCTTGTGTCAAATTATCAAAATTATTTCTGTAGCCATGGCCCTGTTTGTATGTTGAAGTGACGACTGCTTTTCAATAGTGAGATCAAGATACGTGCGGATAGTGTGCACAGCGCTAGGACAGCGCCAGTGATGAAGTCGCGCAATGCTGCGGACTACATTCCTGGACGAAGAAGAGAGGTTGCTCGTGCAGCTAGCTCGCGGATAAGCAAACAAACAACGTCAGCTTTCTTTGGCTCAAGTAGCTGTAAAATGCGACGTTGGAAGCGGAGCCCCCAGGAGCTATCCCAGCGGTTGAATGCTCTCAAGCGCACGTTTGGCAAGAATCTTGCGGCATTTCCACCTTCATATTTCGCGACTGCCCGGTCTAATCGGGGTCGACGCAGCTCTCTTATTCAGAACATTCGCCGTCCGACGTCATCCTCACGTGAACAGCGAGGCGAGATTTAACTGGAAGCAATACGTGCACCATCCCTATGTTTGACCGGTGAACCAGCTAGTACACCATCTGAACAAGCGATATTGTTGCCGGTCGGTAACCTCTACAAAACAGCTACCGCTACCGATAGTAATGCAAGACCAAGTGACATATTTACAAATGGAGAGCAAGAATCGGTCAGTTTGGAGAAATTGCTTCTCAGATGTCAGTTCATGCGGAGGAGTCTCCACCAACCTCAACGGCAGACTTAACATCTGGTTGCGAGTCCAATTGGTCGTGTCAAAACAGTATTTTGTCTCCTTGTAGTGCAACAGAAGCTGTTTGGACTACATTTGAATCTATCTCCAGGAGTGACGTCGCCTATCCCCCGTCAGCACCACATCTCAACGCTGGAGAGCTTTTACCTACATCGGTTATCCTTTTGATTTCGGCGATAACCAGTCTCAATCCGATCACTCATGGTGACGTCTTTCTTGATGTTGGCTGTGGTATTGGCAACATTTTAGCACAGTTTGCACCTGAGAATGCAATCGGCGCAAGTATAGGGGTCGAGATTCGTCATGGCCTATTAATCATTACTCTGGTGTGCCAACCAACAAAATAGACCTCAAAACCGCATCTCACTATTCCATGCTAATGTGTTCAAATGACCAAACGCCTACTTTAAACACTCTAAAAACAAATTCAATAAATGATACAAGCCCGCCAACCCACCACTACGGAGTTTTATCAAAGTTCTCTCCTTCGTGATTTGTAGGCGGCACCGGTGATCCCACACGAGTCGAAAGAAAACGGTGCTTTCGTGGAGTTTCAGAGCTACTTGGGTGGTCTCAATACTGATTTGTTTGGCGACAGCTATCGCGATCGACTTTACGCAGACAAATTTAACCATGCAGACACTGCGTTTCTGACCCACGACGGTTTTTCAGGGATCCTCAGAAACCATTCAAATGGTTTGAGCGCTTGCTGTAAGTCGAGACGCAACGAGGCTCAAGGCTCCCGTAATGCTCAACTTAACTGATATATCATATTACTGGGAGGACAGCTTTAGTTGGTTGGACAGCCTATCCGATCTTATTACAGCGGCCGGTGGGACCGCAAGACTTTAATTCGCGAATGTTGCCTGAGTCCATAGTCCACCGATTTTGGCTATCCAAACACAATTATTTATGTAAGTCTGGTGACTCGTGGTCTTCGTAAAGTCGCCTGAAGAATCGAATTTTCTATTTGATGATAATGATCTACTTAAGTATTTTACTTTGTGAAGTTATTTATTTTCTATAGAAGCCTTACATGCATGTAGAGTTTACATTGTAGACGCTCGAGAACGCCGAGTGCCTTCCTATGGGTTTACGCAAGACCCATTTGGGTCTGTGGCTCGGTTTTGGTGATTACGTGTCGTATAGTATCTGGATGTTGTGGCTGCATGTTAAATACTATGTGGATTATCCTGGGATAGCAGTACGAAGTGCTGCGGAGCAGCTTGCAGCGGATTAATTCGCTTATTGTTCGATTTTTGTCTTGAAATTTGTATGCAAAAGTGTCCGTCACGCTCGACGTTAAACCGACGTGAGAGTATTGTACCAGAACTGTACCACCACCGTTTTTGACCAAAAAATTGTCGTTTGTCTAAGTAAATGTGCGAGATGCAGATATTCGGCGTAGCTATTATTCTATTGATCGCCCTCGTATTTTCAGCAATTGCCGTGGCGCTACAGCAATCAGTTATGTGGAGGGCGTGATTCCTCTCCACCATAGTGTGCGGGGGATTACTAATGTGATGCTATTTGCAATTGCTAATGAAGCTTGCGGATCCTGTCTACAATTCGTTGCTCCGCCTTGAGATTTTTGGAAAACACCCACGGATTGAAAACATATCTCGTCTTTTGATATTTCTGGAGTGTATTGCCATTATATTTGAAGTAAATACTGTCGAAGGCTGCGTTTGTGAGGAGCAATGAGCCGATATGTCCATATTTTATTATCGTAGCTTAAACGCAACAGAAATAACAGAAACTGCTGCCAATATTTGTCTGTATAACTAAGTAATATACTTCAATCGTATTTCCTTTCTTCATCTTCATTCCAGTATACTAGCTATCCCAGTCTCCGCATCAGCCCTAGTTCTGTTTGCCAGAAAATCAACTGCTTGGAGTCGCTTCTTGTAGGGTGTTCCCATAGTATCCCAGGGGATACTATGGGAATTATCCCGAACACAATGGTTCCATGAGAGAATCGTTATTATACCAACACTTTTTTAAGCGATTGACGCAGTGGTTCCAGTCGAGACTCGTTCTTCGTTGACGATGTATATTGGTATAGCTGCTTGCATCGAGAGTTGTCATTCGAGGAAATGCTTTCTGTACGCATCGACCCCATTGCTTCCAGTGGGCACATTAACCTACCTATTTTAAAATCAAGTCATTCATAAGAGAAAACTTGATAGCTAGTATTGCTTGGAAGCTGAGTGTATAACGATTCAAAAACGTCTTAATTTTTGAAATCACTGTTCTCCCAGTCCAAGTATCGCCTCTAGAAATATATGACACATATTAAAATTGTATACTTCATATGAGACCACGCAAAACGAAATGATCCTCATCAACCATACGGTTGTTTTGTAAGGGAGCTTAAAGACTTGATCGACTAATGTGAACAGTCGAGAATTCATTTTTGCCGGTTTATCAGCCAATTACAGTCAACTTTTATCCTAAGTTCGATCTTTTCGATGGAGGGCGGTGGTGGTGGACGCGCGGCGACCGGTCTCGATAGCAGTATAAAAGGATAGCGAACACTACCACCGCCACCTGGGGATGGAGGGAGGCATTGAGCGAAGGGTTTCAAGGCGAACGGGGGGGGGGGGGGGGGGGTGATTGCGTTACCCACTGTTGGCTTGACCGAGCTACGACAGCACAAATGAGACCCCTCGAAATGAAATGATAGACTCTAAAAAAACCTTGTTTTCGAGTTAGCTAGTGTGTTTGAAAGAGCTCGTTGCGATCTTCCGATTCATGTACCTGTTGGCTTTAAAATCTCAATTCCCGCCAAGATAAGGCCATTTGAAATTGTAAACATCTAATTTTTTCTTTAGTTCGCTTTTTCGTTTATTGCCTATTCTGGGGTAAAATTTCGTGGCGAATCCGAGTAAGCCATCAATTTTAGCCAATAGCCGCGAAAGACGTTCAAAAAGACAATGTGGATTAAGTTCGCATGTACTTTTTGTCACAAAAGAACCACAAAAAGGATACATGCTACAATCATTTCATTACGGGATAAGCGTCATTCCATTTCACGTGTAGGCTGTTAACGACGTTGCAGCGTGTCTTAGTGCTTGGGAGCACGCTCTCATAGATACTTACAGTACGTACAGGAGAGAAGAGCGATTTATCGTTTCCGAACGCTTCATATTACTCCGCAGTCCGGTTTGTACGGATCTCAGCAGCGCTTAATACATACCGTCGCCCAGCAAAATCATCGGTGGCTGCTCCCTAAACGCATCTAGCTTGACTCCACACCCGACCTGATTAGCGGATTGTCCTTGGCCGCGATCACCCATATAAATGATGCACGCAACCAAGCAGCGCCAAAGCCAGACGGTGTTTCTCGAGCTTGCCGATCTGGATGCGACGAACAGCACAATTACTACGCGTTTACCTTCATACGCCTCGCCTTTGCTCCCTCTCCAGTTTCAGACAGCGATGGTACTGACGCCTACCGTCGCTTACGCTAATCGACTCCTGCCGCCCTCTCATCCATCCCCGCTGCCGCGAACTTAAAGTTAACGGTTCTGATTGGGTAATAGGCCATCAAGCACAAAATCGGGGTTTTCTCAGCTATTCATTTAAGTCCCATCCCACCAGCCAAACCTTTAAACCTCCGTTTCAAAAAAAACTCGATAAGGTAGATAAGTATCATTTAGTATGGGGGTGTCGAAAATACCAATTCAACACTGCCACACCTTAGCTAATTTGTACTACGTAGCGGAAGCTTGGTCCAAATGTTCATCAGATACATGTACCGTATAACCTTTGTGCACCCGGACAGTTCATATTATCATGTACTATCTATAACCAATCAACAATCAAAGGACACAAAATACTAACTTTTGATTGGTAGCTTACAGGTGTCCACAAATGGCCAACGTCCATTTGCACATAAGTTTTACGGTAGCTTGATGTTTGTGGGATCGTGCTATCCCCACCGAAAGTGGATAGACGAAAAATAAACTTTTATATGGTAAATCACGGTATATGGTAGGTGTCGTTTCGTTTTTATAAAGTGTCCGCTCGTTAGGTAATGCCAGTAGCCGTAGTGTTCCCATATTTCACGGAGGTCTGAGCGTAATACGAGTTTTTTTCTATAGTGTACGAGAAGGAGAGCCAATTATTTGGTTGGTACTGAACATGTGATAATTGGGAATCTTGTAGGTCATCGAGAACTAAGAACGGATAATACAGCGCACAGTTTTATTTTGAAAATTTGACTCAGCGCGAGCAACTTAACGAGCGATCACTTTAAAACAAACTCTAAGTCCCACGTGTGTTGTAAACCTTTGGTAGTTTTGATAAGGTACCGAAAGCTTACAAGCAAATCAAGTACATGCTCAAGTTGTTCGGCTCAACTGAGGCAATCTAGAAGGTAGGGCTTATGTGTCTTCACTTGGTCACCGTGGCTCAACTGGAGCAACCTGGAAGGTAGGGCTTATGTGTCTTCGCTTGGGTCACTGTCATGGGCAAGAAAGTGGCGCGGGAACCAAATTACTTTGTGCAAATAGCGCATGCGTAGATAGCCGACAGCATCGTAGAAAGAGCCGTTCCAGTATTTCTCCACGTCTCAGGACGGGCACCAAATAGCAGTAACTCGAGCACCACCAAGCACCACAGACCGCACGATGAGCTTCCTCTCTGCTTACACGCAGATACGACTTCGTACTAGAGCTGATCAGTCAAGCAAAGCACCTCTTCGACAATAATGCGTACCGAATTTTTAAGCGTCGTGAGGTTGCTCGTTATGTGCATGGGGTCGAAAAGGAAGCAGCGCGTTTTAGGTGTATCCACGAAGAATGCACTCCAGTTGTTACCAAGGTTGTCCACACTTACGACGCTTGTCGTACCAAATTCCGCTGCTCCGTACGACCGTGCCAGACGGATTCTTTGTCCCTTCGTCTTAAGGTCCAGGAACCGAGGGTTGACGATTTCAGCACCCTCGTAAGTCTCTCTAAACATGAACAGACCGCACTAATAGAACCCGTGTGCGGGCAAACATTTTCGCGGATATCCAGAAACTCGCTTTCAAATTGAGCGTGGCGTCCAACGTGCCGCCGGCCCAGGTTTAAATTCTCCACAGCGTTTTTGTGTTCGTCCTAGTCACATGACAACTTAGGAAGAACACTACAATTCTGTGTATGTTCGGTGTGGATTCTGTAACATAAATTTGTTATCTTCCTGATTTCTTGTGCGTCTTTAAACGGCCCCGGATGGAATCAACTTTGAACTTGACCTTGTCAATCCAAGCAACAGTAGCTTGCACCAGCTTGAAAATTGTTCTTGGCCGAAACGACGTTTTGCAAGTGCTTGAACTGGTCGTACGTGACGCCCCATTATTTGTCCCATCTGACCAGTAAGTCATGACTGTTCGTTTCGTCGATAACGTGAGCGGCATGGAGGGTCCGATCAGTTTAAGGTATGGCTTTGACGGTGGTGGCGGGCTGGCCGACATTGTACCTGCTCACTACGAGCACGCATCTTATCTCCACTGTAGATAAGCCAAGTTTTTCTACCAGCGGCATCGCAGTGCGTTTACTGTAGGCCCCGCAAAGTATTTTCATGCCCTCCAGCTTGACAGAGCTCAATTTCTTCGCATCTCAAATGGACGTCTGGAATTTTGAGATTCAACTTTTCTCGTGACACGCCTAGACAGACCACCGCGTTTCGATGGTGAGCCAAACACGATTGGAGCACTTACGCTGCCATGTTCTTTAAATGGCACACGTTCTGCAGGGCTCGGAGACGCCGGTTCTTTTGTTAGTTTTCTACGTGTGTCGCCTTGAGTATGCCTACTGTCAGGTGGTACAGTACTCTGAATTGCTCCAATAGCCGTAATAGATTTTTTTCTTTTCTTCAGGCGCTGTGGTGTAAGGCTTTACCACGTCTCCACTGAGCTCTTTGAACGACAGCTCGGGCATCGCCACGCTGTCCGGCAGCGATATTTGAGACAAATCGGAAACCCACTGCTGCTGGTATCGTCAGTCCTGTGAATTCGCCGAGCTTTCCTGTGTGAACCGCAGTATGAAATCATCGAGCCATATCATGACAAGGCGATACGGTGTAGAAGGCTGTATAGATACCACGTCTTTGATCTTCTCCGCCACTAGCTTGCATCGGCTGTATTTGGTATCTCTATCCACCGGTGGCAAGGATCTGATAGGAGGGCAGCTTACACGGTTGAGCCCTCCGGGAGTCACGACTCCAACTTCAATGTTGTTGGCAGGGCTCCGCACTATCCATCGTGACGAAAATGTGCGCATGGGGTGGGGTCACAGTCTCGTAGTTAGCTCTGATTCCCACGAACATAACATGACGGCATGGAGAAAGGCAGGTCTGTATGAAAATGCAGCAACACTTTCGTTTCCATCTTCCCGACCCCATCCAAACGCTCACATTGTTTCTTTAGCAACGTTTCCACGTGCCACCGGTACAGCAGTTGTCTCGTGTTTGGTCAGGCCTCGTGAAGTACATTAAGTACATCCTTCTCGTGGAGCGCCTTGTCTGTCATGACAGCATGTATTTTAGCCCAGTCTGAACTGTTTTTCTTGAAGACGACCACGGTCAGTGTTTCCCAAATATACATGGCGTGCACCATATTATGCAAATTTTCGTAGGCATAATTTATGTTCATGGATTTGGACTAACCCGTCCATAATTGATTTCTTTATCGAAGTATATCCCTTATTATTATCAGCTCAGCCTAGACAATAAAATTACTGGTAAAACATCAATTTTAACCAGTGATATTGTGTGATAGTGCTGAAGGCTTTAGCACCAACCATCCCAGACAACAAAACACAGTGCCTAAGCGCTCACCAGTCTTTTATTTCCATATTGCTACTTGCTGATGGGCTGCCTCCCCCCCCCCCCCCCCCCCCCCCCCTCCCCGTAAAGCCGAAACCCACCGGATCACCAACCAGCAGGTGTTTGCTATCTTCATTAAGCCGTCCCTCGACGCGAATGACGATCCAACTGGAGCCTACCCCTACCGCCGTGGCACCATTCGCAAGCAAAACGCGAAGCGGGGTTCCACAAACCTGATTAGCCACATCAGAAGCCAGCACCCCGATTTTAAGAGCATCGTTTCCAGCTACCGTGGCGGCAACAACGGCACGCGGTTACTACGTCGACAAGAAGAGCACAGCTGTTTTTGGATGGCTGGAGTGGGTTGTGGAAGGCAATCCACCGTTCGGTTTCTGCGAGAACGCTCTAACGCGTCGTTATTCGAAGCTGGACGATCTCTCCGACGACACTGTCGCTAAGTACGCAGATGCGGTGGCTGCAGAGGTCCTCCGCGATCTTAGTGGCATATTACCTGAAAAACACCGGTATCATGTTTGACGGGTCAACATTTAGAAGAGAGCACTTCTTCTCTGTTTTTGCTGTCTTTGGCCTTGACGGTAATTCGGAACGAATTTTGCTGCGTATAGCCCCTCTGCTGGACAGACGCTCACATCAAGTTTCTAAAAGGTGCCCTAAAAAGACGTTAAACGGTTTGTGAGCAGCGTGTTGTTCCTCGTCGGGGATAACTGCGGCAGTATCGCAACAAATTTGTGAGTCCCGTTGGTGGGATGTGCGAGTCATAGACTCAATTTTGCTCTTGCAAGACATCTGGACAACTTTGAGGATATTCTGTCAAAACTAATGGTTTTGGTGAAGTCGTTGCGAACCTCAACAACGCAGCCAAACTAAAGTACGTACAACTGCAGTTTTAAAATTAGTCGGACTATTGTTGAGTCGACAATTGTTTTTGAAACAGACGAAAACCTCGTTTTGCGCCAAGCGACAAGATGGTCTTCGACGTACGCGGTGATGAAGAGGTTTTTCAATATCAAGGAGTTTATCGACACCACGAATCCGGAGCTGGTTGTGCTGATGCCGACCCCTTGGAGGAGATGCGACTTAAAACCGCTTTTGACGGGCTGCGGGAGTGCGAGTCAGTGTCCAAAAAGCTTCAAACTGATGACAATTTAACGTTACGGGACGTTCGTACCGTATTCGACTCGCTGATGGAGCTTCACCCGGAGATGGGCTGATATTTGGCCCCTAAAGCCCCTATTGTTAGGTGTCCTCTGTTTGAAATGGCTTGTGTTCAAGTGATCAAAGGCGAACGTCTCACGCGTCAAAGTGAAGCAGCACTGTGCATGCTGGACGCGAGTGCAGCTAGCGGCTGATATCAAGTGACAATGGGGTCGATACATCAGACGCACAAATGAGTTTTGCGAAGAGAGCATTCAATCGTTAAAAGACAGTAGTCACTCCTGCTACACGGTGCGTTTGCTTATTTTACTTCTATATTTCATTTCTAGCCACGTTTTTGCATAGTTACCCGATAGTAGAACACATCCCTCCAACGCCAAACCAAATTGAGAGGCTTTTCAGTACAACGAAGGTTGTCCTGCCGCCGCTTCGACGTGCAATGTCGTCTGAGCATTTGAAGACTGTTATGTTTCTCAAGTGGAACCGGCGATTTTGGTCGATCCAAACTGTGGTGACTATTATTAAGCATAACTAAGCGGTATGGTGCGCATTATGTATTTATCTGGTAGCCGGTTAGCCATAACGTATTTTGACAACTTTGTCTGACGACTCCATTATTTATTTACAAATTTACCTCCCTCCGTATAAATAATATTTTAGGAAACACTGGACACGGCTAGCGTTAGATTCGCTTTTTCCTCGGTTTGAACCAGCGCGTGTTGCGCATACTGACCATGTAACATTAAAAACACAAAAAACTAAGTTCCGTGTATCTTCGGTTTTCATGGTTTTTCGGTCTTACCGCTCCGAACACGTCGTGCATAACAAAACTGAACAGCTTGTATCGATTGGCGTTCGTTCCGTGCGTGGAGTCCACCAACACGACCTCTGGAATAGCAAAAAAAAATTGTTTCCGTCTCGCCGACTGGAACATTACGACGCGAGCCACATTGGCCTCGCTGTCCATGATAAATTCCGACGAATTCCCGGTCCTGCCCTCCATGCACTACCAGTGTCCGATCTGTGTCACTCTTTCCTCCACGCTTTGTTTTTTTTACGTCTGGGATCATAATGTGTACGTCTTTTAGTGCTGTGCGCTTGCCTGATACCATACTGAATGAGTACTGTAACAATGTCAACAAACCACCAAATGTACACTACACACGCACCCGTCTTGGATCGAAGGTAGGAGAGTATGCCGCGCGGTTTGGCGCCAGCCTTAGACATCGCAGCCACGTCTCGGCGAAGACTGGGATCCTCGATCTGTCGATTCTTGCCATAGTTGTACCACTGATAATCATTCACGCCGTGGCCGTGTTTTCCTGACGCTTTGACAATTAGATGAAAACTAACACCACCAGGCCGCGAGCACACTCGGGCGTTTATACGAATGGTGCATTCTGTGGCTCGAACGTTCGAATACACACGCTGGTTTGTACTGGTGTTCTCGTACGGCATGGCCTGATTACACAGACACGTCCGGGTGTAAGCTCCCCATGAAGCAGGAAGCAGTGTACCACCAGTTAGTGTACGGTTTGAGCCACTTTCTCCGTCTTTATTTTCTTCAGTCGTCTTCTAGTTTACAATCTGCGCCTTCACTTGTTCCGCCTCGATGCGTCGGTTGCGTGCGCGCACTGACGTACTAGTTCGACTTGAGAACAACTGAAATGTCTTCTCTTGGAAGTCCGCAAAAACCTCATAGAACTTCTCCCACAACGCGAAGAATATTGGAAAACCCTGCAGGAAAGAGCCTGACGCAGAGGCTTCTTTCGAAACACTATATACTTTCGTCCGAGACGGTGGTGACGTCTTCGGTAGATGCTTGGTCAGTTTTCAGTGCACCTTCATCTTTCCATCGGGCTCAACACTTATCTTAGAACGTCCAACGACATCTTCATTTTCACGTCCCTTACTAAGATCCCTTTTTCACTCTTCTTCGTGTCGTCAACCTTCTGCTTCGTTATACTAGTATTCTTCTTCTCCTCACGTATCATGTCCTTTTCACTGTCCAATTCATCGGGATCCGAAGCATCTTCGTAGTCCAATTCGTCTGTTTCATCATGGGATTCTTCGCAATATTTTTCATTAAGCTGTTGAAGCACCCCAGCTAGCGCAACATCGCAAGACACTTCACTCGACATGGACGTATGTCGCTGGGTTGGGCCTCGGTTTTGACCGTCTTTATGAGTTCGCCCAAATTCGATGTCTGCTTAATCAGATTTAATCTCCTACTGACTCAGAACGCCCGGAACATCTGCAATTCCCACCGTTCACTTGGTGGAGGATTGGATTGCTTGGCAACATTGTGACGCTCCGGCACTTTTCAAAAATGGTCGCCGTATTTCTCACCGAGAACACGCTCCTTGAACGGTGTAAACTTTTTACCACCGTGGTGCGCACTAAGTTTAAGTGACGACATCCGTCTCGTCGACGGACTCACGTCTTCCTGGACGGCGATGCTCACGGAGTGCACCTTCGCACGCTTTGCTTTAGTCTGCTGTTGGCGGGACAGTGGCGCTGTCTCGTGAACCCGTTTCTTGCGCTGCGCGCCCTGGCATGGATACACAGGAAGGTAGTTGATGTTTGCAGGATGCAGAAACATATTATATTCGCGCGCTTGGTCTTGGTATTGCGTGGCCGTCAGAAGGTGGGGGGGGGGGGGTCCAGAAATGACGGGCCCAAAAAAAAGATTTTGAAATATTGCAACTTTGTGAAATATTGCTGAAGTTGACGCAGCTGCGAGGATACAAAATGTTGATGCGCTGAACTGTACATTATTTGATTCACCAAAGTTGCGCAGAATCCAAGCTTCGGACGAGCGGGAGCACCTATCCACAGAAAATCTGCTCCCTCAAAAATCCAGGAGCACAGATTTTTAAAATTTTATTCTCGTTCAACTAAGTACGGGAGCAAGGGCAGATTGCGTGTCCGCGCCTTCACTGCTCGTTCGGACAGAAAGGCGCTCAGCTGGTGGGCGTTTTTTATTTGTATGATTGTTAGATAAAGCGAGAAGATATATAGTTGATCAAATCACAGTCAACGCCATTGTGACGGGGTAGCACAGCACCTTTCACAGAGGAAGTGCTTACGGATATTTACTACCCAGGTGAACGTCAGTTCACGTGTTCCCGGCCTGAAAGGGAACGGTTTGCTACTTAGAAGAATAGATTAAAGACTGATGTATTTATAGGTAAACTTAGCATGAGCTCTCATACAAACTAGAAGTCACCTATAGTGAAGCAATGTAGATATCGAATGGTTGGTTCAGGGAGCCTCTGGTACCATGTACCATGTACCAGGAGCAGTGACACGTCACTCTTCATGTAACTAGGGTACTATTGGGTTGTACCCCGTTTTTACATCCCCCCACTTAACTGAGAATCACCTACTTTTCCAATCACAACTGATTCTCCAATCAGAAGTGAGAGAATTAAAAACACTAAAAGGTGCAATTCTCACACTGAGTTGCCACACGGCTGGCGCGGCTCTCAGTCAAACCCACAGGGACTTGTGCTCACAAAGCACACTGGGACCTGCACCCCCGCTCTCACAACTGTGTTGGCCGCAAAGCCGACACTCAGAGCTGCCTTAGCTCCTGCGCTATAGCGCGCACAGTGCTTTGGCACTGAATGCAATAACATCCGAACGTGTGGCATTCGATCACAGTTCGCACCGGAGGACACAACAGTCCTCGCGAATGCGTCCGGAGCACGGTGTCTCCCGCAAGGGACAACACCGATAAGGGCAACACCTGCCCAACAACGGAGGGAGGTCTAAGCTCACCTCGGGCTCTTACTAGGTTTCATCCTTGCGGGCGTAGCTTCTTCCATGCTACACCCCGCGTTTTGGTCATCATACCAACGACGCATAGATGTCTCACATCGACACCATGTACCTTTACGGTACCCAATCGTGGCGGGGCATACTGCCCCCACACCACTATGCTACAGCGGCGCTGGTGTCTGCAAGCGACACCGTGTACCACGATGGTACTCAGCCGCAGCTGGGGAGCACCATGCCACTGCGGGGTTGGCGTCCGGCATTGACGCCAAGTGCTCATGCAGTACTAAACCCACGGTGGTGCAAGCAGCTACCACCACGGCGCCATACTCGGCGCGGCACCAGTTGCGACTGCGTGCATTGCCTCGACCGATACCTGGTCAGTTGTGTGTGTCCTCGTGCACAATACGCGGGTCATGGCTCAATCGACCATTATACCCGGCGCGTTGCGTACATCACATACAGCAACCGCCTTACGTGCGAGTGATACTTCCGTTCACCCTGCTCGACAGGCCGTAATGGCCATGAATGTGTACAGGGTCACAGCCCCATACACGTGGCGCGCTGTGTACAACGTACACGACAGCGGGCGTACGACTGAGAGAGGCGTTCGTTCGCCCTGCTCGTCTGGTCATTTATGATCTAGGGACCTGGGCAGCGATGCACCAGGCCCGAGCTTGTCTCCTGTTGTGGTTGCGTCTGCAACCACTGCTGATATCTTTTCAGCTTAGTGAAGGCGTCTAGCGCCCGTGGTGCCCACCACCACGCGAACAGTTTTAGCGATAGGAACTAGGTCCCTAACTGTAACATGTTCATATTTCCTCTAACGTTTTTGGCATGAGTACTTTGTGCGTCTTGATTTGGTTAGAGCCATCGCGGCTCTTAACCCGGCTGATTGTATTCAGCCTGCAGTCGATGCCCATCTACACTTGTCTTCGTTAGAAGCTTGGTCTTATCTCCGAGATCTGGGAGGAAAAGCATTTCTGAGCCTCTCCCCCACTTAAACTTGAGGTCATTGAGTCTTCCGTGGCGTGTGATAGCCACAGGCAAGCACGACGGCTGTATGCCGCGTGCAAAACCAGGGAGGAACCGTAATTCCGAGCCCCTCCCCCACTTAAACATAGTCTCTCGTCAAAACCTCTGCACTGAAGGAGGCTACTCCGGTAGCTTCCGAGGCGATCGACACGCCTGACGACACGCCTGTGAGCCAAGGCGCAAGATCACGCCACAGTCGGTCACCGTCAGCGTCTCCTGACGGCCGTCCGGACCCATCCTTCACATACCGTGAACACAGTCCGGGTACGGAAGGCGAGACCAAAACCAGGAGCCTCCACATTGTATCTTGGAGCTCCGAACGAGGGCACACTCCAGTCCCCAGCGAGCACGACGACGACACCGTGCACTCGCTCACTAGTGATCATAGTGATCACGGTCTCAAAACGCCTGAGAGCTCTAATAGACCTGCCGACGAGGGTCTTGAGCGTGCTCAGGCTGCTTAAGCTGCAGCCGAAGAGTCCAAACACTCGAATAAGCACATGGTTTCGAAGTCTCCGCTCCACGAAGAGAAGGAGACTCGTGATCCCTATCACGATGTCTTCGACTCCTCGGATGAAGAGGAGGAGGGTGCCGTTGATGAGCCCCGGGAGATCACGAACAACCTCAACCGGCCGCAGGAGGTCTTCCAAGCTGCCCCGTGCTGGAGTTGCCTAAGCGTTGTGTTGTCCGGCACAACAAGTGGAGCTCCGTCGGGAAGTCTTGCCTGAGTAACGGCCATGTAGTTTTGTGTGGCGGGGCCTGCCGCTATTCCTTGCTCCCGTAGCATTCCAGCGACGCGGGGCAGCTGCTATTGGATACGCGCTGCTGTTGCCCGTCGAAGTGTTGTCGTGGCCTCAACTGGCTTTGGCACGTAGATATAGAGCTCTAGAACGAATCCACTTGCCCCCCCCCCCGTTACGCAGCCGCGCCTTGTGCTATGCCGTTTCGAGCTGGATCCGCAAAGCGTCACCGTCACTGCAAAGGACCTGGAAGTTCTTCTGATACGCGTTCTTGGTCGGCTTGAAGTAAAGAGCGAAGTCGGGACGCCACTGACCGGGGATCTTGCTTTCAAAATGCTCCTCGACTTTTGCACGCAGAACCCTATAGTCGTCCGCCTTTTTAAAGACAAACGTTGGGGAAGGAGGTACTTTATTACGGCAAGAGCCGTAGGGGTCGCCATTCTTAATGAATAAACGACAAGTTAGAGTACCAGGAAGGGGAATACTCTGCTCCATCACAAGTTCAGAAATGAGCTTAGTGTGTGATGGCTGTTATCATCAGCCTTCACGTGTGAATTTGACGTCGTAATACAGTCGGTCCAGCTGCATCCTGCTCTACCTTTGCTAGTCCTTGACAGCTTTCTGCTGATGCTCAAACATCTCTACACCCAGCTGCTACCAAGTATTTTGTCTGAGAGAGGAGTTGAGCCTCTACCACCCGCGCACGGGGCTCTCCCGTTGAGCTACGCAGACATGAGAGACAAGGGGTAGCAGGCAGAGCGCGTTGCCGTGTGCAAGTCAGCTGTGGGTAGCTTTTCTTCTCACCCGTCCTCGCAGCTGTGCTTGTAGCCGTTCTCACCGCCGTTCACAGTGCCGTCCTCGCAGCCATCCACAGTGCTGAACTCGCTGCCATCCACAGTGCTGCCCTCACAGCTGTACGTGCTGCCGTCAACAGCTCTGCACTCGCTGCCGTCTACTGTGCCGTCCTCGCAGCTGTACGCCCTGCCGTCCACAGTGCAGCACTCGCTACCGTCAACAGTGCCGTCCTTGCAGCTATACTCCCTGCCGCCCAGAGTGCTATCCTCGCAGCTGACGCCCACTATGCCGTCCTCGCAGATGTACGAGCTGTCGTCCGCTGTGCCGGCCTTGCAGCTGTACTGCCTGCCGTCCACTGCACCGTCCTCGCAGCTGTACGAGCTGCCATCCATACCGCCCTTCATGCAGCTGTGCTCGCAGCCGTCCACGCCGCCATCCTCGCCACCATCCTCGCCGTCGCCCTTGCTGCTTCTCTTATCCGCCGCCCTTGCTTGACTGTTTGAATCTTACTACTGTTATTAATAATAGGTGTTCTTCACTACTTGGGCAGAGATGCGAGGGTTTGGGTAAGTTTTATGGATCGAAATGCCTGTCTTTACAAAGCCCGATTTCGTTTCTCAAGTACCGGCTGAGCTCTTGCGACGCACCAGCATAAAGACAGAAAAGCACAATACCTGGTGCCGCCTTGGGCCGCCTGGCAGCAAAATATATTTTTAGCCAATCGGAGCCGCCTTCGCTCCGCTCGGCAGCCAATGAGAATGCTGAAAAATCTGAGCGTTAAGTGTGACGGACGGACACCATACTACAGTTGATGTTTAAGACTAGCTGGCCGCCGCCGCTTCGCGGCGGAGGTGACAGGTTTTAGTTGCACTGGAATTAGGCACCCGCCTTTGCTTCACTCCGACAGGGACAATTTTTTAAAACATGAAATGGATGTATTTAATGCATAAGGAACTGTAAAATCCTACTCCGCCTCGAATATCTACCTGTAGACACTGTTCTGCGTGTAAGCTCCGGCTTCATCCTCCATCCTTGGGTACTCGATCAGCACCCTGAATCTTGATCTCGAAGTAACTCGCGACATGGCAACGTACAGCTACCCGTGTGAGAAGCAAGGCGTAGCAAGATATATTCCCAAGTACTGCACCGTTTGTCCTTTCGCCTTGTTAATGATCATAGCAAAGCGCCTACACCTTAGCAACTTCGGGGTTGTTTATCTCGCCATACATCTCGTCGATGACCCGGTCCATGCCTCTAGGAATAACGGCAGGGCAAGGCCGCTTCGTCCTCAGACGCAGGTGGGTTTTCGATCAACATATCGCGCGGAATGTTAATGTAATCACCACTTAGGGAAAGATTCACGTCATGTCTCCCCTCCCCAACCTGCAGCAGGAACTCGGGAAAAGCAGCCATTTCCTCAGCAGTGTCTGCAGTATCAGCCGATCGCACCCGCATGTTTTCCGCGAGACGGAAAGTCTGGAAAAGTGGCCACAACCTTGACGACTTGAGGCAAGCGTCGATTGTTTCGACGGGCGTTCCGTTCTTCACGACAGGAAGAATCTAGCGGAAATCCCCCGGCAGCACAAACACTTTCCCCCCGAAAGGCTCGTTTTCATTGGCAAGTATGTTCCACACTGTTCGGCCACCTGCCTCGAACGCGTGTCGATGGGCCATGGGTACTTCGTCTCGAATAATCAATCAAGCTTGCTTAATCAATTCCTGTACATGTGTGTTCTTGGAGATAGCGCACGTCGAGCTCTCATTTAATTTCAAAGGGATCTCGAATGTAGAATGCGCTGTTCTTCCTCCCATGAGTAAGACAGAGGCAATACCACTAGACGCTACCGTAATGGCGACTTTTCGCGAGAGTCTGACCTTGGCCAGTATGCTTCGAAGTAATGTAGATTTCCCGGTACATTCTGGTTCATCGACGAAAAACAACTTATTGCCCTCCTCGGGATTTTCGACTGTTTGGACAATCTGGTCATAATCAACCCGCTGGTCTTCGTTCAACTGATCTTCTGTGCTTACTATCGCTCCCAATGCTGACTCGTCGTACCCGGTGAGCTCACGTTGAAGTAAGCTGTTTTGCCGAAGCGACGCGCGACCTATCTGGAAAACGCGCCCAGTTGGCGAAGCTCCTCAAATTCAGCAACTGAATGCCCGTTCGCTTGAAGAAGATATTGACTACTTAACAGCGTTTCAAATCCACAACCGCGGATCTAACAGGGTTCATCATAGCCCGATGTTTGCGTGCATAGTCGTCGGAAAGATCAGCGAAGAACCGATCCCAAAGGCCACGAACGTCTGCTGGGGCCGAATAAACCAGAATGGTGACAAAAAGCTGTCGCAGTTGATACGCCATTTTGAATTCAGCGGCCTCTTGCAAACAGGAAATCCATTCGTTGTCGTTATCCAAGAAGCCAGCCTCCCGCGCGGCCATATGGAATGTAGCGCAGACGACCCCGTTAACCGTCCTCAAGTCTTCACAGGATGTTGGTCCTCTACGATGGCAGAGCAAAAGCCGAAGATAGAACCGCTCAATATCTTTAGAAGATACGTGAATCATGCGCCCAACTGCCGCTTGGTACTTTTTCCGGCGAACCCACCTTTAAGCTGTCCTTTCTCCGGTTCTCTCCAACGTAACTCTTTCGGAATGTCCTGATATAACATCGTTTTGGCAATCTGGTCCTCTGGTGCTTCACTCGCACACAATTCAAAACCCTTGTCAGCGTCGTGTGGCTACCACGATCCAACACAGCCTCGGGATTTTCTGTATCTCTGAAGAAAACAGTCTGGCCTGACTCGAGATGAAAAGTTAGCTGTGTGACCGCATGCGTTTTGCCCTCAATCGTGAAATCGAGCAGCCGCATGCACGCTTCCACGGGAGAAATATACCGCGCACTCAAGAGTCGTAGAATCTCGTTTGGTTCCCGGCGCATACTCGGCTGCCCCCCTCAAACTTCTTCCACCGTGAGTACAGCCCTGTCGGACCCTTTGTACACGTACTTATACAGAAATTTAACCGCGGAGATATCCGTACATACTTTTACGTTGATGTGGCAGTTGTACTTCTGGGATAAGTAGGGGTTATACAGTACAACCCACTGGTTAATCGTGGCGCTATCGTATTCTCTGCCCTTGAACATTAAAACACCTTCCGATCGAGGACGCCGTCTGTACACCGGGTACCCATTAGCATTAGCTCGAGTAACCTCTGCTAATGGTTTCGGATACCCCTTTGAGCATTTGCCGTCCTTCATACAGGCACATGAAGGATTCACAGGTCCACAGGGCCAATGCAGC
This sequence comes from Phytophthora tentaculata, assembly GCA_033557915.1. NCBI lineage: Eukaryota > Oomycota > Peronosporomycetes > Peronosporales > Peronosporaceae > Phytophthora > Phytophthora tentaculata. The sequence continues at coordinate 2,518,604 of JAUCEA010000005.1, forward strand.
ATGCACGACATGACGGTTTCAAACAGCTGAGGGTTCTCCTCCTTAACTGGGATCTCCGCGCACACCATCTTGTCAATGATCTCGCGCGTCCAAGGTTTGTCTTCGTCAGCCAATATAACCAGAACGTGCGCGTGAGGGAGTCCTCTTTTTGAAACTCCACAACGTAAATCCGCGCTCGCACTCATCCCAGAACGCCCTTCCAATCATCAAGCGTCGCTTGTAATTTCTGCTGCCACACTCGTGTCACGATATCCGGTCGATCATGGGCGGTTTGTATCCCGGAAGGGATTGGTTCAAGAATCTCATCCCACTTGGGGTTACACGTTTCGGTCAGGAAAACGTCAGGTCGTCCATATTCACAAACGATTGCCATGGAATCTTGATAAGACTTGTACATCGAACGCGGGCTACCCATGTGCGTTGCTGGTAGAATAATCCGCTCCCCAACCTGGTTGAGAAAGTGGGTAGACCCTCCTCTGCCTTCTTCATTCCGATCGGGGTGCACCAATCTGTTCACAGTCCGGTCGTATTCCGACAGTAGCACTTCTCCTTCCTCCAGAGCTACAGTGTCTTCGTTGAGCCAAGCATCCTGGCCACCCCTATATTGTTCAGCACGAAGTGTTTTCTGGTTCCTTGCCACCCACCGGATCTGTTCTTGCTCACATTTCGCGCGCTGATCTACACACCACTGTTGAAATAGACGCCCACCTTGGTGGAGAGCGGAACGATCATCCACTTTTTGGTGTAGGCAGTAAGCGACGTGTTCACGAAGCGACATCTCGGTTTTTTTTACGATACTCTGCGCCATTCGCAAAATGGTCTGTGTAAGTCCAGCCCTTCTCTCTGTACGGAAGTAGAAGTGGATATTGTAGTGGATCGTAGTTTGCGTCAGTCTCGAATAAACGTAGTAGATTGTGGTCGCGTGTATAGAGGAGCAGATCCCGAGGCTGAGCCAATTTCCGTCCTCAACCAGAGTTGCCGCAACCTCAGACACTGTGGGGCGGTTTTGCGCTCGAGGCTGAGAGGAACTGTCGTGTCGGCGGACCAAGTCTACAGCACCCTCTGTGCTGTGGTGGCGCACTTGTTCTCCAAAACCGCGCAACTCTTTGGCTAATGGATTGTGCTCTGCCATCATTTGCTAGAGGTCCAACAGCGCAACACGATCCAGGTCCGCGAATATACCCCGACGTCTCTCGGCGCGCCGTTGCATGACTGGGTCTACAATGTAGATCTGGGCAAACTTTGGAGCAGCTCGCTCACCCGTCCGACGGTCGATTGGAGGGAGTAGAGATCCTAGGTAGTGCCCCATAGCACCTTGAATGCGGTATGTGTACACTCCGTGTGCACCCGCAACACTATCGTCTTGACGGACGTTTTGAAACGATCGGTTGGAGCACGATACTCCAATAGACGTGAAAGCTAAGGCTTGGTTGTACGCGCGGATATGACGGCAAAATTCGCGGTCTCTGTACAGCCGAAGCAGCATTGTTCGAGCCGGAAGAAGGGGAGGCAGCTTAACTCTACCGCCCAGGCAGCAAGAGATGGCGGACTCGTCCGGCCACTTCCAAGCGTTGCAGAGTGGGCAAACCGTTGTAGGCGGGAGTTTGTGGCGACCGTCGGTGACGTTGTCCCCCATTACCATGGACGCGTCAAAGTCTTCGTGGGAAATAAGAGCATGGCCATGGCGGGCACATTGGCGTCTTGTGCGTACCCGCTCGAGTTCCTGCTGGCGTTCTTCTTCTGTGAACCGACCGCGTCGGTCCGCATGCCGTAGCCGGTCTAGATCACACTCAGCTTCCCGTTGCTGTTCCGGCTGCACGACTCGCCGATCCGCTTGTTGCTGACGGTTTAGCGCGCGTGCAGCTTCTTGTACTTGTTCAGGCATATCCGCTCGTCGATCTCATGTTGTTGGCGATTTAGCTCGCGATCGTGTTGTAGCTGCTGTTCAGTCAAGTCCGTTCTGTGTGCAGCCTGCAGCTGCCCTTCCTGCTCTTTGTTGCACCTGAAGCTCTCCCCCCCACAGTTGAGCTCTTCGAGCGCGTTTGCGCTCCGCGTCTTTCTTCCTCGCACAATCACGCTGAGAAAGTGTCATGTTTTCTCGTCTCGTGCGAGCTCTCTGAGCATCGCTGGCACGTCGGTGCTCTACCTGAGTCAGTGTCGCGTTAGCTCCACGCGGTCTTCCGTAACTGCTAGGACATCCTGCTGCACGCTGAGGGCCTTCGGCTCTTTGTTCAGGTCAAAACGCTTCCTGGCGGCGTTTTCGTGCACCTTTGTCCTCTTGCCGGGCTCGCGTTAATGCGTTCGTTCTCGCGCAGGGACTCCTCGAGCTCCTCGCGCGTCCTCTTCCATTTAGTCCGAGCCATAGTTCTGCGAACACGAAAACGTGACGCGTTAGACAATGTCTAAGTACACTGCACGTAGCAGTAGGTTTTCATAAACTAGTGTCTTGGACGTCTGTGTGCTACACGAGATTGCTTGCTCCCGTCAAGGTTATCACCGACCACTTATCCCACAGTCACGGGCCGTGAGGCCCGGAGCGGTTTTAGTTGCAATTGTGCAGTCGAATTATAGAGGGTTGGGCCCCCGGGTAGCACAGGTACGATATCCTTATGCATTAAAGGCGACCGTTAATTGCAAAGGCGGGTTATTGATAGGCTATTACAGCCCCCATCTCTCAATCGTTGATTATAATTGGCCAATTACGGTAATAAACGACCAATTATTATATCAACTTGCACGCACGCAATGTGCGTGCCCATCAATAACCATTAACGACCGGATCAACTGGTTCGCTGTCGGGTTTGCGGTCAATGGACCAGGTTGCCATAATGTGCTCTCGCGCAGAGTGGGCTGTGGTATAAAACCCCGAGAACCCAAAGGGTTCTGGAACTAAATACCCTTAGCACGGCTACCTACTTGCAGGATAAAATCCCACAAGTAATAAGCTGCCCCGTAAGCAGCCCCAGGAATCTCGGTGTACTATCTGTGTATATATGTCTTGGTGTTTACTAATGCAAGCTAACATACATACACGCAGCGTACCTTGTGTAACGTGTCGCTCCACGGCTTCCGTTTCAAAAATGGGGGCAAAATGAAATTTGAACGGCGCACTTGAGTACGATATGTAAGGCACATATAAAATGTACTCCACATAATGTCATTTTAGCCAATTGGGGCCGCCTTCGCTACGCTCGGCAGCCAGTAGAACGCCTGTATTTTTACGTAGCAATTAGTAACCCTAGCCCATTATGGACGGATGTACGGACAGACGGACACACACTGCACTACAGCTGATGCTTAAGATTATAATACCACGTAGGTAGGGAAGTTTAGCAGTGGCAGCTACGGCTTGAGCCCATTACTTGGTTTTTAATATAGCAACGATTTGGGTCCAAATCAAATCATTTGGCCATTTGTAAAAAGAATTATATGAAATTTATTTCAGAGTCCGGTTGGTGTTTCAATTTCCGTAACATAGTAACCCGGGTATTTGTATCCGACAAAAACATAAATTCATGAAAAGTACTCCCTCTGTTTCAATTTTTTTGACCATTTGGTATGTTTGGTGGAATATATGTAATCTCAGCATCCTATTGGTTCATCGAATCTCATGAGTGAGACACAGTCAATGTTTTTTAGTTTTCCGCGAGGTTTTATTACCTAATGCAGATAGAACGCATATTGGGGACCCGGGTGGTGGGCCCGGGGAGTTTCGCAGTTGAACGGCCCAGATGGAATGCTATGAGCTATCCACCACCAAGATTACCCATATATGCTTCGTAAAGTAAGTAACGTAGCAGATAGTGTATCGCAAAACTAACAATATCTGTTTTGTTGATAAACCTGTTTGCTAATTGTTTGTTAGTGTATTGTAAATGTGGCTAACTGTTGGCGGAGATAGTCTGGCCCATCGTCAAACTCGCCGGCATGTATAGAAAACGTATATTACAAGGCTAGCTTGACATGGGCTCGCTCATCGCAACTAACTAGCTTTAGTTTTCATGTAAAGTAATAAATGAAAAGTTACACGGTGTAATTACTCTTCTTTTTACGGTAACGTTAATTGCGGGTTGAGCAGCTGCCTCCACGTAGGCAACCTAATTTCATACTGTCTTGGTCTCGGTTGTCTCCTGACATGATATTGAGTGTTCTTCTCCAAATTTCCGATGCGGGCTCAATCAATCACACAAGCTGAACCTCCGACGACTGACACAACCTGCCAAACTAAATGTCTTTTATGAGTTATGACAGTGACCAGTGCCCAGTGGCCCAGCTCCATTTCAACATGGTTGCCGTAGGCTCGGGCGTGGGAACGGAAGATCGGGATGCCGCTATCAGAGCGCTAACACCCACACAACACGAACCACGAGGCAGTCCCTCAGGCGCTCGTGCGTCCCCGTATTCTCATAGGCCTACCAGAAGATCACCCAGTCTCACTCCTTCACCAGCAACATCTATTCGATCTCAGCCATCAAGCAACTCTCTTGGATCCGCACAATCCACTCCAGACGCATCAAGCACCCATGAGGCTGCATCGAGCCCTCCTAGTGTGGTCCAAACAACACCAAGTAGGGAAACATGTGCTACAGAGTAGAAACTCTTATGAGTCGACTTCATCTAGTGCTGAAGTTTGCCGACCGGCTTCAATAAGTTCTCCTCGCTTGTCTAATTCTCCATCTGCTGAAACCCCATCCGATGTCCCCACCCAGGCAGCAGACCATCATCGTTACCAACTTGTGGTCCGGCCAATTGTAAAGTCGACGATTGCGCAGCGCGAGGGATTTAGTGAGGAGCTCGACGACGCTGCATTCAACGGAGCCTCGTTTAGCGAATTTCTGGGAAAAATCTGTGAGCGTTTTAGCCCTCGTGTAAAGGGAAGGGCTATTAAGACGGATGGTGTCTGGTCTGTGGAGGTTCCAACAATTGAAAAGTGGTCGAAGGTTACGCAGTTCAAGGCAAGGCGTCACTTGATTGACAGCAACAAGTCGGATATTGCGTGGAGCCGCTGGCTCCGTTCCATGCTCTGGGAGGCAGTTACGCTTTTAGGGTATAAGTATGGTCTAGCCATAACCAAAGGACAGGACCTCAAGATATTTACTGCAGCTTGCATTGTTCCACCTGACACCAACCACGCTGGAGCTACGGCAGAAAGCTCACTTCTTGAAGTAGTGGATGGACTCCGTGGGCGCTGGGAAGAAATGTTCCAAGGAGAGGCCATCGTCTGGCGGATGTGGGCTAATCACCTTATATACAACCTTAACCGATCAACATGGGAAGCGGCGATAGCCCAGCCACCTCCGGATCACATAGCGTGCCTTCTAAGAGCGTCTCAGCCGCATGTTGAGCGCCATCTTGAGACGCTTAACCACTCAGCAGAGTTGCGCTGAATTGTGCGAATGCAGCGATCGTTGATTTCCGTTTGCTGTGTGACGATATGGAACGAAGGCTGGGTGTTATTAAAACCAGTTTGTCGAGGCGGAAGTCTATCGTTGAAGCGTTTATTCGTAACGCACTTCCACCCCGCAACGTGACCGACCCGTCGCATTGAATGGAATGTGGTGAGGATGTTGACCATCAGGAATATTTTTTCATTAAACAGATTCATCACGCTGCCTTGTTCTGAATCCTAGCTCGTCCGTTTGCTCGCTAGTTTCACTAATATTGTTCAATTCATCTCAAACCATTTGTTTTTCTTTAGCAAGTTGATCCACAGGGTTGAATTGGCCATGAATCATCCAGCCACAGTGCTCAAACACCTTCAACATGTTGAACGACTCGAACTGTCTGAAGATCTTGACTACAAATGGCAGCAAAGCTCTCCCACTAGACTCCACATAGTACCGCTGGAAAGACTTTTTCACGCACCCAAACAGGAACTCGATCAGGTTAAAAAACGGGCAGTAGGCAGGAAGGAATATTGGAACCACCCCAATACGTCGTAAGAAGTGTATGATCTTAGGATGCCTGTGTATCGACGCGCCATTTAAGATCCATCCCGAGTTCGAATAGGGATACTGGCGAACCATCCCTCTGCAAGAGTACGCGAGTCGCTACAACATTTGACGAATTCTACTCGATCAAATTTTCCCTCGGAATTGTAATAATCAATGATTCCATGAATGCCTGTGAAAGCCAGAATCGATACTCTTGGTTTCAGTTGAAAATCACAGCGGATGGCGACGGTCTTCCCTTTCAACGAGTAGCCCCTTTTCCTTATCAGCCTTCTATTGTCGAAGGAAACTTCGTCTAAGAAGACTAGGTTGTGGTAATTCCAAGCGACACGACTCAGCTCCTCAACGAACCGGAAGATGTCAGACTCCTTGATGTGCATCGCTCTACGCTCGAGTACTTTCCACGTAAGACCAAGCTCATGAACAATCCTCCACACTGTAGATTCGGAGATATCCGTTTTGTGGGCACGTCTAAAGGCGTCTTGAGCTTCATCCAAATACGCGAGTGGCGTTATCTGGTAGTAGTCATACAGCCACTGTCGATGAACGTCTGTGAATTCCTGGGTGCTGCAGTTTGGGCTCGCTGAAATGACCCAGTCTTCTCGTAAACTTGGATCCACTTTCCTATCGTTTTTTCTGACTTGGCGTATATGTGGGCTAGCTCCTTCTTTGAAAATCCCAGTTTGTAGAACCCATACAGGAAATGATAGACAGTATTTGGATGTGCATGCTGTTTGATTACAGCCAATTCCATTTTCAATACTGAGCCTAATGTCTGACCACGGTAAAGCCAATAAGCTCTGGGTAGAGGGCAATAAGTTTTGCAGCACGTTCTTGAATTGATTGACGTCCCACAACACGCTGCCTCCAAGCCCAGCAGCGAAGCCGATTCTCCAGTGAACAAACCAGCGAGAAGAGTGACGGTTCCACCTCCAGCTAGTACCACACCTCCAGTGACTACGTAGATAACCGCAGTACCAACGAGAAGTCCCACGTGCGTAACCGCTACAGGGCACCGATAACGTCAGCAGCAACGAGATCTCGGCAGCTTCAGGACCAACGAAAAGCCTGATGGTCCCGGCAGCCACTTCAACTCCGGCAGCAATGATAACTTCGAGCTATTAAAATGTGACAGTCCAACGGCAGCAGGAGTCCCGGCGGTACGTGCAGCAACGGAAGTCTTCGCGGTCATAGCAGCCACGAGAGCTCCGACAGCCCCGGCAGAAACGAGAACTCGACGTTCCGCAGCAACCACAAGTGCTACGACGACGCCAGGAGCAACGAGAGTCCAGCAATCACAAGAGCACCAATGACTCCAGCCGCGACTAGAGCTTCGACAATCGACACCGGCAACTCCAAAGACAGGGCCCACCGAGCAACTCAAATCGTCGGGGCTGCGAGGCCGACAATTCAGGAACGAGAGCTCTAGCGATACTACAAGCACGAGAACTCGGACAGCACCAACAACCACAAGAGTCCCAACAGCCACGAAAACTTGAAGGACCTAGCAAACACGAAAACCCCCTCGATCCCAGCAGCACCCACAGCTTCAGCAGTACCACCTGCAACGAGTGTCCAGCTCACCAGCAGAGCCCCGGCGGAATCAGCAGAAAGAAGACCTCTGACGGCCTCGGCGAGCACGAGAATTCTAACGGCGCCGACCACAACGAAAGCTCCGACGATCCCGACAACAAGAGAGCTCCGACGTCCCCGGAAAAGCAGTCGTAGCAGGTTGTGACGGCTTCTGACCCGTGCAAGCAACCTGTGCAGACGAAAGAGCCAATGAGAAGTGACCACTTATATATTTTGTCCAATAATCAAATCTGGTTCATTTCTCTGCGGTTTTTGATGGGTGACTGAACCGCTTCAAATCGGCAACTTCGGGAAGAATTCACAATAGGACTTCGTATTCTTCTACATCCATTCTACGACACGCTACAAACCGTGACAAATATAAAAACTTTGTGTTATACAGAAGTTGGAATGAACAAGAAACGACGGAGCAGGCGAGGTAGCAGCAACGACTTAATGCTGTAAGTCACACGTACACTAACATGCTTACGAACACCACTGACAGTTAGTTAGGGTGCAGTAGAATTCACAAACATGTTTGTGGAGTACACTAGTAACAAATATATCGGTATTCGAGCTGCGAGGACAAGGTTTGCATGTAGCTTCAGAATAACCCAGATTTTCGAATACTTACCCATACTGGCGATCTCAATGGCACCCATGCAGGCCGACGAGCGCGGGCGGTTCTCCACTGCACGAGAGAGAGCGTTCCGCCACGAAAGTACACCGTGCTGGATAATAGGCATATTTCTAGGGTGAGCTTTTATTAATATTAAAATCATAAATACTTATAACTCGGCAATGGGCAGTCTTGGAAGCTCAGCCGAAATCGACGAGTCTTCAAAACCTGCTAATTCACACTATGTTACATGGTTCAAATTTAAGCGTGCATTTTGGATTGTGTTTTACTACAGACTCGACGTCCTTTTGTTTCTCGATCACTGCCCTCGTAGTTGAAATTCATCACTATAAGCTGTGTTTTTAGATCAACAGAATGGTTAGCAGAGGAGATTAAACACAAGATCAATAATGAATCCGATAATAAGATCAAATAGTAATTCAGGATGCTACGCTTGTACGCATTCTCTGTTCTCATTAAAAGCTGAAAATACGTTTAAAAACGATCCATTTTGATGCTATTTCAATTAAACGGCCTCTTAATGCTTTATTTTTCGACCCCTGAGACCTGAAATAGAGCTGACCACGTCTTGGCGTGACAGCAAACCATTGATCTATCGACGTCTAGAGCAGGGATCAACAAAAATTAAACCAGTTATTACACTTAAAACTTTTAGATATTAAATATTAAACACCGCTAGATAATGTGTACTTATCGAGAAACTGCACGCTGTCATATCGATGAACGCGACGTTGACGCGACCTCTGGGGCATGTTACTTCGCACGAGGATAATTACCGATCTCTGTTAGTTTTTTTTCGCTCTTCGAAAGTTACGCTAGCAATATTTTGGTGAGCTGGTACACCTTCATCATAATTCATGAAGGCGTCACGAATAAGCTTAACGCGACGCCACCATTAATGATGAGGATCAACGGGAAGGTTATCATCTGGCTAAGGTCGGTGGCATGGAAAGCACGTCGTCCTTTTTGAGCCTTTACCAGCTACCGCATTCATTTAAAACCCTAGACTCGTGCATGACCACCACTTTCAGCATACCACCGAATTTCCGCCTTGGTCGCTACAGCGCAAGCGATTTCACGGTCGTATTCGACCGACCAGAAGCTGTTGGCAACTCGACCTAGCCGATAATTGATCTGTTCAGTGTGGACTGCAACTGGCGCAGAAGGGTAGTTATCGCGAAAAACGGCCCTTAGATGCATAGTCGCTGGCAGTACCCATGCTGACATTTTTGGAGGTTGATTGGGTGCCCATACTGTTATTTGGGCGCCCCATACGTAGGGTATGTTCAGTAAATCAGCCTTATCAATCCGTCTGAACGAAATATCGTCAAAATCTAAACCAATCCTCCATCAGCTAATTCTGCTGCTGAACACGATTTTTGCGATCAGCTATCCGCAAAAATAAACTGTCAAATATAGTGCGATTATACTGATAAGTAATTAAAGTGTATATTATTTTCGCGGGATTTTATGTAGGCAGAGAAAAAGTTAAGCTGGTAGCAACGGGAGAAATTAATGCAGCCAGAAAAGCGGTCCTGCATCCGAAAAAATGTCCTGTATTTTATGACCATTTGTAGAACCTATTCATAAGTTGCAGGACATGTTTTCGGGCGCATTAAGGAGCCTTGCCTAAATGAGTAAACCATTTTTCTAGTTATTAGTAGCGCGTTAATTCACGACGCGGCTCCACCCCAATACCCCTAGTGCTGTAGTCCTCGTTACGTGCCTTGACACTAGTGCTTACTATTCTCCCATGAACAGGAAGCACAAGCCCTTGAACGACAAGACTGGCCAGAGATGTGGTTTATACATGGAGAGGTAGTGTAGTTTTAATGGGTAAAAAAGCACTTTTTAAGCGTTACACGCGAATCACCCAAATGCATCAGCCAATCGCCCGAATTCGAGCGTTTGGCTGATTGGAAAATGAGGCCTCGAATCAGCAGAATACTACATGCTGAACACGATAGATTATCGAGAAATCAGCTAAAACAAAAATATCAGCTGAAATGGGCCAAATCAGCAGTAATACGTGACTACTGAACACACCCTTAAATTTGTCAGTAGAAAAACATACAAAGCCACGGCAAAAACTTTTACGGTGCTTTGGGCGAATGTCGTTCGATGACATCCAAAAACCTTCTGTAACGACAGTTCTTCGAACTGCGAATTTAGTAGATCTAAAAAATACAGTCTGGAGCGCTTAATCACACTTGTTATTTTCATATGCGTCTTGCATGTGGACTAGACCAAAGTTTTGTCGGTACACTCGGAAAACTCAAATTTTGTCAAGTAATCTGAAGCGGAGGGAGTACACAAACAGTACCATGATGGCTATAGACATCTATGCCTGTGTTGTTGGATGAATAAACAATCAAATGTTACCTCTGTCGTCGCACGTACGCCTATTTTACTACAATACTGACTTCTGCAATTCTAGCAGGATAAATGAGGAAACTACCCTGTTTTATGTGGAACGACGTCAGGTACAAATTAGGCTGAGTTCTGAGTAAGGTTTGTGAAGATAATGCATTGTTTCGCTGTTTTTTGAATTTTTTTTAATATTTCATATTTTTTGAGCTTAACAAGAGGCGCGATAGCGCCCCAGATCAGCTAAGGCGAGCGGGTGCGATCGCGCGTAGCTGCAGCAAATCCGTGCGGGGTGCCCGCGAAGCAGGGCCGCGCGGTATTTGCGGAGGTGGGCCCAGCACCGAGCTCATCAGCGAGCCGAACATCTCACTCTCCAGCACATCCTATCTTTTACTGTTCCACATTTTTACGGAGTAAAAATCCGGAGTCAGTATGGTGTAGCGTACATATGGGATATTATTCGTTAAAAAACAGTGTTGGAATTAGCCTTGTAAATCTAAGGCAACTTGGCTTTAATACCACTCCATAAATTTTGAGCGCAAGCCCCTCCCTTAAGCCATGCCACGCACACCTGGGTCCAAGAAACTAACACCCGAGAAAAAAGTCGCCGTAGCGCTCTTCTTAGTCGACCTAGCCGCACGCGGCATGCGAGCTGTCGATGCTATAAAGAGCGCCATGGTGACTTTCAAGCTCGGTAAGACCGTGGCTTAGGAGGTCTGGTGCTCCCGTTCGGATGTGGCGTACGCTGGTCGCAGAGAGGCCACGCAATCCAAAAGCCACCAAGCGCACCAAGAACGAGATAGCACGGCTTGTCGCTGGCGTCTCTGTCATCGAGCGGCAGACGCTACATTCGCTTGCTAAGGCTACATCAATGCCCAAGACAACGCTGTGGCGTCATTTAAAGAGCGGATGGCGTCGCCGTGCAGGGTCGCAGGTGAAGCCAGCTATTACTGAGGAACCCAAGCAACGCCGTCTTCAGTACTGCCTTATGCATGTGCAACGACCAATAGGTAAACACGTGTATAATATATTTGCAATATTTTAATAACTTTTTATTTTTTTTGTTAAATGTTGGGGACTTTAAGATACGACGTCGTGCATATTGACGAGAAGTGATTCAATATGTACAAAGGGGTCACAAGATACTATTTAGCACCTGATGAAGGACTACCGTACACTTCTTGTCCGAACAAGCGCTACATTGGAAAAGTAATGTTTCTTGCTGCAATTGCTCGACCACGTTTTAGTGGGAAGGCAAAAAATGATTCTGATGGCGAAATTGGTCTTTAGCCCCGTTCCGGCCGCGCGCACTTCTAAAAATCGAGTGAAGGGGATTCTAGTCACTAAAAATGTGAACATGACGCGAAAAATCTACACGAAAATGCTCATCGAAAATGTTTTTCCAGCCATTCGGAAAAAAATGGCCCGATAAGTCTTTCTTTTTTATGTTTTTAGTGCTTTTATTAATTTATTTGGTTTTTGCTGATATAGAAAGGAAGAATAGAGTAGTGCATGTCCAACAGGACAATGCAGGTCCGAACGTATCCGCGTTTGACCCCGATATTATGGCTGCGGGTGAAGAAGGCGGCTGGAATATTGAGATGACAAGCCAGCCGCCCTGCTCGACAGATTTGCACGCCCTAGATCTTGGCATTTTTCATTCTTTGCAGTCCCTTCAGCTCAAGCGGGCGTCTACCAATGTAGATGATCTCATTGTTGCAGTGAACGTATTTTTTTATCAACTTTCACCTGCAAAAATGGACAAGTGTTTTGTAACGCTTCAAAAAGTTATGCAAGTCATCATATCACACGGTGGAGGCAACAACTACAAGCTTCCACAAGTTAGTCAAGATCATATCAACGGGTCTTCGATGCCAGCGCCGCTGCCTATTCATGATGCTGCCGTCAATTTCGGCTATTCGCAACTTGATTACTCTAAGTTTAATCGTAGTGTAATCCAAGCTAAATCTTAAATTTTGACCCATCCCTAATATTATTGGAGAAAAATATCGCGCTATTTAACCGATTTTCAGCATAACAGGCGGAAAACTTCCCTGTCAAATCGAGGCGTTTTAGCCTCAAAAACGCCTATTGTTCCGCAAAAACCGTGTTACACGCATGTCTAATACGAAGAGGAACGGGTACATGCTTTTCTTATCTCTCAACTCACGATATTGAATGAGTTACGGCGAGAAACGTGGCTGTCATCCGAAACGTGTGCAAGACTTGCCATGTTATCTATTAAAATGCTTCCGTTACCCGCGTATGAAAAATACCAGGAGAAAGCCCTAATTCCGGGCTTTACTTTGCTACCATTAGTGCCTAGAAACAACGAGTAGTTTTGGAGCCTGCTTCCATTAGGTGTTTACTCCATGAAAATGTGGAACGGACAAGTAATCGCGAGCGAAGCGAACCGCGGGGACGCCCAGCCAAGCGAAGCGCGGCTGGTTACTTTGACCATTTCCTCGAAAGTCAGCATGCGCAGAAACGTGGCTTAAGCTTTACTCAGAAGTAGAGGTGTCGGTGTCGAGGGAAAACGTGTCTAGTCCACGTCGCTGACGTTCGACGTCTCTTGGTGCTGAGGGGCACCGTGGGCTTTTCGGTCATTGTTTCGAATTAAGAACATGTTTACCTGTGTTCGGAGTTTGATTGCATTTTTGTTTTGACTTGTGACCAATCAGAAGCGAATAATGGCTGGATGTTAGAGGGATGTTAGCACGACGTCCCACGACGACTTTTGATGTCTTATGTGTTAACCGGACCGACGACTCGACGTCGACAGCTCTACTCAGAAGTCAGTGTTTTACTCAGAAGTAAGGACTTTTTAAGGATTACTCAGGAGTCAGTTAAAGTTCTCAAAAGTAAGTAGCACCCACCTGCCCGAATGGCGGGTAAATGCGAATGATGAGTTTTCTCAGGTACGTAGGTGCCGTTTTCTCGCTCACAGGAGTGTAGGCGGGATGACAGTAGGCGGTACGCACCGTTCGAGTAGTCCATATTGGGGCATGTAGCACTCAGTTTTTCTATGAAGATCTTCCTAAATAATCTCCCGGTTGGGGGTGATATTAACCTTACAACTTTGGGACCATAGCTCATGCCCAACTTGCTTCTCAGACAAACAAAGGCCACCACGCGTAAAAGCGTAACAAGCTGTGTATTTTGGTGCCCATATAACCCGATTGAAAGATAATAACACGCATGGCCACAGAGGACTGCTACTGTCAGAATAATGGGCGCAAGTTGTCTGCAAAAAAACTTATAGCAATAGCTCACCGATCCCGTTTCAGCGGTAAAAACGACTTTTTAGGGAAACAGGCGAGCTCGCTGCACCAACTCTCACTTACAAAATATGTTTGCTGGCGTGAATGAATTTGAAAGAAAGAAAGAATTTTTCTCGGGAAGTTCAAAGCAGGAGGTGTTGATTTACATTCGAACACAGATTTTTTTTAACAATTGAACCGAACAATTTAAACAACATGACCTGGACTGTTCTAAATATACTTACGTAGTATTCGTTCACGGTGCTTTATTCTGCAGCGCTCCAATTTTATAAAATTCTAATACGAACAGGACACCTTTGGTTGTTGCGTTGTCCCGTGCTACTTTCGCAGTAAATATTGTGAATTCCTCTTATATTTTGCAAGCAGGATTGACTCGCGATGTCACACCGAGCAATCGACAGGCGACGCCTATTGACCAAAATTGGGAGTTTCGTTACTTCCGATAATGTTGTTTTTGTTACAACACTGACTGCAGTGCCGCCGTGAGGGACGTCAGCTACTGTGGGTTTCTCGTGCTGCTCTGGGCCCTACTCATCGCCATGAATCTCAGTCGCACCGCCTTGACGCTCGTGCAGCGGGGAAGACCGCCACCACTGCTGTGGCTTTCTCGTATCGCGCTGGATCTCCTTCTGTTGTAAACTTCGTCGCCGAGAAAATCCTGCCGTAGCGGAAGAGTCATCACTGCTGTGGGTCACTTGTTTTTGCGATGGACCTCGTACCCGTGGATCTCTCTCGCTACCGCGACGCTCGTTCTGCCGTGGGGCTTTCGAGCTGTTGTGAGTTTCTCGGATTGTCTCGGAGCTCTCACATTGTCGTAAGGGTTTGGTGCTGCCGCAGAGCGCTTTGCTGCACCGCCCTCGCTACCGAAAAGCTGTGGGTCGCTCCAGTCGCTCTGAAGCTGTTGTACTGTTGGTGGTTCATTTCGTGGTCGTGGAGTTTGCTGTATCAATGTTATTCTCGTTGCTTACCTTCACTCGTTGCATCGCTCACGTACTCCAATGTGGTCCTCTAATTGCGATCGTCTTTCGGTGACGGCGAGCTCTCGTCTCATTGAAACTCGCTTGTTGTTGCGGGTGACAAACTACCACCAATACCAATAAAGTCAACAAGTGTATCCTAACAATACCACAAGCACCCCATAGTTTACATCAGTACCTTACTATGTACAACGAGCACCAGAGATTGGCACACTGCCACCACCAGTCATTCTACCAGCACCCGACGGCTTGCGTTTGATATATTCCTTTTCCAGAAGCCAAGCAACCAGCTCTCACTGCGTACTGTTCTCGCACTACCTCCGTCATGCCTAGAACTCTCCTTTGGACGCCTCTTGCCAACGGCTTCTTAAAGAAAGATGCCAACACACTGCTGGAGACGCTCAAGACATCCAAGACAACCAAGAGCGAGCTAGGTACGTGCACTGTATGCAGAATCGCCGCGCCGCACAACATGCGCTGTAGTGGTGAGGTCTGTGCGGTGGAAACTTCTTACGTGAAGTGTCCGTGAAGAGCATAGACACTGCACTGCGAAAAAGTCGACCTCGTCGTAATTCTTGAAATCGGAAAGCACGTCACTGCGATGCGCGCTGCCCCGAAACCGCGCCTCACGCAGGAGATGAAGGTGTTCGCTCAGGAGATGACGACCGAGGGTCTCAAACCTGTTCAGATTCGGAACGCCATCCTTAGGAAGCTCAATCTATCTCCCGAATACCTACCAGCACTGTGACAGATTCAGCGGTTCTGTCAGTACTATGCGAGTACGAAGCTTGGCAGCAACGACTACTTAAAAGAGACGCCAGCTGATTCGCGACGCGGGCTACAACAGCACTATGGATGAGCACGAGAGCTTCACGTTTTCACTGGCTTCCGATATCAATGGTTTTCCAGCAGTGGGCAATGGTTCCGACTCAAAAACGTTCATAGTTGGGGTAACGTCTCGGAGACTCCTCCTACAAGAGAACTGAGAGCCCGGGTCTCTTCAGCTCCACGTCGATGCCACCTTTAAGCTCGACCAGGTTGGCGACCCGGTGATTTTCGTGGGTGTGTCGGATTGCGCGCGAGTTTTTCATTTGCTGGCGCTGTTTGTGTCCTCCCAACGTAAGACGTTGCACTACACAGAGATGTTTGCTGCCTTGCAGCGGATCTACAATCACGTGATTGGCTAGCCCTTGGTCTTCGACAGAGTCATGGGCGACGCCGACGACGCACAATTCAATGGTGTTGCTCACACGTTTGGCTCTGGAGCCGCGGAGGTGAAGTACCTCATGTGTTTCTATCATGTTGTCGCAAAGGTGTTCCAGAGGACGCGCAGTCTACAGCCAGTACACACCAAGATGGTAATGACGGGCCTCTATGATATGCATTTTGCTGTGAGCGAGAGTGAAAATACCACCCCGAAAGCGCGCGTGCTTGAAGCGCGAGTGGAGTAATGTGGCGGAGCTTGCCGCCTTCAAGACATACTTCACGTCCCAGTGGCTTACAGGCCGCTTCACAAGTTGGCAGGTGTTCCACACGCAGCAGGGCTGGGCTACGACTAATAATCTTGTCGAGCAGCTTAACCGAACAATCAAGCGTCAATACGCGCTTCACACTAGGCTAAAGATGGGCTCTCTCTTAGGGCAGTTGCTTACCTGCTGTGCCGCAGAAAGTTTGAGTGGCAAAGTCTTTACCACTGCGCCAGCTATCCCCAAGTCCCTCCTGAGCCAGCGCGAAGGAGTTAGCAACGGCAAAGCTTCTGCACGAGTACTCGCCTAGCTGCACGAGCATCTCGTTCCTACTTGATGGCTATCAGCCCATCGTCAACCCACCAGATGTCTTCTCCGTAGTATCGAAGCCATGTCCCCGCATCTTGGATCCGGAAGTCGGGCGGACGCACGAGGCACACATTGTAACAGCACCGCTGGGGACACATCTTGCTCGCGCGGAAGTCCAAGATATACCAAACACGGGTTGGCAGGTCAACACTTCAACGCGCTCGTGCGGTTGTCGCTTCTTTCAAAAGTACGCAGGTTGTATTCACGTGGCGCATGCGCTCTCTGTCTGTGGCCTACTACGTGCTGGTAAGTGAGAAACGCTTATGTATCGCGGCCTCAATAAAGCGCGTCGCTTGGCGGGCGAGTCTCAAGCTTCCGGTCGCCCTGCTCAAAACGGCTGCACTCTCGATATGACTAGAAGTCAATACTGCCAGAGATTAAACATTAATCGAAACAGATAATGGCATTCACAGTAAATTCATGGTACTACGGCAAGACTGATACCTTATTCTCACGTTCGCAAAGCGCTCCGGAAGCTGAGACACCGTACGTGCATTAATCGTGCGGCTCAAGTCAAACGCACAACGCACCGAGCCACATAGCGGTCTTGTTTGAGCGTTATCGGTACTATCTGGCAGCCTATGACGATGAAAAAGTTAATCGAGCATCACACTTAGTATCATCCCTTCGTAGTTCCTTCAGCACATACCATAGCTCAACTCTACCATCACTGCAGCGTTTGTCACGAACCAGGTCTTCCTCACTAGCCCCCGCACACTGAAACCGAGGAAAGCAGTACTATTAGCGCGCAGTTGCATTGCACCTCTGAATAGAGCAATATCTTGGTATCTTACTTCAACATACATTGCGAGTCTTTGCGCGTCTTCTTTCAGTAGTCCATGACCACGCTGCACCAAACTATCTGGTACCGATACGTGGATAGCACAATACAGCATATACCGTCACTATTAGTCTTCCACATAGACATCAATCGATGTACTCATCTAACCCTTGCGAGGGACACGTAGCGACCGCGCTCGGGAAACTTCCCGCTTTCCCATGGCCGCACAACGGGTGATCTCCCCTCCTCGCGCTTCTCTGCTGGTACTTGCATGCGAAATGTTGCATTATTAGAGGAGAAAGTTGCTAGTTCAGGGTATTGCTAGTTTGGAGTGGGATTGCAACATCGAGGTGTTGCTTGATTAGGAAGACGTTGCCCGTTAAGAAATTTATTTGCGGTTGTTTCCTGTCTCTTGCATTAGTGCTGGTGTGCATCATTGGGTATTTCGACTGTATCTTCTGTTTTTTTTGGTATGAAGGTGTTGCGGGCGTCTGGCACTGTGCACCTAGATTTGCTGTCGACACAATACGCTCGTGGGGTCCCCTTCGTTCTCGTGAATATATCGAATCGTTTAAGAAGTCATTAGATATCACAGACTACTCGTGACGCATTATTCCCTACCTAGAACGATGGAGGCTGCAGCTACCAGTTTGAAAAGTACAGGAAAACTCTCATTTTTCATATGCTATCTAGTAGTGGAGCGACTGGTGTGCGATTCGGCTCAGTCAGTCGACCGTGAAAATTTGAGTAGAACCCACAATACTGAGTGTACGCTTCTGCGGCGACTGGGGAAATGTCAGTGAATTTTGTCGAGTTTATTGTATTGTGGGTTCTACTCCAAATTTGGATGGGCGACTGATCTAGTCGAGCGCGAATCAATAGCGCAATAGAATGTTTTATAATATTGGATGGTGTTTTCGCCTTCCTATCACTTCATGCCAAGATCGAATGGGTACATTTTCAATTTTGACCGCTCGTTGAGTAAGCTGGCGGCTGAATGAACCAACACTGCATCAACCGGAATAGCCAACGTTTTCTAGAATTTTCTACTTGCCGATTTTGTTTTGTCAAGATTATCTCAATACTGTACTGTTATAAGAGATTGTTTACATCCAATCAGAATTCCAAATTTGCTTAACATGACAGACATACATACACTAATTAAGACTTGCCCGGAATAATGGGTGCGCACATTTTTATGGCGCGCACCGTGACATGTACTTCGATGCGGTTAGGTACTGTAGTAAAACGAAAGAGCGATTCAGCAATGCAGATGCTGTAGCTGCGAAGCAGGTGCAGGAGATGCGTCACAAGAAATCCCAACCTTCGAACGTTAATCGGTTTTGTCTACCTAAAGGGTGTCGTAAACCACGGACTCAATGCGACGCATGTAGTGTTACAGCTTAAAATCAAAAAAATCAAGAAAAAAATGCGATTGGCGAAAACGTAAAGGTGACACGCCCATCAGATTTATCCAAATCTCCGCATATTTGCATTTACTGGTCGGAATTTGTTTTACGAGTGAAAAATTTGAAGTTAATTTGTAAAGTAATTAATATTTTTACACCTGTTGCACTCAGGCCGTGGTGTCGCGGGTCACGGTGGGATGCCTGACTGACAGGGGCATCGGAGGACGTCGTGTTGTTTACTGACAAGGTGGCCGAGCAAGTGGCTTTGCTCGAGCCCCTTCGAAGCGGTACGTCATCAGAAGAAGATGGCGCGAGGTAGAGTGGCGCTAACGCGCGCCCAGGATGACAAGGACGTAAGTCGGGAGTGTCGTACGAGCGTCGGTGAGCTTAGGCACTGGCGGGGTGAAGACTGGCCGAAACAACGCGGCCTGTGGAGAAGGCTGGCGTGCTGCGCTGTAACCAGAAGCCAAGGTCAGGCGTGCACTTTTCATGACTTTGACAAAGACAACAACAAACAACAGAAACAAGTTAATCTACCTTTATTTTCTTTACACTACTCTTCTCTTCTCCGATCGGCTTCTTCCTGAAGTACTCACGACCCGACTGACTTGGGAAGACCGCGACAGTTTTTTGGAGAAGCAGGGTACTTTACCAGTGCGAAGGAGTCGCGCAGAGAAGAGCTAGGTTTTAAGATAGCACCGCGTAAGCGGAGAGACTAAGGGCCGCCATGAGTTCCAGGTTAGGAGCGTTTGGTGAAGCCCCAGGAGATAGCTCGGGCGATGAACAGGACGGGTGGCCGGATGTGTATGGCGACTTTGACACGGTGTTCGAAATGTCCGAGGAGGAAAGCGAAGAAGCGGCCCAAGACACGGAGGACGGCTTCTTGTGCGGGGATACATCCGAAGGGATAGAGCTAACCATCGATGAGCCTCTGTAAGAGAGGCTGGTCTACGTGGAGCCAGCTCAAGCGGAGCCAGCGGCTCCGATCGAAGAAGCTCTACAACGGCCGACGCTAGTCGAGACGGCTGAAGGCCGGGAGGAACTGCTTGCCTTCCTGGGAGGAATGGCCAGTGAGCGAGGTCCTGGGGAGCTGAGCGAGTTTTGGAGCTGGAGTGGCACTCTCGAGCACGCTGGGCAAGGAACTCGAGTGACGCCTCAGAGTGCAGGGCCGCGTCCGACTTCCTCAGCCGGAACGGATAGTCAAACCGCCATACCCGCGGGCTAGGTCCTGTACGCGACAGCTCCGGTCGCGAATGCGACGGGCTTGGATATGGCGACAGTGGCTGAACTGAGGCCACGGGTTCCGCGACTGTGGCGCCTCTAGTGGCGCCTACGCCGGTGATGGCGACCCCGACGGTGAGCGCCGCGAGGGCAACGGCTGAGCCGACGCCTCCGCCGGTGCCTACGGCAGCTCCAGCCAACCCGGGCACGTCGTCGGCGCCCATGAATTCTTCGAGGTTTGGAGGGGGCTACGACCAGTGGCTACGGTGGATTCAAAGTCTGCGAGCGGCGCAAGGGCCGGCTCAGCCTCCTGTTCAAGCGAAGGGCAGCCTCCGGTGCCGCCTCAAGCTCCGGTTGCGACTTTGATGCCGCCGTCGGGCCCGACACTGACGACGACGGAGGTGCCGACTGCGGGGACTAATCAAACAGTAGTGCAGTCATGGGTACACCAGCCAGCGTCGGCGGTGGCTCAACCGGTGCCGCCGCCGGCTCTGGCACAAACTCAGGCTCCTAGGCAGTCTACGGTACGACCGTCACGACGACTGGTGCCGTCGAGCGGGCAAGGCCAGTCTTCAACGCTACCAGCGCAACCTACAATGCGTCCTACTGCGCCACGAGATCCACGAGTGTAGCCACAAGTGCGGCTCCAACCCAACCAACGCTACGGCCTGCTCAGCCCCCCCCCCCCCCCCCCCCCCCCCCGCGAGCTCCGGTGACGTCTCAGGGTGGACCGCGACAGGCTCCGTGCCGTTTGGCACGCCTGTCTCACCCTTGTAACTGAGATTAAAAATATTACCCAGAGCAAACAGCCACTTCGCGAGAACCCCTCATCTAATAGTTAGCTGTTCTGTATTGAATAGTTAGCTCCCGCAAAGTTCCTGTTCTCCCTGCCAGTAATCCACAAACAGTTGTCGGAATAAAGGGTCGAACTGTGTACCGTCAAGCAAGTTTAAATCATGCGACGGCCAAATCCACGGCTTATCGTACGAGCCGTAAGGTTTACAGGAGAAATGCACCACTTGGGTGTTGTCCTTCAGTTCTGCTGTCGTATTGAATAGACTCGACTTCTCAGCGGGTTCCCGACGAAAATCCGAATTGATGACTGTATACATAGCAGGAAGATATCGTACCGAATCTGCAAAGTACGAGTTGAGAATGTCCATGTCAAAGCCGGCAGCAGTTCCGCGGTCGCGAGTCCATCGAATGATATCAGTGAAGGCTGCCTCGCTCGGCTCAACAACCAGAAGCGTACTCGCGAAAAATGGTTGCTCGAGCCAGTACGCGATGGGAGCATACAGTGGGCCGACGGCAGATCGAATAGATGGTCCAGATTTGCCATCGGTACGGCGTCAGCATCAAGGAACACGACGCGGTCGTATCCCCAGTCTTGAAATGTTCGTAGCTAGGTTAATGACTCTTTCCAGGTCGGTTCTGTTGCGGTGGCTGTCACAGGATCCACGAGTATAGTACGAACGTGATGCCGATCTTTTAGTTTCTGAAGAAGCTGAGCATCGACACGACGGGTGTGCAGCACAACAACATCGATGCGACTCGAGTTCATTTGGAGATCATTAGTGAGACGGTGAATAAATTGTATCGCTGCGCACGCATTCGTGTTGCTGGTTACGTAAAAGAAGTAGCGAATCACTTCTGGTCCGTTCGGTGTGCTGGATGAAGTGTTTTGTCTTGTTCGCTGATCTGAAGTCTAGCAGCTGCTGTTGCTGTTGGTGCGCTCAAGGTAGGACTAGCCTGCGTTGGTCCTACATCTTCTAGTCGAAGGGAGCACCAACCGCTGATTCCGATTGTGAGGATTGCAGCAAGTACGAAAGCAAACGAACGGCACTGAGGTCGTTTACGTCGACCCGACAGTTTGGAAATACGGTTCTTGTCAAACTGCAGATCGCCGTCTTGGCGGCATGATGTCGATACAGGTTTTGTTCTGAACATGCGAGTAGTTATTCAGTCCAGGTGAAATGGAGAGCGTGATGTGTCGCACAATGGAGGTTGTAGGTATTCGCGAGCAGCCCATTGTGGGTGTCGCTGCGCGCAATGGTACAGACTATTGCATAGCAGCTTGTGTGTACCTACAATATCCTATCCGAGGTCACTTCGACCAACAGAGCAAGGACCGCAAGAATATACCTAGGGCGCAACGAATGAATGGCCCCACTGATCACACTAGAGCTTGCGTTCTCCGCACGGCTTATTGTAAGGTATTAAGTCAGTTACTTATGACAGTCTCAAATTTGTTTTACCATAATCTTATCCTTTTTAATAATCGCATATTTTCTGTTGATTTAGCACGTGAAACTTGTATTAACTGGTATGATTGATTATTGCGAACCCGATGCATCTGTAGGGTCCGCTGGCTGTATCCAGGAATACATGCGGCTAGGTACGGTAGGCGCTCTCATTTTCGGAAAGAGGTCCGCTGCAGTATTCGACTAATAACACTCTAGAAATACAGCACGGATCATTGGAGCTTAATTTACTGATGCGCGCATGTACCTTTGCCGTTATTTTAACGTACATGTACGAGTTGATTTACAGTATGATCAGATATCGAACAAAACGATTCAGTTAAAAAAAAATCTAGTGAACATAATAATTGATTTGCTGTTCACAATACCGTATGGGTGTCATACTATGTGGTCAACTTGTGATCACGTTGACCATAGTTGAGAAACTCGAAGTACTCGGAATTACCTTACCCGTACCGGTGAAAAACTGCTCACTATCTCTGGATTCTTATTTTGTAAATTCTGTTGTGGCCGGTTCCAAAGTATGGGTTGACACGTCCAATACAATTCTCAAGTCTTTTGGCAATCGTCCTACACCAAAACATGTGGCGTCGCTTCACGAATTTGGACTTAAATGAAATCTTATTTCGTACTTAGACAGGCCTTCAGTGAGTTCAAGTACTTGACCATTTCACGTCGATTTCGCGTCAGTTTGACCGCGTCGGTTCGTTTCAACCGGCCTCGGAAACTCTGAGTAAAACGCACAATACTGTTCACAAACAAAAGAATCGTCGAAAATGAGACGCCTAAGCTTCATATTTGTGCGAGCTGGTTGCGCCGCTTCGGGGCGCAGCGAGCTCGCTTGTTGATGGATAAATTCGATGTCTTATTGTCGTACCAACTTCCTGCTGACGAGTGAACTGCCGAACGCCAATTCAAACTTAGTATTATATTTCTTTAAGGGAATGACGTGCTTGCCGACTTGACCGCCAAGAGGTTGAGTATGTACTCCTGTCGGGGGAGTTGTTATGCGATTCAGGCACAGCAATACTGGCGTTGTCTCTTTCTGAAATACAACTCGTCGGACACAAATAAATAAATTATTGAAAGATTCGAACAACATTTTACGGTTAATAATACCAACTATTCCGACTTCGTTTGATCGCTGGCCTCGATGGCGGTGCCTGGAGCCCAAACATCGTCGAACAAAAAATGCGGGAGTTGATTTACGGTATACGCACAACACTATTTGCCTTTTCCACCAAATTTGCCGGGTACTGTCAGCTTGTAATTGGCACTCAGCGCTAAACATGTTCTCCTTTGTTGCTGATACTGTATCAACGACATCATTAACTGTATTAGTCGTGGACTCTCGTTGTACCCACGGACTACGGCGCTAGTACAACCCAACGTTTATTTCACTACCGGCAATCCTGTTCTGGTTGAATAGTGGGACTTGGGCTTCGAGCCCTTTTGGGGGGGATAAGATTTAGTTATCAAATAGAGTGCACGAAGTATTCCCGCTGTACAAATTGCCCTGGGGACCGAAAAAAATACTGAAACGGCTGAAAAGAAAAAAAATCCAGAGCCTGCACTTTCCTTTGTGTTCGGGTCATAAATCTGTGACATGGTGCGCGGTATCACGTACAGGATTGACACAATATGGTTTACAAAGGCAGTCTAACTTGCCCACATTCTCTAGTTTAAAATACCTAATTTATCATAATCGAGAACTGAAAACGACTGGAAGACACAATACATGTAGGTTAATAACTGCGTGTCATCGATCAAAAACGTGTGCCACGTTACACTTTTTTTGGTTAAGAGATTACGTAGTGTACTATACTTTCCGTTGTTGAATAAAACTGGGTCTCGACCTTTTAACACGATTACTGTAATTCATACAGTATTACAGCAATAGTAATTTTATAACATATACATGGACATGTAACGTGGAGAATAAAAATACAGATGATACTTGTACTGATGACCTTATCAACATCTAACTATTTGTACCGAAGTGTAAAAACATGTACTATGGTGTTAAAATTAGTCATCAGTTTATCTACTTACCAGTACCGTATCATATTTATGATCATTATTGTGCTCAACTGGCACGATATATATTCCACTCCAATTCGTAGGGCCCACACAATGCAGTCCTGCCCCTATCACTGAGCGACAATGTAATTGGTAACTAGTGCACGAAGGTCGAAGGTCAAGATCAATGAAACGATCAACATTCAGCGTTGTACTGCGCAAACCCATCACACGAGACTAGCGTACTCCCTAACGCTTACTATAAGTAGCTGTACATGTTAGCTGACTGTTAGTAGTGCCTAGATTTTTTATGTAACACTTAGTGACTAAGAAATGGATTAGTACAAGAAAAGAACATGAGTTTTTAAGGAAAGGTAGATTTACGTTCTTGGTATTCATTGCAGACATGAAGGCGGTATATTACCTCTATAAGTTTCTGGGCTGAAAAGTGAAAACAGAAAAGTGAAAAATGATAGTAGGATTTCTTTCATTCCGGCCGCACAAAATGTACCGGTGGCGATGAAAAGCGTAAAAACGATTCCCAGAACAAAATCTAATTCACTAAGAAAGCTGCATTCTCAGCGTTATATATGCCTCTCATTTACGATGCTAACATGTATTGTGCCTACAATAATCAGGCCGTGATAGTTCTGGCATAATTCTATTCCGTTATCAGCCTTAATTAGGCCTTTGGTTATCCCATCTTAATTCTGGTCTGTCTTAGCATGGTTTTATGACGGCGATGGTGGGGCTGCCTTAAGACGGAATTAGCTCATTCAGCTCGAGTAAGAGGTCAACAGGGGTCTTCGGCTGGTGGCTGCCCGCCACTCCGTCTTTAACCAGGCTTATCTCCGTGGATTGGTCATGGATGCTGCTCGGGTAATAGGTGAAAGCCTCACAATCTTAGGCAGAATTATTATTAAATAAGGGTACATAGCCTTTTTATGGAACTAATTCCGCCTAAATTAACAGTCCACCCGCCATTAGAGCATCTCCAGTCGCAAGCGCTATTCTATTGCTAATACCGAACCTGTGCGGGCGCGGATTGGCCCAAAAAAATATCAATACGAATACAGCAGGAGCAATCCAGCCGTGAAGACATTTCCTGTGCTATTGCTGTGTGTATAGAAGCTGGGAAGTTTAGCTGCTACCGATAGAACAGGTGGGTTAATCGTGAGCAGAATAGCCCATAGGGGCGTGATTTATGAGCTCGGATAGCAATAGAATACCGACTGGGCAAACATGTGATATTCGTAACACTCCATACGGTAATATACTCACTCATATAGCTATATCACGCCCGACTGGAGATGTTCTTATAGGCGAAAGGCACAATATAGTTTGGGTGCTAACTGTTAGTTAGTGTCTTGTAAAATCGACTAACATGTTAGTGGAGTACAGTGCGTGCGAAAAAGATAGACGAATAATCGATTTCGAGCCGATTTTCATCAAATCAAAAGCTACGAAGTTAAGCTTTATCACCAATCAAAAGCACATTATTGCGGTTCTTTTAAGATACCGTTTGCTGAAATTCTCGCTCTGGAGGCCGAGTACCCTACGTGAGACCAACTGCACTAATTCGAGTGGTACAACGAGCTCACAACAAAGTCGCATCTCAAATGCACCTAAATCGACCGATAAAGCATCACGCCACAAACGCGAATGATCCGGTCGAGCGTGTTGCTTTCATGCATACTGCTACAAAAGATGAAACAACACCGCCAGAATCAGTCTCGTTACTGCAAAAATAGTTGGAACTGATTTCAAACTTGGCAAATGACAACAACCGCCATCGGACTTCTCGAGTTGCGACGACACAGCTCGATTTGTGGCATTCCGATAGCACTAAAAGTGTGGTCCGTCCCAGCAGAGTACGTTCAGCTTTCCCATCGCGGTTTTAAATTGCCTCCACAAGAATTGTATTTTGGGAAACATTCGAAGGATGTTCAGGTTTCCGGACCGGCCGATAGGAGTTTCATAACTACCTCTATTTTAGGGTAGCTACGGATAGGACACTAGGAGGGACACAACTTGTGATAAATAGCTCTCGCCGCCACAAAGGTCATTCTCGAGTTTGCCTCGTTCCGATCAAGCAACAGCACCCTTTCCTTCTCTCCTTCCTCCGTCGCTTCTGCCATGTCCAGCGTCGCGATTCCTTCCGGGTCTACCTCCTTCGTCGGGCCTTCACACATACCGACCTTTGGTCGTCGCGTCCGTGAGCGAAACAGGGCCCGACACGAGCGACGCAAATTCAGAGCTCGAAGGCAAGGTCGCTATATTGCGCCACCGCATTGTGGGCGAGCAGGAGTCATAGTTGTGGCCAGGTTCCTACGTCGGTCACCAGATTGCATTTGTCCAACCTACCGGTCAATCCATCGACCAATAGACGTACGGATTGGTGACGGGCTATACACTGCATGACGGCAAGGTTGAGCTCTACAGTACGGCATTACGCCCAAGCGCTGCGCATCAAACTGACGAGTCTCTCGACAGTGTCAGCAGTAGATCGACTCAACTGCGCGCTGGCGCATAAGTGAACGCTACCGTAATGAATGCACTCGAGCTGCTTGACCGACAAAATGAGGCCATTTGGCCTGTGGTAAGAGTAGAGCGGGGATTCCATCACAAGGAATGTCGCCGCTGTTAAGCCTGCCATTCGAGCCCAACGAAAGTGTGCCTTCTGATTCGACCTGATACATTGGAGATTGTATACGTGCATCGACAACACCTTGCGGACTGCGGACTTAATACTTGAGGCACGGACGTCTTTAAGGACATCGCCCCCCGAATCATGAATTACCAACCACTCGAGAAGTCAAAAAGTGCATTTACCGGTACTGGTCGGGAAATTAACCATACTGGCATTTAGTGATTCAGGCGAAAAAGCAAAAGAAAAGACAAGACCCCGGCGGCCAGAGGGACATCGAGCTGGTACGACTGCAGACTAAAATCGCTACGTAGCGCGCTCGTGACACAGACTCAATCCCACAAGACCTCCAATTGTTCGACGAGGACCTGCCATCGTTTCTAACCGTCAGCGGGACGCATACTTTTGCCTTTCGACCGTCTACAATGGATCGATACGTAGACGACGCAATCGCGAACCTTTCTTTACAAGCTATGGGCGCCCAAGTCGCCCTTGGATCTGCTCAACAAGGCCCCAGGACCAAGGTTTTTTGCGACGCCATCAGTACTCCGTCTGGCGTATGATTTCAGCTTCGGGATACGCGGTCTCTCGCTGATGCATTTTCGTCGGTTCTACCAAGAACTTGAGCAACCATCTGCAACAGGATCGGCTAATATGATCAACTTCTGGTCGCACAAACACCCTACAAGCAACAGCTTCGCCAAAATCTATTGCTGGGATTGTCGAAGCCTTCAACACCCTGCTGCTCTTTGCTGAAGGATACTAAAATGTCCAAGTATGCAGCTTTATCAAGGCGGGTGCTCAGTTCATGGAAACATTTGCAGTACTACCCCGTCCAGACGCAGCGACGTGCAGTATGCTCGTGTTTTGGGTCAGCTCCAAACTCGGAAAATTTCGCACCGAAATAATTACATCAAACATCGAGACAGCGGAGCTTATTGGCCGCGAGGTCACACGCAACGAAATTCACTTGATGGAGCTCTACCACAGCCAGCACGACCGCTAGCTTGCTGCAATGACAAACAACAAGCACTGTCTTCCGTCATCGTCTCTACGGCAGCCATTCAGACGAGAAAGGCACGCAGCAGTAAAGTATCAGCGGTGCCAAGAGAGTTGATTGCCATGTTGGCCAAATAAGGCGCTACGACCATGTGCATGCGGTACCTATCGAAAAAGGACTGCTCGGGACCAGCACCAGGACAGTGTTTTTATCCAACCAGAGCACATCCCAAGCCCCTTGCGCTACCAGCAGACGCAAAGAACTTTATCGACAAGAACATCAACGGACTCGCTTCTGAATTCAGCGATCTGTGAAGCCAGGCCACAGTATCAGGTCCAGCACGGTCAACGGTCAGAGCACATGCTCTCGACCTTGAAAAACGGGTGGCCACCACTTTATCAGAACAACATCCAGTCCATATTCAGCAACAATCTCATGCGTACAATACATTCATCCAAACCCAACGTATTACGTCAGCAACTCGCAGTCATCGGTATGGCGAGTTCGCAGCCAGCTTCAACGCATATACCTACTACAATAGCAGCTACGTCGGATCAATTCTATGTTGATCATATTCGGGCTGATTACCGGGTCGCGCGACACTCCGGCCTGCCGTTATCCCAATTTGTGCGGAGTACCGAGACAAGACCATCGGTGACCCACGGCCGAACAAGAATTCATTTGAAGTCGAACGCGCTGCAGAACCCGACCTACGTGATCTCATTGAGCAATGGAACTCCGTGGTGCGACAGGGGTTCAGCCAGAACGAGCTAGTTATAAACCAAAGATCCAATACAACCGACCGGACAACCACCAGTCAATGTTGGCACATCTCCCGAAAGTCAGATAACACATTGTGAAAGGCCAACGAGAAGGTCGATACTCGTGGTGGAACAAGGTCTACTGGACCAGTGGACCAACATCTTTATCAGTCCGATTGGTGTGGTAGAAAAATCAGGTTCAGCAACAGCAGTTCGCGTCATTAACGACTATTCTCTGTCGGATAGAAGTCAATGACTGTACTGGTCGCAGCAATTTCTCGGTCATCGTGTACAATCCACCAAGTGATATAGCCCGTCGGATCTTCGAGCTGCGCGTCCGTTTCCCCGGTCACGCCTTGTTAGTGGCGCTGGCTGACGTGAAGGGAGCTTATCGACATGTTCCAATGCATGCAGATCACGTTCACATCTTTGCGTTCAGGTTCGACGGCTACATCGTCATCGATTTATAATGTGGCTTCGGATGGTGTGGATTAACGGCGTTCTATTCACTCGCAGGATCACTTATTAATCGCCTTTAACAACGTGAATGGGTCAGCCCATCGCTAGCACCTCTGCGTTTGTCGGTAACTACTGGTGTGATGATCACACGTGCGGGGAGTTGGATACAGGATTAAGGTGCGCCGAGGCAAACTTCGCACTACGTAAATCAATGGCGGTGGTGTTGGGACCGGAAACTATCAATGAGGTAAAGTTTACAGAGTGGCCAGCAAACGTGAAGACGCTTGGGCTTCTCTGGGATACCATCGCCGGCTCTGTATCAGTCCCCGGCGACAAACTTATGAAGACTCGAGACCGAATTCAACCGCTTTTCACTATGTCAAGCTGCACCCAGTCCCCGATCAACAAGCTTCTTGGTAGCCCTCGATACGTTTCCCGCCCGCCCGAGCTTTCTACCAAAACATCCAATTCTTTGCGGCTGGATTCAACCACCACTACGTGCGTCGAGCCGTGACTGACGACGTACGTGACGACCTGAGCTGTTTGATTTTAGCGATCCTGGAACTCCAACATAAATTTAACGCTATACCGGTTGAGCACTTTACACGTCTCCAACCTTCATCTCACCACGTGTTCATGGACGCTTCGGATTCTGGTTTTTGCGTGTTGGAGCCGCAGCAACAACAGTTCATTCCACGTACGTTTCAGTGATGCTACTCGAGAGAGATTCACAATCTCGAAACAAGAAATTTCGATTAATGTGAGAGCGTTGCTGAGTGCAACCTTGGCAGCACTCTGCTGGGGCCCAGCTTGGGCGACAACAAGGCGGTCTCGTACGCACGTTCCTATGTGGATCGACAATGGAAGTGCTGTGTGCTGGCTTCCCAAGCGGTCGTCGTGTCATCCCGTGGCCCATATGTACAACCAGTTAATTTCTTTCGCGGAGTTTCAGCACTCGTTCACGTGCTCAGCACAACATATTCCTGTCGACCAAAACACCATGGCAGGCGCGGGATCCAGGCCTGGAGCACAGAACATAATTTATTCCCTATATGGGCTAACTTGTCGTGTAACCGGACGCAGGCGGAAGTGCATCCAGTATTTAGCAATCTATGGGGCGCATGGGCGACGTCATCCGAGGACATGCTGTCGCTACTTCGACATCCGGCAAGTACATCACCCATTGGCGGCACTGGTGTGAGCTCTTGAATCTCCTCGACTGGCCCCCATGTCTTCTAGAACCTGGGCGGGCAAGCAACAGGAAGCTAGGTTGTTTCGTGGTCTAATGTTGGCGGTACGGCTGGAACCGGAAATATCAAGGCAACACGTTCGGAGCCGTCAAGCTCAAACTGGTGAGCATTCGGTGGTACCATCGGCGATACATCGGAATCGACTTGGCGTCGTCGCCTGATTTCACCGTGCTACTACAAGGTATTAAATGTCTCTAATTCACAAGATTCAGCCAATCACACTTGCGTTTTTGCGGGTGCTTTACCGTCGACTCGACCTTCAGCAGCCCCAGTTCGGGGCAGCGTGCTAACTGGCTTCTTTTTCTTGCGTCGGAGGTCCGATTACCTGCGAATTGGGTCGTTCCGGCAATTCTATTGTCTGAAACAGGAACACTTCTTCTTCTACACGGACGGTAAGCCAGTACGTGCAGCAAAAGAAACTTTAGTCACGATCGAGTTAGAAGGGATCAAAAACGGTTAGTCTGGCCGTGGTGCATGGCGTACAATACACGCGTCAGGTGATCGAATCATCTGCCTAGTCAAGGCGTTGAACCACATCGCCCACACTCGTGAGCAGACCAAAAGGAAGAGCAAATATCTCTGCGGTGACCTCAGCGCAAGACGGAGGCGAACACGTTCAAGTCGATTGCAAAACAAATTGGAGCTGTGGAGCTCGATTCGAATGGGTGGGACCACGGCACCACTCGCCGGACAAGCGAGCCCTCTCGTGATTCAGCGGCTGGGTCGCTGGGTGTCCAACTGCTTTGAACGGTATCCGCTCCAAGCCGCCAGTTCAACGAGTCACTATCAAGCCAGATGCTGAATACCAAGCACAAGAGAGCCCACACCTAATGGACTCGTGAACAATTCAACACGGGGGCCGCTCACCACACCCGTCATTGTGGGCTTGATGCAGGTCAACCAAGCGAATTTTCCCCAAACGACTGAGTTGTATCCTTGGAAACCCGAGGACAGGTTCTCCAAGAAATTCATGACACCGGACGTAGCAGATGGAATGCTACTTGGGCCGAAGGCACTGTTAGAGACTTGGAGATTGTTTTCTCTATACTTTGATGATATTGACATCAAGCTCGAGTGTTTGGAGGAGCACTCCGCAGAAAGCTTGCTGGCCGCCACTACTACTACCCGCGTCACAGTTACCTCTGACGCGTTAAGACTCTCATTCCCTTATTTGTACTCCTGTGACCTAAAGGGGGTGCAGGACCAGTGGGCTGCTCTTACCAATAAGTTAGTGGGCCATGGTCCAGTGAAATTTTACTGGGATAACACAACCGATCGCGTGGTATGGATGGAGACCCAGTAAGACCTGCTAACTTCGATGCTTCAAACACTGGGCAGCCTGAAGGACGTCAGTCGGGTGTTTGGTGGCACCTTCGTGAAGCCGGACGGCACCTTGGTCTCTAGATCCGAAATTTGACCTTTGCATATGGGTGCACGAAGATACGATGTATTGTGCCTTTCAGGGCTTCTGGCGAATCGGACTTGAAAAAGTACCTTTTTGGTTCTGGCTATTTCTTTATCTGTTCAAAAAAAGCAAATTAGACCTAATTTAAAGCCGCACAATTATTTCTACCAATTACAGAGAGGATAGAACAGCCCCGAGAACGGGCTTTGATCGCACTGAAAAACTGCCTATGAACGAGCGATTGTCAGAGTGGCTGGCAATCGTCGGGCATTCGGAGTTTTACCCTGGCGTCAGAGTTTAAATGACCTACTCACTAGATATGCGGTGGAGAGGTATCGTTCTGATGTATGTTTACTCGATCGACACTGCTACTGTTGCTAATGTGCTAGGTCTCTCAGAGCGTAGTCTCGTACGATGGTATATGCTTTTCCGTACAACAGGCAATGTCCGTAAAGCCGAGGCCAGGGCAAAGTCGTCAGGATGGCCTCGTGATGTGTGCGCATTCGTACAAAACTACGTGAAAGCACATCCGTGCTTCTATTTCGAAGAGCTGCGCTACGAGCTACGCAAGCACTACAGGGACTCAATTGGCGTCTCTGACGCGACAATCTGTCGGGCCCTTCTCTTTGATCTAAACCTAACGCGGAAAGTCCTAACTAAGCGCGTGAAGTAAAGCGTACCTCGCGAAATACGAGAGTATATCGGTCGTCTCACTCCATTTTACAGTGGCCCCGATCAGCTCGTCTTCGTCGATGAAACGCCAAAAGACGGCAAGTAATTCGCAAAGCAGAAGTTTTTGAAATGAAATTTCCAGAGTTATTCTAATATTCTTCGACATCTGTGCTGCGTCGTTATGGTTGGTCTGCTAGAAATACACCGGCGCACGCAACTCTTCCGTGTAGCCGCGGTAGGCGTGTGTCAATTCTGGCTGCGATGGACGTATAAGGCTTCTTTGCGTGGGGAGATGTGGAGGAGACCTTTACTCGATCTAGCTTCCACGAAGTTTTCAAGTCCAAGATACTGCCCTTCCTCAATCCATGGCCGCTGCCACGGTCCATTGTAGTGATGGATAATGCCAAGATCCATATGTATAAAGAACTGCAGGACATGATTCACGAGACCGGAGCGCTACTTTTTTTTCTGCCACCCTACTCGCCCGACCTCAATCCAATTGAGGTTGGGTTCTCGTTGCTGAAACGCTGGATTCAACGCCACGCGAATATGGCCTTTCGCGATGATCCACTCGCTGTGCTGCGAGTTGCTATGCACGCTTGCACTCGTCAAAAGGAAGAAGTCGGTGAGAATCTGTACAGCCACTGCGGGTACAAACGTAATGCATCGGCTATTAAGGAAATGTAGCTGCCATTGTCTCCTGTCTCTCTTTCTTTCCGTTAGGTATCTAAATGGTCAACGTCCTCCATATTGCTCTCAGGAACAGACGTGGATACGGTGACGGGATCTCTAAACGGAGGGCGCAGACTATAGCTGGGCATTTCGAGCGCAGACTGGATATCACTGATGTTCACTTCCATAGCGACTGGAACGCCCTGTATCTTGACGCGCACAAGATGGTACTCTGCATTTGCTACTCGTTGGCCTTCCTGCAACGCATCATCAATTGTCGCCTGCTGTGCATCCACGTGCTGGAGTTGCCTAAACGTTGTGTTGTCCGGCACAACAAGTGGAGCTCCGTCGGAAAGTCTTGCCTGAGTAACGGCCATGTAGTTTTGTGTGGCGGGGCCTGCCGCTATTCCTTGCTCCCGTAGCATTCCAGCGACGCGGGGCAGCTGCTATTGGATACGCGCTGCTGTTGCCCGTCGAAGTGTTGTCGTGGCCTCAACTGGCTTGGCACGTAGATATAGAGCTCTAGAACGAATCCAACTTGCCCCCCCCCCCTCCGTTACGCAGCCGCGCCTTGTGCCATGCCGTTTCGAGTTGGATCCGCAAAGCGTCACCGTCACTGCAAAGGACCTGGAAGTTCTTCTGATACGCGTTCTTGGTCGGCTTGAAGTAAAGAGCGAAGTCGGGACGCCACTGACCGGGGATCTTGCTTTCAAAATGCTCCTCAACTTTTGCACGCAGAACCCTATAGTCGTCCGCCTTTTTAAAGACAAACGATGGGGAAGGAGGTACTTTATTACGGCAAGAGCCGTAGGGGTCGCCATTCTTAATGAATAAACGACAAGTTAGAGTACCAGGAAGGGGAATACTCTGCTCCATCACAAGTTCAGAAATGAGCTTACTGTGTGATGGCTGTTATCATCAGCCTTCACGTGTGAATTTGACGTCGTAATACAGTCGGTCCAGCTGCATCCTGCTCTACCTTTGCTAGTCCTTGACAGCTTTCTGCTGATGCTCAAACATCTCTACACCCAGCTGCTACCAAGTATTTTGTCTGAGAGAGGAGTTGAGCCTCTACCACCCGCGCACGGGGCTCTCCCGTTGAGCTACGCAGACATGAGAGACAAGGGGTAGCAGGCAGAGCGCGTTGCCGTGTGCAAGTCAGCTGTGGGTAGCTTTTCTTCTCACCCGTCCTCGCAGCTGTGCTTGTAGCCGTTCTCACCGCCGTTCACAGTGCCGTCCTCGCAGCCATCCACAGTGCTGAACTCGCTGCCATCCACAGTGCTGCCCT
Organism: Phytophthora tentaculata; assembly: GCA_033557915.1. Taxonomy (NCBI): domain Eukaryota; phylum Oomycota; class Peronosporomycetes; order Peronosporales; family Peronosporaceae; genus Phytophthora; species Phytophthora tentaculata. Next base: position 2,553,072 of record JAUCEA010000005.1, read on the forward strand.
CACAGCTGTACGCACTGCCGTCAACAGCTCTGCACTCGCTGCCGTCTACTGTGCCGTCCTCGCAGCTGTACTGCCTGCCGTCCACTGCACCGTCCTCGCAGCTGTACGAGCTGCCATCCATACCGCCCTTCATGCAGCTGTGCTCGCAGCCGTCCACGCCGCCATCCTCGCCACCATCCTCGCCGTCGCCCTTGCTGCTTCTCTTATCCGCCGCCCTTGCTTGACTGTTTGAATCTTTCTACTGTTATTAATAATAGGTGTTCTTCACTACTTGGGCAGAAATGCGAGGGTTTGGGTAAGTTTTTTTTGGATCGAAATGCCTGCCTTTACAAAGCCCAATTTCGTTTCTCAAGTACCGGCTGAGCGTGCGACGCACCAGCATAAAGACAGAAAAGCACAATACTACATATAGAAACACTTCAGGTAGCTCTAAATTTCAAGAAGAAGAGTATAAAAATAACCCTTTTGAGGCGTTTCTGTTGCACAAGATGCATGAAGGGGAGCTCAAAGTCTCGCCTCTCAGTGGCTACGGAAGTGCACTGAAGGGCGTGTATAGGCGAAAGCGTCCAGCCCAAAAACACTTGCTCGAGTACCTCAGGATCAGAAGCAGTAGATTACATTTTGTTTACTGTTAAAAAAAGTGGTAATCGGTCGCTTTTCTTAAAAAAAAATAGGAATCGTAAATTACACGGTGTAATTAACACCATATGCATTGACATTTTTTGGCGCCAAGACCCAGAGGCGCTTCAAAAACTTCGCCAAAAAGGCACGCAGCTAGCACGCGCTAAAAAAAGGGAGATGCGCCAAGTTTAAAACCTATCCAATCACAGATCTCCAACACCATTATTTCATCCAATCCTCGTCGAGATCTCACTCGTCCTCACCTTCACCACCCACAGAGCCGAGACCAGTCTTCAATCATCCAGCTAGAGAGCATCAAGACCAACAGCACCTATGTACGTCATCAAGCGCGATGGCCGTCGTGAGGACGTCAAGTTCGACAAGATCACTGCACGTATCACGAAGCTCTGCTACGGACTCAACCCAGACTACGTAGATGCCGTCAAGATCTCGCAGAAGGTCGTGGCTGGTGTATACCCCGGCGTAACCACGTCCGAGCTGGACGAGCTGGCCGCCGAGACGGCCGCGTACCAGAGCACGCAACACCCGGACTTCTCCAAGCTGGCAGCGCGTATCGCCGTGTCCAACCTGCACAAGAACACGAACAAAGTGTTTAGTGACAACATCGAGGTGTTCCACAAGAACCTCCACGAGAAGACGGGGGCAGCTGCGCCGCTCATCGCTGATGACGTATACGAAATCGTGATGCAGCACAAGGACGAGCTCAACTCGGCCATCATCCACGACCGCGACTTCGAGTACGACTACTTTGGCTTCAAGACGCTCGAGCGCGGCTACCTCTTCCGCGTCAATGGCAAGGTCGTGGAGCGGCCGCAGCAAATGATCCTGCGTGTGGCTCTGGGCATCCACAAGACCGACATCAAGGCCGCACTCGAGACGTACGAGCTCATGTCGCAAAAGTTCTTCACGCACGCCACCCCTACTCTCTTCAACGCCGGCACGCCACGCCCTCAGCTGTCGTCATGTTTCCTTTTGGCCATGCAGGATGACTCTATCGAGGGCATTTACGACACCCTAAAGCAATGCGCCTGTATCTCTAAATGGGCGGGCGGTATTGGCATCAGCATGCACAACATCCGCGCCACCAACAGCTACATCCGCGGCACGAATGGCTCGTCCAACGGCATTATCCCCATGCTGCGTGTGTTCAACGACACAGCTCGCTACGTGGACCAGGGCGGAGGTAAGCGCAAGGGCTCGTTCGCTATCTACCTTGAACCTTGGCACGCCGACGTGTTCGAGTTCCTGGATCTGCGTAAGAACCACGGCAATGAGCTGCACCGCGCTCGCGACTTGTTCTACGCGCTGTGGGTGCCTGATCTCTTTATGAAGAGAGTGGAGGCCAATGGCAAGTGGAGCCTCTTCTGTCCCAATGAAGCTCCTGGGCTCTACGAGTGCTGGGGCGACGAGTTTGAAGCTCTGTACGAAAAGTACGAGAAGGAAGGACGCGCTCGAAAGACTATCAACGCTCAGCAGCTTTGGTTCGCTATCCTGGACGCTCAGATCGAGACTGGAGTGCCCTTTATGCTCTACAAGGACGCAGCGAACCGCAAGTCGAACCAACAGAACTTGGGTACAATCCGTTCCAGCAACTTATGTTGCGAAGTGATGGAGTATACGTCACCCGATGAGGTGGCGGTGTGCAACTTAGCGTCAGTTGCACTCCCGAAGTTCGTTGAAGACGGCGTGTTCGACTACCAGAAACTCTACGACGTGGTCAAGGTGATGACGAAAAACCTCAACAAGGTCATTGACGTCAACTACTATCCCGTAGTAGAGGCTCGCAAGTCCAACATGCGCCACCGGCCTATTGGTATCGGCGTCCAAGGTCTGGCGGATGCGTTCATCCTCATGAATTATCCGTTCGAGAGCCCGCAAGCTCGAGATCTCAACAAGAACATCTTCGAGACGATCTACTACGCCGCAATGGAGACTTCTATGGAGATCGCCAAGGAACTGGGTCCGTACGAGACGTTCCAGGGCTCTCCGGCCAGTAAGGGTATCTTCCAGTTCGACATGTGGGGCGTCACCCCTGGATCTGGGCTTTGGAACTGGGCCGCACTCAAAGATGACGTAATCAAACACGGACTTCGCAACTCGCTATTGGTTGCACCGATGCCGACGGCCTCTACGGCTCAGATCCTGGGCAACAACGAGTCCATCGAGCCGTACACCTCCAACATGTACAACCGCCGTGTGCTTGCCGGTGAGTTCACGATCGTCAACAAGTATCTGATGAAGGAACTTATCGAGCTGGGCATCTGGACGCCGGAAGTACGTAATCAGATTCTGAATGATGGTGGCTCGGTACAGAAGGTCAATGCCATTCCGGATGAGGTTAAGGAGAAGTACAAAACGGTGTGGGAGATTAAGCAGAAGGCCGTGCTGGATCTGTCGGCCGATCGTGGCGCGTACATTTGCCAGAGTCAGTCGCTGAACATCCACATCGCCGACCCGACCATCAGTAAACTCACGTCCATGCACTTTTACGCCTGGAAGAAGGGACTCAAGACCGGCATGTACTACATGCGCGGACGCCCGAAAGCCGATGCCATCCAGTTCACAGTGGACAAGCAGGGTCTTGACCAGCAACGTGCCAAGGAGGAGGCGGCCAAGGCTGCTCCTGTCACGGCCGCTGAGACGGTCGCTCGAGCAGGCGATGACGAGGACGAGTGTCTCGTGTGCGGAGCGTAAGCGGACGCTGTTGTGAAGCACGCGTGATACGGGGTTAGATATTCATTTCGTAGGAAGTATTACAGAATATAAAATTCAGCAAAGGGTTGAATCGAATACTTCATCGTCAGTTGAGTCCTTGGATTACACAACTAGTTGTTCTAGTACGTTCTAGTAGTACTAGTAGAATAGAGGGAAGCAAAGAACCGCCGATCGTGTGATTATTTCTTTCTCCGCTCGGTTTCAACTTCATTGTTGCTAGCCACTCCGCTCAGTTTGGATGGATTTCGTTTTGTCCCCGGGGTTGGTGTTGTATTCGGCATAGAACCTCTTATAGACGACGTAGATCCGGTACTCCTTATCGTTTTTCAGTGCCTTCGTCATGGTGGCGAGCTTGTTCTCGATGTTGTACATCTCCGCAATTAGCTCTGGCGTACATCCCATCTCTACCAATTCCTTCAAACGCTCGTCAAGTTCTACAAAAAGCACCTTATCGACGACGTCAGTGTTGGAATTATTGGCGATCTCATCATCAAAGCTCGAACTCTCGGGGCCCTCAAGCAGTTTGCTTCTCAAATAGCTACTGGGAGCGTTCAACGAGATGACCTTCGACAGAGTGGCTCTCACGTCCTTTGCAGCAGAGTTGAGCCCCAGCAAGCGAAAATCACAGTGGTATACACAAAGACGCTCATTCGCATCTGGTGGTAGTGTAAATACTTGAGCTGAAGGATGACAATTGTGAAATGACTGCTCACTTCGAAAGGCTGTTCGAGTGTTAATAATTGGCGTACAGATGTACAGTATGGCAATATCAATGTACTAGTACGCCTAAACAGCGAATCGTGTGGCGATTGAATTTTGCTTGTCCTTGATATGTCGAAGGTGCAACTACTCTATTAAGTAGTAGTACTACTAGACTTGGTTCAAGTAATTTTGGCTAATGAGCAGAGTTATTGCGGTATACACTGAAATAGGGGAGTTCGACATCCCCAAACATAAGCATCATCAAGCACAAATCGTAAGCACAGTTGTGCCCCCTATTTAATAAGACGGGGGGGGGGGGGGGGCAGTTTCGTACTTGTACTAAAAGTACATGTACTACCGGCTCGGTTTTCGTTATCCAACAAGTATTGTAAATTCCGGCCAACTTTGCCCCTATATGTCAAGTCACTCACGTACAAAGTTCCTGGTAGTGCTGCTAGGATTAATCCTGGTAGTGCTACGAGTAGTAGTACGGGGATTAATTCGACACCAATATGGTGTGGCGGACCAAAAACGTAGGTTTCGAACTCTTACATTTTTCAAATGAAAAAAACTGTAAAATTCTCGTTTCACATCAGAAATGAAAAATCACCACGTTTTACAGTTTTTTTATTAAGATAAACAGGATATTTATATGTAGCAAGAACTTTTCTGCGTTTCTTCTGCTCGTACTTATCCGAGTCCTTACCATACGTCGCGTAGGGCTGTCCTTGTGGCAGCGTGTAGTTCATGCATGGCGTGATGGAAGCAAGCTGTCTCTCGGCCTCGCTGATGATTCGGACGGTCGGATGTGGAACGTGAGGAGCCTGACGATATTGGTTATCTTCCGGACGACTTCCTATTCAGGCTGAACGCATGCACATTTTGATCGCCTTCGTCTCGATGATGTTCTTCTTCATTTTGATCGCCTTCGTCTCGATGATGTTCTTCTTCATTTTGATCGCCTTCGTCTCGATGATGTTCTTCTTCATCGAGACTAAGGCGATCAAAATGTGCATGCGTTAATCGCTTTGTAGCTTGGTTGTAAAGTTTTAACACGAGACATTTGTAGCAATGAGTGCTACGAACGCTGCAGTGTTGTGCATTCATCTATGGTGATGCAGGCCTGGTGGCGCTAAAGATCCAAGTTGCTCTTTCTTTTATTCATCAGAATACCGAAGTATGTGGTACTCAGCATGGTTAGCTACTCCCTACTCAGTATTTAACAGTAAGTACAGCTTGCGCGGCTTGGAGGAGCTCCTAATGTCTCTGTAAGATCATAAAGAGGGAACCTGGAAATCCAATTTATATGTGACGCTACTGTACTAGTTTACATCTGTGAATATGGACGTAGAGTTAGTTAGCCGCTGATTTTACAATACGTTTTAAGGAGTTATTATGAAGGACTGTAGCACTGCAAAAATCACTCATGAAGTGAAATTATCGAGCTTTTGTGTCATGCGCTGTCGGAGTGACGAGTGTTTCAATCACACAGAAGTAGTTGATTACCACTGGCAAAGGCTTCTATTCGGCCAGTAACACAACACATCAGAGCCGAGCGCTTTGCATGTGGATCACGCACGTATGTAGCTACTAGACGCTTTACCAAACTTTGAAGCCGATATGGAATCACTAGGAATAAAAAGCACCACAAAATGGTCAAATTTTCAAGGTATTCATGAAATTGGTGAAGTTTTATCAGTAAATCGCAGTTGTAGGAATGTAATCGCCTACTGCAGCATCACCGTGGTGTTAGTGTGAGAGATACTTTGTATTTGCGCCTTGCACAGGCTGCTGTGCTCGTTTGCGGCGAGTGCGTGTCTGTACTTGCTCTTTGAGAGGCATGATGCTGTTTAATAGCTTCTGCGTCAGACGCATACAAGTTCTGAACAGCCGCGCGATTACTCGCCAAACAACAGTGTTTTGTATGGGAAGCTATTAGTGGGTACAAAGAACTTGTATGCGCCAAACGCAGAACTAAACGCAGATGTTTTGTTTCAAATCCATAGAGTGACGCATACAAGTTCAGGAGAATTGGAAATGGGCACATAGACAGGATGAAGGTTTAAAACGAGCACTTAACAGCTCTCTCTCTATATAAAGAGCTGTTACGTACAAGCGGATAAATCGCAAGACAAGCTCGATACTGTATATAGCACTCGGTAGGCTTTAAGGAGAAGCATTATATTCATGGTGGCACTCAATGACGCCACACTTTACAATTAGTATAAGGAAGCTTATGTCAGTGGTTCTTTTAGACCTTTCTTCCAGTACGCAGTTTTAAGATAGCGAAAGCATGTGCGTGCTTGAAGTGCTAGCAGATGCATGGCCAAATCGGCCTTCTTCACAGGAACATCGAGCGCATGCGACGAAGCCCGTGGGATTGGTGGTTGCTACGTGGGCTTGGAAATGACGCGCCAATTGCCAAATTCGCGGGCCCCGCAATGCAACGTGGATGGCAGTACATTGCAGCAGTTCTGCTACCACCTAATCAAAAATCCTGCAGCAGAGTCACTTGCACATAGTTCTCTGGCAACCAGGTTTATGCATATCCTTTGCAGATCGACAACAATGCGTACCACGTACACGTACCAGTAATCGATGAGTTAATGCGTTAATTCGTAGATAAGTCGCAAGAAACAACCGCAAAAGCTCGCTCGCCACTGCGGCGACGGAGTATGGCGCGGGGTCGCCGCAGCAGGCAGCTGAGAATTTGCTGTTGTGAGATAACTTGAGAAAGGCTTTCTCGATGGGTTAAAAGTGACCACCTCGCACATATGAACACCTCTCTTAGTAGATTGAAAGTACAAACGTGAACTGTTTATATGTTTTTTCAGTTAAAATTTGAATGTCATGTAAGTACAGCTGCTGTATTAGCAGATAATTACAGCGAGCGTTAAATGTTTTGCATTTAATGCACTACCAGCCCAACTCTCTAGTTCGACGATAGCGGTTGTGTAGTGTACACCAATTCAATTCAATTCATTCATACTTTGTTCAAGTGAAACCTTTTATAAATTTCAAAAATCGCATGTTCTCTTAGAAACCATGTAAATGTGGAGGTATTTTTCGGCGGAGACACAACATCTCCTCCAGGTTATCAATTTATAAAGCTGAAGTAGGGAGATGACAGGAATTAACTTAGTGACTCAAGAAGTGGCTTCATTTTAGAAATTTTCATGGAGACTGAACAGCGTAGATGAAGGAATTCATCTCAAAAGTACGACAAGCAGCGATGTGTTCGATGCCTCACTAACTTAATTATGCAAAGATGGGTGGTGGGGGGGGGGGGGGGGGGGGGGGGCGGAGAAGCGTCGCATCGACGAATATATCGTTTTGATCAGCGGACTACATGTACGTTGGTCTCGCTTCGAGGTATGCTTATCCACGCCGCATATTGCAAACTAACTACTTGTAATCATGCATCGAAATATTCCGCAGTATTACAAATTCGGTAAGGCTACAGCTCAGTGCATCAATGAGCTGTGCTTTGTTTCAATGCGTTTGCATCTGTGAGCTCTTCTTACCTAACAAATAAATTTCAGGATCCGCTCACAGGTTGAAGGATGGATATTGTAAAAAGCAGTTTCTAGCAGATATGAAAGCAGATACTGCGGCTTCGTAAGACCGGTAAAATGTTGGACGATCGAGCAACTCGTGAGCAACTTACTCTCTACCCCAATACCCAAACCCTCCGGAAGATGGTCGGGTTTAGCATCAAGCTGCGAAGCGAATGATTCAAGCCCTCTTGGCCGAGCTAGAATCCGTAAGCGTAAAACCCTACAACGCTGCGCGCTGATCTCTGTACTCGGCAGGCGAATTTGGTGCATTGTCAATCGCTCGTCAACCTCTAAGAATTATCGCTGGGTAGAGTTTTATCTCCCGATGATACTTTGCCAAGCCATCTAGGGATCTATACATTGCTAACCACTACCAAGTAATTATCCGACTGATAGCTATACAGTACTGTACAACACTTCTTCAGCGCGAGTTTTGCATTTACACCATTTATGCATGAAAAGGGTAAAATAAATTCTGTTAAATAAAAAGACCCTGTAATTTACGGCCAAGAAGCGCCTAAACAGCAATCTTCGCACCGTCATTTCTCTTTATGTAGAGCTCGTACGGAGCTATAAGCGCCTTCGTTGTGCTTGTTAAGTTACAGGCTGTCGAATGATATCGGTTGGAACGGCGGTGAAAGCTCATTCACGGAACCAATTTTGTGACTGCACGTAAAAGTTTACTTTTAGGTACATGCTTAACGGCAGCGCCTGTTAAACAGACGACCCGCTTATATTTCCGGACAGAGAAAGTACCAACTATCCATGTATTGAATCAATGCTAGTATTGACAATACTAACGTCCTTTAACAGAAGCTCAACTGATCCCGGACTGTCCTTTAGGACATCACATTTACAGTACGATTCGTAATCATCAAAGCATACTTTAATCCAGTCAAATTCATGTAGCAGATTGCATCACCATGGTATCTTAAATGATTTGTTACAAGAGATAGTTCAAAACGAGTACCATTTAGCTATAAATGACTTCAACTTGTATACAATAGTTCATATAAGATGCGCGCGAAAGGGTTAAAAAACCAGATTATCGTAATTTCTTTGCTGAGTCTGCGTCAATATCCAGAGCTTCCGGGGCATCCACGGCATTAGTTGGTACACTCTGGATTATAATTACTCCTGTTTGTGATAATTTGGTGGCAGACGAGAGGATGGACTGTACATGAATCCTTTGCCACTGCTGTCTTAAAATAAAAACTCAAATGGCAACTGTTTTGACTTGATTTCACTATTGCGTATCGTTGGGTTAAAAGGAAAAGCCGATGTGCGCGACAATCATAAGCCCATGAGATTGACAGTGAACCTTGTATCTACACCGGTTGTGATTGGACTGTCGGTGGACGTTGCGGAAATGTGGGACAGAAGAAAACACATTCACAACTAAAGTCGCTGAAAAACAACGAAGGGTGACGCTAACCGGTAGCAGGTTGTATAGATACTTAGCTACCAAAGGTGATCGAGTGTACGATTAGATTTGGAGCCGAAAGTAGAGTGAATACGTGCGTCATTATGGTTTACCATTTTGTTAAGACTCTACTAAGTTCCTCCTTGTGGGAGCTAATCTCCTCCGCGGGCTTATCCTAGAATCCGAGGTCTTAAGCGACACTTTTTAAGACCTGGAAAAATAATTCCAACCGCTGGAGATGTTCTAAGTACTTCAAAGCTTTTTGAAAATGTCTGCTCAGTACTGCACCAGCCACAGACCTCACTACTGAAGCTGTTTAAGTGATCCTGGTTCCTAATCAGTCTGCCCCAGACGATTACATGTGTCGATCGGATACTTTACCTTACGGTGTTGCTTGATTTTCCGCAATCTATGCCAATGAATAATCACCTCTACCAGCGGGAAAGATTTGCATACGATACAAATAACCTCTGATTCGATAAACATTTTGCCCGGTACATGTGTGTGCTTGGATTATTTGGGTCGTATTCGAGCATGAACTGGATTTAGGTCAGACGTATTTTAGCGGTAAGAAATCAATAGCGAGCTCTCTTTCGACAACCATGAAAGGCCCCTCAGACTTCTCCTTTAGCTAGACAAGAACCGCAATGTCGAAACTGGCAGCTCTTTGAGAGGTAAATCATAAAATGACACCAGCTATTAAAGCTGCCCTAATAAATGCGGATAAGGGGTGACCAAGGTGGTCTTACCCAAGGAAATGTGCTATTTTATCACGTCGGTAGGCTCATACTTGCAAGTGAAGCGAATATCGAGCTGTTTTAGGCCTAAATAAACTTTCCGACCTAAATCCAGGTTAAGTCCCAAGAAAAAATCTTCCATTAAATCACTGTGCTTTTAAAGTTTTTTTAAATCTAGAACAAACCGCAGAAGGTGAGCTATCCATACAGTCTAGGTCATTGATCTGGTCGAGCCGTAGCGTGAACATGCCTCTTGCATTTACAGAAATTGGTTATAATAAAACCTCGGGCAATCCCCAGATTTAGTGGAGCATAGACAAAACAAGAAATCGTTTGCCATAGACGCTCGTCCACCAAACGGTGGAGCAGATTCTGGATTGGAAATCAGTTTTGATTCCACTGCTAGACAGCGAAAAACGCTGACTGTTCATTCGTCGGTCCGTCAAAGAACTATAATGCGGTTCAGCGTCTTCGTGGCTTTGCTCATAGCTACCTTCGGGGCTTGCTGGCCCCGCCACGCGAACACAACGAAGACTGCTTTTGTCGCCGACGATCGTCGACTTCGCGCTGAAGCACCCGTTACCAAAGAGAATCTTGCTAAGCTTACCAAGAAAATTGGGATGAAACTGAAGGAGAAAGCCGGCCTGACGAAGACTGTTAATACCGTGACGAATTCTGATGCAAACGAACTCGCAATAAGAAACGCTATTACGGACTTCGCTGCTAAGGAGGGAGCTAAAACAAGTGATGAAAGCGTTGCCAAGGTCACTACAACGATTTTGGGAATCATGCAGAAGACCAAGTCGTGGCCCCGTACCCGTAAGTACGCCAAGATTACATACATCATCGTAACTGGCATCCTTTCCAAGTACGGTGCATACAAGCTATTCTTTGACAGGGACTCGGAGAAAAATAGTACGACTACGTCTAACACCACAACAACGGCTAACGCTACTACATCGGCGCCGAACGTAACGTTGGAGTAGCGGCTACGTCGTGTTCCAGATCCGATATTTTGCGAGACTGAAGATCCGTTAAAGATGAGTGGGGTCCGCTCGTCTACACCCTTGTGCTGTTTTGAGTGTTGTTCAATAAAATAAGCGTATCGAATGAACCGTAATATTGTTCGGACTTACACTTGCTCTTTGAGTTCGTTCACTACGACTGGGTAGCGTTAAGTCAATTCGATTCGAAGCCGCTCAGTCCAAACAAAACACTACAGCACTGCGATTGACCACGCATATGCGTATACAATGTAAATAGAACTACCAATGGGGTTTCTGAGACGATAATGAGTATCCGAGTTGAGTTAAAGAATTTCTAGCAAACGTTTAACAAGTAATTCAGATCAAGCTGATCCTTGTCAACTTTGCTGAACCAAGTATAGCAGTGCGTTATGAACTTTGGAAGTCCCGTGCAAGTCAACATCATTTTTACTTATTGTACTGTTCTGAAAACCTTACCTACGCGGGTCGGTTTCAAGAAGTATAAGGTGTATTGGCCCCGACGTGGTGAAATCTGTAACCTAGAAACTCAATTTGGACAAGTTTGTGACCAAATACATACATCGCGCCTAAAATTAGTGCGGATCCTGGGCTTGCAGCCTCGCGTGGTGCGAGGCTATTGGCTTCAATCAGGATCTAGGGCGACACAATGAGTTCACCAAGACGTACATCAGTGATGCTCTGTCGGTCTGGGCTATTTATGTAACTAATGCCTCGCACGGGGAAGCACTGGATTTTGCAGTACCGGTACTAGAATGGGTGTTGAATTGAGCTAGGAGAATATTGTAAATAGAAAGCGTAGCATAGATAACTACCCTACAGCGTTTATTCGGCCTATCTGCCCGAAGAATCTAATCTAAACTGTATGCTCTTAATTAACCGCGTCAACGCATCTCCTGCGCCTGCTTCGAAGCCGCAGCATCTGCAACAAACAGAGCAACACGCCCACAGCCGCCTCTTTTGATTACGACGGTTAGAACTTCAGGTATCCATGGATAGCAGTTTTACCAAGTGGCTTTTTACTGTTAATATAACTCGCTATTTTTTGTGTCATTCGCGAGAACCTTTAATTAGCCTTCTTCCCTTCAAGCAACATCCTTTGGATGATTGGGTTTTGATGTCTTCCCTGGCCGACACAAGCAACATTCATAATCTTTTATTCATTGTGAGATGGGTATAGATTATAAGAGTTTTCGCTCGGCCCATTCCCATGGAACCAAGAATGGTATTCACATCTGTAGCCAATTCATTTAATTTGGAGGTGAATAGCGCCACGTTTGAGTCACTCTGACATAACAGCTACATCAAGTGCAAGTACTACCGTTTAGTTCGTATTGAAAATCCATTTTTTCCTTTGTGTTCAGAATAAGCGTATAGAGTTTTTTTTAGGCAGAATCGCACCACTGTAAATACTCTGGATATAAAATCCAGAGAATAAGTAGCGTAAGAAGTATAGTATCTTTCCGGGCTCTTGCTAGAGATACCGAAAAAAACACCCTCGAGGAAAAAAATACCCCACTGCTCCCCGTCTTTTACATTCCGGCTGGGATGGGTGTCATGGGCCTCAAATCACAAAAATTGACAAGTGCTTCAGGGCATTGAATGCCCTGAATTCCCCACTACACATATGAAAGCGGGGTTGGTCTTGCCGGAAAGCGAACGCATTTGTTTAGCTCAGGATTGGCCCCAATTGCTGCATCCTCTAGAGGCGGCCTGGAAACAGAGGCCTCAAAAAGGCAGCTTTGACGAGAGCGTATTCACCTCTCCTCCTGAGCCCTAGCCCTTCCCTCGCGCGTACAAATATGCGTTACACTTCGTGATACCGGAAAACATACTTAGAGTCTACATTTTTCCGGTATCTCTAGAACTTTTCATCTTTCCGAGTCCTATCTAGCTCTAAATTCCTACGTGTTCGAGAAGTGAATATTAATAGCCATGCTAATTGCTAATTGACAGTGAGCGCAAGCGTCATTTGTATGTGTGGAACCTTTTGCCGCAGTATGAACTGGTATTCCACTGTACGAGAGGTCGCAAATGGTAAATCGGGTAAGGTTTAACCGTGACCACGCACGGTTAACCGAAAGTTTGCCCGACTGATTGTCGGACGGGTACGGGTAACCACAACAAAAAGACCGCAATTGTTCCTGACTTAGAGAGTATATGGTCAGCATTGCACTTGCTGGTGCAATTATGAAGAGCTGAGCTTGTTCAAATTCCATGATTATGAGGTTGTTAGGTGGATATCCTGCGCTTCCTCGAAGATGTAGACACTGCGAACAAAATCTCCTCGAGCCTCCAGCCTACACCGACATGGCTTCGTACATGTTCGAGGCTAGAACTTGCACGATACCTTGTCAACATAAATAATTTCGTATCCGTCTCGTCATATACATATCCTTGAGCGCATATATCTTTTGATTGCTCGTTTACAGATTTTCGCGAATCAAACCGAAAAAAACGTTAGAAAAGTTTTTATTGGTCTTTTACCCGGTCATTTTGAGCAACATATGGTATCATGGACTGGAAGGTTTCCACGCTCGTAGACCTCTTCGGGGAGGAGTAAACAGCATCGGGTGAAGGTATAGACTCCTCTTGAGCTTAGCATCCCGTCAACGACGTAAGAATTGTCTTCAGCAGTTCAATCGGCACGATTCTGGCACCCCAATCATCCTTTACAGCTCGATTTTAGTGCATCGTGCCCTTTTATTCAACTTCAACGAACATTTTTATTGGTTTAAAAAAGTTCCAGGCTGAAAATACCTACCAAAAAAAAACGTTTTTTCAGTTATTTTTTTTCGCTTAAGAAAACGTACTAATCTATACTATCGCGAATATCCAACAACGGTACACGCATGCCAAACTCAATGTTTTGGCATACTGTAGTTATCCATGCTGGCTGACTGACTGTAGTGACTCACGTGCTGAATGTCGTACGAATGTTAGACGAGGTTTCGCGGAATTAATCCGTGGGGAGGGGGGGGGAGACCGTTTCAAACCGGTGTTTTATTTTACATGTTGATAGGAGAATCGGTATATCGGTATTCCCAGCAACTGATGGCTAATTGTTTGGTAAATGACCATATTTTATGTGTGTTAACTATCCATCCATACCCGCACTCTAAAGTACTTAAGTATGATTTTATTTTCAATAATGACTAGCTCTTTACAGGTAGAAGCTTACTATGATACGAAATTACCCTCTGCTTCGTTATTCAATTTCATATCGGTTTTCTTACTTTAATAGGAAAATCGGTATGGAATAGTTTTTAGTGCTTGTTGTACACGATTCTTCTAATAGCTTTTCTCATAAATTCTCCCGCGCGTGTAAATCCATCGCACAGTTCTTGTTGCTCTTCCTCCGACAGCGGAAATTCCGGTTGGTACAGTTTTACGTAAGTCGCTCTTCTCATTGTCACCGCCACCTCGTTGTCTTCTTCCGACGTTGTCGATCCCGTTGAGCGGGAAGTGTCTGATTCACCGCACGATCTACTTGCCGTCAACACAATCGCGCCCGTTCCGTCTTGACACACGCGCTCTTTTGAGATCCACGGAAAGAGTTTATCGTCGTCTACAGAGTCGATAGCCACGATTCCAACGGGCTCCTCACCAAATCGCCCGTCACCTTTATTAAAGAGCTGAGAGATTACGAGCGTAGTCGCTTCCAGTGTAATACCGGTGCTGTTTGTCGCGATCACTCGCGAGTTCGTGATACCACCCTCGAGAAATTCATAATCGTCTCGCACTGCGAAATTTCCCGGTTTCTCAGCGATGAGAAGTTCAGTGTTGTTAAAATAGCTCATGACGGCATCGAACACTTGTGCAATGGACTCTACGTTGGGGAACTGAATGGTCTCGAAGCGAATGGAGCACCAATCTCCGTCGTCTGTCTCGAGTATTTCGTCAGCGTTCCTTGTCCCATGAACAAGCAGCTGGTCTGGATCCATTACGAAGTCGTACGCAGTCCGTAACTTGTTCTCCCTAATCGACAAAAGGGTCGCTCGTCGCTGACCCCAGACTCCGCTTAAGCGAATTTTAGAATGCAGCAGATAGGAATTGTAGCCACCCTGTTGGATGATAACAGCAAGCGTTAGAACTCCCCCCAGCACAATTCTAAGTCATTGTATAAACCCGTACCAGACAACTGGAGATGGCGGACAGTGCCTTGGCTACCTGAAGTTGATTGTTATATCCGATGGCCAGCAACTCTGCACGTTCTCCCGCGGCTTTCCTAATCTTCTTGTCCGACGCCGCCATGGTAAGCGGCTGGAACTGCGCATTGAGCATCGCTATCTGAAATTCTAACTTGCGCACCTCAGAACGAAACTCCCTCGCCTTCTTCTACTCCAAATATGATATTCACCGGTAGACAGTGATAGGCGCGATGAGGGATGCAGAGAGAGAAGGTTTCTTTACCCGACGCATTGCGTAAGTGCACTGTAGCTTCTTAACCATCTTGATCCTCCCTGTTGCGTTGCAAGTTGACTACAATTGATACCCTTGAGCTCGAACGTAATTGATTACGCTGAAATAGCTGAGGCTACTTTATCGTAATCGTCTGCGTGTGTGGCTTGTCCATCACATCAGGCATTCAGTTGTTACACATGAAAAATCCTACCATGTACACACTCACCTCACGATGTGCGTAACGCAAAACATATAATTCCAGCCCTACACTGTTTCTATGCGTGCGCTGGGGTGGATGGCCATCCTCATGGTGTCCTGCTCATTTCATTTTTTTCAAAAAATGAGCTTCTGAAATCAGCGCTCTGTACACTTCTGTAGGGCAAGGCCTGCGGGGAAAAAGCGAAACAAAATTATTCCTCTGGGTTATTGTATTCAGTTTAGAGTTGACATTATAATACAAGCCGCTTCGGTCAAAAACACCTGCCAGTGTAACAACTCGGTCGAATAGCACGAAACAGTATGTTCTCGAAGACGCCCAGCTCATTGCTTATACCGGTACATGCATCTTTTGGTTGTGTGTTTACTTTTCGATTGAAACTGAAATCACTGGCTTATTTCGTATCACGCTTGGTATGACAGTATTGCGGCTGGATACAGCTGCGGTCAAATTCAAAAAACGAACAAAGCAGTGCTTCTCCGAGTACAACAGGAAATTACTATTAGCGCACTCAACCGTTTAAGGTTAGCTGGTGCATTTAATTAAAAGACCAACGTGCAGTCTGGCGTCACAAAGGTCCCATTAAACACTTGGCTGACGTTCTTCAGACTGCCCAGTATGTGAAACATCGGTGTCAGCAGGTCAGACAGGGTCTCCATTCGTACCACACGGTCAGTTGATTCGTCCCAGAAAAATTTCACTGATCCACGCAGAACTAGTCGCTGACCCACTAGCTTATTGGCAAGTACACACCACTCGCCCCCCGAAGCACCTCCTTGACCATCATTATTCAAATGTGGGAAAACCGCCCGCAACGAATCCGAGGTAATTGTGATGCTAGTGGCTGTAATGGCGACCAGCAAGTTATCTGCCGAGAACTTCTCCATGCGCTCGAGCTTGAAGTCAACGTCACCGAAGTATAAGGAGAACAGTCGCCAATTCTCCAGCAGTTCTTTCGGCCCAAGGAGCAGTCCAGCGATCACATCCGGTGCCATCGATTTCTCGAAAAACTTGGTCGCGAATGAGTACAGTGCTTGTGACGGTGATTTAATACCACGACGAAAAAGACGGAAGTACTCGGTTGCGACAGACCAAACTGTAGGTGCTGTCGGGACTCCACAATCCGAATTGTGTCGTCGCAACTCGAGAAGTCCAACTTCGTTGCGCAGGCGGCTGTTGTCGTTATCCAAGTCTGCTATCAATTGCATCTGTTTTTTTTTCGGTAGCGAGCTTGGTTCTGTCGACATCGTTCTCGATGTCAATTCTTCTGATGAAGCTGCGGGGCACTCTCAGGATGATCTATTGGGTCAATCACAGGCACAGAAGATACCGTTTTGGCCTGTTTAAGAGGAACCGAATTGCGACTTTGTTGTTGTAGGCGCTTTACCTGCATCGAACTCATGTCCTTGGTCTCACCAGGTGTCTGTAACCTGGGTGTACGCTCAACGGTGATCTCCTCTCTGGGCTTGGTCTTTGTAGTCCGTCCACGCGCTACAACGTCACCAATGACAATTTTGCTCAGGGACTGACTGTTAGGAGCGTAAAGAAAGCAGGAGTGCATCGCGGTTCAGTTGAAATTGAGAAGTGATTTATTTATCTGACTGGCCGATCGGTCATCCGTGTCATATCATCATCTAAAATAGTTTACCAAAAGATTGTCGCGCTGATTTGTTCTGCGTATCCAGATCAGCCAGTATAAATCATAGCCACTATGAATAAGTGGAGGTGGGCATCAACATGACACTGTTACCACAAGTGGGGGACTTTCGCCACCAGGCATATTGGTCACCAGCAGGCCTGTATAATCTAGAAGATTTGACCCAAAATCCCTAATCGGCCCTATGATATTCTTGCTTAAGACAGGGTATGTTGGTGAGGTAATCTATTCTGATAAGGTTTCAGTTTTAGCTGTTGTGCTCCATCACACGTTGGCCTTTTCACAATCCTCTTACTATGGTCATTCTGGGACCGCACAACTGAGTTATAGACGCCAAGAGGTGTGCAGACCCCATTTCAGCCAGGGCATGAAGAGCTGTTTGGCCATGAAGTTACCGAGCGGAATCTTGATACTTTCAAGCCATTTCTGCGGCTTTTAGATTGACTAGGAAAAAAGAAAGTGAGAGAGATAGAGAGGGGGGGGGGGGGGCTCGAACCGCAAACAAAAAAAAACACAGAGTACAATTTTTTCAGAAGATGTGAATCAGTCCAGCAAATCTGTGGCGGGGCTAACTGCGAGGATAACAAAAAATGGCATCAACCCGCGATTCTGAAAATGAAGCCATCAGGATGCAGCTACCTCCGATTCCACCGCAACAACACGCACCACCATTGCACGCGCGTCTGGTTCCTCGACTCCAATGTGAACTTCGTTTTCGTTCTCTAATGGGGTCTGGCTATCATCGAGCTCATCCAACTACTGATTGATACGTTCTTTGCCCAACTCTCCGTTCATTGACAATATCTTCATGTCTTCGTCTACCGGAATCCAAACGCCTAGTTCTTTCTTTCTCGTTAGTCGTGCTTGCTTGTTGTTCGTGTTGATGGCAGGTACTAGTGCTCGTCCGTTCATCGCCGTAGTGCACCCGTGTGCGCCGTAGGAATGAACAGGCCCTTCTCACCATCCTTCGCAGTTTGATACCTCGATCGGTGTCACTGTTCCACCCGCTATGTTCGTCTTACGTACCATACGTACTGCCGCCACTCGAGCGTTGCTTGTATCGCCACTAGTTCTGCATGGGATGGTCACTGCACGACTATCTTCTGTGTAGCGAATTTCATTCAGCTCAAAGTCCATGGTAGCACCCGCGTCCTTGCATGAAATCGACACCCAGCAAAAATTCTTTCGTGCAGCCCTCCACGATGCACGCATGCACAGTCTCTATCTCATCGAACACACTGGTCAGTTGGAATCGCCAACACCCACAACGTCCAATAAGAAACCGCCGATCCCCTCAACGTAGTCGACCGGCGCCTTCTTCGTTGTATTATCGCCGTATTGCATCCAATCCGTGCCTACCACTGTATACCGAGCGCAGCTGTCTAGTTTCATGTCGCGCCTGACACCATCCACCGTCATGACGGCCGTCGGTAGTCCGTCGTCTGACCCCACATACTCCACGGCGTCATCACTCCCCGACGAATTCAGGGCAGCTCTACCTCGTTGTTATTTGACTAAGCGCACTCGCATGGGCTTCGTCTCCATTTCGCCACCGTCGTGCGCGGCTCGGCCTCGTCGTCGCTCTTTCAGCGCCAGCATAGCTAGCTCAGCATCGTGTTCGGGTACTTGGTGAAGTGCACCGACATCTGATCGTCGCTGTTCTTCCTCACGACGCTCCACCTCGCGTCGCTTGGCTTGTACCTCTCGCAATCGCCTCATTTTCGCCTTCTTACGAGTTTTCCGCCGGATGGCACGGGATTCTTTCACACTGTGTTCCTCCTGGCTCTCGTCAGTCAAACTCGAGTCGCTCACCGACTCGCTCACTCCGAAACCTTTAAGCGTTCCGAAGTGGCGTTGTCCGTGTTCGCACCACCGTGAGCCTCCACCTATCGCCGCCTCATCCGTCCAGTTCCTCGTTCTCGTTCGTCACCACGTGATCCAGCACCGACGTTGAACGTTCACACACTGCACTACTGATTCCCGACCACTTGCGTCCGAGGCCGCGAAATCCAAACTGAGCGTTTGACGACTCGCCCACTACACACGCAATCTCCATCCTTATCCACTTCGTCGCACGCTCATCTCAGTCAGACGCCATCGTGGCGCTTGCCAATTTATACCTCAGGGTCACGCACTCGCGATCTTTCCAGATCGTGCGACTCTTCACCAAGGGTTTGCGCGGCTTGTGCGGCTGGCCGTCCGTTCACAACTTTGGATCTTTCCGTGCCGCCACGATTCACTTCTTGCCACTCGCCGACATCATCGCCCGGGGCTGCTATTGTCCTGTTACAGTATGACGTACTAATACAATATCCGATGGATATGGGGCGTTTGAGCAAACGTTTGAGCGCGGCCGGCAGACACCAGCCAGAATAAGACGGACAAGACCCTTAGCGGACTGGGGAGCGGTCAGCTCATTCTAAAATGCCCAGTTAAAAAACTTTTTAAGGTGACACGAATGTTGATCCAGTTACGTTACGCTTTTCGATCACAGCACCGTGGAATTAATCCGGTGTACTGTCCATACCTCTATGAGACATTCCCAGTATAATGATTGGTAGTACTTTCTCTTCAATAGAGAGGTTTCGCAAGACGAACTTGTGGGAGTTAGAGACGAGACACACCCTAGCCCTATACAGAGTCGATGCTCTACAAGTTGTTCTCGAACTCGTCTAGAACGTCTAGAGGGCCTTCTACACGTTGGTACTTGGGGGCCAACCGTTAGTCATGAAATGTCTAAAGCAGCGCTAAAAATCGTATATGGCTGGTGCAGTCTAATGCTAACAGCCATAAGGAAAGGTCAATACAGTACAAGAAGCGTGTAGAAACCTATTGTGGGTACTTAAGTATTATTTAAAAGCACATTCCTCGTTAATTAAAGCGCTTTAGTTTTGCTATAATCTCGTACGAACACCATATACGCAGCAGATGTACAAGGAACAACGAGAGGGTCGTAGGAAGGAGATGTATGGGAAATAGTTGCTTTAAAGTGCATTTGCGTCGACGAAACCCGGTACGCGGCTCCTTAATAAGAGGTCGCATGAATCCACACGTACAAGTTGTAAGATGCGAAAGCTCTTCCTCTAGATTGGACGAACAAAATGGTGGACGCTCTCTGTAGCGCCCCTCGAACGTCTCTAACTCCCACATGTTCGTCTTGCGAAACCTCTCTATTAGATAAATAATACCCCCTTTCTAGTGCGAAAGCAAGACAAACGATTCAAAAAGAAATCAATTCTAACAGTTTATGTTATGAGCTAGATCTCTACTCAAGTGCGTACTTTACAATCGTGCCTTGAAGGTACTGTTTTTTAATTGGTGCGAACTTAACGTATCTGTACTGTTATTGGCACGACCAAAGATTTAATCCGCTGAATTTAATAATCACGCCGATACTGAATTGTCTGGAAAAGACAGGATGAGAGTGGTAATATTTCTGAGATAGCAGCGAAGCTGCGAAGCAGCCCAAATCGTGTTATACTGGGAATTCCGAAGAATGAGGGATGGACAGCCCCCAACGGATTCATTCCACGGTACTGCCTAAGCGTAATCTGGGCTAACATTCGTACGACATTCAAGGGCTCGGTACAGCAGTACAACAGTACAGTACAACAATACAGTAATTCAGCACAGTGACCAAGCAAATTCTTGTTGACAGTGAATAGAATTGAATTAAAACGGTACACCACCTATTTCTAAGCAAGCACAGGATTTCCAACCAGCTCCGAGTAAGCACAGGATTTTCAGTCGCCAACGTTAATAGCGGGGATTAAAAATTGAGCGAGTCCAACTTTTGAACAGTGCTTGCAGTGAAAAGGTACTGTTGCGCATGTATTATATTTTAATGAGCTGAGTGCATAGCACAAAATTCACTAAGATTACAACTACAACAACAAAAACAGTATTCCCAGCGTAACGACGGTACTGCGTATTCAGGGGTTCGGTATAGTACAGTACGTCAGTAATAATATTATTACAGAGCATCACTACCGTAAGTCAGTACAGTGAAAAATGCATGAGTAATTTTTAATTGAATTGAAAACATTAGTTTTTTGTCGGCTAAAGTACCGGTATCGCGCACAGAAGCGATGCCGAACACGGAGTCTCCGTCGGGGACACGAGCGAGGGAGTTAAGCGCAGGATTTCCAACCAGTACAGTACGTGCAGAATCGAGCAAGCGCAGGTTTTGAGTCAGAACCTTAGAACGCAGGATTTCAGTCAGCAGCTCCAAGAGAGCGCAGAATTTATAGTTACCAATCTCCGCTTCGATCGCGGGGATTGGTATTTGAATGTGTGGTAACGGTATTTTATTGTACAGTGAGCAGAGCAAAACAAATTCGCTAAAAACGGTATTCCCAGCGTAAGTCGCAGACGATCTAGTTTGAAGCCGAATCAGGTGAAGCTTAAGTAAAGCTACTCCTTGTTCAAAATCACGAATCAGATGAAGGTGAACTTAAAAGAGAGAGAGAAGACAGAAGTTGACTAGTATTCTAGAAAATGCTGGAAAGGAGGCTCAATTCTAAACAAAGTCGTGCTTCGCCCGAAGAAGCTCTAAAATTTATTTCACATTTTTTTCGTTTTCAATGTGAAAGGATTTCCTACCATTTAGGTAGACAAAACCTATTAACGATGTGAAGTTTGGGATTTCCTGTGACGCATCTCCTGCACCTGCTTCGCAGCTGCATCTGCATTGCTAAATCGCACTTTCGTTTTACTTCAGTAACCGCATCGTTGTACATGTTAGAGTGCACTCCCATTTATATGTGTGCACCCCTAATCCCACGCTAATTTCACTAAAAAATCGTTTTTTCAGTCGGTGAGCTATTGAAACTCGAGAATGTGGACTGGTATCACCGTCGCCAGATTACTAAAAAAATCTTAAAGTATCTCCACCGGGGGGGGGGGGGGGGGGGGGTCAAATCACGAATTTAGTCAGAAATCCCTCCCCTACCGGTAGCAGTCAAATCGCCAGTTTCAAACTGGCAGTTTGACCTCACCTGAGAAATTTGACTGGGGTTTAACATGGGCGACAGGGGGCGATTTATACGCATTGTACAACTGGAACGGCTAATTTAATACGCAACTCTTTGGTTGTACAACGTGTCATGGATTCCATCGTCTTTAAACGATCGCCATTGGATAGGAATGTCAACCGCGCTACATTGAGCGGAGACCTTTGCACCTTTTACCAGCTTTCGGCCTAAATATCAGGCTGGCGGGTGAAAACCAGAGTCAAATCGTGAATTTAGTAGAAAGCTTTTGGTTCACCGGTAGACATCCTCTAAGAGCATCTCCTTTACAGTACTTAATAGGAGGCAATTATACTTAAAATATTTTTTCCTTGCAGTATTTTGTGCAGCTGTTTAGCAGTTTTACGATCCATTTTTTCCCCAAGGGCTCGAAGTACAAGTCCCTAAATTCACCGTAAAATAGTAATAAAGCCAGAGTATTAGTTCCGTAGTATGTGAGATCACGACTAACTTCGTTATAGTGATAGCAGTATTAATAGGTAATCCCATATATCTTGTAAGGCCTGCTTTGAGGAACATCGGGACGATAAGATGAAGCCGAGAACGTCGAAATCGGGGCCTATGAGGGCAAAGGTGGTCGCAACGGTGATTTTTCCGGTGTTGTCGTAGTCCGTTACTATCGCTGTAGTTGTCACTTTGAACGCGCGCACTTCGTCCACCGTCACTTTTGAAACCAGATCTAGAGCTTCCAAATTATTTTTCATAGTACTGAGCGTTCCATATTTGCCCAACGTGATACAGTCCGCCAGGCCTTGGTATGCATTCAAAGCAAGCCCAACTTACCGGTACTCGAGGTAAAAAATGTTAGCTAAAACGAAAAAAAAATCTTTAAAAGGAGTAAGGCCAACCTTCAAAGCGTCTCCTGCACCTGCTTCGCAGCCCCTTTCCTATCCGCAGTAAGATGCTTGCTACAGTATCCATTTTCCAACCTGTGAACGGATCAATTTATTTGTCAGGTAAGAGCTCACAGATACGAAACAACGCACAACTCACTGATGCGCTGAGCTGTAGTCGTAACAGATTCGTATGACTGCGAAATATACCGATGCGCGATTAGTTGCAAGTTGTTAGCAATATGTGTGGATATACCTCCGAGCGCGACCAACGTACATATAGACCGCTCATCACAACAATATACTCGTCGATGCGAAGCTCCTCACCCACCCCACCCACCTTAAGTTAGTGGCCCGTCGAACACATCACTGCTTGTCATGAAACCATACCTGCCACTCTTGAGATGAATCTTTTCAAATGAAGCTATATCTTGAGCCACTAAGTCAACTTCTGTCTAGATCAGATTTAGAAACTGATAACCTGGTGGCGACGTTCTGTCTCCACCGAAAATGTCTCCATATTTACATGATTTCTAAGATAACGAGCGATTTTTGATATTTATTCGCAGTTCGAAGAACTGTGTTAGGGGGATCACAACTGCCCAATACTGCCATTCTGGGTAAAAGTGGACATAACAATCTTCTCACCAGCGACCAATCAAAATACCCTCAGCCCTTTTATGATCGTACGTATGAATCCGCTCGAAATATCAGCCAATCAACGATTACATCGCCGTTTTGAAGCCAAAAAAGCAATTCTTTTTGAAATTTAAAACATTCACGACATCCACAATATCATATGACATCGAGCAACAGATGGACACCGCTTGGGTACAAAAACAATACTTGTACTTGTTACATCATATCGTTTTCGTTGTGGAGATTAGCAGGTAGTCCGGGTGTGTCAAAACTCCGACGAAAATCGATGTCCATTTTCAAACAGCCGGGGGAACTGGATATGGGGCTAGAGGCCGCACCAATGGTACCATTCAACGCGCCTTGATGTGTAGATATGAATCGCACCCCGATTTGCCGTCTAACATCAAATATTGACCTCAAGACGGCGGACCAAAGTAGACTACCCGGAAAAACGGTCCTGCGCGCGGGAGCCTTTATTAATGTTGCCTGCGATGCATGCTTATCGCGGATTATTCTGGTCCTCTTTCCATGACATTTCGAGCATCGGCAGTCCCGTTTTGACTGCATCGCGTGGTCCTTTGGCTTGGTTTGGGGGATCACAACTGCCCAATACTGCCATTCTGGGTAAAAGTGGACATAACAATCTTCTCACCAGCGACCAATCAAAATACCCTCAGCCCTTTTATGATCGTACGTATGAATCCGCTCGAAATATCAGCCAATCAACGATTACATCGCCGTTTTGAAGCCAAAAAAGCAATTCTTTTTGAAATTTAAAACATTCACGACATCCACAATATCATATGACATCGAGCAACAGATGGACACCGCTTGGGTACAAAAACAATACTTGTACTTGTTACATCATATCGTTTTCGTTGTGGAGATTAGCAGGTAGTCCGGGTGTGTCAAAACTCCGACGAAAATCGATGTCCATTTTCAAACAGCCGGGGGAACTGGATATGGGGCTAGAGGCCGCACCAATGGTACCATTCAACGCGCCTTGATGTGTAGATATGAATCGCACCCCGATTTGCCGTCTAACATCAAATATTGACCTCAAGACGGCGGACCAAAGTAGACTACCCGGAAAAACGGTCCTGCGCGCGGGAGCCTTTATTAATGTTGCCTGCGATGCATGCTTATCGCGGATTATTCTGGTCCTCTTTCCATGACATTTCGAGCATCGGCAGTCCCGTTTTGACTGCATCGCGTGGTCCTTTGGCTTGGTTTGGGGGATCACAACTGCCCAATACTGCCATTCTGGGTAAAAGTGGACATAACAATCTTCTCACCAGCGACCAATCAAAATACCCTCAGCCCTTTTATGATCGTACGTATGAATCCGCTCGAAATATCAGCCAATCAACGATTACATCGCCGTTTTGAAGCCAAAAAAGCAATTCTTTTTGAAATTTAAAACATTCACGACATCCACAATATCATATGACATCGAGCAACAGATGGACACCGCTTGGGTACAAAAACAATACTTGTACTTGTTACATCATATCGTTTTCGTTGTGGAGATTAGCAGGTAGTCCGGGTGTGTCAAAACTCCGACGAAAATCGATGTCCATTTTCAAACAGCCGGGGGAACTGGATATGGGGCTAGAGGCCGCACCAATGGTACCATTCAACGCGCCTTGATGTGTAGATATGAATCGCACCCCGATTTGCCGTCTAACATCAAATATTGACCTCAAGACGGCGGACCAAAGTAGACTACCCGGAAAAACGGTCCTGCGCGCGGGAGCCTTTATTAATGTTGCCTGCGATGCATGCTTATCGCGGATTATTCTGGTCCTCTTTCCATGACATTTCGAGCATCGGCAGTCCCGTTTTGACTGCATCGCGTGGTCCTTTGGCTTGGTTTGGGGGATCACAACTGCCCAATACTGCCATTCTGGGTAAAAGTGGACATAACAATCTTCTCACCAGCGACCAATCAAAATACCCTCAGCCCTTTTATGATCGTACGTATGAATCCGCTCGAAATATCAGCCAATCAACGATTACATCGCCGTTTTGAAGCCAAAAAAGCAATTCTTTTTGAAATTTAAAACATTCACGACATCCACAATATCATATGACATCGAGCAACAGATGGACACCGCTTGGGTACAAAAACAATACTTGTACTTGTTACATCATATCGTTTTCGTTGTGGAGATTAGCAGGTAGTCCGGGTGTGTCAAAACTCCGACGAAAATCGATGTCCATTTTCAAACAGCCGGGGGAACTGGATATGGGGCTAGAGGCCGCACCAATGGTACCATTCAACGCGCCTTGATGTGTAGATATGAATCGCACCCCGATTTGCCGTCTAACATCAAATATTGACCTCAAGACGGCGGACCAAAGTAGACTACCCGGAAAAACGGTCCTGCGCGCGGGAGCCTTTATTAATGTTGCCTGCGATGCATGCTTATCGCGGATTATTCTGGTCCTCTTTCCATGACATTTCGAGCATCGGCAGTCCCGTTTTGACTGCATCGCGTGGTCCTTTGGCTTGGTTTGGGGGATCACAACTGCCCAATACTGCCATTCTGGGTAAAAGTGGACATAACAATCTTCTCACCAGCGACCAATCAAAATACCCTCAGCCCTTTTATGATCGTACGTATGAATCCGCTCGAAATATCAGCCAATCAACGATTACATCGCCGTTTTGAAGCCAAAAAAGCAATTCTTTTTGAAATTTAAAACATTCACGACATCCACAATATCATATGACATCGAGCAACAGATGGACACCGCTTGGGTACAAAAACAATACTTGTACTTGTTACATCATATCGTTTTCGTTGTGGAGATTAGCAGGTAGTCCGGGTGTGTCAAAACTCCGACGAAAATCGATGTCCATTTTCAAACAGCCGGGGGAACTGGATATGGGGCTAGAGGCCGCACCAATGGTACCATTCAACGCGCCTTGATGTGTAGATATGAATCGCACCCCGATTTGCCGTCTAACATCAAATATTGACCTCAAGACGGCGGACCAAAGTAGACTACCCGGAAAAACGGTCCTGCGCGCGGGAGCCTTTATTAATGTTGCCTGCGATGCATGCTTATCGCGGATTATTCTGGTCCTCTTTCCATGACATTTCGAGCATCGGCAGTCCCGTTTTGACTGCATCGCGTGGTCCTTTGGCTTGGTTTGGGGGATCACAACTGCCCAATACTGCCATTCTGGGTAAAAGTGGACATAACAATCTTCTCACCAGCGACCAATCAAAATACCCTCAGCCCTTTTATGATCGTACGTATGAATCCGCTCGAAATATCAGCCAATCAACGATTACATCGCCGTTTTGAAGCCAAAAAAGCAATTCTTTTTGAAATTTAAAACATTCACGACATCCACAATATCATATGACATCGAGCAACAGATGGACACCGCTTGGGTACAAAAACAATACTTGTACTTGTTACATCATATCGTTTTCGTTGTGGAGATTAGCAGGTAGTCCGGGTGTGTCAAAACTCCGACGAAAATCGATGTCCATTTTCAAACAGCCGGGGGAACTGGATATGGGGCTAGAGGCCGCACCAATGGTACCATTCAACGCGCCTTGATGTGTAGATATGAATCGCACCCCGATTTGCCGTCTAACATCAAATATTGACCTCAAGACGGCGGACCAAAGTAGACTACCCGGAAAAACGGTCCTGCGCGCGGGAGCCTTTATTAATGTTGCCTGCGATGCATGCTTATCGCGGATTATTCTGGTCCTCTTTCCATGACATTTCGAGCATCGGCAGTCCCGTTTTGACTGCATCGCGTGGTCCTTTGGCTTGGTTTGGGGGATCACAACTGCCCAATACTGCCATTCTGGGTAAAAGTGGACATAACAATCTTCTCACCAGCGACCAATCAAAATACCCTCAGCCCTTTTATGATCGTACGTATGAATCCGCTCGAAATATCAGCCAATCAACGATTACATCGCCGTTTTGAAGCCAAAAAAGCAATTCTTTTTGAAATTTAAAACATTCACGACATCCACAATATCATATGACATCGAGCAACAGATGGACACCGCTTGGGTACAAAAACAATACTTGTACTTGTTACATCATATCGTTTTCGTTGTGGAGATTAGCAGGTAGTCCGGGTGTGTCAAAACTCCGACGAAAATCGATGTCCATTTTCAAACAGCCGGGGGAACTGGATATGGGGCTAGAGGCCGCACCAATGGTACCATTCAACGCGCCTTGATGTGTAGATATGAATCGCACCCCGATTTGCCGTCTAACATCAAATATTGACCTCAAGACGGCGGACCAAAGTAGACTACCCGGAAAAACGGTCCTGCGCGCGGGAGCCTTTATTAATGCTGCCTGCGATGCATGCTTATCGCGGATTATTTCTGGTCCTCTTTCCGTGACATTTCGAGCATCGGCAGTCCCGTTTTGACTGCATCGCGTGGTCCTTTGGCTTGGTTTGGGGGATCACAACTGCCCAATACTGCCATTCTGGGTAAAAGTGGACATAACAATCTTCTCACCAGCGACCAATCAAAATACCCTCAGCCCTTTTATGATCGTACGTATGAATCCGCTCGAAATATCAGCCAATCAACGATTACATCGCCGTTTTGAAGCCAAAAAAGCAATTCTTTTTGAAATTTAAAACATTCACGACATCCACAATATCATATGACATCGAGCAACAGATGGACACCGCTTGGGTACAAAAACAATACTTGTACTTGTTACATCATATCGTTTTCGTTGTGGAGATTAGCAGGTAGTCCGGGTGTGTCAAAACTCCGACGAAAATCGATGTCCATTTTCAAACAGCCGGGGGAACTGGATATGGGGCTAGAGGCCGCACCAATGGTACCATTCAACGCGCCTTGATGTGTAGATATGAATCGCACCCCGATTTGCCGTCTAACATCAAATATTGACCTCAAGACGGCGGACCAAAGTAGACTACCCGGAAAAACGGTCCTGCGCGCGGGAGCCTTTATTAATGTTGCCTGCGATGCATGCTTATCGCGGATTATTCTGGTCCTCTTTCCATGACATTTCGAGCATCGGCAGTCCCGTTTTGACTGCATCGCGTGGTCCTTTGGCTTGGTTTGGGGGATCACAACTGCCCAATACTGCCATTCTGGGTAAAAGTGGACATAACAATCTTCTCACCAGCGACCAATCAAAATACCCTCAGCCCTTTTATGATCGTACGTATGAATCCGCTCGAAATATCAGCCAATCAACGATTACATCGCCGTTTTGAAGCCAAAAAAGCAATTCTTTTTGAAATTTAAAACATTCACGACATCCACAATATCATATGACATCGAGCAACAGATGGACACCGCTTGGGTACAAAAACAATACTTGTACTTGTTACATCATATCGTTTTCGTTGTGGAGATTAGCAGGTAGTCCGGGTGTGTCAAAACTCCGACGAAAATCGATGTCCATTTTCAAACAGCCGGGGGAACTGGATATGGGGCTAGAGGCCGCACCAATGGTACCATTCAACGCGCCTTGATGTGTAGATATGAATCGCACCCCGATTTGCCGTCTAACATCAAATATTGACCTCAAGACGGCGGACCAAAGTAGACTACCCGGAAAAACGGTCCTGCGCGCGGGAGCCTTTATTAATGTTGCCTGCGATGCATGCTTATCGCGGATTATTCTGGTCCTCTTTCCATGACATTTCGAGCATCGGCAGTCCCGTTTTGACTGCATCGCGTGGTCCTTTGGCTTGGTTTGGGGGATCACAACTGCCCAATACTGCCATTCTGGGTAAAAGTGGACATAACAATCTTCTCACCAGCGACCAATCAAAATACCCTCAGCCCTTTTATGATCGTACGTATGAATCCGCTCGAAATATCAGCCAATCAACGATTACATCGCCGTTTTGAAGCCAAAAAAGCAATTCTTTTTGAAATTTAAAACATTCACGACATCCACAATATCATATGACATCGAGCAACAGATGGACACCGCTTGGGTACAAAAACAATACTTGTACTTGTTACATCATATCGTTTTCGTTGTGGAGATTAGCAGGTAGTCCGGGTGTGTCAAAACTCCGACGAAAATCGATGTCCATTTTCAAACAGCCGGGGGAACTGGATATGGGGCTAGAGGCCGCACCAATGGTACCATTCAACGCGCCTTGATGTGTAGATATGAATCGCACCCCGATTTGCCGTCTAACATCAAATATTGACCTCAAGACGGCGGACCAAAGTAGACTACCCGGAAAAACGGTCCTGCGCGCGGGAGCCTTTATTAATGTTGCCTGCGATGCATGCTTATCGCGGATTATTCTGGTCCTCTTTCCATGACATTTCGAGCATCGGCAGTCCCGTTTTGACTGCATCGCGTGGTCCTTTGGCTTGGTTTGGGGGATCACAACTGCCCAATACTGCCATTCTGGGTAAAAGTGGACATAACAATCTTCTCACCAGCGACCAATCAAAATACCCTCAGCCCTTTTATGATCGTACGTATGAATCCGCTCGAAATATCAGCCAATCAACGATTACATCGCCGTTTTGAAGCCAAAAAAGCAATTCTTTTTGAAATTTAAAACATTCACGACATCCACAATATCATATGACATCGAGCAACAGATGGACACCGCTTGGGTACAAAAACAATACTTGTACTTGTTACATCATATCGTTTTCGTTGTGGAGATTAGCAGGTAGTCCGGGTGTGTCAAAACTCCGACGAAAATCGATGTCCATTTTCAAACAGCCGGGGGAACTGGATATGGGGCTAGAGGCCGCACCAATGGTACCATTCAACGCGCCTTGATGTGTAGATATGAATCGCACCCCGATTTGCCGTCTAACATCAAATATTGACCTCAAGACGGCGGACCAAAGTAGACTACCCGGAAAAACGGTCCTGCGCGCGGGAGCCTTTATTAATGTTGCCTGCGATGCATGCTTATCGCGGATTATTCTGGTCCTCTTTCCATGACATTTCGAGCATCGGCAGTCCCGTTTTGACTGCATCGCGTGGTCCTTTGGCTTGGTTTGGGGGATCACAACTGCCCAATACTGCCATTCTGGGTAAAAGTGGACATAACAATCTTCTCACCAGCGACCAATCAAAATACCCTCAGCCCTTTTATGATCGTACGTATGAATCCGCTCGAAATATCAGCCAATCAACGATTACATCGCCGTTTTGAAGCCAAAAAAGCAATTCTTTTTGAAATTTAAAACATTCACGACATCCACAATATCATATGACATCGAGCAACAGATGGACACCGCTTGGGTACAAAAACAATACTTGTACTTGTTACATCATATCGTTTTCGTTGTGGAGATTAGCAGGTAGTCCGGGTGTGTCAAAACTCCGACGAAAATCGATGTCCATTTTCAAACAGCCGGGGGAACTGGATATGGGGCTAGAGGCCGCACCAATGGTACCATTCAACGCGCCTTGATGTGTAGATATGAATCGCACCCCGATTTGCCGTCTAACATCAAATATTGACCTCAAGACGGCGGACCAAAGTAGACTACCCGGAAAAACGGTCCTGCGCGCGGGAGCCTTTATTAATGTTGCCTGCGATGCATGCTTATCGCGGATTATTCTGGTCCTCTTTCCATGACATTTCGAGCATCGGCAGTCCCGTTTTGACTGCATCGCGTGGTCCTTTGGCTTGGTTTGGGGGATCACAACTGCCCAATACTGCCATTCTGGGTAAAAGTGGACATAACAATCTTCTCACCAGCGACCAATCAAAATACCCTCAGCCCTTTTATGATCGTACGTATGAATCCGCTCGAAATATCAGCCAATCAACGATTACATCGCCGTTTTGAAGCCAAAAAAGCAATTCTTTTTGAAATTTAAAACATTCACGACATCCACAATATCATATGACATCGAGCAACAGATGGACACCGCTTGGGTACAAAAACAATACTTGTACTTGTTACATCATATCGTTTTCGTTGTGGAGATTAGCAGGTAGTCCGGGTGTGTCAAAACTCCGACGAAAATCGATGTCCATTTTCAAACAGCCGGGGGAACTGGATATGGGGCTAGAGGCCGCACCAATGGTACCATTCGACGCGCCTTGATGTGTAGATATGAATCGCACCCCGATTTGCCGTCTAACATCAAATATTGACCTCAAGACGGCGGACCAAAGTAGACTACCCGGAAAAACGGTCCTGCGCGCGGGAGCCTTTATTAATGTTGCCTGCGATGCATGCTTATCGCGGATTATTCTGGTCCTCTTTCCATGACATTTCGAGCATCGGCAGTCCCGTTTTGACTGCATCGCGTGGTCCTTTGGCTTGGTTTGGGGGATCACAACTGCCCAATACTGCCATTCTGGGTAAAAGTGGACATAACAATCTTCTCACCAGCGACCAATCAAAATACCCTCAGCCCTTTTATGATCGTACGTATGAATCCGCTCGAAATATCAGCCAATCAACGATTACATCGCCGTTTTGAAGCCAAAAAAGCAATTCTTTTTGAAATTTAAAACATTCACGACATCCACAATATCATATGACATCGAGCAACAGATGGACACCGCTTGGGTACAAAAACAATACTTGTACTTGTTACATCATATCGTTTTCGTTGTGGAGATTAGCAGGTAGTCCGGGTGTGTCAAAACTCCGACGAAAATCGATGTCCATTTTCAAACAGCCGGGGGAACTGGATATGGGGCTAGAGGCCGCACCAATGGTACCATTCAACGCGCCTTGATGTGTAGATATGAATCGCACCCCGATTTGCCGTCTAACATCAAATATTGACCTCAAGACGGCGGACCAAAGTAGACTACCCGGAAAAACGGTCCTGCGCGCGGGAGCCTTTATTAATGTTGCCTGCGATGCATGCTTATCGCGGATTATTCTGGTCCTCTTTCCATGACATTTCGAGCATCGGCAGTCCCGTTTTGACTGCATCGCGTGGTCCTTTGGCTTGGTTTGGGGGATCACAACTGCCCAATACTGCCATTCTGGGTAAAAGTGGACATAACAATCTTCTCACCAGCGACCAATCAAAATACCCTCAGCCCTTTTATGATCGTACGTATGAATCCGCTCGAAATATCAGCCAATCAACGATTACATCGCCGTTTTGAAGCCAAAAAAGCAATTCTTTTTTGAAATTTAAAACATTCACGACATCCACAATATCATATGACATCGAGCAACAGATGGACACCGCTTGGGTACAAAAACAATACTTGTACTTGTTACATCATATCGTTTTCGTTGTGGAGATTAGCAGGTAGTCCGGGTGTGTCAAAACTCCGACGAAAATCGATGTCCATTTTCAAACAGCCGGGGGAACTGGATATGGGGCTAGAGGCCGCACCAATGGTACCATTCAACGCGCCTTGATGTGTAGATATGAATCGCACCCCGATTTGCCGTCTAACATCAAATATTGACCTCAAGACGGCGGACCAAAGTAGACTACCCGGAAAAACGGTCCTGCGCGCGGGAGCCTTTATTAATGTTGCCTGCGATGCATGCTTATCGCGGATTATTCTGGTCCTCTTTCCATGACATTTCGAGCATCGGCAGTCCCGTTTTGACTGCATCGCGTGGTCCTTTGGCTTGGTTTGGGGGATCACAACTGCCCAATACTGCCATTCTGGGTAAAAGTGGACATAACAATCTTCTCACCAGCGACCAATCAAAATACCCTCAGCCCTTTTATGATCGTACGTATGAATCCGCTCGAAATATCAGCCAATCAACGATTACATCGCCGTTTTGAAGCCAAAAAAGCAATTCTTTTTGAAATTTAAAACATTCACGACATCCACAATATCATATGACATCGAGCAACAGATGGACACCGCTTGGGTACAAAAACAATACTTGTACTTGTTACATCATATCGTTTTCGTTGTGGAGATTAGCAGGTAGTCCGGGTGTGTCAAAACTCCGACGAAAATCGATGTCCATTTTCAAACAGCCGGGGGAACTGGAATATGGGGCTAGAGGCCGCACAATGGTACCATTCAACGCGCCTTGATGTGTAGATATGAATCGCACCCCGATTTGCCGTCTAACATCAAATATTGACCTCAAGACGGCGGACCAAAGTAGACTACCCGGAAAAACGGTCCTGCGCGCGGGAGCCTTTATTAATGTTGCCTGCGATGCATGCTTATCGCGGATTATTCTGGTCCTCTTTCCATGACATTTCGAGCATCGGCAGTCCCGTTTTGACTGCATCGCGTGGTCCTTTGGCTTGGTTTGGGGGATCACAACTGCCCAATACTGCCATTCTGGGTACAAGTGGACATAACAATCTTCTCACCAGCGACCAATCAAAATACCCTCAGCCCTTTTATGATCGTACGTATGAATCCGCTCGAAATATCAGCCAATCAACGATTACATCGCCGTTTTGAAGCCAAAAAAGCAATTCTTTTTGAAATTTAAAACATTCACGACATCCACAATATCATATGACATCGAGCAACAGATGGACACCGCTTGGGTACAAAAACAATACTTGTACTTGTTACATCATATCGTTTTCGTTGTGGAGATTAGCAGGTAGTCCGGGTGTGTCAAAACTCCGACGAAAATCGATGTCCATTTTCAAACAGCCGGGGGAACTGGATATGGGGCTAGAGGCCGCACCAATGGTACCATTCAACGCGCCTTGATGTGTAGATATGAATCGCACCCCGATTTGCCGTCTAACATCAAATATTGACCTCAAGACGGCGGACCAAAGTAGACTACCCGGAAAACGGTCCTGCGCGCGGGAGCCTTTATTAATGTTGCCTGCGATGCATGCTTATCGCGGATTATTCTGGTCCTCTTTCCATGACATTTCGAGCATCGGCAGTCCCGTTTTGACTGCATCGCGTGGTCCTTTGGCTTGGTTTGGGGGATCACAACTGCCCAATACTGCCATTCTGGGTAAAAGTGGACATAACAATCTTCTCACCAGCGACCAATCAAAATACCCTCAGCCCTTTTATGATCGTACGTATGAATCCGCTCGAAATATCAGCCAATCAACGATTACATCGCCGTTTTGAAGCCAAAAAAGCAATTCTTTTTGAAATTTAAAACATTCACGACATCCACAATATCATATGACATCGAGCAACAGATGGACACCGCTTGGGTACAAAAACAATACTTGTACTTGTTACATCATATCGTTTTCGTTGTGGAGATTAGCAGGTAGTCCGGGTGTGTCAAAACTCCGACGAAAATCGATGTCCATTTTCAAACAGCCGGGGGAACTGGATATGGGGCTAGAGGCCGCACCAATGGTACCATTCAACGCGCCTTGATGTGTAGATATGAATCGCACCCCGATTTGCCGTCTAACATCAAATATTGACCTCAAGACGGCGGACCAAAGTAGACTACCCGGAAAAACGGTCCTGCGCGCGGGAGCCTTTATTAATGTTGCCTGCGATGCATGCTTATCGCGGATTATTCTGGTCCTCTTTCCATGACATTTCGAGCATCGGCAGTCCCGTTTTGACTGCATCGCGTGGTCCTTTGGCTTGGTTTGGGGGATCACAACTGCCCAATACTGCCATTCTGGGTAAAAGTGGACATAACAATCTTCTCACCAGCGACCAATCAAAATACCCTCAGCCCTTTTATGATCGTACGTATGAATCCGCTCGAAATATCAGCCAATCAACGATTACATCGCCGTTTTGAAGCCAAAAAAGCAATTCTTTTTGAAATTTAAAACATTCACGACATCCACAATATCATATGACATCGAGCAACAGATGGGACACCGCTTGGGTACAAAAACAATACTTGTACTTGTTACATCATATCGTTTTCGTTGTGGAGATTAGCAGGTAGTCCGGGTGTGTCAAAACTCCGACGAAAATCGATGTCCATTTTCAAACAGCCGGGGGAACTGGATATGGGGCTAGAGGCCGCACCAATGGTACCATTCGACGCGCCTTGATGTGTAGATATGAATCGCACCCCGATTTGCCGTCTAACATCAAATATTGACCTCAAGACGGCGGACCAAAGTAGACTACCCGGAAAAACGGTCCTGCGCGCGGGAGCCTTTATTAATGTTGCCTGCGATGCATGCTTATCGCGGATTATTCTGGTCCTCTTTCCATGACATTTCGAGCATCGGCAGTCCCGTTTTGACTGCATCGCGTGGTCCTTTGGCTTGGTTTGGGGGATCACAACTGCCCAATACTGCCATTCTGGGTAAAGTGGACATAACAATCTTCTCACCAGCGACCAATCAAAATACCCTCAGCCCTTTTATGATCGTACGTATGAATCCGCTCGAAATATCAGCCAATCAACGATTACATCGCCGTTTTGAAGCCAAAAAAGCAATTCTTTTTGAAATTTAAAACATTCACGACATCCACAATATCATATGACATCGAGCAACAGATGGACACCGCTTGGGTACAAAAACAATACTTGTACTTGTTACATCATATCGTTTTCGTTGTGGAGATTAGCAGGTAGTCCGGGTGTGTCAAAACTCCGACGAAAATCGATGTCCATTTTCAAACAGCCGGGGGAACTGGATATGGGGCTAGAGGCCGCACCAATGGTACCATTCGACGCGCCTTGATGTGTAGATATGAATCGCACCCCGATTTGCCGTCTAACATCAAATATTGACCTCAAGACGGCGGACCAAAGTAGACTACCCGGAAAAACGGTCCTGCGCGCGGGAGCCTTTATTAATGTTGCCTGCGATGCATGCTTATCGCGGATTATTCTGGTCCTCTTTCCATGACATTTCGAGCATCGGCAGTCCCGTTTTGACTGCATCGCGTGGTCCTTTGGCTTGGTTTGGGGGATCACAACTGCCCAATACTGCCATTCTGGGTAAAAGTGGACATAACAATCTTCTCACCAGCGACCAATCAAAATACCCTCAGCCCTTTTATGATCGTACGTATGAATCCGCTCGAAATATCAGCCAATCAACGATTACATCGCCGTTTTGAAGCCAAAAAAGCAATTCTTTTTGAAATTTAAAACATTCACGACATCCACAATATCATATGACATCGAGCAACAGATGGACACCGCTTGGGTACAAAAACAATACTTGTACTTGTTACATCATATCGTTTTCGTTGTGGAGATTAGCAGGTAGTCCGGGTGTGTCAAAACTCCGACGAAAATCGATGTCCATTTTCAAACAGCCGGGGGAACTGGATATGGGGCTAGAGGCCGCACCAATGGTACCATTCGACGCGCCTTGATGTGTAGATATGAATCGCACCCCGATTTGCCGTCTAACATCAAATATTGACCTCAAGACGGCGGACCAAAGTAGACTACCCGGAAAAACGGTCCTGCGCGCGGGAGCCTTTATTAATGTTGCCTGCGATGCATGCTTATCGCGGATTATTCTGGTCCTCTTTCCATGACATTTCGAGCATCGGCAGTCCCGTTTTGACTGCATCGCGTGGTCCTTTGGCTTGGTTTGGGGGATCACAACTGCCCAATACTGCCATTCTGGGTAAAAGTGGACATAACAATCTTCTCACCAGCGACCAATCAAAATACCCTCAGCCCTTTTATGATCGTACGTATGAATCCGCTCGAAATATCAGCCAATCAACGATTACATCGCCGTTTTGAAGCCAAAAAAGCAATTCTTTTTGAAATTTAAAACATTCACGACATCCACAATATCATATGACATCGAGCAACAGATGGACACCGCTTGGGTACAAAAACAATACTTGTACTTGTTACATCATATCGTTTTCGTTGTGGAGATTAGCAGGTAGTCCGGGTGTGTCAAAACTCCGACGAAAATCGATGTCCATTTTCAAACAGCCGGGGGAACTGGATATGGGGCTAGAGGCCGCACCAATGGTACCATTCGACGCGCCTTGATGTGTAGATATGAATCGCACCCCGATTTGCCGTCTAACATCAAATATTGACCTCAAGACGGCGGACCAAAGTAGACTACCCGGAAAAACGGTCCTGCGCGCGGGAGCCTTTATTAATGTTGCCTGCGATGCATGCTTATCGCGGATTATTCTGGTCCTCTTTCCATGACATTTCGAGCATCGGCAGTCCCGTTTTGACTGCATCGCGTGGTCCTTTGGCTTGGTTTGGGGGATCACAACTGCCCAATACTGCCATTCTGGGTAAAAGTGGACATAACAATCTTCTCACCAGCGACCAATCAAAATACCCTCAGCCCTTTTATGATCGTACGTATGAATCCGCTCGAAATATCAGCCAATCAACGATTACATCGCCGTTTTGAAGCCAAAAAAGCAATTCTTTTTGAAATTTAAAACATTCACGACATCCACAATATCATATGACATCGAGCAACAGATGGACACCGCTTGGGTACAAAAACAATACTTGTACTTGTTACATCATATCGTTTTCGTTGTGGAGATTAGCAGGTAGTCCGGGTGTGTCAAAACTCCGACGAAAATCGATGTCCATTTTCAAACAGCCGGGGGAACTGGATATGGGGCTAGAGGCCGCACCAATGGTACCATTCGACGCGCCTTGATGTGTAGATATGAATCGCACCCCGATTTGCCGTCTAACATCAAATATTGACCTCAAGACGGCGGACCAAAGTAGACTACCCGGAAAAACGGTCCTGCGCGCGGGAGCCTTTATTAATGTTGCCTGCGATGCATGCTTATCGCGGATTATTCTGGTCCTCTTTCCATGACATTTCGAGCATCGGCAGTCCCGTTTTGACTGCATCGCGTGGTCCTTTGGCTTGGTTTGGGGGATCACAACTGCCCAATACTGCCATTCTGGGTAAAAGTGGACATAACAATCTTCTCACCAGCGACCAATCAAAATACCCTCAGCCCTTTTATGATCGTACGTATGAATCCGCTCGAAATATCAGCCAATCAACGATTACATCGCCGTTTTGAAGCCAAAAAAGCAATTCTTTTTGAAATTTAAAACATTCACGACATCCACAATATCATATGACATCGAGCAACAGATGGACACCGCTTGGGTACAAAAACAATACTTGTACTTGTTACATCATATCGTTTTCGTTGTGGAGATTAGCAGGTAGTCCGGGTGTGTCAAAACTCCGACGAAAATCGATGTCCATTTTCAAACAGCCGGGGGAACTGGATATGGGGCTAGAGGCCGCACCAATGGTACCATTCGACGCGCCTTGATGTGTAGATATGAATCGCACCCCGAATTTGCCGTCTAACATCAAATATTGACCTCAAGACGGCGGACCAAAGTAGACTACCCGGAAAAACGGTCCTGCGCGCGGGAGCCTTTATTAATGTTGCCTGCGATGCATGCTTATCGCGGATTATTCTGGTCCTCTTTCCATGACATTTCGAGCATCGGCAGTCCCGTTTTGACTGCATCGCGTGGTCCTTTGGCTTGGTTTGGGGGATCACAACTGCCCAATACTGCCATTCTGGGTAAAAGTGGACATAACAATCTTCTCACCAGCGACCAATCAAAATACCCTCAGCCCTTTTATGATCGTACGTATGAATCCGCTCGAAATATCAGCCAATCAACGATTACATCGCCGTTTTGAAGCCAAAAAAGCAATTCTTTTTGAAATTTAAAACATTCACGACATCCACAATATCATATGA
This sequence comes from Phytophthora tentaculata, assembly GCA_033557915.1. Classification (NCBI taxonomy): domain Eukaryota; phylum Oomycota; class Peronosporomycetes; order Peronosporales; family Peronosporaceae; genus Phytophthora; species Phytophthora tentaculata. The sequence goes on from JAUCEA010000005.1 coordinate 2,592,230, forward strand.
CATCGAGCAACAGATGGACACCGCTTGGGTACAAAAACAATACTTGTACTTGTTACATCATATCGTTTTCGTTGTGAGATTAGCAGGTAGTCCGGGTGTGTCAAAACTCCGACGAAAATCGATGTCCATTTTCAAACAGCCGGGGGAACTGGATATGGGGCTAGAGGCCGCACCAATGGTACCATTCGACGCGCCTTGATGTGTAGATATGAATCGCACCCCGATTTGCCGTCTAACATCAAATATTGACCTCAAGACGGCGGACCAAAGTAGACTACCCGGAAAAACGGTCCTGCGCGCGGGAGCCTTTATTAATGTTGCCTGCGATGCATGCTTATCGCGGATTATTTCTGGTCCTCTTTCCATGACATTTCGAGCATCGGCAGTCCCGTTTTGACTGCATCGCGTGGTCCTTTGGCTTGGTTTGGGGATCACAACTGCCCAATACTGCCATTCTGGGTAAAAGTGGACATAACAATCTTCTCACCAGCGACCAATCAAAATACCCTCAGCCCTTTTATGATCGTACGTATGAATCCGCTCGAAATATCAGCCAATCAAACGATTACATCGCCGTTTTGAAGCCAAAAAAGCAATTCTTTTGAAATTTAAAACATTCACGACATCCACAATATCATATGACATCGAGCAACAGATGGACACCGCTTGGGTACAAAAACAATACTTGTACTTGTTACATCATATCGTTTTCGTTGTGGAGATTAGCAGGTAGTCCGGGTGTGTCAAAACTCCGACGAAAATCGATGTCCATTTTCAAACAGCCGGGGGAACTGGATATGGGGCTAGAGGCCGCACCAATGGTACCATTCGACGCGCCTTGATGTGTAGATATGAATCGCACCCCGATTTGCCGTCTAACATCAAATATTGACCTCAAGACGGCGGACCAAAGTAGACTACCCGGAAAAACGGTCCTGCGCGCGGGAGCCTTTATTAATGTTGCCTGCGATGCATGCTTATCGCGGATTATTCTGGTCCTCTTTCCATGACATTTCGAGCATCGGCAGTCCCGTTTTGACTGCATCGCGTGGTCCTTTGGCTTGGTTTGGGGGATCACAACTGCCCAATACTGCCATTCTGGGTAAAAGTGGACATAACAATCTTCTCACCAGCGACCAATCAAAATACCCTCAGCCCTTTTATGATCGTACGTATGAATCCGCTCGAAATATCAGCCAATCAACGATTACATCGCCGTTTTGAAGCCAAAAAAGCAATTCTTTTTGAAATTTAAAACATTCACGACATCCACAATATCATATGACATCGAGCAACAGATGGACACCGCTTGGGTACAAAAACAATACTTGTACTTGTTACATCATATCGTTTTCGTTGTGGAGATTAGCAGGTAGTCCGGGTGTGTCAAAACTCCGACGAAAATCGATGTCCATTTTCAAACAGCCGGGGGAACTGGATATGGGGCTAGAGGCCGCACCAATGGTACCATTCAACGCGCCTTGATGTGTAGATATGAATCGCACCCCGATTTGCCGTCTAACATCAAATATTGACCTCAAGACGGCGGACCAAAGTAGACTACCCGGAAAAACGGTCCTGCGCGCGGGAGCCTTTATTAATGTTGCCTGCGATGCATGCTTATCGCGGATTATTCTGGTCCTCTTTCCATGACATTTCGAGCATCGGCAGTCCCGTTTTGACTGCATCGCGTGGTCCTTTGGCTTGGTTTGGGGGATCACAACTGCCCAATACTGCCATTCTGGGTAAAAGTGGACATAACAATCTTCTCACCAGCGACCAATCAAAATACCCTCAGCCCTTTTATGATCGTACGTATGAATCCGCTCGAAATATCAGCCAATCAACGATTACATCGCCGTTTTGAAGCCAAAAAAGCAATTCTTTTTGAAATTTAAAAACATTCACGACATCCACAATATCATATGACATCGAGCAACAGATGGACACCGCTTGGGTACAAAAACAATACTTGTACTTGTTACATCATATCGTTTTCGTTGTGGAGATTAGCAGGTAGTCCGGGTGTGTCAAAACTCCGACGAAAATCGATGTCCATTTTCAAACAGCCGGGGGAACTGGATATGGGGCTAGAGGCCGCACCAATGGTACCATTCAACGCCGCCTTGATGTGTAGATATGAATCGCACCCCGATTTGCCGTCTAACATCAAATATTGACCTCAAGACGGCGGACCAAAGTAGACTACCCGGAAAACGGTCCTGCGCGCGGGAGCCTTTATTAATGTTGCCTGCGATGCATGCTTATCGCGGATTATTCTGGTCCTCTTTCCATGACATTTCGAGCATCGGCAGTCCCGTTTTGACTGCATCGCGTGGTCCTTTGGCTTGGTTTGGGGGATCACAACTGCCCAATACTGCCATTCTGGGTAAAAGTGGACATAACAATCTTCTCACCAGCGACCAATCAAAATACCCTCAGCCCTTTTATGATCGTACGTATGAATCCGCTCGAAATATCAGCCAATCAACGATTACATCGCCGTTTTGAAGCCAAAAAAGCAATTCTTTTTGAAATTTAAAACATTCACGACATCCACAATATCATATGACATCGAGCAACAGATGGACACCGCTTGGGTACAAAACAATACTTGTACTTGTTACATCATATCGTTTTCGTTGTGGAGATTAGCAGGTAGTCCGGGTGTGTCAAAACTCCGACGAAAATCGATGTCCATTTTCAAACAGCCGGGGGAACTGGATATGGGGCTAGAGGCCGCACCAATGGTACCATTCGACGCGCCTTGATGTGTAGATATGAATCGCACCCCGATTTGCCGTCTAACATCAAATATTGACCTCAAGACGGCGGACCAAAGTAGACTACCCGGAAAAACGGTCCTGCGCGCGGGAGCCTTTATTAATGTTGCCTGCGATGCATGCTTATCGCGGATTATTCTGGTCCTCTTTCCATGACATTTCGAGCATCGGCAGTCCCGTTTTGACTGCATCGCGTGGTCCTTTGGCTTGGTTTGGGGGATCACAACTGCCCAATACTGCCATTCTGGGTAAAAGTGGACATAACAATCTTCTCACCAGCGACCAATCAAAATACCCTCAGCCCTTTTATGATCGTACGTATGAATCCGCTCGAAATATCAGCCAATCAACGATTACATCGCCGTTTTGAAGCCAAAAAAGCAATTCTTTTTGAAATTTAAAACATTCACGACATCCACAATATCATATGACATCGAGCAACAGATGGACACCGCTTGGGTACAAAAACAATACTTGTACTTGTTACATCATATCGTTTTCGTTGTGGAGATTAGCAGGTAGTCCGGGTGTGTCAAAACTCCGACGAAAATCGATGTCCATTTTCAAACAGCCGGGGGAACTGGATATGGGGCTAGAGGCCGCACAATGGTACCCATTAACGCGCCTTGATGTGTAGATATGAATCGCACCCCGATTTGCCGTCTAACATCAAATATTGACCTCAAGACGGCGGACCAAAGTAGACTACCCGGAAAAACGGTCCTGCGCGCGGGAGCCTTTATTAATGTTGCCTGCGATGCATGCTTATCGCGGATTATTCTGGTCCTCTTTCCATGACATTTCGAGCATCGGCAGTCCCGTTTTGACTGCATCGCGTGGTCCTTTGGCTTGGTTTGGGGGATCACAACTGCCCAATACTGCCATTCTGGGTAAAAGTGGACATAACAATCTTCTCACCAGCGACCAATCAAAATACCCTCAGCCCTTTTATGATCGTACGTATGAATCCGCTCGAAATATCAGCCAATCAACGATTACATCGCCGTTTTGAAGCCAAAAAAGCAATTCTTTTGAAATTTAAAACATTCACGACATCCACAATATCATATGACATCGAGCAACAGATGGACACCGCTTGGGTACAAAAACAATACTTGTACTTGTTACATCATATCGTTTTCGTTGTGGAGATTAGCAGGTAGTCCGGGTGTGTCAAAACTCCGACGAAAATCGATGTCCATTTTCAAACAGCCGGGGGAACTGGATATGGGGCTAGAGGCCGCACCAATGGTACCATTCGACGCGCCTTGATGTGTAGATATGAATCGCACCCCGATTTGCCGTCTAACATCAAATATTGACCTCAAGACGGCGGACCAAAGTAGACTACCCGGAAAACGGTCCTGCGCGCGGGAGCCTTTATTAATGTTGCCTGCGATGCATGCTTATCGCGGATTATTTTGGTCTCTTTCCATGACATTTCGAGCATCGGCAGTCCCGTTTTGACTGCATCGCGTGGTCCTTGGCTTGGTTTGGGGGATCACAACTGCCCAATACTGCCATTCTGGGTAAAAGTGGACATAACAATCTTCTCACCAGCGACCAATCAAAATACCCTCAGCCCTTTTATGATCGTACGTATGAATCCGCTCGAAATATCAGCCAATCAACGATTACATCGCCGTTTTGAAGCCAAAAAAGCAATTCTTTTTGAAATTTAAAACATTCACGACATCCACAATATCATATGACATCGAGCAACAGATGGACACCGCTTGGGTACAAAAACAATACTTGTACTTGTTACATCATATCGTTTTCGTTGTGGAGATTAGCAGGTAGTCCGGGTGTGTCAAAACTCCGACGAAAATCGATGTCCATTTTCAAACAGCCGGGGAACTGGATATGGGGCTAGAGGCCGCACCAATGGTACCATTCGACGCGCCTTGATGTGTAGATATGAATCGCACCCCGATTTGCCGTCTAACATCAAATATTGACCTCAAGACGGCGGACCAAAGTAGACTACCCGGAAAAACGGTCCTGCGCGCGGGAGCCTTTATTAATGTTGCCTGCGATGCATGCTTATCGCGGATTATTCTGGTCCTCTTTCCATGACATTTCGAGCATCGGCAGTCCCGTTTTGACTGCATCGCGTGGTCCTTTGGCTTGGTTTGGGGGATCACAACTGCCCAATACTGCCATTCTGGGTAAAAGTGGACATAACAATCTTCTCACCAGCGACCAATCAAAATACCCTCAGCCCTTTTATGATCGTACGTATGAATCCGCTCGAAATATCAGCCAATCAACGATTACATCGCCGTTTTGAAGCCAAAAAAGCAATTCTTTTTGAAATTTAAAACATTCACGACATCCACAATATCATATGACATCGAGCAACAGATGGACACCGCTTGGGTACAAAAACAATACTTGTACTTGTTACATCATATCGTTTTCGTTGTGGAGATTAGCAGGTAGTCCGGGTGTGTCAAAACTCCGACGAAAATCGATGTCCATTTTCAAACAGCCGGGGGAACTGGATATGGGGCTAGAGGCCGCACCAATGGTACCATTCGACGCGCCCTTGATGTGTAGATATGAATCGCACCCCGATTTGCCGTCTAACATCAAATATTGACCTCAAGACGGCGGACCAAAGTAGACTACCCGGAAAAACGGTCCTGCGCGCGGGAGCCTTTATTAATGTTGCCTGCGATGCATGCTTATCGCGGATTATTCTGGTCCTCTTTCCATGACATTTCGAGCATCGGCAGTCCCGTTTTGACTGCATCGCGTGGTCCTTTGGCTTGGTTTGGGGGATCACAACTGCCCAATACTGCCATTCTGGGTAAAAGTGGACATAACAATCTTCTCACCAGCGACCAATCAAAATACCCTCAGCCCTTTTATGATCGTACGTATGAATCCGCTCGAAATATCAGCCAATCAACGATTACATCGCCGTTTTGAAGCCAAAAAAGCAATTCTTTTTGAAATTTAAAACATTCACGACATCCACAATATCATATGACATCGAGCAACAGATGGACACCGCTTGGGTACAAAAACAATACTTGTACTTGTTACATCATATCGTTTTCGTTGTGGAGATTAGCAGGTAGTCCGGGTGTGTCAAAACTCCGACGAAAATCGATGTCCATTTTCAAACAGCCGGGGGAACTGGATATGGGGCTAGAGGCCGCACCAATGGTACCATTCGACGCGCCTTGATGTGTAGATATGAATCGCACCCCGATTTGCCGTCTAACATCAAATATTGACCTCAAGACGGCGGACCAAAGTAGACTACCCGGAAAAACGGTCCTGCGCGCGGGAGCCTTTATTAATGTTGCCTGCGATGCATGCTTATCGCGGATTATTCTGGTCCTCTTTCCATGACATTTCGAGCATCGGCAGTCCCGTTTTGACTGCATCGCGTGGTCCTTTGGCTTGGTTTGGGGGATCACAACTGCCCAATACTGCCATTCTGGGTAAAAGTGGACATAACAATCTTCTCACCAGCGACCAATCAAAATACCCTCAGCCCTTTTATGATCGTACGTATGAATCCGCTCGAAATATCAGCCAATCAACGATTACATCGCCGTTTTGAAGCCAAAAAAGCAATTCTTTTTGAAATTTAAAACATTCACGACATCCACAATATCATATGACATCGAGCAACAGATGGACACCGCTTGGGTACAAAAACAATACTTGTACTTGTTACATCATATCGTTTTCGTTGTGGAGATTAGCAGGTAGTCCGGGTGTGTCAAAACTCCGACGAAAATCGATGTCCATTTTCAAACAGCCGGGGGAACTGGATATGGGGCTAGAGGCCGCACCAATGGTACCATTCGACGCGCCTTGATGTGTAGATATGAATCGCACCCCGATTTGCCGTCTAACATCAAATATTGACCTCAAGACGGCGGACCAAAGTAGACTACCCGGAAAAACGGTCCTGCGCGCGGGAGCCTTTATTAATGCTGCCTGCGATGCATGCTTATCGCGGATTATTCTGGGTCCTCTTTCCATGACATTTCGAGCATCGGCAGTCCCGTTTTGACTGCATCGCGTGGTCCTTTGGCTTGGTTTGGGGGATCACAACTGCCCAATACTGCCATTCTGGGTAAAAGTGGACATAACAATCTTCTCACCAGCGACCAATCAAAATACCCTCAGCCCTTTTATGATCGTACGTATGAATCCGCTCGAAATATCAGCCAATCAACGATTACATCGCCGTTTTGAAGCCAAAAAAGCAATTCTTTTTGAAATTTAAAACATTCACGACATCCACAATATCATATGACATCGAGCAACAGATGGACACCGCTTGGGTACAAAAACAATACTTGTACTTGTTACATCATATCGTTTTCGTTGTGGAGATTAGCAGGTAGTCCGGGTGTGTCAAAACTCCGACGAAAATCGATGTCCATTTTCAAACAGCCGGGGGAACTGGATATGGGGCTAGAGGCCGCACCAATGGTACCATTCGACGCGCCTTGATGTGTAGATATGAATCGCACCCCGATTTGCCGTCTAACATCAAATATTGACCTCAAGACGGCGGACCAAAGTAGACTACCCGGAAAAACGGTCCTGCGCGCGGGAGCCTTTATTAATGTTGCCTGCGATGCATGCTTATCGCGGATTATTCTGGTCCTCTTTCCATGACATTTCGAGCATCGGCAGTCCCGTTTTGACTGCATCGCGTGGTCCTTTGGCTTGGTTTGGGGGATCACAACTGCCCAATACTGCCATTCTGGTAAAAGTGGACATAACAATCTTCTCACCAGCGACCAATCAAAATACCCTCAGCCCTTTTATGATCGTACGTATGAATCCGCTCGAAATATCAGCCAATCAACGATTACATCGCCGTTTTGAAGCCAAAAAAGCAATTCTTTTTGAAATTTAAAACATTCACGACATCCACAATATCATATGACATCGAGCAACAGATGGACAACCGCTTGGGTACAAAAACAATACTTGTACTTGTTACATCATATCGTTTTCGTTGTGGAGATTAGCAGGTAGTCCGGGTGTGTCAAAACTCCGACGAAAATCGATGTCCATTTTCAAACAGCCGGGGAACTGGATATGGGGCTAGAGGCCGCACCAATGGTACCATTCAACGCGCCTTGATGTGTAGATATGAATCGCACCCCGATTTGCCGTCTAACATCAAATATTGACCTCAAGACGGCGGACCAAAGTAGACTACCCGGAAAAACGGTCCTGCGCGCGGGAGCCTTTATTAATGTTGCCTGCGATGCATGCTTATCGCGGATTATTCTGGTCCTCTTTCCATGACATTTCGAGCATCGGCAGTCCCGTTTTGACTGCATCGCGTGGTCCTTTGGCTTGGTTTGGGGGATCACAACTGCCCAATACTGCCATTCTGGGTAAAAGTGGACATAACAATCTTCTCACCAGCGACCAATCAAAATACCCTCAGCCCTTTTATGATCGTACGTATGAATCCGCTCGAAATATCAGCCAATCAACGATTACATCGCCGTTTTGAAGCCAAAAAAGCAATTCTTTTTGAAATTTAAAAACATTCACGACATCCACAATATCATATGACATCGAGCAACAGATGGACACCGCTTGGGTACAAAAACAATACTTGTACTTGTTACATCATATCGTTTTCGTTGTGGAGATTAGCAGGTAGTCCGGGTGTGTCAAAACTCCGACGAAAATCGATGTCCATTTTCAAACAGCCGGGGGAACTGGATATGGGGCTAGAGGCCGCACCAATGGTACCATTCGACGCGCCTTGATGTGTAGATATGAATCGCACCCCGATTTGCCGTCTAACATCAAATATTGACCTCAAGACGGCGGACCAAAGTAGACTACCCGGAAAAACGGTCCTGCGCGCGGGAGCCTTTATTAATGTTGCCTGCGATGCATGCTTATCGCGGATTATTCTGGTCCTCTTTCCATGACATTTCGAGCATCGGCAGTCCCGTTTTGACTGCATCGCGTGGTCCTTTGGCTTGGTTTGGGGGATCACAACTGCCCAATACTGCCATTCTGGGTAAAAGTGGACATAACAATCTTCTCACCAGCGACCAATCAAAATACCCTCAGCCCTTTTATGATCGTACGTATGAATCCGCTCGAAATATCAGCCAATCAACGATTACATCGCCGTTTTGAAGCCAAAAAAGCAATTCTTTTTGAAATTTAAAACATTCACGACATCCACAATATCATATGACATCGAGCAACAGATGGACACCGCTTGGGTACAAAAACAATACTTGTACTTGTTACATCATATCGTTTTCGTTGTGGAGATTAGCAGGTAGTCCGGGTGTGTCAAAACTCCGACGAAAATCGATGTCCATTTTCAAACAGCCGGGGGAACTGGATATGGGGCTAGAGGCCGCACCAATGGTACCATTCAACGCGCCTTGATGTGTAGATATGAATCGCACCCCGATTTGCCGTCTAACATCAAATATTGACCTCAAGACGGCGGACCAAAGTAGACTACCCCGGAAAAACGGTCCTGCGCGCGGGAGCCTTTATTAATGTTGCCTGCGATGCATGCTTATCGCGGATTATTCTGGTCCTCTTTCCATGACATTTCGAGCATCGGCAGTCCCGTTTTGACTGCATCGCGTGGTCCTTTGGCTTGGTTTGGGGGATCACAACTGCCCAATACTGCCATTCTGGGTAAAAGTGGACATAACAATCTTCTCACCAGCGACCAATCAAAATACCCTCAGCCCTTTTATGATCGTACGTATGAATCCGCTCGAAATATCAGCCAATCAAACGATTACATCGCCGTTTTGAAGCCAAAAAAGCAATTCTTTTTGAAATTTAAAACATTCACGACATCCACAATATCATATGACATCGAGCAACAGATGGACACCGCTTGGGTACAAAAACAATACTTGTACTTGTTACATCATATCGTTTTCGTTGTGGAGATTAGCAGGTAGTCCGGGTGTGTCAAAACTCCGACGAAAATCGATGTCCATTTTCAAACAGCCGGGGGAACTGGATATGGGGCTAGAGGCCGCACCAATGGTACCATTCAACGCGCCTTGATGTGTAGATATGAATCGCACCCCGATTTGCCGTCTAACATCAAATATTGACCTCAAGACGGCGGACCAAAGTAGACTACCCGGAAAAACGGTCCTGCGCGCGGGAGCCTTTATTAATGTTGCCTGCGATGCATGCTTATCGCGGATTATTCTGGTCCTCTTTCCATGACATTTCGAGCATCGGCAGTCC